>CM065818.1:101915500-104835500 GCA_033398695.1 Orobanche coerulescens
TGAGAATGACTATGTGATTTCTATAGATATGTTTGGTGTTGATGTTGCACTTGATATTGCGTGTGGACGTATATTATTTCATTTCAGTGCGTTGTGGTTGACATGGTGTTTTGCTAAGTGTTTGATGACTCTGAGTGAATTGTTTGAATATATGTGTTGTATTGTGCTGTGTGTGAATGTATGGATGTGGGTGGGGCCTACGGTGGCACATGGCATGCGATCATGTGGCCAGGATGCAACAAGCGATTGGTCCAACCGTGAGAGCCTAATAAAAACTACGGTGGCACATGGCATGCGATCATGTGGCCAGGATGCAACAAGTGATTGATCCAACCGTGAGCGCCAAAGATAATCTACGGTGGCACATGGCATGCGATCATGTGGCCAGGATGCAACAAGCGATTGATCCAACCGTGAGATGTGTGTGATTTGTTTCACTAGCCAGCTCGGGAGGGTCCTTCGAGGCCTCGAGTGGGATTTGTGGCTTCCTCCCGGTCCTAGGCGATGCGCGTGCATGATTACGTTGTGTTGATTTTTATGTCCGTCGAGGACACGTGATGTTGGGCTCTGGCCCCTGTGAATTGTTGTCGATTTTCTATTTGCGAAAACAAAACCTTTGGGCTGTGACCCTGTTGATTTTGGAAAGACAAGGATTTGATAATCCTAAATTGTTTTCTATTAAAACTCCCGAGGGTATTTTAAACCATTTTGCAAACCGTTCTCGTTAATTGTGATCTTTCGTATTTGTAAAGTTTTACTCAAACTCTTGCCTTGGGAAGTACTCGTTTCATTGTATTTGAATCTTTGAGGATTCCCGGTTATTGTTATTCTTGGAACTTGAATTATATGGCTCGTATTTGCACTTTGTATTTGCACTAGCAAAACGGTGGAGTTTTGCTAACCCCCGAGTATTCGGGGGGTGGATGTCTGTATTGCATTCAGGTTTTGGAGCAGAGGATAGGGTCGGCATGAAGGATGATGAAAGATGAACGATACTAATCACACGAGGACCCGTTGATGTCGTATTGGTTTAGTTGTATTTTATTTCCGCTGCAGTATTTTTTCCCATTGTACGGGAGCATTTTGTATTCGACCCCTGCGTGGGCATGTAATGTGTTAGAGTTTTATGTTTTTATTGAAAGGTCAAATCGGTATACTGAGTCCTTTTAGCCTTAAAGGCATTGTCGAGTTGTTCGTTTGTTGTTACCAGCCTGGTAGATCCTTGAGGAAAGGTTCTACGGCGTGTAATATCCCTGAGCGGATTGGGGGTGTTACAGAATGCCTCATCGCCATCGTCATGCCCCTGTGTCTCAACTCTCTCCTCGCAAGCACCTAAAACATGTAAACATGTTCCGCCCCCACGGGATCAGTCATCCAGATAATGAATATCAAATACATGTACAACATGATATGCATCCAAAGGCAGAATAAATAGTACAAAAATGGTAGTACGAGATGCTCACAAACCAAAGTAATAATCGAGCATTCTTGAAATACTATGCCCGTGGCATACGATCGGTACCTGCTCAACAGGTTAGAACACAAGTGCCCAACGACGAATCATCAATATAGAACACAACCAAGAAATTACCCGAAAATAAACCAAACCAACGCTGACTAGATACAAATCACAGTGCCCGAAGGCTCCAACAGAAATATAAATGCATCACAATGGCCTGAAAGCTCCTCAGTCGAAGCTGCCGAAATATCATAATGGTCTGAAAACCACTCATCCGAAACTGTCAAACACCACAATGGCCCGAATCCAAAATCAGCCCGAAGCTGTAACATCTGAGGGCCGAAGCCATGGCACGAAGCCGTATCACAATGAGGGCCGAAGCCACAGCACGAAGCCGTATCACAATGAGGGCCGAAGCCACAGCATGAAGACGTATCACAATGAGGTCCGATGTAACACCCCCGAGATATTCAAGGTATATTATAGTGCCGTGGACCCCTACATGGGACCCACCAGGCTAGACACAACTTACCATAGTAAAAGCACACATCATCCAGTTGGAAATCAATTAACACGCCCGGTACAACCGGCGGAATAATCAACAATAGCCAACATAAATAACTTCAACGAATACAACACATAATCCGAAGGGAAAAGCCTAAGTACTCTCGAGTACAATCTATAAGTTTCAAAAGTAGACAACAACCATATCGAATGGAACAACGGAAATAAAAGGACTCAAGTGCACATGTCAACGACCACAGCCAACATCCTCAGATCGTCCCGGTAGCCGCTCGTCCGGATGATCATAACCTGAAATCCATAAAAAAAGAATTTCCCACAACGGGTCCCCAAAGGGGTTAGCAATTACGCTAGTACAAGTAATCAAGGCAAACCAATCGCTTACACATTTCATAACACAATGCACCAAATTCATTTCAAAAACCAAAACCAGACATGTCTTTTCCGGAAAAAAAACAGTCAATCAAATTTGCCTAGGACCGGGACGAAGTCACAAATCCCACCCGAGGCCTCTAAGGACCCTCCCGAGCTGGCCACTTTATAAAACAAATCACGCACAGGCATCGCCTAGGACCGGGACGAAGCCACAAATCCCACCCGAGGCCTCTAAGGACCCTCCCGAGCTGGCTAGCAAAACAAACTCATGAATCTAGGACGAAGCCATAGATTCCCCCGAGGCCCCGTCGGACCCTCCCAAGGTGAGTAAAGCACACACAATATACATTACCATTTCACGTTAAGCATAAAGGTTTCTAAGAATTACTTGCCTTGAATAATTGACAACGCAACGAATGGAAGGAAAAACACCGACGAACGCTAGGAGCCGTCAATCACGAACTTAACGATTCGAAGAACATAATCACAACCAATCCTAAACGTTTACGGAATTGGAACACACCCGAAAACCCGCTACGATTCATGCATATTCGTATAAAAATTACAACAAGGGCGGACCACAACCAAACCCTCTCGATTACAAAAATACTACGAAATATACCATGAATCCATAGGAAAACCAACAATACCCACAAGATTAATCATATTCATTATGAATTAATATATCATGTGGAACGAATCGGATGAAAACGTGAAAATCCCCAATTTACCCAAAACAAGGTTTTAGGAGTTTACCTCGAATTAAAGATGAAGAACACGATTACATGTTGATAATATATTCCAAAAACTCAAAGAAGATGATGGCTCGGAGTTACAAAGCTTCAAATCGCCGGAAAACAACAAGAAAATCGCCAACGGGTCGGAGGAGAGGAGGAGGATGAAAAATGACCGAAATCGGTCAACTCCTCGGTTTATAACCCAGGATGTGTTACGTACGTTAGCCACCAAGTGCTAACATACGTAAGCTGTGTTACGTACGTAAGCCATAAGGGCCTTACGTACGTAACCAAAAAGGCAAACATGCCTGTACTATTTTACACTAGGCCTTTACGTACGTAACCAAATGTGTGTTACGTACGTAACACCCTTTTCTGGGAAGTACAGGCCAAAATAGGCAAGGAAGGTACCGATAAAAGAATCGAAATACAACGGTGAACAATTCACGATGGTACGAATGTAAACGATTCCAGGCAATGAACTCAAATGCTGAAGGAAAACATATTCCCGACTACCCAAGGTTCGGAAAAACAACAAACGTAATTATCCCAGAACTTTGGGAAATTACGAAACAGCCCAAAGCATCCGAAATGTACGATACATGGTCGAAACATCAAAAAAAAGCTCACAACACGCATAATAACGTGAGATGGATCCTCGGAAACCTCGAAATGGCGGTTCCGAACGACGATTGACGAGAATACCCGAAATAGCGACGGAAACAACATAAAACACCGAATTGAGTAAAACGGGTCCGAAACAAGCTCGATCGACAAAAAATCCAATATTAAATATCCTTGAAATGTCAATACGGTTACAAGCGAGTTTCCATAAATGAAAAATACACCGCAAAAGAAAATACCGGGAAAGAAAAAATGCGGGTATTACATTTACCCCTCTAAAAACAACTTTCGTCCCGAAACTTAAGAAATAAACAACTCTGGGTACTTATCACGCATGCTATCCTCAGTCTCCCAAGTTTCTTCCTCGACACCATGTCTCGACCACTGCACTTTGATCAAAGGAATGGTCTTATGCCTCAGTCGCTTCTCACGGTGCTCCAAAATATTCAAGGGACGCTCCTCGAAGGTAATGTCCTCGAAAATATCGATCTCACCATAATTGATGATCTGACTAGGATCCGAAACATATTTCCTCAGCTGAGAAACATGGAAAACGCTATGAACGTGACTCAAGGCCGGAGGTAGTGCCAAACGGTATGCCAACTCACCGACTCGCTCGAGAATCTCAAAGGGTCCAATAAATCTCGGGCTCAATTTCCCCTTCTTCCCGAAACGAAAAACTCCTCTCGTCGGCGACACCTTTAGCAAAACGTGGTCTCCCACCTCAAATTCTAAAGGTCGACGACGGACGTCGGCATACGACTTCTGTCGACTCTGAGCGGTCAACATCCATTCTCGAATCAAATCCACCTTCCGCCTCGTCTCTAAAATAATATCCGGTTCGGTCCCGACCAAATCAGACGCTTCGTTCCAACAAATCGGCGATCGACAACGCCGCCCATAAAGCGCCTCATATGGTGCCATCTGAATCGACGCGTGCCAACTATTGTTGTACGTGAATTTGATCAATGGAAAATGCTCCTCCCAGTCGCTACTCCAGTCGAGAGCACAAGCACGCAACATATCCTCGAACGTCTGGATAGTGCGTTCCCAGTGTCCATCTGACTGAGGATGAAAAGAGGTACTCAAACGCAAACGAGTACCCAACGTCTTATGCACCGCTTGCCATAAATGCTGTAACACCCCCGATATATTCAGGAATATTACAGCGCCGTAAATCCTTTACATAAGGATTTACAAGGCTAAAGAATTGAACATACCTTAACAGGTACAAATAAATGGAAGTAACTGAATTAAGATACGACAGTTATGACAATACTGAAAATACAATTATTCAACAGAAACTTATTAATACATCACCAAATTCAAATTCATCATAAACGAATACGTACTCGAGTACTTATTGAAATAACCAACAAACAACAGTCAAATACACCCGGCCGGAACATCACTCTGCACCCTCGTCATCATGCAACTCCAGTGGTTGTTTTCCTGCTTTCCTGGATCCTGAACATAAACAAAATGTTCACCCCCGAAGGGGTTAACACAACGATGCTAGTACAAGTACCATAACATATTATTCATATCTCACGAAGAATAATAACGTAAACGACAAAAATACCAACGAGTCTTCTCCTACGAGAAACTCATAAATGACATACACAACTGATAATCACAACATGATATCATAACATACACATGGTAATTCCGTCGATCCAGCGTTCACTGCCTAGAACCCACGATGATCCCGTCAGACCAACCCGTGGTGGAAAAACCCGTCCGATGATCCAGCGCACGCTAGCATAGATCCCCCGATGATCCCGTCGGACCAACGCGAGGTGGACATACAACAACGACATACATGCACAACAATATGTATAACATTAATACACAAAACAAATAAGGTACTTGCCTCGATTCGAAGACAAGAACAATACTTCCACGAAAACGAACACTCGAAGGTCGTACCCCTCAATCAATCACGTAACAAGCTCAAACCTTAACAAAAGAAATAATATAAGATTTATCTCACATCGTACGAATGTCTAACAATTCGATTTACGGCCAAAAGCTCATAAAATGTAATCTGCCTGAACTTCTTAGCGCACGCTAAGTACTATGTGTAGCGTGCGTTAAGTCTGCTCGATAGCGCACGCAAACAACAAAACCTAGCGTACGCTAACTATGCATGGTCAGTACCTCACTGATCAGCCGACTGACTCGTCTGACGGCCTAACGTACGTTAAGTACCAAACGTAGCGTACGTTAACTCATGCTCGATAGCGCACGTTAATCTACATAGCTTAGCGTGCGCTAACTGTGCATGGCAGTTTACTACTGGGCAGTAGACGGACCTCAACATGATCAAACCAAATGAAATCCTCAGTGTTAATTCATGTTACCTCCATGAAAATCATGTTCATATGGCTATGAATGATCTAACGGATAACAACAACTTCGGATTCAAGAATAAGTATACTATTATGAAACCATAATCCATTTCAAATACAATTCTTCATGCGATAATTCGGAAGGCTTAATGGTTGATATCAACACCTTTATATCAATGAAAACTATCACTCTGAAGTTTGAATAATGTTCCATCTGTACAAAATAAATCCTTCCATGATCAACCCTATAGATTCGTCTAACAATAATGATGTAAAAGTCAAGTCCATGATTGTTATGAAAACACCTACTAGATTCGGATTACCAATGATAGGAGCTTCCTCTACTTGTTCAATGTAATAAGATTCGAATCATGATGTTCATAATCAAGGTACTTAAGGCCTATTCATCTCAATATTCCAAACATGATGTACTTTGGATAATTCATCCACGAAGATCAATATTTGCTAACATGATCATCTTATTCTCCATAACACGAATCTAGAGTTTGAAGATAGAATCAACATACCTTAATATGACGAAATCACTGAACCACAAGGTAGAATCCTACTCCGGTTGGTTATGTTCCACTCCAAGGTGTTACTTCTCTTCAATGATCACTCACAAGTGATAACCATTCTACAAGGATCAATAAGATGTGTTCTAAGTGTGTTAGAAGGATTATCATAGCTCTCTGGCCTCTCAAGAATGAAGAGTGGACGAAGGAAATGTAAGCCAAAATGGGTTGTTGTCTCATTTATAATATTCTGCACTTTAGCTAATTAGCGCACGCTAATAAGCGTTGACTCCAAATCTGTCCAGGTTCGTCCGCGGGAATCTTATCCGGACCCATGTCCCGGCTGGCGCATGTGCTAGACGCCTACCTCAATAATTCAGTGTCTAGCGCACGCAACTTCTACATACGTATCGTGCGCTAGTAATAGCCGATAGCGCGCGTTAAGCTACATTCTTAGCGTGCGCTATCACGAGTTTGTATGAGAAAATTTTGCATGTTGTTATACTTAAGTACAAGGATACCAATGCAAGAAATATCATACTCCAATAATCAAAACCACAAATCCGAATAATACAGGGTTTGAATACAGATGAAATACACAGTAATAAATCCGGATATTACATACTCTCCTACTAAAAAGGAGTTTTGTCCCGAAACTCAAGACAAAAATAACTCGGGATATCTGGACTTCATACCAGCTTCCGTTTCCCATGTGGATTCTTCTGTTCCGTGACGTGACCATTGAACTTTGACCAAAACGATTGGTTTGTTCCTCAACTGCTTAACTCGACTCTCGAGTATCTTGACCGGTCTTTCTTCAAACGTCCCATCCTGCGCGACTTCGATCTCGCCGAAATCAATGATATGACTGGGATCTGGTATATACCTCCGTAACTGGGATACGTGGAACACGTTATGAACATGGCACAATGACGGCGGCAATGCTAATCTGTATGCCAACTCTCCAACTCTCTCAAGGATCTCAAATGGTCCGATATATCTCGGACTCAGCTTTTCTTTCCTTCCGAAATGAAATATTCCCCGAGTAGGAGAAACCTTCAAAAGTACGTGGTCTCCAATACTGAACTCCAATGGGCGACGACGTACGTCTGCGTAAGATTTCTGGCGACTCTGGGCGGTCAACAGCCTTTCAAGAATCAAGGCAATCTTCTCTCGAGTCTGCACGATCAACTCTGGTTCTGTTCCGATCAAGTCTGATGAATCGTCCCAGCATAGAGGCGATCTGTATCTCCTCCCGTATAATGCCTCGAATGGTGCCATCTTAATGGAAGCATGCCAACTATTGTTGTAGGTAAATTCAATCAATGGTAGATGAACTTCCCAATCGTTTGACCAATCTAAGGCACAAGCCCTCAGCATATCCTCCACCATTTGAATGGTCCTCTCGGATTGTCCGTAAGTCTGCGGGTGATAAGCTGTACTGAAGTTCAATTCGGTCTCCAAGGCCTTATGAACTGCTTTCCAAAAGTGAGACACAAAATGGCCGTCTCGATCAGAAATAATGGTCTTCGGCGTACCATGCAATCGAACTATCTCCGAAATAAATACTCGTGCCAACCTCTCTGGTCCCCACGTGTCCTTAATGCCTAGAAAATGAGCTGATTTGGTTAAACGATCAACTATCACCCAAATCATGTTCATTCCTGTTTTGATTCTCGGCATACTGGTGATAAAGTCCATCGATATGTCCTCCCACTTCCATTCAGGAATTGGGAGCGGCTTCAACATTCTGGCAGGCCGTTGATGCTCGATCTTATGTTGGGATTCGGTGCCTAAAACGAAGGCCCAGCGGAAGCGGTAAAACGAAAATTAATTCGATCCGAATCCCTACGAGGATCGATCGAGCTACGTATATACGAATATCAAAACGAATAACAAGAGATATAGAAACTCACCATTGTAGTCCGTTGATTAGATGTATAACCTTCTCTTGAGATATTCCCCAAGCTTTGCTTGATCTCTACGAATCTATTCCGCTTCAAGCCCTTGAACGATCCAACGCCGAAAGCACCACGTCTCTACTTGCCACGCGCCGGAAAAACGAACGGAATGACAACACTTTGCTATCCTCCGAGGATACGGCTAGAGCTAGGTGATGAAGCTATTGATTTTGATGAATATACTCCAAGTATGTTTATCAAAATTCTCTCAATAATTTTTTCTCAATTTTCTCCAAGAAAAATGAAGAAGAAGTTAGTGAAGAAGATGAAGATGAGTATGAACACCATGAAATGAACTCTAAGTTCTATTCTCTCTCTCCTTCAAACTCACTTACGTATATCTCTCCTCCAAGGTGTGAATTATATATGTTATATCATGAAGTCTACATATTATTCTTTATACACCTTCCACCAACTTATACAACTCATTCACATGAGAGGTATCCCCACCATGTCAATATCATCCATATAAAATGGAAACAAAAGACAAGGGGAAATTAGGTGGAAAAGAGGAGGGTGGCCATGATGAAAAACGGACGAGTTCGGTTCGTTTCGGACTCCCGAAAGTCCAAACAGATAAACTCCGATTCCATTTCGATGTATTTATATCGATTAATTAATCCAATTAATTAAACATATCAAATACAAAATAATATAATTAATTTCTCCAAGAAATAATTATATACATGAATTAAATTAATCACCCAGTAATTTATTTAATTCATTAGGCCGTAAATCAATTTATCCAATAAATCGATTTAGACATCTAATGTCCCAAATTTAGATATCTAATATCTAATACACATAATGAGATAATTAGCTTGATTCATTCCGTCGTCAATCCTAATGCGCGACTCGGTAGGTCCATCTCAGTCAGCAATGGGAGGAACCAAAGAGTAGTAGCACCACCTAGCCAGCCTGGCGGCTACACTGCAGACCCCGAGAACGAATGATTGGGATCATTCAAGAACCATTCTGTCGTGAATACCAGTATACGTATAAACCCTTCTTTCAAATGTCCCGATCAAGTTATAGGGTCACGGTCGGTCAAACCCTATCTGTACTTGACGCTATGCATGCGTTAATGCAAATCGAGATCATCGAGCTGTCGTGTATCTAATACAACTAGCTCCAATGCTTTGGCCAAAGACTTATGATCTCATCTGCCAATAACCGCATAGGACATATAACCCGCTCACTAACGGGAGAAAGAATTCTATCTTGGTATTCAGTAGGACCTGCTACTTGCCCATCAAGATGCACGTCGAGGTTGACCCCCGCCTTCCGGTTTATAGGGTCGAACTACTCTAATGAAAATCTTGACGTCACAAGCACATCCCTACTAAATCCTCAAGACGAAGGTTCACGAATACCTATCACAACCTTTCGATTCCATCATTGACTGTCCCGGAGTGAAATCCGTGTGATGAATCGAGGGTGAGTCGGTTCGAGTATACTAATCCAATTAGCATACCTATAACGTGTGCTCCCACTAACCATTAGTGTTCGACAAGCACTCACCATGTCAAAGAACACGTCATACAAGTCTTCACATAAACTTAACGCCCAGTCAAGTTTCATCGACTTGCGAACGATTAAGTATTTGAGCTATAACCTTTCCAGTGCCGACCCCCTTATCCAATAAGG
The DNA here is from genome assembly GCA_033398695.1 of Orobanche coerulescens. Taxonomy (NCBI): domain Eukaryota; kingdom Viridiplantae; phylum Streptophyta; class Magnoliopsida; order Lamiales; family Orobanchaceae; genus Orobanche; species Orobanche coerulescens. The sequence continues at coordinate 101,925,692 of CM065818.1, forward strand.
AGTGGAACGTTTTGCTCTCAAATACACGGACTAGTTTCCATATGTTTATTTACGAGTTAGGAATGCCAGTAACTACTAGTAAATAAAGAAACAATCATTTGCCTTATATAAATGGTTTACATAATTACAAGTACAATGCCCTTACTCAACAACCTCTGAGTGGCATTCGAGGGCATACTCCTAACAATCTCCCACTTGCACTCAATGCCACACACTATGGTATCTAATACCATATGTTCTCCAGATGACGTTCTAAGCTAATCTGAGAAAATGGCTAGTTCAGTGGATCAGCGACGTAGTCGGCTGACTCGCAGCTCAATGTATCTCTTTGCGAGCGAATGCTCTTATGAGATGATACTCTCTCTCAATATGTTTGGTACTATTATGAAACCTTGGCTCCTAGGCCTGTGCTACTGCTCCGTCAGCGCAGCACCAGGTGTCACGTGAAGTTTACCCAGTAACTTCTAAATTCTTCCTTTGGAGGCCTCCGAGGCCACTTTATACTCAGCCTAACAGGTGGAATTAGTAGTCGCGCTATTCTTGGCACTATGCCAAGATACTGCTCCTACATTAATAGTAAATGTAGCCAGAAGTAGACATCGAATCGTCTTTCTATCCTTGGAAGTCCAATACAGTGAATCCCATCACATTCAGGTCTCCACCACTATATATAAGAACCAGATCTCTAGTCCTTCTAAAGTACTTGAGAACGTTCTTTATGGCGGTCTAATGTTCCTGAACTGGGTTAGCCCAAAACCTACTTACCATGCTCCCAGCATGCGCAATGTCAGGTCTCGTGCACAATAAAGCATATGTGAGGCTACCCACTTCCGAATCATATGGTATATAACTCATTTCCTTTCATTGTTCCTTTGAGGACACATCTTCAAGGTGAGTTTTATTCCATGTCGCATCGGTAGGAACCCTCTTTTAGAATCATCCATCTTAAATCGCTTTAAGATCTTATCTATATAGAGGGCTTGGGAAAGACCTATTGTTCTCTTCGCTCTATCCCGGTAGAGTCGAATACCAAGAATATAGGTAGCTTCTCCCAAGTCTTTCATGGAGAAATTACTCGAAAGCCAAGCTTTCCCAGAACTGAGCATTCCCACATCATTTCCTATTAGTAGAATGTCATCTACATATAGTCACAAGATTCCTCTTCATTTTGCACGAAGTCAAACTCTTTGACCGTCTCATCAAAATGAAGGTCCCAACTACATGAAGACTGCTACAGTCCATTTCATGGAGTCTACATCCACCATTGCTAGGTCATTGGTCGTGGGTCGGTCTCTTGTTTATCACTTGGAACCTCGAGGAAACCCAGTTCCTCCAAGTGCATAAAACTATACCTCTCAGGTAATTGAGACACCCTACTAGACCTACGAGGTGGTTGTACTTGTGTTTCAGAAGGTTCGGTTCCAATTTCTTGCACAGGTGTCTCCTTAGGAGTTTCATTGTATTCTTCCAAAGAAATACTTCTACCTGATCCGCCTTCCTGAATGAACTCATCTTCCAGTAAGTGTGCTTGTAAAGCAACAACGATCCTTCGATCTTAGGGCATGTAGAATAGATATCCCATCGTCCTAGACGGGAATCCAATGAAACGTCCCTTCGCTGACCTAGCTTCCAACTTTTCCACCTTAGTCTTCTTGACATAGGCGGGACATCCCCAAATCCTAATATGATTAAAACTTGGTTTCCTTCCTTCCCACATCTCATGTGGAGTTTTAGGAATGGATTTGGAAGGATATCTGTTCAAGATATACGCGGCAGTCAGGAGTGCATATCCCCACAGGTAAATCGGCAAGTCAGTATAGCCTAGCATGGAATGGACCATGTTCAACAGGGTCCGGTTCCTTCTTTCTGACACACCATTTAACTGAGGAGTACCTGGAGGTGTTAGTTGTGAAGCTATTCCATGTTCCTTAAGGAACTTGTCAAACTCCGTACTCATATACTCGCCACCTCGGTCCGACCGAAGTGCTTTGATATGATTACCAGTTTGTTTCTCGACTAGGGCCTTGAATTCCTGGAATTTCTCAAAAGCCTCGGATTTATGTTTCATTAAGTATACATAACCATACCTAGTATGATCATCTGTAAACATAATAAAATATTGATATCCGTCACGTGCTGCTTCCAAAGCACCACAAATGTCAGTATGGATTAATCCCAATTTATCAGCGGCTCTTTCAAAAGTCCCTGTGAAGGGGGACTTAGTCATTTTGCCTTTAAGGCAAGATTCACAAGTAAGAAAGGGATCCGATCCCAATGGACCCATAAGTCGATCCTTTTCCATCTTGTAAACCTTGGTCTGACCAACATGACTAAGTCTTAGATGCCATTTTAAAACTTGATTGGTTTCATCCCTACCATGTTTTCTAGTCATAGTATTCACAACTACTTTGTTGTTGAGATTTAGATGATACAATTCATTTAACAATGTAGCAGTACCCACTAGTTTATTTCTAAAATAAATTTTGCAGGAACCATCACCAATGAAAAATGAAAAACCTTTTCGGTCCATGATCGGAATGGATACAATGTTTTTGTGCCCCTTGGGCAAAACAAGTACATCTTCTAAAGTCAAAACAAAGTCGGATTCTAAACCCAAAAGAAGTGATCCTATGTCAGTCGCCTCGACACTATGCCCGCTTCCAACTATGATCATAACTTTTCCAGCTCCAAGCTTCCTACTTTATTCCAGATCCTGATTCACGGTACAAATATGAGAACTAGCACCAGATTCCAGTATCCAGGAAGTAGAAAATACAGTAGCAGAACAATTTGTTTCCAAAACTAGAAGTTCTGTACCTAAAGTGCCATGAAGAATCGGACAGTCTCTAGCCCAGTGGCCCAGCTCACCGCACTTAAGACAAGCATCCTTCTTCTTCTTGTTCTTTAGAACCATCGGGGCCTTACCCTTACCCTTAAGGTCCTTAGCTTGTGGTCCAGTCCGCTTCGTGGTCTTTTTCTTCTTATTCTTAGACCTCTGAGGTCCAGAAGATATCACAAGAGCAGACTCCTTCATCCGTGGAGTCTTCATCTGAGACTGAGCAGTCACAAGTTTGTTCATTAGCCCAGCTAAATTACATGCAATCTCATTGCAGTTGAAGTTCATAACAAACTGTGAGAAGGAATCAGGGAGAGACTGAAAGATAAGGTTGGTTTGGAGAGAAGTATCCATTTTAAAATCAAGAGCCTCCAATCTCTCGATCATGGATATCATTTTGAGGACATGTTCCCCAACCTTCTCACCTTCCTTCATCCTTGCACCGAACAGTTGCTTGGATATCTCATATCTAGCAGTTCTGCTGTGCTCACCATAAAGTTTGGTTAAGTGAGATAGAATCTGCCTAGCAGAAGTCATTTTCTCATGAGCTCTCTGAAGATCATTAGACATGGAAGCCATCATACAAGCATGGACTTTCACGTCATCCTTAACTCACTTTTCGTGGTTTTCAATCTCTTCCTGATTGGCTCGGGTCCGCACAGGAGGTGCCGGAATGTCTGTCTCCAAGATGTATCCCAGTGCCTCTACACTGAGGACAATCATCAGATTGCGGAGCCAATCCACAAAGTTAGGTCCCATTAAGGTGTTCTTTTCGAGTAGAATTGCGAGTGGATTCATTGTCATATTGAGATTTGAGTCTGCATTAAGTACGATAGATTAATTAGTGACTCATTCAATTATGTTCTGAGTATAGAATTAAGGTCTTTTCTATTCTTGTTACCCAGCTCCCACTATTTTTATCGGAATAACACACTCCCATGTGAAATCCGGAAGTATCGTCGCTCTACTTCATAGTGGTGATCGAGTTCTTTATAAATCTTAATAGAGGGCAACCGAACAGGTTTCTAGTCTATTAATTTTCATAAAGTGGTGTCCAACACCAACCCATCTAATGGATGATTTGATCTTATTTTTCCCCTTGTTCACTCCCCTCAACCTATACGGTTTCTATGGTTCGTGAATAAGTTAAATTTATACCATCGACGCAAATCAGTTTCACAATTGAATCTTATCCGGCAACCTATCAGGTTTCTAGGGATAAAATTTGCTCCAACCTAAGGCATCCAATGCGCTCGCGGTAATTTATCCGTCCTCCCCGAACGACTACCCCGATAACTCGGAAGCATAGCACATCCGGTTTGGAATTCAATGTCCCGAAAACTCGATGGAGGGAAGGAAAACCTTGAAACCTTATAAACTTAATTATTTGTTGTGGGAGAATTATCTCGATTAACGTTACACTTTGCACATTAATCGTTTAAGCGCGTTTGTGGCATTCATACAATATGAAACAACCATTCACAACCTAGTTGCTACCAACATGTGGTTCATGGACCGTTCCTAGAAAACAAAAACTCCGTAATTTAATTACAAGTCTTCGTCTTGAATCTTCGTCTTCTCGAAATTGATCTTCCTCCGATCTTCGTCATTACATATAAATTTTACATTGAAAATTGCATCCTAGATACAAATTTTTCTAGTAAAATAAATAGGCTCAAAACGGCCTTTACAACCCAATCGAATAAAACGAACGATTCAAAACTAAGTCCACGAACCACATCCCCATTCAAAAGCATTCATCCAATAAATACTATATAAATGAAAAGCGTAGAGATACATTGATCCAATCAACAATACGAACCGATCAAATCGATTCACACAATTGGTAATATGATAAATTTCAAAATAATTCGGTCGACCATAAATATTCCAATTAATCAAATTTCCCTTATAAAATGAACCATAAATCATTTTAATCATATTAAATCCAATTTAACATGCGGGAGATTAATTTTCAAGAATACACGAAAAAATCGAGCCGAGGCAAAAAAGGGCTGCCTGGCCGAGTCACCCTCGGCAGCTTTTCGGCAGGCCTGCCTGGCATGGCCGAGTCACGATCGGCAGCTGCCGGCCGGGCACGGCCCGTGTCTCCTGACACGGTCGGGTCTGCCTGGCAGTGGCCTGGGGACTGCCGGACACGGCCCGTGTCACCAGACACGGCCGAGTCACCCTGGCAGCTTCCTGCCCTTTGTCCGAAAAATCGTCCGACGACGATTCGGAGCTCGATTTTCGACCGGATATCCAATATCTATAATTTTAGACTTTCATATCTTCAATATAAATCATATTTCCCAGAAATTTAAGATTTATATTTAGACATAAACTTACGAAAAATACAATTATTACGAACGAAAAACATATACCACGATTATGACTAAAATGATTCCAAATCATTCACCATCTAATCAAGCATTCCAAATGCTAATATCGTATATACGATCGCAAGACCTACGCTCCGATACCACTGTTGGGATTCGGTGCCTAAAACGAAGGCCCAGCGGAAGCGGTAAAACGAAAATTAATTCGATCTGAATCCCTACGAGGATCGATCGAGCTACGTATATACGAATATCAAAACGAATAACAAGAGATATAGAAACTCACCCTTGTAGTCCGTTGATTAGATGGATAACCTTCTCTTGAGCTATTCCCCAAGCTTTGCTTGATCTCTACGAATCTATTCCGCTTCAAGCCCTTGAACGATCCAACGCCGAAAGCACCGCGTCTCTACTTGCCACGCGCCGGAAAAACGAACGGAATGACAACACTTTGCTATACTCCGAGGATACGGATAGAGCTAGGTGATGAAGCTATTGATTTTGATGAATATACTCCAAGTATGCTTATCAAAATTCTCTCAATAATTTTTTCTCAATTTTCTCCAAGAAAAATGAAGAAGAAGTTAGTGAAGAAGATGAAGATGAGTATGAACACCATGAAATGAACTCTAAGTTCTATTCTCTCTCTCCTTCAAACTCACTTACGTATATCTCTCCTCCAAGGTGTGAATTATATATGTTATATCATGAAGTCTACATATTATTCTTTATACACCTTCCACCAACTTATACAACTCATTCACATGAGAGGTATCCCCACCATGTCAATATCATCCATATAAAATGGAAACAAAAGACAAGCGGAAATTAGGTGGAAAAGAGGAGGGTGGCCATGATGAAAAACGGACGAGTTCGGTTCGTTTCGGACTACCGAAAGTCCAAACAGATAAACTCCGATTCCGTTTCGATGTATTTATATCAATTAATTAATCCAATTAATTAAACATATCAAATACAAAATAATATAATTAATTTCTCCAAGAAATAATTATATACATGAATTAAATTAATCACCCAGTAATTTATTTAATTCATTAGGCCGTAAATCAATTTATCCAATAAATCGATTTAGACATCTAATGTCCCAAATTTAGATATCTAATATCTAATACACATAATGAGATAATTAGCTTGATTCATTCCGTCGTCAATCCTAATGCGCGACTCAGTAGGTCCGTCTCAGTCAGCAATGGGAGGAACCAAAGAGTAGTAGCACCACCTAGCCAGCCTGGCGGGCTACACTGTACCCCAACTGAGAACGAATGATTGGGATCATTCAAGAACCATTCTGTCGTGAATACCAGTATACGTATAAACCCTTCTTTCAAATGTCACAATCAAGTTATAGGGTCACGGTCAGTCAAACCCTATCTCTACTTGACGCTATGCATGCGTTAATGCAAATCGAGATCATCGAGCTGTCGTGTATCTAATACAACTAGCTCCAATGATTTGGACAAAGACTTATGATCTCATCTGCCAATAACCGCATAGGACATATAACCCGCTCACTAACAGGAGAAAGAATTCTATCTTGGTATTCAGTAGGACCTGCTACTTGCCCATCAAGATGCACGTCGAGGTTGACCCCCGCCTTCCGGTTTATAGGGTCGAACTACTCTAATGAAAATATTGACGTCACAAGCACATCCCTACTAAATCCTCAAGTCGAAGGTTCACGAATACTTATCACAACCTTTCGATTCCATCATTGACTGTCCCGGAGTGAAATCCGTGTGATGAATCGAGGGTGAGTCGGTTCGAGTATACTAATCCAATTAGCATACCTATAACGTGTGCTCCCACTAACCATTAGTGTTCGACAAGCACTCTCCATGTCAAAGAACACGTCATACAAGTCTTCACATAAACTTAACGCCCAGTCAAGTTTCATCGACTTGCGAACGATTAAGTATTTGAGCTATAACCTTTCCAGTGCCGACCCCCTTATCCAATAAGGAGTGGAACGTTTTGCTCTCAAATACACGGACTAGTTTCCATATGTTTATTTACGAGTTAGGAATGCCAGTAACTACCAGTAAATAAAGAAACATTCATTTGCCTTATATAAATGGTTTACATAATTAAAAGTACAATGCCCTTACTCAATAACCTCTGAGTGGCATTCGAGGGCATACTCCTAACATCTTAACCTGCTGACAAGTCAAGCATTTCGAAACATAGTCCGCTATATCTTTCTTCATGTTGCCCCACCAGAAATTCTGCTTCAAGTCCTTATACATTTTACTGGTGCCCGGGTGGACAGAATAGGGCGAACTGTGAGCTTCCTTCATAATCGTCTGTTTCAGAACATTGACATAGGGAACGCAAAGTCGGTTCTGGAATCTCAAAACTCTATCATCATGAATTAGGAATCCGGGGGCCTTCCCCTTGATCACTTCATCATGTAACCGAATCATCAGAGGATCATCTGCCTGTCTAGATTTGATTTCTTCGGTTAGTGACGAAGTTATTTCCATCACGCACAGTTGTCCTTGGACTCTTTGTAACCACACTTCAATTCCTTCTCGAATCATCTCTCGTTGAAGGCTAAGTTGGGAGGTCAGCGTTTCCAGCATCTGAATAGAAATAGGCTTGCGGTTGAGTGCATCGGCCACTACATTTGCTTTGCCTGGATGATACAAAATCTCCAAGTCATAGTCCTTAATCAGTTCTAACCATCTTCTTTGCCGCATGTTCAACTCTTTCTGACTGAAGATGTACTTGAGACTCTTGTGATCCGTAAAGATCTGACAGTGAGTCCCGTACAGATAATGCCTCCAGATTTTCAAAGCAAAAATTACTGCTGCTAGCTCTAAATCATGTGTTGGGTAATTCACTTCATAAGGTTTCAGCTGTCGTGAAGCATAAGCGATCACCTTGTCATTCTGCATCAATACGCATCCGAGTCCTTGGTTCGAAGCATCACTGTAAACTATGAATCCTCCAGTCCCCCGTGGAAGTGATAAAATTGGTGTTGTCGTCAATCTCCTCTTCAATTCATCAAAACTAGTCTGACACGACTCGTTCCACTCAAACTTTTGAGTTTTCTGCAGGAGTCGAGTAAGTGGGCGGGAGATTTTGGAAAACCCTTCCACGAACCGACGATAATACCCAGCAAGTCCTAAGAAACTTCGAACTTCTTTCACGTTCTTTGGAGGCTTCCAATCCAAAACCGCTTCGATCTTCTGAGGATCTACTCGGACTCCTTTAGCTGATACCACATGGCTGAGGAACATTACTTCCTTTAGCCAGAATTCACACTTAGAGAGTTTGGCGTACAGTTGCTCGCTTCACAAAAGTTCTAATACAATCCGCAAATGCTGCGCATGTTCTTCCGGGCTCTTAGAATACACCAGAATGTCATCAATGAACACGACCACAAATTTATCCAAATATTCTATGAACACTCGGTTCATCAACTGCATGAATACAGCAGGTGCATTAGTGAGACCAAACGGCATCACTACAAACTCATAGTGTCCGTAGCGAGTTCTGAATGCTGACTTTAGAACATCAGATTCCTTAATCCTCAGCTGATGGTATCCTGATCTCAGATCGATTTTATAAAATATTGTTGCTCCTTGCAACTGGTCAAATAAATCATCAATCCGTGGCAACGAATATTTATTCTTAATCGTCATCTTGTTCAGTTCTCGATAATCGATACAAAGTCGAAGCGATCCATCCTTCTTTCGGACAAAAAGAACTGGCGCTCCCCAGGACGATACGCTTGGCTGGATATAGCCTTTGTCCAGTAATTCCTCCAGCTGCTTTTTCACTTCATGCATCTCAGTAGGTGCCATACGATACGGCGCCTTAGAAATTGGTGTAGCCCCGGGTTCCAGCTCAATGGTAAATTCTACATCCCTTCGTGGAGGTAGTCCAGGTAACTCGTCAGGAAATACATCTGGAAATTCGTTCACAACAGGAATGGATGAAAGTTCCACAATTTCGTCTTCTTTCTTCATTGCATAGCACCAGTATCTGGTACAGCCCTGTTTCAACAATTTTACAGCTTTCATCGCCTTGATCAATTTTCCTGAGCTTCTCGGTTTCCATCCCTCAAACAGAATTTCGGAACCATCGTCAGCGATCAGCGAGATATTCCTCCTTCGGTAGTTTACAATTGATCCATATCGATTAAGCCAATCGTCTCCGAGTATCAGGTCGTCTCCTTGCATTTCTATTACAATCAAATTTGAGAGCCACTCTCTGCCTCCAAATGATACAGGGAAATTTCTATTTTCTAAGTTCCCGACAATCCTCTCTCCACTCGGTAAACCAACAACATAAGGTTCACAAGTATGAAAACCGGAAATATTCAAACGATTTACACAAGACAAAGATATAAAAGAATGCGTAGCTCCTGTATCAAATAAAACGCTAACTGGCTGGGAAAGGATCTGGACAGTACTTGATGCGACAGCAGCATCCTGATCGTTTGTCTTCCTCATCTCGTACAGACGTGGGGGAGCAGATCCGGCACTCGATGTCCCCTTTGGGTCCCATTGTCCTCTGCCTCGTCCGTGGCCAAAATTTTGAGGCATCTGAACACTTTGCGGCGTCTGTTGGATACTGGATTCCTTCTGGATCGGCTATGGGGTACGGGCTCTAAAAGACTTTGCAGCCTCTTCACAGAACACTGCCCGATGTCCCTCTCGTCCACCATCAAAACAAGTCACGGCAGGTAGGGGGCAATTCCGTCGATAGTGCCCCGTTTAGGCGCAGTTAAAGCATTTCCTGATAACATCAGTAATAGTTGATCTCGCTCCAAAGTTCTTTCCGCTCCTAACTGGTTGTGGAGGTTTCTTGAAAGAGTGAAAGGATGACTGGGCCTTACGGGGCCCGCTGTTCTTGTGCTCTATAAAAGTACCAGAGACTTTCTGTTTCTTGGATTCCAAAAATTTCTCCATAGCTGCTTCCTTGATCTCATACGCCAACGCCTTATCCTGGCATTGACGGAGTGTGGTACATTCAAAACCGGACATGTACCTATGGATTTCTGGTTTCATCCTCATATCGAAATGGATCATCATTTCTGCATCTGTTCTGACCAGATGTCGAACAAATGCCAGTTGTTGGTTAAACGTCTTAATTGCCTGCGATACCGGAATATCTGAAGGCTGAGCGGAGAAAAAATCCCGAACCTTGGCTTCCCTCACAAGATGAGGGCAAGATCGAAGCTTCCATCATCAATTTAAACTCTGTCCAATCGGCATCATGGTCTACAGCCGGATGGCTTCCCACCATTCGGACGCTTCCCTAAAGTATTGAGTGATAGAGGCTCTCCCGGTCGTGCAGGCGATTAATTCCGGCAAAGATTTTCTCCAGTTCCTTCAACCAATGGTCCCAGGTGGGAGTCTCAGAAATGCCGTCGAATTTGGGTGGTTGCATCTACGCCACCTCTTGCAGCCACCGGTCACCTCGATTTCCCATGTTCGGGATCCCTTGCTGTCCTTCTCCCTGCTGTAGTCCCACTGCCACTAGCATTCGGTCCAGAACCTGGGCGAACTGAGTTATCTGGTTCACCACCTGACAAAGAATTTCTGGTACAGCAGGTTCCGGTTCGTTATTGATCGATCTCTGTGGCTCGCCTGAGCTATGACTGGCCTGATTAGAAGGCGACGCTTCCATTTCAGCATTCCTTCGTCCGCGCCCGCGACCGCGACCACGTCCACGTCCGCCTCTCAACATACTGTAAGCATAAATACTCAATATACAAGAATCAATATCGTTCGAATGCTCAAGTACAAGGAAATATAACATGCAAAGGACGAGATAGAGTTTAGGAACTTACAACCACCGCCCGCACGAAGACGTAGGCAGTACAGTGATGTTATTCGCGGCCGGTTACTTCAAAAGACATAAATGACCCCTATTTTAACCCCACTGCCAAGATGTCCATAATCTTAGCTATGATACCATATTCTGTAACACCCCCGATATATTCAGGAATATTACAGCGCAGTAAATCCTTTACATAAGGATTTACAAGGCTAAAGAATTGAACAGACCTTAACAGGTACAAATAAATGGAAGTAACTGAATTAAGATACGACAGTTATGACAATACTAAAAATACAATTATTCAACAGAAACTTATTAATACATCACCAAATTCAAATTCATCATAAACGACTACGTACTCGAGTACTTATTGAAATAACCAACAAACAACAGTCAAATACACCCGGCCGGAACATCACTCTGCACCCTCGTCGTCATGCAGCTCCAGTGGTTGTTTTCCCGCTCTCCTGGATCCTGAACATAAACAAAATGTTCACCCCCGAAGGGGTTAGCACAACGATGCTAGTACAAGTACCATAACATATTATTCATATCTCACGAAGAATAATAACGTAAACGACAAAAATACCAACGAGTCTTCTCCTACGAGAAACTCATAAATGACATACACAACTGATAATCACAACATGATATCATAACATACACATGGTAATTCCGTCGATCCAGCGTTCACTGCCTAGAACCCACGATGATCCCATCAGACCAACCCGTGGTGGAAAAACCCGTCCGATGATCCAGCGCACGCTAGCATAGATCCCCCGATGATCCCGTCGGACCAACGCGAGGTGGACATACAACAACGACATACATGCACGACAATATGTATAACATCAATACACAAAACAAATAAGGTACTTGCCTCGATTCGAAGACAAGAACAATACTTCCACGAAAACGAACACTCGAAGGTCGTCCCCCTCAATCAATCACGTAACAAGCTCAAAAGAAATAATATAGGATTTATCTCACATCATACGAATGTCTAACAATTCGATTTACGGCCAAAAGCTCATAAAATGTAATCTGCCTGAACTTCTTAGCGCATGCTAAGTACTCTGTGTAGCGTGCGTTAAGTCTGCTCGATAGCGCACGCAAACAACAAAGCCTAGTGTACGCTAACTATGCATGGTCAGTACCTCACTGATCAGCCGACTGACTCGTTTGATGGCCGAACGTACGTTAAGTACCAAACGTAGCGTACGTTAACTCATGCTCGATAGCGCATGTTAATCTACATAGCTTAGCGTGCGCTAACTGTGCATGGCAGTTTACTACTGGGCAGTAGACGGACTTCAACATGATCAAACCAAATGAAATCCTCAGTGTTAATTCATGTTACCTCCATGAAAATCATGTTCATACGGCTATGAATGATCTAACGGATAACAACAACTTCGGATTCAAGAATAAGTATACTATTATGAAACCATAATCCATTTCAAATACAATTCTTCATGCGATAATTCGGAAGGCTTAACGGTTGATATCAACACCTTTATATCAATGAAAACTATCACTCTGAAGTTTGAATAATGTTCCATCTTTACAAAATAAATCCTTCCATGATCAACCCTATAGATTCGTCTAACAATAATGATGTAAAAGTCAAGTCCATGATTGTTATGAAAACACCTACTAGATTCGGATTACCAATGATAGGAGCTTCCTCTACTTGTTCAATGTAATAAGATTCGAATCATGATGTTCATAATCAAGGTACTTAAGGCCTATTCATCTCAATATTCCAAACATGATGTACTTTGGATAATTCATCCACGAAGATCAATATTTGCTAACATGATCATCTTATTCTCCATAACACGAATCTAGAGTTTGAAGATAGAATCAACATACCTTAATATGACGAAATCACTGAACCATAAGGTAGAATCCTACTCCGGTTGGTTATGTTCCACTCCAAGGTGTTACTTCTCTTCAATGATCACTCACAAGTGATAACCATTATACAAGGATCAATAAGATGTGTTCTAAGTGTGTTAGAAGGATTATCATAGCTCTCTGGCCTCTCAAGAATGAAGAGTGGACGAAGTAAATGTAAGCCAAAACGGGTTGTTGTCTCATTTATAATATTCTGCACTTTAGCTAATTAGCGCACGCTAATAAGCGTTGACTCCAAATCTATCCAGGTTCGTCCGCGGGAATCTTATCCGGACCCATGTCCCGGCTGGCGCATGTGCTAGCCGCCTACCTCAATAATTCAGTGTCTAGCGCACGCAACTTCTACATACATAGCGTGCGCTAGTAATAGCCGATAGCGCGCGTTAAGCTACATTCTTAGCATGCGCTATCACGAGTTTGTATGAGAAAATTTTGCATGTTGTTATACTTAAGTACAAGGATACCAATGCAAGAAATATCATACTCCAATAATCAAAACCACAAATCCGAATAATACAGGGTTTGAATACAGATGAAATACACAGTAATAAATCCGGATATTACATACTCTCATACTAAAAAGGAGTTTCATCCCGAAACTCAAGACGAAAATAACTCGGGATATCTGGACTTCATACCAGCTTCCGTTTCCCATGTGGATTCTTCCATTCTGTGATGTGACCATTGAACTTTGACCAAAACGATTGGTTTGTTCCTCAACTGCTTAACTCGACTCTCGAGTATCTTGACCGGTCTTTCTTCAAACGTCCCATCCTGCGCGACTTCGATCTCGCCGAAATCAATGATATGACTGAGATCTGGTATATACCTCCGTAACTGGGATACGTGGAACACGTTATGAACATGGCACAATGACGGCGGCAATGCTAATCTGTATGCCAACTCTCCAACTCTCTCAAGGATCTCAAATGGTCCGATATATCTCGGACTCAGCTTTTCTTTCCTTCCGAAATGAAATATTCCCCGAGTAGGAGAAACCTTCAAAAGTACGTGGTCTCCAGTACTGAACTCCAATGGGCGACGACGTAGGTCTGCGTAAGATTTTTTGCGACTCTGGGCGGTCAACAGCCTTTCAAGAATCAAGGCTATCTTCTCTCGAGTCTGCACGATCAACTCTGGTTCTATTCCGATCAAGTCCGATGAATCGTCCCAGCATAGGGGCGATCTGTATCTCCTCCCGTATAATGCCTCGAATGGTGCCATCTTAATGGAAGCATGCCAAATATTGTTGTAGGTAAATTCAATCAATGGTAGATGAACTTCCCAATCGTTTGACCAATCTAAGGTACAAGCCCTCAGCATATCCTCCACCGTTTGAATGATCCTCTCGGATTGTCCGTCAGTCTGCGGGTGATAAGCTGTACTAAAGTTCAATTCGGTCCCCAAGACCTTATGAACTGCTTTCCAAAAGTGAGACACAAAATGGCCGTCTCGATCAGAAATAATGGTCTTCGGCGTACCATGCAATCGAACTATCTCCGAAATAAATACTCGTGCCAACCTCTCTGGTCCCCACGTGTCCTTAATGCCTAGAAAATGAGCTGATTTGGTTAAACGATCAACTATCACCCAAATCATGTTCATTCCTGTTTTGGTTCTCGGCATACTGGTGATAAAGTCCATCGATATGTCCTCCCACTTCCATTCAGGAATTGGGAGCGGCTTAAACATTCCGGCAGGCCGTTGATGCTCGATCTTAACCTGCTGACAAGTCAAGCATTTCGAAACATAGTCCGCTACATCTTTCTTCATGTTGCCCCACCAGAAATTCTGCTTCAAGTCCTTATACATTTGACTGGTGCCCGGGTGGATAGAATAGGGCGAACTATGAGCTTCCTTCATAATCGTCTATTTCAGAACATTGACATAGGGAACCCAGAGTCAGTTCTGGAATCACAAAACTCTGTCATCATGAATTAGGAATCCGGGGGCCTTCCCCTTGATCACTTCATCACGTAACCGAATCATCAGAGGATCATCTGCCTGTCTAGATTTGATTTCTTCGGTTAGTTACGAAGTTATTTCCATCACGCACAGTTGTCCTTGGACTCTTTGTAACCACACTTCAATTCCTTCTCGAATCATCTCTCGTTGAAGGCTAAGTTGGGAGGTCAGCGTTTCCAGCATCTAAATAGAAATAGGCTAGTGGTTGAGTGCATCGACCACTACATTCGCTTTGCATGTATGATACAAAATCTCCAAGTCATAGTCCTTAATCAGTTCTAACCATCTTGTTTGCCGCATGTTCAACTCTTTCTGACTGAAGATGTACTTGAGACTCTTATGATCCGTAAAGATCTGACAGTGAGTCCCGTACAGATAATGCCTCCAGATTTTCAAAGCAAAAATTACTGCTGCTAGCTCTAAATCATGTGTTGGGTAATTCACTTCATAAGGTTTCAACTGTCGTGAAGCATAAGCGATCACCTTGTCATTCTGCATCAATACGCATCCGAGTCCTTGGTTCGAAGCATCACTGTAAACTATGAATCCTCCAGTCCCCTCTGGAAGTGATAAAATTGGTGTCGTCGTCAATCTCCTCTTCAATTCATCAAAACTAGTCTGACACGACTCGTTCCACTCAAACTTTTGAGTTTTTTGCAGGAGTCGAGTAAGTGGGCGGGAGATTTTGGAAAACCCTTCCACTAACCGACGATAATACCCAGCAAGTCCTAAGAAACTTCGAACTTCTTTCACGTTCTTTGGAGGCTTCCAATCCAAAACCGCTTCGATCTTCTGAGGATCTACTCGGACTCCTTTAGCTGATACCACATGGCCGAGGAACATTACTTTCTTTAGCCAGAATTCACACTTAGAGAGTTTGGCGTACAGTTGCTCACTTCTCAAAAGTTCTAATACAATCCGCAAATGCTGCGCATGTTCTTCCGGGCTCTTAGAATACACCAGAATGTCATCGTGAACACGACCACAAATTTATCCAAATATTCGATGAACACTCGGTTCATCAACTGCATGAATACAGCAGGTGCATTAGTGAGACCAAACGGCATCACTACAAACTCATAGTGTCCGTAGCGAGTTCTGAATGCTGACTTTAGAACATCAGATTCCTTAATCCTCAGCTGATGGTATCCTGATCTCAGATCGATTTTATAAAATACTGTTGCTCCTTGCAACTGGTCAAATAAATCATCAATCCGTGGCAACGAATATTTATTCTTAATCGTCATCTTGTTCAGTTCTCGATAATCGATACAAAGTCGAAGCGATCCATCCTTCTTTCGGACAAAAAGAACTGGCGCTCCCCAGGACGATACGCTTGGCTGGATATAGCCTTTGTCCAGTAATTCCTCCAGCTGCTTTTTCACTTCATGCATCTCAGTAGGTGCCATACGATACGGCGCCTTAGAAATTGGTGTAGCCCCGGGTTCTAGCTCAATGGTAAATTCTACATCCCTTCGTGGAGGTAGTCCAGGTAACTCGTCAGGAAATACATCTGGAAATTCATTCACAACAGGAATGGATGAAAGTTCCACAATTTCGTCTTCTTTCTTCATTGCATAGCACCAGTATCTGGTACAGCCCTGTTTCAACAATTTGACAGCTTTCATCGCCTTGATCAATTTTCCTGAGCTTCTCGGTTTCCATCCCTCAAACAGAATTTCGGAACCATCGTCAGCGATCATCGAGATATTCCTCCTTCGGTAGTTTACAATTGATCCATATCGATTAAGCCAATCGTCTCCAAGTATCAGGTCGTCTCCTTGCATTTCTATTACAATCAAATTTGAGAGCCACTCTCTGCCTCCAAATGATACAGGGAAGTTTCTAGTTTCTAAGTTCACGACAATCCTCTCTCCACTCGGTAAACCAACAACATAAGGTTCACAAGTATGAAAACCGGAAATATTCAAATGATTTACACAAGACAAAGATATAAAAGAATGCGTAGCTCCTATATCGAATAAAATGCTAACTGGCTGGGAAAGGATCTGGACAGTACTTGATGCGACAGCAGCATCCTGATCGTCTGTCCTCCTCATATCGTACAGACGTGGGGGAGCAGATCCAGCACTCGATGTCCCCTTTCGGTCCCATTGTCCTCTGCCTCGTCCGTGGGCAAAATTTTGAGGCATCTGAACACTTTGCTGCGTCTGTTGGATACTGGCTTCCTTCTGGATCGGCTATGGGGTACGAGCTCTAAAAGACTTTGCAGCCTCTTCACAGAACACTGCCCGATGTCCCTCTCGTCCACAATCAAAACAAGTCACGGCAGGTAGGGGGCAATTCCATCGATAGTGCCCCGTTTAGGCGCAGTTAAAGCATTTCCTGATAACATCAGTAATAGTTGATCTCGATCCGAAGTTCTTTCCACTCCTAACTAGTTGTGGAGGTTTCTTGAAAGAGTGAAAGGATGACTGGGCCTTACGGGGCCCGCTGTTCTTGTGCTCTATAAAAGTACCAGAGACTTTCTGTTTCTTGGATTCCGAAAATTTCTCCATAGCTGCTTCCTTGATCTCATACGCCAACGCCTTATCCTGGTATTGACGGAGTGTGGTACATTCAAAACTGGACATGTACCTCTGGATTTCTGGTTTCTTCCTCATATCGAAATGGATCATTATTTCTGCATCTGTTCTGACCAGATGTCGAACAAATGCCAGTTGTTGGTTAAACGTCTTAATTGCCTGCGATACCGGAATATCTGAAGGCTGAGCGGAGAAAAACTCCCGAACCTTGGCTTCCCTCACAGGATGAGGGCAGTACTGAGCTTCCATCATCAATTTAAACTCTGTCCAATCAACATCATGGTTTACAGGCCGGATGGCTTCCCACCATTCGGACGCTTCCCCTATCAGAAAGTATTGAGCGATAGAGGCTCTCCTATTGCCCAGGCGCTTCATTCCGGCAAAGATTTTCTCCATTTCCTTCAACCAATGGTCCCAGGTGGGAGTCTCAGAAATGTCGTCGAATTTGGGTGGTTGCATCTTCGCCACCTCTTGCAGCCACCGGTCACCTCGATTTCCCATGTTCGGGATCCCTTGATGTCCTTCTCCCTGCTGTAGTCCCACCGCCACTTGCATTCGGTCCACAACTGAGCTATCTGGTTCACCACCTGACAAAGAATTTCTGGTACAACAGGTTCCGGTTCGTTATTGATAGATCTCTGTGGCTCGCCTGAGCTATGACTGGCCTGATTAGAAGGCGACGCTTCCCTTTCAAAGATTCCTTCGTCTGGCCCGCGACCGCGACCACATCCACGTCCGCCTCTCAACATACTGTAAGCATAAATACTCAATATACAAGAATCAATATCGTTCGAATGCTCAAGTACAAGGAAATATAACATGCAAAGGACGAGATAGAGTTTAGGAACTTACAACCACCGCCCGCACGAAGACGTAGGCAGTACAGTGATGTTATTCGCGGCCGGTTACTTCAAAAGACATAAATGACCCTTATTTTAACCCAACTGCCAAGATGTCCATAATCTTAGCTCCGATACCATATTCTGTAACACCCCCGATATATTCAGGAATATTACAGCGCAGTAAATCCTTTACATAAGGATTTACAAGGCTAAAGAATTGAACAGACCTTAACAGGTACAAATAAATGGAAGTAACTGAATTAAGATACGACAGTTATGACAATACTGAAAATACAATTATTCAACAGAAACTTATTAATACATCACCAAATTCAAATTCATCATAAACGACTACGCACTCGAGTACTTATTGAAATAACCAACAAACAACAGTCAAATACACCGGGCCGGAATATCACTCTGCACCCTCGTCGTCATGCAGCTCCAGTGGTTGTTTTCCCGCTCTCCTGGATCCTGAACATAAACAAAATGTTCACCCCCGAAGGGGTTAGCACAACTATGCTAGTACAAGTACCATAACATATTATTCATATCTCACGAAGAATAATAACGTAAACGACAAAAATACCAACGAGTCTTCTCCTACGAGAAACTCATAAATGACATACACAACTGATAATCACAACATGATATCATAACATACACATGGTAATTCCGTCGATCCAGCGTTCACTGCCTAGAACCCACGATGATCCCGTCAGACCAACCCGTGGTGGAAAAACCCGTCCGATGATCCAGCGCACGCTAGCATAGATCCCCTGATGATCCCGTCGGACCAACGCGAGGTGGACATACAACAACGACATACATGCACGACAATATGTATAACATCAATACACAAAATAAATAAGGTACTTGCCTCGATTCGAAGACAAGAACAATACTTCCACGAAAACGAACACTCGAAGGTTGTCCCCCTCAATCAATCACGTAACAAGCTCAAATCTT
Source organism: Orobanche coerulescens (assembly GCA_033398695.1). Taxonomy (NCBI): domain Eukaryota; kingdom Viridiplantae; phylum Streptophyta; class Magnoliopsida; order Lamiales; family Orobanchaceae; genus Orobanche; species Orobanche coerulescens. Next base: position 101,944,920 of record CM065818.1, read on the forward strand.
AACAAAAGAAATAATATAGGATTTATCTCACATCGTACGAATGTCTAATAATTTGATTTACGGCCAAAAGCTCATAAAATGTAATCTGCCTGAACTTCTTAGCGCATGCTAAGTACTCTGTGTAGCGTGCGTTAAGTGTGCTCGATAGCGCACGCAAACAACAATGCCTAGCGTACGCTAACTATGCATGGTCAGTACCTCACTGATCAGCCGACTGACTCGTCTGATGGCCTAACGTACATTAAGTACCAAACGTAGCGTACGTTAACTCATGCTCGATAGCGCATGTTAATCTATATAGATTAGCGTGCGCTAACTGTGCATGGCAGTTTATTACTGGGCAGTAGACGGACCTCAACATGATCAAACCAAATGAAATCCTCAGTGTTAATTCATGTTACCTCCATGAAAATCATGTTCATACGGCTATGAATGATCTAACGGATAACAACAACTTCGGATTCAAGAATAAGTATACTATTATGAAACCATAATCCATTTCAAATACAATTCTTCATGCGATAATTCGGAAGGCTTAACGGTTGATATCAACACCTTTATATCAATGAAAACTATCACTCTGAAGTTTGAATAATGTTCCATCTTTACAAAATAAATCCTTCCATGATCAACCCTATAGATTCGTCTAACAATAATGATGTAAAAGTCAAGTCCATGATTGTTATGAAAACACCTACTAGATTCGGATTACCAATGATAGGAGCTTCCTCTACTTGTTCAATGTAATAAGATTCGAATCATGATGTTCATAATCAAGGTACTTAAGGCCTATTCATCTCAATATTCCAAACATGATGTACTTTGGATAATTCATCCACGAAGATCAATATTTGCTAACATGATCATCTTATTATCCATAACACGAATCTAGAGTTTGAAGATAGAATCAACATACCTTAATATGACGAAATCACTGAACCACAAGGTAGAATCCTACTCCGGTTGGTTATGTTCCACTCCAAGGTGTTACTTCTCTTCAATGATCACTCGCAAGTGATAACCATTATACAAGGATCAATAAGATGTGTTCTAAGTGTGTTAGAAGGATTATCATAGCTCTCTGGCCTCTCAAGAATGAAGAGTGGACGAAGGAAATGTAAGCTAAAACGGGTTGTTGTCTCATTTATAATATTCTGCACTTTAGCTAATTAGTGCACGCTAATAAGCGTTGAATCCAAATCTGTCCAGGTTCGTCCGCGGGAATCTTATCCGGACCCATGTCCCGGCTGGCGCATGTGCTAGCCGCCTACCTCAATAATTCAGTGTCTAGCGCACGCAACTTCTACATACGTAGCGTGCGCTAGTAATAGCCGATAGCGCGCATTAAGCTACATTCTTAGCGTGCGCTATCACGAGTTTGTATGAGAAAATTTTGCATGTTGTTATACTTAAGTACAAGGATACCAATGCAAGAAATATCATACTCCAATAATCAAAACCACAAATCCGAATAATACAGGGTTTGAATACAGATGAAATACACAGTAATAAATCCGGATATTACATACTCTCCTACTAAAAAGGAGTTTCGTCCCGAAACTCAAGACGAAAATAACTCGGGATATCTGGACTTCATACCAGCTTCCGTTTTCCATGTGGATTCTTCCATTCCGTGACGTGACCATTGAACTTTGACCAAAACGATTGGTTTTTTCCTCAACTGCTTAACTCGACTCTTGAGTATCTTGACCGGTCGTTCTTCAAACGTCCCATCCTGCGCGACTTAGATCTCGCCGAAATCAATGATATGACTGGGATCTGGTATATACCTCCGTAACTAGGATACGTGGAACACGTTATGAACATGGCACAATGACGGCGGCAATGCTAATCTGTATGCCAACTCTCCAACTCTCTCAAGGATCTCAAATGGTCCGATATATCTCAGACTCAGCTTTTCTTTCCTTCCGAAATGAAATATTCCCCGAGTAGGAGAAACCTTCAAAAGTACATGGTCTCCAGTACTGAACTCCAATGGGCGACGACGTACGTCTGCGTAAGATTTGTGGCGACTCTGGGCGGTCAACAACCTTTCAAGAATCAAGGCTATCTTATCTCGAGTCTGCACGATCAACTCTGGTTCTATTCCGATCAAGTCTGATGAATCGTCCCAGCATAGGGGCGATCTGTATCTTCTCCCGTATAATGCCTCGAATGGTGCCATCTTAATGGAAGCATGCCAACTATTGTTGTAGGTAAATTCAATCAATGGTAGATGAACTTCCCAATCGTTTGACCAATCTAAGGCACAAGCCCTCAGCATATCCTCCACCGTTTGAATGGTCCTCTCGGATTGTCCGTCGATGCGGGTGATAAGTCAGATCAAGTTCAATTCTGTCCCCAAGGCCTTATGAACTGCTTTCCAAAAGTGAGACACAAAACGGCCGTCTCGATCAGAAATAATGGTCTTCGGCGTACCATGCAATCGAACTATCTCCGAAATAAATACTCGTGCCAACCTCTCTGGTCCCCACGTGTCCTTAATGCCTAGAAAATGAGCTGATTTGGTTAAACGATCAACTATCACCCAAATCATGTTCATTCCTGTTTTGGTTCTCGGCATACTGGTGATAAAGTCCATCGATATGTCCTCCCACTTCCATTCAGGAATTGGGAGCGGCTTCAACATTCCGGCAGGCCGTTGATGCTCGATCTTAACCTGCTGACAAGTCAAGCATTTCAAAACATAGTCCGCTACATCTTTCTTCATGTTGCCCCACCAGAAATTCTGCTTCAAGTCCTTATACATTTTACTGGTGCTCGGGTGGATAGAATAGGGCGAACTGTGAGCTTCCTTCATAATCGTCTGTTTCAGAACATTGACATAGGGAACGCAGAGTCGGTTCTGGAATCTCAAAACTCTATCATCATGAATTAGGAATCCGGGGGCCTTCCCCTTGATCACTTCATCACGTAACCGAATCATCAGAGGATCATCTGCCTGTCTAGATTTGATTTCTTCGGTTAGTGACGAAGTTATTTCCATCACGCACAGTTGTCCTTGGACTCTTTGTAAGCACACTTCAATTCCTTCTCGAATCATCTCTCGTTGAAGGCTAAGTTGGGAGGTCAGCGTTTCCAGCATCTGAATAGAAATAGGCTTGCGGTTGAGTGCATCGGCCACTACATTCGCTTTGCCTGAATGATACAAAATCTCCAAGGCATAGTCCTTAATCAGTTCTAACCATCTTCTTTGCTGCATGTTCAACTCTTTCTGACTGAAGATGTACTTGAGACTCTTGTGATCCGTAAAGATCTGACAGTGAGTCCCGTACAGATAATGCCTCCAGATTTTCAAAGCAAAAATTACTGCTGCTAGCTCTAAATCATGTGTTGGGTAATTCACTTCATAAGGTTTCAGCTGTCGTGAAGCATAAGCGATCACCTTGTCATTCAGCATCAATACGCATCCGAGTTCTTGGTTCGAAGCATCACTGTAAACTATGAATCCTCCAGTCCCCTGTGGAAGTGATAAAATTGGTGTTGTCATCAATCTCCTCTTCAATTCATCAAAACTAGTCTGACACGACTCGTTCCACTCAAACTTTTGAGTTTTCTGCAGGAGTCGAGTAAGTGGGCGGGAGATTTTGGAAAACCCTTCCAGGAACCGACGATAATACCCAGCAAGTCCTAAGAAACTTCAAACTTCTTTCACGTTCTTTGGAGGCTTCCAATCCAAAACCGCTTCGATCTTCTGAGGATCTACTCGGACTCCTTTAGCTGATACCACATGGCCGATGAACATTACTTCCTTTAGCCTGAATTCACACTTAGAGAGTTTGGCGTACAGTTGCTCGCTTCTCAAAAGTTCTAATACAATCCGCAAATGCTGCGCATGTTCTTCCGGGCTCTTAGAATACACCAGAATGTCATCAACGAACACGACCACAAATTTATCCAAATATTCGATGAACACTCGATTCATCAACTGCATGAATACAGCAGGTGCATTAGTGAGACCAAACGGCATCACTACAAACTCATAGTGTCCGTAGCGAGTTCTGAATGCTGACTTTAGAACATCAGATTCCTTAATCCTCAGCTGATGGTATCCTGATCTCAGATCGATTTTAGAAAATACTGTTTCTCCTTGCAACTGGTCAAATAAATCATCAATCCGTGGCAACAGATATTTATTCTTAATCGTCATCTTGTTCAGTTCTCGATAATCGATACACAGTCGAAGCGATCCATCCTTCTTTCGGACAAAGAGAACTGGCGCTCCCCAGGGCGATACGCTTGGCTGGATATAGCCTTTCTCCGAATTCCTCCACCGCTTTTCAGCCATACATCTCAAGAGGTGCCATACGATACGGCGCCTTAGAAATTGGTGTAGCCCTGTTCCACTCAATGGTAAATTCTACATCCCTTCGTGGAGGTAGTCCAGGTAACTCGTCAGGAAATACATCTGGAAATTCGTTCACAATAGGAATGGATGAAAGTTCCACAATTTCGTCTTCTTTCTTCATTGCATAGCACCAGTATCTGGTACAGCCCTATTTCAACAATTTGACAGCTTTCATCGCCTTGATCAATTTTCCTGAGCTTCTCGGTTTCCATCCCTCAAACAGAATTTCGGAACCATCGTCAGCGATCAGCGAGATATTCCTCCTTCGGTAGTTTACAATTGATCCATATCGATTAAGCCAATCGTCTCCGAGTATCAGGTCGTCTCTTTGCATTTCTATTACAATCAAATTTGAGAGCCACTCTCTGCCTCCAAATGATATAGGGAAATTTCTATTTTCTAAGTTCCCGACAATCCTCTCTCCACTCGGTAAACCAACAACATAAGGTTCACAAGTATGAATACCGGAAATATTCAAACGATTTACACAAGACAATGATATAAAAGAATGCGTAGCTCCTGTATCAAATAAAACGCTAACTGGCTGGGAAAGGATCTGGACAGTACTTGATGCGACAGAAGCATCCTGATCGTCTGTCTTCCTCATCTCGTACAGACGTGGGGGAGCAGATCCGTCACTCGATGTCCCCTTTCGGTCCCATTGTCCTCTGCCTCGTCCGTGGCCAAAATTTTGAGGCATCTGAACACTTTGCTGCGTCTGTTGGATACTGGCTTCCTTCTGGATCGGCTATGGGGTACGGGCTCTAAAAGACTTTGCAGCCTCTTCACAGAACACTGCCCGATGTCCCTCTCGTCCACAATCAAAACAAGTCACGGCAGGTAGGGGGCAATTCCGTCGATAGTGCCCCGTTTAGGCGCAGTTAAAGCATTTCCTGATAACATCAGTAATAGTTGATCTCGCTCCGAAGTTCTTTCCGCTCCTAACTGGTTGCGGAGGTTTCTTGAAAGAGTGAAAGGATGACTGGGCCTTATGGGGCCCGCTGTTCTTGTGCTCTATAAAAGTACCAGAGACTTTCTGTTTCTTGGATTCCGAAAATTTCTCCATAGCTGCTTCCTTGATCTCATACGCCAACGCCTTATCCTAGTATTGACGGAGTGTGGTACATTCAAAACCGGACATGTACCTCTGGATTTCTGGTTTCATCCTCATATCGAAATGGATCATCATTTCTGCATCTGTTCTGACCAGATGTCGAACAAATGCCAGTTGTTGGTTAAACGTCTTAATTGCCTGCGATACCGGAATATCTAAAGGCTGAGCGGAGAAAAAATCCCGAACCTTGGCTTCCCTCACAAGATGAGGGCAGTACTGAGCTTCCATCATCAATTTAAACTCTGTCCAATCAGCATCATGGTCTACAGGTCGGATGGCTTCCCACCATTCGGACGCTTCCCCTATCAGAAAGTATTGAGCGATAGAGGCTCTCCGGTCGTCTGGGCAGTTAATTCCGGCAAAGATTTTCTCCAGTTCCTTCAACCAATGGTCCCAGGTGGGAGTCTCAGAAATGCCGTCGAATTTGGGTGGTTGCATCTTCGCCACCTCTTGCAGCCACCGGTCACCTCGATTTCCCATGTTCGGGATCCCTTGCTGTCCTTCTCCCTGCTGTAGTCCCACCGCCACTTGCATTCGGTCCACAACCTGGGCGAACTGAGCTATCTGGTTCACCACCTGACAAAGAATTTCTGGTACAACAGGTTCCGGTTCGTTATTGATAGATCTCTGTGGCTCGCCTGAGCTATGACTGGCCTGATTAGAAGGCGACGCTTCCCTTTCAGCATTCCTTCGTCCGCGTCCGCGACCGCGACCACATCCACGTCCGCCTCTCAACATACTGTAAGCATAAATACTCAATATACAAGAATCAATATCGTTCGAATGCTCAAGTACAAGGAAATATAACATGCAAAGGACGAGATAGAGTTTAGGAACTTACAACCACCGCCCGCACGAAGACGTAGGCAGTACAGTGATGTTATTCGCGGCCGGTTACTTCAAAAGACATAAATGACCCTTATTTTAACCCAACTGCCAAGATGTCCATAATCTTAGCTCCGATACCATATTCTGTAACACCCCCGATATATTCAGGAATATTACAGCGCAGTAAATCCTTTACATAAGGATTTACAAGGCTAAAGAATTGAACAGACCTTAACAGGTACAAATAAATGGAAGTAACTGAATTAAGATACGACAGTTATGACAATACTGAAAATACAATTATTCAACAGAAACTTATTAATACATCACCAAATTCAAATTCATCATAAACGACTACGTACTCGAGTACTTATTGAAATAACCAACAAACAACAGTCAAATACACCCGGCCGGAATATCACTCTGCACCCTCGTCGTCATGCAGCTCCAGTGGTTGTTTTTCCGCTCTCCTGGATCCTGAACATAAACAAAATGTTCACCCCCGAAGGGGTTAGCACAACGATGCTAGTACAAGTACCATAACATATTATTCATATCTCACGAAGAATAATAACGTAAACGACAAAAATACCAACGAGTCTTCTCCTACGAGAAACTCATAAATGACATACACAACTGATAATCACAACATGATATCATAACATACACATGGTAATTCCGTCGATCCAGCGTTCACTGCCTAGAACCCACGATGATCCCGTCAGACCAACCCGTAGTGGAAAAACCCGTCCGATGATCCAGCGCACGCTAGCATAGATCCCCCGATGATCCCGTCGGACCAACGCGAGGTGGACATACAACAACGACATACATGCACGACAATATGTATAACATCAATACACAAAACAAATAAGGTACTTGCCTCGATTCGAAGACAAGAACAATACTTCCACGAAAACGAACACTCGAAGGTCATCCCCCTCAATCAATCACGTAACAAGCTCAAACCTTAACAAAAGAAATAATATAGGATTTATCTCACATCGTACGAATGTCTAATAATTCGATTTACGGCCAAAAGCTCATAAAATGTAATCTGCCTGAACTTCTTAGCGCATGCTAAGTACTCTGTGTAGCGTGCGTTAAGTGTGCTCGATAGCGCACGCAAACAACAAAGCCTAGCGTACGCTAACTATGCATGGTCGATTTCACCGATCACCGATCGACTTCGTCTGATGGCCTAACGTACGTTAAGTACCAAACGTAGCGTACGTTAACTCATGCTCGATAGCGCATGTTAATCTACATAGCTTAGCGTGCGCTAACTGTGCATGGCAGTTTACTTCTGGGCAGTAGACGGACCTCAACATGATCAAACCAAATGAAATCCTCAGTGTTAATTCATGTTACCTCCATGAAAATCATGTTCATACGGCTATGAATGATCTAACGGATAACAACAACTTCGGATTCAAGAATAAGTATACTATTATGAAACCATAATCCATTTCAAATACAATTTTTCATGCGATAATTCGGAAGGCTTAACGGTTGATATCAACACCTTTATATCAATGAAAACTATCACTCTGAAGTTTGAATAATGTTCCATCTTTACAAAATAAATCCTTCCATGATCAACCCTATAGATTCGTCTAACAATAATGATGTAAAAGTCAAGTCCATGATTGTTATGAAAACACCTACTAGATTCGGATTACCAATGATAGAAGCTTCCTCTACTTGTTCAATGTAATAAGATTCGAATCATGATGTTCATAATCAAGGTACTTAAGACCTATTCATCTCAATATTCCAAACATGATGTAATTTGGATAATTCATCCACGAAGATCAATATTTGCTAACATGATCATCTTATTCTCCATAACATGAATCTAGAGTTTGAAGATAGAATCAACATACCTTAATATGATGAAATCACTGAACCACAAGGGAGAATCCGACTCTGGTTGGTTATGTGCCACTCCAAGGTGTTACTTCTCTTCAATCATCACTCACAAGTGATAACCAATATACAAGGATCAATAAGATGTGTTCTAAGTGTGTTAGAAGGATTATCATAGCTCTCTGGCCTCTCAAGAATGAAGAGTGGACGAAGGAAATGTAAGCCAAAACGGGTTGTTGTCTCATTTATAATATTCTGCACTTTAGCTAATTAGTGCACGCTAGCATACAATACTTAGCGCACGCTAATAAGCGTTTACTCCAAATCTGTCCAGGTTCGTCCGCGGGAATCTTATCCGGACCCATGTCCCGGCTGGCGCATGTGCTAGCCGCCTACCTCAATAATTCAGTGTCTAGCGCACGCAACTTCTATATACGTAGCGTGCGCTAGTAATAGCCGATAGCGCGCGTTAAGCTACATTCTTAGCGTGCGCTATCACGAGTTTGTATGAGAAAATTTTGCATGTTGTTATACTTAAGTACAAGGATGCCAATGCAAGAAATATCATACTCCAATAATCAAAACCACAAATCCGAATAATACAGGGTTTGAATACAGATGAAATACATAGTAATAAATCCGGATATTACATATGCGATACAAAACGGCCATCACGATCCGAAATAATAGACTCCGGAGTACCGTGAAGCCTCATAATCTGCGTAATGAACACATGAGCCAACTTCTCCGGGCCCCAAGTATCCTTGATGCCCAGAAAATGTGCCGACTTGGTCAGGCGATCAACAATCACCCAAACCATATTCATGCCCGATCTCGATCTCGGCAAACTCGTAATGAAGTCCATAGATATGTCTTCCCATTTCCATTCCATAACGGGAAGTGACTGCAATAACCCGACTGGTCGCTGATGCTCGATTTTGACCTACTGAAAAGTCAAACATCTCAATACAAACCGTGCGACCTCCTCATTCATATCATTCCACCAGAAATTTCTCCTCAAGTCCTTGTACATCTTACTCGAACCAGGATGAACGGAGTAAGGCGTATCATGGGCCTCACGTAAAATACTCTGCCTCAATTCCAAGTTGTTCGGCACACATAGACGACTCTGGAATCTCAATACCCCATCTTCATCAATCACAAACCTAGGAGACTTTCCCTTAAGAACATTCTCTCGGATTTGAATAATCATCGGATCCTCCAGCTGCTTCAGTTTAATTTCATCGATCAGAGACGATGAAATCTCCAGGACACAAAGTCGCCCTACGAAATCTCAACACTCAACTCAATCAAATCCCGCTGAAGCTCAGCTTGAGACGTGAGGATCTCAAGTGTCCGCAACGAGACTGGTTTCCGACTCAAAGAGTCGGCTACGACATTCGCCTTGCCCGGATGATAAAGGATTTCGAGGTCATAATCCTTAATCAACTCTAACCACCTCCTCTGCCTCATATTTAACTCCCGCTGAGTAAATATGTACTTCAGATTTTTATGGTTGGTAAAAATCTGACATGCAGAGCAAAAAAGATAGTGATGCCAAATCTTGAGCGCAAAAACAACTGCCGCTAACTACAAATCGTGAGTAGGGTAGTTAAGCTCATGTGGCCTCAATTGCCTCGACGCAAATGTAATAGTCTTGTCTTGCTGCATCAACACGCACCCAAGACCCTGACCCGAAGCATCACTATAAACGAAAAAACCCTCGTTGCCGCATCGCAACGCCAAAATCGGGGCTGAAGTCAAAAGCCTCTTCAGCTCCTCAAAACTCGACTGCCTCTCGTCATTCCAGACGAACTTCTCGGACTTCTGGAGCAACTGTGTAAGTGGCCGAGCTAGTTTCAAGAAACCCTCGACGAACCTACGGTAGTAGCCAGCTAAACCCAAGAAACTACGGACCTCCATCACGTTTTTAGGCGGTGCCCAATCTAACACTGCCTCAATCTTCTGCGGGTCCACACGAACACCCTCGGCTGAAATCACATGACCTAGAAACATCACTTCCTTCAGCCAGAACTCACATTTCGAGAACTTTGCATAGAGTTGCTCAGTCCTCAAAATGTTTAACACTACTCGTAAATGATACGCGTGTTCCTCCTCATTCCTCAAATAGATAAAGATATCGTCAATGAAGACGACGACACACTTATCCAAAAACTCGATAAAGACCTTGTTCATCAACTGCATGAACACTGCCGACGCATTAGTTAACCCGAAAGGCATAACCAGAAACTCATAATGTCCGTATCTTGTCCGAAAAGCTGTTCTCGGAATGTCAGACTCCTTCACCCGAAGTTGATAGTAGCCCGATCTCAAGTCGATCTTCGAGAATACTGCAGCCCCCTGCAACTGATCGAACAACTCATCAATCCTCGGTAGATGATACTTGTTCTTGATGGTCACCTTGTTTACCTCGCGATAGTCGATACACAAACGCAGTGAACCATCCTTTTTCCGAACAAACAAAACCGGTGCGCCCCAAGGCGAAGCGCTCGGTCGAATATACCCCGACTCAAGAATCTCACTCAACTGCTTCTTCAACTCGGCCATATCTGAAGGTGCCATGCGATATGGCGCCTTTGAAACCGGAGCCGCACCCGGCTCTAACTCTATAGCGAACTTGACCTCACGGTCCGGCGGAAACCCCGGTAACTCATCAGGAAATTCACTAACGACTAGAAGCGATGAAAACTCGACTCCGCCACTCTCCGCTTTCAAGGCGTAGCACCAATAACCAGTACACCCATTTCGCAGGAGTATCATTGCCTTCAAGGCGTTAATAACGAACTTATGGTTTCTCTTTCGCCCCGCGAAAGAGTGCTCGATGTCGTGCTCGGCTAACATGGTAATGATCCTCGTGCGGTAGTTCATGATTGCACCATGCCGCTCGAGCCAATCATCCCCGAGAATCAAATCCTCACCCTCGATACCCACAACAATAAGACTAGAGAGCCAAGCCCTCTTACAGATAAACACAGAACAGTCCCGGACTTATCGATCACCGACGATTCTATCACCGCTAGGAAGTTTAACGATGAAAGGCTCGCAAGGCGATAAACAGTCAAGACTCAAATGACGCACACACTCCAGAGAAACAAATGAATGCGTAGCACCCGAATCAAAAATCACACTGACAGGATGGGAATGGATGTGAACGGTACCTGTCGCCACAGTAGCCGATGGATCACCGGCCCTCCTCATCTCATAGATACGCGGGTGGGCGGAGCCGACACTGGAAGCTCCCCCTCTAGCGGGCTGACCCCGACCTCTCCCTCGGCTGGCACTCGATGGAGACTGCGGAGCAAACGAGCCCTAGTTCACACTCGGCTCCCTAGGTGCTAGAAAAGAAGTCTGAGCACCAAGAAGCTGTCTTGCCCGCTCACAAAAGAAAGCCTTGTGGCCCGACAAGTCAGAGGCGGACGAGGACACTCCCGGTTCCGATGGCCTGGCTCACCACAGTTAAAGCATTTAGCCTCCCGAACAGAGGCACTGGCAGTACCTCGATAGCCCCCAGAGAAACGAGCCGAATTACCTCCAGGAATATTCGCAGACTGAGACTTCTGCTAATCTCCACCCTTGTGACCCGAGAAATTTCCGGCGTATTTCTATTTCTTACTCTCCCGAACCGCCGCACTGGCTGTCAACGACATATCATAGGCAAGAGCTCGATTCTGATAATCCTTCAAAGTAGTACAGACGAGCCCAGACATGTAGTCCCGAATTGACAGTTTCATCCGCCTGGAGAAATGAAAAATTTTGTCGCTCTCCTCGACAACTTGGGTCTTCACATTGCCCAACTCCTTGTTAAAATCGGCAATAGCTTGAGAGACAGGAATATCCCGCGGTTGAGCATCGTAGAAGGCATGAACTTGAGCCTGTCTAACCGGCCACGGGCAATACTCAGTCTCCATCAGGTCCTTAAATTCTGCCTACGAAGCAACGTTATCCCTAGGCCCAACGACCTCCCACCAATCAGTAGCGTCCTTAGTGAGAAAATACTGGGCAATAGGGACCTTGCGGTCCTCTGGACAGTTGGTGGCAATGAAGACCTTGGATATCTCCTTGATCCACCCTTCCCAGCCAATCGGGTCTGAGGCTCCCGTAAACTGAGGAGGATGCATCTTGATGACATCCTGAAGCCAATGGTCAGCTCCGCCCCGAGCAGCATGGGCTGGATTCTGAACCGCCTGGGCTATTGCCGCCATTTGGTTCACCATCTGTTGCATAACAGCCGCAACACCGAGGTCGGCACCATCTTGAGAAGAAGCATGGCTATGTCGGTCACCGGTGATGCCGGCTCCCGAAGAATGCGATGTGGCCGCCCCACCGGCTGCCCCACGTCCCCGGCCGCGTCCACGACCACGACCACGACCACGACCACGGCCTCTCCCAGCATCCATACTGATGTTAAGAGATAGCAAAAACAACTCGATGATAAGTAAGAGGCAAAAAACATCCACAATTCAAAAAACGGAATTACGTTACGAGAAAACAAGAAAGTGAGTAAGGGAAACTTACGAGCACTAGAAGTACCGAGATGCTGGCAACGGTGTGACATTGTGCAACACAAAACATAACTAGATTCAAATAACCGACAAGCCTAGGTATCCATAAACCTAGCGCTCTGATACCATTTTCTGTAACACCCCCGAGATATTCAAGGTATATTACAGTGCCGTGGAACCCTACAAGGGACCCACTAGGCTAGACACAACTTACCACAGTAAAAACACACATCATCCAGTTGGAAATCAATTAACATGCTAGGTACAACCGGCGGAATAATCAAAAATAGCCTACATAAATAACTTCAACGAATACACATCATAATCCGAAGGGAAAAGTCTAAGTACTCGCGAGTACAATCTATAAGTTTCAAAAGTAGACAACAACCACATTGAATGGAACAACAGAAATAAAAGGACTCAAGTGCACATGTCAACGACCCTGGCCAACATCCTCGTACTATCCCAGCGCTCGCTCGTCCGGATGATCATAACCTGAAATCCATAAAAAAAAAAATTCCCCACAGCGGGTCCCCAGAGGGGTTAGCAATTACGCTAGTACAAGTAATCAAGGCAAACCAATCGCTTACACATTTTATATTACAATGCACCAAATTCATTGCAAAAACCAAAACCAGACATGTCTTTTCTGGAAACAAACACTCAATCAAATTTGCCTAGGACCGGGACGAAGCCACAAATCCCACCCGAGGCCTCTAAGGACCCTTCCGAGCTGGCCACTTTATAAAACAAATCACGCACACGCATCGCCTAGGACCGAGACGAAGCCACAAATCCCACCCGAGGCCTCTAAGGACCCTCCCGAGCTGGCTAGCGAAACAAACTCATGAATCCAGGACGAAGCCATAGATTCCCCCGAGGCCTTTTCGGACCCTCCCGAGGTGAGTAAAGCACACACAATATACATTACCATTTCACGTTAAGCATAAAGGTTTCCAAGAATTACTTGCCTTGAATAATTGACGACGCAACGAACGGAAGGAAAAACACCGACGAACGCTAGGAGCCGTCAATCACGAACCTAAGGATTCGAAGAACACAATCACAACCAATCCTAAACGAATACGGAATTGGAATACACCTGAAAACCCGCCTACGATTCATGTATATTCGTATAAAAATTACAACAAGGGCGGACCACAACCAAACCCTCTCGATTACAAAACTACTACGAAATATACCATGAATCCATAGGAAAACCAACAATACCAACAAGATTAATCATATTCATTATGAATTAATCTATCATGCGGAACGAATCGGATGAAAACGTGAAAACCCCCAATTTACCCAAAACAAGGTTTTAGGAGTTTACCTCGAATTAAAGACGAAGAATACGATTAGATGTTGATAATATACTCTAAAAACTCGAAGAAGATGATGGCTCGGAGTTACAAAGCTTCAAATCGCCGGAAAACACCAAGAAAATCGCCAACGGGTTGGTGTAACGCCCGGTTTCTTTTTTTTTTTTTCGGTACGTTAATTATTTTCATGGTATTTAATTATTTTAAATGATGGGTTTAATTAATTAGCCAAGTTAGATTAAATTACAAGTTTTGGGCTAAGTTAATTGATAGATTTAATTATATTGGGCTAGTAAGAAATGAGTTTTGAGCCTAGCCCATTAGTGTAGTCATTAGGCTTTGTCCTAATATGAATTATAAAAATATCACAAACCCTAACCTCCTCCTCTCTCCCTCATTTTTTTCGGCCGATCTCCCATCTCTCCCATCTCTCTCTCATTTTTCTCTTCCCAAAGCCATAATCATCTTCTCCTTCATTTCCTTGTTGGTGTAACAAGCTAAGGTGAAGTTTTGGCATTTGCTCAAGTGTGGTAGCCAGTTTTGATTTAGCAATCTCCCTTAAGTATTCAAGGTGAGTTCTCTCACTCCATTGTCTCAATATTTATGATTGCTAGGTTAGCACGTGAGTGTTAAATTATTATTATGGTATGATAATGTGGATGCATGCTTAAATTGTTAATCATACATGTGCACTGTATGTTTATTGTTGAGGGGATCATAGCAATTATCCGGTTTTTGTCCGGTGCGCGTGGTTAGGTATAATTACTCCAATACCCTCCGGGATGTGAGGTGAGGGTAAGATTAACCCAATACTCTTCGGTTTGTGAGATGCGGGTAACCTACTAGCCCTCCTTATAAGCCTTGATTTGTTCTTGGCTTATGTTTAAATGTTATAACGATATATTTTAATCTAGGTCTAGTGATTGTGGATATTGGTATAATGTTGTGTTTGAATTCACTAAGCTTTGTGCTTACGGTTTTACTTAACATTTTCGTATTACGATTAAGGAGGCTAAGGACCTGTGGGAGCATTCGTGACACTGTGATTTATTTTAAGTCAATGAACATTTTTAGTACTTCCGCTTTTGACATTTCTATATTAGAAAGTTTTACTTATGTTGTTTTCTTTAGAAGTTTGATAACTTGACTGCCATTATTGGCTTATTAAATTAAATAAATGAAGTTCCTTTATGAATTGGTGTCAAACTTTATATTATTTCCGCAAAAAAAAAAAAAAAATATATATATATATAAATAAATTTTGGGTGTTACAAGTTGGTATCGGAGCTTTTTATTTGAGTGAACTAGGCTTTCTTAGGGATGTCTAGACTCAAATTTAAAACATTTTATTTCTCTTGTTCAAAGTTTATAAAAAAAAAAAAAAAACTAGCAGTGAAGATGTCACGGTGCGTGGCCACCACCAAGTAAGTTTTATTTACTAATTGAGTTTAAATTTTATTACTTATCAAACACAATAGTATGCTCCATTTATGACATATCCCAAAGACTAGCCTAGGAGGATAATTATATGCCTTTAGTGCTACTATCTACCATGTGAGAATTTAGGCCTTTTAGACCTACCATGAGTGTGAATTAAACTATTACGGCTAGGAGCAAGCTGAAATTTTGAAACTAGACCTGAAACCGAAATTGGAACTTCTATATTGAATAATAGAAGGGCCCCTATTATTCAATATATTGGAGCCGGTTTTGGGGACGGGGCAAGGTTGAAAAGTTTTCAGCAAGCTGAGTGTTTTCGATCTCTTAGACATGCATAGGTTGAATCGTTTTTCTTTTCTTATCAATTTTAGATGGCTCCGCCTGCTCGCCTCAATGCAATTCAAATAGCTCAAGTTAGGGAACTCGTTGCTGAGGAGTTCAATAATGCTTTTAACGAGATCATTCCGAATGTCACGGCTAACATCATTGATCAAGTTCGTGCTCTGCTAGATAAGCGCATGGCAGATGCACCTCCGCCTGGGGGGAGGGCTCCTGATCCTCCTGTTCGTGATTTAATGTACTACTACGAGAAGTTCGGCAAGTGCATCCCACCTCATTGGGATGGGGAGGACGATCCAGTAGCAGCTAAGCACTGGTTATCTGACGTGGAGGGCGCCTTTATGGCTATAGGGTGCCCAGACCAGTTTAGAGTGTTGGTAGCAAAGAACCAGCTGAGGAAGCGGGGTAAGACATGGTGGAACACCACCACGGGAAGAATGACTGAAGAAGCAGTAAGGGCGATTACTTGGGCGCAGTTTGTGTAATGGTTAGAGGCAGGGTTTGTGCCTAGGGTGGAGCAACAAAGAATGATGCAGGAGTTCATGGCGTTACAACAGACCACTGAGTCTGTTAGTGATCTAAACGCCAAGTTCATGGAGATGCTTTCTTTCTGTCCTACTTTTGCTGGAGATGAAGCATGGCTTGTTAGTCGGTACATCTCGATTTTACGTACCGACATCCGGGAATTTGTGAGCATGCAAGACTTTGCGACCTTGGGTGCAGTCATGGGGGCCTGAAGAGAGAGATTGAGCCGCAAACTCAATCTAAGAGGAAACTGAGAGCACTTTTTCTAAAACTTCTAATGAGGCTCATAAGAAGACAAAATTTGGGGATAAACCAAGATATGAATACAAGCCATCTCAAGCGAGTGATCGACCCCAATGGTGTGTTATAACCGTAAGAAGGAAGGGCATCACTGGAAGAATTGCAAGGCTCCAAAAGCCATTACTCCCCTGTGTTACTACCATCATGGTACCAGCTTGTTACAATTGCCAAGAGAAGGGGCACAAGAAGCCCGATTGCCCAAAGTCAAGAAGAATGGGAATGCAAATCCCAATCTTTGCCCGACCTCTAACGGACCAACTATGTTGACACGAGGACGTGTCCACCACCTTACGAGGAGGAGCTGCGAAGCTCGCGATCAGAGTGTAAACATCTCTTCCTTATCTTTTATCTTATGCTATGCCATAGAGTAATTGTTTTATTGATTAAATATTATGAATCGTGCACTTATCTGTTAGATTCTCACCCTGCCGCCGTTATGTTTGATTACGGCGCTACTCACTCCTTCGTGTCACGCACGTTCATAAATCGTTTGGGGCATGGTGTCGGGAAACTAGCACGTCCCATGGTTATCGAAGTTGCCGACAATCGAACTATCTTCGTTCTCGATGTTTATCGGGGTAGTACCCATGAATTTTCGGGAGTTGAATTCCCCATACATATTATCCCTATTGCTATGAGGGAACTTAGCGTTATTGTGGGTATGGATTGGCTCGATGCATAAGATGCAGAAATTCTTTGTCGCAAGAGACAAGTTCGTGTTCAAAACCCTAGGGGTGGAGAACTTATTATTCAAGGAGATATTCCCCATTTGGATATTGCTTCTTGTACCTCTGCTATTGCACTCGATAATGTTCCAGTTGTTTCCGACTTTGGTGACGTCTTTCCTGAGGAACTCCCGGGTTTGCCACCTATTAGGCAAGTGGAGTTTCGCATTGATTTAGTAACTGGCGCTGTTCCGATCGCCAAATCTCCTTATCGTTTGGCGCCATCTGAGATGAAAGAGCTTCAAGATCAGTTACAGGAGCTTAGCGATAAGGGGTTTATACGGCCAAGTTTCTCGCCGTGGGGTGCTCCTATACTTTTCGCGAAGAAGAAGGACGGCTCTCAAAGAATGTGCATAGATTATCGGGAGTTGAATAAACTCACGATAAAGAACCGTTATCCTTTACCTCGTATCGATGATCTTTTCGACCAACTCCAAGGAGCGTCTTGGTTTTCCAAGATTGATTTGCGTTCCGGTTATCATCAGATGCGAGTTCGTGATTGTGACATTGAGAAAACGGCGTTTCGAACCCGATACGGACACTTTGAATTTGTGGTGATGCCTTTCGGACTCACTAATGCACCCGCTGCTTTTATGGATCTTATGAATCGGGTGTGTGGTCCGATGCTCGACCGTTCGGTCATTGTGTTTATTGACTATATTTTGGTCTATTCTAAGACCAGGGAGGAGCATGAAAAGCACATTCGGGAACTTCTAGAGACACTACGGAGAGAACGGCTTTATGCTAAATTTTCTAAGTGTGAATTTTGGTTAGAAGAGGTTCAATTCTTGGGCCACGTGGTGAACAAGGAAGGTATCAAGGTCGATCCGCCAAGATTGATGCGGTTAAGAAATGGGAAGCTCCTAAATCGCCTTGAGATTCGTAGTTTCTTAGGTTTGGCCGGTTACTATCGTAGGTTTATTGAAAATTTCTCAAAGATTGCTCTACCTCTTACGCGATTGACCAAGAAGTCGGAGAAATTTGTTTGGGGTCCGAACAACGTTTGCATTTGAAGATCTTAAGACGCGGTTGTGTAATGCCCCGGTTTGACTTTACCGGAAGGAGTGGAGGACATGGTAGTGTATCGCGACGCATCCCTCCCGGGTTTTGGTGCCGTGTTGATGCAACGGGGTAAGGTGATAGCTTATGCGTCTCGCCTAAAACCTCACGAAAGGAACTACCCCACTCATGACTGGAATTAGGAGCCGTTGTTTTTGCTCTCAAGATATGGAGGCACTACCTTTACGGGGTTAAGTGTATCATTTACACCGACCATAAAAGTTTGAAGTACCTTTTCGATCAGCGGGATTTGAATATGAGGCGAGTTAGATGGTTAGATGTGGTGAAAGATTACGACCGTGAGATTCACTACCACCCCTAAAGCAAATGTGGTAGCCGACGCACTCGATCGTAAGCAATCTGTCGAACCGATTCGAGCTAAATGTCTTCGGATGACTATGGAGACATCATTATTGGGTATGATTCGAGATGCTCAAGATGTGGCGACTCACGAGGGAACCTAAATCGTGAAAGGATCGTGAATGAGTTACCTAAGATGGAGCGAGATGGCGTGGATTACTAACTCGTTATGGTAGGGTTTGGGTTCCATTTCTTGGTGGGAACCGGAAAACTCTTATGGAAGAAGCTCACAGTCCAAGTTTTCTATTCATCCGGTGCTACAAAAATGTACCGAGATCTTCGTGAGGGTTATTGGTGGCACGGGATGAAGAATGATGTGGCTCGATATGTAGAAGAGTGCCCGACATGCCGGAAGGTCAAAGCCGAACACGAAACCTCATGGGAAATTGCAACCTTTGGAGATTCACGAGTGGAAATGGGAGCACTTAACCATGGACTTTATTACAAAACTTCCTAAGACCGCAAAGGGAGCGGATACGATATGGGTAGTTGTGGATCGATTGACGAAGAGTGCTCATTTCTGGCCATCAAGGAAAGTTCTTCAAAAATTGGCGAGATTTTTGTTCGGAGATAGTTTCATTGCACGGGTGCCCGTATCTATTGTCTCCGATCGAGATACTCGATTCACCTCTCGATTTTGGCGAAATTCCAAGAAGAATTGGGTACCCGATTGCATTTCGATCTTGCGTTCCATCCGCAAACCGATGGGCGAGTGAGCGGACGATACAGACTTTGAAGGACATGCTTCGGGCATGTGCAATTGATTTTGGAGGCATTGGGATGATCATCTTCATTTAGCCGAAGTTTTCATATAACAACAGTTATCATTCAAGCATCGACATGCCCCGTATGAAGCTTTGTATGGTAGGAAGTGTAGAACCCCAGTGTGTTGGGGTGAGGTTGGACAGAGGGTGCTCGGTAGCACCGATATTGTTTTGCAGACCACGTAGAAAAACAAAATGATCATGGAACATTTCGTCACCGCTAGGAGTCGTCAGAAGAGTTATGCAGATAAGCGACGCTCCGATCTTGAGTTTCAGGTTGGGGATCATGTGCTATTAAAGGTCTCCCCTTGGAAGGGTGTGATTAGGTTCCGCAAGCGTGGGAAGCTGGGACCTCGGTTTATTGGACCTTATAAGATCATAGCTCGCGTTGGTAAAGTAGCGTACCGATTGGAGCCGCTGACGAGCTTAGTTTGATTCATAACACCTTCCACGTGTCTCAGTTGAGGAAGTGCATTGTTGACGATACCGCCGTAGTACCTCTGGAAGACATCCAAATTGACGAACGGCTCAACTATGTTGAGAAACCTATCGCGGTTGTTGAACGAAAGTCAAAGACCCTTCGGAGCGGTAAGACTGTTTATTCTGTTAAGGTTCAGTGGCAGCATAGGAAGAGATCTGAGTGTACATGGGAACCTGAAGACGAGATGAGGGCGCATTATCCCGAGTTATTCAGAGGGACTGACTTCGAGGCCGAAGTCCCTTCTTAGTAGGGGAGAGTTGTAACTCCCGGTTTCTTTTTTTTTTTCGGTACGTTAATTATTTTCATGGTATTTAATTATTTTAAATGATGGGTTTAATTAATTAGCCAAGTTAGATTAAATTACAAGTTTTGGGCTAAGTTAATTGATAGATTTAATTATATTGGGCTAGTAAGAAATGAGTTTTGAGCCTAGCCCATTAGTGTAGTCATTAGGCTTTGTCCTAATATGAATTATAAAAATATCACAAACCCTAACCTCCTCCTCTCTCCCTCATTTTTTCGGCCGATCTCCCATCTCTCCCATCTCTCTCTCATTTTTCTCTTCCCAAAGCCATAATCATCTTCTCCTTCATTTCCTTGTTGGTGTAACAAGCTAAGGTGAAGTTTTGGCATTTGCTCAAGTGTGGTAGCCAGTTTTGATTTAGCAATCTCCCTTAAGTATTCAAGGTGAGTTCTCTCACTCCATTGTCTCAATATTTATGATTGCTAGGTTAGCACGTGAGTGTTAAATTATTATTATGGTATGATAATGTGGATGCATGCTTAAATTGTTAATCATACATGTGCACCGTATGTTTATTGTTGAGGGATCATAGCAATTATCCGTTTTTGTCCTATGCGCGTGGTTAGGTATAATTACTCAATACCCTCCGGGATGTGAGGTGAGGGTAAGATTAACCCAATACTCTTCGGTTTGTGAGATGCGGGTAACCTACTAGCCCTCCTTATAAGCCTTGATTTGTTCTTGGCTTATGTTTAAATGTTATAACGATATATTTTAATCTAGGTCTAGTGATTGTGGATATTGGTATAATGTTGTGTTTGAATTCACTAAGCTTTGTGCTTACGGTTTTACTTAACATTTTCAGGTATTACGATTAAGGAGGCTAAGGACTGACGGGAGCATTCGTGACACACTGTGATTTATTTTAAGTCAATGAACATTTTTAGTACTTCCGCTTTTGACATTTCTATATTAGAAAGTTTTACTTATGTTGTTTTCTTTAGAAGTTTGATAACTTGACTGCCATTATTGGCTTATTAAATTAAATAAATGAAGTTCCTTTATGAATTGGTGTGAAACTTTATATTATTTCCGCAAAAAAAAAAAAAAAAAAAAAATATATATATAAATAAATTTTGGGTGTTACAGTTGGAGTAGAGGAGGAGGATGAAAAATGACCGAAATCGGTCAACTCCTGGGTTTATAACCCATGATGTGTTACGTACGTTAGCCACCAAGTGCTAACGTACGTAAGCTGTGTTACGTACGTAAGCCATAAGGGCCTTACGTATGTAACCAAAAAGGCAGAAATGCCTGTACTATTTTACACTAGGCCTTTACGTACGTAACCAAAGGTGTGTTACGTACGTAACACCCTTTTCTGGGAAGTACAGGTCAAAATAGGCAAGGAAGGTACCGATAAAACAATCGAAATACAACGGTGAACAATTTACGATGGTACAAACGTAAACGATTCCAGGCAATGAACTCAAATGCTGAAGGAAAACATATTCCCGACTACCCAAAGGTTCGGAAAAACAACAACAAACGTAATTATCCCAAAACTTTGGGAAATTACGAAATAGCCCAAAGCATCCGAGATGTACGATACATGGGCAAAACATCAAAAAAAAGCTCACAACACGCATAATAACATGAGATGGATCCTCGGCAACCCCGAAACGGCAGTTCCGAACGACGATTGATGAGAATACCCGAAATAGAGACGGAAACAACATAAAACACCGAATTGAGTAAAACAGGTCCGAAACAAGCTCGAACGACAAAAAGTCTAATATTAAATATCCTTGAAATGTCAATAAGGTTACAAGCGAATTTCCAAAAATGAAAAAAATACCGCAAAAGAAAATACCGGGAAAGGAAAAATGCGGGTATTACAGCCGAAGCCACGGCACGAAGCTGTATCACAATGAGGGCCGAAGCCACGGTACGAAGCTGTATCACAATGAGGTCCGAAGCCACAGCATGAATCTGTATCACAATGAGGCCATCCAATAACCGTGGCCTACTGAACTGTAGGTGTTGGGAAACCAACAGCGAAGGTTCAAGCCCCAAACTTATCCATCGAGCACTAGCCGAGACTAGCCTCCAAAACACAATTAATCACAACAGCAACGATCCCAAGATTACTGAATTCACAATAATAATAGTGTGCTGCCTTGAGTCGGACAATACGACAAAAATAACTCACGGATGGGTACCGTCTTCGGCGGTCCCAATTCAAATACCTCGACTGCCTTGGAATGGCCAATCGATCACAACAACTCAACGGATGGAAACTATCCTTGACAGTCCCAATTCAACACCTCGATTACCAACGACTCAATGATGGGAAATGTCTTCGACAGTCCCAATTCAATATGTCGATTACCTTAGAACGATCAATCGATAAACAATGATACAACGGATGAGAATTATCTTCGATAATCCCAATTCAATACCTCGATTACCTTAGAATGGCCAATCGATAACAACAACACAACGGATGGGAATTATCTTCGATAATACCAATTCAATACGTCGATCACCTTAGAACAGTCAATCGATAAATAATGATACAACGGATGGGAATTATCTTCGATAATCCCAATTTAAATACCTCGACTGCCTTGGAATAGCCAATTGATAACAACAACATAAAGGATGGGAATTATCTTCCATAATCTCAATTCGATACATCGATTGTCTTAGAACGACCAATCGATAACAATGACTCAATTAGAATAGATGTCCCAGTGCCTTAAACCGACCACCAAAAACAGAGATGATAATCGAATACGTAAAATGCCTTCAATCGGCCAATACAATAGCAACAACACCAATTTGATAACAACGATCCCAATGATGTCTTAGACTGACATCAACGTCAACAATAATAATCGATACATCGATACCGCGGACCGGCTATCGACAACAACAATAACGACAAGAGTTTCGATGCCTTAAACAGGCCGTTAACGAATAACAAGAACATCTAGCATAATTTTCGAAGAGTATTGCATCAAACAATCCCCATATATCAACAAATCACGAAGAGACTATGTCTCGAAATGATACAACACATTCATACACATATATGATAACATTAATCTCATTGACCAGTACAAGTATAAAACTTGCCTCAAATCGAAGGCGAGAAAGTCCTTCCACGATCAACGTCCTTCCATGAAACGACGAACGGCGTCTTCCGACGATCACAACCACTCGAACAACCTTGAATGAAATACAATTCATTCAATAGCACAAAATCAATAGAAAGCAACACTAAGGATAATCCTAATTCAACCCCGAATCGGTTAAACTCCACCAACGAACATCATAGTTCTCAACTATGAATTCTAACATCCTCCAACACCTCAATGATCGATTAACATGATCATTACGTTCTTAACACTTGTGAAATCGATTCAACAAGAATCACTTAAGAACAATCATCAAAACAAACATCTCAAAATGATAATATCACTAATATCATCATCAATACCTCAAGAACATCATCATCTCAACCAAACATGATGTCTAAACTATAATCAATCAAAAATTCATCATGAATTCAGATTAATCAACAAGGTTCACTCAACCATTTCAAGATTATGATAATCATTACATAATTCATCACAATTCCTTACTAAAATGTTTATAATCCCTACAAAAACACAATCAACAACAACAATCATATCAAGACTATGTTAATCATATAGCAATCTTAACATAATCCTTCCTAGACATGATTATAACCTCCAAACCTCCTAAAACATCAAGAATAACTCCCCTTCAAACCACAATCACCATGTTCTTCCTCTAAAGTTATAGAAACTCATCAAGAATCGTTATATACTCCAACAATCAATCAATACCCGAAGAAAACAACAACATCATCATCATACTCGGAAATCACTTGAATAACAAGATATTAAAAGAACTTACCAAGAAGAACAAGAACTCTCCAAACACCAATGGAACACCAACAAGCTTCCAACTCCAAGATCCAAATCAAGTTATGATGATCAAAAACAAGATGGAAGAGGCTAAATATCAAGAACAAGTCCATAGGGACGGTTATAGGGAGAGAAACTCGATTTTGGTTCGTGAGGAAATGAAATATGAAACCAAGATAAATAGACTGACAAGATCTTTACCTACGCTATACACCAAGCCTAACGTACGTAAGGGCCATTACGTACGTTATACCCATATATTAACGTACGTACTGCTAGTCCAGAACCAACTGAACAAAAATACGAAGACCTTAACGTACGTAAACAACAACCATTTACGTACGTTAACAAGCTACATGGATAATGTACGTAAGGCTCACACCTTGACGTACGTAAGGAGCCGTTGACTGCAATAGTGAGATCGGATCAAAGATGCCCGGGACCCACCATCCAAAAGTCGAGTCCGATGAAGGTTCCCTCCACCTACCACTCATTACGTAAGTAGCATGAACATCATAACGTACGTAATTCCTAAAGCCTAACGTACGTTAAGCGCACAAGCTAACGTACGTTAGCTCAACAAAGTGGACAACCAAGTTGTTCCACCAACTCTCAAACCAGAATGAACGAACTACAATCCAACGCACCTCAAAAAACATGAATGATATAATATAACGACATTTGTACAATTCCAAATAAATATATACAACTCAAAAGTGAAACGAGAAAAAATTACCCCCGGATATTACATACTCCCCCCCTTAAAAAGAGTTTTGTCCCTGAAACTCAGGGTGCATAACACGGGGTATGAACTATCCATCAGGATCTGAAAACAACATCTCCAGGAATACTCCTCACTGCGAACTACTTCGCCTGAGTAATCGGGCCAACCCCCCGGGTCCCCGCATTTTCCTCCGTCCGAACACGGTGAAAACAAGTGATGAAAACACTCAACTAAATGCGAGATCTGTCGAATCATGCCTCTTCCGCCAGAGACTAGCCAGAAAGTCGTACCACCCGCATGACTCGTAACACCGGGTACACACCCCGCGAGAGCCGCCCAACATACATGTCTACAATCGTCGGTGTACACTCCCCCGTTCTCATCGGCATCGAACGCCCATGCAATCACTGACTCACGCCACAAAAGGAAAATAACAACGCACATATAGTCCTCGGGACCATATCAACCGCACGCCCAAGTCCTCACGACTTGACGTCTCGAATCACAATGAACAATTACCGAGATTATCACAAAAATCTCGGGTATAATACCAAAAAGGAACGAAAAACGCATCAGACGACCTTAAATCTCAATATTCTCAAAAGCTATCATTACAAGATAGATCAATAACAAATGGTTCACAACCACAACACTACAATACAGACTGAGTCAAACATCAATCCGAAAAATAAGGAAAATACAAATCAAGGCTACATCTCAAATGTACCCAGCATCGATATCCTCTAGATCATCGACATCTTCGATCTCAATGGCTTGAGAAAGACCCAAATCTTACATCGCTCCTCCTCCTCGGTTGTCCTTTCCTCTGGCTCCAGAAGCCTGATAGGACCCCTTGGATGAAGTACGGACTGGAGTAACGAAATCTCTCGAGGCCCGTGAGCTCTCTCGAGGACTACTGGCACTAGAACTCCTATAGTATTTCTGAAGGTGTCCTTGACTCCCACACAGAAAACAAACAATAGCTGGCACAGTACAACGAGTGCTAACATGCCCCACTGAATAGTAGTTAAAGTAAACAACAGTCGAACTCGTCGTCTGAGAAGAAGATGCTTTCCCAGCATGAAGACGACTAGAAGACGACCTCTTGGACATCGGAGCCCGATGTCCCTCTGAACAAACTGGCATCCTAGTCCTCTCACCAGAAGAAACTGAAGGGTTCTTCCGAGCAAGCTCCTTGATCAAAAGCTCTGCTCCAATAGCCTTCTCGATGAATTCACCAAGTGAATTACAATTTTGATTGAACAACTGCATCCTCAACTGCGGGTTTAGCCTATTGCTAAAATACCTGATCTTATCCGCCTCAGTACGGATAACAGATGAAGCAAACTGAAGAAGTCTATGAAACTTCTCAGCAATGACAATAACACCCTCATCCTCGATGGATTCGGGATTCAAAACCTCCGACAACTTGGCTTCACGAAGTGGAGCCGGATAATACCTATCTAACATGAGAGTCTCGAACTCGCTCCAAACACAGTCACGATCGGTGGGCTTCACAGAACGCCACCAACAGTAAGCGCCCTTACTCAAGTAGTAAGCCGCTACTGCCACCTTACTCTCTTCCGGACACTAAACCATGTCGAAGAGTTTATCAAAATGTTCAAGCCAATGAACAATGTCAACTGGTTCTGACGAACCCTTAAAAGTAGGCGGCCTCTGACAAGAGATACTGCCGACAATCTGACTCATTCTCCCGGCCTATCCATAAAACGGCACCTGGAGTCCCTGCTGCGGTGTGCCACGAACCACAGAAGTCTGCATGGTTTCCATTATCTGAGTCATCTAGGCCATCATGCCCCTCATAAGCAAGAAAGGGTCGATGTCAGTCTGATCGACTCCTCGAGTATGACATCTTGAAGGAGAACCGGTCGCATAAGTCACACCTCCGTCCGAATTCTGATCCATCTCGGCATACGTACGCGTATAAACATGAGGTTCTGGGTTTCAGCCTACTCTGCAGCCTTTACCCCCTCTGCCACGTCCCCAGGTTCCTCTTTCTATACTGAAAGAATAACGCTCGATCATGAACAAAGCTCAAATACGCCTCAACGGCCATATTAGAATGCTAAGTCAATAGCCAAACACGATTATACATACTCAACAGATAAACAATCACCTCAAACACGCTAATTATAGCCAATACTGAGCCCACACGCTCCAAAACAAATAATCATGAATGAATCGTAACACAAATGTTACTTACATGTTTTCAACAAAACATGTATCATCAATGACATAATGAATGTATGAACATAAAAGAGGATCGAGTCCTTACACCGGTCATACGAAGCTTCGAGGTCTTGTGATACTAGTCTTCATTGACGACGACTCGATGAAAGAATGACTCATACAGTCGTCCAACTATCACGACTCACAAAACCCGACTGTCCAGATTGTCATAACCTGATAGCCCCCACTACTACCGCGTCGGTAGAGACACATAACTCACATATCAGGGTATCTCACAACCCAATTCTATGATACCATTTTCTGTAACACCCCCAAATCTCATTGGGTCATTACAGTGCCGTGGACCCTACACCAGGAGATCCACCAGGCGAACACGACCGAAAATACAACAAACTGATCAAAAGGAGAATCTCAGTCCCTACTATGACATCCGACCTAATATTCCGATATGTAATTTCAACGACAAAGGTGGGCCTACATGGCCAAAATA
Organism: Orobanche coerulescens; assembly: GCA_033398695.1. Lineage (NCBI taxonomy): Eukaryota > Viridiplantae > Streptophyta > Magnoliopsida > Lamiales > Orobanchaceae > Orobanche > Orobanche coerulescens. The sequence goes on from CM065818.1 coordinate 101,972,569, forward strand.
AAAATACAACAACATCCACGAACCTTGCTCGGATAATACAAAATGACAACGACTGAACAAAACTCTCCAAACTGTCTAACTGACATGAACACCAAAACATCTCGGACTGGTATCGCTCGAATGCCTCATCGCCATCGTCATGCCCCTGTGTCTCAACTCTCTCCTCGCAAGCACCTAAAACATGTAAACATGTTCCGCCCCCACGGGGTCAGTCATCCAGATAATGAATATCAAATACATGTACAACATGATATGCATCCAAAGGCAGAATAAATAGTACAACAATGGTAGTACGAGATACTCACAAACCAAAGTAAGAATCGAGCATTCGTGAAATACTATGCCCGCGGCATACGATCGGTACCTGCTCAACAGGTTAGAACACAAATGCCTAATGGCGAATCATCAATATAGAACACAACCATGAAATTACCCGAAAATAAACGAAACCAACGCTGACTAGATACAAATCACAGTGCCTGAAGGCTCCAATAGAAATACAAATACATCACAATGGCCTGAAAGCCCCTCAGCCGAAGCTGCCGAAATATCATAATGGTCTGAAAACCACTCAGCCGAAACTGTCAAACACCATAGTGGCCCGAAGCCAAAATCAGCCCGAAGCTGTAACATCTGAGGGCCGAAGCCATGGCACGAAGCTATATCACAATGAGGGCCGAAGCCACGGCATGAAGCCATATCACAATGAGGGCCGAAGCCACGACACGAAGCCATATCACAATGAGGGCCGAATGCATGGCATGAAGCCATATCACAATGAGGGTCGAATCCACGGCACAATCACAATGAGGGCCGAAGCCATGGCACGAAGACGTATCACAATGAGGGTCGAAGCCACGGCATGAAGCCATATCACAATGAGGGCCGAAGACACGACACGAAGTCGTATCACAATGAGGCCATCCAATGACCGTGGCCTACTGAACTGTAGGTGTTTGGAAACTAACCGCGAAGGTTCAAGCCCCAAACTTATCCATCGAGCACTAGCCGAGACTAGCCTCTAAAACACAATTAATCACAATAGCAATGATCCCAAGATTACTGAATTCACAAGAATAATAGTGTGCTGCCTTGAGTCGACCAATACGACAACAATAACAACTCACGGATGGGTATCGTCTTTGGCGGTCCCAATTCAAATACCTCGACTGCCTTGGAATGGTCAATCGATCACAACAACTCAACCGATGGAAACTATCCTTGACAGTCCCAATTCAACACCTCGATTACCTTAGAACGGTAAATCGATGACAACGACTCAACGGATGGGAAATGTCTTCGATAGTCCCAATTCAATACGTCGATTACCTTAGAACGGTCAATCGATAAACAATGATACAACGGATGGGAATTATCTTCGATAATCCCAATTCAATACCTTGATTGCCTTAGAATAACCAATAGATAGCAACAACACAACGGATGGGAATTATCTTCGATAATCCCAATTCAATACGTTGATCACCTTAGAACGGTCAATTGATATACAATGATACAACGGATGGGAATTATCTTCGATAATCCCAATTCAAATACCTCGACTGCCTTGGAATGGCCAATCGATAACAACAACACAACGGATGGGAATTATCTTCGATAATCCTAATTCGATACCTCGATTCTCTTAGAACGACCAATCGATAATAATGACTCAATTAGAATAGATGTACCGGTGCCTTAAACCGACCACCGAAAACAGAGATGATAATCGAATACGTCAAATGCCTTCAATCAGCCAATACAATAGCAACAATGCCAATTTGATAAAAACGATCCCAACGATGTCTTAGACTGATATCAACGTCAACAATAATAATCAATACATCGATACCGCGGACCGGCTATCGACAACAACAATAACAACAAGAGTTTTGGTGCCTTAAACAGGCCGTTAACGAATAACAAGAACATCTAGCATAATTTTCGAAGGGTATTGCATCAAACAATCCCCATATATCAACAAATCACGAAGAGACTATGTCTCGAAATGATACAACACATTCATACACATATATGATAACATTAATCTCATTGACCAGTACAAGTATAAAACTTGCCTCAAACCGAAGGCGAGAAAGTCCTTCCACGATCAACGTCCTTCCACGAAACGACGAATAGCATCTTCCGACGATCACAACCACTCGAACAACCTTGAATGAAATACAATTCATTCAATAACACAAAATCAATAGAAAGCAACACTAAGGATAATCCCAATTCAACCCCGAATTGGTTAAACTCCACCAACTAACATCATAGTTCTCAACTATGAATTCTAACATCCTCCAACACCTCAATGATCGATTAACATGATCATTACGTTCTTAACACTTGTGAAATCGATTCAACAAGAATCACTTAAGAACAATCATAAAAACGAACATCTCAAAATGATAATATCACTAATATCATCATCAATACCTCAAGAACATCATCAGCTCAACAAACATGATGTCTAAACCATAATCAATCAACAATTCATCATGAATTCGGATTAATCAACAAGGTTCACTCAACCATTTCAAGATTATGATAATCATTAGAAAATTCATCATAATTCCTTACTAAAATGGTTATAATCCTTCCAAAAACACAATCAACAACAACAATCATATCAAGACTATGTTAATCATATAACAATCTTAACATAATCCTTCCTAGACATGATTATAACCTCCAAACCTCCTAAAACATTAAGAACAACTCCACTTCAATCCGCAATCACCATGTTCTTCATCATAAGTTATTGAAACTCATCAAGAATCGTGATATACTCCAACAATCAATCAATACCCGAAGAAAACAACAACATCATCATCATACTCGGAAATCACTTGAAGAACAAGAGATTAAGAGAACTTACCAAGAAGAACAAGTAGAACTCTCCAAACACCAAAGGAACACCAACAAGCTTCCAACTCCAAGCTCCAAATCAAGTTCTGATGATCAAAAACAAGATGGAAGAGGCTAAATATCAAGAACAAGTCCAGAGGGACGGTTCTAGGGAGAGAAACTCAATTTTGGTTTGTGAGGAAATGAAATACGAAACCAAGATAAATAGACTGACAAGATCTTTAGGTACGCTATACACCAAGCCTAACGTACGTAAGGGCCACTACGTACGCTATACCCATATATTAACATACGTACTGCTAGTCCAGAACCAACTGAACAAAAATACGAAGACCTTAACATACGTAAATAACGACCATTTACGTACGTTAACAAGCTACATGGATAACGTACGTAAGGCTCACACCTTAACGTATGTAAGGAGCCGTTGACTGCAATAGTGACATCGGATCAAAGATGCTCGGGACCCACCATCCGAAAGTCGAGTCCGAGGAAGGTTCCCTCCACCTACCACTCATTACGTACGTAGCATGAACATCATAACGTATATAATGCCTAAAGCCTAACGTACGTTAAGCGCACAAGCTAACGTACGTTAGTCAACAAAGTGGACAACCAAGTTGTTCCACCAACTCTCAACTGGAATGAACGAACTACAATCCAACGCACCTCAACAAACACGAATGATACAATATAATGATATTTGCACAATTCCAAATAAATATTTACAACTCAACAGTGAAACGAAAAAATAATTACCCCCGGATATTACAATGGAAGCAGTCATACTTATCTACGTTCAAATACTTTCTCGATCTTTAGTAGACTGGTCTATTCAAATGACCCTTTATGTTAGTGTGGCCATGTATTTCCTTCAATCCTATTTATCATGGGCCCATCAGATGTCTCTCTCTCGAAAGCGAGTGAGAAATCTCCATCTTGATTAGTCATCACCCTACATGACTCCCACTAATCCCGATAGTCAACCTTTATGATCATCATATTTCTGATGATGTTGGAGTACGTCAAGGCGTAACAGTTATCATGTTAGGCTCTATGATAATATCAGGTTCAAGGATTTATTGACGTATTGTTAAATTGAGATTCACTTATGATAATTCCATACAATGATCTCAACGCGGGTCGTCCAGTATTGCTTTCTGCAACCGATACCCATAAATTTGACCCATACCATATGCATAAGCATCCAATAATTAACAACCAAACTTATCTTAGTATATTTATCACTTGAATCTCTACTCTATGCGATCAGACCAGGGGCTTTTTGTAATATTCAGGCGTAGAATTTTTTTTCATTTTTGTACTACATGTACTTTCTGTATTTACATGTGTGTATGTGTGTGTGTGTGTATATATATATATTCATGCATCATAAATGTATTAGATTATTAATCATTTGTACCAATTTCGTGTTGTCAGGAACGGAAAGATTGTAACTTTAGATTTTTCTACTAAAGAGGGTACCACTCTAACAAGTGTTGCGGTACGAACATAACATGATTTTTGTTTGTCTGGTCATTTTGACGAGAGCACCTTACGGTCGTAAAGGTGGATACGTTATGACTGTAAGATAGGTGGTTACGCCCGGAGAAGTACGACCGTAAGAAGGAGTACCTGTTCTGGCGAAACTTTAATTTAAGGGCCTTACAGCTATAATGATGTTTCTTCTATGATCGTAAGTTGAATGAACTTCGGTTCGTACATTCCAAGTAAAGGGGTTACGAACGTAATGAGTTTTGAGGTGCGGGCGTAAGGCCATTGACCTCCATTGAAAGTGATTGCTAGCTAGAGAGAGTACGGTCATACATCTTGGTTATAAGGCCATATATTAAGATTTTATAGCCATAATAGGTGGAGTATTACGGTCATAACATGCATAGTGTATAATTGTGCAGATCATGTTTCAACTTATTTTCACCTCCTCTTTAATTTTTTCTTTGTTTCTTCCAAGATAAACACTTCTTGGGGAGGTTTTTAAAATCTAAACACTTGAGAGTTAATAGTTTTGTTCATCTAACAGGATTGTAAAGCTTGAGAATTTATTTGGAGAGGATCGCACCATACGTTTTCATTGGAAACTTCAAGGGGTAATTGTTTTCATTTTGAATTTCATTTTTGAATGGATTATGATGTTCTTGAGTTGTAATCATAATATTTATGAGTTTAGATGTGTGATTACAAGATGGGTATGTTGATTCCTCGAGTTATTAGAATTTATTTTGAAGAACATTATGAAGATGAATTTAAATAATTGTGGATTGTTATAATCTTGGATTATTATGATATGATTTTGGGTTGAATGAATTGTGTTTCATTCAAGATTGTTCGTGTGGTTAATCAACTCGTAAGGTACATTGTCCATGGAAGGACTTCTTTGTCTTTAGTTTAGGGAATGTTTTATACTTGCACTAGTCACTGAGATTAATGTTAGTATTTATGTTTATGAATGTATTGTATCATATCGAGATGTAGTCTATGTTGGGATTCGGTGCCTAAAATGAAGGCCCAGCGGAAGTGGTAAAACAAAAATTAATTCGATTCTGAATCCCTACGAGGATCGATCAAGCTACGTATATACGAATATAAAATGAAAACAAGGAAGATAAGAAATCATACCTTCATAGTTCGTTGATTAAATGGTGTACTCCTTGAAGATGATTGCCCAAGCTTTAAATGCTATCCACGAATCCAATCCGCTCCAAACTCTTGAATGATCCAATGGCGAAAGCACCATGTCTCTACTTGCCACGTGCTGGAGAAACGACCAGAATGACAACGCTTGCTATCCTCCAAGGATACGGATAGAGCAAGGTTGTAGAAGCTTTTTATTTGATGAATATACTCCAAGTATGTTTATCAAACTTTCTCTCTTATTAATCTCTCGATTTTTCTTCAAGAAAAAACTAAAGAACAAATGAAGAGGAAGAAGAAGACTTGAGGAAAATTATTTTCCCTCTCTCTCTAAACTCACGGATGGAATGCTAGAGTGTGTAAGGGAGAGTTGTTGTCTTCACTTTTTATTCTTCTTACCAAATCACCTACCAAAGATATCACAAGATATCTTGTCCCCTTAAGTCTTGGTCTTCCACCCATCATGGTGAAGACAAAAGCAAGACTCACATGAAGGTAGGTGGGGGTGGTCAGTTAGAAGGAATCGGATGAGTTCGGTTCGTTTCGGACTCCCGTGAGTCCAAACAGATAAACTCCAATTCCGTTCCGATGTATTTGTATCAATTAATTAATCTAATTAATTAATCATATTAAATACAATATAATATAATTAGTTTCTCCAAGAAATAATTATATTCATGAATTAAATTAATCGCCCAGTAATTTATTTAATTCATTCGGCCGTAAATTAATTTATCCACTAAATTAATTTAGACATCCAATGTCCCAAAATTAATTAGACATCCAATGTCCAATAAATTAGATATCCAATATCTAATATTTATAAAGAGAAAATAAGCTCGATTTATTCCGTTGTCAATCCTATTGCGCGACTCGGTAGGTCCGTCTCAGTTAGCAATGGGAGGAACCAAAGAGTAGTAGCACTACATAGCCAGCCTGGCGGCCTACACTGTACCCCAACTGAGAACGAATAATTGGGATCATTCAAGAACCATTCTGTCGTGAATACCAGTATACGTATAAACCCTTCTTTCAAATGTCCCAATCAAGTTATAGGGTCACAGTCAGTCAACCCCTATATGTACTTGATGCTATGCATGAGTTAATGCAAATCGAGATCATAGATCTCTCGTGTATCCAATACAACTAGCTCCAATGCTTTGGCCAAAGACTTATGATCTCATCTGCCAATAACTGCATAGGACATATAACCCGTTCACTAATAGGAGAAAGAATTCTATCTTGGTATTCAGTAGGAGCTGCTACTTTCCCGTCAAGACGCACGTCGAGGTTGACCCCCACCTTCCGGTTTTCTGGGTCAAACTACTCTAATGAAAATCTTTACGTCACAAGCATATCCCTACTAAATCCTCAAGTCGAAGGTTCACGAATACCTTTCACAACCTTTTGATTCCGTCATTGACTGTCCCGGAGTGAAATCCGTGTGACGAATCGAGGGTGAGTCGGCTTGAGTATGCTAATCCAATTAGCATACCTATAACGTGTGCTCCCACTAACCATTAGTGTTAGACAGGCACTCTCCACGACAAAGAACATGTCATACAAGTCTTCACATAAACTTAACGCCCAGTCAAGTTTCATCAACTTGCGAACGATTATGTATTTGAGCTATAAACCTTTCCAGTGCCGATACCCTTATCAAATAAGGAGTGAAATGTTTTACTCTCCAATACACGAACTATTTTCTCTCTCTCTCTCTCTCTCTCTATATATATATATATATATATATTTATTTACGAGTCAGGAATGCCAGTAACTCACAGTAAATAAAAATTTTTTCTTTTGATAATGATTTACATAATAACGATTACAATGCCCTCACTCAACATCCTCTGAGTAGCATTCGAGGGCATACTCCTAACACTCTATTCATGATTTTATTGATATCAGGGGATTATTCGATATAATAACCTTCAAAAATTATGCCAATTGTTATTGTTGTCTTCAATGGTCGGTTCGAGGCATTGGGACACTTGTTGTTACCATTATTATTGATATCCAAGTCGAGGTATCGATGTACCTATTATTATTATTGATACCGATGTCCGATTTAAGACATCATTATGATGATGATTATTACCGTTGTAAGTATTGGCCTACTGAAGGCACTGACATATTCAATTATCATCTATGTCATTGGTGATCGATTAAAGGTACGGAGGTATCTGTTATAATTTTTGTTATCGATTGGCCCATTCAATGTAATCAATGTACTTGAATTGGGACTGTCTAGGATGGTGCCCATCTATTATCCTATTGTATCGATTGGCCAACTGAAGGCAATTGATGTATTTGAATTGGGAATGTTGAGGATGTTGCCTATCTAATATTGTTGTTATCAGTTGGCTGAATAAATGGAATTGATGTATTTTAATTGGGACTGTTGAAGATAGTGCCCATCTACTGTATCGTAGTTATTGATTGGCCGTTCAAAGGTATTAGAGGTTTGAATTGTGACTGTTGAGGATAGTGCCCATATGTTGTATTGTTATTATCGATTTGGATTATTAAAGGCAATCGAGGTGCTTGAATTGAGACCTAGGAGAACAGTGCCCATTATGTGGATTATTGTTGTTGTGTTGGCCAATTCAAGGCAACAAACTATCATTCTTGTGAATTCGGTAATTTTATGACCATTGTCGTTTGTGATTACTTGGGTTTTGGAGGATAGTCTCTACTAGTGCTCGATGGGTAATTTGGGGCTTGAACCTCTCGCATTTGGATTTACATCACCTGAAGTTTGATAACTTATGGTCATTGGATGATCTCACTATGGGTAGGTCTGGGGCTTGAATTTCTCGCAGTTCGTTTCCCAATGCCTGCAATTCAGCAGGTCACGATCATGAGGTGATCTCATTATGGGTAAATCTGAGACTTGAACTTCTCACAATTGGTTTCCAAGCACCTAAAATTGAGAAGGTCATAGTCAGGAGGTGATCTTATTATGGGTAAGTTTGGGGCTTGAACTTCTGGCAGTTGGTTTCCCAGCACCTGCAATTCAGCATGTCACGGTCACAAGGTTATCTCATTATGGCTAAGTTTAGGGATTGAACTTCTTCCAGGTGGTTTCCCTGCACCTACAATTCAGCAGTTCACATATACTGGATGATCTCATCTTACATCATCATCTGGGGCTTTCAAGCTACTGATTATGTGTTAATACTTCAATTGGGGCTTTCGGTACATTTGTGATGTATTGCACTCTTATTTGGAACATTTGGGCATAGTTGTTATCTATTTCAGTTTGGGGATAGTTGCCTTTGGTCAGTGGTTATTCGTGTTTAATATGGACTACTTATCGTTGGACATTTGTATTTCTAACCTGTGACTGGGTGTTGATCGTATGTAGTGGGCATAATGTTTATATATTTTACGTACTTGCAAGGATGGGGTTAAGACACGGGGACATGATGATGGCGACGAAGCATTCGAATGATACTAGTCCCGAGTTGTTTTTGGGTTCCTGTTGGTTGGTCAGTATTGTTGGAGTATATTCCAACTTGTCAGTTGTTGTTATTTTGTGTTACTCGAGGAAGGCTCGTTGATGTTTTTGTATTTTTATTTTTTTGCCATGTCGGCCTGTCTTGTCGTTGAAATTCCAAATCGAAATATTATGTTGGATATCATAGTAGGTATTATGATTTTCCTTTTTGGTCAATATGGTGTATTTTTAGTCGTGTTAGCGAGGTGGATTCCTTTTGTGGGGTCCATGATACTGTAATAACTCAATGAGATTTTGGAGGTGTTATAAGATAGTATTGGAGAACATAGTAGTGTGGTACCCTGACATATGTGTTATATGGCTCTACTGATGCGTTAGTAGCAGGATTGTCGGGTTATAACAACCTGGACATTCGGTTTTTTGTGGTTCTTAAAGTTGGACGGTTGTAATAGTCATTCTTTCATTGACTCGTTGTTAGTGAGAACTAGTATCGCAAGACCGCGACGCCTGCGTATGACCCGTGTAAGTACCATATTCTCTTCTATGTTAATAAAATTCATTATGTTAGTGATTATGTATGTTTTGTTGAAAATGTGTATGTGGAACTTGTGGTGCGATTTCATGGTTATCCATTTTTTGGAGCGTATGGGCTTTGTATCGGCTATTTTAGCGTGAGTGATGTGATTGTTTATCTATTGAGCGTGTGGGCTCGTGTATGGCTATTGAATTAGCATTCTGGATTACCTATTGGGGTGTGTTTGAGCTATGCTCGTGATTGGATGTCATTCTTTCAATATGGAAAGAGGAACTAGAGAACATGGCAGAGGGGGTAAAGGTCGTGGAGCAGGTCGAAACCCAGAACCTCATGCTAATAATACATGTACGAAAAGGAGGATGGGTCAGAGTTTGGCAGGTGGTGATGTTGCCTGCTCGACTGATTATGTCACAAACACTACAATGGCTATCAAATCTCCAACGAGAAGTCATACCCAAGAGGCCGAACATATTGAGGGTGGGCGTCGAACTTTCTTGTTTACTAGGGGCATGATGGCCCGGATGACTCAGATGGCCCGAATATGGATACCATATAGGCCTCCATGGCTCATGGTCAACCGCAGCAGGGTCACCCAATGACATCTCATGGAGGTTGGCGATGTGTGTCAGACCATTGGCGATATCTCTCAACAGAGCACCTAGTTTGAGGGTTCGTCTGAACCAGTTGACGTTGTTCATTGGCTTGAATATTTTTATAAACACTTCAACATGGTTCAGTGTCCGAAATAGAGTAAGGTGTCAGTAATGGCTAACACTTGAGTAAGGGTGCTTGTTATTGGTGGCTATCTGTGAAGCCCACTGATCGTGATTGTGATTGGGACGAGTTAAAGAATCTCATGTTAGAGAGGCATTACCTGGCTCCACTTCGTGAAGACTAGTTGTCGGAATTTTTGAACCCCGAATCTGTCAAGGACAATGGTGTTGCTGTCATTGCTGAGATGTTTCACATATTTATTCATTTTGCTTCGTGTAATCTGTACTGAGGCGAATAATATCAAGTATTTTATCAAGAGGCTAACCCCGCAATTGAGGATGCGATTGTTTAAACATAATTGTAACTCACTTGCCGAATTGATTGAGAAGGCTCTTGGAGCAGAGATTTTGATCAAGGAGATTGCTCGTAAGAACTCTTTTGGTTCTTCTCGTAAGAGGACTAGGAAGTCGACTCGTTCAGAGGAGCATCAGCCTCCAAAGTTCTAGAAGCTGTTTTTTAGTCACCTTCATTCTGAGAAAGCATCTATAGGAGCAAAATTCACATCATATTTCTCTTAGACAATGAGTTCGACTATTGTTTGCTTTAAATGTGATAAAGTGGGACATCACAATACCCCCTGTTCGGTACATACTGTTACTTGTTATTTTTGTTGGAGGTAGGGACACCTCTAAAAATAATGCAGGAGTTCTTGTGTTAGTAGATCTCAGGAGAGCTCAAGGGCCATCGAGAGATTTTGTTACACCAGCCCATACTTCGTCTAAAGGGTCATATCAGGATTCAGGAGCCAGAGGTAGGAGGAACAATGAGCTCAGGATCGGGTCTTCCTCGAATCTATGAAATGACAGACATTGAGGACCTAAATGATTTTTTATGTTCGAGTACACTTGACATGTAGCCTCGATTTTGTATTCCTTCCCTTGATTTTAGATTAATGTTGAAGTTAATCTATGTTGTTGTAGTGTGATTATGAACCATTCATAAAGACAAGCAAGAATAATTAATAGATATAATATTAGATATTATATTTATTAAAGAAATTAAATAATGAGTAATGTACAATATATGATATTATATTATTTAATTATATCAACTAGGAATGGTAAATATAATATTAGATATTATATATATTAGAGGATAAAATAATATATATTATATATAATATACGATATTACATCTATTGTATTATTTACTAAGTTGAGGGGTAACTAAGCAAATACTAAAGTTTTAACTCTAGGGTTTACTTAGTATTAATAAATGGTCTTGGACAAGGAGTTGTCACAAGATTAAGAATTACACAAGCCCTGTGGACAAAATCGGCCCTCCCCTCTTTCCAAGATGTCCGGTTCGGCCACCTCCATCTTCTTCCCTTAGTTGATCTTGGTCAACAGTACAAATCCTTCTAGCAAGGAATTATTTTTTGTACTATTTATCGACATTATTCGTAAGGATCTAGCAATCCGACTTGTACCAATTGTTCGTGTGTGGATCACCGAAAGAGGAAGATGATTTTCATCAGCTTCTGGTCCGGGTTCAGATTTGTTCTTCAGATTAAGGTAATTCGACGAACTCTTTATAAATCAGTTAAATTATAGCATGAAGATCCTTATATGGGTTATTCGATAATTATTTGGATGCGTTTTTACTCAATTTATTGTATTAGATACACGTAAATCCCAATAGTGGTATCGGAGCCAATTTGCAAGTAATTTAATAGAGAATCTATAAATATTTTTTTGATTTAATTTGATTAAATTGAATCATCAAAATTCAAATTTTGGACTATTTTTTTGGAATTTTTGTCCAAAACTGTTCTGGGACAGTACTGCTGCGAAGTCGGATCAATCAAAAAAAAATGTTTCGCTAAAACTGGGATTCGATACCAGGTTGGGCGGGACCGATTCCACTACCACTTCAACTCCGCTACAATGCTTGTTGTTCTTAAATATGCGCCTGTTGTATTTATGTCTGTTACTAAAATTTAAATAAACAAAGTGCAGTTAAAGGATTTCAAACCCAGGTTGGTGAGGCTAAAAATTCGCTGCCCGACCATCTCGCCTACAGTTCCAGATTTATGATTTTTGACACTGAATTCTTTTTATGTTTGATTGTCATAGAGTTTTATAATAGTATGTTTTATTAATTATGGTATGTGTATGGTTTATGGCATGACCAGAAATTGACCAATGTGATTGAATCTTTCAATTAAATTTTTAGTTAGTTTCAATAGCCTGCGTTTCGTTTAATTATAATTGATTTTTACGGCCTGCGAGTCATCTATTAATTTATTATTCTTTTTACAGCCTGCTTGTTGTTTGCCCTCTTGTAATTTACTTTACTAGTGTATTATAGTTTTTCATAAATGTAATGAAGACAAGAAGGAGCCGAAGGACGGACTCGAGGAGCCAATTGATCGCGTATGACATTCAAGGAGTTGTAAGATCAATGAAGACCAATTACACCCTTTATATTGACCTTTGTAATTTTCATGATGGCTCATGAAAATCACGTTAGGATTATGGTCATGCTATACACGGTCCTATGCTTTATTATGTCATATGATGCTATGTGTGTTTTAATTTATGCATGCGATGTATGTATAGATGTATGTTAGCCAACATAGACATGCAACATATGATAAAACTCCTCGTTAAAATTTTAATGCCGTTCAATTAAAACACCTATCAAGACTTTGATCATCTTGAGCAGGTCATGCCAAAGTTGGGTTCTCAGATTATATTAGTAAGGTAAGATAGGTAATGGTGATACCTATGTGTTTTAGTGAACTAAGAATACAAAATAGTTTAAAACCTTAAGGCATAAGATGTGATGATAACATGCTTGGGCATAATATGCCAAATCCCATAAGTATAATCTAAGAGTTACATATGATGTAATCGATAAAGGGTTATCCACCTAAAGTAGCTCAATTCTAGGCATCATGCCAAAACTGAGTTTAGAATTGTGCAAAATGGGGTCTTAGCCCACTAAAATTACAAATATTGTAAAATTGAGAGTATCTTGTTTTAGTGGGAGTATTATTTCGAGAAATAGAAATATGACTAAATACTTTGCATATTGAATTTTGTAGATAATAGAATGTCATCCAACAACACATGCATCATTTCACTGTGATCCGTTCTTGAGAAGAACAAGCTCAAAGAAAACGGCAGCAAGTATCTGGATTTGATTCGGAGCTTGAGAATAGTTCTCAAGCAAGAAAGAAAGTTGTTACGTTCTTGAGGAAGAAATTCTCAATGAGCCTGCTGACAATGCTAACAAAGCAACAAAAGACAAATAAAAGAAACCTTGTGATGATTTCATTGATGTCAGTTGTCTTATGTTGGCTGCTATTTGTCCAAAATTTCAGAAGAATCTAGAAGAAATAGAAGCATATGAGCTTAATGATCACCTCAAGAAAACTTTCTCAAAGCACGCTAGGCAAGAGAGGTATGGGACATTTCAAGCCTCGTATGCTTGCAAGATGGTTGATGGGACATCTGTCAGTGCTCATGTACTCAAGATGAAAGGATATATTGATCATATTGATAGGCTTGCTTCTCCATTTTCTAAGGAGCACTCCACGAATGTGATCCTAAACTCATTACCCGATAGCTTCAGTCAGTTTATTATGAACTATAATATGAATAAGATAGAGGAGTCCATTACAGAGCTGTATGGGATGCTTAAAATGGTTGAGCAAAACATTAAGAAAAAACCAAGAAACGTGCTGGAAATTAAGTGAAAATAAAAATGGGAACATACACACCGCCAAGCTAACACACACATGCCGCCACGTCTCTCTTCAACCGCAGCCCCGTCCGGCCACCGTCTCCGGCCATCTCCCCCACCAGCCGACTCGCCTTCACTGTCGACCATTTGCCAACCAATCTCAGCAAGAACCGATGCCGGAAGCAGCCTCCACGAGACCGACGGTTTTCACACACTCAAGGTGAAAATCACCATCTCGATCGCCTGCACTTTCCGACCAGTTTCTGACGTCGTATTCATCAACCAGTCACAAATCCATTATTGCCACACCAATTTCATGCGTACCGTCGACCTCTTGGCATCTTAAGTAGCCATGCCGAGGAAAAAATGGCCGTCTCTTTCGCATGAAAAGAAGACTGATGTGTCTTCTGCAGTCGTCGTCTGCTGTACTCCAGAAACATCACCCTTGTCATCACCATCGTCAAAGAACTCGCCTTTTTCGGCACAACATCGTCCTGAGAATGATACCTCCGTCACATCTCCGAAAAGCAAAGGTTTTCCTAAGCCTACTTTCACCGAAAATGAAGTTCCGACCAGCCGGTCAGCATCCGCCGTCGCGAGATCGCCTTCATCTTCGCCATCTCAGAAAACCCTAGATGCAGGGTCACAGCCGCCATCGCAAACCTTAGATGCAGAGCTCACACATGATATGACGAAGATGATGGACTCGGGTCGCCCATCCATTTTAGGCCCATGTCCAATTAATCCGATGGCCCAGCCTGAATATGAAGAAAGAAACCCCAACGCCACATGGCCTACAATCTGGAAGTCCTTCAAAGGAAGCCCAAGTCGACTGCCCTCCAAAACTTATACCTAATCACCGTGGTCCGGTTACAATATGGCCTAATTTAACCCTCAAGCCTATTTTAATCCAACCGGTTGATTCTGGCCCTATTCTCTTCCCAACCCATCCCACACATACATTAATTAACACCCAAAATAATGTTGGGCCTTCCCAAATACCTAAAACCAATAACACACCAACACCCTCGCCTTATTTCACCTCAACCCAGCCCAATACCATTTCTCTGCACACCTATCTCTCTAAACCCTCTGGAACCCAACCCAGCCTTAAACCATCCCCACTCACTGCCCAGCCCGCTAAACCCATAACCTCAAATCCCAGCCTTTACCAGCCCAACCCAACTGTGGAAACCAACCCAAACAATCCACTTTCGGATCGCAGCCAAGGAGCGACCCCACACAATCGGCCAACCAATTTCCGACATGAGCATCCCGCCAACATGAGCCTCCCGTCCAGTGACCCAATCAACCCGACCCGAAAAACGATTTCCTATGCCCAAATGGCCAGCAACACTCCTGGTATTGTAATTCAGCCCGGTATGACCCAGAGGACCGGCCCAACAAGCAAATCCTTTAATTTTGACGGAGCTAAGGTATGTTCTTTTGGTACTCTATCCTCCGTGAATGAGAATATGCGTGTATTTTTTTCTACCTCTGATATGACTACGTTAGCTGCATCGTGGGAACGTACTTTGATTTTAAAATTTTCACATGCTATTCCCACCCCTCGCGATGTGTCTTCCGGATTGACTGATATGAAACCGAGGGGTAAATGTACTTGGAGTTGGCTTAATTACTATCATATTGGTATTAAATTTGAAAATGAAGAGAACCATAGACGAGTATGGCTAGGCTCTAGCTGGAACTTCGCAGGATGCCCCTCTCGTGTATTTAAGTGGACCCCTAGATTTTCAGTTAAGACCGAGACTTAGATTTGCCCGGTTTGGATTAGGCTCCCGGGCCTCCCGATTTATTTATTCCATCCACGAGCACTTTATATGATTGCCAAAGCTATTGGCAACCCTATCTTAGTGGATGCGCCGATGGCTACACACTCACGACTCTCCGTCGCTCGTGTGTGCGTCGAGATTGATCTCCTGGCTCATAAAGTTCCTGAGATTGAGATCGAGTTTGATGACCACGTTCTCACGAAGTGTGTGATTTATGAGAGAGCTCCGTTATATTGCTCTCTCTGCTCGCATGTGGGGCACGAGCCCTCTAGTTGCTACATAGCTGGCAACAAAGAGCGACCTCCGCCGCCCCAGCGTAAGAAGCCTTCTGCAGCTCCCCCTAAGAAGCAGAAGACGAAGCCGGCCCCACCAAAAACCCCTAAGCCTCCTACTTTACCGATAGCTCCTAAGGCCTCTAAAGGCAAGGAGATTGCCTTTTGGCAAGTAGTGACCAAAAAAGGGCCTAAAGAGACC
Organism: Orobanche coerulescens; assembly: GCA_033398695.1. Lineage (NCBI taxonomy): Eukaryota > Viridiplantae > Streptophyta > Magnoliopsida > Lamiales > Orobanchaceae > Orobanche > Orobanche coerulescens. The sequence continues at coordinate 101,988,824 of CM065818.1, forward strand.
GGGTTTATCCCCAAGGGTGCGGTTGCCACTGGCCAGCATTCATATTTTGCATCTTTGGCCTCCTCTTGTAGAGAGGAGGAAGATTTAGTAGGACTGATGACATTATTAGTGTGGGTGATAAGGAGAGTGTTTTGAGTAGCGATGATAGTGGCCACAATATTGATGAGGAGCTTGCTATTGATGACGACACGGAGTCGTCCACTGTTCCTTTACCGTATAGACCCCATGAGTCTTCCCCCCCCCCCCCCGCGCCATGCCAGTGAGGTTTGCTGCGATGAGCTGAACATCGTGGAGACCGATACCTTAGCCATGGTGATCTATGAGCCTCCCCCTCCCCCCGTTTCTTCTTTCCCCTCTCATCCCTCTCTTTCTCAAATTGAGTGTGCTCTTATCCGCACACATCTTGAAGTTTCTGAGTCCAGTCTCTCCTCGTGAGCTATGGTGCCCCTCCCGAAGGAAACAAAGCCCCCTGTTAAGAGACGACTGTTGCCTTCTTTTGCTTCCCTTGGAGTCACGACCAGGGGTAAAGCTGCCTCTGACTCCCCGACTTACACATGAGGAATGACAGCTCTTCGTGGTTCCTCCCCCTATCAAGGTGCGATCTGCAGCGCCCTCGAAAGGGGACACATCCGCTCGGCAAGGCACTCCCTAGAGACGGGGGCGCTCCAGTCAGCGTCCCAAGCCTTCATCTGAGTCTGTTGGATAGTTATGTCGATCTCCATTTTTACATGGAATGCTCATGATCTGGATAACACCGGAGCACAGAAGTGTATTCGACATCTCCACCGTTCTCATAGATTTTCCTTTATTGGCATTTTGGAACCTTTGGGTTCCAATGCTAACTTTGATTTTTATACCCGTTCTTTAGGTTTTGCGTCGGGACTTTTTAATCGGTCCAATACTTCTCCTCTTATTCAGCACCAGGTTTTGGTGGATGCCGATCAAGTCCTTCATCTTTCTTTTTCTTCTCCCCTTCTCCCCTAGTCGATTTATATCACTTATGTCTATTCTAGCACCGCCCGTGCTGGCTGTTACGCCCTTTGGGAAACCCTCCGCGAGATTGCTTTGGAAGTAGAGGGGTTGCCATGGTTAGTTAGTGGTGACTTCAACATCTTCCTGCATTCGCATGAACGCGAGGGTAGTTCCACAAACCGCACTCCTGAGATCCTTGACTTTGAACAGGTTATTGATGACTGTGAGTTGATTGAAGCGGGTTGTGAGGGCGATATTTTCACCTGGGAGCGTAATGGTTTGAGGGAAAGACTAGATCGTGCTTTATTCAATGAAGCATGGTCGAACGTTTTTGCAGTTTCTACTGTTACTCACCTGCCTCGACTTCGTTCTGTCCTTGCGCCCCTTCTTATATAGTGTTGATTTTCCTCGACTCGTCACGAGTCATCATTCCATCTCCAGAGTATGTGGATCTATCATCACACATTCCCGGTCAGTGTTAGGGAGGTCTGGCTTACCCCGACTGGATTAGTTGGCATGTGTAATCTACAGGCCGAACTCCTTAGGGTTAAGCACAGACTAAAACAGTGGAACTGGTCTATTTTTGGAAATCTTCATGCGAAGTTGGATGAGGCCTTGAGGGCTGCTGACGAGGCCGAGCGGCGATATGATTCAGACCCTTCTCTGGAGAATAGAACCTCCATGAACCATTTTCGTGCTTAGTACCAACTTCGTCTCCCCATAGAGGAAGATTTCTAGAAATAGAGGGCTGCAGTTTGTTGGATTGCTGAGGGCGACTGCAACACCTGTTTTTTTTAGGGTTTTGCGAAGCAGAAGCGTTGCCAGTTGCATATTCACAGCATCGATGATGATGGTACGACACTTGCTGTAGAGTCGGACATCCGTTCATCTGCTGTGAATTTCCTCAGGTCTCTGGTTACATCCGATGGTGATGGTCCTGCCCCCTGGATGACACTTGTTTCCCTTCTATCCCCCTTCTTTTGATTATGATAGTTTATGTGTCCCCCCGTCCTCCTAAGAGATTTGTGCTGCGGTTTTTGATATTGATCCTCACAGCGCCTCTGGGCCCAACAGGTTTTCTTCTTTATTTTTTCAGCATTGTTGGGAGATTGTATCTTCCGATGTGGACGGGGATGTGCTCGAGTTATTTGATGGTCAACCCATGCCTCCAGACTTCACGGTGACCACAGTCGTCTTGATCCCGAAGAAGCCTGTTCTGAGTGGTTGGTCAGATTACCAGACTATTAGTCTGTGTAATGTGACAAATAAGATTATCACGAAAATCCTAAATGCTCGGCTCGTATCTGTCCTTCCTCTTATTATCTCTCCTAACCAGAGTGGATTCATTCAGGGGAAAGTTATTACGGATAATATACTTTTGGCTAAGGAACTGATTCATGACCTCCACGTCTCGTACATTCATGGTGTCCCGAACCTTGCACTGAAGCTAGACATGGCTAAGGCGTATGATAGGGTTCATTGGCATTTTTTACGTGAGGCTCTAGTAAGGATGGGATTCCCGACTAGATGGATTCTATTCATCCATCACTTTGTCGGGAGTTGCACGTTCTCCATTATGGTGAACCGCATTCCGGCCAGCTATTTTGCCTCTAGTCGGGGTTTACGTCAGGGCGACCCTATTTCTCGCTCGTGTTCGTTGATAGTTTCTGAACTTGTTCTGTATTCCAATTTTTATCGTTCGAATGAGTTGTGATATTATTTCGGATCAATCTGTTTATCATTGTGACTTTTTCGAGTTCGGTTCGATTCTTGTGAACCTTATTCGAAATTAACGTCTTTCAGATCTACAAGTTCTGTTAATATCTTGAGTTGAAGTGTGAACTTCGGAGTCATTGTTCGACTGTTGTTATTGGATCGTTGTTGTTCGATCATTGTTGTTCGATCATTGTTGTTCGATTATTGTTGTTCGATCATTGTTGTTCGATCGCTAGTGTTCGATAGTTGTTGTTCGATCATTGTTGTTCGACCGGTTTTTGTTCGATCATTGTTGTTCGATCCTTGTTGTTCGATCCTTATTGTTCGATCATTGTTGTTTAATCGTGGTTGTCCGATTGTTGTTGCCTGATCTCGTATCGTGAAAAATTGTCGTTCACTGTTAGTCAGTTGTTTCGATTGCGGTCAATTGGGACACCGATTCGTGCATTGCTAGACGGTAGCTGAGAGGTTTGGGGATCGAGTTTGCGTCTTTGCTCTGAAAGGACATGTAGATGCCTAGTGTGGTTTTCGAGAATTTCGGCGTGGTCGTAGTTCTTCGTGGTTACCTTTGCAGATCGTTGTGCGTTTAATTTCTATTTTTCGACTGTGCTTGTTTTCTTGTAATATATGCCTTTTGTTTCTTGATTGTTCGGGTAATTGATTTGATTGTGCTATCTGTTTGGTGATACTTGACACTTGTTGGTTTTATTATGTCATTGCTTGTGACATTGTGATGATTGTTGTTGAGCATGATTTCATGCCGTGTATTTCTTTGCGTTTCTTGTAACATTTCACCGATGGGCATAAGTTACGTGGTTCTTGTGTATTTCGTTGAGATGTTCCTGGTGGGATGTTGCTCCTCCCTATTTAATTTTAAGTTTCGGGACGAAACTTCTTTTAAGGAGGGTAGAATGTAATACCCGATATTTGTGTTTCTGATTACTTCGAATTATTTGTCAGTTGTGCCGGTTATTTTGTTTTGTTGATGATTATTCAGGATTTTCCCTATATTGTGTACCACGTTGTGGTATTCGTAGGGTACGACTTGTTGTTATGTAAGTCGTGCAGATCGTATGTATGCATGTGTGACATGGCATATTGTATTCCGCAGTTGTTTTGTCTCTTCGAGGGCATTGTCAACTCTTGTTTTCGTTCCTTTTCGATTTAGTTATGTCCTGGGTGCCTTCGGCCGTGTCGAGCTCGATATTGGCCTCCTATTGTAGCACACGAGCAGGCCACACGAGCACGTGCTCGTCCTGGTGCTCATGCGCAATCCAGTGCTCGGCAATGAGCTCCAGGGATGCACGAGTAGGACACACGAGCAGCTGCTCGTGCGCGGTGCTCGTGTGTGGTGTCAGTAGCTGGGCAGTGGCCTAGAGCACGACCAAACGCACTAGCACTTGGTCGTGCATGATGGTCTTGCGTCCTGGTATATATAAGGGGACAGATAGGTTTTTCACCCCATTTCCTCCCCTTATTCTCTTCTCTTCGCAACTTTCGGACGGGTGAGACTAAGGTTCGAGTTCTTGGTCGATTCTACTCAATTACAAGGTGTTTTGGAGATTTCTAGGTGATTGTAACATCATCTAATCCCTTGTTCTTCGACGGATTGAGGTAATTCTTGATTTTACTTCGAGTTGATTTTCTTGGAAATTTGTTCTTGATTTCAATCCTAGTCCGATTTTGATGGATCGGTTGGTGTAATATGATGTTATTAGTTATGTTCTATGGATTGTATATCCATATCTCGAGTTTGTTTAACTCGATTGACGATTCGAGTGTTCTTGGGAATTATTGAACATTTAATATTCCATTAAATGTCCCAACAAGTTTTCCTTCGATAGTTTGATGGGTTTTCCATTGTTCTTGGTCTTGATTCTCGTTGTGATAGTGTTTTCATTGTGTCTTGCAGAAGTTGTAGGTTTTCGGAGTGTCCCGATCGATCCGTGTTCATTGGAGTACTTGCGTGCCGATTTGGAGGCAAATTTCTTGTCCATACATTTCTTGTTTTGTGGATATGATGATTGGTGATCGTCTTGATGTTTTGTTTGGTTGTTTGAAATGAACTTTCAAAAGATTCGGTTTAGCCTCGTTAAAGGCTCTCTTTCAAAACCCATGTGTATCTTGCGAATGGTGTGTTTCATAAATGATTAAGTGAATCATATGGATATGTTTGGTGTTGATGTTGCGCTGGACGATGCGTGTGTACATATATTACATCTTTTCGGTGCGTTGTGGTTTGACGTTGTGTCGTGCTAAGTGTTTGATGCCTCTGGGTGAATTGTTTGGATATCCTTGTTGTACTATGTTATGTGTGGATATGGGCGGGGTCTATGGTAACACATGGCTTGTGATCATGTGGTCAGGATGCAACAAGTGATTGATCCAACCGTGAGAGCCTAAGGATACCTACGGTGACACATGGCTTGCGATCATGTGGTCAAGAGACAACAAGTGATTGATCCAACCGTGAGATGATGTGACAAATGATCATGGTGGTATAAGAAAACCTACGGTGACACATGGCTTGTGATCATGTGGTCAGGAGACAACAAGTGATTGATCTGACTGGGAGATGACGTGGCATGTGATCATGGTGGTATGGATATGATTTTGGATGTGTTTTGCCAGGTCGAGTACCTTGGACGTGTTATCAAGATTTCGTATCTTGGGTGGTTATATTCTGTTGACTTTATGTCCATCGAGGACACATGACGTCGACTTTGAACCCTGTGAATTGTTGTCAGTTTTTATTCGAGAAAGTAAAACTTTGGGGCTATGACCCCTTTTGGTTTTTGAAAAGAGAATGATTCGATAATCATTTTAAACCATTTTACAAACTGTTCTCGTGATTTGGGATCTTTTGAATTTGGAAAGTTTTACTCAAATTCTTGCCTTGGGAAGTATTTTTGTTCATTATGTTTGAATCTTTGAGGATTCTTGGTTATTATTATTCTTGGAATATTTTTTGTATGACTCATATTGTGCACTTTGTACTTGTACTAGCGAAATAGTGGAATTTTGCTAACCCCCGAGTAATCGGGGGGTGAATGTCTGTATTGCATTCAGGTTTTGGGGAGCATAACACAGGGTTGGCATGAAGGATGATGAAAGATGATCGATACTAATCATATGAGGATCCATACGATGTTGTACTGATTTAGTTGTACTTTATTTCCGCTGCAGTATTTCCCCCTTTGTACGGAAGTGTGTTGTATTTTGACCCCTGTGTGGATATGTATTGAGATTGAGTTGTATGTATTAACTGAAAGACCAAATCGGTCTACTGAGTTATTTTAGCCTTAAAGGCGATGTTGAGATGCTTGATTTTAGTTACCAGTCTGGTAGATCCTTGAGGAAAGGGTCTACGGCGTGTAATATCCCTGAGTGGATTAGGGGTGTTACAATGAATACCTTTCACAACCTTTCGATTACGTCATTGACTATCCCGGAGTGAAACCCGTGTGACGAATCGATGGTGAGTCGGTTTGAGTATACTAATCTCATTAGCATACCTATAACGTGTTCTCTCACTAACCATTAATGATCGACAGGCACTCTCCAACTCAAAGAACACGTCATACAAGTCTTCACATAAACTTAACGCCCAATTAAGTTTCATCGACTTACGAACGATTAAGTATTTGAGCCATAAACCTTTCCAGTGCCGATCCCCTTATCCAATAAGGAGTGGAATGTTTTGCTCTCAAATACATAAACTAGTTTCTATATATTTATTTACGAGTCAGGAATGTTAGTGACTAACAGTAAATAAATAAACATACAATTGCCTTCTGATAATGATTTACATAATAACAAGTACAATGCCCTCAATCTAACATCATCTGAGTGGCATTCGAGGGCATACTCCTAAAAATCTCCCACTTGCACTCAATGCCACACACTATGGTATCTAATACCCATGTTCTCCAGATGACGCCCCAAGCTTATCTGAGAGAGTGGCTTGGTCAGTGGATCAGCGACGTTATCTACCGAGTCTACTCTATAGAGCACAATGTATCATTTACGAACAAATTCTCTCACGAGATGATAATTTCTCTCAATATGTTTTGTACCATTTTGAGACCTCGGCTCTTAGGCCTGTGCTACTGCTCCCTTGTTATCACATAAAAAACGAAAACAGGCAGCGCAACACATGGTGTCACTTGAAGTTCACCCAGTAACTTTTTAATCCAAAACCCTTCCTTTGGAGGCCTCCGAGGTCGATTGATACTTAGCCTAACAGGTGGAATTAGCAGTTGGTCTATGCTTGCACTATGCCAAGATACTGCTCCTCCATTAGGAGTAAAATGTAGCCAGAAGTAGACATAGAGTCATCTTTTTGTTCTTGGAAGTCTGAATCAGTGAAGCCCATTATATTTAGTTCTCCACCACCATACATAAGAACCAGATCTCTAGTCCTTCTAAAGTACTTGAGAATGTTCTTTATGGCGGTCCAATGTTCCCTACCTGGGTCTGCCTGAAACCTACTTACCATGCTCTCAGCATGTACAATGTCAGGTCTTGTACACAACAAGGCTACCCATGGCCGAAGCATATGGTATAGTACTGATTTCCTTTCATTATTCCCCACTTTGAGAACACATCGTCGAGGTGAGTTTTATTCCATGTCGCATCGGTCTAAACCCTCTTTTAGATTCATCCATCTTAAATCGCTTTAAGATCTTCTGTATATAGAGGGCTTGGGAAAGACCTACCATTCTCTTCGCTCTATCCCAGTAGAGTCAAATCCCAAGAATGTAGGTTTCTTCTCCCAAGTATTTCATGGAGAACCTACTCGAATGCCAATTTTTCACATAACTGAGCATTCTCACATCGTTTCCTATTAGTAAAATGTCATCTACATATAGTACTAAGAATGCGATCTTGTTCCCACTGACCCTCTTGTATACACAAGGTTCCTCTTCATTTTGCAAGGAGTCAAACTCTTTGACTGCCTCGTCAAAATGAAGGTCCAACTACGTGAAGCCTGCTACAGTCCATTTCACGGAGTCTACATCCACCATTGCTAGGTCATAGGTCGCGGGTCGGTCTCTTGGTTATCACCCGAAACCTCGTGGAGACCCAGTTTCTCCAAGTGCATAAAACCATACCTCTCAGGTAATTGAGACACCCTACTAGACCTACGATGTGGTTGTACTTATGTTTCAGAAGGTTCGGTTCCAAATTCTTATACAGGTGTCTCCCGAGGACTTTCATTGTATTCTTCCAAAGAAATACTTCTACCTGCTCCACGTTCCTAAATGAACTTATCTTCCAGGAAGTGTGCTTGCAAAGCAACAATGATCTTTCCATCTTCGGGCATGTAGAATAGATAACCCATCGTCCCAAATGGGAATCCAATGAAATGTCCCTTCACAGACCTAGCTTCCAGTTTCGCCACCTTAGTCTTCTTGACATAGGCGGGACATCCCCAAATCCAAATATGATTAAGACTTGGTTTCCTACCCCCCACATCACATGTGGAGTCTTAGAAATAGATTTAGAAGGACATCTGTTCAATATATAAGCAGTAGTAAGGAGCGCATAACCCCACAGGTAAATCGGAAAGCTGGTGTAGCTAAGCATGGAACGAACCATGTCCAACAAGGTTCAGTTCCTTCTTTACGACACACCATTTAACTGAGGTGTTCCTGGAGGTGTGAGTTGTGACTGTTGGGATTCAGTGCCTAAAACGAAGGCCCAGCTGAAGCGATAAAATGAAAATTAATTCGACCCAAATCCCTACGAGGATCGATCAAGATACGTATATATGAATATAAAATGAAAACAAGGCAGATAAGGAATCATACCCTCGTAGTTCATTGATTAAATGGTGAAATCCTTGAAGATGATTCCCCAAGATTTAGTTGCTCCTCCACGAATCCTATTCGTCAAGTCCTTGAATGATCCACGCTCCGGAGAAACAAATGAAATGACAATCACCCAGTTAACCTCTAAGGTTACGGCTAGAATCGGATGATGAAGCTCTTTGATTTGATGAATATTCTCCAAGTATGTTTATCAAATCTCTCTCAATATTTTCTCTCAATGTTTCTCTAAGAAAATTTGAAGAAGAAGTGAATGAAGAAGATGAAGATGAGTGTTAAACTCAAAGTCTCTCTATCTCTCTCAATGTGTGATACGTATGATTACAATACAAGTGATGCGAGGAGACTTTTATCCTTGTCTTCAAATGATTCATCTCACATGACAAGTCAAGACATCCCATTCTTAATTCATCAAAAGATGTCATGTCCCCCATGATAGAACAAATCATGATATTATATGATTAAGTCTTCCACCACATTAGGTGGAAAACAGGGGGGGCTACTTGAAGATGTAAGGGAGTTCGGTTCGTTTCGGACTCCCGCGAGTTCAATCCGATAAACTCCATTCAGTCTCGATGTATTTATATCAATCAATTAATCCAATTAATTGATTATATCAAATATAAAGTAATATAATTAATTTCTCCAAGAAATAATTACATTCATGAATTAAATTGATCACCCAGCAATTTATTTAACTCATTAGGCTGTAAATTAATTTATCTAATAAATTAATTTAGACATCCAATATCCCAATAAATTAGATATCAAGTATCTAATATTCATAATGAGAGAATAAACTCGATTTATTTCATCGTCAATCCTATTGCGCGACTCGGTAGGCCCGTCTTAGTCAGCAATAGGAGGAACTAAAGAGTAGTAGCACCACCTAGCTAGCCTAGCAGCCTATACTGTACCCCAACTGAGAAATAATAATAGGTATCATTCAAAAACCATTCTGTCGTGAATACTAGTATACGTATAAACTATTCTTTCAAATGTCCCGATCAAGTTATAGGGTCACGGTCAGTCAAACCATATCTGTACTTGAATCTTTGCATGAGTTAATGCAAATCGAGATCGTTGACCTCTCGTGTATCCAACATAACTAGCTTCAATGCTTTGTCCAAAGACTTATGATCTCATCTGCCAATAACCGCATAGGGCATATAACCCGTTCACTAACAGGAGAAAGAATTCTATCTTGGCATTCAGTAGGACCTGCTACTTGCCCGTCAAGATGCATGTCGAGGTTGACCCCCACATTCCGGTTTTCTGGGTCAAACTACTCTAGTGAAAATCTTAACGTCACAAGCACATCCCTACTAATTCCTCAAGTCGAAGGTTCACGAATACCTATCACAACCTTTCGATTCCGTCATTGAATGTCCCGGAGTGAAATCCGTGTGACGAATCGAGGGTGAGTCGATTCGAGTATACTAATACAATTATCATACCTATAACATGTGCTCCCACTAACCATTAGTGTCCGACATGCACTCTCCAAGTCAAAAAAACACGTCATACAAGTCTTCACATAAACTATACGCCCAGTCAAGTTTCACCGACTTGCGAATGATTGAGTATTTGAGCCATAAACATTTCCTGTGCCGATCCCTTTATCCAATTAGGAGTGGAATGTTTTGCTCTCAAATACATGGACTAGTTTCTCTATATATATTTATGAGTCAGGAATACCAGTGACTCCCAATAAATAAAGAAACATACAACTGCCTTTTGATATTTAATTACATAATAACAAGTACAATGCCCTCACCCATACATCATCTGAGTGGCATTCGAGGGCATACTTCTAACAATCTCCCACTTGCACTCAATGCCACATACTATGGTATCTAATACCCATGTTCTCCAGATGACGCTCCAAGCTAATCTGAGGAAATAGCTTGGTCAGTGGACCAGCGACGTTGTCGGCTGAGTCTACTTTATGCAGCACAATGTATCCCTTGCGAACAAATTCTCTTACGAGATGATACTTCCACTCAATGTGTTTGGTGCTATTGTGAAACCTCAGGTCCTTGGCCTGCGCTACAGCTCCATTGTTGTCGTAGTAAAGCGGAATAGACAGCTCAGCATATGGTATCACTTGAAGTTCTCCTAGAAACTTCTTAATACAGAACCCTTCCTTAGAAGCCTCCAAGGCTGCTTGATACTCAGCCTGACAGGTGGAATTAGTAGTCGCACTTTGCTTGGCGCTACGCCAAGATACTGCTCCTCCATTAAGAATAAATATGTAGCCAGAAGTAGACATCGCTATACATAAGAACCATATCTCCAGTCCTTCTCAAGTACTTGAGAATGTTCTTTACGGTAGTCCAATGTTCCCTACCTGGGTTTGCCTGAAACCTACTTACCACGCTCACAGCATGCGCAATGTCATGTCTCGTACACAACATAGCATACATAAGGCTACCCATGGCCAAAGAATATGGTATATTACTCATTTCCTTTCGTTGTTACTTACTTTGAGGACACATCTTCAAGGAGAGTTTAATTCCATGTCGCATCGGTAGGAATCCTCTTTTAGAATCGTCCATCTTAAATCGCTTTAAGATCTTATCTATATAGAGGGCTTGGGAAAGACCTATCGTTCTATTCACTCTATCCCGGTAGACCTGAATACCAACAATATATGTTGCTTCTCCTAAATCCTTCATGGAGAAATTGCTCGAAATCCAAGCTTTCACAGAACTGAGCATTCCCACATCATTTCCTATTAGTAGAATGTCATCTACATATAGTACTAACAATGCGTTCTTGCTCCCATTAACCCTCTTGTATACACAAGTTTCCTCTTCATTTTGCATGAAGTCAAACTCTTTGACTGCCTCGTCAAAATGAAGGTTCCAACTACGTGAAGCTTGCTTCAGTCCATAAATAGAACGCTGAAGATTGCACACTTCTGAATATCGACCTCGGACACAAAGCATTTAGGCTGCTCCATATAGGTTTCCTCCTTGAGGAATCCATTAAGGAAGGCCGTCTTTACATCTATTTGCCATATCTCATAATCGTGGTAGGCAGCTATAGCAAGCATCATGCGAATAGACTTGATCATAGCTACGGGCGAGAAGGTATCGTGGTAATCGATCCCTTACTTTTAGGTATGACCCTTTGCCATAAGCCTGGCCTTATAGGCGTCAACCTTGCCATCCCCACCAGTCTTTCTCTTGTAGATCCACTTTCCCAATAGGCACTATGCCTTCGGGATGGTCTACTAGAGTCTAGACCTGATTGACATGAATCGAGTCTATCTCAGCTTCCATAGCTTCACGCCATTTCGCGGAGTCTACATCCACCATCACTTGGTCATAGGTCGTTGGGTTGGTCTCTTGGGTATCACTTGGAACCTCATGGAGACCCAGCTCCTCCAAGTGTACAAGGCCATACCTCTCAGGTAAATGAGACATCCTACTAGACCTACGAGGTGGTTTCACTTGTGTTTCAGAAGGTTCAGTTCCAATTTCTTCACAGGTGTCTCATGAGGAGTTTCATTGTATTCTTCCAAAGAAATACTTCTACCTGCTCTGCCTTCCTGAATGAACTCATCTTCTAAGAAGTGTGCTTGCAAAGCAACAACGATCTTTCGATCTTCGAGCATGTAGAATAGATAATCCATCGTGGCAGATGAAAATCCAATGAAACATCCCTTCACGGACCTCACTTCCAACTTTTCCACCTTAGTCTTCTTAACATAGGCGGAACATCCCCAAATCCTAATGTGGTTAAGACTTAGTTTCCTTCCCTCCCACATCTAATGTGGAGTTTTAGGAACGGATTTGGAAGGATATCTATTCAAGATATACACAGCAGTCAGGAGTGCATACCCCCACTGTAATATCCGAATTTATTATTGAGTATTTCATCTGTTATTGAACCATGTATTATTCGGAATTGTGATCTCAATAATTGGAGTATGATATTTCTCATATTTGTATCTTTGTACATGAGTATAGCAACATGTAAGTTTTCTCATGCAAACTCGTGATAACGTACGCTCAGAATGTAGCTTAACGTGCGTTACCGGCTAAAACTAGCGCACGCTACGAATGAAGAATTGCGTGCGTTAGGTAGTCAATTATTGAGCTAGGCGGCTAGCACATGCGCCAGCCGGACATAGGTCCGAATAATATTCCCGCGGGCGAACCTGGACAGTTTTGGAGTCAAGCTAATTAGCGGGCGCTAAGGATAGTAAGATAGCATGCGCTAATCAGCTAACGTGCAGAAACATTATATAAGGGATAACACCCTCATTTCATTTGGTTTATGTTTCCTTCACTTGTTCTTCGTTCCTTGGAAGTCAAGAGAGCCTTCCCTACTTCTTAAACACATATAAACCCTCCTTACATGATCATTGAAGATTGGAGATTACTTATACTTGATCATTGAAGAAGAAACTCACTTTGGAGTGACACACAAGCAACCGGGGTTGAAGTCTACCTATTGTTTCAGTGTTTTCTTCATCTTAAGGTATGTTAATACTATCTCCTACCTTGGATTCGTGTTATTAAGGATATGAGGATTATGCTATCAAGATATTGAGTTCCATTGATGAATTATTCAAACAACATCATGTTTAAAAGTTGGAATGTTTATACCTAAGATATCATCGTTGGAAACATCATGACTAGCATCTTACCACATCGAATGATGAGAGAAATATTCTGAGATTGATTATCCGTATTGATGACGTTACCATATTGATCATAGACGTAAAGTTGTTATCACTTTTGTTAAATGGACTTAGGAAAGAATCATATAAGATTTGCATCCTTTCTTATAAGTTGGAATGATTAGTTCATTTTCATTACTAAATCGGGATGTAATGATGATATTGGAATCTAGTGCATCGACCTTAGGAACACCAAACTTCGCACGAGAATTGTAATCAAGATGGAATATGGTGTTGTGGTGATTATACGTATCCTTGTATCTCGAAGATGTTTGAATCCGTGAGATCATTTGTAATAGGATGAACGTAATATGCATGGAGATAACATATATTAAACACTGAGGATTTCGTAAGTTTCATCACAGTTAGAACAGTCGACTGCCCAGGGAAGAACTGCCATACATGTTTAGCGTTTTCTTAGCTTTATAGTTAACGTGCGCTATCGGGCATAAGTTAACGTACGCTACGCTTGGAACGTAACGTGTGTTATATCATCAGACAAGTAAATCGGTGATCGGTGAGTGCGGCGGTGTATGGTTAGCGTACGCTAGACTTCGTATTATTGCGTGCGCTAACAAGTAGCTTTAACGTACGCTACATAGGATACGTAGCGTGCGTTAAACAAGCCGGCAAATTACGATTTATGAACTTCCGACTATTAATTAGATGTTTAACATTCGTGCGGCGTGAGATGAATTTTATATTATTTCTTTTGTTTAAGGTTCGAGCTTGTTACGTGATTGATCGAAGGGGCGACCTTCGAGTGTTCCGTTTTTCGTGGAAGTATCATTCTTGTCATCAAATAAAGGCAAGTACCTTAATTAGAATTGTCCGATTTATGTCGGTTACGTTGTGTTTGTATTGTGTACATGTGTTATGATTAATTGTCTACCATGTGTTGATCCGACGGGAATCATCATGGGAAATCTATAGCTGTGTGCGCTGGATCGTTGGACAGGTAGTTCCACCATGTTTTGGTCCGATGGGATCATCATGGGAATCTGTAGCTGTGTGCGCTGGATCGTTGGAATACCATGAGTATGTTGAGACTGTTATAATGTGATATGTGTTGTTATTATTTTTCTCGCTGGAGAAAATTGTCATGATTATTCTTGATTAAATCATTGTTATGTGATTATCGTACTTGTACTAGCATCGTTGTGCTAACCCCTTTAGGGGTGAACATTTATGTATGTTCAGGATACAGGAGAACAGGAAAACAACCACTAGAGCTGCATGACGACGAGGGTGCAGAGTGATATTCCAGCTGTGTTTCATTGTCTGTTGTTGTGTTATTTTTAATAAGTACTTGAGTACGACGTCATTTCTGATGATTGGATTTTGGTGATGTATTAATATCTTTCCTTTGGATAATTGTGTTTTTGGTATGTTTTGTCCAGAACTATTGTATTCATTCCGGTTACTTTCATATGTTGGTCCTTGGTGTTGTCTTTTCATTTCTTCAGCCTTGTAAATTCTTATGAAAAGGATTTACGGCGCTGTAATATTCCTGAATATATCGGGGGTGTTACACCCACAGGTAAATTGGTAAGTCAGTATAGCCTAGCATAGAACGGACCATGTTCAACAAGGTCTGGTTCCTTCTTTCTGACACACCATTTAACTGAGGAGTACCTGGAGGTGTTAGATATGATACTATTCCATGTCCCTTAAGGAACTCGTCAAACTCCATACTTATATACACGTCACCTCGGTCCGACCGAAGTGCTTTGATATGATTTCCAGTTTGTTTCTCGACTAGGGCCTTAAATTCCGGAAATTTCTCAAAATCCTCGGATTTATGTTTCATTATGTATACATAACCATACCTAGTATGATCATCTGTAAACGTAATGAAATACTGATATCCATCACGTGCTGCTTCCAAAGCACCACATACTTCGTTATAGATTAATCTTAGTTTATCAGCGGCTCTTTCAAATGTCCCTGTGAAGGGTTAGTCATCTTACATTTAAGGCAAGATTCGCAAGTAGGAAAGGGATCCGATCCCAATGGACCCATAAGTCCATCCTTTTCCATTTTGTAAACCTTGATCTGACCAACATGACCAAGTCTAAGATGCCATTTCAAAACTTGATTAGTTTCATCCTAACACGCTTCCTAGTCATAGTATTCACAACGACTTTGTTACTGGGGTTTAGATGACACAGTCTATTCAACAATGTAGCAGTGCCCACTAGTTTATTTCTAAAATAAATTTTGTAGGAACCATTACCAATGAAAAATGAAAAGGATGGACTTATGGGAACCATCGGGGCCTTGCCCTTACCCTTAAAGTCCTTGACTTGTGGTCGCGTCTGCTTCTTGGTCTTTTTCTTCTAATTCTTGTTCTTAGACCTCCGAGGTCCAGAAGAAATCACAAGGTCAGACTCCTTCATCCGCGAAGTCTTCATCTGAGACTGAGCGGTCACCAGTTTGTTCATTAGCCCTGCTAATTTGCATGCAATCTTATTGCAGTTGAAATTCATAACAAACTGTGAGAAGGAATCAGGGAGAGACTGTAGGATAAGGTCGGTCTGAAGAGAAGTATCTATCTTAAAATCAAGAGCCTCCAATCTCTCGATCATAGATATCATTTTGAGGACGTGATCCCCAACTTTCTCACCTTCCTTCACCCTTGCACCGAATAGTTGCCTGGATATCTCATATCTAGTGGTTCGACTGTGCTCACCATAAAGCTCGGTTAAGTGAGGTAAAACCTGCCTCGCAGAAGTCATTTTCTCAAGAGCTCTCTGAAGCTCATTAGACATAGAAGCCATCATGTAAGCACATATTTTTACGTCATCCTTAACCCACTTTTCGTAGTTTTCAATCTCTTCCTGATTGACTCTTGTCCGCACTGGAGGCGCCGGAATATCCGTATGCAAGACGTATCCTAGTGCCTCTATACTGAGGACTAGTATCATATTGCGGAGCCAATCCACAAAGTTAGGGCCGATTAAGGTGTTCTTTTCGAGTAGAATTGTGGGTAGGTTCATTGTCATATTAAGAGATATGTTCGTCTGCATTAAGTACGACAGATTAATTAGTGACTCGTTCAATTATGATATGAGTATATAATTAAGGTCTTTTGTATTCTTTAACCCAGCTCCCACTATTTTTATCGGAATAACACACTCCCATGTGAAAACCGGAATTATCGTTCGCTCTACTTTATAGTGGTGATCGAGTTCTTTATAAATCTTAATAGAAGGCAACCGAACAGGTTTCTAGTCTATTAATTTTCATAAAGTGGTGTCCAACACCAACCCATCAAATAGATGATTCGATCTTCTTTTTCCCCTTGTTCACTCCCCTCAACCTATACGGTTTCTATGGTCCGTGAACAAGTTAAGTTTATAGCACTAGTACAAATATCCCCTTTATTGATACTAAAATAGTGTCAGTAATTAGTTTACTGACACTTCATAATAGTGTCAGTAATGCTAAAGCCAGAAAAAACTGACACTACTTTTTAGTGTCAGCAAGACAAGAGTCAATAAATACTGACACTAAAATAGCGTTAGTATTTTGTTTTGCTGACACTAAAATAGTGGCAGTAATTAATTTTTTACTGACATTAAACATTAGTGTAAGTATGTTCTGGCTTTAGCATTACTGACACTATTATAAAGTGTCAGTAAAAACAATTACTGACACTATTTTAGTGTCAGTATGTTCAGATTTGTGAAAAAAATGTATTTTTATCTCAATTATATTTTTTGTTTAATTACATGAAAAAAATACCATAAATTAAAATTTTCAAACAGACATTTCACTTGTAAAACATCCCAAATGCAATTCACTTAAAAAAGTAGCAGAATACAAAACCAAGCATCGAGAGCCATCAAAATACAATCAAAATACTAAACTACCAAGTCTGGGAAATTTTGAACTATACCAACAGAACACCTCAATCAAGTATACTAATCAAGCATTCCACTTAACTACTAACAAAACACTTCAACCAAGTTTCGCAGCTGGGCCTTGGAAATAGATTTAAGATGGTTCTGTAAATCAGTCGAGTGTGCTGCCAGACCACACAAAAAGCAATTCCTCCTGCTCAACAATCTCCATCAAGACAAAAACCATGGATTTTAAGCATACAATGCAAAAAACACAACTTCAACCATCAGCAACACCAATCTGTCCCACCACACCTACATGCTCAACAACTTCAAATTTTTTCCACCTATACAAGTGTAAGAATCAATTAACACACTATATCTAATTAATGTTCCATAGATATTCAGAAAAAATTTATATATAAATGACTCATATTAAAATTACCTCACGATTGTAAGTTATAATTAACTTGGCAACATATGTAGCCCATCGATCACGTAGTTCCGAAAGATCTTTCATGCTGTAGTTATCGATTCCCTTGAACTTTCATTTCAAATTCACAAAAATAGGATTGCCAACAAAATAGTGAAGCATTTGTAAACTTAATGAGATTGAGCAAGCAGATCAGATTTTCGCATTTGTAAACTTAATAAAAACTAAATAATGAAGCAGACCAGATTTTCGCATTTGTAAACTTAATAAAAACTAAATAATGAAGCAGACCAGATTTTCGGTTGTCCAAGCGCCCGCCTAACACTAATGGGCGGCGCCTAATTGGCAACTTGCCCGCCTTACTTCATTTCAGGCGAGGTGAATCCTCCAGGTGGGATGCCTGGACCGCCAAGGGGACGCCATGATAACACTGCTTAGAAATTTAACAACACTAGAATTTTTGATACTTACATCATTTTTTAGAATGTTCACATCCTTAACGATATCTTCGATATATTTCATCACGTAGTAGCCACATTTAAAAATGCTCGGTTGCTTTGGACACTACAAAAGAAGATCGGTTAAGTAATGTAAAAGCTGAATATTCACTTTTGTTTAAAATTTGTGGAGAACATATTTTTGATTTCACCATTTTTACCTTCACAGAGACCCACTGCACATTAATCTTTCTATCACACTTCAAATATTGATATATTCTAATCCCCCTGCAAAAAAGAATTTAAACCATTGGTAAAGAAATGCAAAAATGAAAGTAATAGAACATGAAAGCATAAACTAAGTAAAACACTTAACTGATTCACTATTTGTTTCATAGTTTCATCGGGACTATGTCTCATGGGGTCAAGATAATAGACTGTACGGCTCACTAAGTCAATTGCAAACAACACCCAATGGCCACTAAAAAAATGAAAGCACGGTTTGTGATGAAAATTCATATTAAAATTAACTTATTATTGTCTAATAAAATATATAAATAGTAAAAAGTAAAGATTATACCCACGATTATAAGGAAATACGACGACTTGTCCTAACTTAGTCAAACCCAAAAGTTTCAAAATGTATTGGGATCTGTCGTTGACTCCGAACTTTGTTGGATGTAGCTTGTGAAAAAGGCCAAACTGAAATGGGTTGACAATTCCGCTATTGTCCATCTCCTCGCACAAATACCTACAAGAAAAAAATAATGTATGAAGTATATTTTGATCAAACAAAATCATAGCATCACATAATACACTTGTACCGTACTTGATCCATATGTCAATAACGCAATTTGAAACATTCTGAAAGTTGATGATTTCATCACAAATCACTTTATCTAAGGGTGTTTCCCAAATTTCACCGAACGTTGTTGTGTCATGCCCAATAAGGATTGATCGTGGTAGTGAATTCTCAACAAACATGGTGAACATGTTTATATATTCACTCTTGCGACTCTCTTTTGATTGTGCAGCTCCTTGAATATTCTTACTTCGGTCAAGCTTCCGATCCAATGGTTTGATGACAAGTGGTTCATTCTTTTGTACTCTCTTGTCGTAGATAAATTGCACATCATTTACAGGATATTTCGGAGAAATGGGTTTAGATAATGGCTTAATGGATTCTTCTAATACCATAGGGTTCTTCTTTGGGGTAGGTTTTGAAGTAACATCGAAATCTAGCTTATGTGGAGTTATTTCACAAGTCTTATTTATTTTACTCTCACAGGCTTCGGAGTAGTTTTTTGCAAAGAGAAAATAGCCTATGAAATAAATAAATAAATAAATATATATATATATATATACCAACATAGGATATAATAAAGACATGTAATATTTCATTTACTAACCTTTCTTTTTCCAAGAATTACTGGGGACTGTTTGTCAGTCTCAAACTGATTACCAGAGAAAGATTTGGGTTTTGGAAAGCTAGAACTTCCAATTTCAGTGTTGCTGTATGCATTCAATCTCGGATTCATAATTTCCATTTGATTAGACATAAACTGGAAACTCTCTTGATACATCTTTCTTTCCTTCGCCAACTCTGTAGAATCAGGAATGTGGAAGTACATGGATGGGGTGATAAATTGCCCCAATCTCTGTATCATACTTCCACTTGGCTGCTTCTGGAGGGTTGCACCTAAAATGTCATTTGACCCCGATGATTGGAACGTTCCTTCTTCAGTTTGACTCTTCAATTCACTCTACAAAAGGAAATATTCAATATTATAGATTTTTTAGTCATTATTACTAATAAGAGTACACTTTAACTTACTATCTTGTCAACTACATGTATTATTTCAGGAGCATACTCTCCTTTATCGTCAGCTCGTGCCATTAACCACGCATCACTACGATCAATTTCTCGTTCAGAAACTCCAGTCTGTTTATTCTGTATTAGATTAATAACAATGAAAATATAATAAACCTGAACATAAATTATATTTAGATGGCAGACAAGTACTTATATACTTTCCTATACAACATGCCACCATATCCTGTGCTACCCAACCGATGATTGTAGACATTCTTAGCTCTTTTTTCTCTTGCTTTCTTATTTTTATCCTGCAAAAATAGTTATTTCAGAACAAATTAGTTATAATGCCTGCTTAGTAATAAACAAAGTAAAGTAATATACAATATACCTGGTATTCTTCAGAGAGAACCTTATCAACAAAAAACTTCCAATCTTTTCTTTTAATGCTAGGCTATTCAATAGGAGGCAAAGCCAATGACGTAAGATCATCTTTGCAAGGCAAAATGAAATCATTGTCCAGCTCACTTCTAAAGTTCCTTAATGTAACCCCCATCCATTTCAACACTTGGTTTTTACTTTTCACACTCAACTTGAACTTTTTCTACAAAACCATCCAGAATTGCACCACTTCAAACACAATATATGCATTACACACATGCAAACTAATCCAATATTTTATTAAACAGCTGAACTGTACCTAAAAATGAAGCTACAACCTATCCTTCATGTCCATTGGAACATGCCTCCAATCATCATGTAAAATCAAAATTGTTTCTCGCACGATAACACCGATATAACTCCTGAGATCATTTCTTCCCTTTCCAACTGGAACACCATAAGAATTATACTTGATCACATTGTGGTTAGCAAATTCTTCTTTTTGCAACCCTTTTTTTGTTTGCTTCCTTCATCTCGGCCTTCCCTCAAGTTCTGGAAATGTGAACTCATTATTTTCAACCAACTTATTATTTTCAGCCATATCTCATGCAATTGAGAGATGTTTAAATAAGTTAGTACATAAATTAACTTCAAAAGTAATACACCAGCAGTAAAAAAAAGAACTCACTATTTACAATAATGCATCTATTCATCTTGTTAATCATCATTTAATGGAACAACATCACAATCTTTTCTGTCGTAAATTGCCTCATCATCCTTCTCATCTAGCTCACACACTGGAAGTTTGTTGCTTAATGGAGTGTATACATGAATATCTTCACATCTTTCTCCATCTAACTTGTATGCTTTGTCACTCACCGAATAGACTACTGATTTGCTGTCATCTAATCGGTCTTTCACATAGAATACTTGATTTGCATGACAAGCTAGAATAAAACAATCTGATTTATAACCAATTCGATTTAGATCAACGACAGTCAAACCAAGATCATCCACATGAGCCCCTCGACTATCTACCCAATCACATTTGAAAAGTATCTTCTTAACCATCGGATAATCAAGCTGCCAGATTTCATCAATGACTCCATAGAAGGCCATGTCACCAGAATGAGGTCGTTTGTCTTTTGATCTTGATATTTGTAGAGTGTTAGCAACAATCCTAACACCACTGTTTTGAGTTACACAATTATTATCCCGGTCATTCGTTGCAAAATTGCAGCCATTAATATGATAGTCAGGATATATTAACACGCTTGAACGAGGTTTGTTTGCCAAAAACTTCACTGTTTCATCAACCGGCACATTATTTTCCCTATCACCTGCTATCTATAATTTGAAATTCCAAAAAGAATCACATTAATTATATAATATGAAATGATTGTAAGTTAACCTTTTATAAGTGTTATTATAATCAGTCTATAAGTTCTAACCTTGTTTTGTAACCAAGTGCAAATGTACGAGTGTGTTCATTCTGCAACCACAGATCTTTCTTTGCTTTATAAGGGTGTGTTGACGTTAAATGATACATATGTTCCCTGAAGTGAGATAAAAGTAAAACTGGTTTATTACACTAAAATATTACAACTCTATTAACATGTTACTTATAAATAGAATAATCAAGAACTTACTCAATATATGGTTGGATTTCAGGAGTGTTCATTAGAACACAACGATGTGCTTGCGCCAGCAAAAGATCATTGATTGACTTACAATTTCCACCTCCCAAAGGATTTTCGATTGTAAAATAAGCAACATCACAATGAGAGATGTAATCATCACAAAATTTTCATGCTTCTTCAGCAACATAACTTTCCGCGATACAACCCTCAGGACGGTAACGATTACAAACATAATCTTTAAGGGTTTTCATCCCTCTCCCAAAAGGGTACATCCATCGAAAATAAACGGGGCCACATAATCTAACTTGTTCAACTAAATGGATTGTCAAATGAATCATGATATCAAATAAACTTGGTAGGAGGTACTTTTCCATTAGGCATAAAGTGATTACAAGATCCTTCTGTATTTGGTCAAGGGTACCGGGTTCCATGACTTTAGAGCACAACCAATTGAAAAAAGAGCACAATCTGATAATAGCCAATGGCAGGAGTTGTTAGAGTATGGCAATCATGAGATTTTAGTCCTTGAAGTCGACATTCATCCAAAGAAACAAGTTTTTGAAAGTTCGAAGAATAGCCATCGGGTACTCTCGCATCATATACAGTTTCACAGAATTTTTTTTTTCTTTTTTACTCAAGGTGTATGGAGATGGAGGCAAGACTTGTTTTTTTGTTAGTCTCATCAGAAACTAATTTTCCCCTAAGCTTAAGATCTTCAATATCTTTTCTAGCATTAAACCCATCCTTTGTCCTACCCGGTTGATGAAGTAGTGTACCATAAATGCTTTCACACATGTTTTTCTCGATATGCATCACATCTAGTTGATGGAGAACTAACAAATGTTTCCAATAATCAAGGGAAAAAAGATTTATTTCTTTTTGAACAATTTTCTAGTTATTCCCTCATCATCATCGCCATCAACATCGTCAAGCTTTCGCTTCTTAACTTTTTTCTTTCCAAACTTCGTATCAATAGCTTCTACCATATTTAACATTTCCAAACCAGATAAAGTCCTAGGAGGCTCACCCCACTCTTGCTTCCCATTGAAAACCTTTTTAAGTTTTCGAAATGGGTGTCCACAATGGTAAGAATCGATGATGGCCCATATAAGACATTTTTCGACTATATGGTAGCCAAGATGCACAAGTGTCTATTCCACAAACTGGGCAAGCATAATATCCCTTAACAGTACAACCAGAGAGATTTCTATATGCTGGAAAGTCACTGATTGTCCACATTAGGATAGCTCGTAAGTTGAATGTTTCTTTTTTCAATTCCTCAACCAAGGGTGCTAAGTATACATCTAGATCATTTCCAGGTTGTTTAGGACCAGATATCAAAAGAGACAGCATCATAAACTTTTTCTTCATACATAACCACGGAGGAAGGTTATATGTAATCAAAGAAACAGGCCAACAACTATAAGTACTATTAAGTGTACTATGTGGATTAACCCCATCAGTTGATAGAGCTAAACGAAGATTTCTATCCTCTTCTGCAAATTGTGGCCACTTATTGTCAATTAATTGCCAAGATGGTGAGTCTGCTGGATGGCTAAGTTTGCCATCTTTAATTCTCTTATTTGCATGCCATGTCAAATTTTGAGCAGTTTGTGGTGATTGGAACATTCTTTTGAACCTAGGAATAGGGGGGAAATACCACAACATCTTTGCAGGCACACCATTTTTTTGTTTTTTCAATCCAATTTTTTCTCTTTGCCATCTAGATGCTCCACAGTTCGGGCACTCAACAAGATCAACAAACTCTTTTCTATAGAAAATGCAATCATTTGGACAAGCATGTATTTTCTCATAATCTAAGCCTAACACTTTCATAGTTTTCTTAGCCTCATAAACTGACTTAGGCAAATCATTATTAATAGGTAAAATATCATCAAGGACATCTAACATAGCCGAAAACCCTTTATCAGACCACCCATAATTCCCTTTAACACTATAGAGCCTCATCAAACCGGCAAGCTTTGAATGCTTTGAACCCGGATATAAAGGTTTTTCAGCATCATCAATTATGTGTTTTAAAGTACCAGGGTCTTTATCATAATGCTCATAAACATCTTGGACCATATCAACTACATTATTATAATCTTGGCATCTAAATCTTTCACTAGGTGGATGGTCTTGACACTTTGTGGAGGTAGAAGGGTCAACTTCTCCATGCTTAGTCCATCTGACATATGACTCAAGAAAACCTTTCTGAAACAAATGAAGCTTCACCAGTTCAGGCTTATAAAACTCCATATTGCAACAAAAGGTGCAAGTACATCGGATTGACATTCGGTTTTCAGCATTCAAAATTGCAAATTCTAAGAAATCAGCAACACCAATTTTATACTCTAAAGACCTTCTATCACAAGGTATCCAAGTTTTATCCATTTCAAATACCTTTACCTATGCATAAATAATATTCAGTGTCAGGTTGTATTTATATCAGTTCATAAACATGCATATAAGAAATATTTTTGCCACAAAAATAATTCAATTTAACAAAATGAATGCTTGCCTGAGAACTAATGGTTGTGAAACTTTTTTTTTCCCCTTAACTTGCTCAATATCTTTTTCTTTTAATCTTGACCAAATGATACCATAAGTTAGTATTAAATATGCCATCAACTATTATAGAATACAACATTCAACTTAAAACTAATAAAATAATCATCAAGATTCTAAATATAAGAATGGAGAAGTAGTCTAACATATGCTAAGTAACTAAGGCTCAACTGAATAGCAAATCAGTAAAAAATTTCATATATCTACTTCTGTCGATGTCTTTTCGCTATGATATAAAACATTTACAAAGACTGGTCATGAGTCCAATAGTGTATAACATAAAAGCTTCACATGAGGGCTTGGATAAACAATAAGAAGCACTATTCTACAATTTATCAGAAGAAGCAACAACTGGTGTTTTAAAAGCTCAGAAGATAAAAGAACCTAACTCATGGGCCCTTACAATATGGACAAAGACTACGCGAATGCAGAACTCTCGAAACATAAAAGAAAATGAAAAGATGGACAACAGGATTCGAAAAGCAAAAGTATAAAGAAAAGAAGAATTAAAATACCTATATTTATGACATATACATATGTGATCACAAGACCAGAATTAAAATCTTGACATCTAAATTTTTTACTAGGTGTATGTTTCTGACAGTTTTTGGAGGAAGAAAGACCAGCTTAGTATAAATGACTTACGACTCAAGAAAATCGTTTTGAAATAAATGAAGCTTTACTAGTTAAAGCTTATGAAACTCCATATTGTAACATAATGTGCAAGGATATCTAACTGATATTCGGTTTTCAACATTCAAAATAGAAAACTCCAAAGAAATCACCAACACTATAGACCTCCTATCACCAACACTATAGACCTCCAAAAAATCACCAACACTAAGCGACTATGTCCAAAAAAGATGATAACAAAGAACTCATATCATTTTATTTTAACATAAGCAATGGTATACAAACTTAAGCAAATTCATGTACAAAACTACCAATAAATCAGCAAACACTAGAAAAATATTGATATGTTATAATATAACATTTGTAGTAAATGTAGCACTTGTTTATTAGAAAGCAATCTGTAATTATTTTCACAGACACATAATCTGTTATTAGAATGGGGAAACTATGCTTACCTTCCTGTTCAACTCGAGACTGCCCCTTCTTTAACAAGTTTAACGGTAGTTGTTACAAACTACCATCAAAACCGCAAAGAGATACATGAGAGCAGATTTAGAGTTTAATATAATCATTACAAAAAATAACAGGAAACCAACAAGGAATTTCCTTGAACATAAAAAGCAGATTTCTGAAAAAATCAATCACAGTCCACTGAGAAATAGATACCCCAAATCTGGAGAAAGAGAACATCAAACGGCCAACAATGAGCTCAAACCATGAAAAACACAGAAGATACACAAATAATGTGGACCCGGAGGAACTTAAAAATGCCAATTCTCAATCAATGTTGCAAACTAGCATGTATAATCATGGGAAGAAAAACCTTTTTTTTGCATTTTACAAGCCTACCAGACATGGAGTTTTTCTTGCAGAAACAAAGGTCGCAGCAAATCGAAAACAAAACCCAAAATTTAACAATATGAGCAGATGAAAAATTTGAAGAAACATAAATACCATATCAAAGATTAATACAAATTCTAGGGTTTTCTCCATAAAACTAATTAATTATAAAATTGTAAAATGCATCAAAAAAATTGTAAACATTAAACAGTGAAAACACACATATAAAGAATCAGAAAATCAAGTTCAAAGTCAGTACTCAACAATCTGTGCGCAACAACACAAAAATATTATTTAACTAAAGTTGTCCATAAATAGATTAAAAACTTAATAATCTTGCAAGAACTACTACAAATTAACCAAAAATAGAATTTACCGTGCATTTTGAAGTAACTGTTAGGAGTATGCCCTCGAATGCCACTCAGAGGATGTTGAGTGAGGGCATTGTACTTGTAATTATGTAAACTATTGATATAAGGCAAATGAATGTTTCTTTATTTACTGGTAGTTACTGGCATTCCTAACTCGTAAATATACATATAGAAACTAGTCCGTGTATTTGAGAGCAAAACGTTCCACTCCTTATTGGATGAGGGGGTCAGCACTAGAAAGGTTTATAGCTCAAATACTTAAACGTTCGCAAGTCGGTGAAACTTGACTGGGCGTTAAGTTTATGTGAAGACTTGTATGACGTGTTCTTTGACATGTAGAGTGCCTGTCGAACACTAATGGTTAGTGTGTGCACATGTTATAGGTATGCTAATTGGATTAGTATACTCGAACCGACTCACCCTCGATTCGTCACACGGATTTCACTCCGGTGTAATATCTGGATTTATTATTGTGTATTTCATCTGTTGTTGAACCCTGTATTATTCAGAATTGTGATCTCGATAATTGGAGTATGATATTTCCTATATTTGCATCCTTGTACATGAGTATAACAACATGTAAATTTTCTCATGCGAACACGTGATAACGTACGCTAAGAATGTAGCTTAACGTACGTTATCGGCTAAAACTAGCGTACGCTACGAATGAGGAATTGCGTGCGTTAGGCAGTCAATTATTGAGCTAGGCGGCTAGCACATGCGCTAGCCGGACATGGGTCCAGATAAGATTCCCGCGGGTGAACCTGGACAATTTTGGAGTCAACGCTAATTAGCGTGCGCTAAGGACAGTAAGATAGCGTGCGCTAATCAGCTAACGTGCAGAAACATTATATAAGGGACACCACCCTCATTTCATTTGGTTTATGTTTCCTTCACTCGTTCTTCATATCTTGGAAGTCCAGATAGCCTTCCATACTTCTTAAACACCTATAAAACCTCCTTACATGATCATTGAAGATTGGAGAGTACTTACACTTGATCATTGAAGAAGAAACTCACTTTGAAGTGACACACAAGCAACCGAGATTGAAGTCTACCTATTGTTTCAGTGTTTTCTTCATCATAAGGTATGTTAATACTATCTCCTACCTTGGATTCGTGTTATTAAGGATATGAGGATTATGCTATCAAGATATTGAGTTTCATTGATGAATTATCCAAACAACATCATGTTTATAAGTTGGAATGTTTATACTTAAGATATCATCGTTTGAAACATCATGATTAACATCTAACCACGTCGAATGATAAGAGAAATATTCTGAGATTGATTATCCGTATTGATGACGTTACCATATTGGTCGTAGACGTAAAGTTGTTATCACTTTTATTAAACGGACTTAGGAAAGAATCGTAGAAGTTTTGCATCCTTTCTTATAAGTTGGAATTGTTAGTACATCTTCATGGTTAATCGGGATGTAATGATGATATCGGAATCTAGTGCATCGATCTTTAGAACACCGAACTTCACATAATAATTGTAATCAAGATGGAATATGGTGTTGTGATAATTATGCGTATTCTTGTATCTCGAAGATGTTTGAATCCGTGAGATCATTTGTAATGAGATGTACGTGATATGCATGGAGATAACGTATATTAAACACTGAGGATTTCGTAAGTTTCATAACAGTTAGAACAGTCGACTGCCCAGGGAAGAACTGTCATACATGTTTAGCGTGCGCAAAGCTTTATAGTTAACGTGCGCTATCGGGCATAAGTTAACGTACGCTACGCTTGGAACGTAACGTGCATTATATCACCAGACGAGTCAATCGACTGATCAGTGAGGTACTGACAGTGTATGGTTAGCATACGCTAGACTTCGTTTAATTGCGTGCGCTAACAAGTAGCCTTAACATACGCTACATAGGATACATAGCGTGCGTTAAGCAAGCCAGTTAGATTATGTTTTATGAACTTTCGACCGTAATTTGGATTGTTAGATGTCCGTACGACGTGTGATGAACTCTATATTATTTCTTTTGTTTAAGGTTCGAGCTTGCTACGTGATTGATCGAAGGGGCGACCTTCGAGTGTTTCGTTTGTCGTGGAAGTATTGTTCTTATCTTCGAATTGAGG
The DNA here is from genome assembly GCA_033398695.1 of Orobanche coerulescens. Taxonomy (NCBI): domain Eukaryota; kingdom Viridiplantae; phylum Streptophyta; class Magnoliopsida; order Lamiales; family Orobanchaceae; genus Orobanche; species Orobanche coerulescens. The sequence goes on from CM065818.1 coordinate 102,017,100, forward strand.
CAAGTACCTTAATTGTTTTATGTATTGATGTTATACATATTGTTGTACATGTATGTCGTTGTTGTATGTCCACCTCGTGTTGGTCCGACGGGATCATCGGGGGATCTATGCTAGCGTGCGCTGGATCATCGATGGGTTTTTCCACCTCGGGTTGGTTTGACGGAATCATCGGGGGGTCTAGGCAGTGAACGCTGGATCATTGAAATTACCATGTGTATGTTGTGATATCATGTTGTGATTATCATGTGTGTATGTTATTATTGAGTTTCTCGCAGGAGAAGACTCTTTGGTTCTTTGTCATTTATGTTATTATTATTATTTGTGAGATGTTGAATAATATGTTGTGGTACTTGTACTAGCATCGTTGTGCTAACCCCTTCGGGGGTTAACATTTGTTTATGTTTAGGATCCAGGAGAGCGGGCAAACAACCACTGGAGTTGCATGACGACGAGGGTGCAGAATGATGTTCCGGTCGGGTTTATTTGTCTGTTGTTTGTATCGTTTTAATAAGTACTCGAGTAGGTCGTCGTTTGTGATGATTTGGATTTGGTGATGTATTAATACTTTTACTTTGGACATTTGTATTTTCAGTATTGGTCAGAACTGTTGTATTTTATTTCAGTTACTTTCATACGTTGGTATCTGTTATTGTCTTTTCATTTCTTCAACCTTGTAAATCCCTATGTAATGGATTTACGGGGCTGTAATATTCCTGAATATATCGGGGGTGTTACATCCAGGACATTCAATGACGGAATCGAAAGGTTGTGATAGGTATTCGTGAACCTTCGACTTGAGGTTTTAGTAGGGATGTGCTTGTGACATCAAGATTGTCATTAGAGTAGTTCGACCCTATAAACTGGGAGGTGGGGGTCAACCTCGACGTGCATCTTGATGGGCAAGTAGCAGGTCCTACTGAATACCAAGATAGTTGGCAAAGCATTGGAGCTAGTTGGCAAAGCATTGGAGCTACTGAATATGCGGTTATTGGCAGATGAGATCATAAGTCTTTGGCCAAAGCATTAGAGCTAGTTGTATTGGATACACGAGAGCTCGATGATCTCGATTTGCATTAACGCATGCATAACGTCAAGTACAGATAGGGTTTGACTGACCGTGACCCTATAACTTGATCGGGACATTTGAAAGAAAGGTTTTATACGTATACTGGTATTCACGACAAAATGGTTCTTGAATGATCCCAATCATTCGTTCTAAGTTGGGGTACAGTGTAGGCCGCCAGGCTGGCTAGGTGGTGCTACTACTCTTTGGTTCCTCCCATTGTTGACTGAGATGGACCTACCGAGTCGCGCAATAGGATTGATAATGAAATAAATCAAGCTTAATCTCTCATTATAAATATTAGATATTGGATATCTAATTTGGGACATTAGATGTTTAAATCGATTTATTGGATAAATTGATTTACGGCCTAATAAATTAAATAAATTACCCGGTAATTAATTTAATTCATAGATATAATTATTTCTTGGAGAAATTAATTATGTTCTTATGTATTTAATGTGATTAATTGATTGGATTAATTAATCGACACGAATACATCGGAACAAAATAGGAGTTCATCTGTTTGGACTCACGGGAGTCCAAAACGGACCGAACTCGTCCCGGCTTCTTCTAGATGGCCGCCCATTTTCCCTCCCCTTTCCTTTGGTCATAGTCTCCACCTAAATTGGTGGATGACTTGAAGTGTCAAGGGGACAAGATCTTTTAGTTAATTTATATTAATTTTTGGTCTTGATTTGGGGAGGATATGATGAAGAATAAAAGGAAGACTCATGTCACTCCTTGCACCAAGGCTTTCATACTTGAGTTAAGAAAATAGAGATAAAATTATTCTTCTGAAGTCTTCATCATCTTCTTCACCTTATTCTTGAGTTCTCTTGGGGAAAATTCAAGATATATTGAGAGTGTGTGATTTATACACTTAGAGTGTTGTAATCAAAAGCTTCATCATCCTATCTCTAGCCATATCCTTAGAGGATAGCAAGGTGATCGTTATTCCGTTCGTTTCTCCGGTGCGTGGCAAGTAGAGATGCAGTATTTCGGCGTTGGAACATTCAAGAGCTTCAAGCGGATTGGATTCGTGGAGAGCAACTAAAGCTTGGGGAATAGCTCAAGAAAAGCATACCATTTAATCAACGGACTACAAGGGTATGTCTCTCGTATCATCTTGTGTTTTGTTTTTATTCGTATATACGTAGCTCGATCGATCCTCGTAGGGATTCAGATCGAATTAATTTTCATTTTACCGCTTCTGCTGGGCCTTCACTTTAGGCACCGAATCCCAATAGTGGTCTCGGAGCGTAGGTCCTGCGATCATGTATACGATATTGGCATTTGGAATGCTTGATTAGATGGTGAATGATTTGGAATCATTTTAGTCATAATCATGTTATATGTTTTTCGTTCGTTATAGTTGTATTTTTTGTAAGTTTATGTCTAAATATAAATCTTATATTTCTTGAAAATATGATTTATATTGAAGATATGAATGTTGAAAAATATAGATATTGGATATCCGGTTGAAAAACTAGCCCCGAATTGTTGTTGGACGGTCCGGGAGTGGTCCGGAAGTAGGGGGCCGCGGCCCAGGGCTCGGGGACTGCGGCCCAGGGCTGTTGCAGCTTGGAATGTTTCTGTACTGTGGGCCGCGGCCCAGGGCCCAGGGCAGCCCTACTTGCTGCCCAATGTCGTTTCCATGCGCGGTTCAGCCTATTTTGGAGCCGTTTCGGGCTTGTTTTCACCGTGTATTCCTAAAATTGATTTCCCACATTTTAAATTGGATTTAATATGATTAAAATGATATATGGTATTTCATTTTATAAGGAAAAATTGATTTATTGGAATACTTGTGTTCGACCGAATTATTTTGAACGTTTTCATATTACCGATTGTGTGAATCGATTGGATTAGTCCGTATTGTTGATTGGATCAATGTATCTCTACGCTTTCCATTTATATAGTCTTTATTGGTTGAATGCTTTTGAATGGGGATGTGGTTCGTGGACTTAGTTTTGGATCGTCCGTTTTATTCAATTGGGTTGTAAAGGCCGTTTCGAGCCTAGTTATTTTACTAGAAATATTTGTATCTAGGATGCAATTTTCAATGCAAAATTTACATGTAATGACGAAGACGGGAGGAAGATCTGTTTCGAGAAGACAAAGACTCAAGACGAAGACTTGTAATTAGATTATGGAGTTTTTGTTTTCTAGGAACGGTCCATGAACCACATGTTGATAGCATCTAGGTTGTGAATGGTTGTTTCATATTGTATGAATGCCACAAACGCGCTTAAATGATTATTGTGCAAAGTGTAACGTTAATCGCGAAAATTCCCCCATGATAAATTATTAAGTTTATAAGGTTTCAAGGTTTTCCTTCCCTCCATCGAGCTTTCGGGAATTTGAAATCCAAACCGGATGTGCTATGCTTCCGAGTTATCGGGGTAGTCGTTCGGGGAGGATGGATAATTACCGGAAGCACATTAGATGCCTTCGGTTGGAGCAAATTTTATCCCTAGAAACCTGATAGGTTGCCGGATAAGATTCAATTGTGAAACTGATTTGCGTCTATGGTAAAAAACTTAACTTGTTCACGAACCATAGAAACCGTATAGGTTGAGGTGAGTGAACAAGGGGAAAAAGAAAATCGAATCATCCATTAGATGGGTTGGTGTTGGACACCACTTTATGAAAATTAATAGAGTAGAAACCTGTTCAGTTGACCTCTATTAAGATTTATAAAGAACTCGATCACCACTATGAAGTAGAGCGACGATACTTCTGGATTTCACATGGGAGTGTGTTATTCCGATAAAAATAGTGGGAGCTGGGTAACAAGAATAGAAAAGACCTTAATTCTATACTCAAAACATAATTAAACGAGTCACTAGTTAATCTGTCGTACTTAATGCACACTCAAATCTCAATATGACAATGAATCCACTCGCAATTCTACTCGAAAAGAACGCCTTAATGGGACCTAACTTTGTGGATTGGCTCTGCAATCTGATGATTGTCCTCAGTATAGAGGCACTGAGATACATCTTGGAGACGGACATTCCGGCACCTCCTGTGCGGACCCGATCCAATCAAGAAGATATTGAAAACCATGAAAAGTGGGTTAAGGATGGCGTGAAAGTCCGTGCTTATATGAGCTTCAGAGAGCTCATGAGAAAATGACTTCTGCTAGGTAGATTCTATCTCACTTAACCGAGCTTTATGGTGAGCACAGCAGAACTGCTAGATATGAGATATCCAAGCAACTGTTCGGTGCAAGGATGAAGGAAGGTGAGAAGGTTGGGAAACACGTCCTCAAAATGATATCCATGATCGAGAGATTGGAGGGTCTTGGTTTTAAAATGGATACTTCTCTCCAAACCGACCTTATCCTACAGTCTCTCCCTGATTCCTTCTCACAGTTTGTTATGAACTTCAACTGCAATGAGATTGCATGTAACTTAGCTGGGCTAATGAACAAACTGGTGACCGCTCAGTCTCAGATGAAGACTCCGCGGATGAAGAAATCTGCCCTTGTGATATCTTCTGCACCTCGGAAGTCTAAGAATAAGAAGAAAAAGACCAAGAAGCAGACTAGACCACAAGTTAAGGACCTTAAGGGAAAGGGCAAGCCCCGGATGGTTCCAAAAGGCAAGAAGAAGAAGGATGCCTGTCTCAAGTGCGGTGAGCTGGGCTACTGGGCTAGAGACTGTCTGATTCTTCATGGCACTTCAGGTACAGAACTTTTAGTTTTGGAAACAAATTGTTCTGCTATTGTATTTTCTACTTCCTGGATACTGGATTCTAGTGCTAGTTCTCATATTTGTACCGTGAATCGGGATCTGGAACAAAGTAGGAAGCTTGGAGCTGGAGAAGTTATGATCACAGTCGGAAGCGGGCATAGTGTCGAGGCAACTGACATAGGATCACTTCTTTTGGGTTTAGAATCCGGCTTTGTTTTGACTTTAGAAGATGTACTTGTTTTGCCCAAGGGGCATAAAAATATTGTATCTATTCCGGTCATGGACCAAAAAGGCTTTTCATTTTTCATTCGTGATGGTTCCTGCAAAATTTATTTCAGAAATAAACTAGTGGGCACTGCTACATTGTTAAATGGATTGTATCATCTAAATCTCAGCAACAAAGTAGTTGTGAATACTGTGACTAGAAAACGTGGTAGGGATGAAACCAATCAAGTTTTGAAATGGCATCCTAGACTTGGTCATGTTGGTCAGACCAAGGTTTACAAAATGGAAAAGGATGGACTTATGGGTCCATTGGGATCGGATCCCTTTCCTACTTGTGAATCTTGCCTTAAAGGCAAAATGACTAAGTCCCCCTTCACAGGGACTTTTGAAAGAGCTGCTGATAAATTGAGATTAATCCATACCGACGTATGTGGTGCTTTGGAAGCAACATGTGACGGATATCAATATTTCATTACATTTATATGTGATCATACTAGGTAATGTTATGTATACTTAATGAAACATAAATCCGAGGCCTTTGAGAAATTCCAGGAATTCAATCGAGAAACAAACTGGTAATCATATCAAAGCACTTCAGTCGGACCAATGTGGCGAGTATATGAGTACGGAGTTTGAGGAGTTCCTTAAGGAACATGGATTAGTTTCACAACTAACACCTACAGGTACTCCTCAGTTAAATGGTGTGTCAGAAAGAAGGAACCGGACCCTGTTGAACATGGTCCGTTCCATGCTGGGCTATACTGACTTATCGATTTATCTGTGGGGGTATGCACTCCTGACTGCCGCTTATATCTTGAATAGATGTCCTTCCAAATCCGTTCCTAAAACTCCACATGAGATGTGGGAGGGCAGGAAACCAAGTCTTAATCACATTAGGATTTGGGGATGTCCCGCCTATGTCAAGAAGACTAAGGTGGAAAAGTTGGAAGCTAGGTCCGCGAAGGGACGTTTCATTGGATTCCCATCTGAGACAATGGGGTATCTATTCTACATGACCGAAGATAGAAAGATCGTTGTTGCTTTACAAGCACACTTTCTGGAAGATGAGTTCATTCATGAAGGCGGAGCAGGTAGAAGTATTTCTTTGGAAGAATACAATGAAACTCCTCAGGAGACACCTGTGCAAGAAACTGGAATCGAACCTTCTGAGACACAAGTACAACCACCTCATAGGTCTAGTAGGGTGTCTCATTTACCTGAGAGGTATGGGCTTGTGCACTTGGAGGAGTTGGGTCTCTATGAGGTTCCAAGTGATAGCCAAGAGACCGACCCAATGACCTATGACCAGGCGATGGTGGATGTAGACTCTGCGAAGTGGCGTGAAGCTATGGAAGCTGAGATAGACTCGATGCATGTCAATTAGGTCTGGACTCAGCATAGTGCCCATTGGGAACAAGTGGATCTACAACAGAAAGACTGATGGTGATGGCAAGGTTGACGCCTATAAGGCCAGGCTTTTGGCAAAGGGTTATACCCAAAAGGAAGGGATCGATTACAACGATACCTTCTCGCCCGTAGTCATGATCAAGTCTATTCGCATGGTGCTTGCTATAGCTGCCAACCACGATTTTGAGATATGGCAAATGGACTTAAACACGGCTTTCCTTAATGGATTCCTCGAGGAGGAAATCTATATGGAGCAGCCTAAAGGCTTTATGTCCAAAGTTGATATTCAGAAAGTGTGCAAGCTTCAGCGTTCCATTTATGGACTGAAGCAAGCGTCGCATAGTTGGAACCTTCATTTTGACGAGGCGGTCAAAGAGTTTGACTTTGTGCAAAATGAAGAGGAATCTTGTGTATACAAGAGGGTTAGTGGGATCAAGATCGCATTCTTAGTACTATATGTGGATGACATTCTACTAATAGGAAATGATGTGGGAATGCTCAGTTCTGTGAAAGCTTGGCTTTCGAGTAATTTCTCCATGAAATACTTGGGAGAAGCAACCTATATTCTTAGAATACGACTCTACCGAGATAGAGTGAAGAGAATAATAGGTCTTTCCCAAGCCAACTATATAGATAAGATCTTAAAGCGATTTAAGATGGATGATTCCAAAAGAGGGTTCCTACCGATGCGACATGGAATAAAACTCTCCTTGAAGATGTGTCCTCAAAGTGAGGAACAACGAAAGGAAATGAGTATTATACCATATGCGTTGGCCGTGGGTAGCCTTATGTATGCTATGTTGTGTACGAGACCTGACATCGCGCATGCTGTAAGCGTGGTGAGCGGGTTTCAGGCAAACATAGGTAGGGAACATTGGACTGCCATCAAGAACATTCTCAAGTACTTAAGAAGGACTAGAGATATGGTTCTGATGTATGGCGGTGGAGAATTGGATGTAGTAGGATTCACTGATTCGGACTTCCAAGGACTGAAGGACGACTCGATGTCTATTTCTGGCTACATATTTACTCTTAATGGAGGAGCAGTATCTTGGCGTAGCGCCAAGCAAAGCACGACTGCTGATTCCAACTGTCAGGCTGAGTATCAAGCAGCCTCGGAGGCTTCCAAGGAAGGGTTCTGGATTAAGAAGTTTCTGGAAGAACTTCAAGTGATACCATGTGCTGAGCTGCCTGTTCCACTGTACTGCGACAACGACGGAGCTATAGCGCAGGCCAAGGAGCTGAGGTTTCACAACAGCACCAAACATATTGAGAGGAAGTATCATCTCGTAAGAGAATTTGTTCGCAAGGGATACATTATGCTGCATAGAGTAGACTCAGCCGAAAACGTCGCTGATCCACTGACAAAGCCACTTTCTCAGACTAGCTTGGAGCGTCATCTGGAGAACATGGGTATTAGATACCATAGTATGTGGCATTGAGTGCAAGTGGGAGATTGTTAGGAGTATGCCCTCGAATGCCACTCAGATGATGTTGAGTGAGGGCATTGTACTTGTATATATGTAAACTATTGATATAAGGAAAATGAATGTTTCTTTATTTACTAGTAGTTACTGGCATTCCTAACTCGTAAATATACATATAGAAACTAGTCCGTGTATTTGAGAGCAAAACGTTCCACTCCTTATTGGAGGGGGTCGGCACTGGAAAGGTTTATAGCTCAAATACTTAAACATTCGCAAGTCGATGAAACTTGACTGGGTGTTAAGTTTATGTGAAGACTTGTATGACGTGTTATTTGACATGTATAGTGCCTGTCGAACACTAATGGTTAGTGGGAGCACACGTTATAGGTATGATAATTGGATTAGTATACTCGAACCGACTCACCCTCGATTCGTCACACGGATTTCACTCCGGGACAGTCAATGACGGAATCGAAAGGTTGTGATAGGTATTCGTGAACCTTCGACTTGAGGTTTTAGTAGGTATGTGCTTGTGATGTCAAGATTTTCATTAGAGTAGTTCGACCCTATAAACCGGGAGGTGGGGGTCAACCTCGACGTGTATCTTGATGGGCAAGTAGCAGGTCCTACTGAATACCAAGATAGAATTCTTTCTCCTGTTAGTGAGCGGGTTATATGTCCTATGCGGTTATTGGCAGATGAGATCATAAGTCTTTGGCCAAAGCATTGGAGCTAGTTGTATTGGATACACGAGAGCTCGATGATCTCGATTTGCATTAACGCATGCATAGTGTCAAGTACAGATAGGGTTTGACTGACCGTGACCCTATAACTTGATCGGCACATTTGAAAGAAGGGTTTATACATATACTGGTATTCACGACAGAATGGTTCTTGAATGATCCCAATCATTCGTTCTCAGTTGGGGTATAGTATAGGCTGCCAGGCTGGCTAGGTGATGCTACTACTCTTTGGTTCCTCCCATTGCTGACTGAGACAGACCTACCAAGTCGTGCAATAGGATTGATGACGGAATGAATCGAGCTTAATCTATCATTATAAATATTAGATATTGGATATCTAATTTGGGACATTAGATGTTTAAATCGATTTATTGGATAAATTGATTTACGGCCTAATGAATTAAAAAATTACTGGGTGATTAATTTAATTCATAGATATAATTATTTATTAGAAAAATTAATTATGTTATTATGTATTTAATGTGATTAATTGATTGGATTAATTAATCGACACAAATACATCGAAACAGAATAGGAGTTTATTTATTTGGACTCACGGGAGTCCGAAACGGACCGAACTCATCCCGGCTCCTTCTAGATGGCCGCCCATTTTCCCTCCCCTTTCCTTTGGTTATAGTTTCCACCTAAATTGGTGGATGACTTGAAGTGTCAAGGGGACAAGATCTTTTAGTTAATTCATATTAATTTTTGGTCTTGATTTGGGGAGGATATGATGAAGAATAAAAGGAAGACTCCTCTCACTCCTTGCACCAAGGCTTTCATACGTGAGTTAAGAAAAGAGAGAAAATTATTCTTCTCTAGTCTTTATCTGTAATATCCGCAATTTCGATTTTTCGGTAATTTTCTTTTTTCGGCGGAAGTCCGTTTTGACGACTCGCTCATGACCGTTTCGTCATTTCGAGAATAATTAATTCTGCACTTTTTGTCATCCGAGTTCGTTTCGGTGTCGTTTTGTTGAGTTCCGTGCTTTTTAGCGACTTTTCCGCACTTGAGCTCGATTCTTGCGAATCTCGTCCGAAACTGTTGTTTCGAGTTTCTCGCAAGTTCATTTAATGTTATTATTCATGTTGCGAGCTTTGGTTCGGTGTTTCGATCACGTATCGTGATTTTCGGACGTTTTGGGCCATTTTTGTAATTTCCCAAAGTTCGGGGTAATTATTTCGGTTGTCGAATTCCGACACTTCGGATGGTCGGAATCGTGTGTTCTCTTAGTGCTTGGATTCGTCTTTGCAAGTACTTCGTAACCGTATCTTCGATTTTTACTCAGGTTCGGGTTTCGGGGTCATCCGGGCCGTCGGAGTGGCCACGGCCGAGTCACGGCCGGAGCTTTGGCCGAGTTCTGGCCGTAAGGTGCCGATTACGGCCGTAAGGTGCCCGATTACGGCCGTAAGCGTGATCGGGTACGGCCGTCTACAGGCGGATTTTGACGAAGGCGATTCTGGCCGTAAGGTGTGCGATTACGGCCGTAAGTGTCATTTGGTCTTTGCCGGCGCATTTTTGAATGCGATTACGGCCGTAAGGCTGCCGAGTACGGCCGTAAGGTGTCCGAGTTACGGCCGTAAGGCTGCCGATTCTGGCCAGTAACCTGCCGGCTATATATAGCACGGCTCGGCGATTTCATTTCAACGCGATTTTTCTTCCTTTTCGGCGTCGCGACGGAGGCTCGGGAAATCGAGTTCTTGGCCGATTCTAATCATTTCCAAGGCATTTTGGAAGATCCTTGTTGATTATATCATCATCTAATCCGAGTATTTCGTCGAATCAAGGTATATTTCTTGATTTTCTTTCAAGTTGACTTTTTGGAGAATTGTTCTTGATTTCGTTTCTAATCCGATTTTGATGAATCGGTTGATGTTAGTAAACATTATTAATCATGTTCTATGGATTGTATATCCATATTTTCGATTCGTTCAACCCGATTGATGATTTTTAGGGTCTTGAGGAACTTTGAACATTTAGTGTTCGATTAAATGCCTCAAAGAGTTTCTTTCGGTCGTTATGTTGATTTCGATTGATATTGTGTTATTGAATGAATTGTATTTCATTCAAGGTGGTTCGAGTACTTGTGTTTACCGGAGGACGCCGTTCGTTGTTCGTGGAGGGATTTCACCGCCTTCGGTTGAGGCAAGTTTTATACTTGTACTAGTCAATGAGATTAATATTATCATATATGTGTATGAATGTGTTGTATCATTCCGAGACTTAGTCTCTTCATGAATTCATTGATATTAAGAGATCGTTCGATACGATACCTTTCGGCAATTATGCCAAATATTTCATTGTTCGTTAATGGCCGGTTCAAGGCATTGTGATACTCATTATTAATGTCATTGTCGATAGCCGGTTCGCGGTATCGATGTATCGATTGTTGTAATATAGATGTCAATTAAAGATATCGTTGAGATCATTGTTATTCCTGTTTGGATTGTCATTAAAAGCATGCGAGGCCGATTAAAGGCATTGGCTTATTCATTTCTCGCCTTAAGTAAACCGATTAAAGGTGCCGGGGCATCCTTCATATCATTGTTATCGAATTGCCGTTCTCAAGCAAATCGAAATGTTCAATCATTCACTAAATCATTGTTATCGATTGACCTTTCTAAGGCAATCGAGGTATTCACTCATTCATCGTGTCATTGTTATCGATTGGCCGTTCTAAGGCAAATCGAAGTGTTCAATCATTTATGGTATCATTGTTGTCGATTGACCGTTTTAGGCAATCGAGGTATTGAATCATCCGCTACATCATTGTTGTCGGTTGGCCGTTCTAAGGCAATCGAGGTGTTAATTTGGGACTGTCAAGGACGGTGTCTATCCGCGTGTTACTATCATCGTGTTGGCCGACTCAAGGCAGCACACTATCATTCATTGTGATACGGCTTCATGCCGTGGCTTCGGCCCTAATTGTGATACGGCTGGATGCCGTGGCTTCGGCCCTAATTGTGATACGGCTGGATGCCGTGGCTTCGGCCCTAATTGTGATACGGCCGATGCCGTGGCTTCGCCCTAATTGTGATACGGTGGATGCCGTGGCTTCGCCCTAATTGTGATACGGTGGATGCCGTGGCTTCGCCCTAATTGTGATACGGCCGTCGTGGCCGCCCTAATCAATACGGCTTGGGTGTTTGACTTCATGTGATTGTGATATTTGACACTTGGTGAGTGTCTTTAAGGCCTTTGTGATTGTCTTGGTAATTTCATTGGAGCCTTCGGGCATTGTGATTCATAATTAATTCGATTGGTTTGGTTCACGTCGTGTAATTCATTGTGGTACTGTGATTATGATTCGCCGTTGGGCACTTATGTTCTAACCTGTTGAGCAATTATTAATAGTATGCCGAGGGCATAGTATTTCACGAATGCTCGGTTCTTATATTGGTTTGTGAGCATCTCGTATTATTATTATCATTGTAGTTTCATTACGCCTTTGGATGCATATCATGTTATACATGTATTTGATATTCATTATCTGGATGACTGACCCCGTGGGGGCGGAACATGTTTTCATGTTTTAGGTGCTTGCGAGGAGAGAGTTGAGACACAGGGGCATGATGATGGCGACGAGGCATTCGAGCGATACTAGTCCGAGTTGTTAATGTTGGTCAGTCAGTTGGAGTGTTCTCCAGTTTGTCAGTCACTGTCATTATATTTTACCCGAGCAAATGCTCGTGGAGGTTGTTGTATTTTATTTTTGGCCATGTAGGCCCATCATTGTCGTTGAAATTCCTTATCGGAATATTGTGTCGGATATCATGGTAGGGACTATGATTTTCCCTTGTTGTTTAATTTAATGTATTTTAGTCATGTTCGCTGGTGGATCTCTGGCGTGGGGTCCACAACCGTAATAACCCATTAGGATTTGGGGGTGTTACGTAAGATGGTATCAGAGAGTTGGGTTGTGAAATACCCTGAGATGTGAGTTATGTGGTCCTACCGACGCGGTAGTAGTGGGATTGTCGGGTTATGACAATCTAGTCGATCAGTTTTGTGAGTCGTAATATTAGTGCGACCGCACGAGTCATTCATTCATCGAGTCGTCGTCGGTGGAGACTAGTATCGCGAGACCTCGAAGCTTCGTATGACTGTGTAAGGACTCGATTCTCTTTGTGTTCATACATCCATCATGTCATTAATCGTTCATGCTTTGCTAAAACCTATATGTGATATTAGTGCTATAATTGATTCATGATTAATTGTTTTGGAGCACGTGTGACTTGTGTAAGCATTAAGGATCAACTCATTTATCGATTAATAATTTTCAATCATCATTTTGATCTCATCACTCGGTTAATTCATTCATCACTCGATCGATAACATCACCCGGATAATTCATTCATCACTCGGTTAATTCATTCATCACTTTTCAATATCATCACTCGGATAATTCATCTATCACTCGGTTAATTCATTCCTCACTCACCAATATCATCACTCAGATAATTCATTCATCACCGGTTAATTCATTTGTCACTCACCAATATCATCACTCGGATAATTCATCTATCACTCGGTTAATTCATTCCTCACTCACCAATATCATCACTCGGATAATTCATTCACGATCGATTAATTCATTCGTCACTACCAATATCATCACTCGTATAATTCATCTATCACTCAGTTAATTCATTCCTCACTCAGTCAATATCATCACTCAGATAATTCATTCATCAGTCAGTTAATTCATTCGTCACTCAGTCAATATCATCACTCTCATAATTCATTCATCACTTAGTCAATCTCATTGTTCATATTAATTCATTAATCACTCAGTCAATCTCATTGTTCCGTCAATTCATTCATTACTCAGTCAATCTCATTATTCGATTAATTAATTTATCACTCGGATAATTCATTCATCACTCACCCAATATCATTAGTCGGTTAATTCATCACTTAGTTAACTCATTCATCACTCGATTAATTCATCCATCATTCATCAATATCATGGCTCGGTTGCTTCGTTCATCACTCAATTAACCTCATCGTTCAGCTAATTCATTCATCACTCAATTAATCTCATCGTTTAGCTAATTCACTCGTCACTCGACCAATCTCATTGTTCGGTTAATCCATTAATCGTTCACCCATCTCACGGTTCGATTGTTGATCTTGAGGATCGAATTTTCAACCTTGTTAACTTGTTCAAGGTAATCATTTCAGAATTTCATCAGCAATCATGTTACCTCATTTGATGTCTCATACGATCTTATCATACTCGACGTAATGTCGGCGATCATTTCATTAAATCATTAATGCATTCATTGTGCGAGGGCGTGTATGCTCATTATTGTCACTCTGTAATGTAATCATAATGCGATATTCATGCGGGATCTATAATTATCATGTGGCTTTCCTGCTTCAGTATGGATAGAGCTGTCAGAGGACGCATGGGAAGAGGCCGCGATGCGGGCCGGAACTCGGGATCTCGTGTGCATACCCACGCGAACGCAAGGGATATCATTAATTCATCAAATAGCGAGTCTACTCATTCACTGTTAGATAATCATTCACTTTCAGGGAGCCGTACCCGAGAGGCATCTCACTCGGAAGGTGTTCGGGTTGACCCATTCATATTTATGCAGGGCATGATGGCCCAGATGACTCAGATGACGCGGATAGTGGAGACCATGCAGACCTCGATGGTTCGTGGTCCACATGAGGATACAGTGCCATTTCATGGACAGACTGGAGGAGTGAATCAGATTGTTGGGGATATTTCTCGTCAGATGCCGCCTACTTTTGAGGGTTCGTCGGAACCAGCTGATATTGTTCATTGGCTTGAGCATTTTGATAAACTCTTCGACATGGTTCAGTGTCCGGAGGAGAGTAGAGTGGCAGTAGCGGCTTATTACTTGAGTAAGGGCGCTTATTCGTGGTGGCTTTCTGTGAAACCCTTCGATCGTGATTGTGGTTGGAGTGAGTTCAAGACCCTCATGCTAGAGAGGTATTATCCGGCTCCACTTCGTGAAGCCAAATTGTCAGAGGTTTTGAACCCCGAATCCGTTGAGGATGAGGGTGTTGTGTCATTCTTTGAGGCGTTTGAGGACTACTTGATTTGCTTCGTCAGTTATCCGTACTGAGGCGGATAAGATCAAATATTTTAGCAAGAGGCTAAATCCGCAGTTGAGGATGCAGTTGTTAAATCACAATTGTAATTCACTTAGCGAGTTCATCGAGAAGGCTCTTGGAGCAGAGTTTTTGATCAAGGAGCTTACTCAGAAGCATCCTTCAGTTTCTTCGGGTGAGAGGACTAGGATGCCGGTTCGTTCTGAGGGACATCGGGCTACGACGTCCAAGAGGTCGTTTTCCAGTCGTCTTCGTGCTGAGAAAGCATCTTCCTCTCGAGCAGCGAGTTCGTTGTTTGCTTTAATCGTGATTCGGCAGGCACGTGAGTACTCGGTGTACGGTGCGGCTATTGTCTGCTTTTACGTGGGAGCCGGGACACCTACGGAAATCTGCGGGAGTTCTAGTGCCGGTAGATCTCGAGAGAGCTCAAGGGCCTCGGGGACTTTGTTACTCCATTTCGTGCTTCATCCAAGGGGGTCTACCAGGCTTCGAGAGCCATAGGTAAGGACATTCATCACCGGTTTTGAACAAGTTAATTCTTGCTCGGTAATAGTATAATCATTCATTTCATTTGTCGTTCATTCATTCAAATAATTCATTCATCATATATCAATCACGTTGAGACTTATAATTATCAAACTAATCATTCACTTCACGGGAAACTATGTTTCCAATCATTTCATTTGAGCTATCACTCATTACGTTATCATTTCACCCCGGTGAGTCATTCTTGATCCTTGTTAGATTTCGATTCATTATCATTCATTGTGATCATTCTTGTTCATGTGTATCTCGTTGATTTTTCGTGGCGGGATATTGCTTCTTCCTACTTGTTTTAAGTTTCGGGACGAAACTTCTTTTAAGGGGGGTAGTATGTAATATCCGCAATTTCGATTTTTTGGTAATTTTCTTTTTTCGGCGGAAGTCCGTTTTGACGACTCTCTCATGACCGTTTCGTCATTTCGAGAATAATTAATTCTGCACTTTTTGTCATCCGAGTTCGTTTCGGTGTCGTTTTGTTGAGTTCCGTGCTTTTTAGCGACTTTTCCGCACTTGAGCTCGATTCTTGCGAATCTCGTCCGAAACTGTTGTTTCGAGTTTCTCGCAAGTTCATTTAATGTTATTATTCATGTTGCGAGCTTTGGTTCGGTGTTTTGATCACGTATCGTGATTTTCGGACGTTTTGGGCCATTTTTGTAATTTCCCAAAGTTCGGGGTAATTATTTCGGTTGTCGAATTCCGACACTTCGGATGGTCGGAATCGTGTGTTCTTCTAGTGCTTGGATTCGTCTTTGCAAGTACTTCGTAACCGTATCTTCGATTTTTACTCAGGTTCGGGTTTCGGGGTCGTCCGGGCCGTCGGAGTGGCCACGGCCGAGTCACGGCCGGAGCAGGGCCTGGCCTGGCCGAGTTACGGCCGTAAGGTGCCGGTTACGGCCGTAAGGTGCCCGAGTTACGGCCGTAAGCGTGATCGGGTACGACCGTCTGGCCCGGGCGGATTTTGTGGCCGGTTACGGCCGTAAGGTGTGCGATTACAGTAGTAAGTGTCCATTTGGTCTTTGGCGATTTTGACGAATGCGATTCTGGCCGTAAGGCTGCCGAGTACGGCCGTAAGGTGTCGAGTTACGGCCGTAAGGCTGCCGATTCTGGCCGTAACCTGCTTAGGCTATATATAGCCTGGCTCGGCCAGATTTCATTTCAACGCGATTTTTCTTCCTTCTTCGGCATCTGGCGACGGGAGGCTCGGGAAATCGAGTTCTTGGTCGATTCTAATCATTTCCAAGGCATTTTGGAAGATCCTTGTTGATTATATCATCATCTAATCCGAGTATTTCGTCGAATCAAGGTATATTTCTTGATTTTCTTTCAAGTTGACTTTTTGGAGAATTGTTCTTGATTTCGTTTCTAATCCGATTTTGATGAATCGGTTGATGTTAGTAAACATTATTAATCATGTTCTATGGATTGTATATCCATATTTTCGATTCGTTCAACCCGATTGATGATTTTTAGGGTCTTGAGGAACTTTGAACATTTAGTGTTCGATTAAATGCCTCAAAGAGTTTCTTTCGGTCGTTATGTTGATTTCGATTGATATTGTGTTATTGAATGAATTGTATTTCATTCAAGGTGGTTCAGTACTTGTGTTTACCGGAGGACGCCGTTCGTTGTTCGTGGAGGATTTCACCGCCTTCGGTTGAGGCAAGTTTTATACTTGTACTAGTCAATGAGATTAATGTTATCATATATGTGTATGAATGTGTTGTATCATTCGAGACTTAGTCTCTTCATGAATTCATTGATATTAAGAGATCGTTCGATACGATACCTTTCGCAATTATGCCAAATATTTCATTGTTCGTTAATGGCGGTTCAAGGCATTGTGATACTCATTATTAATGTCATTGTCGATAGCGGTTCGCGGTATCGATGTATCGATTGTTGTAATATAGATGTCAATTAAAGACATCGTTGAGATCATTGTTATTCTGTTTGGATTGTCATTAAAAGCATGCGTGCCGATTAAAGGCATTGGCTTATTCATTTCGCCTTCGTGCTTCGGTAATCGATTAAAGGTGCCGGGCATCCTTCATATCATTGTTATCGAATTGCCGTTCTCAAGCAAATCGAAATGTTCAATCATTCACTAAATCATTGTTATCGATTGACCTTTCTAAGGCAATCGAGGTATTCACTCATTCATCGTGTCATTGTTATCGATTGGCGTTCTAAGGCAAATCGAAGTGTTCAATCATTTATGGTATCATTGTTGTCGATTGGCCGTTTTAGGCAATCGAGGTATTGAATCATCCACGCATCATTGTTGTCGGTTGGCGTTCTAAGGCAATCGAGGTGTTAATTTGGGGATCAGGGCGGTGTCTATCCGCGTGTTACTATCATCGTGTTGGCCGACTCAAGGCGGCACACTATCATTCATTGTGATACGGCTTCATGCCGTGGCTTCGCCCTAATTGTGATACGGTGGATCACGTGGCTTCGCCCTAATTGTGATACGGTGGATGCCGTGGCTTCGCCCTAATTGTGATACGGTGGATGCCGTGGCCGGCCCTAATTGTGATACGGGATGCCGTGGCTTCGCCCTAATTGTGATACGGTGGATGCCGTGGCTTCGCCCTAATTGTGATACGGCCGTGCAGTGGCCCGGCCCTAATCAATAACGCTTCGTGTTCGACTTCATGTGATTGTGATATTTGTGACTTGGTGAGTGTCTTTAAGGCCTTTGTGATTGTCTTGGTAATTTCATTGGAGCCTTCGGGCATTGTGATTCATAATTAATTCGATTCTGGTTTGGTTCACGTCGTGTAATTCATTGTGGTACTCTGTGATTATGATTCGCCGTTGGGCACTTATGTTCTAACTGTTGAGCAATTATTAATAGTATGCCGAGGGCATAGTATTTCACGAATGCTCGGTTCTTATATTGGTTTGTGAGCATCTCGTATTATTATTATCATTGTCGTTTCATTCTACCTTTGGATGCATATCATGTTATACATGTATTTGATATTCATTATCTGGATGGCCCGACCGTGGGGAACATGTTTTCATGTTTTAGGTGCTTGCGAGGAGAGAGTTGAGACACGGGGGCATGATGATGGCGACGAGGCATTCGAGCGATACTAGTCCGAGTTGTTAATGTTGGTCGATCGGTTGGAGTGTTCTCCGGTTTGTCGATCCCGTCATTATGTTTTACCCGAGCAAATGCTCGTGGAGGTTGTTGTATTTTATTTTTGGCCATGTAGGCCCATCATTGTCGTTGAAATTCCTTATCGGAATATTGTGTCGGATATCATGGTAGGGACTATGATTTTCCCTTGTTGTTTAATTTAATGTATTTTAGTCATGTTCGCCTGGTGGATCTCCTGGCGTGGGGTCCACGGCACTGTAATAACCTATTAGGATTTGGGGGTGTTACATTATCATCTTATTCACCTTATTCTGGAGTTCTCTTGGAGAAATTCAAGATATATTGAGAGTGTGTGATTTATACACTTAGAGTGTTATAATCAAAAGCTTTATCATCCTAGCTCTAGCTATATTCTTAGAGGATAGCAAGGTGATAGTCATTCCGTTCATTTCTCCAGCGCGTGGCCAGTAGAGACGCGGTATTTTGGCGTTGGATCATCCAAGAGTTTCAAGCGGATTGGATTCGCGGAGAGCAACTAAAGATTGGGGAATAGCTCAAGAAAAGGATACCATTTAATCAACGGACTACAAGGGTATGTCTCTCGTATCATCTTGTGTTTCGTTTTTATTCGTATATACGTAGCTCGATCGATCCTTGTACGGATTCAGATCGAATTAATTTTCATTTTACCGCTTCCGCTGGGCCTTCGTTTTAGGCACCGAATCCCAACAGTAACATACAAGCTATTCCCCCATCGAGCTACCAAGTGCAGATTCAATAGCCAAATATAGCTGTTTTATCCAACTTTTACGGGATAATTATTATCTGAAAGCTCTAGGGTTTTGGTAAAGGGCTTGAATTTGATTCGGATAGAAGTAAGAGAATCAAAATTTGGGGTTATGGGGAGAAGTAGGAATTGGCGCTGCAACTGTCAAGAAAGAGAAGGGCGAGGTTGCGTGTAATATCCTAGAATTTCACTATGAATTTTTCGCATTATTTTATCTGGGTTGCAGTGTACAATGTGGGACTGACACGATATGAGTGGATAATTTTGGAAACTGTGACCGTCGTGCCAGTATGTCTATCGAGGTTATTTTGATTCTAGGATATTACATGCTTGGTGTGTTTTTCGATGTCGGGTATACCGTATGAGTATTTGTATGATTGCCGTACTTGGTCGACAGTTGTAATTGAGGATATCGTGCATCAGACGTACCGTATGAGAACATTTTGGGTTGAGTATATGTGTATTTAGTATGTCGTATGTTCGTATCCGGTATGTCGAGACGGACCGGAACAGTTGGATTTTGGCTAAGTACATAAGGCCATTACGTACGTTAACTTTATGGGCTAACGTACGCTAAGTTGATACATTTTACATACGTTATGCGTAAGGTATTACGTACGTAATAAGAGGAATCGAACAGTTGGGCCTGGTGTCGGCATCTTTCGGCGCAAATGTGGACAGGTGAGTCAACGGATGGAGTTACGTACGTTATACAGGGTGTATTACATACGTAATACGAGTATAATACTGTAGCAAGTCAATGTAAGTATTACATATGCAACGGAATAAGTGTTACATACATTACGGGGCGGCTGGCCGAGTCGTGGCCGAGAGGACCTGCAGTGGCCAAGCCTGGTTGGCAGTGACTCACTGGGGGCAAGGACTGGCCGATAACGTATGTAAGGCTATGGCCGGTTACGGCCGTAAGGACCAGTTACGTACGTAAGCCAGATGTCGGTTACGTACGTAAGGGTGTCGGACAAAATGGACAGTAGGGTAGGCCACGGCCGGTTACGTACGTAAGCCACGGCCGGTTACGGCCGTAAGGTACCGACAGGTCCCGCCTATATAAGGCCTGGACCGAGTCATCTTGGGCATTTTTCATTTTTCTTCATTCCTTCCGTGATTTTTCACCATAGATGGATGGATTTGAGTAAGAACAACATAGAACAACATGTTTTAGAAGTTTGATTCATGGATAACATCAACTTCCACCCGGATCGAAGGTAAGAACACATGCACTTTTGGTTTTTGGATGTTCTTGAGGTTTCTTGGTGTTTTGGCCGATTTGATTCGTTTTGATTCAGATTAATGATAGAACTTGATTGTATACTCATAATCATTCAATACACTTGAAGTTTTGTGGAAAAAATTCGAGTATTTCTTCGTTAAACGATTAAATTAGATTATACCTTCAAAGTGTTCGATGAAATGCCTCAATAAGTAGAACTTGGTAAATTCTATACGTTTTCGTACGAATGATGATTGAATTGATATTATTGTGATTTAGGAATGAACTCTTGAAGGAGGTTGTATCAGTACCCTTTCCTTTCGTCGATTTCATCACACCGTGTTATTCAAAACGAGTGATCACTTGTCTATTTCATCTTCTAAGAGGTATGTTGGGTAATCCTCTCCTTGAATTAGGATTTTGATGTTATCGTTGAAGAATGATTCATATGAAGATGATTATGGTTTTGTTGTTACGATTCTTGCAATTATATGAGCTATATGTTGAAGACATTGTTAGGACTATTGAATATCGAATTTCGGCTTGTATTCGTATTGTTAAGAGATGATACGGTTTGGTTTCGTTTGATCGAGATATCATTGAACCATCGAGTTTGATTAGTTTGTCATTTCGGTTGTTGATTGTTATTGAACGTATCGTTAATTGATTATTGCATTAGGTTGCGTTTAGTGATCATTGATGTTAACCGTTGCGATGCGGTTGAGGTTGGAGAATGCATGAATCGTCTTGGTCGGGGCTGAGGAGCTTATAGATGAAGACGTCGGGATTGATAGCGGCTTCGTCGAACTGGTATCAAGGCACGTTATGCTTGTTCAGTTCATAATGTTTAATAAATGGTTTCGCTTTCATTTCATTTATGATTCATATAGCAATGGTATTATGGAGTATGAATTGTCGGGATGATGGTATGTATATTATGTTTGGACTAAGATAAATCATAATGTATATGATTTTAAGACGTCTAGAGGAAACAGAGACGTGAATTAAATTTGGTCTATTGCATGAGAAGTTAGATATCAAGGTTAGTTATTGTGTCGATATTGAACTCGAGATGGTGGTTTGGTATTAGTTATGGACTGTACTTCATTTTGGATTTTTCAGATAAACCGTGTATTCGTTCAGGACTGTTGGTCATGGAAAGGTTAGCGTCTCCAGCTTGAGGTAAATTAATATTGTTAGATTATGATAATCATCATGTTGCATTATTGCATGTGTGTTGATATTTCATGTGGTGAGTGTGCACCATCGTTCGTTACATTTTGTAATGTGCTCTTTCTTTGAGCTGTAATCTGTTGGGCCGATGTGTTAGGGGATAAGACCTAAATGGCACCTATGTCCGGAGTATTCCTAAGTAGATGCTTCCGTGACCCTTAGCTGCTGCCTTGGGAGTTTATGTGATATTGTCCAGAATATTCTTGAGTAGATGCTTCCGTGACCCTTGGCTGCTGCCTTGGGAGTTTATGTGCTATTATTATATGCATTGTTGAGCATGCTGTGAACTGTTGTCTGACGGAATACGACATTGTGGTCGTGTCGGTCTTTCATGATCGAGTTATTGTTGCCCTCTTGGAAAATCTTCTGATCCTTGTTGGATATGCATTTCTTCGAGATTTGTTGTCATGTTGTATCGTGGCATATCTAGAGTCATATACGTTCTGATCGTTCATGTGTAGGATTTTCGGGACGGGCACGTATAACATATGTTGGTTTCGACCTCATATTGAACCATGCACACGAGACGTACTTCGTGAGGCTGATTAGGTACGAGACCAGACGTGTATTGATCAATACCCGTGGCTGGCTTGTACACGGACACCTATCCGGATCGGGCGTATCGTGACGTCCATCTTGAGTCTTATTGATTGGTTGTTAACAGTCCATGTATAATCGTATCTGTTCAGAATTCGGGTTGTCTTTATAATTCCGTATATATGATCCGTATATGGTCGATGATTTTATTCTCTCGTGTATCTGTCGCCATTGAACCTTTACTAATCTCGTTCGGAGTTACCATATCGATGGTCAACTCATTTGATATCGATTCTTTATTAATCTCCTTTGGGGTTCACCCTGTCATTGGTAATCTCGTTCGTTGTTGATCCTTATTGATTCTGTTTGGGAGTTGTCTCACCATTGGTATTCTCGGTTATTAGTCCTTGATTGATGTTATTGGAGTTTACCTTGTCGTCGGTGTTCTCGGTTGTTGATCAGTTATTATCCCTATTGGAGATTACCGTGTCGTCGGTATTCTCGGTTGTCGATTCCTTATTGCTCTTGTTGGAGTTTACCGTATCGTTGGTATTCCCGGTTGTTAGTCCTTATTGATCTTGTTAGATTTTACTGTGTCGTCATTATTCTCGGTTGTTGACCCTTATTGATCTTATTGGAGTTTATCGTACCGTTGGTATTTCTGGTTGTCGATTCTTTATTGATCTCGTTGGAGTTACCGTATTGTTGGCATTCCCGGTGGTTGATCTTTCATTGATCTTGTTGGAGTTACCACATCATGGTATTCTCATTCGTGGTTGATCCTTTGTCGATCTTGTGTGGAGTTATCATGTCATTGGTATTCCGTTTTGATGCATTGGTTGTTTATCATTATTCATTGTGTGAACATTCATGTGTTGCATTGATATCCGAGACTTGCCATTGTATCGGGACGGTTGGTTTACAGATGTACCGTGTGATATCGGTTTTATTAGAATTGGAATCCGATTATGCGATCCCGCGGATAGAATCGAACTTGGCCAGGTTATTCCATATTGGAGATATGTTTATGTTTGAGAATCTTGGTATCGTTTCGGATACAAATCAGGTGGTTACTCTTGAATTTATTCGTCACTCAAGAACGCGAGATGTGATTATGGTAAGGATTGATTTGATATGGATTGTGATGGGTTGGTAAGGTTATGTCGGTAAGACTACATTGGAATTATTCTTACCTTGTAATTACATTGATATGTATTGTTTTGTGATGTGATCGTTATCATTGTTGAGTATTATGGCTGACCCCGTCGTGGACTTTATCTTTTAGGTACTCGGAGTTCGAGCTAGTAGTGGTCGTGAAGGGATGAGCTTTCCGGTGATACTGGCTATGGCATGATTGTTGGGATTGTGTATTCTTTTCTGGTTTGTCTAATTCCGCTGCAAATGTATTTAATTATGTTTTTATCTGCCGTGTGTGTGTGTATGTTTCTAAATGGCTTTTCGGTATTCTTCTGAACTGTGTTTTTATCCGCTGCGTGTGTGTACTTCAAAAGGGCCTTTTGGCATTTTTAAATATTTGCGAAATGATTTTAGCCTTGTGGGTTCCAATATGGGGCCCATGACGCTGTAATATTCCCGTATGGTTTTGGGGGTGTTACATTGCAGAAGAAGATGAAACACAGAGAACTTAGGTAAATTGTTACAGGAGAAGGGTGAGGCTGCGGAAGAAGATGAAACACAAACTTAGGGTTAAGTGTTTTACGGGTTTCTAATATTGGTTTTTAATATTGATTTACTAATTAATATTCATTGTTATGGTTATTCTATTTAATATTGTAAAACAAGGTAAATTATCCATGTAACTGAATTGGTTTCTGTTAGGTGATATCATCACCGCGTCTCAGGGTTCGATCCCTGGGATGTACATTTTTTTTTAATATTGATATTTAAGTGTTAATAAATTCTGATACTCAAGTTACTGATACTTAAGTGTCAGTAACTTATGACACAATTATGTAAAAAACAAAAAATGAGTCAAATGTCTGAAGTTACTGACACTTTTGATAAAGTGTTAGAAACTAAGTGTCAGTAAATGTTGTTTTTGTAGTAGTGTACCATCGACGCAAACCAGTTTCATAATTGAATCTTATCCAGCAATCGAACAGGTTTCTAGGGATAAAATTTGCTCCAACCGAAGGCATCCAATGCGCTTCCGGTAATTTATCCATCCTCCCGAACGATTACCCTGATAACTCGGAAGCATAGCACACCTGGTTTGGATTTCAATTTTTCCAAAAACTCGATGGAGGGAAGGAAAACCTTGGAACCTTTTAAACTTAATAATTTGTCGTGGGAAAATTTTCGCGATTAATGTTACACTTTGCACATTAATTCATTTAAGCGCGTTTGTGCATTCCTACAATATGAATAAACATTCACAACCTAGTTGCTACCAACATGTAGTTCATGGACCGTTCCTAGAATAAAAAACTCTGTAATCTAATTACAAGTCTTCGGTCTTGAATCTTCGTTTTCTCGAACGGATCTTCCTTCGGTCTTCGTCATTACATATAAATTTGACATTGAAAATTGCATCCTAGATACAAATATTTCTAGTAAAATAAATAGGCTCAAAACGGCCTTTACAACCCAATCGAATAAAACCGAACGATTCAAAACTAGGTCCATGAACCATATCACTATTAAAAAATAATGCATCAAACACATTAAATAAATGGCATTCATAATTAATCTAAATATTGATCCAATCAATATAAATTAATCCATCCAAATGAATTAATCCAATTAATTCAAACAACCGTTAATTTTAACTTGTTCCGGACGAGAAAATATTTCATTAAATTAATTTCCCTAAGAATAAAATTACCATAATTAAATCTAATTTAATTTGTGGGAGATTAATTATCGAACGAAATATAAACAACGGAGTCGAAAAACACGTTCGGGCCAAGCCCGGCACCGCCAAAGAAGCTTCCGAGCGTGGCCGCCAGATCGGGACCACCGCTCGGGCACGCCGGGCAGGTCGCCAGCATGGCCGACAGGCTGCATCATCCACGAGGCCAAACCGCATGGCAGTGCCGTGAATCCCGAGCGGGACCCACAAGACCATTTTGGGAAAGTGATATTTTAAAGAAATTATTATAAAAACAATGAGTCCGCAGTTACACAACATAAGACGAATTGTTTTTGAAAGAACATAATTCAAGGTGCGATTATTACATAAACGGAAATTTCGAAAATCATAATTAAATCGTGCGGCGGCAAGACTTTATTCCAACACCATTCAAGCCTGACTGGACCCCTCGGGAATATCCTGCACATATTCAACAAATTTACCTAGCACGACGAATCATGCCAGACAAACCGGGGTCAGAGAATGAATATCAATAATAATAATTTGCAATGATATGCACAATTTATCAACACCGTTCCACATAACAGATAGAAGATAATTCGTAGTATAACCGACGTTGTCGTTTTCTTTTTAACACATAAACCCCAAGGTCGCAACCAAGGGTCACGGAAGTATCCACACAGGAATACCCCGGAATGTGGGTGCCCTCCTTACGTCTTATCCATCAACACATTTCCACACGGGTACCATTCATGTTTTATCCCCAACACATCGGCCCATTCATAACACATTTTCTAGAGAAAGATAGTCGTCGGTATTCATCACACAATGGCACATTCATGTATTACGAACATTGCAAAAAGATTAACAATTCTCGAGCAAGATTTTACTTGCCTTAAATCCGATGATAAGTGCCCTATGACCACTTGGATTCCCTCGATCGATCGAGCTCAACCTAATCACATATTCCTTGATTAACATTTCGTACGGATAACGGAGAATAAAATTAGTTCCCATTCCCACTCCCAACCGTATTCTTAACGTAGTTCGATTTCACAAAAACTAATACCATGTTTCTAAGTTCAATAGCAATACTCATTTTTACGTTGTTCAATTCCTTGATTAACGATGGTTCTAACAATTTACTCAGCAAGATTATCCTCAACATTATTCCGGTAACGTCAATCGACTATAGCGTCATCGAATTCCATAGCTATTGATTAAATTCTCTATTTCGAGATTTCTATTTGGTGGGGTTTATGTTTCCAAGTTTAATTGAAATGGAATTTCTACATATGATTAATACAACAAGGTATAGGAATTAGTGGTTCGGAAACGAAATATGCTTACATGATAGTTTTGATCACTACTTATTCATCCGATTAAATTGTATATGAGAGTTAACAAACTACCCCAAATAACCGTAATTCAATAGGCATAACATCAATATCGAAGAGGTAACGTCAAGGATTGATAGACTTACCTTAATAGTGGACGAACAATGAGGAATGACGACGAGTTAAAAAGGAATAACAAGGAGGGACGAATAACGGATCGATCAACCTAGATAATCTACTCCGGAGCTTGAGTAATCTTCTCCTCTATGCTCAAACAAGTGTTTGGAAGACTAGATATTGACTAAGGGTACTGGGGAAGGTTTTTCAATGGGTTGCTCAAGTTTTTAGGTCGAAGGAAATGAAGGAGGGAGTGTTGATTTATAACACAGGATTGATTTTACGTACTTTAACACCCAAGGCTTAACGTACGTACGGCTCATTACGTATGTAGCGGTCACTGGATAACGTACGTAATGGTCGGCCAGAGGTTACTGCCTGAAATGTCTCTACTCATTACATATGTAAGTGTGTTAATCGTACGTAAGCTGCCCTGCCATAACGTACATTAGGCTTGACGTATAATGTAACCAAATTGGGTTAACATACGTAATATTACTAAGCTAACGTACATTATGTAGGTTATCTATTGTACATTAGATATTCAGTCCCTTAGCTAATTATCACATCATAACCATCTCGGAGTGACCCTTTTCACTCGTCGAACAATTGTTCGGGGAACAAGACGTTGGCCACCGTCTTATTCGCACCGATAATTATCCAACAGCGTCAAGATACGTCACCTCCGTTCCATTCACGTCACACAATCATATCACAATAGCAATTTCATGTAACCACACAATATGTGAAGATAACATCGCAATGATAGAAATTGTATTTTAGTTTATGAAATACACGGTAAATAAAGCATGAAATACCCATGGTATTACATATCACCCCCATTAAAATAGTTTCGTCCCGAAAGTAAGAAAATAATTTGGGCTGAATTTCTCTCATGCTCAACTTGGTCTCCCAAGTCGCTTCCTCCATGCCGTGGTGCGACCATTGGACTTTCACAAGGGGTATGGCCTTATTTCGTAACGTTTTCATACGTCGATCCAAGATATAGCGATCAACACTTCTTTAAAGGTAACACCATCAGAAATTTCAACTTCTTCAAAATTGAGCTTATGACTCGGGTCATAGACATACTTCCTTAACTGAGAGGTGTGAAAGAGGTTATGCACTCCATCCAAATGCGGCGGTAAGGCTAATCGATACGCAAGCTTTCCAACCCGATCCAATATCTCGAACGGGCCTATGAACCTTGGGCTTAACTTGCCCTTCTGACCAAAACGCCGAATACCTCCCATAGGTGATACTTTGACCCAAACGTGATCCCCGACTGCAAATTCCAATGGCCGCTGCCGGTTTTAGGCATATGATTTCTGCCGGCTCTGTGCTGCTAGCATGTGTTTTCGAACAACAGAGATCTTCTTAATGGACTCCTGGATCAGATCTAACTCGGTAACCACGGTGTCCGAAGCATCATCCCAGCATAATGGCGACTTGCACCTTCGTCCATACAGGGCCTCAAATTGTGCCATGCCTATGCTCGCATGCCAACTGTTGTTGTACGAGAACTACACCAACCCTAGATGCCTGGCCTAACCCTTACCCCAATCGAGCACACATGCCCTCAACATATCTTCTAAGGTTTGTATCGTGCGCTCGGTTTCTCCATCCGTCTGAGGGTGATAGGCTATGCTAAAATGCAACTGGGTCCCCATAGCTTTATGAACGGCTTTCCAAAAACAGGACACGTACCTGGTGTCCCTATCCAATATGACGGATGAGGGAACGCCGCGCAGTCTCAAGATCTCCCTGCTGAAAATGGTGGCTAACTGTTTTGTTCTGGTTGCTTCCTGAATTGGAATAAAATGTGTCGCTTTTGTTAGCCGATCAATGATAACCCAGATGGTGTCCCTTTCTCCCACCGCTGTTGGTAATTTAGTGACAAAATCAATTGATATGTCTTCCCATTTCCACTCCGTAATGGGTAGGGACTGCATGATTCCAGCTGGTCTGCGGTGTTCAATCTTTACTTGTTGGCATGTCATACATCAGGCGACGAATCTAGCCACTTTTCACTTCATATTCTTCCAGCAAAAACTCTTTCGCAGATCTTTGTACATTTTGCTCGCTCTTAGATGAATGGAGTAGGGGGTGGAGTGTGCTTCCTTTAGTATGGTTTGCTTCAGCTCATCATTCGGCAGAATGCAGATCCTATTCTTAAATATCACCAAGTCCCCCTGGATCTTATAGTCGGAAACATTTCCCCCTTCGATCCTCGCACCGACATAATGTAGTTCGGAATCCTCCATTTGTGCTAGGCGTATCTCGGCTAGTAAGGATGAGTGTATATTGATTGAACACAATTGTCCCTGTCTATGTTGTACCCAGACTTCAATACCACTCCTCTTGATGGCTTGCTAAAGTTCGAGTTGAACCATTAGGCTGGATAACATTACTTCCTGCGTAGTCTTCCGACTGAGTGCATCAGCTACGACATTAGCTTTCCCGGGGTGGTATGAGATTTCCACATCGTAGTCATTGATTATCTCCAACTAGTGCCTCTACCTCATGTTTAATTCCCTCTGGGTGAAGATTTATTTCAAACTCTTATGGTCCGTGAAAATATTACAAGTAACTCCATAAAGATAATGCCTCCAAATCTTGAGGGCGTGTACCACTGCGGCTAACTCTAAGTCATGAGTCGGGTAATTTGTTTCGTACATCTTCAGTTGTCAGGATGCGTATGCAATAACTCTGTCGTTATGCATGAAAACACACCCCAGTCCATGCTTAGATGCATCCGCGTATATAATGAATCCTTCATTTCCCTGCGGTAGTACTAATGCTGGAGCAGTAGGCAGCCTCCTCTTGAGTTCGTCAAAGCTCTTCTGACAATCCGTAGCCCATACAAACTTGGTACTTTTTCTGAGTAGGTTCGTTACTGGTCTAGCGATATAGGAAAAAGCCTCGACGAATCTTCGATATTAACCCGCCAATCCTAGAAAACTCCTTACCTCCTTGACGTTCTTCGGCAGTTCCCAACTCATTATCGTTTCGATCTTTTGCGGATCGACCTTAACGCCTTCTGCCGAGATAACATGTCCGAGGAAAATTACTTCCGGCATCCAGAATTCGCACTTGGAAAATTTTGCGTAAAGTTGGTGTTGCCTCAACAGGCTCAGTACCTTCCTTAAATGTTCTTCGTGTTCCTCCCGGCTTCGAGAATAAATTAGGCTATCATCAATAAAAACCACGATGCACTTATCGAGAAAATCGATTAAACTCTGTTCATCAACTCTTTAAAATGGCTGGGGCATTGGTCAAACCGAACGGTACCAAGATGTACTCGTAATGTCCATATCTCGATTGAAATGCAGTCTTTGGTATATCTTCCTACCGAATCCTCAATTGGTGATATCCGGACCGTAGATCGATCTTTGAAAACACATCTGTCCCCTGTAATTGACCTAGGAGATCATCGATCCTGGGAAGTGGATAATGATTCTTGATAGTAACCTTGTTTAGTTCCATGTAGTCAATGCACAAACGTAGAGAGTTGTCCTTCTTTTTAACAAAGAGTACCAGCGCACCCCACGACGAGGTGCTCAGGCAGATTAATCCCTTCTCCGGCAGATCTTCGAGATGAACCTTTAATTCTTTCATCTCGGCTGGTACCATCCTGTAAGGAGCTTTAGAAATAGGTCTCTTCCCCGGCTCAAGTTCAATGGAGAGATCAACTTCTCAGTGCGGCGGCAGTCCTGGTAGTTCCTCGGGAAAGACGTCTAGAAATTCATTCACCACTGGGATGTTCACGACCGAAAATTGGTATGTATCCTCTTGGAGAACATAACACCAATAGTACATTTCTCGAGAGTTACAGGAAACTTCAGATGCAATAAGGCTGAGAGACCCTTTCGTACTAAAGTGTTCTCGACCTTTGATAACATGCGTGGTACCGTCACAAGCCATGATAAAAATGGTCAAGTGGCAGGTATCCAATATCGTCCTATGCAAGGGCATCCAGTCCATACCTAAAATGATATGTTCATTCTGAAGCGGGCATACCATAAGATTTGCAGTCCAGCTATGATGATTGATGTGAATCTGACAGTTTCGAACTTCTAGATCTCCGCCCACTCTACTACCCTTGGGTATTTTAACAGTAAAGGATTCACAAGGCACACAAGCAAGATTTAAATGTTCAACACATTCCACAGATATAAATGAATGCGTGGCTCCAGTAACAAATAGTACATGAACAGGCTGGGCATTAACAAGAAGTGTTCCTGAGATAGCTGGCGCGGACTCACCATCCGTAGCCCTTAGCTCAAATACACGGGATGGTAATGACTCCGAAAATGATGAATTGCAACCACCGCACCCATGGCCTCGACCGGCACTGTTAGGTGGTGGTTGAGTCTGGTGGGATGGAGCTCGGTAGTTGGAAATAGTAGGTGTCCTGGAGGATTGCACAGAGCCTTGTTGACTCTGATGAGGAGCTGAGTTCTGAGCAGGGTTGGCTCGCCAGCAGTAATGAGACATGTGTCCACTCTTTCCGAAAGAGAAACATTTGGTAGCCGACTTGTGACACCGGTCCTTGGAATGTCCAGATACGCCACAATTGAAGCAGTCTTTACGGTAAGGCCGATCAGACACACCCTTTTATTGGTATGAAACTGCTGACTTAAAAGAAGAGACGGACCCCGAGTTCATCTTTTTGTTGTTCCCTGACTGAGTAAAGGTCTTCTTCATCTTCGAATTATTTCTGGTGTCAGTGTTAACAATAGTACCAGCATATCCTGTGACTACATCTTCGTATGCCCTCAAAGTCGTGCAATGGAATCCGTCGGCATAGCATTATACATTTTCCGGCAACCTCTGCGCAAGGTGACAGATTCGTTGATCTTCTGATGGAACCATCTGTGAGATGTAACTTAGCTCGGTTCGGTAGGCCCGAATGATCTCCGGTACTGGCAAATTCTGTGGTCCGTCACTGAAAAAGTCTCGTGCATGAACGGTCTGGGCTGATCTAGGATAGTACTCACTCCGCAGTAGCCGGGCAAATTCGGCCCACCCGACTACTCGATTCCCCGGCTTGTAAGTTCTCCACCAGCGGGCAGCAGTGTCGCGGAGCTGATTAATCCCAAGCGGCACCTTCTAGTTCTCTGGACATCCGATTACATCGTCAGAAATCCAGTCGTCCACGTGCTTCTCCCCTGCTCCGTCAAACAATGGCGGCCTGGACTTCAGCATCTCTCCTAACCATTAGTCTCTCCCTGCGTTCTCCTCCACACTGATGACCGGTACCCGTTCTGTCTGATTGACATGAGCGATTCCCATGGCAATAGCTTGGGCGAGGGCCTGAATGAAGGCTGGTTCCATGCCTACAGCGTTGTTATTCTGGCATTCTGCCTCCTGATCTTTTTGGTTAATTGGCGCGGTGGTCCCAGTAAGGCAGTCTCGCAGGTGTTCCTGTTCTTGTTCTGGTTCACGGCGGAACCCTGAGCCTCGTTTACTATCCTCCTAGATCCACGGCATGCCATTACAGTCAATATTATTCTAAGGCTAATTCAACGCACATTTATCTCTTGTAAAATTCAATATCATATCCAAACCGAAAACACACACATTACTTACTAGACATTCCATGAGGAGTTACTGTCGCTTGGGGTGTTGGACTGGAAATAAGGAGAAATTTTTCAAAATATTTTACAACAGAACCGACGGATCTCCGATATAATTTTCTATAACACCCCGAAAATCTCTGGGGCATTACAGTGTCGTGAATCCCGAGCGGGACCCACAAGGCCATTTTGGGAAAGAGATATTTTAAAGAAATTATTATAAAAATGATGAGTCCGCGGTTACACAACATAAGACGAATTGTTTTGGAAAGAACATAATTCAAGGTGCGATTATTATATAAACGGAAATTTTGAAAATCATATTTAAATCGTGCGGCGGCAATACTTTATTCCAACACCATTCAAGCCTGACCGGAACCCTCGGGAATATCCTGCACATATTCAACAAATTTACCTGGCACGACGAATCATGCCAGACAAATTTACCTGGCACGACGAATTGTTTTTGAAAGAACATAATTCAAGGTGCGATAATTATATAAACGGAAATTTCAAAAATCATATTT
Organism: Orobanche coerulescens; assembly: GCA_033398695.1. NCBI lineage: Eukaryota > Viridiplantae > Streptophyta > Magnoliopsida > Lamiales > Orobanchaceae > Orobanche > Orobanche coerulescens. The sequence continues at coordinate 102,049,586 of CM065818.1, forward strand.
AAATCGTGCGGCGGCAAAACTTTATTCCAACACCATTCAAGCCTGACCGGAGCCCTCGGGAATATCCTGCACATATTCAACAAATTTACCTGGCACGACGAATCATGCCAGAGAATGAATATCAAGAATAATAATTTGCAATGATATGCACAATTTATCAACACCGTGCCACATAACAGATAAAAGATAATTCGTAGTATAGCCGACGTTGTCTTTCTCTTTTTAACACATAAACCCTAAGGTCGCAACCAAGGGTCACGGAAGTATCCACACAGGAATACCCCGGAACGTGGGTGCCCTCCTTAGGTCTTATCCCTCAACACATTTTCACACGGGTACCATTCAGGTTTTATCCCCAACACATCGGCCCATTCATAACACATTTTTGAGAGAAAGACAGTCGTCGGTATTCATCACTTAATGGCACATTCATGTATTATGAACATTGCAATAATATTAACAATTATCGAGCAAGACTTTACTTGCCTGAAATCCGATGATAAGTGCCCTATGACCACATGGATTCCCTCGACCGATCCAGCTCAACCTAATCACATATTCCTCGATTAACATTTCGTACAGATAACAGAGAATAAAATTAGTTCCCATTCCCATTCCCAACCGTATTCTTAACTTAGTTCGATTTCACAAAAAACTAATACCATGTTTCTAAGTTCAATAGCAATACTCATTTTATGTTATTCAATTCCTTGATTAACGATTGTTCTAACAATTTACACAACAAGATTATCCTCAACATTATTCCAGTAACGTGAATCGAATATAGCGTCATCGAATTCCATAGCTATTGATTAAATTCTCTATTTCGAGATTTCTATTTGGTGGGGTACCGTTTCACAAAATGATAACAATGGTTGATTCCTAATGATGGTAATAATATCAAGTTTAATTCCACATAGTTAATCAACATTTGAAAACTATACACTCAAGGTGGATTTCAACGAGTTAGTATAAGGTGAACGGATTCTTAACACAATTCCCCTGCAATTGATTTCTTAGGTTTATGTTTCCAAGTTTAATTGAAATGGAGTTTCTACATATGATTAATACAACAAGGTATAGGAATTAATTGTTCGGACACGAAATATGCTTGCATGATAGTTTTGATCACTACTTAGTCATCCGATTAAATTGTCTACGAGAGTTAACAAACTACCCCAAATAACCGTAATTCAATAGGCATAACATCAATATCGAAGAGGTAACATCAAGGATTGATAGACTTACCTCAATAGTGGACGAACAATGAGGAATGATGACGAATCAACAAGGAACAATGAGGAGGGACGAAGAACAGAGTGATCAACCTAGATAATCTCCTCCGGAGCTTGAGTAATCTTCTCCTCTATGCTCAAACAAGTGTTTGGAAGGCTAGAAATTGCCTAAGGGGGCTGGGGAAGGTTTTTCAATGGGTTGCTCAAGTTTTTAGGTTGGAGGAAATGAAGGAGGGAGTGTTGATTTACAACACACGATTGATTTTACGTACGTTAACACCCAAGGCTTAACGAACGTAAGGCTCATTACATACGTAGCGGTCACCGGATAATGTACGTAATGGTCGCCCAGAGGTTACTGCCTAGAATGTCCCTACTCATTACATACGTAAGTGTGTTAATCGTACGTAGGCTGCCCTGCCATAATGTATGTTATGCTTGAAGTATAACGTATGTTACAGGCAGTTGACTCGTTTGTCTTCTAGCCCGCCGAAAGTACCCTGTCTGTGTCAAAAGGAAAGATCCTGGTCGAAAGACCATTTCCCCCTTTACGTATGTAACCAAATCTGGTTAACGTATGTAATATTATGAAGCTAACGTATGTTATGCAGGTTATCTAATGTTCGTTAGCGATTCAGGCACTTAGCCAATTATCACATTATAACCATCTCGGAGTGACCCTTTTCACTCGTCGAACAATTGTTAGGGAAACAAGATGTTGGCCACCGTATAATTTGCACCGAAAATTATCCAAAAGTGTCAAGATACGTCACCTCCGTTCCATTCATGTCACACAATCATATCACAATAGCAATTTCATGTAACCACACAATATATGAAGACAACATCGCAATGATAGAAATTGAATGGTAGAAATTGTATTTTAATTTATGATATACATGGTAATTAAAGCATGGTATAACACAAGTCCTACTCTCCGATACCACTGTTGAGATTCAGTGCCTAAAATGAAGGCCCAGTGGAAGCGGTAAAATGAAAATTAATTCAATCCGAATCCCTACGAGGATCGATCAAGCTACGTATATACGAATATAAAACGAAAACAAGGAAGATAAGAAATCATACCTTTGTAGTCCGTTGATTAAATGGTGAACTCCTTGAAGATGATTCCCCAAGCTTTAGTTGCTCCTCCATGAATCCTATTCGTCAATCCCTTGAATGATTTAAGGCCGAAAGCACCGCGTCTCTACCTGCCATGCGTCGGAGAAACAAAAGGAATGACAATCACCCAATTAACCTCTAAGGTTATGACTAGAATCGGATGATGGAGCTCTTTGATTTGATGCATATACTCCAAGTATGTTTATCAAATCTCTCTCAATATTTTCTCTCAATTTTTCTCTGAGAAAATTCGAAGAAGAAGTGAATGAAGAAGATGAAGATGAGTGTTAAACTCAAAGTCTCTCTATCTCTCTCAATGTGTGATACGTATGATTATAATATAAGTTCGGTGAGGAGACTTTTATCTTTGTCTTCAAATGATTCATCTCACATGACAAATCAATAAATCCCATTCTTAATTCATCACAAGATGTCATGTCCCCCATGATAAAACAAATCATGGTATTATATGATTAAGTCTTTCACCACATTAGGTGGAAAACATGGGGGGGGCTACTTGAAGATGTAAGGGAGTTCGGTTCGTTTTGGACTCCCGCGAGTCCAATCCGTTAAACTCCATTCTGTCTCGATGTATTTATATCAATCAATTAATCCAATTAATTGATTATATACAATATAAAGTTTTATAATTAATTTCTCCAAGAAATAATTACATTCATGAATTAAATTGATCACCCAACAATTTATTTAACTCATTAGGCCATAAATTAATTTTTCCAATAAATTAATTTAGACACCCAATGTCCCAATAAATTTGATATCTAGTATCTAATATTCATAATGAAAGAATAAGCTCGATTCATTCCGTCGTCAATCCTATTGCGCGACTCGGTAGGTCCGTCTCAGTCAGCAATGGGAGGAACCAAAGCATAGTAGCACCACCTAGCCAGCCTGGCGGGCTACACTGTACCCCAACTAAGAACGAATAATAGGGATCATTCAAAAACCATTCTGTCGTGAATACCAGTATACGTATAAACCCTTCTTTCAAATGTCCCGATCTAGTTATAGGGTCACAGTCAATCAAACCCAATCTGTACTTGACGCTATGCATGAGTTAATGCAAATCGAGATAACTGAGCTCTCGTGAATCCAATACAACTAGCTCCAATGCTTTGGCCAAATACTTATGAGCTGATCTGCCAATAACCGCATAAGACATGTAACTCATTCACTAACAGGAGAAAGAATTCTATCTTGGCATTCAGTAGGAACTGCTACTTGCCCGTCAAGATACATGTCGAGGTTGACCCCCACCTTTAGGTTTTCTGGGTCAAACTACTCTAGTGAAAATCTTAACGTCACAAGCACATCCCTACTAAATCCTCAAGTCTAAGGTTCACGAATACCTGTCACAACCTTTCGATTCCTTCATTGACTGTCCTGGAGTGAAATCCGTGCGACGAATCGAGGGTGAGTCGGATCGAGAATACTAATCCAAGTAGCATACCTATAACATGTGCTCCCACTAACCATTAGTATCATACAGGCACTCTCCAAGTCAAAAAACCCATCATACAAGTCTTCACATAAACTAGACGCCCAGTCAAGTTTCATCGACTTGCGAACGATTGAGTATTTGAGCCATAAACATTTCCCGTGCTGATCCCCTTATCCAATAAAGAGTGGAATGTTTTGCTCTCAAATATATGGACTAGTGACTACCAATAAATAAAGAAACATACAACTGCCTTTTGATAATTAATTACATAATAACAGGTACAATGCCCTCACTCAACATCCTCTGAGCGGCATTCGAGGTCATACTCCTAACAGTGACACTATCTCGTGCTCCTTGAGGAACTCATCAAAATCTGAACTAATATACACGCCACCTCGGTCCGAACGAAGTTCTCAAAGGCCTCGGATTTGTGTTTTATTAAGTACACATAACCATACCTAGTATGATCTCCATGAATGTAATGAAAGACTGATATCCATCACGTGCTGCTTCCAAAGTAGCACACACATCGGTATAGACTAATACAAGTTTATCAGCGGCTCTTTCAAAAGTCCATGTGAAGGAGGACTTAGTCATTTTGCCTTTAAGGCAAGATTCACAAGTTAGAAAGGGATCCGATTCCAATGGACTTATAAGTCCATCTTTTTCCATTTTATAAACCATGGTGTGACCAACATGACTAAGTCTAAGATGCCACTCCAAAACTTGATTAGTTCCATCCGTACCACGATTCCTAGTCATAGTGTTCACAACGACTTTGATACTGAGGTTTAGATGATACAGTCCATTTAATAATGTGGCCATGCCTATTAATTTATTATGAAAATATATTTTGCAAGAACCATCACCAATGAAAAATGAAAGGCCTTCCCAATCCATGACAAGAATAGATACAATGTTCTTATGCCCCTTGGGCAATACAAGTACATCATCTAAAGTTAAAACAAAGCCGGATTCCAAACACAAATGAAGTGGTCCTATATCGGTTGCTTAGACACTATGTCTGCTTCCGACAGTAATCATTACTTCCCCAGCTCTAAGTTTCCTACTTTGTTCCAGATCATGATTCATGGTACAAATGTGAGAACTAGCACCTGAATTCAGTATCCAAGAAGTAGAAAATACATTAGCATCAATTCGTTTCCAAAACTAAAAGTTCTTGAAGCGCCATGAAGGATCAGACAGTCTCTTATCCAGTGGCCCAGCTCACCGCATGTCAGACATTCATAAGACGTCACCTTCTTGCTCTTAGAAACCATCGGGGCCTTGCCCTTACCCTTAAAGTCCTTGCTTCGTGGACCCATCTGCTTCTTGGTCTTTTTCTTCTTATTCTTGGACCTCCGAGATCCAGAATAAATCACAAGAGCAGACTCCTTCGTCCGTGTAGTCTTCATATGAGAATGAGCAGTTACAAGTTTGTTCATCGACCCTGCTAAATTGGAAGCAATTTCATTGCAGTTGAAGTTTATAACAAACTGTGAGAAGGAATCAGGAAGAGACTGCAGGATAACGTCGGTCTGGAGAGAAGCATGCATCCTAAAATCAAGAGCCTCCAATATCTCGATCATAGAAATCATTTTGAGGAAGTGGTCCCCATTTTCCTCACCTTCCTTCATCCTGGCTCCGAATAGTTGCTATGGATATCTCATATCTAGCAATTCGACTATGCTCACCATAAAGCTCGATTAAGTTAGATAAAATCTACCTAGCAAAAGTCATTTTCTCATGAGCTCTCTGAATCTCATTAGACATAGAGGCCATCATAAAGCCACGGACTCTAATGTCATCCTTAACCCACTTTTGTGGTTTTCAACATCTTTCTGACTGGCGCTGGTCTGCACCGGAGCTTCTGGAACGTCCGCTTCCAAGACGTATCCCAGCATCTCCATACCTAGGACTATCATCATGTTGCGGAACTAATCGACAAAGTTAGGCCCATTTAAGGTGTTCTTTTAGAGTATAATTGAAAACGGGTTCATAGTTATTTTGAGAGTTGATATTTTGTTTGTCTGCATTAAGTATGACAAATTGATTACTGACTCATTCAATTATGATCTGAGTTTGGAATTAAGGTCTTTTCTATTCTTTTAACCCAGCTCCCACTACTTTTATCAGAATAACACACTCTCTTGTGAAATTCGAAAGTATTTGTTCGTATTACTTCATAGTGGTGATGATTGTGGATCAGATCGTTCCCCGTACGGATAAGTTCAAGTATTTGGGTTCGATCATTCAGAAAGAAGGGGAGTGTGAAGATGATGTCACTCATCGCATCAAGGTGGGGTGGCTAAGGTGGAGAGCAGCGACATGGGTCCTGTACGACAAGAAAGTCCCTCTAAAGTTGAAGGGTAAATTCTATAGAGCTGCAATCCGACCTGCAATGTTATATGGCTATGAATATTGGGCGATGAAGAAGTCACTTGAGAGCAAGTTGGAAATCGGCTGAAATGAGAATGTTACGCTGGTCGTGTGGTCGCACAATGTTTGATAGAATCTCGAACGGGGTCTTCAGGAACGCGCTAGAAGTGGCGCCTATTTTAGCGAAAGTTAGGGAAGGGAGATTGAGATGGTTTGGCCACGTCCGCAGGAGACAGGCATCTGCTCCAGTGAGGAGGGTCGAGAGTTTAGTAGTTGTTGGGGAGAGGAGGAGAGGCAGACTGAGGAGGACATGGGAGGAGCAGCTGATATTAGATTTGAAGGCCTTAAACCTTTTCGAGACCATGACTGTTGATAGGTGCGCTTGGAGGCGCCGGATCAGAGTTGTGGATTCTTTAGGTGGGAGTGGTTCTGTAGTTGAGAGCCTCAGGGTTGGGTTGTCTCGGTTAGCTTTGACCTAGAGCATTGCATTTTTACATTTATTGTATATTTTATCCTATTACCTTTTGCGTGTGGTGTATTTTTAACATGGAGCTATGTGCGGAGTCAACCTCTCTTCTGTTTGAGCAGCGTTCATCGAGAGGGAAGTAACCAAATTCCTCTTAGGTAAGTCCCATGTGGATTAAGCCATGGGCTCAGGTATGGTATTGAGTTTTTTCGTATCATATGCTTCCCTTTGTATTTTTCACTCAATATTCTGTTGTGCACTAAGCTGAGGGTCTTCACGGAAACAGCCTTCCTACCGTAATAGGTAGGGCATGGTCTGCGTACATATCACCCTCCCCAGACCCTGCTCTGAGTGGGATATATTGGGTATGTTTGGTTTGGTTTGGTTTACTTCATAGTGGTGATCGAGTTCTTTATAAATTTTAATAGAGGGCAACCGAACAGGTTTCTGGTCTACTAATCTTCATAAAGTGGTGTCAAACACCAACTCATTTAATGGATGATTCGTTCTTCTTTTTCCCCCTGTTCACTCCCTTCAACCTATATGGTTTCTATATTTCGTGAACAAGTAAAGTTTACACCATCGACGCTTATTAGTTTCGCAATTGAATCTTATTCGGCAACCTAACAGGTTTCTAGGGATAAAATTTGCACTAACCGAAGGCATCCAATTCACTCTCGGAATTTATCGACCCTCCTCGAATGACTACCCCGATAACTCTGAAGCATAGCACATCCGGTTTGGATTTCAATTTTCCAAGAGCTAGACGGAGGGAAGAAAAACTTTGAAACCTTTTAAACTTAATATTTGACGTGGGAGAATTTTCGCGATTAATGTCACACTTTGCACATTAAATCATTTAAGCGCGTTTGTAGCATTCATACATACACAACCTAGTTGCTACCAACATGTAGTTAATGGACCGTTCCTAGAACAAAACATCGTAATCTAATTACATATCTTCGGTCTTGAACCTTTGTCTTCTCAAACGGGTCTTCCTCAGGTCTTAGTCATTATATAAAAATTTTATATTTGAAAAATTACATCCTATACAAAATCTTTTAGTGAAATAAGTAGGCTCAAAACGGCCATTACAATCCAATCGAATAAAATCGAACGATTCAAAACTAAGTCCATGAACTACATCACCATTCACAAGCATTCATCCAATAAACACTAGTAAACGTAAAAACGTTCAATCGTAATCCGGTCAATCAAAACCATTCCAACAAATCATGTTTCCCACTTTAAAATGAAATACCATATTCCATTTTAATCAAATTATATCCAATATAAGATGTGGGAGATTAATTTTTATGAAACAGACAGAAAAACGAGCCCGAATAGTGTTGGAACAGTGCCCGGACCACGGCCTGAGCATACTGGATCGCGGTCGAAAGTCCAGATCGCAGTCCCAATGGGAAGGCCGTACGGCAGCGGCTGTTTTGCCTAGCCAAATCAGCAATGTTCTCGGTTCCATCCAACGACAATCCGGGGCTTGATATTCGACTGGATATTCAATATCAATATTTTTCGACTTTCATATCTTTAATATGAATCATATTTCCAAGAAATACAAGATTTATATTTTGAATTTACGAAAAACACAACTACAACGAACAAATAAACAAACACAACGATTAAACATTTATGATTCCAAACCATAAATCATTCAACCAAGCATTCCAAATGCTAATATCGTATATACGATCACAAGACCTTGTTCTGATACCACTGTTGGTATTCGCATACAAAAACAAAGGGTGCAGCGGAAGCAAAAAACACGAGTGCTATACGAATCCCTCAAGAGGATCAATCCAAGCTAAGTATATACGAATATAAAACGAACAAAGAGGAAGATACGATATCCTACCCTTGTCGTCCGTCGATTTAATCTTCGTCTTCATGACGGCTTGTCCTCGGCTCTTCGTCATAGCTAATTTATTACATTTTTAAAATTTGCACCCTATACAAATTTACCAAAAAGAAAAAGAAAATTGGCTCAAAACGGCCATTACAACCCCATCGAATAAAGATTCAATAAAGTAAGTCCATGAACTACGTCACCATTCAAATAATAATGCAACAATTATATTAAAATTAATAGCAAGTACAATTAATCTAAATATTGATCCAATCAATATAAAATTAATCAATCCATTAGAATTAATAAAATTAATTCACACAACCATTAATTTTGACTTGTTCTGGAAGAAAATAAAATTTTCATCAAATTTCCCTTAATAAATAACAATACCATATTTACATTTTTAGCCAAATTAAATCCAATTTAATTTGCGAGAAATTAATTTATCAAATATGAAATAAAAAAACAGAGTTACTCGGGCCAAGCCCTCGTCCCGACACAAACTACCGAGCTTGGGCCAAGAGGGTCAGTATCTCTCAGCCCGTTGCCTGCCGTGTGTATGTAATATCCGGATAATTGTTGAGTATTTTCATCTGTATTGGAACCTTGTTATATTCGACTTTATGGTATCTATAATCGAAGTATGATTTTTCCCGTATTCGTATTTCAAAGAGTCATGATCATATTAGGAAGAATTTGCAAATTCATGCATGCAGCTACGTCATAACATATGCTAATAGATGAGCTTAACGTACGTTATGAGCTAAGGACAGCGTACGCCATGGATGAAGCATAGCGTACGTAACAGGTGGTTAGGCAGATAAGGTTGGTCGGCACATGGGCCATCTTGGGACGGGGACAAGGATAAGATTCCCCGTGTGGCCTGGACAGCTTTTTGGAAAATGCAAGTCAACGAGGTTTAACGTACGCTACAGGACTAAGATAGCGTACGTTAAACAGAGCTTATTACGTACGTAAAAGGTAATGGTTAACGTACGTTAAGGAAGTTAGAAATGAGGCAGTAGCTACTGTCGGACGTTAACGCACGTTAAAGATTTCAGATAGTATATGTTAAGGCCATAACGTACGTAATGCTGTGAGGATAACGTACGTAAAGGTCTGAGTTTTATAAATATGGAAGCACCTCATTTCATTTTAACTCGTCCCTTGGCTGATTTTTACAAGTCCAGAGAGCTTTCTCCCCCTCATATAATCCTTACATAGCCTTTCTACCTGGTTTGGAAGATCGTAGACATCTCGGATCGGTGTTTAAGCCTACGGTGTCAAGTTCTACCGATCATTTTCATCGTTATTCTTCGTGAAAGATATGTTGACACTAAACCCAACCTGTAATTCGGTTTCTTGAGTTTGTTACTGAGATTATTATGTTTCAAGGATGTCATTGTAATCGAATATCATGTTTTACGAAGATTGGTTTTGTTATACTTGGATTGTGCTTCGTTGTTAAGAGAATCATGGTTGAACCTTGGCATATTGAACCCTAGGACGTAGTTTCTGAGATTTGTTGCACATTTCGGATGCCGATTCTGAATCATTTGTATACCAATGCATTGTTAATATAATCACCTAGAATGGGGATATTCAAGAAGATGAATTATTAGGGTTTCACTAAGAATAATCCATATGTAGTATGAGGTGCTCTTCAAACGCAATCCATGACTTATAAATGATTTCTGGACATGATGATCTTCATGTTAATAATTGGAACGAAGTATGTTTAGCGGTAACAATTGTTATGAACTTATAAACTTTGCCAAGAAGGATCGCTTGTGGAAGAACGAAATTGTAGGGATGAATTAATCTAGAACTCGGTTGAAATGTGTTAAATAACCGAACCAAGTATTAGAATTGATAATCGGGAATCGAAGTGTGAATTCATGCTTAATTGAATATCCTTGAACTCGTAGACGTCGACCTTCATCTCAATTATGGTCATTTTACTCGCATGAAATATGTCCTTAGTACGACCGAGCGTTCGTCGAATGAGTTGAACCGTGAATCGGCTAACTTAGAGTGTTAACCCGGCCGTAGTAGACATTAGATGTTCGTACATTTAAATTTGTTACATAAGTTGAGTTGTCGTTATTTCCTATTGTTTAAGGTTCGAGGTTTGCAAACGATTAATCGAAGGAGCAGCCTTCGAGTTTGTTGAAGTCGTGAAGTCTTTATCCCTTGCCATCTTTCAAAGGCAAGTACTATATTTATTCGTAGTGATGTCGGTTATGTTGATTGTTGTATTGTGTATATGTGTTGCGATTGTTTGTCCACCATGCGTTGATCCGACGGGATCATCATGGGAATCTATAGTTGTGGGCGCTGGATCTAGGTATTTCCACCATGCGTTGGTCCGACGGGATCATCATGGGAATCTATAGATGTGCGTGCTTGATCGTTGGAATACCACGAGTATGTTGAGATTGATGTGATATATTGTACATTGTTACTGTTTCTCGTTGAAGATACTTGTCGTGATTATTGTTAATATTTTTAATGTTAGGGATTGTCGAAGAAACCCTTGTTGTATAATTATCGTACTTGTACTAGCATCGTTGTGCTAATCCCTTCAGGGGTGGACATTTGTTTTATGTTCAGGATCCAGGAGAGCGGGAAAACAACCACTAGAGCTGCATGACGACGAGGGTGCAGAGTGATGTTACGGCCGGATTATTTTGTCATATGTTTGTGTTGTTTTAATAAAGTACTCGAGTACACTGTCGTTTGTGTAACACCCCCAAGTTATTCAGGGTATATTACAGCGCTGTGAGCCCCACTGTGGGACCCACAAGGCTATTTTTACGCGGAACCATGAACTTTGACTGATAAGGTCCAAGTACAATCAAATAGAAGACGACCAAAAATGGTATTCAAAACAATATCCAATAAATCCGAATACAACACATCACGATTAAATACTGCGGCAACACAGGCCGAAACGTCAAGGAATATGAAAACAGTACTCGAGTACTCAAAAACCATCCAAGTACAACATCACTAGATGGAAGAAATACAAAACATAACCAGAGACAAAACACAACATCACACTTGCCCATCATCTTCATGCCGACCCGATACGTGCCTCTTCGCTTTCCTGGATCCTAAAATACATGAAAGGTACTTCCCCCATAAAGGGGTTAGCCGTCAAATAGCCAGTACAAGTATATCAAATATGAAACACAATACTTCTCGACAATAAAGTAAATGTAATCATCCTTTCATAAATTGAAGACTAGTATTCCGGAATAACTAAATCTCATTTCAATACATACATGATTAACCATGGAACCGCACCAAAGGCAACAGACCCCTCTGAGGCCCCGTCGGACCCTCCCAGAGTGGCTAACCCAAACTATTCATGGAACCACACCAAAGGCCACGAAACCCTCTGAGGACCCGTCGGTCCGTCCCAGAGTGAATATATACAATCATACAATTCATATACCTCACTTTCAAAGTCGAGAACGTACAATCATAAACATATACTTGCCTTTGAGACATCGAGAAATTGGAAGGAAAAGAGTATAAGTAGGTCCAAGAATGCACTTCCGGCAGCTAAACGATTCGCAAGGAATACGATAATCAATAATCCATACTCAAATCACACGAAGAAACTCTCGAAACCCACCTACGATTCACGAAACTACAAGGGTAAACATCTAGAGGTTGGAAAATCATACAAACCCTCTCACGTCCGAACAAGGTACAAAACAATCCATATAATCGTAGGGGAAACATGGATACAGGGTAGATACATCATAATCTCAAGGTTCTCAAGCTCCAAAATAGATAAATCGGGCGAATCTAAGAAAATACCCAAAATTAGGATTCTAAGGATTTTTACCTCGATTTGGAAGATAGAAATGGGTTAAATGTTGTGAAATCTTTGTTATCCAACTCAAGATGATGATTGTTGAAGAAGGACCTCCTCAAATTGCCCCAAATTGCCTCTCCCGAGCTCTCCCGATCGAAAAAAGTGAAAATGATGAAGAATGGCAAGTGTGGGGTAAACTATCCCTTATTTACTGCATCCAGTCTAGCGCACGCTATGCCTCAATATTAGCGTGTGCTAACGGGGTCACCCGATAGTCCAGTGGCTTCTTCCAGCATCGTTAGCATGTGCTACGTATAATGTAGCATGTGCTAACGCCTTCTTCTAGCGTGCGCTATCCGAGAGTTAGCGTGCGGTACCTGGTAGTTGTTGCCCAGAAATGGGATACAGAACCTATTGTCCTATGCCCTGCTAGATCCTTATTGTGTGCTACTGTGATTGTTTAGCATGCGCTATCACTACATCTAGCTAGCGCTGTCTTCTACACATAGCGTGCGCTATGAGTTCTCCATTCCAGTCCAGTACCTACTGGACTGGATGCCTCAAATACACTAGTAGTGCGTGCTAATAGTGATTGATAGCATGCGCTACTAGTACTTAAATAGCGTGCGCTATAAAGGGAATCTAGCGTGTGCTACCCTTCACACACAGGTGATAACATCGCATCCAAGATCCAAAACAGCAACGATCCGAACAAGAAAGAGTAAATTCCTAATGATATGAACTCCAAGATCAATCTCAACTTACTAAGCACTTACAACGAGTGTCATCACAGAAGTACCAAAGCGGAAAATTTACAAAAAGTACGGGTATTACATGTTGGGATTCGGTGCCTAAAAACGAAGGCCCAGCGGAAGCGGTAAAACGAAAATTAATTCGATCCGAATCCCTACGAGGATCGATCGAGCTACGTATATACGAATATCAAAAACGAATTCACAAGAGATATAGAAACTCACCCTTGTAGTCCGTTGATTAGATGGATAACCTTCTCTTGAGCTATTCCCCAAGTTTTGCTTGATCTCTACAAATCTATTCCGCTTCAAGCCCTTGAATGATCCAACGAAAAAAGCACCGCGTCTCTACTTGCCACGCGCCGGAAAAACGAACGAAATGACAACACCTTGCTATCCTCCGAGGATACGGCTAGAGCTAGGTGATGAAGCTTTTTATTATTACACTCTAAGTGTATAATATATATATCTCTTTTGATTTCTTGATTTTTCTCTAAGAACCACCAAGAACACTAAAGAAGATGATGAAGACTTTGAGAAAAGTTTTTTTTTCTCTCTCTCTCTCTCTCTCTCAAAACTCACGTTGGAAATGGAATGGAATGAGAAGTGAGAGATGTCCTCTTCCCTTTATTCAACTCTCACATTAATAATACAAATCATGCCACATGATTTTAAACCCCACAATGTCATGTTTTTTCATATAAAATGAAAGCAACAAGACAAGAGGAAAGTGAGTGGAAACAAAGGGGGGGCGGCTACTATGCAAAAACGGACGAGTTCGGTTCGTTTCGGACTCCCGTGAGTCCAAACAGATAAACTACGATTCCGTTCCGATGTATTTGTATCGATTAATTAATCTAATTAATTAAACATATCAAATACAAAATAACATAATTAATTTCTCCAAGAAATAATTATATTCATGAATTAAATTAATCACCAGTGATATATTTAATTCATTAAGCCGTAAATTAATTTATCCGATAAATCGATTTAAACATCCAATGTCCAAAATTTAGATATCCAATATCTAATATTCATAATGAGAGAATTAGCTTGATTCATTCCGTCGTCAATCCTAATGCGCGACTCGGTAGGTCCGTCTGAGTCAACAATGGGAGGAACCAAAGAGTAGTAGCACCACCTAGCCAGCCTGGCGGCCTACACTATACCCCAACAGAGAACGAATGATTGGGATCATTCAAGAACCATTCTGTCGTGAATACCAGTATACGTATAAACCCTTCTTTCAAATGTCCCGAACAAGTTATAGGGTCACGGTCAGTCAAACCCCATCCGTACTTGCCGCTATGCATGCGTTAATGCAAATTGAGATCATTGAGCTCTCGTTTATCCAATACAACTAGCTCCAATGCTTTGGATAAAGACTTATGATCTCATCGGCCAGTAACCACATAGGACATATAACCCACTCACTAACGGGAGAAAGAATTCTATCTTGGTATTCAGTAGGACCTGCTACTTACCCATCAAGATACACGTCGAGGTTGACCCCCGCTTTCCGGTTTATAGGGTCGAACTACTCTAATGAAAATCTTGACGTCACAATCACATCCCTACTAAATCCTCAAGTCGAAGGTTCACGAATACCTATCACGACCTTTCGATTCCATCATTGACTGTCCCGGAGTGAAATCCGTGTGACGAATCGAGGGTGAGTCGGTTCGAGTATACTAATCCAATTAGCATACCTATAACGTGTGCTCCCACTAGCCATTAGTGTTCGACAGGCACTCTCCTTGCCAAAGAACACATCATACAAGTCTTCACATAAACTTAACGCCCAGTCAAGTTTCATCGACTTGCGAACAATTAAGTATTTGAGCTATAAACCTTTCCAGTGCCGACCCCCTTATATAATAAGGAGTGGAACGTTTTGCTCTCAAATACACGGACTAGTTTCTATATGTATATTTACGAGTTAGGAATGCCAGTAACTACCAGTAAATAAAGAAACATCCATTGCCTTATATTAATGATTTACATAATTACAATTACAATGCCCTCACTCAACATCATCTGAGTGGCATTCGAGGGCATACTCCTAACAATCTCCCACTTGCACTCAATGCCACACACTATGGTATCTAATACCCATGTTCTCTAGATGACGCTCCAAGCTAGTCTGAGAAAGTGGCTTGGTCAGTGGATCGGCGACATTGTCGGCCGAGTCTACTCTGTGCAGCACAATGTATCCCTTGAGAACAAATTCTCTTACGAGATGATACATCCTCTCAATATGTTTGGTGCTGTTGTGAAACCTTGGCTCCTTGGCCTGTGCTACAGCTCCGTCGTTGTCGCAAAGATGAACAGTACTCAACACATGGTATCACTTGAAGTTCTCCCAGAAACTTCTTAATCCAGAACCCTTCCTTGGAAGCCTCCGAGGCTGCTTGATACTCAGCCTGTCAGGTGGAATCAGCAGTCGCACTTTGCTTGGCGCTACGCCAAGATACTGCTCCTCCATTAAGAGTAAATATGTAGCCAGAAGTAGACATCGAGTCGTCCTTCAGTCCTTGGAAGTCCGAATCAGTGTATCCCACCACATCCAATTCTCCACCGCCATACATCATAACCATATCTCTAGTCCTTCTCAAGTACTTGAGAACGTTCTTTACGGCAGTCCAATGTTCCCTACCTGGGTTTGCCTGAAACCTACTCACCACGCTTACAGCATGCGCAATGTCAGGTCTCGTACACAACATAGCATACATAAGGCTACCCACGACCGAAGCATATGGTATATTACTCATTTCCTTTCGTTGTTCCTCACTTTAAGGACACATCTTCAAGGTGAGTTTTATTCCATGTCGCATCGGTAGGAACCCTCTTTTAGAATCATCCATCTTAAATCGCTTTAAGATTTTATCTATATAGAGGGCTTGGGAAAGACCTATTGTTCTCTTCGTTCTATCCCGGTAGAACCGAATTCCAAGAATATAGGTGGCTTCTCCCAAGTCTTTCATGGAGAAATTACTCGAAAGCCAAGCATTCACAGAATGGAGCATTCCCACAGCATTACCTATTAGTAGAATGTCATCCATATATAGTACTAGAAATGCGATCTTGCTCCCACTAACCCTCTTGTATACACAAGGTTCCTCCTCATTTTGCATGAAGTCAAACTCTTTGACTGCCTCGTCAAAATGAAGGTTCCAACTATGCGACACTTGCTTCAGTCCATAAATGGAACGCTGAAGCTTGCACACTTTCAGAATATCGACTTCGGACACAAAACCTTTAGGCTGCTCCATATAGATTTCCTCCTCGAGGAATCCATTAAGGAAACCCGTCTTTACGTCCATTTGCCATATCTCATAATCGTGGTAGGCAGCTATAGCAAGCATCATGCGAATAGACTTGATCATGGCTATGGGCGAGAAGGTATCGTGGTAATCGATCCCTTCCTTTTGGGTATAACCCTTTGCCACAAGCCTGGCCTTATAGGTGTCAACCTTGCCATCACCATCAGTCTTTCTCTTGTAGATCCACTTGTTCCCAATAGGCACTATGCCCTTGGGGCGGTCTACTAGAGTCCAGACCTGATTTACATGTATCTAGTCTATCTCAGCTTCCATAGCTTCACGCCATTTCGCGGAGTCTACATCCACCAACGCTTGGTCATAGGTCGTCGGGTCGGTCTCTTGGCTATCACTTGGAACCTCATGGAGACCCAGCTCCTCCAAGTGCACAAGCCCATACCTCTCAGGTAAATGAGACACCCTACTAGACCTACGAGGTGGTTGTACTTGTGTTTCAGAAGGTTCGGTTCCAGTTTCTTGCACAGGTGTCTCCCGAGGAGTTTCATTGTATTCTTCTAAGGAAATACTTCTACCTGCTCCGCCTTCCTGAATGAACTCATCTTCCAAGAAATGTGCTTGTAAAGCAACAACGATCTTTCGATCTTCGGGCATGTAGAATAGATATCCCATCATCCCAGATGGGAATCCAATGAAATGTCCCTTCGCGGACCTAGCTTCCAACTTCTCCATCTTAGTCTTCTTGACATAGACGGGACATCCCCAAATCCTAATGTGATTAAGACTTGGTTTCCCGCCCTCCCACATCTCATGTGGAGTGTTAGGAACGGATTTGGAAGGACATCTGTTCAAGATGTAAGCAGTCAGGAGTGCATACCCCCATAGGTAAATCGGTAAGTCAGTATAGCCCATCATGGAACGGACCATGTTCAACAAGGTCCGGTTCCTTCTTTCTGACACACCATTTAACTGAGGAGTACCTGGAGGTGTTAGTTGTGAAACTATTCCATGTTCCTTAAGGAACTCGTCAAACTCCGTACTCATATACTCACCACCTCAGTCTGACCGAAGTGCTTTGATATGATTACCAATTTGTTTCTCGACTAGGGCCTTGAATTCCAAGAATTTCTCAAAAGCCTCGGATTTATGTTTCATTAAGTATACATAACTATACCTAGTATGATCATCTGTAAACGTAATGAAATAATGATATCCGTCACGTGCTGCTTCCAAAGCACCACAAACGTCGGTATGGATTAATCCCAGTTTATTAGCGGCTCTTTGAAAAGTCCCTGTGAAGGGGGACTTAGTCATTTTGCCTTTAAGGCAAGATTCACAAGTAGGAAAGGGATCCGATCCCAATGGACCCATAAGTCTGTCTTTTTCCATCTTGTAAACCTTGGTCTGACCAACATGACCAAGTCTTAGATGCCATTTCAAAACTTGATTGGTTTCATCGCTACCATGTTTTCTAGTCATAGTATTCACAACTACTTTGTTGCTAAGATATAGATGATACAATCCATTTAACAACGTAGCGGTACCCACTAGTTTATTTCTAAAATAAATTTTACAGGAACCATCACCAATGAAAAATGAAAAGCCTTTTCGGTCCATGACCGGAATGGATACAATGTTTTTGTGCCCCTTGGGCAAAACAAGTACATCTTCTAAAGTCAGGACAAAACCGGATTCCAAACCCAAAAGAAGTGATCCTATGTCGGTCGCCTCGACACTATGCCCGCTTCCGACTGTGATCATAACTTCTCCAGCTCCAAGCTTCCTACTTTGTTCCAGATCCTGATTCACGGTACAAATATGAGAACTTGCACTAATCCAGATTCAGAAGTAGAAAATACAGTAGCAGAACAATTTGTTTCCAAAACTAAAAGTTCTGTACCTGAAGCGCCATGAAGAATCGGACAGTCTCTAGTCCAGTGTCCCAGCTCACCGCATTTGAGACAAGCATCCTTTTTCTTCTTGTTCTTTGGAACCATCGGGGCCATGCCCTTTCCCTTAAGGTCCTTAGCTTGTGGTTCAGTCCGCTTCTTGGTCTTTTTCTTCTAATCCCGGAGTGAAATCCGTGTGACGAATCGAGGGTGAGTCGGTTCGAGTATACTAATCTAATTAGTATACCTATAACGTGTGCTCCCACTAACCATTAGTGTTCGACAGGCACTCTCCTTGTCAAAGAACACGTCATACAAGTCTTCACATAAACTTAACGCCCAGCCAAGTTTCATCGACTTGCGAACGATTAAGTATTTGAGCTATAAACCTTTCCAGTGCCGACCCCCTTATCTAATAAGGAGTGGAACGTTTTGCTCTCAAATACACGGACTAGTTTCTATATGTATATTTACGAGTTAGGAATGTCAGTAACTACCAGTAAATAAACAAACATCCATTGCCTTATATTAATGATTTACATAATTACAAGTACAATGCCCTCACTCAACATCCTCTGAGTGGCATTTGAGGGCATACTCCTAACATTACACTCTCTCCATCTAAAAGGAAGTTTTGTCCCGAAACTTAAGAAATAAAAAGTTCGGGGTATTCCGATTGCATTTTCTCTTCCATCTCCCACGTCGCATCCTCGGTCCCATGTCTCGACCACTGCACTTACCAACGGGATGGTTCTGTGCCGAAGTTGCTTCTCACGATGTTCAAGGATCCTCACCGGACTCTCCGAAAAGGTAAGGTCCTCGGCCACATCGATCTCACCATAGTCGATAATATGACTTGGGTCCGACACGTACTTCCTCAACTGAGAAGCATGAAAAACACTATGGACATGACTCAAAGTTGGAGGCAACGCCAAGCGGTAAGCTAAATCTCCAACCCTATCTAAAATTTCAAACGGTCTGATATACCGCGGACTAAGTTTTCCCTTTTTCCTGAAGTGGAAAACTCCTCTAGTCGGCGACACCTTGAGTAGAACATGGTCTCCCACTTTGAATTCTAAAGGTCGACGACGAGTATCAGCATAAGATTTCTGACGGCTCTTGGCAGTCAACAACCGTTCCCATATAATAGAAATCTTCTCCTTAGTCTCCAACAACATATTCGGTTCCATTCCGACTAGCTCCGAAGCCTCGTCCCAACATAACGGTGATCTACACCGCCTACCATAGAGTGCCTCAAACGGTGACATTTTGATCGATGCATTCCAACTATTATTGTAGGCAAACTCGATCAACGGGAAGTGAAGCTCCCAATCATTACTCCAGTCTAGGGCACAAGCCTGCAACGTATCCTCCAATATTTGAATCGTCCGTTCTATCTGCCCGTCTAACTGGGGGTGAAAAGACGTGCTCAATCTCAACTCGGTGCCCAAAGCCTCATGAGCGGCTTGCCAAAAATGCGATACGAAGCGACCATCTCGATCGGAAACAATAGTCTTAGAGGCACCATGCAATCTCACAATCTCGGTTACAAAAGTTCGAGCCAATCTCTCTGGTCCCCAAGTGTCCTAAATACCTAGGAAGTGTGCAGACTTGGTTAATCGATCGACAATTACCCAAATCATATTTATTCTGGCTCTAGTTCACGACATCCCCGTGATGAAATCCATAGAGATATCTTCCCACTTCCACTCGGGAATGGGAAGAAGCTTCAACAACCCCGCCGGTCATTGATGTTCAATCTTGACTTGTTGACATGTCAAGCATCGTAGTACAAACTCTGTGACATCTTTCTTCATATTATTCCACCAAAAATTTCACTTCAAGTCCTTGTACATCTTACTCGTTCTGGGGTGGATAGAGTAAGACGTAGCATGGGCTTCTCGGAGAATTATCTGCCTCAACTCTAGATCATTCGGAACACAAAGCCTGCCCTGAAATTTCAGAATACTATCCCCATGGATCATAAAACTAGGGACTTTTCCTTTAATTACATCTCCCTTTAGTTGAGAGATCATCGGGTCACTCCACTGTTTCCCTTTGATGTCGTCAATTAAGGACGAAGTAATTTCGAGAGTGCACAACCGTCCTTGCACTCTTTGAAGCCAAACTTCTATTCCTTGCTCGATTAAATTCTAATGAATCTTCATCTGAGATGTAAGAACCTCTAGCATCTAAAGCGATGCCGATTTGTGGCTCAAAGCGTCCGCGACGACGTTGGCCTTTCCCGGATGGTAAAGAATTTTCAAATCGTAATCCTTTATCAATTCCAACCAATGTCTCTGTCTCATATTCAGCTCTTTATGACAAACGATATACTTCAAACTCTTGTGATCGGTATAAATCCGACATGGAGAGCCATACAAATAATGCCGCCAAATCTTAAGTGCGAAGACAATTGCGGCCAACTCCAAATCATGAGTAGGGTAGTTCATCTCATACGGCTTCAATTGTCGTGATGCAAAAGATATCGTCTTATCATGCTGCATAAGCACACACCAAAGCCCTTGTCCTGAAGCCTCTCTATAAACTGCAAATCCTTCATTACCCTGTGGTAAATCTAGAATCGGAACTGAGGTCAAACGTCTCTTCAGCTTCTCAAAGCTGTGTTATCTCTCGACAGTCCAAACAAACTTTTCTGTCTTCTGGAGTAACTGCATAAGAGGCCGGGCGAGTTTCGACAACCCCTCGACAAACCGACGGTAATACCCAGCAAGACCCCAAAAGCTACGAACTTCTTTAACATATTTAGGTGGTGCCCAATCTAGCACTGGCTCAATCTTCTGCGGGTGTACACGAACCCCTTCGGTCGAAATCACATAGCCGAGAAACATAACTTCTTCCAACCAGAACTCACATTTCGAGAATTTTGCATAGAGGCGCTCGTCTCTCAAAATATCTAGTACCAAACGCAAGTGTCGGGCATATTTCTCCTTATCCCGAGAATAAATCAAGATGTCATCACTAAAGACGATCAGACATTTGTCAAGATACTTGATGAATATCTTGTTCATTAGTTGCATGAATACTGCCGGTGCGTTAGTCAATCCAAAAGGCATGACCACAAATTCATAATATCCGTACCTCTTCCGAAACGCAGTCTTCGGAACGTTGGACTCTTTCACCCGGAGCTAATAGCATCCTGACCTCAAATCAATTTTGAGAACACTGCGGCTCCCTGCAACTGATCAAATAAATCATCTATACGAGGCAAAGGATACTTATTCTTGATGGTCACTTTGTTTAGCTCACGGTAATCAATGCATAAACATAATGAACCATCCTTCTTCCTCACAAAAAGAACAGGTGAGCCCCAAGGCGAAGCGCTCGGTCTGATGTACCCTTTCTCCAATAGTTCTCCTAGCTGACTCTTTAATTCTTGCATCTCAGAAGTCTTCATCCGATACGGCGCCTTAGAAATCGGAGCCGCGTCAGGCTCTAAGTCCGCAGAAAATTCTATCTCTCGATCGGGCGGTAATCTCGGGAGGTCATCCGGAAAAACATTGGGATATTCATTAACAACTGGAATCAAATAGAAATCGACTTCGTTCCCTTTCGTCTTCAAAGCATAACACTAATAGCCCGTGCAACCTTTATTCAAAAGTTTTACGGCCTTCATGGCGCTGATAAGCAACTTAGGTTGGCCTGATTTGCATCCCATAAAGGAGTACTCGGAACTGTCTTCCGTCATCATAGTGATAACCTTAGTGCGGTAGTTCATAATCGCTTGGTGATTATTAGGCCAATCCTCGCCGAAGATCACATCCTCGCCCTCCATATCAACCACAATCAAGTTTGACAGCCAATCCATATCGGCTATATTCACCAGAACATTTCTAATCTCCCGATTCCACACGATTCTATCCCTGCTAGGTAGTTTCACAACGAAAGGATCGCAAGCAGTCATACAAGTTACATTCAAACGGTGTACACACTCCAAGGAGATGAAAGAATGTGTAGCACCTAAATCAAAAACTATACGAAATGGATGAGATAGGATATGAATGGTACCTGAGGTCATCGCCACGTCGGGTTCGTCTGCTCGATGCATCTCATAGACTCTTGGGTGTGTCGAGCCGATGCTAGAATCTTCCCCGTAGCGTTCTGACTCCATCCCCATCCCCTTCCGTAACTCTGATGTGACTGACCAACCGGTTGCCGTTGATTCATACTCTGATCTATAGGTGTTGGGGCCGAAACCCGAGTGTCCAAAGTCTAATCTTGTTCGGGGCAATAAGCTGTTCTATGCCCCATCTTTCCACAAGTATGACACTTCAGAGGTGGGAAATTGCACTCCACATTAATGTGGTCTGGGTGACCATAATTAAAACAGGTTGCCAGGTAAGGTAAAGTGCCTGGGGTAGAACAGAAGCTCTTCTTCCCTCTAAGAGATCGTGACGACTGCCCAACAGAATGGTTAGCCGTCCGGGGTTTCTGGAAGTTTCCACCTCTAGAACTAGAAAAGTTACCAGTGGTCTTATGCTTTTTCGATTCCTCCATGGTATCATTGTGGGGACTCAACATGTCATAGGCCAAGGCCCTGTCTTGGTAATCTTTCAAGGTAGTACAAGCAAACCCGGCCATATAACGCCGTAAATCCATACTCATCCACATATCAAAGTAATGGATATTGTCACGCTCATCCCCCACGTGATTCTTCACGTGGATCAGTTGTTGATTGTACTCTACTATCGCCTGCGAAAATGGAATGTTCTGTGGCTTAGCCTCAAAAAAGGCTCGGATTCTGCCTTCTTGCACTGGCCAAGGACAAAACTCGGCCTCCAGTAGCTCTTTAAACTCTCTCCACGTAGAAACATGATCATGTGGCTTAATAACTTGCCACCACGTTTCGGCTTCCTTGGTAAGGAAGTACTGAGCAATCGGTACCTTCCTCGCTTCCGGACAATCAACCACTTCGAAGACTTTCTCTAACTCTGCTAACCAATTATCCCAACCCATCGGGTCTGTAGCACCGCTGAACTGTGAAGGGTACATATGGATCACATTCTGAAGCAAGGCATCCGATGTAGGGTTCAGGTTGTCCAGTTGTACGGCTTAGTCCAGGATAGTCATCTGATTAGCTAGTTGTTGAAGGACATTCGTAACTCCAATATCTGCGCTATTTCCTTGGCCGGTCGATTGGTCGTGCTGACCCTCGATATAATTGAACTGAGTTAGATAAACTAGGGGTGGTCGACCCCACAACGGAACTGAGGGAAGCGGCCGTGCCACTCCCTCGTCCGCGTCCATGACCATGGCCTCGCCTCTGTCCCCTATCAGCAGACATTCTAAAGGACGCACAAAGCACGTAAGTACAATTCAAACCGTACATCATCGAAGTGACCGATTCCCAAAATACCAAATCAAAAGCAAAGCTATTACAGAAACACTAGGAGAGTAAGAGGTCCTACAAGTACCGGTCGCACTGTGATGATGGCAATGTAGTGATACTGTAGATAAACGATGACTCAATCAACCCAAAAGACCGACAACCTAGGTATCCATAAACCTAAGCTCTGATACCATATTCTGTAACACTCCCAAGTTATTCAGGGTATATTACAGCGCCGTGAGCCCCACCGTGGGACCTACAAGGCTATTTTTACACGGAACCATGAACTTTGACCGATAAGATCCAAGTGCAATCTAATAGAAGACGACCAAAAATGGTATTCAAAACAATATCCAATAACTCCGAATACAACAAATCACAATTCAATACTGCGGCAACACAGGACGAAACCTCAAGGAATACAAAAATAGTACTCGAGTACTCAAAAACCATCCAAGTACAACATCACTGAATGGAAGAAATACAAAACATAATGAGAGACAAAACACAGCATCACACTTACCCATCATCTTCATGCCAACCCGGTACGTGCGTCTCCACTTTCCTGGATCCTGAAATACATGAAAGGTACTTCCCCCATAAAGGGGTTAGCCGTCGAATAGCCAGTACAAATATATCAAATATGAAACACAATACTTCACGACAATAAAGTAAATGTAATCATCATTTCATCAATTCAAGACTAGTATTCTAGAATAACTAAATCTCATTTAAATACATACATAATTAACTATGTAACCGCACCAAAGGCAACGAAACCCTCTAAGGCCCTGTCGGACCCTCCCAGAGTGGCTAACCCAAAATATTCATGGAACCGCACCAAAGGCCCCAGAACCCTCAGAGGACCCGTCGGTCCATCGCAGAGTGAATATATACAATCATACAATTCATATACCTCACTTTCAAAGTCGAGAACGTACAATCATAAACATATACTTGCCTTTGAGATTATCCGCCTCAATGATTAATAACAATGATTACAACAACACCTTAGATCGACATCAATATTAACAACAACAACCGATACATCGATACCGCGAACCGGTGATCGATAATAACATTAACAACAAATATCTCAATGCCTTACCGGCCATTAATGAATGATAATAAACATTTGGCATAATTGCCGAAGAGTATCGTATCGAACGATCCCCTAATATCAATGAACTTATGACGAGAATAAGTCTCGGAATGATACAACACATCCATACACATATATGATAACATTAATCTCATTGACTAGTACAAGTATAAAACTTGCCTCAACCGAAGGCGATGAAATCCTTCCACGAACAACGAACGACATGTTCCGATAAATACAAGCGCTCGAACAACCTTGAATGAAATACAATTCATTCAATAATACAATATCGAACAAAAACAACACAACGATCGAAGGAAACTCTTTGAGACATTTAATCGAACACTAAATGTTCAAAGTTCCTCAAGAACCTAAGAATCATCAATTGGGTTGACCGAATCGAAGATATGGATATACAATCCATAGAACATGATTAATAATGTTTACTAACATCAACCGATTCATCAAATTCGGATGGACAATGAAAATCAAGAAGAAATCTCGAAAAATCAAATTTTAGGAGATTTCAAGAAATTACCTCAATCCGACGAAGAACAATGATTAGATGTTGATATGATCACCTAGAGCCTCCTCAAAACATGATTGGATGGAGTAGACTCGATCATAATCACAAACCCTAGTCGGATCGCCCGAATACTGCGAGAAGAAGGAGAGAAAGGGTGAGGTGAAAACCCGTTTGACCCCCCTTATATACTCCAGTGACGCACGACCAAATGTCCGTGTGTTTGGTCGTGCGCCAGGCCACTCCCCGACCACTAATCCCTTGCACGAGCAGCACGTACGAGCATTTGCTCGTGTGTCTTGCTCGTGTGTCCCTGATGGTGGCCAAAGTGTACTGTCCAAATCTGATGCCACGCACGAGCAGCTGCTCGTGTGTCATGCTCGTGCATCCCTGCTGAGTGCCAAAATGACAAGGGAACACAAAAATGACAGGACACACATGCCTACACACGACTTACACGATAATAAGTCACGTCCAATTGGTGAAACAATCATGGAACTCCCAACACAAAGCGGCCAATCATGATGATAATGAAAATATTCTCGTATCGATCCCCGAACAGAGATGAGTGATGAATAAAAACTGATACACGACTCCAAGATACGCTGAAAGATGAACACGAAATGAATGAATACGAATGACGAATGATTATTACTGAGTGAAAAAATTCTGAGTGGCAATTACTGAATGATAATTAATGAATTCACAACCGGGTATTACATACTCCCCACCTTAAAAAAGTTTCGTCCTAGAAACTAAGGGTAAACAACTCGGGATATGAACTATCCATCAGGATCTGAAAACAACATCTCGATGAATGCTCATCAATGCGAAACACTTCGCCTGCACAATTGGGCCAACTCCCCATAAGCACTGACTCACGCCTCAAAAGAAAAAGCGACAACGCACATATAGTCCTCGAGACCATATCAATCACACGCCCAAGTCCTCATGACTTGACGTCTTGAATCACAATGAACAATTACCCAGATCATCACAAAATCTCGGGTACAACACAAAAAGAATGCATCAAATTACCCAAATCTCAAGATTGTCAAATACGATCATTATAAGATAGATCGACAATAAATGATCCACAACCACGATACATTAATACGGATTAATTTACACATTAATCCGAAAATAGAGAAAGGAAAATACAAAGATTAAGGCTACATATCAAATGTACCCAACACCAATCTCTTCCAGATAATCGATCTCCTGGATCTCTTCGATTCAAGGAAGACCCAAATCTGAACTCAATGTTCAATATGATCCCAGAAAGTCATAAGGACAAGAATGACCACAATGAATGATAATGAATCTAAATCCAACAAGGATCAAGAATGACTCACCGGGATGGAATGATAACGTATTGAGTGATAACTCAATCAAATGTTTGGAACCATTGTTCCCTGTGAAGTGAATGATTAGTTTGATAATTATAAGTCTCAACGTGATTGATATATATGATGAATGAATTATATGAATGAATGAACGACAATGAAATGAATGATTATCCTATTACCGGGCAAGGATTAACTTGCTCAAAACCGGAGATGAATGTCCTTACCTCGGGCTCTCGAAGCCTGATAGGACCCCTTGAATGAAGCACGAGCTGGAGTAACAAAGTCCCTCGAGGCCCTTGAGCTCTCTCGAGATCCACCGGCACTAGAACTCCTGCAGTATTTCTGAAGGTGTCCCTGCCGCCCACACCGAAAACAAATAACGGCCCGCATTGAGCACCGGGTGCTACGATGTCCTATTACATCACATTTAAAGCAAACAATGGTCGAACTCGTGGCCTTAGAAGAGGACGCTCCCTCCGCACGAAGACGACTAGAAAATGACCTCTTGGATGTCGGAGCCCGATGTCCCTCTGAACGAGCCGACATTCTAGTCCTCTCACCCGAAGAAACTGAAGGATGCTTCTGTAAGCTCCTTGATTAAAAGCTCTACTCCAAGAGCCTTCCTGATGAACTCACTAAGTGAATTACAATTGTGATTGAACAACTGCATCCTCAACTGCGGATTTAGCCTCTTGCTAAAATATTTGATCTTATCCGCCTCAGTACGGATAACTGACGAAGCAAACTGAAGTAGTCCCTGAAACTTCTCAGCAATGATAATAACACCCTCGTCCTCGACGGACTCGGGGTTTAAAACCTCTGACAACTTGGCTTCATGAAGTGGAGCCGGATAATACCTCTCTAACATGAGGGTCTTGAACTCACTCCAACCACAATCGCGATCGGCGGGTTTCACAGAAAGCCACCACGAATAAGCACCCTTAATCAAGTAATAAGCCGCTACTGCCACTTTACTCTCTTCTGGACACTGAACCATGTCGAAGAGTTTATCAAAATGCTCAATCCAATGAACAATATCAGCTGGTTCCGACGAACCCTCTCTGACGAGAGATATCGCCAACAATCTGATTCACTCCTCCAGTCTGTCCATGAAACGGAACCTGGAATCCCTGTTGCGGTGGACCACGAACCATCGAGGTTTGCATGGTCTCCACCATCCGCGTCATCTGAGTCATCTGGGCCATAATGCCCTGCATAAATATGAATGGGTCAACCCAAACACCTTCCAAGTGAGATGCCTCTCGGGTACGACTCCCTGACAGTGAATGATTATCTGACAGTGAATGAGTAGCATAGCTAACTGATGAACACATATTATCTCTCGCATTTGCATGGGCATTCACACGAGATCCCGGGTTTCGGCCCGCACTGCGGCCTCTTCCCCTGCATCCTCTGACAGCTCTATCCATACTGAAGTAGGAAAGCCACATGATGATTATAGGTCCCGCATGAATATCATACTATGATTACGTTACGGAATGATAAAAATGAAAATACACACTCCAGCACAATGAATGCATTAATAATGCAGTAAAATGATCATCGACATCACGCTGGAATATGATAAGATCGCATGAAAGGTCAAGTGGCGTGACATGAGTATCTGATGAAATTCCTGAAATGATTGCCTTGAACAGGTTAACAAGGTTGAAAATTTGATTCACAAGATCAACAACTGAACCGTGAGATGGACTGGATGATTAGTGAATTAATCTGAACAATGAGATTGACTAAGTGATGAATAAATTAACTGAGCAATGAAATTGACTGGGTGATGAATGAATTGACTGAGTGATGAATGAATTAACTGAGCAGTGATATTGACTGGTGATGAATGAATTAACTGAGTGATGAATGAATTAACTGAGCAATGATATTGACTGGGTGATGAATGAATTAACATGATCGACAAGATCAAAATGATGATTGAGGATTATTAGCTGATGAATGAATTGATCCTTAATGCTTACACAGGTCGCACATGCTCCAAAACAATTAGTCATGCACATCAATCGTAACAATAATATCACATATAGGTTTCAACAAAGCATGTATAGTTAATGACATGATGAATGTATGAACATAAATAGAATCGAGTCCTTACACAGGTCATACGAAGCTTCGAGGTCTCGCGATACTAGTCCTCACTTACGACTCAATTAATGAATGACTCGTGCAGTCGTACTAATATTACGACTCACAAAACCCGACTGACTAGATTGTCATAACCTGACAGTCCCACTACTACCGCATAGGTAGAGCCACATAACTTACATATCAGGGTATCTCATAACCCAACGCTCTGATACCATTCTTCTGTAACACCCCCAAATCCTATTGGGTTATTACAGTGCCGTGGACCCCACGCCAGGAGATCCACCAGGCGAACATGATTAAAATTACATTCAATTAAACAATAAGGGAAAATCATAGTCCCTACCATGATATCCGATACAGTATTCCGATAAGGAATTTCAACGACAACGATGGGCCTACATGGCCAAAAGTAAAAATACAACAATATCCACGAGTATCTGCTCGGGTAATACATAATGACAATGACTGACAAACTGGAGAACACTCCAACTGACTGACCAACATGAACAACTCGGACTAGTATCGCTCGAATGCCTCGTCGCCTTCATCATGCCTCTGTGTCTCAACTCTCTCCTCGCAAGCACCTAAAACATGAAAACATGTTCCGCCCCCACGGGGTCAGTCATCCAGATAATGAACATCAAATACGTGTATAACATGATATGCATCCAAAGGCAGAATGAAACGGTACAATGATGATAATAATATGAGATGCTCACAAACCAAGGTAAGAAACGAGCATTCGTGAAATACTATGCCCACGACATACTATTAATACCTGTTCGATATGTTAGAACATAAGTGCCCAACGGAGAATCATAATCACAGAATCCCACATTGAATTACACGACAGGAACCAAACCAGAACTGAATTAAATATGAATCACAATGCCCGAAGGCTCCAATGAAATTATCAAAACATCATAACGACCTAAAAGTCTCTCAGCCGAAGCTGTCAATCAACATAAACACTGAAACCGGAATAGCCCGAAGCTGTAGTTAATGTGGCTAATAAGATCATAACCACAACCGTGACCTACTGAGCTGTAGGTGTTGGGAAGCCAACCGCGAAGGTTCAAGCCCCAAGATTACCCATAAGATCATAAACACGACCGTGACCTACTGAGTTGTAGGTGTTGGGAAGCCAACCGCGAAGGTTCAAGCCCCAAACTTACCCATAAGATCATAAACACGACCGTGACCTACAGGTGTTGGGAAGGCAACCGCAAAGGTTCAAGCCCCAAACTTACCCATATGATCATAAACACGACCGTGACCTACTGAGTTGTAGGTGTTGGGAAGCCAACCGCGAAGGTTCAAGCCCCAAACTTACCCATAATAAGCACTAGCCGAGACTAGCCTCCAAAATATAATTAATCACAAACGACAAAGATTCGTAGATTACCGAATTCACGAGAATGATAGTGTGTTACCTTGAGTCGGCCAACACGATAATGATGAATCACGGATGGGCATCGTACTCGACAGTCCCAATTCAATACCTCGATTACCTTAGAATGGTCAATCGATAACAACGACACAACGAATGGGAACTATCCTCGATAGCCCCAATTCAATACCTCGATTGCCTTAGAATGGCCAACCGATAACAATGATGCAGCGGATGATTCAATATCTCGATTGCCTTATAAAGGTCAATCGATAACAATGATACAACAAATGATTGAGCACCTCGATTGCCTTAGAATGGCTAATCGATGACAATGATACAATGAATGATTGAGCACCTCGATTGCCTTAGAACGACTAATCGATGACAAGGATACAATGAATGCCTCGATACCTTTAATCGGCTACCGACGACGAAGATGATAATGAATACGACAATGCCTTCAATCGTCTAATACAACATGAATGACAGGACACCAACATTAATAACAATGATTACAACAACGCCTTAGATCGACATCAATATTAACAACAACAACTGATACATCGATACCGCGAACCGGTGATCGATAATAACATTAACAACAAATATCTCAATGCCTTACCGGCCATTAATGAATGATAATAAACATTTGGCATAATTTCCGAAGAGTATCGTATCGAACGATCCCCTAGTATCAATGAACTTATGACGAGAATAAGTCTCGGAATGATACAACACATCCATACACATATATGATAACATTAATCTCATTGACTAGTACAAGTATAAAACTTGCCTCATCCGAAGGCGATGAAATCCTTCCACGAACAACGAACGGCATATTCCGATAAATACAAGCGCTCGAACAACCTTGAATGAAATACAATTCATTCAATAACACAATATCGAACGAAAGCAACACAACGATCAAAGGAAACTCTTTGAGACATTTAATCGAACACTAAATGTTCAAAGTTCCTCAAGAACCTAAGAATCATCAATTGGGTTGAACGAATCGAAGATATGGATATACAATCCATAGAACATGATTAATAATGTTTACTAACATCAATCGATTCATCAAATTCGGGTGGACAATGAAAATCAAGAAGAAATCTCGAAAAATCAAATTTTAGGAGATTTCAAGAAATTACCTCAATCCGACGAAGAACAATGATTAGATGTTGATATGATCACCTAGAGCCTCCTCAAAACATGACTGGATGTAGTAGAATCGATCATAATCACAAACTCTAGTCGGATCGCCCGAATACTACGAGAAGAAGGAGAGAAAGGGTGAGGTGAAAACCCGTTTGACCCCCCTTATATACTCCAGTGACGCACGACCAAATGTCCGTGTGTTTGGTCGTGCGCCAGGCCACTGCCCGACCACTAATCCCTCGCACGAGCAGCACGTACGAGCACCTGCTCGTGTGTCTTGCTCGTGTGTCCCTGATGGTGGCCAAAGTGTACTGTCCAAATCTGATGCCACGCACGACCAGCTGCTCGTGTGTCATGCTCGTGCATCCCTGCTGAGTGCCAAAATGACAAGGGAACACAAAAATGACAGGACACGCATGCCTACACACGACTTACACGATAATAAGTCACGTCCAATTGGTGAAACAATCATGGAACTCCCAACACAAAGCGGCCAATCATGATGATGATGAAAATATTCTCGTATCGATCCCCGAACAGAGATGAGTGATGAATAAAAACTGATACACGACTCCAAGATACGCTGAAAGATGAACACGAAATGAATGAATACGAATGACGAATGATTATTACTGAGTGAAAAATTTCTGAGTGGCAATTACTGAATGATAATTAATGAATTCACAACCGGGTATTACATACTCTCCACCTTAAAAAAGTTTCGTCCTAGAAACTAAGGGTAAACAACTCGGGATATGAACTATCCATCAGGATCTGAAAACAACATCTCGATGAATGCTCATCAATGCGAAACACTTCGCCTGCACAATTGGGCCAACTCCCCATAAGCACTGACTCACGCCTCAAAAGAAAAAGCGACAACGCACATATAGTCCTCGAGACCACATCAATCACACGCCCAAGTCCTCATGACTTGACGTCTTGAATCACAATGAACAATTACCCAGATCATCACAAAACTCGGGTACAACACAAAAAGAATGCATCAAATTACCCAAATCTCAAGATTGTCAAATACGATCATTATAAGATAGATCGACAATAAATGATCCACAACCACGATACATTAATACGGATTAATTTACACATTAATCCGAAAATAGAGAAAGGAAAATACAAAGATTAAGGCTACATATCAAATGTACCCAACACCGATATCTTCCAGATAATCGATCTCCTGGATCTCTTCGATTCAAGGAAGACCCAAATCTGAACTCAATGTTCAATATGATCCCGGAAAGTCATAAGGACAAGAATGACCACAATGAATGATAATGAATCGAAATCCAACAAGGATCAAGAATGACTCACCGGGATGGAATGATAACGTATTGAGTGATAACTCAATGAAATGTTTGGAACCATTGTTCCCCGTGAAGTGAATGATTAGTTTGATAATTATAAGTCTCAACGTGATTGATATATATGATGAATGAATTATATGAATGAATGAACGACAATGAAATGAATGATTATCCTATTACCGGGCAAGGATTAACTTGCTCAAAACCAGAGATGAATGTCCTTACCTCGGGCTCTCGAAGCCTGATAGGACCCCTTGAATGAAGCACGAGCTAGAGTAACAAAGTCCCTCGAGGCCCTTGAGCTCTCTCGAGATCCACCGGCACTAGAACTCCTGCAGTATTTCTGGAGGTGTCCCTGCCGCCCACACCGAAAACAAATAACGGCCCGCATCGAGCACCGGGTGCTACGATGTCCTATTACATCACAGTTAAAGCAAACAATGGTCGAACTCGTGGCCTTAGAAGAGGACGCTCCCTCCGCACGAAGACGACTAGAAAATGACCTCTTGGATGTCGGAGCCTGATGTCCCTCTGAACGAGCCGACATTCTAGTCCTCTCACCCGAAGAAACTGAAGGATGCTTCTGAGTAAGCTCCTTGATTAAAAGCTCTACTCCAAGAGCCTTCCTGATGAACTCACTAAGTGAATTACAATTGTGATTGAACAACTGCATCCTCAACTGCGGATTTAGCCTCTTGCTAAAATATTTGATCTTATCCGCCTCAGTACGGATAACTGACGAAGCAAACTGAAGTAGTCCCTGAAACTTCTCAGCAATGATAATAACACCCTCGTCCTCGACGGAATTGGGGTTCAAAACCTCTGACAACTTGGCTTCACGAAGTGGAGCCGGATAATACCTCTCTAACATGAGGGTCTTGAACTCACTCCAACCACAATCGCGATCGGTGGGTTTCACAGAAAGCCACCATGAATAAGCACCCTTAATCAAGTAATAAGCCGCTACTGCCACTTTACTCTCTTCTGGACACTGAACCATATCAAAGAGTTTATCAAAATGCTCAATACAATGAACAATATCAGCTAGTTCCGACGAACCCTCAACAGTAGGCGGCCTCTGACGAGAGATATCGCCAACAATCTGATTCACTCCTCCAGTCTGTCCATGAAACGGAACCTGGAATCCCTGTTGCGGTGGACCACGAACCATCGAGGTTTGCATGGTCTCCACCATCCGCGTCATCTGAGTCATCTGGGCCATAATGCCCTGCATAAATATGAATGGGTCAACCCAAACACCTTCCAAGTGAGATGCCTCTCGGGTACGACTCCCTGACAGTGAATGATTATCTGACAGTGAATGAGTAGCATAGCTAACTGATGAACACATATTATCTCTCGCATTCGCATGGGCATTCACACGAGATCCCGGGTTTCGGCCCGCACTGCGGCCTCTTCCCCTGCATCCTCTGACAGCTCTATCCATACTGAAGTAGGAAAGCCACATGATGATTATAGGTCCCGCATGAATATCATACTATGATTACGTTACGGAATGATAAAAATGAAAATACACACTCCAGCACAATGAATGCATTAATAATGCAGTAAAATGATCATCGACATCACGCTGGAATATGATAAGATCGCATGAAAGGTCAAGTGGCGTGACATGAGTATCTGATGAAATTCCTGAAATGATTGCCTTGAACAGGTTAACAAGGTTGAAAATTTGATTCACAAGATCAACAACTGAACCGTGAGATGGACTGGATGATTAGTGAATTAATCTGAACAATGAGATTGACTAAGTGATGAATGAATTAACTGAGTGATGAATAAATTAACTGAGCAATGAAATTGACTGGGTGATGAATGAATTGACTGAGTGATGAATGAATTAACTGAGCAGTGATATTGACTGGTGATGAATGAATTAACTGAGTGATGAATGAATTAACTGAGCAATGATATTGACTGGGTGATGAATGAATTAACATGATCGACAAGATCAAAATGATGATTGAGGATTATTAACTGATGAACGAATTGATCCTTAATGCTTACACAGGTCGCACATGCTCCAAAACAATTAGTCATGCACATCAATCGTAACAATAATATCACATATAGGTTTCAACAAAGCATGTATAGTTAATGACATGATGAATGTATGAACATAAATAGAATCGAGTCCTTACACAGGTCATACGAAGCTTCGAGGTCTCGCGATACTAGTCCTCACTGATGACTCGATTAATGAATGACTCGTGCAGTCGTACTAATATTACGACTCACAAAACCCGACCGACTAGATTGTCATAACTTGACAGTCCCACTACTACCGCATAGGTAGAGCCACATAACTTACATATCAGGGTATCTCATAACCCAACGCTCTGATACCATTCTTCTGTAACACCCCCAAATCCTATTGGGTTATTACAGTGCCGTGGACCCCACGCCAGGAGATCCACCAGGCGAACATGATTAAAATTACATTCAATTAAACAATAAGGGAAAATCATAGTCCCTACCATGATATCCGATACAGTATTCCGATAAGGAATTTCAATGACAACGATGGGCCTACATGGACAAAAGTAAAAATACAACAATATCCACGAGTATCTGCTCGGGTAATACATAATGACAATGACTGACAAACTGGAGAACACTCCAACTGACTGACCAACATGAACAACTCGGAATAGTATCGCTCGAATGCCTCGTCGCCTTCATCATGCCTCTGTGTCTCAACTCTCTCCTCGCAAGCACCTAAAACATGAAAACATGTTCCGCCCCCACGGGGTCAGTCATCCAGATAATGAACATCAAATACGTGTATAACATGATATGCATCCAAAGGCAGAATGAAACGGTACAATGATGATAATAATATGAGATGCTCACAAACCAAGGTAAGAAACGAGCATTCGTGAAATACTATGCCCACGACATACTATTACTACCTGTTCGATAGGTTAGAACATAAGTGCCCAACGGAGAATCATAATCACAGAATCCCACAATGAATTACACGACAGGAACCAAACCAGAACTGAATTAAATATGAATCACAATGCCCGAAGGCTCCAATGAAATTATCAAGACATCATAAAGACCTAAAAGTCTCTCAGCCGAAGCTGTCAAGCAACATAAACACTGAAACCGGAATAGCCCGAAGCTGTAGTTAATGAGGCTAATAAGATCATAACCACGACCGTGACCTACTGAGCTGTAGGTGTTGGGAAGCCAACCGCGAAGGTTCAAGCCCCAAGCTTACCCATAAGATCATAAACACGACCGTGACCTACTGAGTTGTAGGTGTTGGGAAGCCAACCGCGAAGGTTCAAGCCCCAAACTTACCCATAAGATCATAAACACGACCGTGACCTACTGAGTTGTAGGTGTTGGGAAGGCAACCGCGAAGGTTCAAGCCCCAAACTTACCCATATGATCATAAACACGACCGTGACCTACTGAGTTGTAGGTGTTGGGAAGCCAACCGCGAAGGTTCAAGCCCCAAACTTACCCATAATAAGCACTAGCCGAGACTAGCCTCCAAAATATAATTAATCACAAACGACAACGATTCGTAGATTACCGAATTCACGAGAATGATAGTGTGTTACCTTGAGTCGGCCAACACGATAATGATGAATCACGGATGGGCATCGTACTCGACAGTCCCAATTCAATACCTCGATTACCTTAGAATGGTCAATCGATAACAACGACACAAAGAATGGGAACTATCCTCGACAGACCCAATTCAATACCTCGATTGCCTTAGAATGGCCAACCGATAACAATGATGCAGCGGATGATTCAATATCTCGATTGCCTTATAAAGGTCAATCGATAACAATGATACAACAAATGATTGAGCACCTCGATTGCCTTAGAATGGCTAATCGATGACAATGACAATGAATGATTGAGCACCTCGATTGCCTTAGAACGACTAATCGATGACAAGGATACAATGAATGTCTCGATACCTTTAATCGGCTACCGACGACGAAGATGATAATGAATACGATAATGCCTTCAATCGGCTAATACAACATGAATGACAGGACACCAACATTAATAACAATGATTACAACAATGCCTTAGATCGACATCAATATTAACAACAACAATCGATACATCGATACCGCGAACCGGTGATCGATAATAACATTAACAACAAATATCTCAATGCCTTACCGGCCATTAATGAATGATAGTAAACATTTGGCATAATTTCCGAAGAGTATCGTATCGAACGATCCCCTAATATCAATGAAGTTATGACGAGAATAAGTCTCGGAACGATACAACACATCCATACACATATATGATAACATTAATCTCATTGACTAGTACAAGTATAAAACTTGCCTCAACCGAAGGCGATGAAATCCTTCCACGAACAACGAACGGCATATTCCGATAAATACAAGCGCTCGAACAACCTTGAATGAAATACAATTCATTCAATAACACAATATCGAACGAAAGCAACACAACGATCGAAGGAAACTCTTTGAGACATTTAATCGAACACTAAATGTTCAAAGTTCCTCAAGAACCTAAGAATCATCAATTAGGTTGAACGAATCGAAGATATGGATATACAATCCATAGAACATGATTAATAATTTTTACTAACATCAACCGATTCATCAAATTCGGATGGACAATGAAAATCAAGAAGAAATCTTGAAAAATCAAATTTTAGGAGATTTCAAGAAATTACCTCAATCCGACGAAGAACAATGATTAGATGTTGATATGATCACCTAGAGCCTCCTCAAAACATGACTGGATGGAGTAGAATTGATCATAATCACAAACCCTAGTCGGATCGCCCGAATACTGCGAGAAGAAGGAGAGAAAGGGTAAGGTGAAAACCCGTTTGACCTCCCTTATATACTCCAGTGACGCACGACCAAATGTCTGTGTGTTTGGTCGTGCGCCAGGCCACTGCCCGACCACTAATCCCTCGCACGAGCAGCATGTACGAGCACCTGCTCGTGTGTCTTGCTCGTGTGTCCCTGATGGTGGCCAAAGTGTACTGTCCAAATCTGATGCCACGCACGAGCAGCACGCACGAGCAGTTGCTCGTGTGTTATGCTCGTGCGTCCCTGTTGAGTGCCAAAATGACAAGGGAACATAAAAATGACAGGACACGCATGCCTACACACGACTTACACGATAATAAGTCATGTCCAATCGGTGAAACAATCATGGAACTCCCAACACAAAGCGTCCAATCATGTTGATGATGAAAATATTCTCGTATCGATCCCCGAACAGAGATGAGTGATGAATAAAAACTGATACACGACTCCAAGATACGCCGAAAGATGAACACAAAATGAATGAATACGAATGACGAATGATTATTACTGAGTGAAAAAATTCTGAGTGGCCATTACTGAATGATAATTAATGAATTCACAACCGTGTATTACATACCCCCCCTAAAAAGAGTTTCGTCCTCGAAACTAAGGGTAAACAACTCGGGATATGAACTATCCATCAGGATCTGAAAACAACATCTCGATGAATGCTCCTCAATGCGAAACACTTCGCCTGCACAATTGGGCCAACTCCCCATAAGCACTGACTCACGCCTCAAAAGAAAAAGTGACAATGCACATATAGTCCTCGGGACCATATCAATCACACGCCCAAGTCCTCATGACTTGACGTCTCGAATGACAATGAACAATTACCCAGATCATCACAAAATCTCGGGTACAACACAAAAAGAATGCATCAAATGACCCAAATATCAAGATTGTCAAATACGATCATTATAAGATAGATCGACAATAAATGATCCACAACCACGATACATTAATACGGATTAAGTTACACATTAATCTGAAAACAGAGAAAGGAAAATACAAAGATTAAGGCTACATATCAAATGCACCCAACACCGATATCCTCCAGATAATCGATCTCCTGGATCTCTTCGATTCAAGGAAGACCCAAATCTGAACTCACTGTTCAATATGATCCCGGAAGGTCATAAGGACAAGAATGACCACAATGAATGATAATGAATTGAAATCCAACAAGGATCAAGAATGACTCACCGGGATGGAATGATAACGTATTGAGTGATAACTCAATGAAATGTTTGGAATCATTGTTCCTCGTGAAGTGAATGATTAGTTTGATAATTATAAGTCTCAACATGATTGATATATATGATGAATGAATTATATGAATGAATGAACGACAATGAAATGAATGATTATCCTATTACCGAGCAAGGATTAACTTGCTCAAAACCGGAGATGAATGTCCTTACCTCGGGCTTTCGAAGCCTGATAGGATCCCTTGAATGAAGCACGAGCTGGAGTAACAAAGTCCCTCGAGGCCCTTGAGCTCTCTCGAGATCTACCGGCACTAGTACTCCTGCAGTATTTATGAAGGTGTCCCTACCGCCCACACCGAAAACAAATAACGGCCCGCATCGAGCACCAGGTGTTTCGATGTCCTATTACATCACAGTAAAAGCAAACAACGGTCGAACTCGTGGCCTTAGAAGAGGACGCTCCCTCCGCACGAAGACGACTAGAAAATGACCTCTTGGATGTCGGAGCCCGATGTCCCTCTGAACAAGCTGACATTCTAGTCCTCTCACCCAAAGAAACTGAAGGATTCTTCTGAGTAAGCTCCTTGATTAAAATCTCTACTCCAAGAGCCTTCCCGATGAACTCACTAAGTGAATTACAATTGTGATTGAACAACTGCATCCTCAATTGCGGATTTAGCCTCTTGCTAAAATATTTGATCTTATCCGCCTCAGTACGGATAACTAACGAAGCAAACTGAAGTAGTCCCTGAAACTTCTCAGCAATGACAATAACACCCTCATCCTCGACGGATTCGGGGTTCAAAACCTCTGACAACTTGGCTTCACGAAGTGGAGCCGGATAATACCTCTCTAACATGAGGGTCTTGAACTCACTCCAACCACAATCGCGATCGGCGGGTTTCACAGAAAGCCACCACGAATAAGCACCCTTAATCAAGTAATAAGCCGCTACTGCCACTTTACTCACTTCCAGACACTGAACCATATCGAAGAGTTTATTAAAATGCTCAAGCCAATGAACAATATCAGCTGGTTCCGACGAACCCTCAAAAGTATGCGGCCTCCAGTCTGTCCATGAAACGGCACCTGAAATCCC
Organism: Orobanche coerulescens; assembly: GCA_033398695.1. Lineage (NCBI taxonomy): Eukaryota > Viridiplantae > Streptophyta > Magnoliopsida > Lamiales > Orobanchaceae > Orobanche > Orobanche coerulescens. Next base: position 102,089,352 of record CM065818.1, read on the forward strand.
TGTTGCGGTGGACCAAGAACCATCAAGGTCTGCATGGTCTCCACCATCCGCGTCATCTGAGTCATCTGGGCCATCATGCCCTGCATAAATATGAATGGGTCAACCCGAACACCTTCCGAGTGAGATGCCTCTTGGGTACGACTCCATGACAGTGAATGATTATCTGACAGTAAATGAGTAGCATAGCTAACTGATGAACACATGTTATCTCTCGCACTCGCACGGTTTCGTCCCGCACCGCGGCCTCTTCCCCTGCGTCCTCTGACAGCTCTATCCATACTGAAGCAGGAAAGCCACATGATGATTATAGGTCCCGCATGAATATCATACTATGATTACGTTACAGAATGATAAAAATGAGAATACACACTCCAGCACAATGAATGCATTAATAATGCAGTAAAATGATCATCGACATCACGCCGGAATATGATAAGATCGCATGAAATGTCAAGTGGGGTGACATGAGTATCTGATGAAATTCCTGAAATGATTGCCTTGAACAGGTTAACAAGGTTGAAAATTTGATTCACAAGATCAACAACTGAACCGTGAGATGGACTGGATGATTAGTGAATTAATCTGAACAATAAGATTGACTAAGTGATGAATGAATTAACTGAGTGATGAATGAATTAACTAAGCAATGATATTGACTAGGTGATGAATGAATTAACTGAGCGATGAATGAATTAACTGAGCAATGATATTGACTGGCGATGAATGAATTAACTGAGTGATGAATGAATTAACTGAGCAATGATATTGACTGGGTGATGAATAAATTAACATGATCGACAAGATCAAAGTGATGATTAGGATTATTAACTGATGAATGAGTTGATCCTTAATGCTTACACAGGTCGCACATGCTCTAAAACAATTAGTCATGCATATCAATCGTAACAATAATATCACATATAGGCTTCAACAAAGCATGTATAGTTAATGACATGATGAATGTATGAACATAAAGAGAATCGAGTCATACGAAGCTTCGAGGTCTCGCGATACTAGTCCTCACTGACGATGACTCGATGAATGAATGACTCGTGCAGTCGTACTAATATTACGACTCACAAAACCCGATTGACTAGATTGTCATAACCTGATAGTCCCACTACTACCGCGTAGGTAGAGCCACATAACTCACATATCAGGGTATCTCATAACCCAATGCTCTGATATCATCTTCTGTAACACCCCCAAATCCTATTGGGTTATTACAGCGCTGTGGACCCCACGCCAGGAGATCCACCAGGCGAACATGATTAAAATTACATTAAATTAAACAATAAGGGAAAATCATAGTCCCTACCATGATATCCGACATAGTATTCCGATAAGGAATTTCAACGACAATGATGGGCCTACATGGCCAAAAGTAAAAATACAACAATATCCACGAGCATCTGCTCGGGTAATACATAACGACAATGACTGACAAACTGGAGAACACTCCAACTGACTGACCAACATGAACAACTCGGACTAGTATCGCTCGAATGCCTCGTCGCCTTCATCATGCCCCTGTGTCTCAACTATCTCCTTGCAAGCACCTAAAACATGAAAACATGTTCCGCCCCCACGGGGTCAGTCATCCAGATAATGAACATCAAATACATGTATAACATGATATGCATCCAAAGGCAGAATGAAACGGTACAATGATGATAATAATACGAGATGCTCACAAACCAAGGTAAGAACCGAGCATTCGTGAAATACTATGCCCACGGCATACTATTAATACGTGCTCGATAGGTTAGAACATAAGTGCCCAACGGCGAATCATAATCACAGAATACCACAATGAATTACATGACAGGAACCAAACCAGAACTGAATTAAATATGAATCACAATGCCCGAAGGCTCCAATGAAATTATCAAGACATCATAAAGACCTAAAAGTCTCTCAGCTGAAGCTGTCAATCAACATAAACACTGAAATCGGAACAGCCCGAAGCTGTAGTTAATGAGGCTAATAAGATCATAACCACGACCGTGACCTACTGAGTTGTAGGTGTTGGGAAGCCAACCGCGAAGGTTCAAGCCCCAAGCTTACCCATAAGATCATAAACACGACCGTGACAAACTGAGTTGTGGGTGTTGGGAAGCCAATCGCGAAGGTTCAAGCCCTAAACTTACCCATAAGATCATAAACACGACCGTGACCTACTGAGTTGTAGGTGTTGGGAAGCCAACCGCGAAGGTTCGAGCCCCAAACTTACCCATAAGATCATAAAAACGACCGTGACCTACGGAGTTGTAGGTGTTGGGAAGCCAACCGCGATGGTTCAAGCCCCAAACTTACCCATAATAAGCACTAGCCGAGACTAGCCTCCAAAATATAATTAATCACAAACGACAACGATTCGTAGATTACCGAATTCACGAGAATGATAGTGTGCTACCTTGAGTCGGCCAACACGATAATGATGACTCACGGATGGGCATCGTACTCGACAGTCCCAATTCAATACCTCGATTACCTTAGAATGGTCAATCGATAACAACGACACAATGGATGGGAACTATCCTCGACAGCCCCAATTCAATACCTCGATTGCCTTATAATGGCCAATCGATAACAATTATGCAGAGGATGATTCAATATCCCGATTGCCTTATAAGGGTCAATCGATAACAATGATACAACGAATGATTGAGCACCTCGATTGCCTTACAACGGCTACTCGATGACAATGATACAATGAATGATTGAGCACCTCGATTGCCTTAGAACGGCTAATCGATGACATGGATACAATGAATGCCTCGATACCTTTAATCGGCTACCGACGACGAAGATGAGAATGAATACGACAATGCCTTCAATCGGCTAATACAACATGAATGACAGGACGACAACATTAATAACAATGATTACAACGCCTTAGATCGACATCAATATTAACAACAACAACTGATACATCGATACCACAAACCGGTGATCGATAATAACATTAACAACAAATATCTCAATGCCTTACCGGCCATTAATGAATGATAATAAACATTTGGCATAATTGCCGAAGAGTATCGTATCGAACGATCCCCTAATATCAATGAACTTATGAAGAGACTAAGTCTCGGAATGATACAACACATCCATACACATATATGATAACATTAATCTCATTGACTAGTACAAGTATAAAACTTGCCTCAACCGAAGGCGATGAAATCCTTCCACGAACAACGAACGGCGTCTTCCGATAAATACAAGCGCTCGAACAACCTTGAATGAAATACAATTCATTCAATAACACAATATCGAACGAAAACAACACAACGATCGAAGGAAACTCTTTGAGACATTTAATCGAACACTAAATGTTCAAAGTTCCTCAAGAACCTAAGAATCATCAATTGGGTTGAACGAATCAAAGAAATGGATATACAATCCATAGAACACGATTAATAATGTTTAATAACATCAACTGATTCATCAAATTCGGATGGACAATGAAAATCAAGAAGAAATTCAAAAAATCAAATTTTAGGAGATTTCAAGAAATTACCTCAATCCGACGAAGAACAATGATTAGATGTTGATATGATCACCTAGAGCCTCCTCAAAACATGATTGGATGTAGTAGAATCGATCATAATCACAAACCCTAGTCAGATCGCCCGAATACCGCAAGAAGAAGGAGAGAAAGGGAGAAATGAGGTGAAAACCCGTCTGACCCCCCTTATATACTCCGATGGCCTTACGACCAAAGCATACGACCAAATGTCCGTGTGTTTGGTCGCGCTGTGCCACCGCCGACCATCGATCCCACGCACGAGCAAAGACGCACGAGCACTGCTCATGTGTCTTGCTCGTGTGTCCCGATGGTGGCCAAAGTGTACTGTCCAAATCGATGCCACGCACGCAAAGACGCACGCCGCGGCGGTGCTCGTGTGTCATGCTCGTGCGTCCCTGCTGAGTGCCAAAATGACAAGGGAACACAAAAATGACAGGACACGCATGCCTACACACGACTTACACGATAATAAGTCACGTCCAATCGGTGAAACAATCATGGAACTCCTAACACAAAGCGGCCAATCATGATGATGAAAATATTCTCGTATCGATCCCCGAACAGAGATGAGTGATGAATAAAAACTGATACACGACTCCAAGATACGCCGAAAGATGAACATGAAATGAATGAATATGAATGACGAATGATTATTACTGAGTGAATTATTAATGAATTCACAACCGGGTATTACAAATACTGACTGATAGCGTGCGCTACTAGTACTTAAATAGCATGCGCTATAAAGGGAATCTAGTGTGCGCTACCCTTTACACATATGTGATAACATCGCATCCAAGATCCAAATCAGCAACGATCCGAACAAGAAAGAGTAAATTCCAAATGATATGAACTCCAAGGTCAATCTCAACTTACTAAACACTTACAACGAGTGTCAAAAATCACAGAAGTACCAAAGCGTAAAATTTACTAGAAGTATGGGTATTACAGTTTGTGATGTTGGATTCTGTCACGTATTAATGTTCACCTTTTGACGTTTGTCTTTCAATACTGTTTTCAGACTCGTGTTGTATTTTATTTCCGCTGTCATTAGAGGAGGCCTCTGATCAGCTTCTTTGTCCGGCACATGTCACTATTTTGGCAATATCTCCTTCATTAATTATTGGATTGGGTCGATTATTGCAGTTCTGGGAGTCTAGTTCAAAGGCCTACGACATGGACCAAGCACGATACGACAATCTTCAATTTTGTGGATATTTCAAGATGTTTTTTGTTGTTTCTTAATTGTTGCATCTCCATTATTTTGGCCATATCTCTCTCGTTATTCGTCCGATGGGGTCGAACCAAGTGGCGTTAGAAAGCTTATTCAAAGTCCTATAGGCCTAGAAAATCAAATTCGAAATTTGGTTCCCAGAATCATGGTGAGAGGCTCAAATAAAAAGAAGGGCACATTACGGGATATATTCGATGGATCTACATGTGATAGACTCTTGAAAATGACAAAATCTCATCACGGGACACTATAAATAAATATCCATGTAATCCTGTAAAAAAAATTAGATTTCTATTTCGAAAATATTTTAGATGATTTTCCCTAGGGTGCCCGTAGGGGAAATGACCAAAAGTTGGAAGTTTTGGATTCGGATACATAATCGAGATTTAATCACATACAGTTGTATGTATTAGACTAGGGTTTCCAGCGCTTTGAAAATCGGCCCAATCGGATAATTAACGAAGTAGATATGGTCAAAACAGTTTGTGGTAAAAGTGAGGTCACGAGGACACAATTAGAGGAGGCCTTCGATCAGCTTCTTTCTCCAGCACATGCCACTGTTTTGGCAATATCTCCTTCGTTATTTATCAGATTGGGTCGATTATTGCAGTTCTGGGAGTCTAGTTCAAAGGCCTACGACATGGACCAAGCACGATACGATAATTTTCAATTTTGTGGATAATTCGGGATGTTTTTGCCGTTTCTCAATTGTTGCTCCTCCATTATTTTGGCCATATCTCCTTCGTTATTCGTTCGATTGGGTCAAACCAAGTGGCGTTGGAAAGCTTATTCAAAGTTCTATAGGACTAGAAAATCAAAATCGAACGTTAGTTCCCAGAATCATGGTGAGAGGCTCAAATAAAAGTAAGGGCACATTACGGGATATATTCGATGGATCTACAGGTGATAGACTCTTGAAAATAATAAAATCTCATCACGGGACACTATAAATAAATATACGAGTAATTCTGGATAAAAAAATTGGATTTTTATTTCAAAAATCTTTTAGGTGATTTTCCCTAGGGTGCCCGTAGGAGAAATGACCAAAAGTTGGTAGTTTTTAGATTCAGATACAGGGTCGAGATTTCATCACATACAGTTGTAGGTATTAGATTAATGTTTCCAACGCTTTAAGAATCGGCCCAATCGGATAAGTAACAAAGGAGATATGGTCAAAATAGTTTGTGGTAAAAGTGAGGTCACGACGACGCAATTAGAGGAGGCCTCTGATCAGCTTCTTTGTCCGGCACATGCCACTGTTTGGCAATATCTCCTTCGTTATTTAGATTGGGTCGATTATTGTAGTTCTGGGAGTCTAGTTCAAAGGCCTACGACATGGACCAAGCACCGATACGATAATTTTCAATTTTGTGGATACTTCGGGATGTTTTTTGCCGTTTCTTAATTGCTGCTCCTCCATTACTTTGGCCATATCTCATTCGTTATTCGTCCAATTGGGTCGGACCAAGCGGCGTTGGAAAGCTTATTCAAAATTCTATAGGCCTAGAAAATCAAAATCGAAATTTGGTTCCCAGAATCATGGTGAGAGGCTCAAATAAAAGGAAGGGCACATTACGGGATATATTCGATAGATCTACAGGTGATAGACTCTTGAAAATAACAAAATCTCATCACGGGATACTATAAATAAATATCCGTGTAATCCTGGATAAAAATAATTAGATTTTATTTCTAAAATCTTTTAGGTGATTTTCCCTAGGGTGCCCGTAGGGGTGACCAAAAGTGGGCAGTTTTTGGATTCAGATACAGAATCGAGATTTGATCACATACAGTTGTAGGTATTAGACTAAGGTTTCCAACACTTTAAGAATCGGCCCAATAGGATAAGTAACAAAAGAGATATGGTCAAAACAGTTTGTTGTAAAAGTGAGGTCACGACGACGCAATTAGAGGAGGCCTCCGATAAGCTTCTTTGTCCGGCACATGCCACTGGTTTGGCAATATCTCCTTCATTATTTATCAGATTGGGTCGATTATTGCAGTTCTGGTATTCTAGTTCAAAGGCCTACGACATGGACCAAGCACGATATGATAATTTTCAATTTTGTGGATACTTCGGGATGTTATTTGCCGTTTCTAAATTGCTGCTCCTCCATTATTTTGGCCATATCTCCTTCGTTATTCGTCCGATTGGGTCGAACCAAGCGGCGTTGGAAAGTTTATTCAAAGTTCTATAGGCTTAGAAAATCAAAATCGAAATTTGGTTCCCAGAATCATGGTGAGAGGCTCAAATAAATTATTGTCATTTCATTTCCTCAGCCTTGTAAATTCTTACGTAAGGGATTTATGGCATTGTAATATTCCTGAATATATTGGGAGTGTTACAGAATATGGTATCGGAGCTAAGATTATTGATATCTTGGTCGTTGGGTTAAAATAGGGGTCGTATATGTCTTTTGACGTAACCAGCCGCGCATAACATCATTGTACGGCCTACGTTTTCATACGAGCGGTGGTGGTAAGTTTCCTGAACTCTATCTTGTCCTTTACATGTTGTACTTTTTTACACTTGAACATTAGGACGGTATTATTACCTATATATTGAGTGTTTATGCTTACAGTATGTTGAGGGGAGGACGTGGACGTGGTCGCGGTCGTGGACGCGGACGTAGGAATGCTGAGAGAGAAGCTTAACCTTCTATTCCTGATTCACTAGCAAATCAGGTTGACTCCAATTCTGGGGAACAGCAGGAATCTGTTAATAATGAACGAGGACAGACAGTGGAGGCAAATGCCAATCCTATCGTTCCCAGCATCCTTCGTCAGACGGTCAACCAGGTGACTCAATTTGCTCAAGTGGTGGACAAGATGCAAGTGGGGGTAAGATTGCAGCTAGGAGAAAGACATCAAGGCATCCCAAACTTGGGAAATCGAGGAGACAGATGGCTACAGGAGGCGGCGAAGATGCACTCCCAAAACTCGATGGATTTTATGAGACGCCGACATGGGATCACTGGTTGAGAGAACTGGAGAAAGTATTTATCGGGATTAACTGTCCAGATGATCGAAGAGCCCCCATTGCCCATTATTTTCTAATAGGAGAAGCGTCTAAATGGTGGGATGCCATCCGACCTGTTGATCATGATTCCGGTTGGGAAGAGTTGAAACTTATGATGGAAGCTCAGTACTGCCCTCGTCCCATGAGAGAAGCTAAGGTTTGAGAATTTTTCTCTGCGCAGCCTTCGGATGTGCCGGTGGCTCAGACAATTAAGATGTTTAATCAACAACTGGCGTTTGTTCGACACCTGGTTAGAACCGATGCAGAAATGATGATTCACTTTGATATGAGATGAAGCAGGAAATATAGAGGTACATGTCAGGTTTTGAATGCACCACTCTCCGCCATTACCAAGACAAAGCCCTAGCGTACGAAATGAAAAAAGCAGCTATGGAAAAGTTCTCAGAGACCAAGAAGCAGAAAGGCTCTGGTAGTTTCACAGAGCACAAGAGTAGTGGGCCCCACAAATCCCAGTCATCCTTTCATTCATTTAAGAGGCCCCTGCACCTGTTTATATCATTATAAACACCGACAGATTTGGTCTAGAGCTGTTTTAATTGTGGTCGCCCAGGACACCTTTGGCGTGATTGTTTCCGTTCTCCAGTGACATGTTATGATTGCGGACATGAAGGAATGGCACTAAGTTAATTGGAGCTCATACTTCGTAGTTGGCTCAGAAGGAAGCAAGTGTTCTGCAGACTCAGCAGAGTGTCTAGCTACCCCAGAGTTTTGGTCGAGGACGAGGCAGAGGACAGTTCGACCGAAAGGAGCATTGAGTGCTGGATCCATTCCCCCACACCTTTACGAGATGAGGTCGGATGATCATGATGCCGCTGTTGCATCAGGTACCGTTTAGATCTTTTCACAACTAGTTAGTGTTTGTCTTGTGTTAATCGTTTGAACATTTCTCATTTTGATAAATGTGAGCCTTATGTTGTGGGTTTATCGAGTGGGGAGAGAATTGTGGGGAACTTAGAAACTAGAGATTTTCCTGTATTAGTTGGAGGCAGAGAGTGTCCCTCAAATTTGATTGTGATAGAGATGCAAGGAGATGATCTGATTCTCGGAGATGATTGGCTTAATCGATATGGAGCAATTGTGAACTACCGGAAGAGGAATATCTCGATGATAGCCGAAGATGGTTCTGAATTATTGTTCGGGGGATGGAGACCAGGAATCTAAGGGAAAGTGATCAAAGCTATGAACAGGGTTGTGCTGGATACTGGTGTTATGCAATGAAGAAATAAGATGGAAAAGTAGAGCTTTCATCCATTCCTATTATGAGTGAATTTTCGGACGTGTTCCCTAAAGAATTACGTGGACTACCTCCACGACGAGATGTAGAGTTTACGATCGAGCTAGAACCAGGAGCTACACCAATTTCTAAGGCGCCGTATCGTATGGCACCTATCGAAATGTATGAATTGTGAAGAAGAAACTGGAAGAGTTACTAGATAAAGGATATATTCAGCCAAGTCATTCACCCTGGGGTGCACCAGTTCTTTTTGTCCGAAAGAAAGATGGATCGCTTCGATTGTGTATTGACTATCGGGAGCTGAACAAGATGACGATCAAGAACAAGTACCCGCTGCCACGGATTGATGATTTGTTTGACCAGTTACAAGGAGCGACAGTATTTTCCAAGATCGATTTGAGATCGGGATATCATCAGTTGAGAATTAAGGAATCCGATGTTCTGAAGTCGGTATTTAGAACTCGCTACGGACATTATGAGTTTGTGGTGATGTCGTTTGGTATCACTAATGCGCCTGCTGTGTTTATGCAGTTAATGAATCGAGTGTTCATAGAGTATTTGGATAAATTCGTAGTTATGTTTATCGATGATATTCTGGTTTACTCCAAGAGCCCGAAAGAGCATGCACAGCACTTAGGAATCATTTTAGACCTCTTGAGAAGCGAGCAATTATATGCCAAACTTTCTAAGTGTGAACTCTAGCTAAAGGAAGTGATGTTCCTCGGTCATGTGGTATCAGCGGAATGAGTCCGAGTAGATCCCCAGAAAGTCGAGGCAATTTTGGATTGGAAGTCTCCTAAGAATGTGAAGGAAGTCAGAAGTTTTCTAGGACTTGTTGGGTATTATCGTCGGTTCGTGGAAGGGTTTTCTAAAATTACCCGCCCACTTACTCGACTGAAAACCCAAAAGTTTGAATGGAACGATATGGCCCGGACAACTTTTTGGAAAAAGCAAGTCAGCGAGGTTTAACGTACGCTCCAGGACTAAGTTAGCGTATGCTAAACAGGGCTTATTACATTCGTAAAAGGTAATGATTAACGTACGTTAAGGAAGTCAGAAATGAGGCAGTAGATACTGTCGGACGTTAACGCACACTAAAGATTTCAGATAGCGTACGTTAAGGCCATAACATATGTAATGCTGTGAGGATAACGTACGTAAAGGTCTAAGTTTTATAAATATGGCAGCACCCCATTTCATTTCAACTCGTCCCTTGGCTGATTATTACAAGTCCAAAGAGCTTTCTCCCCCTCATATAATCCTTACATAGCCTCTCTACCTGGTTTAGAAGATCGTAGACATCTCGTATCAGTGTTCAAGCCTATGGTGTCAAGTTCAACCGATCGTTTTCATCATTATTCTTCGTGAAAGGTATGTTGACACTAAACCCAACCTGGAATTTGATTTCTTGAGTATGTTACTGAGATTATTACATTTCAAGGATGTCGTAGTAATCGAATATCATGTTTCAGGAAGATTGGTTTGGTTATACTTAGATTGTTCTTCGTTGTTAAGAGAATCGTGGTTGAACCTTGGCATGTTGAACCATAGGATGTAGTTTTTGAGATTTGTTACACATTTTGGATGTAGATTCTGAATCACTTGTATACCAATACATTGTTAATATCATCACCTAGAATGGGGATATTCAAGAAGATGAATTCTTAGGGTCTTCACTAAGAATAATCCATATGTAGTATGAGGTACTCTTCAAACGTAATTCATGACTTGTAAATGATTTCTGGACATGATGATTTTCATGTTAATGATTGGAATGAAGTATGTTGATGGGTAACAGTTGTTATGAATTTATAAACTTTGGTAAGAAGGATGCTTGTGGAAGAACGAAATTGTAGGGATGAATTAATATTGAACTCGGTTGAAATGCATTAAATAACTGAACCAAGTATTAGAATTGATAAACGTGAATCGAAGTGTGAATTCATGCTGATTTAAATATCCTTGAACTCGTAGATGTCGACCTTCATCTCTGTTATGGTCATTTGACTCGCATGAAATATGTCCTTAGTACGACCGAGCGTTCGTCAAATGAGTTGAACCGTGAACCGGCTAACTTAGAGTGTTAACCCGGCCATAGTAGACGTTAGATGTTCATACATTTAAATTTGTTACGTAAGTTGAGTTGTCGTTATTTTCCTATTGCTTAAGGTTCGAGGTTGCGAACGATTAATCGAAGTAGCAGCCTTCGAGTTTGTTGAAGTTGTGAAGTGTTTATTCCTTGTCATCTTTCAAAGGCAAGTACTATATTTATTCGTATTGATGTCGGTTATGTTGATTGTTGTATTGTGTATATGTGTTGCGATTGTTTGTCCACCATGCGTTGGTCCGACGGGATCATGATGGGAATCTATAGCTGTGTGCGTTGGATCATTGGATAGGTATTTCCACCAAGCATTGGTCCGACGGGATCATCATGGGAATCTATAGCTGTGTGCGCTGGATCGTTGGAATACCACGAGTATGTTGAGATTGATGTGATATATTGTACATTGTTATTGTTTCTCGCTAAAGAGACTTTCATGATTATTGTTGATATTGTTGATGTTATTATTCAGGGATTGTCGAAGAAACCCTTGTATAATTATCATACTTGTACTAGCATCGTTGTGCTAACCCATCTTGGGGTGGACATTTGTTTTATGTTCAGGATCCAGGGGAGCGGGAAAACAACCACTAGAGCTGCATGACGACGAGGGTGCAGAGTGATGTTACGACTGGATTATTTTGTCGTATGTTTGTGTTGTTTTCATAAAGTACTCGAGTACGTTGTCATTTGTGATGTTGGATTTGGTCATGTATTAATGTTCACCGTTTGACGTTTGTCTTTCAGTACTGTTTTCTAACTCATGTTGTATTTTATTTCCGCTGTCGTGGTTTGTTGGTATTTGTTATTGTCATTTCATTTCCTCATCCTTGTAAATTCTAACGTAAAGGATTTACGGTGCTGTAATATTCCTGAATATATCGGGGGTGTTATAATGCAGGCAGCACATTGCCAGTTGGTGCCGGCAGTGTCTCGGCACTATGCTGTTGGCCGCATCCCGGCAGCTCTGAGCCGCCGGGTCCGTCCACTTTTCCTACTCGTCTTTTCATCCCCAATCCAAAAATAATATTTTCTAATTTTTATATTACACATGAAATCATGAACAATAAATTTTTAGATGAACTATTAAACATTAACAATTAAAACAATTATTATTCTAAATCATAAAAACATACAATCGAGCATTCCAAATGCAAATATCGAATATAAGATTGCATATACCTATGCTCTGATACCACTGATGGGATTCAGTAATTAAACACGAGTTACGCATTTGATAAATAATATTGGTCTAACCGGATAAAAACGAACCTTAAGAGGATCGATCAAGCATCGTATAAATGAATATAATTAGACGAAGATAAAATTAAAGAAGTCATACCCTCGTAGATGGAAAAACCCGAGCTAAGCTTTGATAATTCCAGAGCAACGTATACCTCCGTTACTTTTTCGTACAACCAACACTTACACGAATCTAATTCGTTCAAGTTTGATGAATGATCAAACACCAAGTATGTTGAATGTCTCTATGTTATCACACGGCGGATATTGATTGAAAAAATTTTATATCAACTTGTTCTCTAAGAAAACGATTAGGAATTGATATAGTATTTTTCTACTCTTCTATTCTTCCTTTTTCTTTCTCTATAAGATGAAGAAGAAAATTGGAAGAATTTTATCTCCTCTCTTTTGATTCGGCCGAATAGTCGCTAGATTCAGCCAAGCGTTTCGCCCTCGGGAGCGCCAGTTCTTTTTGTCCTAAAGAAGGATGGATCGCTTCGACTGTGTATCGACTATCGAGAATTGAACAAGATGACAATTAAGAATAAGTATCCGTTGCCACGGATTGATGACCTGTTGGACCAGTTGCAAGGTGCAACAGTATTTTCTAAAATCGATCTGAGATCAGGATATCATCAGCTGAGGATTAAGGAATCTGATGTTCCGAAGTCAGCATTTATAACTCGCTACGGGCACTATGAGTTTGTAGTGATGCCGTTTGGTCTCACTAATGCACCTGCTGTATTCATGCAGTTGATGAACCGAGTTTTCATCGAATATCTGGATAAATTTGTGGTCGTGTTCATTGATGACATTCTGGTATATTCTAAGAGCCCGGAGGAACATGCGCAGTATTTGTGGATTGTATTAGAACTTTTGAGAAGCGAGAAACTGTACGCCAAACTCTGTAAGTATGAATTCTGGCTAAAGGAAGTAATGTTCCTCGGTCATGTGGTATCAGCTAAAGAAGTCCGAGTAGATCCTCAGAAGATTGAAGCGGTTTTGGATTGGAAGCCTCCAAAGAACGTGAAGGAAGTCCGAAGCTTCTTAGGACTTACTGGATATTATCATCGATTCGTGGAAGGGTTTTCTAAAATCTTCCACCCACTTACTCGACTCCTGCAGAAAACTCAAAAGTTTGAGTGGAACGAGTCGTGTCAGACTAGTTTTGATGAATTGAAGGAGAGATTGAAGCCACAGCACCAATTTTATCACTTCCACAGGGGACTAGAGGATTCATAGTTTACAGTGATACTTCGAACCAAGGACTCGGATGCGTATTGATGCAGAATGACAAGGTGATCGCTTATGCATCGCGACAACTGAAACCCTATGAAGTGAATTATCCAACACAAGATTTAGAGCTAGCAGCAGTAGTTTTTGCTTTGAAAATCTGGAGACATTACCTGTACGGGACTCACTGTCAGATCTTTACTGATCACAAGAGTCTCAAATACATCTTCAGTCAGAAAGAGCTGAACATGCGGCAAAGAAGATGGTTAGAGCTGATTAATGACTATGACTTGGAGATTTTGTATCATCCAGGCAAAGCAAATGTGGTGGCCGATGCACTTAGCCGCAGGCCTGTTTCTATTCAGATGCTGGAGATTCTGAACTCTCAACTTAGCCTTTAACGAGAGATGATTCGAGTAGGAATTGAAGTGTGGTTACAAAGAGTCCAAGGACAACTGTGTGTGATGGAAATAACTTCATCATTAACCGAAGAAATCAAATCTAGACAGGCAGATGATCCTCTGATGATTCGGTTACGTGATGAAGTGATCAAGGGAAAGGACCCCGGATTCGTAATTCATGATGATGGAGTTTTGAGATTTCAGAACCGACTCTGCGTTCCCGATTTCGATGTTCTGAAACAGACAATTATGAAGGAACCTCACAGTTCGCCCTATTCTATCCACCCGGGCACCAGTAAGATGTATAAGGACTTGAAACAAAATTTCTGGTGGGGCAACATGAAGAAAGATGTAGCGAACTATGTTTCGAAATGCTTGACTTGTCAGCAAGTTAAGATCGAGCATCAACGACCTGCCAGGATGTTGAAGCCACTTCCGATTCCTGAATGGAAGTGGGAGGACATATTGATGGACTTTATTACTAGTATGCCGAGAACCAAGACATGAATGAACATGATTTTGGTGATAGTTGATCGCTTAACCAAATCGGCTCATTTTCTAGGCATTAAGGACATGTGGGGACCAGAGAGGTTGGTACGAGTATTTATTTCAGAGATAGTTCGATTGCATGGTACGCCGAAGACCATTGTTTCTGATCGAGACGGTCGTTTTGTGTCTCACTTTTGGAAAGCAGTTCATAAGGCCTTGGGAACCGAATTAAACTTCAGCACAACTTATCACCCACAGAATGATGGACAATCCGAGAGGACCATTCAAACAGTGGAAGACATGCTAAGGGCTTGTGCCTTAGATTGGTCAAACGATTGGGAAATTCATCTACCGTTGATTGAATTTACTTATAACAATAGTTGGCATGCTTCCATTAAGATGGCACCATTTGAGGCATTATACGAGAGAAGATGTAGATTGCCCCTATGCTGGGACGATTCATCAGACTTGATCGGAACAGAACCAGAGTTGATCGTACAGACTCGAGAGAAGATAGCTTTAATTCGTGATAGACTGTTGACCGCCCAGAGTCGATAGAAATCTTATGCAGATGTACGCCGTTGCCCTTTGGAGTTCAGTACGGGAGACCACGTACTTTTAAAGGTTTCTCCTACTCGGGGAATCTTTCGTTTCGGAAGTTAAGGAAAGCTGAGTCCGAGATATATCGGACCATTTGAGATCCTTGAGAGAGTTGGAGAGTTTTCATACAGATTGGCATTGCCGCCGTCATTGTGCCATGTTCATAATGTGTTCCACGTATCCCAGTTACGGAGGTATATACCAGATCCTAGTCATGTCATTGATTTCGGCGAGATCGAAGTCGCTCAAGATGGGACGTTTGAAGAAAGACCAGTCAAGATACTCGAGAGTCGAGTTAAGCAGTTGAGGAACAAACCCATCGTTTTGGTCAAAGTTCAATGGTCACGTCACGGAGTGGAAGAAGCCACATGGGAAACGGAAGATGGCATGAAGTCCATATATCCCGAGTTATTTTTGTCTTGAGTTTCGGGACGAAACTCCTTTTTAGTAGGAGAGTATGTAATATCCGGATTTATTATGGTGTATTTCATCTGTATTCGAACCCTGTATTATTTGGCATGAAGTCCATATATCCCGAGTTATTTTTGTCTTGAGTTTCGGGACGAAACTCCTTTTTAGTAGGAGAGTATGTAATATCCGGATTTATTATGGTGTATTTCATCTGTATTCGAACCCTGTATTATTCGGATTTGTGATCTTTCGTATTTCATCGTATGATATTTCTTTCATTGGTAACTTTATACATAAGTATATCAACATACAAAATTTCTCATGCAAACTCGTGATAGCGCACGCTAAGAATGTAGCTTAACGCGCGCTATCGGCTACTACTAGCGCATGCTACGTATGTAGGAGTTGCGTGCGCTAGGCACTCAATTATTGAGCTGGGCGGCTAGCACATGCGCCAGCCGGGACATGAGTCCGGGTAAGATTCCCGCGGATGAACCTGGACAGTTTTGAAGTCAACTCTTATTAGAGCGCGCTAAGGAATGCTTAGTAGCGTGCGCTAATCTGCTTTTGTATAGAAAGTTTATATATGGGCCAACACTCCATTTTGTTCTCATTTCCTTCGTTCACCTTTCGTCTTTGGGAGACCAGAGGGCATATCATCTTCCATAGACACACTTATAACACATCCACTTGATCATTGAACATTGGATACTTCCTGTTATTGATCATTGAAGAGGAGTAGCACCTTGGAGTGACGTATAACCAACCGGAGCCAGATTATACCATTGGAGTTCAGTGATTTCGTCATATTAAGGTATGTTGATTCTATCTCCAACTATAGATTCGTGTTATGGAGGATAAGATGATCATGCTAGCAAAATAATGAGTTCTTGGGTAAATTATCCAACCCACATCATGTTTGGAATATTGAGATGATTATGCCTTAAGTACCTTGATTATGAACATCATGATTCGAATCTTATTACAATGAATAAGTAGAGGAAGTTTCTATCATTGGTAAATCCGAATTTAGTAGGTGTCTTCATAGCAATCATGGACTTGACCTTAGTATCACTATTGTTAGACGGATATAAGAGATTAATCATGGAAGGATTTATCTTGGAATGTTAATCAAACTACAGGGTGATAGTTTTCATTGATATTATGGTGTTTATATCGACCGTTAAGCCTTCCGAATTATCGCATGAAGAATTGTAATCGTAATAGAATATGGTTTCATAATAGTATACATATTCTTGAATCCGAAGTTGTTGTTATCCGTAAGATCATTCGTAACCGTATGAACATGATATTCATGGAGGTAACATGAATTAACACTGAAGATTTCATTTGGTTTGATCATGTCAAGATCGATCATCGCCCGAGTAAAGCGCCATGCAGCGATTAGCGCACGCTAAGCTATGTAGATTAACGTGCGCTATCGAGCATGAGTTAACGACGCTACATTTGGTACGTAACGTCGTTAGGCCATCGACGAAGTCGATCGGTGATCGGTGAAATCTTGACCATGCATAGTTAGCGTACGCTAGGCTTTGTTGTTTGCGTGCGCTATCGAGCAGACTTAAGGCACGCTACACAGAGTACTTAGTGTGCGCTAAGAAGTTCAGGCAGATTACATTTTATGAGCTTTTGGCCGTAAATCGAATTGTTAGACATTCGTACGATGTGAGATAAATTCTATATTATTTATTTTGTTAAGGTTCGAGCTTGTTACGTGTTGATTGAGGGGGGCGACCTTCGAGTGTTCATTTTCGTGGAAGTATTGTTCTTGTCTTCGAATCGAGACAAGTACCTTATTTGTTTTATGTATTGATGTTATACATATTGTCGTGCATGTATGTCATTGTTGTATGTCCACCTCGTGTTGGTCCGACGGGATCATCGGGGGATCTATGCTAGCGTGCGCTGGATCATCGGACGGGTTTTTCCACCACGGGTTGGTCTGACGGGATCATTGTGGGTTCTAGGCAGTGAACGCTGGATAGTCGGAATTACCATGTGTATGTTATGATATCTTGTTGTGATTATCAGTTGTGTATGTCATTTATGAGTTTCTCGTAGGAGAAGACTCGTTGGTATTTTTGTCGTCTACGTTATTATTCTTCGTGAGATATGAATAATATGTTGTGGTACTTGTACTAGCATCGTTGTGCTAACCCCTTCGGGGGTGAACATTTTGTTTATGTTCAGGATCCAGGAGAGCGGAAAAACAACAATTGGAGCTGCATGACGACGAGTGTGCAGAGTGATATTCCGGCCGGGTTTATTTGATTGTTGTTTGTTGGTTATTTCAATAAGTACTCGAGTACGCAGTCGTTTATGATGAATTTGAATTGGTGATGTATTAGTAAGTTTCTGTTGAACATTTGTATTTTCAGTATTTGGTCAGAACTGTTGTATCTTAATTCCGTTACTTCCATTCATTTGTACCTGTTAATGTCTGTTCAATTCTTCAGCCTTGTAAATCCTTATGTAAAGGATTTACGGCGCTGTAATATTCCTGAATATATCAGGGGTGTTACAAACGAAGCCTATCAATATGATCAATATATCCTTTCATCTCGAGTACGTGAGCGCTGATAGATGTCCCCTCAACCATCTTGCAAGCATACAAGGCTTGAAAGGTCCCATACCTCTCTTGCCTAGCGTGCTTTGAGAAAGTTTCCTTGAGGTGATCATTAAGCTCATCCATTTTTCCAGATTCTTCTGAAGTTCTCGACAAATGGTAGCCAACATAAGATAATTGACATCAATGGAATCATCACAATGTTTCTTCTATTTGTCTTTTATTGCTTTGTTAGCATTCTCAGCAGGCTCATTGGGAATTTCTTCTTGAAGAAGGTAACAACTTTCTTTCTTGCCTGAGAACTATTCTTAAGCTCCGGATCCAATCTAGATAGTTGCTGCCGTTTTCTTTGAGCTTGTCCTTCTCAAAGATGGATCACAGTGAAATGGTGGATGTGTTGTTGAATGCCATTCTATTATCTACAGAATTTAATATGCAAAGTATTTAGTCACATTTCTATTTCTTGAAAAAATACTCCCACTAAAACAAGATACCCTCAATTTTACAACATTTGTAATTTTAGTGGGCTAAGAGCCCATTTTGCACAATTCTAAACCCAGCTTTGACATGATGCCTAGAATTGAGCTACTTTAGGTGCATAACCCTTTATCGATTACATCATATGTAACTCTTAGATTATACTTATGGGATTTGGCATATTATGCCCAAGCATGTTCCGATGCCGCGTGCTTTTACTACGACCACTATTACACTTATTCCCAAAATTAATAATCCTAGATCGTGGAAAGATTTTCGTTCGATTAGTCTGTGCAACACTACCTATAAAATCATTTCGAAAATTCTTAGCATGAGACTTGGCAAAATTCTGCCCTTTATGATTAATCCTGCCCAGTCGGGTTTCATCAAAGGTAGAAATATCACGGATAATATTTTGACGGCCCACGAGGTTACTCATGACATCTCGCTTTCGATTACCAATACTATTATTAAACTTGACATGGAAAAAGCTTATGATAGGATTAATTGGAATTTCATATTTCAAGTAATGTCTAGTTTGGTTTTTCTAGTGTCTGGATTAATTTTATTAAAAATTGTATTTCTAATTGTTGGTTCTCGATCCTTGTTAATGGGCAATCGGTTGGGTTTTTTAAAAGCGAGAGAGGTATTCGGCAAGGGGATCCGCTATACCCTCTCATTTTTGTGATTGCCGCGGACTATTTTTCTCGGAGTATTGATCAAATGTTCTTGGATAATCCATCGATGTACTTCAAGATTAAGAAAAAAGTGAAAATCACGCATCTTGCTTATGCCGATGATATTCTCATTTTTCTTAATTCTTCCAAAAAAAGTCTCCATATATTTAACAAGTGCATCACCCATTATGAGAATATTTCAAGCGTAAGATCAATAACCACAAGAGTAACTTTATTTTGAATAATCCAACTCCCCAAGTTGATAGATGGGTCCATGATATCACGGGGTTTAATAGAGCTGATTTACCGATTATGTACTTAGGCGCCCCTCTTTGGAAAGGTTTTCAATCCTTCGATATGTATGGTCCCTTGATTACGAAAATTAAAAACAAGATTCTTACTTGGAACCATCATTTACTATCCACCGGGGGTCGCCTTGAATTAATTAAATCGGTTCTTAACTCCATAACTTTCTATAGCTTACAAGTGCTTAAACCTCCGGATAATGTCATTATTTTTATAGAAAGACTTTTCAACAAATTCCTTTGGGGAACTAATGACAATAAACGTAAGTTACATTGGGCTTCTTGGAATCGGTTATGTTTTCCTACGGATGAGGGGGGTCTCGGGTGTCGGAAGCTTCATGACATTATCCGGGCATCCGAGATTAAATTGTGGTGGAGATTTAGAACTTCCAACAATATTTGGTCTAATTTACTCCTTAAAAAATACTGCTCTCGGCTCCACCCCATGATTATCAAATTCAACCCCAAAAGTTCCCTTATTTGGAAAAATCTGTGCCGCATTAGATCTATTACTAATGATAAAATCTTTTGGCATAATGGTAATGGTAAAGTGTCTATTTGGCATGACATTTGGTGCGATATGAGCCCGTTAACCAATTTTCGCCAAACTAAAGCTTAAGATACTATTGATTGTGTTTGGACTAATGGGGAATGGGATAGGAGGAAAATCAATCGCAAACTCCCGTTTGGCATTTGTGATCATATTTGCTCGTTACCTATTACCCCTGGTGAGAATAAACCTGTATGGACTATATCCTCAAACGGTATTTTTGGCTTCAAAACAGCTTGGGATTTAGTTCGTCAGAAAAAACCTGTCAATAATATTCTTCGTTATTGTTGGAATCCTTTAATCACACCTACCATTTCCCTGTTTATGGTTAGGCTCCTCAATAAATGGATTTCCACGCTGGATGGGCTCGCGTGTAGGGGCATTATTGCCACTAATTCGTGTTTTTGTTGTAATGGAGATGAAAACCTTTCTCACCTCTTTATTAATGGCCCGGTTGCTAAAGAAGTTTGGAAGGTTTTTCATAACTTTGAGGGGATCAAAATCCTTATTACCTCCAACTTTAATCTCATCATTGCTAATTGGTTTGGTAAAACGAAGGGCAAAATTCACATTTTTCACATTATTCCCATTCTGATTCTATGGTTTCTTTGGTGTTGTAGGAATGACAAAAGAGTTGATAATGTCCCTTTCACGCCTAAACGCGTGTGTGAGCGTATTTGGAAATACATTAACAACATCAAATTAAAAGGCAAAATTAGTAGATAGTTTTGGAAGGGAGCAGTTCGAATTGCTGATTTTATGGGCATCAAACCTGCCCCGGGGCCGCGATACTCAGTCAGGGCTGTCCGTTGGATTAAGCCACAGGTGGGGTGGTGGAAATTAAATTCGGATGGCGCCGCGAAGGGTAATACGGGCGGCGCGGCCGCTGGGGGAATTGTTCGGGATCACCACGGCAATCCTCTTATCGTGTTCTCCGAATTTCTGGGAACTCAAACAAACAATTTTGCGGAAATTTACGCCATTTGGAGAGGTCTTGATTTTTGCATTCAACACAATTTTAAAAAAGTTTGGGTGGAAGTCGACTCAAAAATTGCAATCCAACTGATTAATCATTCCACTTCCTGCCAATGGAAAATCCAAAGGATTATTTTTCAAATTCGATCTCTTATGGATAAAATTGAGATCTATTTCTCTCATATCTTTAGAGAGGGAAATGCCGTCGCTGACCTCTTAGCCAACGAAGGATGTGATCGTCAAGATTTCCACCTTCACGATGTCTCCAATCTTAAAGGGAAAATCCTCGGATTTATTAAACTGGATAAAATGGCCTTCCCATATATTAGGAGGAGAAAAATTGTTGTGTAATATTTTCCAGGCTAAGTGGTTCGTTCCCTGGGCGTGTAGAGAGTCTCGTCCACCCTCGTTTTTCAGTTTCATAATTTATTTTGTTTTTTGGGGCGTGTAGCGGGTTTCATCCCCCCTGTTTTCTTCCGGGTGTGTAGAGGGACTCGTCCACCCTCTTTTTTCGCGTTGTTGTCAAAGCTGTCCCGTTTAAAAAAAAATGTTATAATCTCATCTTATGCCTTAAGGTTTAAAACTTTTTTGAATTCTTAGTTCATTAGAACACATAGGTATCACCATTACCTATCCTACCTTACTATGATAATCCGAGCACCCATCTTTGGCATGACCTGCTCAAGATGATCAAAGTCTTGATAGGTGTTTTAATTGAATGGCGTTAAAATTTAACGAGGGGTTTTATCCTATATTGCATGTCTATGTTGGCTAACATACATCTAAACATACATCACATCACATACATGCATAAATTTAAACATACATAGCGTCACATGACATAATAAAGCATAGGACTGTGTATAGCATGACCATAATCATAATGTGATTATTATGAGCCATCATGAAAATGACAAAATTCAATATAAAGGGTATAATTGGTCTTTATTGATCTTCCAACTCTTTGGAACGTCTACGCGATCAATTGGCTCCTCGAGTTCGTCCTTCGTCTCCTTCTTGTCTTCATTACATTTATGAAAAACTATACTACACTAGTAAAGTAAATTACAAGAGGGCGAACAACATGCAGGCCGTAAATAGAATAATAAATTAATAGACGACTCGCAGGCCGTAAAAATCAATTATAATTAAATGACACGCAGGCTGTTGAAACAACCCAAAATTAAATTGAAATATCCAATCACATTGGTCAATTTATGGTCATGTCATACACCATATACATACCATAATTAAATATCATATAGTTAATTAAAACATACTATTATAAAACCATCTCACAATCAAACATAAAATGAATTCAGTGTCAAAAATAATAAATCTGGAACTGCAGGCGAGATGGTCGGGCAACGAATTTTTAGCCTCACCAACCTGGGTTCGAAACCCTTTTACTGCATTTGTTTCTTTAAATTTTTAGTAACATACATAAATACAACATGCCCACATTTAGGAACACGCAATGCAGCGGAGTTGGCGCGGTAGTTGAATCTGTCCCGCCCAACCTGAGATCTCGAATCCCAGTTTCAGCAAAATATTTTCTTTTGATTTATTATACATGCGGATCCAGGGCCGACCCAACTGGACCTGACACGATCCGACCCATCGAAGCAGTACTATCCCAGAACAGTTCTGGACAGAAATTCCAAAAACAGTCCAGAAATTTGAATTTCGACGATCCGATTTAATCAAATTAAATCAAAAAAATATTTATATATTCAAAGCATATAAACATGTTTTACATAGTAATTAAATTACTTGCAAGTTGGCTCTGATAACACTGTTAGGATTTAAGTGTATCTAATACAAGAAATCTGAGCAAAAACGCATCGAAATAATTACGGAACAACCCAGATAAGGATATTCATGCAGTAATTTAATAGATTTATAAAGAGCTCGTTGAATTACCTTAATCCGAAGAACATATCTGAACCCGGACCAGAAGCTAATGAAAATTGTCTTCCTCTTTCATTGATCCACACACGAACAATTGGTATAACACGGATTACTAGATCCTTACAAAAAATATCGATAAACAGTACAACAAGTAATTCCTTGCTAGAATAATTTGTACTATTGATCAAAATCAACTAAGCGAAGAAGATGGAGATGGCCGAACCAGACTTCTTGGACAGAAAACCAGTTCGGTTGTTAAGAAGAGAGGGGAAGGCCGATTTTTCCATTAGGGTTTTGTTAATTTTTTATCTTATGACAACTCCTTGTCCAAGACCGTTTATTTACACTAAGTAAACCCTAGAGTTAAAACTTTAGTATTTGCTTTGTTACCCCTCAACTTATTAAATAATACAATATATGTCTGTAATACCCGAGAAAAATACACGTACAATATATGTGTTATGTATAAGTAAAGAGGATGACACTATGATGGTTTAGTAACTCACAAGGGATCAACATGGTAAGATTATAGGGTGAGATATATTAGTTTAAACGAGATGATTAAGTTTAGTATATCTAAAGTTTTGACAAGATGTACCGAATAGACATATTTTATGTATTCATGTGATATGACTATAAGTACCAATGTCTTGGCATATTTTTCTTAAATCATGAATATTGATGGGCCGAAATGTCGAGAGAAGGAAACACAACTGAAACTATGTACGACCTACTCTGTAGACCAACAAACAGCTAGACATTTGGAAAGCACTACATGGATATTGTACTAACATGTTTTGAGAGATTGTATACTTGACTGGTAGAAGGACGAGTCTAAAATATTGGTTGAATTGGATTTCATACAACAACAGTGGACATGTGAGAATATGTGTGCACCTTTTGGGTCCTTGTGAGGAGAGAAATGTAAGTCACCATTGTGCTGGTGCGATATTTGTAACATGGTTATAACTGAATATGAAATTATGGAATCAATTAGGAAATTAGAATCGTCCCGAAACAAATATTTGCCTCGTAGAGTCGACAGAGATCATAGGCCGATGATCGGCAGTATCATTGGGATTTTAGTTGGTGATCACATTTGGGTCAAGGTATTACTGATGTGTGGTATTCGTCGTTTTGGTCAAATGGGCAAGTTGAGCCCTAGATTTGCCAGTCCATTGAGATTTTGATTGAATTGAGAAATTTTCTTACCATTTAGCATTGCCGCTGATAAACAGAGTTCACCATGTGTTCACGATTATCAGGTAAGGAACAAGGTCATACCACTCGTAAAGGTTCAATGGTTTCATCACAGTGCGGTAGAGGCAACTTGAGTGACTAAGTCGATCATGAGAGGGAATTACACCGTGTTATTTGCTTCATAGTTTTTGCACGAAACTAAATTAAGGGGGATTTCATGTAAAACTGTTGGTATTACTGTGTACTTTGATCTATATTATGATATTTTGTTTATGATGTATTATACTTAAATCGGCCGTAATATTGTACGTACTACAGATATAGACATGTTTTAGTGATTTCTTCATGTCATTACTGTTAGGAATATGCCCTCGACTGCCACTTAGAGGATGAGAGAGTGATAGCACTGTATTGTAATTATGAATATTAAATCAAATAAGGCATTTATTATTCCTATATTATTGTAAATCACGGGAATTTTGATTTGGTACATAGAATAATAGTACTTGTATTTGAGAGCAAACATCCAACTCCTTATTTGGATAAGGAGATAAGCACTGGAAGTGTTTAGGACTCGAATGCTTAACTGGTTCGCGAGTCGATAAAACTTAACTGGGTAGTAAGTTTAAACATGACTTCTATAATGTGTACTTTGACATGTAGAGTGTTTGTCTTCACTAAGGGTTAGTGGGAGCACACGTTATAGGTATGCTAATGGGATTAGTATACTCGAACACGACTCAACTCCATTCAGTCACATGGATTTCACTCTGGGATTGTCAATGACTGAATCGAATGATTATGATATTAAGATAGTCATTGGAGTAGTTCGATCCAATCACTAGTTGGTGGGGTCAACCTCAAAGTGCAACTCACTGGGCAAGTAGCAGTCTCTACTGAATACCAATATAAGATTCTTTCTCCGTTAAATGAACAAGTAAATGTCCTATGCAGTTAATAGTAAATGAGATCATGAGTCTTTGGCAAAAGCATTTAGAGTTAGTTGTATTTGATACACGAGAGTTTGGTGATCCCAGTTTGCATTAACAAATGCATAGAGTCTGTTAGGAGTATGCCCTCGAATGCCACTCAGAGAATGTTCAAGTGAAGGCATTGTACTTGTTATTATGTAAATCATTATCAGAAGGCAATTGTATGTTTCCTTATTTACTAGTAGTCACTGGTATTCCTGGCTCGTAAATAAATATATAGAAACTAGTCCGTGTATTTGAGAGCAAAAACATTCCACACCTTATTGGATAAGGGGATCGGCAATAGAAAGGTTTATGGCTCAAATACTTAATCGTTCGCAAGTCGATGAAACTTGATTGGGCGTTAAGTTTATGTGAAGACATGTATGACCTGTTCTTTGACTTGGAGAGTGCCTGTCTATCACTAATGGTTAGTGGGGGCACACGTTATAGGTATGCTAATGAGATTAGTATACTCGAACTGACTCACACATGATTCGTCACACGGGTTTCATTCTGGGACAGTTAATGACGGAATTGTAGGTACTCATGAACCTTCGACTTGAGGAATTAGTAGAGATGTGCTTGTGACGATAAGATTTTTATTAGAGTAGTTCAACCCAGAAAACCGGAAGGTGGGGGTCAACCTCGACATGCATCTTGACGGACAGGTATCAGGTTCTACTAAATACCAAGATAGGATTCTTTTTCCTGTTAGTAAAAGGGTATATGTCCTATGCAGTTATTGGCAGATGAGATCATAAGTCTTTGACCAAAGCATTGGAGCTAGTTGTATTAGATACACGAGAGCTCAGTGATCTCGATTTGCATTAACTCAAGCATAGAGTCAAGTACAGATAGGGTTTGTCTGACTGTGACCCTATAACTTGATCGGGACATTTGAAAGAAGGGTTTATACATATATTGGTATTCACGACAGAAAGGTTTTGGAATGATCCCCATCATTCGTTCTCAGTTAGTATACAGTGTAGGCTGTCAGGCTGGCTAGGTGATGCTACTACACTTTGGTTCCTACCATTGCTAACTTAGACGGACCTACAGAGTCGCGCAATAGGATAAACGACGGAATGAATCGATCTTATTCTCTCTTAATAAATATTAGATATTGGATATCTAATTCATTGGACGTTGGATGTCTAATTAATTTCGAGACATTGGATGTCTAAATTAATTTATTGGATAAATTAATTTACGGCCTAATGAATTAATTAAATTACTGGGTAATTAATTTGATTCAAATATATAATTATTTCTTAGAGAAATTAATTATATTATTTTGTATTTGATACAATTAATTAATTGGATTAATTGATTGATATAAATATATCGTGGCGAAATGGAGTCTATCAGATTGGACTTGCGGGAGTCCAAAACGAACCGAACTCCCTACATCTTCCACATTGGCCGCCCCCCATGTCTTCCACCTAATATGGTGGAAGACTTGTTGATATTATATCTTGGTATGTTTTATTAATGAGGACAAATACACCTTGTGATGAATAAAGTATGGGGTTGGTCATGACTTTTTCATGTGGAGAATATTATTGAAGACAAATAAGAAGGATTCTTACTCTCTCACATTTGGAGAAAGTCTTGAGTTGTCTTCTACATTCATCTTCATCTCTTTCATCACCTTTTTCATTTTTCTTAGAGAAAAATTGAGAGAAAATAGAGAGAAAATTATATATATATACTTGGAGTGTAATAGACAATATTAGCAAGATCATATGACCTTGTTCTAGCCGTATCCTTGGAGGATAACAAGGTGAAGTCATTCCAATCATTTCTCCAGTGCGTAGCAAGTAGAGATGTTGTGTTTTCAATGTTGGATCATCCAAGAGCTTGTTGGGGATTGGATTCGTAAGGGATATCATCTCCTCAACGATTAAATCAATGGACTACAAGGGTATGATATCGTATCTTCCCCTTTGTTCATTTTATATTCGTATATACGTAGCTTGGATCGACCCTCTTGAGGGATTCGTATTACACTCGTGTTTTTCGCTTCTGCTGCACCCTTCGTTTTTTATGTGAATCCCAACAGTGGTAACAGAGCGAGGTCTTGTGATCGTATATACGATATTAGCATTTGGAATGCTTGGTTGAATGATTTATTATTTGGAATCATAAATGTTTAATCGTTGTGTTTGTTTATTTGTTGGTTGTAGTTGTATTTTTCGTAAATTCATACCAAAATATAAATCTTGTATTTCTTGGAAATATGATTCATATTGAAGATATGAAAGTTGAAAAATATTGATACTGGATATCCGGTCGAAAATCAAGCCCCGGATTGCCGTTGGACGGAACTGAGAACATTGCTGATTTGGCTAGGCCAAAACAGCCACTGCCGTGCGGCCTTCCCATTGGGACTGCGATCTGGGATTTGGACCGCAATCCAATATGCTCGGACTGTGGTCCGGGCACTATTCCAGCACTGTCCGGGCTCATTTTTCCATCCATTTTAGAAAACTTAATCTTCCGCATCTTATATTGGATATAATTTGATTAAAATGGATTATGGTATTTCATTTTAAAGTGGGAAACTTGATTTGTTAGAATGGTTTTGATTGACCGAATTATGATTGAACGTTTTTTCGTTTATTAGTGTTTATTGAGGAATACTTATGAATGGTGATGTAGTTCATGGACCTAGTTTTGAATCGTTCGGTTTTATTCGAATGGGTTGTAAAGGCCTTTTTTAGCCTATTTATTTTACAAGAAGATTTTGTATAGGATGCAATTTTTCAAATATAAAATTTATATGTAATGACGAAGATTAGAGGAAGACCCGTTCGAGAAGATGAAGGTCCAAGACCGAAGACATGTAATTAGATTATGATGTTTTGTTCTAGGAACGGTCCATGAACTACATGTTGGTAGCAACTAGGTTGTGTATGTATGATTGCTACAAACATGCTTAAATGAATTAATGTGTAAAGTGTAACATTAATCGTGAAAATTCTCCAACGTCAAATTATTATGTTTAAAAGGTTTCAAGGTTTTCCTTCCCTCCATCGAGCTCTTGGAAAATTGAAATCGAAACCGGATGTGCTATGCTTCCGAGTTATCGGGGTAGTCATTCGGGGAGGGTCGATAAATTCTGAGATTGCATTGGATGCCTTCGGTTGGAGCAAATTTTATCCCTAGAAAACGGTTAGGTTGTTGGATAAGATTCAATTGTGAAACTGATAAGCGTCGATGGTGTAAACTTAACTTGTTCACGAACGATAGAAACCGTATATGTTGAGAGGAGTGAACAAGGGGAAAAAGAATCCATTAGATGGGTTGGTGTTGGACACCACTTTATGAAGATTACTAGACTAGAAACCTGTTCAGTTGACCTCTATTAAAATTTATAAAGAACTCAATCACTACTATGAAGTAATGCGAACAAATACTTTCGGATTTCATAAGGAAGTGTGTTATTCCGATAAAAGTAGTGGGAGCTGGGTTAAAAGAATAGAAAAGACCTTAATTCTAAACTCAGATCATAACTGCATTAGTCACTAATCAATCTGTCGTACTTAATGCAGATAAATAAAATATCAACTCTCAAAATAACTATAAACCCGTTTACAATTATACTCGAAAAGAACACCTTAAATGGGCCTAACTTTGTGGATTGGCTCCATAGCCTGATGATATTCCTCGGTATGGAGATGCTGGGATACGTCTTGGAGGCGGCTCCGGTGCAGACCAGAGCCAGTCAGGAAGATGTTGAAAACCACAAAAGTGGGTTAAGGATGACATTAGTGTCCGTGGCTTTATGATGGCCTCTATGTCCAATGAGATTCAGAGAGCTCATGAGAAAATGACTTCCGCTAGGTAGATTTTATCTCACTTAATCGAGCTTTATGGTGAGCATAATCGAACTGCTAGATATGAGATATCCAAAGCAACTATTCGGTGCCAAGATGAAGGAAGGTGAGAAATATGGGGACCACTTCCTCAAAATAATTTCTATTATCGGGAGATTGGAGGATCTTGATTTTATGATGCAGGCTTCTCTCCAGACCGACCTTATCCTGCAGTCTCTTCCTGATTCTTTCTCACGGTTTGTTATGAACTTCAACTGCAATGAAATTACTTGCAATTTAGCAAGGTTGATGGACAAACTTGTAACCGCTCAGTCTCATATGAAGACTCCATGGATGAACGAGTCTGCTCTTGTGATTTCTTCTGGATATCAGAGGTCCAAGAATAAGAAGAAAAAGACCGAGAAGCAGATGGGTCCACGAATCAAGGACTTTAAGGGTAACGGCAAGGCCCCGATGGCTCCTAAGAGAAAAAAGGTGAAGCCAGACGAATGTATAACATGCAGAGAGCTGGCCCACTGGACAACGGATTGTCCGATCCTTCATGGCGCTTCAGGTACATAACTTTTAGTTTTGGAAACAAATTGTTTTACTACTGCATTTTCTACTTCTTGGATACTGGATTCAGGTGCTAGTTCTCCCATTTGTACCATGAATCAGGATCTGGAACAAAGTAGGAAACTTGGAGATGGAGAAGTAATGATTACTATCGTAAGCGGACATAGTGTCGAAGCAACCGATATAGGATCACTTCTTTTGGGTTTGGAATACGACTTTGTTTTAACTTTAGATGATGTACTTGTATTGCCCAAGGGGCATAAGAACATTGTATCCATTCCGGTCATCGATCAGAAAGGCTTTTCATTTTTCATTGGTGATGGTTCTTGCAAAATTTATTTTCGTAATAAATTAGTAGGCACTGCCACATTGTTAAATGGACTGTATTATCTAAGCATAAGTAACAAAGTCGTTGTGAACACTATGACTAGAAAGCGTGGTAGGGATGGAACTAATCAAGTTTTGAAGTGGCATCTTAGACTTGGTCATGTTGGTCAGACCAAGGTTTAAAAATGGAAAGGGTTGGACTTATGGGTCCATTGGGATCGGATCCCTTTCTAACTTGTGAATCTTGCCTTAAAGGCAAAATGACTAAGTCACCCTTCACAGGGACTTTTGAAAGAGCCGTTGATAAACTTGGATTAGTCCATACCGATGTGTGTGCTGCTTTGGAAGCAGCACGTGATGGATACCAGTATTTCATTACATTCACGGAGATCATACTAGGTATGATTATGTGTAATGAAACACAAATCTGAGGCCTTTGAGAAATTCTAGGAATTTAGGGCCCTAGTCGAAAAACAAACAGGTAATCATATCAAAGCACTTCGGTCGGACTGTGGTGGTGTGCATATGAGTTCAGATTTTGACGAGTTCCTCAAGGAGCATGGGATAGTGTCACAACTCACACCTCCAGGAACACCTCAGTTAAATGGTGTGTCGGAAAGAAGGAACCGAACCTTGTTGGACATGGTTCGTTCCATGCTTAGCTACACCGACTTTCCGATTTACCTGTGGGGTTATGTGCTCCTTACTACTGCTTATATATTGAACAAATGTCCTTCCAAATCCTTTTCTAAGACTCCACATGAGATGTCGGAGCGTAGGAAACCAAGTCTTAATCATATTTGGGTTTGGGGATATCTCGCCTATGTCAAGAAGACTAAGGTGGCGAAACTGGAAGCTAGGTCCGTGAAGGGACGTTTCATTGGATTCCCATCTGGGACGATTTGGGTTCTCTATTCTACATGCCCAAAGATCGAAAGATCATTGTTGCTTTGCAAGCACACTTCGTGGAAGATGAGCTCATTCAGGAAGGTGGAGCAGGTAGAAGTATTTCTTTGGAAGAATACAATGAAACTCCTCGGGAGACACCTGTACAAGAAGTTGGAACCGAACCTTCTGAAACACAAGTAGAACCACATCGTAGGTCTAGTAGGGTGCCTAAATTACCTGAGAGGTATGGTTTTATGGACTTGGAGGAACTGGGTCTCCACGAGGTTCCAGGTGATAACCAAGAGACCGACCCGCGACCTATGACCTAGCAATGGTGGATGTAGACTCCGTGAAATGGACTGTAGCAGGCTTCACATTGTTGGGACCTTCATTTTGACGAGGCAGTCAAAGAGTTTGAATTCATGCAAAATGAAGAGGAACATTGTGTATACAAGAGGGTTAGTGGGAGCAAGATCGCATTCTTAGTACTATATGTAGATGACATTCTACTAATAGGAAATGAGGTGGGAATGCTCAGTTCTGTGAAAGCTTAGCTTTCAAGTAAGTTCTCCATGAACGAATTGGGAGAAGAAACCTACATTCTTGGGATTCGAATCTACTGTGATAGAGCGAAGAGAATGGTAGGTCTTTCCCAAGCCCTCTTTATAGAGAAGTTCTTAAAGCGATTTAAGATGGATGAATCTAAAAAGGGTTCTTACCAATGCAACATGGAATAATACTCACCTCTAAGATGTGTCCTCTAAGTGAGAAACAATGAAAGGAAATCAGTACTATACCATATGCTTCGGCCGTGGGTAGCCTTAGGTATTCCTTGTTGTGTACGAGACCTGACATTGCGTATGCTGGGAGCGTGGTAAGCAGGTTTTAGGTAGATCCAGGTAGGAAACATTGGACCGCCGTAAAGAACGTTCTCAAGTACTTTAGAAGGACTAGCGATCTGGTTCTTTTGTATGATGGTGGAGAACTGAATGTAATGGGCTTCACTGATTCAGACTTCCAAAAACAGAAAGATGACTCTATGTCTACTTCTGGCTACATTTACTCTTAATGGAGAAGCAGTATCTTGGCATAGCGCCAGGCATAGCGCGACTGCTAATTCCACCTGTCAGGCTGAGTATCAATCGGCCTCGGAGGCCTCAAAAGGAAAGGTTTTAGATTAAGAACTTACTGGGTGAACATATGCTGCGCTGATGTTTTCGTTTTTTATGCGATAACGATGGAGCAGTAGCACAGGCTTAGAAGCCCAGGTTTCACAACGGTACAAAACATAGAGAAAGTATCATCTCGTGAGAGAATTTGTTCGCAAAGGATACATTGTGCTACATAGAGTAGACTCAGTAGACAACATGCTGATCCACTGACCAAGCCACTGTCTCAGATAAGCTTGGGGCGTGATCTGTAGAACATGGGTATTAGATACCATAATGTGACGCATTGAGTGCAATGGGAGATTGTTAAGAGTATGTCCTCGAATGCCATTCAGAGGATGTTAGAGTGAGGGCATTGTACTAGTTATTATGTAAATCATTACCAGATGGCAATTGTATGTTTCTTTATTTACTGGTAGTCACTGGTATTCCTGACTCGTAAATAAATATATAAAAACTAGTCCATGTATTTGAGAGCAAAACATTACACTCCTTATTGGATAAGGGGATCGGCACTGGAAAGGTTTAAGGCACAAATACGTAATCGTTCGTAAGTCGATGAAACTTAATTGGGCGTTAAGTTTATGTGAAGACTTGTATGATGTGTTCTTTGAGTTAGAGAGTGCCTATCGATCACAGTGGTTAGTGGGAGCACACGTTATAGGTATGCTAATGAGATTAGTATACTCGAACCGACTCACCCTCGATTCGTCACATGTGTTTCACTCTGGAACAGTCAATGACGTAATCAAAAGGTTGTGATAGGTATTCGTGAACCTTCGACTTGAGAATTTAGTAGAGATGTGCTTATGATGTTAAGATTTTCAGTAGAGTAGTCCGACCCAGAAAACCAGAAGGTGGGGGTCAACCTCGACGTGCATCTTGACGGGCAAGTAGCAGGTTCTATCAAATACCAAGATAGGATTCTTTCTCCTGTTAGTGAACAGGTATATCTCCTATGCGGTTATTGACAGATGTGATCTTAAGTCTTTGGTCAAAGTATTGGACCTAGTTGTATTGGATACACAAGGGCTCAGTGATCTCGATTTATATTAACACAAGCATAGAGTTACGTACAGATAGGGTTTGACTGACTGTGAACCTATAACTTGATTGGGACATTCGAAAGAAGGGTTTATACGTATACTGGTATTCACGACCGAAGGTTTTGGAATGATCCCCATCATTCATTCTCAGTTAGGGTATAGTGTAGGCTGCCAGGCAGGCTAGGTGGTGCTACTACTCTTTGGTTCCTCCCATTGCTAACTGAGACGGACCTACCGAGTCATGCAATATGATAGACGACGAAATGAATCGAGCTTATACTCTCTTAATAAATATTAGATATTGGATATCTAATTTATTGGACATTGGATGTCTAATTAATTTCGGGACATTGGATGTCTAAATTAATTTATTGGATAAGTTAATTTACGACCTAATGAATTAAATAAATTACTAGGTAATTAATTTGTTTCAGATATATAATTATTTCTTGGAGAAATTAATTATGTTACTTTGTATTTGATATAATTAATTAATTAGATTAATTGATTGATATAATATGGTGTTTATCGGATTGGACTCGCGGGAGTCAGAAACGAACCGAACTCCCTACATCTTCCACATTGGCCGCCCCCCATGTCTTCCACCTAATATGGTGGAAGACTTGCTGATATTATATCTTGGTATGTTTTATTAATGGGGACAAATACACCTTGTGATGAATAAAGTATGGGGTTGGTCATGCTTTGTCATGTGGAGAATATTATTGAAGACAAATAAGAAGACTTCTTACTCTCTCACATGGAGATCTACGTCACATCATTGAAGAGAAAAGAGAGAGAAAGTCTTGAGTTGTCTTCTACATTCATCTTCATCTCTTTCATCACCTTCTTCATTTTTCTTAGAGTAAAATTGAGAGGAAAAATTGAGAGAAAAATATATCTATACACTTAGAGTGTAATAGACAATATTAGAAAGCTCATATAACCTTTTTCTATCCGTATCCTTGGAGGATAACAAGGTGAAGTCATTCCGATCGTTTCTCCGGCGCGTGGCAAGTAGAGACGCAATGTTTTCGGCGTTGGATCATCTAAGAGCTTGTTGTGGATTAGATTCGTAAGGGACATCATATTCTCAACGATTAAATCAACGGACTACAGGGGTATGATATCATATCTTCCTCTCTGTTCATTTTATATTCGTATAGACGTAGCTTGAACCGATCCTCTTGAGGGATTCATATTACACTCGTGTTTTTCACTTCCGTTGTACCCTTCGTTTTTGTATGTGAATCCCAATAGAGTCAAGTTACAATAGGGTTTGACTTTACTGTGACCCTAATACTTGACCGGGACATATGATGACATAATGATTTTAGAATGATTCTATCATTCGTTCTCAGTTGGATTACGATGTGGGCCACTGGGTTGTCTAAGTATTACCCGCACTTCTTGGTTGCTTCCATTGCCAACTGCGACTGGTCTATGGAGTCAGGCACAAGGATATTTGATCGATAAATATGTATTTATTATCTCTTCATTAATATTGGATATTAGATATCTAATTTGATATATTGGGTAAATCAATGCGGTCTTTGAAGTGAAATTAATAACTGGATGATTAATTTAATTCATATAGAATAGTTTCTTGGAGAAATATAATTATAATAATTGTACTTGATAAAATTAATTAATTGGATTAATTAATTAGGTATAAATACAGTTGAGATAAAATGAAGTATACTTAACGGATTAGACACGCGAATATTCGATACACGAACCAAGTAGCTCGGCTCGTTTTCTCACCAACCTATGACCGCTCCTATCCCCCACATTCCATGTGGTTTTTTTGTCTTGATTTGGTGTGGGCTGAGCTTTGATTTGTTTAAACATGTTGACATAATCATGATTATCATGATCTTGATATCTTATCAAATCATGTTATAAAACAAGACAACACACACACACACACACACCTATGCTAGAAATAGAATTGGTTCCAGGAAAGCCGGAAACAAAAACTCGCATGGGAAGTCGGTTGGACGATGGAATAAAGGAAAGCCTTATCAGCCTGCTAAGGAGATTTGTGGACATTTTCGCGTTCGCAGCTGAGGATCTGGTGGGAATCAGCCCAACAGTTGCCGAGCACAGGTTGAACATCAACCCAACCATAAGACCAGTGAAGCAGAAGAGGAGGCATTTTGGGCCGGAGATGGATGGGGTCATTGGGGAAGAAGTTGACAAGCTCTTCCGAGCTGGACACATAATGGAGATCCAGTTTCCGGAGTGGCTATCCAACGCTGTGATGGTGGGGAAAGGCCAGGGGAAGTGGAGGATGTGCATGGACTTCCGGGACCTAAATAAAGCATGTCCAAAGGATCACTATCCGCTACCCCGCATAGATCAGCTAGTGGATTCAACCTCGGGGTGAGAGTTACTCAGTATGATGGATGCTTCTCAGTGATATCATCAGATTCCTCTCGCACCCGAGGACAGAAAGAGGGTTAGTTTTGTGGTATCAAAAGGAACTTTTTGTTATGTACGCATGCCTTTTGGGTTAAAAAATGCAGGAGCTACATATCAAAGGATGGTTG
The DNA here is from genome assembly GCA_033398695.1 of Orobanche coerulescens. NCBI lineage: Eukaryota > Viridiplantae > Streptophyta > Magnoliopsida > Lamiales > Orobanchaceae > Orobanche > Orobanche coerulescens. The sequence goes on from CM065818.1 coordinate 102,124,907, forward strand.
ACAGAATCTTTAGATCCCAAATTGGCAGAAACATGGAAGTGTACGTGGATGACATGCTAGTAAAAAGCGTAAAGGCAGGAGAGCATATCAGAGACCTAGAAGAGACGTTCGAAAACCTGCGCACGTACGGAATGAAGCTCAATCCATCAAACTGTTCTTTTGGAGTCAAATCGGGAAAATTCCTGGGATATGTAGTCACATAACAAGGAATTGAGGTCAATCCGGAGAAGGTCAAGGCAGTGCTGCAAATGAATCCTCCAAAAAATATCAAGGATATCCAGATACTAACAGGAAGAATAGCAAGGCTGATCCGGTTCATATCACGCTCGGCTGAGAAGGGATTCCCATTTTTTAAACTCTTAAGAAAAGGGAACAAGTTCGAATGGACCCCAGAAGCGCAAACAGGATTCAGAAAATTAAAAGAGTATTTGGCCGAGCTGCCTATGCTCATCAAACCAATACCAGGAGAGGATCTCGTACTCTACTTATCCGTGGGAGAGGGGGCGGTAAGCTCAGTCTTGCTAAGAGAAGAAATGAGTAAGCAAAAACCCATTTATTATACAAGCTGAATTTTGCAAGGAGCAGAACGAAATTACTCCGAGCTAGAAAAAGGGGCAATGGCATTAGTAGTTACAGCCAGGCGATTGAGGCCCTATTTCCTAGCCCACCGGATAAAACTGCAAACCAACTTGCCCTGAAGAGAAATATTAGGGCGACCTAACGCGTCAGGTCGCCTGGTGAAGTGGGCAGTAGAAATGGGGGAATACGACATGGAGTATGAGCCGAGAACGGCAATTAAAGCTCAGGCCCTAGCGGACTTCATCTAAGAGGGGGCCATGCCATCGCCACCAGAGGGACAGTGGCTATTACATGTGGATGGATCGGCAACAACCAGTGGTTCTGGGGCAGGGATAGTCCTTACTACCTCGGAGGGTGAACAATTAGAGTATGCATAAAATTCGATTTTAGAGCATCTAACAATGAGGCCGAATATGAAGCCCTGGTTAAGGGAATGCAGCTGGGGATAGACTTGGGCGCATGACGACTCATTGCTTACTCTGATTCCCAACTGGTCACACAATAGGTAGAAGGAAAATTTGAGATAAATGAGGATCGAATGAAGAAGTATGTTGAGGAAGTGAGAGAGGCTGCCAAAAAACTAGGGGAATGGAAGTTAATCCATATCCCTAGGGCGGAAAATGCAAAAGCTGGTTACCTAGCAAAAATGGGAAGCTCCGTAGTGGATTGCCGCTCGCGAACAGTAACGATTTTGGGAGCAGCCCAGAGTAGCATCATGAAACATGTGATGGAGGTGAACGACATGGCAGATTGGCGAACTCCTTTGTTGGCATACCTAAGAAGGGCAGAACTACCCAAGGAAAGGCAAGAAAGAATGAAGATTGTGCGAAGAGCAGCGAGGTTCTGTTGCATTAACGATGAACTATACAAGAGATCCTACCTCGGTCCATACCTACAGTGCGTTTCGAAAGAAGAAGGGCGGGGTATATTGGAAGAAATCCATGAAGGGTGCTGCGGAGACCATACCAAAGGAAGAGCGCTAATTAGCAAAACACTAAGGGTTGGTTTTTTCTGGCTGACCATGAGCAAAAAAGCAGTGAAGATGGTTAGGCGATGCCAAAAATGTCAAGTGCACGCACCCTTAATTCACATCCCAGCCGAAGATATGATTACCATGGGAGCACCCTGTCCATTCGCTAAATGGGGAATTGATATCATGGGGCAGTTTACACCTGGCTTGGGAGGAAGAAAGTTCTTAGTAGTAGCCATAGACTACTTCAGCAAGTGGGTAGTGGCCGAGCCCGTGGCCACCATAACCGAGCAAAGAATCATAAGTTTTCTAATTAACAACATTTGCTGCAGGTACGGAGCACCCCAGATACTCATCTCAGATAATGGAACTTCAATGGGAAGAGAACCCAGTCCTGGTGCGATGGTATGCATATCAGGTAAAGGTTCGCTGCGGTTGCTCACCCGCAGGCTAATGGGCAAGTGGAGGTAACTAACAGAACAATCTTGCAGGGGATCAAAACCCGCTTAGACAAAGTTGGAGGATGGGTGAATGAGCTTAGCTCGATACTATGGTCATACAGGACCACACCTAGATCGTCAACAGGAGAAACACCCTTCAGTATGGTATACGGTTCCGAAGCCGTTATCCCAGCAGAAGTCGGAGAAATCTCTCATCGGGTTCGATGGTTCAACGAGGTGGAAAACGAGGAAATAATGAAGGAGGCGTTAGATACTATAGAAGAAAGAAGGGAAGCGGCCGCAGCACGAACTGAAAGATACAAAAGCCTGACAAAAGCAGCTCATGACAAAAGAGTCAGGAAGAGACAGTTCCAGGTCGGTGATTTGGTGCTTAGGCGAGCTGATGCCCTCAGAAAAACAGGAAAGCTAGAGCCGAACTGGGAGGGCCCTTACAAGGTAATCCAAATTTATGCAGGGGGAGCTTATGAGCTCGAGGATATGGAAGGGCACCCCATCAAAAGACCTTGGAACATATGTCACTTAAAAAAGTATTTTGTATGAAGAGGTGTGAAAAAAAAAGCTTGTGTTGTTTTAATAAAAGTCTATTACAAAAAAAAAAACCCTCTCTGAATGTGTTGATCAAGTAAAACTAGAAATGACATCTGATCAGGTGAAACGCCTTCAGATCCGAGTAAGGGTGAACCGCCCTGTGACATCTGATCAGGCGAAACACCTTCAGATCCGAGTAAGGGTGAACCGCCCTCTGACATCTGATCAGGCGAAACGCCTTCAGATCCGAGTAAGGGTGAACCTCCCTCTGACATCTGATCAGGCGAAACGCCTTCAGATCTGAGTAAGGGTGAACCGCCCTCTGACATCTAATCAGGCGAAACGCCTTCAGATCCGAGTAAGGGTGAACCGCCCTCTGACATCTGATCAGGCGAAACGCCTTCAGATCCGAGTAAGGGTGAACCGCCTTCAGATCCGAGTAAGGGTGAACCGCCCTCTGACATCTGATCAGGCGAAACACCTTCAGATCCGAGTAAGGGTGAACCGCCTTCTGAAATATGATCAGGCGAAACGCCTTCAGATCCGAGTAAGGGTGAACCTCCCTCTGACATCTGATCAGGCAAAACGCCTTCAGATCCGAGTAAGGGTGAACCTCCCTCTGACATCTGATCAGGCGAAACGCCTTCAGATCCGAGTAAGGGTGAACCACCCTCTGACATATGATCAGGCGAAACGCCTTCAGATCCGACTAAGGGTGAACCGCCCTCTGACATCTGATCAGGCGAAATGCCTTCAGATCCGAGTAAGGGTGAACCGCCCTGTGACATCTGATCAGGCGAAACGCCTTCAGATCCGAATAAGGGTGAACCGCACTGTGAAGCTATGACTAAGGGAAATATCCAACCTATACTAAAGATCGGTAAAAATGTTAGGTTAAATTAAACTAAAAAACATCAAACCATTACAACTCGTAAAGGTCGAAGTGGTCGGGTTACATTCAAGAAATTGCGAATCAGAAAATAGTCGGGGCTATACTAGGAAAAGGCCGAGTTATATTGGGAAGTGATCGTATCAATTCAAACAGGCTCAGATACATCAAGGTTACAATCGACGTCGAACTACATTAACTTAGAAATGGCAGAGATAAGCCATGATACAAAGCACATCACTATCGTACAAATCCAAAGTGTATTCAACTCAAAAACTTTTCATTAAAAACTGCTGTGCCAGTACAATGAACAAGACAAAAAAAAAACATATACATGTCCACACAAAACTTAAAAAGATTAAACTACAGGCTCGGAATATGGAGGAGGCAATGAAGGAGAAGCATCAAGGTCGGTCCCGGTCACCTCGGGATTAGGAGTGCCGGCCTTAACAGGCGAGTCGGGAGGAGTAGAAGGCAGCTCCAAATCCAGGCCAGATTTCTTTATAGACTCCTCAAGGGCGTCCTCCCACCAGGCTGCCTCTGGAGATTCTTCCACGTCCCCGGACCAACCCGAAGGAACAGGAGCCCCGTTCAATGCAGCATCCCAATCCATCTCGCCCGTAAAACCTAAAGAAGCTAGTTGCTCACGAGCATGAGTTAGAGAAAAATCGAAATATTGTGTCGCGACAGGGGCTAGCTTAACCAGGAAAGCGGTAGAATTGTGATACCGGGCTAGGAGGGCGGAACGGTGGGCTCCCAGGAAAGAGTGACCAACGTCACTGGTCAGAAATCGACGTCGGCCATCCGTCATCCCGCGCTCGTAAGATGATTCCTCGGATCTAGCCTCGTCTATTTGAGCTTCCAGCTGGGAAACCCTTTCTGATTCTGCTCTAGCCTGAGCTTCGAGTTGGGCGACCTTCTCCAACTCAGCCTTAGCCTGGGCCTCAAGTTGGGCAATCTTCTCGGATTCGGCCCTAGCTTCCGATAAATGAGCCTCGAGCTAGCCCACCTTCTACGATTCAGCTTGAGACAGGGTCTTCCAGAATTTCATCTCTTGGTTCAGCTGAATGTTGGCCATCTGAGCCCATTCCAAAACCGCCTCCCGCTCAGAGCTTTTCTTAAGGGCAACATCTAAGCAATATTCCTTCTCCTGAAGCTGAGCCGAGAGATCGGAATTAGCCAACAGGGCGGCCTCCAGATCGGCTGACATCTGGGTGAGCTAGGAGGAAGACGAAGCGCCGATCTTATGATCCTCTGCGAAGGTCAAGGTGGTGAAGAACTGCACAAGAAAGAAAGTCACATCAGGACGGCAAAGGGGTAATAATAAATATGAAAATAGTCAAAAAGGGGAGGAAGGGGAAAAGGGGGAATACCTTCCCAAAATACATCATCATAGCATCGAAGCGAGGGTCCTCCGCGGCATCTCGTAATCCCAGCTTATCCCTAGCCGGGACCATGGAGCTGAAATATGGAAGAAATTTCTCAAACTCCTTGAAACGGAGAAGAGTCTCCATAGCCGGACCTGGGGGACCCACGGTCTTCGGCCGTTTGGAAGCGGGGGAGCTAGGAGAAGGGGCCCTCTGAGTGACCTGAAGCTGTCGAGACGAGCTCGTAGGGCTTCGTCCGGTGGTCAAGGTAGGAGCCATGTCGGAGGGGAGAGTCACCCCAGACTTGGGGCGAGAAGGGAGCTTCCGTTTAATTTTTGATGAGCCCTCTGCCCTCTCCTTGGGGGGATTCGTCGACTTGCGGACCTTCTCTTTCGTTGGTTCATCCGGCTTGGAGGCATCCGACTGGCAGGTACACATGAACCGATCTACAAAAAAACAATACAAACGGTCCGGGAAATAGCTAAAAAACAAAATAACAAAGATCATACTATGGAAAGAACTGATAAAGCCTACCAATATCGAGGATAGCTGGGTAAGGATTCGAGATCAGCCCACAATGGAACAGAAGATCATGGAATTGCGTCAGCTGGAAAGCATTGTAGGGAATGGCATTCCATTCCCGAACTTTCTCGACCCACGCAGCCCGGATGGAACTACGCCTAGGAATAGGATCCTGGCTCGGAGTAGCCTGCGTCCATTCCGTGGGAAAACCCCAAGAATCAGCTGTAGGGAGCCGGAGGAAAAAGAAACGGGACCTCCAGTCCTTCACATTGGAAGGGAGGTGGGTAAAGAAATGGGTGTTGTTTCGGGAAGTCAAGTAAAAGGAGCCTTTAAAACTATTTAGCCCAAAACAAAAATAGAAAAAACCCAGGTCGGGTTCCTCGTGTCTGTAATGACACAGCACGAGAAAACCAACCATATAACGAAAAGAGTTAGGAGAAAACTGGTTGAGGGGAAGATTGTATTTAAAGGAGAGAGAGACAAGGAAGGGATGGAGTGGAAAGCGAAGACTACTGCTCACCTGATCCACGAACCAGGTAATATTCCCCGGGGGAGGATGATCAGGGGTGTCACTAGCCTGAGGCGTGAAAAATTCCCACCCCGGGGGAAGTCTAAGAAATTTTATGAAACTAGCCAGCGCGGCTGGGCTAGTCCTAGATAGAGGATGAGAAGGGAGAACTCGAGTCGCTCCTACGACCGTCTCATATGGGTCGGCTAAGAGGCCGGTCACAGTTACTTCGTCCATAGGAGCAGGGGAAGGGGGATCTACAATGATTAGGGGGATGCCAGAGGGAAGGTTAGAAGGGATGTCACCTAGCTCGGACCAATCTACATCACCTAGGCGTTCATCCCTAAGACAGAGGGAGGAACCAGTAGCTCGCCCCGACCTACCCCCCGAGTCCCCATCAGAAGAGGAAAGACCTTTTAAAAAGGAGTCCACGGCCGATTCGCCAGAAAAATTCTGAGAATCCAAAGCAAACGACATAATAAAAGGAAGAAAAGGGAGGAAGAAGAAAAGGAAAATATCGGTAACAAACCAAAAAAAAAACTAAAGGGGTGTTTAGATGAACATACCCATGGGATTGGGTGGAAGATCGCCGGAGAAAGGTAGTGGAAGCACCACCGAAGGCAGGAAACCAAGGTCGTAAGTGTCGCCGGAATACCCGCACACTAGTATGTCGCAGGAAGAAGAGCGGAAATGGCTGAAGGGGGTAGAAGATTCCTACTTATAGAGAAGGAGGGCGAAAATCAAGAAGATAACGGGCGATCTGGAGCGTCCGATGCCTCCTGTAAAAGAACGACTGGGATCTGGCACCGCCTGATCCGACCTATAGCAGGTCGACACCTTGACTTGACCATAGACGCGACGTTTGGGAGGCGGGGAGAGGAAAAGACGGGGATATTATAGCGCACGAAGTCCGAGGAACCTCGTTATCTGGGAACGGGAATCCCAAGGATTATTGTGTCAAGGTCGTCAGATTATAAACAAATCTTACTCTACTTGGTCTTACAGCTCGACTAGAGTAGGGGGACTGGTTGATAGGACGCCGAATGTATGCTCCCTGAAAACCCGGTTTAAAATATGGACCAATATAAGCCGGAGTACTGACCTCTTAGTAATGAAAGGTTTTATTAGAGTAATAAAGTCCGACCTAGGTTCTTAGACAAGAGGATGCCGACCTCAAGGTCCTTTCGAAGGTTGCCGACCTCAAAGGTCTCCCGAACTCGGAGGCCCCGCTGACCTGTGACATCTGTTAGAAGGTTACCGACCTCAAAGGTCTCCCAACCTACGGATTTGAATAGGAATGACCCGACCTAAGTGATCTTTTATAATATGAGCCGACCTAAGGCCTCCGAGCTCATGAAGGCCGAAGTCTCGGGAAAGAAGATCCTGACTCACCTGACAGAATCCCTGAGATCCAGGGATTGAGAGCCCATACCTTGCAATCCCGGAAATCCAGGGATGGGAAATCGCAGCCTGAATCCATGGATATCCGGGATCTTCTCTAAAAATCAGGGAAGATCTTAGAGAATAAGGCACCTCCCTTCTATAAAAGGGAGAGGGGGGGTTTTTCATTCGGGATTCACATTCTGAGATTACAGCATACTTTAGAGAGAGAGAGAAAGACAATACTTCATACATTTTGGGTTTTCTTAGCTAAACTCCTAAGATTAACCCGGTTCTTGGTGACCGATCAGCTCGGTTACATCAGGTGTGATGGGAAATAGGGTTCTTGGTCGATTCTACTCAATTCCAAGACATTTTGGAAGTTTCTTGTTGATTACATCATCATCCAATCCGTGTTTTTCGTCGAATCAAGGTATATTTCTTGATTTTTCCTTGAAGTTGACTTTTTGGAGAATTGTCTTTGATTTCGATTCTAGTCCGATTTTGATATAGCGGTTGGTGTAGTATGATGTTATTAGTCGTGTTCTATGGGCTGTATATCCATACTTCAAGTTTGTTCAACTCGATTAGTGATTCGAGTGTTCTTGGGAGTTATCGAATATTGAGTGTTCGATTAAATGTCCCAATGAGTTTCCCTTCGATAATTGTTGGGATTTCCGTTGTTTTTGGCTTTGATTCTCGTTGTAATCATGTTTTATTGTTCCTTCGGAGGATTATAGGTGCTCGAGGATTCCGAGTTGAATCTCGTTGGTGTTTGATGATTCGTGTGGTGTTATTCCATCGTAAATTTCGGTGCTATCGCGTTATAGATAGTGTTCGGGAATTTGAGGGCTACCTGGCCGTATCCGTTCATTTTTCCATTTGCTCGTGGTATCAAGGCAAGTACCTTGTTCATACGCTTCTCGTTTTGTGGACATTATGATCGATGATCATCTTGGTGTGTTTACTCGGTTATTTGAAATGAATTTTCAAAAGATTTGTTTTGGCCTCGTTAAAAGCTCTCTTTCAAAATGTGTGTGTGTTTTGTGAACGGTGTGTTTTGAGGAATTGTTTATGGTTTGGTTATTTTGAACGTTGAAAGCTTTGATGATACCCCTGTTGTTTAAAGTTATGGAATCGTGTATTCCATGTTTAATCTTGTCATTGTGTTTTGAAGAGTTTGATAACGGTGTCGATTTAGTGGCAATCTCTAGTGAGTATTCTTAATGAACTTACATTGTTAGCATATTAGTATTGCATGAGTAACATGTGTGTGTATGCTCACTATGGGTTGGATCCGACGGGGTCTCGGTAGGGGTCCACGGAGGGGTGGATCCGCGAGCTTGCTTTTAACCACTATGGGTTAGATCCGACGGGGTCTCGGTAGGGGTCCACGGAGGGGTGGATCCGCGGTTAATTGTGGTGCATTTTGCAAATGTGATTTGATTATGGCATTTCCGGAAATGAGTGCTTTCAAATGGTTTTCATGATTGCATGCATCGACTAAGTGTGTAAGAGGTAAGTGTTCGTTTAGCTTACTTGGCTAGGATGGCACTAGACTATTTTGTTGTTTGTGTTAAATCCTTTAATTGTGGATTTTGATGTTGGGAGACGAACCTTGTGGTCGTTCTTGTGTACTGTGAGTTAATGAGATTTGGGGCTAAAATCCCAACGGTTTGGTAAAGGTTATTTTACAGAAAGTAAACCTTTGGGGCGGTGACCCCTTTCGTCTTTTGGGTTTTGAAAAGTGGGATTTGATAATCCTAAATTGTTTTCTATTAAAACTCCCAATGGTATTTCAAATCATTTTATAAATTGTTTCCCTTAATATTTTGATCTTGAAATTTTGGGAAGTCTTTACTCAAACTCTTGCCTCGGCAAGTGTTCATCCTGTTGTATTTGAATCTTTGAGGATTCTGGATTATTATCATTCATGGAATGTGAATTGTATGACTCGTATTTTGCACTTTGTTCTTGCACTAGCAAAACAGTGGAGTTTTGCTAACCCCCGAGTATTCGGGGGGTGGATGCCTGTTTTTGCATTCAGGTTTTGGAGCATAACATAGGGTCGACATGAAGGATGATGAAAGATGATCGATACTAATCACATGAGGAACCGTACATTGTGTATTGGTTCAATTGTACCTTATTTTCCGCTGCTATATTTTTCCCGTTGTACGGGTGTGGTTGTATTTTTGACCCCTGCGTGGGCATGAGTTGTAATTGAGTTGTATATTTTTATTGAAAGACCAAATTGGTCTACTGAGTCTTTTTAGCCTTGAAGGCATCGTTGAGATGTTCTATGTTGTTACCAGCCTGGTAGATCCTTGAGGAAAAGTTCTACGGCGTGTAATATCCCTGAGCGGATTGGGGGTGTTACACTTCACGGATGTGATCCTAAACTCATTACTCGATAGCTTCAGACAGTTCATTATGAACTATATTATGTATAAGATAGAGGAGTCCATTACTGAGCTGCGTGGGATGCTTAAAACGGTTGAGCAAAACATTAAGAAAAAAACAAGAAATGTGCTGATGGTCAGCAAAGGGAAGTCCTTGAAGAACAAAGGCAAGGGTACAGGTAAAGCCAAAGTTGCCAAAGCTAGAGACCCAATTAAGTAGGTTTTCAAGGAAAAGCTCCCAAAGATGGAAATTTCCAGCATTGCAACAAACCAGGACACTGGAAAAGAAATTACAAGGTTTACTTGGAAGAGCTAAATCGCATCTAGGGTAGTGAGACTGCCACATATATATTTGTTATAGAAGTTGACTTATCTACTTCTAACTCCTGGGTATTGAATAGTGGATGTGGATTTTAAATTTGTACAAATGTGCAGGGATTGAGAAGTAGTAGAGAGCTGAAGAAAGGGGAAGTGGATCTAAGAGTCGGTAATGGAGCCAGAGTTGCTGCACTAGCCGTTGGAACTTACGATCTAGTTTTACCCAATGGTCTTTTGTTAGTTTTGAACAATTGCTATTATTTCCTACTATGAATAGGAATATTATTTCAGTTTCTATATTAGATTGTGAAGGTTAGAGTTTTCTTATTAAGAATAAGATTATTCGTATTTTTTTGATGACTTGCTTTATGGTACTGCAAAGTTATATACTATCATTTACAATATTGTTCTAAATGAGTCCAATACTGAAGTCTATAACATTTATAAACTGCAAGGTTCAATGATTCTAATCCGATTTACTTACGACATTGTCGACTTGGCGACATAAATGATAAACGTATTTCTAAACTCCATCACGATGTACTTTTAGACTCTTTTAACTATGAGTTATATGGGACATGCGAATCTTGTTTATTGGGCAAGATGACGAATAATCCTTTCACCGATCATGAAGAAAGGGCTAGTGATCTATTAGGCCCAGTACATACTGATGTATGCGGACCACTTAGCACTCTTGCCAGAGGCGGGTACCAATACTTCATCATTTTACCGATGATTTTAGCTGATATAGATATGTTTATCCTATGAAGAATAAACATGAATCTTTTGAAATGTTCAGAATATTCCAGAGTAAAATATAGAATCAACTAAGACAATGAAATCCCTTTAATCAGATAAGGTGGCGAAGACCTGAATCAAGAATTCGAAGACCATCTTAGGATTTGTGGAACTGTTTCACAACTTACTCCTCCTGGAACACCTCAACATAACGGAGTGTCCGAGAGGAGGAACCGAACTTTATTAGATATGGTTTGATCCATGATGTGTCAAATGGAGCTTCCATTAATATTCTGGGGCCACGCATTAGAAACAGCAGCATTCATCCTCTGATTGCAAAGCCAGTCCACAAAGTTTGGTCCAGTAAGAGTGTTCTTTTCAAGTAGAGTCGTGAGTGGGTTTATTGATATTTTTGAGAGATTTTTCGTTTGTTAACTACAGAGGATAATTTTGAGATTCGTTAGTGATTGTTTAATTATGATCCGAGTAAAGAATTTAAGAAATTTCTTTATTCATAAAACTCGCTCCAACTATTTTTATCAACATTACACACTCCCTATGAAATTAGGAAGTCATGGTTGACTTCATAGTGGTGATCGATTTTTATTTACAAAGTTTAATAGAGGGCAACCCATACGGTTTCTATTCTATTATTTTTCATAAAGTGGTGTCTGACACCAACCCATCTAATGGATGATTCGATCTTATTTTATACCTAGTTCACTTGACCTCTGTAATATCCGTATTTTTCCTTTTCAGGTATTTTTTATTTTTAGTGATTCGCTTGTAACCGTATTGATATTTCGAGAATATATAATACTGTACTTTTTGTCATCCAAGCTTTTTTCGGACTCGTTTTACTCAATTCTGCGTTTATGTCATTTCCGCCGCTATTTGGTTCGATTCTCGTAATCGTTATTCGGAACTGCCATTTCGGAGTTGCCGCAAATCATATGTTATTATGTGTGCTGTGAGCTTTTGTTTGGTGTTTCAATCGTGTATCGTGTGTGTCGGATTTTTTTGGGCCGTTTTGTAATTTCCAAAAGTTATGGGGTGATTACTATCCTTGTCGTTTCAGAACCTTTGGGTAGTCGAAATCGCATCTCCTTTTGTGCTTTAGATTCTTTATCGAACTCATCATGAGTGTATCTGTTGGTAGTTGGTACACCTTTGTATTCTCTGATCGGTCTTCGTCGAGACGTCATTTCGTGCATATCTGGCCTGCTTCCAGAGGCACGTTACGGCCGTAAGCCAAGGCTATTACGGCCGTAATGTTCTACAGTTACGGTCGTAAGTTCTTCTTTGTACATCTATAACCTAACTTTGTTTTTCTGCATTTGATCCAGTGGGCACTTACGGGCGTAATATTCGTAAGTTACGGCCGTAAGTGATGTTAGAGCCGTAACCTTATAGTTATACGGCCGTAAGTGAGCTTCGTTGTTTAGTCCAGATCCTTCCCCAAGGCCAGTTACGGCCGTAAAGTGATACACGTACGGTCGTAATGTTCACAAGTTACGGCCATATGTGAGTGATTTTACGGCCGTAACATCTGCCAGTATATAAACTGGCAACGGCCGAATTTTCCTCATTTTTCACTCTTCTCTCCTCTCTTCGCGATGGGGATGATTCTATAGTCGAGGGTTTGTCCGATTCACTACCAATATTGGGGGTTTAGCCGACGACTTAAAGTCGTCGGCTAAAGGTCATTGTCGTCGGCTAATCCCCCCAGTCGTCGGCTAAAAAAACGTCGGCCGATATTCTTCGGCCAAGGTTTAGCCGACGACTTTTTTGTTAGTCGTCGGCTAAAGTTCAAAGTTTAGCCGACAACTACGACAAGGTCGTCGGCTAAAACCTGATTATAAAAAAATAAAAAAAGAAACTTTAGCCGACGATCTTACATATGTCGTCGGCTAAAACCTGTTTTAAAAAGAAAAACAGTTTATCCGACGACGTTTTTAAATATCGTCGGCTAAAACTTTTTTGGAAAAAAAAATAATTTACTTTAGCCGACGACGGTTTTAAATGTCGTCGGCTAAAACTTTTTTGAAAAAAAAAATAATTTACTTTAGCCGACGACCTTTGGAAAGTCGTCGGCTCAAACGTAATATAAAAAAAAAAAAAATTCAGATTTTGGGATCCCAAAACCTGTATTTTTTGCACCTGCAATTTTTATACACCGGCTCCCATTATCAACAACAATCAACGCGCAATACATTCAACTAATACCATCAATAATATGCCCAACATTATATGCAACACAACGCACAACACATTCAAGAACATTAATTTCATCAACATACTAGTAGCGTCAACAAAATCACTTGCACAATTGTAACACAAATATAAATATACAATAGTACTACAACAACACAACTACAATCCACTACCAAAATCATCTAAATGTCGAAATGTAGTAGTAGAAGGATTACCACCATCCCCTAGATCCTCGTCACGAGGCTGTGAAGATGGGGTCTGTCCGAAGAGAGAAGGCGGTGGAGCAGGTGCCTGCAGTCCAGCCTGAATAATGGTCTGAGTCAGCGTCATCATATAGTCCATCATGGCCTGCTGCTATATCTGGAAACTCTCTAATCGCGACTCAGTCCTCTGCTTGCTCTCATGTAACCGCGTCTGAGTCCTCCTTTCATTCTCAGCTAAGAGCTCCCTCTCCGCCCTCAACTGCTCCTCGAGATAGGCAGTGCGTGCATCCCGTCCGCGAGGGTGCTGGAAGCCGGGGGTATCTTTCAATACACGGTGACCCTCGGCTTCCATCATCTTAGTGCGGTACCGACTACCTCTAGGAGGGTAGACGGTACCCCACATCCTAGCGCGAACATAAGGATCGATCTGTCCAATGGCAGAATTGAGGTCGGTCTCCGCTAAGTCCGAATACTGCTCCCGAGCAATCTCAGCAAGCATCCTCTGAGACTCCTCTCGCACACACTCCTAAGTTAATATGAAAATAAATATTTCAATATCAATAAAAGTATGATACAAAGGCATTTCTTTTATTACCAAAATAAAATAAAAAAAGACTTACATGCTCCTCGGGACGGTTCGGATATGTTTTCTGAGTCATGTAGGCAAATGCGTCCAACGAATCAGAAGAAATGGCCTCGTGCGCAACTCTGGCTAATGACCGGGAACCCAGACTGTGATGGTCAGTCAGACCAGCACGTTTGGTCGTGTTGGTCAAGCTAGTCGCCTTCAAAAAAATATTATTTAGAATCGAGTTTATATTTAGAATTCAAAAAAAAATAAAAACTGAAATATTATTAATTTTTATTAAATACTAGCAATTTTTTTAATAAATAAAATACAATATTCAGATTTTTATTTTTTTATGGAAAATAATATTCTAGTTTTTATTTTTATTAAAACAATTTATGAATAATATTCAGACTTTATAAATTTTTTTATTTCCACTTTTGAAAAAAATTCCGATTTTTTAATATTAATAATATTCCATAATTTAAAAAAAAATACCTGAAGTTCCGATTTTTTCTAATTGAAAAAAATCGGAACTTCAAGTATTTTTTAAATTCTGAAACATTAATTTAAAAAAATCAAGTTTATATTTAGAATTCAAAAAAAAATAAAAAATAAAAAAGAAGGAATGAAATGAGGGTATTTTAGTCATACCATGAACTCCGGGTCGCGAAAATGGGCGCGTATCCACTTCCACTCGTACTCCCAGAACTTGAATTCTTCCGGGGTAGCCTCTCGGGTATCACCCCAGGCTGTCCAGAACATATGCATCTCATTTTTCCAAGATTTGTACCTACAACATACGTTGCACAACATATATTATTCGTAAGAAAAAAAAACTACGCAAACAATGTAGATACAAAATAAATTAAAATGACTTAATTGGTAGACTGCACCTCGTCACACCAAGTACGTAGTAGAGAGTCGAGAATGACAAACCACACTTATGAACAGCATAAATACGCAATAATTTAAAAACATCACATATTGCATTTTTAAGAACTACGTGTTGATTGAAAAACACTTATTAAATATTAATTAACTTACCGGCATAGCATTGTTCAAAGCATCCTTTACGCACTGCGGCACGTCCCCCCAATCGGGCCACAAAACGGGGACTCCATCCGGAATAACAAAGCCAACATTACGGCTATATGACGCCGTAGCGTCGGAAGACATCACCGGACGGCCGTGTCTGTCTAGAGGAATCTCGTAACGGACATGCTTACTTACGTACGAGTCGAGCGCCAGACCCTTTGCTGGGCCACGAGTCTTCTTCTTTTTTTTCTCCTCCTCGACTACATTTTTTCCCTTCTCCTTCTCCCTCTCTATCTCCTCGTACAATTTTGTCTTCGAAACCCGACAACTCCACCAACACATGTTGTCTAGCCAAGACTCGTAGACGTACGCCTCGTTAGGGCTAATCAATCGAACGGGAACTCAGACTCCCGTCTCATCGACCTCTGGAATAGTCGAAACCATCGGAGGCATGAATATAAGTCAGCGGCTAAAGTATATCATTTTTTTTAAAAAACTTTATCCGACGACTTATATAATGTCGTCGGCTAAACTCCCAACCGTGTCAAATGACACGGGCCGTGTCGCACCTGCCCAGAAAATGAAAACAGACTGTATGCCTGAACCGACCGTATTAGACTACACGGCCTGTGTCATACTTGGGGTTTAGCCGACGACTATTGGAATGTCGTCGGCTAAAGTTTAATATTTTTTTTTAAAACACTTTAGCCGACGACGTAGATCTTGTCGTCGGCTAAACCCCCCGCTTTTTTTTTAATAATATTATTAATATTATATTAATGTTTTGATTATTATTAGTACTATTTTTTTTAATTATATTTAACATATGAAAATATACATCTAATAAATTTATGGCTCATAGTTTGAGTCATCACTACAGTCTGTCTCATTATCTGAGTTGATATCTGGCAACATATGCCTCAAGTCATCCACATTATCGTCATCAGAATTTTCAAGTAATTCGTTTGTATCAACGTCAACGTACCCACGAGCATCACCACGGAGTCAGACGACTCGTCCTTCAGGAACATTATTCATTGTAATTGTCGTTGATGGTGGAATATTTGCTGTATTTGGCTCTTAATAAGCATCATCGTCATCAGTACCTATTGTTTCTCCCTGATACGAATTCTTACTTGTGATGCGAATTCGCTATCGATACAGCGGAAACTGTTTTTGACGAGCGAAAGCTATCGGCACGAAACTGTCGGGAACTGGTAACAATGGTTCGCTACAGCAATAACACGGACTAGCGGCACGCACTCGCGACAGTAAAGGATGACGGAAACTCGAAACAGCAACAAGACAGGAACTTGACAAAATGTAAAAGACTTGATACAAACCACTTCCAATCAGCAACACTCGAAACAACACGTTTCGGTCGAATGCGAATTGAAAAACAGGAAACAAGTTCGAACAATCGAACAGCACTTGAAACGGAATTTTGATTAAGTACAACACTGTATCGAAAACAAGAAGAGTATCGAAACAGGACAGAAATAGTTGTTTTATCGAATTAGACCTATAACTCGACAAAGTGATTTCTTATCAAGACCGATTGAGAATCAATCATATTAAGATTCGAAGACGCGTCGAATAATAATCAAAGTTTCGATGAAAAGCATTCGCCAAGGAAAACACAAAGTGTGTTCTTAAATTTTCAACATTCAATAATCATCATTACAACTCTACTGCCACTATTTATAGGCAAAAGTAATCTGACAAGATAAACTAAACTAATACAAGCTGTTCTTAAAATAATGAAAAGATAATAAAAGGTTCCCCGTGTCACTTGCAAACAAAAGTAAAAGCTGGGCTTTGTCTCCAAGTTTAAAGTTGACAGCCGCCTTTTGCCAAGAATCCTGCTGCTTTTGTAAGAAAATGCTGAACATTCTTTTATTGTTTAGCTACCACTTGGACCTCCCCCCTTCCAAGATGCAAGTTGCCTTTTGTTTAAGTTATTCCAATTCCGACTATCAAGGTAACTCCGTGTCTTGTGTCTGTTTTCTCACCCAAGTACGTTAGAGTATGGTCGAGATTTTTTACGTCAATTCTTACTTCGTCTTCTTCGCTTGGATTAGTCGGTTTCGTATCATTCCCTCCTTCTTTAAAAGGAATTGTCCTCAATTCCGCAATTCCATCGTCGTCGAGATAAGGGGATAAATCACCTACGTTGAAAGTAGCATGCACTCCGTAATCACCCGGAAGTTCTAACTTGTAAGCATTGTCGTTCACCTTCGCAATTATTTTAAATAGCCCCTCGGCTCGTGGCATTAACTTGTTCTTACGCTTACTCGGGAATCTTTCCTTCCTCAAATGTAACCAAACTAAATCTCCAACCTCGAATAGTCTCAGCTTTCTTTGCTTGTTCGACTTCCTTTTGTACATCTCGTTTATTTCCTTGATTCGATCCCGCACCTGTTCGTGTAATTTCATCATTGATTTTAGTTTTGACTCCGCATCCTTATGCACCAATTCGTCACTTGGTAGTCGAATTAGATCCAGCGGTATGTAAGGATTCAGCCCGTAAACTACTTCAAATGGAGAGTTTGTCGTGGCATGAGTAGGAGAGCGATTATACGCGAACTCCGCATGTGCAAGCTTCAAATCCCAATCCTTTTGTGTTTTGCTTACCAAGCCTCGCAACAAAGTTCCCAGTGTTCGATTAGTCACTTCAGTTTGACTGTCTGTTTGAGGATGATGCGAAGTACTAAACAAAAGCTTGGTTCCCACCTTTCTCCACAATGTGTTCCAAAAGTAGCTCAGAAACTTCGAGTCCCGGTCCGAAACAATAGTTTTCGGAACTCCATGTAATCGCACCACCTCTCGGAAATACAAGTCAGCAACATTACTCGCATCA
The DNA here is from genome assembly GCA_033398695.1 of Orobanche coerulescens. NCBI lineage: Eukaryota > Viridiplantae > Streptophyta > Magnoliopsida > Lamiales > Orobanchaceae > Orobanche > Orobanche coerulescens. The sequence goes on from CM065818.1 coordinate 102,142,452, forward strand.
TCAGTTTTGTGACAAGGAACAAAATGAGCCATCTTTGAAAAACGATCGACAACAACCATAATCGCATCCTTACCTCGTTGGGTTCGAGGCAAAGCCACAATGAAATCCATTGAGACATCTTCCCATGGCCTCTCCGGAATCGATAATGGTGTGTATATTCTTGGTTTGAACGAACTCTTCGCAATATGGCATGTCACACACTTACTGATTATATTATGGACATCCCCCTGCATCCTTGGCCAATAAAAATGTTCTTCAAGCACATCCAATGTCTTGGCCGAACCAAAGTGGCCAGCCAAACCCCTCCGTGAGCCTCTCGAACCAGCAATTCTCGAATCGTGTGCCTGGGTAGGCAAAGACGATTTCCCTTAAAAAGGAAGCCCTCCTGTATCGAAAATTCTCCCATCGGCCCAGATTTGCAAAGGGCAAAGGTCTCGCCAAAATCCGCATCATCGTCGTAATATTCCTTCACTATCTCGAATCCAAGTAATCGAACATCAAGGGTAGAGAGTAAGGCATACCGCCTAAACAATGTATCTGCTACAACATTGATCTTTCCATCCTTATACTTTGATGAGAAGTGAAACGATTGTAAAAATTCCACCGACTTCGCATGCGTGGGACTCCACTTGTGTTGCCCGTTAATATACTTCAATGATTCATGGTCTGAATGTATGATGAAATGTTTTGGCCGAATATAGTGACTCCAATGATATAGAGCCCTCACAATAGCATAAAACTCCTTGTCGTATGTACAATAATTTAGACGAGCACCGCTTAAATTCTCGGAAAAATAAGCAGTAGGTCGCTTTCCCTGAATGAGAACCGCTCCAATGCCAACTCCGCTAGAATCACATTCTACCTCGAATGGTTGCGAAAAATCGGGTAATGCTAAGATTGGTGCTTCACACAATTTCACCTTTAAATTTGCAAACGACTCCTGAGCAGCCCGGCCCCAACTAAACGTAACCTTCTTCAAACATTCGGTTATTGGGCTTGCAATGGTTCTGAAATCTCGAATGAATCTTCGGTAAAATGAAGCCAGTCCGTGGAACGATCTAACTTCCGTCACTATAGTGGGAACTGGCCAGGACTTAATTGCTTCGATCTTTGCTTGATCGACCGACATTCCATCCTTCGAAACAATATAGCCAAGAAAGACTATACTTTCGACCAAAAATGAGCACTTCTCCTTTTTTCCATACAGCTTCTGGTTTCTAAGGGTTTTGAAGACTTGTCTCAGGTGTTCGAAATGTTCTCGCAATGATCGACTGTAGATCATAATATCATCTAAGTATACCACCACAAATTTCCCCCAAAATGGCTTAAGTACCTCATTCATTAAGTGCATGAAAATGCTCGGCGCATTTGTAAGGCCGAACGGCATAATGGTCCATTCATACAGTCCGTGTTTAGTTTTTTAGGCCGTCTTCCACTCATCTCCTTCTTTCATTCGGATTTGGTGATAACCACTCCGTAGGTCAACCTTTGAAAAGATCACGGATCCGTGTAATTCATCGAACATGTCATCAATCCTTTGAATCGAAAATCTATACTTGATGGTTATATTATTCACGGCTCGACTGTCAATACACATCCTCCAAGAGCCGTCTTTCTTAGGAACCAGTAATACCGGAACCGCACAAGGACTTAGGCTTTCTCGAACATACCCACGATCCATTAGTTCTTCGATTTGGCTTTGTAAATCCTTCGTCTCATCGGGATTACATCTATAGGCAGCTTTGTTAGGGAGCGACACACCTGGTATGAGGTCGATATGATGTTCAATCCCACAAATAGGTGGCAAACCCGACGGTAATTCTTCGGGAAAAACATCCGCAAATTCGTGTAATAAGGCATCCACCCTCTCGTCGTTCCGTACGACCATGTTACCATCCCGTGTCTCCTTCAGAACCAATAGGTACACGCACTTGCCATCATTAATAGCATGTTCCACATCCCGTTCTCTAGCAAACATGGCCAGTTTTGGCTTTTCACTCCGACTATAACTCATAGAGTGAATAGCCTGAGGTGACATTGGTTTAAGCATAATCTTCTTGCCCTTATCCCGTAACTCATACTCATTGCTTCTTCCTCGGTGTAAAACATCCCTATCAAACATCCATGGTCTTCCCAACAGTACATGGCATGCATCCATCGGGAGTACATCACATAATACGTTGTCTTCATATGAACCCATGGCTAGTCCAATCCTCACTTGTTTAGTCACCCTTATTTTGCTCCCATCATCGAGACAATGCAAAGTGTAAGGTTTCGGGTGAGCCGTAGTGGTCAGACCGAGTTTAGTCACCATCTCGCTGGAAGCGTCGTTGGTGCAACTCCCTCCATCAACGATCAAACTACACCATTTATTTCCAACTTGATACTTCGTGTGAAATATTTGATTTCGTTGTTCCGAATCATTCGAAACAGCTTTGGCTTGTAGCGTCCGTAGAACTAAAGCCGTGTCATAGCTTGGAGCATCGTAAGTCTTGCATTCTTCTCCTTATTCGTCCTTCATGTCGAAATAAAATACGTCACCCAGTCTTTCTTCCTCAACCAACAACTCGTCTCGGATCGTGACAGTTTCTCTCAGTGTCACCACTCGTTTGTTCGGACAAGCATTTTGATAATGCCCGAATCCTTGACATTTGAAACATATTAATTTAGCCAAACTTGTCTCCTTCAGAACGTAAGGCGTTTTAGGAATCGCAACAGGGACCGGAGTCGGTACAGTTGCCTTAGTAGTTCAACTAGAGCCAACACTTGGGTTTCCAAATTTGATTGGAAACTCGGGTTTATACATTTTCATCTTGTTCTGAGCTTCTAACTTCAAACATAGCCCACATAATGTATCGAAGTCCTCGTATGGATACAGTTCTACCGAGTTATCTATGCTTCGGTTCAAGCCACCCAAGAATCATGACATCTTCTGCTCCTCGTTCTCCTCTATTTCTCCCATTAAGGTCAGATTCTAAAACTCCTCAATGTATTCACTGACATTCAACTTTCCCTGCATGAGATATGCAATCTTTCTGTACAAGGACAACTGGTGTGATGTTGGTACATATCTTTTACGAAGTTTTCTTTTCAAAGAATCCCACGAACGGATCCTTTCTTTCCCCTCACGAGCTCTTCGTGTTTTCACTCCTTCTTACCAAAGTGAAGCTCCTTTCCCCAGCTTGAGAATTGCATACTTACACCTTTTCTCATCGTCAAGGTCTTTAAACTCGAACATACGATCAATTTTTCGTTCCCATTCCAGGTAAACTTCAGGGTCTGTCCCTCCAACAAACTCTGGAAGCTCATTCACCTTGAATTCTTCGACATGGCGTGAGGGTCGTTCATAGTCACCATGCCTAGGTTTCCAACGTTGGTCGCGTTGTTCTGGTACGTCACGCAATGCGTCACGAAGTTTTGCCAAGAAATCAGCGTTGTTGAGATCCATAATGCCAAAGATCAAGAACTTGGGCTCCGATGCCACTTATGATACGAATTCTTACTTGTAATGCGAATTCGCTATCGATACAGCGGAAACTGTTTTTGACGAGCGGAAGCTATCGGCAAGAAACTGTCGGGAACTGGTAACAACGGTTCGCTACAGCAGTAACACGTACTAGCGGCACGCACTCGCGACAGGAAAGGATGAAGGCAACTCGAAACAGCAACAAGACAGGAACTTGACAAAATGTAAAAGACTTGATACAGACCACTTCCAATCAGCAACACTCGAAACAACACGTTTCGGTCGAATGCGAATTGAAAAATAGGAAACAAGTTCGAACAATCGAACAGCACTTGAAATGGAATTTTGATTAAGCACAACACTATATCGAAAACAAGAAGAGTATCGAAACATGACAGAAACAGTTGTTTTATCGAATTAGACCTATAACTCGACAAAGTGATTTCTTCTCAAGACCTATTGAGAATCAATCAGATTAAGATTCGAAGAAGCGTCGAATAATAATCAAAGTTTCGATGAAAAGCATTCACCAAGGAAAACACAAAGTGTGTTCTTAAATTTTCAACATTCAATAATCTTCATTACAACTCTACTGCCACTATTTATAGGCAAAAGTAACCTGAAAAGATAAACTAAACTAATACAAGCTGTTCTTAAAATAATGAAAAGATAATAAAAGGTTCCCCATGTCACTTACAAACAAAAGTAAAAGCTGGGCTTTGTCTCCAAGTTGAAAGTTGACAGCCGCTTTTTGCCAAGAATCCTATTGCTTTTGTAAGAAAATGCTGAACATAGTTTTATTGTTTAGCTACCACTTGGACCTCCCCCCTTCCAAGATGCAAGTTGCCTTTTGTTTAAGTTATTCCAATTCCGACTATCAAGGTAACTCCGTGTCTTGTGTCTATTTTCTCGCCCAAGTACGTTAGAGTATGGTCGAGATGTTTTACGACAATTCTTACTTCGTCTTCTTCGCTTGGAGTAGTCGATTTCGTATCACTCCTAGTGTAGCAGCACTATAAATATTCCTCGTTGTCACAACGTTCACTATCTTCCATGTGCCTTTCTTCACCAAGTCGTCCAAATAATACACCGACTTTGCTGATGTAGCAAATACAAAAGGATCACTTTCATACCATGAAGTGGAAGTGGCAACAGATAACATCCCATAGTCGTCTTGCATATCGGTTCCAAGACTGGTGTCGTACCATCGACATTTAAACAAGTAAATTGTTATGCCTTCCCCGTAAATTAGTTCTACCACTTCCAAAAGAACACCGTAATATCCACCATCTATCATAACCCCAGAATTTTGATATCTTCTTTTTTAGTCTCTCTCAAGGCATACGAATGTGACACCATTGACTTTGGCCATCGAATAAATTCTTGACATAACCGGATTCATATAAAGAAGCATAAGTTCACGCGACCAGTTTGGGTGTCCGTCATCTTGTATGTGTGTCATCTGTCGTAAATAAACTTTTTATGTAAAAAAAATATCTTAAGTCCATAATAAATAGCAACTGAATGTATACGTACCCATTCTCCAAAATAATCGGCAAAAGTGTCATTGTGGAATCTAGTGTCACCTCGCACCATATCGCATGACAAGTAGATGTCTTTCCAGTACTGAACTTCTGGTAAATTGAGCAATATCCACCAATGTGCAATTCCTGACTCGTACGGGTCTAATTGTGTTCCTGGCAACCTCCCATAGACGTCAACCTCAGTGGATATGATAGAAAGATTGAATTATATTTTAGCTGCTGGAATAGAGCGGGAAGGGGGCTCGAAGGTGCCCAAATACAACTTGATATGCGTAATACACTCCGACGCAAGGTAAGATTCTGCAATGCATCCTTCCGGTGCAGACTTATTGGCCACGGAGTCTTTGTAATCATCGAGTTGCCTGTAATATTGTCATTGTGTTAGAAATCATACTTAATTTGACAACATATATATATATATACACAAAATTATGTTACCTTTCAACCGGGTACATCCACGTGTGGTGCACTGGACCAGTTACCAATAACTGCCGGGGAAGGTGGATCATGAGGTGAGGCATGAGGTCAAAAAAGTTTGGAGGAAATATTCGCTCAAACTTGCATAAGATATAGATGATCTCATCTTGCATTTTACGCAAATCAGATCTCTTCACTTCTCTCGTACATAATTTCTGGAAAAATCTTGACAATGCAACACACGGCTCGACCACCTGTTTTGGTAAGTACAGTCGAATAAATACTGGAAATAGGCGTTGGAGTAGGATATGACAATCGTGACTCTTCAAACCAGTTAACTTGTTCTTCCTGAAATTAACGCATCTTCCCATATTTCCAGCATACCCGGTAGGATACCTAGCAGTCTTTATCCACCAAAATATCTCAGTTCTCTGCTCGGCAGTGATGGTGTAAGCTGCCTTAGGCATTTTTTGTTTTCCCTTGATAGTTTTCAACCACAAATGTTTTCTTATGCTCATTTCTTCCAAACCTTTGCGTGCTTTTGGCCCGTATTAGGTCTTTCCATCCCAACCTAAGGTTGCCCCAACCATACTTTCGCAAACATTCTTTTCAATGTGCATGACATCCAAGAAGTTCCTTATCAATAACTTGGACAAGTAAGGCAATTCCCAAAATATACTTTTGTGCGACCAATACTTATACCTGCCGGGCCTTTCAGGGGTTGCTGAAATCACATCAGGATGGTTGCTAAGCTGACCAAAATCGTACTCATTAAGAATCGATAGTATTTCATCACCTGTCTACTGTCGTGGTGGCTCGCCCATTTCTACAGTGCCATCAAATGCTGCAGCATCCATACGCCACTCATGTTCCCTCTCAAGCCATATCCGATGATGCATTCGGATAACTTTCCTACAGTGGTACCTAGCACAATCTGCATTCAAACACACTGGACAACCTCTATATCCGCTAATAACAGATCCAGACAGCATTCCATATGCAGGAAAATCACTAATAGTGCTGATACACATGGCGTGCAAGTAGAACGTCTCGGACGAATAACTGTCGTACGTGGGATGACCTTGCTCCCACAATAATTTCAGCTCCTCTATCAAAGGTCTCATATACACGTCGATACACTTTCCCGGATATCCCGGCCCTGGGACTAACAAGGTCAACATATTATACTCCTTTCGCATACACATACATAGAGGAAGATTGTAAGGAATCACTACAACAGGCCATATGGTATATGAAAGACTCATGTTACCAAAAGGGTTGAAACTATCAGATGCAATACCGAGCATCACATTTCGGATATCTGAAGAAAAATTCAGATACTTCCTATCTATATGCTTCCACGCCTCTCCATCCGAAAGGTGTATCATAGTATCCCTGTCATTAGTGCGCGGCTCGGAATGCCATCTCATTGCTTTTGCCATGTGAGGAGACATAAAAAGCCGTTCCAACCTGTCCTTCAGTGGAAAATACCAAAGTACCTTCACCGGTTTCTCTTTTCCAGAAGGAGTGATCCTATATCTCTTTGTATCACATACAAGACATCTCGTGAGGTCTTCATTAGGATGCCTCCAGAATAGAACATAATCATACATGCAGATGTGGATCTTAATGTAGGAAAGACCAAGATCTTTCAAAATTCGTCTCATTTTTGTATATGTATTAGAAAGATGATGACCCTGTGGAAGCATATTACTCGTAAGCTCCAAGTAATCATCCACAGACTTGATGGATGATCTGTTTTCCACCTTTAATCTCGTCATTTCCATGACACAATCAAGAACAGTCATGTTACACCCTGGGTATAGAGGGATCTGTTGGAGTTGAATTAGCTTGTTGTACCTGTCAAGCCCAGCAGTATTGCAAGGCAACGGTCTACGAGGTTGTGCGATTGGCTCAGTTGGTACAAACGTCTCGAAAAAACCAAACACATCATCAATCAACCTCTTCTTCGGATCGGTGATGCCGTCGTTACCACTGAATTGTCCGTGATCATACGGAATAACAGAATTCGATGCTTCACCATGGTATATCCAACATGTATATTTACTCCAAAAACCATTCTTCTTTAGGTGTTCCCAGACCTCATCAAATGGAAAACGATACATATCACTGTGACGTCTACATTTATTACACGGACAGTAGTGCAACTTATTACCACTATCGTGCTCTTTTACAAATCTCATAAACTGCTTCATCCCATCCATTACACTTGGATCCCATTTTCGTAACCCAATCCAACTCTTGTCCATCCTGAAAATGTATAAATTTTCCAATATTAATCCAACTAACTAATATTGTTCAAATTATAAATGAAATCACAACAAACAATTAATCATAATGATTATCATCATAAAACTTAATCGTTATACATAAAAGCTTTCGAATGTACAACATGACTAATACAAAGTTTCGAAATCACAAAAAATAAAATAAAATACATACCTTAATTGAAATGGTGATTATAACAACCGGTAGAAACCTTTATCACTCCAGCTAGCACAACTCAAAGTAGCAACACAAACTCAAAAAATACACAAAGGGATTTCCAAGAACCGGTTTGATCTTTTTCGCAAGGTCGCAATACTCAAAGTAGCAACTCATAAGCTTTTTTCGGGAATAACTGACAGGGTCGGGAATAGAAAGGTGCTCTGTAGCGGGGAGAGGGGCAAGATTGGGTTGGTGTTCTGTGAACTATATATAATTTTCACTTGGAGGTTTAGCCGACGACTTTATCTAGGTCGTCGGCTAAACCCCATTTTTTTCGAAAGGGTTTAGCCGACGACCTAGATCTTGTCGTCGCTAAAACTTCATTTTTTTTGGGAAAGGGTTTAGCCGACGACCCAGATCAATTCGTCGGCTAAAACTCTTCACTATATCCGATGACTATGTTGCACTATAGCCGACGATCTAGATCAAGTTGTTGGCTAAAACTCTTTATCCGACGGCAACACGAGTCGTCGGCTAAAGTGCAAAGTTTAGCCGACGACACATTAAAATCGTCGGCCGTTTTTTACGGGTCGTCGGCTAAAGTCCTTTTTTGGTAGTGATTTTCACTCAAACTCCATCGGAGAAGTATATTCTAGCATCATAACATTATCCTAACACCAAATCATCTGTTATTTATCTTCGAATCAAGTTAAAATCTCTTAGAACCCTATTTTTGGAAAATTTGGGGATTTTCGATTTAATGTCTGATTCGTTCCGTGTTATTGATTAATTCATAATGTATGTGATTAATCTTAGTGGTATTCATATTTCCCTACGATTTCATGGTAAATTTCGTGGTATTTGTGAAATCGAGATGGTTCGGTTGCGATCCGCCCTCGTTGTTGTTTTGGTCTGAATTTACATGAATCGTAGGAGGGTTTTCAGGCGTATTCCATTTTTGTACTCTTGTATAATTGGTTGTGATGTATTCTTCGAATCGTTAGGTTTGTGGTTGTCGGTTCCTAGCGATCGTGGTTGATTCTCCGTTCCGTTTGTTTCGTCGTTAATTACTCAATGCATGTATTCTTGTGAAACCTTTATGCTTAACATGAAATGGTGATGTATAATATGTGTGTGTTTTGGTCACTCCGAGAGGGTCCAACGGAGCCTCGGGGGAATCCATGACTTCACTTCGGATTCACGATCTTGTTCGCTAGCCAGTTCGGGAGGGTCCTTAGAGGCCTCGAATGGGACCAGTGGTTTCGCCCCGGTCCTAGGCGATGCCTGTGCGTGATCTGATTTATGATTATGACCAGTTCGGGAGGGTCCTCAGAGGCCTCGAATGGAACCAGTGGTTTCGCCCAGGTCCTAGGCAAATTGATTATTGACTGTTCGTTTTCCGGAAAAGACATGTCTTGTTTTGGATTTTGAAATGACTTGATGCATGTACTATGAAATTTGTAAGGGAATGGTTTGACTTGATTACTTGTACTAGCGTAATTGCTAACCCCTTTGGGGACCCGTTTTGGGGAAATTCTTGTTATGAATTTCAGGTGGCATTCAGCCGGTCGAGCGGGCACTGGAACAGTACGAGGATGCTGGCCAGGGATGTTGATGTGTGCAATGGAGTTCCTTTATTTCCGTGTCCATTTTGATGTGTTTGTTTTCCAAACTTGTGAACATATACATAGTACTCGCGAGTACTTAGGCACTTTTGATTTGGGATATGTTTTGTATGTTAAATCGTATTTGTGAATTTGGGTTATGTCCTATTTACCGGTTGTGCCGGATGATTTCACTTAGTTATTGTTGTGGTGTTGTGTGTTTCTCGCTAACCGCGATGGTTAGACGAGCGGTTTTGTTTATTTAGCCTGATGGGTCCCACATAGGGGTTCACGGTGCTGTAATATACTCTGAATATCTTAGGAGTGTTACAGAAAATGGTATCGGAGAACTAGGTTTATGGATACCTAGGCTTGTTGGTCAATTGGGTCTATTTGTGTTTTATTTTGCACACCATCATCTCGCTGCCATCATCTCGGTACTTCCAGTGTTCGTAAGTTTTCTTACTCGATTCCTTGTTTTCTCGTATCGCACTTCCATTCCTTGAACTGTGATTGTTTTTCTCTTGTACTTACCATCGTATTGCGTTCGCTACCTCTTATCTCCAGTATGGGTGCTGGAAGAGGCCGAGGTAGAGGTTGTGGCCGTGGTCATGGACGCGGCTGGGGACGTGGGGCGGCCACGTCACACTTTTTTGGAGCCGGCAGTAATGATGGTCGTCAGGGCCATACTACTACTCAAGACGATACAGCCGGCAATGGCACCGACATTGGTGTTGCAGCTATGATGCAACAAATGGTGAACCAAATGGCTACGATAGCCCAGACGGTTCAAAACATGGGTATGGCTCGTACTACTCAGGATGGAACAGATCGTTGGCTTCAGGATGTCACCAAGATGCATCCTTCTCAGTTTTCTGGGGCTTCAGACCTGATTGACTGGGAGAGGTGGATCAAGGAGATGTCCAAGATCTTTGTTGCCACTAAATGCCCTGAGGATCGCAAGGTCCCAATCACCCAGTATTTTCTCACAGGGGAGGCTGCTGATTGGTGGGAGTCTATTGAGCCTCAGGACCACAATGCTTCGTGGGCCAAGTTCAGAGACCTTATGGAAGCTGAATACTGTCCGTGGCTAGTTCGTCAGGCCCGAGTCCATGCTTTTTATGATACTCAGCCTCGGGATATTCCGGTTTCTCCAGCCATTGCAGATTTCAACTTGGAATTGGGCTACGTGAAGGCCCAGGTTAAGGAGAAGAGCGACAAGATTTGCCACTTTTCTAGGCGGATGAAACTGAAGATTCGTGATTACATGTTTGGGCTTGCCTGTACCACCCAAAAGGTCTATCAGAGTAGAGATCTTGCTTATGATATGTCCTTGATGGCTAGTGAGGTGGCTCGAAAAAGTAAGAAACAGAAATCTGTCGGTAACTTTTTGGGTCACAAGGGCGTAATTCAGCAGAAGTCTCAGTCTGCTAACTTTCCTGTTGGCAGTTCGGCTCGTTTTTCTGGGGGCTTTCGAGGTACTGCCAGTACCTCCACTCGTGAGGTCAGATGTTTTAATTGTGGCAAGCCGGGCCATAGGAACCGGGAGTGTCCTCGTTCGTCGTTGACTTGTCATACTTATGTCCAGGTTGACCACAAGGCTTTCTTTTGTGATCGTTTATGGTAGACTCTCAGCGCCCAGACTTCTTTCCTAGTGCCTAAGGAGCCGAGTGTGAACCCAAGGTCGTTTGCTCTGCAGTCTCCGCCGAGTGCCGGCTGAGGGAGAGGTCGGGGCCAGCCCACTAGAGGGGGAGCTTCCAGTGTTGGCTCCGCTCATCTGCTTGTTTATGAGATGAGGAGGGTCAATGATCCAGCGGCTACCGTGGCTACAGGTACCATTCATATTCATTCTCGTCTTGTCAGTGTGCTTTTCGATTCTGGTGCTACGCATTTGTTTATCTCTCTGAAGTGTGTGCACCGTTTGAGTCTTGATTGTTTGTCGTCTTGTGAGCCATTCATCGTTAAAATTCCTAGTGGTGATAGGATCGTTGGTGATCAGGAGATCCGAGACTGTTCCGTGCTTGGCTCTCTAATCTTATTGTTGTGAATATTGGGGGTGAGGATTTGATTCTTGGGGATGATTAGCTCGAGCGGTATAGAGCGATGAATTACCGCACAAGAATCATCACCATGTTAGCCGAGGACGACACCGAGCACTCTTTCGTGGGGTGAAAGAGGGGAAACCAGGAGTTCGTATTTAATGCCTTGAAGGCAATGAGACTCCTGTGGAAGGGGTATACTGGTATTGGTGCTACCCCTTGAAGGCGGAGGATGGTGGGGTCGAGTTTTCATTGATTCCAGTCGTTAGTGAGTTCCCTGATGTCTTTCCTGACGAGTTACTAGGGTTACCACCGGACAGTGAGGTTGAGTTCTCTATCGAGTTAGAGCCGGGTTCGGCTCCGATTTCGAAGGCATCGTACTGCATGGCACCTTCAGAGATTGCTGAGTTGAAAAAGCAGTTGACTAAGCTTCTTGAGTCAAGGTATATTCGACCGAGCACTTCGCCTTGGGGCGCACCAGTCTTGTTTGTGAGGAAGAAATATGGTTCATTGCCTATATGTATCGACTATAGCGAGCTAAACAAAGTGACCATCAAGAACAAGTATTTCTTGCCAAGGATTGATGACTTATTTGATTAGTTGTAGGGAGCTGCGGTATTCTTGAAGATTGACTTGAGATCGGAGTACTATCAGCTTCGGGTGAAGGAGTTTGATGTCCCGAAAATAGCTTTTCGGACGAGATACGGACATTATGAGTTTGTGGTTATGCCCTTCGGACTAACGAACGCGCCGGCATGCAGTTGATGAACAAGGTCTTCATCGAGTATTTGGATAAGTGTATTGTCGTCTTCATTGACGATATCCTTATCTATTCGAGAATGAGGAGGAGCATGCGTATCATCTACGTGTGGTGTTAGACGTTTTGAGGACCGAGTGACTCTATGCGAAGTTCTCGAAATGTGAGTTCTGGTTGAAGGAAGTGATGTTTCTAGGTCACGTGATTTCAGCCGAGGGGGTCCGTGTGGATCCACAGAAGATTGAGGCAATGCTGGATTGGGCACCGCCTAAGAATGTGAATAAGGTCCGTAGTTTCTTGGGTTTGGCTGGCTACTATCGTAGATTCGTCGAGGGTTTTTGGAACTGGCTCGGCCACTTACACAGTTACTTCAAAAAGCTGAGAAGTTTGCCTGGAATGATGAAAGACAGTGGAGTGTTGAGGAGATGAAGAGGCATTTGACTTCAGCCCCAATTCTAGTGTTGCCATGTGGCAACGAGGGTTTTGCTGTTTATACCGATACTTCGGGTCAAGGTCTTGGGTGCGTGTTGATGCAGCACGACAAGACTATTGCATATGCATCGAGACAGTTGAGGCCGTATGAGTTCAACTACCCTACTCATGATTTAGAGTTAGCGGCAGTTGTTTTTACGCTCAAGATTTGGCGTCATTATCTCTTTAGCTCTGCATGTCAAATTTTTACCTATTATAAAAGTTTGAAGTACATATTCACTCAGCGGGAGTTGAATATGAGACAGAGAAAGTGGTTGGAATTGATTAAGGATTATGACCTCGAAATCCTTTATCATCCGGGCAAGGCGAACGTCGTGGTAGGAATCTTGAGTCGGAAACCGGTTACGTTGCAGACACTTGAGATACTTACGTCTCAATCTGAGCTTCAGCTTGATTTGATCGAGTTGGGCAACTTTGTGCTTTGGAGATTTCGTCGTTGCTGATCGATGAAATTAAACTGAAGCAGTTGGAGGATCCAATGATTACTCAAATCCGAGAGAATGTTCTTAAGGGGAAGTCTCTTGGGTTTATGATTCACGAGGATGGTGTGTTGAGATTCCAGAGTCGGGTTTGTGTACCGAACAACTTAGAATGGAGGCAGAGTATTTTGCGTGAGGCCCATGCTACGCCTTACTCGGTTCATCCTGGTTCGAGTATGATGTACAAGGACCTAAGAAGGAACTTTTGGTGGAACGACATGAAGGAGTAAGTTGCTCGGTTTGTAGTGAGATGTTTGGCTTGTCAGCAGGTCAAAATCGAGAATCAGTGACCGTCCGGGTTATTGCAGTCGCTTCCGTTCTGAAATGGAAATGGCAAGATATTTCGATGGACTTCGTCACGAGCTTTCCGAGATCGAAGTCTGGTATGAATATGGTTTGGGTGATTGTGAACCGTCTGACCAAGTCGGCACATTTTCTGGGCATCAAGGATACTTGGGGTCCGCAAAAATTGGCTCGTGTATTTATTGCGCAGATTGTGAGGCTTCACGATACTCCGAAGGCTATCATTTCGGATCGTGATGGCCGTTTTGTATCACACTTTTGGCAGGCAGTACATAAGGTATTGGGTACTCGTTTGCGTCTGAGTACTTTTTTTCATCCTCAAATAGATTGACAATCGGAGTGCACTATCCGGACATTTGAGGATATGGTGCGTGCTTGTGCTCTCGATTGGAGCAGTGATGGGGAGGAGCATTTGCCGTTGATCGAGTTCACGTACAACAATAGTTGGTATGCATTGATTCAGATAGCACCGTATGAGGGGCTTTAAGGGCATAGATGTCGATCGCCAATTCGTTGGAACGAGGCATCCGATTTGGTCGGAACCGAACCGAATATCGCCTTAGAGATGAGGAAGAAGGTGGGATTGATTCGGGAGAGGATGTTGACTGCTCAGAGTCGACATAAATCCTATGCCGATGTTCGTCATCGACCTTTAGAATTCAAGGTGGGAGACCACGTTTTGCTAAAGGTGTCGCCGGAGAAGGGAGTTTTCCGGATCCTAGTCATGTCATCGACTATGGTGAGATTGATATCACTAAGGATATTACCTTCGAGGAGCGTCCCTTGAAGATTTTGGAGCACCGTGAGAAGCAGCTGAGGCATAAGACCATTACATTGGTCAAGGTGTAGTGGTTGAGACATGCTATCGAGGAGACAACTTAGGAAACCGAGGATAACATGCGTGCTAGGTACCCCGAGTTGTTTATTTCTTAAGTTTCGGGATGAAACTTATTTTTAGAGGGGTAGAATGTAATATCCGTATTTTTCCTTTTTCTAGTATTTTTGTTTTTAGTAACTCGCTTGTAACCATATTGATATTTCGAGAATATTTAATACTGGACTTTCTGTCATCCGAGCTTGTTTCGGACTTTTTTTACTCAATTCCGCGTTTTATGTCATTTTCGCCGCTATTTGGTTCGATTCTCGTAATCGTTGTTCGGAACCGCCATTGGGGTTGCTGTAAATCCACTTTATGTTATTATGCATGTTGTGAGCTTTTGTTTGGTGTTTCAATCATGTATCGTGTGTTTCAGATGTTTTTGGGCCGTTTTGTAATTTCCCAAAGTTATGGGGTAATTACTATCCTTGTTGTTTCCGAACCTTTGGGTAGTCGGAATCGTGTCTCCTTTTTGCGCTTTAGTTTCTGTATCGAACTTGTCGTGAGTGTATCCGTTGATAGTTGGTACACCTTTATATTCTCCGATCGGTCTTCGTCGAGACGTTATTTCGTGCATATCTGGCCTGCTGCCAGAGGCACGTTACGGTCGTAAGCCAAGGCTGTTACGGACGTAATGTTCTACAGTTACGGATGTAAGTTCCTCTTTGTACAGCCATAACCTAACATCGTTTTTCTGTATTTGATCCAATGGGCACTTACGGGCGTAATATTCGTAAGTTACGGCCGTAAGAGATATTACGGCCGTAAGAGATATTACGGCCGTAACCTTATAGTTAATACAGTCGTAACTGAGCTTCGTTGTTTTGTCCAAATCCTTCCCTAGGGCCAGTTACGATCATAAAATGATACACTTATGGCCGTAATGTTCACAAGTTACAGCCGTATGTGAGTGATATTATGACCGTAACATCTGCCAGTATATAAACTGGCAGCGGCCGACTATTCCTCAATTTTCACTCTTCTCTCCTCTCTTCGCGATGAGGACGATTCTCCAGCCGAGGGCTCATCCGATTTTCATTCAAACTTCATCGGAGAGGTATATTCTAGAATCATAACATCAACGTAACACCAAATCATCCGTTGTTTATCTTCGAATCAAGGTAAAATCTCTTAGAACCCTAGTTTTGGGAAATTTGGGGATTTTCGATTTAATGTCTGATTCGTTCCATGTTGCTGATTAATCCATAATGTATGTGATTAATCTTAGTGGTATTCATGGTTTCCCTACGAGTTTATGGTAAATTTCGTGGTATTTGTGAAATCGAGAGGGTTCGGTTGGGATCCACCCTCGTTATTGTTTTTGTACAAACTTACATGAATCGTAGGTGGGTTTTCGGGCATATTCCATTTTCGTACTCATGTAGAATTGGTTGTAATTATATTCTTTGAATTGCTAGATTCGTGGCTGTCGGTTCCTAGCGATCGTGGTTGATTCTCCGTTCCGTTTGTTTCGTCGTTAATTACTCAAGGCAAGTATTCTTGTGAAACCTTTATACTTAACATGAAATGGTGATGTATATTATGTGTGTGCTTTGCTCACTCTGTGAGGTTCTGATGGGGCCTTGAGGTAATACGTGACTTCACTCCAGATTCACGAGCTTATTCGCTAGCCAGTTCGGAAGGGTCCTTAAAGGCCTTGAATGGGACTAGTGGTTTTGCCCCGGTCCTAGGCGATGCCTGTGCGTGATTTGATTTATGATTATGGCCAGTTCGGGAGGGTCCTCAAAGGCCTCGAATAGGACCAGTGGCTTCGCCCCGGTCCTAGGTAAATTGATTATTGACTGTTCGTTTTTCGGAAAAGACCTGTCTGGTTTTGGATTTTGAAATGACTTGATGCATGTACTATGAAATGTGTAAGGGAATGGTATAACTTGATTATTTATATTGGCGTAATTGCTAACCCCTTTGGGGACCCGTTTTGGGGAAATTCTTGTTATGAATTTCAGGTGGCGTTCAGCCGGTCGAGCAGCAACTGGAGCAGTACGAGGATGCTGGCCAGGGATGTTGATGTGTGCAATGGAGTCCCTTTATTTTCGTGTCCATTTTGATGTGTTTGTTTTCCAAACTTGAGAACTTATAGATAGTACTTGCGAGTACTTAGGCACTTTTGATTTGGGATATGTTTTGTATATTAAATCATATTTGTGAATTTGGGTTATGTCCTATTTACCAGTTGTGCGGGATGATTTCACTTAGTTATTGTTGTGGTTTTGTGTGTTTCTCGCTAACCGCGATGGTTCGACGAGCAATATTGTTTATTTAGCCTCGTGGGTTCCACATAGGGGTTCACGGTGTTGTTATATACCCTGAATATCTTGGGGGTGTTACAATTTCAACCCATTATCGTTGAACTATCTAAGTTTAAACTGTCAACTCCTATCAGTCTGACAATTGAATCTCATCCAGCAACCCATATGGCTTCTAGGGGTTTGACCTTTCACAACCGAAGGCATCTAATGCACTCTAGGAATTTATCAACCTTTCCTAAAAATATTACCCCGACATACTCGGAAGAATAATATTTCGGTTTAGATTTCAATTTTCCATGAGTTTGACGGAGGATAGAAAACCTAGTAACCTAATAACTCAGTGTTCGTAAGTGGGATTTTAACGCGATTTTATGTTACACTTTGCACATTAATCCGTTTATAAGCGTGGTTTTTCGGTTTGTCTGTTTGTCATACAATATGAAAACATGCACAACCTAAATCTAACCACATGCAGATCATGGACCGTTCCTATGTACCGAGTCATCATCGATTAGATAAAAAGAAAATTGCAAGTAATCAAATTACAAGTCGTGAATCTTCGTCTTCGTGACGGCTTGTCCTCGGCTCTTCGTCATAGCTAATTTATTACATTTATAAAATTTGTATCCTATACAAATTTACCCAAAAAAAAAAGAAAATTGGCTCAAAACGTCGATTCTAACCCCATCAAATAATGATTCAATAAACTAAGTCCATAAATACATCACCATTCAAATAATAATGCAACAATTACATTAAAATTAATGGCAAATACAATTAATCTAAATATTGACCCAATCAATATAAAATTAATCCATCCATTAGAATTAATAAAATTAATTCACAAAATCGTTAATCTTAACTTGTTCCGGATGAAAATAAATATTTCATAAAATTAATTTCCTTAATAAATAACAATACCATATATGCATTTTTAGTCAAATTAAATCCAATTAATTTGCGGAAAATTAATTCATCAAACATGAAATAAAAAAACAGAGTCGAAAAAGTATACTCGGGCCAAGCCCTCGGCCCGGCACAAACTACCGAGCTTGGGCCGAGAAGGTCAGTACCTCTCAGCCCGCTGCTTGCCAGGTGAAGGCAGCACACTGTCAGTTGGTGCCGGCAGTGTCTCGGGACTATGCTGCCGGCCGTGTCCCGGCAGCTCCGAGCCGCCATGCCCGTCCATTTTTCCCGCTCGTCTTTTCGTTCCCAATCCAAAAATAATATTTTTCTAATTTTTATATTACACATGAAATCATGAACAATAAATTTTTTGATGAACAATTAAACATTAACAATTAAACAATTCTGATTCTAAATCATAAAAACATACAATCGGGCATTCCAAATGCAAATATCGAATATAAGATCGCATAGACCTACGCTCTGATACCACAGTTGGGATTCAGTAATTAAACATGAGTTACGGAGTGGATAAATAAAACTGGTCTAACCGGATATAAACGAACCCCTAAGAGGATCGATCAAGCATCGTATAAACAAATATAATTAGACGAAGATAAAATTAAAGAAGTTATACCCTCGTAGTCCTTTGATAATTTTATCTTGTGGAAAAACTCGAACCAAGCTTTGATAGTTCCCGAGCAATGTAAACCTCCGTTCCTTTTTCGTACAACCAACACTAACACGAATCTAATTCGTTCAAGTTTGATGGATGATCAAACACCAAGTATGTTGAATGTCTTTATGTTATCATGCGACAGATATTGATCGGAAAAATTATATATCAATTCGTTCTCTAAGAACACGGTAAGGAATTGATATATATTTTTCTTCTTTTCTCTTCTTTCTTTTTCTTTCTGTATAAGATGAAGAAGAAAATTGGAAGAATTTTCTCTCCTCCCCTTTGATTCGGCCGAATAGTCTCTTAGGGGTGTGTGTGTGTGTTTGTATTGTTTTAAAACATGACTTGATAAAATATCAAGATTATGATAATCATGATTCTGTCAACATGTTAAAACAAATCAAAGCTCAGCTTGCACCAAATCAAGACAAAGGAAAACCGCATGGAATGTGGGAGAGAGGGGCGGCCATAGGTTGGTGAGAAAACGAGCCGAGTGACTCGGTTCGTGTATCAGATATTCGCGTGTCTAATCCATTATGTACACTTTTTTTTATCTCAAATGTATTTATACTTAATTAATTAATCCAATTAAATAATTTTATCAAATACAATTATTATAATTATATTTCTACAAAAAACAATTATATATCAATTAAATTAATCACCCAGTTATTAATTTCAATTCACAAGATCGCATTAATTTATCCAATATATCAAATTAGATATCTAATATCCAATATTAATGAAGAGATAATTAATACATATTTATCCATCAAATATCCTTTTACCTGACTCCATAGGTCAGTCGTAGTTGGCAATGGGAGCAACGAATGAGTGCAGGTAATACTTAGCCACCCCAGTGGCCCGCACCATAACCCAACTAAGAACGAATGATAGAATTATTCTAAAACTATTATGTCGTGAATACTGTTAATCATATGTCCCGGTCAAGTATTAGGGTCATAATAAAGTCAAACCCTATTGTAACTAGACTCTATACATTTGTTAATGCAAACCGAGATCACCGAGTTCTCGTGTATCAAATACAACTAACTTTAAATGCTTTGGCCCAAGACTCATGATCTTATTTACTATTAACCACATATTACATTTACCTGCTCACTTACCGTAGAAAGAATCTTATATTGGTATTCAGTAGAGGCGGCTACTTGCCCACTAAGTTGCACTTCGAGGTTGAATCCACCAACTGGTGATTGGATCTAACTACTCCAATGACTAACTTAATATCACAAGTGCATCTCATACTGAAACCTCAAGTGAAAGGTTCATATATACCTATCAGAACCTTTCGATTCAGTCATTGATAATCCCAGAGTGAAATCCATGTGATTGAATCAAGGTGAGTCGTGTTCGAGTATACTAATCCCATTAGCATACCTATAACGTGTGCTCCCACTAACACTTACTGAAGATAGGCACTCTACATGTCAAAGTACACATTATACAAGTGTTGTCTAAACTTACTACCCAGTTAAGTCTTATCGACTCGCGAACCAGTTAAGCATTCGAGCCCTAAACACTTCCAGTTCCTATCTCCTTATCCAAATAAGGAGTGGAATATTTGCTGTCAAATGCAAGGACTATTATTCTATATACCAAATCACAATGTCCGTGATATACAATAATATAGAAATATTAAATGCCTTATTTGATTTAATATTAATAATTACAATATAATGCTCTCACTCTCTCATCCTCTGAGTGGCATAAAGGCATATTCCCAACAATAATGATATGAAGAAATCAGTAAAACATGTCTATATCTGTAGTACGTACAATGTTACGACCGAATTTAGTATAATATATCATAAACAAATATCACAATATAGACCAAAGTACACAGTAATACCAACGGTATTTCATGCAATCCCCCTTAACTTTAGTTTCGTCCAAAAACTATGAAGCAAATAACACGATGTAATTCCCTCTCATGATCGACTTAGTCTCTTAAGTTGCCTCTACCGCAGTGTGATGAAACCATTGAACCTTTACCAGTGGTATGACCTTATTCCTTACCTGATAATCATGAAAACATGATAAACTCTATCTATCAGCGGCAATGCTAAATGGTAAGCAAATTTCACAATTCAATCAAAATCTCAACGGACTAGTAAATCTAGGGCTCAACTTGCCCATCTGACCAAAATGATGAATACCACACATCGGTGATACCTTGACCCAAATGTGATCACCAAGTGAAATCGCAATGATACTACCGGTCACCGGCCTATGATATCTTTCGACTCTAAGAGGCAAATATTTGTTTCAGGATGATGCCCATTTCCTAATTTATTCCATAATCAATTCATGTTCAGTTACAACCATGTTAGAAACATCGCACTAGCACAATGGTGACTTACAGTTCTCTCCTCACAAGGTCCCAAAAAGTGCACACATATTCTCACATGCCCACTGTTGTTGTATGAAATTCAACTAAACCAATATTTTGGACTCGGTTTTTCTTCTAGTCGAGTACACAAGCTCTCACAACATGTTGTACAATATCCATTTAGTGCTTTCCGAATGTCTAGCTGTTTGTTGGTCTGCAGGGTAGGCCGTACATAGTTTCAGTTATGTTTCCTTCTCTCGTCCGCCCATCAATATTCATGATTTAACAAAAATATGCCAACACATTAGTACTTATAGTCATATCACATGAATACATAAAATATGTCTATTCGGTGCTACTTGTCAAAACTTTAGATATATTAAACTTAATCATCTCGTTTAAACTAATATATCTCACCCTATAACCTTACCATGTTGATTCCTTGTGAGTTACTACACCGTCATAGCGTCATCCTCTTTACTTATACATAATACACATATATTGTACGTGTATTTTTCTCGAGTATTATTGACATCTAATAAATCGAAAATTCCCCAATTGTCGACTCCCTTAATTAAATTATCATTAGAATAAAACCACTCAATTTAAAAGATCATCTCAAATGTCATAGAAGAATTTTGAAATATCGAAATTATATGTGCCAAAAAGGATTTTGAAAAATTAATTTTGAAAATAAAACACAAGTTTTTTTTTAAATTTAACTCCTTAGGAAATAATCAGTTTGAAAATACTTTATTTTCAAATTTCAAAATCACACGATAATAATTATGATATCACCCATTTTCAACTTTATAGGAGTTAATATTCTGAAAAATATTTGCTTTAAAAAATGAAGTTTGGAGAGTATCATTCAGAATATAGTTTATCATTATCCTCCAAATATCGATGTCGCCTTTTTCACCTTCTATCTTTGCTAATAAAAAAATTACTATGCGACAGAAATGCTGAAATTATCTCGCTCAAAAATTCCAGTTCTGAAAATAAATCCGAAATCAATATAAGAGTGTCATGTCTCACTATTTATGTCTATATCATCGTGCATTTTGGATGTCGTGTAAATTCCTCCACTATGAATTTTAAAAGATATAAAACAAAGGTAGTTCCCATTTTTCGTACCCTGCCAAATCACTATACGTTACTGATAATTACAGTTTACTATAGAAATGCGAGCAAGTGTCATTTCTCAGATTTTTCAAATCATTCCTTTTAATCCATGTTTATACTTGTCCTACTACACGTAGTTGCATCAGATATTAATCATATCCAGGTGTTCTTCCCAAATTTCATTTTTATTTATCACATACTTCCTTCTGACCATAACCTTCTTCCAGAATATCAATTGTAACATCCCAAGATATTCAGGATTATTACAGCGTTGTAAATCATTTATATAAGGATTTACTAGGCTAATAATATTCTAAAAAAACATTTGTTGAATGCCAACAATGGAATTATTATTACAAACCGAGCTTTCAGAAAAATAAAAGACAAGGAATATAATTCAGCAATACATGACCAGCCGATATAACACGAAGAAAACAATATACTCGAGTACTTATTCGAACGCGAACACAACTGGAAGGACTTCTCCAGACAACCAATATCACTGTGTACCCTCGTCCTCATGTTGCTCCTGTGGGTGTTTTCCCATTCTCCTGAATCCTGAACATAAAACACATGTCCACTCCCGAATGGATTAACATAATGATGCTAGTACAAGTACGATAATTATACAATGAGAGGTTAATTGATAATTCACGAAAAGTAACAACTCACAAGCCTCTCCGACGAAAAGACTAATAATGCATTACACAATATTACAATCTCAATATACACATGGTAATCCGATGATCCAGCATTCACTGCATAGATCCCAAGATGATCCTGTCGGACCAACACGTAGTGGAAAACCCGTCCAATGATCTGGTGCACGCAAGTATAGATTCCAAGGTGATCCCGTCAGATCAACACGTGGTGGACGAACAACGACGACACATATGCATGACAACATGAATAACATTTAACACGGCAATATAATTAAAGCACTTGCCATAGAATGACAACAATAATTCAGTACTTTGGGTGAACGTCAACCCACTCGAAGGATGTCGCTTCGATCAACCTCTTGCATGGACCTTAACTATTAAGGTAACACCATAATGACTAATGGTTTTGGATAATCGTATGATAACGCTAATATAATAAGATCAATACACATCATGAACACAAATACGGTAGTTCCTTCAATACATGTATATGAATGTGTACAATTCAGCCCTCTAAATCATCATAGAGCATTGTGAACGAATCGTCCAATCAAACTATGATTAACTTATCCATTTGATTGAAGGGTTACTCCCAATTATGGTAATTCTTCATCCGAGGGTTCTAACGGTCTAACATGTTTTTACCAACATAATCAACGAAGAAGGATAATCAATGGAAATCGATTCTTAAAGGAATAATCGTATTCTTTGTGAGAAACCCAAACCTTCGTCCTTATGATTCATCTAACAAGAGTAACACCATTCTCAAGTCATCAAGTCACTACTCCATCCCGTTATTATCAACCCAGAGTATATGTTCCATCTAATCGACAGTTCTCTATCAAGCATATGACCAACGAATGAAGCCTAAACATCTTTTAAATGGAATGTTTGAAAATCGGGTTTTATAGGTTGATTTACATTCAATATTCATACCTCAAAGCATAAGAAGGCTCATAAACTATAATCATCTCGTATATCTCCTCTAATATCGTAGTTTAATCACCTAACATGCTCGTTCTAAGTATTAAATGAATCAATATGAAACTATGAACATACTCCCACAAAACCAACTACCAATCTAATCAAAGCATGTATTTTGATGGACAACTATTTTCAACAAGTGTTCATCTCCAGAAATATATAAAACAGATCACATCAGAGATGAGTGAAGGTATAGCCAAAATACCTTGAAATACAAGTGAAGACGAACACAAGTGAATACTACTCCCTTACAACCTTCAATAATAGATAAAAACTTGATTAATCTATGAAATCATATCAAGTTCACGAGATACGGACGTCCAGGAAGGAGTTTCAACAGCTTAGGGGTGAGTTGAGAGTGACAGCTGAGTTTATGGTTTGGGAGGAAATGAAATGGTGTTGATGTCCCATTTATAGAAAATAACATATAATGTACGCTAACACTCATGCATTGCTCATAGTAACGGGCTTCGTAGCTCACTGTCTCCTTCAATCCTATGTCTTGCGTACGTTAACAAGATATTACGTACGTTACGAGTTGTCTTAACATACGCAAATCAACAATATTGTGCATGCTAATGATCTCACGAAGCTCACTACCTCTTCTGTCCTCTGATTTGGCGTATGTTATCTACATACTTTAACATACGCTAATAGTCGTTGACTTAACTTTTCCGAAAGTGGTCCAGGTTCATGCAAGAGGATCCAACAATATCTTTTATGCGGCCCCACCAGCTGACCATACCTTATCAAATCTTGACTGCCTTTTACGTATGCTATCTATCTATCCTAACATATGCTAGCTATGATCATTAGCGTATGCTATATACATCCATTAGCGCATGCTAATATCATGCAGACACATGCATGAAATAACAACCTTTACACAATATGTACGAATACCAGATTACGGATATGGGAAATCATACTTTAATTAATTATATGACATAATCATATACCACATGCTTTGAATACAAATAAAATTACACAACAATTATCCGGGTATTACATACTCCCTCTCTAAAAAGAATTTTCATCCTGAACCTTAAGATAGAAATAACTCCGAGTATCTCGTGTTCAATTTCACAAGCTACCTCTCGGACTCCATGTCATGACCATTGAACTTTAACCAAGGATATTGATTTATTTCTCAATTCTTTGATTCGACTTTCGAGTATCTTGATTGGTTTCTCCTTAAACGTGTCGTCATTATCCACTTCGATCTCGCCAAAATCGATGATGTGACTGGGATCCGAGATATACTTCCTTAACTGTGATACATCAAACACATTATGAATATGACTCATCGATGGAGGGAAGGCCAGTCTGTATGCCAATTCTCAAACTCTTTCAAGAATCGCGAATGGCCTGATATATCTCGGACTCAACTTTCCCTTCCTTCTGAAATGAAAAATTCCCCGAGTAGGAGAAAATTTTAAACGTATATGGTCCACCACTTCAAATTCTAATGGGCGATAGTACACATCTGCATAAGACTTTTGCCGACTTTGGGCGGTCAACAATCTTTCATGGGTTAGGGCTATCTTCTCCTGAGTATGTATTATCAATTCTAGTTACATCCCTATTATGTATCATGAGTCATCCCAACATAAGGGTGACCTACATCTTCTCCCGTATAAAGCCTCAAAAGGTGCCATCTTAATTGAAGTGTGCCAACTATTATTGTAAGTGAACTCAATCAACAGCAGGTGAATTTCCAATCAGTCGACCAATTTAGAGCACAAGCTCTCAACATATCTTCTACTATTTGGATTGTCCTTTCTGATTGTCCATCGGTTTGAGGGTGATAAATCGTGCTAAATCTCAACTCGGTTCCTAAAGCTTTATGAACCGCTTTCCCAAAATGCTACACGAAACAACCATTCCGATCTCAAATAATAGTCTTCGGTGTTCCATGTAATCGAACTATTTCTGCAATAAATATCCGAGCCAATATCTCCAGTCCCCAGGTATCCTTGATACCTAAAAAGTGAGCCGACTTTGTTAAATGATCAACTATCACCCAGATCATATCCATTTCTGTCCTGGTCTTCGGCATGTTGGTGATAAAGCTATCGAGATATCTTCCCACTTCCATTCAGGAATTAGAAGTGGCTTCAACATTCCAGCAGATCGTTGATGCTCAAATTTAACATGTTGAGAAGTTAAACCCTTGGAGACATTCCGACTTCTTTCTTCATGTTACTCCACCAAAAATTTTGCTTCAGATATTTTTACATTTTACTGGTGCCTGGGTGAATTTAGTAAGGTGTACTATGGGCTTCTTTCATGATCGTTTGCTTCAGGACAACATCATCTGGAACACAAACTCGGTTTCAAAATCTCTAAAATCCATCTTCATGGATTACAAAGCCTGGGGCCTTTCCCTTGCTCACTTCCACACATAACCAGATCATCATAGGGTTATCTAATTGCTTAGATATAATTTCGTCATTCAAGGACGAAGTTAATTCTATTACACTCAGTTGTTCTTGAACTCTTTGTACCCATACTTCAATTTCTTCACGAATCAATTCTTGTTGAATCTTTGTTCGGTATGTGAGGGACTCCAGCATTCGAATAGACGTGTGTCTGTGAATTAAAGCATCGGCTACTACATTCGCTTTGCCTCGTTGATAAATAATCTCCATGTCATAGTCTTTAATCAATTCTTACCATCTCCTTTGTCGTATATTTAATTCTTACTGACTGAAAATGTAACGCCCCAAAAAGGCGGCTATTACAGTGCTGTGAATCCCACACTGGGACCCACCAGGCGATATTCAAAACAGATTAAACAAATATTATTTGTGATACCGAACCACAATGAATAGTTATTACTCCGATTAGGAGTTTATTAAAATATGGCCAACGGCCTTACAATACACAGGATCCGAAAAAAACAAGTATAAACCATATGGGGATGGAAAATACTTCAAATGTCAAATACAACCAAATAACAATTTAAATGAAGCAGGAAATAACATAACACGGTTTAACATAACCGGACAACAAAGATGTGGGCCCCCCGAACTAGTATCCTTCGAACCCTTCGCCGTCGACATGCTCTTCCCGTGCCTTGCCTTTGCCTCGACCTAAAATACAATACAAGTATTTCGCCTAACACAGGGTCAGATATACATGATAATCAATTCTTCCGAAATTATACAATTCACATATATAGATCTCAAGAAAATCATTCTGACTATTAATCATACCCCTCGGGCGTATGAAATAATCAGTCACAAATCATCGAACACATCCAATATTATGGATGATTAATAATATGGCTCAAGATGGACATCACAGTACGACCGATCCGGAAATGTATCCGTGTACATGTCCGCCCCGTATACGGAATCCAGAATATACGTGGGACGATGTACCTAATTAGCCTCACGAAACTACGTCCCGTGTGCACAGTCCAATGCGGAATAATATCCACGCATGACTATATATGTGCCTGGCTAAAAATCCTACACAATGACCAATCGGAACGCAGATATGATTCCGGATATGTCACGATACAACATGACATCGAATTCAATAAATTACACATCCGATTAAAAATCCAGAAGAACTCACCGAAGTGAAAATAAGACCAACGAGATCAACGATTCAAAGCGACGTACTTGGGAATGCAACCCCATGAAGAAAATGGAATAACGCCAAGGACAATGTCAAATCACAACAAACATTACATGAACAATTCATACATATGAAATATATAACCATCACAAGGATCTAATCATCATTATAACCAAGCAAGATAACTTGCCTCAAATCCGTAAGCGAAAGATAGTCCTTCTCCAAATGATCAAACGGACGGTATCCTCGGTTAAACACTCAATCGAACAAGCAACCTTGAATGAAACATAATTCATTCAATAACATATTCACTTAATATTAATATCAATTCGTAGGAAACGACGCCCGCAACCTACTCGAATAATTCATTCCACCCTAATGAATACCTTAACGATTAATGAAAGGTTTCAATACATCTAATTCATCTTCCAAAATCGGATTACCATACCAAAAGTGTCCTTTAATTCTCTTGTTATTCTATAAACAAAACATCTTCAATTTGCCAATAAAATGGGTTTAAATCAAATTCTCATGTTCTACAACATCTACTATTATAAAAGGATAGTCATAATGAATTTGATACTCAATCTACCATGACAATATCGTTCATAAACAGCATCATCTTCTTAAGAACACTATCTATTTAGCATGATGATGAACCACATTCTAAGTTATCAACACATTAGATTAATGAAAAGTTATTGTTGTAGTTATCAAGATGCTTATCATTCTTCAAAGACTTGTGAAGCTGAACAATAATGATTTAAAGCTTCTAAGATTTCTGAACAAGATCATCTAATCCTATCTTTAACATTATCAAGTTCTTCCCAAGGTAATTAAATACCTAAAATGGTGTTTAAACACTCTATGATATCAAGTTCTTGATTAAATCCAGCTATGATGAAGCTAACCGATCCAACAATGTTCTACTGAGTTGAATTCGTCCAGTAAGATGAGTAATGATAACTATAAACATGATTACCATCACTACAACATCAAGAACTCATCTAATCTAAACCCTCATTTATCATATTCATCAAAAGTGTTAAAAAGGTTGGATTAAAACTATGTTTTACTTGATTAATCTAACTCTAGGTGAAGTATAATTCGTCATTAACATCAACATAAGAAAATAATGCAGAGAGGAAAGTACACCTACCTCCAGAAATGAAGAACAACTTCAATGCTATGAGAAAATATACTCCAAGCTCAAGAACAACTCCTAGTCTCCAAGGAAATGAACTCCACTCCAAGATTTAAGGCTTAGAAAGAAGTTGGTGAAGGTTGATATCGTTTTGGTAGTGCAGAGGTATGATATGTGAAGAGAGAAATTCGGTTTGGGGTTGTGAAGAAATGAAAAACAGGCTGGTCCTATAAATAGACTGTGCAGACTTAGCGCACGCTATCGGGACAGTTTAGCGTACGCTAATGCACTTACGTACGCTATCCGGTCGATATTACGTACGTAAGCGGCTTACAGTGGCTACTGTCTTGAATTATCGCAGGCCGTTAGCGCACGCTAATGAGAAATGGGTTACGCACGCTAATAAAAGTAGATTCTCACCGACACGACAGCTCAGACCTTGATCACATGCATGCTAACGGCTAAGGAGTTCACGTGCTGAAGTCAACTGATGCCAGATTCCCTCTTAGCGTACGCAACAGAGGAAACCTTACGCATGCTAAGGCACAGGATTAGCGTACGTTAATCGTACTATGTAGCGTACGCTACATCAACAGAAAAATTCGAAAATGCAACTCTCTAATTAACATCGAATAATCACACATGAAATGAAATAACAACGATATGATATTCAAATCTATAATACCTCAACATAATACTAAATGCAATGATTTATGATAATCAGATTATCCGAATAATACAACGACAGGTAAAAATGAAAAGTTACAGTGGGATATTACATACTCCCCCCTTAAAAGGAGTTTCGTCCTCGAAACTAAGGAGTAAATAACTAGGGGTATCTCGCGCGCATACTATCCTCGGTCTCCCACGTAGCCTCCTCGACTCCGTGTCGTGACCACTGAACTTTCAGTAGGGGAATCGTCTTGTTCCGCAACTTCTTGATTCCTCCTCTCGAGTATCCGTACAGGACGCTCCTCGTACGAATGATCCTTTTCTAATTCAATCTCTTCGAATTGAAGTACATGCCTCGGATCAGCAACATATTTCCTCAACTGGGAGACATGAAACACGTTGTGAATCTTACTCAAAGTCGGTGGCAAAGCTAGTCGATAGGCCAGATCGCCTACACGCTCCAAAACCTCAAACGGCCCAATGTACCTTGGGCTCAGCTTGCCCCTCTTCCCGAAACGAAAAACACCTCGTGTAGGAGACACCTTCATTAACACATGGTCACCAACCTCGAACTCAAGCGGTCGTCGACGGTGGTCAGCATAAGACTTCTATCGACTTTGAGCCGTTAACAACCGACTCCTAATCAAAGTGATCTTCTCACGGGCTGCTAACAACATATCAGGTTCCGTACCCAGAGATTCTGACAGTTCGTCCCAACACAAAGGGGACCTACAGTGACGGCCATACAATGCCTCATACGGTGCCATCTGAATCGAAGCGTGCCAACTATTATTATAAGTGAATTCTACCAAAGGCAGCTGGGCTTCCCAATCGTTCTTACAATCAAGAGCACATGCTCTCAACATATCCTCTAGAGTCTGGATGGTTCTCTCCGACTGACCATCGGTCTGTGGATGAAAAGCCGTACTGAAATTCAACTGCGTGCCCATCGCACGATGAATCGCTTCCGTAAGTGTGACACAAATCGCCCGTCACGGTCTGATACAATGCTCTTGGGGGTACCGTGTAGTCTCACAATTTCCTTAATAAATAGCTGGGCCAATCTCTCGGGGCCCCACGTGTCCTTAATCTCCAAGAAGTGGGCTGATTTGGTCAGACGGTCCACAATCACCCAAATCGTATTCATTCCTCGACGACTCGTCGGCAAGCTAGTGATAAAATCCATAGATATGTCCTCCCATTTCCACTCAGGAATCGGGAGTGGTTTCAGCATTCCTGCGGGTCGCTGGTGCTCAATCTTAACCTGCTGACAGGTCAAACACCTCGAAACGAATTCGGCAACCTCACGTTTCATATTCCCCCACCAATAATTCTGCTTCAAATCCTTATACATCTTGCTAGAGCCCGGGTGAATAGAGTACGGGGTAGCATGGGCTTCCCTCATGATAGAGTTCCTCAATTCTTTGTCAGCGGGTACACAAACTCGATTTCTAAAACGTATCAATCCATTCTCGTG
This sequence comes from Orobanche coerulescens, assembly GCA_033398695.1. NCBI lineage: Eukaryota > Viridiplantae > Streptophyta > Magnoliopsida > Lamiales > Orobanchaceae > Orobanche > Orobanche coerulescens. The sequence goes on from CM065818.1 coordinate 102,172,738, forward strand.
GATCACGAATCCGTGGCTTTCCCAGGTTACTTCATCCCGAACTCGAGATAAGAATGGGTCCGTAACTTGCTTCGATTTGATCATATCATCAAGAGACGAAGAAATCTCAAGGGTGCAAAGTTGTCCCCGAACACGCTGTAACCAAACTTCACCCCTGGCCTCATAAGGTCCAACCGCAACTCCTCTCGTGCCGTTAAACGGCTCAAAGATTTGCTCCTGCACTGTCTTACGGCTCAATGCGTCGGCAACCACATTTGCTTTACCCGGATGATAAAGGATCTCGATATCATAGTCCTTGATTAATTCTAGCCACCTTCTCTGCCTCATGTTCAACTCTTTCGAGTAAAAATGTACTTTAGGCTCTTGTGGTCTCAGAAGATCCGCAGTAACTCCATAAAGATAGTGACGCGATTTTCAAAGCAAACACCACTACGCTAACTCCAAGTCATGGGTTGGATAGTTAACTTCATAGGTCGCAATTGTCTCGATGCATAGGCGATTACTTTCCCTTCCTGCATTAGTACACATCCTGCACTGCCTCGACGCGTCACTATACACCACAAATCCTTCCGTTCCTTTGGTAAGACCAAAACAGTGCGAAATCAATCGACTCTTGAGCTCCTCAAAACTTTCGACATGTTTCGACCACAAATACTTCTTGTCCTTTCGATAAGTTAGTCATTGGTTGCGCAATTTTAGAGAATCCTTCTACGAATCGCCGTAGTAACCTCACTAGCCGAGGAAACTACGAACTTCTTTCACGTTCTTCGGTGGTAGCCAATCTCGAATGGCTTCCGTCTTTTGTGGGTCCACTCTCACCCCTTCGGCTGATATCACATGCCCGAGAAAGACAACCTCAGGCATCCAGAATTCACACTTAGAAAATTTCCCATAAAGTTGTTCCCGCCTCAATGTATCGAGAACTTGGTGGAGGTGACGCTCGTGCTCCTCGTGGTCGCGAGAGTAAATCAGAATGTCGTCAATGAAAACGACTACAAAGCGATCCAGATAGTTAATAAAAACTCGATTCATCAACTCCATGAATACTGCCGGTGCATTAGTCAGTCTAAATGGCATCACCACGAACTCATAATGCCCATAGCGAGTACGGAATGCTGTCTTCGAAATGTCAGACTCTCGAATCCTCAACTGATGATAACCAGATCTCAAGTCGATCTTAGAAAACACGGCGGCTCCCTGAAGTTGGTCCAATAAATCATCAATACGAGGCAAGGGATACTTGTTCTTGATGGTTACCCTGTTCAGCTCACGGTAATCAATACATAAGCGTAGAGATCCATCTTTCTTCCGTACGAATAACACTGGTGCTCCCCAAGGGGACGCACTAGGTCGAATATAGCCTTTGTCAGTCAACTCCTCAAGCTGGTTCTTCAATTCTTGCATCTCAGTCGGAGCCATACGGTACGGTGCTTTTGAGAGCGGGGACGTACCTGGTTCTAACTCAATAATAAACTCCACGTCACGATGAGGAGGTAAGCCTGGTAATTCGTCTGGAAATACATCGGGGTAGTCTCGGACTACCGGAATGTCGGCTTGATTCAATCGTCGACCATTGCTTTGGTCATGTACCACCAATAACCAATACACCCTTGATTAAGAAGTTTCGCTGCTTTCATAGCACTGATGACTCTCCCAGAATGACTGGGATTATCACCTCGAAAAATACACTCGAAACCATCATCAGAAGTGACAGTTACCATCCGCTTGCGGACACTGAGTATTGCATCATGACGGTCCATCCAATCGATACCCAAGATTATATCATCCTTAGGTAGATCGACTACAATCAGATTTGCCAACCACTCACGGTCGTTCAAACGAATCGGACAGTCCTGGACTTCACGATTTCGAATAATTCTTCTACCATCAGGTAGACCAATCACGTAGGGCTCACAATCGATGACATGGTCTAGAGGCAAACGACTTAAACAAGAAGAAGATATAAAGGAGTATGAAGCACCGGTATCAAAAAGAACACATACAGGCTGGGAGTGGATCTCGAGTATACCTGAAATCATGCTGGCCTCGGGATCATCAGCTTTCTTCATCTCGTAAATCCTGGGTTTCGCAGTTTCGGCACCAGGTGTACCACTTTGATTCCCACGGCCCATTCCCCTATTCGCCCCGATGGTCTGATAGGAAGCGGACGGAGGCGTCCGGTTCTGGACAGAGGATTGAACTGGAGCATGAGACGCTACTGGATCATGTCCGGGCCCACTCATGCAAAAACGAGCATGGTGACCATTCTTCCCACAAGTATGGCATGTGATGGCAGGCTTTGGGCATTTGAAGTTGATATGCCCCTGGCCCCCACAGTTATGGCACACCACGGAAGAGGGAACCGCTCGAGAGTGTGATCCGGCGGGCTTTGATGCCAAGGGTGGTTGATCAGAAGGGTTTGGCAATGACCGGGCTTCTGAATGTCCCCGATTACTCTCACCTTACGGTTCTTGGACCTTTTGTTGTTGGACTGTGGTTGTTTCTTGGAAATCTCCTTCGCGGTGAGTTCGTACTCGAGCCTTCTCGATGAACTCGTAAGGTAGTACGATGGTGATTCAACCGCATTCTCATTCGGGGTTTAAGCCTCTTGAGAAAGTATTTGATCTTATCGGCCTCGATCGGATAATTGTCGTGGCAAAAGGAAGGAGTGCTGGAATTTCTCAAAGAACAGATAATACATCATCGTCTTCGACGGCCTGGGTTCAATAGTTCCGACAGTTTGGCCTCACGGAGTGGCCCTGGATAGTAACGGTCTAGCATGAGGTTTTTAAATTCATCCCAAGTGTAAACACCATCAGCTGGCCTTACTGAAAGCCACCAGGTGTGAGCGCCTTTGCCAAGGTAATACGCGGCTACCGAAACGCGATTCTCTTCCGGGCAGTCCACCATCTGAAAAAGTTTCTCAAAATGCTCGATCCAATGCACAATGTCAGCAGGATCAGAGGAGCCTTCAAAAGTCGGTGGTCGCTGGCGAGAAATGTCGCTGATAATCCGACTCACGGGTCTGCCAATCACAGGAGGAGGATGAGCCCCCTATTGCTGGCCAGTAGCGGCCCTCTGTATAGCTTCCATTAGTTGACCCATCTGGTTCATCTGCGTCATCATGACCTGCATTACGACGTAAGGATCGAAACGCGCATCCCCGCGCCCACTGTGGTGCGATTGTTCCCTAGAAGGTGAACCACTGTCTGCGGAACTCTGATCCGCATTCGCGCATCTGTTGGCTCGAGGTATCGGGATTCGGCCCCTACCGCGGCCTCGTCCCCCTCTGCCACGACCTCTCAGGTTTCTTTCCATACTGAAAGAATCAATCATAGTGATAATCATAAGTACAATTCAAGATACTAAAATTCATGCTAAGTTAATAGCAACAAGGAATCACATATTCAAGGAAAACGGTTATCGATACCACAAATGTCGCACCGAATATCATATCGGTGTCAAGTCAAACAATTTTCAAGTGTATAATCAATTCAGCATTTACCTCGGATTATCAATCGGTTAAATCCTGTCACAATTCCTCGAAATAACATGATCAACAAGGAGACCCATACTGATATCAATATCATGCCAGTAATTAAATCATGGCTCATAAAGTACATACCGTATTTGGCTCGTAGGGTCAGGCGCTTGCACAGGTCACACGTGACACGAAGGTCTCTTGATACTAGTTCATTTCTCAATGACTCATAAAAAGGAAACAACGCTCTCTGATACCATCTTCTGTAACGCCCCAAAAAGGCGGCTTTTACAGTGCCGTGAATCCCACACTGGGACCCACCAGGCGATATTCAAAACAGATTAAACAAATATTATTTGTGATACCGAACCACAATGAATAGTTATTACTCCGATTAGGAGTTTATTAAAATATGGCCAACGGCCTTACAATACACAGGATCCGAAAAAAACAAGTATAAACCATATGGGGATGGAAAATACTTCAAATGTCAAATACAACCAAATAACAATTTAAATGAAGCAGGAAATAACATAACACGGTTTAACATAACCGGACAACAAAGATGTGGGCCCCCCGAACTAGTATCTTTCGAACCCTTCGCCGTCGACATGCTCTTCCCGTGCCTTGCCTTTGCCTCGACCTAAAATACAATACAAGTATTTCGCCCAACACAGGGTCAGATATACATGATAATCAATTCTTCCGACATTATACAATTCACATATATAGATCTCAAGAAAATCATTCCGACTATTAATCATACCCCTCGGGCGTATAAAATAATCAGTCACAAATCATCGAACACATCCAATACTATGGATGATTAATAATATGGCTCAAGATGGACATCACAGTACGACCGATCCGGAAATGTGTTCGTGTACATGTCCGCCCCGTATACGGAATCCAGAATATACGTGGGACGATGTACCTAATTAGCCTCACGAAACTACGTCCCGTGTGCACAGTCCAATGCGGAATAATATCCACGCATGACTATATATGTGCCTGGCTAAAAATCCTACACAATGACCAATCGGAACGCAGATATGATTCCGGATATGTCACGATACAATATGACATCGAATTCAATAAATCACACATCCGATTAAAAATCCATAAGAACTCACCGAAGTGAAAATAAGACCAACGAGATCAACGATTCAAAGCGACGTACTTGGGAATGCAACCCCATGAAGAAAACGGAATAACGTCAAGGACAATGTCAAATCACGACAAACATTACATGAACAATTCATACATATGAAATTTATAACCATCACAAGGATCTAATCATCATTATAACCAAGCAAGATAACTTGCCTCAAATCCGTAAGCGAAAGATAGTCCTTCTCCAAATGATCAAACGGACGGTATCCTCGGTTAAACACTCAATCGAACAAGCAACCTTGAATGAAACGTAATTCATTCAATAACATATTCACATAATATTAATATCAATTCGTAGGAAACGACGCCCGCAACCTACTCGAATAATTCATTCCACCCTAATGAATACCTTAACGATTAATGAAAGGTTTCAATACATCTAATTCATCTTCCAAAATCGGATTACCATACCAAAAGTGTCCTTTAATTCTCTTGTTATTCTATGAACAAAACATCTTCATTTTGCCAATAAAATGGGTTTAAATCAAATTCTCATGTTCTACAACATCTACTATTATAAAAGGATAGTCATAATGAATTTGATACTCAATCTACCATGACAATATCGTTCATAAACAAAGATCATCTTCTTAAGAACACTATCTATTTAGCATGATGATGAACCACATTCTAAGTTATTAACACATTAGATTAATGAAAAGTTATTGTTGTAGTTATCAAGATCCTTATCATTCTTCAAAGACTTGTGAAGCTGAACCATAATGATTTAAAGCTTCTAAGATTTCTGAACAAGATCATCTAATCCTATCTTTAACATTATCAAGTTCTTCCCAAGGTAATTAAATACCTAAAATGGTGTTTAAACACTCTATGATATCAAGTTCTTGATTAAATCCAGCTATGATGAAGCTAACCGATCCAACAATGTTCTAATGAGTTGAATTCGTCCAGTAAGATGAGTAATGATAACTATAAACATGATTACCATCACTACAACATCAAGAACTCATCTAATCTAAACCCTCATTTATCATATTCATCAAAAGTGTTAAAAAGGTTGGATTAAAACTATGTTTTACTTGATTAATCTAACTCTAGGTGAAGTATAATTCGTCATTAACATCAACATAAGAAAATAATGCAGAGAGGAAAGTACACCTACCTCCAGAAATGAAGAACAACTTCAATGCTATGAGAAAATATACTCCAAGCTCAAGAACAACTCCTAGTCTCCAAGGAAATGAACTCCACTCCAAGATTTAAGGCTTAGAAACAAGTTGGTTAAGGTTGATATCGTTTTGGTAGTGCAGAGGTATGATATGTGAAGAGAGAAATTCGGTTTGGGGTTGTGAAGAAATGAAAAACAGGATGGTCCTATAAATAGACTGTGCAGACTTAGCGCACGCTATCGGGACAGGTTAGCATACGCTAATGCACTTACGTACGCTATCCGGTCGATATTACGTACGTAAGCGGCTTACAGTGGCTACTGTCTTGAATTATCGCAGGCCATTAGCGCACGCTAATGAGAAATGGGTTACGCACGCTAATAAAAGTAGATTCTCACCGACATGACAGCTCAGACCTTGATCACATGCATGCTAACGGCTAAGGAGTTCACGTGCTGAAGTCAACTGATGCCAGATTCCCTCTTAGCGTACGCAACAGAGGAAACCTTACGCACGCTAAGGCACAGGATTAGCGTACATTAATCGTACTGTGTAGCGTACGCTACATCAACAGAAAAATTCGAAAATGCAACTCTCTAATTAACATCGAATCATCACGTATGAAATGAAATAACAATGATATGATATTCAAATCCATAATACCTCAACATAATACTGAATGCAACGATTTATGATAATCAGATTATCCGAATAATACAACGACAGGTAAAAATGAAAAGTTACAGTCGGATATTACAGAAAATGTATTTGAGACTCTTATGATCTGTGAAGATCTGGCAATGAGTTCCTTATAAGTAGTGTCACCATATTTCAGTGCGAAAACAACAGTTGCTAACTCCAAATCGTGGGTTGGATAATTGACCTCGTACGATTTTAATCGCCATGAGGCATAGGCGATCACTTTATCATTCTACATTAGCACGCAACCTAGACCCAGATTTGAAGCATCAATGTAAACTATGAACCCTTCAGTTCGTGTGGCAGTGTTAAAATTGGAGCAATTCTCAATCTCTTCTTTAGTTTGTCAAAACTAACTTGACATTTCTCATTCCATTCGAACTTTTGGGTTTTACGTAATAATTGGGTGAGTGGGCGAGTAATTTTGGAAAATCCCTGTACAATCCGACTATAGTATCCAACAAGTCCGAAGAAGCTTCATATTTCTTTTACATTCTTAGGAGACTCCCATCCCAAGATTGCCTCAACTTTCTGCGGATCTACCCGGACTCCTTCTGCTGATACTACATGACCAAGGAACATTACTTCCTTTAGCGAGAATTGACATGTAGAAAGGTTGGCATACAATTGTTCGCTCCTCAAGAGATGCAAAACAATCCGTAGGTGTTCTGCATGCTCGTTCGGACTCTTAGAATAGACCAAAATATTGTTGATGAAGACAACTACGAATTTATCCAAGTACCCTATGAATACTCGATTCACTAACTGCATAAACGCGGGGGTGCATTGGTGAGACCAAATGGCATTACCACAAATTTATAGTGTCTGCATCGAGTTCTAAAAGCCGACATTGAAACGTCGGTTTCTTTAATCCTTAATTGATGGTATCCCGATCTCAATTCAATCTTCGAGAACACTATAGCTCCTTGAAACTGGTCGGACTTATCATCATTCCGAGACGACGGGTACTTATTCTTGATCATCATTTTGTTTAGTTTTTGATAGTCGATGCACAACCGAAGTGAACCATCTTTCTTTGAACAAATAAAACTGGTGCACCCCAAAGGGAAACACTTGGTTGGATATAACCTTTGTCCAACAGCTCTTCAAGTTGCTTCATTTACTCATACATCTCGGTGGGTGCCATTCGGTATGGCATCTTAGAAATCAGCGTGGCTCCCGGTTCTAGCTCAATGGTAAACTCTACATGTCGTTGTGGAGGTAATCCAGGTAACTGATCAGGAAAAACATACGAAAGTTTGGCAACAGGAATATATGAAAGTTCTACTCTTTCTTCATCTTTCTTCATTGCGCAACACCAGTATCCGGCACAACCTTGTTTCAACAGTTTGATAGCCTTCATCTCTTTAATCACTTTTTTTGAGCTCCTTGGTCTCCATCCCTCGAATAAATTATTCAGAACCGTCCGTAGCTACCATCGAAATTTTTCAATTCCGGTAGTTCATAATAGCTCTGTAACGGTTAAGCCAGTCATCCCAAAGAATCAGGTCACCTCCTTAAATATCTCCCACGATTAGATTTGAAGGCCAATTCTTGCCTATAATTGATATAGGATAATTTCTAGCTTCTAAATTTCCCACAATTCTTTCCCTACTTTGTAAACCCACAATATATGGCTCACATTTACGAAAATAAGAAATTTTCAAATGATTTACACAAGATATTGATATAAATGAATTTGTAGCTCCTCTATCAAACAAAACACTAACTGGTTGCGAAAGGATCTAAACTGTACCTCTGTCTTCCTTATTTTGTAAAGGCACGGAGGAACAGACCCAGTACTTGATGCTTCCTTCCGGTCATACTGTACTCTATCTATTCCACAGACAAAGTTCTGATGTGGCTGACCACTCTACTGAGTCCAAACTCGCCTCTTTCTGGACCTGTTGTGATGTATAAGCTCCAAAAGATCTAGAAACATCTCCGTAGTACATCGCACGATGTCCTTCTGGTCCACATTTATAACACATCACGAAAGGAAATGAGCAGTCACGTCGGAAATGCCCTGATCGGCCATAGTTAAAGCATTCCCTCGCTGCATATATAATTGTTGACGTTGATCTAGAACTCTTTTCGCCTTTGGATGGATGTGGGGGCCTCCTGAATGAGTGAAAATATGACTGGACTTTATGGGGCCCAGTGTTCTTATGCTCTAAAAAACCACCAAAGACTTTCTCCTTCTTGGACTCAGAAAACTTCTCCACTGCTATTTCTTTCATCTCATAGGATAGGGATTTGTCTTGATACTGACGAAGAGTAGTACATTCAAATACCAACATGTATCATTGTATCTCGGGTTTCATACTCATGTCAAAATGAAACATCTTCTCTGCATCGGTTCCGACTAGGTGTCGAACAAATGCCAATTGCTGATTAAAGGTCTTAATCACTTGTGACACTGGTAAGTCTAGAGGTTGCGCAGAGAAGAACTTTCGAACTTTAGACTCCCTGATTGGATGAGGTAATACTGAGCTTCCATCATTATCTTAAATTCTCCCTAATCGGCATCATGGTCTGTAGGTCGGATTGCCTCCCACCACTCGGAAGCTTCTCCAGTCAGAAAATATTGGGCGATGGGGATTTTTCGGCCATCCGGGCAGTTGATTCCTGCAATTACTTTCTCCAATTCTCTAAGCCAGTGATCCCATGTAAGTGCCTCAGAAAAACCATCAAATTTTGGTGGGTACATCTTAACCACTTCTTGTAGCCATTTGTCTCCTCGATATCCCAAGTTCAGAATGCCTTGATGTCCTTCTCCCGACTGTAGCCCTATCGCCACTTGCATCAGGTCCACTACTTGAGCAAATTGGGTTATTTAGGAGACCACTTGACAGAGCACATAGGGAACATCACGATTATCATTTGCCTCCATATTTTGTTCTTGATTATTGTTTATAGATTCATGTTGCTCACCAGAAGTAAGATTAGCCTGATTCGGTAGAGAATAAGAAATAGTGGGCGAAGCTTCTCTTCGAGCATTTTCGCATCCACGACTGCGACCACATCCACGACCTCCTGTCAACATACTATAAGCATAAATACTTAATATATGAGGAACAATATCGTTCTTAATTTCAATTATCATAAAAGGCGTAACATTAAAAGACAATAATTGAGTTTTAGAAAACTTACAACCACGGCTCCCATGAAGACGTAGGCGGTACAGTGATGTTATTGCGGCCGGTTAACCAAAATATACACCTGGACCCAAATTTAACCCGACTACCAAGATATCAATAATCTTATCTCTGATACCGTATTCTGTAACACCTCGAGATATTCAGTATTATTAAAGCACCGTAAATCCTTTATATAAGTATTTACTAGGCTAAAAATATTCTAAAACAATACATGACCAACTGATATAAAACACGAAGAAAATAATGTACTCGAGTACTTATTCGAATGCGAACACAACTGGAAGGACTTTTCTAGACAACAAACATCACTTTATATCCTCGTCCTCATGTTTCACCTATTGTTGTTTTCCCGCTCTCCTGAATCCAGAACATAAAACACATGTCCAACCGTGAAGGGGTTAGCACAACGCTGCTAGTACAAGTATGATAATTATACAACGAGAGGTTAACTGATAGTTCACGAAACATATTGTTTTGTTAATCGACGCGTTTTGATTTTCGCTAAAACAAAATTATAAATATTCATTTCGCTAAATGAATATTTATAATTCATGTTTTGTTAATCGACGCGTTTTGATTTTCGGTTCACCTCTTACCTGTTTGTCAGTCCTGTACTGGGAGGATATAATGTACATTACGGTCAATACTTAACGTACGTTATGTGTTATGTTTAGCGTACGTAACTTCATTGTTGTTACATACGTAATAGTGTTCAGGAATCGGGCAGTAGGCTTTGCCAGCCCCTTGCGTATGCTATGAGATTGATGTTGCGTACATTAGCATAGGTATTACGTACGTAAGAGCCTTCTCTTAATGTACGTAATGAGCTTTGTACTTTTGGATAGTAGGTTCTGCCGATACATTATGTACGTAAGTCTGGAAGGCATACGTACGTTAAGAAGCTAACGTATGTTACCTATCCAGGGCTAACATACGTAATCGGGCCTGGGTTTAAATACCCAGGAGTTGACTGATTTTGGCCATTTTCATCCTTTCTTCCTCCTCTCTAATCCCAGATAATTTCTGAGCGATTTTCAGGCGATTTGAAGCCTTGTGACTTCAAGCCATCATCTTTCTTGAGTTTTTGGTTTGTATTAACAACATCTACGCGTGTTCTTCATTTCCGATCCGAGGTAAACTCTTAGAACCCTATTTTGGGGAATTTGGGGATTTTCGATTTAATATCTGATTCATTCCTTGTTGTTGATTAATCCATGATGTATGTGATTAATATTAGTGGTATTCATGTTTTCCCTACGAGTTCATGGTAAATTTTGTGGGATTTGTGAAATCGAGAGGGTTCAGTTTCGATCCACCCTCATTGTTTTTGTACGAATTTACATGAATTGTAGGTGGGTTTTTGGGCGTATTCCGTTTTCATACGATTGTAGAATGGGTTGCGATTGTACTCTTCGAATTGTTAGGTTCGTGGTTGTTGGTTCCTAACAATCGTGGTTGATTCTCCGTTCCGTTTGTTTCGTCGTCAATTACTTAAGGAAAGTATTCTTGGAAATGTTTATGCTTAACATGAAATGGTGATGTATATTATGTGTGTGCTTTGCTCACTTCGGGAGGGTCCGATGGAGCCTCGGGGGAATCCGTGACTTTACTCCAGATTCACGAGCTTGTTCGCTAGCCAGTTCGGGAGGGTCCTTAGAGGCCTCGAATGGGACTAGTGGTTTCGCCCCGGTCCTAGAAGATGCCTGTTCATGATTTGATTTATGATTATGGCCAATTCGGGAGGGTCCTCAAAGGCCTCGAATAGGACCAGTGGTTTCGCCCCGGTCCTAAGTAAATTGATTATTGACTGTTTGTTTTCCGGAAAAGACATGTCTGGTTTTGGATTTTGAAATGACTTGATGCATGTACTATGAAATGTGTAATGGAATGGTTTGACTTAATTACTTGTACTAGCGTAATTGCTAACCCCTTTGGGGGCTCGTTTTGAGAAAATTCTTGTTATAAATTTTAGGTGGTGTTCAGCCGGTCGAGCGGGCACTGGAGCAGTACGAGGACGCTGGCCGGGGATGTTGACGAGGGCAATGTTGTTCCTTTATTTCCATTGTCCATTTTGATGTGATTGTTTTTCCAAACTTGTGAACTTATAGATAGTACTCGCGAGTACTTAGGCACTTTTGAATTGGGACATGTTTTGTATGTTAAACCGTATTTGTAAATTTGAGTGATGTCCTGCTTACCGGTTGTACCGGGTGATTTCATTTAATTATTGTTGTGGTGTTGTGTGTTTCTCGCTAACCGAAATGGTTAGACGAGCGCTATTGTTTATTTAGCCTGATGGATCCCACATAGGGGTCCACAACACTGTAATATACCCTGAATATCTTAGGGATGTTACAGAAAATGGTATCATAGCACTAGGTTTATGGATACCTAGGCTTGTCGGTTATTTAGGTCTAGGTGTGTTTTATTTTGCACATCGTCCTCACGTCGCCAGTGTCTCGGTACTCCCAGTATTCGTAGGTTTTTCTTACTCGATTCTTTTGCTTTCTTGTATCGTACTTCCGTTTCTTGTACTATGATTGCTTTCTATAGTATTTATCATCGTGTTGCTTTTGCTACCTCTTATATCTAGTATGGATGCTGGGAGAGGTCGGGGTATAGGTCGTGGCTGTGGTCGTGCACGAGGCCGGGGACGTGGGGCAGCCAGTGGGGCGGCCACGTCACACTCTTCTGGAGCCGGCAGTACTGATGGTCATCATAGCCATAATGCTACTCAAGATGGCGCAACCGGTAATGGTGCCGACCTTGTTGTTGCAGCTGTAATGCAACATATGGTGAACCAAATGGCTGCGATAGCCCAGGTTGTTCAGAAACCGACTCCGGGGGCGGATCGTTGGCTTCAGGATGTCATCAAGATGCATCCCTCTCAATTTTTTGGGGCTTCAGACCTGATGGGCTGGGAGGGTGGATCAAAGAGATGTCCAAGGTCTTTGTTGCCACAAACTGTCCTGAGGATCGCAAGGTCCCAATCACCCAGTATTTTCTCAATGGGGATGCTGCTGATTGGTGGGAGGCTGTTGGGCCTCAGGATCAAATTGCTTCTTAGGCCGAGTTCAGAGACCTTATGGAAGCAGAGTACTGTACGTGGCCGGTTTATCAGGTGCGAATTCATGCTTTTTATGATGCTAAGCCTCGGGATATTCTGATTTCTCAGGCCATTATAGATTTCAATCGGGAATTGAGATACGTGAAGGCCTAGGTTAAGGAGGAGGATGACGAGATTTGCCACTTCTCGAGGCGAATGAAACCAAGGATTCGTGATTACATGTCTGCATTCGCCTGCACCACCTTAAAGGACTATTAGAGCAGGGCCCTTGCTTATGATATGTCTTTGACGGCCAGTGAGGCGGCTAGAGAAAGTAAGAAACAGAAATCCGTCGGTAACTTTTCGGGTCACAAGGGCAGAGTTCAGCAGAAATCTCAGCCTGCTAATATTCCTGCGGGCGGTTCGGCTGGTTCTTCTGGGGGATTTCTAGGTACTGCCAGTGCCTCCACTCGTGATGTCAGATGTTTTAACTGTGGCAAGTCGGGCCATAAGAAGTGGGAGTGTCCTGGTCCGTCGTTGACTTGTCATACTTGTGGTCAGTCGCGGGCCACAAGGCTTCTTTTTGTGAGCATTTAGGGCAGACTTTTGGTGCCCAGGCTTCTTTTCCAGCGCCTAAAGAGCCGAGAGTGAACCAGGGGTCATTTTCTCCCCCGCCTCCACAGAGTGCCAGCCGAGGGAGAGGTCGGGGCCAGCCCGTTAGAGGGGGAGCTTCCAGTGTCGTCTCCGCTCATCCGCGTGTTTATGAGATGAGGAGGGCTGATAATCCAACAGCTACCGTGGCTACAGGTACCGTTTATATTCATTCTCATCCTGTCAGTGTGGTTTTCGATTCTGGTGCTACGCAGTTGTTTATCTCTCTGGAGTGTGAGCAACGTCTTAGTTTTGACTGTTTGTCGTCTTGCGAGCCTTTCATCGTTAAACTTTCTAGGGGTGATAGTATCGTTGGCCATCGGTAGATCCGAGATTGTTCTGTGGTTATTGGTGAGAGGGCTTGGCTCTCTAATCTTATTGTCGTGGATATTGAGGGTGAGGATTTGAGTCTCGGGGATGATTGGCTCGATCGGCATGGTGCGATCATGAACTAATGCACGAGAATCATCACTATGTTAGTCGAGGACGGCATCGAGCACTCGTTCGCGGGGCGAAAGAGTGGAAACCAGAAGTTCGTAATTAACGCCTTGAAGGCGATGAGACTCCTGTGGAAGGGGTGTACTGGTTATAGGTGTTACACCTTGAAGGCGGAAGATAGTGGGGTCGAGTTTTCATTGATTCCAGCCGTTAGTGAGTTCCCATATGTCTTTCCTGATGAGTTCCCGGGATTACCACCGGATCGTGAGGTTGAGTTTGCTATCGAGTTAGAGCCGGCTGCGGCTTCGATTTCGAAGGCACCGTATAGTATGGCACCTTCACAGATGGCCGAGTTAAAGAAGCAGTTGAGTGAGCTTCTTGAGTCAGGGTATATTCGACCGAGCGCTTCATCTTGGGGTGCACCGGTTCTGTTTGAGCGGAAGAAGGATGGTTCACTGCGTTTATGTATCGACTATCGCGAGCTGAACAAGATGAACATCAAGAACAAGTATCCCTAGCCAAGGATTGAGGAGATGTTTTATCAGTTGCAGGGAGCTGCGGTATTCTCGAAGATCGACTTGAGATCAGGGTATTATCATCTTCGGGTGAAGGAGTCTGATGTCCCAAAAACAGCTTTTTGGACGAGATACGGACATTAGGAGTTTGTGGTTATGACCTTCGAGCTAACTAACGCGCCGGCAGTGTTCATGCAATTGATGAACAAAGTTTTCATCGAGTAATTGTATAAGTGTGTCGTCGTCTTCATTTACGATATCCTTATCTATTCGAAGAATGAGAAGGAGCTTGCGCATCATCTGCGTGTGGTGTTAGACATTTTTAGGACCGAGTGACTCTATGCAAAGTTCTCGAAATATGAGTTCTGGCTGAAGGAAGTGATGTTTCTGTGTCACGTGATTTCAGCCGAGGGGGTCCGTGTGGATCCATAGAAGATTGAGGCAGTGCTGGATTGGGCACCGCCTAAGAATGTGAAGGGGGTCCGTAGTTTATTGGATTTGGTTGGCTGCTATCATAGGTTCGTCGAGGTTTCTCGAAACTGCCTCGGCCACTTACATAGTTTATTGGATTTGGTTGGCTGCTATCATAAGTTCGTCTAGAATGACGAAAGACGGTCGAGTTTCGAGGAGCTGAAAAGGCGTTTGACTTCAGCCCCGATTCTAGCATTGCCATCTGGCAGCGAGGGTTTTGCTGTTTATAGCGATGCTTCGGGTCAGGGTCTTGGGTGCGTATTAATACAGCACGTCAAGACTATTATGTATGCATCGAGACAGTTGAGCACTTATGAGCTCAACTACACTACTCACGATTTGGAGTTAGCCGCAGTTATTTTCGTGCTCAATATTTGGCGTCATTATCTCTTTGGCTCTGCATGTTAGATATTTACCGATCATAAAATTCTGAAGTACATATTCACTCAGCGGGAGTTGAATATGAGGCAAAGGAGGTGGTTGGAATTGATTAACGATGTTGCCCACAAAATCCTTTATCATCCGGGCAAGGTGAACGTCATGGCAGACGCCTTGAGTCGGAAACCGGTTACGTTGCGGACGCTTGAGATACTTATGTCTCAATCTGAGCTTCGGCGTGATTTGATCGAGTTAGGTATTGAAATTTTATTGCCAAAAGCTATTGGGGAACTATGTGCTTTGGAGATTTCGTCGTCGCTGATCGATGAAATTAAACTGAAGCAGTTGGAGGATCCGATTATTACTCAAATCTGAGAGAATATTCTTAAAGTGAAGTCTTCTGGATTTGTGATTCACGAGGATGGTGTGTTGAGATTCTAGAGTCGGCTTTGTGTACCAAACGACTTGGAATTGAGGCAGAGTATTTTGCGGGAGGCCCATGCTACGGCATACTCAATTCATCCTAGTTCAAGTAAGATGTACAGGGACCTAAGGAAGAACTTTTGATGGAATGATATGAAGGAGGAGGTCGCACAGTTTGTAGCGAGATGTTTGACTTGTCAGCGGGACAAAATCGAGCATCAATGACCAGCCGGGTTATTGCAGTCGCTTCCCATTTCGGAATGGAAATGGGAAGATATTTCAATGGACTTCGTCACGAGCGTGCCGAGATTGAAGTCTGGTATGAATATGGTTTGGGTGATTGTGGATCGTCTGACCAAGTCGGCACTTTTTCTGGGCATCAAGGATACTTGGGGGTCTCCGTAAAGGTTGGCTCGTGTATTTATTACGCATATTGTGAGTCTTCAAGGTACTCCGAAGTCTATCATTTCGGATCGTGATGGCCGATTTGTATCGCACTTTTGGGAGGCGGTACATAAGGCGTTGGGTACTCGTTTGCGTCTGAGTACTTCTTTTCATCCTCAGACAGATGGGCAGTCGGAGCGCACTATCCAGACATTTGAAGATATGCTGCGTGCTTGTGCTATCGATTGGAGCAGTGATTGGGAGGAGCATTTTCCGTTGATCGAGTTCACGTACAACAATAGTTGGCACGTGTCGATTCGAATGGCACCATATGAGTCGCTTTATGGGCGGCGATGACGATCGCCTATTTGTTGGAGCGAGGCGTCCGATTTGGTCGGGACCAAACCGGTTATCGCATTAGAGATGAGGAATAAGGTAGAATTGATTCAGGAAAGGATGTTGATTGCTCAGAGTCGATAGAAATCCTATGCCGATGTTCGTCGTCGACCTTTGGAATTCGAGGTGGGAGACCACGTTTTGCTAAAGGTGTCACCTATGAATGCCACTCGTTTTGTTAGGAGTATGCCCTCGAATGCCACTCGGAGGATGTTGAGTGAGGGCATTGTACCTGTAATTATGTAAAACATTTATATAAGGTAATGAGTGTTTCTTTATTTATTGGTAATTATGTAAAACATTTATATTTACTCGTAAATATACATATAGAAACTAGTTCATTTATTTGAGAGCAAAATGTTCCACTCCTTATTGGATAAGGGGGTAGGCACTGGAAAGGTTTATAGCTTGAATACTTAATCGTTCGCAAGTCGATGAAACTTGACTGGGCGTTAAGTTTATGTGAAGACTTGTATGACGTGTTCTTTGACATGTAGAGTGCCTGTCGAACACTAATGGTTAGTGGGAGCACACGTTATAGGTATGCTAATTGGATTAGTATACTCAAACCGACTCACCCTCGATTCGTCACACGGATTTCACTCCGGGATAGTCAATGACGGAATCGAAAGATTGTGATAGGTATTCGTGAACCTTAGACTTGAGGATTTAGTAGGGATGTGCTTGTGATGTCAAGATTTTCATTAGAGTAGTTCGACCCTGTAAACCGGAAGGCGGGGGTCAACCTCGACGTGCATCTTGACGGGCAAGTAGCAGGTCCTACTGAATACCAAGATAGAATTCTTTCTCCCGTTTGTGAGCGGGTTATATGTTTAATGCGGTTATTGGCATATGAGATCATAAGTCTTTGGACAAAACATTGGAGCTAGTTGTATTGGATATACGAGAGCTCGATGATCTCAATTTGCATTAACGCATGCATAGCGTCAAGTACAGATAGGGTTTGACTGACCGTGACCCTATAACTTGATCAGTACATTTGAAAGAAGGGTTTATACTTATACTGGTATTCAAGACAGAATAGTTCTTGAATGATCCCAATCATTCGTTCTCAGTTGGGGTACAGTGTAGGCCGCCAGGCTGGCTAGGTGGTGCTACTACTCTTTGGTTCCTCCCATTGCTAACTGAGACGAACCTACCGAGTTGTGCAATAGGATTGACGACAGAATGAATCGAGCTTAATCTCTCATTATAAATATTAGATATTGGATCTCTAATTTGGGACATTAGATGTTTAAATCGATTTATTGAATAAATTGATTTACGGCCTAATGAATTAAATAAATTACTGGGTGATTAATTTAATTCATAGATATAATTATTTCTTGGAGAATTAATTATGTTATTATGTATTTGATATGATTAATTAATTGGATTTAATCGATATAAATACATCGGAATGGAATCGGAGTTTAGCTGTTTGAACTCACGGGAATCCGAAACGAACCAAACCCGTCCGTGTCTTCTAGATGTCCGCCCTTTACCAACCACCCCCATTTGGTCTTGGTCTTCACCTTAATAGGTGGAAGACATATGGCCACCAAGGGGACAACATCTTTTTAGATATTGTTTTAGGTGATATTGTAATACCCCAAACTAGGCGGATATTACAGTGCCGTGGACCCCCGACTGGGACCCATCAGGCGAATGAAAATTAATGAATTGAATAATATAACTGTAGTACCGAACCACATTATATCATAAATTACTCCGATGAGGAGTTTCATTATAACACATCTAAGATAATACCGAATACATGTATATTTTATATGAAGATAAAATACATAACACTGAATGAAACGGAGTATCCAAATGGAAATCTGCAGCGGAAAAATAAATGACGACAACATGAATGATTGAAAGGATTGGGGGGCCCTACTAGTATCACTGGGACTTCTCGCCGTCAATGTTCTATTCCCGTGCTTTTGCCTTGCCGTGACCTGAAAACAATATCCCCAAACGGGGTCAGTTACACAGAACAACAATCCTCAGGGGTTGAAAATACACAATCATGATATATCTTTAGTTATGAAATATCCTTAGTTATGAATTTAATCTGAAGAGGAGCATCATAGTACGCCCATAATGTTCTGTGCAAGTGTACAAGACGAATGACCGGACACACCCGTCCTTGTACCTAATTAGTCTCACGGAGGTAATCGTTATCGTGTGCACAGTCCAATGTATCGGTGACCCAATACATGATCATCGCGTGCTCGACTAAAAATTCCACACATTCGCACCCGGCCACGCAATATGAACCTAGAAGGTCATATGAATGAGAATGACCATAATGAATATCAATGAATAATAATCCGACAAATTCAAGAATGACTCACCGAGATGAAAATAATAATGAAGTGAATGATAGCTCAATGAAATGAATGGAACCGTCATTCCTCGTGAATGAAGTGATTATTCGACAATTACAAGTCTCAATACGGTTAATACAATTATGAATGAGTTATGATTATGAATGAACAACAACAAAAGGAATGAATATCCTTTTAACCGAGTAAGAATTAACTTACACAACACCGATGAAGAATGTCCTTCCACGAACGTCCTAAATGAGATGTCGGTCGCTCGAACAACCTTGAATAACACAATTTCGAAAAATCCATTCAACATACGAATCAAACATGATGATAACCAACTCAAAACGTCGATACGACTAAACCAAGTTCATTGGGGCATTATATCAAACACGTTATGACCAATCTCCGATTGTTTACAATCAATCCTCAATTATACCAACGTTAAATCTCCAAGAAGTGTTTCAAACCAACAAAACATCTTCAATACGATCAATAATCCAAAATGAATATCCAAATTTGTGATTACAACAACAATTAATCGAAAACCCCCAAATCCAACTCAATATTCAAAGTGTTCTTGAATAACCTTTCGATAATTCAATGAATATTCATACACACTCGTAATCATACATACATATCTTCATACAACATGATTATAACGTCCAAAACATCATATCTCAACACAAAATCGAAATCCAATATGTTGAAGAATATTACCTTTGAAGATCCAAGCACTTCGATCCGATGAAAACGTGTTAAATCGACTATCCAAGCTCCCCAAATGAATGAAGATGATGAAAACCGAACACCCTTATGATTGATGATGAAAAATATCTCCCTCAAGCTCTCTCTCTCGGAACAAAGTGAAGAAAATGAGAAAATGAGTAAAAAGTCCCGTCCAAGCCCTTATAAACAGCCAGAAGTTTCGGCCGTAACTCGGCCTTCTTACGGCCGTAACATCCCAGGTCAACGACCTTACGGCCGTAGCCAGCCATCTCGTACGGCCGTAACTCGACTTCGTCCAGAAACTGCCGACAGCCATACGGCCGTACCTGCACCTGTCTTACGGGCATAACTCGCCCCCGTCCAAAACACCTGCCGACAGCCATACGGCCGTACCCGCACACCTTACGGGCGTAACTCGACCGATACGGCCGTATCCGGCCAAACTTATGGACGTAAGACCCATTCTTCGAAACTGACTAGGCACCCTGCCTGCAACATACGGCCGTATATGGCCAAGCCTTACGGCCGTACCTGCCTCATCTTACGGCCGTATGCCGCAACCCTTACGACCGTAAGTCCTTCTCGTCCGACAAAACCTGAAAATTACAAACACCCCTTACGGACGTAGCCTGCCCACCTTACGGCCGTATCTCACCTCCGGCCAAAACACCCTTGATCCGACGAAAGAATGTTACGGCCGTAATGTATGATTAGTTACGGCCGTAACTCATTGCTGAACATGAAGAAAATCCTAAAAGTCCGATTTCTCGCTACGATTGATGAATGATCTGACATACCATACGTATGTGAAAGTAAACAAGTCCAACATATGCCAATGATGATAATTCCAACACAGTACTACCAATCCCGATGATAATGATAATACTCTTATCTCGACACTCAAACGGAGATGAATTGACGATCGGAAACTGATACACGGTTATAATATGCCAACAATGAACACAATTGAATGAATCATGAATGATGAGTGATTATTAATGAGTGGAAATTACTGAGTGACAATTATTGACTGATAAATACTGAATGATATTGAATGAATTACAACCGGGTATTACAGATATGGTCTTGATTCTTGAAGAATAAAAAGAAGACAATATCTCTGCCCCTCACCAAGTGTATCTCACGAATTGAGCAAAAGAAAGAAGAGAAGAAAATAGTTTTCTTAGTCTTCAAAGTGTTCTTCATCATCTTCATATTTTTCTTGGAGAAATATTGTGAGGATTCATTGAGAGATATATATATTATACACATAGAGTGTAATAATAAAAAGCTTCATCACTTGATTCTAGCCGTAACCTTAGAGGTTAATTAAGTGTTGTCATTCCGGTCATTTTTCCGGCACGTGGCTAGTAGAGACGCGGAGCTTTCGGCGTTGGGTCGTTCAAGGGCTTGGAGTGGATTGGATTCGTAGAGATCAAGCAAAGCTTGGGGAATAGCTCAAGAGAAGGTTATCATTTAATCAACGGACTTCAAGGGTTGGTTTCTTACCACTCTTGCCTTTCGTTTATATATTCGTATATACGTAGCTCGATCGATCCTCGTAGGGATTTGGATCGAATTAATTTTCGTTTTACCGCTTCCGCTGGGCCTTTGTTTTAGGCACCGAATCCCAACAGTGGTATCGGAGCGTAGGTCTTGTGGTTGTATATACGATATTAGCATTTGGAATGCTCGATTAGATGGTGAATGATTTGGAATTATTTTAGTCATAATCGTGGTATATGTTTTTCGGTTCGTTATAGTTGTATTTTTCGTAAGTTTATGTCTAAATATAAATCTTCATTTTCTAGGAAATATGATTTATATTGAAGATATGAATGTTGAAAACTATAGATATTGGATATTCGGTCGAAAAACTAGCTCCGAATTGCTGTTGGACGGTCCGGGAGTGGTCCGAAAGCAGGGGGCCGCGGCCTGTGGCTGTGCAGCCTGGAATGTTTCTCATCAGGCCGTGGCCTGTGGCTCGAGGCCGCGGCCCAGGGCTGCTGGGCAGCCCTACTGCTGCCCAATGTTGTTTTCGGGCGCGGTTAAGCCTATTTCGGACCCGTTTCGGGCTTGTTTTCTTCGTGTATTCCTAAAAATGATTTCCCATATTTTAAATTGGATTTAATATGATTTATGGTATTTCATTTTATAAGGTAAAATTGATTTATTGGAATACTTGAGATCGACTGAATTATTTGAACGTTTTTCATATTACTGATTGTGTGAATCGATTGGATCGGTTCGTATTGTTGGTTGGATCAATGTATCTCTACGCTTTCCGTTTATATAGTATTTATTGGATGAATGCTTTTGAATGGGGATGTGGTTCGTGGACTTAGTTTTGAATCGTTCGTTTTATTCGATTGGGTTGTAAAGGCCGTTATGAGCCTATTTATTTTACTAGAAATATTTGTATCTAGGATGCAATTTTCAATGTAAAATTTATATGTAATGACGAAGACCAGAGGAAGATCCGTTTCGAGAAGACGAAGATTCAAGACGAAGACTTGTAATTAGATTACGGAGTTTTTGTTTTCTAGGAACGGTCCATGAACCACATGTTGGTAGAAACTAGGTTGTGTATGGTTGTTTCATATTGTATGAATGCCACAAACGCGCTTAAATTAATTAATGTGCAAGTGTAACGTTAATCGCGAAATTTCTCCCACCACAAATTATTAAGTTTATAAGGTTTCAAGGTTTTCCTTCCCTACATCGAGCTTTCGGGAAATTGAAATCCAAACCGGATGTGCTATGCTTCCGAGTTATCTCTTTTGGGGAGGATGGATAAATTACCGGGAGCACATTGGATGCCTTCGGTTGGAGCAAATTTTATCACTAGAAACCTGATAGGTTGCCACATAAGATTCAATTGTGAAACTGATTTGCATCGATGGTGTAAACTTAACTTGTTCACGAACCATAGAAACCATATAGGTTGAGGGCAGTGAACAAGGGGAAAAAGAAGATCGAACCATCCATTAGATGGGTTGGTGTTGGACACCACTTTATGAAAATTAATATACTAGAAACCTGTTCGGTTGCCCTCTAGTAAGATTTATAAAGAACTCGATCAACACTATGAAATTGATCACCACTATGAAGTAGAGCGACGATACTTCCGGATTTCACATGGGAGTGTGGTATTCCAATAAAAATAGTGGGAGTTGGGTAACAAGAATAGAAAAGACCTTAATTCTATACTCAGAAAATAATAGAACGAGTCACTAATTAATCTGTCGTACTTAATGCAGACATAACTCTCAATATAAAAATAAATCCACTCGCAATTCTACTCGAAAAGAACACCTTGATGGGACCTAACTTCGTGGATTGGCTCCGCAATCTGATGATTGTCCTCAGTATAGAGGCACTGGGATACGTCTTGGAGACGTACATTCCAGTGCCTCCTGTGCGGACCAGAGCCAATCAGGATGAGACTGAAAACAACGAAAAGTGGGTTAAGGATGACGTGAAAGTCAGTGCATACATGATGGCTTCTATATCTAATGAGCTTCAGAGAGCTCATGAGAAAATGACTTTTGTTAGGCAGATTTTATCTCACTTAACCAAACTTTATGGTGAGAACTGCAGAACTGCTAGATATGAGATATCCAAGCAACTGTTCGGTGCCAGGATGAAGGAAGGTGAGAATGTTGGGGAACATGTCCTCAAAATGATATCCATGATCGAGAGATTGGAGGCTCTTGATTTTAAAATGGATACTTTTCTACAAACCGACCTTATCCTTCAATCTCTCCATGATTCCTTGTCACAGTTTGTTATGAACTTCAACTGTAATGAGATTACATGTAACATAGCTGGGCTAATGAACAAATTGGTGACCGCTCAGTCTCAAATGAAAACTCCGCGGATGAAGGAGTCTGCCCTTGTGATTTCTTCTGGACCTCAGAGGTCTAAGAACAAGAAGAAAAAGGCCAAGAAGCAGATGGGACCACAAGCAAAGGACTTCAAGGGTAAGGGCAAGGCCCCAACGGTTCCGAAGAACAAGAAGAAGAAGGATGCTTGTCTCAAGTGCGGTGAGCTGGGCCACTGGGCAAGAGACTGTCCAATTCTTCATGGCGCTTCAGGTACAGAACTTTTAGTTTTGGAAACAAATTGTTCTGCTACTGTATTTTCTACTTCCTGGATACTGGATTCTGGTGCTAGTTCTCATATTTGTACCATGAATCAGGATCTGGAACAAAGTAGGAAACTTAGAGCAGGAGAAGTTATGATCACAGTCGGAAGCGGGCATAGTGCCGAGGTGACCGACATAGGATCACTTCTTTTGGGTTTAGAATCCGGCTTTATTTTGACTTTAGAAGATGTACTTGTTTTGCCCAAGAGGCACAAAAACATAGTATCCATCCGGTCATGGACCGAAAACGCTTTTAATTTTTCATTGGTGATGGTTCCTGCAAAATTTATTTCAGAAATAAACTAGTGGGTACTGCTACATTATTAAATGGATTGTATCATCTAAATCTCAGCAACAAAGTAGTTGTAAATACTATGACTAGAAAACGTGGTAGGGATGAAACCAATCAAACTTTGAAATGGCATCTTAGACTTGGTCATGTTGGTCAGACTAATGTTTATAAGATGTAAAAAGATGGACTTATGGGTCCATTGGGATCAGATCCCTTTCCTACTTGTGAATCTTGCCTTAAAGGCAAAATGACTAAGTCCCCCTTCACAGGGCCTTTTTAAAGAGCCGCTGATAAACGGGGATTAATCCATACCGACGTATGTGGTGCTTTGGAAGCAGCACGTGATGGATATCAATATTTCATTACGTTTACAGATGATCATACTAGGTATGGTTATGTATACTTAATGAAACATAAATCCGAGGCCTTTGAGAAATTCCAGGAATTCAAGGCCCTAGTCGAGAAACAAACTGGTAATCATATCAAAGCACTTCGGTCGGACCGAGGTGGCGAGTATATGAGTATGGAGTTTGACGAGTTCCTTAAGAAACATGGAATAGTTTCACAACTAACACCTCTAGGTACTTCTCAGTTAAATGGTGTGTCAGAAAGAAGGAACCAGACCCTATTGAACATGGTCCGTTCCATGCTGGGCTATACTGAATTACCGATTTACCTGTGGGGTATGCACTCCTGACTGCCGCTTATATCTTGAACAGATGTCCTTCCAAATCCGTTCTTAAAACTCCACATGAGATGTGGGAGGGCAGGAAATCAAGTCTTAATCACATTAGGATTTGGGGATGTCCCGCCTATGTCAAGAAGACTAAGGCGGAAAAGTTGGAAGCTAGGTCTACGAAGGGACGTTTCATTGGATTCCCGTCTGGGACGATGGGTTACCTATTCTGCATGCCTGAAGATCGAAAGATCGTTGTTGATTTACAAGCACACTTCCTGGAAGATGAGTTCATCCAGTAAGGCAGAGAAGGTAGAAGTATTTCTTTGGAAGAATACAATGAAACTCCTAAGGAGACACCTGTGCAAGAAATTGGAACCAAACCTTCTCAAACACAAGTACAACAACCTCGTAGGTCTAGTAGGGTGTCTCATTTACCTGAGAGGTATGGGCTTGTACACTTGGAGGAGCTGGGTATTCATGAGGTTCCAAGTGATAGCCAGGAGACCGACCTAACGACCTATGACCAAGCGATGGTAGATGTAGACTCCGCGAAATGGCGTGAAGCTATGGAAGCTGAGATAGACTCGATGCATATCAATCAGGTCTGGGCTCTAGTAGACCGCCCCAAGGGCATTGTGCCTATTGGGAACAAGTGGATCTACAAGAGAAAGACCGATGGTGATGGCAAGGTTGACACCTATAAGGCCAGGCTTGTGGCAAAGGGTTATACCCAGAAAGAAGGGATCGACTACCATGATACCTTCTCGCCTGTAGCTATGATCAAGTCTATTCGCATGATGCTTGCTATAGCTACCTACCACGATTATGAGATATGGCAAATGGACGTAAAGACGGCTTTCCTTAATGGATTACTCGAGGAGAAAATCTATATGGAGCAGCCTAAAGGCTTTGTGTCCAAAGTCGATATTCAGAGAGTGTGCAAGCTTCAGCATTCCATTTATGGACTGAAGCAAGTGTCGCATAGTTGGAACCTTCGTTTTGACGAGGCGGTCAAAGAGTTTGATTTCGTGCAAAACGAGTAGGAACCTTGTGTATACAAGAGGGTTAGTGGGAGCAAGATCGCATTCTTAGTACTATATGTGGATGATATTCTACTAATAGGAAATGATGTGGGAATGCTCAGTTCTGTGAAAGCTTGGCTTTCCAGTAATTTCTCCATGAAAGACTTGGGAGAAGCTACCTATATTATTGGTATTCGACTCTACCGGGATAGAGCGAAGAGAACAATAGGTCTTTCCCAAGCCCTCTATATAGATAAAATCTTAAAGAGATTTAAGATGGATGATTCTAAAAGAGGGTTCCTACCGATGCGACATGGAATAAAACTCTTCTTGAAGATGTGTCCTAAAAGTGAGGAACAACGGAAGGAAATGAGTAATATACCATATGCTTCGGCCGTGGGTAGCCTTATATATGCGATGTTGTGTACGAGACCTGACATTGCGCATGTTGTAAGCGTGGTGAGTAGGTTTCAGGCAAACCCAGGTAGGGAACATTAGACTGCCGTAAAGAACGTTCTCAAGTACTTGAGAAGGACTAGAGATATGGTTCTGATGTATGGCGGTGGAGAATTGGATGTGGTGGGATTCACTGATTCGGACTTCCAAGGATTGAAGGACGACTCGATGTCTACTTCTGGCTAGATATTTACTCTTAATGGAGGAGCAGTATCTTGGAGTAGCACCAAGCAAAGCGCGACTGCTAATTCCACCTGTTGTTAGGCGTATTTTTATGCGCTTATTTATCACTATTTTATATCCATTTTGAGCCTAAATCTGCATAAATGAGCTTTTAATGCACTATTCTTTTATGTTTTGCAGGAAATTGGAGTCCAAAAGGTCGAACAACGAAAAAACAGGTGAAAACGGTAATTTTTGGCCTGGGGCCGCGGCACGAACCAAGTGAGCCGCGGCACACGAAGAGGACTAGCAAGTGCCGAGCGGACTGTACCCTGAGCCGCGGCACAAGGATGCTGAGCCGCGGCCCAGGAGGAAAAATAAGTGCCCAGGTATAGGCGCTGAACAACGTGAGCCGCGGAACAGATTAAGTGAGCCGCGGCCCACGGGGTGGTTTTGATAGAAATTGCCGCGTTTCTGGGCCGTTTTGGAGCCTGTTCTCGACCTAATCACAAGGACGCGTTTTGGAGGCTTAGGAGAGTTATAAATAAGGGTTTAAGGTCTGAAAAAGAGAGGATCATCATCAAATCGGAGGAAGACATCGCGGGATCGAAGAACACAAGGAGGAGATTTGTGGGCGACGACAAGACCACGGATCCCTTACGGTTTCTCTTACTTTTTCTGCATCTGATTTTCTAGATCTATTCGAGTAGGGTTGTGATTGTAGCCGATTACATGACGGTTTGATTTATTTATTTTTATTTCAATTTACTCGTTATTCGTATTGAGTTAGATTTTTCTCATTGTTCTTAATGCTTTTTAATTGTCTGGCCAACAGTTGAATTGTTTTGAATGTCTTTATGGATTCGGGAGATGAAATTTAGGCATAGTTCTTGTGAGAAAAATCATAATTTTCGTGAGATGGGGATATACTCATGGGAATTGTGAAGCCTATTTATTGTGGGAATTCATGAACAGTTTTAACTATTAATTATCTAATTCGAATAGGGATATATCGAGTTAATAATTCATAATATTCTCTATCGACCTTGGGAAAGGCCTTAGAATAATTTAGGAATTCCTGGCTTATAATCAATTAAATAAAAGTGAATTGGAATTAAATAAATATCATTCCTGATTGTTTGAGGTAAAAATCATAATCCTACGCCCTTATTAGTATTATTATTTTTATTATTACTATTATTATTATTTTTATATTTATTTTTCTGCAATTAGTTTAGAAATAAATTCTATATAATTGTTCTTCAAATAAAATTACGAGTCGACTATATTTTGGTACTTAGTGAAATCAGTCCTCGAGGGAACGATATCTTACTTATCACTAAATTACTTGTTGACACCGTGCACTTGCGGCATAGTGTGAGGGATTTCCTCGCAACAAGTTTTTGGCGCCGTTGCCGGGGATTGATTTTTCGCTAATATCATTACCAAGCGACTCTAATTTTAATTTGAAGTTTTTTTCTTTAGTCTCTATATTTTTATTTTTTTCATTATGTTTTCCTTTGATTCGTGACCCTTGGTATTTCATAAATTTCGATGATCTCAATAATTTGCCTAATAGGGTCAGTCAGCCCCCTCCCCCAAAATAAAAGACCATACTTGAATAATGTGTAGACGCTCTCAAAAATCCCGATAGTACCCCTCTTGAGCAAGAATGTGCACGTCGTGGTCTTGAGATTCACTATGGTTATTTTCCAGCTCATATATTTAGTAGTAAAGTTGAGGGGGAGGTTGAGAAGAAAGACATGTTGAGTTTTAGGGTCGATCCCCCAGCACCTGATAATTACATAAAGTGTGATGAGCTTGTAGAAGAAGTTACCATTGATGATGTTTTCAAAGAAATTTCATTAATTTGTCATCAAACTTCGAACAATAAGGTGAACACTTTTGTGCCTAAAATTTTATTAACGGTGCCGCGCATAATTTTTCCTCAATCCATAATGGGAGAGATTGATTTCATTACTCTTGATTTTGTTGAGGCTGATTCTTTGAGTTCTAATGAGGTTGTTCATGATAAGTCTTTATTTTTTACCCATTCGAACTCTGCTTATTTTTTCGTGCCTTACAATTATTATATTCTTCCATTATTTTTTGGTTGTCCGCATAATTATTCTTACTCATTATTTTTGGCAACCGGGCATGAACCAAATCCTCCCTTGTGGAATAAGAGGCTTATAGATTGCAAGAAGGGGGTATTTGACAATATCCCTAGAAAGAAGCCACATTAAATTTTTTTTTTGCCACGTCGTGCTGAAGACGTAAAATAGAGCGCTTGATGGGAGGCAACCCATCATTTTTACTTGCTTTCTAGTTAGTTGTTTTTATTTGATTTTTTGTTAATAATTTTCTTTTCTTTGTTTGGTTATTTCGTTTGGATTCGTGTATTCTTGTGGCCCTGATTTCTCTAATATTTTTATTTCTAACCCCAATGAGTTATTATCCTTCATATTCTAGTCTTTCTTGACTTAATGTCTATAGTTATTTCATGACTAGAGACTAAGTTTGGGGGTCCCTGGTGATGTTGAGCATTATTTGAAGTATGGATTGACAGACGATTCCACTCAGACATGTGCTGGCGTTCAAGAAGACATTTGGAATAAGATTTACTTTTCCTTATCTCTTTTACTTTCACATGAGTTTTATTGTTGATGATTCTATGTGTAGTGTAATAAATTGATGCATGCGATTTTTTCTTAATTTTTCTTGGTTATAAGTTGTGATTTCATCATTGCTTACTTCTCTTGCATACTGTTGATGGTTAAAAATGTGAATTTTTCGTGCTTCCGTGTGTAAAAATGATGTTACGATACTGATTTCTTTTTGAAGAAACGGTTGACTTTTGGTCGAGTTGTAGTCAGCGATATCTGTTTCTGTTGAGTATTCATTTAGGTCCGAAATTTTTCGTTTTTGTAGAAATCTTAGTAGATAAGAAAGGAGACATACGTGTTTTCAAATCGCCATCTATATGTTTGGTTATACTTTTCGCCTAGCTAGTTATCCAGTCACATGAGTCGTGTTGGCACTTAAATTGAGTTTAGAGTCGGACAGTCTTTCCCAAAAAGTTGAATATTATATGTTCTATGATGGGAAGTTTAGTAACCGGGGGTATTCACGTGACCCGTTGTTTACTCTCGCGTAAAACGACAACCCTGAATAGACTAATGATTTAGAAATATTGCATTACCGATGATGGGAAGCCTAGTAACCGGGGGTATTCACGTGACCCGTTGTTTACTCTCGCGTAAAACAGCAACCTTAACATGCGGGAATTGCTATTCGAGTTTTTTCTCCGTTGTAGAGGGGGACTTAGTAACTAGAAGCATCCATGTGCCCCATGAGTGTCTTTTACATCAAACGGTTCCCCAATATGTGAGAATGGAAGTCCACCCTAGGATTATCCCGATGAAATATCCCGAGATCCGAACCTAGTGGTTAACTCGAATCTCTATTATGATCATACATAAGGGAATGCTGTCCGAGGTTTATTTTTGACGATGAAACTCTTGAATTTTGCCACTAGACTGTGGGGCTGAGCGAGTTAGCTTGTTTACTCTAACCCTTCATATTGGCGGTCGGTTAAATTAACGCTTGTTAATCTTTGAGCTTGATTTTCTTCATGAACGATTGGTTAGGACTGAAAATGACTACTTTTTGGAATCAGTGTCCGTGAATGTGACTCACTAATACGATACTCGTATCATTCTTTGAGATTTTCAGGGTAGTATTGATTAAGTTGAACACTATGGATTTGCACGATCATTCACTATACTTTTTTATTTGAAAATTGATTCTTTTTGCTTGAGGACAAGCAAAGGCTCAAGTTTGGGGGTATTTGTTAGGCGTATTTTTATGCACTTATTTATCACTATTTTATATTGATTTTGAGCCTAAATCTGCATAAATGAGCTTTTATTGCACTATTCTTTTATGTTTTGTAGGAAATTGGAGTCCGGAAGCTCGAACGACGAAAAAACGGGCAAAAACGGTAATTTTTGGCCTGGGGCCGCAGCACGAACCAAGTGAGCCGCGGCACACGAAGAGGACTAGCAAGTGCCGAGCGGACTGTACCCTGAGCCGCGGCACAAGGATGCTGAGCCGCGGCCCAGGAGGAAAAATAAGCGCCTAGGTATAGGCGCTGAACAACGTGAGCCGCGGCACAGATTAAGTGAGCCGCGGCCCACGGGGTGGTTTTGATAGAAATTGCCGCGTTTCTGGGCCGTTTTGGAGCCTGTTCTCGACCTAATCACACGGACGCGTTTTGGAGGCTGGGGAGAGTTATAAATAAGGGTTTAAGGTCTGAAAAAGAGAGGATCATCATCAAATCAGAGGAATACATCGCGGGATCGAAGAACACAAGGAGGAGATTTGTGGGCGACGACAAGACCACGGATCCCTTACGGTTTCTCTTAATTTTTCCGCATCTGATTTTCTAGATCTATTCGAGTAGGGTTGTGATTGTAGCCGATTGCATGACGGTTTGATTTATTTATTTTTATTTCAATTTACTCGTTATTCGTATTGAGTTGGATTTTTCTCATTGTTCTTAATGCTTTTTAATTGTCTGGCCAACAGTTGAATTGTTTTGAATGTCTTTATGGATTCGGGAGATGAAAGTTAGGCATAGTTCTTGTGAGAAAAATCATGATTTTTGTGAGATAGGGATATACTCATGGGAATTGTGAAGCCTATTTATTGTGGGAATTTATGAACAGTTTTAGCTATTAATTATCTAATTCGAATAGGGATATATCGAGTTAATAATTCATAATATTTTCTATCGACCTTGGGAAAGGCCTTAGAATAATTTAGGAATTCCAGGCTTACAATCAATTGAATAAAAGTGAATTGGAATTAAATAAATATCATTCCTGATTGTTTGAGGTGAAAATCATAATCCTACACCCTTATTAGTATTATTATTTTTATTATTACTATTATTATTTTTTTATTTATTTTTCTGCAATTAGTTTAAAAATAAATTCTATATAATTGTTCTTCAAATAAAATTACGAGTCGACTATATTTTGGTACTTAGTGAAATCAGTCATCGAGGGAACGATAGCTTACTTATCACTTTATTACTTGTTGACACCGTGCACTTGCGGCATATTGTGAGCGATTTCCTCGCAACACCTGTCAGGCTGAGTATCAAGCAGCCTCGGAGGCTTCCAAGGAAGGGTTCTGGATTAAGAAGTCTCTAGGAGAACTTCAAGTGATACCATGTGCTGAGCTGCCTGTTCTGCTGTAATGCGATAACGACGGAGCTGTAGCGCAGGCCAAGGATCCGAGGTTTCACAACAGCACCAAACATATTGAGAGGAAGTATCATCTCGTAAGAGAATTTGTTCGCAAGGGATACATTGTGCTGCATAGAGTAGACTCAGTCGACAACGTCGCTGATCCACTGACCAAGCCACTTTCTCAGACTAGCTTGGAGCGTCATCTGGAGAACATGGGTATTAGATACCATAGTGTGTGGCATTGAGTGCAAGTGGGAGATTGTTAGGAGTATACCCTCGAATTCCACTCGGAGGATGTTGAGTGAGGGCATTGTACTTGTAATTATGTAAAATATTTATATAAGGCAATGAATGTTTCTTTATTTACTGGTAGTTACTGGCATTCTTAACACGTAAATATATATATATAGAAACTAGTCTATGTATTTCAGAGCAAAACGTTCCACTCCTTATTGGATAAGGGGGTAGGCACTGGAAAAGTTTATAGCTCAAATACTTAATCGTTCGCAAGTCGATGAAACTTGACTGGGCGTTAA
Organism: Orobanche coerulescens; assembly: GCA_033398695.1. Taxonomy (NCBI): domain Eukaryota; kingdom Viridiplantae; phylum Streptophyta; class Magnoliopsida; order Lamiales; family Orobanchaceae; genus Orobanche; species Orobanche coerulescens. Next base: position 102,204,701 of record CM065818.1, read on the forward strand.
GTTTATGTGAAGACTTGTATGACGTGTTCTTTTACATGTAGAGCGCCTGTCGAACACTAATGGTTAGTGGGAGCACACGTTATAGGTCTGCTAATTGGATTAGTATACTCGAACCGACTCACCCTCGATTCGTCACACGGATTTCACTCTGGGACAGTCAATGACGGAATCGAAAGGTTGTGATAGGTATTCGTGAACCTCGACTTGAGGATTTAGTAGGGATGTGCTGTAACGTCAAGATTTTCATTAGAGTAGTTCGACCCTATAAACTGGAAGGCGGGGGTCAACCTCGACGTGCATCTTGACGGGCAAGTAGCAGGTCCTACTCAATACCAATATAGAATTCTTTCTCCCGTTAGTGAGCGGGTTATATGTCTTATGCAGTTATTGGCAGATGAGATCATAAGTATTTGGCCAAAGCATTGGAGCTAGTTGTTAGGATTCATTGAGAGATATATATTATACACTTAGAGTGTAATAATAAAAAGTTTCATCACTTGATTCTAGCCGTAACCTTAGAGGTTAATTGAGTGTTGTTATTCCGGTCATTTTTTCGGCGCGTGGCTAGTAGAGACGCGGTGCTTTCGGCGTTGGGTCATTCAAGGGCTTGGAGCGGATTGGATTCGTAGAGATCAAGCAAAGCTTGGGGAATAGCTCAAGAGAAGATTACCATTTAATCAAAGGACTTCAAGGATTAGTTTCTTACCACTCTTGCCTTTCGTTTATATATTCATATATACGTAGCTCGATCAATCCTCGTAGGGATTCGGATTGAATTAATTTTCATTTTACCGCTTCCGCTGGGCCTTCGTTTTAGGCACCGAATCCCAACAGTTTTCCGCTTCGGGAAGAATGGAATGTTGAGTCTGAGGTTTATTGGGCCCTTTGAGATTCTAGAGAGGGTCGGCGAGATGGCGTATCGTTTGGCGTTGCCTCCGGCTTTGAGCCACGTCCATAGCGTTTTCCATATTTCCCAGCTGAGGAAATATGTTCCAGATTCTATTCATGTCGTCGACTATGGTGAAGTCGATGTCACCGAGGATATTACCTTCGAGGAGCGTCTCTTGAAGATTTTGGAGCACCGTGAGAAGCGACTGAGATATAAGACCATTCCATTAGTCAAGGTGCAGTGGTCGAGACATGGTGTGGAGGAGGCAACTTGGGAAACCTAGGATAGCATGTGTGCTAGGTACCCCGAGTTGTTTGTTTCTTAAGTTTCGGGATGAAACTTGTTTTTAGAGTGGGAGAATGTAATATCCACATTTTTTTCTTTTCCCGATACTTTTCATCTTGGTGTATTTTTCATTTTTAGTGACTTGCTTGTAACCATATTGATATTTTGAGAATATTTAATACTGTACTTTTTGTCATCCGAGTTTGTTTCGGACCTGTTTTACTCAATTCCGCGTTTAATGTCATTTCCATCGTTATTTGGTTCAATTCTCATAATCGTTGTTCGGAAATGCCATTTCGAGGTTACCGTAAATCCATCTTATGTTACTATGCGTGTTGTGAGATTTTGTTTGGTGTTTCGATCGTGTATCGTGTGTTTGGGATGTTTTGGGCTATTTTGTAATTTCCCAAAGTTATGGGGTAATTACGTTTGTTGTTGTTTTCCGAACCTTCGGGTAGTCGGAAATATGTTTTATTTCAACACATCGGTTCGTCATCTCGAACCCTATATGTCCGTATCTTCATGTTTTGTTAATCGACGCGTTTTGATTTTCGGTTCACCTCTTACCTGTTTGTCAGTCCTGTTCTGTGAGGACATAACGTACGTTACGGTCTATACATAACATATGTTATGTGTTATGTTTAGCGTACGTAACTTCATTGTTGTTACGTACGTAATAGTGTTTAGGAATCAGGCAGTAGGCTTTGCCAGCCCCTTGCGTACGCTACGAGATTGATGCTGCGTACGTTAGCGTAGGGTATTACGTATGTAAGAGCCTTATCTTAATGTACGTAATGACCTTTGTCCTTTTGGACAGTAGGTTCTGCCAATGCATTACGTACGTAAGTCTGGAAGGCTTCTGCACGTTAAGAAGCTAACGTACGTTAGCTATCTAGGATTAACGTACCTAACCGGGCCTGGGTTTTAATACCCACGAGTTGACTGATTTTGGCCATTTTCATCCTTTCTTCCTCCTCCCAATCCCAGATGACTTCTGAGCGATTTCCGCACGATTTGAAGCCTTGTAACTTCAAGCCATCATCTTTCTTGAGTTTTTGGTTTGTATTATCAACATCTACACGTGTTCTTCGTCTCCGATCCGAGGAGAACTCTTAGAACCCTATTTTGGGGAATTTGGAGATTTTCGATTTAATGTCTGATTCGTTCCGTGTTGTTTATTAATCTATGATGTATGTGATTAATCTTAGTGGTATTCATGTTTTCCCTACGAGTTCATGGTAAATTTCGTGGTATTAGTGAAATCGAGAGAGTTCGGTTGCGATTCACCCTCGTTTTTGTACGAATTTACATGAATCCTAGGTGGATTTTTGAGCGTATTCCATTGTCGTACTCTTGTAGAATGGGTTGTGATTGTATTCTTCGACTCATTAGGTTCGTCGTTGTCGGTTCTTAGCAATCGTGGTTGATTCTCCATTCTGTTCGTTTCGTCGTTAATTACTCAAGGCAAATATTCTTGTAAACCTTTATGCATAACATGAAATGGTGATGTATATTATGTGTGTGTTTTGCTCACTCCGGGAGGGTCCGACGGGGTCTCGGGGGAATCTGTGACTTCACTCCGAATTCACGAGCTTGTTCGCTAGCCGGTTCGGGAGGGTCCTTAGAGGCCTCGAATGGGATCAGTGGTTTCGTCCCAGCCCTAGGCGATGCCTGTGCGTGGTTTGTTTTATGATTATGGCTAGTTCGAGAGGGTCCTTAGAGGCCTCGAATGGGACCAGTGGTTTTGCACCGGTCCTAGGCAAATTGATTTGACTGTTTGTTTTCCGGGAAAAGACATGTCTGGTTTTGGATTTTTAAATAAGTTGGTGCATGTACTATGAAATGTGTAAGCGAATGGTTTGCCTTCATTACTTGTACTAACGTAATTGCTAACCCCTCTGGGGACCCGTTTTGGAGAAATTCTTGTTATGAATTTCAGGTGGTGTTCAGCTGGTCGAGCGGGCACTGGAGCAGTACGAGGATGCTGGCGATGTTGACGTGTGCAATGTAGTTCCTTTATTTCCATTGTCCATTTTGATGTGTTTGTTTTTCCAAAATTATGAACTTATAGACAGTACTCGCGAGTACTTAGGAACTTTTGAATTGGGACATGTTTTGTATGTTAAACCGTATTTGTGAATTTGAGTGATGTCCTATTTACCGGTTGTACCGGGTGATTTCATTTAATTATTGTTGTGGTGTTGTGTATTTCTCGCTAACTGAGATGGTTTGACGAGCGGTGTTATTTATTTAGCCTAGTGGATCCCACGTAGGGGTCCACGGCACTGTAATATACCCTGAATATCTTGGGGGTGTTATACATATATCATCAGATTCACCATATCCATAATTAACACCGGGGAAGGTGGCCACCTCCCGTGAACGTTACTCCCCAAGATCGGCCACTTCGAAGAGAGCTCACAATCCCGAGTAATGTGTACACTAACCCTGGCCAGCGACCTTTGTCTAGCTCATGATCCGATCATTTCATAGGTTCGCAAGCCAACAGTAATATGTTCATAAGAATCTACATAAAAGTTTTTATGTATCATAATCATTTGAAATCATAATTTGCTTGTAAAACATTTCATCAAAATAGAGCAAAGCTCAAATCATTTTCGTATAGAAAGCCCACATGGACAGTAATAACGCAAGCAAAACTAATTTTCGGCTCTTCCTTACGCTTCAACCTGGTACTCCACCTTTCATCTGAACCAACTAAATTTAGCGGTCGATCGAGCTTAACGAAGTCTAACGGACAACGGACTCGATCTACATGTTTGGACTTAAGGGTTTTGCATTCGACTTAAGTTTAATAATAAATGCTATGATTTTATTAGAGAACCTAACTAACCATATAACATATAAATACACTAACAATGTGACACTCGATTCCGTTACACATTCCTTGGTTCGAAAACCATCATCAAACACTTAACATAGTCAAAAAAATAATGTGCACAAAGGCTGAAAAAAATTAGAATTATGTAATTGAACAGTAAGAACTAGATAGTGTATCTTATACCAATGGAAATCCACTGAAGTCTAGTTTGATATCTATTTAACAGAGCTAAAAAATATTGACTTTGCGGAAAGTTATGACCATTTCCGTGAAGTGTATCTAAACTGCCAATTTCCAGCGAAAATGGGAAAAACGTCATATTAATCTAGAGCTTGTTCCTAACAACCAAAACCTTAAACATGTAAACTCTAATCATGCTTATCATACTTATAACACATATATGAGTCGTCATACAAGTATGCTTCTCGACACTACGAACTCCATTTCATAATCTTTTCTTTTGAAAAATGACTACTAACTCATTTTTATTTTTCCACATTAAACATTCAAGCATCATTAACATCAAGTATCATCAACATCAAATATTACCAACATCAAACAACACATTTAATTTATACTCATTTTGATAATCAACGTTTTGGTTCTAACATGAAAATGACCTAAACGTGATTTTAAAATCATCAATACATAACATGCTCTTTAACTACATCAACTTTAATATTTAACATATTTTCAACTTCATAAATCTAACATCATGCCATTGTTTTCAAACAAATTCCCAAAACATTTTATAAAAATCTAACAAAACATATCATATATATATATATATCTTTCATACATCATCACAAACATCATGTCACTTTGAACATGTTTTGACATATCAAGAACTAAGCATGATTCTTCCTTACTTTCCAAAATACCAATAATTTTATAAAAATCCCATAAATTCATCATTGCATCATATCATCATATAGCAACATATTGTATAAGAAATGGTCATAAAACCCTAATATTTTCGGCCAAGATATGAAAATTAATATATGATGAAAATTGTTCTAAATACTCTCAAGTACCTTAGAATCAACTTAGAAACAACATACAAAGGATTAAAACATCAAACCTACATTCCTTCCTAAATTTCCAAATTAAAGTTAGTTAAAACCTATTTATACTTGGATAGAAATGAAGGGGAGAAGCTAACTTACTTGAATATGAACTTGGATTCAGGTTTGGAACACAAATGAAGCTTCTAACTTGAGTTCTTAAGGAAGAACAATGGAGGGCCTCACTTACAGGGGCGGGGGGCAAGATGTGAAAAATGAAAGGAATAAGATGAAGTGGAGGGAAAAGAGTTATGTCCCTATATATACTAGGTTAACCATAGCCGTCATCATAAATCGGTCGAAGAATATTTTACGTTTCGCTCCTCCGCAGATAAAATTACTCGGGTATTGTGTGTATGTCATATACTTAAATTATAGTGTTGCACTTACAGCTTAAAGTCGAAGAAAAGTTACGCGATTTACAGAACGCGAATTATCCGAAAAAATGCCCCGACATATAATATACCCGAATGTCAAAAAGTAAACTTTTGAAAATCATACTCATAACGTAAAAATAGTGTATATAAAAGGTGACGGAATCAGGATTCTGTCTATCGAAACATAAAATTAATATCCGGAAGATAATCCCAACCATATAACTGAACATCCAAACTCTGCATTAAAAACGTGTAAGTAGATCTAAACTAATTCCATTAGTCAGAATTTTATTACTTAGGAATGCAAAAAACCCTAATATCGCACTTGAGGTTATAACAAATCATGCATATAAAAGACCGGGCCATTACAACAATCTTAACATACATATGGTAATCCAATGATCCAGCGTTCACTGCATAGATCCCAAGATGATCCCGTCAGACCAATATGTGTTGTAAAACCCATCCAATTATCCAGCACGCGCAAGCATAGAAGATCCCAAGATGATCTCGTCGGATCAACACGTGGTGGACAAACAACAACGACACATATGCACGACAACATGAATAACTTTTAATATGAAAAACATAATTAAAGCACTTACCTTAAATGATGACAATAATTCAGTACTTTCGGCGAACGTCAACACATTTGAAGGATGTTCCTTCGATCAATCTCTTGTGCGGACCTTAACTATCAAGGTAACACCATAAGACTAACGGTTTCGGATAATTATATGATAATGTTAGTATCATAAGATCAATACACATCACAAACACAAATGCGAGAGTTCATTCAATATGTGTATATGTGTGTGTACAATTCAGCCCTCTAAATCATCATATATCATTACGGCGAATTGTCCAATCGAACTACGATTAACTTGTCTATTTTATTACAGGGTTAAGCATATCTCTACTTACAATTTTAACTCCCAATTATGGTAATTATTCATCTGAGGGTTGTAATGGTCTAATATTTTTATTACCAACATAATCAATGATGAAGGATAAATCAATCAAAATCAATTTTAAAAGGAATGATCGTATTCTTGGTGAGAAATCCTAACCTTCATCCTTATGATTCATCTACCAAGAGTAACACCATTCTCAAGTCATCAAGTCACTACTCCAGCCCGTTATTATCAACCCAAAGCATTTGTTCCATGTAATCGATGGTTCTCTATCAAACATATGACCAACGGATGAAGTCTAAACATCTTTTAAAGGGAATGTTTGGAAATCAGGTTTTCTAGGTTGATTTACATTCAATCTTCGTACCTCGAAGCATAAGAAGGCTTGGAAACTATAATCATCTCGTATACCTCCTCTAGTATCATAGTTTAATCACCTAACATGCTTTTTCTATGTATTAAACGAATCAACATGATATTATGAGAATACTCCCACAAAACCAACTATCAATACAACTAAAGCATGAATATATCGAAGGAAAACTATTTTCAACTAGTGTGCATCTCCTTAAATATATAAAACATCCCAAATCGAAGGTAAGAGTAAAGGTATAGCCGAAATACCTTGAAACACAAGTGAAGACGAACAAAAGTGAAGATAAACACAAGTGAAGACTGTTCCCTTACAACCTTCAAGAATCGTCGGAAACTTGCTTAATCTATAAACCCATATCAAGTTCACAAGTTATGGACGTCCAGGAAGGAGTTTCAGCAGCTTAGGGGTGAGTGGAGAGTGAAAGATGAGTTTATGGTTCGGGAGGAAATGAAAAGGTGTTGATGTCCTATTTATAGAAAATTACACATAGCGTACGCTAACAGTCATGCATTGTACATGCTAACGGGCTTTGTAGCTCACTGTCTCATTCTGTCCTCTGTCCTGCATATGTTATCAAGATATTACGTATATTCCTAGTTGTCTTAGCGCACGCTAATCAACAATATTGTACACGCTAATGATCTCACGAAGCTCACTGCCTTTTCTATCCTTCGACTTATCGTATGTTATCTACATGGTTTAACGTACGCTAAAAGTCGTTGAATTAACTTTTCCGAAAGTTGTCCAGGTTCATGCAAGAGAATTCGACAATATCTTTTATTCAGCCCCACCCGCCGACCACACCTCATCGGATCTTGACTTCCTCTTACATATGCTATTTATCTGTCCTAACATACGCTAGCTCTGATCATTAGCGTACGTTATATACATTAGTTAACGCACGCTAATATCATGCAGTACATGCATGAAATCTCAAACTTTAAACAATATGATCATGAATATAGGAATACGGATAATGGAAGTCATACTTTAAATAATTATATGACATAATCATACATGTTTTGAATATAGATAAAAATACACAATAATTACCCAGGTATTACACCAGTGGCATCAGTACCTTTATATAATATTTAGTCAGTTTGTATCTTTACAAGAGCCACTCTTCGAAAAGATGTTCGCTTCCATGAAGCAGCTGACAATCTCGGAGAAGTATTAATTGCAAGAAAAATTGTTATAGTATATGGGGGAGGAAGTACAGGTTAAAAGGTATATGTGGCAGCCATCTAATAATTCTAAGGATAATACTGAAATCTTGGCAGACAAACCACTCATTGGTCCACCCTATGGAAATGAGCTACAAGTGTTGTCCATGCATGACCGAATCAGGAGCTTGTGAAATAATGCCGATGCATTCATTGCTCTTCCAGGAGGTTTAGACACATTAGAGGAAATGTTCTATATGCTCTCATGGACACAATTGAATATCCACCAAAAAGTTGTGGGAATACTCAATGCTAACGGCTTCTTCGATGGTCTACTCACATTCTTCGATTTTCTGGTGGAAAAATGTTTTGTATCTCCACTGTCACGAAGACTCCTCCTCCATACAACAACGCCATAGGAATCGATAGACAAATTTTCTGCATATACATCTGGGCCTGATCCAATTACGATTCACATCGCATGCATTAATACTAGCACGAGTCGAAAACGTGGTTTAGGTTTATCACTCTCCCTATGAGGTTCATTTTGGAACTCTTATCATTACAATCTTGTAACTGTACTTCCTAATTTGCAGTTTGTTATCACAGCCCAATCCTTATTATGAAATCAATGTGATCTACAATTCTCGATACATAATTAATACTTTGCTATTTCGCATGCTGTGTTACTCATGTCTGGATTTGTTTCGTTACACGTGCAACTTTTGAAAATCTTTGCAAAATTCGAGTTTATCCTTTTTCAAATAGTAAGCTTCGAATAATGCGATGTTGGGTCAATTATTTCTCCAAACAAAAATTGTTTTACAAACCTCTATAGATCTCAAAAGTTCAGTTACTGTGCAACATCTTCTTTTATAACCAAATTGCCCACTTTAATTTATTACGATAAGTAATAAAGTTGTCTAAATATCGCCATTAATATCAGCACTGGTCATATGCTAGGTCGATTTCTGTTAAGATTAACTTTCATAAAAATTAATTTCATGAAAGTGCAGTGTTATGAAAACTTTTACTTTAAAAGGAGGATACGATGTGTTTGAAAACATCTTTCTCTTGGTATAATTTCTAAAATATTTTCCCAATATTTTTTCTTCGAGTCTATCATGAAGATATCATGAAGGGAGATTGAGATGGTTTGGCCACGTCCTCAGGAGGCAGGCATCTGCTCCGGTGAGGAGGGTCGAGAGTTTTGTAGTTGTCGGGGAGAGGAGGAGAGGCGGATCGAGGAGGACGTGGGAGGAGCAGCTGAGATTAGATTTGAAGGCCTTAAATCTTTCCGAGACCATGACTGTGGATAGGTGCGCTTGGAGGCGCCAGATCAGAGTTGTGGATTCTTTAGTTGGGAGTGGTGCTGTAGTGGAGAACCTTAGGGTTGGGTTGTCTCAGTTAGCTTTGACCTAGAGCATTGCATTTTTTCATTTATTGTATATTTTATCCTATTGTCTTTTGCGTGTGGTGTATTTTCGACAGGGAGCTGTGCGCGGAGCAACCTCTCTTCTGTTTGAGCAGTGTTCATCGGGAGTGAAGTAGCCAATTTCCTCTTAGGTAAGTCCCATGTGGATTAAGCCATGGGCTCAGGTATGGTAATGAGTTTTTTTTCGTATCATATGCTTCCCTTTGTATTTTTCACTCAATATGTTGTTGTGCACTAAGTTGAGGGTCTTCAAGGAAACAGTCTCCCTACCGTAATAGGTAGGGGCATGGTCTGCGTACATCTTACCCTCCCCAGACCCTGCTCTGATCGGGATATACTGGGTATGTTTGATTTGGTTTGGTTTGGTTTAGACCTAGTTAACATGTAGTTTTATAAAATTTGACGGTAAAGTCTGTATTATAACTTATTTGATATTATAATATGAAATTTTGATGCAATGAATGTACAAACGAGTCTTTTGACACCCATTTCAGACAATTATTATACAATGTTAATCAGTTGATGCTAGATTGGATATATCATTTTGACCTAATATGATCAAGATAATGGAAAAATATTCATTTGGACATGTATATCGTTTTTAATTTATTAAAATAATTAAAATATGAGATTTTGATGAAATGAATGTAAAAATGAGTCTTTCAACACCCATGCCCAAACGAATAATTTTTCCACTATTTTGACCACCTTAGGTCAAAATGATATATCTAAGAATTCTAGCATCAGCTGATTCTCTCTTTTTCCTCTCGTACTCTGATCTTAGTAGTCTTCATTCCGTATCCTTCTATATGATTCAAATCATTCACATCATACAATTACGACTTGATAAGTTTCTATCGAAATCCTTCATAATTCAATATGATTTAATGTGCTAATTTGACCCAACGTAATTCATTACAATTAAGTCAGTTTCATGTTATCAGCATCATCCATAATAATCAACATATTCGGTAAAATAAGACATGAATCATCATAATTCGACAAAGTTCCGCAGCATAGATCATAATTCAAACTGACCCGTCATGATCCTGTCCATCATATAAAAAAATAAAGTCGTTCGTGGACATTATAATCCATATGCCAATTAATAGTTCATAAGCAGTAATAAATCATATAAATTACTAAGTGCATTTCTTCTAGCCTCACGATGTGTCATCTCAACATGGGGGAATAATTATAGAGTTAGATCACCTTCATAAATATTCCACGGTATCATAGAATCTGTAATCTCAATGACATTATCCCAATACAATTCATCATTTGGCAACATTACGAAAAAACACATAAATCACTTACTTATTAGATTTCTCGAGATTGCGGTCACTTGGTGTGTTGGTCTTTGCTGGTTCTTTAAAATATTTTTGAAGACCTAAATCTACATATTTTGAGAAAAATAGTTTATGTGGAACATTTTCCTCTAATATTATTTTCTATAATTCCCCCAAAATCTATCAGAATATTACAGTGCCGTGAATCTCAAGTGGAACCTGCAAGGCTATTTTTAGAGTATAAAACTTGATATTTTCGTAAGTAAGTCAAAATGAGCAATTCCACCATTTCAAACAACAATCATTCTTAAGTAAAAATCATAAATAATTAGGCGATCATGGTTTACCGAATTACCCAAGTATTACAAATCAATAGTTCAATTTTAATCTCAAAGGGAATCAATATTTGTGGATTCATGTCCCAATACTTTCGTTCAAGCTCAAGCGGAACCTTCGGGAATGTCCTGCACATATTCAATAAATTTACCTGGCACAACAAATCGTGTCAGCCCAACCTAAGGTCAGAAAATGATAGCAAATATCATGAAACTATAACACATATATGTAATATCCGCGATTTCGATTTCCAATAATTTTTTTTCCTGGTGTAATTCCATCTTAGCAACTATATTATGACCGTTTCCTCATTCCAAGAATGATTAATTCTACACTTTTTGTCATCCGAGTTCGTCTCGGTATCGTTCTGTTGAATTCCGTATTCTTAAGCGATTTTTCCACGTATGAGTTCGACTTTGTAAAATTACCATTAATTCTTGGAAACTCCAAAAATTCTGAATCTTTTCAATATTATATAGAATCAAGTTATCTTTCCAATGGTTCAAACGGTGAGTCAATCGAAGTCCGGACGAAGGAGTTATGGTCGAAATAGCTAAGGCTGCACTATGTGCCTTTTTGTGCTGGAGCGGGCTGTACCGTGGGCCGCGGCCCCTTATGGTCGGGCCGCGGCACAAAGACAGTGTGCTGGGCAGTTTTTGGCCATGGTCCGTGGCACACTCATCCTGTGCCGCGGCACACAGTACAGGTTTGCCTATATCAGCGTTTTCTTGTGGAATCATCCTCATTTCATCACTTTCCTTCTTCCTCTCCTCCTTGGGCGATTTGTGGGCAATATTTTGGGCGATTTAGCATCATCAAACTCAAATAATTTCATCTTTTTCAAGTTGTGGTGTAGATTAACAACATGTTTGTGGATTCTTCATCCTAATCAAGGTAATTTCTTGAAATCTCCTAAAATTTAATTTTTGGGAGTTTTGGCTTTGATTTCATTTTCCGTCCGAATTTGATGAATCGGTTGATGTTTGTAAACATTATTAATCATGTTCTATGGATTTTATATTTATATCTTCGATTCGTTCAACCCGATTGATGATTTTTAAGTTCTTGTAGAACTTTGATCATTTAGTGTTCGATTAAATGTCTCAAAGAGTTTCCTTCGATCGTTGTGTTGTTTTCGTTCGATATTGTGTTATTGAATGAATTGTATTTCATTCAAGGTTGTTCGAGTGCTTATATTTATCGGAGTACGCCGTTCGTTTTTCGTGGAAGGATTTCATCGCCTTCGGTTGAGGCAAGTTTTATACTTGTACTAGTCAATGAGATTAATGTTATCATATATGTGGATGAATGTGTTGTATCATTCCGAGACTTAGTCTCTTCATAAGTTCATTGATATTAGGGGATCGTTCGACGCGATACTCTTCGGCAATTTTGACAAATGTTTATTATCATTCATTAATGGCCGGTAAGGCATTGAGATATTCGTTGTTAATATTATTATCGATCACCGGTTCGCGGTATCGATGTATCGGTTGTTGTTGTTAATATTGATGTCGATCTAAGACGTTGTAATCATTGTTATTAATGTTGGCGTCCTGTCATTCATGTTGTATTAGCCGATTGAAGGCATTGTCGTATTCATTCTCATCTTCGTCGTCGGTAACCGATTAAAGGTACCGAGGCATTCATTGCATCATTGTCATCGATTAGCCATTATAAGGCAATCGAGATATTGAATCATCCGCTACATCATTGTTATCGGTTGGCCATTCTAAGGCAATCGAGGTATTGAATTGGGGCTGTCGAGGATAGTTCCCATCCGTTGTATCATTGTTATCCATTCTAAGGCAATCGAGGTATTGAATTGTGGCTGTCGAGGATAGTTCCCATCTGTTGTGTCATTATTATCGATTGACCATTCTAAGGTAATCGAGGTATTGAATTGGGACTGTCGAGTACGATGCCCATCCGTGAGTCATCATTATCGTGTTGGCCGACTCAAGGTAGCACACTATCATTCTCGTGAATTCGGTAATCTACGGATCATTGTCGTTTGTGATTAATTATATTATTTTGGAGGCTAGTCTCGGCTAGTGCTCATTATGGGTAAGTTTGGGGCTTGAACCTTCACGGTTGGGTTTCCAACACCTACAATTCAGTAGGTCACGGCCATTGGATGGCCTAATTGTGATACGGCTTCATGCCGTGGCTTCGGCCCTAATGGTGATACGGCTTCGTGCCGTAGCTTCGGCCCTAATTGTGATATGGCTTCGTGCCGTGGCTTCGGCCCTAATTGTGATACGGCTTCATGCCGTGGGTTCGGCCCTAATGGTGATACGGCTTCGTGCCGTGGCTTCGGCCCTAACTGTGATACGGCTTCGTGCCGTGGCTTCGGCCCTAACTGTGATACGGCTTCGTGCCGTGGCTTCGGCCCTAATTGTGATACGGCTTCCTGCCATGGCTTCGGCCCTAATGGTGATACGGCTACGTGCCGTGGCTTCGGCCCTAATCAATAACAGTTGCGGGCTGTTTTGGCTTCATGTGATTGTGATATTTGACAGCTTCGGGTGAGTGGCTTTCAAGCCTTTATTATTGTCCTGGTAATTTCATTGGAGCCTTCGGGCATTGTAATTCATAATTAATTCAGTTCTGGTTTGGTTCATGTCGTGTAATTCATTGTGGTACTCTATAATTATGATTCGCCGTTGGGCATTTACGTTCTAACTTGTCGAACAGGTATTAATAGTATGCCGTGGGCATAGTATTTCACGAATGCTCGGTTCTTACATTGGTTTGTGATCATCTCGTATTATTATTATCATTGTACCGTTTCATTCTGCCTTTGGATGCATATCATGTTATACATGTATTTGATGTTCATTATCTAGATGACTGACCCCGTGGGGGCGGAACATGTTTTCATATTTTAGGTGCTTGCGAGGAGAGAGTTGAGACACATGGGCATGATGATGGCGACGAGGCATTCGAGCGATACTAGTCCGAGTTGTTCATGTTGGTCAGTCAGTTGGAGTGTTCTTCAGTCTGTCAGTCATTGTCATTATGTATTACCTGAGCAGATGCTCATGGATGTTGTTGTAATTTATTTTTAGCCATGTAGGCCCATCGTTGTCGCTGAAATTCCTTATCGGAATATTGTGTCGGATATCATGGTAGGGACTATGATTTCCCCTTGTTGTTTAATTTAATGTATTTTAGTCATGTTCGCCTGGTGGATCTCCTGGCGTGGGGTCCACGGCACTGTAATAACCCAATTGGATTTGGGGATGTTACAGAAGATGGTATCAGAGATTTTGGGTTGTGAGATACCCTGATATGTGAGTTATGTGGCTCTACCGATGCGGTAGTAGTGGGACTGTCAGGTTATGACAATCTGGACAGTCGGGTTTTGTGAGTCGTAATATTAGTACGACTGCATGAGTCATTCATTCATCGAGTCGTCGTCAGTTGGGACTAGTATCGTGAGACCTCGAAGCTTCGTATGACCTGTGTAAGGACTCGATTCTCTTTATGTTCATACACTCATCATGTCATTAATTGTTCATGCTTTGTTGAAACTTATATGTGATATTAGTGTTATGATTGATTCATGACTAATTGTTTTGGAGCACGTGTGACTTGTGTAAGCATTAAGGATCAACTCATTCATCAGTTAATAATCCTCAATCATCATTTTGATCTCATCACTCAGTTAATTCATTCATCACTCAGTCAATATCATTCATCACTCAGTTAATTCATTCATCACTCAGTTAATTCATTCATCAATCAATTAATTCATTCAACACTCAGTAAATATCATTCAACACTCAGTAAATTCGTTCATCACTCAGTCAATATCATTACTCAGATAATTCATTCATCACTCGGTTAATTCATTCATCACCCAGTCAATATAATTGCTCAGTTAATTCATTCATCACTCAGTCAATCTCATTGTTTAGTCAATTCATTCATCACTCAGTCAATCTCATTGCTCAATTAATTCATTCATCACTCAGTCAATCTCATTGTTCAGTCAATTCATTCATCACTCAGTTAATCTCATTATTCAGTTAATTCATTCATCACTCAGTCAATCTCATTGTTCAGTCAATTCGTTCATCACTCAGTCAATCTCATTGCTCAGTCAATTCATTCATCACTCAGTTAATCTCATCGCTCAGTTGATTCATTCATCACTCAGTCAATATCATCGCTCAGTTAATTCATTATCACTCAGTCAATCTCATTGTTCAATTAATTCATTAATCATCCAGTCCATCTCACGGTTCAGTTGTTGATCTTATGAATCAAATTTTCAACCTTGTTAACTTGTTCAAGGTAATCATTTCAGGAATTTCATCAGATAGTCTTGTCACCTCACTTGATCTTTCATGCGATCTTATCATATTCCGGCGTCATGTCGACGATCATTTTATTGCATTATTAATGCATTCATTGTGTTAGAGCGTGTATGCTCATTGTTATCATTCCGTCTCGTAATCATAATGCAATCTTCATACGAGATCTGTAATTATCACATGACTTTCCTGCCTCGGTATGGAAAGAGTTCTCAGAGGGACATCGGACTCCGACGTCCAAAAGATCGTTTTCTAGTCGTCTTCGTGCTGGTAGAGCATCTTCATCTCAGACGACGAGTTCGACTGTTGTTTGCTTTAACTGTGATACAATAGGACATTCATCACCGGTTTTGAGCAAGTTAATTCTTGCTCGGTAATAGGATAATCATTCATTTCATCGCCGTTCAATCATTCGCATAAGTCATTCATCATATATCAATCACGTTGAGACTTATAATTATCAAACTAATCATTCACTTCACGGGGAACAATGGTTCCAATCATTTCATTTGAGTTATCACTCATTGCGTTATTAGTTCACCTCGGTGAGTTATTCTTGATCCTTGTCGGATTTCTAATCATTTATCATTCATCATAGTCACTCTCGTTTTTGGTAACCTTTCGGGGTCATATTAAGCGGTGAGTTCAGATTTGAGTCTTCGTTGAATCGTTGGGATCGAGGAGATCGATGATATGGAGGATATCGATGTTGGGTACATTTGAAATGTAGCCTTGTCTTTCGGATGACTGTATAACTCAATCCGTAATAATGTATCGTGGTTGTGTATCATTTATTGTTGATCTATTTTATAATGATCGTATTTGAGAATCTTGAGATTTTGAGATCGTTTGATGCATTCCTTTTGGTGTTGTACCGAGATTTCGTGATAATCTGGGTGATTGTTTATTGTGATTCGAGACGTCAAGTCATGGGGACTTGGGCGTGCGATAGATATGGTTCCGAGGACTATATGTGCATTGCTGTTCTTCTTTGGAGGTGAATCAGTGTTTGTATGGGCATCCGATGCCGATGAGAAGCGAGCTTTCAGTTCTGGTGTATCTCATTGAGTTTTCCTTGCGGGATATTGCTTCTCCCAACTTGTTTTAAGTTTCGGGACGAAACTTCTTTTAAGGGGGGTAGTATGTAATATCCGCGATTTCGATTTCCAATAATTTTTTTCCTGGTGTAATTCCATCTTAGCAACTATACTGTGACCGATTCCTCATTCCGAGAATGATTAATTCTACACTTTTTGTCATCCGAGTTCGTCTCGGTGTCGTTCTGTTGAATTCCGTGTTCTTAAGCGACTTTTCCACGTATGAGTTCGACTTTGTAAAATCACCATTAATTATTGGAAACTCCAAAAATTCTGAATATTTTCAATATTATATAGAATCAAGTTAGCTTTCCAATGGTTCAAACGGTGAGTCAATCGGAGTCCGGACGAAGGAGTTATGGTCGAAATAGCTAAGGCTGCACCATGTGCCTTTTTGTCTTTGGAGCGGGCAGTACATGGCGCGGCCCCTTCGGCCGGGCCGCGCACAAAGCGATGTCTTTGGGCGCTTTTGGCCATGGGCCGCAGCACACTCATCATGTGCCGCGGCACACAGTACAGGTTTTCCTATATCAGCGTTTTCTTGTGGAATCATCCTCATTTCATCACCTTCCTTCTTCCTCTCCTCCTTGGGCGATTTGTGGGCGATATTTTGGGCAATTTAGCATCATCAAACTCAAATAATTTCATCTTCTTCAAGTTATGGTGTGGATTAACAACATGTTTGTGGATTCTTCATCCTAATCAAGGTAATTTCTTGAAATCTCCTAAAATTTGATTTTTGGGAGTTTTGGCTTTGATTTCATTTTCCGTCCGAATTTGATGAATCGGTTGATGTTTGTAAACATTATTAATCATGTTCTATGGATTGTATATCCATATCTTCGATTCGTTCAACCAGATTGATGATTCTTAAGTTCTTGAGGAACTTTAAACATTTAGTGTTCGATTAAATGTCTCAAAGAGTTTCCTTCGATCGTTGTGTTGTTTTCGTTCGATATTGTGTTATTGAATGAATTGTATTTCATTCAAGGTTGTTCGAGTCCTTATATTTATCGGAGGACGCCGTTCGTTGTTCGTGGAAGGATTTCATCGCCTTCGGTTGAGACAAGTTTTAGACTTGTACTAGTCAATGAGATTAATGTTATCATATATGTGGATGAATGTGTTGTATCATTCCGAGACTTAGTCTCTTCATAAGTTCATTGATATTAGGGGATCGTTCGACGCGATACTCTTTGGCAATTATGCCAAATGTTTATTATCAATTATTAATGGCCGGTAAGGCATTGAGATATTCGTTGTTAATATTATTATCGATCACCGGTTCGCGGTATCGATGTATCGGTTGTTGTTGTTAATATTGATGTCGATCTAAGACGTTGTAATCATTGTTATTAATGTTGGCGTCCTGTCATTCATGTTGTATTAGCCGATTGAAGGCATTGTCGTATTCATTCTTATCTTCGTCGTCGGTAACCGATTAAAGGTACCAAGGCATTCATTGCATCATTGTCATTGATTAGCCATTATAAGGCAATCGAGATATTGAATCATCCGCTACATCATTGTTATCGGTTGGCCATTCTAAGGCAATCGAGGTATTGAATTGGGGCTGTCGAGGATAGTTCCCATCCGTTGTATCATTGTTATCGGTTGGCCATTCTAAGGCAATCGAGGTATTGAATTGGGGCTGTCGAGGATAGTTCCCATCCGTTGTGTCATTGTTATTGATTGACCATTCTAAGGTAATCGAGGTATTGAATTGGGACTGTCGAGTACGATGCCCATCTGTGAGTCATCATTATCGTGTTGGCCGACTCAAGGTAGCACACTATCATTCTGGTGAATTCGGTAATCTACGGATCATTGTCGTTTGTGATTAATTATATTATTTTGGAGGCTAGTCTCGGCTAGTGCTCATTATGAGTAAGTTTGGGGCTTGAACCTTCACGGTTGGGTATCCAACACCTACAATTCAGTAGGTCACGGCCATTGGATGGCCTAATTGTGATACGGCTTCATGCCGTGGCTTCGGCCCTAATGGTGATGCGACTTCGTGCCGTGGCTTCGGCCCTAATTGTGATACGCCTTCGTGTCGTGGATTCGGCCCTAATTGTGATATGGCTTCATGCCGTGGTCTCGGCCCTAATGGTGATACGGCTTCGTGCCGTGGCCCGGCCCCTAATCGTGATACGGCCGTGCGTGGCCGGCCCCTAATTGTGATACGGCCGTGCGTGGCCGGCCCTAATCGTGATACGGCTTCATGCGTGGCTTCGCCCCCCTAATTGTGATACGGCTTCGTGCCGTGGCTTCGCCCTATGGTGATACGGCCGTGCGTGGCTTCGCCCTAATCAATAACACGGTGCTGTTTTGGCTTCATGTGATTGTGATATTTGGGCTTCGGTGAGTGGCTTTCAAGCCTTTATTATTGTCTGGTAATTTCATTGGAGCCTTCGGGCATTGTGATTCATAATTAATTGATTGGTTTGGTTCATGTCGTGTAATTCATTGTGGTACTCTATAATTATGATTCGCCGTTGGGCATTTACGTTCTAACCTGTCGAACAGGTATTAATAGTATGTCGTGGGCATAGTATTTCATGAATGTTCGGTTCTTACATTGGTTTGTGAGCATCTCGTATTATTATTATCATTATGCCGTTTCATTCTGCCTTTGGATGCATATCATGTTATACATGTATTTGATGTTCATTATCTGGATGACTGACCCCGTGGGGGCGGAACATGTTTTCATGTTTTAGGTGCTTGCGAGGAGAGAGTTGAGACACAGGGGCATGATGATGGCAACGAGGCATTCGAGCGATACTAGTCCGAGTTGTTCATGTTGGTCAGTCAGTTGGAGTGTTCTTCAGTCTGTGAGTCATTGTCATTATGTATTACCCGAGGAGATGCTCGTGGATGTTGTATTTTATTTTTGGCCATGTAGGCCCATCGTTGTCGTTGAAATTCCTTATCGGAATATTGTGTCGGATATCATGGTAGGGACTATGATTTCCCCTTGTTGTTTAATTTAATGTATTTTAGTCATGTTCGCCTGGTGGATCTCCTGGCATGGGGTCCACGGCACTGTAATAACCCAATAGGATTTGGGGATGTTACAATATATGAGAAAAAATACCTACAAATACATAGTCACATTCAAATTGAAATTAATTCATGTGCCATATAATAATCATCAACCCCCGGTATACACACTGTCGGAGAACTATCATTACAAACCCGCCATGATACACACTATCGTGGAACTATCATCAAAATCACGGGGATACACACAGCAAAGAAACTATCATACTAGGATACACACTACAGTAATTGCAAAGCACCATCGGAGGATACACAGTGACGGTTCTGTGGTCAATCACAATCATATTTACCAAATAGTAAAAATCACGTAATATCAAGTTAATTTCATAATATCAACTCATAATCTATGCATGTAGGGGACTTCCATTAAGTCTGACAAGCGCAATTCCTGATAATCACCAAAGCCTCGATAACGATACTTCTCAATCAATCATAATTCACAACTGGTTATAGTATGACCAATCAATAACTCATTTATCACGATTAAAGACAATTCAAAAATTACCCACCACGTTCTGTATTAATATAACTCTACTGAATTACTATGATCAATTAATCTATTCTAATAAAAATTACATTAATACATATATTCGAGAGATTTTGATTCCTCGATCACAACAAAATACTACAACAATTCAAAACATGATTCTACATTCGGTAATTCTAGGTTCAGCATAATTCATTTTTTATCAAAACCCATATCTCAATAAACATATTCGAACTAATGTCTCAACAATCTGATCATCTTTAACAAGAGTCGTAATAATATCAATCACATTAATTATCAATTCGCTCTAGTTCCAAAAAGATTTCTTGAAACAATAATTCGATTGATTATAACAAGAGTACCTTTGATGGTTACGAATAATCAATATACTATGTTCAATAATTCTCGAATTTGGTTAATTTTATCGACAATTCATGAACAAATGAGTTAACGCAAATTCATTTTACCACGACCAATAGCAACTCCAATTCTAATCAAGTTCAAGGTTTAGACAAGATGATAAGTTCGATATCGAGAATACTTCGTCCAAAAAAACTCTATGGTTCCAAAAATCTTACGAATACAGAATTAAATGGTACCCCAAATTTCAAATTCGAAAATAAACATATCATCATCATCTAACTATAGGATAACTGAAAGATAGTCAATCATACTTCAAATGATGAAGAACATCGAAGAACGATAAAGAATGACGAAGAACGAACTTGAAACCTTCAAGAATCCTTCAACAAGCTCGAGTAATTAAAGTATAACAAACATACACGAGTTAGCAGGGGCTCAAAATCATTTATAACTAATCAAGGGATGATCTAGAGAGGAAAATTGGAAATGTTATCTGAAATGAAAAAGGGAGACTTGTTTTATAACCAGCAGAATACCTAATGTACTGTTGGGATAAACACGGCCTATTTTGATAATTGACATCGTACAGCAAAGCAGTCTTTAGAGTCAGAATTTCGCTAAGTATGGCAGATGTTAGAAAACTCTGCACAGTCCATCCATACAACAAGAGATCTTCCTACAGAATCCAATCCTACAGAGCCTACATCTTCATACAGCAGAAGTTGAAGAGTGTTGGATACAGCAGTCTGGCTGTAGGAGTTTTACTTTGAAAAAGTAAAACTCATCCAACAGGAATAAAGAAATAACTTTAAACCATTGTGAAATAAACTTTGTTTATTCATAAAGTATTCACGGTTATAGCCCGTTATAATGTTCCATTGAGAAACCCTAACCTTCATCCTTATGATTCATCTACCAAGAGTAACACCATTCTCAAGTCATCAAGTCACTACTCCAGCCCGTTATCATCAACCCAAAGCATATGTTCCATGTAATCGACGATTCTCTATCAAACATATGACCAAAGAACGAAACCTAAACATCTTTTAAAGGGAATGTTTGGAAATCGAGTTTTCTAGGTTGATTTACATTCAATCTTCGTACCTAAAAACATAAGAAGGCTTGTAAGCTATAATCATCTGGTATACCTCCTCTAGTATCGTAGTTTAATCACCTAACATGCTTTTCTAAGTATTAAACGAATCAACATGATATTATTAGCATACTCCCACAAAACCAACTACCAATCCAACTAAAGCATGAATATATCGAGGAAAAACTATTTTCAACTAGTGTTCATTTCCTTAAATATATAAAACATCTCAAATCAAAGGTAAGAGTAAAGGTATAGCCGAAATACCTTGAAACACAAGTGAAGACGAACACAAGTGAAGACCATTCCCTTACAACCTTCAAGAATCGTCGGAAACTTGCTTAATCTATGAACCCATATCAAGTTCACGAGTTATGGACGTCTAGGAAGGAGTTTTAGCGGCTTAGGGGTGAGTGGAGAGTGAAAGATAAGTTTATGGTTCGGGAGGAAATGAAAGGGGGTTGATGTCCTATTTATAAGAAATTACACAGTGTATGCTAACAGTCATGCATTGCGTATGCTAACGGGCTTTGTAGCTCACTGTCTCATTCTGTCCTCTATCTCGCGTACGTTATCAAGATATTACGTATGTTCCTAGTTGTCTTAGCGCATGCTAATCAACAATATTGTGCACGCTAATGATCTCACGAAGCTCACTGCCTCTTCTGTCCTCCGACTTATCGTATGTTATCTACATACTTTAACGTATGCTAAAAGTCGTTGAATTAACTTTTCCGAATGTTGTCCAGATTTTTTTTTTGTATGAAATTGCACATGATTAATCATAAAAAGCCAACAATCATAGTCCTTCCTCAGTATGAGAAAAGGTTGTGGTATGTCAAGAAAACACATCAGCACAAGAATAGAGAAAATGAATAAGATAAGGAGATCAAAATACAATTCGGTATTCGAAAGTTCATGTTGATAAAACCTTAACAGTCGAAATCACATCGACACATGCCAACATTTTCAACCAAACATTCAAATATTTCTGCATAGAAAAGCTCTCAAGAAAGCAAAAAACACATGCCAACATAAATTACTCTATGGTGCAGCAACAACAACAATTCGCCCTGCAACCTGATCAAGGTCGCGTTGCCCACTCGAAGTGATTTTTCTTCCGCCTCTTGCGTCCACCTCAACAATGTTCATTTTCTCCAGCTGTTGAAGAATGCTACGAGCAACAGAGCCACTGCTCTTCCCAGAATGAGGGGGTGCACTTCCATTCCTCTTACTCCCGCCATAGATTCTACGGAAGACACCAACACCAAGACCTCCCCTCAAGTATATCTTCCTAGCCATAGATGCAGCCCTGATGTAGTACCAGTCAGGATCATATGGAGCAAGCTCCTTGAGCACACCAGTTTTCACAATATCAGTCCACTCAGAAAGCTCCATCTTGCCGGAGCGCTTGAGGTGAACGGCGTAATATTTGACAAACTCGTGCGGAGAGACATCCTTGACCGTTCTCGCAGTCGCTGCCATTGTTGAAGAGATCTCAAAGTCTCGTGGAGCTCAGGTGACGAGATTGATAGCGAAGCAGCAGTCGCGGAAATACGGAGATAATATCTTTTATTCAGCCCCACCCACTGACCACACCTCATCGGATCTTAACTCCCTCTTACATATGCTATTTATCTGTCCTAACATAAGCTAGCTCTGATCATTAGCGTACGTTATATACATCCGTTAGCGCACGCTAATATCATGTAGGCACATGCATGAAATAACAACCTTTACACAATACGATCATGAATATAGGATTACGGATAAGGGAAGTCATACTTTAAATAATTATATGACATAATCATATACGACAAGTTTTGAATACAGATAAAAATACACAATAATCACCCGGGTATTACACCAATGGCATCATAACCTTTATATAATATTTATTCAGTTTGTATCTTTACAAGAGCCACTCTTTGAAATGATGTTCGCTTCCATGAAGCAGCTGACAATCTCGGAGCAATATTAATTGCAAGAAAAACTGTTATAGTATACAGGGGAGGAAGTGCAAGTTTAAAGGTATATGTGGTAGCTTTTGCTTCCCTGAGCCATGTAATAATTCTAAGGATAATACTGAAATCTTGGCAAACAAACCACTCATTGGTCCACCCTATGGAAATGAGCTACAAGTGTTGTCCATGCATAACCGAATCATGAGCTTGTGAAATAATGCCGATGCATTCATCGCTCTTCCAGGAGGTTTAGAAACATAAGAGGAAATATTCTTGATGCTCTCATGGGCACAACTGAATATCCACCAAAAACTTGTGGGAATACTCAATGCCAACGGCTTCTTCGATGGTCTACTCACATTCTTCGATTTCCTGGTGGAAAAATATTTTGTATCTCCACTGTCACGAAGACTCCTCCTCTATACAACAATACTTAAGGAATTGGTAGACAAATTTCTTGCATATACATCTGGGCCTGATCCAATTACGATTCACACCGCACGCATTGATACTAGCACTAGTCGAAAATGTGGTTTAGGTTTATCACTCTCACCGTGACGTTCATTTTGGAACTCTTATCATTACAATCTTGTAACTATACTTCCTAATTTGTAGTTTTTTATCACAACCCAATCATTATTATGCAATCAATGTGATACATAATTCTCAATACATAATTCTGAATCTGTTTTGTAACACGTGCAACTTTTGAAAATCTTTGTAAAACTTCAGTAGTGTTGAAGGGAAAATAACACAAGACAAGAAAGTAGGGCAAAAGTGTTGTATTATTCCATCATTGAGCTCCCTTAAATAGGGTGAAGTACATACAAACAGGCCTCAGCCAAATCCTATCTAGGAAAGCCCATAAACTAACAGATTTAGGCACACAATGGGTATTATTCCTTTAACACTCCCCCTTGTACCTAGTCTACAAGCGCATGTCATGTTGTCTCGTTAAAACCTCGTCAAGCAAAAACCCAGTGGGAAAAATGTCTTGATCGTAGGGAAAAGAGTACAGCATCTAGACACATCGAGTTTAGACTTCGTCCTTTGAATCTATCCTCTCATATGATCTTACATTTGATCATAGCGCTACTAAGGTGACCATTCCATCGATCCCTAAAATCGTACATCTTGTTACCTCGTTAAAAACCTTTCCAAGTGATAAAAACCCTGTGGGAAAAATGTTCCTTGGAAGGAAAAGAGTATAACGTACGTTGTGGATGTAAGACTCCCCCTCAAGTCTACATCTCCCCCTGATTTGTACATCAATCAAGGATACTTTGAAAAACTTGTGCATGTGTCGTTTGCCTCATTAAAAACTTTGCCAAGTAACAAAACCCAGTGGGAGAAAATAAACCTTGGTCAAAGAAAAGAGTACAACGTCGGTGAGTAAGTTTCTTTATGACTCACCCTTCTCCCTCTACCTTTACATCGATTTCGGAGTTCGGAAATTCTCCGCATTCCGATACTTCTCACATGTTTTTCAAACACGGCCTTAGGCGGAGATTTGGTGAACAAATCGGCCACATTCTCCTCGAATCGACTTGCTTTACTTGAATATTGAGGAGAGCCCGTTGTTGCCGATTATAGAAGAATTTCGGAGATATGTGTTTTGTGTTATCCCCTTGATATACCCAAGCTTCATCTGCTCGATGCAAGCCGCATTATCTTCATATATGCATGTGGGTGCTCCAGTGACATTACTTAGTCCATCACTGTTACCTCGGATATGTGTAATGATAGCTCTTAACCAAATACACTCACGTCTGCCTCATGCAAAGCGATAATTTCGGCGTGATTAGATGAGGTAGCTACAAGGGTTTGCTTTGTGGATCTCCAGATATAGCAGTGTTCCCAATAGCAAATACATAGCCAGCTTGGGAACGACCTTTGTGTGGGTCGGAGAGATACCCTGCATCAGCAAATCCTACCAATACGTTTCGGGGTAGGTTCTATGGCATTAGCATTTACTTTAGCATTTGCCTTTACGGAGCGGCTTCCTTTGCACCTTGTAGGAAAGAATAGTCCCAAGTCAATGGTTCCTTTTAGGTATCGGAATATATTCTTGATACCATTCCAATGACGTTGCGTCGGTCTTTGAACTAAATCGAGCTAGTAAGTTTATCGAGAAGGCGATGTCCGGTCACGTACATTGAGCTAAGTACAATAGAGCGCCTATTGCACTTAAGTAGGGAATTTCAGCTCCCAAAAGCTCTTCGTCATCTTCCTTTGGACGAAATGGATCTTTCTTCGCATCCAAGCTACGACCGATCATGGGAGTGCTAACCGGGTGTGCTTTGTCCATGTTAAAGCGTCTAAGCATCTTCTGGACATAAGCGGACTCGTGGATGAGAATTCCACAGACTCTATGTTCTATCTGAATACCAAGACAGAAACGAGTCTTCCCAAGATCTTTCATCTCAAACTCAGTTTTCAAGTATCCGGTGGTTTCTCTTATTTCATCAAGAGTGCCGATTATATTCATATCGTCGACATACACTGCGATGATTGCAAATCCGAACTTGTTTTCTTTATAAAGACGCAAGGACCACGATTCATCGTTCTTGTATCCCTTTCCAATCAAGTATTCACTCGACGGTTATACCACATCCTTCCGCATTGTTTCAATCCAGTAAAGTGAGCGTTTCAAACGAATCAATACGCACTCCGTGGTCCTGGAGTTACATGATTTGGGCAATGAAATGCCGTCGGGCACTTTCATGTAAATCTCCGTATCCGATCCCCATAGAGATACGCAGCGACCACGTCCATTAGTCGATTTCCAATCCTTCTAAATAACTAGGGTGATTAGATAGCGAACGTAATAACGTCCATTACGGGAGTACGTTTCCTCGTAATCTATACCGGGCGTTGTGAGAAACCTTGTGCAACAAGGCGAGCCTTGTACCTCGTGACTTCGTGATTCTCATTACGCTTTCGACAAGAACCCATTTGTGTCCAATGGGCTTTACACTTGGCGGAGTTAGCACTCTTGGGCCAAGTACCTTGCGTTTTGTCGTAGAGTCAAGCTCTTCCTGGATAGCTTCTTTCCATTTAGGCCAATCGGCTCTTTGTTGACATTCTTCAACAGAGCGTGGTTCGACATCATCGTGCTCTATGATTTCTTGAGCAACTGTGTATGCAAACACATCATCAATATGAGTGGTCGATCGTTCCATAAAATCAGACGCACTTTCATAATTGATCGAGATCTCTTTGTTTTCTAATGTCAATCGATCTCCAAGGCGTCCCCATTAATGATTCGTGGACATAGCTATATTCAGAGATGATCTCGTGGGAAGGATTCCAGTATTGATGATTAATGGGTTGGTTTGTGCCTCACCGCCCTTTTCTTCCTTGGGCGGGTGTCTCCGAACCGGTGGCCTCCCCTTTTCCTTTTGGGAGCCACGACCTCGATCGCATTTCCACCGGTGCGATCGCATCACTCAGACGTTGGTGATGTGCCCTTTATTCGGGACTTCTAACCTTGCAGGCACATTTGCAGCTGGAATGTGTGATCTTGTCACTTTGGCGATATCAGTAAACGCATCAGGCATCGAATCTGCTACGTTCTGAAGATCGAGGATTCGTTGTACTTCACGATCACATAGTCAGGTACGGGATCATAATGAGAGACGACTCGGGACGCATGCAGACAATTCCTGTCGTTCCTTGAGAAACTTCTTTTTCTCCTCTCCCCCTAACGACGGGAATTCTAACTCATTGAAGTGACAATCCCGCAAAACGTGCGGTAAAGAGATCACCTGTCAAGGGTTCTAAGTAGCGGATAATTGTTGGGGATTCGTATCCAACGTAAATACCTAAACGCCTCGAGGACCCATTTTATTGCGTTGTGGGGGCGCAATCGGCACATATGTTGCACAACCAAATATGCGTAGGTGTGAAATATCCGGTTCATATCCGATTCTGACCGTACGCAGAAAATGGTTGGCCAACGGTGGGTCCAAACGAATAAGTACGGCCGCATGTAGGATCGCATATCCCCAAGCAGAGATGGGCGATTGGTGCGCAAAACCAATGCTCGTGCAACCATTTGGATTCTTTTAATGGTTGCCTCTGCGAGACCATTTTGTGTATGCACATGGGGAACGGATGCTCTACATCGATTCCGATTGACATGCGGTAGTCATCAAATACTTTAGATGTAAATTCTCTGCATTATCGAGTCGAATAGACTTGATAGGGTGATCGAGATGGTGAGTCCTTAGACGAATGATCGAGCTAGGAGTTTTGCAAATGCGGCATTTCGAGTGGAAAGGATTGCGACATGTGACCAGCGTGTCGAAGCATCCACCAATACCATAAAGTACTTAAATGGTCCGCATTCAGGTGGATGGGTCCACAAATATCTCCTTGTATACGTTGTAAGAATGGAATGTTCGCTTTAGTATCTTTAGTGTAGGAAGGTCTCGCTCCTACTTTAGCTAAAGAGCGAGGCTTTGCGAGAATGAGCGATGTGCTTTTGACATAGTCAATTGCTTAGAAGGGTATATGTCTCTATTTCTTTAGATGACATAGCAAGATTAACATCAATCTTGTTCTTCGTGTTGAGTTGTTGCCCCTTTTTCGCTCGAAAGAAAGGATGTCCGTGCGAGTTCTTTAGGATACGGATCATCATATCTCGACCAGGATGACCTAGTCTATCGTGCCAAAGCCTATATGAGTCTTTGTCCCAAATTTCATTTATGGTGACAGCATAGGATTCGAATACCCTAATGGTTGTGGTGTACAGTCCACTATTTTGACTCTTAAGTTTTTCTAATATGCGTTTACGTCCACATTCATTAGATGTAATATAAAGGAACTCGATTCCATTCTCACAGTGGGTTTCGAAGTGGAAACCATTGCTACGTATATCTTTAAAACTTAGTAAGGTTCGAGGGGCCCTAGGTGCGTATAGAGCATCGGTAACTCGGATAAGAGTGCCGTTAGGCAATAAAAATCGGGCATTGCCTCGCCCTTGGATGAGTTGGGAGGACCCAATCATCGTGGTTACCGAGGTTTGACATGCAATTAATTCCGTGAATAGAAGCCTATTCCTAAGAATGGTGTGGGTGGTCCCACTGTCAACCAAACATTCAAGTTCTCCCCGATTCATTCCTACGAAAGGGAGAGAAAAAAAATCGAACCATAAACATGCAAGCAATATTCATTTCTTCGAAATAAAGCTATGGATATAACGTAAGCAATAATAATATCTTGTTCTAGAAAAACAAAGTTTCATCACACCATTATTGAAAATAAAACATCGAAAAAATCGTTCGCTCCAGTTAACAATGCCAAATGTAAACGAAAGTAAACATAATGAAAACATTCGAGTCATAAAGGGGTGCCTCTAATGACCGTGACACGTATGGCTCATTGCGATTATCGGTGATCGTGAAATTGACGTCGGGGACTCGTCGAGAGCATCTTCCTCCATATAGTGAGCCTCCGTTCTTTGGACTCTCTATATTTCTTGTAGTGTCTTTGCGACTTGTTTACTTGCATGGCGCTTCTTGTACCAATGTCCAAAGATCTCCACATCGATAGCACGGTTCATTGCCAACTCGACTTTGGGAGCGACATGGGGGTAGGTGCTTTGTTTCCTTGGCCGTAAGAGCCGGAGCACCAAGTCTACTCATTACATTGGAAGAACCCCACGTCCTCGACCACGTCCTCGACCACTGTGCCCTCTTCCACGTTGTGGTTTGGGGTTGCCATGACCAGTCCCCGTGCATTGGGTTTCTTTCCACCTTTCACTTTGCCATAGTTGGCCTCGGGAACTTTCTTTGTCCCGGTAGGCTGGCATTGTTGCTCACCAATACTTCATTGTGCCTCTCGGCCACTTGCGGTAGGTTGATAAGCTTATTGAAGGTAGTGATGCGTTTATTGTCATACTCCGGCTATCTTGGTTCGCTAGTATAAGGCGGAAGTAGGGAAAGTGGAAAGAGTTTTCGAATCATATCATCTTCGTGAGGTCCTTTCCACGTAAATTAAGGCGTGCCTTCAGACGAGCATATCTTTGTTGAAATCGTTGATCCGTTTATAATCAAGCAAGCGGATTTCATTCCACCGCACGGCCAACTCGGGAGCAAAGTATTGTGGATGTTCCCAAACGGCCCTTAAGGGCATCCCACGCTTCTTTCGGGATTTCAACCTGCAGATATTCCCACCTTAGGCTCGGTCGATATGTCGCCTAAGGAACATTAATGCACTAGCTTTGGTCTTGTCGACGGTACTTACCGCTTTTTCAAAGATAGTAGCACTATAGTCCTTAGCGATAAAAGTGGTCTCTACGTCGAAACCCATCTATGGTACTCAAGCCCTTCCGAGTCCAAGATGTCAAATTCGGGACGAGTTGGGTCACCATCTTGAGACAAGAAAAAAGGAAAATGAATTTTCACAAGATATCATGAGTACTTTCCATGATAAAATTTTCAATAATGTGGAGGGTTATTATTTTTCAGAACCAAGATATGGTCAAAATTACTTTCGATGCTATTGGGGTTTTATACCGATGAAATTACTTTATCACGGTTCGAGTTGATATTAATAGTAGAAATAAGTCCTCTAAGTTCTACTAATGATGAACTTAATATACATGCCATAACTAATAATGCATGCAAAATATATATATAATTATAGATATAATCACATAGCCCTATGAGTATATCTATACACGTATATATGCGATCAAAGAGGTATCTTATGCCGCAATTATTATTAATTCAACGTGAATTTATTTTAATTCAAGTTGCTTAAGCAATTTATTTTAATTTAATTAAAATTATGGATGCATCATGCTTTTGGTTAAATTAAGCATAAATAAATTCAAAGTACAATATGCAATTAATAGTAATTAATTAAAAATGTAAATTCGCACGTTGCGAGATAGTAGGGTTCGTATTTGTGTACTTTGTTTCGCGAATAGGAGGTAAACGAATCAAAACAAGATCTGGCGGGTCGGGTCGAGAATCGGATCTGGTTTCACAAGAATCGGCCGTTGTTCTCTTCGGGTCCAGGTCGCGGGATGATGTCACGGCCTCGAGATTTGGGGGAACCGGCGACGGCCTCGATTGGCAGGAGACGACGACGAGTTGCGGGACGGTCGCGATCGGAGAAGCCGGAGGAGGTCGCGATCTGGAGAAGCCGAGGAGGTCGCGATCCGGAGAAGCCGAGGAGGTCGCGTCGGATGGATCTTCGCGCGGATGAAGCAGCGACGAGGTCGGACGTCGGGGAGAAAAAGCGAGCGAAGCGAGGTCGCACGTCGTGGTGAAGATGATCGGGAGGTCGCTCGTCGGCTAGGGTTTGCAGCGAGCGCGAATCGAGCGGGATTCGATCTGGACTGGAGAAAACCGGAGGAGCAGGTCGCGTCGGGGAAGGTGATGACGGCGCGGCGGATTTAGGGTTTTTTTTTTTTTTTTTTGTCCGCGAATTTTTTCGTTTTTTTTTTTCAGAATTTTCGGCCGGGATTTTTCTCAGTTGGTTAGACACGTGCTGATAACGTGTTGAAGGAAAAATAACACAAGACAAGAAAGTAGGGCAAAAGTGTTGTATTATTCCATCATTGAGCTCCCTTAAATAGGGTGAAGTACATACAAACAGGCCTCAGCCAAATCCTATCTAGGAAAGCCCATAAACTAACAGACTTAGGCACACAATGGGTATTATTCCTTTAACAAGTAGATCCTTTTTCAAATAGTAAGCTTCGAATATTGCGATGTTGGGTCAATTATTTTTCCAAAAAAAAAATGTTTTACGACACTATAAATTTTCTCAAAATTTCAGTTACTGCGCAACATCTTCTTTTATAACCAAAATGCCCACTTCCATTTATTACGATAAGTAATAAAGTTGTCTAAATATCGTCATTAATATCGGCACTGGTCATATGCTAGGTCGATTTCTGTTAAGATTAACTTTCATAACAATTAGTTTCATGAAAGTGCACTATTATAAAAAAATTTACTTTAAAAGGACGACAGTGAAGTGTTTGAAAACATCTTCCTCCTAGTATAATTTCTAAAATATTTTCCTAAGAATTTTTCTTTGGGTGTATCATGAAGATACATTACGGACATAGTTCATAGTGCTAATTGTTGTATTAGACCAAGTTCTGTTAACACGTAGTTTTATAAAATTTGACGGTAAACTTTGTATTATAACTTATTTGATATTATAATATGAGATTTTGATGCGATGAATGTAAAAACGAGTCTTCTGACACCCATTTCAGACAGTTATTATACAATGTTAATCAATTGATGCTAGATTGGATATTACATTTTGACCTAATATGGTCAAGATAATGGTAAAATATTCATTTGGACATGTATAATTTCTCGAAATTGTTTTTAATTTATTAAAATAATTACAATATGAGAATTTGATGCAATGAATGTAAAAATGAGTCTTTCGACACCCATGTCTAAACGAATAATTTTTCCACTATTTTGACCACCTTAGGTCAAAATGATATATCTAAAAATTCTAGCATCAATTGATTCTCTCCTCTTTCCCTCTCGTACTACTACTGATCTCACTAGTCTTCATTCCGTATCCTTCTATGTGATTCAAATCATTGACATCATATAATTACGACTTGATAAGTTTCTATCGAAATCCTTCATCATTCAATATGATTCAATGTGATATATTTAACTCACGAGGTTTAATTTGACCAACGTAATTCATTATATTTAACTCAGTTTCATGTAATTCAGCATCATCCATAGTAATCAACATATTCGGGTAAAATAAGACCTGAATCATCAGAATTCGACAAAGTTCCGCATCATCGATCATAATTCAAACTGACCTGTCATGATCCTGTCCATCATATACAAAAATAAAGTCGTTCGTGGAACATCATAATCCATATGCCCATTAATAGTCCATAAGTAGTAATAAATCACATAAATACTTACTTAGTGCATTTCTTCTGGCCTCACGATGTGTCATCTCAACATGGGGGAATAATTATAGAGTTAGATCAGCTTCATAAATATTACACGGTATCATAGAATCCGTAATCTCAATGACATTATCCCAATACAATTGATCATTTGGCAACATTTTGAAAAAACACATAAATCACTTACTCATTAGATTTCTCGAGGTTGCGGTCACTTGGAGTGTTGGTCTTTGTTGGTTCTTTAAAGTATTTTTGAAGACCTATATCAACATATTTTGAGAAAAATAGTTTATGTGAAATGTTTTCCTCTAATACTATTTTCCGTAACACCCCCAAAATCTACCAGAGTATTACAGTGCCGTGAATCTCAAGTGGAACCTACAAGGCTATTTTTAGAGTATAAAACTTGATATTTTCGTAAGTAAGTCAAAATGAGCAATTCCACCATTTCAAACAACAATCATCCTTAAGTAAAAATCATAAATAATTAGGCGATCATGGTTTACCGAATTACCCAAGTATTAAAAATCAATAGTTCAATTTTAATCTCAAAGGGAATCAATATTTGTGGATTCATGTCCCAATACTTTCGTTCAAGCTCAAGCGGAACCTTCGAGAATGTCCTGCACATATTCAATAAATTTACCTGGCACAACAAATCGTGACAGCCCAACCTAAGGTCAGAAAATGATAGCAAATATCATGAAACTATAACACATATATAAAAAATACAAATACATAGTCGCATTCAAATTGAAATTAATACATGTGCTATATAATAATCATCAACCCCTGGTATACACACTGCCGGAGAACTATCATTACAAACCCCCCATGATACACACTCTCGGGGAACTATCATCACAATCCCGGGGATGCACACAGCAAAGGAACTATCATACCAGGATACACACTGCAGTAATTACAAAACACCACCCGGGGATACACAGTGACGGTTCTGTGGTCAATCACAATCATATTTACCAAATAGTAAAAATCACATAATAGCAAGTTAATTTCATAATATCAACTATCATAATCTATGCATGTAGCGGACTTCCATTAAGTCCGACGAGCACAATTCCTGATAATCACCAAATCCTCGATAACAATACTTCTTAATCAATCATAATTCACAACTGGTCATATTATGATCAATGAATAACTCATTTATCAATGATTAACGACAATTCAAAAATCACCCACCACGTTCTGTATTAATCTAACTCTACCGAATTACTATGATCAATTAATCTATTCTAATAAAAATTACATTAATACATATATTTGAGAGATTTTGATTCCCGATCACAACAAAATACGACAATTCAAAACATGATTCTACATTCAATAATTCTAGGTTCAACATAATTCATTTAGTATCAAAACCCATTTCTCAGTCAACATATTCGAAATAATGTCTCAACAATCCGATCATCTTTAACAAGAGTCGTAATAATATCAATCACATCAATTATCAATTCACTCTAGTTCTAAAAGATTCCGCGAAACAATAATTCGATTGATTATAACAAGAGTACCTTTGATGTTTACGAATAATCAATATACTATGTTCGATAATTCTCGAATTTGATTAATTTTATCGAAAATTCATGAACAAATGAGTTAATGCAAAATCATTTTACAACCACTAATAGCAACTCCGATTCTAATCAAGTTCAAGGTTTAGGCAAGATTATAAGTTCAATATCGAGAATACTTCGTCCAAAAAAACTCTATGGTTCCAAAAATCTTACGAATTCATAATTGAATGGTACCCCAAATTTCAAATTCCAAAATAAAATTATCATCATCATATAACTATAGGAGAACTGAAAGATAGCCAATCATACCTCAAATGATGAAGAACATCGAAGAACGATAAAGAATGACGAAGAACGAACTTGAAACCTTCAAGAATCCTTCAACAAGCTTGAGTAATTAAAGTATAACAAACAAAGACGAGTTAGCAAGAGCTCAAATCATTTATAACTAATCAAGGGATGATCTAGATAGGAAAATTGGAAATGTTATCTGAAATGAAAGAGGGAGACTAGGTTTTATAACCAGCAGAATACCTAATGTACTGTTGGGATAAACACAGCTTGTTTTGATAATTGCCATCATACAGCAAAGTAGTCTTCAGAGTCAGAATTTCTCTAACTATGGAAGGTATTAAAAAACTCCATATAGTCCATCCATACAGCAAGAGATCTTCCTACAGAGTCCAATATTATAGATCATACATCTTCATATGGTAGAAGGTGAAGAGTGTTGGATACAGCAGTCTAGTTGTAGGAGTTTTACTTAGGAAAAGTAAAACTCATCCAACATGACTAAAGAAATAGGTTTAAACCATTGTGAAATAAACTTTGTTTATTCATATAAAGTATTCACGATTAAAGCAGCATTTATTGTTGATAGCACAACATTTAATGCGGCCAAAAAAGAATAGTCTGAACGCGCTGCAGAGCATTTAATGCAAAGTCAAAAAGAATGTGTGAAGCATTAAATGTGAATTGTATTTAATTCAAACATTCTCCAGACGCTAATCAGAGACGTCTAAATCTCACCAACCGGCTAACAGCTACATTTATAATGGATCTATTTCTAAGGTTATAAATAGCCCCAAGCAAGAGGACATTGCTCACTTCACCTACTGAATCTTGCGTATACATCTGACAAATAGCTCTGACAATCAAACTAACAAAGAGCAGTATATTCCGTGAGCATACAGTAGTATATAAGCGAAGAAATATACAAGTCCTCACTGCAAACATCACAGCATACAGAAATCACTCGCTAAAGCATACAGATGGTGTTTGAACTTATTCTACCATCTTTACCATTGAGATCAACCTTAGCCCTGTGCGGACTTAGTCCTTGCTTATTCCGACTTGTGTGGGAAGAATAGCACTGAAGATAGAACTTCAATCTGTGTGAGAAGAAGCAAGTCAAAAAGAATATGTGTGAACGGCCAAAGCTGTGGTCCCTGTGTCAATCTGTATGAATGATAGAGAGGCAGGTTTAGTTAAAGTCACGTAGTTGTGTACATAGTGATTTTAATAAATATTTTACTCCTGCGTGGAGGACTAATGGACGTAGAGAGGTTTACCTCGAACCACTTATATCAATGTGTTATTTACTTTCTGTACTTACTGTTTTCATTCATAACTGTAATTTATAGTATACACTGTGAAAACCCTGTACGCATCAGGCAAATAGGAGAGTACCTAGTTGCTGTACTTACAGCAACTCACTATTAGACTTCCGCTACGCAATTAACTTAGCAAAACATACAGTTTATTGTATTCTCACTTTCTAAGATGTTTATTGTATACTCTGTGGCCAACAAGTGGTATCCGAGTGGTTGATTCTGAAAAGAATCAGTCGATTTTTAACTGAATCGGATCGACAAGTCACTAGTTTTTGAAAACTTTGTTTTATACTTTCATCATTTATCCTATGTATAAGATGGATTCCTCTATGATAAATAAAGTTTGTATGTTTTCCATTAACGAATTTGATGACTGAAGATTTGGGATGGAAGCCCATTTTGCATCCATGCACAAAGAGATGATCTATGTCATCCAGGAAGGACCTGTCAAGATTATGAAGGTCAACACATCCCCAAGATGGATGGGCAACCCTACGCTGAGATGCTCGAGAAGGAGCGCGATCAGTGGATGACTGATGAGCGCAAACGTGCTAACCTGGACAACATTGCCAAGAATGCGCTATTTGTCACTCTCGACAAAGGCACAAGGTAAAGAGCTGTCAGATAGCCAAGCAAATCTGGGATCAAGCTTATTTGCGAGGGTACTGAGCTCTCAAAAGAAAACAAAATTTCTAAACTTATTCAGCAATTTGAGTCTTTTGAAATGAAACCTAAAGAAATGCTTGAGGAGCTTGACCTCAGATTTACCGGCATTATCGGTGAACTTGAAATATTAGGTAAAGTGTATACCCAAAAGGAGAAAATTTTGAATATATTTAGATCACTCTGTGCCAAATGGGACATAAAAACTATAGCTATGCATGTGTCATGTAACTTAAATGATATTTCTACTTAGGATCTATTTTCTGACCTAAAGGCATCTGAGTATGACATAGACAGGAGAGAAATCTGAAGAGTCACCTGCTAAAACTACAGCACTGGTTGTTATATCTGACATGAGACATAGTTCAGCACCAAGCGCATCCAAATCGGCACACAAGGCAGCAGACAGCAATGATGACATCCTGTCGCAATATGAAATGGCCTTGCCCATGCACAGGTTGAAGAAGTTCATCAAACAGTCTAGAAAGACTCCATACAAGCCCAAGCCTTTTAACAAGGTAAGCTCTGAATCCCCTTCATTTGGTAATTCTAACCTATGCTACAACTTTAGGAAGCCAGGACATTATGAAAATAAGTGTCCTCATCCAAAAGTGTAAAAGTTGCCAGAAGCTGAGCAACAGGAAAAGGATGAGAAAAGGCGAGCCTGGAGAAACAAGCTTAAGACCCTGATTGGTGAATCAGAACCCTCGCCCTCATCGAACAAGACCGAGGAGTGCCTACAGGCAATCACTGACAGTGACTCCTCCGACGATGAAATTGAGGATAAAGCATATATGTGCTTTATGGCCAAAGAAGTACAGGATGATGATGACAGCGATGATGAAGTAAGTTCAAATTCAACTATTCCTATCAACGTAGCACACACTTTTGTAGCACACACTTTTGAAAACATGATGAATGAATTTAAAAACATTCAAAAAGCCCATGAGACACTCAAAAGAGAAAATATACAGGTCGAAATTTCAAACTTGGAGCTGAAAGATGAAAATGACTTGCTTAAAAACAACAATTTAAATCTGTCTCTTGATTGCAAAAACAGCAAAGTCACCTATGAAAAACTCATGGAAAGCAATCATCAACTTACAAAAGATCTAAATGAGGATAACTCTCATAGTGAGTGCAAGACAAATGATTATGATTTACTCGAAGCCAAAGTAAAAACTCTTGAGAAACGAGAAGGAGAACTAGAGACCATCCTGAAATCATTTGAAAAATCTTCTAGAAGGATGGAAGAAACTCTAAGCACTGGACAGCATACCCATGATAAACGTGGCTTAAGATATAACTCGTTCTCTCATAAGAGAAAATCTAGCACGGTATTCGTATGGGAGTAGAACCCATTCCTGAACCCGGGGAGGGCACAAGTCATGCAAAGGTTATAGCTGCCCCTCCTTGTATAGCGAAGGCTGCGATTCCACCCCCAATCCTATATACAGCGGAAACCTCAGCCTCCCAGACCTGTGAGACGTGATCACATTATTCTCCCTGAGCATATCAATAGCGCCAGCAGCCATTCAGAAAGAAGGCTGTATCTAAGTATCAAAGGCACGCACTGTTAGGCGTATTTTTGTGCGCTTATTGATCATTATTTTATATACATCTTGAGCCTAAATTAGCATAAATGATCTTTTAATGCACTATTTTTATATGTTTTGCAGGAAATCGGAGTCCGGAAGCCGAAACAGTGAAAAACGGGCGAAAACAGCAGTTTTTGGTCATGAGCCGCGGCACAAACCAAGTGAGCCGCGGCACACGAAGACAACCAGCGAGCCCTAAGTAGACTGTACCGTGAGCCGCGGCACAGCTTATGTGAGCCGCGGCCCAGGAGGAAAATGTAGCGCCCAGGTGTAGGCGCTGAAAGCTAAGGGCCGCGGCACAAATTAAAGGAGCCGCGGCCCACAGGGCGGTTTTGGCTGAGCCTTCCGCGTTTCTTCGCCGTTTTGGAGCCTGTTCTCGACCTAATCACACGGATGCGTTTTGAAGGCTGATAACAGTTATAAATAAGCATTGAAGGGCTGAAAACAAATGGGAAGAAACTGAGAGGTGGATCGATAGCTAGGGTAAAGAACACAAGGAGGAGATTTGTTGGAGACGACAAGACCACGGATCCCTACGGTTTTTCTTAATTTTTCCGCATCTTAGTTCCAGATCTATTCGAGTAGGATTTTGATTGTAGCCGATTACATGACGGTTTGATTTATTTATTATTATTTCAATTCATTCATTATTCTATTTAATTGGATTCTTCTTACTGTTCTTAATGCTTTTTAATTGTCTGGCCAACAGTTGAATTGTTTTGAATGTCTTTATGGATTCGGGAGATGAAATTTAGGCATAGTTCTTGTGAGACGAATCATAATTTTCATGAGATAGGGATATAGTCATGGGAATTGTGAAGCCTATTTATTGTGGGAATTCTTGAACTGTTTTAGCTATTAATTATCTAATTCGAATAGGGATATATCGAGTTAATAATTCGTAGTATTTTTTATTGACCTTGGGAAAGGCTTTAGAATAATTTAGGAATTCCTGGCTTACAATAAATTGGATAAAAATGAATTGAATTGAATAAAAATCATTCCTGATTGTTTGAGGTGAAAATCATAATCCTACACCCTTATTATTATTATTATTACTATTATTATTTATTTTTCTGTAATTAGTTTAGATATAAATTTTCTTTAATTGTTCTTCAAATAAAATTACGAGTCGACTATATTTTGGTACTTAGTGAAAACAGTCCTCGAGGGAACGATATCTTACTTATCACTTTATTACTTGTTGACACCGTGCACTTGCGGCATAGTGTGAGGGATTTCCTCACAACAAGTTTTTGGCGCCGTTGCCGGGGACTGATTTTTCGCTAATATCAATACCAAGGGACTCTAATTTTAATTTGAAGTTTATTTTTCTTTAGTTTTGATATTTCTATTATGTTTTCCTTTGATTATAGTGACCCTTGGCATTTCATAAATTTCGATGTTCTTAATAATTTGCCAAATAGGGTCAGTCAGCCCCCTCCCCCGAAATAAAAGACCATGCTTGAACAATGTGTAGACGCTCTCAAAAATCCTGTTAGTACCCCTCTTGAGCGAGAATGTGCACGTCGTGGTCTTGAGACTCACTATGGTTATTTTCCAGCTCATATATTTAGTAGTGAAGTTAAGGGGGAGGTTGAGAAGAAAGACATTCTAAGTTTTAGGGTCGATCCCCCAGCACCTGATAATTACATAAAGTGTGATGAGCCTGTAGAAGAAGTTATTATTGATATTCTTTCCAAAGAAATTTCATTAAGTGGTCATCAAATTTCAACTAAAAAGGTGAACACTTTTGTGCCTAAAATTTTATTAACGGTGCCACGTATAATTTTTCCTAAATCTATAATGGGAGAGATTGACCCTATTACTTTTGATTTTGTTGAGGCTGATTCCATGAGTTCTAATGAGGTTGTTAATGATATTTCTTTATTATTTACCCATTCGAGCTCTGCTTATTTTTTCATGCCTTATCATTATTATATTCTTCCATCATTTTTTGGTTGTCCGCATAATTATTCTTACTCATTATTTTTGGCAACCGGGCATGAACCAAAGCCTCCCTTATGGAATAAGAGGCTTATAGATTGTAAGAAAGGGGTATTTGGCAATCTCCCTAGAAAGAAGCCACGTTAAATTTTTTTGCCACGTCGTGCTCAAGACGTAAAATAGAGCGCTCGA
The DNA here is from genome assembly GCA_033398695.1 of Orobanche coerulescens. Classification (NCBI taxonomy): domain Eukaryota; kingdom Viridiplantae; phylum Streptophyta; class Magnoliopsida; order Lamiales; family Orobanchaceae; genus Orobanche; species Orobanche coerulescens. Next base: position 102,244,543 of record CM065818.1, read on the forward strand.
TGGGAGGCAAACCCCAATGAGCATTATTCTTCATATTCTAGTCTTTCTTGACGTAATGTCTTTAGTTATTTCATGACTAGAGACTAAGTTTGGGGGTCCCTCGTGATGTTGGGCATTATTTGAAGTATGGATTGACAGTCGATTCCACTCAGACATGTGCTGGCTTTCAAGAAGACATTTGGAATAAGTTTCACTTTTTCTTATCTCTTTAATCTTCACATGAGTTTTATTATTGATGATGTTATGTGTAGTGGAATAAATTGAAGCATGCGATAATTTTCTTAATTTTTCTTACTTATAAATTGCGATTGCTTTATTGTCCTTGCATGCTGTTGATGGTTTTGTTCAAAAATATAAATTTTTCGTGAATTTTTTGTGCTTCCGTGTGTAAAACTGATGTTACGATACTGATGTCTCTTGGAAGAAACGGTTGACTTTTGCAGTCAGCGATTTCTGTTTCTGTTGAGTATTCAATTAGGTCCGAAATTTTATCATTTTTTGTAGAAATCTTAGCAGATAAGAAAGGAGACATACGTGTTTTCAAATCACCGTCTATACGTTTGGTTAAACTTTTCGCGTAGCTAGTCGTCCAGTAATATGAGTCTTGTTGGCACTTGGATTGAGTTCAGAGTCGGACAGTTTTTCCAAAAAGTCGAGATATTAGTTGCTCTATGATGGGAAGTCTAGTAACCGGGGGTATTCGCGTGACCCGTTGTTTACTCTCGCGTAAAACGACGACCCTGAATAGATTAATAATTTCGAAATATCGCATTACTGATGATGGGAAGCCTAGTAACCGGGGGTATTCACGTGACCCGTAGTTTACTCTCGCGTAAAATAGCAACCTTGACATGCGGGAATTGCTATTCGAGTTTTTTCTCCGCTGTGGAGGGGGGCTTAGTAACTAGAAGCATCCATGTGCCCCATGAGTGTCTTTTATGTCAAACGGTTCCCCGATACATGAGAATGGAAATCCACCCTAAGATCATTCCGATGAAATATCCCGAGAGCCGAAACCTAGTGGTTAACTCGAATCATATTATTGATCATACATAAGGGAATGCTGTCCTAGGAGTAATTTTGATAATGAAACTCTTGAATTTTGCCACTAGACTGTGGGACTGGGTGAATTGGCTTGTTTAATCTAACCCTTCATATTGACGATCGGTTAAACTCACGCTTGTTAATCTTTGAGCTTGATTTTCTTCATGAATGATTGATTAGGACTGAAGTTGGTTACTTCGTGGAATCAGTGTCCTGAATGTGACTCACTATTACGATACTTTTACTATTAGTATTGATTAAGTTGAGCACAATGGACTAGCATGATTATTCACGATACATTTTGTTTAAAATTGATTTTTGCTTGAGGACAAGCAAAGGCTCAAGTTTGGGGGTATTTGTTAGGCGTATTTTTGTGCGCTTATTGATCATTATTTTATATACATCTTGAGCCTAAATCAGCATAAATGAGCTTTTAATGCACTATTTTTATATGTTCTGCACGAAATCGGAGTCCGGAAGCCGAAACGATGGAAAACGGGCGAAAACAGCAGTTTTTGGTCATGAGACGCGGCACAAACCAAGTGAGCCGCGGCACACGAAGACAACCAGCGAGCCCTGAGTAGACTGTACCGTGAGCCGCGGCCCAGGAGGAAAATGTAGCGCCCAGTTGTAGGCGCTGAAAGCTAAGGGCCGCGGCACAGATTAAGTGAGCCGCGGCCCACAGGGCGGTTTTGGATGAGCCTTCCGCGTTTCTTCGCCGTTTTGGAGCCTGTTCTCGACCTAATCACACGGACGCGTTTTGAAGGCTGATAACAGTTATAAATAAGCATTGAAGGGCTGAAAACATAGGGGAAGAAACTGAGAGGTGGATCGATAGCTAGGGCAAAGAACACAAGGAGGAGATTTGTGGGAGACGACAAGACCACGGATCCCTACGGTTTTTCTTAATTTTTCCGCATCTTAGTTCCTAGATCTATTCGAGTAGGATTTTGATTGTAGCCGATTACATGACGGTTTGATTTATTTATTATTATTTCAATTCATTCATTATTCTATTGAATTGGATTCTTCTTACTGTTCATAATGCTTTTTAATTGTCTGGCCAACAGTTGAATTGTTTTGAATGTCTTTATGGATTCGGGAGATGAAATTTAGGCATAGCTCTTGTGAGACGAATCATAATTTTCGTGAGATAGGGATATACTCATGGGAATTGTGAAGCCTATTTATTGTGGGAATTCTTGAACTGTTTTAGCTATTAATTATCTAATTCGAATAGGGATATATCGAGTTAATAATTCATAGTATTTTCTATTGACCTTGGGAAAGACTTTAGAATAATTTAGGAATTCGTGGCTTACAATAAATTAGATAAAAATAAATTGAATTGAATAAAAATCATTCTTGGTTGTTTGTGGTGAAAATCATAATCCTACACCCTTATTATTATTATTATTATTATTATTACTATTATTATTTATTTTTCTGCAATTAGTTTAGATATAAATTCTATTTAATTGTTCTTCAAATAAAATTACAAATCGACTATATTTTGGTACTTAGTGAAAACAGTCCTCGAGGAAACGATATCTTACTTATCACTTTATTACTTGTTGACACCGTGCACTTGCGGCATAGTGTGAGGGATTTCCTCACAACACGCACCGCAGTACTACCGACAGTACAGTGCGCCTAGATACTGAATACAGGAGGCCCATTATCCATCCAGAAAATAGGTCGTCGTGCAGTACCATCAACAACTCTGGGAATCCAACTGGAAACCTAAATGCAAGCTGTAAGGCCGAAGAAAATGGTTCCCCATCCAAGACGTCAATCGTACTGGAATCAAAATCCTAGATTTTTCATGCATAATAATCAAGGTTACAGCAAAAACGTGCCTGCCCCACGTAGATATGGCAAGAATGGACCAAAAGTAACCTACAGCAAACCAATTGTTGTAAAGCAAATTTGGTTACCAAAAAGCACTAACATCCATGGACCCAATAATCAAAGGGGACCTAAATCTACCTAAATTCTTGGCTTACAGGATACCAAGGAAAAGGATATTTGGTACTTTAACAGCGGATGTTCTCAGTACATGACAGGAGATATTAGCAAGCTATCAGATTATGTAGAAGGTTGTGGGCCAAAGGTACGCTTCGGTGATAAGTCCAAAGGAAGAACAAGAGGGAAGGGAACCCTGCTTGCAGGAAAGTTTAAAGTCACTGATGTAGCCTATGTTGAAGGCATACAGTAAAATCTACTTAGTATTAGCCAGTTCGGTGACAAACAGTTCTCGGTCAAATCCTATATAAATAACTGTAGGGTGAAGGACATCAAGAAAAAAGAAGTCATCCTCACAGGAAGCCGATCAGGTAATATGTACATTGCTGACTGGAAGCCTATGAGCTCCACTATTCTATGTTTTGTTGCCAAAGCCACTGCAGATCAAAGCTAGTTATGGCACAAAAGAATGTCACACATCAACTTCAAGATAATCAACAAACTCGATAGATAGAGAATGGTCAGAGGTTTGACCGATGTGTCATTTCACAAAAACAGTGTTTGTGGACCCTGTCCAAAAGGCAAACAAGTCTAAACCAGCCTGAAAAGCAAGTCATACCTGTCCACCCACAGGGTGCTAGATTTGCTACACATGGACCTCTACGGTCCTGTAGACCCTGTAAGTTTGGGAGGTAAGAAATACTGTCTTGTTATTGTTAACGATTTTTCTTGGTTTGCTTGGACAATCTTTCTGAGCAAAAACAAATATACCATCACGAATTTGCTAGAGAACCTGAAGAAGTTGCATAATGAGAAAGGGTTGAGTATCATGTATATTCGTTCCAACAGAGGCACTGAATTCACAAATCGCTTTATAGAGCAATACTGTTCGGACAATGAAACACAGCACGAATACTCAGCGGCCTAAAATCCTCAAAAAAATGGCATTTTCGAGAGAAAGAGCAGGACACTCAAAGAAGCAACAAGGACCATGTTAGCTACAAGCAAATTTCCGCAGCGGTTCTGGGAAGAAGCAACAAATACAGCGTGCTACGCACAAAACGGATGTATCATCAACAAGCATCACAACAAAAGAGCATATGAGGTATGGAATCATAAAACTCCAACGGTTGCGTACTTTCACATTTTAAGATTTAGGTATTATGTTATAAACAATGGGAAGTATCAACTCAAGACCTTCTACGAAAAGTCGGATGAAGGTATATTCATAGGATACTCCTCTGTCAGCAAAGCTTTAAGGATATTTAACAAAAGGAAGTTGACAATAGAGGAATCTGTCTGTGTAGTATTCGATGAACCCCATTGTGACCCTAAAGGAGTAGAAGGCATAATCCAGAACATCCAAACACTTTCTATTGATAATCCCCAAACTCTAATAGAACCTGTCGTGGACTTAGAAATCAACCTCGCTGCTGTATGATCAGAAGCAGTCGAAGCTGATGCTGTACAAGCTAAAGTCAAGACTCCAACACCACAAGATACAGCACGGGGTACCGAATTAGAACATGACAGGATATGGCTGAGATATTACCCCCAAAGTCATATGTCTATATGTCTTGAGCCCCCAAAGTCCACAAACCATTCTTCACCTCCTAATGGTTATTTGGAGGTAACTTGATAGTAATCCTTCCAGCTTTTCTGCAATCACTAAGGAAAGATTTAGGTACCCAGATTTGAGCGGGTCCTCTAAGGTTAGTGTATTTCCTGTAGAATTGGTTTCTCCTGGTATTTTGAGGGTTATATTGGTTTCCTCTATAAGGTGCATAGTATCTGGGTCTATATCTTTTGTTTGGTTTGTATATAGAATATGACTGATATTTTATTTTGTGTGAGCCATTCCTAAATCTTGGATGAGACCAGTTATTAAAATTTTAAGGTATCCACACTGGTAATTTTGAATTTGGATTACCTTGAGGTTTCTATTTTCCTCTCCTATTTTGAAATCTATTTTGTGGGAGTCTTTGATAATAAGCTGACTAATAATGTCTTGACTGCTGATGCTGCTTTGTTGCCTAGTCCTTTGTCTAGGTTGCAGCCTTGAAAATCTTGCCTATTTTAAATATAGGTCTATTGATAGGCTCAGCAGTCTGGACAATTGTTTCTCCCTTTATGAAAGTGGTTTTTGAACTTGAGGAAGTATTGGGATCATATCCAAGGCCTGATTTTGAATAAAGTGGCCTCTGGTTGATGCACATTTCTTCTAAGGTTCTAGATGCTTTAAGAGGCGTAATTTATTTAGCTTGAACATCGTTTAATTGTCTGAGTTTTGAAAGTTCAGGTTCAAGATTTGTGAGTGCACCTGATTTTTCATTGTTCAAAAATGTTAGTCTATTATTTCAGGCATGGCCGTGTTTTCAGTTTCAACCTGATTGGTTTGAAATTTTCTATATCCTGACTGAGTTTGTGAAAAGCATTTTTCAGCTGTGGTTTATCATTTTTCAGTTGGGCATTCTCAGTTGTTGCAGACAAGTGTGCTGTTTTAAGAGTTTCAAAATCTTTTAATAGTTTATTTAGAGACTTGTGTAAATCAAGATCTTCAGACATGTCTAAGCTAGAAGATTCTGAAGTTTGGAGTTTAGAACATACCTCTTCATCAGCTATGTTGGCCATTAAGCAGTTGTAGTCATCAGCTTCTTTAGAAAAGAATTCACTGCTTAATTCCACAGTCTCTAGCATCTGATCTTCTCCAATCAGGGCTTTCCTTTTGTCTTCTCTTTTGCCCATGTCCTTTTTTCCTCATCTTTCTTGAGGTCACGGCAGTCATATTGGATATGCCCTGTATTATGACAATTATAGCATTCCACTTTCTAGTTTCCAGCTTTTTGGTTCCTTCTGTGATTCTCATTGTAGTTCTTCTTGTAGTTTGAATAATTCTTCCTTAAATTACTGAATCTTTGCATTATAAATGCCATTTCTTCGTTTAGAGGACTTGGAGGGATGGCTTCATCTAGGTTCTTTGCAGGTGACTCGGTTGCAAAGGCAATTCCTTTTTCGGGTAGTTCATTTCGATGATGAGCAAGGAAGTTCAAACTCAAATGCCTTGAGGTATGAGAATAGCTCTTAGATCTTTATTTTTTTTAAAATCCTTGGATTTCCCCATGGCTACTGCCTTCATGATCCATTCTGGATTAAGGACTTAAAACTTTTAGGGCCATCTCTCGGTTGTCATGGGTCTTTCCAATGGCTATGAAGAGCTCAAGAATCATACTTAACTGCTGCATTAAAAGTCAGCTGTCTTCCGCAAAATGTTTTTAAGCAGTGAGTTCTTCTCTAAATAAGAATTCAAGAGCTATTCAAGGATCTTAAAAAAATAAAGATCCAAGAGCTATTCTCATACCTCAAGGCATTTGAGTTTGAACTTCCTTGCTCATCATCAAATGAACTAGCCGAAAAAGGAATTGCCTTTGCAACTGAGTCACCTGCAAAGAACCTAGATGAAGCCATCCCTCCAAGTCCTCTAAACTTTGAGGAAGAAATTGCATTTATAATGCAAAGATTCAGTAATTTAAGGAAGAATTATTCAAACTACAAGAAGAACTACAATGAGAATCACAGAAGGAACCAAAAAGCTGGAAACTAGAAGGTGGAATGCTACAATTGTCATAATACAGGGCATATCCAATATGACTGCCGTGACCTCAAGAAAGATGAGGAAAAAAGGACATGGGCAAAAGAGAAGACAAAAGGAAAGCCCTGATTGGAGAAGATCAGATGCTAGAGACTGTGGAATTAAGCAGTGAATTCTTTTCTAAAGAAGTCGATGACTACAATCGCTAATGGCCAACATAGCCGATGAAGAGGTATGTTCTAAACTCCAAACTTCAGAATCTTCTAGCTTAGACATGTCTGAATATCTTTATTTACACAAGTCTCTAAATAAACTATTAAAAGATTTTGAAACTCTTAAAACAGCACACTTGTCTGCAACACCTGAGAATGCCCAACTGAAAAATGATAAACCACACCTGAAAAATGCTTTTCACAAACTCAACAGATATAGAAAATTTCAAACCAATCAGGTTGAAACTGAAAACACGGCCATGCCTGAAATAATAGACTAACATTTTTGAACAATGAAAAATCAGGTGCACTCACAAATCTTGAACCTGAACTTTCAAAACTCAGACAATTAAACGATGTTCAAGCTAAATAAATTACGCCTCTTAAAGCATCTAGAACCTTAGAAGAAATGTGCATCAACCAGAGGCCACTTTATTCAAAATCAGGCCTTGGATATGATCCCAATACTTCCTCAAGTTCAAAAACCACTTTCATAAAGGGAGAAACAATTGTCCAGACTGCTGAGCCTATCAATAGACCTATATTTAAAATAGGCAATAGCCTAATCAAAAGTCTAGGCGACAACCAAGATTTTCAAGGCAGCAACCTAGACAAAGACTAGGCAATGGCCAAAACAGCATCAGCAGTCAATACATTATCAGTCTGCTTATTATCAAAGACTCCCACAAAATAGATTTCAAAATGGGAGAGGAAAATAGAAACCTCTGTAACACCCCCAAGTTATTCAGGGTATATTACAGCGCCGTGAGCCCCGCCGTGGGACCCACAAGGCTATTCATGCGCGGAACCGTAAAACTTGACCGAGAAGGTCTAGATACAATGAAAAGGAGGACAATACAAATGGTATTCAAAAACCATAACCAATGAAACCATATACATCATCACACAAATCAATACCTCGGCGACACAGGCCGGAACATCAAGGAAAACTGAAAAACAATACTCTAGTATTCAATAACCATTCCAGTACAACAACACCGAATGGAGAAAACACGAAACACAACCAGAGAAAAGACACAGTATCACACTTGACCATCATCTTCATGCCGATCCGATACCTGCCTGTCCGCTCTCCTGGAACCTGAAATACATGAAAAGTATTTCCCCCATAAAGGGGTTAGCCGTCGAATAGCTAGTGCAAGTATATCAAGTATGAACTACAATACTTCTCGACAATAAAGTAAATGTAACCGCCAATTCATTAATTCAAGACTATTATTCCGGAATAACTAAAACTCATGTCATCGCATCAATACTTATATGAATACCGTGGAACCGCACCAGAGGCTACAGAACCCTCAGGGGACCTATCGGCCCGCCCCAAAGTGGTTCGTTCATATCATCCGTGGAATCGCACCAGAGGCTACGAAACCCTCAGGGGACCCGTCGGCCCGCCCCAATGTGGATAGAAATAATCATGCCATTAATATTTCATACTTTCAAAGTCGAGAACGCACATTCATAAATATATACTTGCCTTTGAGACATCGAGAAATCGAACGGAAAAACGGTATGAGTTCGGTAGGTCCAAGAACGCACTTCCGGCACCTAAACAATTCGCAAGGAATATGATAATCAATTATCCATACTCAAATTACACGAAGAAATTCCCGAAACCCCTCTACGATTCATGAAAATACACGGATAAACAACTAGAGGTTGGAAAATCGCTCAAACTCCCAAAAGTCCGAAAACGGCACAATCAAATCCGTAAAATCGTAGGAAAAGCATGAATACGGTATAGATACATCATAATCTCAAGGTTCTCAAGCTTCAAATCGGATAAATCGGACGAATCCACGAAAAACCCCAAAATCCAACACAATATTCAAAGTGTTCTTGAATAATCCTTCAATAATCCAATGAATAATCAAACATGCCCATAATCATGCGTATATCACTTCATACAACATGCTCTTAACACCCAAAACATCATTACTCAATACAAAATCGAAATCCAATATGTTGAAGAAACTACCTCTTGAAGATCCAAGCACTATGATCCGAAGAATACGCGATAGATCGATGATCCGGGCTTCACAATCGAAAGAGGATGAAGAAAATCAAACACTCAAATGATGGATGATGAAAATTCTCTCCCTCAAGCCTCTCTCTCGTATGGTTGAAGAAAAGGGGCAAAATGATCTGATTTTGCTGAAAAAAACGTAATTATAGGGTTGATTGCCCTGTGTGCCGCGGCCCAGCCGAAGTGTGCCGCGGCACAGGCCCAAAAACTGCTCCCAGGGCTCGGCAGTGTGCCGCGGCCCGGACGACATATGCCGCGGCACAAGGTACATATGGGTTGTCCGAAGATTGAAAAATGTGTGTGTGCCGCGGCTCGACCAAGTGTGCCGCGGCCCTTCCGGCAGGCTGCTCGGCCAAAACTGGAACATGTGAGTGACTTAGCTATATCGACCATAATTCCTTCGTCCGGACTCCGATTGACTTACCGTTTGAACCATTGGAAAGCTAACTTGATGCTTTATAATATTGCAAAGATTCAGAATTTTTGGAGTTTCCAAAAATTAATGGTGATTTAACAAAGTCAAACTCGGACTTGGAAAAGTCGTTTAATAACATTGAACTCAAGAAAACGACACCGAAACCCCAACCTGAATACGAATCGAAGATACGGTTACGAAGTACTCGCAAAGACGAATCTAAAATCTAAGAGAACACATGATTCCGACCTCCCGAAGTCCCGAAATTCGACAACCGAAGTAATTACCCCAAACTTTGGGAAATTACGAAAACGGCCCAAAACGTCCGAAAATCACGATACGTGATCGAATAACCAAACCGAAGTTCACAACACGTCTAACAAAGTTAAACGGACTTACGGGAAACTCCAAACAGTAATTTCGAATGAGATTCACAAGAATCGAACTCGAGTGCGGAAAAGTCGTTAAGAAACATGGAACTCAACAAAAGAATACCGAAACGAACTCGGATGTCAAAAAGTGTAGAATTAATTATTCTCAGGATGACGAAACGGTCCCAAGCGAGTCGTCAAAATGGACTTCCACCAAAAATAGAAAATTACCGGAAATCAAAATTACGGGTATTACATTCTACCCTCCTTAAAAGAAGTTTCGTCCCGAAACTTAAAACAAGTAGGGAGAAGAAATATCTCGCCAGGAAAAACTCAATGAGATACACAAGAACCGAAAACTTATGCCCAAACGGTGAATCATCAATATAGAACACAATAATACATCACCTGAAGGTAAACCAAACCAATGCCGAAATAGATACGAATCACAATGCCCGAAGGCCCCAACGGAAAATACCGATACATCACAATGGCCTGAAAGCCCCTCAGCCGAAGCTGTAAATCATCACAATACAGATCTCAAAGAAACAAACCTGACTGTTGGACATACCCCTCGGCGTATGAACAACCAGTCGCAAATCGTCGGACATATCCAATACAACATGGACTACGAACGACCAAACACTAAGGCTCAATAGGGACATCACAGTACGCCCGATCCGGAAATGTGTCCGTGCACATGTCCACCCCGTATCCGGAATCCAGAATATACGGGTGACAATGTACCTAATTAGCCTCACGAACTACGTCTCGTGTGCACGGTCCAATGCGGAAACATCCACGCATGACCATCGTGTGCCTGGCTAAAAATCCTACACATAACCAATCGACACGCAGATATGATTCCAGATATGCCATGATACAACATGACAACGAAACTCAAAGGATAATATATCCAATACGGATGACACATGAATAATGAAAGATCGACACGACCAACAATATTCAAAACAACCATCTTGGGATCAAAATCTCTAAGGATCGATTAACACGAACAACAATCACAACACAACCATCCGGGAAATCCTCAACCTTCAACGATCACAAAATTACCGAGTTCACAAGAATAATAGTGCGCTGCCTTGAGTCGGCCAACACGACAATAATAACTCACGGATGGGCACTATCCTCGGCGATTCCAATTCAATACCTCGATTGTCTTAGATCGACCAATCGATAACGACTCAACGGATGGGAACTATCTTCGACAGTCCCAAATCAATACTTCGATTACCTTAGAACGGCAATTCGATAACAACGATGCAACGGATGTCTCAGCACATTTAATCGGTTACCGATAACGAAGATGATAATCGAATACATCAATGCCTTCAATCGGTTAATATAATATCAATAGAAAAACACCAATATCAATAACGACGATCACCACAATATCTCAATTAAACACAGTCTGAACTATCCAACTCAGACCCTCACGAATCCATGTCCACAATACGCGCCGAAATCCGATGATCATATCAGCAACTAACTCGGACCAATAATAAGGGTCTAAATGTTATCGATTCCAAACTCAACTCTTAGATACGAATTGACAAGGTTCCCTTCTCGTAAATCCATCGTTAAAATTTACCTATGACTATTATTAATTCGAACCATCCGATTGGTTCAAAATAATAGATAATCATATTAAAAGGTTATCAAACAATCCAATCATTCGACTTGAATATTTGCTCCAGACGTATGGGCTTCCAAATTCAGAGATGAATAATAGGCTCATCAAACTCATAATCACATTCGTATTCCTATGCGAATATTATTTCAAACACATAATTTATCTCTAGATATGAATATTCCATATTCGTTTTCAAAACATCAACACTTATAAATTTTCATCACCTCGTATAATTAAGGAGTTCTTCAAGAACATGAAATATCCGAAATCACGTTAAGAACAACATATTCGAGGTATATATATCTCCATGTTATCATTTTCTTCATCATGCCATTCATACAACCTCAAGAATCGCAGCAAAACCATTATCATCATATGAAGAAGATGTCAATAATCATATCAACATCCGAAATCTCTTATTACAATTCCAATAAATCTCATATAACATTATCACATGATGATCCCAACATGCTCCCTCCCAAGTAGTAATCCTTTAAAAAGAAACGAACCACTATCAAAGGGATACGAGGATTACCTTGTATGGACGAACCACGAAGAAGAATAATTGAACTCCATTCCAAGAATCATCAAAACTTCAAGAACAATACTTAAATCCGAGCTCTCCATCTTAATCTTGTTTAAGAGGATTATCTCTCAATGTTTAGGAACTTCAAGTACTTCCCAAGGCTCTCTCTATTGACTGAAGGAAGGAGAATGGACAAAATGCCTCTCAGCACTCGTCTATCCTCTTTATAAAACACATCACTAGCGCGCGCTAGACCTTATATTTAGCGCGCGCTACAGATCTAGCGTACGCTGTCCTTCCTTGATAGCGTGCGCTATCGGGCAACCAGAAGCTACTGCATTGCTTCGAAATTCATCTAACGTATGTAATGCCCATGCATTAGCGTACACAAAGAGGCATTGACTTGATACAGTGAAATGCTCAGTAGCGTGTGCTATTCCTTGACCTTAGCGCGCGCTAATCGTTGTTGACCCGACAACCTGTACCTTCCCAGAAGATGCCCGGGTCCTACACGCCGAAAGCAGCCAATAAAGCCAAGATTCCCTGTTGACGATATGAAATTAGCGTGCACTACCAACATGCATTAGCGTTCGCTAATCGCCGATAATAAACAGTCTGGGCCTACCTGTCGGCCACCTTCCGGATCTTATCCAGAATACCTTGCGTATGTTAGGGGTCCTCCTTAGCGTACGTAACTCAAACCTCTTAGCGTGCGCTAAGTATGCACCGTGGCGTACGCTAAGTATATATATCTTAGCGTGCGCTAGGCATACCTTGTAGTGTGCGCTAACGTGGCTGTACTTAGCCATTTTCCGCTATTCTTATCCGTCGTCTTGATATACTAGATGTATATACACGACATATTGAATAAATATATACAACCTGATAATATTCTCATATGATATACCCAATATCAAAAGTACGATAACATGACACACGATATCTTCAAATGTAATTGTCGACCAACTACGACAATTATACTAATACAACTATCTCCGTCTTCCAATTATTTTATCCATACTGTATAGACACCAATCTATCCAGTATATCTCAGATAAAATAGCACGAAAAATTTATACTGAAATCCGGATATTACGTACTAAAAGTCGGGATATCGCCTTAAAATAAGTTTCGTCCTCAAAACTTGCAATCTTGTCACAAACAACAGATCAATCCAAAATTTCCCAACTCATCACGAAAGCAATCAGACACCGCCACCAGCGAATAACCAAAACAGTATACTTACAGGTACATGAAGTCGATGATCTACCGTGATATTAGCATGCGACTCCCAAGCAAGGTCTCAACACAATACCGATACACACTAATATCGCAATTAGCAATTTGACAAAATCTCAAGGAAGAGTTCACGTCTGTGACCACGGCCACGACTCCTCCTCCCTACATCCAACATTCTGAAGGGCACACACGTGCGTAACCATAATCCAAATCGCACATTCTCGAAGTGACCAATTCCCAAGAATACCAAACTAAAAACGAAATGATTAAGAAAAATACAAGAAGAGTGAGAGGACTTACAAGTACCGGTCGCACTGTGATGATGGCGGAGTAGTGATACTGTGGGCAAATGACGACTCAATCGACCCAAAAGACCGACAGCCTAGGTATCCATAAACCTAAGCTCTGATACCATATTCTGTAACACCCCCAAGTTATTCAGGGTATATTACAGCGTCGTGAGCCCCGCCGTGGGACCCACAAGGCTATTCATGCGCGGAACTGTAAAACTTGACCGAGAAGGTCTAGATACAATGAAAAGAAGGACAATACAAATGGTATTCAAAAACCATAACCAATGAAACCATATACATCACCACACAAATCAATACCTCGGCGACACAGGCCGGAACATCAAGGAAAACTGAAAAACAATACTCGAGTATTCAATAACCATTCCAGTACAACAACACTGAATGGAGAAAACACGAAACACAACCAGAGGAAAGACACAGTATCACACTTGCCCATCATCTTCATGCCGATCCGATACCTGCCTGTCCGCTCTCCTGGAACCTGAAATACATGAAAAGTATTTCCCCCATAAAGGGGTTAGCCGCCGAATAGCTAGTGCAAGTATATCAAGTATGAACTATAATACTTCTCGACAATAAAGTAAATGTAACCGCCAATTCATTAATTCAAGACTAGTATTCCGGAATAACTAAATCTCATGGCATCGCATCAATACTTATATGAATACCGTGGAACCGCACTAGAGGCTACGGAACCCTCAGGGGACCTATCGGCCCGCCCCAGTGTGGTTCGTTCATATCATCCGTGGAATCGCACCAGAGGCTACGAAACCCTCAGAGGACCCGTCGGCCCACCCCAGAGTGGATAGAAATAATCATGCTATTAATATTTCATACTTTCAAAGTCGAGAACGCACATTCATAAATATATACTTGCCTTTGAGACATCGAGAAATCGAACGGAAAAATGGTATGAGTTCGGTAGGTCCAAGAACGCGCTTCCGGCACCTAAACGATTCGCAAGGAATATGATAATCAATTATCCATACTCAAATTACACGAAGTTCCCGAAACCCATCTTTGATTCATGAAAATACACGGATAAACAACTAGAGATTGGAAAATCGCTCAAACTCCCAAAAGTCCGAAAACGGCACAATCAAATCCGTAAAATCATAGGAAAAGCATGAATACGGTATAGATACATCATAATCTCAAGGTTCTCAAGCTTCAAATCGGATAAATCGGATGAATCTACGAAAAACCCCAAAATCCAACACAATATTCAAAGTGTTCTTGAATAATCCTTCAATAATCCAATGAATAATCAAACATGCCCATAATCATGCGTATATCACTTCATACAACATGCTCTTAACACCCAAAACATCATTACTCAATACAAAATCGAAATCCAAGATTTTGAAGAAATTACCTCTTGAAGATCCAAGCACTATGATCCGAAGAATACGCGATAGATCGATGATCCGGGCTTCACAATCGAAAGGGGATGAAGAAAATCAAACACTCAAATGATGGATGATGAAAAGTCTCTCCCTCAAGCCTCTGTCTCTCGTATGGTTGAAGAAAAGGGGCAAAATGATCTGATTTTGCTGAAAAAAACGTAATTATAGGGTTGACTGCCCTGTGTGCCGCGGCCCAGCCGAAGTGTGCCGCGGCACAGGCCCAAAAACTGCTCCCAGGGCTCGGCAGTGTGCCGCGGCCCGGCCGACATGTGCCGCGGCACAAGGTACATATGGGTTGGCCTAAGATTGAAAAATGTGTGCGTGCCGCGGCTCGACCAAGTGTGCCGCGGCCCTTCCGGCAGGCTGCTCGGCCAAAACTGGAACATGTGAGTGACTTAGCTATATCGACCATAATTCCTTCTTTCGAACTCCGATTGACTCACGTTTGAACCATTGGAAAGCTAACTTGATGCTTTATAATATTGAAAAGATTCAGAATTTTTGGAGTTTCCAAAAATTAATGGTGATTTAACAAAGTCGAACTCGGACTTGGAAAAGTCGTTTAATAACACTGAACTCAAGAAAACGACACCGAAACCCAAACATGAATACGAATCGAAGATACGGTTACGAAGTACTCGCAAAGACGAATCTAGAAGCTAAGAGAACACACGATTCTGACCACCCGAAGGCTCGAAATTCGGCAACCGAAGTAATTACCCCAAACTTTGGGAAATTACGAAAACGGCCCAAAACGTCCGAAAATCACGATACGTGATCGAATAACCAAACCAAAGTTCACAACACATCTAACAAAGTTAAACGGACTTACGGGAAACTCAAAACAGTAATTTCGAACGGGATTCACAAGAATCGAACTCGAGTGCGGAAAAGTCGTTAAGAAACACGGAACTCAACCAAAGAATACCAAAATGAACTCGGATGTCAAAAAGTGTAGAATTAATTATTCTCAGGATGACGAAATGGTCCCAAGCGAGTCGACAAAACGGACTTCCGCCAAAAATAGAAAATTACCGGAAATCAAAATTACGGGTATTACAACCTCAAGGTAATCCAAATTCAAAATTACCAGGTGTGGATACCTTAAAATATTAGTAACTAGTCTCATCCAAGATTTAGGAATGGCTCACACCAAATAAAACATCAGTCATATCCTATATACAAACCAAACAAAAGATATAGACCCAGATACTATGCACCTTATAGAGGAAACCAATATAACCCTCAAAATACCAGGAGAAACCAATTCTATAAGAAATCCACTAACCTTAGAGGACCCACTCAAATCTGGGTACCTAAATTTTTTCTTAATGATTGCAGAAAAGCTGGAAGGATTACTATCAAGTTACCTCCAAATCACCATTAGGAGGTGAAGAATGGTTTGTGGACTTTGGGGGCTCAAGACATATAGACATATGACTTTGGGGGTAATATCTCATCCATATCCTGACAGGTTCTAATTCGGCACCCCGTGCTGTATCTTGTGGTGTTGGAGTCTTGACTTTAGCTTGTACAGCATCAGCTTCGACTGCTTCTGATCGTACAGTGACGGGATTGATTTCTAAGTCCATGACAGGTTCTATTAGAGTTTGGGGATCATCAATGGAAAGTGTTTCGATGTTTTGGGTTATGCCTTCTACTCCTGTAGGGTCACAATGGGGTTCATCGAATACTACACAGACAGATTCCTCTATTGTCAGCTTCCTTTTGTTAAATATCCTTAAAGCTTTGCTGACATAGGAGTATCCTATGAATATACCTTCATCCGACTTTTCGTAGAAGGTCTTGAGTTGATACTTCCCATTGTTTATAACATAATACCTACATCTTAAAATGTGAAAGTACGCAACCATTGGAGTTTTATGATTCCATACCTCATATGATGTTTTGTTGTGATACTTGTTGATGATACATCAGTTTTGTGTGTAGCACGCTGTATTTGTTGCTTCTCCCCAGAACCGCTGCGGAAATTTGCTTGTAGCTAACATGGTCCTTGTTGCTTCTTTGAGTGTCCTGCTCTTTCTCTCGAAAATGCCATTTTTTTGAGGATTTCAGGCCGCTGAGTATTCGTGCTGTGTTCCATTGTCCGAATAGTATTGCTCTATAAAGCGATTTGTGAATTCAGTGCCTCTGTTGGAACGAATAGACATGATACTCAACCCTTTCTCATTATGCAGCTTCTTCAGGTGCTCTGGCAAATTCGTTGGAGAGTGAACTTCATTGCTTAGCTTTTCTTCTCTTTGTACGGTTTTATCTATTTCTTTAAATCCGACCGTTTGAAGATGTATAGTTGTTGCGCCGTTTTTCTTTGATTACTATAATTGGAAAGACTTTTGGGCGCGAATCTCACGGAATATTTTATTTTTTAACTTCCGAAAATCAATCAGTTTGTCTCATTGGCTTTCTTTACCTATGCACGTGATTTTCCATCATTGTTGACTTTTCAACATTTGCTGACGTGGGCATAGCTGATATCTAAAACTTGTCTGATACTCCGTCTTGATCAATCTTGGCTGTTTTTCTATTTGGTCAAACTTGGCTGATGTATTGGTCAAACTCGACTGATATTTTATCTTGGTAAAAACACAGCTGATATTTTGTTGTTCTATACTTGGTCAAAATCCTGTCTTGAGAAAACTCAGCTGTACTTTTGACTTAGTCGAACCCAGCTGATGTTTTGTCTTGAGCGAAAATCCGACCGATGTTCCATCTGGTCAAACTTAGCTAATATTTGTTTTGACTAAAACCCGACTGATATTTTATTTGGTCAAACTTAGTTATATTGGCCTTTGGCCAAACCCGATTGATGATTTGACTTTTCTATACTTAGGCAAAATTTTATCTAATCAACATGATCAATACATAGCCTAATCTTTTAAAGACATATAGAAGATACTCATTCAGGTCTTCTTTACAATGACAAGTACTTAAACATACATTTGAAATAAACTTGAATACGGGAAGACATCATCAAAATCTCAAAAAAATATTCCTAACATATTCTTAATACTATATTAATTTTGAAAATATAAAAGAATACTTATGAACATAATAATTAAATAGAAACGTAAAGAAAGTTATAATTATTAATTTAAATATAAATATCACATTAATCAACATGCCTTTGTAGAATTTTTATTATATTTGGGGTGTATACGATTATATAAATCATAAATATAGTAGATTGTATAAATTATAATGTATACTTAAAATGTGATTAATTTTCTTATTTATATTATTATTCTTTACTTTGTAATGTTTGAGTTGTTATTGAGACATATAAGTTGTAACTAATTATTTTAATGATTTAAATTTAATTATTTCTCTATTTTAAAATTGAAAGGGGCTTGGGCAATTAGCGGATATTAGTATATGAGTTTGGGACATTAACAGATAGTGAAATTAATTTTTACTCGAGTTTGGAATGAATACAAGTATGCAAAATCTAAAGGGGTTCGTAAGTTGTATGATTTTCGAATTTATAACTGAAATTTAAATATTAATCTTTTTGTATTCATATATTTATTCATAGTGTTTATTTTGTAATTTTAATATATTTATTGAGATGGTAACCAATTGCCATTAATAACTTGTATTGATTATTTTAATATTTTCTATATTTAAACTGGTTTGAGTAATTATGGAGTATTACTTAATGGATTTGAGATGAAAAAATGTTGTAAAATCACTTTTTATTCAAGTTTGAAATTTGGGACATATATATAAGTTCTAAACGTGTTTCATGGATTTTATATATTCTAAATTTATAGTTGAAATTTTATTTTTTAACCTTGTGATATTTGTACTATTTATTTATAATGTTTTACTATGTAGTGTTTGATGTCGGTTGAGCGGGTGAACCGTTTATTGTAACAACTTATATTTAACTATTTAAATTATATCAAATGAGTTTGAGTAATTAACGGGTATAACCGTCCATGTTGGGACGGAAATAAGTAGTAAAATCACATTTTAATCGAGTTTGAGATGTTTACGGGTATATAATTTTTCTAAACGTGCTAAATCATAGCTACATAGCTCGGGTATTACTATATGCGTTTGGGATGAAAAAGAATAGTAAACTCAATTTGATCAAATTTTGGATGAGTACGATTATTAAATTATAAATGAATTTGGGTGAGTGAATTATTGTCTCACTTCTTAGTTCATCATTATGTTCGGTCAAAGTGAACGACACCCAATGACTAAGCCATAGTCAATATTCTATTATTTTTAAATTTCGAACTATAAATTGCTTTATTGGACAATCCAAAACTATCGGTCTTTACTCAAGAAAACAAGCACTTATTTTTGGCAACTAACCAAATACTATTTTTTTCTTTTTTATAACTAACTACTATAAGATTGAGGAGGGGCGAGAATTTATTGGTTGTGGGGGGAGAAGGAGAGACAGACTGAGGAGAACGTGGGAGAAGCTGCTGATATTAGATTTGATGGTCTTAAACCTTTTCGAGACCATGACTATTGATAGGTGCTCTTGGAGGTGCCAGATCAGAGTTGTGGATTCTTTTGTCGAGAGCGGTGATGTAGTAGAGAACCTCAGGGTTGGGTTGTCTCGGTTAGCTTTGACTTAGAGCATTGTATTTTCTATTTTTATTGTATATTTTATTCTATTGGCTTTTGCGTATGGTGTATTTTTGACAGGGAGTTGGGCGTAGAGTCAACCTTTCTTCTGTTAGAGCAACGTTCATCGAGAGTGTAGTTGCCAAAGTTCCCTTAGGTAAGTCTCATGTGAATTAAGTCACGGACTAAGGTATGGTTTTGACCTTTTTCAAATATTATGCTTCTTTGTATATATCACTCAATACTTTGTTGCTTGATGGTGGAAGTGCTTCATGGAAGCAATTTCCTCTAGTAAAAGTAGGCGTAGTCTGCGTCATATTACCCTTCTCAGACCGCTCTTCGAGGATATACTTTGATTTAGTTTGATTTTTATTATAAGATCAGTTTTTTTCCTCTTTGTTGACTGTTTTACCCTCGTATGTTTATATGCCGCCCTCATATGTTTATAAACCAACAGATATCTCGGTTGTTTAGCCGCACTAGATTATTAAGAAAAAGAAAAAGAGATCCTAGTCCAGTGGCGCGTCCTTTAGCTGCTGTGGTCCGGACGGGGAAATAATATCAGACATAATCTATATATGAAGCGCTCCTTGCCTGAGGCATCTTTCCATTTCTTTATTAGGAAGGGGCAAGAAAACAGATTGGCCTATGAATGTGCACCCTCTTTCCTGATACTAGGGACATTTGATTCTTTTTCATATTGTAGCCGTGTAATAGAATCAAGGATTCTTCGTCGCCCGTCTCCTGCTTCAAATTTTTGCCTCACCTCTTCTCTTCACCTCTTTGAAACGTGTCGTCTTTCGATTTTCCTCTCATATCTCCTCTTCTTCGTGCGCTGCTCTCTTACCTTCTCTTCTCCGCCTTTCTTCTTCGCGTCGCATACCATCACAGGTGATTCCTCTTCCTCTCTTTGTTTTCTTTTTTTTGTTCGATGCCCCGTCTGGATTTGATCGATTGTATATTACACTTCTTATTTGATTTTGGTTCAGTTTTCTTGCTGATTCGGTTTCTCCTGATAAATTATTTTTCTCTCCTTTGTTATTTAGGGTTCTTTCGTCCCTCGCGATAAAGTTTTTTTTTCCTCTTCATTATTTAGGGTTTTCCATTTTCACAGGTTGTTGAGGCTCGGAATTTTTTTTTTCGTTTGTTCTTTGTTATTTAGGGTTTTTTCTCACTAGTAGAAAAAACATCAAAGACTTCGGTACGTCTCACTTCGGTAATGTATATTAGTGAAGTAAAAACAAACAACAACTTCGCTTTTCAATTTAGGGAAGTAAACTACACACATAGACTTCAGTAAATGGTATCAAATAGAAAGGCATGAGATAGTTAGAAATTTTAAGTTCCAAAGACTTCGCTAATTGTATAATTACTGAAGTAAAAAGTGTGAATTTTTTTTTTTGATGCAATATTTTTACAACAGTGAAGTATATCTGAACACAAAATTTTTACAACAGTCGCAAGACTCGCAACTATTCAGACTCCCAAAATTTTTCACCGTCCAAAAAACCCTCCTCCTTCGCCCGCTCATTTCCTCCAATATTTCCTCCAAAAAAATTTTCCCGCTCCAGTAAAAAAAATCCGCTCGCGATTAAGCTTCTTGTGGAGACCGATTATTAGGGTTCTTTCATCGGCCCTTCAAGGTTTTTCAGTTTCATTGAATTTTTTGGGGATATTTTCAATCTATCTTTTATTATAGTTTTTACTCACACATTTTCTTTTGTTCTTCTCATAATCGAATGTCTGCTGGCGAAATTGCTCATAATCGGACGACTGGTGGTGACATTGTACGAATTGGCTTAGGTAAGGTCTTTCTTTGAGTTTTTATTCTTCGCAGTATATGTGTGGTGGGGTTTCGTATGTGTTTGTTCAGTATGTATGTGAATATTGTGTTTCGAGTTTCTCGGGTCTTTCTTTGGCGTTTTTCTTTGCAGATTCTCAAAAGTTTTTTCTATGGATTGATTTTGGGTTTTGTAGAATATATGTGTATTGTTTGAGTGTATTGTTTGAAATTTGTTTTCGTTGGGGTTCAAGGTATATGTTGTTTCGCATATATGTTAATTAGGGGCCATGTTTGGGTTATGTTAATTGTGTTTTTGTATAGTGTGTTTGAGTGATGTTAGTCTTAATCGGTCTGCGTGAGTGATGTTAATTTGTGATCATGTTTCTGTATATTGTCTTTGTTGATAGTGTTGGTGGTGATTCTGTTTGAGTTTGTTTAGTGTGTATGTAAGTGAGTATTGTGCAAGATTTGATGCAAGTTTTAGTGTGTTTGTTAATTAGCAAGATTGTTGGCAAGATTTGATGCATGAGTTGTAGAGTGCTTGATTGATGTGATAAAATTTTATATTTGGTTGTCAATGCATGAGTCAAGAGTATTGCTGATCGATTGAAGAGAATGTATCATTGATTATCATAAATGTGTCCCTTGGAGCTAAGTGGATTATTTACTCATATTAATTTTGGTTCGATCTAACTGGTTTCAAAATTTATTTATGTAGATTTTCTTCCTTCTTTGAAAGAAAGATCGTGACTACTTTGCGTAAGACAAGATCGGTGGTAAGAGCACATAATTTGCCGAATTGTTAGAATTCGATAGTTAGTAATGGATAGATCTTGGATTAAATCAGATAGGAGGAGTGCAGTATATGGGGAAGGTGTCGAAAAGTTCATTAGAGATTGTTTAGAGAATTCAGAAATTGATCAGAACTTCATTCCTTGTCCGTGTTGCAAGTGCAACAATATGAAAAAAGGGTCGGTGAAGATGTTGCGAGAGCATCTTTATTTCAACGGTTTTAGTCCAATTTACACCAATTGGATTTGGCATGGGGATCAGAGCCTGAATGATGGTGAGAGTGTCAACCAAGATCCACCTGAACATGGTGACATGAATGAAGAACTGGGTGATATGTGTGAGGCAGCCTTTGAGAAGTTCTCAGAAGATCCTGAAGAGTTTGTCAAATTTGTCGAGGAAGCAGAAAAACCCTTGTATAAAGGTCATCGACGAGATACAAAGTTGAGTGCGCTTGTAAAACTCTACAATACAAAAGCAAGACATGGGATGACAGATGCACTTTTTTCAGATCTACTAGCCGATTTCGGGGATATGTTACCAGAGAACCACAACCTACCATCCTCAATGTACGAAGCTAAGAAGACTTTGAGTTGTTTGGGGTTGAAGCACGAGAAAATACACGCGTGCTCCAACGATTGTATCCTATATAGGAAACAATATGCAGATCATACCCGCTTCCCAAAATGTGATGTGTCCAGGTGGAAACTAACTAAGAACAAGAAGGAGAAGATCGGCGTCCCGGCCAAGGTTGTTTGGTATTTTCCTCCCATTCCAAGATTCAAAAGAATGTTCAAATCTTTGGAGACTTCAAAGAACCTAACCTGGCATGCTGATACTCCAAAGTTGTCGGGTCAATTACGACATCCATGCGATTCTCCGCATGGAAGTTGATTGACCATAAGTGGAAGGATTTTGAGGAAGAGTCAAGAAATCTTCGTCAGCGCTCATCGATGGAATTAATCCTCATAGTACTATGAGCGGTAGACACGCTTGTTGGCTGTAATGTTAGTCACGTATAACTTGCCTCCAGAGATGTGCATGAAGAGGAAATTCATCATGTTAACAATGCTTATATCCGGTCCAAAGCGGTAGGAAATGATATAGATGTCTACCTTGAGTTGTTAGTTGAGGACTTGCGGTTGTTGTGGGAGGGAGTTGATGGTGTGTATGATGCATATAGAGACCAACTTTTCACATTGAGAGCAGTTCTACTATGGACAATTAACGACTTCCCGCATACGGAAATCTTAGTGGATGTGCTACACATGGATACTTCGCGTGTCCAATATGTGGAGTAAATACACATGCAAAGCACTTGACCAAGGGGAAGAAAATGTCGTTTCTTTGGCCATAGACAGCTTTCTTAAAGAGTCTCATCCATATCGAAGACGAAGGAGTTTAATGGCATGGAAGAACTTGGAGAAGCACCCAAACCATTATCCGGAATAAAATTGTTCGAGAAAGCGCCGCACATTAAGTTTCGGTTTGGTAAGAAGGTCAATGTGGGAGCTAAAAGAAAGAAAAAAGAAGTGAGCAGATAGAGGAAGACGAGCAGAGCGGTGTAGAAGATGCTAAGTTCAAAAATCTTTGGAAGAAGAAGTCTATCTTTTCGATCTTCCTTATTGGAAGCACTTGCACGTGAGGCAATTGTTTGGATGTTATGCATATTGAGAAGAACGTCTTGGAGTCCTTGATGAATACTCTGATGAATATCAAAGGCAAGACTAAAGATAATGTAGAGGCAAGGCTAGACTTTGTGGAGATGGGGATCAGGCCAGAACTAGCACCCGAAGTTGGGGGGAAGAGAACATTTCTTCCTCTTAGCGCATGCTCGTTCACGAAAAAAGAAAAGCTGCAATTCTCCACATCATTGATGGATATAAAAGTGCCGGAGGGCTTCTCTTCAAACATGAAAAGTATTGTTTGCCTCGATGAGTTGAAGCTGTCGGGCCTAAAATCACATGATTGTCATGTGTTAATGCAACATTTCCTGCCTATACTTATACGTGATGCTCTGCCAAAGCATGTGAGATATGCTGTTATGAGATTTTGCTTCTTCTTCGAAGATCTTTGTTCGAAAGTCGTCGACGTACTCATGCTAGATAAGCTGCAATCTGACTTGATTGAGACCCTTTGCCTGTTGGAGCAATACTTTCCACTCTCTTTCTTCGATATCATGGTTCACCTTACAGTCCACCTTGTTCGAGAAGTCCGGTTATGTGGACCAGTTCACTTTAGGTGGATGTATCCATTTGAAAGGTGCATGAAGGTGTATAAAGGATATGTGGCAAGTCGAAAACACCCCGAAGGCTGCATTGTTCAACGATATGCTGCAGAAGAGGCTGTCGAGTTTTGTTCGGAATACATGAAAGATCTCGATCCTGTTGGGATACCTATTTCGATTAGAGACCTCAATACCACAACTCCGGTTTCCTAGACGGACGGCCGCTAAACCGGTGGAAGAAGTTGACTTGCATAGGGCACACAAAATTGTGTTAGAAAACTGTGAAGAAGTGTCTCCCTTCATCATGTAAGCCTAATTCAATTTTCAAAAATTACACATTCATTGTTTATAATTTTCTATACATACTATATATGGTGTTGCTTTGAACTAATAATGTGATGTATATACACTTCTACGGTGAGCATAAGGCCCATTTGAAAGTGTGAATCCAAAGAAAGCGAAAGATGACAAGTGGATACAAGATATTCACAACAAGCGAGTTCACCGGGTGGTTCAAAAGGAAGGTGGCCGAGGAAATAAATAGTTGCAATGGGGGACGACGTCAACATTAACATGGTTGGCACATGGGCCACGTGCGCGAGTCATTAAGTACGGTAGCTATGTCATAAACGGTAGTTTGTACCAAACAAAGGCCCGAGATGATGAAAGAGTTTGTCAAAAGCAGTGGGGTGTCTCAAGTGGCGAACACGATGCTTGTTAGCAAGGTAAAAGATAAGAACCCCTTGTTTGCGATGTCTGCTACTATGGAGTAATCGAGGAGATATGGGAGTTAAACTATCATCGGTTTCAAGTTCTGTTTTCAAGTGCGCATGGGTTCCAAATGATAAGGGAATAATCACGAGCAGCGAATGTGGATTCACCTTAGTCAATTTGAACAAACGGGGTCATAGAAAAGAAGAGTTTGTGCTAGCAAGTCAAGTTAGTCGTTTTTTACATTGATGACCCGTTAAGAAAAGGATGGTCATGGTTCTACCAATTCATAAGAATAATAGTGAGGGGAGAATGAGGAAGTGACTACCATTCCACTTTCTCGTCCTTTAGATGACTTGGCAACTCATTGTATTCCTACTCATCAACGATATGTTAGTAGGGTAGTAAGGATGGTAGTAAGGGTGAGGGTGATTGGGTGGTGAAAAAGAAAAATGATGTAACAGTTTGTTATGTATTGCTTAAAGTGATGAACATCAATTTATGTTATTGTCTTTTTCTTGTACATATTATGATTGTTATGTGTTCCTGTTACATTATAATGTTTTATGTGCTTTTTCACTTTATTATTTATTTTTATCCGAATTATGAAAAACTTATATGATGTATTTTATGGGTTATTGCAGAAAAAGCGGATGT
The DNA here is from genome assembly GCA_033398695.1 of Orobanche coerulescens. Classification (NCBI taxonomy): domain Eukaryota; kingdom Viridiplantae; phylum Streptophyta; class Magnoliopsida; order Lamiales; family Orobanchaceae; genus Orobanche; species Orobanche coerulescens. The sequence goes on from CM065818.1 coordinate 102,270,097, forward strand.
CTCCTAAGAAAACGAAGAAAAGGAGTGTTCAAGAAAGGAAGAAGATGGTTAATGCTTCGAGAAGCGGGCACTGAACATGAGGAGGCTAAACATCCCGTAGCTACGGATGAAGAAGTACTGCTCACGAGCAAAAAGAACCAAACGGGTCCATCATCTATGTGGAAGTTGGTTAAGCCGAGGGCAAGAGGGAATAAGGTTAAGGTCCGTTACGATAGCCTTGGGCGGGCTTTGTATGAGGATAATAAGGCCTTGCAGTCATACATTGGACATGTTGCAAGATCCATGGTTCCATGCAACATAGACAACTGGAGGTTCGTTCCAAAGGATATCAAAGATAAGATCTGGGAAGAGATACTGGTAAGACTAAATGTTGCAATGTTATATATGTGTTTTATATGATATCAGATATTTGTTGATGGTTTGTTCTAATATTAACAATTTTTTTGATAATTGGCAGAATGTATTTGAATTAGCGCCACAAACTAAGAAGACGGTGCTGGCTTCCGCGAACCAGAAATGGCGTGACTGGAAGACTAAAATGACTAAGAAGTTTGTGTGGCCATTTCGCAAAAATCCTGTTCTGGTGCGATCTTCTCCACCCACTGAATATCACATCTCAGCTGAAGTTTGGAAAGAGTTTGTGGATAAGAGAATGGACCCTTCGTGGAAGGTATTAAAAGTTGACATTTTTCCATTTAAATCTCTCAAATATGTACTTATTTGGGAATCATCCAGATTACACACAAGGAGCAGAATGATCGGACTAAACAGATCAAATATCGTCACAAGGCATCTCGAAAGGGTTATTGCGGTCTGGAAGCTGAGCTAGTAAGAAAATTATTTAATCACCGTATTTAGATTTTTATAAAGCTGTTGTCGTGTGACCCTTCCCCGGACTTGCCCTTTTTGTATTCAGATATTTATAAACCTTTGGGTGACGTAATAGTTTCTTATCGTTGAAAAACAGAGAAAGAAGGGATTACTTGGTGAGGATGACAAAATCGATAGATCGCTGCTTTGGATCTTAGCCCGCCAAAATGACAAAGGTCATATAGCAGATGAGGAGACAGCGGCGATGGTAGCAGACATTGTGAGTATTTTTAACTAATTAGGCTCTTTAATTTAAATTCAAATACTTTTGCTCTATTTGTCTTATCTTATTATCTAAACACTTTCTTTTACATGTATGGCGTGTGGATTGTTCTAGGAGGAAGTCTTGAAGAAACAAGCTAAGGGAGATTTTATTCCACAAGGATCTCATGATGCTTTAACTGAAGCGTTGGGAACAAACGAGAAATATGGAAGAGTAAGAGGCGTAGGAGGGTTCGTCAAACCACAAGTTTATTTCGGAACTGCACGAAAGACGAGAGAACCAATTTCAAAGGCCTTGGTTGAGAACCTAAAAGAAAAGACTGAAGAAGTGTCTAGTTTGAGGGCTGAAGTGGACAGATTGAAAGCTGAACTTGCTGCAGAAAAGGAAGCAAAAAGCCCGACTACTTCATCAAAGAGATCGTCAAACATGGCCAATCCAGTGCTGGACACAAACCAAGTGGGACTGGATGACTGTGATGCTCCAAAGCCAATGGTAATTCACCGTTATACCCTTTAGGATGACGATATATTTTGTTAATTTGGTAAAATGGCCTAAAAATTGATCTTAAACAGAATTTTAAGAAGGGAAAAAGCAACTTGATGGAAGACTTTCTCCGTGAAGGAGTTTCTGGATTGCTGAAGGTTATTTATTTAAAATATTACACCACTGCATTCCTGTATGTATGTAGGCACTTGTATACATTCTTTCTTCCTCTTGCTGTTTTAATTGCATACATTCTTGACAGAGAAACAAATCATTGAAGTCGCCGAGATATCCGTGGGGAAAGATGGAGTGGTTGGCGGTCCAAAGGCGAAGGTTACTTATAATTTTAATTACTTAAAGACTTTCAATATTTCATTCACTTTATAGCATCTACGATTTTAATCAACATATTTTTGTCAATAGAAGGGTAGGAAGTCCAAGGTCCTCCCGGACAAAAAGATGTTGAAGAAGCGACTCCAGATCCTAAGGTCATTTGACTTTCTTATAAATATTAAGTCGATATATTATTTCCTCATATGTACATCAAAGCTAATTCTTACCTTATTGTTCTTTCAAGGGAAAAAGAACAAGGTGAAAGTAAGACAACCTATTAGCAAATTAGATGAGGTCGATCCACGTGAAATAGAGGTTTTCAACTCTAGAGTTTTCATTATCCATGCCATTTTTATTATATGATCCTATGTTTAATTCTCATCGTATGATAATCTTGTTTAGGGAGATCTTGCACTCGCCAAAGGACAAGTTGACCATATTATCGCATATGGGACAGTAGTGTCGGTTGGAGGGCCGCATGTGTTGATCCATACTGTACCAATTGGCAAAGACAACTGGAAAGTGTCTATTGACGGTGTCGCCGAGGATGGGTATGATGAGGATCTCCTGCTCCCATTAAAAATGGTCCACTAACTATTGCGGATGCCCTTGGCGCTATCGTTGCTTGGCCAAAAGACATGGTAATTCTAGCCGATTACGAGGTAATTCTCTCATATAATGGGTATATAGATGTTTTGTATATTAAGAATAGATAGTTAGAACATTATGGCTTACATTAATTAAATATTGTGCAGGAGAAGGTTGATTCTCCCCAGAAAGAAGAAGCTGCTCATGCACTCATCGATCTAACTAATGCTCATGAAGATCCACTTGAGTTGAATCAGGTTGGGAAGTAAATCAAGTCGGGAAAGAAGGATGATGATGTTGTTCGATCAAAGTTGAAGGAAATAGAGAGATCATTACCCATGGCTTGCAAGTTTGTATATTCTCACGCTGATAGATTCATGACCAATGATACTTCCTTGCGCGTTGTACTTGATGAGGCAATGTTTGGAGGGAAAAAAATAGTCTGGCTGTCGAGAAATCAAATCTTTGACTTCATGGAAATGAAAGCAATTGGTGGTATGCATATATTGGCTTATATGGGGTAAGATCTGTATAACATAATACAATTGCATCTTATGTTTTTTCCTCTCTTGTTATGTATCTCTGGTAGACCTATGGCCTTGATACAATTGTAATCGTATGGCCTAATGCAGTAAGCTCTTCAATAACTTGAATGCGAAAAATCATCCGTATTCTTTTTGCTTCGTGGATCCTGAGTGCGTGGATCATGCTTTAGAGAAGAGTGTGCAGGAAAAACACATCATTGCTCGCTTGATGGCATCACCGAGGGACTGCATTTGCCTTATCCCATATAACAATGGGTAAATAATACTATTTCTATTATGATAATGCATATCATATTATCATGTGACATTATTAATGCTTCTTTACCAATTACGCAGTAACCATTGGATCCTGACTGTGGTCAATGATGACAAGAACATGGTCTACCTGATTGATCCCCTTGGCAATAGAACTCGATTAGATGGTTGGAAGAATACTGTGATCAGGTATATATATATATATACATACATACATATATGCTGATTCTTTTCTTGAAGATTCATTAATGTTCCAAAGGTATAATTCTTCTATTTTTAAATGTAGCGCTGTGAAAACCATCAATGCATCCAGAGGATATAATAAGGCTCCGGGTTATAAGCAAATCACTGTAAGTGTATGGAGATATCATTTTGCGAACTATATATATATTCATACAAAACCTAAGGGTCTAATTGTAATATTTCTGGATATTTGCTGTAATTACCCTAAACCTCAGGGGTACTTTTTATTATTTTTAATCTTTTCTGAAAAGCAGCCATATAAGGAAACCCTACTTGACCTTATTCCGTCAATGGAAATTTTAAATTTGGCATCGATTCATGGCTTTTAAATTTTATAAGGAACCCCGTGCTTCATTGTATATATAAATTTGGCATCCGATTCATGGCTTTTAAATTTTATAAGGAACCCCGTGCTTCATTGTATATATAAATTTGGCATCCGATTCATGGCTTTTAAATTTTATAAGGAACCCCGTGCTTCATTGTATATATAAATTTGACATCGATTCATGGCTTTTAAATTTTATAGGGCAATCAAACAAGAACTATCCTCCCTTCATCGCGGATTTTGTGTCCTCCGCTACATCAAAGAGATCGTTGAAAGCGAAGATCCACACTTGAGAAGATGGTAATTTTCATTGTCATCCTTTTCTATTATATGATTTCAGAAGATGGTAATTTCCACATCTAGTCTGTTTTGGTACGAAATTTTTGATGTTGATGCATCTTTTATGAATGTACTTTATCTATTTTTTTGTTTCAATGTGATTTGATCGATATCTGGTTCACCAAAGACCAATACTACACTCGGGAGCAGATGATGAAGTTAGGAACGAGTGGAGCGAGTTTGTCTACACGTTTGTTGATGGTGCTTAGTGGCTTCATTGTCGGAAGTTCTGTCTAGTTTCGATTCGATTATATATGTATGGTCCGTACTCGGGTGATGATGGTGAATGTCTGTTGGTATAGTTAGATCGTAACATGTCGTTTCATCGGGTAAATATGGTGAATGTTTGGTTGATGTATGCAGTCTATTATCTAGACCTATGCATGTGTCTCGTTGACATTATGGAAGTTTATTTGATGTTGGCATATTATAGTTATGCCCAATGCAAACTTGTGAATCACGCGAATCAATATTTGGCATTTTTGCACGACAATCCGCCGTTTATAGATGAAAGTGTGGTTTATTACTATTATCAATGCTTATGATCTTGTGTTATTGAATTGGGATCTTGTGTTTTGAGTTTGTTGGATTTTTAATGAGGTTGATTGATGTATTTGAGGTTGTGTTGTTGAGATCTTGTGAATTGAGGTTTTTTATTGGATGGATCATTTTTTTGTACAACAGGATTCTATATTTACAAATTGAAAAGAAATATGCAATGTGGTTATTTACTTCGGATAAAAACGAAGTCAGAGATATATAGTTAGCAACACAAAATAGAATAAGCGAAGTAAAAAGGAGTGTAATGCTTCGGCTAAATAAATAAAAGTGAAGTCAATGTGGTATCTTTAACTTCGTTATCTATAAATACGCGAAGTCGATAACATAATTTCACTTCATCTGTATATATTTTGCCGAAGTGAATAGGAAATATACACTTCAGCGATTATAAAATAAGTGAAGTGGAAGGACATTTTTTACTTCGCAAACCCCCATATTCGGGTTCTAAAAACCGATATAGACTTCGGTTATTACGATATTAGACTTCGCATAATCAGCGAAGTCTAAAGTATACCTTTAACTACACGAACATAGACTTCGGTAATTATAACATTTTTACTTCGGATATTATCCGAAGTCTTTGACGTTTATTCTTATAGTGTCTCCTTCGATTTGTTCTCATTTTTTTCTCCTTCGATTTGTTTTCGGTTTTTTGTATTTGTGTGTGTACTGGTGCGTTTTCTCGTTTGACACTGGTCTTTTGGCAATGGTTTTTTTTGTTTTGTGCAGCTTTTTGCTTTCTTTATTTTGTTATTGTTATTTAGGCTTGCTTTCTTCAGATTGTTTATTGTCCGTTTCTCTTTTTTGTTTCTTCTTTTGTTTTGTGTGTCTTTGTTTACAGTTTTTTTTTACCTGTTTGTGTGCTTGTGTGTTTCCTCTATTTGTTTGGCTTTTACTAAATCTGTTGTTTGTTTCTTCTTTTGTTTGCAGTTGGAATCTATCTGGCTATACGTTTTCTTGCATCAGGTTGGTGGTTATGTTTCCAGCTATTTGTGTCTTTCGCCTCTTCTCTGATTTGTGTGTTTCTTGTATTTGTTTGGGTTTTAGTGATTCTTTTGTTTGTTTCTTCTTTTGTTCGCAGTTGGAATCTCTCTGGCTATACGTTTTCGGGCACCAGGTTTGCCCTTTGTGATTCTTTCGACATTTTCGAGTGCTCCTGCTCGGTTTTCGAGTTCGGTTTCCTGCGTAGCTACATCTCTACACTACTTCTTGTTTGATTTTGGTTTACACTGCCATTTTTTCTCTGCGCAGGCAGTGTTTTGTGTGCCTCTTCGGGTGTTTTTTGGTCTCGTCTCTTCGGTGCTGTGTAGGTTTTTCTGTTTCTTGTTACTGCCCAAATCTACCCTGCTGCATTTCTATAATAGAATCACGGATTCTTGGTCGCCCGTCTCCTGCTTCAGGTGTTTTCCTCACCTCTTCTCTTCACCTCCTTGAAACGTGTCGTCCTTCGATTTTCCTCTCATATCTCCTCTTCTTCGTGCGCTGCTCTCTTACCTTCTCTTCTCCACCTTTCTTCTTCGTGTCGCATACCTGCACAGGTGATTCCTCTTATTCTCTTCGTTTTCTTTTTTTTTTTTGTTCGATGCCTCGTCTGGATTTGATCGATTGTATATTACACTTCTTGTTTGATTTTGGTTCAATTTTCTTGCTGACTCGGTTTCTCCCGATAATTTTTTCTCTCCTTTGTTATTTAGGTTCTTTGGTCCCTCGCGATAAAGTTTTTTCTCCTCTTTATTATTTAGGATTTTCTCATTTTCACGGGTTGTTGAGGCTCGGAATATTTTTTTCGTTTGTTCTCTGTTATTTAGGGTTTTTTTTCTCCTTCGATTTGTTCTCATTTTTTTCTCCTTTGATTGTTTCCAGTTTTTTGTATTTGTGTGTGCTGGTGTGTTTTTTCATTTGACACTGGTCTTTTGGCAATGGTTTTTCTTGTTTTGTGCAGATTTTTGCTTGTTCTTTATTTTGTTATTGTTATTTAGGCATGCTTTCTTCAGATTGTTTATTGTTCGTTTCTTTTTTTTTGTTTCTTATTTTATTTTGTGTGTCTTTGTTATAGTTTTTTTTACATGTTTGTGTGTGTGTGCTTGTGTGTTTCCTGTATTTATTTGGCTTTTACTAAATTTGTTGTTTGTTTCTTCTTTTGTTTGCAGTTGGAATCTATCTGGCCTTACGTTTTCTTGCATCGGGTTGGTGGTTATGTTACTAGCTATTTTGTGTCTTTTGCCTCTTTTCTGATTTGTGTGTTTCTTCTATTTGTTTGGGTTTTAGTTATTCTTTTGTTTGTTTCTTCTTTTGTTCGCAGTTGGAATCTCTCTGGCTATACGTTTTCGGGCATCAGGTTGGTGGTTATGTTTCTATGGCCGCAAATATTTTGCCCTTTGTGATTCTTTCGACATTTTCGAGTGCTCCTGCTCGGTTTTCGAGTTCGGTTTCCTGTGTAGCTACATCTCTACACTCCTTCTTGTTTGATTTTGGTTTACACTGCCGGTTTTTCTCTGCGCAGGCAGTGTTTTGTGTGCCTCTTCGGGTGTTTCTTGGTCTCGATTTCTTTTCGGTGTTGGGTAGGTTTTTCTGTTTCTTGTTACTGCCCAAATCTACCCTGCTGCATTTCTATCATTAAACCTTGCATTTTATTTCATTAATGATGTGGCTTGGTTCGTGGCTCAGGTTATATTCGTCGGTGCTTTCTAGAGCAGATATTATATTCTTTCAGTTAGGCCCTATTTTTAAGGTCCTTTTTTTCCCTTGGGCTCAATTCTAGATTATCTATCCTGCTGCAATTCTATCAATAACCTTGCATTTTGGTTCATTAATGATGTGAGTTTGGTGTTGCTGATTTTGTAGGCTTCTGGGTCGTTCTTCAGTGGCCTTGCTTGTGTTATAGTTCGTGGCTCGAGTTATATTCGTCAGTTCTTTTTAGAGAAAATATTAAAGTGTTTGAGTTAGGCCCTATATTTTAAATGTTTTCTTAAATCTCTTCTCACAATAGTTTTTCTTGTTTTGTGCAGCCTGTTTTTATTTTGTTATTGTTTTTTGGGGTTCCTCGTCTTTATTATTTAGGCTTCTTTTCTTCAGGTTGTTTATTGTTCGTTTCTCTTTTTTGTTTCTTATTTTGTTTGGTATGTCTTTGTTTACAGTTTTTTTACCTGTGTGTGCGCTTGTGTGTTTCTTGTATTTGTTTGGCTTCTACTAAATCTGTTGTTTATTTAATCTTTTGTTTGCAGTCGTCTTGACCCTCTCTCTTACTGTTGATATCTGTTGTTTGATTGGACTGCCGGTTGTTGTTACTTGCTGTTTTCGCTTGCCGCGGACCCTCTTGTTGCTTTAACTGGTTGGATTCGTTTCGGGTGTACTCTCGTTTTCCTACATTAAAATCCATACAAATTAAAACCTTAAAGTCTGAAATCACTAAATCTTGCGTTGCCAGGACCGAAAGTGTCCCTCGGATCTTTGTCAAGAGCTTCCGGATCCCGGTTTTAATTTAAACAGATTTTAATCTCAAATATTAAATTGAGTACCCGAATTTGATTCATATCAGCTGTGTGCTCTCTTTTGATCTTTGTGCTTTTCAAGTTTCTTTGTGATTATGATATATTATGTATTTCAATGGGTTCTTTCTCAGTTTTTAATATTGCACTGTTTGATGGTAAAGGAGCTTCCCGAATTTGGCAACAGAGGACGAAGGGCATTTTGAATACAACAAAAGGTTTTTAAAGCTATTGATCAATCCTTGTCTGATAATACTATTTCCGATAAAAAAGTTATTGATCTATCGCTCGTTGTTTCGTCGTCTCTACATCTTTGTAGTTCTTTTTTTTGGAAGGAGCTCACCTCGAAATCGTGTTTTGACATTGGTTTTTCTTCCTATTAGCTTTACATTATTCGCGTGGCTGTGTTTGTTTACTTGTTCGGTTTTCGAGTGCTTTCCTGGTCACCTACATCTCTATACTCGGTGTTCGATTTTAGTTTGTATTGTCGTTTTTTTTTGCGCAGGCTGTGTTTTGTGTGCTTCTTCGGAGCTTTAGGTCAACAAAGGCAGGGATACGTAATTTTAGTTATTGGGAAAGAGGCGCCTTAGAGCAACCTACAGTTGCCTACATTGAATTTTTGCATCTGCAACAACTACAGCCTCGCTGTTTTATATTTGCATTGACTTCTCATTGTTAGTGCACGCTATTCCTCCTGATCCATGTTTTTATTGCATGTTTTGTTGGAATTTCGATACGCATATGTTTATTTAGTTCTTGCCTGAGAATAAATAACAGTCTTCATTCATTTTATGTATTTGTCTCCCTCTGCGATGACTTGAGAGTGCTCCAACTATGTACAATACCCTCGTACATACTGCCGGCTGATTATGGGGTTACGTATTTCATTGTTCAGCATATGTTTTCATGCGAGAACTTGGCCTGGGCTTCCGTAAACTCCGAGCTCGAGCAAATAGCTAGATTTGAAATATAGTTGCTATGCTGATTGGGCTGCCTGCTTTAGACTGTACTTGTTTAGTTAGTTCTTTGTCTTCCTACTTATGCTTTATTGTTACTTGCTGTTTTCACTGGTTGTGGACCATCTTGTTCCTTTAACTGGTTGGATTCATTTCGGGTGTACTCTCGTTTTCCTACATTAATATCTCAACAAATTAAAATCTTAAAGTCTAAAGGCACTAACTCTTGCACTGCCAGGACCGAAAGTGTCCCTCGGATCTTTGTCAAGAGCTTGCGGATCCCGGTTTTAATTTAAACAGGTTTTAATCTTAAAAATCAAATTGAGTCCCTGATTTTGATTCCTATCAGCTGCGTCCTCTCTTTTGATCTTTGTGCTTTTCGGGTTTCTTTGTGATTATCATATATTGTGTGTTTCAATGGGTTCTTTCTCGGTTTTTAATATTGCACCGTTTGATGGTAAAGGAGATTCCCGAATTTGGCAACAGAGGACGAAGGGCATTTTGAATACAACAAAAGGTTTTTAAAGCTATTGATCAATCCTTGTATGATAATACTGTTGCCGATAAAAAAGCTATTGCTCTATCATTCGTTGTTTCGTCGTTTATGCATCTTTGTAGTTTTTTTTGGAAGAGGCTGACCTCGAAATCGTGTTTTGACATTGCTCTTTCTTGCTGTTAGCTTTATATTATTCACGTGGCTGTGTTTGTTTATTTGTCCGGTTTTCGAATTTGGTTTCCTGCCCAGCTACGTCTCTATACTCGTTGTTCGATTTTGGTTTGTACTGCCGGTTTTTTCTTTGCACAGGCTGTGTTTATGTAGGGCAGGGATCCACGATTTTAGTTATTGGGAAAGAGGCGCCTTAGAGCAACCTACTGTAATATCCGGGAATTTTTAAACTCGGATTTTGGCGATATAATTTGTATTTATTTATTTATTTATTTATTTATTTAGTTTTTTAGCTGATTATTTATAAGTCGGACGGACTCTTGAGATATTAGACTAGAATATTGATGAGTTATTGGTTTTATCGGACGCAATATGAATAAATCGGATAATCGAGTCAGAAGGCTGAATAATAGATTCGGGATTCATCCATTTTTTTATTGAATAAGACATGACATTATATCCCACTACTCATTTTAAATAATCAAATTAATTAAATAATACTTTATTTTCAACCCTCTTTTATCTCTCTTCAATCCTCTCACGTTTCTCTCTCTCTCGTTTTACTCTCTACCTAACCCCCCATTGACAAAACTCCACCCACATCATTCATCCCACTCATCTCTTCAGCACGGACGGGAGATTCTACATTGGCAGCAGCAACTTTACGACCCACCATGGCACCAACGAATAGAAGCAGGTCAGGGGGCGTCGCCATCCGATTTACAGATCGATGGATGTTTGCAGGAATTCCGGGAAGTAAAAGAAAGTCCGATGGAGCACACGGTCCAGGCAGTTCCGGCGATGTAGGAAGGTGGCGACGCGACGGAGCTCGGAGGAGGCCAAATTCTGAGTTTGGGTCGGAGTTCTTTAGATGACGGAGGTGATGGTGTACGGGCAACAATTCAAATTTGGGGTTACGCGTAGTAAATCTCGAGTTTTTGGTAGATTTGGGGTTGATTATGCCGATTACGACGGGGGCTGAGCGGCCGAAAGTGGAGATAGATGAGGTCCGACCGTGGGTTGCCGGAGTCAGGCGACCGGAAGTCAACTCCGACAGTGAGATTCATGGTGTGTGTGTGTGTGTGTGTGTGTGTGTGTGTATTGCAGGAAGGTATATATGCATGTGTGCTTATAAGTATATGTGTGTTTATGTATGTGTGTGTGTGTGTGTTTGCAGAATGGTGTGTGTGTTTGTGTGTGTGTTTGTGTGTGTGTATGTGTGTAGATTTTGTGTGTTTGTGAATTGTGTTTGAGCGCATGTGTTGGTGTGAGTGTGTGATTATGTGTGTATATGTGTGTTAATATATATATATATAGCAGGTGTATGTGATATATATATATATTGTTTGAGGAGAAAAGTAAAGACAGCAAATCAATTGTATTGATAACAATGAATAGAGGGGCCTTTATATAGGCATTACAAAGAGAGTCTTTCCATACATAGGATTCCTGGTTAAGGTAAGACATCTAACAGGATCCAACTACTTATGGAAGAGTCCAGAACCTTCCATAACTCTTATCCCCCTACAACTAGTATTAGGTAAGACACCAATACATGAAGGATTTCCCGGAACACTCCCCCTGTGTCGAACGCTAATACTAACATGGTGCACACGGTGTTGCCTCGGTAAAAACCTTTCCAAGTCAAATAAAACCCCGTGGAAAAAACAAAGACTTTGGTGAGGAAAAAGAGCGCAACGCACCAACTACAAATGTCAGAATCATGTGAAGTATACTCCCCCTGAGGTATACATGACAGCTCATTCCATCGAGCTATCTTTAGTTGAGCTCGGATAATCGACACATGCCGATGATTCTCACATGTTTCTCAAATGTAGATTTCGGCAGAGACTTAGTGAACAAGTCTGCGATATTCTCATCGGAACTCACTTGTTTCACTTCGATATTCAGCAATTTCTGCTGCTGCTGATTATAAAACAACTTCGGCGCAATATGCTTGGTATTGTCACCCTTTATGAAACCTAGCTTCATCTGCTCAATGCATGCCACATTGTCCTCAAAGATGTAAGCAGGGGTTGCTGTAGTGGGATCTAATCCACACGTTCCTCGTATATGGTCTATGACTGACCGGAGCCAAATGCACTCCCTTATGGATTCGTGTAATGCAATTATCTCTGCATGGTTCGAGAAAGTAGCAACCAGGGTATGCTTGCTAGATCGCCAAGATATCGCCGTATTCCCAATGGTGAACACATAACCAGTTTGGGAATGTCCTTTATGCGGGTCAGAGAGATAACCGGCATCAGCAAATCCAACTAACGTGTCGTTAGGATTCTCTGCATAAGGGGTAAGCTTGCTCGCTTTAGCACTTCTGGTAGTCAAGCTACCATGCTTAGCTGCAATATCAGAGGAAGATCGACGGTCGGTATGCATCGTCTTAACCTCAACAATTCCTTTCGGAATATCGCTCTCTTTTGCATAGGGAAAGAACAATCCAAGGTTACTGGAGCCTTTCAAGTATCGAAAGATGTGTTTTACTCCATTCCAATGCCTTATCGTGGGAGCGAAGCTAAATCTCGCTAACAGATTCACAGAGAATGCGATGTCTGGACGAGTACATTGAGCCAGATACAACAACGCACCGATTGCGCTAAGGTACGGTGTTTCTACTCCAAGGACCTCTTCATCCTCCTCTTTAGGACGAAACGGATCCTTGTTCATTTCCAGACTTCGACCAATCATGGGGGTAGCAAGAGGATGTGCCTTGTCCATGCTAAATCGCCTGAGCATTTTGTGGACATAGACAGACTGATGAATGAGTATGCCATCATCTCGATGTTCTAGCTCTAAGCCCAAGCAGAATCGAGTCCTCCCCAGATCTTTCATCTCGAATTTGGATTTAAGGTAGCGGGCCGTTTCATTGACCTCATCTATGGTACCGATGACATTCATGTCATCTATATAGACGGCTACAATCACGAATCCTGCATCTGTTCTTTTCACGAATATGCATGAACAGATGTCACTGTTCTTGTATCCCTTCCCAACCAAGTATTCACTTAGGCGGTTGTACCACATCCTTCCGGATTGTTTCAACCCATACAGTGAACGACGCAATTTCACAGCGTACGCGCTCCGTGGTTTAGAGCTACTTGATTTGGGCCATAAAATCCCTTCGGGGACTTTCATATAGATATCCGTATCTAGATCCCCATAAAGATACGCTGTAACCACATCCATAAGCTGCATGTTCAGTTTTTCGGACACTACCAAACTGGCTAAGTAGCGGAAAGTGATGATGTCCATAACGGGAGAATACGTCTCCTCGTAGTCAATGCCAGGGCGCTGCGAGAAGCCTTGGGCAACTAGTCTCGCTTTGTAACGCATGACCTCATCCTTATCATTGCGTTTACGAACAAAGACCCATTTATGTCCAACTGGTTTAACGCCCACGGGTATTGGCTCGATACGGCCAAATACCTCACGTTTAGCCATTGAGTCTAGTTCACCTGCATTGCATCTTTCCATTTCGCCAATCGGCTCGTTGTTGACACTCAAAGAACCGAGCGTGGCTCAAGATCGTCGTCTTCAATAATTTCTTGAGCGACGGAGTAGGCAAAAGCATCATCGACTAGCGTGGACGACACATCGATAAGATGCGTATTCACTCGTACATTGCATCGAGATTTCTTTATTTTCTGACATCAGCAAAGTTTCCGACGCGTCCGTCGATTATTCCATTGTTGATTCGAGGACATATCCGTAGTCAGAGATAATCTCGTATGACGGATTCACTGTGTTGATGATGAGAGGATTTTGTGCCTCCGTTCCTCTTCTCTTTCGAGGTTCGGTATCCTTTCTACCCACTGGCCTCCCCCTCTTTAGAGTAGGGATAAGAGCAGCCGAAGCAGCCGTCCCACCACTAAGGTTGACGCCGGTGGCATCATTCCTTTGGGCGGCTGAACCTTTCCCTATAACTGGGACTTCTAACCTTGCAGGAACATTCGCAGCGGGAATGGTAGATCTTGTCACTTTCGCAGTATCAGTAAAGTTGTCGGGCATCGAATCCGCAACTTTCTGAAGACTGAGAATACGTTGCACTTCTAGCTCGGATTGAGCTGTGCGGGGATCTTGATGAGGCAAGGAGGGAACACACCATACAATTTCCTGGCGTTCAACTGGAATTGTTCGATTCCTCTCTCCCCCTAACGATGGGAAGTTTGTCTCATCAAAGTGACAATCTGCAAATCTTGCAGTAAACAGATCTCCTGTCAAAGGTTCCAAATAGCGGATAATTTTAGGCGATTCATATCCAACATATATACCTAATCATCTTTGCGGACCCATTTTAGTATGCTGTGGAGGCGTAATTGGCACATATACCGCACAACCAAAAATGCGTAAGTGTGAAATATCAGGCTCATATCCAATTACCAACTGGTACGCACTAAACGGTTGATTGGCAGTGGGTCGAAAGCGAATAAGTATAGCCGCATGCAAAATTGCATAACCCCAAGCAGAAATCGGCAAGTTGGTGCGCAATACCAATGCTCGGGCGATAAGCTGTAACCGCTTAATCATAGCCTCGGCAAGGCCATTCTGCGAATGAACGTGGGGGACAGGATGTTCAACATCAATCCCAATCGACATGCAATAGTCATCAAAAGATTTTGACGTAAACTCTCCAGCATTGTCCAATCTTAATGACGAGATTGGGAAGTCGGGGTGGTTAGCCCGTAACTTGATGATTTGCGCTAGGAGTTTAGCAAATGCAGCGTTTCTCGTGGATAGCAGAGCGACGTGTGACCATCGCGTCGATGCATCAACCAGAACCATAAAATATCTGAATGGTTCGCACTCTGGTTGAATAGGTCCACATATGTCCCCTTGAATTCTTTGTAAGAAGCGAATATTTTGTGTTGAGTCTTTAGCAAAGGACGGAGAGGGTATCAACTTTGCTAGTGAACAGGCTTTACAAAACGATTTATGGGCATTAGAAATTGCCACAGAAGCCTCGGGATTTACAAGAGATGCACCGTCAACTTTATCAGGGCGTGCGATCTTTAGTCCCGGTGATACGGTATCAAGCTCACTCACATCAATGCCGATATCGAGTGGTGCTTCCAATCATTTTCTGGACTTGAAAAACGGATGACCATGTGAGTTTTTCAAAATGCGAATCATCATGTCGCGTCCAGGGTGATCGAGTCGGTCATGCCATAGTTGGTATGCTTCTAATCACACGATTCGTGACTCACGGATAGATTCAATAACCCTTATTGTAGTCTGGTATAAACCACTACTTAGACTCATAAGTTTCTCGAGAACGCGGCGTCTTCCGCATTCTGCCAGAGTAACACACAAAAATTCTGTCCCATTCTCACAATGTGTATCAAGGTGATAACCGTTGGCACGGATGTCCCTAAAACTTAGCAAGGTTCGATTTGCTCTTGGGGCATAGTGAGCATTTGTGACATTAATATGCGTACCATTAGGTAGCAAGAAATGAGAAGGTCCCCTCCCTTGAATTACTTGGGAGGAACTAATCATTGTTGTCACTGAGGATATGTATGGCACAATATCCTTGAATAATTGCCTATTCCGAAGAATAGTGTGGGTTGTTCCACTATCAGCAAGGCACTCAATTTCGCCACGAGACATCTATAATAAGACATGAAACTCGATTAGTCTTATGATTAGAGACATAGCGAAAAATCATTAACATCGAGTTTGGGGAAATTCGACCAAGTTGGGATCAAAGTTAGCACAATCGCTGGAAATAATTTCCGCGCAACTTGACCTTTGTTCACTAAAACAGCAATAACTTCTTCGTTAAGAAGGCTATGGACGAACGGTCAGTTGTTTTGGAAACTAAACTTCTGTATATTTCTGTCTATAGGTCGTGCACTTTCTGGATCATTAAACTCAGATTTCAGTGCTCGTTTCAATTTGCTATTTTGGTATTTCCCTATTGTTGAGTGATAGAGCAAGGTTGAAGCCTTTTTCAAAGGCATTATTGTTGATACAATACTATGGAAATATGGCCATAGGAGCGTTTAAATACTTTAAAACGCATCTTGGTTTTCGATTTATATCTCTACTAATGATCCTTTCGGTAACTCCAACTTGGTAGACTTGCAGAGAAAATAGGAATGTCGATCTGACTAAAAATTTGTTTAAAAACCACTGATTCCGTTTGAACTCTCAAAGCATAAACAAATACCAAGGAGGATGCGCCTAGTCTTGATCAAAAGTTTTGATGAAATCCTACCAATGTATCAAATTTTTAACCAAGCAATTCATTGCTAGCAATTATTTTGTGATAAACCAAACATGCTTTCGAAGGGAAAAAATAAAATTCGTCTTTTGCACAATCACAGCAATTAAAAGAATTTTATTCATCATGGCCAATTTTATTACATTCATCAAAATCCAAAGTAGTTCTCGGAAACTAGAAACAAGACAAAACATAACCAAAGTGTAAAACTAGTCAAAGTCGGCAACATCCATATGTTGGTCTTTGTCCGCAATGGTGAGAGGAGGGATCTCAGTCTGGATCTCAATATGGTTCACCTCCGTATTCTCATATTCTTCCATGTAATACGACTCTTGAGTCACATATTGTTTATAGTGCTTGTAGTAAGCTTGGATGTTCTTTGGCGCTTTGCAATTGCGGTAAGTATGCTTCTTCGATCCGCAAGTATAGCAATTTCGGCCTTCCTTTGGAGTGGTTCCATTCCCGGCGGCAGGAGGCGGCCCACGTGGTTGGGTTCCACTAGGTCCCGTGGCCGAGCCACCTTGCCTCTTCCACACGTTGGAACGACGACCTCATCTTTTCCCTCGCTTGCTCGAGTCATGCATCCGTGGTGCTTGCAAAAACTGAGTAGCGTTGCCTTTTCTATTTTGTCGTGGTGCTTTCCTGTGAGTAGCCTGATTCACTTCCGGAATCGGCTTCGTACCAGCTGGGCGCGCATTACTATTGAGAATAATCTCATGGTGCCTTTCTTTTTTCGCGAGGTGGGAGATAAGGTCACTAAAGTTCTTAATTCTCCCTTCCTCATAGGCAACGCGCAGCTGATGAGCAATTACACTTGCTCCCACGGGAAACGTGTTAAGAGTCTTCTCGATCAAATCTTGATCAGACTTCTTGACACCACAAAAACCAAGATCAGCGCGAAGATCGAGGATAGCTTGATTATAGGCTTCCACATTCGCATAATCCAAAAATTGGATTTGCTCCCACTGAAGTTGCAATTCGGGGAGGCGCTGATCATGCACATTATTAAATTGTTGTTCGAGTGTATCCCATAGATCTTTGGGAGTTTGCAAGTTCATATAACACTTTTTCAAAAACGGATGTATATGTCTACGCAAGTACATCAGTGCATTAGCCTTGGTTTCCTCGCTCGGTTCTTGAGCGGTAAGCTCGTTAGAGGGAAAGATGGTGGTGGTAAATCTCTTTCCGATGAACGTCAAGCGAACGTCTGAGACCCACCAATGGTACTCCTTACCAGCATGGTCAAGGATGTCGAACTCCGGATGAACATTGGAGCTTTGTGCCATCTACAAGATATAAACAAGAGGAAGTTAGTCTTCTTGGATTTTCAGTGACAATGTAAACGGTCACAATCGATGCTTTTAAAAGCGTGTAACATAACCGTTACTCGATTTACTTCCCTTAATTGTTGTTTAGTAAAGTCGACAAAAAACGGCGATATCAGATCGCACCCAGATACGTGGTGTATGCAACAACCACAAGTATCGACTTTTCAACAATTCCGTGACTCTCCCAGAACCGTCACACAGTTTTCTTCGACACGCAGAGATACCGACTTCTCTCGCGGTCTCATCCACCGCAAAGTAGCGTGGGAGATTAAGAACCCAAAACCCGTGTCCCCAAAAGAAAAATTCCCAAAGGAGAGAATTGAAATAGGGACGAGTCAGATAATTACCTCGATTATAAAATTAGGCACGTGCTGAATCTGTGGTGTGCTTCGATCTACCGGTTGGTACTCGATGCGACGACGTGAAACCGGAGGCGCAATTTTGGCGGCTTCCGAAGATAAGTTGATGTTCGGGTTTTGGTCCGAGAGTCGGAACCGGGTCGGACTAGGCTGGACTGGAGCTGGTCGGTGGCGGTCGGCGGCGGCGGTCCGGCGGCGGAGGCGGAGGTCCGGCGGCTCTGGGCAGAGGCTGTGCTGGGCGGCTTTGGGCAGATCTGGGCGGCGGAGGTCCGGCGGCGGAGGCGGCGGCGGTCCGGCGGCTCTGGGCGGCGGCTGTGCTGGGCGGCTTTGGGCAGATCTGGGCGGCGGAGGTCCAGCGGCGGAGGTCCGGCGGTGGAGGCGGCGGCGGTCCGGAGGCTCTAGGCGGCGGCTGGAAGCGTGGCAAAGAGCTGGCCATGGCACTGGCGGTGAGCAAGCGGCGCGCAGCGAGCGGCGGACGATGGCTGGGCTGGGGCGGTGGTGCTCGGCCGATTTCTTCCTTTTTTTTTCATTCGAGCTACGTGCTGATAACGTGTTTGAGGAGAAAAGTAAAGACAGCAAATCAATTGTATTGATAACAATGAATAGAGGGGCCTTTATATAGGCATTACAAAGAGAGTCTTTCCATACATAGGATTCCTAGTTAAGGTAAGACATCTAACAGGATCCAACTACTTATGGAAGAGTCCAGAACCTTCCATAGCTCTTATCCCCCTACAACTAGTATTAGGTAAGACACCAATACGGGAAGGATTTCCCGGAATATATATATATATATATATATGTGTGTGTGTGTGTGTGTGTACGTATGTGTTTGTGTATAAGTGTGTGCTGTGTGTGTAGTGTATATATGTGTGTGCAGTGTGTGTAATATATATATATATATATGTATATGTATGTTAAGGTGTGTATGTGATAATATATATATATATATATATATATGACGGGGAAGATGGAAATGAGGACGAAAGTTGGATAAATTAGTCTATGAACGAATTCATATATTGGACTTATGGAATGAACCCGAGGTTGGACCTATATGCGGGACAATCGTTAAGGATTTTGAATTATGATTCCCATCATTAATTAAATCGAGATATGGATCCGGGTTGATTATCGTTGGTCGTTTGATCCGATTAATAATTTAAAGAAGCTCAATTGAGGTAATATATTAGCCGACTAATTACCTTATAATTATAAGATATTAAATTGGACCCTTATAGTAAATTGTCTATTATATATTTATAATAAGGGTTGGGATTTCAATGGATCGACCGGGTGAGCCGTGGTCGTCGGAGTTTTCGGCATCAATTATTGAGGAAAGTATTTTTCTTATACGATTTGTGTCCTGCAAATAGAGTTTACATGTTGGATTTACGATGGTTGGTCTACCCTCGTGAATATGATTCGTGTGAATTGATTATGATTTTGATTATTTTGAACGTTGAGGGCTTTAATGATACCTCTTCTTGTTTAATGTTGTGGAATCGTGTATTCCGCGTTAATTGTGTTGTTGTGTTGCAATTGATTGTTCATGATGGAGGTATTGTGACGAGTATGATAATGGTGTCGGGTTAGTGGCCATCTCTAGTAAGTATTCTTAATGAACTTACATTCTTAGCATATTAGTATTGCATGGGTGACGTGTGTGTGTATGCTCACTACGGGTTAGATCTGACAGGGTCTCGGTAGGGGTCCACATAGGCGTGGATCTGCGAGCTTGCTTTTAACTACTACGGGTCAGATCCGACGGGGTCTCGGTAGGGATCCACAGCGGCGTGGGTCCGCGGTTAATTGTGGTGCAAATGTGTTTTGGGTTATGGCGTTTCCGAAAACGAGTGTTTTTTTTGAACGGTGATTTCATTATTGCATGCATTGACTAAATGTGTAAGAGGTAAGTTGTTCATTTGGCCTACTTGGCTAGGATGGCACTACAATGTTTGTCGTATGTGTTTAGTCCTTTAGTTGTGGGGTTTTGATGTTGGAAACGGACCTTGCTATTGTTCTCGTGTACTGTGATTTGATGAGATTTGGGATGAGATCCCAACGGTTTTATAAAGGTCGTTTTATGGAAAGAGATTTTGGGCCGAGACCCATTCGTCTTGAAATGGTTATTTTTCAACTAAGTGCTTGAGATCCAACAAGGTTTCTACTTTTAAAAATCACCGAGATGAGGAATTTATTTTCAAACACTTCATTGATTGCTTTCTGATTAATAAAACCTCTCGGGAAGGCTTTGGTAGTATATTGTCGTACTCGATTCGTGATTTCTATTTGTTACATTTCGTATGATTATGTACTTGCACTAGCAAAATAGTGGAAGTTTGCTAACCCCAGAGTAATCGGGGGATGGATGTCTGTTTTGCATTTAGGTTTTGGGGAGCATAACAGAGGGTTGGCACGAAGGATGATGAATGATGATCGATACTAATCACAGGAGGATTCGTACGATGTTCTTTCGGTCTAGTTGTAGTTTTATTTTCCGCTGCAGTACCTTCCCGTTGCACGAGAGTGGTTTATTTTGACCCCTGCGTGGGCACGTATTGGGATTTAATTGTATGTATTGATTGGAAAGACCAAATCAGTCTACTGTGTCTTTTTAGCCTTAAAGGCGATGTTGAAATGTTTAATTGTGTTACCAGCCTGGTAGATCGTTGAGAGAAGGGTTTACAGCGTGTAATATCTCTGAGTGGATTGGGGGTGTTACACCTACAGTTGCTTACATTGAATTTTTGCATGTGCAACAACTACAGCTCGCTGTTTCATATTTGCATGGACTTCTCATTGTTAGTGCGGGTTATTCCTCCTGATCCATATTTTTATTGCATGTCTTGTTGGAATTTCGATACGCATATGTTTATTCAGTTCTTGCCAGAGGATAGATAACAATCTTCATTCATTTTATGTATTTATCTCCCTCTGCGATGACTAGAGTCTGCTCCAACTATATACAATACCCTCATACATACTGCCGTCTGATTATGGGGTTGCGTATTTCATTATTCAGCATTGTGAGATCCGCAAAACTAGAGGTCATTTTGAGGTTGCTTGGCTCGATTTTTTTGGGGGCGAAACAAGTTATATACCTTTTAAATAAATTATTAAAGTACTTTAGTCAAAACCACATTTTTTAAAGTTATTTTTTTATTTCTCTTGGATCAAATCTAGAATATTGAAAATTTTGGTTCGGGGTGACAATGTAGGGTCCGAAAACTACAGTTTTAGGGCTGAATTGCATTGGTGTTTGAACATTATAATGAGGTAGTGTGCTTGAGTTTATCGGCTGGAAACGTGACATGACCCCACAAATCTCCGAATGGAGCCTGGGTCTAAGTAGGTGTAACAATGCCCCGAATAAGAAATTATATCATTTTATGTTCCACTTATTTTTGTGGTAGTGATCCATGTTATTTTCCTCAGTGGCCTGCCTGTATTGATCTGGGAGAACATATTATCTGCTCTAAAAATTGCCATTCTTCGTTCATTTTCCCGTATCATCTTTGGTATCCAATCAAACCACTTTGTATAATATCTTCTCTATATTTTGTTTTGATTCTTGTTTTGCTCCCTCTACTCATCTGCGGGACCATATTATCTGCTCTTACAATCGACACTCCTCATTTATTTTCTGTATTTGTCTTCCCCGGCGATGAGGGGGTTCTGCTCCAACTGGCTGCATTCTCATATATGCTGTCATTGAAAAACTCTACCTCATCTCAAAATGAGGTAGAGTTTTTCAATGTGCAGCATTGTGAGAGTTGCACAGGCCAGAAATATTCGACCATAGCATTCGGTCATAGATAGCGCTGATTCTCATGCCGTTGTTATTCAGATCAAATATCTCTTATTTAAATATATAGTTAATTGTTGGAGGATGGTGGGAAATCTAATATATTTTGTACTCTGTTATATTGTTCGCTATTTCGTCATGTATGCATCTTTATATTGTTGTATATTTCTTTAGGGTCGGGTTTTAGCTTCTTCAGCATATCAGTTTTTTTATTTTGGTGGCTTTAGTAAGTAGCATGTTGAATATGCAGTTTTTTATTCGGATGGACAGATTCCTGTTCGCGACCGATATCAGCAACCACTTTGTTATTTCTCATCTAAAGGTATATTTTTCTGTCAAATATTTTTTTACTCTGTTTGTTCAGCGTATACATATATTTCCAATAATTGTGGCTGCGTTTGTTTAGAGTTTTTCTCTCTATGTTGCAATGTTATTATTGTTCTCGACATTGTAAAAAGCCACAATCTACAACCAGCGTTCTTCTATGTATATATGTTTAATAATACACGCATTTTGTGTATTTACAACATGTATAGGTGCTTAATAATACACGCGCTAAAACGCACATCCTCATGTATTCATTCCTCTCCTTTGTGATGTCTTCTCTTCGTTCTTTCTTTCTTTCTTTCTTGTTCGCTCGGCTCTTGCTTCGCAAAGGGTCGCTTTTTTGGGTAGCGTTTTTGTTTCCACTTCACTATGAGTTTACCTTCTGTATTTCTCATTTCGTTTATCTTCTTCCTTGTTATTCAATCTCCTGCTTCACAGAGGTTCATCCTTTTATTCGGGTTTTTGCCTTATTTCCTGATTTACGTTCTCTGTTATCCATCTTTCGCTTTTTAATTGCTAAATATATGTTTATTTTATTTTTTCATTCACTGATGTGAGCCTAAATTGTACGTTATTTTCTGGCTGGGTTCCTCTTCTTAGATCTGCGATTTGGTGACTAATTGACGTGGGTTTGAAAATTGGAGATTTTTTTGATATTAGATCTTGTGGCGATTGAGTTTTAATGATGTTGAATTTTGAAAATTAAATATGGTTCTGTGCTTTAGATAGAGATTTTCGGTGTTTGTGTTGAAGTTAGGTTTTAGAGTCTTGTGTTGTCTGTCAATCAATAGTGTACTTCATTGTTGGTTTAAAATACCCGGTAGATATTTTTTTTTCATAAATATCTCTGTGACCGAAAGATCGAAAATGTGTTGTCTTTCAGAAATTGTTGTCAGATTGTTCTAGGAAATGCAGTCTGCTATTTTTGTGTGAAATGATAACCTCGATAAATTAATGCTCGATATATATTGTGGATGAATATATTTACA
Source organism: Orobanche coerulescens (assembly GCA_033398695.1). NCBI lineage: Eukaryota > Viridiplantae > Streptophyta > Magnoliopsida > Lamiales > Orobanchaceae > Orobanche > Orobanche coerulescens. The sequence continues at coordinate 102,293,025 of CM065818.1, forward strand.
AAATACCTAAACATATGAATATATTTTGCGGACGAATGGTGCCATTGATGTGATCGAAAATCCTTCATCACTGTCATTACCAATATCAAGACCCCAAAAACATTCCTTGAAGTTGAGCTGCAATTAAAAAAACCCAAACTGTTCAGATAAGCCATTTAGGACTAATATTAATATAATACAAGTGTTGTCTGCTCAAAACAAAGCTCTCAACCTCTGCAAACAAAACCCAGTTCATTTTCTTCACCAAAAGAATCCCCCTGCACAGGCACGCCCATGGTAATAAAAAGTAATACACATAACCCCAGAATATTTTTGCCAAGACAGCTAGAGATACAAAAACAGATATGAGAGCGACCACTGCTCGGATAGAAAATTTATGTCTGAAACAGGCTATCTTTTACATTCCTCAACTAAACCAAACAGAGAAAATAGCCCCTAATTAACCAAATCCATGTTGGCCAGAATCATCACAAAACGGAGACCTAAAAAAACGGATTTTTGGACCATTTTTGCTGTGGCGAATGGAACTGCCCTGAATCAAGCGTAGCAGACAAAAGTTTCAACCCTTCGTAGGAATTTTCAATCGCTGGATTCAATAATCAGGAAGCGATTAGCGGAAGGATAATATGAAAGAAGCGGAAGTCCAAAACGCAGCAAACGAATAGAGAAGTCCATGTAGATACAAAAAAACGAAGGTAAGACATACATTGCATTTCCAGCTGCCGCCAGTGCTAAAAAAAATCCAGTACTACGGGACTCAAGTTGACCTGGCTTTAGTATAAAAAGACCCATGTAAGTAGACACAAAAAGTAGTACCTGCCTAATAATTGAATATTAAAAAAATTTGGCTCGCAAATAATTTTTTTCTACAAATTATCTGATTTGATTTGACCCAAACTCAATTTTGATCTTTGAAGAAAAATCATTTTAAAAAGAATAATAGATTTTAAAAAAATACATGAACTGTCATAGGAACATGACGAACAAGTCCAAATATAAAAACGTTGCACTTTAAAAGAAAAGAAAAACAAAAAAATTAACATCACTATTTTATTAAAATATAAAAAAACAATTATCTATAACTTACTCGTAGCATAGATATATGCCGTTAACATAAGACCCAATTTTCTACATCTTTTAAAGTAACAATTCTATTTTTTTCCTTTCCTTAGTAATTTAACACAGGAAACCTTATTTCTTTGTAAAACAATACTGTAAATAACGAACAGAAAACAACACTCATGGACAACCCCGTGCATCGCACGGCCCCAAAACTAATATTATTATAATCTTAAAACTGATCTTATTCCGCTAAAAGAGCAAAGAGAAAACCCCTCTTATAATGATCGCTGGTTGTAGCCGCTAGCGATCGAATGGCTTGGACTGATTTTAAGATGAAATGGGTGGTTGACGTTCACAATTGGAATTCCTAACACTAAGTAGAAAAATACCATTTCACATCGGATATTTTAGATCGGTTCTATAATAATCGATTTAAAAAGTGACGGGGCTAATTTCTAAATCGATTTTAAAATAACCGATCTAAAAAATCCGACTAATCCGAGATTTCTGGTTGTCAGTCGCGGGTTTGCAACTATGGAGGTGTTGGATGCGGCTGCGATGGGCCGCAGCAGGCCACTTTTCTTATTATTTTTTTTTTTCGTTTCTGCGTTGTTCCGTTTGGGTTGGGTGATTAGAAAAATGGGTAATGATTCCGATGAAATTTAAAATGTCGAGCTCTGACTGATTTGAGGGTTGTTTTTATAAAATGAGCCACGGGTAAGGTGAATGGTTGTGTGGTGAAATAAGATGTTTACGAAACTAATAAGGAAGTGATATATAACAATTACGAATCATTCACCTTTTTATGATTCTGCATAAAAGAAAATTGTGTTTATTTTCTAAATTATTCAGCATTTGAAGACTGTGTGGTGAAGCGAGTGGATAAATGACCTCTTTGAATTATTAGTATCGATTTGTGTATAGTCCGTCGAAAATCGACGGGTAATCACTTTACATTATAATTTACAAGTAAAAACATGAAAATAATTTAATATTTTGTTAGGATTCAGCCACTTGCAATCGTACCGCAGCAAAACACACCAATAAATAGAAATAATGAGGATGTGATTCAACCACCCAAACTTATTTAGAATTTATGTACTTGTACTCGTCCTCGTCCTAACCCGATTGAAAGATACTTATTTAAAATCTTAATACCGATATTCATCACAAACTCGATTAAAATATGGTTTTATTACACATTTATATCCCAGACACCTATATAATATTTACTAATTACTCAACGTATTTAAATTTATATAATTTAAATAACTAAACATAAGTTGCTATAGTAATTGGTTAATCCGTCTCAATGAAAACTCAAACATTGTAAAATAAATAGTAAGAATAAATATTATAAATGACAAAATATTAAAAGTTAAAAACCTGGTATATTTCTGGAATTATACAATCTTCAAAAACACTTTAAGCTTATATACCTATACTTTAATGCGAGATTCAAGATTTTAGATAAATAAGAATAAATAAAAAATCCGCATGTAGGAGAGAGTTAATGTGGTATTCCGAATCCATATTGCTATTAGATACTTTAAATATTTATTTGTAAGTGAAGAGAATCGAGTTTATATAAACAAATAAATATAAAAATAATATTTATGCTTATATAAATTAGATATTAAAAAATATGTGTGTACATATTTGGGCCAATTAAGTTTAATTAAAGCTTTGTCAAATTTAATTTTCTAATAAGTATAAAATAATTCGTTTAGCCAACTCAATGGATGACCAAATTCAAATGGTGGTGTTAAATAATTATGTATGAAATACACATTTATTTTAAATATATATTTTGTAATTCAGTGAGTGGAGTGTCATTGAAAATCAAGATGGGATAGAAGATTTAAATAAATAAGAATCTAGCAAATAAAAAATACCACATATGAGAGAGTTAACATGGTGCTCCGGATACGTAACAGTATTATATATATATATATATAAAATAAGGGATCTCTCTTTTTTAGTACAAAACCATAAAAATAACAAGCTATATATCCCCATTCATAAGAGTATAATTTTTTGATACCAAAATATGTTAAAAGACATTATTACCCTTAAAGTTTACCACTAAAAGATAAAAAGCATAAAAAATAGAAAACTAATAAAACCAAACAATAGTAATCTAAATGGTCTCATAACACAATCTTTCTCTCTCTTCCAAAAAAAAATATCTCTCTCTCTCTCTCTCTCAAAACCTGAAACTCCCCAGTGAAACCCTATTGCCGGTAAGAAAATATCGAACTCTGACTACGACAGAGAATCTGAAAACGATAGAAGTTCCTCACACACTAGTGACACTCCATTTGAAGAGGCTTTCGTCACTGCGCCGCCGGTTAGTGCAATTTATTAACACACGATCGTGCAACGACGGTTGTTCAGCATCTCATGATGGTACTGAAGAAGATGACACGATCGTGTGCACGATGGTCTTTCGTGGCACGATGATTTGCACACGACCATTGTCGATCGTGTGAGCCGTCATGGGCAAGAAGACCAAAGACTTCTGCCTTGCACACGATAGTATGCACTCGATCGATGCCAGTCGTGTTGCACACGATGATCTTCACACGATGGGCATCGATCATGTGCATGTCATCATGTGCAAGCAGTGGCATTTTTTTGTTTTCCTAAGCATTCTATCACGTTCTTATAATTTGTATGTATATATTGCAGACTGGTTGCGTATGGAAGAGACCTACATTGCGCTTTATTACACGGCAAGTGAATCTTTACATACGGGAGGCGATATTTAAAGAGATAATTGAGACACTAAGAAGTACGGGACACAATTCTGCAGTTGGTGATCGAGCTATCGAGAGCTTGACCGAGGGGGTCCTGTGTAACACCCCGAGATATTCAGGATTATTATAGCGCCGTAAATCCTTGATGTGAGGATCTACTAGGCTAAGTAATTTAAAACAACATTAATAAATGTCAAAGGCAAAGTTCATTAATACATTACAGGTCTGGAAAATGTAAACCGGACAACTCCCGCTAATAAACATCAAATACAACTAGCAACAACAACGTACTCGAGTATTTTATTAAAACAAAACACAACAAACAAACTCGCCCGGCCACAAACATCACTCTGCACCGTCGTCATCATGTAGCTCTAGTGGTTGTTCACCTACCCTCCTAGATCCTGAACATAAAATAAATGTTCACCCCCGAAGAAGTTAGCACAATGATGCTAGTACAAGTACGATAATTATACAACAGTGATTTATTCAACGACCGCTGAACAATAACATCAATAATATCCACAATGATAAGAAAAAGTTTCCCCAATGAGAAACAATAACAAGATAATGCACAACACAACGTATCAATCTCAATATACTCGTGGTATTCCAACATTCCAGCGCACACAACATAGATTGCCATGATGATCCCGTCGGACCAACACATGGTGGAAGTACCCGCCCAATGATCCAGCGCACACAGCTATTGATTCCCATGATGATCCCGTCGGACCAACGCATGGTGGACAAAACAATCACAATACATATGTACGACACATAACAACATAACCGACATCAACACGGATAAACATAATTAATGTACTTGCCTTAGAAATATGGCAAGAAATAAATACTTCAACGACTTCAACAAACTCGAAGGCCGCTCCTTTGATCAACCGTTCGCAAACCTCGAACCTTACACAAAAGGAAATAACGACAAACTCAACTTATGCAATAAGGCTATCACACGAACATGTTAAACGTTCCGTCAAGCGACCAAACTAGTTATTATCATACGAGCGATTCCCGGTTAATTACTTAAACCACACTACGTCAAACGAATACCATACTACATGAGAAACGAAGGATCGTAATGGGATAACACGATGATATCTATGGATTTCAGCATGTTCAAAACGTCACAAACCACATTCCAATTATGCCCATCAACTCTAATACACGTTTTGGTTATCTAAACGAATTCATAACAAGGTAAGTATGTTCAACCAAATTCTTAGCTAATCCCACTTATGATTCTCGTTCTTCCGCAAATAAACTCATCTTATCCAAGTTCTAAGTTCACCATGATCGTTACAACAAAATCGTATCGTCCTAGCCATTCATATGAAGATTATCAATCCAAACAATCTTTACAAATCCTGGATTATACTTGAAGAACAATTTCTACGTTCATCATTTCGAATTCACCCAGTCTAGGTGATAACATAATCGGTTCATTCATCATATAAGCATCACGAAATTATCATCTCCATCATGTAATCATCACGAAATCATCATCAAGGCAGGTTATAATTTCGAAAATCACATTCTTATGATAGGCATAATCAAGGTTCAACTATCACCAATGAAAAATCTAAGTTTAACCAATCAAATCCTCCTAAAATTTGTTGATCATTTCATAATACTCAACTAAACTCAATAACCTCAGTAGAATGCCCATAATCATCACTAAGACATGAACTCTAGGTTGGTAAAGCATCACATACCTTAATACGGAAGAAAACAACAAAACACTAGCTGGAATCCAACATCGGATGCTTGAACGCTAATCTGCAATGCTCCACGTCTTCAACAATCACATTCAGAGGCTGATATGAGGGGTTAATATCATGGGGGTAACTCTATAAGTCGAAAAAGTCGGATAATGGATGAAGGGTAAAGTGAGAAATGAAATGAGCGTGGTGTCATATATAGGAATTGATCTTTAGCGTGCGCTATTTCCCAGTTTTAGCGTGCGCTAACGGGCTCCCAGTCCACTGTCTCTTTCTATCTTCTGCCTTACGTATGTTAAATAGCCTTTACGTATGTTATTGCAATAGTTAGCGTACGCCAACACCCTCTCCTAGCGTGCGCTAATGACTTTACGAAGCTTACTGACTTCAATGTACTCGACTTTAGCGTGCGCTAGCATATCGCCAATAGCATGCGCTATGCACTATTGACTCAACTTTTCTAAAAGCCGTCCAAGTTCATCCCGACATAATCTTATCCAAATCCGCGATCCGATCTCATCCGCTGACCCTTGTCTTATTCATGTTGACCGCACATAGCGTACGCTAAGTGTCTTTCTTTAGCGTACGCTAGCTCATACATATTAGCGTACGCTACATTAACTGGTTAGCGTGCGTTACATACGTATAGGTACATGCATTCATTAACGTCAATGGAATCATACCCTTGCCATTACTGGACTATGAATTATGGAGGGTCATACTTTGATTAATAATACGACATTCGCAATGTCACAAGGTTCAAATACTGATAAAATACATATCAAATATCCGGGTATTATATATTCTCCCTCTAAAAAGGTGTTTCGTCCCGAAACTTAAGATGAAAATAGTTCCAGGTATCTTGACTTCATACTATCCTCCATTTCTCAAGTGGCTTCTTCGACTCCGTGTCATGACCATTGAACTTTAACCAAGGATATTGGTTTATTCCTCAATTGCTTGACTCGACTCTCGAGTATCTTGATTGGCTTCTCCTCGAACGTGCCATCATTAGCTACTTCGATCTCTCCAAAATCGATGACATGGCTGGGATCCAGTACATACTTCCGTAACTGAGATAAATGAAACACATTATGAACATGACTCAATGATGGCGGCAAGGCTAACCTGTATGCTAAGTCCCTAACTCTCTCAAGAATCTTGAATGGTCCAATATATCTCGGACTCATCTTTCCTTTCCTCCCAAAACAAAAAGTTCCTCGGGTAGAGAAACTTTTAGAAGTACGTGATCCCCAATTCCAAACTCTAACGAGCGACGGCGCATGTTTGCATTAGATTTCTGCTGACTCTGGGCAGTCAACAGCCTTTCACGAATTAGAGCTACCTTCTCTTGAGTCTGTACTATCAATTTTGGTTCCGTCCCGATTAAGTCAGATGAATCATCCCAACATAAGGGGGATCTACATATTCTTCCGTACAATGCTTCGAAAGGTGCCATATTAATAGAAGCATGCCAACTATTATTGTATGTGAATTCAATCAACGACAGATGAATTTCCCAATCAGTCGACCAGTCTAAGGCACAAGCTCTCAACATGTATTATACTGTTTGAATAGTTCTCTCGGACTTGCCATCGATTTGGGGATGATAAGTTGTGATAAAGTTCAGATCAGTTCCCAAGGCTCTATGAACCGCTTTCCAAAAATATGACACAAAGCGACCATCCCGATCTGAAATAATGGTCTTTGGTGTACTATGCAATCGGACTATCTCTACAATAAACACTCATGCTAACCTCTCGGGTCCCCATATATCCTTAATGCACAAAAATTGAGCTGACTTGGTTAGACGATCAACTATCACCCAAATCATATTCATCCTAGTTCTGGTCTTCGGCATATTGGTGATAAAGTCCATCGATATATCTTCCCACTTTCATTCAAGAATCGAAAGCGGCTTCAGCATTTTGGTAGGTCGATGATGTTCAATCTTAACCTGCTGACAAGTTAAACACTTCAAAACGTAGTCTACCACATCTTTCTTCATGTTGCCCCACCAAAAATTTTGCTTCATATCTTTATACACCTTACTGGTGCCTGGGTGGATAGATAGAGCGTACTGTGAGCTTTCTTCATGATTGTCTGCTACAAAACATCATTATTAGGAACACAAAGTCGACTTTGGAATCTCATAACTCCATCTTCATGAATTACAAATCATGTCAGGGTCATCTAATTTCTTAGATTTGATTTCTTCGATTAACAATGAAGTTAATTCCATCACACACAGTTGTCCTTGGACTCCTTGTTTCCTTCACAAATCAACTCTCATCGAATGCTGGACTGGGATGTGAGTGTCTCCAACATTCGAATAGAAACGGGTTTGCGTCTCAGTGCATCAGCCACTACGTTCGCTTTTCCTGGATGATAAAGAATTTCCAAGTCATAGTCTTTAATCAATTCCGTACATCTCCTCTGTCGCATGTTCAACTCCTTCTGACTGAAGATGTATTTAAGACTTTTATGATTTGTGAGGATCTGACAGTGAGTTCCGTAGAAATAGTGTCTCCATATCTTTAGGGCGAAAAAAACAGCCGCCAGTTCCAAATCATGAGTTGGATAATTAACTTCATATGGCTTCAACTGCCGTGAAGCGTTGGCGATCACCTTCTCATTCTGCATTAATACACAACCGAGACCTTGATTTGAAGCGTCACTGTATACTATGAATCCTCCAATTCCTTGTGGCAGCGTTAGAATTGGAGCCATCATCAATCTCTTCTTAAGTTCGTGAAAACTGGCCTGACACTTCTCGCCCCATTCAAACGTTGGGGTTTTCTGCAGTAATCGAGTAAGTGGACTGGTAATTTTGTAAAACCCTTCCATGAGCCGACGATAATACCCAGCAAGTCCTAAGAAACTTCTGACCTCTTTCACGTTCTTAGGAGACTTTCATTCCAAAATTGCCTCGACTTTTTTGGGATCTACTCGGACCCCTTCTGCTATTACCACATGACCAAGGAACATCACTTCTTTTAGCCAGAATTCAAATTTTGAAAGTTTAACATATAAATGCTCGCTCCTCAAGAGGTTCAAAACGATCCGTAAGTGCTGCTCATGCTCTTACGGACTCTTAGAGTAGACCAAGATATCATTGATAAACAAAACTATAAATTTATCCAAGTACTCTACGAATACTAGATTCATTAACTACATAAACACAGTAGGCGTATTAGTGGGACCAAACGGCATCATTTCAAACTCATAGTGCCCGTAACGAGTTCTGAATGCTGACTTCGGGACATCTGATTCCTTAATCCTCAATTGATGGTATCCTGATCTCAAATCGATCTTAGAAAGCACTGTCTCTCCCTGCAACTGGTCGAACAAATCATCAATCCGTGGCAACAGGTACTTATTCTTGATCGTCATCCTGTTTACCTCTCGGTAGTCTATACACAATCAAAGCGATCCATCTTTCTTTCGAACAAATAGAACCGGTGCTCCCGAAGGCGAAATACTTGGTTAGATAAAGCCTCTGTCCAAGAATTCTTCTAGTTGCTTTTTCAGTTCATACATCTCAGTAGGTGACATTTGATACGGAGCCTTAGAAATCTGTGTAGCTCCCAGCTCTGGCTCGATGGTAAACTCTACATCTCATTGTGGAGGTAGTCCAGGCAATTCGTCAGGGAACATGTCTGGAAATTTGCTCACAACAGGAATAGATAAAAATCTCTACTCTTCATTCTTCTTTCTTCATCGCATAACACCAGTACCCTGTACAACCCTACTTTAGTAGTTTGACGGATTTCATAGCTTTGATCACTTTCCATGAGCTTCATGGTCTCCATCCTTTGAATAGTAATTCAGATCCATTTTCGGCTATCATCGAGATATTCCTCTTCCAATAGTTCATAATAGCTCCATATAGGTTAATCCAATCATCTCCAAGAATTAGGTCATCTCTTTGAATCTCTACTACGATCATATTTGAAGGCCAATCTTTCCCTCCAATTGTTACAGGAAAATCTATAGTTTCTAAATTGCCCACAATTCTTTCCCCACTCAGTAAACCCACAATATAAGGTTTATATTCATGAAAACAAGAAATGCTCAAACGATTAACACAATACAAGGATATAAACGAGTGTGTAACCCCTTATCGAACAAAACACTAATTGGTTGTGAAAGGATCTGAATGGTACCTGATGCAATAGCTGCATTCTGATCATCTGCCCTCCTCATCATATAAAGGCGTGGAGGAGCGGATCCTGCACTTGATGCTCCCTTTCGGTCGAACTGTCCTCTGCCTCTTCCTCGACCAAAACTCTAGGGTGGCTGGACACTATGATGCGTCTGTGGGACACTCGCCTCTTTCTGGGCCGAATGTGAAGTAAGAGCTCCAAATAGTTTAGTGGCATCCTTGCAGAACATCGCTCGATGCCCTTCCTGTCCGCATTCGTAACATGTCACCATGGAATGAAAACAGTCACACCACAAGTGTCCTGGGCGACCACAATCAAAACATTGTTTTGTCGTATCAGTAAAGACTGGTACAGATCTAGGGTTCCTTCCGGTTTTAGATTATTGTGAAGGTTTCTGGAATGAGTGGAAAGACGACTGAGCCTTTCGGGCCCCACTACTCTTATGTTCTGAAAAAACACCAACGAACTTTTGCTTCTGGGATTCGGAAAACTTTTCCATAGGTACTACTTTCATTTCGTATGCCAAAGCTTTGTCTTGATACTGGCGGATAGTGGTGCATTCAAAACCTGACATGTACCTCTATATCTCCGGCTTCATTATCATGTCTAAATGAATCATCATTTTCACATCAGTTCTGACTAGATGTCGAACAAACGCAGTGGTTGATTAAATGTCTTAATCATTTAGGCTACATATTCGTCTGTCAGTTGTGGGAGAAGAACTCTCGAACTTTAGCTTCTCTCACCGGGCGAGGAAAATACTGAGCTTCCATCATAAGTTTGAACTCTTCCCAATCATCATCATGATCGATAGGTCGGATAGCTTCCCACCATTCAGACGCTTCCCCTGTTAGGAAATATTGGGCAATGAGGGCTTTCCGGTCGTCCGGGCAGTTAATCCCTACGAATATTTTCTCCAGCTCTCTCATCTAGTGATCCCACTACGGCGTCTCGAAAAAACCATCAAATTTCGGTGGTTCATGTTCTCCACCTCTTGTAGCCATCTGTCTCCCCGATTTCCCAAGCCTGGGATGCCTTGCTGTCTCTCTCCCGGCTGAAATCCTACCGCCACTTGCATTCTATCCACAACTTCAACAAATTGGGTCATTTGGTTGACCAATTGATGAAGGATATCGGGAACAGTAGGTTCGGCATTTGTTTCCACAGTTTGCTCTCGTTCATTGTTGATGGATTCTTGTTGTTCGCCAGCATTGGAGTTAGCCTGAAACTTCTGGAATGAGTGGAAAGATGACTGAGCCTTTCGGGCCCCACTACTCTTATGTTCTGAAAAAACACCAACGAACTTTTGCTTCTTGGATTCGGAAAACTTTTCTATAGGTACTACTTTCATTTCGTATGCCAAAGCTTTGTCTTGATACTGGCGGATAGTGGTGCATTCAAAACCTGACATATACCTCTATATCTCCGGCTTCATTATCATGTCTAAATGAATCATCATTTCCACATCAGTTCTGACCAGGTGTCGAACAAACGCAGTGGTTGATTAAATGTCTTAATCATTTGGGCTACATATTCGTCTGTCAGTTGTGGGAGAAGAACTCTCGAACTTTAGCTTCTCTCACCGGGCGAGGAAAATACTGAGCTTCCATCATAAGTTTGAACTCTCCCTAATCATCATCATGATCGATAGGTCGGATAGCTTCCCACCATTCAGACGCTTCCCCTGTTAGGAAATATTGGGCAATGAGGGCTTTCCGGTCATCCAGGCAGTTAATCCCTACGAATATTTTCTCCAGCTCTCTCATCTAGTGATCCCACGACGGCGTCTCGAAAAAACCATCGAATTTCGGCGGGTGCATGTTCTCCACCTCCTGTAGCCATCTGTCTCCCCGATTTCCCAAGTCTGGGATGCCTTGCTGTCTCTCTCCCGGCTGAAATCTTACCGCCATTCTATCCACAACTTCATCAAATTAGGTCATTTGGTTGACCAATTGATGAAGGATATCGGGAACAGCAGGTTCGGCATTTGTTTCCACAGTTTGCTCTCGTTCATTGTTGATGGATTCTTGTTGTTCGCCAGCAATGGAGTTAGCCTGATTTGACAGCGAATCAGGAATAGAGGGTGAAACTTCTCTCTCAGTATTTCTACATCCACATCCACGAATGCAACCGCGTCTACATCCTCCTCTCAACATACTGTAAGCATACGTACTCAATATGTAGGAAACAATATCGTTCTACGTTCAATTATCAAAAAGGACATAATATGTAAAGGACAAAATTAGAGTTTAAGAAACTTACAACCACTGTTCACATGAAGATGTAGGCAGTACAGTGATGTTATTCGCGGCCGGTTAACTCAAAAAGACACACCTAAACCCTAATTTAACTTAACGTCCAAGATATCCATAATCTTAGCTCTGATACCATATTCCGTAACACCCCGAGATATTCAGGATAAGTACAGCGCTGTAAATCCTTGTTGTAAGGATTTACTAGGCTATGTAATTTAAAACAACATTAATAAATGTCAACGACAAATTTCATTAATACATTACAGGTCTGAAAAATGTAAATCAGACAACTCCCGATAATAAACATCAAATACAACGTACTCGAGTACTTTATTAAAACAAAACACAACAAACAAACTCTCTCGACCATAAACATCACTCTGCACCCTCGTCATCATGTAGCTCTAGTGGTTGTTTCCCCATCCCTGGATCTTGAACATAAAAAAATGTTCACCCCGAAGGGGTTAGCACAACGATGCTTGTACAAGTACGATAATTACACAACAATGATTTATTCAGCGACCCCTGAACAATAACATCAATAATATCAACAATGATAAGAACAAGTTTCCCCAACGAGAAACAATAACAAGACAATGTACAACACAACATATCAATCTTAATATACTCGTGGTATTCTAACGATCCAGCGCACACAGCATAGATTCCGATGATGATCCCGTTGAACCAACACATGGTGGAAGTACCCATCAAACGATCCAGCGCACACAACTATAGATTCCCATGATGGTCCCGTCGGACCAATGCATGATTGACAAAACAATCACAATACATATGTACGACACATAACAACATAACCGACATCAGCACGGATAAACATAATTAAAGTACCTGCCTTATAAATATGGCAAGAAATAAATACTTTAACGACTTCAACAAACTCGAAGGCCATTCCTTCGATCAACCGTTCGCAAACCTCAAACCTTACACAAAAGAAAATAACGACAAACTCAACTTACGCAACAAGGTCTATCGCACGAACATGTTAAACGTTCCTTCAAGCGACCAAGCTAGTTATTATCATACGACCGATTCCCGGTTAATTACTTAAAGCACACTACATCAAACAAATACCATATTACATGCGAAATGAAGGACTGTAACAGGGATAACATGTTGATGTCTACGGATTTCAGCATATTCAAACTTCACAAACCACATTCCAATTCTGCCCATCAATTCTAATACACGTTTCGGTTATCTAAACGAATTCATAACAATGTAAGTACGTTCAACCCAATTCTAAGTTAATCCCACTTATGATTTTCGTTCTTCCGCAAATAAACTCATCTTATCCAAGTTCTAAAGTTCACCATGATTGGTACAACAAGATCGTATCATCCTAACCATTCATATGAATATTATCAATCCAAACAATCTTTACAAACCCTGGATTATACTTGAAGAACAATTCCTACGTCCATCATCTCGAATTCACCTAGTCTAGGTGATAACATAATCGGTTCATTCATCATATAAGCATCACGAAATTATCATCTCCATCATGTAATCATCACGAAATCATCATCAAGGCAGGTTATAATCTTCGAAAATCACATTCTTATGATAAGCATAATCAAGGTTCAACTATCACCAATGAAAAACCTAAGTTTAACCAATCCAATCCTCCTAAACTTTGTTGATCGATTCAAAATGCTCAACTAAACTCAATAACCTAAGTAGAATGTCCATAATCATCACTAAGACATGAGCTCTAGGTTGGTAAAGCATCACATATCTTAATACGGAAAGAAACGACAAAACACTAGATGAAATCCAACACTGGATGCTTGAACGCTAATCTCCAACACTCCACGTGTTCCACAATCACATCCAGAGGCTGATATGAGGGGATTAATGTCCTGAGGGTAACTCTCCAAGTCGAAAAAGTCGGATAATGGATGAAGGGTAAAGTGAGAAATGAAATGAGGGTGGTGTCCTATATATAGGAAATGACCTTTAGCGTGCGCTATTCCTTAGTTTTAGCGTGTGCTAATGGGCTCACAGTCAACTGTCTCTTTCTGTCTTCGGCCTTACGTACGTTAAATAGCCTTTATGTACGTTAATGCAATAGTTAGCGTACGCTAACACCCTCTCATAACGTGCGCTAATGACTTTACGAAGCATACTGACTTCACTATACTCGACTTTAGCGTGCACTAGCATATCGCCAATAGCGTGCGCTAAGTACCGTTGACTCAACTTTTCCAAAATTCGTCCAGGTTCATCCCGAAATAATCTTATCTAAATCCGCGATCCGATCTCACCCGCTGACCCTTGTCTTATTCATGTTGACTGCACATAGCGTACGCTAAGTGTCTTTCTTTAGCATGCGTCATCTCATATATATTAGCATACGCTACATTAACTAGTTAGTGTGCATGACATACGTATAGTACATACATAAATTAACATCAATGAGATCATACACTCGCCATTACTGGACTATGAATAACGGAGGGTCATACTCTGATTAATAATACGACATTCGCAATGTCACAATGTTCAAATACAGATAAACTAAATATCAAATATTTAGGTAATACATATCAAAGTTAGGAGAAATGGGAGTACAAATATTGCCCTACATCACTTGATTGCCCGCCACTTGGAGGGTGATCAAATCCCTTCGGATGAGTCGTGGTTCCAGGTTTGCGGGATCACCATTCGTTTTACGGCCCGTGATTTTGCCATGATCACTGGGCGGCACTTTAGCAACTCTTCCTTCCATCCACTGGACGACCATCTCCTTCGGTCTGATGGTATTCTCCACAAAATACTCCATGGCAAAAATATTAAGGTTAGTGTTCTACCAATGCTCGAGATTTTGGTAGAGACATAAGAGATTATGTGAAGGTTGTCAATTTTCTTATATACTACTACTTTATCCTATGCCGTGATGACGTGATGGTCGAGACATGGGCATGGGCATTAGTTGAGGATTTCTAGCAGTGGGATATGTTTCCTTGGGGTTCTTATGTATTTGGGGTTTTGTCTTACTACATAGACAATGTTGCCATGAAGGAGGGACAGGAACATAAGGACTATCATTTCTATGGTCCGGTTTGGGCTTTACAGATATGGTTGTATGGGATAATTCCTTCAGGATAATTGTGTGGAATTCGAGATAAATCTGTCCAAGTTCCCCGGTGTTTGATAGGACTACGAGGAAGATGTTATGGGGATTTCACTCATTTCTTCGACGAAAAGGTACCTAAATTTATAAAAGTATTTTCTTCTGACTTCACTCATCTCTTCAACGTTATGTGATTTTACTCTAACGGTATGCTTTAATGATTATTGTTGCAGCACAAAGTACTTCCCTCTTTACTCCATCTGGAGAAGGATGAGGACGAGTACTACTACCTGAGTTTTGAGAATGGCTCGCTATATGATGTTAAGTTCATAAAGCCTATAAGAATAGCTATGAAGAACAAGGAGGATGAGTCTGTGCCAAAGCCGAGAAAGAAAGTTATGGATAGGTTGAAGAAGGCTGCCGGGAAATTGATTACACATGAGTCGGCACATAAAATGCCGAAGCGACGTCGACAGAGTACCCCACTAGTAGATGGTGCAGAGACATCTGACCAGGAGAGGCATCCAGAGAGGGTGCACTGTGTCCATGGACTTCCTTATTCGGACCACACCCAGGACATGAGTAGGGATGGGTACTTGGATCGCCATTTGAATGCAATCTTGTATGACGAGTATGTGACAGGATTTATTGCTTGAGTTTATCGCTGGGTGCTTTCTGGGATCGTGGATTTCTTTGGACCTACGCATAGGCGTTCTAGGAGCCCGTTGCACTACTCTAGTAGGAACCATGATAAGTTTTCCGATCGGCCTCGTCATTCTGCATCTATTAGCAGCATCCAGTGGAGGATTCATGACCCTCCATGTCACTCAGTCTCTGGTGCAACCCACAATCACCATTCTCAGAGTCATCCTAGTCACCATTCTGCGATCTAGCATAGTCATCATTCTCAGATTTAGCATTCTTTTGAGCAGACTGAGCACCCCCTTCAGCCGACTCTGCGGTTTCTAGATTATGAGCATCAGTACCAGCCATTTAACGCACCGTTTCAGCATTATGGTATGATGTTTGATTGGTTTCAGGACGAGTATCATTATAGTATGATGTTTCCCATCCAGAGTAGTAATTCTCAGTAGCAGCCTCCATTTCAGATCGACCATCCAGTTTTTCAGATCGAGCAGCCGATTGTACAGGTCTCCGATTGTTATAGTGTGAGAGGGATGCTGAGGGTGATAAAATTGGTGAGAGTGCTGGGCCGCAGCAGTTGGGTGAGTGTAGTCTTCCACCGCGAGTGAGTCGATCCTCTGCTGCTCTTTGGGAACCTTTTATGGTGGCGCCTCCAAGAAATAGTGAGCATCTGAAGAAGTTGTACCTACAGTTTAGGGAGAAGCGACGTGATGCTATTCTGCGGTGTTTGGAGACTGGTCACATTCTGACCCAGACATTATTTGACCGGATAAAGTCTAGCTATGAAGACTTTGACGCCGAGGTGATAAATTGTTATGTGCTTGCCACTCGAGCGAGGCTTCGGAGGGGAGTCCGTAGTGTTGGTGCTGGTAGAGTTGGCACTATACTTGCCGGCTCCCAATTTTACGCAACTTCTATAAATTACTCGTCTATATATCATTGGTGTGATGTGGAAGTTTTTTTTATTTTGTGGTTTGGCTTGTAGTTAGTTGTGGCCAACGAGTTTGAAAAATATCCGATTTAGATGCAGAATGACGAGGCCGATTGGAAAACTTATCATAGTTTTTCTTTAGCATACGCCAGCTCATACATATTAGCATACGCTACATTAACTAGTTAGTGTGCATTACATACGTATAGGTACATACATACATTAACATCAATGGGATCATACACTCGCCATTACTGGACTATGAATTATGGAGGGTCATACTCTGATTAATAATATGACATTCGCAATGTCACAAGGTTCAAATACAGATAAAATACATATCAAATATCTGGGTATTACATCCTGGGGCGTTTGATTAAAGTTAGGAGAAATGGGAGTACAAATATTGCCCTACATCACTTGATTGTCCGTCAGTTGGAGGTTGATCAAATCCCCCCGGATGAGTCGTGGTTCCAGGTTTGCGGGAGCACCATTCGTTTTACGGCCCGTGATTTTACCATGATCACTGGACTGCAATTTGGCAACTCTTCCTTCCATCCATAGGACGACCATCTCCTTCGGTCTGACCATATTCTCCACAAAATACTCCATGGCAAAAATATTAAGGTTAGTTTACTGCGGAAAAAGTTCAATGCTCGAGATTTTGGTAGAGACATAAGAGATTATGTGAAGGGTTGTCAATTTTCTTATGTACTACTACTTTATCCTATGCCGTGACGACATGATGGTCAAGACATGGGCACGGGCATTAGTTAAGTATTTTTGGCAGTGGGATATGTTTCCTTGGGGTTCTTATGGATTTGGAGTTTTGTCTTACTACATAGACAATGTTGCCATGAAGGAGGGACATGAACATAAGGACTATCACTTCTATGGTCCGGTTTGGGCTTTACAGATACGGTCGTATGGGATGATTCCTTCATTTAGAGAATCGTGTGGAATTCAAGATAAATCTGTCTAAGTTCCCCGGTGTTTGATATGGACTACGAGGAAGATGTTATGGGATTTCACTCATTTCTTCGACGAAAAGGTACATAAATTTATAAAAGTATTTTCTTCTGACTTCACTCATCTCTTCAACGTTATGTGATTTTACTCTAACGGTATGCTTTAATGACTATTGTTGCAGCACAAAGTACTTCCCTCTTTACCGCATCTGGAGGAGGATGAGGATGAGTACTAAAACCTGAGTTTGAGAATGGCTCGCTATATGATGTTAACTTCATAAAGCCTATAATAATAGCTGTGAAGAACAAGGAGGATGAGCCTGTGCCGAAGTCGAGAAAAAAAGTTATGGATAGGTTGAAGAAGCCTGCTGGGAAATTTATTACATACGAGTTGGTACATAAAATGCCGAAGCGACGTCGACAGAGTACCCCACCAGTAGATGGTGCAGAGACATCTGACCAGGAGAGGCATATAGAGAGGGTGCATTGTGTCCACAGAATTCCTTGTTCGGACCACACCCAGGACACGAGTAGGGATGGGTACTTCGATCGCCATTTGAAGGCAATCTTGTACGACGAGTCTGTGATAGGATTTATTGCTCGAGTTTATCGCTGGGTGCTTTCTGGGATCGTGGATTTCTTTAGACCTACGCATAGGCGGTCTAGGAGCCCGTCGCACTACTCTAGTAGGAGCCATGATAAGATTTTCGATTGGCCTCGTCATTCTGCATTTATTAGCCTCGTCATTCCACTTGGTATCAAGGTGACAAGAAAGCCGATTTACAAGGGTTGGAAAATTCCTAAATCCATCGAGGACTTCATGACAGGTCTTGATACGCCAAATGCAGTTCCTTTAATACCCGAGATCTTCGTTCCAGTTTCGTTGAGTTTTTCTGTGGATTATCGGATTAGCGTTGTCCATGTCTTTGGAATGTTGTGCCACGTATGGTCCTGTCATGAGTTGACACATGTTTGATTTCCGTTCCAGATCATTACATGAGTTTTTGACTCATTTCAATGTAGCGCACACTATCACTGGTGGTGTAGCGCGCGCTACTGTGCTATTATTAGCGCTCGCTACCGGGCAGGTGGCGCACGCTAACACTACGTGATAGATGGCCTACAACAACCCTGAAACTGTGTCACCATAGACCTGATTTGGTGTTGCCTTAGCCCCGAAAAGGGCAAAGGTAACACCAAAAGTGTGTTGTGTTCTCAGCAGTTGCCTTTAACCACAAAGACAACATTCGAACGGCCTAAGGTAACACCCTATTCTCATGTTACCATAGGAGCCTATGGCAACATATTTGGCACCCTATTGCAACATTTTATCTGTGTTGCAATAGACGTTATAATTTCATAAAATAGATACCAGATTGTGTGGGGCCCACCTGTGGGGCCAACCTGTGGGCCCATATTGTGGAAACGTAGTTAATGCAACACCAGATGATAACAACTGCAACCCAATATGTATTGAAAAATATTAACCAATTTCAACACACTAACTACCTATTGCAACACCTCAAATGAACAGAATAACAATATAGCATTTAAATATTTCATTTCCCATAAAAAACAATTCTGCATCATTAACCTAGCTATAGTTAAACCAACAAGTACATCAATCCACCAAAAACATCAACCAATCCATTACATCAACCAAATAGACAAATGGAAAATTGTTCAAAAGAGAAGAACAAATGGATGACGCTATGGTCTCCTGTAACTAGAGTGTCATATTCTTGCATAATTGGAGTGCCATATTCTCGCACAATTGGAGTGCCATCTTCTCGTGTGTCACCAGAAAGTGTTGCACCAATATCAATTTTCAAGTCAGGGTTGGCTTCACCTAATTTTTTCAGAATCCATGTCAGGTTGTGCTGGACCTTCTGATTCACCTTGGCATCCATTTCTTCATTGACCCTGCCATGTCCTGAAACAAGTGCAAAGACACAATGTGAATTACTGAACAGACACCACAGAGTGTTTTTCTAAACGAACATGACCCTACTGGTTAAATAAAGATCAGTGTACGTTTCACTATAGGCAAAGGAAACAACATTACAACATCTCAAATTGCTGACATCCATTCGTTGAATGTAACGACAATGTATTGATGGTATCAACAAGTTTGTCCATATCCTTGGAGGAGGAGGATGTTGAACCTCAATTATTCATATTGTTCTAGGTATAAAAACAGCTAACTCTGAAAATATGGACCTCAATTCTCCATATTGACCCTACTGCTCTCGAGTTTTTTTGCGTATTTAAAAAACAACTAACTCTGATAATTATAAAAACCACCCTCGAGACTTGATTTCGTCTTCGTTTTTTCGCAGCCATTAGTTGGCTTGATGGAGTTTGCTGGTTAAGTTAAATATTTTGCGTTCACCACCCAACTTTTCGAAATATATTACAAATAACCCCATTTTAAAAAAAAGGTTAATGCATAAAAGAAATAAAAAGGTTAATGCATATCTAGCATTTACGAAATCCTTTCATTGTTATCAACAACGCCACAATATTAAACTAAGCTAGCCAATCAACTTTCAGATCACAATCTAACACAATTAGCAATCACGTACTTTTTCCCTCACGAGGTATATGCTCTTTCCAATCAATAGAAGCCTTTTTCGCTAGGTCAGAAGGACTATTCTTCCCCTGAAACTGGAAGATACATCTAGCTAGAATCTTAATTCTGGCCTCGAAAGATGTATCACAGCAGAACGAAAAAAATAGTATATTAAAAACAAAACAAAATAAATGATATCAGTAAACACTCACTTGACTCACAACGCAAACACTTTTTTCCTCATTCTGCCTGGAAGCACAAGATTGCACGCTCTGATTCCCGTTTGTAAGCCACGGTTGTACCCCAGCATTATTTTGTTCCCCATTCTGCTGCAAAGGGGTCACGGGCTTTATATTGTGGGTCCCACTTGACAACCATGTTTGTTCTACACTACTTTGATCAGCCATTTGTTGCATAGGCACAATGGACTGCACCTTTTGATTCCTAGTAGAAAACCAAGGTTGTCCAAAACTTGGAGCATCCATCTGGGGCATAGGCAGTTACTGGGCTGCGGGGCCCACATTTATTTGTGGTTGGCAGCCAGATGATGATGAGAACTGAGTTTTTTTACAACAAAAAAAAGGATCAAATATAAGTGGTGGTAGATGATAAACTTGCTACATTAACCAATTTAAACATGGAATAATTACAAAACCTATCCATGAGGTTTGGCAAAAAAAAAAAAGGAGAAGCTAATTTTGGAAGCTACAAAAACCACCCTTGAGGTCACATCGGAATTACATTTTACACCGGTTGTTAGTGCAGCAAACATAATTGCTGAGGCCATTAAATATTTCTACAACTACATCCCTAAACTTCTCTGAATATTGCCAAAAAATTGTGTTGCATTATACATACATCCCATTTTTTTTTTAAAATGGGGTTATTTGTAATATATTTTGAAAAGTTGGGTGGTGAATGCAAAATATTTAACTTAACCAGCAAACTCCATCTATGGATCTGTTCATATTTCATATTTTTAGTAAGAAGCTGTGTTAAAAATTGCTCCTTCATAAAAATCTTCAAAGATCCTAAATCCTGAACTTATTTCTAAAATAGCTCATTTTTCAAGAATCCAAACGGCCCTCCAAAACACAGTATATATATATATATATATATATATATATATATTCAGTAAATCAAGAAAATTAAAACCATAATAACAGATAATCTGAAGGAAGAAAAACAAGAAAAGAATCGTAAAATCTTGAAAACTACCTCTGCATGCCAAGCTGAACAAGCTCATCGATGGCGGAATCGAAACACTCTCGATCTTGCTTCTTCGCCAAAAGCTTAACCTCCTGAATGACATGGATCCCCAACCGACTTCAGATCTGGCGAATACATATGCCCAATCACTGATTCAATGAGCCTTTTCGTCTCTCCGTCGACAGTTCCAAAATCCTCCACGAACTTCCTCACCGTCCTCATTCACAAACAAGATATTCGTTAATGGTTTGGTTCGCCGGAGATGACAAAGTATAAAGGTAGGGTTAAGGCGATATAGATGAGGGGCGATTGAGAGATAAGAGTCTGTCTCTGTGTATACTGTATAATCGTATATAATTAATGTCCGTGTACATATGCATCACACATCAGTAAAACTGTGATGTACAAGATTCCAACATCAAACAATCAACTAGAGATATACACTTTAATGACACTAATTTTATGACGTTTTGAGATAAACGTCATTGTAGGGGACTTCCATGACGTTTAGGACAACAAACGTCATTGATCTAAAATATGGAGCGATTGTATGACGTTTTACCAACGTCATGCTTGATTCGGGTTTTCATGACATTTTAGTTTTGTCATCAATTGTATAAGTTATCAATAATGTTTTAGAAACGTCATGATTTCGTTATATCATGACGATTTACAACAGTTATGTATTAAGTTTCAATGACAATTTTCAACTGTCATGAAATACTATTTGGGTGATGACAATTTATTTCCTTCATAAAAAAACAAGGGGCCATTTGCTAAATCTGAACCAAAATATCTGGATGACTTAAATTTCTGGATGGTTATGATTTCTGGATCGTTAATATTTCTGGATGTTTGATTTTTTTTTTTTTTTATGAAATTGGTGGATTGAACATCAAAATAAGTTTGATTAATTTTATCTTTTAATGCTAACACATGAATATATCCAAATAAAATTTAACAATAAATATCATTGTCAAAAAAATTAAAATTTTAAACTTAATATTTATTTTATCAATTTTAAGCCCATACCAAATTAATGTCTATTTATTTTTTATTTTTTAAGACTTGGGGTCTATTTACAGAATATAATTATGCAATATATGTATACATAATAAAAAACAAAAAGGTGTGTGCAAAAAGGCTTCTGTGTCATCGCGCAAAAAAAACCCTACCCTATCTCCTCCTTAGTCCTCACGAAACGAAAAAAAGTTCTCTACCAATTCGGGCAAAAAAAAGGGAACCACTGTAATATCCGCAATTTTCGATTTTCGGTACATTTATTTTTTTGGCCGAAGTCCGTTTTAACGACTCGCTCATGACCGTTTCGTCATTCTGAGAATGATTAATTCTACACTTTTTGACATCCGAATTCGTTTCGGAGTCGTTTTGTTGAGTTCCGTGCTTTCTAACGACTTTTCCGCACTTGAGTTCGGTTCTTGCGAATCTCGTTCGAAACTGCTGTTTCGAGTTTCCCGTAAGTCCGTTTAACCTTGTTAGACGTGTTGTGAACTTCGGTTTGGTTATTCGATAACGTATCGTGATTTCCGGGCGTTTTGGGCCATTTTGTAATTTACCCAAAGTTACGGGTATATGTATCTGTAATTGTTGTCTCGACCCGTTTCTTGGTCGCGTATGACTAATTATGGTATTATGTTTTCATTCCGGGTCGTTGATGTTGTCCGCGAACTTTTCGTCGTGTTCGCTCAGACGTTTTCGAAATCGAGTCGCCGAGCTCGACGGCCGCGGATCGCCGACGGCCATGGATCGGGCCGGACGGTTGTGGGTTCTGGCCGGATGATTTCGGGTACCGGTCGGACGAGTGCGGCAGAAACCGGCGTAGCGTACGCTACGACCGGAAGTCTGCGCGCGCTAGCTCGGCAGGTATAGCGCACGCTAGCTTGGTCGACCAACGCACGCTATCAGGCCGGACAGTGGGGTTTCTGAGGTTCTAGACTCGGTCAGGATCGGCAGGTAGCGCACGCTACTGTCGGTCGTGGCGCACGCTAACCGGCAGGGGTAGCGCATCCTGTCGGCCGACTAGCGTACATTACCGGGATGAGTTTGTTAGTCCAGTGGCTACTGGACAGGTCGGCTAGCGCGCGCAGGCTTCCGGCCATAGCGCACGCTAGCGGGAGTCGGGCGGTCGAGTCATGGTCGACAGAATTGTCGGTGGTGCCGGGTCATGCGGGCCATGGCCGAGAGTGCTCGGCCGATACTGGCCGATAGCGCACGCTAGGCCGGGAAGGCTAGCGCACGCTAGTTCCGCCAAGATAAAAATGATGCAGCCAGTGACTTTCTCGGTCATTTTTCATTTCATTTCCTTCGTCCGAGGTCAAGTTTTGAGGAGACGAAACCATGTTGTTGGACAACAAATCCATGAAGTTTCGAGTTTATATCACCGATCAATCATCCTATAACATCCTTCGATCCAAATAATCAAGGTTAGATCTTTAGAACCCTACTTTTGGGTAGATTTGGGGGTTTTCGCGTTTTTGTCCGATTCGTTCCGTTTTGTCGATTAATTCATGATGAATAGGATTAATCTTGTTGGTATTCTTAGTTTCCCTACGGATTCATGGTATATTTCGTGATTTTTACGGAATCGAGAGGGTTGGTTGTGGTCCGCCCTCGTTGTTGTTTATATGCGAATATACATGAATCGTAGGCGGGTTTTTGGGTGTATTCCGATTCCGTATTCATTTAGAAATGGTTGTGATTGTATTCTTCGAATCGTTAGGTTCGGTTTCGTTGGTTCCTAGCGTTCGTCGGTGACTTTCCTTTCCGTTCGTTGCGTCGTCAATAATTCAAGGCAAGTATCTTATTATACGACTTGTTTCTTGTGAATAGTAATTACGTATGATATGTATAACGATTTTGCTTGCCTCCGTAAATATGTTCCGTTTGAGTTGGTTGTGTTTTCCGAAATTTGAAGGCTTTGTGATAATAGTGATATATTGGTATACGTGTTAGGCGTTGTGCCATTTGTGCAGGATTGCGATGTACATATGAGATGGTTGTACACGTGTTTGTTCAATGTATTGTGTACCGAATGTGTGTTGTGTTGGTTAAGAGTCGTTGTGATGATCATGATGTTTGTGTTGTTTTGGTTTACATGCTTGATTGTACATTTCGGCGTAATGTGGAATGACTTGACATTTAATGATTATGAATTGTGTCGAGTCGATGTGTGTGTGATCCAGGTAGGGTCTGACGAGGCCTCTGGAGTTCGGTACATGATGTGTACGAACAAAGTGTGTGAACCAGGTAGGGTCTGACGAGGCCTCTGGAGTCCGGTACATGACGTGTACGGACAAGGTGTGTGATCCAGGTAGGGTCTGACGAGGCCTCTGGAGTTCGGTACATGATGTGTACGAACGATGCTGTAGCCGGGTAGGGTCCGTTGAGGCCTCCGGAGTTCGGTACATGATGTGTACGAACAGTGTGTGTGGTCCGGGTAAGGTCCGTCGAGGCCTCCGGAGTTCGGTACAGGATGTGTACGAACAGTGTGTGTGGTCCGGGTAAGGTCCGTCGAGGCCTCCGGAGTTCGGTACATGATGTGTACGAACGGTGTGTGTGGTCCGGGTAAGGTCGGTCGAGGCCTCCGGAGTTCGGTACATGATGTGTACGAACAATGATCGTGTAGCAGTGATTGTTCGGGTAACATTTTAAATATGGATCTCGGACTCATAATGATATATTATTTTGTATGCTTTGAAATGAGAATCGGGCTAAGGCCCTAATGTTTTCGAAAAGGTTTTGTAAATTGGGACTCGAGGTCCAAAAGAATTTCTGTTTTAAAAATCCCCGAGATGATGTGTTCCTTTTCAAATATCTCTTACTTGAGTTCGAAATTCTAAAACTTCTCGGGAACATTTTGATAATTGATTTCCGTATTAAATTCGTAGTTGCTATTTGCTTGTTACATTTCGTATGGTTTGATACTTGCACTAGTAAAACAGTGGAGTTTTACTAACTCCCGAGTATTCGGGGGGTGGATGTCTGTTTTGCGTCCAGGTACATGCAGATTCAGGGGAGCACTCACAGGATTGGCATGAGAGGATGACGAGCTGCGATACTAATCATGAGTCAAGAGTTGTTTGATTTTTGTTGTGTTGTCAGAGTTGATTTCAGTCTTCCGATGTATTGTATTTTACCCTGCGTGGGTAATGTTGTTAGTCAGTCCTGTTGATAGAGTTGTGTGACCTCATCGGTCTGTGTGTTTATGTGTAAGTGACCTTAACGGTCTGTATTATTATATTGTTTGACCCTGGCCGGGCAAGCATTTGGTTGTTTATGGACGTTTAGCCTGGTAGATCCTTGCGGAAAGGGTTTACGGCGTGTAATATTCCCATACGGTTTTGGGGATGTTACATTTATGGTATCAGAGCTTAGGTTGTGGAAACCTAGGCTGTCGGGTCGAGTCAAGTCGTGATTTGTCGAGTAATGTGTTGTCTTGTCGTTCGAGTCGTTAGGTGACAAGTTGAGTTGTGCGTAGTCACAACGTGTCGGTTATGTTGTCGGACGAGATTAGTATCGTGGGCGACCGTCACCTCCGTGCGACCTGTGGATGTAAGTCTCCTCTTTTATGCGTAATACCTGTGTATCTCGATTTTTATCTTAGTGAGTTAATTGCGGTGCATAATTTTATTTACCTAATATTGGGTAATATAGTTGTGTTTATTATTCGTGGCACATAGTATGTGTATAGAACTGTGCACGTTATTGTTTTATCTTTGAACCACCGGGTGGGGTGGTATGTTGTGAAAGTTGTAAACCTTGATGGGTTTCGAAAAGGTACCGACGGTAGAGTTTGTGAGAAACTCCGATGAATGATTTTGCCATGTGCTTAAACTTGATACCACGAGATGCATTTGATTGAATTGGCGACCCTGGTTGCCATTTGAGTATGTGGTTTTAAATTCGATTGTTTTTGGAATGTTGTAATTTTTCTGATATGTTCTGTTGTTGTCTCTGTGGGTCGTTAGCGCACGCTACGCTTTGCGGCTAGCGCGTGCAAGAGTGCGTTGGTAGCACGCTAACGGGAGGATAGCGCACGCTACCTGGTAGTTCAGAGCAGTCCAGGAGCTATTGGACTGGGTCTGAAGTTCTCGTTAGCGCACGCTAACACTTGGGGTTAGCGCACGCTAACGGTGTATTTTAGTCAGGAGTTTTGTTTGATGCCGCGATAGCGCACGCTAACCTTAATGATTAGCGCACGCTAATTGTGTCGATATAAATCTTGGACACCCGCCTAGAAGTTGCATTTTCTTCATTTCTTCTTCTTCCTCTATGAGTTTGAGACGTAGATTTTGAGCGGTTTGATGCGTGTGATATGATGTGTTTAAGTGAATGCTGATACGTGCGAATTTTGGGCATTTTGGCCTATTGTACTTTTGAAAAACCTTGGGTATCTTAAAAAAAAAAAATAATAAATAAACCTGGAGACGTACTTTTAAAATGAATTATTTTCTCACAGTGTTCTCAAGATGCCTACTAGCGCCACGCTATGTTTCAAGATTATTTTACTTTGAGGATCAAAATATTTTGAAATATTTCTAATGATTTAGAAATGCATTCGCTTAGACCCGAAGGTCGAATATAGCTGAAAGGTTTTAATTTAACTAAAGGTGTCTTCATTTTTTTTATCAAACGCAAGATGATTTTTTTTAAAAGTCTCGATGACGATGTTTGTACTACTTTTGATATATGATACTCAAGATCAACTGGTGCTTGCAAGTTATTTTTAAAAGATGGTTTTCGTTTTCAAAACCTATCACTCCTATTTGTGGTCCGGGAATATATGTGTGATGTTCGTACTCTCGTTAGGGTGTTAACCCCCGAGTTGTTGTTGAATTGGTGGTGTGAGCGTTGAGTCGTTCGCCACACAGTTTTCGTGGTAGCCTCTGTGAGGGGTGTGATATTGGTATTGGATGTTGTCGCCTCGTAGCGGTTTATGCATTATCGCATATATGCGAGCTGTTAGAGCTCGGGTTGGTATGATTGTGTGCATCAGTGTTTGTTCCGCGTTGTGTCGATTGCTTGTTTTTTTTTTACGTTGGTTCCATTGTTGTGAGTTTTGGGGGCGAGGTCAAAGGTAATACCCGTACTATTTTGACTTCTATATTTTCTCTTTCTCCAGTCTATCGATTCGCTCGTGTTCGTTAATACCTTATGAACTTGTTCTGTATTTCGGTTACATCGTCCGAACGAGCTGTGATCTTGTTGTGGGTCGATCTGGTTATCGATGTGACTTTTTGGGTTCAGTTCGATTCTTGTGAACCTTGTTCGGGAGTGACCTCATCTGGTTCTATTAGTTCTTTTATTCGAAGTGGATCGGATTTGGAACTCTTGTGTTTTCGACTCTGTCGACTCATTATGTTCGTTGACATTTCTGAGCTTGTCCTGCCCCTTGCTTTTGTTGATCGAACGAGTGTGGTATTGTTTTGGAATAATTCATTTGTCGTTGTGACTTTTCAATCGCTATTCCCTTTCCTGTGGATCTTATAGGAATGCACGTCTTGTTGTTCTCACCAGATCATCCTGGGAGTTGTTGTTTGAATTTTCTTATCCTTCGTGTTTCGAACATGATTGTTCGATTTTTGTTGTCTCGATCGTTGTGGTTTGATCGTTTGTTTGTTCGGTTTTGTTCTCGTTTCGTGATTGTTGAGCATTCAGGCTCCTTCCTAATTCCCTTAAGTTCGGGAAATTAGTCTCGTTTTCGATCTTCCAACCCTTGGGCGGTGGGATTCCGTATTTGTTCAGCGGTTGGCTCGCGTTTTGATTGATGTACCGTTGGGTTGGTCAATCATATTGATTTTCGTTCGTTGTGTTTTGTGATTGTCGGATAATTGACTTGGCTATATTATCCGTTTGATGGCGCTTATCATTTGTTGGTTTTATTATATCCCTAACGGCGACGTTGTGTTGGTCGCCGTGGAGCGTGTTTTCACGCCGTATATTCCTTTGCGTTGTTTGTAACATTTCGCCGTTGGGCGTTAGTTACGCATTCTTGTGTATCTTGTTGATTTTTTCCTGGCGGAATATTTCTTCCCCCTACTTGTTTTAAGTTTCGGGACGAAACTTCTTTTAAGGAGGGTAGAATGTAATATCCGCAATTTTCGATTTTCGGTAAATTTTTTTTTTCGGCCGAAGTCCGTTTTGACGACTCGCTCATGACCGTTTCGTCATTATGAGAATGATTAATTCTACACTTTTTGACATCCGAATTCGTTTCGGAGTCGTTTTGTTGAGTTCCGTGCTTTCTAACGACTTTTCCGCAATTGAGTTCGGTTCTTGCGAATCTCGTTCGAAACTGCTGTTTCGAGTTTCCCGTAAGTCCGTTTAACCTTGTTAGACGTGTTGTGAACTTCGGTTTGGTTATTCGATCACGTATCGTGATTTCCGGGCGTTTTGGGCCATTTTGTAATTTACCCAAAGTTACGGGTATCTCAGATTCGTAATTGTTGTCTCGACCCGTTTCTTGGTCGCGTATGACTAATTATGGTATTATGTTTTCATTCCGGTCGTTGATGTTGTCCGCGAACTTTTCGCCGTGTTCGCTCCGCACGCTTTAAATCGAGTCGCCGAGCCCTGACGGCCATGGATCGGCCGGACGGCTATGGATCCGGCCGACGGTTGTGGGTTCTCGCCGGATGATTGCGGGTACCGGCCGGACGAGTGCGGCAGAACCGGCGTAGCGTGCGCCACGACCGGAAGTCTACGCGCGCTAGCTCGGCAGGTATAGCGCACGCTAGCTTGGTCGACCAACGCACGCCATCGGGCCGGACAGTGGGGTTTCGAGGTTCGACTCGGTCAGATCGGCGGGTAGCGCACGCCATCGGCCGTGGTGCACGCTAACCGGCAGGGGTAGCGCACGCTGTCGGCCGACTAGCGTACGCACGGATGAGTTTGTTAGTCCATTGGCTCTTTGGATGTGCCGCTAGCGCGAAGCTTCCGCCAGAGCGCACGCTAGCGGAGTCGGGCGGTCGAGTCATGGTCGCAGATTGTCGGTGGTGCCGGGTCATGCGGGCCATGGCCGAGAGTGATCGGCCGACATCGCCGATAGCGCACGCTAAAGTCGGGAAGGCTAGCGCACGCTAGTTCCGCCCGATAAAAATGATGACCAACGACTTTCTCACCATTTTTCATTTCATTTCCTTCTGTCCGAGGTCAGGTTTTGAGGAGACGAAACCATGTTGTTGGACAACAAATCCATGAAGTTTCTGAGTTTATATCACCGATCAATCATCATATAACATCCTTCGATCCAGCAAATCAAGGTTAGATCTTTAGAACCCTACTTTTGGGTAGATTTGGGGGTTTTCGCGTTTTTGTCCGATTCGTTCCGTTTTGTCGATTAATTCATGATGAATAGGATTAATCTTGTTGGTATTCTTAGTTTCCCTACAGATTTATGGTATATTTCGTGATTTTTACGGAATCGAGAGGGTTTGGTTGTGGTCCGCCCTCGTTGTTGTTTATATGCGAATATACATGAATCGTAGGCGGGTTTTCGGGTGTATTCCGATTCCGTATTCATTTAGAAATGGTTGTGATTGTATTCTTCGAATCGTTAGGTTCGGTTTCGTTGGTTCCTAGCGTTCGTCGGTGACTTTCCTTTCCGTTCGTTGCGTCGTCAATAATTCAAGGCAAGTATCTTATTATACGACTTGTATCTTGTGAATAGTAATTACGTATGATATGTATAACGATTTTGCTTGCCTCCGTAAATATGTTCCGTTTGAGTTGGTTGTGTTTTCCGAAATTTGAAGGCTTTGTGATAATAGTGATATATTGGTATATGTGTTAGGCGTTGTGCCATTTGTGCAGGATTGCGATGTACATATGAGATGGTTGTACACGTGTTTGTTCAATGTATTGTGTACCGAATGTGTGTTGTGTTGGTTAAGAGTCGTTGTGATGATCATGATGTTTGTGTTGTTTTGGTTTACATGCTTGATTGTACATTTCGGCGTAATGTGGAATGACTTGACATTTAATGATTATGAATTGTGTCGAGTCGATGTGTGTGTGATCTAGGTAGGGTCTGACGAGGCCTCTGGAGTTCGGTACATGATGTGTACGAACAAAGTGTGTGAACCAGGTAGGGTCTGACGAGGCCTCTGGAGTCCGGTACATGACGTGTACGGACAAGGTGTGTGATCCAAGTAGGGTCTGACGAGGCCTCTGGAGTTCGGTACATGATGTGTACGAACGATGCTGTAGCCGGGTAGGGTCCGTTGAGGCCTCCGGAGTTCGGTACATGATGTGTACGAACAGTGTGTGTGCTCCACTGATCATGTTTGCTTTGACTCGCATGGTTTTCAGTTAACCAAGCAGCTTAGTGCGGGCGAGATTACCATCAACTGGGGCGATTATTCCAGGCTTATGGCTGTTGCAATGGGAGTCGTGCAATTAAAGATTAATGATAAATTAATAGTCCTCAATAATGTATTATTAGTACCGGATTTTAGAATAAATTTTATTTCGGTTTCTAAATTAAAATGCGATGGTTATTCGGTTTCTTTTGATGATGATGATGCCATTATTAGGAAAAGAAATGGTGAATATATTTGCAAAGGTATTTTTAATGATGGACTATATGTTATTAATACTGCACAAACTCCTATGCATAAATCACTTAACTCTTTGTCTAAACCTGAAAAGACAAAATAACCTTCAAGCATAAATGAAACATATCTGTGGTATTTACGGTTAGGGCATGTAAACCTTGGGAGGATTCAAAGATTGGTAGATGATCTCCAAGTTGAGTCATTTCCAATTTGTGAATCCTGCCTGGAAGGTAAGATGACCAAAAGGGTCTTTAAAACCAAGGGAAATCGTGCTCAGAATGTGTTAAAATTGGTTCATACCGATGTATGTGGTCCAATGAATATCCAAGATAGGGGTGGTTTCGAATACTTCATCACGTTTATAGATGATTATTAGAGATATAGATACATCTATTTGATACGACGTAAGTCTGAAGCCTTTGACAAGTTCAGAGACTTCAAGGCTGAAACGGAGAGGCGTCATGAGAAGAGTATCAAGTCACTACGATCTGATCGTGGTGATGAATACCTTAGTATAGAATTTTTTGGATTTCTTGGCGAATCAGGGGATTTCGTCCCATCTCAGCGCACCGGGAACTCCATAATAAAATGGTGTGGCTGAAATAAGGTATAAAACTCTTTTAGAAATGGTTAGATCAATGATGAGTTATTCGGATTTACCTATTTCGTTTTGGGGATACGCCTTAGAAACAACGGTGTACATTCTAAACATGGTGCCTTCAAAATCAGTTCCAAAAACACCCACTGAACTGTAGAGTGGGTGAAAGCCCAGTCTAGGACATGTTCAGATTTGGGGTACTCAAGCACATGTGCTGAATAAGGAAGATGATAAGTTGGCATCTCGTACAGAAGTGCAAGTGTTTGTAGGATATCCTAAGGGAACGAAGGGTGGCTTGTTCTATAGTTCCCAGGATCAGAAGCTCATTGTTAGCACCAATGCTCGATTCCTAGAAGAGGATTATATGATTAGTCACAAGCCCATGAGCAAGATAATACTGGAAGAGCTGAGGGGAGAGACTCCGTCTATACCAATCGTACAAACGCCAACTAACACTGCACCACGTATCGATTCTGAGACTTTTACACCAACTCAAGATTTGCCTCATCGTAGTGGGAGGGTTGTTCGTCAACCAGAACGATTCATAGGCATAAGAAAGTCTTCGAACTCAATCCCATGTGAAGATGAATCAGATCCTTGGACCTACAAGGAGGCAATCTAAGATAAAGATGCTGACTCCTGGCAAGTAGCAATGGGATCAGAAATGCGATCTATGGATTCCAATCAAGTATGGGAGCTAGTAGAGCTACCTGATAGTGTACAAGCCATTGATATTAAATGGGTCTACAAGCAAAAGAAAGGAGGGGACGGGAAGGTTGAAACCTTCAAAGCGAGGCTTGTTGCAAAAGGTTACACTCAGAAAGAGGGTATCAATTATGATGAAACCTTTTCACCAGTAGCCATGTTTAAGTCAATTCAGATTCTTTTAGCTATAGCTGCACATTTGGATGTGGAGATTTGACAAATGAATGTCAAGATTGCATTCTTGAATGGGAGTTTAGACAAGGAAATCTACATGCACCAACCAGAGGGATTCATTGCTGAAGGAGAAGAGCACTTGGTGTGCAAGCTTAAGAGATCCATTTATGGACTTAAGCAAGCATCTAGATCTTGGAACACTCATTTTGACGAAGTTGTCTAGTCATATGGATTCGTCCAATGTCCGAGTGAGAGTTGTGTGTATAAGAAATGCGATGGAAACGTATTGGTGTTTCTTGTACTGTATGTATATGATATCCTTCTGATTGGAAACAACGTGAATGAATTGTCAGACGTACGGGTATAGCTATCTGAGCAGTTCGATATGAAGGATCTATGAGAAGTAGGACACATCCTTGGAATCAGGATCTTTCGTGATTGGAAAAAAAGGATATTGTGCTTATCCCAGGCATCCTATGTTGATACAGTGTTAAAGCAGTTTATGGAGAAATCCAAGAAAGGTTTTCTACCTTACAGACATGGAATTCAACTATCTAAGGATATGTGTCCCAAGACACAAAAGGAGATAGATGACATGAAGATAGTCCCTTATGCATCTGATGTGGGAAGCCTCATGTATGTTATGCTTTGCACTAGACCAGATATCTGTCATGACGTAGGCATGGCTGCTAGATATCAGTCAAACCCAGGACCAGGACACTGGATTGCTGTCAAGCACATACTCAAGTACCTGAGAAGGACTAGGGAGTACATGATTGTATATCAATCAGACGACCTGTGTCCAGTGGATTACACTGACTCAGATTTTTCATCGGATAAAGAAAAGTCCAAGTCTACTTCGGGTTATGTGTTTAGCCTGGGAGGTGGAGCCATTAGTTGGAGGAGTGTGAAGCAGAAATGCATCTCGGACTCTATCATGGAAGCCGAGTACGTGGCAGCCTCTGAGGCAGCCAAGGAGGCGGTGTGGCTCAAGTACTTCCTACAGGACTTAGATGTGATTCCAGATTTGCCAAATGGTATTACACTTTATTGTGATAATACTGGTGCAGTCGCAAATTCGAAGGAACCACGATCCCATAAGGCAAGTAAACATATCAACCACAAGTACCACATCATACGACACTTCGTAAAGGAAGGAGACGTAGTTGTGGCCAGGGTTGAATCGGAAGATAATCTTGCTGATCCTTTCATGAAAGGACTGCCTTCAAAAGTTTTTGAAAGGCATGTGGAAGGAATGAGATTACGGTGTATGGCAGCATTGCTTTGAGTATAAGTGCGAGAAATGAGAGACTATGTAATAGAGTACTATACTTAAAAGCATGCTTAGAGTATAAGTGGGAGAATTTTGGGATTGTATACTGTAAAGCATACTTTATGCTTGTATTACCTAATTTCCATGTAACTACCTATGAGAATATTAATTACATTTAATCATATGTTTTGCATATTTATTCATGTTATGGTTATGCAAATGAAATGTCTAATTATTTTATATTGTAAATAATGTGGTGTGTTCGTGTCACATGGAAGATTACATTATCGGTACCTTATAAAATAATATAATAGTTCACAACCTATATAATTATTAGACAAATTATATAAAAGGTTGTAGTGTATGCTTGAGATTAGTTGGTCTTGACTATTAGCATACATTAGCGTATTTGCATATGTTAAACTGGATCGAGGTGAGATAGTGTCTTCTGTACTAACTGTAAGAAGAGCATAAATCTCGGATAATTATTATTTCCTAATTCTAAGTATATAATATTTAATTGTGCAGTTATAATACTTATTGCTTTGATTTACCATTGGTGAGAGTCAAAATGATCGACTCAATAAGCCTCGTATCTTGGGCAATAATATTATTTATATGACAGTTATTATTATTACTAGAAATCGTGTCCCAACTCATGTGGGTTGATGATGTCCCCTTGAGGATATCGATAATGATTATTTTATTAAACCCTGCAGGTGGATTTAATTCTAATATAATAATAAGGTTCGAGTGGTACTACTCTTGGATAAGATATTAATTAATTAAAGCTGTCAGTAGCTTATAATTAATTAATGGACATTTGATATCTCAAACATGGGAAATAATATATTTAATAAGGAGCCAAATTTCGTAATTTGGGATTTTGGTAGGAAGTGCAATATCAACCTTTTAGTGGACTAAGTTGATATTAATAGATTCATTATATTAGGAAGAGTCCTAATATGGTAAGTGAAATCTATTGGGAGTCCTTCCATAATCCTCCTTAATATCCATAGTAGTAGTCCAAGAGCTTATAAATAGGACAATAGGGGAGGGCCGATTTTCATAGTCTTTTGTGAGGTTGTGTGATCAAATTTTTCCTCTTGTGTTTAATTGTAGATCTAGACTTGTGTCTTTGATTCTACAATTTAGATAACACATTAATTTGCTAAGAGTGTTCATAAAATATTAAAAAGCAAAGAAAAATCAAGTGACCACATACAAAAGGAATTTCGGCCGATCCATATTGTGTCCAAGCAAGATCCGGTAGCTCGTTGCACACACAACGTCCGGGTTAAGGCGGATCATACTCTAGAAGATCTAAAGGTAGAAATACAAGGTGATCAAGACAAAAGCAACCAATTCGTTCAAAGGTAATATCCTATGATCTTTTAGATCTAGATTAGGATATTTCTATAACCGACATATTTATTTAATAAACAAAAAATAATATTTAAATTGCTTACAAGGAAAGCATGAAAAGCATGCTAGATTGATAGAACTAAAAGTCATGAATAAATGGTCCTAGTGCAAGTGGGAGTTGTTGGGAATAGTTCCCTAGAATATTCGATGTGCCTGAATTTATAATTGTCACATTTAAATAAAGTTATTTGATATTATCTATTTCACGTTGATTATTATAATGTGTGCATATTTTAATATTATAGTAATTGAATAATAGTTATTCGTGAATAATAAGATTATTTAACCGTACCTGGTCCAATCACGTAGAGTGGAGACTCAAGTGATTAATATACTAGTATAAGTTTGAATGATAATCATCGAATGATTATGCGTATGGTACGGATTAAACTTGTGGGTATTGGTGGGAGAACGCAATACTAGACAGACTCGCATTGAGATCACTGCATGGAAATATCATAAGTAAATCTCAATATAACAGTATGTCAATAACTTCTCGAACTTGAGATTATCATAGAGTCCAACAATGATAACTGCTATGCCTTGACTTAATACAACGTCATTTGAAACATTGTGATCATAAAGGTTAGCGATCAGGATTAGCTGAAGTCTTGTAGAGGGCAATAAATAATCAAGATGGGAATTTATCCCTCTCTTTAGGGAGAAAGATATCTGCTGGGCCCCTCGATAAGTAGGACTGAAGGAAATGCATGGCCATGCTCAAATGAAGAGTCATTTGATTCAATCAGTCTACTTAAGATCGAGAAAGCATTTGAACATAATAAATATGATAATTTCCATGACTTAGTTCAAATATAATATCGCGTGACAAAGGGATTTGACACGTTATATATTTAATGTACTATAAACTTATATTATTTGGGTAGTCATAATGTCTTGCTAGAGACGGCTTATGATTTATCATTAATGAGGTATTAAATGATTGCCAACATAACATAAGCTTTTTGGGTCACACATAAGACAATTAAAGACAAGCAAGAATAATTAATAAATATAATATTGAATATTATTTTTATTAAGAAATTTAATAATGAGTCATATATAATATATGATATTATATGATTATATCAACTAGGAATGTAAAGATAATATTGGATATTATATTTATTATATTATTAATTAATATGTAATATATAATATATATTGTATTATTTAATAAGTTGAGGAACAACTAAGAAATACTAGAGTTTTAACTCTAGGGTTTACTTAGTATAAATAAAGGGTCTTGGACAAGGGGTTGTCATAAGATCAAAAAATTACACAAACCTAATTGTATGGAAAAATCGGCCCTCCCCTCTCTTCACATTAGCCGAACTATTTCCTGCCTAAGAAGTCCGGTTCGGCTATCTCCGTCTTCTTCCCTTAGTTTATTTTGATCAACAGTACAAATCCTTTTAGCAAGGAATTATTTGTTGTACTATTTATCAATATTATTCGTAAGAATATAGCAATCCGACTTGTACTAATTGTTCGCATGTGGATCACCGAAAGAGGAAGAGGATTTTCATCAGCTTCTGGTTCGCGTTCAGATCTGTCCTCCGGATTAAGGTAATTCGACGAACTCTTAATAAATCAATTAAATTACTGCATGAAGATCCTCATATAGGTTTTTCGATATTTATTACGCTGCATTTTTTCTCAAATTTCTTATATTAGATACACGTAAAATCCAACATTATACTCATAGTTAATTATAATTGAAACTATGGGATCGCACATAAAACAAGAGATTGAATCAATTGTACTTGGAGTCGCAAGTGTAAAAGGATAAAACCGACTTTCAAAGTGTAAATGTGATAAATTGGGACATGCGGACATACTGGCTGGGCCGAGCGTGAACATTACCCATTTGGTCGGTCGAATGGGAGGCAAGGCTGTATGGGCCCTTAGATGGGTCAGTCGAATGTCTAGGAGTCCAGTATGGATTATGACTCTCTTTCCTCAAGTGTATTAGGTTATTTATGTCATATAAATGCCAACTCAAAGAAAGAGATGTTGACCTATGTCATAGGAGCCAAGAATATGAAATCATCCCAACCCTAATTGCAGTAAATCGGTCGAGAGTGAGAGGAAGGTGAAAATTTGGTGTTAAGTCTTTCTCGTCCGTGTTCTAAGCTAACACATCAAGATGATTTAATATCTGTTGTGTGAATACTGGTAGATGGGTGATAATTGGAGTCATATATATATATATATTCATCTACTTGATATATATCAATTACACTAGGTTAGATTTATATATAATATGTTATATGTGATATTTTATTTTGATGATTTCGCGAGTATATTTTGATCAAAACCATGCAGTGATATCGGAGCCTCTTACATATATTATATTTTTTCTAATTAGATTGATTATTAATTGACAAACATTAGATTTAGATTTTGATTCATTTATTTTCCTTGTTCTAAAAAATCTTAATTGTACGGATGGCCCTAAAAATCAGTTATGTTAAAACTTGGAGCTTTTTTGTTTTAAATTTTAGTTTATGTTATTTTTCAGAATTTCAATTTAAAAAAATATGTTGAAGCAATAGTGGTGTCGGCCCTAAAAATAGGACAGAACTGTTGTGGACCAGCAGCAGGCCAGGACATGCAGCCATGGTAGTGTAATACCCCTAAGTTATTCAGGGTATATTACAGCATCGAGCCCCTACGTGGAGCCCACAAGGCTATATATATATGCGGAATCATGAATTCCGACCGATAAGGTCTAAAAATAATCCAGTAGAAGGCAATAAAAATGACACCCAAGTAATAATAAATTCGACATAATATAATACAACGAGAATTAAAACCCAGGGCAACACAGGCCAAAACATCAAGAGCATCTAAAGCACTACTCGAGTGTTCATAACCATTCCAAGTACAGCAATGCCGAATGGGTAAAGTACAAAATACAGACAGAGACAAGACACAACATCACTCTTTCCCATCATCTTCATATCAACCCGGTACATGCCTATCCACTCTCCTGGATACTTAAATACATGAAAGGTATTTCCCCCAAAAGGGGTTAGCATCGAATAGCTAGTACAAGTATATCGAATATGAAACACACTACTTCTCGACAATAATGTAAACATAATCCTCATTTCATCAAACTCTAGACTAGTATTACGGAATAACTAAATCTCATAGCATTTAATTTCAATACATACGTGATTAACCATGGAACCGCACCAAAGGCAACGGAACCCTTAGAGGCCCCGTCGGACCCTCCCAGAGTGGTTAACCCAAAATATCGTGGAACCGCACCAAGGCACCTCTGAGGACCTTTCGGTCCGTCCCAAAGTGAATATGTACAATCACAAAATTCATATACCTCACTTTTAAAGTCGAGAACATACAATCATAAACATATACTTGCCTTTGAGACATTAAAACCGAAGTGAAATGGTATTCAAGCTCAGGAGGTCAAAGAACGCACTTTCGGGCCTAAACGATTTGTAAGGAAATAAGATAATCAATCATCAATACTCAATTCTCAAGAAAATCTCCCGAAACCCCTTTTTTCACGATTCATAAATCTTCAAAGTATTCCCGTAGAGTTTGGAAATCATCCAAACCCTCTCCACTTCAAGTAATACACAACAAATTCGTATAATCATAAGGGAAATGTTGGTACGAGGTAGATACATCATACTCTTAAGGATTTCAAGCTTCAAAATAGATTAACCGGATGAATCTAAGAAAAAAACACAAAATTTTCCAAACTAGAGTTCTAAGGAATTCACCTCGAATCACACGAGGAAAGACGGATGGGTGATAATTTAACCGCGTTAGAAATCCAAAAATGTTGATGACTATTGAATTCTCGACAACCCTTTGTCCTATGATCGCTCAAATCGCCGGAGGGGAAGAAGGAGGGTGAGAAATGAGGTCCAAAACCCGTCCCCCATGAACATATAGTTTGACTCGCATTATGTATGTAACATGAACATGTTAATGCACGTAAGGCAATTAACGTACGCTACGCTCGAAGTATTGCGTATGTTACGGCCTGGGCAGAGGCCACTACCTCGAACAAACAAAGGCATTACGTACGTAATACGGATGCCCTTAACGTACGTTATGGTTTCTAACGTACGCTATACCCCTATGCTAGCGTACGTAACACTGTCTCCACAGGCTACTTCCTCAAATCGTCAGGCCAATTACGTACGTTATGGATAGCACATAACGTACATAATGACTTATAGCGTACGTAACCCGAGAAAATTGAAGGAAGGACGGGAGTACGCATTTCATCCAAGATTTCACACGAACCACATAATGCACAATGTGAAAGGTACACGACAATTTAATATCATTTGATATTGTTGGGATAAACAATCCTGTTTTGATAACTACCAGCATACAGCAAGTTGTCTCAAGAAGTCGAAAGATTCGAAATGTCGCTAAGTATGAAAGCTGTCTGAAACATTCATATAGCCCTTCCATACAGCTTTGAAGATCTCACAGTCTAGCCTACCGCTACAGCGAAAGACTTAATATGTCGGATACAACAGCTAGGCTATAAGCTGTTTTACTTGAGAAAAGTAAAACACATCCGACAGGCCTGATTAAAGAATGATTTAAACCATTGTAAAATACACTTTGTTTATTAATAAAGTATTTATGGTTAAAGCAGCATTTATTGCTGATAGGACAACATTTAATGCAGTTGGAGAGAGACAAGTCTGAACATGCTGAAGAGCATTTAATGCGAAGACAGAAAAGATGTCAATCATTAAATGCGATTTGATATAATTTAAATATTCAGCAAGCTGCCAATCAAGTGTCAGACGTCAAAATCTCACCAATCAGCAACGACTACATTTATAACGGATACATTTTCCAAAGGTTATAAATACCCCCAAGCTGAGGACTCAACACACTTAAGCAATTCAATATCGCGAAAGCTCTAACATTTTTCTCTGACATTCTAGCGCTTATTAAGCAGTATATTTCATGAGCATACAATGCATATTCAAGCAAACAAATATACTAAGTCCTCAACAAAGAATAGCACAGCATACAGCAATCGTATTTAAAAGATCAAGCTGTTGTTCAGAGAATTCTACCTTTACCATTAAGAAAATCATCATCCCTGTATGGACTGAAGATCCTTGCTTATTCGGACCTGTGTGGGAGGATTAGCATTTTAGACGAAGCTTCGAACTGTGTGTGAAGAAGCAAGTCAAGAAGCTTTGTGCGAACGGCCAAAATCTTCGGTCTTTCTATCAATCTGTGTGAACGATACAGAGACAGGTTTAGTTATGGTCACGTAGTTGTGTACGTAGTGATTATAATAAGCATTTTACTCCTGTGTGGAGGACCAGTAGACGTAGAGGGGTTTACCTCGAACTACTTTAATTTATATGTTATTTACCTTGTCTTTATTGTTTCCATAACTGTGATTTATACAAGTATACGTTGCAAAACCCTGTACGCACTAAGCAAACAGGAGAAAGCCTAGTTGCTGTATTTAGAGCAACTCACTTAAACGAACTTCCGCTACGCACTCACATTCAAAAATCGTACAGCTTTTTATTCTATTACTTTCCAAGCTATATGCTGTATACTTAGTGGCCAACAAGTCGTATCAGAGGGGTTGATTCTAAAAATAATCAGTCATATTTTTTTTCCGATTAATATCCAAAAATCACACATTCTTTTTGAAAACAGTCTTTATCTTTCCTATTCTCTTGCATGGATACCTCAATGATAAATAAGGTTCCTATGTTTTCTATTAACGAATTTGATGAATGGAGAATTTGGATGGTAGCTCATCTTGCTGCCATGCACGAGGAGATGATATTTGTCATCTAAGATGGCCCCATAAAGATAATGAATGTTAATCCTGCCACAAGGATAGAAGGACAACCTCATGCTGAAATGCTCGAGAAGGAGCACGAGCAATGGAAAACAGATGAGCGCAAGCGTGCGAACCTCAAAAATATTGCTAAGAATGCACTGTTTGTCACTCTTGACAAAGGCACATTCTCGAAGGTAAAAAACTATAAGACAACCAAGGAAACTTGGGAGAAACTCAAGATGATTTGTGAGGGAACTGAGTACTAAAAAAAATAAGATTTCAATCAGAAATTTGAATAATTTGAAATGAAATCTTCCGAAACTCTTGAGGAGCTTGATCTCAGATTCACTGGTATTGTCGGTGAAACTGAAGCATTGGCTAAAGTGTATACCCAAAAGGAGAAAAACTTCAAAGTCTTTAGATCACTCCCTGCCCGATGGGACATTAAGACTATAGCTATGTGTGTGTCATGTAATCTTAATGATATTTCTACTTTTGACC
The DNA here is from genome assembly GCA_033398695.1 of Orobanche coerulescens. Lineage (NCBI taxonomy): Eukaryota > Viridiplantae > Streptophyta > Magnoliopsida > Lamiales > Orobanchaceae > Orobanche > Orobanche coerulescens. Next base: position 102,334,497 of record CM065818.1, read on the forward strand.
TCTTCTCTGACCTCAAAGCTTTCGAGTATGATATTGACAGGAGAGAGAAGGTCGAAGAGTCACCTGCTAAGACTACAGCACTAGCCGCTATATCTAACAGGAGACATAACACACCCAACACATCCAAGTCTGCCCACAAGACTGCTGACAGTGACGATGGTATCATGCCACAAGATGAAATGGCCCTTCTCATGCATAAATTCAAAAAGTTCATCAAACAATCTGGAAAGACTCCCGACAAGACCAAGCCTTTTCACAAGGTAAGTTCCAAATCTCCTTCTGGTGATTTTAACCTGTGTTACAACTGTAGAAAACCCGGACATTATGCAAATAAATGTCCGCACACAAAAGTCCAATAGTTGCCAGAAGCCGAGCAACAAGAAAAGGATGAAAGGAGGCGTGCTTGGAAAAACAAGCTCAAGGCCCTGAGTGGTGAATCAGAAGCCTCGCCCGCATCAACCAAGACTTAGGAGTGTCTTCAGGCAGTCACTGACAGTGACTCATCCGATGATGAGCTCGAAGATAAAGCCTATATGTGCTTTATGGCAAAAGAAATAGAGGACGACGAAGACAATGATGATGAGGTAAGCTCAACATCAATTACTCCTGCAAATGCATCTGATACCTTTGAAAACATGATGAATGAATTTAAAAACATTCAAAAGGCCCATGAGATATTGAAACGAGAAAATATATAACTCCAAATTTCTAACTTAGAGCTGAAAGAAGAAAATGACTTGCTGAAAAATAACTACGAAAATATGTCCACCGATTGTGAAAACAGCAAAGTCACACTTGAAAAACTCATGAAGAGCAATCATAAACTTGCCCACGACCTAAATGAGACCAAGTTTCATAATGAGAGCAAGACAAATGATTTCGCTCTACTCAAAGCCAAAGTGAAAACTCTCAAAAAGCAAAAAGGAGAATTAGAGACCATCTTTAAATCATTCGAGAAATCCTCTAAAAGGATGGAAGAAATTCTAAGCACCGGGCAACATGATCATGATAAAAGTGACTTAGGATACAACTCATTCTCCACAAAGGGAAAACTAGTATGGTGTTCGTAAGGGGTGTGGAACCTATTCCTGTTCCTGAAGAGACCCCGAGTCCCGTAAAGCTAATAGTTTCCCCGCGTACAGCAAAGGGTGCGATTCCGCCACCATGTTCATATCATCGACAGTGAAACCCCAGCCCCAAGGACCTGTAAGGCATAACCAACAGCATGTTCCCCGAGCATATCAGAAGCGCCAACAGTCATTCAAAAAGAAGGCTGTATCTAAATATCAAAGGCCTGCACAGCAGTACTTTCAATAGTACAGTGCGCCTAGATACTGGATACAGAAGCCCCATTATCCATCAAGAAAGTAGGTCGCCGTGAAATATCGGCAACAAATTTTGGAATCCAACTGGATATCGAGAAGGCAAGCTGTAAGGCCTAAGAAAATGGATCCACCTCAAAGACGACAATCGTACTGGAATAATAATAATAACCCTCGATTTTACATGCATCATAATCAACGTTGCAACGACTACATGCCTGCCCCACATAGACATCACAAAAACGGACCAAAAGTAACCTACAGCAAGACAATTGCTGTCAGGCAAATTTGGGTACCAAAAGGCACTAACGTACCAGGACGCAACAATCAAAGAGGACCTAAATCTACTTAATTTCTTTGCTTACAGGACATCATAGAGAAGGACATCTAGTACTTCAACAGCGGATGTCCTCGGCACATGACAAGAGATATCAACAAGCTGTTAGATTACGTAGAAGGTCGCGGTCCAAAAAGTGCGCTTTGGTGAAAAGTCCAGAGGGAGAACAAGAGGGAAGGGAACCCTACTTCAAGGAAAGTTCAAAGTCACCAATGTAGCTTATGTTGAAGGCTTACAGTATAATCTACTTAGTATCAGCCAGTTCTGTGGCAAACAGTTCTCAGTGAAATTCTATACAGATCACTGTAGAGTCAAGAACATTTTGACCAGAAAAGTTGTGCTCACAGGAAATAGGTCAGGTAATATGTATATTGCTGACTGGAAGCCTACGAGCTTCATTATTTTGTTTTGTTACCAAAGGCACTATGGATCAAAGCTGACTATAGCACAAAAAGATGTCACATATCAACTTTAAGACAATCAATAAGCTCGCTAGATGGGGAATTGTTAGAGGTTTGCCCGATGTGTCATTCCAAAAAGACAGCGTATGCGGACCCTATCAGAAAGGCAAACAAGCCAAAACCACACTAAAAGGCAAATCATACATGTCCACTCACCGAGTTCTGGATATGCTACATATGGATATCTATGGTCCTGTAGACCTTGTAAATTTGTGAGGTAAGAAATATTGTTTAGTTATTATTGGTGATGATTCCAAGTATGCTTGGACAATCTTTCTGAGCAAGAAGAAAGAAACCACAACAAAGCTGCCCCAACACCTGAGAAAACTTCAGAATGAGAAAGGGTTGAGTATCGTGTCCATTCGTTCCGACAGAGGTACTGAATTCACTAACCGCTTTATCGAGCAATACTGTTCGTAAAATGGAATACATCACGAATACTCAGCAGCCCAGACTCCTCAACAAAATAGTGTTGCCGAGCGAAAGAATAGAACACTCAAAGAAGCAACAAGAACCATGATCGCCGCAAGCAAGTTGCCGCAGCGTTTCTGGGGCGAAGCAACAAATACAACTTGCTATACACAAAACCGCTATATCATCAACAAGCATCACAACAGAACGACATACGAGGTATGGAACAACAAAGCTCCACTAATTTCATATTTTCGCATATTTGTATGTAGATGTTATCTTCTGAATAAAGGGAAAGACCAACTTAAAATCTTCGACGAAAAGTTGGATGAAGGGATATTTCTAGGATATTCCTCTATCAGCAAGGCTTTCAGAATCTTTAACAAAAGTAAGCTGACAATCGAGGAATCTGTCCATGTGGTGTTTGATGAACCTCATTTTGATCCTACAGGAGTAGAATATCTGACTCAGAATATCTAAACACTCTCCATTAATGACCCTCCAACTCCATTAGAGCCTGTCGTAGACTTAGAGATCAACCCCACAGCTGTAAGAATAGATGTAGTTGAAGCTGATGCTGTACAAGCTGAAGCTGAAACTACAACACCACAAGATACAGTACGGGACGTAGAACTAAAACCCGACAGGAGATGGCTAAGAGATCATCCTCAGGAGTTAATCATATGATATATTGATGCTGGAGTATCTACCCATAGAAGAATACAAAGTACACAAGGAACTGTACTATGTGCGCAAGAAGAATCAGAATTTGATAAATCTTCATTTCCTGTATGGAAATCTCAGGCTGAACATAGGAGACTAGCGATGTGCACCCTAGCCGTACTCTTACCTCAATCCGAACTTATTTCTACCAACGAAGCTCTGAATAACTCTCACTGGATCACTTCTATGGAAGAAACGCTTAATGGTTTTGAAAGAAACAATATATGGTATCTAGTACCCAGACCAGAGCATCAAGCTATAATTGAAACCAAATGGGTATTTAGAAACAAGAAGGATGAGAATGGACTGGTTATCAGGAACAAATACTGTCTAGTCGTACAAGGCTACAGACAAGAAGAAGGCATAGACTACGATGAAACATTTAACCCTGTATCCATACTAGAAGCCATCATAATATTTTTAGCTTTTGCCGCCCATAAGAGGTTTGCAGTTGTAATATCCGGATTTATTACGGTGTATTTCATCTGTATTCAAACCTTGTATTATTCGGATTTGTGGTTTTGATTATTGGAGTATGATATTTCTTAAATTGATATCATTGTACACAAGTATAGAAACATGCAAAATTTCTCATGCAAACTCGTGATAGCGCACGGTAAGAATGCAGCTTAACGCGCGCTATCGGGCTACTACTAGCGCACGCTAGGAAGGTATGAGTTGCGTGCGCTAAGAACTCAATTATTGAGCGGGACGGCTAGCACATGCGCCAGCCGGGACATGGGTCCGGATGAGATTCCCGCAGGCGAACCTGGACAGTTCTGAAGTCAACTATTATTAGCGCACGCTAAGGAAAGCTTAGTAGCGTGCGCTAACTTGTTAAAATGCAGAATATTATAAATGGGACAACAACCGTTTTGGCTTTCATTTCTTTCGCCCATTCTTCATCCTTGAGAGTTTAGAGAGCTGAAATAATCCTCCTACACACTTAGAACACATCTTGTTGGTGTTTGTATATTGGTTATCACTTGGGAGTATTCATTGGAGTGGAATAGCACCTTGGAGTGGCATACAACCAACCGGAGTCGGATTCTACCTTACGGTTCAGTGATTTTCATCATATTAAGGTATGTTCAACCTATATCTAGGCTTAGAGTTGGATTCTAAAGAATTGGATGATATAGTAATGAGATATTGATTTTCATAAGTGAATTATCTAAAGTACATCATGTTTGGAATATTGAGATGAATAAGCCTTAAGTACCGGGATTATGCTCTTCATGATTCGAATCTTATTACATTGAATATGTAAAGGAAGCTTCTATCATTGGTAATCCGAATCTAGTAGATGACTTCATAGCAATCTTGGACTTGACTTTAACATCATTATTGTTAGATAAATCTAAAGGATTGATCATGGAAGGATTTATCTAGTATAGATGGAACGTTTAACAACTTCAGCATGATAATATTGATTGATATAAGATGTTGATATCAATCGTTAAGTCTTTCGAATTGACGTATTAAGATTTGTAGTCGAAATGGAATATGGTTTTATAATGGTATGCATATCCTCGAATCCGAAGTTGTTACTATCCGTAAGATCATTCATAAATGTGTGTACATGATATTCATGGAGGTAACATGAGTTATCACGGAAGATGTCATTGTTTTGATCATGATAAGAACAGTTTACTGCTCAGCAGTAAACTGCCATGCATAGATAGCGCACGCTATGCTATGAATATTAACGTGCGCTATCGAGCACGAGTTAGCGTGCGCTATGTTTGGTACGTAACGTACGCTAGACCATCAGACGAGTCAGTCGGCTGGTCAGTGAAGTACTGACCATGCATAGTTAGCGTACGCTAGGCTTTGTTGTTTACGTGCACTATCGAGCAGACTTAACGCACGCTACACAGAGCACTTAGCGTGCGCTAAGCAGTTCAGGCAGATTTCATTTTATGAACTTTTGGCCGTAAATCGAATTGTTAAACATTCGTACGACATGAGATAAATCCTATATCATTTCTTTTGTTAAGGTTTGATCTTGTTGCGTGATTGATTGAGGAGGACGACCTTCGAGTGTTCGTTTTCGTGGAAGTATTGTTCTTGTCTTCAAATCGAGGCAAGTACCTTAATTGTTTTATGAATTGTTGTTATACATATTGTCGTGCATGTATGTCGTTATTGTATGTTCACCTTGTGTTGGTCCGACGGGATCATCGGGGGATCTATGCTAGCGTGCGCTGGATCATCGGACGGGTTTTTCCACCACGGGTTGGTCTGACGGGATCATCGTGGGTTCTAGGCAGTGAATGCTGGATCGACGGAATTACCATATGTATGTTATGATATCATGTTGTGATTATCAGTTGTGTATGTCATTTATGAGTTTCTCGTAGGAGAAGACTCGTTGGTATTTTGTCGTTTACGTTATTATTCTTCGTGAGATATGAATAATATGTTGTGGTACTTGTACTAGCATCGTTGTGCTAACCCCCTCGGGGGTGAACATTTTGTTTATGTTCAGGATCCAGGAGAGCGGGAAAACAACCACTGGAGCTGCATGACGACGAGGGTGCAGAGTGATGTTTTGGCCGGGTCCATTTGTCTGTTGTTTATTGGTTATTTCAATAAGTACTCGAGTACGAAGTCAATTATGTTGAATTTGAATTTGGTGATGTATTATTGAGTTCTGTTGAACAATTGTACTATTTTTGTATTTGCTCAGAACTGTTGTGTCGTAATTCCGTTATTTCCATTCGTTAGTATCTTTTAATGCATGTTCAATTCTTCAGCCTTGTAAATCCTTATGTAAAGGATTTACAGGGCTGTAATATTCCTGAATATATCGGGGGTGTTACAGAATATGGTATCGGAGCTAAGATTATGGATATCTTGGCCGTTGGGTTAAAATAGGGATCATTTATGTCTTTTGAGGTAACCGGCCGTGAATGACATCACTGCACTGCCTACGTCTTCATGCGAATTGTGGTTGTAAGTTCCTAAACTCTATCTCGTTCTTTACATGTTGTGTATCTTTATACTCGAATATTAGAACGATGTTGTTTCCTGTATATTGAGTATTTATGCTTACAGTATGTTGAGAGGCGGACGTAGACGTGGTCGCGGTCGTGGACGCGGACGAAGAAATGCTGAAAGGGAAGCGTCGCCTTCTAATCAGGCCAGTCATAGCTCAGGCGAACCGCAAAAATCTATTAATAACGAACCAGATCCTGCTGTACCAGAGATCCTTCGTCAAGTGGTGAACCAGATGACTCAGTTCGCCCAAGTCGTGGACCGAATGCAAGTGGCGGTGGGATTACAGCAGGGAGAGAGACAGCAAGGAATCCCAGACATGGGAAATCGAGGTGACCGGTGGCTGCAAGAGGTGGCGAAGATGCAACTACCCAAATTCGACGGTATTTGTGAGACTCCCACCTGGGACCATTGGTTGAAGGAACTGGAGAAAATATTTGCCGGAATTAACTGCCCAGATGACCGGAGATCCTCTATCGCGCAATATTTTCTGATAGGGGAAGCGTCCGAATGGTGGGAAGCCATCCGGCCTGTAGACCATGGTGCCAATTGGACAGAGTTTAGATTGATGATGGAAGCTCAGTATTGCCCTCGTCCTGTGAGGGAAGCCAAAATTCGGGAGTTTTTCTTCGCTCAGCCTTCTGAAGTGCCAGTATCCCAGGCGATTAAGACGTTTAACCAACAGCTGGCATTTGTTCGACATCTGGTCAGAACAGATGCAAAAATGATGATCCATTTCGATATGCGAATGAAACCAGAAATCCAGAGGTACATGTCCGTATTTGAATGTACCACACTCCGTCAATACCAGGATAAGGCGTTGGCATATGAGATCAAGGAAGCAGCCATGGAGAAATTTTCGGAATCCAAGAAACAGAAAGTCTCTGGTACTTTTACAGAGCACAAGAACAGCGGGGCCCGTAAGGCCCAGTCATCCTTTCACTCTTTCAAGAAACCTCCGCACCCAGCTAGGAGCGGAAAGAACTTCGGAGCGACATCAACAATTACCGATGTTACCAGAAATGCTTTAACTACGCCTGACGGGGCACTATCGGAATTGCCCCCTTCTGCCGTGACTTGTTTTGATTGTGGACGAGAGGACATCGGGCGGTGTTTTGTGAAGAGGTCAGCAAAGTCTTTTAGAGCCCGTACATCACGGCAAATCCAGAAGGAAGCCGATTCAATGACGCAGCAAAGTGTTCAGATGCCTCAGAATTTTGGCCGCAGACGAGGCAGAGGACAATGGGACCGAAAGGGGACAGCGAGTGCCGGATCTGCTCCCCCACGTCTGTACGAGATGAGGAGGACAGATGATCAGGATGCTGCTGTCGAATCAGGTACTGTCCAGATCCTTTCCCAACCAGTTAGCGTTTTATTCGATACAGGAGCTACACATTCTTTCATATCTTTGTCTTGTGTAAATCATTTGAATATTTCCGGTTTTCATACTTGTGAACCTTATGTTGTTGGTTTACCGAGTGGAGAGAGGATTGTTGGGAACTTAGAAACTAGAAATTTCCCTGTATCATTTGGAGGCAGAGAGTGGCTCTCAAATCTGATCGTGATAGAAATGCAAGGAGACGACCTGATACTCGGAGACGATTGGCTTAATCGGTATGGAGCAATTGTAAACTACCGAAGGAGGAATTTCTCGTTGATCGCTGACGACGGTTCCAAAATTCTGTTTGAGGGATGGAAACCGGGCAGCTCAGGAAAATTGATCAAAGCGATAAAAGCTGTCAGATGGTTGAAACAGGGTTGTATCGGGTACTGGTGTTATGCAATGAAGAAAGAAGACGAAATTGTGGAACTTTCATCCATTCCTGTTGTGAACGAATTTCCAGATGTATTTCCTGATGAGTTACCAGGACTACCTCCACGAAGGGATGTGGAATTTACCATTGAGCTGGAACCCGGAGCTACACCAATTTCCAAGGCGCCGTATCGTATGGCACCTACTGAGATGTACGAACTGAAGAAGCAGCTGGAGGAGTTACTAGGTAACGGCTATATTCAGCCAAGCGTTTCACCCTGGGAAGCGCCAGTTCTTTTTGTCCGAAAGAAGGATGGATCGCTCCGACTGTGTATTGACTATCGAGAGCTGAACAAGATGACGATTAAGAACAAGTATCCGTTGCCACGAATTGATGATCTGTTTGACCAACTGCAAGGGGGCAACATTATTTTCTAAAATCGATCTGAGATCAGGATATCATCAGCTGAGGATTAAGGAATCTGATGTTCCGAAATCAGCGTTCAGAACTCGCTACGGACATTATGAGTTTGTAGTGATGCCGTTTGGTCTCACTAACGCACCTGCTGTATTTATGCAATTGATGAACCATGTGTTCATTGAATTTTTGGATAAATTTGTGGTCGTGTTCATTGATGACATTCTGGTGTATTCTAAGAGTCCGAAAGAACATGCGCAACATTTGCGGATAGTATTGGAACTTCTGAGAAACGAGCAATTGTACGCCAAACTTTCTAAGTGTGAATTCTGGCTAAAAGAAGTAATGTTCCTCGGCCATGTGGTGTCAGCTGAAGGAGTCCGAGTAGATCCTCAGAAGATCGAAGCAATTATGGATTGGAAGCCTCCAAGGAACGTGAAAGAAGTCCGAAGCTTCTTGGGACTTGCTGGATATTATCGACGATTCGTGGAAGGATTTTCTAAAATTTCCCGCCCACTTACTCGACTCCTGCAGAAAACTCAAAAGTTTGAGTGGAATGAGTTGTGTCAGGTTAGCTTTGATGAATTAAAGAAGAGATTTGTAATATCCGACGGAAATTATTACTTACTGTTGTATCTTTCGGATAATTCAAATACTGTTGTAGCCTTGTTGCATTTGTGTATTGTTTCTTGATGTTGGAATATATCATAAATAGACATAATAATAACGATCATTCGCACTATGATTGGATTCTCAACGTCGCGTAGATTAATACATTTTTGAGCTGCTAACCTGAGTATAACGTACGCTAATCCTTAATCATAACGTACGTTATGCTTAGTTCTTTACGTACGTAAAGGTGTACTTGTTACGTACGTAACATGTGTAATCGTATCCAATCTCAACTTTCGGCGTGTAGCGCCGGACAAGATTCGAATATCTGATCTTTTGGAGGCAATCTAGTTGACCTACATTACGTACGTAATGCATTGATAGGTAACGTACGTAACGATGTTCGTGTTTCAGTCCAGCAGCCTCTGGAATAAGCTTACGTATGTAACATTTTTGGTGTAGCGTACGTAAAGCTCTTAACGTACGTTATCCTCTTGTGATAACGTACGTAACGAATCTTTGTTATAAAAAGACAACTTGTGTCTTTCATTTTGCACGACCAAACTCGAGTTTTCACCAAGATCATCATCCTCCTGCACCCCTAGATCAAAATTACCTTCTTCCAACTTGTGTTTGAGCTTTACATTTGGATTTTGGAGCTTGTTGATTGGGAGTTGGAGTCATTCTTGAAGCTTAGATTGTGTTCATGTGGTCTTGGTGTATTGTTCTTCAATTCTGAAGGTATGTCATACGTTTTAACCCTATAATCTCATAGTTATAATGATAGTGATTAAGTATACTCCACCTAGTGATGATTTAATCAAGCTAAACATGTTCATAGTTAAGCTTCCAACAAACTTAATGATGAATATGATAGTTAAGGGTTTTGTAAAGTTGTGTTCTTAGTATCTTAACTGATGATGATCATGTTTAGTTAAACCAAACTCTTATTCCTGGACTATTAACACCAATAGAATACTAATAATCTTTGTTTCATTATGATGTAAATAACTTCTTGGAATAATCACCATTAAATGTTTTAAGAAACCCTTGTTGATCATTAGAAGAATGGAATAACCTTATTGAACCTAAGCTAAGTGAATCCAGAGGATTAATGCTTGAACCTCCAAGTTAATTAAAAGATTATAAGGAAGGGGTTGAACTTGAAGTAGTCTTCTTGATCATAATATGGAATTGTAACTACTTAACTCAACATAAGTAATTGATTGAAGTGCAGATTTTACTTTTAATCAATTGAGATGTCCTTGATAAGTTTAAAGAGTAGGAGATTATTGTTAACACATCTTAATCCAGCAAACATTTGGTAAACATCTTGTAATCAATTGTAAGAATAGAATGGTATTGAATAAGGTTCTTGGAGTAAACCCTCAACATCTTAAAAAGTTGAACTACTCAAATGAGAATTAGGATGTTGTCTCGTTAAAGTTTGGTATAGATGATCATATGAACATATTATTGAGTGAAATATACTTCATTCAAGGTGGATTGTCCGAGTAACCGATTTTTTGAATCGAGGGCCGGCTGTTCGTTCGACATAGAAGGACGTTACTCGCCTCCGTATTGAGGCAAGTTATCTTGCTTGGTTATAATGATGTGTGGATTCTTATGATGATTATGCATTTCGTGTATATTAAACACTTATAAACTTGTGTCTTGTGATTTGAGGTTGTTCTTAATGATGTCCCGTTTTCATCGTGGGATTGTATTCCCAAGTTCGTTACTTTTGGACCCTTGATATTGTTGATCTTGTTGTCATCTCGGTGAGTCCTCGATCCTTAATCGGATTTTGTGAATTATTGAATTCGTTGTCATGTTGCATCGTGACATATCCAGAGTCATATCTACGTTCCGATTGGATATTGTGTAGGATTTTTAGCCGGGCACATGTATAGTCATGCGTGAATATTTTCCGTGAAGGGCTGTGCACACGAGACGTAGTTCGTTGAGGCTAATTAGGTACATTGTCCCACGTATATCCTGGATTCCGTATACGGGGTGGACATGTGCACTGACACATATTCGGATCGGGCGTACTGTGATGTCCCTCTTGAGCCGTACTATCTTGGTCGTTCGCAGTCCATTTTTTTGTTATACTTGGATGCGTTCGACATTTTGTGACTGAGCGTTCAAACGCCCGAGGGATATGTTCGTTAGTCGGGGCGTTATTCTTGAAATCTTATATACGTGAATTGTATAACATCTTGAGAATCATTTATCATATATATCTGACCCTGTGTTGGGGGAAATACTTGTGTTGTATTTTAGGTCGAGGAAAAGGTAAGGCACGGGAAGATCAAGGTGATGACGAAGGGTTCGAAGGATACTAGTTCGGGGGCCCCAAGTCTTTCGTGTCCGGTCATGTTCGTACCGTGTAATGTTATCTTTCCGCTTTATTTTAAGTTTGAACAAATGTATTGTTATTTAAGGTATAATTCATCTCCATATGGATTATACTTATGTTTTGGATCCTGTGTGTAATAAGGCCGTAGGCCATACTGTTGTAAACTCCAGATCGGAGTAAGTACCTTGTTTTGTGGTTCGGCATCACATGTTTTGCGTATTTAATCTGTACTTTGGGTATCGCCTAGTGGATCCTAGTGTGGGGTCCACGGCACTGTAATGGCCGCCTTATCGGGGTGTTACAAGATTGACGACGGCACCGATTCTATCACTTCCACAGGGAACTGGAGGATTTATAGTTTATAGTGATGCTTCGAACCAAGGACTCGGGTGCGTATTGATGCAGAATGATAAGGTGATCGCTTATGCGTCACAACAACTAAAACCTTATGAAGTAAATTACCCAACACATGATTTGGAGCTAGCAGCAGTGGTTTTTGCTTTGAAGATCTGGAGGCATTATCTTTACGGGACTCACTGTCAGATCTTTACGGATTACAAGAGTCTCAAGTACATATTCAGTCAGAAAGAATTGAACATGCGGCAAAGAAGATGGTTAGAACTGATTAAGGACTATGACTTGGAGATTTTATATCATCCAGGCAAAGCGAATGTAGTGGCCGATGCACTTAGCCGCAAGCCTGTTTCTATTCAGATGCTGGAGACGGTGACCTCCCAACTTAGCCTTCCACGAGAGATGATTCGTGAAGGGATTGAAGTGTGGTTACAAAGAGTCCAAGGACAACTGTGCGTGATGGTGATAACTTCATCATTAACCGAAGGAATCAAATCTAGACAGGCAGATGACCCTTTGATGATTCGGTTACGTGATGAAGTGATCAAAGGAAAGGCCCCCGGATTCATAATTCATGATGATGGAGTTTTGAGATTTCAGAACCGACTCTGTGTTCCCGATGATGATGTTCTGAAACAGACGATTATGAAGGAAGCTCACAGTTCGCCCTATTCTATCCACCCGGGCACCAGTAAAATGTATAAGGACTTGAAGCAGAATTTCTGGTGGGGCAACATGAAGAAAGATGTAGCGGACTATGTTTCGAAATGCTTGACTTGTCAGCAGGTTAAGATCGAGCATCAACGGCCTGCCGGAATGTTGAAGCCACTCCCGATTCCTGAATGGAAGTGGGAGGACATATCGATGGACTTTATCACTAATATGCCGAGAACCAGGACAGGAATGAACATGATTTGGGTGATACTTGATCGTTTAACCAAATCAGCTCATTTTCTAGGCATTAAAGATACGTGGGGACCAGAGAGGTTGGCACGAGTATTTATTTCGGAGATAGTTCGATTGCATGGTACGCCGAAGACCATTGTTTCTGATCGAGACGGCCGTTTTGTGTCTCACTTTTGGAAAGCAGTTCATAAGGCCTTGGGGACCGAATTGAACTTCAAGATGCGACTTATCACTGCCAGTTGACGGACAATCTGAGAGAACTATACAAACGGTGGAAGACATGCTAAGGGCCTGTGCCTTAGATTGGTCAAACGATTGGGAAGTTCATCTACCGTTGATTGAATTTACCTACAACAATAGTTGTCATGCATCCATTAAGATGGCACCGTTTGAGGCATTATATGGGAGGAGGTGCAGGTCGCCCCTATGCTGGGACGATTCATCGGACTTGATCGGAAAAGAACCAGAGTTGATCGTGCAGACTCGAGAGAAGATAGCCTTGATTCGTGAAAGGCTGTTGACCGCCCAGAGTCGCCAGAAATCTTACGCAGATGTACGCCGCCGCCCATTGGAGTTCAGTACTGGAGACCACGTACTTTTGAAGGTTTCTCCTACTCGGGGAATCTTTCGTTTCGGAAGGAAAGGAAAGCTGAGTCCGAGATATATCGGACCATTTGAGATCCTCGAGAGAGTTGGGGAGTTGGCATACAGATTGGCATTGCCTTCGTCATTGTGCCATATTCATAACGTGTTCCACGTATCCCAATTACGGAGATATATACCAGATCCCAGTCATATCATTGATTTCGGCGAGATCGAAGTCGCTCAGGATGGGACGTTTGAAGAAAGACCGGTCATGATACTCGAGAGTCGAGTTAAGCAGCTGAGGAACAAACCAATCGTTTTGGTCAAAGTTCAATGGTCACGTCACGGAATGGAAGAAGCCACCTGGGAAACGGAACCGGATATGAAGTCCAGATATCCCGAATTATTTTCATCTTGAGTTTCGGGACGAAACTCCTTTTTAGTAGGAGAGTATGTAATATCCGGATTTATTACGGTGTATTTCATCTGTATTCAAACCCTGTATTATTCGGATTTGTGGTTTTGATTATTGGAGTATGATATTTCTAACATTGATATCATTGTACACAAGTATAGAAACATGCAAAATTTCTCATGCAAACTCATGATAGCGCACGCTAAGAATGCAGCTTAACGCGCGCTATCGGGCTACTACTAGCGCACGCTAGGAAGGTATGAGTTGCGTGCGCTAAGAACTCAATTATTGAGCGGGACGGCTAGCACATGCGCCAGCCGGGACATGGGTCCGGATGAGATTCCCGTGGACGAACCTGGACAGTTCTGAAGTCAACTATTATTAGCGCACGCTAAGGAAAGCTTAGTAGCGTGCGCTAACTTGTTAAAATGCAGAATATTATAAATGGGACAACAACCGTTTTGGCTTTCATTTCTTTCGCCCATTCTTCATCCTTGAGAGTTCAGAGAGCTTAAATAATCCTCCTACACACTTAGAACACATCTTGTTGGTGTTTGTATATTGGTTATCACTTGGGAGTATTCATTGAAGTGGAATAGCACCTTGTAGTGGCATACAACCAACCGGAGTCGGATTCTACCTTACGGTTCAGTGATTTTCATCATATTAAGGTATGTTCAACCTATCTCCAGACTTAGAGTTGGATTCTAAAGAATTGGATGATCATAGTAATGAGATATTGATTTTCATAAGTGAATTATATAAAGTACATCATGTTTGGAATATTGAGATGAATAAGCCTTAAGTACCGGGATTATGCTCTTCATGATTCGAATCTTATTACATTAAATATGTAAAGGAAGCTTCTATCATTGGTAATCCGAATCTAGTAGATGACTTCATAGCAATCTTGGACTTGACTTTAACATCATTATTGTTAGATAAATCTAAAGGATTGATCATGGAAGGATTTATCTAGTATAGATGGAACGTTTAACAACTTCAGCATGATAATATTGATTGATATAAGATGTTGATATCAACCGTTAAGTCTTTCGAATTGACGTATGAAGATTTGTAGTCGAAATGGAATATGGTTTTATAATGGTATGCATATCCTCGAATCCGAAGTTGTTACTATCTGTAAGATCATTCATAAATGTGTGTACATGATATTCATGGAGGTAACATGAGTTATCACGGAAAATGTCATTGTTTTGATCATGATAAGAACAGTTTACTGCTCAGCAGTAAACTGCCATGCATAGATAGCGCACGCTATGCTATGAATATTAACGTGCGCTATCGAGCACGAGTTAGCGTGCGCTATGTTTGGTACGTAACGTACGCTAGACCATCAGACGAGTCAGTCGGCTGGTCAGTAAAGTACTGACCATGCATAGTTAGCGTACGCTAGGCTTTGTTGTTTGCGTGCGCTATCGAACACACTTAACGCACGCTACACAGAGCACTTAGCGTGCGCTAAGCAGTTCAGGCAAATTTCATTTTATGAACTTTTGGCCGTAAATCCAATTGTTAAACATTCGTACGACGTGAGATAAATCCTATATCATTTCTTTTGTTAAGGTTTGATCTTGTTGCGTTATTGATTGAGGAGGACGACCTTCGAGTGTTCGTTTTCGTGGAAGTATTGTTCTTGTCTTCAAATCGAGGCAAGTACCTTAATTGTTTTATGAATTGTTGTTATACATATTGTCGTGCATGTATGTCGTTATTGTATGTCCACCTTGTGTTGGTCCGACGGGATCATCGGGGGATCTATGCTAGCGTGCGCTGGATCATCGGACGGGTTTTTCCACCACGGGTTGGTCTGACGGGATCATCGTGGGTTCTAGGCAGTGAACGTTGGATCGACGGAATTACCATGTGTATGTTATGATATCATGTTGTGATTATCAGTTGTGTATGTCATTTATGAGTTTCTCGTAGGAGAAGACTCGTTGGTATTTTGTCGTTTACGTTATTATTCTTCGTGAGATATGAATAATATGTTGTGGTACTTGTACTAGCATCGTTGTGCTAACCCCCTCGGGGGTGAACATTTTGTTTATGTTCAGGATCCAGGAGAGCGGGAAAACAACCACTGGAGCTGCATGACGACGAGGGTGCAGAGTGATGTTTTGGCCGGGTCCATTTGTCTGTTGTTTATTGGTTATTTCAATAAGTACTCGAGAACGAAGTCAATTATGTTGAATTTGAATTTGGTGATGTATTATTGAGTTCTGTTGAACAATTGTACTATTTTTGTATTTGGTTAGAACTGTTGTGTCGTAATTCCGTTATTTCCATTCGTTAGTATCTTTTAATGCCTGTTCAATTCTTCAGCCTTGTAAATCCTTATGTAAAGGATTTACGGCGCTGTAATATTCCTCAATATATCGGGGGTGTTACAACAGTATATCAAATGGACGTTAAGAGCGCATTCCTGAATGGAGACCTCGCCAAAGAAGTCTATGTTGAAAAACCACAGGGGTTTGTCAAAACAGAAGGCGGAGACATTGTATACAGACTACGGAAAGCTCTGTATGGACTTAAGAAAGCACCTAGAGCATGGTACGAAACCCCGTCCCTGTACCTAACAAATAATGGATTTGAGAAAGGTGTTGTGGACAAGACTCTATTTAAGATACATGAAGGAGATGACATGTTCATGGATCAAATATATGTAGATGATATTATATTTGGTTCAACTACCCTTGCTTTATGTCAAAGGTTCTCTCATCTCATGCAAAGTTAATTGGAAATGAGTATGATGGGGGAACTTAGTTATTTCCTAGGATTGCAGGTGAAACAAATGCCTACAGGAATCTTTATCAACAAGGAGAAGTACAGCAAGGAGCTACTCAACAAGTTTGGAATGAATAACTCCAAATCCTCATCAACCCCCATGAGCACTTCCGTGCAAATTAGTCCTGACGAAGCTGGAAATACGGTTGATCAATCAGTCTACAGGAAGATAACAGGCTCACTCCTAGATCTAACAGCTAGCAGACCCAACATCCAGTTTGTTGTAGGAGTGTGTGCTCGGTATCAAGTAGGACCTAAAGAATCAAATTTCACAATAGACAAACGAATCCTTAAGTACGTAAAAGGAACAATCGACGCCGAACTGTGACATCCTAAGTAAGGTGGATTCGATTTTGTTGGCTATAGCGACTCAGATCTCGGTGGTTGTAAGCTAGATAGGAAGAGTACAAGCAGTACTTGTCACTTTCTTGGACTTATACTTGTGTCATGGTTCAGTAAGAAATAGTTGGCCAACTCATTTTCTACAGCTAAGTCAGAATACTATGCCGCCGGAAGTTGTTGTATGCAGATTCTCTGGATGCAACAATAGTTATCAGATTATGGAATCAGTGCCAGAGAAACACCGATCATGTGTGATAGCACTAGTGCAATTGCAATAATGCACAATTCTGTATTGCACTCGCGAACTAAGCATATTGATATGAAGCATCACTTCATCGGGAATTATGTTGAGAATAAGGATGTCGGATAGAGACAGTTCATATAGATATCCAGTTAGCCGACATCCTTACAAAACCTCTTAGCACAACCATATTATGTATGCTTCGACAAGAATTAGGAATGCTACGGCCTGACTCCCTGTAACTTTTTATGCTTTTAATCATCAATTAAGGGGAAATGCTATAAGATCCAAGAATACAGTATCACCATTAATCAAATGTACACTCAGACAGTCAGACACTAATGTAGGACAAAGAAGGCATGAGACCTTCCTACAGCTGACGTGTGCATTAATTAAAGGGGAATACAATACGACCCATGAATACAATATTAATCCAAACATTGTTGTAGGAATTGAATCCTATATGTACCTTTAAGGGGGATGCTGTATTATTCGCGGATACAGTATATACACTATGGGACATCAATTAATATAATATTAATAATTCTATTCGTACTGAAAACAGTTTTAGTCCATGTTCCCTAATTTAAAATTCAAACGTTTCACCTTTAATGATTTAAACAACATCTGGACTTTATTACCTCAAACACCGCGATATTAATGATTTGAAAATCGCCGTTTTGTGCAATGGGGGAGATGAGCTGTCAGAACTGGGATCGGTTGTCATTTCAAAAATGGATGGATAAGATGTACCAGTTACTCTAAGTTCATCTTGTTCATTCTTTTAAAGGACGGTTTTCATCCCTTAAATCTGACAGTTTGCTGTGTGTAACCCTAATCCACCATGCACACTATAAAAGTACTTTACATTGCTTTCTTTGACTCTTTAGGCTTTTTGCAAAATTAAACGAGTTCAGAGCAAACAACCTACATACTCTGCAAAATTTCTACATTTTTTTCTCTGTGTTTCTTCAAATCCTTTCTCTGCAAATCAATGGCAACTTCACAGACTTCCTCTCAATCTCTGAAGAAGGAGGAATTCATCATCGATGAGCGAATCTTCACTAGATCTATTGTCATGGAAAGAATCCACGTTGAAACTGAAGATATTGATGGTATGGAACTGGTCGTTTCCAGAATCAAGCATCAAGGCTTATACTGCCTTGGAAGTCAACACACTGAACTCTACGGCGAGCGTATTGTTGAAAAATTTTACCTTGATGCCTCTATAAAGTTCTATTCCCTAAAAAGAGGAGGAGATATCTCTGACATCACTGCTACCGTTGGCAGTATTGAAGTTTCTGTGAACCAAGAGCTGCTGGAAAACCTATTCAGGCTGCCGTCCGATTGCCTAAGAATGGAGGAACATGAGACCTTCGGGTCGGAAGAACTATTGACGGCCTAGTGAGGGCTATTCACAGGTGATGGTTCGGACAAAAATGTTCACCCGTCATGCCATTAGAAGAAATTCTGCCTGCCGTATGTGTATCTACACTATTTTTGCTGCCGAGTTATTGAGAATAGAACTGGAGCATTTGAAATGTGCATGAACCTTCGCTTTAGGATGATGGTAGCGATCATGTTCGGCGAATGGGTTAACTGGTGCCAAATTGTTTTGAAGAAGATACAGGAGGAGGCCGCCAAGCCTGTGTCGTAGAAGAAATCCTTCGGCCTCATCCTCAACTACATCCTAAGTCACTGTGGTGTGCCGCAGTCTCTAGGTGCCAAGAATATTGGCCCTGGAAAATTTATAGGTGGGAGCAAGCCCACTGTATTTAACAGATACAGACTATTCTCTAGCAGGCCTCATCCCCGGAATATGCCTATTTATCATGATCCCAATGATGTTAGAATCAAGGTTGTGCGTGAGGAGAAGAAGAAGCAAAAAAGAAGTATCTCCGACAGCAAGTCACCTGAGGCTGCAGAGAATCCAAAGAAGAAGCTCAAGAAAGTTTCCAAGGCCAAGCCTACAGCGGCTATAGCGGCCACTGTAGATATCCCAACAGCACAACCCGTTATTCAAATCCCCAAGGGCGCAACCCCTTCGGAAGAGATATTTGCTGCAAAAAATGCAGAGCCCGAGCCAGTGGCAGCTATGATGGATGATCAACTATTTTCCAAGTTAGAAGGCACTAGCGAATCGGCTACCCATGCGGAGCCAAGAGCCGCCTCTCCTGTACGGGAACCCACACCAATATAGGATACCCCTCCTATTAGGGTACCAACCCCTGTTAGGGATCCCTCTCCAATACGGGCTCCCATACCTGTTGCAAATCCCATCCCTACACTAGACCCAATTACTGTAAGGAGTCCCTCCCCGACAGTACTCATCAATGAAACTCTTCTCCAGGTATATATTGATCAAGCCTTTCAGCGATTTGTATCTTGGAAAAACTAGAGGGTCGCCCCTTACGAGGTCCTGCACAACTGGGAAGAGTGGAAAGAAGAAGAAAATTTCATTCTGGAGGTGACGGATACCCAGAACATTGAGGTCTTAATTCAATGGGATAATAACTTATGCCGTGAGCGGATTTCAAAATTCTATCTAGAAAATGAAAAGGCTTGATTGAAAGGGAAGTCCCAATCCAATGACATAACTCCCTCTGACGGCCACCAGTCCGACCCAAACTCAGATGCCGACAATGACGCTCCTCAGGCCGATCTGAGGATCAGCCGTGAAGAAGCACGGGAAGGAGAAATGTCCCATATGCAAGACCAACAGGGTCAGGGTGTTGGGATTCGGTGCCTAAAACGAAGGCCCAGCGGAAGCGGTAAAACGAAAATTAATTCGATCTGAATCCCTACGAGGATCGATCGAGCTACGCATATACGAATATAAAATAAACAAAGGAAGTTTCGAAATCATACCCTTGTTGTCCGTTGATTATATGGATTTCCTTCTCTTGAGCTATTCCCCAAACGATCCAAAATGCTCCAAGCCCTTGGATGATCCAACGCCGAAAAAACCACGTCTCTACTTGTCACGCGTCGGAGAAACGAACGGAATGGCAACACTCGATTAACCTCTAAGGTTACGGCTAGAATCAAGTGATGAAACTTTAATTATAACACTTTAAGTGTTTAAATATATATCTCTCAATATTATCTCTTGATGTTTCTCTAAGAACAAATCAAGAAGAAAAGGAAGAAAAGTGAAGACTATAAAAGCAACTCTTTTCTCTCACTGCCTCCAGCTTTTTCACGTATGGAATGGGGTTAGGAATAGGGAGCAAGTCTTCCTTTTATTCTTCCAACCTTATCTCCTCAAATCACCTTTACCATATAATAAGAGATATCATATCTCTTAAAGTCATTTGTCTTCCATTATAAAATGGAGACAAAGACCAAGAGGGGTTAGGTGAAAGGGGGGTGGCATCCATCTAGAAGGGGAATATGAGTTTGGTCCGTTTCGGACTCCCGTGAGTCCAAACAGATAAACTTTGATTCCGTTCCGATGTATTTATATTAATTAATTAATCCAATTAATTAATCATATCAAATACATAACAACATAATTAATTTCTCCAAGAAATGATTATATTTATGAATTAAATTAATCACCCAGTAATTTAGTTAATTCATTTGGCCGTAAATTAATTTATCCAATAAATCAATTTAGACATCCAATGTCCTAATTAATTAGATATACAATATCTAATTTTCATAATGAGAGAATAAGCTCGATTCAATCCGTCGTCTATCATATTGCGCGACTCGGTAGGTTCGTCTCAATCAGCAATGGGAGGAACCAAAGAGTAGTAGCACCACCTAGCCAGCCTGGCGGCCTACACTGTACCCCAACTGAGAACGAATGATTGGGATCATTCAAGAACCATTCTGTCGTGAATACCAGTATACGTATAAACCCTTCTTTCAAATGTCCCGATCAAGTTATAGGGTCACGGTCGATCAAACCTAATCGTACTTGACGCTATGCATGCGTTAATGCAAATCGAGATCATCGAGCTCTCGTGTATCCAATACAACTAGCTCCAATGCTTTGGCCAAAGACTTATGATCTCATCTGCCAATAACCACATAGGACAATTAACCCGCTCACTAACGGGAGAAAGAATTCTATCTTGGCATTCAGTAGGACCTACTACTTGCCCGTCAAGATGCAGGTGGAGGTTGACCCCCACCTCCCGGTTTATAGGGTCGAACTACTCTAATGAAAATCTTGACGTCACAAGCACATCCCTACTAAATCCTCAAGTCGAAGGTTCACGAATACCTATCACAACCTTTCGATTCCGTCATTGACTGTCCTGGAGTGAAATCCGTGTGACGAATTGAGGGTGAGTCGGTTCGAGTATACTAATCCAATTAGCATACCTATAACGTGTGCTCCCGCTAACCATTAGCGTTCGACAGGCACTCTCCATGTCAAAGAACACGTCATACAAGTCTTCACATAAACTTAATGCCCAGTCAAGTTTCATCGACTTGCGAACGATTAAGTATTTGAGCTATAAACCTTTCCAGTGCGGACCTCCTTATCCAATAAGGAGTGGAACGTTTTGCTCTCAAATACATAGACTAGTTTCTATACGTATATTTACGAGTTAGGAATGACAGTAACTACCAGTAAATAAAGAAACATTCATTGCCTTATATAAATGATTTACATAATTACAAGTACAATACCCTCACTCAACATCATCTGAGTGGCATTCAAGGGCATATTCCTAACAATCTCCCACTTGGACTCAATGCCACACACTATGGTATCAAATACCCATATTCTCTAGATGACGCTCCAAGCTAGTCTGAGAAAGTGGCTTGGTCAGTGGATCAGCGACGTTGTCGGGTGAGTCTACTCTGTGCAGCACAATGTATCCCTTGCGAACAAATTCTCTTACGAGATGATACTTCCTCTCAATATGTTTGGTGTTGTTGTGAAACCTCGGCTCCTTGGCCTGCGCTACAGCTCCGTCATTGTCGCAGTACAGTGGAACAGGCAGCTCAGCACATGGTATCACTTGAAGTTCTCCCAGAAACTTCTTAATCCAGAACCCTTCCTTGGAAGCCTCCGAGGCTGCTTGATACTTAGCCTGACAGGTGGAATCAGCAGTCGCGCTTTGCTTGGCGCTACGCCAAGATACTGCTCCTCCATTAAGAGTAAATATATAGCCAGAAGTAGACATCGAGTCGTCCTTCAGTCCTTGGAAGTCCGAATCAGTGAATCCCACCACATCCAAATCTCCACCGCCATACATCAGAACCATATCTCTAGTCCTTCTCAAGTACTTGAGAACGTTCTTTACGGCAGTCCAATGTTCCCTACCTGAGTTTGCCTGAAAACTACTCACCACGCTTACAGCATGCGCAATGTCAGGTCTCGTACACAACATAGCATACATAAGGCTACCCACGGCCGAAGCATATGGTATATTACTCATTTCCTTTCGTTGTTCCTCACTTTGAGGACACATCTTCAAGGAGAGTTTTATTCCATGTTGCATCGGTAGGAACCCTCTTTTAGAATCATCCATCTTAAATCGCTTTAAGATTTTATCTATATAGAGGGCTTGGGAAAGACCTATTGTTCTCTTCGCTCTATCCCGGTAGAGTCGAATACCAAGAATATAGGTAGCTTCTCCCAAGTCTTTCATGGAGAAACTACTCGAAAGCCAAGCTTTCACAGAACTGAGCATTCCCACATCATTTCCTATTAGTATAATGTCATCTACATATAGTACTAAGAATGCGATCTTGCTCCCACTAACCCTCTTGTATACACAAGGTTCCTCTTCATTTTGCACGAAGTCAAACTCTTTGACTGCCTCGTCAAAACAATGGTTCCAACTACGCGACGCTTGCTTCAGTCCATAAATGGAACGCTGAAGCTTGCACACTTTCTGAATATTGACTTCGGACACAAAGCCTTTAGGCTGCTCCATATAGATTTCCTCCTCGAGGAATCCATTAAGGAAAGCCGTCTTTACATCCATTTGCCATATCTCATAATCCTGGTAGGCAGCTATAGCAAGCATCATGCGAATAGACTTGATCATGGCTACGGGCGAGAAGGTATCGTGGTAATCGATCCCTTCTTTATGGGTATAACCCTTTGCCACATGCCTGGCCTTATAGGCGTCAACCTTGCCATCACCATCAGACTTTCTCTTGTAGATCCACTTGTTCCCAATAGGCACTATGCCCTTGGGGCGGTCTACTAGAGTCCAGACCTGATTAACATGCATCGAGTCTATCTCAGCTTCCATAGCTTCACGCCATTTCGCTGTAACACCCCCAAGACATTCAGGGCATATTACAGCGCCATGGACCCCACACTGTGAAATCCACCAGGCTAACGTACCAAACAAGACATTCGACAACAACAAACAATCATAAATAAAACGACAAGCTAAATAAAAGACTATAGCCGACAAATAAAATTCTGACATCAAATCCATTTCCCCAAAACGGGAACACAACATTACAAATTCAAATCGGAAGTACTCGAGTACTTAAACCAATTTTATAATACATAAATCCCAAAATCAGACATCAATAATAGCCGACAGACATAACACCGAAAATCAATTACTGAACAACATCATGCTTGCCCATCATCCTCGTACGGCTCGAGTGATCGCTTGTCCCCACGATCAATACCTGAAATACAAAAAGTATTTCCCCCATTTAAGGGGTTAGCGACAACTGCTAGTGCAAGTACAATCCATTTGAACTACATTCTAATCAGATGAATATATGCGCCAAAAATCATTTTATAAAATATTTTATATTCCGGAATATTTATGATGCACAAGCACAAAACACATTTTCTCCAACCAAAACCATTCAAAGTTAACCTTGGTACGTGACTCACGGCCACCGTACCCCGCAGAGCCCCGTCGGACATCCCTGAGTGGTCAACCATAGTTCGCGATACGAAACTCATGGCAACGTATCCCTAGAGGGCCCGTCGGACCGTCCCTAGGTGAACATACACATATCCATCCACAACAACCACAATACAGCTATAATTCAAATACTAGAACATGTAAACAAATGTAAAGTACTTGCCTTTGTGACATCTTCGAAGAATCGGAAGTGAAAAACGACTACGGATGATCCAAGTGGAAGACGATGGTTCCTAACGAAGAATTAACATAACTCAGTACCAACGGACATCAATAAACGAAAGGAATACTCCCATAACCCCGATTACAATTCACGACAATAGGCGTTCAATCGATACGGGCGAGGGTTTACGCAAAATTTCCCCGTATTGATAATTCACGGATTAAAATCAATGAAATTGGATTGGGAATCATCCAATAACAACAATCGGTAAGAAGTTTCGTGACATACATGAACAATTCGGAATCAATCACGAAAAACCCGAAAAACCCCCAATTTATACAAGTTAGGGTTCCTGAAGAAAATACCTCGGATTTGGATGATGGAGGATGATTATGCTGATGGTGATATGCTACTACGATTCTATGGTGATGGAACACGAAAAATTCTTCGATCAAAACTGAAGGAATCGCCTCTGGAGTCGCCCCGTGAAGAAAAACGAAAGAGAGGATAGAAAATGAGGTCTTGGACCTCACGCATTATTTTAAACCGGCGGGTTGTTCTGGCCGTAACAGGGGACACTTACGGCCGTAACATGGCCAACTTACGGCCATAACTTCGGGTGTTACGGCCGTAACACCTCTTGGGCGGCGATCGTGTTTGCTCTCCAAACGATTCCGGACGACCCCGAAACCCAGACCTGCTATCGAACCAAAAATATGACTACGAAGAATATTCGATGACTAGTCTAACCATCACAAGAAAACATCAATCCGACTACTCGGGAATCCGAAATACGACAACGAATATGAAATTCCCTAAACTTATAGGAAATTACGAAAATGGCCCAAGTGCCCGAAAATCACGAAACGACGTCGGATTTACAAACCAAAAGTTTCAACATGACCAACTCAACCATACGAACTTTTACAAGCCAAGAAACAACGAAAACGAACGAGTTTTACGAGAATCGAACGTTCATACGGCAAAACATGTCATAAAATGAAATTACATAAAAACATCATCAAAACACGTCCAAATGGAAAAACTCCAAGAACAAAGTAGATTCGAAATGTCGAAACGGTTACAAGCGAGTTGATAAAAATAGACATACACCAAAAATGGAAACTGCTAAAAATGGAAAATTACGGATATTACATTCTCCCCCTCTAAAATAAAGTTTCGTCCCGAAACTTAAGAATCAAAAAGTTCGGGATGCCTCGAACGCATATCCTCCTCTAACTCCCACGTCGCTTCTTCTACTCCGTGCCTCGACCATTGCACCTTAACCGAAGGAATGGTTTTGTGCCTTAACTGTTTCTCTCGACGCTCCAAAATCTTAACGGGCCTCTCCTCAAACGTAACATCCTTCTTGATCTCCACGTCTCCAAAATCAATAATGTGGGACGGGTCCGGAACATACTTCCTCAGCTGGGAGACGTGAAATACACTATGAACATGACTCAACGACGGAGGCAAGGCCAACCGGTACGCTAACTCGCCCACTCTCTCCAATATCTCGAAAGGTCCAATATATCTCAGGCTGAGTTTCCCTTTCTTCCCAAAACGGAAAACTCCCTTCGTCGGAGACACTCTCAACAGAACATGATCTCCCACCTCAAACTCTAAGGGTCGACGCCTAACATCCGTATAAGACTTTTGTCGACTCTGAGCAGTCAACATTCTCTTTCTAATCAATTCAACTTTCTCCCTCGTCTCTAACACAAGGTCGGGCTCGATACCAACTAGATCGGACGGTTCATCCCAACATATCGGCGATCGGCAACGTCGTCCATAAAGTGCCTCATACGGTGCCATCTTAATCGACGTGTGTCAGCTATTATTATAAGTAAACTCAATTAAGGCCAAATGCTCCTCCCAGTCACTACTCCAATCTAACGCGCACGCACGCAACAAATCCTCGAACGTCTGAATGGTACGTTCGGGATGTCGATGCAGGGATGGAACGAAGTGCTCAAACGTAACTGTGTCCCTAATGCCTTATGCACCGCCTGCCAAAAATGCGATACAAATCGGCCATCTCTGTCTGAAATAATGGTCCTCCGCGTACCATGAAGCCTCACTATCTGTGCGATAAAAATACGAGCCAACTTTTCTGGACCCCAAGTACCCTTGATGCCCAGAAAATGTGCCGACTTAGTCAGTCGGTCTGCAATCACCCACACCATATTCATACCAGCCTTCGTCCTCGGCAAACCCGTGACAAAATCCATAGAGATATCCTCCCACTTCCACTCTGGGACGGGAAGTGGTTTCAATAACCGGTGGCCGATGCTCAATCTTGACTTGCCGACAAGTCAAACACTTAGCCACAAACCGAACTACCTCCTTCTTCATATCGTTCCACCGTAAATTTTTCTCAGATCTTTATACATTTTACTCGAGCCCGGATGGACTGAGTAAGGTGATGCATGAGCCTCTCGCATAATACTCTGTCTCAATTCCGAGTCGTTCGGAACACACAACCGACCTCGGAATCTCAACACTCTGTCCTCATGAATAACAAATCCCGGGGCTTTCCCCTTCCCTACACTCTCTCGAAGCTGAATAAACATCGGCTCCTCCAACTGTCCCGATTTAATGTCATCGACTAGAGATGAAGAAATCTCAAGAGTACACAACTGCCCGGAACTCTCTAGCAGTACAACCTCAATGCTCAACCTCGTAAACTCTCGCTGAAGTCCCGACTGGGCCGTAAGTAGCTCAAGCGCCCGAAGCGATACCGATTTCCGGCTCAAGGCATCTGCCACCACATTTGCCTTACCCGGATGATATAGAATCTCGAGGTCGTAGTCCTTAATCAACTCCAACCATCTCCTATGTCTCATATTAAGCTCTTTCTGCGTAAAAATGTACTTCAGGCTCTTGTGATCGGTGAAAATATGACACGACGAGCCATACAAGTAATGATGCCAAATCTTCAATGCAAATACAACTGCGGCCAACTCAAGATCGTGCGTGGGGTAATTCAACTCGTACGGTTTCAACTGACGGGAAGCATAGGCAATCGTCCTCCCGTGCTTCATAAGTACACATCCGAGCCCTTGGCCCGAAGCATCACTGAAAACCGAGAAACCCTCATTACCACTCGATAAAGCCAAAACAGGAGCAGTCGTCAACCGCTTCTTCAACTCCTCAAAACTATTCTGCCTCTCATCGGTCCACACAAACTTCTCTGACTTCTGTAACAACTGAGTCAGTGGTCGAGCGAGCTTAGAGAACCCCTCGACGAATCTACGGTAATACCCGGCTAATCCCAGAAAACTGCGGACCTCCTTCACGTTCTTGGGCGGCGCCCAATCCAACACTGCCTCTACCTTATGTGGGTCTACACGAACACCCTCGGCCGATATCACATGACCGAGAAACATAACCTCCCGTAACCAAAACTCGCACTTTGAGAACTTCGCAAAAAGATGCTGAGTCCTCAAAATATCTAATACGATATGCAAGTGACGGGCATGCTCCTCCTCGCTCCTCGAGTAAATCAGGATGTCGTCGATAAAAACGACTACACACTTATCGAGGTACTCGATAAAGACTTTGTTCATAAGCTGCATGAACACGGCTGGGGCATTGGTTAGCCCAAAAGGCATAACCACAAACTCGTAGTGACCATATCTCGTCCGAAAGGCCGTCTTCGAAATATCGGTATCCTTCACTCGAAGCTGATAATACCCCGATCTCAAATCAATCTTCGAAAATACGGTTGCCCCTTGCAACTGATCAAATAAGTCATCAATTCTCGGGAGCGGATACTTGTTTTTGATGGTCACTTTGTTCAACTCTGGGTAGTCGATACACAAACGAAGTGACCCGTCCTTCTTCTTCACAAACAGGACCGGTGCGCCCCAAGGTGAAGCGCTCGGTTGAATATACCCCATGTCTAGCAACTCTCCCAACTGTTTCTTCAGCTCCAGCATCTCGGCGGGCGCCATACGGTATGGCGTCTTAGAGATAGGTGCTGCACCCGGCTCTAAATCGACGATAAACTCAACTTCTCGGTCCGGCGGCAAACCCGGCAACTCGTTTGCAAAAACATGAGGATACTCACACACTACCGGAATAGACGAGAGCTCGACTCCCCCTTCTTCCGATCTCAAAGCGTAACACCAATAGCCCGTACAACCTCCTCGAAGAAGTCTCACCACCTTCAAGGCGCTGATCAGGAGTCTCTGGCCACTCCGCTTACGCCCCACGAAAGAATGCTCAGTACCGTCAGAGGCTAACATCGAAACAGTCCTCGTTCTATAATTCATGATCACCCCATGACGGTCCACCCAATCCTCACCCAGAATCAAATCCTCATCTCTAATATCTACCGCAATCAGATTGGAAGGCCAAACCCTCCCCGCGATACTCACTGGAAAATCTCTAACCTCACGATCCCCTACGATGCTATCCCCACTAGGAAGTTTAACAACAAAAGGCTCACAAGCAACAAGGCAATCAACATGCAGACGACGCACACAATCCATAGATATAAAAGAATGCGTAGCACCAGAATCGAACAATACGGAAACAGGATGATCAAGGATGTGCACGGTACCTGTAGCCACCGTCGCGTCAGGATCTCCTGCTCGTCTCATCTCATACACTCGGGGCGGAACAGACCCCACACTGGAAGCTCCCCCTCTAGAAGGCTGCCCACGTCCTCGACCTCTACCAAAACTCTGCGGGTGAGGGTATCGGTGCTGATTCACACTCGGCTCTCCATGATTGGGGTGATCTCGAGTAATCGAGTTCGAGCCGCATCCGTACAAAACTTAGCACGATGACCCATCCGACCACAAGCAAGACATCAATCGGAGGCCTATCACACTCACTCATTATGTGGCACAGGCGACTACGGTTGAAGCATGTAGGACCACGGGCCAGGAACCGTAGGAGCAGACCTAGAACCGTTTCCTGCCCAACCGATGGCGGCCCGACTCCCAAAGACTCGCGAAGCAGTGAGCCTTGGATACCCTCCCGACTTGCCTCCCGACCGAGGTCTTCTGCTTCTTTCCTTCGGTTGCCGTCTCTGTCGCAGAAAACGACATCTCATAAGCCATCGCTTTAGTCTGATATTCTTTCAAAGTCGTGCACCCCAGACCAGACATGTAGTGGCGCACCCTCGGTTTCATCCGCATATCAAAGTGGCGGATCTTATCAAGCTCATCTCGAACTTGGTTCCTCACATAATGCAGCTGTTGATTGTAGTCTTTGATAGCTTGAGAAATAGGAACATCTTGGGGCTTAGCCTCAAAGAAGGCTCGGATCCTCCCCTCTTTCACTGGCCATGGACAGAATTCATCTTCCATCAAATCCCGAAACTCTGCCCACGTAGCTGCCCAGTCGCACGGCTTCACCGCTTGCCACCACGTTGCTGCCTCCTTGGCGAGGAAGTGCTGAGCAATAGGTACTTTCCTCTCCTCAGAACAATTAGCAGCCTCAAATACTTTCTCCATCTCGAATAGCCAATTCTCCCAACCAGAAGGGTCGGAAGCACCATCAAACTGCGGAGGACGCATACGAATCACGTCCTGAAGTAGCTTATCATTGCCGGATCCAGTAGGCTTAACCGGGTTGGCATTAGCTTGGCCGACTAGAATGGCCTGAGTCAGTAGCGTCATCTGGTTCGCTACTTGTTGCAAAATGTTGGCCACTCCAACATTCTCATGTGCATTACCGGAGCTAGCAGACTGGTCCTGCTGACCTCCGGAACTAGGGGGAACACTGTTCGACAAAGAAGGCATCGCCGAGTCAGTTCCCGAGTGATCGGACATGGCCGCCCCACCGGCTGCACCACGTCCCCTACCGCGTCCGCGACCGCGTCCGCGTCCTCTACCAGCAGGAATTCTGAAGAAGCAACGGGTAAGTACAATTCAAACGCAAAACGCAACAAGATACTAAGACAGGAATAGAACATAACGGTGAAACGAGTCAAGTTAGGAAAACTTACGAGCACCGGCGTACTGAGATGATGGCATAGCAGTGATACTGTCCCAAAAACGACACTTAACTAGACCCAAATAACCGACAACCTAGGTATCCATAAACCTAAGCTCTGATACCATATTCTGTAACACCCCCAAGACATTCAGGGCATATTACAGCGCCGTGGACCCCACACTGTGAAATCCACCAGGCTAACGTACCAAACAAGACATTCGACAACAACAAACAATCATAAATAAAACGACAAGCTAAATAAAAGACTATAACCGACAAATAAAATTTTGACATCAAATCCATTTCCCCAAAACGGGAACACAACATTAACAAATTCAAATCGGAAGTACTCGAGTACTTAAACCAATGTTATAATACAGAAATCCCAAAATCAGACATCAATAATAACCGACAGACATAATACCGAAAATCAATTACTGGACAATATCATGCTTGCCCATCATCCTCGTACGGCTCGAGTGCTCGCTTGTCCCCACAATCAATACCTGAAATACAAAAAGTATTTCCCCCATTTAAGGGGTTAGCGACAACTGCTAGTGCAAGTACAATCCATTTGAACTACATTCTAATCAGATGAATATATGCGCCAAAAGTCATTTTAGAAAACATTTTATATTCTGGAATATTTATGATGCACAAGCACAAAACACATTTTCTCCAACCAAAACCATTCAAAGTTAATCTTGGTACGTGACTCACGGCCACCGTACCCCGCAGAGCCCCGTCGGACATCCCTGGGTGGTCAACCATAGTTTGCAATACGAAACTCACGGCAACGTATCCCTAGAGGCCCCGTCGGACCGTCCCTAGGTGAACATATACATATCCATCCACAACAACCACAATACAGCCATAATTCAAATACTAGAACATGTAAACAAATGTAAAGTACTTGCCTTTGTGACATATTCGAAGAATCGGAAGTGAAAAACGACTACGGATGATCCGAGTGGAAGACGACGGTTCCTAACGAAGAATTAACATAACTCAGTCCCAACGGACATCAATAAACGAAAGGAATACTCCCATAACCCCGATTACAATTCACGACAATAGGCGTTCAATCGATACGGGCGAGGGTTTACGCAAAATCTCCCCGTATTGATAATTCACGGATTAAAAGCAAGGAAATTAGATTGGGAATCATCCAATAACAAGAATCGGTAAGAAGTTTCACGACATACATGAACAATTCGGAATCAATCACGAAAAACCCGAAAAACCCCCAATTTATTCAAGTTAGGGTTTCTGAAGAAAATATCTCGGATTCGGATGATGGAGGATGATTATACTGATGGTGATATGCTACTACGATTCTATGGTGATGGAACACGAAAAATTCTTCGATCAAAACTGAAGGAATCACCTGCAGGTCGCCCGTGAAGAAAAGCGAAAGAGAGGATAGAAAATGAGGTCTTGGACCTCTGCCCATTATTTTAAACCCGGCCCGGGCTGTGAGGGGACACTTACGGCCGTAACATGGCCAACTTACGGCCGTAACCCGGGTGTTACGGCGTAACACCTCTTGGGACAAAGATCGCGTTTGCTCTCAAGCGATTCCGGACGACCCCGAAACCCGGACCTGCTATCGAACCAAAAATACGACTACGAAGAATATTCGATGACGAGTCTAACCATCACAAGAAAACATCAATCCGACTACCCGGGAATACGAAATACGACAACGAATATGAAATTCCCTAAACTTATAGGAAATTACGAAAATGGCACAAGTGCCCGAAAATCACGAAATGATGTCGGATTTACAAACCGAAAGTTTCAACATGACCAACTCAACCATACGAACTTGTACAAGCCAAGAAACAACGAAAACGAACGAGTTTTACGAGAATCGAACGTTTATACGGCAAAACATGTCATAAAATGAAATTACGTGAAAACATCATCAAAACTCGTCCAAATGGAAAAACTCCAAGAACAAAGTAGATTCGAAATGTCGAAACGGTTACAAGCAAGTCGATAAAAATAGACATACACCAAAAATGGAAACTGCTAAAAATGGAAAATTACGGATATTACATTCGCGGAGTCTACATCCACCATCGCTTGGTCATAGGTCGTTGGGTCAGTCTCTTGGCTATCACTTGGAACCTCGTGGAGACCTAGTTCCTCCAAGTGCACAAGCCCATACCTCTCAGGTAAATGAGACACCCTACTAGACCTACGAGGTGGTTTTACTTGTGTTTCAGAAGGTTCGGTTGCAGTTTCTTGCATAGGTGTCTCCCGAGGAGTTTCATTGTATTCTTCTAAAGAAATACTTCTACCTGCTCCGCCTTCCTGAATGAACTCATCTTCCAGGAAGTGTGCTTGTAAATCAACAACGATCTTTCGATCTTCGGGCATGTAGAATAGATATCCCATTGTCCCAGACGGGAATCCAATGAAACGTCCCTTCGCGGACCTAGCTTCCAACTTCTCCACCTTAGTCTTCTTGACATAGGCGGGACATCCCCAAATCCTAATATGATTAAGACTTGGTTTCCTGCCCTCCCACATCTCATGTGGAGTTTTAGGAATGGATTTGGAAGGACATCTGTTCAAGATGTAGGCGGCATTCAGGAGTGTATACCCCCATAGGTAAATCGGTAAGTCACTATAGCCTAGCATGGAACGAACCATGTTCAACAAGGTCCGGTTCCTTCATTCTGACACACCATTTAACTGAGGAGTACCTGGAGGTGTAAGTTGTGAAACTATTCCATGTTCCTTAAGGAACTCGTCAAACTCCGTACTCATATACTCGCCACCTCGGTCCGACCGAAGTGCTTTGATATGATTACCAGTTTGTTTCTCAACTAGGGCCTTGAATTCCTGGAATTTCTCAAAGGCCTCGGATTTATGTTTCATTAAGTATACATAACCATACCTAGTATGATCTCTTGTAAACGTAATGAAATATTGATATCCGTCACGTGCTACTTCCAAAGCACCACAAACGTCGGTATGGATTAATCCCAGTTTATCAGCGGCTCTTTCAAAAGTCCCTGTGAAGGGGGACTTAGTCATTTTGCCTTTAAGGCATGATTCACAAGTAGGAAAGGGATCCGATCCCAATGGACCCATAAGTCCATCTTTTTCCATCTTGTAAACCTTGGTCTGACCAACATGACCAAGTCTAAGATGCCATTTCAAAACTTGATTGGTTTCATCCCTATCACGTTTTCTAGTCATAGTATTCACAACTACTCTGTTGCTGAGATTTAGATGATACAATCCATTTAACAATGTAGCAGTACCCACTAGTTTATTTCTAAAATAAATTTTGCAGGAACCATCGCCAATGAAAAATGAAAAGCCTTTTCGGTACATGACCGGAATGGATACAATGTTTTTGTGCCCCTTAGGCAAAACAAGTACATCTTCTAAAGTCAAAAAAAAGCCGGATTCTAAACCCAAAAGAAGTGCTCCTATGTCGGTCGCTTCGACACTATGCCCGCTTCTGACTGTGATCATAAATTCTCCAGCTCCAAGCTTCCTACTTTGTTCCAGATCCTGATTCACGGTACAAATATGAGAACTAGCACCAGAATCCAGTATCCAGGAAGTAGAAAATACAAGAGTTAACAATTTGTTTCCAAAACTAAAAGTTCTGTACCTGAAGTGCCATGAAGAATCGGACAGTCTCTAGCCCAGTGGCCCAGCTCACCGCACTTGAGACAAGCATCCTTCTTCTTCTTGTTCTTCGGAACCATCGGGGACTTGCCCTTTCCCTTAAAGTCCTTGGCTTGTGGTCCCGTCTGCTTCTTGGTCTTTTTATTCTTGTTCTTAGACCTCCTAGGTCCAGAAGAAATCACAAGAGCAGACTCCTTCATCCGCGGAGTCTTCATCTGAGACTGAACGGTCACAAGTTTGTTCATTAGCCCAGCTAAATTACATGCAATCTCATTGCAGTTAAAGTTTATAACAAACTGTGAGAAGGAATCAGGAAGAGACTATAGGATAAGGTCAGTTTGGAGAGAAGTATCCATTTTAAAATCAAGAGCCTCCAATCTCTCGATCATTGATATCATTTTGAGGACGTGTCCCCCAACCTTCTCACCCTCCTTCATCCTTGCACCAAACAGTTGCTTGGATATCTCATATCTAGCGGTTCTGCTGTGCTCACCATAAAGCTCGGTTAAGTGAGATAGAATCTGCCTAGCAGAAGTCATTTTCTCATGAGCTCTCTGAAGCTCATTAGACATAGAAGCCATCATGTATGCACGAACTTTTATGTCATCCTTAACCCACTTTTCGTGGTTTTCAATCTCTTCCTGATTGGCTCTGGTCTGCACAGGAGGCGCCGGAATGTCCGTCTCCAAGACGTATCCTAGTGCCTCTATACTGAGGACAATCATCAGATTGCGGAGCCAGTCCACAAAGTTAGGTCCAATCAGGGTGTTCTTTTCGAGTAGAATTGCGAGCGGATTCATTGTCATATTGAGAGTTATGTCTGCATTAAGTATAACTGATTAATTAGTGACTTGTTATATTATGATCTGAGTATAGAATTAAGGTCTTTTCTATTCTTGTTACCCAGCTCCCACTATTTTAATCGGAACAACACACTCCCATATGAAATCCGGAAGTATCTTCGCTCTACTTCATAGTGGTGATCGAGTTCTTATAAATCTTAATAGAGGGCAACCGAACAGGTTTCTAGTCTATTAATTTTAATAAAGTGGTGTCCAACACCAACCCATCTAATGGATTATTTGATCTTCTTTTTCCCCTTGTTCACTCCCCTCAACCTATACGGTTTCTATGGTTCGTGAACAAGTTAAGTTTATACCATCGACGCAAATCAGTTTCACAATTGAATCTTATCCGGCAACCTATCAGGTTTCTAGGGATAAAATTTGCTCCAACCGAAGGCATCCAATGCGCTCCCGGTAATTTATCCGTCCTCCCCGAATGACTACCCCGATAACTCGGAAGCATAGCACATCCGATTTGGATTTCAATTTCCCAAAAACTCGATGGAGGGAAGGAAAACCTTGAAACCTTATAAACTTAATAATTTGTTGTGGGAGAATTTTCACGATTAACGTTACACTTTGCACATTAATCATTTTAGCGCGTTTGTTGCATTCATACAATATGAAACAACCATTCACAACCTAGTTGCTACCAACATGTGGTTCATGGACCGTTCCTAGAAAACAAAAACTCCGTAATTTAATTACAAGTCTTCGTCTTGAATCTTCGTCTTCTCGAAACGGATCTTCCTACGGTCTTCGTCATTACATATAAATTTTACATTTAAAATTGCATCCTAGATACAAATATTTCTAGTAAAATAAATAGGCTCATAACGGCCTTTACAACCCAATCGAATAAAACGAACGATTCAAACTAAGTCCATGAACCACATCCCCATTCATAAAACATTCATCCAATAAATACTCAATAAATGGATAGCGAGAAGATTACATATGATCCAATCAATAATCAACAATAAATAGAATTGATCCAATCAATTCAACAATAATCGACAATTTAATTTTCGTCCGTAGTGTACCCTTAAAATATTTTCTTTGAATTTTCCTTCATCAAAAATTCCAAATTAATGATATTAATACAGGAAAATTCAATAATCGAAAATATACTGAAAAACGAGACCCAGTGCCGACGGCTGAAAGCGCCCAAGAAGACCGTGCACCCTGACCGGCAGCCTACAGGCCACACCCGGCAGCCTAGAGGCCACGCCCGGCTCCAGACAGGAAAGGGGGCCCCGGCCATGCCCGGACACGCCCGATAGGATACAACACGTACCCGGCCGGATACAACAAGTGATCGGTCGGCTCCATCGAGCGCTCTGCTCGTCTGAGGAACACGCCGGGCACGGCGAATCGGCAAAGCGTTGGCCGGATCAGCGAGCACTCGGCTCGTCTGACAGAACGCTCGGTCGGACTCGGCAGAATACAGAAAGCATCCGGCCGGATCCAGCGAGCACTCGGCTCGATACAGCAACTCGCTCGGCCGGACTCGGCAGAATACAGCAAGCGTCCGGTCGGATCCAGCGAGCACTCGGCTCAATACAGCAACGCGCTCGGCCGGACTCGGCAGAATACAACAAGCGTCAGGCCCGATCCAGCGAGCACTCGGCTCGATACAGCAACGCGCTCGGCCGGACTCGGCAGAATACAGCAAGCATCCGACCACGGGCCGGACGTGCTCGGCCATACTCGCCAGCTGTATGGAAAATCGTCCAACGATTCGATACAGCTCGTTTTCGGGCAGATTTCTACAATCCTGTTATTCCTGATCTGAATATTATTAATATAAATCATATTTCCAAGAAAAACCTGATTTATACCATAACATAAAATCACGAAAAAACGACACTACGACGAACAATAAAATATCTACGATTATCAAAGTGATTCTAAATCACAAAATAAGCATTCCAAATGCTAAATATCGTATATACGATCGCAATACCTCTCTCCGATACCACTGTTGGGATTCGGTGCCTAAAACGAAGGCCCAGCGGAAGTGGTAAAACAAAAATTAATTCGATCTGAATCCTTACGAGGATCGATCGAGCTACGCATATACGAATATAAAATAAACAAAGGAAGATTCGAAATCATACCCTTGTCGTCCGTTGATTATATGGATTTCCTTCTATTGAGCTATTCCCCAAACGATCCAAAATGCTCCAAGCCCTTGGATGATCCAACGCCGAAAAAACCACGTCTCTACTTGTCACGCATCGGAGAAACGAACGGAATGACAACACTCAATTAACCTCTAAGGTTACGGCTAGAATCAAGTGATGAAACTTTAATTATAACACTCTAAGTGTTTAAATATATATCTCTCAATATTATCTCTTGATGTTTCTCTAAGAAAAAATCAAGAAGAAAAGGAAGAAAAGTGAAGACTATAAAAGCAACTCTTTTCTCTCACTGCCTCCAGCTTTTTCACGTATGGAATGGGGTTAGGAATAGGGAGCAAGTCTTCCTTTTCTTCTTCCAACCTTATCTCCTCAAATCACCTTTACCATATAAT
Source organism: Orobanche coerulescens (assembly GCA_033398695.1). Taxonomy (NCBI): domain Eukaryota; kingdom Viridiplantae; phylum Streptophyta; class Magnoliopsida; order Lamiales; family Orobanchaceae; genus Orobanche; species Orobanche coerulescens. The sequence goes on from CM065818.1 coordinate 102,371,569, forward strand.
AAGAGATACCATATCTCTTAAAGTCATTTGTCTTCCATTATAAAATGGAGACAAAGACCAAGAGGGGTTAGGTGAAAGGGGGGTGGCAGCCATCTAGAAGGAAAATATGAGTTTGGTCCATTTCGGACTCCCGTGAGTCCAAACAGATAAACTTTGATTTCGTTCCGATGTATTTATATTAATTAATCCAATTAATTAATCATATCAAATACATAACAACATAATTAATTTATCCAAGAAATAATTATATTTATGAATTAAATTAATCACCCAGTAATTTATTTAATTCATTTGGATGTAAATTAATTTATCCAATAAATCAATTTAGACATCCAATGTCCCAATTAATTAGTTATCCAATATCTAATATTCATAATGAGAGAATAAGCTCGATTCATTCCGTCGTCTATCATATTGCGCGACTCGGTAGGTTCGTCTCAATCAGCAATAGGAGGAACCAAAGAGTAGTAGCACCACCTAGTCAGCCTGGCGGCCTACACTGTACCCCAACTGAGAACGAATGATTGGGATCATTCAAGAACCATTCTGTCGTGAATACCAGTATACGTATAAACCCTTCTTTCAAATGTCCCGATCAAGTTATAGGGTCACGGTCAGTCAAACCCTAACTGTACTTGACGCTATGCATGCGTTAATGCAAATCGAGATCATCGAGCTCTCGTGTATCCAATACAACTAGCTCCAATGCTTTGGCCAAAGACTTATGATCTCATCTGCCAATAACCACATAGGACAATTAACCCGCTCACTAACGGGAGAAAGAATTCTATCTTGGTATTCAGTAGGACCTGCTACTTGCCCGTCAAGATGCACGTCGAGGTTGACCCCCACCTCCCGGTTTATAGGGTCGAACCACTCTAATGAAAATCTTGACGTCACAAGCACATCCCTACTAAATTCTCAAGTCGAAGGTTCACGAATACCTATCACAACCTTTCGATTCCGTCATTGACTGTCCCGTAGTGAAATTCATGTGACGAATCGAGGGTGAGTCGGTTCGAGTATACTAATCCAATTAGCATACCTATAACGCGTGCTCCCGCTAACCATTAGCGTTCGACAGGCACTCTCCATGTCAAAGAACACGTCATAAAAGTCTTCACATAAACTTAATGCCCAGTCAAGTTTCATCGACTTGCGAACGATTAAGTGTTTGAGCTATAAACCTTTACAGTGCCGACCTCCTTATCCAATAAAGAGTGGAACGTTTTGCTCTCAAATACATAGACTAGTTTCTATACGTATATTTACGAGTTAGGAATGCCACTAACTACCAGTAAATAAAGAAACATTCATTCCCTTATATAACTGATTTACATAATTACAAGTACAATACCCTCACTCAACATCCTCTGAGTGGCATTCGAGGGCATATTCCTAACACAGGGGGCCTCAGAACGACATCAGTCCCACATCCCAGGACAAACAGGAGGAATCAGTCCCTCCTGTACAACAAGAAGTTCCTGATCATGGAGACAAGCCTGTCTCTGACCAAGAAGAAGAATCATACGCCATACGACGAGAGGAATCAGTACCTCTGCCGGAGTAGGCGGAAACTAAGAGTCATCAGGAGGATTGAGTCCCTCTTGTACGCCCGACTACAGAAAATCAAACAACTAAGGAGGAATCAGTCCCTCCTGTTCCCGAGACTGAAGAAACTGCACAACCTTCCAAAGCACTTGCTTCTGAAGCACCTGCCACTGACGAGGCCACACAAAATGCTCTTGCATCTCCCATCTGTGTGAGCTCAAAGTCAGATTCCGATGAAGGATTCTTGCCGGACAATAGACTATGACCCCCTCGTCACCATGTGGTTCTACGTCAACTCGACGATCCCGAGGATCAAAAGCTAGGGCACCCTGGCTCCCCGCAAAGTGAGGCCCAGATCGAGCAACTCCATGCAATCGGCCGACAAACTGTGTTCATGCAAGATGCAGTGAAGGCGCTGTACAATGTTGGAAAAGAGCTCAATTGGATGCGAGAGACAACTCAAGATGAGCACTCTGGCCTGAAGAATGCAATCCCTAACATTGAGATGCGTTCCGTCTAGTGCCTAATATGGAAAGCGCTCAGTCAACTACATGTGTATCAGGAGAGACTCCTTAGGCAAGAACAGGAGAAGCTCAGATTATCCGAAGCCAAGACTATCGTCGCCCTTCAAGAGACTGGATCCAGACTATCAGGACATGATAAGAAAATTGATGACATGTCTCTGGTGCTCAGTACTCTTGTTGACAAAATCACGAATCTGGAGACCAAGCAGGACAAAGCTATGTAGATCTTAGAATGGATTGATGCAAAGGTCACAGATCTGAATGATTCCAAAAAGGGGGAAGAAGCCAGAGAGGCTGCCCGGCAATGGAGGATAGATAGAGAGAGAGAGAGAGAGAGAAATCGACACTGCTCTAAAAGACAGTATTGCTGTTGCAATAGGTCATATGGCCTCACCTGCGAAAGGAGACGGGATAGCTGGTTCTCGTTCGGAGTTCCATGATCCAAACTTTCCATGGAAGAACAACATGCAAACACCACCCGAGATTCTTCTGCCTTCTAACCGACAGCCTACAGTTGATGAAATAAAGAACTGGAGGAAAACCAAACTGATGAGATACTTTGTTAAACTCATTAGGGAATCCACCATGTTCAACATGTTCAAGACACTGGCGGAGGCTGCAGATGAATTTGCGAGGCTGTTAGCAGAAGGACTGCTTCCCTTGCAAATTTTGATGAAATCAAGGCACAGAAAAGGTGATCGGCTCACCCATCCCGATGACAGGATACTTTCTTTCGACCAATCCGCTGAAGAAAGAGCGATCTACAGGGATTGAGGCAAGGATTCCCTAATCAATTGGTGTAAAGGGACCGAGAATGATCCTGACAGGAGACCTTGGAGGCATTCTCAATATAGAAATTAGCTTAGATGCCCCCTTCTCACGGTATTTATTCTACCAGTGCAGTATACATTCTCTATAGTTTTCTTCTCAAGCATTGTAATTTTATGATTCTTATCAATAAAATTCAATTTCTCTTGAAAGATTATAGCTCGTAATCTACGTTTACCGTTTTACTATTTCATTACGAATTTATTTTATTTGCTAAGTATAAAACTTGTTAAGACTAAAAGCTGTAAGAACTTGTCTACGAACAGTTCATAGGTTAAGTTGTATTCAACCTAGATCACACTGTAAGATTGTTCCTGCACGCCAATCATAAGTTTAAAGTTGTAATATATATTCCTGTAGATGCTCTCAAATAGAACTTGCCTGCGAGCAGTTCACATTCTTTTAGAGTAAATGCTGAAGATTAGATCATTCGAAAGAAGACCAAGAGTCAGCCTCTCTGGATCAAGAAGTTATCTTAAAGAGGTTTTGGCATTATCAAAAAGGGGGAAATTGTTGGGATAAACAATCCTGTTTTGATAACAGCCAACATACAGCAAGTTATCTCAAGAAGTCGAAAGAGTCGAAATGCCGCTAAGTATGAAAGATATCTGAAACATCCATACAGCCCTTCCATACAGCATTGAAGATCTCATAGTCTAGCCTACATCTATAGTGAAAGACTTAATACGTCGGATACAGCAGCCAGGCTGTAAGCTGTTTTACTTAGGAAAAGTAAAACACATCCGACAGGCCTGATTAAAGAATGCTTTAAACCGTTGTGAAATACACTTTGTTTATTAATAAAGTATTCACGGTTAAAGTAGCATTTATTGCTGATAGGGCAGCATTTAATGCAGCTGGAGAGAGACAAGTCTGAACATGCTGAAGAGCATTTAATGCGAAGACAGGAAATATGTCAAGCATTAAATGCGATCTGCTTTAATTTAAATATTCAACAAGCTGCCAATCAAGTGTCAGAAGTTAACATCTCACCAATCAGCAATGGCTACATTTATAACGGATGCATTTTCTAAAGGTTATAAATACCACCAAGCTGAGGACTCAACACACTTAAGCAATTCAATATCGCAAAAGCTCTGACATTTTACTCTGACATTCTAGCGATTATTAAGCAGTATATTTCGTGAGCCTCCAATGCATATTCAAGCGAACAAATATACTAAGTCCTTAATGAAGAACAGCACAGCATACAGCAATCGTATTTCTATGATCAAGCTGGTGTTCAGAAAACTCTACCTTTAACGTTGAGAAAACCATCAGCCCTGTGTGGACTGAAGATCCTTGCTTATTCGGACCTATGTGGGAGGAATAACATTATCGATGAAGCTTTGAACTATGTGTGAAGAAGCAAGTCAAGAAAGAGATCAAGACAATCTGTGTGAATGGCCCAAAGCTTTGGTCCCTGTATCAATCTGTGTGGACGATACAGAGACAGGTTTAGTTATAGTCGCGTAGTTGTGTAATAAATGTTTTACTCCTGTGTGGAGGACCAGTGGATGTAGTGGGGTTTACCTCGAACAACTTTAAATTGTGTGTTACTTACCTTGTATTTATTGTTTCCAAAACTATGATTTATACAAGTATACATTGCAAAACCCTGTACGCACTAAGCAAACAAGAGAAAGCCTAGTTGTTGTATTGACAACAACTCACTTAAATGAATTTCCGCTATGCACTCACATTCGAAAACCGTACAACGTGTTGTACTATTACTTTCCAAGCTGTATATTGTATACTGAGAGGCCAACAGATATGAATTTCCAATATTAGGAAAAATTGAGAAATACGGAACGAAAAAATTACAGATATTACATCCTCCCCCTCTAAAAGAAAGTCTCATCCTGAAACTTAAGAAACAAAAAGTTTGGGCTAACTCGCCCATATCTTCTCTTTTGTCTCCCAAGTCACTTCCTCGACTCCATGTCTCGACCATTACACCTTAACCAATGGAATGGTTTTGTGCCGATGCTGCTTCTCACGACGTTCAAGGATCTTCACCGGTCTTTCTGGAAAGGTAACATCCTCGGCAACATCAATCTCACTATAGTCGATAATATGACTTGGATCCGACATGTACTTTCTCAACTGAGAAACATGAAAAGCGCTATGGACATGACTCGAAGCTGGAAGCAACACCAAGCGATAAGATAAATATCCAACCATGTCCAAAATTTCAAACGGTCCGATATACCTCGGACTAAGTTTCCCCCTTTTCCCGAAGTGGAAAACTCCCTTTGTCGGCGACACCTTGAGTAGGACATGATCTCCCACTTCGAAATCCAAGGGCCTACGATGAGTATCGGCATAAGATTTATGTCGACTTTGGGCAGTCAACAACTGATCCCCAATGATAGAAATCTTCTCCTTAGTTTCCATCAATAAATCCGGTTCCGTCCCGACTAGATCTGAAGCCTCATCCCAACATAACGGTGACCTACATCGCCTACCATGATGTGCTTCGAAAGGCACCATTTTGATCGATGCATGCCAACTATTATTGTAGGCAAATTCAATCAAAGGTAAATGAAGTTCCCAATCACTGCTCCAATCTCGGGCACAAGCCCGCAACATATCTTCCAACATCGGAATTGTCCGCTTGGTCTGACCATCTGATTGATGATGAAAATACGTACTCAACTTCAATTCTGTTCCCAAGGCCTGATGGATCGCTTGCCAGAAATGTGACACGAAATGGTCATCCCGATCAAAAACAATAATTTTAGGGGCACCATGCAATCTCACAATCACCACTATAAAGGTTCGAGCCAATCTCTCTGGTCCTCTAGTACCCTTAATACCAAGGAAATGTGCAGACCTGGTTAATCGATCAACGATTACCCAAATCATATTCAATCTGTCGCTAGATCTCGGCACCCCAGTGATAAAATCCATGGAGATGTCTTCCCACTTCCACTCGGGAATGGGAAGCAGTTTCAACAACCCCGCTGGTCGTTGATGTTTGATATTGACTTGTTGACATGTCAATCATCACAATACGAACTCTATGACCTCTTTATTCATATTATTCCACCAAAAATTTCGCTTCAAATCCTTGTACATCTTACTCGTTCCAGGGTGGATTGAGTACGGCGTAGCATGGGCTTCTCGAAGAATTCTCTGCCTCAACTCCAGATTATTCAGGATGCAAAGCCTGTCCTGAAATATCAAAATACTATCCTCATGAACCATAAAGCCAGGGGCTTTTCCCTTAATTACATATTCCTTCAGTTGAGAAATCATCAGGTCACTCCATTGTTTCCCTTTGATGTCATCAACCAAGGACGAAGTAATTTCGAGGGTACCGAATTGTCCCTGCACTCTTTGGATGCAAACTTCTATACCTTTATCGATCAAATCCTAAAAAATCTTTGTCTGGGGTGTAAGAACCTAGAGCAGCTAAAGTGATGCCGGTTTACGGCTCAAAGCATCCGCGACGACATGGGCCTTCCCCAGATGGTAAAGAATTTCCAAATCATAATCCTTAATCAATTCCAACCAACGTCACTGTCTCATATTCAACTCTTTTTTACTGCAAATGTACTTCAAACTCTTGTGATCGTTATAAATCCGACATGAAGATCCATATAAATAATGCCGCCAAATCTTAAGTGTGAAAACAGTTGTGGCCAATTCCAAATCATGAGCAGGAAAGTTTATCTCATACGGCTTCAACTGTCGTGATGCAAAGGCTATCGTTTTATCATGCTGCATAAGCACACACCCAAGACCCTATCCTGAAGAATCACTATAAACTGCAAAACCTTCACCACCCTGTGGTAAAGCTAAGATCGGTGTTGAAGTCAAACGTCTCTTCAGTTCATCAAAGCTCTGCTGTCTCTTAGTAGTCCAAACAACCATTTCTGTCTTCTGAAGTAATTGCGTAAGCGACCAAGCGAGTTTCGATAACCCCTCGACAAACCGACGGTAATACCCAGCAAGACCCAAAAATCTATGAACTTTCTTAACATTATTAGGCGGTGCCCAATCCAGCACTGCCTCAATCTTTTGCGGGTCCATATGAACCCCATTGGCCGAAACCACATGGCCGAGAAACATAACTTCCTTCAGCCAGAACTCACATTTTGAGAATTTTGCATAAAGGTGCTCGGCTTTTAAAAAATCTAGTATCAAACGTAGGTGATGGGCATGCTACTCCATCTCGAGAATAAATCAAGATATCATCAATAAAGACGACTACACATTTGTCAAGGTATTCAATAAATATTAACTGCATGAATACTGTCGGTGCATTAGTCGGTCCAAACGGCATGACCACAAATTCATAATGTATGTATCTCATCCGAAAAGCAGTTTTCAAAACATCAGACTCTTTCACTCGAAGCTGGTAGTATCTTGATCTCAGATCGATCTTCGAGAATACTGCGGCTCCCTGCAACTGATCAAATAAATCATATATATGGGGCAATGGATATTTGTTCTTGATGGTCACTTTGTTTAGCTCACGGTAATCAATTGACAAATGTAATGGGTTATCCTTCTTCCTCGAAAATAGGACTGGTGCGCCCCAAGGAGAAGCGCTCAGTCTAATGTACCCCTTTTCCAACAATTCTCCGAGCTGAATTTTCAATTCCTGCATTTCGGAAGGTGCCATACAATAAGGCACCTTAGAAACCGGAGCCGCATCAGGCTCTAAATCAATAGAAAATTCTATCTTTTGGTCTTGCGGTAATCCCGGAAGATCGCCTGGAAAAACGTCTGGATACTCATTAACAACTGGAATCGGAGATAAATCTACTCCACTCCCAAAAGAGTTTTACGGTCTTCATGTCACTGATAAGCAACTTAGTTTGGCCCGATTTACGTCCCATAAACAAGTACTCAGAATCATCTTTGGTCATCATAGTGATAACCTTAGTGCGGTGATTCATAATCGCTTGGTGACTCTCAAGCCAGTCCTCACCGAGTATCAAATCCTCGCCCTCGAGATCGACCACAATCAAATTCGACAACCAATCAATACTTGCAATGCTCACCGAATAATTTCTAATCACCTGATTCCCCACGATTTTATCCCCACTAGGCAGTTTCACAATGAAATGATCTCAAACAGTCATATAATTTATATTCAAACGGTGTACATAATTCAAGGAGATGAAAAAATGTGTAGCACCAGAATAAAAAAGTACTCGAACTGGATGATATAGAATATGAATAGTACCTGAGGCCACCGCTGTATTAGGTCATCTATTTGACGCATCTTGTAAACTCGCGGGTGTGCCGAGCTCATGCTAGAATCTCCCTCTCTAAAGGTTTGACCCCGTCCCCGGCCTCTACCATAAACCTGTTGTGACTGGATAACTGATTGACGCTGATTCATACTCTAATCTCTATGTGCTGGGGAACAAGCCCGAGTATAAAGAGTCTGATCTTATTCGGGGCAATAAACTGCCCTGTGTCCCATCTGACCACAAGTGTGACATTTCAGAGGCGGGAAGTTGCACTCAAGATTGAGGTAGCCTGGATGACCAGAATTAAAACAGGTCACCGGATGTTGCGATTTTCTTTACACGCAAGTGCACGTCATCGTTTACAAGTAATAAAGTGATAAGTAGAGTATCGTTCCCACGAGGATTGAATTTCTAACTACCGATTTTTGTGTATTCCAATTTTATCTGAACAATCGAATTTGGGATTTTGTAATTAATAACTATAAGAATTACTAAAAGACTAGTATAAAACGATGGCTTGAATATAATAAATCAAATGATGAATAAGTCTAGGGTTCTGAATCCACCTTAGTTTATCCGAATTTACTCTCGATTATCCGTAATAAATAATTTTCCCAATTTATTGAAGGCGGAGATTGCTAATATATTCTACCGCCTCTCCCGAGGTCAATAGATTTATCTAAAGGCGAATAACACACTCTATCCCTAGGTGAATTAATTCGTCAATAGGCGAAAAGCATAAAATCTCCTAAAGGCCACGTAGTTCCTATGAGTATATTCCTATCTCACAGAATAAAAAGGTCCTCACCAATAGTTCCTCACCAAATCTCCTCTCCCGATTCGAAGTGAATGATTAAATCAATACAACTATTGGCCAGATAATTGCAAGCATTAAACATAATTGGGAAAACTCAATAAAAAGGTAATAAATTGGATAATCTCAATCAATTCGTCAAAACAAAGGTTTCATCAAAACCCTAGATTAGGGCTTTAGCCTGACATACTAATAATCGAAAATACAGAATAAATAAATGAAAGCATAAAATTCAAACGCAGATGAAGCTCGGATTCCTCCGTTCTTCAGCTTCCGCCCTCTGCCCTTGAAGTCTTCTGCTTCCCTCTTCTTCTGCCGTCTCCAAGCTTAAGCTCTCAAAGATTAAAGATCCAAAGATTCATTAATTAGGGTCTTAAACCCTATTTATAGCTCAGCACATCCACAAATCGCGTCCGTATCAGTCGGTGGCCGGCTTCAAACGGCCCAAAATCCGCGGACATACAAAAACCGCCAAGTGTGCCGCGGCGCACTAAACCTGTGCCGCGGCACAGGGCCTTCAGCTTTAAACCTGGGCGTCATTAATTTCTTTTGTGCCGCGGCTCACCTGGGCTGTGCCGCGGCACAGAGTACAGGTTACTCTGCCTTCGGCTGGTGTCTTCCTGTGCCGCGGCTCAGCTTCCTTGTGCCGCGGCTCAGAGTCCAGATTTGCCGTTTTCGCCAGTTTGCCTCGGTTTAGCTTCCGGACTTCAATTTCCTGTCAATCATACAAAATTAAGGCATTAAAAGCTCATTTAGACGATTTCACTCTCCAAAATACTATAAAATAATGATAAATAAGCGTATAAAAATACGCCTAACAAATACCCCCAAACTTAAGCCTTTGCTTGTCCTCAAGCAAAAAGAATTAAATTCAATAAAAGAATGTCGTGAATCATCGTGCAACTCATAGTGTTCAACCTAATCAATACTATCCTGTAATTCTCTCTAAATAATACGAGTGTCATAAAAGCGAGCTGCACTCAGAATAATGATTCCGCAAAGTAATCAAGTTCAGTCCTAATCACTCGTTCATGAAGAAAATCCAGCTCAAAGATTAACAAAACGTGAGTCAAATCGACCGTCAATATGAAAGGCTAAAATAAACAAGCTAGTTCGTCCCGTTCCACAGTCTAAAAGCACAATTTTCACGAGTTTCATAACAATTAAACCTCGGACAGCATTCCCTTATATATATGCTCAAGAAGTTGATTCGAGTTGACCACTAGGTTAGGATCTCGGGATGTTTCATCGGGATAATCCTAGGGTGGAACTTCCATTCTCATGTATTAGGAAACCGTTTGACGTAAAGACACTCATGGGGCACATGGATGCTTCTAGTTACTAAGTTCCCGTCTACAGCGGAGAAACAACTCGAATATATAATTTCCGCATGTCCGAATCAAGGTTGCCGTTTTACGCGAGAGTAAACAGCGGGTCACGCGAATATCCCCGGTTACTAGGCTCCCTCATCTTGGCACATGTGAAATAACTAAATCACTAGTCTAATCGGGGTCGTCGTTTTACGCGAGAGTAAACAACGGGTCACGCGAATACCCCCGGTTACTAGACTTCCCATCATAGAACACATTATCTCGACTTTAGGGAAAAACTGACCGACTCTAAACTCAATCTAAGTGCCAACACGACTAAAGAAACAGTACGACTCACTATCCGGAAGATGTAACCAAACGTATTGACGGTGATTTTAAAACAAGTATGTATCGTCTCTTATCTGCCAAGACCTCTACAATCACGAAAAATTTCGGACCTAAATGAATACTAAGCAGAACAGAAATAACTGACTACAACTCGACTGGAACTCGACCGCTTCTTGGAGAAAAAGCGATTCGTAACATCGATTATCACACAAATAGAAGCACGAAAAATTCACGAATAACGAAAAACTAAGACAAGCAAGGCTATCTAAAAATTTTTTTTACCCAAAGTAATGAAAAGTGCAACGAAATAAAGTACAGCAAGAAAATAAAGTACAGCAATGAATGTAACAACTGAAAGTAAATCCCCCCCCAAACTTAGGACGTACATTGACCTCAATGGACAAAAAAATGATATGCAATAAAAGTAAAAGGTCAAGTACTCCCCTCCACCGCTCAGGAGCTGGTCCCGGCATCATCCGGTGAGCTTGCACGCTTCTTGACTACATCATGCGGAGTGTGAATAAATGAGCTTGCATCATTAAAAAGGAAGTTAAGTACGAGCTCTCAAGTTTAATATGATGTAGGGGTTGGGGATAATGTAATTCGACAACACGATTCATTGCATATAATTTTGAAAATGCCTAGCTTACCAATTTTTCATTGCTGCAATTTATCAAACACCTTGTGTGCACAAGTTAAAATGAAGAACAAGAATTTTGATGGTTAATTCCAAATCCCAAAAATAATAACACAGATTATAACCCTGAATAACGACAACTATCATCAACAATTCGTTCATAAACATCAATTCCATCACAATATCAAATTCCCCATATTCCAACTCCATTTTAGAAACAAAAGTGAAGAACAACTAGCAATATAAAACTTCAAATCTTTTCACATCAAGAATCACTTATGATTTAGAAATCAACAATTACCTGGAGAATTTGAGAAGGAGACAATAGAATGGTATCAACTGACCTCGATTGAATGAGCCCTACCTGGCTGCTCTTATTTTGCAACGGGGGCCGCGGCACAATATAAGTGAGCCGCACCCAATCTGATAGAGGCTGGGACGTTTTGTAATGTCGTCGGGTGCCGCGGCTCGGTTTTCGTGTGCCGCGGCTCGGTGTGTTAGTGTGCCGCGGCTCGGAGTTTAGTGTGCCGCGGCACAAAGTACTGAGCTCCTGGGTGTTTCTTGGCCATTTAGTGTGCCGCGGCTCGGGTTTAGTGTGCGCGGCTCGGCGACTGGTGTGCCGCGGCTCGGTAAGATCATGCCGCGGCACAGTGCAGCTTTGATCGGCCATTTTTCATCACGGTGTGTGCCGCGGCTCACCTAGGCGTCTGCAGCCCATCATTGAATTCCTCCCCTTTCTTTGATTCACTGCAGAATTTTTACACGAAAACATCAAGACGAGAGGGAAGGATGGATCAAAGAAGAAAGAAGACAAAGAGAGACTCTAAAAATGCAAGAAAACAACAAAGAATCTACAACTAATACTCGGGTTGCCTCCCGAGGAGCGCTAAGTTTATAGTCTTCAGCCGGAGTTATTGGAAAACATTAGTTCGCTTTTCGCAAACTCCATTTAGTTTCCGCCCCGTTCATCGAACCGTTCATATTTTTGTTAAAATTATGACCATTGGTCGTTAGCGATTCGACTTTCGGTTCGGTCATCAAATGTTGTTTGCGAAAAGGTTTCGACGTGAACAACTTTCCGAAACACCCGGTTTCTCCATGACTAATTGTCCGCTGGGCTTTCGGCTTACTCTCCTCCTTCACAAACGCACTCAAGATTGTAGCAGATTTTTCCTCATGCTCGAGGAACGCCACTCGTTCTATATCCTTCTTAAGACTTGGACCATTTAACACAAAATCTGCATTTTCCTACCGACGATGTTTTCGGTGCTTTCCTCTTTCAACGGCATTTACACTTTCACTTTGTGACCTTTTATCAATACTTCCGGGGCATGGAAACGATTTGAATACTTGAAAAGTAACTTGCTCGTCTTGGACCCTCAGAGTTAACTCCCCTTTTTCCACGTCTATAAGGGTTCGGCCCGTCGCTAGAAATGGTCGTCCCAAGATGATTGGAATATCTTCATCTTCATCCATGTCGAGCACGATGAAATCGGCCGGAAAGATGAACTTATCAACCTTGACTAATACATCCTCGATCACTCCCCACGGATACTTTATCGATCGATCCGCCAATTGTAAGGAGACTGTTGTTGGCTTGGCTTCCCCAATATCCAGCTTTTTGAAAATCGACAGAGGCATGAGGTTGATACTAGCACCAAGATCGCATAGTGCCTTATTAAACGAAAGATTCCCCATGGTGCACGGTATGTTGAAGCTTCCCGGATCTTTCAATTTAGGTGGGAGCTTCTTTTGAAGAATTGCACTGCACTCCTCTATCAAGGTGACCGTTTCAAACTCCTCAAGCTTTCTCTTCTTCGATAATATCTCTTTCATGAACTTGACGTAACTCGGCATCTGTTCCAACGCGTCGGCGAACGGAATGTTTATGTGAAGATTTTTAAACACATCAAGGAACTTAGAAAATTGTTTGTCCGCCCTTCTTTGCTGTAATCTCTGCGGAAATGGGACGGGGGACACACATGTCTTCGAGTTATCCGGCTTCAAATCCTTCGACTCCTCTGGCTTTAAATCCTTCTCTTCCTCAATTTCCTTCTTCTCTTTACCCCGCTCGGGCTGATCCAGCACCTCTTTCCCGCTTCTCAAGCTGATTGCGTTTAGACTCTCTCTAGGATTTGTCTCTGTTGTACTCGGCAATGCTCCCTCCGGACGAGCTGTCAACACATTAGCAATTTGGCCCAGCTGGACCTCCAAGTTCCGAATGGAAGCAGAATGATTTTGTAATGTAGCTTCCGTACGGGTCATAAATTGACTCGTATTTGCCGCAAATTTTGCAAGTGCTTCCTCGAGAGACACTTTGGGAGCGGGAGGGGGCTGCTGTTGATTCTGGGCGAACGGGGGCTGGTGTGAGTTCTGTCCGTTTCTCCATGAAAAGTTAGGATGATTGCGCCACCCCGGATTATAAGTATTGGAGTACGGGTTATTCGGCCGATTCCCACTTCCCACAAATTGAGCCTGCTCCATCTGATTTTGCTCGAACGGGTTTCCAACTTGACACTCCGCGCTCGGGTGTGATCCGTTACACCAATTGCATGTCTCAATGGTAACGGGGGAAGGTGCGTGCGAAAATGCCTGGAGCTGTTGGGTCAAAGCGGCGACTTGAGCTGACAAAGTGGAAATCGGATCATTGCTTGAAACTTCCATGACTCTCTTCGGTGTCAATCTTTCCGATGGCCATTGGTATGCGTTTTCGGCCATATCTTCCAAATGCACGTGTGCCTCGGCCATAGATTTTCCCATGAAGGCCCCACCAGAGGCCGCATCCACGAGGGTGCGTGTAGAAGCACTCAAACCATTATAGAACGTATGAAGCTGAAGCCAATCAGGAATGCCGTGATGAGGGCATCTTCGTAGCAAATCTTTATATCGCTCTCACGCCTCGTGGAGCGATTCCATATCGTACTGACCAAAGGTGGTTATTTCGTTTCTCAACCTTGCCGTCTTAGCTGGTGGGAAAAATTTGGCAAGGAAGGCTTGCGCTAACCTCTCCCATGTTGTAATCGACCCCGGCGGTAAGGAATTTAACCAAAACTTTGCTTTATCCCTCAAAGAGAAAGGGAAAAGCCTCAATCGGATGGCATCGTCGGTGACACCATTAGTCTTGAACGTGTCGCATATCTCAAGGAAAGAAGCAATATGGGCATTCGGGTCGTCATTCGGCAGTCCACAGAATTGGCTCGCCTGCACCATCTGAATAATAGCGGGCTTGATCTCAAAATTATTAGCTTGGATAGTGGGACGCCGAATTCCCGAAAAATTAGCGTTGATCTGCGGCATGGCATAATCTCGAAGAGCTAGTTCCGGTTGAACTTGGTTGAACTTGCCGCACTTGGTTATCTCCTCCTTGGACTTCGATATTCTCGGCCATGTTGACCGTTGTCTGCAACTCTCTTTTCTCCTTTTTGTTCCTTCTTAGAGTGCGCTCGAGCTCGGTATCCAAAGGTAGTAGGCCTTCATTACCGAGTCTTCTCATGCACTACACGAAAGGTCCTGAAAGGAAAAACAAATAAACGAAATTAAATAGACAAAAATAAAAATAAAACGTTCAAATTAAGACTGGAAATACTTAAATCGATATTAGAAAATTAAATCCCCGGCAACGGCGCCAAAAACTTGTTGCGATTTTCTTTACACGCAAGTGCACGTCATCGTTTACAAGTAATAAAGTGATAAGTAGAGTATCGTTCCCACGAGGATTGAATTTCTAACTACCAATTTTTGTGTATTCCAATTTTATATGAACAATCGAATTTGGGATTTTGTAATTAATAACTAGAAGAATTACTAAAAGACTAGTATAAAACGATGGCTTGAATAAAATAAATCAAATGATGAATAAGTCTAGGGTTCTGAATCCACCATAGTTTATCCGAATTTACTCTCGATTATCCGTAATAAATAATTTTCCCAATTTATTGAAGGCGGAGATTGCTAATATATTCTACCGCCTCTCCCGAGGTCAATAGATTTATCTAAAGGCGAATAACGAACTCTATCCCTAGGTGAATTAATTCGTCAATAGGCGAAAAGCATAAAATCTCCTAAAGGCCACGTAGTTCCTATGAGTATATTCCTATCTCACAGAATAAAACGGTCCTCACCAATAGTTCCTCACCAAATCTCCTCTCCCGATTCGAAGTGAATGATTAAATCAATACAACTATTGGCCAGATAATTGCAAGCATTAAACATAATTGGGAAAACTCAATAAAAAGGTAATAAATTGGATAATCTCAATCAATTCGTCAAAACAAAGGTTTCATCAAAACCCTAGATTAGGGCTTTAGCCTGACATACTAATAATCGAAAATACAGAATAAATAAATGAAAGCATAAAATTCAAACGCAGATGAAGCTCGGATTCCTCCGTTCTTCAGCTTCCGCCCTCTGCCCTTGAAGTCTTCTGCTTCCCTCTTCTTCTGCCGTCTCCAATCTTAAGCTCTCAAAGATTAAAGATACAAAGATTCATTAATTAGGGTCTTAAACCCTATTTATAGCTCAGCACATCCACAAATCGCGTCCGTATCAGTCGGTCGAAAACTGGCTCCGAAACGGCCCAAAATCCACGCGGACATACAAAAACCGCCAAGTGTGCCGCGGCGCACTAAACCTGTGCCGCGGCACAGGGCCTTGACTTTAAACACAGGCGTCATTAATTTCTTTTGTCTGCGGCTCACAGAGGCGTGTCGCGGCCTGAGTCTGAGTTACTCTGCCTTGGTGGTGTCTTCTGTCTGTGGCTCGGCTTCCTTGTCTTGCGGCTCGAGTCAGTTGCCGTTTTAGCCGTTTTGCCTCGTTTTAGCTTCCGGACTTCAATTTCCTGTCAATCATACAAAATTAAGGCATTAAAAGCTCATTTAGATGATTTCACTCTCCAAAATACTATAAAATAATGATAAATAAGCGTATAAAAATACGCCTAACACCGGACGAGTTGAGGTGCCAGAAGCAGAAGAAAAACTCTTATTCTCTTTAAAAGAACACGACGACTGACCGACAGAACAGTTAGCCGACTGAGGCCTCTGAAAGTTCCCGCCCTTAGTGCTAGAAAAAATATCGATGGTCTTTTGCTTCTTCGGATCGTCTGGGGTGTTATTGTTGGAGCACAACATGTCATATGCCAAAGCCCTGTCTTGGTATTCTTCAAAGGATTGCAAGCAAACCCGGCCATATAATGCCGTAAATCTATATTCATCCGCACGTTGAAATGACGGATCTTGTCATGCTCATCACGCACCTGATTCTTCACATGAATCAGTTATTGGTTGTATTCCATTATCACATGTGAGACTGGAATGTTCTGTGGCTTAGCTTCGAAAAAGGCTCGGATCCTGTTTTCTTGCACTGGCCAAGGACAAAACTCAGCCTCAAGCAAATATTTAAATTCTCCCCATGTGGCAGCATGATCTTGCGGTTTGATTGATTTCCACCAAGTCGCGGCTTCCTAAGCAAGGAAGTACTGAGCAATAGTACATTCCTTGTTTCCATACAGTCAACCGCTTCAAACACTTTTTCCAATTCAAATTGCCAACTTTCCCCAACTAGGTGGGTCGATAGCACCGCTGAACTGCGGAGGATGCATATGGATCACATTCTGGAGGAAAACATCTGCTGTCTGATTAGGATTATTCAGTTGAACAGCTTGGTCCAGGATAGTCATCTGAGTTGCCAATTGTTGAAGAACATCCATAACCCCAACATCTGCATTATTCCCTTGACTGGTCGACTGGTCATGTTGACTTTTGGTATCGGGATGCGCTGAGTTAGATAAACTAGGGGTAGCCAACCCTGCAACGGAATTGAGGGGAGCAGTTGCGCCATGTCCTCGCCTGCGTCCACGCCCACGACCTCGTCCTCATCCCCTGTCAGCAGACATTCTAAAGGACTCACAAAGTACATAAGTACAATTGAAATCGCTCGTCATCGAGGTGACCGATTCCCAAGAATACCAAATCAAGAAAAGAGTGATTAGGAAAAAATGCAAGAAGAGTAAAAGGACTCACTAGTACCGGTCGCACCAAGATGATGGCAATATAGTGATACTGTATTCGAACGTAACTCAATTCGACCCAAAAGACCGACAGGCTAGGTATCCATAAATCTAAGCTCGGATACCATATTCTGTAACACTCCTAAGTTATTCAGGGTATATTACAGCGCCGTGATCCCCTCCGTGTAGCCCACAAGGCTATACATATGCGGAACCATGAATTTCGACCGATAAGGTCTAAAAATAATCCAATAGAAGGCAATAAAAATGACAACAAGGTAATAATCAATTCGATAGAATATAATACAAGAAGAATGAAAACCTAGGGCAACACAGGACAAAACAACAAGAGCATCTAAAGCACTACTAGAGTGTTCATAATCATTCCAAGTACAACAATATTGAATGGGTAAAGTATAAAATACAGACAGACACAAGACACAGCATCACTCTTGCCCATCATCTTTATGCCGACCCGGTACATGCCTATCCACTCTCCTGGATCTTGAAATACATGAATGTTATTTCCCCCCAAAGGGGTTAGCCATTGAATAGCTTGTACAAGTATATCGAATATGAAACATAATACTTCTCGATAATAAAGTAAATGTAATCCTCATTTCATTAAACTCAAGACTAGTATTCTGGAATAACTAAATCTCATAGCATTTCATTTCAATACATACGTGATTAACCATGGAACTGCACCAAAGGCAACGGAACCCTCTGAGGCTCCATCGGACCCTTCCAGAGTAGTTAACCCAAAATATTCGTGGAACCGCACTAAAGGCAGTGTAACCCTCTGAGGACCCGTCGGTCCATCCCAGGGTGAATATATATAATCAGACAATTCATATACCTCACTTTCAAAGTCAAGAATGTACAATCATAAACATATACTTGCCTTTGAGACATTGGAACCGAAGTGAAAATGATATTCAAGCTCAGGAGGTCTAAGAATCCACTTTCGGGCCTTAATCAATTCGTAGGGAAACTTGATAATCAATCATTAATACTCAATTCTCAAGGAAGACTCCCGAAACCCCCCTTTTTACGATTCATAAATCTTTAAAGTATTATGAGTTTGGAAATCATCCAAACCCTCTCCACTTCAAGTAATACACAAAACATTCGTATAATCGTAAGGGAAACCTGGGTATGGGGTAGATACATCATAATCTCAAGGATTTCAATCTTCAAAATAGACTAACCGGGCGAATCTAAGAAAAACCCCCAAAATTCCCCAAACTAGAGTTCTTAGAAATTTACCTCGAATCACAGGAGGAAAGATGGATGGGTGATGATTTAACCGCATTAGAAATCCAGAAATGTTGATGACTGATGAATTCTTGACAACCCTTTGTCCTGGGATCGCTCAAATCACTGGAGGGGAAGAAGGAGGACGGGAAATGAGGTCCAAAACCTGTCCCTCACGAATATATAGTTTGACTCGCATTACATACGTAACATGCACACGTTAACATAAGTAAGGAAATTAACGTACGCTACGCTCTAAGTATTGCGTACATTATAGCCTTGGCAGAGGCCACCGCCTCGAACAAACAAAAGCATTACGCACGTAATGCGGATACCCTTAACGTACGTTATGGTTTCTAACGTACGCTATATCCCCCATGCTAGCGTACATAAAACTGTCTCTAGAGGCTACTGCCTTAAATCGTCAGGCCGATTACGTACGTTATGGATAGCACATAACGTACGTTAATGACTTATAGCGTACGTAACCCGAGAAAATTGAAGGAAGGACGGGAGTACGCATTTCATCCAAGATTTCACACGAACCACATAATTCACAATGTGAAAGGTACACGATAATTTAATATCATTTGATATGAAGTTCAAATATTAGGAAAAATCGAGAAATACGGAACAGAAAAATTACGGATATTGCAGGTAGTTGGGGTTGTGTGGGTGATGAACGGGCAATAGTTTTGGGCTATTTGCTCGGACTTCTATCCAGGCAATTGAGTCAAAACGTGAAATGAAGTTGGTTTCATATTCAAGTTAAATTTAGTTCAATACATTGGATGTATTTCAAGAATCTAGTGGGAGAATTTTGACAACAAATGAGTTCTTCGAGACTATAGGTGGGTCCCGTGAATTTAATCAATTAAAATTAAATTGCATTTAATAATTTAGAATAATAAAAATAAAAATAACTACTAATCAAATACAATTAAGCTAATAGTTTTGAATTGATTAGCTTTTAAATTTTCATGTGAATTGAATGATTTAGATTTAAATACTTCGTCATAGTGTAGGACCATTAGTGGATCGATGAATGTACTGGTTTGAATGAGATTCAATGCAGGAATAATGAACTAGTATAACAAAAAACTTGGGGGGTTCTCAGTCGCGAACCCATTAAATATTTTGTGGTATGCATACCACTTTAATCATGCAATTTAAACAGCATGTATACCACCTTACATTAAGTCTTGTATTTTATTTTATTTATTTACATGGTCTGCGCATGCGAAGATTGAAGGATGTAAGCCATTGTTGCACAATGAAGGATGGGATCCAACTTACAAGAAAACGAGCCGAAGATTAGATCCTAAGGGCCATACTAGGGTCACTTTACTCATTTTATTCAATTGACAATCATCAAGCCTTTGATCACTAGTGATAGGTTCTGCTACAACAATTCTATCACTTATAATATTTGGATAATCAGGTGGGTCTATTGAAAAAGATTTAGTTTTCTCATTAATATCAGTAATGAGTCCGATGTTGAGGCAAAAAAAGTTTGAACATTATACATGACCTATCAACCAATAGTAGTATTAGATACTACTAGTAATTAGATTACTTATTTTTGTAAAAAACTAACAAGTGACAAGCCATTGTTTGCTTAAGGTTTCTGACAAATGATATTGGAATCATCTTATTCAAAAGGCACATACATTTTGATGAATAAAATGTTACATAACTAGATTGTATGTTTACTTCCAGTTGTTTGATGAATGGTCTATTTATTGTATTTCTATCTTCATTTATAGTAATCACCTCTACCAACAAGATCACTAATTTTGTTATTGCCTAACCTACCTATTTCAATCTACAAT
The DNA here is from genome assembly GCA_033398695.1 of Orobanche coerulescens. NCBI lineage: Eukaryota > Viridiplantae > Streptophyta > Magnoliopsida > Lamiales > Orobanchaceae > Orobanche > Orobanche coerulescens. The sequence goes on from CM065818.1 coordinate 102,391,887, forward strand.
CAATCCTCGAGAAGTACAAACTCAATGGCTCAAATATTTGGTTGGTGTAGATATTTGAGAATGGTTCTCATGCAAGAAAGAAACAACTCAGTTCTTGGTAATCCCATTCTCATTTAAGGTTCGGGGACTACAAACATCCAAAGGGCAAGCCGAATAGTCTATAGAAGTCTCTTGCCTAATTTTGGTGATTATGGACTCAAATTTCCAAAAGAAGTTTGAGAACATAGATGCATACAACATGATTTAACAGCTCAAGAACATGTTTTAAGAGCAGGCTCGAATTGAGAGATTTAAACCTCTAAGGCAATCTTTGATGCTAGGCTCGAAAAAGAAAAGCCCATCGGTCCTCATGTGTTGAAGATGATTGGATAAGTTGACAACATGTCGAGGTTGAGTTTACCCTACAGCCAAGAGTTGGCTACTGACATAATTCTCCATTCACTCCATGATGGTTGTGATACTAGTAAGATGAACTATAATATGAATGTAGCTGCATGAGATGCTTAAAACTAATGAACCAACAATCAATGTGGAGCCTAAGCTGTAATATCCGTACTTTTTTACTTTTGGTAATTTTTTCTTTTATTGATTTTCCATTTTTAGCGACTCACTCGTGATCATTTCAATATTTTGAAACTATCTCATTCTGTACTTTTTTCTTTTTGAACGAGTTTCGAGACCGTTTTAGTTGAATCCGTGAGATATTGCGACTTTTCCGCATTTAGGTTCGATTTTGGTAAATCTTGATGTAAACTGTCGTTTCATCTTTCTACAAGTTCGTTTAATATTTTCAGATATGTTGTGGGCTTTGGTATTACTGTTCGATCACGATTGTGTTTTTCGGATATTTTGGGCTATTTAGTTAATTTACAAAGTTTTGGGCGTGTGATTTCCTATTCATTTTTACGTAACTTCGGGTGGTCGGAATCACGTGTTTGTTTAGTGCTTGAGTTTGTATTTTGACACCCTTCGTAAATATTTCTTAATATATTCTTAATCTTCTAGTTTCATGTCGTCCGGAACTTGTTCGGACTAACCGGGCTGCACAGTTGAATTGCTGTGCAGAAGGCTTAGCGCACGCTAAGTAGAGTAATAGAGCGCGCTAGTCTAGACCTGACAAAATAGGCCCAGGCCCGCGGGCCGGGCCAGCCCGCCCGTTTTTGGGCGGGCATTGGGATTCATAATTTTGGCCCACAAAAACGGGCCTTTTTGGTCCGGCCTATACTTGGCCCGCCCGTGGAGGCCCGTCCCACGGGCGGCCCTCGCGGGCCTACTTTTTTTTTTATGTTATATGTAATTATAATATTTAAAAAAAAAATTTGTTAGATTATATTACGTCTACGTGTTAAGTATTGATGTAATTTTATATTTTATGGAACTTTGTAATTAGTTTGTAGTTTCTCATATCAATAATAATATTATTTTATGATTTTTATAAAAAAATAGTAGTGATAAATGATATGATGATCAAATAAAAATATTTATATATTTGTGTTTTGATTGTGGTAGTGCAGTAAATAATGTAATTATCAAATAAAAATAATTATATATTTAATTATCTGATTGTGATAGTATAGTGAATAATATAATAATTAAGAATCTAAATATATTTGTACATTTACTAAGAATTAATATTTCAAAAAAAAAAAAGGTCGAGGCCCGCGGTCCGGCCGAGCCGAATAATTTTGGCCCAGAAAAAAACGGGCCTTACCCGACCCAAAAATGGCCCACCCATTTTTTGCCCTACCCGTTTGGGCCGAGCCCACCCGTTTGCCAGGTCTACTGGACTGCCTCATTAACGCATGCTACAGACGAGCTTAGCGCACGCTAACGGACAGAGACAGAATGTCCAATTCTGTACCAGGCTCGTCAGCGCATGCTAATAGGAGAGCTAGCGCGCACTAACTGAGTCCAGTATATAAGTGCGGACAACAACGTTTTTCAGCCTTTCTTCCCATTTTACAACCCTAACCATCGAGAGAGAGAAAAAGAGGTGACTTGGAGGCGATTTGGTGCAATCCTTCATCATCTACCACCATTTTTGGTTTGATAACAAAGATTATACAACTTATAATCTACTTCTCCCTTCCAAATCAAGGAAAATCTTCCTATAACCCTATTTTGGAATTTGGGGGGGGGGGGGGGGGTCATAGATTTATCCATTTAATCCATTTTAAAACTTGAAATCCTCGATATTATGAAGTATCTACCCTGCACTTATGTTTTCCTTACGAATGTACCAATGTTTTTGTGTATTACTCGGATTTGAGAGGGTTCGGATGATTTTCAACCTCTATGTGAATATCCTTGAAGAATTGTGAATTGTAGGCGTGGTTTCAGGAGTTTCTTCTTGTGAATTGACTATTGATTGTTGATTATCGTATTCTTTACGAATCTTTTAGGGCCGAAAGTGCGTTCTTGGACCAACCGAGCTTGAATACCTTTTTCCTTCGATTCAATATGTCTCAAACGCAAGTATATATTTATGATTATATGTTCTTGACTTTGAAAGTGAAGTATATGTATTGTGTATGAGTATATGTTCACTCCGGGATGGGCCGATGAGTCCTTTGAGGGGTTGTTGCTTCAGGAGTGATCCATGAATGTCTTTGGGTTAACCACTCCGGGATGGGCCGACGGTTCCTCTGAGGGGTTGCTGCTTCTGGTAGGATCCACGTTTCATCACGTATATGTTTGAAATGTTAAATGATAGGAGATTTTGTTATTCCGGAATACTAGTCTTGAATTTGTGAGATGATTTTATCCTTACTTTACCGTTCAAGAAATATTACTTCAAATTCGATATACTTGTACTAGCTATTCCACGGCTAACCCCATTCGGAAGAAATACATTTCATATATTTCAGGTTTCCGACGAGCGGACAAGCGGATACCGAAACGGTATGATGATGATGATGGGCAAGAGTGATGCTGTGTTAAGTTCTTCTCTATATTATTTATGTCTTCCATTCAAGGTATTGTACTTTAAATGATTTTCAGTACTCGAGTACTACAGGATGTTCTTCTTGATATTTCGCTTTTATTGTCCTGGGACTAATTCCCATTGACTTATATCCTGTCAAATTTTATTATTACTTTGGACGTCAATTCTTATTGTATTCCGTTTTATTATGTCTAGACCTTGTCGGTCTAAGTTCATGGTTACGTGTACATATAGCCTTGTGGGTCCCACGGAGGGGCTCACGACATTGTACTATTCCCTGAATATTTTAGGTGTGTTACAGAATATTGTATCAGAGCTTAGGTTTATGGATAACTAAGCTTTCGATCTCTTTGGATCGAATTGAGTCATCATTTCTATACAATATCACTACATTGCTATCATCTCAGTACGACCGGTGCTCATAAGTTATCCTTATATCTCTTCTCTCGTCTTTAATGTATCGTCTTCGAATTTGTACCTTTGGGAATCGGTCACCTCGATGGTGTATAATCTGAACCATGCTCACGAATATTGTCATTGTTCCTAAGAATGTCCATGGGTAGAGGGCGGGGACGTGGATGCGGATGCAGTCGGGATCGTGGGCGTGGCGCAGCCGGTGGGGCGGACATGTCTTTCAGCACTGACGCTAGTTCGACCACTCCAACCTTATCGAACTCAGTGCACCCGAGTATAGATGGTTAGTAGGTCCAGTCAGACAGCCAAGGGAATAATGTGAAGGCCGGTGTTGCCAACATTCTTCAGTAGGTGGCAAATCAAATGGATCTCGTGACCCAGACAATCTAACAGAATAACCCAAAGCCGAAGGTTAATACGGGTGTGGAAAGATGGCTCCAGGATGTAGTCCGTCTGCATCCTCCACATTTTATTGGTGCTACTGATCTGGCCAGTTGGGAAGGCTGGATTTTCGAGATAGAGAAAGTTTTTGAAGCAGTGGATTGTCCCAAGGCGGGCAGTTAAGCCCCAAGGCCATGTTGCTTCTTGGGATGAGGTCAAGAACCTGATGGAGGCCGAGTTTTATCCTTGGCGAGTTCAAGAGAGCAGAATCCGAGCCTTTTTCCAGGCTAGGCCCCAAGATATCCCAATTTCACAAGCATTAGTTAAGAACAACCAGCAGTTAGTTCATATGAAGATCAGGTGCACGATGAGCGTGATAAGATCCGTCATTTCGATATGCGGATGGAGATGGAAATCCGGTGCTATAGGTTGGGTTCACATGCACCACACTAAGAGAGTATCAAGATAAGGCACTGGCCTATGACTTGTTGAGTTCAGCTACTAAGATAGCTACCGATCAGAAGAAATAGAAAACCATAGGGAACCTTTGTGGTAACAACGGTGGTAACTTTTAGATATCCTATTCAGTTAACCATCATATAGGGAAGTTTTCACGCTTTTATAGGGGCAGGAAGAGTTTTCATTTTGCTCCGGGTGCCCCGACTCGCGAGTTGACGTGTTTTAATTGCAACAGTATAGGTCACATCAACCGCGAGTGACATTTCCACCTCTGAGATGTAACACTTGGGGTCAGATGGGTCACAGAGTGATTTATTTCACTAGAGAGGATAAGAACTTAGATAATCAAGCTTCTTCCCCAGTACTCAGAGGGCCGAGTGTAAATCAACAGAAGTCAGCTAGCCAGCCACAGCATGAGTTTTGGTAGAGGCCAGTGACAGGGTCAGTCCGTTAGAGGGGGAGATTTTAGTGTTGGTTCGATACATCCACGAGTTTACGAGATGCGGTGAGTGGATGACCCCAATGCAGCAGTGGCCTCAGATCCCATTCATATTCTATCTCATTCGGTTTGAGTGCTATTTGATTCTGGTGCTACGCATCCTTTATCTCCTTAGATTATGTATGTCATTTAAGTATTGACTGCATGACTGATTGCGAGCCTTTTATTGTGAGACTACCTAGTGGGGATAGAATCGTGGGTAATCGTGAGATTAAAAATTATCCAGTGAGCATAGCAGGAGTTGATTGGTCGTCAAATTTGATCGTGGTTGATATTGAGTGAGAGGACTTGATCCTCTGTGATGATTGGCTCGAGATTCACGGAGAGATTATGAACTACCGCACTAAGGTTATCACTATGATTACTGAGGAGAGTTCCAAGTACTCTTTTGTGGGCTGTAAGCTAGATAAGCATAAATTGCTTATTATTGCCATGAAGGCCGTGAAACTCCTGAATAAGGGTTGCACGGGATACTGGTGTTATGCTTTAAAGAAGGAGGAGGGAAGAATCGACTTGTCTTCGATTCCAGTTGTTAATGAGTATCCAGATGTATTTCCAGATGATCTTCCTGGATTACCGCCAGATCTAGAGATTGAATTTTCTGTTGAGTTAGAGCCTGACGCGGCATCGATTCCTAAGGCGCCTTATTGTATGCCACCTTCAGATATGCAAGAGTTAAAGAATCAGTTAGGAGAGTTGTTAGAGAAGGGGTACATTAGGCCGAGCGCTTCTACTTGGGCGCACCGGTCCTATTTGTAAGGGAGAAGGACGATTCATTGTGTTTATGTATTGATCACCACAAGCTAAACAAAGTGACCATCAAGAATAAGTATCTATTACCTTGTATAGATGACTTTTTCGATCAGTTGTAGGGAGCTAAAGTATTCTCGAAGATCGATTTGAGATCAGATACTATCAACTTTGAGTGAAAGAGTCCGACGTTCCGAAGACCGCTTTTCGACGAGATACGGACATTATGAGTTTGTGGTCATGCCTTTCGGACCAATGCGCCAGTAGTGTTCATGCAATTGATGAACAAGACATTTATCGAGTACCTTGATAAATGTGTGGTCGTCTTTATTGTTTATATTCTGATTTATTCTCTAGATGAAGAGGAGCATGCCCAGCACTTCCGTTTAATACTAGACATTTTGAGAGCTCAGCACCTTTATGAGAAGTTCTCTAAATGTGAATTCTGGCTTAAGGAGGTTATGTTTCTTGGCCATGTGATCTCAGTCGAAGGAGTTTGTGTGGACCCACAAAAGATTGAAGCACTGTTAGATTGAACACGGCTTAAAAATGTAAAGGAAGTTCGTAGCTTTTTGGGTCTTGTGCGGTATTAACATCGGTTTGTCGATGGGTTCTCTAAACTTGCTCGACTGCTTACACAGTTACTCCAGAGAATTGAAAAGTTTGTTTGGACTGTTGAGAGAGAGCAAAGCTTTGATGAACTGAAGAGGCGTTTGGCATCAGTGTCGATTTTGGCTTTACCACAAGGTAATAAGGGGTTTGCAGTATACAATGACGCTTTGGGTCAGGGACTCGGATGTTCTTATGCAACACGATAAGACAATAGCATTTGTGTCGCGGCAGTTGAAGCAGTATGAGATGGACTATCCTACTCAAGACTTGGAATTGGCAGCAGTTATGTTCGTTCTAAAGATTTGACGGCAGTTTTTGTATGGCTCTCCGTGTCGGATCTACACTGATCACAAGAGTTTAAAATACATTTTCAGTCACAAAGAGTTAAATATGAGGCAGCGCCATTGGTTGGAATTGATAAAGATTATGACTTGGAAATCCTTTACCATCCGAGAAAAGCCAATGTCATTGTAGATGCGTTGAGCCAAAAGCCGGCATCACTCCGGATGCTCGAGGCCCATATACCTCAAGCAAAGATTCAGCAAGAATTGATCGAACAGGGAATAGAAATTTGGCTTTAGCAGGTGCAAGGACAGTTGTGTACCCTCGAAATTACTTCGTCCTTAGTTGATGACATCAAAGGAAAGTAGTGGAGAGACTTGATGATTATTCAACTGAAGGAAGATGTTATTAAAGGTAAAGCTCCTAGTTTTATGGTCTATGAGGATAGCATTTTGAGATATCATGGTAGACTTTGTGTACCGAATGACTTAAAGTTGAGGCAAAAGATACTTTGGGAAGCCCATGCCACGCCTTACTCAATCTATCAGGGACCGAGTAAGATGTACAATGATTTGAAGCGAAATTTTTGGTGGAAGATCGGTGAAGATCAATGTCACCAAAGATGTTACCTTTGAAGAAAGATCGGCGAAGATCCTTGAACCTTGTGAGAAACAACTCATGCACAAAGTTATTTCACTAGTCAAAGTACAATGGTCGAGGAATGGAGTCAAGGACGTGACTTGGGAGGCAGAAGAGAAGATGCGTGCGAGATACCCCGAACTTTTTGTTTCTTGAGTTTCAGGACGAAACTTCCTTTTAAAGGGGAGAATGTAATATTCGTACCTTTCTACTTTTGGTAATTTTCACTTTCAATGCTTTTCTATTTTTAGCGACTCGCTTGTGGTCATTTTGGTATTTTGAAACTATATCATTCTGCACCTTTTGTTATTTAAACGAGTTTCGAGGCCGTTTTAGTTGAATCTGTGAGATATTGCGACTTTTCGCTTTAATGTTTGATTTTGGTAGATCTTGATGTAAACTGTCGTTTTGATCTTTCTACAAGTTCATTTAATATATTTAGATGTGTTGTGGGCTTTGGTATTACTGTTCGATCTTGAATCGTTTTTTCGGACATTTTGAGCCACTTTGTAAATTTCCAATGTTTTGGGCGTGTGATTTTGTATCTATTTTTACGCATCTTCGGGTGGTCGAGATCATGTATTTGTTTAGCGCTTGAGTTTGTATTTTGACGCCATTTGTAAACATTTCATAATATATTGTTAATCTTCGAGTTTTATGTCGTCCGTGGCTGGTTTGGATTGATCGGGCTGCACAGCTGAACTGCTGTGCAGAAGGCTTAGCGCATGCTAAAGTAGAGTAATAGCGCGTGCTAGTATATGTCATTAGCACACGCTATTGCAGCTTTAGGATAGGCTGACAAGTTGAGACAAAATGTCCCATTCCTCTCTGGACTGCCTCATTAACGCACGCTAAGGAATGATTAGCCTACGCTAACTAGTACGGACAAAACGTATTGCCCTTCACTGGACTGCCTCATTAAGGCATGCTGCGGGGTTAACTCAGCTAACAGACTGAGACAGAATCTATAGTTCTGTACTAGGCTCATTAGCGCATGCTAATGAGAGAGCTAGCGCGCGCTAACTGAGTCCAGTATATAAGTGCGGACAACGGCGTTTTTCAGCATTTCTTCCCATTTCACAACCCTAACCGACGAGAGAGAGAGAGAGAGAGAGAGAGAGAGAGAGAGAGAGAGAGAGAGAGAGAGAGAGAGAGATGAAGAGGCGACATGGAGGTGATTTGGTGCAATCTTGATCATATACCACCATTTTTGGTTTGATAACAAATATTATACAATTCTAAACCATTCTCCCTTCCAAATCAAGGTAAATCTTCCTAGAACCCTATTTTGGGAATTTAGGGGGGGTCATAGATTTGTCCATTTAATCCATTTTGAAACTGGAAATCCTTGATATTATAAAGTATCTACCCGGTACCCATGTATTCCTTACGAATTTATGAATATTTTTGTGTATTACTCGGATTTTGGAGGGTTTGGATGATTTCCAACCTCTATGTGAATATCCTTGAAGAATTAGGAACCGTAGGCGGGGTTTCAGGAGTTTCTTCTTGTGAATTGAGTATTGATTATCGTACTCCTAACGAATCGTTTAGTCCGGAAGTGCGTTCTTGGACTAACCGAGCTTGAATACTTTTTTCCTTCGATCCAATATGTCTCAAAGGCAAGTATATATTTATGACTATATGTTCTTGAGTTTGAAGTGAAATATATGTGTTGTGTGTGAGTATATGTTCACTCCGGAACGGGCCGATGGGTCCTCTGAAGGTTCGCTGCTTCTGGTACGATCCACAGTTAATCACCTATACGTTTTAAATGTGAAATGATATGAGATTTAGTTATTCCGGAATACTAGTCTTGAATTTTGTTAGATGATGTCACCCTTACTTTACCGTTCAAGAAATATTACTTCATATTCGATATACTTGCACTAGTTATTCCATGGATAACCATATTCGGGGGAAATACGTTTCATGTATTTAAGGTTCCAGACAAGAGGATGAGCGGGTACCAGATCAGTGTGATGATGATGGGCAAGAGTGATGTTGTGCCATTTTCTTCTCTATATTATTTATATCTTCTATTCGAGATATTGTACTTCAAATGATTTTCAGTACTCGTACTACGAGATGTCCTTCTTGATGTTTTGCTTTTATTGTCCTGGGTCTAATTCCCATTGACTTGTATCCTATCAAATTTGATTATTACTTTGGACGTCAATTCTTATTGTCTTTCGTTTGATTATGTCTAGATCTTGTCGGTCAAAGTTCATGGTTACGTGCACGTATAGCCTTGTGGGTCTCACGGAGGGCTCACGGCGCTGTAAGATATCCTGAATATCTTGGGGGTGATACAGTGTGAGGTCCTTTTTATGAAAAAAAAGGAATGGTTTCAAGAAAGAGGGGTTTACTAAAGAATGGTTCAAGGGCAACCAAAGCCGACTTCTAGGAAGACAAAGACTGTTAAAAATCCTGTTGAAAATTCTTGCTTCTACTACATCAAAGCAAGGCACTGAAAGAGGAATTTCCCCGAGTTTCTGGAAGACCCCAAAAATGGGAAGGTTGCTACAATATCAGGTATTTATGTTATATATTGTCATTCTACTAGTCATACTTCATGGTATTCGATACCAGATGTGGTTCACATATTTGTTCGAATGTGGACGTACTAAAAACAAGTAGAGGACCGGCTAAGGGGAAAGTGGACATGCACATAGGAAATTGAGCAAGATTTGCTGTAATAGGCATGGAACACATGTTTTATCTTTGTCTTTTAGGCTTGTTTGGAACCTCATAACTGTTATTACGTTCCAGCAGTTACAAAGAATATAATTTTTATTTCAGTATTAGGTTATGAATTCAAGATTCGAAGTGGTAGATGCTCTATATAAAATGAAAATATGTTCTTTGGACAATCACTTAAGCAAATGTCTATGGATAAACAAATCTATAATACAAAAACAAAAAGGGCTAAACCAAAATGATTTGAACCTAACTTAACTTTAGCATTGTTGTTCAGATCACATAAAAATAAAATGCATGGAGAAACTCCTCGAAGAGTAAATTCTAGATTCATTTGACTTAGAGCCCTTTGAGACATGTTAATTATGCTAAATGTCAAAAATGACAAAATCACTATTCATAGGAATAGGCCAACGAGCGAGTGGTCTATTGGGTCTTATTCACACTGATGTATATATCCCAATAAGTACGATCGTGAGAGGTGGGTCACCAACTTTATTACTTTTACTGATGACTTAAGTAGATATGGTTATGTCTACTTAATGAGGCATAAGTCTGGGTAAAATCAACTTGGCAAGAAAATCAAAGTACTTCGACCGGATCGTGATGGTGAATATATGAGCCGATAAATTGATTACCATCTAAAGAGTCATGGAGTACTCTCACACCTCACTCCCCATGGAACACCTCAATAGAATCATAATTGTCAAGTTTCTAAGTCTAGTTGAGTCGACATAGGACCGAGAGCTACTAGTCGACCAGTCGTTGACTAGTCGGTAACTAAAAAATAATAAGTAATAGATATCTATTTATATATGTAATGACATACATTATAACATACAATAAAATAACTTGAATTAACTTAACAAATATGTCCTAAAAGGTAACATATTAAGTTCAACATATAGTATCTATCATAAGTTCTAGTCATAGTTGTCAAGTTATTGAATAGTATCCGACTGGTCGCCAACTAATTGACAACTAGTCGACTAGTCTATCGACTATCCATCTTTGCTCTAGCCGAGTGATCTAGTTGTTCAGTTGTTTTTGTCCGCTCGACTAGTCGGAAATAGTCGTCGACTAATCGACGACTTGACAACCATGAATAGATTGGTGTATCCGAAAGGAGAAATAAACTCTATTTGATATGGTTCGATGTATGATGAGTCAAGCCGAGCTTCCAATATTTTTATGGGGCATTCTCTATCAACTATTGCATTTACACTGAATAGGGCACTGTCTAAAGTTGTGGATAAGACTCTATATGAGACATGGATAGGGAAGGTTCGTGAGTTGTCTTTCTTCAAAATCTAGAAATGCAAAGTATACATAAAATGGTTAATTTAGACAAGCTCACACCCAAATCATCCACGAGACAAAGGGGTATTACTTCTACCACCATTCTGAGAATAAAGTGTTTATTGCATGAGAAGGTGTTTTTTAGAAAAATGAATACCTCCCCAAAAAGAAAAGTGGGAGTAACGTCCATCTCAAAGAAATTTAAGATGAGCAACAAATAGAAATGGAAACTCATGTACCTACCTCTATAGAAACACATGTTTCATCACATTTAAAATACACCAATACTCGGAAAATATTGCATAGTATATTCATCTGTCCAAAATCCAACTTATCCCTGCACCCTAAACACTTCACCTTCAATTGATACTACGGCCAACCACAAGTTCTATCTTATCATACATACATAGATAAATTCATGCAACACAAAATATAACACATAAAAAGAAGAGACTTACATCCACTGTTCGTATGAAGATGATGGCCGCACCACGATACTAATCACAACCAACAACACAAACAGCACGACATGACGACACATACCTTGACTCAACAACTAACAATTCGAACGACAGGACAAGACAATACATTACTCACCTCAGACAATCAGATGATACAAAACGATGACACATAACTTTACACAACCCAACAACCTAGGTTTCATCAGCCTAAGTTCTGATACCATATTATATAACACCCCCAAAAATATTCGGGAATATTATAGCATCTTAGACCCTTGTCACGAGGATCTACCAGGATGAATTTGATAGGAAATGTCAAATTATAAAAGAGACTCACCAAAATACAACTAACAATATCAAGACATGTAAACCCTCAGTACACAATCGTTCTCATATGCCTCGGTGTATTAGCGGCGATCAAAGTTAAAATAGTTTTTTTTTTTGAAAAAGAAAGTGTCATGCAAGTAATGTAGAGGAACAATCAAGCCAGTCATCTGATTGATATGGTATGCAACTAATTCATAATTTCTCATGTCTATTTTCAGGCCACAAATAATATGCTATGCAAAATCATATATAAGAAACGTCATACATATCTAACTAATGAGAAAATGTTCCATCATGCATATGATAACGCAATCAAATTCCATATTACCGCGGTGGGCTTGCGAATTTGCCACGATAATAACTCTTCGTACATGCCATCTGCTTAATATGGTATTCTAGATCATAATTTTCTCATATCAAATTTTAGGCTATAACTAGTATACTATGCAAAATCATATTTTCATAGACATCATATATATGTTATAACACTTAATCATACTTATGATAGTAAAATCATACATCATAGTACCACATACATGGTCAAAATCATGAAACTCATCGCAGTCGGAAACTTATTATTATTTTGAAATTCAAAAATGAAACTTACTTGCGAATTCGGCACCGGCAACGGAGGTGAGAGATAATATATTATAGAAATTTCTAAGTACTTAGAATCGTGAACATTCTCTGATACTATAATGTAACATCCTAATATTTTATAACAAAAACAAGGAACATTATTTTTTAAAACGCATTCATGAGAACTACTTCAAATACCAAAGTAATTGAAGAAAACATCACTAATTAAAATAAATTCCAAGTCAAGACCATCGAAATAATAACGTAGCGCATTCATGGAAATAAAAGTGCCGAAAAGAATATTACGAGTTTAAGCAATCCAAATAACCTGAAAATTCTTCCTAAACAAAATATTGTTGTTATTATCATTTTCCACCTTCCACGCTCCGCTCTGACTTCCCCTAACTTGAAGGGGGGGGGGGGGGATATAGAATGGGTGAGTTATCAACAACTCAATGGGGTATATCAGTTCATATCATTTGCAATAATAAGCAATAATTCTACAAGTCACTTTTGAAAAAAAATTTATCATATGGTACCGTTGATTTCCCCAAAGATCCTTGGATCCGACGTCGTGTACGATACCACGACTACGTCTTACATCTACATCTTAATGTAATGCCCGAAGGCGAATCTTACAGCCGAAGGCGAATCTAACTGCCCGAAGGTGAATCATAATGCCCGAAGGCGAATCCATACTACTCGAAGGCGAATCATACTGACCGAAGGCGAATTAGAGGATTTTAAAATCATAACATTATTGCATAAAAATATAACTTAAACATTTAGAAAGTATTTGATTTAGATTTCCCCACCTTAAATATGTAGAAACTTGATTAGATAATACACTGCAACATATGCTCCTACTCATCAGATTCAACGTTATTAGCTACATAAAATTTTGATAATAGTGAGTATCTTTTTCAACTAAATAGATAATTAATATTTTACATAAAAATTATCAGATAGAACTTCATCAAAAATTCTGAGTCAACTTGAACTGCTCTGAAATTAATTGGATTATGGAGGGATGATTTTATAATTTAATATTAACTTAATCTGGGCTGTGTTAGATAAAATAAACATATTGGGTCAATCAGCAAAACTCCAAAAGTTAGATACTGAATTGACCCTACTCTCCCGAAACTCCCTCGCTCGATCGGGTCTCAGTAGGGCCCCACAGAGGCGTGGGTCCATGGTTAATTGTGGTGCATTTTATAAATGTGTTTTGGGTTATGGCATTTCTGGAAATTTGTGTTTCAAAATTTGCATGCTTTGAATATATGTGTAAGGTGTAAGTTGTTCATTTATTTACTTGTACTACTATCGTAATTGCTAACCCCTTTGGGGACCCATTTCGGGGAAATTCTTGTTATGAATTTCAGGTCAGGATCAGCGGAACGAGCGGGCACTGGACCAGTACGAGGATGATGGTCGTGTGTGATGATTGTGCAAGAGTAGTGTTATATCTATTTTTTGTCTTTAAATCGTTTTGGAAACTTGTAAACTAATAGAAGTACTCGAGTACTTAGGAGCTTTTGATTTTTTGAATTAAAATGCTTCGTCCATTATATTTTCGTTGGATTGTTGTGATGTTGCCTGACCGGTTGAACCGGGTGGATTATTATTGTTTTGCGTCTTTATGATGTGGTGTTATTGCGTTGAAACCGTGAGTAGATGAGTATAGTTGGTCACCTAGCCTGGTGGGTCCCATGTAGGGGTCCACGGCGTTGTAATATACCATGATTATCTTGGGGGTGTTACAACTATAATATGCCAACATCAAATAAACTTCCATAATGTCTATGAGACACATACATAGGTCTAGATAATGGACTGCACATCAACAAAACATTCACCATATTTACCCGATGAAACGACATGTTCTGATCTAACTATACCAACAGACATGCACCATCATCACCTGAGTACCAGTAGTGTTGCAACCAAGACCATACATATATAGTACTGATTTGAAACTAGACAAATAACTTCCTGACAATGAATCCAGTCTAAGAACCATCGACAAATATGTAGACGAACTCGCTCCACTCCTTCCTGACTTCATCATACTGCTCCTGAGTGTAGTATTGATCTTTGACTGAACCAGGATACTGAGCAAATCACAGTGAAACAAAAAAAAATAGATTAAGTACGTTCATAAAAGATGCATCAACATCACAAATTTTCAGTACCAAAACATACTATATCATATAAAAGGATGACAGTAAAAATTACCATCTTCTGAAGCTGTGGATCTTCCGTTTCAACGATCTCTTTGGTGTAGCGGAGGACACAAAATCCGTAGTGAAGGAGGATGATTCTTGTTTCAGATTGCCCTATAAAATTTAAAGGCCATGAATTAGTCACTCCATGTCAAATTTATATATATACATATACCGTTCACAAAATAATATCTCCATACACTTACAGTGATTTGTTTATAACCCGGAGCCTTATTATATCCCCTCGATACATTTCTAGTTTTCACAGCGCTACATTTAGAAATAGAAGAATTATACCTTTGGAACATTAATGAATCTTCAAGAAAAGAATCAACATACATGATCACAGTATTCTTCCAACCATCGTATCGAGTTCTATTGCCGAGGGGATCAATCAGGTAGATCATATTCTTCTCATCATTGACCACAGTCAGGATCCAATGGTGAATACGTAATTGGTAAAGAAGCATTAATAATGTCACATGATAATATGATATGCATTATCGATAATAAAAATAGTATTATTTACCCATTTTTATATGGGATAAGGCAAATGCAGTCCCTCGGTAATGCCATCAAGCGAGGAATGATGTGTTTTTCCTGCACACTCTTCTCTAAAGCATGATCCACACAGCTAGGATCCACGATGCCAAAATAATACGGATGATTTTTCCCATTCAAGTTATTTAAGAGCTTACTGCATTAGGCCATACGATTACAATTGTATCAAGGCCATAGGTCTACCAGAGATACATAATAAGAGAAAGGAAAAAAACATAAGATGCAATTGTATTATCTTATACAGATCTTACTCCATATAAGCCAATATATGCATACCACCGATTGCTTTCATTTTTATGAAGTCAAGGATTGCATTTCTCGACAGCCAGACTATTTTTTTCCCTCCAAACATTGCCCCATCAAGCACAACGCACAAGGAAGTATCATTGGTCATGAATCTATTAGCGTGAGAATATAGAAACTTGCAAGCCATGGGTAACGATCTCTCTATTTCCTTCAACTTCGATCGAACAACATCAGCATCCTTCTTTCGCAACTTGGTTTTCTTCCCAACCTGATTCAACTTAAGTGGATCTTCATGAGCATTAGTTAGATCGATGCACTCATCATGAGCATATTCTTCTTTCTGGGTAGAATCAACCTTCTTGTGCATAATATTTAATTAATGTAAGCCATAGTGTTCTGACTATCTATTCTTAATATACAAAACATCTATGTACCCATTATACGAGAGAATTACCTCTAAACTGGTTAGAATCACCATGTATTTTGGCTAGTGGACCATTTTTAATGGGAACGAGGAGATCCTCATCATACCCGCCCTCGACGACACCGTCAATAGACATTTTCCAGTTGTCTTTGCCAATTGGTACAGTATGGATCAACACATGTGACCCTCCAGCCGACACTACTGTCCTATATGCAATAATATGGTCAACTTATCCTTTGGCCAGAGTGTAAGATCTCCCCTAAACAGTATCATACGATGAGAATTAAACATAGAAGCATATTAGAAAAAATGAGATGTATAATGAAAACTCTAGAGTCGAAAACCTCTTTAGGGAGAGAGATATCTATTGGGCCCCTCGATAAGTAGGACTCGAGGAAATGCATGGTCATGCTAAAATGAAGAGTCATTTGATTTAGTTAGTCTATTTAAGATCCGGAAAGCATTTGAACATAATAAGTATGGCAGTTTCCATGACTTAGTTCAAATATGATATCACCGACAAATGGATTTGACACGTTAAATGTTTAATCGACTATAATCTTATATTATTTGGGTAGTCATAATGTCTTGCTAGAGACCGCTTATGATTTATCATTTAATGAGGTATTAAATGATTGTCAATATAGTATAAGACTTTTGGGTCACACATACGACAATTAAAGATAACCAAGAATAATTAATAGATATAATATTGGATATTATATTTATTAAAGAAATTAAGTAATGAGTATTGTATAACATATGATATTATATATTATATTATTTAATTATATCAACTTTATTATATTTATTAGGAGATTAAATAATAAGTAATATATTATATATGATATAATATATATTGTACTATTTAATAAATTGAGAGGCAACTAAACAAATACTAGAGTTTTATCTCTAGGGTTTACTTAGTATAAATAAAGGGTCTTGGACAAAGAGTTGTCATAAGATTAAAAATTACACAACCCTAATTGTGTGGAAGAAAACCGGCCCTCGTCTCTCTTATTAATTGCCGAACTATTTTCTGTCCAAGATGTCCGGTTTAGCCATCTCCGTATTCTTCCCTTAGTTGATTTTGATCAACAGTACAAATCCTTCTAGAAGGGAATTATTTGTTGTACTGTTTATCAACATTATTCATAAGGTTATAGCAATCCAGTTTGTACCAATTGTTCGTATGTGGATCACCGAAAGATGAAGACAATTTTCATCAGCTTCTGGTCTGTTCTTCGGAAGGTAATTCGACGAAGTCTTAGTAAATCAATTAAATTACTATATGAAGATCCTCATCTGGGTTTTTCGATATTTATTCCGCTGTGTTTTTGCTCAAACTTCTTGTATTAGATATACGTAAAACCCAACAGTGGTGTCGGAGCCAACTTGCAAGTAATTTAATTATTTATGTAGAACATATTTATATGCTTTGAATATATAAATTGTGTTCTTGATTAAATTTATAAAATAGAGATTTTATAAATATTTTTCTGATTTAATTTTATTAAATCAGATCGTTAAAAAGTCAATTTCCTGGACTGTTTTTGCGATTTTTTCTGTCCAAAACTGTTCTGGAACAAATCTACTTCTGGCGGGTCGGTGGATCGGGTCGGGTTGCGAACCGCGGACCAGAACTTGTCGGTCAACGGAAAATTCGCAAAAAAATTGCGCTACGGGTGGGATTCAATCCCGTGCTCCCCGGGCGCCACTGCTGCGTCTCGCCAACTGGGATGTGGCACCTGTTTTTGTTGGTGGCGGGTTTCGAACCCGCGCGGACGTTTGCGGCCTTTGACTACTCGACCAACTAGGCTCTCAAATAGAACTTGCCTGCGAGCAGTTCACATTCTTTTAGAGTAAATGCTGAAGATTAGATCATTCGAAAGAAGACCAAGAGTCAGCCTCTCTGGATCAAGAAGTTATCGTAAAGAGGTTTTGGCATTATCAAAAAGGGGGAAATTATTGGGATAAACAATCATGTTTTGATAACAGCCAACATACAGCAAGTTATCTCAAGAAGTCGAAAGAGTGGAAATGCCGCTAAGTATGAAAGATATCTGAAACATCCATACAGCCCTTCCATACAGCATTCTCACAGTCTAGCCTACATCTATAGTGAAAGACTTAATACGTTGGATACAACAACCAGGATGTAAGCTGTTTTACTTAGGAAAAGTAAAACACATCCGACAGGCCTGATTAAAGAATGCTTTAAACCGTTGTGAAATACACTTTTTTTATTCATAAAGTATTCACGGTTAAAGTAGCATTTATTGCTGATATGGCAGCATTTAATGCAGCTGGAGAGAGATAAGTCTGAACATGCTGAAGAGCGTTTAATGCGAAGACAGGAAAGATGTCAAGCATTAAATGCGATTTGCTTTAATTTAAATATTCATCAAGCTGCCAATCAAGTGTCAGAAGTTAACATCTCACCAATCAGCAACGGCTACATTTATAACGGATGCATTTTCGAAAGGTTATAAATACCACCAAGCTAAGGACTCAACACACTTAAGCAATTCAATATCGCAAAAGCTCTGACATTTTACTCTGACATTCTAGCGATTATTAAGCAGTATATTTCGTGAGCATACAATGCATATTCAAGCGAACAAATATACTAAGTCCCCAATGAAGAACAGCACAGCATACAGCAATCGTATTTCAATGATCAAGCTGTTGTTCAGAAAACTCTACCTTTAACGTTGAGAAAACCATCAGCCCTGTGTGGACTGAAGATCCTTGCTTATTCGGACCTATTTGGGAGGAATAACATTATCGACGAAGCTTTGAACTATGTGTGAAGAAGCAAGTCAAGAAAGAGCTCAAGACAATCTGTGTGAACGGCCCAAAGCTTCGTTCCCTGTATCAATCTGTGTGGACGATACAGAGACAAGTTTAGTTATAGTCACGTAGTTGTGTAATAAATGTTTTACTCCTGTGTGGAGGACCAGTGGATGTAGGGGGGGTTACCTCGAACAACTTTAAATTGTGTGTTACTTACCTTGTCTTTATTGTTTCCAAAACTATGATTTATACAAGTATACATTGCAAAACCCTGTACGCACTAAGCAAACAAGAGAAAGCCTAGTTGTTGTATTGACAACAACTCACTTAAATGAATTTCCGCTACGCACTCACATTCGAAAATCGTACAACATGTTGTACTATTACTTTCCAAGCTTTATATTGTATACTTAGAGGCCAACAAATATGAATTTCCAATATTAGGAAAAAATGAGAAATACAGAACGAAAAAATTACAGATATTACATCCTCCCAGTCTAAAAGAAAGTTTCATCCCGAAACTTAAGAAACAAAAAGTTCGGGGTAACTCGCCCATATCTTCTCTTCTGTCTCCCAAGTCACTTCCCCGACTCCATGTCTCGACCTTTGCACCTTAACCAATGGAATGGATTTGTGCCGATGCTACTTCTCACGACGTTCAAGGATCTTCACCGGTCTTTCTTGAAAGGTAACATCCTCGGCTACATCAATCTCACTATAGTCGATAATATGACTTGGATCCGACACGTACTTTCTCAACTGAGAAACATGAAAAACGTTATGGACATGACTCGAAGCTAGAAGCAACACCAAGCGATAAGATAAATATCCAACCATGTCCAAAATTTCAAACGGTCCGATATACCTCGGACTAAGTTTCTCCCTTTTCCCGAAGTGGAAAACTCTATTTTTCGGTGACACCTTGAGTAGTGTAACACCCCCAGAATCAAACCGGGAATATTACACGCCGCAGACCCTCTCCGTGAGGATACACCAGGCTAGACATCAAAACCACACAATAAGTTACATACCGACATGATAAAATACTAAATCCGTAGACCAACTTGGTCTTTCGTCACTAACATACAAGTCAAAAATACACATTTCCATCTCGAATCATACCCATGCAAGGGTAAAATACGCTCATAAATAAAAAGTACGACAGCGGAAAAGACCATACACATTCTCGACTAACTACACCCAAAACTGGCCTTCATGTGATTAGTATCATTTGCCTTCCATCATCCTTCGCGCCGATCCTGTGTTTTGCTCCCAAACCTGCATGTACCTGGATGCAAAAACAGACATCCACCCCCGAATACTCGGGGGTTAGCAAAACTCCACTGTTTTGCTAGTACAAGTATAAAGTGCAAATACGAGCCATCAAAACACATTCCGAGAATACAACAAAAGACTTCCTGGGCTATTTGATAATTAAAATATTTCAAGTCTTGAAAGTAGAAACCAAAACAAGAAAGCACTTTGAAAACATTTTCAAATCTCGGGAGTTTTCGAAAATATTTGCGATAGTAAAGTTCTTAATTCTTCAAAAGCCACTTAGGGTCACCGCCCCAATCTTCATTTTCCAAAATTGCAAATCCGATTAACAAAACACGGGGTTCACAACCCAATTCATTCCAGTCACAAAACACAGGGTCCACGACCCAACCATTTCGATCACCAACACAGGGTCCACGACCCATTCATTCACTTCAATTCACTTCCCAAAAATACATTACACATAACACATTATTTTTATGCCATTTTATCCAAACACCAAGACTCAATATATAATGTCTCTCGACTCCGAGCAACAAGCATTGTGATACTCCGGACATGTCACAATTAATCAACAGTACAAACACTCTGGCAATTCTCGCGACTGTGTCCAAATGGTCCCGCCGTAAGGCCACCAAGTCCCTGTGTGCCCCGTCGAGCAATCCCCAGGTGAGAACGCCCACTCGAAGTAACTCTCGCGACCCGGTCCAGCCGCTAAGCCACCAGGTCCCCGTGTGACCCCATCGAGTCAATTCCCGAGTGAGAGTACCCGAGAAAAAACCTTACAACTCTCATCAATTCACATTTCCAAAACCACAATCCTCAAGAGTCAATCACAATATATATAGTCGAGGTATTTTGCTAAAATGGCCATATTATTCTAACATATACTCACGACCCAGATTTAATACTATCCACAAAGAAACACACTTATCTCAACAATACCGAACGACACAACCCGTATCACACAACTCATGTAACCACCGATAACCACATGATTCCACGCACAATTCATAACAAAAGGATTTAACCACAAATTACCGACGACATATTCACACATAATGACATCATCCGAAGGTAGGGAGTTCCTATACTCAACACTAACACACATAGTCAAATAATCACATTAAGTCTCGAACACAAGATTCATCCTTTAAGAAAACCATAATTGTAAATATACCGATTCTTTAGAAAAATGGTTGTAAACAATTCGTTTAGCACGTATCGTCAACTTTCAACCATCATATTCACAAAACACGTAATGTATGGGCAAGATAATTGCCTCAGTAGTCGATGTTGGACACTCCGACGAACGTGGATTGACCGGAAAACCTCGAATGCCCAAAACTCTCCGGCGGAAACGACGGTAGAACCACCGATCGGAAAACGGAGAACGGAAGGGTTCCGAATCGAGTTCTTCACAAGGAACCTGACCCTAACATAATACCATCAAAATCAACGATCTTACGAGGAAGAATAATCGTAGAACGCCCAAAACCCCCCTCTAAGGATTTTCACCGGACACCTTCAAGGCACCGATTAGGAACTCAACAAAACGAAGAATCCTTGGTAATCCAACCATGGAAAAACAAGGAATTCGATATAAAACAACTTAATAATCATCAATACCTCACTATTCTAAGTTATAACGAATCAAACGGATGAAATCAACAAAATCCCCAATTTTTCCCAAAACTATGATTTTAAGAAAACTAACCTTGATTCGCTGGATTGAAGCATGTTATGGAGTGATTAATCGATGATATGAGTTCCAAAACTTCGTGGATTAGTTGTATAACAACATGCCTTCGTCACCTCCAAGACTCCAGCCGCGGAAGAGAAGGGGAGAAATGGGAAAAATGACTGAAACTGGACTGCTCGGTCATATTTATACTGGTGCAGTTCATGGTCGAGAATGTTCGGTCGGTCCCGCCATCATGTGCTGAACACGTGCGCTGTCGGTCCAACCGCAATCCAGAGACTTCCTGGCTCGGCCAGGTAGCGTGCGCAGCCTTCCGGCCGTAGCGTGCGCTACCTGCCGGCCATAGCGTGCGCAGTGTCCGACAGTAGCGTGCGCTACCTACCGATCTTCCCAGTCCAGAACCTTTCTGCCCCTACTGCCTCGGCCGACTAGCGCGTGCAACCAACCGGCCATAGCGTGCGCGCTCTCGGCCGTGAAGGCGCTACTTTTCCGGCCAGAGCGTGCGCTACGCCGGTTCTTGTCGCAACCGCCTCGGCCGATCGCACTGCCTCGGCTAGTGCTCGCACTGGCCCGGCCACCGTCGCCAACCGTCCGGCCAGTGTCCGACCACCATGATTCGACGACTCGATTCTCCGAAATCGCACGGAACGAACATGACAAAATACTCGGGGACAACATCATCAGTCCGAAATGAAAACAACGGATAACAAATCATCACCTACGGTCTTAAACGCCAAAATCGCTTGTCGAAAATAATACCTAACTCGACAACCGGGAAATATCCGAAAAAATCCAAAATAACCGAACGAAAATCGTGGGTATTACGTTCTACCCCTAAAAATAAGTTTCGTCCAAACTTAAAACAAAAGCAAGGCGACTCGATAACACACCGTAACTCCAGCAAGATAAAGCCACTACGATCCGATTCAATACGCAAGAATGCTTACGAAAAGCAACGAGCATGAATCGTTGCGGTTGATAAAACCGAGCAATACAAAAATCAAGTCACGATTCCAATGCTGAAAGGTATGAAATTCCAGTACCTCACAGATTTGGAAGATCAAATATGAAGAAAATTTCCCAACACTTATGGAAATCACAAAATGGCCCAGATGTTCAATAATCACGGTTTCGAGGTCAAACGATAATGATTGGACAACGACGAACGAATAGCAATGATCGAACAACAACGATAACCTTTGAAGTTCATATCTCAAATCAAGACATCAATAACTTGTAGGAAGCACGAGGTGTTAGTTTCGAACACAGTTCACAAGAAATCGATCCGAACTTGGAAAGATCACAACGATATGTACATCAATTTGGAACAATATCAGAACTCGCTCGAATGACAAATGAGAGAAACAACACAAGGTCAGAAGCATTAACAAACACAATCGCCTCAATACGGTCGAACGAAACGGAAACGAGAAGAAGAAAAAAAAATGCAGGCATTACATCATATCACCTTTAAAAGAGGTTTCGTCCCCGAAACCTAAATAACGAAAACGAAGTGCTTGAATATCAACCTTCCCGGCCATATCCTCTTGGTCCCGCATCTAGTCTTCATAACCAATCAGTATCATGGTCACGGTCGCGCCCGCTGTCCCTCGGCATACTAAGCGGATTCTCACTCAATACGATTGCACCACTTCGCAAAAATAAATATGCTAAAGTACCAACTTAGCATGACATATCATATAAGGTAACCAATAACAACTCGCAAGGAAAATCCACGAGGTATCCCTTTAAAGAAAATCTTTTGAAAATCATTGGATTTGTATGTTATTCAAAATAAACTTTAAAAGTACTTTTGGTACCTCGGGTTATTTCATCAAAACTTGTAATCAACATACTTTAACCGCCTCATTTGAAATCATTTGCCAAAATAATAATTCCTTGTAACCGGCGTTATCAAAATCGTCATGCCTTTACTCATCACCATCACCGTTAACAACCAACAAGTTAACCATGTAAGATCATCAAACCATTCCTACATACTCTAACATTTCCATATCCGAGTTTGAACTTTACATCGAGTGAGATTTTTCATCTTTCACTATATATTTTTGAAAAAGAAATCATATTAGTTTTTGAAAAAAAAATATTTTATGATGTGAAAGATTTTTGAAAATCATATACTCGAATTATTCGAAAATACAATAGTACGTTAAAGTCATTTCTGAAAATTCTCCCAACACTACACAAGAATCAACGACGATAACATTTTACAAAATGTTCAAGGTATTTTAGAACAACTCTTTCAATACCGTCGAGGTTTTATTTGAGAATCCTAGGCCGGCTTGCAAATTTCAAACAACTTCCAAAGTTCATAGAAAGCCGCCGGCTTAATTGCAACGTCAAATTAGTTTCAAAAATTGATTTCCGCAACTTGCACAAACTTATGAAAGTTTTAGGAAAACATTTCGAGCACACACACACAGCAGACATAATTTATCAACTCACCGAACAAAATCAATTATCACTTAGTGCGAATGAAAGGTCACAACACTCGTCCACATAAAACGGTTGTCATCACTAGACAACGCACATAGAATACAGTCACAGATGACTGACTGCAGAAAGTTAGACCTAATGGCAGAAATGCGGTTCCACATCCTCTGTCCCGGCTAATTAACACACGCTACAACAATTATTTAGCGTGCGCTATTCATGCTGCATTAGCGCGCGTTACAACAACATTAGCGTGCGCTACTCATGCCACATTAGCGCATGCTAGCCTTGTACTTAGCATGCGCTAACAGTTCAAATTCAGCACGTGATTACGAATATATATACGACATTACTAAAATCATTGGTCACAAATAAACAACAACACGTTCGAGTCTCAAAGCCATTGATTCGACACTCCATGAGAAACCATCAAAAGACAATTGTTATTCAAAAACTGAATTCTCACCTCTTATTACAGAGAGCTATCTCAATGCACACAAATCGAACGACCCAGCATTCACATCATAGTTTTAATTTAAAAGTGGCAACACTTCCCGAACAACAAGAATATCATCAAGTATTTGTCGACTAACAGTCATAAAACCGATAAGTTGAAAACGAGAGTCACGTCTTGTCTACATTTTGTAAACTTCACTTGGGTTCAAAAATCAAGTTTGAAAACTTATAATACAAAATGAAAATAAAATATCGGTATTTGGATTTCTCCAAAAATTTTGACCTTGAGGTCATCATACGAAAATCAAACAACATAGGCCACATACTCACAAATCACCTTTAACTCCACATCATAACAAAAAAATCATACAAGCTCGTATATCACAAGGCACAATATAGTAGGGAGACTTACATCCACAGGTCGCACAAAGATGATGGCTGCACCTCGATACTAATCACGGCGACATCACAGACGACGCGTCGCGACACGACTTAGACAGACACAATCTGACAGAACAAGACACGATAATACCCGACTGGACTCGACAGCCTAGGTTTCCGCAACCTAAGTTCCGATACCATAAATGTAACACCCCCAGAATCAAACCGGGAATATTACACGCCGCAGACCCTCTCCGTGAGGATCCACCAGGCTAGACATCAAAACCACACAATAAATTACATACCGACATGATAAAATAATAAATCCGTAGACGAACTTGGTCTTTCGTCACTAACATACAAGTCAAAAATACACATTTCCATCTCGACTCATACCCATGCAAGGGTAAAATATGCTCATAAATAAAAAGTACGACAGCGGAAAAGACCATACACATTCTCGACTAACTACACCCAAAACTGGCCTTCATGTGATTAGTATCATTTGCCTTCCATCATCCTTCGCACCGATCCTGTGTTTTGCTCCCAAACCTGCATGTACCTGGATGCAAAAACAGACATCCACCCCCGAATACTCGGGGGTTAGCAAAACTCCACTGTTTTGCTAGTACAAGTATAAAGTGCAAATACGAGCCATACAAAACACATTCCGAGAATACAACAAAAGACTTCCCGAGCTATTTGATAATTAAAATATTTCAAGTCTTGAAAGTAGAAACCAAAACAAGAAAGCACTTTGAAAACATTTTCAAATCTCGGGAGTTTTCGAAAATATTTGCGATAGTAAAGTTCTTAATTCTTCAAAAGCCACTTAGGGTCACCGCCCCAATATTCATTTTCCAAAATTGCAAATCCGATTAACAAAACACGGGGTTCACAACCCAATTCATTCCAGTCACAAAACACAGGGTCCACGACCCAACCATTTCGATCACCAACACAGGGTCCACGACCCGTTTATTCACTTCAATTCACTTCCCAAAAATACATTACACATAACACATTATTTTTATGCCATTTTAGCCAAACACCAAGACTCAATATATAATGTCTCTCGACTCGGAGCAACAAGCATTGTGATACTCCGGACATATCACAATTAATCAACAGTACAAACACTCTGGCAATTCTCGCGACCCGGTCCAGCCTCCGGTCCCGCCGTAAGGCCACCAAGTCCCTGTGTGCCCCGTCAAGCAATCCCCAGGTGAGAACGCCCACTCGAAGTAACTCTCGCGACCCGGTCCAGCCGCTAAGCCACCAGGTCCCCGTGTGACCCCATCGAGTCAATCCCCGAGTAAGAGTACCCGAGAAAAAAACCTTACAACTCTCATCAATTCACGTTTCCAAAACCACAATCCTCAAGAGTCAATCACAATATATATAGTCGAGGTATTTTGCTAAAATGGCCATATTATTCTAACATATACTCACGACCCAGATTTAATACTATCCACAAAGAAACACACGTATCTCAACAATACCGAACGACACAACCCGTATCACACAACTCATGTAACCACCGATAACCACATGATTCCACGCACAATTCATAACAAAAGGATTTAACCACAAATTACCGACGACATATTCACACATAATGACATCATCCAAAGGTAGGGAGTTCCTATACTCAACACTAACACACATAGTCAAATAATCACATTAAGTCTCGAATACAAGATTCATCCTTTAAGAAAACCATAATTGTAAATATACCGATTCTTTAGAAAAATGGTTGTAAACAATTCGTTTAGCACGTATCGTCAACTTTCAACCATCATATTCACAAAACACGTAATGTATGGGCAAGATACTTACCTCAGTAGTCGATGCCGGACACTCCGACGAACGTGGATTGACCGGAAAACCTCGAATGCCCAAAACTCTCCGGAGGAAACGACGGTAGAACCACCGATCGGAAAACAGCGAACGGAAGGGTTCCGGCTCGAGTTCTTCGCAAAGAACCTGACCCTAACATAATACCGTCAAAATCAATGATCTTACGAGGAAGAATAATCGTAGAACGCCTAAAACCCCCCTCTAAGGATTTTCACCGGACACCTTCAAGGCACCAATTAGGAACTCAACAAAACGAAGAATCATTGGTAATCCAATCATGGAAAAACAAGGAATTTGATATAAAACAGCTTAATAATCATCAATCCCTCACTATTCTAAGTTATAACGAATCAAACGGACGAAATCAACAAAATCCCCAATTTTTCCCAAAACTATGATTTTAAGAAAACTAAACTTAATTCGCTGGATTGAAGGATGTTATGGAGTGATTAATCGATGATATGAGCTCCAAAATTTCGTGTATTAGTTGTATAACAACATGCCTTCATCACCTCCAAGACTCCAGCCGCGGAAGAGAAGGGGAGAAATGGGAAAAATGGCTGAAACTGGACTGCTCGGTCATATTTATACTGGTGCAGTCTAGCGTGCGCTAGACTGCCGAGCTAGCGTGCGCTAGCGGGCGGTCATGGTCGAGAATGTTCGGCCGGTCCCGCCATCATGCGCTGAACACGTGCGCTGTCGGCCCAGCCACAATCCAGAGACTTCCTGGCTCGGCCAGGTAGCGTGCGCAGCCTTCCGGCCGTAGCGTGCGCTACCTGCCGGCCATAGCGTGCGCAGTGTCCGACAGTAGCGTGCGCTACCTGCCGATCTTCCCAGTCCAGAACCTTTCTGCCCCTACTGCCTCGGCCGACTAGCGCGCGCAGCCAACCGGCCATAGCGTGCGCTGCCTCCTGGCCGTAGCGTGCGCTACTTTCCGGCCGTAGCGTGCGCTACGCCGGTTCCTGTCGCAACCGCCCGGCCAGTGCCTGCACTCGTCCGGCCAGTGCCTGCAGCCTTCCGGCCACCGTCCCCAACCGTCCGGCCAGTGTCCGACCACCATGATTCGACGACTCGATTCTCTGAAATCGCACGGAACGAACACGACAAAATACTCGGGGACAACATCATCAGTCCGAAATGAAAACAACGGATAACAAATCATCACCTACGGTCTTAAACGCCAAAATCAGTTGTCGAGAAAATAATACCGGAACTCGACAACCAGGAAATATCCGAAAAAAATCCAAAATAATCGGAACGAAAATCGTGGGTATTACAAGTAGGACATGGTCTCCCACTTCGAACTCCAAGGGCCTACGATGAGTATCGGCATAAGATTTATGTCGACTTTGGGCTGTCAACAACCGATCCCGAATGATAGAAATCTTCTCCTTAGTTTCCATCAATAAATACGGTTCCGTCCCGACTAGCTCTGAAGCCTCATCCCAACATAACGGCGACCTACATCGCCTACCATGATGTGCTTCGAAAGGTGCCATTTTGATCGATGCATGCCAACTATTATTGTAGGCAAATTCAATCAAAGGTAAATGAAGTTCCCAATCACTACTCCAATCTCGGGCACAAGCCCGCAACATATCTTCCAACGTCGGAATTGTCCGCTCGGTCTGACCGTCTGATTGATGATGAAAATACGTACTCAACTTCAATTCGGTGCCCAAGGCCTGATGGATCGCTTGCTAGAAATGTGACACGAAACGTTCATCCCGATCAAAAACAATAATTTTAGGGGCACTATGCAATCTCACAATCACCACTATAAAGGTTCGAGCCAATCTCTATGGTCCCCTAGTACCCTTAATACCAAGGAAATGTGCAGACCTGGTTAATCGATCAACGATTACCCAAAGGATATTGATTCTGTCGCTAGATCTCGGCACCCCAGTGATAAAATCCATGGAGATGTCTTCCCACTTCCACTCGGGAATGGGAAGCAATTTCAACAACCCCGCTGGTCGTTGATGTTTGATATTGACTTGTTGACATATCAAACATCACAATACGAACTCTGTGACGTCTTTATTCATATTATTCCACCAAAAATTTCGCTTCAAATCCTTGTACATCTTACTCGTTCCAGGGTGGATTGAGTACGGTGTAGCATGGGCTTCTCGAAGAATTCTCTACCTCAACTCCAGATTATTCAGGATGCAAAGCCTGTCCTGAAATATCAAAATACTATCCTCATGAACCATAAAGCCAGGGGCTTTTCCATTAATTACATATTCCTTCAGTTGAGAAATCATCGGGTCACTCCATTGTTTCCCTTTGATGTCATCAACGAAGGACGAAGTAATTTCGAGGGTACAGAATTGTCCCTGCACTCTTTGGATCCAAACTTCTATACCTTGCTCGATCAAATCCAAAAAAATCTTTGTCCGGGGTGTAAGAACCTCGAGCATCTGAAGTGATGCCGATTTACGGCTCAAAGCATCCGCGATGACATTGGCCTTCCCCAGATGGTAAAGAATTTCCAAATCATAATCCTTAATCAATTCCAACCAACGTCGCTGTCTCATATTCAACTCTTTTTTACTGCAAATGTACTTCAAACTCTTGTGATCATTATAAATCCGACACGAAGAGCCATATAAATAATGCCGCCAAATCTTAAGTGTGAAAACAGTTGTGGCCAATTCCAAATCATGAGCAGGATAGTTCATCTCATACGGCTTCAACTGTCGTGATGCAAAGGCTATCGTTTTATCATGCTGCATAAGCACACACCCAAGCCCCTATCCTGAAGCATCACTATAAACTGCAAAACCTTCACCACCCTGTGGTAAAGCTAAGATCGGAGTTGAAGTCAAACGTCTCTTCAGTTCATCAAAGCTCTGCTGTCTCTTAGTAGTCCAAACAACCATTTCTGTCTTCTGAAGTAATTGCGTAAGCGACCAAGCGAGTTTCGAGAACCCCTCGACAAACCGACGGTAATACCCAGCAAGACCCAAAAATCTACGAACTTTCTTAACATTATTAGGCGGTGCCCAATCCAGCACTGCCTCAATCTTTTGCGGGTCCACATGAACCCCTTTGGCCGAAACCACATGCCCGAGAAACATAACTTCCTTCATCGAGAACTCACATTTTGAGAATTTTGCATAAAGGTTCTCGGCTCTTAAAATATCTAGTATCAAACGTAGGTGTTGGGCATGCTACTCCATCTCGAGAATAAATCAAGATATCATCAATAAAGACGACAACACATTTGTCAAGGTATTCAATAAATATCTTGTTCATTAACTGGATGAATACTGTCGGTGCATTAGTCGGTCCAAATGGCATGACCACAAATTCATAATGTCCGTATCTCATCCGAAAAGCAGTTTTCAGAACATCGGACTCTTTCACTCGAAGCTGGTAGTATCCTGATCTCAGATCGATCTTCGAGAATACTGCGGCTCCCTGCAACTGATCAAATAAATCATATATAAGGGGCAATGGATATTTGTTCTTGATGGTCACTTTGTTTAGCTCACGGTAATCAATTCACAAATGTAATGGGTCACCCTTCTTCCTTGAAAATAGGACTGGTGCGCCCCAAGGAGAAGCGCTCGGTCTAATATACCCCTTCTCCAACAATTCTCCGAGCTGAATTTTCAATTCCTGCATTTCGGAAGGTGCCATACAATAAGGCGCCTTAGAAACCGGAGCTACATCAGGCTCTAAATCAATAGAAAATTCTATCTCTTGGTCTGGCGGTAATCCCGGAAGATCGCCTGGAAAAACGTCTGGATACTCATTAACAACTGGAATTGGAGATAAATCCACTCCACTCCCAAAAGAGTTTTACGGTCTTCATGTCACTGATAAGCAACTTAGGTTGGCCCAATTTACGTCCCATAAACAAGTACTTGGAACCATCTTTGGTCATCATAGTGATAACCTTAGTGCGGTGATTCATAATCGCTTGGTGACTCTCAAGCCAGTCCTCACCGAGTATCAAATCCTCGCCCTCGAGATTGACCACAATCAAATTCGACAACCAATCAATACTTACAATGCTCACCGAATAATTTCTAATCACCTAATTCCCCACGATTCTATCCCCGCTAGGCAGTTTCACAATGAAATGATCTCAAGCAGTCATACAATTTATATTCAAACGGTGTACATAATTCAAGGAGATGAAAAAATGTGTAGCACCAGAATAAAAAAGTACTCGAACTGGATGATATAGAATATGAATAGTACCTGAGGCCACCGCCGCATTAAGTCATCTGTTTGACGCATCTTGTAAACTCGTGGGTGTGCCGAACCGATGCTAGAATCTCCCTCTTTAACGGTCGGACCCCGTCCCCGGCCTCTACCGTAAACCTGTTGTGACTGGATAACTGATTGACGCTGATTCATACTCTAATCTCTATGTGCTGGGGAACAAGCCCGAGTATCAAGAGTCTGATCTTATTCGGGGCAATAAACTGCCCTGTGTCCCATCTGACCACAAGTGTGACATTTCAGAGGTGGGAAGTTGCACTCAAGATTGAGGTAGCCTGGATGACCAGAATTAAAACAGGTCACCGGACGAGTTGAGGTGCCCGAAGCAGAAGAAAAACTCTTATTCTCTTTAAAAGAACGCGGCGACTGCCCGACAGAACAGTTAGCCGATTGAGGCCTCTGAAAGTTCCCGCCCTTAGTGCTAGAAAAATTATCGATGGTCTTTTTCTTCTTCAGATCGTCTGGGGTGTTATTGTTGGAGCACAACATGTCATATGCCAAAGCCCTATCTTGGTATTCTTCAAAGGAGTGGAAGAAAACCCGGCCATATAATGCCATAAATCTATATTCATCCGCACGTTGAAATGACGGATCTTGTCATGCTCATCACGCACCTGATTCTTTACATGAATCAGTTGTTGGCTGTATTCGATTATCGCCTGTGAGACTGGAATGTTCTGTGGCTTAGCTTCGAAAAAGGCTCGGATCCTGTTTTCTTGCACTGGCCAAGGACAAAACTCAGCCTCAAGCAAATCTTTAAATTCTTCCCATGTGGCAGCATGATCTTGCGGTTTGATAGCTTTCCACCAAGTCGCGGCTTCCTAAGCAAGGAAGTACTGAGCAATAGTACATTCCTCGTTTCCGTACAGTCAACCACTTCAAACACTTTTTCCAATTCAAATCGCCAACTTTCCCTAACCAGGTGGGTCGATAGCACCGCTGAACTGCGGAGGATGCATATGGACCACATTCTGGAGCAAAACATCTGCTGTCTTATTAGGATTATTCAGTTGAACAGCTTGGTCCAGGATAGTCATCTGATTTTCCAATTGTTGAAGAACATTCATAACCCCAACATTTGCATTATTCCCTTGACCGGTCGACGGGTCATGTTGACTTTCGGTATCGGGATGTGCTGAGTTAGATAAACTAGGGGTAGCCGACCCTGCAACGGAATTGAGGGAGCGGTTGCGCCATGTCCTCGCCCGCGTCCACGCCCATGACCTCGTCCTTGTCCCTTGTCAGCAGACATTCTGAAGGACACACAAAGTACATAAGTACAATTCAAATCACTCGTCATCGAGGTGACCGATTCCCAAGAATACCAAATCAAGAAAAGAGTGATTAGGAAAAAATGCAAGAAGAGTAAAAGGACTCACTAGTACCGGTCGCACCGAGATGATGGCAATATAGTGATACTGTATTCGAAGGATAACTCAATTCAACCCAAAAGACTGACAGCCTAGGTATCCATAAATCTAAGCTCGGATACCATATTCTGTAACACTCCTAAGTTATTCAGGGTATATTACAACGCCGTGATCCCCTCCGTGGAGCCCACAAGGCTATACATATGCGGAACCATGAATTTCGACCGATAAGGTCTAAAAATAATCCAATAGAAGGCAATAAAAATGACACCAAGGTAATAATCAATTCAACAGATATAATATAACAAGAATGAAAACCTAGGGCAACACAGGACAAAACAACAAGAGCATCTAAAGCACTACTCGAGTGTTCATAACCATTCCAAGTACAACAATATTGAATGGGTAAAGTATAAAATACAGACAGAGACAAGACACAACATCACTCTTGCCCATCATCTTCATGCCGACCCGGTACATGCCTATCCACTCTCCTGGATCCTGAAATACATGAAAGGTATTTCCCCCCAAAGGGGTTAGCCATCGAATAGCTAGTATAAGTATATCGAATATGAAACATAATACTTCTCGATAATAAAGTAAATGCATTCGTCATTTCAGTAAACTCAAGACTAGTATTCTGGAATAACTAAATCTCATAGCATTTCATTTCAATACATACGTGATTAACCATGGAACTGCACCAAAGGCAACGGAACCCTCTAAGGCTCCATCGGACCCTTCCAAAGTGGTTAACCCAAAATATTCGTGGAACCGCACTAAAGGCAGCGTAACCCTCTGAGGACCCGTAGGTCCATCCCAGAGTGAATATATATAATCAGACAATTCATATACCTCACCTTCAAAGTCAAGAATGTACAATCATAAACATATACTTGCCTTTGAGACATTAGAACTGAAGTGAAAATGATATTCAAGCTCAGGAGGTCTAAGAATGCACTTTCGGGCCTTAATAAATTTGTAGGGAAACTTGATAATCAATCATTAATACCCAATTCTCAAGGAAGACTCCCGAAACCCCCCTTTTTACGATTCATAAATCTTTAAAGTATTTTGAGTTTGTAAATCATCCAAACCCTCTCCACTTCAAGTAATACACAAAACATTCGTATAATCGTAAGGGAAACCTAGGTATGGGGTAGATACATCATAATATCAAGGATTTCAAGCTTCAAAACGGACTAACCGGGCGAATCTAAGAAAAACTCCCAAAATTCCCCAAACTAGAGTTCTTAGAAATTTACCTCGAATAACAGGAGGAAAGACGGATGGGTGATGATTTAACTGCATTGGAAATCCAGAAATGTTGATGACTGATGAATTCTCGACAACCCTTTGTCCTAGGATCGCTCAAATCACTGGAGGGGAAGAAGGAGGACGGGAAATGAGGTCCAAAACCTGTCCCTCGCGAATATATAGTTTGACTCGCGTTACATACGTAACATGCACACGTTAACATAAGTAAGGCAATTAACGTATGCTACGCTTGAAGTATTGCGTACATTATAGTCTTGGCAGAGGCCACTGCCTCGAACAAACAAAAGCATTACGCACGTAATGCGGATACCCTTAACGTACGTTATGGTTTTTAACGTACGCTATATCCCCCATGCTAGCGTACGTAAAACTGTCTCTAGAGGCTACTGCCTCAAATTGTCAGGCCGATTACGTACGTTATGGATAGCACATAACGTATGTTAATGACTTATAGCGTATGTAACCCGAGAAAATTGAAGGAAGGACGGGAGTACGCATTTCATCCAAGATTTCACACGAACCACATAATGCACAATGTGAAAGGTACACGATAATTTAATATCATTTGATATGAATATCAAATATTAGGAAAAATCGAGAAATACGGAATGGAAAAATTACGGATATTGCAGGTAGTTGGGGTTGTGTGGGTGATGAACGGGCAATAGTTTTGGGCTATTTGCTTGGACTTCTATACAGGCAATTGAGTCAAAACGTGAAACGAAGTTGGTTTCGTATTCAAGTTAAATTTAGTTCAATACATTGGATGTATTTCAAGAATCTAGTGGGAGAATTTTGACAAGAAATGAGTTCTTCGAGACTATAGGTGGGTCCCGTGAATATAATCAATTAAAATTAAATCGCATTTAATAATTTAGAATAATAAAAATAAAAATAAAAATAACTACTAATCAAATACAATTAAGCTAATAGTTTTGAATTGATTAGCTTTTAAATTTTCATGTGAATTGAATGATTTAGATTTAAATACTTCGTCATAGTGTAGGACCATTAGTGGATCGATGAATGTACTTGTTTGAATGAGATTCATTGCAGGAATAATGAACTAGTATAACAAAAACCTTGGGGTTCTCAGTCGCGAACCCATTAAATATTTTGTGGTATGCATACCACCTTAATCATGCAATTTAAACGGCATGTATACCACCTTACATTAAGTCTTGTATTTTATTTTATTTATTTACATGGTCTGCGCATACGAAGATTGAAGGATGTAAGCCATTGTTGCACAATGAAGGATGGGATCCAACTTACAGGAAAACGAGCTGAAGATTAGATCCTAAGGGACATACTAGGGTCACTTTACTCATTTTATTCAATTGACAATCATCAAGCCCTTGATCACTAGTGATAGGTTCTGCTACAACAATTCTATCACTTATAATCTTTGGATAATCAGGTGGGTCTATTGAAAAAGATTTAGTTTTCTCATTAATATCAGTAATGAGTCCGATGTTGAGGCAAAACAAGTTTGAACATTATACATGACCTATCAACCAATAGAGGTATTAGATACTACTAGTAATTAGATTACTTATTTTTGTAAAAAACTAACAAGTGACAAGCCATTGTTTGCTTAAGGTTTCTGACAAATGATATTGGAATCATCTTATTCAAAAGGCACATACATTTTGATGAATAAAATGTTACGTAACTAGATTGTATGTTTACTTCCAGTTGTTTGATGAATGGTCTATTTATTGTATTTCTATCTTCATTTATAGTAATCACCTCTACCAACAAGATCACTAATTTTTTTATTGCCTAACCTACCTATTTCAATCTACAATCAATCCTCGAGAAGTACAAACTCAATGGCTCAAATATTTGGTTGGTGTAGATATTTGAGAATGGTTCTCAAGCAAGAAAGAAACAACTCAGTTCTTGGTAATCCCATTCTCATTTAAGGATCGGGGACTACAAACATCCAAAGGGCAAGCTGAATAGTCTATAGAAGTCTCTTGCCTAATTTTGGTGATTATGGACTCAAATTTCCAAAAGAAGTTTGAGAACATAGATGCATACAACATGATTCAACAGCTCAAGAACATGTTTCAAGAGCAGGCTCGAATTGAGAGATTTGAACCTCTAAGGCAATCTTTGATGCTAGGCTCGAAAAAGAAAAGCCCATCGATCCTCATGTGTTGAAGATGATTGGATAAGTTGACAACATGTCGAGGTTGAGTTTTCCCTACAGCCAAGAGTTGGCTACTGACATAATTCTCCATTCACTCCATGATGGTTGTGATACTAGTAAGATGAACTATAATATGAATGTAGCTGCATGAGATGCTTAAAAGTAATGAACCAACAATCAATGTGGAGCCTAAGCTATAATATCCGTACTTTTTTACTTTTGGTAATTTTTTCTTTTATTGATTTTCCATTTTTGGAGACTCACTCGTGATCATTTCGATATTTTGAAACTATCTCATTCTGTGCTTTTTGATTTTTGAACGAGTTTCGAGACTGTTTTAGTTGAATCCGTGAGATATTGCGACTTTTCCGCATTTAGGTTCGATTTTGGTAAATCTTGATGTAAACCGTCGTTTCGATCTTTCTACAAGTTCGTTTAATATTTTCAGATATGTTGTGGGCTTTGGTATTACTGTTCGATCACGATTGTGTTTTTCGGATATTTTGGGCTATTTAGTTCATTTACAAAGTTTTGGGCGTGTGATTTCCTATTCATTTTTACGTATCTTCGGGTGGTCGAAATCACGTGTTTGTTTAGTGCTTGAGTTTGTATTTTGACACCCTTCGTAAATATTTCATAATATATTGTTAATCTTCTAGTTTTATGTCGTCCGGAACTTGTTCGGACTAACCGGGCTGCACAGTTGAATTGCTGTGCAGAAGGCTTAGCGCACGCTAAAGTAGAGTAATAGAGCGCGCTAGTCTAGACTTGACAAAATAGGTCCAGGCCCGCGGGCCGGGCCAGCCTGCCCGTTTTTGGGCGGGCATTGGGATTCATATTTTTGGTCCACAAAAACGGGCCTTTTTGGTCCGGCCTACACTTGGCCCGCCCGTGGAGGCCCGTCCCACGGGCGGCCCTCCCGGACCAACTTTTTTTTTTATGTTATATGTAATTATAATATTTAAAAAAAAATTCTTCTTTGTTAGATTATATTACGTCTACGTGTTAATTATTGATGTAATTTTATATTTTATGGAACTTTGTAATTAGTTTGTAGTTTGTCATATCAATAATAATATTATTTTATGATTTTTATAAGAAAATAGTAGTGATAAATGATATGATGATCAAATAAAAATATTTATATATTTGTGTTTTGATTGTGGTAGTGCAGTAAATAATGTAATTATCAAATAAAAATAATTATATATTTAATTATCTGATTGTGATAGTATAGTGAATAATATAATAATTAAGGATCTAAATATATTTGTACTTTTACTAAGAATTAATATTTCAAAAAAACAAAAAAGGTTGAGGCCCGCGGGCCGGCCGAGCCGAATAATTTTGGCCCAGAAAAAACGGGCCTTACCGGACCCAAAAATAGCCCGCCCATTTTTTGCCCTACCCGTTTGGGCCGAGCCCACCCGTTTGTCAGGTCTACTGGACTGCATCATTAACGCATGCTACAGACGGGCTTAGCGCACGCTAACGGACAGAGACAGAATGTCCAATTCTGTACCAGGCTCGTCAGCGCATGCTAATAGGAGAGCTAGCGCGCGCTAACTGAGTCCAGTATATAAGTGCGGACAACAACGTTTTTCAGCCTTTCTTCCCATTTTACAACCCTAACCATCGAGAGA
The DNA here is from genome assembly GCA_033398695.1 of Orobanche coerulescens. Classification (NCBI taxonomy): domain Eukaryota; kingdom Viridiplantae; phylum Streptophyta; class Magnoliopsida; order Lamiales; family Orobanchaceae; genus Orobanche; species Orobanche coerulescens. The sequence goes on from CM065818.1 coordinate 102,429,304, forward strand.
GGGAAAGAGGCGACTTGGAGGCGATTTGGTGCAATCCTTCATCATCTACCACCATTTTTGGTTTGATAACAAAGATTATACAACTTATAATCTGCTTCTCCCTTCCAAATCAAGGTAAATCTTCCTATAACCCTATTTGGGAATTTGGGGGGGGGGGGGGTCATAGATTTGTCCGTTTAATCCATTTTAAAACTTGAAATCCTCGATATTATGAAGTATCTACCCTGCACTTATGTTTTCCTTACGAATGTACGAATGTTTTTGTGTATTACTCGGATTTGAGAGGGTTCGGATGATTTTCAACCTCTATGTGAATATCCTTGAAGAATTGTGAATCGTAGGCATGGTTTCAGGAGTTTCTTCTTGTGAATTGACTATTGATTGTTGATTATCGTATTCTTTACGAATCTTTTAGGGCCGAAAGTGCGTTCTTGGACCAACCGAGCTTGAATATCTTTTTCCTTCGATTCAATATATCTCAAACGCAAGTATATATTTATGATTATATGTTCTTGACTTTGAAAGTGAAGTATATATGTTGTGTGTGAGTATATGTTCACTCCGGGATGGGCCGATGAGTCCTCTAAGGGGTTGTTGCTTCAGGGGTGATCCATGAATGTCTTTGGTTTAACCACTCCGGGATGGGCCGACGGTTCCTCTGAGGGGTTGCTGCTTTTGGTACGATCCACGTTTCATCACGTATATGTTTGAAATGTGAAATGATAGGAGATTTTGTTATTCCGGAATACTAATCTTGAATTTGTGAGATGATTTTATGCTTACTTTACCGTTCAAGAAATATTACTTCACATTCGATATACTTGCACTAGCTATTCCACGGCTAACCCCATTCGGAAGAAATACATTTCATATATTTCAGGTTTCCGACGAGCGGACAAGCGGATACTGAAACGGTATGATGATGATGGGCAAGAGTGATGTTGTGTTAAGTTCTTCTCTATATTATTTATGTCTTCCATTCGAGGTATTGTTCTTTAAATGATTTTCAGTACTCGAGTACTACAGGATGTTCTTCTTGATATTTCGCTTTTATTGTCCTGGGACTAATTCCCATTGACTTGTATCCTGTCAAATTTTATTATTACTTTGGACGTCAATTCTTATTGTATTCCATTTTATTATGTCTAGACCTTGTCGGTCTAAGTTCATGGTTACGTGTACATATAGCCTTGTGGGTCCCACGGAGGGGCTCACGACATTGTACTATTCCCTAAATATTTTAGGGGTGTTACAGAATATGTTATCAGAGCTTAGGTTTATGGATACCTAATCTTTCGGTCTCTTTGGATCGAACTGAGTCATCATTTGTATACAGTATCACTACATTGCCATCATCTCAGTATGACCGGTGCTCAAAAGTTATCCTTATATCTCTTCTCTCGTCTTTTATGTATCGTCTTCGAATTTGTACCTTTGGGAATCGGTCACCTCGATGGTGTATAATCTGAACCATGCTCACGAATATTGTCATTGTTCCTCAGAATGTCCACGGGTAGAGGGCGCGGACGTGGATGCGGATGCAGTCGGGGTCATGGGCGTGGTGCAGCCGGTGGGGCGGACATGTCTTTCAGCGCTGACGCTAGTTCGACCACTCCAACCTTATCGAACTCAGTGCATCCGAGTATAGATGGTCAGTTGGACCAGTCAGACACCGAAGGGCATAATGCGAATGCCGGTGTTGCCAACATTCTTCAGTAGGTGGCAAATCAAATGGCTCTCATGACCCAGATGATCTAACAGAATAACCCAAACCCGAAGGTTAATAGGGGTGTGGAAAGATGGCTCCAGGATGTAGTCCATCTGCATCCTCCACATTTTATTGGTGCTACTGATCTGGCCAGTTGGGAAGGCTGGATTTTCGAGATAGAGAAAGTTTTTGAAGCAGTGGGTTGTCCCAAGGCGGGCAGTTAAGCCCCAAGGCCATGTTGCTTCTTGGGATAAGTTCAAGAACCTGATGGATGCCGAGTTTTGTCCTTGGCCAGTTCAAGAGAGCAGAATCCGGGCCTTTTTCCGGGCTAGGCCCCAAGATATCCCAATTTCACAAGAATTAGTTAAGTACAACTAGCAGTTAGTTCATATGAAGAATCAAGTGCACAATGAGCGTGATAAGATCCGTCATTTCGATTTGCGGATGGAGATGGAAATCCGGTGCTATAGGTTGGGTTCACCTGCACCACACTGAGAGAGTATCAAGATAAGGCACTGGCCTATGACTTGTTGAGTTCAGCGACTAAGATAGCTACCGATCAGAAGAAATAGAAAACCATAGGGAACCTTTGTGGTAACAAGGGTGGTAACTTTTAGATACCCCATTCAGTTAACCATCATATAGGGAAGTTGTCACGCTTTTATAGGGGCACAAAGGGTTTTCATTTTGCTCCGGGTGCCCCGACTCGCGAGTTGACGTGTTTTAATTGCAACAGTACAGGTCACATCAACCGCGAGTGACATTTCCACCTCTGAGATGTAACACTTGGGGTCAGATGGGTCACAGAGTGATTTATTGCACTAGAGAGGATAAGACCTTGGATAATCAAGCTTTTGCCCCAGTACTCAGGGGGCCGAGTGTAAATCAACAGAAGTCAGCTAGCCAGCCACAGCACGAGTTTTGGTAGAGGCCAGTGACAGGGTCAGTCCGTTAGAGGGGGAGATTTTAGTGTTGGTTCGATACATCCACGAGTTTACGAGATGCGCTAAGTGGATGACCCCAATGCAGCAGTGGCCTCAGATCCCATTCATATTCTATCTCATTCGGTTTGAGTGCTATTTGATTCTGTTGCTACGCATTCTTTCATCTCCTTAGATTGTGTATGTCATTTAAGTATTGACTGCATGACTGATTGCGAGCCTTTTATTGTGAGACTACCTAGTGGGGATAGAATCGTGGGTAATCGTGAGATTAAAAATTATCCAGTGAGCATAGCAGGAGTTTATTGGTAGTCAAATTTGATCGTGGTTGATATTGAGTGAGAGGACTTGATCCTCGGTGATGATTGGCTCGAGATTCACGGAGAGATTATGAACTACCGCACTAAGGTTATCACTATGATTACTGAGGACGGTTCCAAGTACTCTTTTGTGGGTTGTAAGCTAGATAAGCATAAATTGCTTATTATTTCCATGAAGGTCGTGAAACTCCTGAATAAGGGTTGCACGGGATACTGGTGTTATGCTTTAAAGACGGAGGAGGGAAGAATCGACTTGTCTTCGATTCCAGTTGTTAATGAGTATCCAGATGTATTTCCAGATGATCTTCCTGGATTACCGCCAGATCTAGAGATTGAATTTTCTGTTGAGTTAGAGCCTGACGCGGCATCGATTCCTAAGACGCCTTATTGTATGCCACCTTCATATATGCAAGAGTTAAAGAATCAGTTAGGAAAGTTGTTAGAGAAGGGTTACATTAGGCCGAGCGCTTCTACTTGGGCGCACCGGTCCTATTTGTAAGGGAGAAGGACGATTCATTGTGTTTATGTATTGATCACCACAAGCTAAACAAAGTGAACATCAAGAATAAGTATATGTTACCTTGTATAGATGACTTTTTTGATCAGTTGTAGGGAGCTACAGTATTCTCGAAGATCGATTTGAGATCAGATACTATCAACTTTGAGTGAAAGAGTCCGACGTTCCGAAGACCGCTTTTCGACGAGATACGGACAATATGAGTTTGTGGTCATGCCTTTCGGACCAATGCGCCAGTAGTGTTCATGCAATTGATGAACAAGACATTTATCGAGTACCTTGATAAATGTGTGGTCGTCTTTATTGTTTATATTCTGATTTATTCTCTAGATGAAGAGGAGCATGCCCAGCACTTCCGTTTAATACTAGACATTTTGAGAACTCAGCACCTTTATGAGAAGTTCTCTAAATGTGAATTCTGGCTTAAGGAGGTTATGTTTCTTGGCCACGTGATCTCGGTCGAAGGAGTTCATGTGGACCCATAAAAGATTGAAGCACTGTTAGATTGAACACGACTTAAAAATGTAAAGGAAGTTCGTAGCTTTTTGGGTCTTGTGCGGTATTAACATTGGTTTGTCGATGGGTTCTCTAAACTTGCTCGACTGCTTACATAGTTACTCCAGAGAATTGAAAAGTTTGTTTGGACTGTTGAGAGAGAGCAAAGCTTTGATGAACTAAAGAGGCGTTTGGCATCAGTGTCGATTTTGGCTTTACCATAAGGTAATAAGGGGTTTGCCGTATACAGTGACGCTTTGGGTCAGGGACTCGGATGTTCTTATGCAGCACGATAAGACAATAGCATTTGTGTCACGGCAGTTGAAGCAGTATGAGATGAACTATCCTACTCAAGACTTGGAATTGGCAGCAGTTATGTTTGTTCTAAAGATTTGACGGCAGTTTTTGTATGGCTCTCCGTGTCGGATCTACAGTGATCACAAGAGTTTAAAATACATTTTCAGTCACAAAGAGTTAAATATGAGGCAGCGCCGTTGGTTGGAATTGATAAAGATTATGATTTGGAAATCCTTTACCATCCGAGAAAAGCCAATGTCATTGCAGATGCATTGAGCCAAAAGCTGGCATCACTCCAGATGCTCGAGGTCCTTACACCTCATGCAAAGATTCGGCAAGAATTGATCGAATAGGGAATAGAAATTTGGCTTTAGCAGGTGCAAGGACAGTTGTGTACCCTCGAAATTACTTCGTCCTTAGTTGATGACATCAAAGGAAAGTAGTGGAGAGACCTGATGATTATTCAACTGAAGGAAGATGTTATTAAAGGGAAAGCTCCTGGTTTTATGGTCTATGCGGATAGCATTTTGAGATATCATGGTAGACTTTGTGTACCGAATGACTTAAAGTTGAGGCAAAAGATACTTCGGGAAGACCATGCCACGCCTTACTCAATCTATCAGGGAACGAGTAAGATGTACAATGATTTGAAGCGAAATTTTTGGTGGAAGATCGGTGAAGATCAATGTCACAGAAGATGTTACCTTTGAAGAAAGATCGGCGAAGATCCTTGAACCTCGTGAGAAACAACTCACGCACAAAGTTATTTCACTAGTCAAAGTACAATGGTCGAGGCATGGAGTTAAGAACGTGACTTGGGAGGCAGAAGAGAAGATGCGTGCGAGATACCCCGAACTTTTTGTTTCTTGAGTTTCAGGATGAAACTTCCTTTTAGAGGGGAGAATGTAATATTCGTACCTTTCTACTTTTGGTAATTTTCACTTTCAGTGCTTTTATATTTTTAGCGACTCGCTTGTGGTCACTTTGGTATTTTGAAACTATATCATTCTGCACCTTTTGTTATTTAAACGAGTTTCGAGGCCGTTTTAGTTGAATCTGTGAGATATTGCGACTTTTCGCATTGAGGTTTGATTTTGGTAGATCTTGATGTAAACTATCGTTTTGATCTTTCTACAAGTTCATTTAATATTTTTAGATGTGTTGTGGGCTTTGGTATTACTGTTCGATCTCGAATCGTTTTTTCCGGACATTTTGAGCCACTTTGTAAATTTCCAAAGTTTTTTGGGCGTGTGATTTTGTATACATTTTTACGCATCTTTGGGTGGTCGAAATCACGTATTTGTTTAGCGCTTGAGTTTGTATTTTGATGCCATTCGTAAACATTTCATAATATATTGTTAATCTTCAAGTTTTATGTCGTCTGTGGCTGGTTTGGATTGATCGGGCTGCACAGCTGAACTGCTGTGCAGAAGGCTTAGCGCATGCTAAAGTAGAGTAATAGCGCATGCTAGTGTATGTCATTAGCACACGCTATTGCAGATTTAGGACAGGCTAACGAGTTGAGACAAAATGTCCCATTCCTCTCTGGACTGCCACATTAACGCACGCTAAGGAATGATTAGCCTACGCTAACTAGTACGGACAAAACATATTGCCCTTCACTGGACTGCCTCATTAAGGCATGCTGCGGGGTTAACTCAGCTAACAGACTGAGACAGAATGTATAGTTCTATACTAGGCTCATTAGCGCATGCTAATGAGAGAGCTAGCGCGTGCTAACTGAGTCCAGTATATAAGTGCGGACAACAGCGTTTTTCAGCAATTCTTCCCATTTTACAACCCTGAGAGAGAGAGAGAGGTGATTTGGTGCAATCTTGATCATATACCACCATTTTTGGTTTGATAACAAATATTATACAAATCTAAACCATTCTCCCTTCTAAATCAAGGTAAATCTTCCTAGAACCCTATTTTGGGAATTGGGGGGGGGGGGGGGGGTCATAGATTTGTCTGTTTAATCCATTTTGAAACTTGAAATCCTTGATATTATGAAGTATCTACCCGGTACCCATGTTTTCCTTACGAATTTATGAATATTTTTGTGTATTACTCGGATTTGGGAGGGTTTGGATGATTTCCAACCTCTATGTGAATATCCTTGAAGAATTGGGAACCGTAGGCGGGGTTTCAGGAGTTCCTTCTTGTGAATTGAGTATTGATTATCGTACTCCTAACGAATCATTTAGGTCTGAAAGTGCGTTCTTGGACTAACCGAGCTTGAATACTTTTTTCCTTCGATCCAATATGTCTCAAAGGCAAGTATATATTTATGACTATATGTTCTTGAGTTTTAAGTGAAATATATGTGTTGTGTGTGAGTATATGTTCACTCCGGAACGGGCCGATGGGTACTCTGAAGGTTCGCTGCTTCTGGTACGATCCATAGTTAATCACCTATACGTTTCAAATGTAAAATGATATGAGATTTAGTTATTCCGGAATACTAGTTTTGAATTTTGGGAGATGATGTCATTCTTACTTTACCGTTCAAGAAATATTACTTCATATTCGATATACTTGCACTAGATATTCCATGGATAACCCTATTCGGGGGAAATACGTTTCATGTATTTCAGGTTCCAGACGAGAGGACGAGTGGGTACCAGATCAGTGTGATGATGATGGGCAAGAGTGATGTTGTGCCATGTTCTTCTCTATATTATTTATATCTTCTATTCGAGATATTGTACTTCAAATGATTTTCAGTACTCGCACTACGAGATGTCCTTCTTGATGTTTTGCTTTTATTGTCCTGGGTCTAATTCCCATTGACTTGTATCCTATCAAATTTGATTATTACTTTGGACGTCAATTCTTATTGTCTTTCGTTTGATTATGTCTAGATCTTGTCGGTCAAAGTTCATGGTTACGTGCACGTATAGCCTTGTGGGTCTCACGGAGGGCTCACGGAGCTGTAATATACCCTGAATATCTTGGGGGTATTACTGCGTGAGGTCCTCTTTATGAAAAAAAAGGAATGGTTTCAAGAAAGAGGGGTTTACTAAAGAATGGTTCAAGTGCAACCAAAGCCGACTTCTAGGAAGGCAACGACTGTTAAAAATCCTGTTGAAAATTCTTGCTTCTACTACATCAAAGCAAGGCACTGAAAGAGGAATTTCCCCGAGATTCTAGAAGACCCATAAAATGGGAAGGTTGCTACAATATCAGGTATTTATGTTATATATTGTCATTCTACTAGTCATACTTCATGGTATTCGATACCAGATGTGGTTCACATATTTTAGCAAGATTTGCTCTAATAGGCATGGAACACATGTTTTATCTTTGTCTTTTAGGCTTGTTTTGGAACCTCATAACTGTTATTACGTTCCAGCAGTTACAAAGAATATAATTTTTATTTCAGTGTTAAAAATCAAAGGTTATGAATTCAAGATTCGAAGTGGTAGATGCTCTATATATAATGAAAATATGTTCTTTGGACAATCACTTAGACAAATGTCTATGGATAAATAAATCTATAATACAAAAACAAAAAGGGCTAAACCAAATGATTTGAACCTAACTTAACTTTAGCATTGTTGTTCAGATCACATAAAAATAAAATGCATGGAGAAACTCCTCGAAGAGAAAATTCTAGATTCATTTGACTTAGAGCCCTTTGAGACATGTTAATTATGCTAAATGTCAAAAATGACAAAATCACTATTCATAGGAATAGGCCAACGACCGAGTGGTCTATTGGGTCTTATTCGCACTGATGTATATATCCCAATAAGTTCGATCGCGAGAGGTGGGTCACCAACTTTATTACTTTTACTGATGACTTAATTAGATATGGTTATGTCTACTTAATGAGGCATAAGTCTGGGTAAAATCAACTTGGCAAGAAAATAAAAGTACTTCGACCGGATCGCGATGGTGAATATATGAGCCGAGAATTTGATTACCATCTAAAGAGTCATGGAGTACTCTCATACCTCACACCCCATAGAACACCTCAATAGAATCACAATTGCCAAGTTTCTAAGTCTAGTTGAGTCGACATAGGACCGAGAACTACTAGTCGACCAGTCGTTGACTAGTCGGTAACTAAAAAATAATAAGTAATAGATATCTATTTATACATGTAATGACATACATTATAACATACAATAAAACAACTTGAATTAAATTAACAAAAATGTCCTAAAAGGTAACATATTAAGTTCAACACAAAGTTCAACATATAGTATCTATCATAAGTTCTAGTCATACTTGTCAAGTCATTGAATAGTATCTGACTGGTCGCCAACTAATTGACAACTAGTCGACTAGTCTATCGACTATCCATCTTTGCTCTAGCCGAGTGATCTAGTTGTTCAGTTGTTTCTGTCCGCTCGACTAGTCGGAAAATAATCGTCGACTAATCGACGACTTGACAACCATGAATAGATTGGTGTATCCGAAAGGAGAAATAAACTCTATTTTATGGGGCATTCTCTATCAACTATTGCATTTACACTGAATAGGGCACTGTCTAAAGCTGTGGATAAGACTATATGAGACATGGATAGGGAAGGTTCGTGAGTTGTCTTTTTTCAAAATCTAGAAATGCGAAGTATACATAAAATGGTTAATTTAGACAAGCTCGCACCCAAATCATCCACGAGACAAAGGGGTATTACTTCTACCACCATTCTGAGAATAAAGTGTTTATTGCATGAGAAGGTGTTTTTTTAGAAAAATGAATACCTCCCCAAAAAGACAAGTGGGAGTAATGTAACACTCCCGATATATTCAGGAATATTACAGCGCCGTAAATCCTTTACATAAGAATTTACAAGGCTAAATAAAGGAAATGACAATAACAAATACTAGTTTATGAAATTGCTGAGGTAAAATACAACCATCTGGTTCAAAAACCGAAATACAAATATCCAATGAAGAGTTATTATTACATCACTAAAATCCAAACATTAAAAACGGACGACGTACTTGAGTACTTATGGAAATAACCAACAATTATCATACAGTAAACTCGACCGGAACATCACTTTGCACCCTCGTCGTCATGCATCTCCAGTGGTTGTTTCCCCGCTCTCCTGGATCCTGAACAAACACAATGTTCGCCCCCGAAGGGGTTAGCACAACGATGCTAGTACAAGTACAATAATCATACAACAGTGATATAATCAACAATTATATCATAACAAGTTTCTCCAACGAGAATATCCACAACACATAACATATCATATCAGTTTCAACATACTGGTGGTATTCCAACGATCCAGCGCACACAGCTATAGATTCCCATGATGATCCCGTCGGACCAACACATGGTGGAACTACCTGTCCAACGATCCAGCGCACACAGCTATAGATTCCCATGATGATTCCCGTCGGATCAACGCATGGTGGACATATATTCACAACATATTTACACGATACAATCACATCATAATTGTCAGAATATAAACAATTCTAATTAGAGTACTTGCCTCGATTAGAAGACAGAACAATACTTCCACGAAAACGAGACACTCGAAGGTCGCCCCTCTCGATCAATCACGCAACAAGATCAAACCTTAACAAAAGAAATGATATAGGATTTATCTCACATCGCATTTAATGTTTAACAATTCGATTTACGGTCAAAAGTTCATAAAATGCACCGCCTGAATCGCTTAGCGCACGCTAAGTACTCTGTGTAGCGTGCGTTAAGTCTGCCCGATAGCGCACGCAAACAACAAGGACTAGCGTACGCTAACTATGCATGGTCAGTACTTCACTGACCAGCCAACTGACTCGTCTGATGGTCTAGCGTACGTTTCTTACCAAACGTAGCGCATGCTAACTCGTGCTCGATAGCGCACGTTAAACTTCACAGCATAGCGTGCGCTATCTATGCATGGCAGTTTACTGCTGAGCAGTAAACTGTCCTTGCCATGATCGAAACAATGAAATCTTGCGTGATAATTCATGTTACTTCCATGAATACCATGTTCATACCCTTATGAATGATTTTATGGCTAACAACCACTTCGGATTCGAGGATATGCATACTAATATAAAACCATATTCCATTCCGACTCCAAATCTTCATACGATAATTCAAAAAGCTTAACGGTAGATATCAACACCTTATATCAATCAATATTATCATGCTGAAGTTGTTTAAACGTTCCATCTATACTAGATAAATCTTTCCATGATCAATCCTTTAGATTTATCCAACAATAATGATTGTTAAAGTCAAGTCCATGATTATTATGAAGTCATCTACTAGATTCGAATTACCAATGATAAAAGCTTCTCTTCACATATTCAGTGTAATAAGATTCGAATCATGATGATTATAATCAAGGTACTTAAGGCTTATTCATCTCACTATTCCAAACATGATATACTTGGATAATTCATTTATGAAAATCCATATCTTGTTAACATGATCATCCAAATCATTAGAATCCAACTCTAAGTCCTGAGATAGATTGAACATACCTTAATATGATGAAAATCACTGAACCGTAAGGTAGAATCCAACTCCGGTTGGTTGTATGCCACTCCAAGGTGCTATTCCATTTCCATGAACATTCCCAAGTGATAACCAATATACAAACACCAACAAGACGTGTTCTAAGTGTATAGGAGTATTATTACAGCTCTCTGAACTCTCAAGGATGAAGAATGGGCGAAAGAAATGAAAGCCAAAACGGTTGTGTCCCATTTATAATATTCTGCATTATTAACAAGTTAGCGCATGCTACTAAGCATTCCTTAGCGTGAGCTAATAATGGTTGACTTTAGAATTGTCCGGGTGCGTCTGCGGGAATCTTATCCGGACCCATGTCCCGGCTGGCGCATGTGCTAGCCGTCCCGCTCAATAATTGAGTTCTTAGCGCACACAACTCCTATCTTCATAGCGTGCGCTAATAATGGCCCGATAGCGCGCGTTAAGAAACATTCTTAGCGTGCGCTATAACGAGGTTGCTTGAGAAATTTTGCAAGTTTCTATACTTATGTACAATGATATCAATGCACGAAATATCATACTCCAATAATCAAAATCACCAATCCGAATAATACAGGGTTTGAATACAGATGAAATACACCGTAATAAATCCGGATATTATATACTCTCCTACTAAAAAGGAGTTTCGTCCCGAAACTCAAGACGAAAATAACTCGGGATATATAGACTTCATATCAGCTTCCGTTTCCCAGGTAGCTTCTTCCATTCCGTGACGTGACCACTGAACTTTGACCAAAACGATTGGTTTGTTCCTCAGTTGCTTAACTCGACTCTCAAGTATCTTGACTGGTCTTTCTTCAAACGTTCCATCCTGCGCGACTTCGATCTCGCCGAAATCAATGATATGACTGGGGTCTGGTATATACCTCCATAACTGGGATACGTGGAACACGTTATGAACATGGCACAGTGACGGCGGCAATGCTAATCTGTATGCCAACTCCCCAACTCTCTCGAGGATCTCAAATGGTCCGATATATCTTGGACTCAGCATTCCTTTCCTTCCGAAACGAAAGATTCCCCGAGTAGGAGAAACCTTCAAAAGTACATGGTCTCCAGTATTGAACTCCAATGGGCGGCGGCGTACGTCCGCATAGGATTTCTGGCGACTCTGGGCAGTCAACAACCTTTCACGGATTAAGGCTATCTTCTCTCGAGTCTGCACGATCAACTCTGGTTCTGTTTCGATCAAGTATGACGAATCGTCCCAGCATAGGGGCGATCTGCATCTCCTTCCGTATAATGCCTCAAACGGTGCCATCTTAATGGAAGCATGCCAACTATTGTTGTAGGTAAATTCAATCAACGGTAGATGAATTTCCCAATCGTTTGACCAATCTAAGGCACATGCCCTTAGCATGTCTTCCACCGTTTGTATAGTTCTCTCAGATTGTCCGTCAGTCTGCGGGTGATAAGCTGTACTGAAGTTCAATTCGGTCCCCAAGGCTTTATGAACTGCCTTCCAAAAGTGAGACACAAAACGGCCGTCTCGATCAGAAACAATGGTCTTCGGCGTACCATGCAATCGAACTATCTCCGAAATAAATACTTGTGCCAACCTCTCTGGTCCCCACGTATCCTTAATACCTAGAAAATGAGCTGATTTGGTTAAACGATCAACTATCACCCTAATCATGTTCATTCCTGTCCTGGTTTTCGGCATATTAGTGATAAAGTCCATCGATATGTCCTCCCACTTCCATTCAGGAATCGGGAGCGGCTTCAACATTCCAGCAGGCCGTTGATGCTCGATCTTAACCTGCTGACAAGTCAAACATTTCGAAACATAGTCCGCTACGTCTTTCTTCATATTGCCCCACCAGAAATTCTGCTTCAAGTCCTTATACATTTTACTGGTGCCCGGGTGGATAGAATAGGGCGAACTATGAGCTTCCTTCATAATCGCCTGCTTTGAACATCAACATCGGGAACGCAGAGTCGGTTCTGAAATCTCAAAACTCCATCGTCATGAATTATGAATCCGGGGGCCTTTCCTTTGATCACTTCATCATGTAACCGAATCATCAGAGGATCATCTGCCTGTCTAGATTTGATTTCTTCGGTTAAAGATGAAGTTATCTCCATCACGCACAGTTGTCCTAGGACTCTTTGCAACCATACTTCAATCCCTTCATGAATCATCTCTCGTTGAAGGCTAAGTTGGGATGTCAGCGTCTCCAGCATCTGAATAGAGACAGGCTTGCGGCTAAGTGCATCGGCCACTACATTCGCTTTGCCTGGATGATATAAAATCTCCAAGTCATAGTCCTTAATCAGTTCTAACCATCTTCTTTGCCGCATGTTCAAATCTTTCTGACTGAATATGTACTTGAGACTCTTATGATCCGTAAAGATCTGACAGTGAGTCCCGTACAGATAATGCCTCCAGATCTTCAAAGCAAAAACTACTGCTGCTAGCTCCAAATCATGTGTCGGGTAATTCACTTCATAAGGTTTCAGCTGTCGTGACGCATAAGCGATCACCTTATCATTCTGCATCAATACGCACCCAAGTCCTTGGTTCGAAGCATCACTATAAACTATGAATCCTCCAGTTCCCTGCGGAAGTGATAGAATCGGTGCTGTCGTCAATTTCTTCTTTAACTCATCAAAACTAATCTGACACGACTCGTTCCACTCAAACTTTTGAGTTTTCTGCAGAAGTCGAGTAAGTGGGCGGGAAATTTTAGAAAACCCTTCCACGAATCGACGATAGTATCCAAAGAAGTCCCAAGAAGCTTGGACTTCTTTCACGTTCTTCGAGGCTCCCAATCCATAATTGCTTCGATCTTCTGAGGATCTACTCGGACTCCTTCAGCTGACACCACATGGCCGAGGAACATTACTTCCTTTAGCCAGAATTCACACTTAGAAAGTTTGGCGTACAATTTTTCGTTTCTCAAAAGTTCCAATACAATCCGCAAATGCCGCGCATGTTCTTTCGGACTCTTAGAATATACCAGAATGTCATTAATAAACACGACCACAAATTTATCCAAAAATTCAATGAACACACGGTTCATCAATTGCATAAATACAGCAGGTGCGTTAGTGAGACCAAACGGCATCACTACAAACTCATAATGCCCGTAGCGAGTTCTGAATGCTGATTTCGGAACATCAGATTCCTTAATCCTCAGCTGATGGTATCCTGATCTCAGATCAATTTTAGAAAATACTGTTGCCCCTTGCAGCCGGTCAAACAAATCATCAATCCGTGGCAACGGATACTTGTTCTTAATCGTCATCTTGTTCAACTCTCGATAGTCAATACACAGTCGGAGTGATCCATCCTTCTTTCGGACGAAAAGAACTGGCGCTCCTGTGGTGAAACGCTTGGGTCAATATAGCCTTTGTCCAAGAACTCCTCCAAATGCTTCTTCGCCAGACATCTCAAGAGGTGCCATACGATACGGCGCCTTAGAAATTGGTGTAGCTCCGGTTCCGTTCAATGGTGAATTCCACATCCCTTCGTGGAGGTAGTCCAGTAACTCGTCAGAAACACATCCGGGAATTCGTTCACAACAGAATGGATGAAAGTTCCACAATTTCGTCTTCTTTCTTCATTGCATAACACCAATATCCAGATGCACTGTTTCAAAAATCGATGACTTTCATCGCTTTGATCAATTTTCCCGAGCTTCCCGGTTCCATCCTCAAACAATCTCGGAACCATCGTCAGCGATCAGCGAGATATTCCTCCTTCGGTAGTTTACAATTTCTCCATATCGATTAAGCCAATCGTCTCCGAGTATCAGGTCATCTCCTTGCATTTCTATCACGATCAAATTTGAGAGCCACTCTCTGCCTCCAAATGATACAGGGAAATTTCTAGTTTCTAAGTTTCCGACAATCCTCTCTCCACTCGGTAAACCAACAACATAAGGTTCACAAGTATGAAAACCGGAAACATTCAAACGATTTATACAAGACAAAGATATGAAAGAATGTGTAGCTCCTGTATCGAATAAAACACTAACTTGCTGGGAAAGGATCTGGACAGTACCTGATGCGACAGCAGCATCCTGATCGTCTGTCCTCCTCATCTCATACAGGCGTGGGGGAATAGATCCGGCACTCGATGCCCCCTTTTGGTCCCATTGTCCTCTGCCTCGTCCGCGGCCAAAATTTTGAGGCATCTGAACACTTTGCTGCGTCTGTTGGATACTAGCTTCCTTCTGAACTGGCTGTGATGAACGGGTTCCATTGTACTTAGTGGCGTCTTTACAAAACGTTGCACGGTGCCCTTCCTGTCCGCACTCAAAACATGTAACTGGAGTGCGCAAACAATCACGCCAAAGGTGGCCTGGGCGACCACAGTTAAAGCACTTCCTAGCTGTATCCATCGTGGCTGACATTGTTCCGTAGTTCTTTCCGCTCCTAGATGGGTGCGGAGGTTTCTTGAAAGAAAAGGAAGACTGGGCCTTGCGGGGCCCACTTCTCTTGTGCTCTGTAAAAGTACCAGAGACTTTCTGTTTCTTCGATTCCATAAACTTCTCCATTGCTGCTTCTTTTATTTCGTATGCCAACGCCTTATCCTGGTATTGGCGGAGAGTGGTACATTCAAAACCGGACATGTACCTCTGGATTTCTGGTTTCATCCTCATTTCGAAATGAATCATCATCTCCGCATCTGTTCTGACCATATGTTGAACAAATGCTAACTGCTGGTTAAACGTTTTAATCATCTGGGATACGGGTTCGTCTGATGGTTGAGCGGAGAAAAATTCCCGAATTTTGGCTTCCCTCACAGGACGAGGGCAATACTGAGCTTCCATCATCATTTTAAATTCCGCCCAATCGGCATCATGATCTGCGGGTCGGATAGCTTCCCACCACTCGGATGCTTCCCCTATCAGAAAGTAGTGGGCAATAGGAGCTCTCCTGTCATTCGGGCAATTAATTCCAGCAAATATTTTCTCCAATTCCTTCAACCAATGGTCCCAAGTGGGAGTCTCGGAAAAGCCGTCAAATTTGGGTGGTTGCATCTTTGCCACCTCTTGTAACCATCGGTCACCACGATTTCACATGTCTGGAATCCTTTGTTGTCCATCTCCCTGCTGAATTCCTGCCGCCACTTGCATTTGGTCCACGACCTGTGCGAACTGAGTCATCCGGTTCACGACTTGACGAAGGATTTCTGGTACACCAGGTTCCGGTTCGTTATTGATGGATTGCTGCGGCTCGCCTGAGCTATGACTAGCCTGATTAGAAGGCGACGCCTCCCTTTCAGCATTCCTTCGTCTGCGTCCACAACCGCGACCACGTCCACGTCCGCCTCTCAACATACTGTAAGCATAAATACTCAATATACAGGAGATAACATCGTTCTAATATTCGAGTATAAAGAGGCACAACATGAAAAGAACGAGATAGAGTTTAGGAACTTACAACCACCGTTCGCATGAAGACGTAGGCAGTGCAATGATGTCATTCACGGCCGGTTATCTCAAAAGACATAAATGACCCCTATTTTAACCCAACGGCCAAGATATCCATAATCTTAGCTCTGATACCATATTCTGTAACACCCCCGATATATTCGGGAATATTACAGCGCCGTAAATCCTTTACATAAGAATTTACAAGGCTAAATAAAGGAAATGACAATAACAAATACTAGTTTATGAAATTGCTGAGGTAAAATACAACCATCTGGTTCAAAAACCGAAATACAAATATCCAATGAAGAGTTATTATTACATCACTAAAATCCAAACATTAAAAACGGACGACGTACTCGAGTACTTATTGAAATAACCAACAATTATCATACAGTAAACTCGACCGGAACATCACTTTGCACCCTCGTCGTCATGCATCTCCAGTGGTTGTTTCCCCGCTCTCCTGGATCCTGAACAAACACAATGTTCACCCCCGAAGGGGTTAGCACAACGATGCTAGTACAAGTACAATAATCATACAACAGTGATATAATCAATAATTATATCATAACAAGTTTCTCCAACGAGAATATCCACAACACATAACATATCATATCAGTTTCAACATACTGGTGGTATTCCAACGATCCAGCGCACACAGCTATAGATTCCCATGATGATGTCGGACCAACACATGGTGGAACTACCTGTCCAACGATCCAGCGCACATAGTTATAGATTCCCATGATGATTCCCATCGGATCAACGCATGGTGGACATATATTCACAACATATTTACACGATACAATCACATCATAATTGTCATAATATAAACAATTCTAATTAGAGTACTTGCCTCGATTAGAAGACAGAACAATACTTCCACGAAAACGAGACACTCAAAGGTCGCCCCTCTCGATCAATCACGCAACAAGATCAAACTTTAACAAAAGAAATGATATAGGATTTATCTCACATCGTACGAATGTTTAACAATTCGATTTACGGTCGAAAGTTCATAAAATGCAATCTGCCCGAACTGCTTAGCGCACGCTAAGTACTCTGTGTAGCGTGCGTTAAGTCTGCCCGATAGCGCACGCAAACAACAAGGACTAGCGTACGCTAACTATGCATGGTCAGTACTTCACTGACCAGCCAACTGACTCGTCTGATGGTCTAGCGTACGTTACTTACCAAACGTAGCGCATGCTAACTCGTGCTCGATAGCGCACGTTAAACTTCATAGCATAGCGTGCGCTATCTATGCATGGCAGTTTACTGCTGAGCAGTAAACTGTCCTTGCCATGATCGAAACAATGAAATCTTGCGTGATAATTCATGTTACTTCCATGAATACCATGTTCATACCCTTATGAATGATTTTATGGCTAACAACCACTTCGGATTCGAGGATATGCATACTAATATAAAACCATATTCCATTCCGACTCCAAATCTTCATACGACAATTCGAAAAGCTTAACGGTAGATATCAACACCTTATATCAATCAATATTATCATGCTGAAGTTGTTTAAACGTTCCATCTATACTAGATAAATCTTTCCATGATCAATCCTTTAGATTTATCCAACAATAATGATTGTTAAAGTCAAGTCCATGATTATTATGAAGTCATCTACTAGATTCGAATTACCAATGATAGAAGCTTCTCTTCACATATTCAGTGTAATAAGATTCGAATCATGATGATTATAATCAAGGTACTTAAGGCTTATTCATCTCACTATTCCAAACATGATATACTTGGATAATTCATTTATGAAAATCCATATCTTGTTAACATGATCATCCAAATCGTTAGAATCCAACTCTAAGTCCTGAGATAGATTGAACATACCTTAATATGATGAAAATCACTGAACCGTAAGGTAGAATCCAACTCCGGTTGGTTGTATGCCACTCCAAGGTGCTATTCCATTTCCATGAACATTCCCAAGTGATAACCAATATACAAACACCAACAAGACGTGTTCTAAGTGTATAGGACTATTATTACAGCTCTCTGAACTCTCAAGGATGAAGAATGGGTGAAAGAAATGAAAGCCAAAACGGTTGTTGTCCCATTTATAATATTCTGCATTATTAACAAGTTAGCGCACGCTACTAAGCATTCCTTAGCGTGCGCTAATAATGGTTGACTTTAGAATTATCCTGGTGCGTCCGCGGGAATCTTATCCGGACCCATGTCCCGGCTGGCGCATGTGCTAGCCGTCCCGCTCAATAATTGAGTTCTTAGCGCACGCAACTCCTATCTTCATAGCGTGCGCTAATAATGGCCCGATAGCGCTCGTTAAGATACATTCTTAGCGTGCGCTATCACGAGGTTGCTTGAGAAATTTTGCAAGTTTCTATACTTATGTACAATGATATCAATGCACGAAATATCATACTCCAATAATCAAAATCACCAATCCGAATAATACAGGGTTTGAATAGAGATGAAATACACCGTAATAAATCCGGATATTACAAGTAACGTCCATCTCAAAGAAATTTAAGATGAGAAACAAATAGAAATGGAAACTCCTGTACCTACCTCTATAGAAACACATGTTTCATCACATTTAAAATACACCAATACTCGGAAAATATTGCATAGTATATTCATGTAACACCCCAAACTAGGCGGATATTACAGTGCCGTAGATCCCCAACTGGGACCCACCAGGCAAATGAAAATGAATGAATTACACAAGATAAATGTAGTACCGAACTACATTACAACAATAATTACTCCGATGAGGAGTTTAGTTACAACACACCAGACAATATCAATACTAGTGTATTTAATATGAAGATAAAATACACAACACCGAATGAAACGGAGTATTCAAATGAAAGTCTGCGGCGGAAAATAAAGGACAATAACATGAATAAGTGAAAGATCGGGGCCCCTACTAGTATCACTAGGACTCCTCGACATCAACATGCTATTCCCGTGCGTTTGCCTTGCCATGACACGAAAAACAAAATCCCGGCCGGGGTCGGTTAAACAGAACAACAATCCTCAAGGGTTGAAAATACACAAACATGATTTAATCAAGTTATGAATTATCCTTAGTTATGAATTACGAAGAGGGGTATCATAGTACGCCCGTAGTGTTCGTGCAAGTGTACAAGACGAATGACCGGACACACCCGTCCTTGTACCTAATTAGTCTCACGGAGGTAATGCTACCGTGTGCACACCCAATGTATCACTCCCAATACATGGCCATAACGTGCCCGACTAAAAATTCCACACATCCGCACCCGCCACGCAATATAAAACCTGGAAGGTCATATGAACGAGAATGACCGTAATGAATATCAATGAATAAATAATAATCGACAAAATCAAGAATGACTCACCGAGATGAGAGTAATAATGAAATGAATGATAGCTCAACGAAAAGATTGGAACCGCTGCTCCTTATGATCAAGTGATTAATTGACAATAACAAGTTTTAATATGATTAATACAATGATGAATGAGTTATGATTATGAATGATCAACAACAAAAGGTATGAATATCCTTTTAACCGAGTAAGAATTAACTTACTAAATACCGATGAAGAAAGTCCTTCCACGAACAAATGTCCTAAATGAAGTGTCACGCACGAACAACCTTAATTCAATACAATTACCGACAATCCGATCAATATACGAATCAAACACGAATATAACGAACTCAAAACGTCGATACGATAAAACTAAGTCCATTGAGGCATTAAAACAAACACGTTGCGTCCAAACTCCGATTGTTTACAATCAAACTTCAATATACCAATATCAAATCCCCCAAGAAGTGTTTCAAACCAACAAAACATCTCCAATACGATCAATAATCCGCTATGAATATCCAAAAATGTGATTATAACAACAATTAGTTGAAAATCCCCAATTCCAACTCGATATTCAAGGTGTTCTTGAATAATCCCTCAATAATCCAATGAATCCTTATACAAACTCATAATCAT
Source organism: Orobanche coerulescens (assembly GCA_033398695.1). NCBI lineage: Eukaryota > Viridiplantae > Streptophyta > Magnoliopsida > Lamiales > Orobanchaceae > Orobanche > Orobanche coerulescens. The sequence goes on from CM065818.1 coordinate 102,449,442, forward strand.
ATACATATCCCTTCATATAGCATGATTATAACGTCCAAAACATCATATCTCAACACAAAATCGAAGTCCAAAGTGTTGAAAGAATTACCTCTTGAAGATACAAGTACTTTAATCCAAGAACACGCGTTAGATTGATTATCCGGGCTTCACGATCGAAAGGATATGAAGAAAATCAAACACCCATTTTATTTGTGAAGGAAAATCCCTCCCTCACGCATTCTATCTCGGTTTAAGGTGAAGAATAGGAAGAAATATGGGCTTATATGCTGAAAAAATGTTTTTATAGGGGTTGACTACCTGCCGACACGGCCCGCGGCCGATCGGCACGGCCGTGTCGCATACCGGGCCGACAGGACTCGACCGTGTCCTGCTTGACACGGTCGCGCGCTGAGGGCCTTCCGACATGACCCGTCCGACAATGACTCGGCATGACTCGATCGCGCTGCATTTACACGGCCGGGCGTGGCCGGGCGCATTTATCTCGCTTATCCTAAGGGTTCGACTCGGCCGTGCCGAGCGACACGGTCGGGTCCTGAGGCGTACACCTCGGCATTTTCCGGACGAGTACGGCACGGGCCGTGTCGGACGACACGGCCGAGTTCGTTCGGCGATGATCGCCAACACCGAAAAAATGAGCGGTTGAGCTAAAACGACCATAACTCTCTCGTCCGGACTCCGATTGACTCACCGTTTGAACCATTGGAAAGCTAACTCGATGCTCTATAATATTGCAAGATTTAGAATTTTTGGAGTTACCAAAAATTAAAGGTGATCTAACAAAGTCGAACTCATATGAGGAAAATTGAAACAATGAACAATAACGATACACAACTCGAAGTTTTTCCGAACGGTGAACACGGTGAATGAACATGATTGATGAATGATTACAATTGAGTAATAATCCACTGAGTGACAATCACCGAATGAAATTATGAATGATGATGATCAATTACAACCGGTATTACATACACCCCCTTAAAAGAGTTTCGTCCCCGAAACTAAGGGTCAAACAACTCGGGATAACTCTCCCGCATACTATCCTCGGTTTCCCAAGTAGCCTCTTCGACTCCGAGTCCTGACCACCGAATCTTGACCAAAGGAATCGACTTATTTCTCAACTGTTTGATTCGCCGCTCCAACACTCGCACAGACGCTCCTCGTACGAATGCTCATCCGCGATCTCGATTTCGGCCGAATCAAGTATGTGACTCGGGTCGGCAACAAACTTCCGCAATCGAGAGACATGAAACACATTATGAATTCGGCTCAAATCCGGAGGTAAAGCCAATCGATAAGCTAACACGCCTACTCGATCCAAAATTTCAAACGGTTCAATGAATTTTGGGCTCAACTTCCCCCGTTTTCCGAAACGGACAATACCTCGACTCTGGAATACCTTGACCAAAACATGGTCACCCGTCTCGAACTCTAGTGGTCGACGACGATTATCTGCATATGATTTCTATCGACTCTGAGCTGTCAACATACGACTCTTGATCAAAGCTACCTTCTCCCGGGCGGCTATAAGCATATCGGGCTCGGTGCCGATTGATTCTGACAAGTCATCCCAACACAAAGGAGATCGACAACGACGACCGTACCAGGCCTCGTAAGGTGCTATCTTCATGGAAGCATGCCAACTATTATTATACGTGAACTCGATCAATGGTAGTTGGGCTTCCCAATCGTCCTTCCAATCGAGGACGCATGCCCTCAACATGTCCTCTAATGTCTGAATAGTTCTCTCTGATTGTCCGTCGGACTGAGGATGAAAGGCAGTACTGAGATTGAGTTGAGTTCCCATAGCACGATGAATCGATTTCCAAAATGAGACACAAATCGACCGTCACGATCGGAAACGATACTCTTAGGAGTATCGTTCAATCTCACTATCTCCTTGATGAATAATCGGGCAAGTCTCTCGACCCCAAGTATCCTTAATCTCAAGAAAATGAGCTGATTTAGTTAAGCGGTCCACAATCACCAGATCGTATTCATGCCACGACAACTCGCCGGAAATTCGTGATGAAATCCATAGAAATGTCTTCCCACTTCCACTCCTGGAATAGGGAGAGGTTTCAAGATACCCACGGCCGCCGATGGTCAATCTTAACTTGTTGACAGTTAAGCATCTCGAAACAATTTCGCGACTTCTCGCTTTATATTACTCCACCAAGAATTTTGTTTCAAGTCCTTGTACATCTTCCGGACCCCGGATGAACAGAATAAGGGTAGCATGAGCTTCTCTCAAAATCGAGTTTTTCAACTCGTCATTCGCCGCACGCACAACCGGTTCTTAAATCTCAAAAGTCCATCCTCGTGGATCACGAATCCGGGGTTTTCCGAGCCACATCCTCAAGAATGCGCAACAATGCCGGGTCCGAACCCCGATTCTCCCCGATTGCATCCTCAAGAGATGATGAAATCTCTAACATACAAAGCTGTCCCCGACTCCGCCGCCGGACCTCGATCTCGGGTCTAAGGAATTCCTGTTGGAGCTCCTTCTGAATTGTTAAACGAGCAAGCATCTGCTCCTGAACGGACTTACGACTCAAGGTGTCGGCGACAATGCTCGCCTTGCCCGGGTGGTAAAGGATATCGATATCAAAATCTTTGATTAATTCCAACCACCGTCTCTGTCGCATATTTAACTCCTTCTGAGTAAATATATACATCAACTCTTGTGATTGGTGAAGATCTGACAGTGATGCCATAAAGGTAACGACGCCAAATTTTCAACACGAAAACCACGGTTGCTAGCTCCGTCCGTGGGTTGGATAATTAACCAGCTAATCCGAGGAAACATCGGATTTCCTTAACATCTTTCGGAGGTTGCAAATCTCGGATAGCCTCCGTATTCTGAGGGTCGACACGAACTCGCGGATGAAATTACATGCCCGAGAAAGTCACTTCGACCTCCGTAACTCATATTTGGTAAACCTTCCATAAAGTTGCTCTCGTCTCAACACGTCGAGAACCCGATGAAGATGAACCTCGTATTCCTCTCGGCCACGAGAATAAATCAAAATGTCTTCGATGAAGACAACAACAACCGATCCCAAAAAAATCGATGAAAACCCGATTCATTACCCCCATGAATACCACAGGTGTAATAGTTAGCCCAAACGGCATAACTACGAACTCATAATGACCATAGCGTGTATGAAACGCTGTCCTCACGATATCCGACTCTCGAATCCGCAACTGGTGATATCCAGATCTTAAGTCGATCCTGGAAAATACTGAGGCTCCCTGAAGTTGATCTAAAAGATCATCAATACGGGGTAAAGGATACTACTCTTGATCATCACCCTGTTCAACTCCTGGTAATTAATACACACACGAGACGAGCCATCCTTCTCCTTGACAGATCACACTAGTGCTCCTCACGGGGACGCAATCGGTCGGAGATGACCTTTCTCGAACTATTCCTCAAGTTGAATCTTCAACTCCTGCATTCAGTCGGGCCATCCGATACGGTGCCTTCGATAAAGGGGACGTACCGGCTCCAACTCACTCCTGAATTCCCTTACTCTATGTGAAGGCAACCAGATAACTCGTCTGGAAATACATCGTCAATCGATGACAATGATACCACGAATGATTGAACATTTCGATCGCCCTAGAATGGTCAATCGATAAAAAGAGATACCAATAATGATTGAACAACTCGATTGCCTTAGAAAGGCCAATCGATGAAGATGATACAAGGAATGTTTGAATAACTCGATTGCCTTTGAAAGGCCAATCGATGAAAATGATACAATGAATGATTGAATGACTCGATTGTCTTAGAAAAGTCAATCGATGGAAATGATACAAGGAATGATTGAATAACTCGATTGCCTTAGAAAGGTCAATCGATGAAAATGATACAATGAATGATTGAATGACTCGATTGTCTTAGAAAAGCCAATCGATGGAAATGATACAAGAAATGATTGAATAACTCGATTGCCTTAGAAAGGTCAATCGATGAAAATGATACAATGAATGATTGGATAGTTCGATTGCGGAATTTCTCTGCTTCCGCCATAAGAAAATTTCTACTGGAACAACGGGGATTACTTCCCTGAAGCACACATTCGACAACCAACGACGGAAAGATAGCGACCAAACGCTAACAAGCACTGAGGATAGTATCAAGACGGTTAAGCCAACTAATACCGAAAATTAAGTCGTCCTAAGATAAATTCACCACGATTAGATCCATCAACCAATCGCGGTCATTAAGCTTAATTCGGTATGATTTCGAAAATTCTTCCATCGTCAGGTAGACCGATGGTATGATGTCCACAAGCAATAGGACTATCCCGAAATAAGTCTATTCAAGCATGATTCGAAAATGAATGAATGCGGTGTACCAGCATCAAAAGGTACACACAAGTTGAAATAAAATTACGAGTATACCGAAATCATTCGGACCACTGGATCGTCGATCCTTCTCATCATATGAATCTGGGACTTGCTGGTCCCCGAACCGGACGCTCCCGTCTGATAAATACGAGTTCCAACTCTATTTGCTTCCATTGTCTTAAACGACGATGACAAAGCAGTCTGATTCTGAAACGCTGGTTGCTTCGGCTCGAGATGCCGCCGAGCGACTTGGAGTCCTTCAAGAAAACGGGCCCTATGCCCAACAATTCCACGATTATGGCACGTGATGCTTTGCTTCGACATTTGGTGCTGAAATGACCTGTTCTTCACTGAAACAGTGACGGCCGAATCGACCGCCGGATCGAGATCCCGCACAACTATGCACCGTAGGAGGTCGCTCGAAACGATAGGACTCACACGAGGCTTCTTGAAGGTTGACCGACCGCCTTCGGATTGATTACGCTTCGTTGATTTCTTGCCGACAAATGAAGGTTGTTGTTCAAGACTTTCCTTAGCACTGGCTCATACGGAGAGTTCTCTCGATTAATCCGTCGAGTGGTGCAATGATGATTGAGCAACCGCACATGGGTCATCATGGCTGTATAAAAGTAAGTGGATCAGCCCGAACATCTTCTCGATCGAGCCGAGTCCCGGCACGATTTCTGGCAACAGTGATTATTTCTCGGGTTTCGTCCGCACCGCGGCCTCTCCCCGCATCCTCGACAGCTCTCCCCATACTGAAGTAGGAAGGTCGCATAATGATTATATTCCCCGCATGATTATCACGTTATGATTATGTCATGAGATGATGAAAATGAGTATACATGTTCTAACTTAGTGATTATATGAATGATTTACTGAAGTGACATGATTACCTGATGAAATTCTTGAAATTATTATCTTGAATAACTTAACAGGATTGATAAACTGATCATCCAGATTGACAACTGAGTAATGAAATGAATTGAGTAATTAATGAGTTAACATGATCGTCCTGATCATTAACTGAGTAATGAAATGAATTAAGTAATTAATTAGTTAATATGATCGTCCTGATCATAATGAATGATGATGTTTGAGGATTGTTAAATGATAAATGATGAATGAATGACTATTGCCAGAAATTATACCATGGCGTTAGAAATCTTACAGTTCTTTCGGTCTGATTGGCTCGGCATTTGCACAGGTCACACGTGACGCGAAAGTCCAATGATACTAGTCTGATGAGGATGATTTCAAATGAGACATGACTCGGAAGGTAGTATTCAAAACCACGCTCCGATACCAACTCTGTAACACCCCAAACTAGGCGGATATTACGCTCAGATCCCCAACCGGGACCCAGCAGCAAATGAAAATGAATGAATTACACAAGATAAATGTAGTACCGAACTACATTACAACAATAATTACTCCGATGAGGAGTTTAGTTACAACACACCAGACAATATCAATACTAGTGTATTTAATATGAAGATAAAATACACAACACTGAATGAAACGGAGTATTCAAATGAAAGTCTGCAGCGGAAAATAAAGGACAATAACATGAATAAGTGAAAGATCGGGGCCCCCTACTAGTATCACTAGGACTCCTCGACATCAACATGCTATTCCCGTGCGTTTGCCTTGCCATGACCGAAAAACAAAATCCCAAATGGGTCGCTTAAATGTAACAACAATCCTCAAGGGTAGAAAATACACAAACATGATTTAACTGAAGTTATGAATTATCCTTAGTTATGAATTACGCTGAAGAGGGGTATCATAGTACGCCCGTAGTGTTCTGTGCAAGTGTACAAGACGAATGACCGGACACACCCGTCCTTGTACCTAATTAGTCTCACGGAGGTAACTGCTACCGTGTGCACACCCAATGTATCACTCCCAATACATGGCCATAATGTGCCCGACTAAAAATTCCACACATCCGCACCCGCCACGCAATATGAACCTTAAGGTCATATGAACGAGAATGACCGTAATGAATATCAATGAATAAATAATAATCGACAAAATCAAGAATGACTCACCGAGATGAGAGTAATAATGAAATGAATGATAGCTCAACGAAAAGATTGGAACCGCTGCTCCTTATGATCAAGTGATTAATTGACAATAACAAGTTTTAATATGATTAATACAATGATGAATGAGTTATGATTATGAATGATCAACAACAAAAGGTATGAATATCCTTTTAACCGAGTAAGAATTAACTTACTAAATACCGATGAAGAAAGTCCTTCCACGAACAAATGTCCTAAATGAAGTGTCGGTCGCACGAACAACCTTAATTCAATACAATTACCGACAATCCGATCAATATACGAATCAAACACGAATATAACGAACTCAAAACGTCGATACGATAAAACTAAGTCCATTGAGGCATTATAACAAACACGTTGCCCAAACTCCGATTGTTTACAATCAAACTTCAATATACCAATATCAAATCCCCCAAGAAGTGTTTCAAACCAACAAAACATCTCCAATACGATCAATAATCCGCTATGAATATCCAAAAATGTGATTATAACAACAATTAGTTGAAAATCCCCAATTCCAACTCGATATTCAAGGTGTTCTTGAATAATCCCTCAATAATCCAATGAATCCTTATACAAACTCATAATCATATACATATCCCTTCATATAGCATGATTATAACGTCCAAAACATCATATCTCAACACAAAATCGAAGTCCAAAGTGTTGAAAGAATTACCTCTTGAAGATACAAGTACTTTAATCCGAAGAACACGCGTTAGATTGATTATCCGGGCTTCACGATCGAAAGGAGATGAAGAAAATCAAACACCCAAATGATTTGTGAAGGAAAAACCCTCCCTCAAGCCTTCTCTCTCGGTTTAAGGTGAAGAAAAGGAAGAAAATGGGTGAAATGTCAAAAATGAATTTATAGGGGTTGACTACGCCGGACACGGCCCGTGCCGATCGGCACGGCCGTGTCACACCTGGCCGACAGGACTCGACCGTGTCCCGCTTGACACGGTCGCGGCGCGAGGGCCTTCCGACGATGACCCGTCCGACAAATGACTCGGCATGACTCGACCGCGCTGCAGGCGACACGGTCGGGCGTCCGGGCGACGATTCTCGCTTATCCGGAAGGGTTCGACTCGGCCGTGCTGCACGACACGGCCGGTCCTGAGGCGTACACCTCGGCATTTTCCGGACGAGTACGGCACGGGCCGTGTCGGACGACACGGCCGAGTTCGTTCGGCAGTGATCGGCCAACACTGAAAAAATGAGCGGTTGAGCTAAAACGACCATAACTCTCTCGTCCGGACTCCGATTGACTCACCGTTTGAACCATTGGAAAGCTAACTCGATGCTCTATAATATTGCAAAGATTTAGAATTTTTGGAGTTACCAAAAATTAAAGGTGATCTAACAAAGTCGAACTCATATGAGGAAAATTGAAACAATGAACAATAACGATACACAACTCGAAGTTTTTCCGAACGGTGAACACGGTGAATGAACATGATTGATGAATGATTATAATTGAGTAAAAATCCACTGAGTGACAATCACCGAATGAAATTACTGAATGATGATGACTGAATTACAACCGGGTATTACAATTCATCTGTCCAAAATCCAACTTATCCCTGCACCCTAAACACTTCACCTTCAATTGATACTACGGCCATCAACAAGTTCTATCTTATCATACATACATAGATAAATTCATGCAACACAAAATATAACACATAAAAATAGGAGACTTACATCCACTGTTCGTATGAAGATGATGGCCGCACCACGATACTAATCACAACCAACAACACAAACAGCGCGACATGACGACACATACCTCGACTCAACAACTAACAATTTGAAAGACAGGACAAGACAATACATTACTCACCTCAGACAATCAGATGATACAAAACGATGACACATAACTTTACACAACCCAACAACCTAGGTTTCATCAGCCTAAGTTCTGATACCATATTATATAACACCCCCAAAAATATTCGAGAATATTATAGCATCTTAGACCCTTGTCACGAGGATCTACCAGGATGAATTTAATAGGAAATGTCAAATTATAAAAGAGACTCACCAACATACAACTAACAATATCAAGACATGTAAACCCTCAGTACACAATCGTTCCCATATGCCTCGGTGTATTAGCGGCGATCAAAGTTAAAATAGTTTTTTTTTTAAAAAGAAAGTGTCATGCAAGTAATGTAGAGGAACAATCAAGTCAGTCATCTGATTGATATGGTATGCAACTAATTCATAATTTCTCATGTCTATTTTTAGGCCACAAATAATATGCTATTCCAAATCATATATAAGAAACGTCATATATATCTGACTAATGATAAAATGTTCCATCATGCATATGATAACGCAATCAAATTCCATATTACCGCGGTGGGCTTGCGAATTTGCCACGATAATAACTCTTCGTACACGCCATCTGATTAATATGGTATTCTAGATCATAATTTTCTCATATCAAATTTTAGGCTATAACTAGTATACTATGCAAAATCATATTTTCATAGACATCATATATATGTTATAACACTTAATCATACTTATGATAGTAAAATCATACATCATAGTACCACATACATGGTCAAAATCATGAAACTCATCGCAGTCGGAAACTTGTCATTATTTTGAAATTCAAAAATGAAACTTACTTGCGAATTTGACACCGGCAACAGAGGTGAGAGATAATATATTATAGAAATTTCTAAGTACTTAGAATCGTGAACATTCTCTGATACTATAATGTAACATCCTAATATTTTATAACAAAAACAAGGGAACATTATTTTTTAAAACGCATTCATGAGAACTACTTCAAATACCAAAGTAATTGAAGAAAACATCACTAATTAAAATAAATTCCAAGTCAAGACCATCGAAATAATAACGTAGCGCATTCATGGAAATAAAAGTGCCGAAAAGAATATTACGAGTTTAAGCAATCCAAATAACCTGAGAATTCTTCCTAAACAAAATATTGTTGTTATTATCATTTTCCACCTTCCACGCTCCGCTCCGACTTCCCCTAACTTGAAAGGGGGAAAATATATAATGGGTGAGTTATCAACAACTCAATGGGGTATATCAGTTCATATTATTTGCAATAATGAGCAATAATTCTACAAGTCAGTTTTGAAAATATTTTTATCATATGGTACCGTTGATTTCCCCAATGATCCTTGGATCCGGCGTCGTGTACGATACCCCGACTGTGTCTTACATCCACATCTTAATGTAATGCCCGAAGGCGAATCTTACTGCCGAAGGCGAATCTTACTGCCCGAAGGTGAATCCATACTACTCGAAGGCGAATCATACTGACCGAAGGCGAATTAGAGGATTTTAAAATCATAACATTATTGCATAAAAATATAACTTAAACATTTAGAAAGTATTTGATTTAGATTTCCCCACCTTAAATATGTAGAATATTGATTAGATAATACAGTGCAACATATGCTCCTACTCCTCAGATTCAACGTTATTAGATACATAAAATTTTGATAATAGTGAGTATCTTTTTCAACTAAATAGATAATTAATATTTTACATAAAATTTATCATATAGAACTTCATCAAAAATTCTGAGTCAAATTGAACTGCTCCGAAATTAATTGGATTATGGAGGGGTGATTTTATAATTTAATATTAACTTAATCTGGGCTGTATTGGATAAAATAAACATATTGGGTCAATCAACAAAACTCCAAAAGTTAGATACTGAATAGATCCTACTCTCCCGAAACTCCCTCGCTCGATCGGGTCTCAGTAGGGGCCCACAGAGGCGTGGGTCCATGGTTAATTGTGGTGCATTTTATAAATGTGTTTTGGGTTATGGCGTTTCCGGAAATGTGTGTTTCAAAATTTGCATGCTTTGACTATATGTGTAAGATGTAAGTTGTTCATTTAGTTACTTGTACTACTATCGTAATTGCTAACCCCTTTGGGGACCTATTTCGGGGAAATTCTTGTTATGAATTTCAGGTCAGGATCAGCGGAACGAGCAGGCACTGGACCAGTACGAGGATGATGGTCGTGCGTGATGATTATGCAAGAGTAGTGTTATATCTGTTTTTTGTCTTTAAATCGTTTTGGAAACTTGTAAACTAATAGAAGTACTCGAGTACTTAGGAGCTTTTGATTTTTCGAATTAAACTACTTCATCCATTATATTTTCGTTGGATTGTTGTGATGTTGCCTGACCGGTTGAACCGGGTGGATTATTATTGTTTTGCGTCTTTATGATGTGGTGTTATTGCATTGAAACCGTGAGTAGATGAGTATAGTTGGTCACCTAGCCTGGTGGGTCCCATGTAGGGGTCCACGGCGTTGAAATATACCATGATTATCTTGGGGGTGTTACAACTATAATATGCCAACATCAAATAAACTTCCATAATGTCTACGAGACACATGCATAGGTCTAGATAATGGACTTCACATCAACAAAACATTCACCATATTTACCCGATGAAACGACATGTTCTGATCTAACTATACCAACAAACATGCACCATCATCACCTGAGTACCAGTAGTGTTGCAACCAAGACCATACATATATAGTACTGATTTGAAACTAGACAAAGAACTTCCTGACAATGAATCCAGTCTAAGAACCATCGACAAACGTGTAGACGAACTCACTCCACTCCTTTCTGACTTCATCATACTGCTCCTGAGTGTAGTATTGATCTTTGACTGAACCAGAATACTGAGCAAATCACAGTGAAACAAAAAAAATAGATTAAGTACATTCATAAAAGATGCATCAACATCACAAATTTTCAGTACCAAAACATACTATATAATATAAAAGGATGACAGAGTAAAAATTACCATCTTCTCAAGCTGTGGATCTTCCCTTTGAACGATCTCTTTGGTGTAGCGGAGGACACAAAATCCGCAGTGAAGGAGGATGATTCTTGTTTCAGATTGCCCTATAAAATTTAAAGGCCATGAATTAGTCACTCCATGTCAAATTTATATATATACATCTACCGTTCACAAAATGATATCTCCATACACTTAGAGTGATTTGCTTATAACCCAGAGCCTTATTATATCCCCTCGATGCATTGCTAGTTTTCACAGCGCTACATTTAGAAATAGACGAATTATACCTTTGGAACATTAATGAATCTTCAAGAAAAGAATCAACATATATGCTGCTAGCCTGCTATATATATATATATATACATACATGATCATAGTATTCTTCCAACCATCGTATCGAGTTCTTCTCATCATGTAGATCAATCAGGTAGATCATGTTCTTCTCATCATTGACCACAGTCAGGATCCAATGACTGCGTAGTTGGTAAAGAAGCATTAATAATGTCACATGATAATATGATATGCATTATCGATAATAAAAATAGTATTATTTACCCATTGTTATATGGCAAAGGTAGTCCCTCGATGATGCCATCAAGCGAGGAATGATGTGTTGTTCCTGCACACTCTTCTCTAAAGCATGATCCACACAGCCAGGATCCACGAAGCAAAAATAATACGGATGATTTTTCCCATTCAAGTTATTTAAGAGCTTACTGCATTAGGCCATACGATTACAATTGTATCAAGGCCATAGGTCTACCAGAGATACATAATAAGAGAAAAAAAAAAAACATAAGATGCAATTGTATTATCTTATACAGATCTTACCCCATATAAGCCAATATATGCATACCACCGATTGCTTTCATTTTCATGAAGTCAAGGATTGCATTTCTCGACAGCCAGACTTTTTTTTTTCCCTCCAAACATTGCCCCATCAAGCACAACGCACAAGGAAGTATCATTGGTCATGAATCTATTAGCGTGAGAATATACAAACTTGCAATCCATGGGTAACGATCTCTCTATTTCCTTCAACTTCGATCGAACAACATCAACATCCTTCTTTCGCAACTTGGTTTTCTTCCCAACCTGATTCAACTTAAGTGGATCTTCATGAGCATTAGTTAGATCAATGCACTCATCATGAGCATATTCTTCTTTCTAGGGAGAATCAACCTTCTTCTGCATAATATTTAATTAATGTAAGCCATAGTGTTCTGACTATCTATTCTTAATATACAAAACATATATACCCATTATACGAGACAATTACCTCTAAACTGGTTAGAATCACCATCTATTTTGCATAGTGGACCATTTTTAATGGCAACGGGAAAATCCTCATCATACCCGCCCTCGACGACACCGTCAATAGACACTTTCTAGTTGTCTTTGCCAATTGGTACAGTATGGATCAACACATGCGACCCTCCAGCCGACACTACTGTCCTATATGCAATAATATGGTCAACTTCTCCTTTGGCCAGAGTGTAAGATCTCCCCTACACAGTATCATACGATGAGAATTAAACATAGAAGCATATAATAAAAAATGACATGTATAATGAAAACTCTAGAGTCGAAAACCTCTTTAGGGAGAGAGATATCTATTGGGCCCCTCGATAAGTAGGACTCGAGGAAATGCATGGTCATGCTAAAATGAAGAGTCATTTGATTTAGTCAGTCTATTTAAGATCCGGAAAGCATTTGAACATAATAAGTATAACAGTTTCCATGACTTAGTTCAAATATGTATCACCGACAAAGGGATTTGACACGTTAAATGTTTAATCGACTATAAACTTATATTATTTGGGTAGTCATAATGTCTTGCTAGAGACCGCTTGTGATTTATCATTTAATGAGGTATTAAATGATTGTCAATATAGTATAAGACTTTTGGGTCACACATACGACAATTAAAGACAACCAAGAATAATTAATAGATATAATATTGGATATTATATTTATTAAAGAAATTAAGTAATGAGTAATGTATAACATATGATATTATATATTATATTATTTAATTATATAAACTTGGAATGGTAAATATAATATTGGATATTATATTTATTAGGAGATTAAATAATAAGTAATATATTATATATGATATAATATATATTATACTATTTAATAAATTGAGAGGCAACTAAACAAATTCTAGAGTTTTATCTCTAGGGTTTACTTAGTATAAATAAAGGGTCTTGGACAAAGAGTTTTCATAAGATTAAAAATTACACAACCCTAATTGTGTGGAAAAAACCGGCCCTCGTCTCTCTTCTTAATTGCCGAACTGTTTTCTGTCCAAGATGTCCGGTTTAGCCATCTCCGTATTCTTCCCTTAGTTGATTTTGATCAACAGTATAAATCCTTCTAGAAGGGAATTATTTGTTGTACTGTTTATCAACATTATTCATAAGGTTATAGCAATCCGGTTTGTACCAATTGTTCGTATGTGGATCACCGAAAGAGGAAGACAATTTTCATCAGCTTCTGGTCTGTTCTTCGGAAGGTAATTCGATGAACTCTTAGTAAATCAATTAAATTACTACATGAAGATCCTCATCTGGGTTTTTCGATATTTATTCCGCTGTGTTTTTGCTCAAATTTCTTGAATTAGATACACGTAAAACCCAACAGTGGTGTCGGAGCCAACTTGCAAGTAATTTAATTATTTATGTAGAACATATTTATATGCTTTGAATATATAAATTGTATTCTTGATTACATTTATAAAATAGAGATTTTATAAATATTTTTCTGATTTAATTTTATTAAATCGGATCGTTAAAAAGTCAATTTTCTGGACTGTTTTTGCGATTTTTTCTGTCCAAAACCGTTCTGGAACAAATCTGCTTCTGGCGGGTCGGTGGACCGGGTCGGGTTGCGAACCGCGGACCAGAACTTGTCGGTCAACGGAAAATTCGCAAAAAAATTACGCTACGGGCGGGATTCAATCCCGTGCTGCCCCGGCGCCACTGCTGCGTCTCGCCAACTAGGATGCGGCACCTGTTTTTGTTGGTGGCGGGTTTCGAACCCGCGCGGCCGTTTGCGGCCTTTAACTACTCGACCAACTAGGCTCTCAAATAGAACTTTCCTGCGAATAGTTCACATTCTTTTAGAGTAAATGCTGAAGATTAGATCATTCGAAAGAAGACCAGGAGTCAGCCTCTCTGGATCAAGAAGTTATCTTAAAGAGGTTTTGGCATTATCAAAAAGGGGGAAATTGTTGGGATAAATAATCCTGTTTTGATAACAGCCAACATACAACAAGTTATCTCAAGAAGTCGAAAGAGTCAAAATGCCGCTAAGTATGAAAGATATCTGAAACATCCATACAGCCCTTCCATAAAACATTGAAGATCTCACAGTCTAGCCTACATCTATAGTGAAAGACTTAACACGTCGGATACAGCATCCAGGCTGTACGCTGTTTTACTTAGAAAAAGTAAAATACATCCGACAGGCCTGATTAAAGAATGCTTTAAACCGTTGTGAAATACACTTTGTTTATTCATAAAGTATTCACGGTTAAAGTAGCATTTATTGCTGATAGGGCAGCATTTAATGCAGCTGGAGAGAGACAAGTCTGAACATGCTGAAGAGCGTTTAATGCGAAGACAGGAAAGATGTCAAGCATTAAATGCGATCTGCTTTAATTTAAATATTCAGCAAGCTGCCAATTGTAACACCCCCAATATATTCAGGAATATTACAGCGCCGTAAATCCTTTACATAAGGATTTACAAGGCTAAAGAATTGAACAGACCTTAACAGGTACAAATAAATGGAAGTAACTGAATTAAGATACGACAGTTATGACAATACTGAAAATACAATTATTCAACAGAAACTTATTAATACATCACCAAATTCAAATTCATCATAAACGACTACGTACTCGAGTACTTATTGAAATAACCAACAAACAAAAGTCAAATACACCCGGCCGGAACATCACTCTGCACCCTCGTCGTCATGCAGCTCCAGTGGTTGTTTTTCCGCTCTCCTGGATCCTAAACATAAACAAGATGTTCACCCCCGAAGGGGTTAGCACAACGATGCTAGTACAAGCACCACAACATATTATTCATATCAAACGACAAAAATACCAACGAGTCTTGTCCTACGAGAAACTCATAAATGACATACACAACTGATAATCACAACATGATATCATAACATACATATGGTAATTCCGTCGATCCAGCGTTCACTGCCTAGAACCCACGATGATCCCGTCAGACCAACCCGTGGTGGAAAAATCCGTCCGATGATCCAGCGCACGCTAGCATAGATCCCCCAATGATCCCGTCGGACCAACGCCAGGTGGACATACAACAACGACATACATGCACGACAATATGTATAACATTAATACACAAAACAAATAAGGTACTTGCCTCGATTCGAAGACAAGAACAATACTTCCACGAAAACGAACACTCGAAGGTCGTCCCCCTCAATCAATCAAGTAACAAGCTCAAACCTTAACAAAAGAAATAATATAGGATTTATCTCACATCGTACGAATGTCTAACAATTCGATTTACGGCCAAAAGCTCATAAAATGTAATCTGCCTGAACTTCTTAGCGCACGCTAAGTACTCTGTGTAGCGTGCGTTAAGTCTGCTCGATAGCGCACGCAAACAACAAAGCCTAGCGTACGCTAACTATGCATGGTCAGTACCTCATTGATCAGCCGACTGACTCGTATGACGGCCTAACGTACGTTAAGTACCAAACGTAGCGTACGTTAACTCATGCTCGATAGCGCACGTTAATCTACATAGCTTAGCGTGCGCTAACTGTGCATGGCAGTTTACTACTGGGCAGTAGACAGACCTCAACATGATCAAACCAAATGAAATCCTCAGTGTTAATTCATGTTACGTCCATGAATATCATGTTCATATGGCTATGAATGATCTAACGGATAACAACAACTTCGGATTCAAGAATAAGTATACTATTATGAAACCATAATCCATTTCAAATACAATTCTTCATGCGATAATTCGGAAGGCTTAACGGTTGATATCAACACCTTTATATCAATGAAAACTATCACTCTGAAGTTTGAATAATGTTCCATCTTTACAAAATAAATCCTTCCATGATCAACCCTATAGATTCGTCTAACAATAATGATGTAAAAGTCAAGTCCATGATTGTTATGAAAACACCTACTAGATTCGGATTATCAATGATAGAAGCTTCCTCTACTTGTTCAATGTAATAAGATTCGAATCATGATGTTCATAATCAAGGTACTTAAGGCCTATTCATCTCAATATTCCAAACATGATGTACTTTGGATAATTCATCCACGAAGATCAATATTTGCTAACATGATCATCTTATTCTCCATAACACGAATCTAGAGTTTGAAGATAGAATCAACTTACCTTAATATGACGAAATCACTGAACCACAAGGTAGAATCCGACTCCGGTTGGTTATGTGCCACTCCAAGGTGTTACTTCTCTTCAATGATCACTCACAAGTGATAACCAATATACAAGGATCAATAAGATGTGTTCTAAGTGTGTTAGAAGGATTATCATAGCTCTCTGGCCTCTCAAGAATGAAGAGTGTACGAAGGAAATGTAAGCCAAAATGGGTTGTTGTCTCATTTATAATATTCTGCACTTTAGCTAATTAGCGCACGCTAGCATACAATACTTAGCGCACGCTAATAAGCGTTGACTCCAAATATGTCCAGGTTCGTCCGCGGGAATCTTATCCGGACCCATGTCCCGGCTGACGCATGTCCTAGCCGCCTACCTCAATAATTCAGTGTCTAGCGCACGCAACTTCTACATACGTAGCGTGTGCTAGTAATAGCCGATAGCGCGCGTTAAGCTACATTCTTAGCGTGCGCTATCACGAGTTTGTATGATAAAATTTTGCATGTTGTTATACTTAAGTACAAGGATGCCAATGCAAGAAATATCATACTACAATAATCAAAACCACAAATCCGAATAATACAGGGTTTGAAGATGAAATACACAGTAATAAATCTGGATATTACATACTCTCCTACTAAAAAGGAGTTTCATCCCGAAACTCAAGACGAAAATAACTCGGGATATCTGGACTTCATACCAGCTTCCGTTTCCCATGTGGCTTCTTCCATTCCGTGACGTGACCATTGAACTTTGACCAAAATGATTAGTTTGTTCCTCAACTGCTTAACTCGACTCTCGAGTATCTTGACCGGTCTTTCTTCAAACGTCCCATCCTGCGCGACTTCGATCTCGCCGAAATCAATGATAAGACTGGGATCTGGTATATACCTCCGTAACTGGGATACGTGGAACACGTTATGAACATGACATAATGACGGCGGCAATGCTAATCTGTATGCCAACTCTCCAACTCTCTCAAGGATCTCAAATGGTCCGATATATCTCGGACTCAGCTTTCCTTTCCTTCCGAAATGAAATATTCCCTGAGTAGGAAAAACCTTCAAAAGTACGTGGTCTCCAGTACTGAACTCCAATGGGCGACGACGTACGTCTGCGTAAGATTTCTGGCGACTCTGGGCGGTCAACAGCCTTTCACGAATCAAGGCTATCTTCTCTCGGGTCTGCACGATCAACTCTGGTTCTGTTCCGATCAAGTCTGATGAATCGTCCCAGCATAGGGGCGATCTGCATCTCCTCCCGTATAATGCCTCGAATGGTGCCATCTTAATAGAAGCATGCCAACTATTGTTGTAGGTAAATTCAATCAATGGTAGATGAACTTCCCAATCGTTTGACCAATCTAAGGCACAAGCCCTCAGCATATCCTCCACCGTTTGAATGGTCCTCTCGGATTGTCCGTCACCGCGGTGATAAGTCAGATCAAGTTCAATTCGGTCCCCAAGGCCTTATGAACTGCTTTCCAAAAGTGAGACACAAAACAGCCGTCTCGATCAGAAATAATGGTCTTCGGCGTACCATGCAATCGAACTATCTCCGAAATAAATACTCGTGCCAACCCCTCTGGTCCCCACGTGTCCTTAATGCCTAGAAAATGAGCTAATTTGGTTAAACGATCAACTATCACCCAAATCATGTTCATTCCTGTTTTGGTTCTCGGCATACTGGTGATAAAGTCCATCGATATGTCCTCCCACTTCCATTCAGGAATTGGGAGCGGCTTCAACATTCCGGAAGGCCGTTGATGCTTGATCTTAACCTGCTGACAAGTCAAGCATTTCGAAACATAGTCCGCTACATCTTTCTTCATGTTGCCCCACCAGAAATTCTGCTTCAAGTCCTTATACATTTTACTGGTGCCCGGGTGGATAGAATAGGGCGAACTGTGAGCTTCCTTCATAATCGTCTGTTTCAGAACATTGACATCGGGAACACAGAGTCGGTTCTGGAATCTCAAAACTCCATCATCATGAATTAGGAATCCGGGGGCCTTCCCCTTGATCACTTCATCACGTAACTGAATCATCAGAGGATCATCTGCCTGTCTAGATTTGATTTCTTCGGTTAGTGATGAAGTTATTCCCATCACGCACAGTTGTCCTTGGACTCTTTGTAACCACACTTCAATTCCTTCTCGAATCATGTCTCTTTGAAGGCTAAGTTGGGAGGTCAGCGTTTCCACCATCTGAATAGAAATAGGCTTGCGGCTGAGTGCATCGGCCACTACATTCGCTTTGCCTGGATGATACAAAATCTCCAAGTCATAATCCTTAATCAGTTCTAACCATCTTCTTTGCCGCATGTTCAACTCTTTCTGACTGAAGATGTACTTGAGACTCTTGTGATCCGTAAAGATCTGACAGTGAGTCCCGTACAGATAATGCCTCCAGATTTTCAAAGAAAATATTACTGCTGCTAGCTCTAAATCATGTGTTGGGTAATTCACTTCATAAGGTTTCATCTGTCGTGAAGCATAAGCGATCACCTTGTCATTCTGCATCAATACGCATACAAGTCCTTGGTTCGAAGCATCACTGTAAACTATGAATCCTCCAGTCCCCTGTGGAAGTGATAAAATTGGTGCTGTCGTCAATCTCCTCTTCAATTCATCAAAAATTGTCTGACACGACTCGTTCCACTAAAACTTTTGAGTTTTCTGCAGGAGTCGAGTAAGTGGGCGGGAGATTTTGGAAAACCCTTCCACGAACCGACGATAATACCCAGCAAGTCCTAAGAAACTTCGGACTTCTTTCACGTTCTTTGGAGGCTTCCAATCCAAAACCACTTCGATCTTCTGAGGATCTACTCGGACTCCTTTAGCTGATACCACATGGCCGAGGAACATTACTTCCTTTAGCCAGAATTCACACTTAGAGAGTTTGGCGTACAGTTGCTCGCTTCTCAAAAGTTCTAATACAATCCGCAAATGCTGCGTATGTTCTTCCGGGCTCTTAGAATACACCAGAATGTCATCAATGAACACGACCACAAATTTATCCAAATATTCGATGAACACTCGGTTCATCAACTGCATGAATACAACAGGTGCATTAGTGAGACCAAACGGCATCACTACAAACTCATAGTGTCCGAAGCGAGTTCTGAATGCTGACTTTGGAACATCATATTCCTTAATCCTCAGCTGATGGTATCCTGATCTCAGATCGATTTTATAAAATACTGTTTCTCCTTGCAACTGGTCAAATAAATCATCAATCCGTGGCAACGGATATTTATTCTTAATCGTCATCTTGTTCAGTTCTCGATAATCGATACACAATCGAAGCGATCCATCCTTCGTTCGGACAAAAGAATCGGGCGCTCCCTGTATGATACGCTTTGGATATAGCCTTTGTCCAAGAATTCCTCCACTTTTCGCTTCATACATCTCAGTAGGTGCCATACGATACGGCGCCTTAGAAATTGGTGTAGCCCCGGGTTACAGCTCAATGGTAAATTCTACATCCCTTCGTGGAGGTAGTCCAGGTAACTCGTCAGGAATTACATCTGGAAATTCGTTCACAACAGGAATGGATGAAAGTTCCACAATTTCGTCTTCTTTCTTCATTGCATAGCACCAGTATCTGGTACAGCCCTATTTCAACAATTTGACAGCTTTCATCGCCTTGATCAATTTTCATGAGCTTCCCGGTTTCCATCCCTCAAACAGAATTTCGGAACCATCGTCAGCGATCAGCAAGATATTCCTCCTTCGGTAGTTTACAATTTCTCCATATCGATTAAGCCAATCGACTCCGAGTATCAGGTCGTCTCCTTGCATTTCTATTACAATCAAATTTGAGAGCCACTCTCTGCCTCCAAATGATACAAGTAAATTTCTAATTTCTAAGTTCCCGACAATCCTCTCTCCACTCGGTAAACCAACAACATAAGGTTCACAAGTATGAAAACCGGAAATATTCAAACGATTTACACAAGACAAAGATATAAAAGAATGCGTAGCTCCTGTATCGAATTAAACGCTAACTGGCTGGGAAAGGATCTGGACAGTACCTGATGCGACAGCAGCATCCTGATCGTCTGTCCTTCTCATCTCGTACAGACGTGGGGGAGCAGATCGGGCACTCGATGTCCCCTTTCGGTCCCATTGTCCTCTGCCTCGTCCGTGGCCAAAATTTTGAGGCATCTGAACACTTTGCTGCGTCTGTTGGATACTGGCTTCCTTCTGGACCGGCTGTGGGGTACGGTCTCTAAAAGACTTTGCAGCCTCTTCACAGAACACTGCCCGATGTCCCTCTCGTCCACAATCAAAACAAGTCACGGCAGGTAGGGGGCAATTCCGTCGATAGTGCCCCGTTTGGGCGCAATTAAAGCATTTCCTGATAACATCAGTAATAGTTGATGTCTCTCCGAAGTTCTTTCCGCTCCTAACTGGTTGCGGAGGTTTCTTGAAAGAGTGAAAGGATGACTGGGCCTTACGGGGCCCGCTGTTCTTGTGCTCTATAAAAGTACCAGAGACTTTCTGTTTCTTGGATTCCGAAAATTTCTCCATAGCTGCTTCCTTGATCTCACACGCCAACGCCTTATCCTGGTATTGACGGAGTGTGGTACATTCAAAACCGGACATGTACCTCTGGATTTCTGGTTTCATCCTCATATCGAAATGGATCATCATTTCTGCATCTGTTCTGACCAGATGTCGAACAAATGCCAGTTGTTGGTTAAACGTCTTAATTGCCTGCGATACCGGAACATCTGAAAGCTGAGCGGAGAAAAACTCCCGAACCTTGGCTTCCCTCACAGGACCAGGGCAGTACTGAGCTTCCATAATCAACTTAAACTCTGTCCAATCAGCATCATGGTCTAGAGGCCGGATGGCTTCCCACCATTTGGATGCTTCCCCTATCAGAAAGTATTGAGCGATAGAGGCTCTCCGGTCGTCTGGGCTGTTAATTCCGGCAAAGATTTTCTCCAGTTCCTTCAACCAATGGTCCCAGGTGGGAGTCTTAGAAATGCCGTCGAATTTGGGTGGTTTCATATTCGCCACCTCTTGCAGCCACCGATCACCTCGATTTCCCATGTCCAGGATCCCTTGCTGTCCTTCTCCCTGCTGTAGTCCCACCGCCACTTGCATTCGGTCCACGACCTGGGCGAACTGAGTTATCTGGTTCACCACCTGACGAAGAATTTCTGGTACAGCAGGTTCCGGTTCGTTATTGATAGATTTCTGTGGCTCGCTTGAGCTATGACTGGCCTGATTAGAAGGCGACGCTTCCCTTTCAGCATTCCTTCGTCCGCGTCCGCGACCGCGACCACGTCCACCTCCGCCTCTCAACATACTGTAAGCATAAATACTCAATATACAAGAATCAATATCGTTCGAATGCTCAAGTACAAGGAAATATAACATGCAAAGGACGATATAGAGTTTAGGAACTTACAACCACCGCCCGCACGAAGACGTAGGCAGTACAGTGATGTTATTCGCGGCCGGTTACTTCAAAAGACATAAATGACTCATATTTTAACCCAACTGCCAAGATGTCCATAATCTTAGCTCTGATACCATATTCTGTAACACCCCCGATATATTCAGGAATATTACAGCGCCGTAAAATCCTTTACATAAGGATTTACAAGGCTAAAGAATTGAACAGACCTTAACAGGTACAAATAAATGGAAGTAACTGAATTAAGATACCACAGTTATGACAATACTGAAAATACAATTATTCAACAGAAACTTATTAATACATCACCAAATTCAAATTCATCATAAACGACTACGTACTCGAGTACTTATTGAAATAACCAACAAACAGCAGTCAAATACACCCGGTCGGAACATCACTCTGCACCCTCGTCGTCATGCAGCTCCAGTGGTTGTTTTCCCGCTCTCCTATATCCTGAACATAAACAAAATGTTCACTCCCGAAGGGGTTAGCACAACGATGCTAGTACAAGTACCATAACATATTATTCATATCTCACGAAGAATAATAACGTAAACGACAAAAATACCAACGAGTCTTCTCCTATGAGAAACTCATAAATGACATACACAACTGATAATCACAACATGATATCATAACATAGACATGGTAATTCCGTCGATCCAGCGTTCACTGCCTAGAACCCACGATGATCCCGTCAGACCAACCCGTGGGGGAAAAACCCGTCCGATGATCCAGCGCACGCTAGCATAGATCCCCCGATGATCCCGTCGGACCAACATGAGGTGGACATACAAAAACGACATACATGCACGACAATATGTATAACATCAATACACAAAACAAATAAGGTACTTGCCTCGATTCGAAGACAAGAACAATACTTCCACGAAAACGAACACTCGAAGGTCGTCCCCTCAATCAATCACGTAACAAGCTCAAACCTTAACAAAAGAAATAATATAAGATTTATCTCACATCGTACGAATGTCTAACAATTCGATTTACGGCCAAAAGCTCATAAAATGTAATCTACCTGAACTTCTTAGCGCACGTTAAGTACTCTGTGTAGCGTGCGTTAAGTCTGCTCGATAGCGCACGCAAACAACAAAGCCTAGCATACGCTAACTATGCATGGTCAGTACCTCACTGATCAGCCGACTGACTCGTCTGATGGCCTAACGTACGTTAAGTACCAAACGTAGCGTACGTTAAGTCATGCTCGATAGCGCACGTTAATCTACATAGCTTAGCGTGCGCTAACTGTGCATGGCAGTTTACTACTGGGCAGTAGACGGACCTCAACATGATCAAACCAAATGAAATCCTCAGTGTTAATTCATGTTACCTCCATGAATATCATGTTCATACGGCTATGAATGATCTAACGGATAACAACAACTTCGGATTCAAGAATAAGTATACTATTATGAAACCATAATCCATTTCAAATACAATTCTTCATGCGATAATTCGGTAGGCTTAACGGTTGATATCAACACCTTTATATCAATGAAAACTATCACTCTGAAGTTTGAATAATGTTCCATCTTTACAAAATAAATCCTTCCATGATCAACCCTATAGATTCGTCTAACAATAATGACGTAAAAGTCAAGTCCGTGATTGTTATGAAAACACCTACTAGATTTGGATTACCAATGATAGAAACTTCCTCTACTTGTTCAATGTAATAAGATTCGAATCATGATGTTCATAATCAAGGTACTTAAGGCCTATTCATCTCAATATTCCAAACATGATGTACTTTGGATAATTCATCCACGAAGATCAATATTTGCTAACATGATCATCTTATTCTCCATAACATGAATCTAGAGTTTGAAGATAGAATCAACATACCTTAATATGACGAAATTACTGAACCACAAGGTAGAATCCGACTCCGGTTGGTTATGTGCCACTCCAAGGTGTTACTTCTCTTCAATGATCACTCACAAGTGATAACCAATATACAAGGATCAATAAGATGTGTTCTAAGTGTGTTAGAAGGATTATCATAGCTCTCTGGCCTCTCAAGAATGAAGAGTGGACGAAGGAAATGTAAGCCAAAACGGGTTGTTGTCTCATTTATAATATTCTGCACTTTAGCTAATTAGTGCACGCTAGCATACAATACTTAGCGCACGCTAATAAGCGTTGACTCCAAATCTGTCCAGGTTCATCCGCGGGAAGCTTATCCGGACCCATGTCCCGGCTGGCCCATGTGATAGCCGCCTACCTCAATAATTCAGTGTCTAGCGCATGCAACTTCTATATACGTAGCGTGCGCTAGTAGTAGCCGATAGCGCGCATTAAGCTACATTCTTAGCGTGCACTATCACGAGTTTGTATGAGAAAATTTTGCATGTTGTTATACTTAAGTACAAGGATGCCAATGCAAGAAATATCATACTCCAATAATCAAAACCACAAATCCGAATAATACAGGGTTTGAATACAGATGAAATACACAGTAATAAATCCGAATATTACACCAATCAAGTGTCAGAAGTTAACATCTCACCAATCAGCAACGGCTACATTTATAACAGATGCATTTTCGAAAGGTTATAAATACCACCAAGCTGAGGACTCAACACACTTAAGCAATTCAATATCGCAAAAGCTCTGACATTTTACTCTGACATTCTAGCGATTATTAAGCAGTATATTTCGTGAGCATACAACGCATATTCAAGCGAACAAATATACTAAGTCCTCAATGAAGAACAGCGCAACATACAGCAATCGTATTTCAATGATCAAGCTGCTGTTCAGAAAACTCTACCTTTAACGTTGAGAAAACCATCAGCCCTGTGTGGACTGAAGATCCTTGCTTATTCGGACCTATGTGGTAGGAATAACATTATCGACGAAGCTTTGAACTATGTGTGAAGAAGCAAGTCAAGAAAGAGCTCAAGACAATCTGTGTGAACGGCCCAAAGCTTCGGTCCCTGTATCAATCATCGTCTTCTTCAAAAAATAAACCTGCAACTTTTCTTTCTTCCGCGCTCCATCTCCAATAATCTGTTTCATCAAATTCAACATCTCGTGAAATGATTACCTTCTTTGTCAATGGATTGTAGAGTCTGTAAGCCTTGCTGCTTTTGTCATATCCGATGAAGATACACTTTTCACCTTTGTCATCTAGCTTCTTTCTCTTTTGATCAGGAACATGAGCATATGCAATACATCCAAAAATTCTGAGATGTCCAACTACTGGTTTGCTACCACTCCATGCTTCATTTGGTGTTTTGAATCTGACACTCTTTGTTGGACAACGACTGAGCAAATAAACAGCACATAGCACGGCTTCAGCCCAAAAACTTCTTAGCATGTGCTTTCCCTTCACCATACTTCTTGCCATATCAAGAATTGTATGATTCTTTCTTTCAACAATGCCGTTTTGTTGTGGAGTATATGCTGCTGTCAACTGGTGATTAATTCCATGTGCTGTGCATAAATTGTTGAACAAGTTTGAAGTATACTCGCCTCCTCTGTCTGATCTGAGTATCTTCACGTACTGGCCACTTTGTTTTTCCGCCATTGCTTTGAACTCCTTGAATTTATCAAGAGCCTCTGCCTTTTCTTTAAGAATGTATACCCAACTTTTTCTTCTAAAATCATCAATAAATGTTAGGTAGTACCTGTTCTCGCCAAGTGATGCGATATCAAACGGACCAGCTATGTCAGTGTGAACAATCTCCAATGGCCTCCTAGCTCTCCATGATTTTCCAACAGGAAAACTCTGTCTGTGTTGCTTTCCTTTGATACATGCTTCACAGAGTTGATTTGGTTCGTTGATTTCTGGCAAGCCGTCCACCATCTTTGTTTTTTATAATAATTTCAGGCCAGTAAATCCAAGATGACCAAATCTTAGATGCCATAACCACGAGTCATTTTTTATGACTGACTTTAAGCACTCGTGCACCTCTGTCTGCATATCAAGTATAAACAGACGGTTCTTTGTCATCTTCAGATTAGCAATCAATTCCTGAACTTGATTTCTGAGTACGAGAGAGTTGTCCCTCATTCGTATGTCATATCCTTTCTCCACAAGTTGACCAAGGCTGATGATATTACTTTTCAAAGCAGGTATATAATAGACATCATTGATATACTTTTTATCACCATTCTTTGAGATGATCGCCTTTCACGAGTCCCCAAAAGTAACTTCTCCGTAGACGGTATCGTCTATCTCTGTAAATAGCTCTTTTTGGCCGGACATGTGATTACTGGCGCCTGAGTCAAGATACCAGGTATTTTTCTTGCCTTCTTCATTTTCTTTGTGTGTGAGGAATACAGCAGTCCCCACATCCTCGTCTTCTTTTGTGGTAGCAAAGTGATTCTTTTTTCCGCCTTTAGAGATCTACACTTGTAACTGAAAAGGCCATACTTGTTGCAATTATAACATTGAAAATGAGACTTGTCACCTCGTTGTCGAAATCTGCCTCTTCCTCGGCCTCTGGAATTTTGACCACGACCATATGGCTGATAGCCTTCATTTTTCTGCTCTCTGTTGAAAGATTGTCTTCCTCGTCCTCGTCCACCTCGGTAGCCACCTCTTCCACGTACATAATTGCTACTGCCTGGATTTTCATCAATAGTCGTCTTGTTTTGCAACGCTTTTTCTAAATGGCTTGTATCATCGTACTGATTCATCCGTTGCTCATGTGCTTGTAGCGAACCCACGAGCTCATCAATAGAAATTGTGGACAAATCTTTTGACTCTTCGATTGACGTAACAACAAAGTCAAAGTTTCTTACCTAGGAGCGAAGAAGTTTTTCCATGACCCAAACATCATCGAGACTTTCGCCGTTTCTTTTCATCTCATTTGTTACCGTTTTCAAACGCGTAACATATTCACCGATATTTTCTGAACTTTTCATTTTGATATTTTCAAACTCACCACAGAGTACTTGGATCCGCACCCTTTTGATTTTCTCAATACCTTGGAATGATTTTTGCAAAATCTCCCATGCATCTTTTGCTGTTTTTGCTTCCGAAATTTTTTCAAAGGTTGATTCGTCAACACCTTGAAAAATTGTAAACAAAGCTGTTTTATCTTTTTCCGGGACTCTTTTAACGCTGTCTTCTCGGCGTTCGAAAGTATTGCTTCTGCAGTTGCATCTATGGGATCGTCATACCCATTATCGATAATATCCCAATTATCGTAGGAACCGAGTAACACCTTCATTTAGATACTCCAATTTCCATAATTTGTACTCGTCAATTTCGGAATTAGTGGTTGCATCATATTCGCCATTTATTCACGAACGGAACCTTGGCTCCGATCGCACTTGTTGGAAACGTAGCGGGCTTACACCTTGATATGAAATAAACACACAATATATATTTATAATAAATATTGATACAAAGAATACAACACTTATATATTTCTCACAAACACAAAGCAACAACTTTCTTTTTCTTACACAAGGCTACAACCTTTCTTTCACAGTATTAGAGCTTCAGCTCTTTTTTTTTCTCTCTCTACAAAGTTTCACTTGGTGTGTTTTTACAATACATATGGACAGCCTTATATATAAGCACTAGTACAAATATCCCCTTTACTGACACTAAAATAGTGTCAGTAATTCGTTTTACTGACACTTCATAATAGTGTTAGTAATGCTAAAGCCAGAAAATACTGACACTAATTTTTAGTGTCAGTAATACAAGAGTCAATAAATACTGACACTAAAATAGCGTCAGTATTTTGTTTTGCTGACACTAAAATAGTGTCGCAATTAATTTTTTTACCGACACTAAACATTAGTGTCGGATCTTCTGCTTTTAGCATCGACACTATTATAAAGTGTCAGTAAAAATAATTACTGACGCTATTTTAGTGTCAGTATATGTTCAGATTTGTGAAAAAAATGTATTATTATCTCAATTACATTTTTTTGTTTAATTACATGAAAAAAAATACCATAAATTAAAATTTTCAAACAGACATTTCACTTATAAAACATCCCAAATGCAATAGACTAAAAAAAACAGCAGAATACAAAACCAAGCATCGAGAGCCATCAAAATACAATCAAACTACTAAACTACCAAGTCTGGGAAATTCTAAACTATACCAATAGAACACCTCAATCAAATATCCTAATCAAGCATTCAACTTAACTACTAACAAAACACTTCAACCAAGTTTTGCAGCTGGGCCTTGGAAATGGATTTAAGATGGTTCGGTAAATCAGTCGAGTGTTCTGCCAGACCTGGTAAAAAGACTCATACATAGAAACTTCAAATTGTAATCTACATTGGTGGCAACAAAATGCAGTGGTAAGAGAAAGCAAATGTAAACAAAGGAACGTCATGTAAATGGGATATGTCCTTCCCGGATTTGAAATAGGCTTCAGCCCATCTTCTATCTCCCATCATTTCATAGATGAGTCGGACCTGCACGCAGATATAATATTTAAAATTGAAACAATCTGCATGAGCCCCCTTAAAAATAAATTTAATTTAATTTCATAAATAAATGTTGATAAGCAATGGCCATACCATCTTCCAACCATCAGGATCTATGCATGCCATAATCTTGGTGCTAATACCAGCTAGAGTGCCAGGTTCTCTGGTAATTTTCCCACCACAAAGCCTAACTGCTTCAGCGGTTTGATAAACATCATCTGTCCCTATTGCTATATGCAAGATTCAGTCAGTCTGAATATTAAACCAGCGTATCACAGTGCTGAAGAAACGCTAAATGTGGTAGGATAAAAAAACACTAGGCAGAGGAAGACATCGAACCTGAGCATAAGCATTGCCTTGGTCATATTCAGTGACACCATAATTGTAAGTCAACTCTATGACAACATTTTTATCTTCAGGACCGAAGCCCATCATTTCTACCGTATACTGAGCACAAACAACAAAAACCTCAATGGAGCATTCTTAAAAATATATGTATATATTATACACATCAACAAGCATTCACATAATTCAAGTGTCAAATAAACTCAACTGATTCAACTGTGAAAGGCAACCATTGGGTAATTTAAATAGTCATGAAAAAAATAAATACCTTAGATTCCATATAGCGGCACATCTTTGAAAGGATTGAAACATGGAAATGACTTTGTTACATTCACGTAAAGATATGGAAATGCGTAAATTGGACTTACTCGGCTAAACTTAAAAGTGAAAACATTCACGAGGAATCTGAAATCTTATCATGTCATTTAAATCGGGAGATGAACTTTTTATTTTTATTTTCTATTTGTAACTGTAATCTGCACTGTACACCTAACTCATTGATAACTATTTTCTTGGTCATTATAATGCAAAGGATTTGAACACGACTCTGCTTGTCTCTTCTGGATCTTTATGGACACAGAAAAATACCTTAGATTCCCAAGGAGATGCAAAGTTGATGCTTTGTGGACGAGATAGCATTCTAATTTAACCAAGCAATACTTACATCTACAAATATACGAATAGATCAATCTTTTAGCTGTATACAGGAAGCAATCTCTGCAAACACCTAATGATGCATTTAACCTTTTAGACACATTCATGCATCTACATCTGAACAATCACTAAGCATAGTCCAATTTGATCCTATGAAGGAGAAAAAAAGTGTTACTAAGTCATGTAATGCTGGCCCTTAATGTATGCAATGTCGAGTCAACTTAATAAAAAGCAACAAATAAAAAATTCAAAAAAAGACATTTCAATAACTCAACATATTCTTTGTCTGGTTTCTCCCGGATAAATTTCTTGAATTCTTTCTCTTCATCATCGAGAACATTGGATTTCACCGCATTTTTCGCTTTAATTCAATACCAACGATGAGAAACTAGCCCAACGCTTATCAAAGGAACATACAAAGAAGTAAAGTTGATGATAGCGGGATGATCTAAAATCTTAAGTGAACTCCGATTCGAGTTTCAGTAGTCAATATCGAATGCAGCTAGTGCACATATAAGAAAAGAAAGACTAGCAAAAAATAGCCACTGATATCTCCATACCATATTTGGACAAAAAAGTAGTCGAATGAACTTTAATACAGCACTCGATTTTTAGCAAACAAAAATGCGCACGAAACTCTTACAAAGCTCATCGTCATCAATGTTAGATAAACTATCCGAGTTTTCAAATGTAGCATCAGCTTCATGATTTCTGTCTTTACTGAAACCGTTCATGATTTTAAGTTCTTCTGCAGCTCCTGTATTATTCATGAAAATCGGATTTCTCAATTAATATATGGCATGCTCTAGTTAGATATTCTAGGTCTTATTGTAATACCCGGTTGTGAATTCATTTATTATCATTCAGTAACTGTCACTCAGATTTTTTTTCACTCAGTAATAATCATTCATCATTCATATTCAGTCAACTATGTTCACCATTCGGCGTATTTTGGGATCATCACTGTTTGAGATCGAGCCGAGATTGTTGTCGTCATCATCATCATGTTTTTATTTGCAGTTTGAGAGGTAGCGCATGCTACACATTGTAGTTAGCGCGCGCTAATGAGGTGCATGTAACGCACGCAATGATTCAGTATTAGCGCACGCTAGCGCAAGTGAGGCAGACAGTCCAGAAGGTACTGGGCTGATTTGGGAAATTCGTAGCGTACGCTACGAGTGGTAAGTAGTGTACGCTAACTATGCTGGTAACGCACGCTAAAACTTCAGAGTAGCGCACGCTAGCGCGCTCGGAACAGGGGACAGTAGGTTCTGGACTCCAGGATTTTGGATATCACCTATCAGGTAGCGCACGCTAACATAAGGTTAGCGTACGCTAAGGACAGGTTGTTAGCGCACGCTACCAAAGGTACTTAGAGCACGCTAACGATTCAGTCAGGGGGTACTGGACTACCCGGTACATGCGTTAGCGCACGCTAACATCAGGAGTTAGCGCGCGCTAAGCTGGGACAGTATAAATAGGACAGTTCGGTCCAACTTTCGTCATTTCTTCATTTCTCAATCATTTCGGACGAGCTCGGGCGATTCGGAAAGGTCTTTTCGAGCTGCAATCATCTAGCATCATCTTCAAGCTCCTAAGTTGGATTAATCATCACCTAAATCAGTTTCATCACTCCAAAGCAAGGTAATAATTCTTGGATCTAGAATTTCGGATCTTGGGTGTTTTGCTTTCGATCTCTTCGTGTTAAATCGATATTATGTTAGAATATGTTAGATATGGATTATCTATCTTGGATACATGTATTTCTACGGATTCATTGGAGTAATTTTCGGAATTGTGAATAATTGAGGAATTGTTCAAGAACCCTTACGGGTTGACTTTGGAATTTTGGGGGTTTTCGACTAAATGTTGTTGAAATATCGTTCTAAGTATTCCTATTGGATTATTGATAGTATTCATGAGTTTTGTGGGTTTGAATCATTCATTGGGAGTTGGTTTCGGATGTAATTGAGTTTTGGTTGTAAACAATTGGAGATTGTTTACAACGTGTTTGTGTAAATGCCCCAATGAGTTTCGGGTATTGTTGTATCGACTTTCGAGTTGGTTGTGATCATGCTTGATTCGTGTATTAAGAGAATTGTTGGTTTTTGTGTTGTTTAAGGTTGTTCGAGCGGCCGGTAATTTCATTAAGGACGTTGATCGTGGAAGTACCTTCTCGCCTTCGGTTTGAGGCAAGTTTTATACTTGTACTAGTCAATGAGCTAATGTCATCATGTATGTGTATGAATGTGTTGTATCATTCCGAGACTTAGTCTCTTCATGAATTCATTGATATCAAGAGATCGTTCGATACGATACCTTTCGGCAATTTTGCCAAATGTTTATTGTTGTTCGTTAACGGCCGATTCGAGGCATTGTGATAATCATTATTAATGTCATTGTCGATAGCCGGTTCGCGGTATCGATGTATCGATTGTTGTTAATATAGATGTCAATTTAAGATATCGTTGAGATCATTGTTATTCCTGTTTGGATCGTCATTAAAACCGCAGCCGATTGAAGGCATTCGCTTATTCATTTCTCACCTTCGCCGCCGGTAACCGATTAAAGGTGCCGAGGCATCCTCGTATCATTGTCATCGATTGCCGCTCGTGCAAATCTAAATGTTCAATCATTCACTGCGTCATTGTTATCGATTGACCTTTCTAAGGCAATCGAGGTATTCACTCATTCATCGTGTCATTGTTATCGATTGGCCGTTCTCAGGTAAATCGAAGTGTTCAATCATCCGCTGCATCATTGTTGTCGGTTGGCCGTTCTAAGGCAATCGAGGTGTTAATTTGGGACTGTCAAGGACGGTGTCTATCCGTGTGTTACTATCATCGTGTTGGCCGTCTCAAGGCAGCACACTATCACTCATTGTGATACGGCTAGATGCCGTGGCTTCGGCCCTAATTGTGATACGGCTGGATGCCGTGGCTTCGGCCCTCATTGTGATACGGCTGGATGCCGTGGCTTCGGCCCTAATTGTGATACGGCTGGATGCCGTGGCTTCGGCCCTCATTGTGATACGGCTTCGTGCCGTGGTTTCGGCCCTCATTGTTACAGCTTCGGGCTGTTTTGAATTCAGGTGTTTGTGATATTTGTTAATTTCCGCTGAATTACTTTCAGGCCTTTTGAAATGTCTTGGTATTGTCATTGGAGCCTTTGGGCATTATGATTCATATTAAATTCAGTTCTGGTTTGGTTCCTGTCGTTTAATTCATTGTGGTATTTTGTGATTATGATTCGCCGTTGGGCATTTATGTTCTAACCGGTCGAACAGGTATTAATAGTATGCCTTGGGCATAGTATTTCACGAATGCTCGGTTCTTACCTTGGTTTGTGAGCATCTCGTATTATTATCATCA
The DNA here is from genome assembly GCA_033398695.1 of Orobanche coerulescens. NCBI lineage: Eukaryota > Viridiplantae > Streptophyta > Magnoliopsida > Lamiales > Orobanchaceae > Orobanche > Orobanche coerulescens. Next base: position 102,482,345 of record CM065818.1, read on the forward strand.
TTGTACCGTTTCATTCTGCCTTTGGATGCATATCATGTTATACATGTATTTGATGTTCATTATCTGGATGACTGACCCCGTGGGGGCGGAACATGTTTTTTATGTTTTAGGTGCTTGCGAGGAGAGAGTTGAGACACAGGGGCATGATGATGGCAACGAGGCATTCTAGCGATACTAGTTCGAGTTGTTCATTGTCGGTCAGTCAGTTGGAGTGTACTCCAGTCTTGTCAGTTGTTGTCGTGTTGTATTACCCGAATAGATGTTCGTGGATGTTGTTGTATTTCATTTTTGGCCATGTAGGCTACTTTTGTCGTTGAAATTCCTTATCGGAATATTGTGTCGGATGTCATGGTAGGGACTATGATTTTCCCTTGTTGTGTTATTTAATATATTTTTAATCATGTTCGCCTGATGGATCTCCTGGCGTGGGGTCCACGGCACTGTAATAACCCAATAGGATTTGGGGGTGTTACAGAAATGGTATCAGAGATTTGGGTTGTGAAATACCCTGAGATGTGAGTTATGTGGTCCTACCGATGCGGTAGTGGTGGGATTGTCAGGTTATGACAATCTAGTCAGTCAGGTTTTGTGAGTCGTAATATTAGTGCGACTGCACGAGTCATTCATTCATCGAGTCGTTGTCAGTGAAGACTAGTATCGCGAGACCTCGAAGCTTCGTATGACCTGTGTAAGGACTCGATTCTCTTTATGTTCATACATTCATCATGTCATTAATTGTTCATGCCTTGTTGAAACCTATATGCAATATTAGTGTTATGATCGATTCACGACTAATTGTTTTGGGACACGTGTGGCTTGTGTAAGCATTAAGGATCAACTCATTCATTAGTTAATAATCCTCAATCATCATTCTGATCTTGTCGATCATGTTAATTCATTCATCACTCAGTCAATATCATTACTCAGTTAATTCATCACTCAGTTAACTCATTCATCACTCAATTAATTCATTCATCATTCAGTCAATATCATTACTCAGTTGCTTCGTTCATCACTCAATTAACCTCATCGTTCAGCTAATTCATTCATCACTCAATTAACCTCATCGTTCAGCTAATTCATTCATCACTCAATTAACCTCATCGTTCAGCTAATTCATTCATCACTCAATTAATCTCATCGTTTAGCTAATTCACTCGTCACTCAGTCAATCTCATTGCTCAGTTAATTCATTCCTCATTCAGTCAATCTCATTGTTCAGTTAATTCATTAATCATTCAGCCCATCTCACGGTTCAGTTGTTGATCTTGAGGATCGAATTTTCAACCTTGTTAACTTGTTCAAGGTAATCATTTCAGGAATTTCATCAGGCAATCATGTTACCTCATTTGATGTTTCATACGGTCTTATCATACTCTGACGTAATGTCGACGATCATTTCATTAAATCATTAATGCATTCATTGTGTTAGAGCGTGTATGCTCATTATTGTCACTCTGTAACGTAATCATAATGCGATATTCATGCGGAATCTATAATCATCATGTGACTTTCCTACTTCAGTATGGATAGAGCTGTCAGAGGACGCAGGGGAAGAGGCCGCGGTGCGGGCCGGAACCCGGGATCTCGTGTGCATGCCCACACGAACGCGAGGGATATCATTCATTCATCAAATAGCGAGGCTACTCATTCATCAGCAGATAATCATTCACTGTCAGGGAGTCGCACCCGAGAGGCATCTCACTTGGAAGGTGTTCGGGTTGATCCATTCATATTTATGCAGGGCATGATGGCCCAGATGACTCAGATGACGCGGATAGTGGAGACCATGCAGACCTCGATGGTTCGTGGTCCACCGCAACAGGGATACCAGGTGCCATTTCATGGACAGACTGGAGGAGTGAATCAGATTGTTGGCGATATCTCTCGTCAGATGCCGCCTACTTTTGAGGGTTCGTCGGAACCAGCTGATATTGTTCATTGGCTCGAGCATTTTGATAAACTCTTCGACATGGTTCAAAGGTCCTAAGAGAGTAAAGTGGCGAGTGGCTTATTACTTGAGTAAGGGCGCTTATTCGTGGTGGCTTTCGTGAAACCCTTCGATCGTGATTGTATTTGGAGCGAGTTCTAGACTCTCATGTTAGAGATGTATTATCAGGCTCCACTTCGTGATGCCAAGTTGTCAGAGGTTTTGAACCTCGAACCCTATGTGGACGAGGGTGTTATTGTCATTGCCGAGAAGTTTCAGGACTACTTCGCTTGCTTCACAATTATCCGTACCGAGGTGGATAAAATTAAGTATTTTAGCAAGAGGCTAAATCAGATTGAGGATGCAGTTGTTCAATCACAATTGTAATTCACTTAGTGAGTTCATCGGGAAGGCTCTTGGAGCAGAGCTTTTGATCAAGGAGCTTACTCAGAAGCATCCTTCAGTTTCTTCAGGTGAGAGGACTAGAATGCCAGCTCGTTCGGAGGGACGTCGGGCTCCGACGTCCAAGGGGTCGCTTTCTAGTCGTCATCGTGGCCGACAAGATCTTCCTCTCGTGCGACGAGTTCGACCGTTGTTTGCTTTAATCGTGATTCAAAGAGTCACGTTAGTACCCGGTGTACGGTGCCGGCTATTGTTTGTTTTCTGTGTGGGAGTCATGGACACCGCGGAAATACTGCAGGGTTCTAGCGCCAAGAATCTCAAGGGAGCTCAAGAGCCTCGAGGGATTTTGTTACTCCAGCCCGTACTTCATTCAAGGGGCCCTATCAGGCTTCGAGAGCCCGAGGTAAGGACATTCATCACCAGTTTTGAGCAAGTTAATTCTTGCTCGGTAGGAGGATAATCATTCATTTCATTGTCGTTCATTCATTCATATAATTCATTCATCATATATATCAATCTTGTTGGGACACATAATTATCGATTAATCATTCAATTCACGAGGAACGGCGGTTCCAATCACTTCAGAGAACTATCACTCATGACGTTATTAATTCACCTTGGTGAGTCATTCCAAATCCTTGTCGGATTTGTAGTCATTTATCATTCATCATTCATTTTTGTCACTTTCATTCTCGTGACCTTTTGAGATCATAGTTAGCGGCGAGTTCATCGTCGGATATACCTTAAATCGTTGAGATAGAGGAAATCGATGATATGGAAGGATATCGATGTTGGGTGCATTTGAGATGTAACCTTGTTTTTGGATGACTGTGTAAATCTATCCGTAATAATGTATCGTGACTATGGATCATTTATTGTTGATCTATCTTATTATGATCATATTTGAGAATCTTGAGATTTGGGTCATTTGTTGGGAGTTCATCCCTCCGGCGTTGTGCTCGAGATTTCGTGATAATTTGAGAATCGTTCACTGTGATTCGAGACGTCAAGTCTTGGGGACTTGGGCGTGCGATTGATTTGGTCCTGAGGACTATTTGGGGCGTTATTGTTTTCAGATCGTGATGGATAGTTCATATCCCGAGTTGTTTACCCTCAGTTTCGAGGACGAAACTCTTTTAAGGGGGGGAGTATATAATACCCGGTTGTGAATTCATTTATTATCATTCAAGAATCACACTCGATTTTTTTCACTCGAATAATCATTCATCATTCATATTCAGTCAACTATGTTCACCATTCGGCGTATTTTGGGATCATCACTGTTTGAGATCGAGCCGAGATTGTTGTCGTCATCATCATCATGTTTTTATTTGCAGTTTGAGAGGTAGCGCACGCTACACATTGTAGTTAGCGCGCGCTAATGAGGTGCATGTAACGCACGCAATGATTCAGTATTAGCGCACGCTAGCGCAAGTGAGGCAGACAGTCCAGAAGGTACTGGGCTGATTTGGGAAATTCGTAGCGTACGCTACGAGTGGTAAGTTGCGTACGCTAACTATGCTGGTAACGCACGCTAAAACTTCAGAGTAGCGCACGCTAGCGCGCTCGGAACAGGGGACAGTAGGTTCTGGACTCCAGGATTTTGGATATCACCTATCAGGTAGCGCACGCTAACATAAGGTTAACGTACGCTAAGGACAGGTTGTTAGCGCACGCTACCAAAGGTACTTAGCGCACGCTTACGATTCAGTCAGGGGGTACTGGACTACCCGGTACACGCGTTAGCGCACGCTAACATCAGGAGTTAGCGCGCGCTAAGCTGGGACAGTATAAATAGGACAGTTCGGTCCAACTTTCGTCATTTCTTCATTTCTCAATCATTTCGGACGAGCTCGGGCGATTCGGAAAGGTCTTTTCGAGCTGCAATCATCTAGCATCATCTTCAAGCTCCTAAGTTGGATTAATCATCATCTAAATCAGTTTCATCACTCCAAAGCAAGGTAATGATTCTTGGATCTAGAATTTCGGATCTTGGGTGTTTTGCTTTCGATCTCTTCGTGTTAAATCGATATTATGTTGGAATATGTTAGATATGGATTATCTATCTTGGATACATGTATTTCTACGGATTCATTGGAGTAATTTTCGGAATTTGTGAATAATTGAGGAATTGTTCAAGAACCCTTACGGGTTGACTTTGGAATTTTGGGGGTTTTCGACTAAATGTTGTTGAAATATCGTTCTAAGTATTCCTATTGGATTATTGATAGTATTCATGAGTTTTGTGGGTTTGAATCATTCATTGGGAGTTGGTTTCGGATGTAATTGAGTTTTGGTTGTAAACAATTGGAGATTGTTTACAACGCGCTTGTGTAAATGCCCCAATGAGTTTCGGGTATTGTTGTATCGACTTTCGAGTTGGTTGTGATCATGCTTGATTCGTGTATTAAGAGAATTGTTGGTTTTTGTGTTGTTTAAGGTTGTTCGAGCGGCCGGTAATTTCATTAAGGACGTTGATCGTGGAAGTACCTTCTCGCCTTCGGTTTGAGGCAAGTTTTATACTTGTACTAGTCAATGAGCTAATGTCATCATGTATGTGTATGAATGTGTTGTATCATTCCGAGACTTAGTCTCTTCATGCATTCATTGATATCAAGAGATCGTTCGATACGATACCTTTCGGCAATTTTGCCAAATGTTTATTGTTGTTCGTTAACGGCCGATTCGAGGCATTGTGATAATCATTATTAATGTCATTGTCGATAGTCGGTTCGCGGTATCGATGTATCGATTGTTGTTAATATAGATGTCAATTTAAGATATCGTTGAGATCATTGTTATTCCTGTTTGGATCGTCATTAAAACTGTACAGGCCGATTGAAGGCATTGGCTTATTCATTTCTCACCTTCGTCGTCGGTAACCGATTAAAGGTGCCGAGGCATCCCTCGTATCATTGTCATCGATTGGCCGTTCTCAGGCAAATCTAAATGTTCAATCATTCACTGCGTCATTGTTATCGATTGACCTTTCTAAGGCAATCGAGGTATTCACTCATTCATCGTGTCATTGTTATCGATTGGCCGTTCTCAGGCAAATCGAAGTGTTCAATCATCCGCTGCATCATTGTTGTCGGTTGGCCGTTCTAAGGCAATCGAGGTGTTAATTTGGGACTGTCAAGGACGGTGTCTATCCGTGTGTTACTATCATCGTGTTGGCCGTCTCAAGGCAGCACACTATCACTCATTGTGATACGGCTGGATGCCGTGGCTTCGACCCTAATTGTGATACGGCTGGATGCCGTGGCTTCGGCCCTCATTGTGATACGGCTGGATGCCGTGGCTTCGGCCCTAATTGTGATACGGCTGGATGTCGTGGCTTCGGCCCTCATTGTGATACGGCTTCGTGCCGTGGCTTCGGCCCTCATTATTCTGACTTCGAGTTTTGAATTCAGGTGTTTGTGATATTTGTTAATTTCCGCTGAATTACTTGCAGGCCTTTTGAAATGTCTTGGTATTTTCATTGGAGCCTTTGGGCATTATGATTCATATTAAATTCAGTTCTGGTTTGGTTCCTGTCGTTTAATTCATTGTGGTATTCTGTGATTATGATTCGCCGTTGAGCATTTATGTTCTAACCTGTCGAACAGGTATTAATAGTATGTCGTGGGCATAGTATTTCACGAATGCTCGGTTCTTACCTTGGTTTGTGAGCATCTCGTATTATTATCATCATTGTACCGTTTCATTCTGCCTTTGGATGCATATCATGTTATACATGTATTTGATGTTCATTATCTGGATGACTGACCCCGTGGGGGCGGAACATGTTTTTCATGTTTTAGGTGCTTGCGAGGAGAGAGTTGAGACACAGGGGCATGATGATGGCAACGAGGCATTCTAGCGATACTAGTTCGAGTTGTTCATTGTCGGTCAGTCAGTTGGAGTGTACTCCAGTCTTGTCAGTTGTTGTCGTGTTGTATTACCCGAATAGATGTTCGTGGATGTTGTTGTATTTCATTTTTGGCCATGTAGGCTACTTTTGTCGTTGAAATTCCTTATCGGAATATTGTGTCGGATGTCATGGTAGGGACTATGATTTTCCCTTGTTGTGTTATTTAATATATTTTTAATCATGTTCGCCTGGTGGATCTCCTGGCGTGGGGTCCACGGCACTGTAATAACCCAATAGGATTTGGGGGTGTTACACTTATACTGTATGTAAAAGACTTTGCCTGTTGAGTCAGACTTTGCTGATTGGAGCACATCCTCTTCACTCGTATTATTGATTCTCCTTTGTGCATCACACTAATTCATATGCAGAAGAACTTAAAATCATGAACGGTTTCAGTAAAGACATTTTCATATAGATATTTACGTGAATGTAACAAAGTCATTTCCATATAGCGGCACATCTTTGAAAGGATTGACTGCTATTAAATCGGGGCCTGCCTTACTCTAGGAAAAACAGGAATAGATTTTTCAAGAGCACAGACAGCTAACATAGTACATAACACAAATGCTTGACCACTAGTTACTTACATATACAATGTCTTGAGAAAATCTATACTGTAAATTGTGAAGAACTGAAGGCTCGTTCAAGTAGCTAAGTTCTATAAGATCATCCACCCCCTCAAGAATGTCTGGATTGGTGGGTAAGAGACAACAAAATCAGAAGGACAAAAGAAGAACGTTTTCAATTCAACTAGCATGATTCTTCTATCAGAATGACAACATTTTTCAAATATGCTAGTGTGGAGATTTAACAACAGTAAATCAAAAAGATTTAAAATTGGGCCATCTCTTTTAGTCCGAAATCTCAACCACTGGCCGCCAAGTTCCTTTACTGGTACAGAAAAATTTCACACAAGCACACTTCATTAAACCAACTATTTCCAGAATTCACATAACACATGAAACCCATTTTCTTTTGGAATTTAAAATCGGAACAGTTAGAAAACGAACCTGAAATGTGTTATTTCAGTCGCGACAAAACCCAACCCTCCGTCTCACTGACACCTTCAGTCGCATCCACGGATAGTCGCCGTCGAAGCTTATCGGATACCTTGGCTTCCACCTTTTTTCCACCGGTAGTCGGATCTGGAATTTCGGATTTCTAAACCAGGCCCTTGAATCGGGCTCCTGTCGCTCCGATTTACTCCAATTAAGGACATGTACGCTGCCGAGTCGAGTGGGCGGTGGTCACACCGGAGATAGAACGCTCGGAAGCATTTTTGAGAGAGAGAGAGAGATAGAACGACGAGAGAGATAACAGAAAGGGGGCGACGAGAAGAGAGAGTGAGTGTGAGATGAGAAGACTTTTTCATCGGGATAATGATTTAACATCTTTTTTTATTTCTCGTTTAAATTATTGATATCTTTGTGTCAATATATTTTGACACATTTATATTAAAATCAGAAAATAGATCAAATCTCGTAAGTTACTGACACTTTTGATAAAGGGTCAGAACAAAAGTGTCAGTAAAACATATTTTTGTAGTAGTGAGGCTTTGAAAGCTTAACAATACCTCATGGCTTACGTCTACTACAGCCTGCTAAATATAACTATATGACTAGTTTGCTGTTTTTATTTGACCCTGAAGGATCTTTGCGTTGTTGTTATCAAGCTAGCCCACCATTCAATGTTCAAACCCGACTTCTATATTTGATCTTGCTACTTCTTATTTTTGTGTATTTGCATGCATGCACCTACCATATTTCCAGAAAGTTTATTCGCTCTTTGTCTTCATGCACTTATTCAACATTATACTGCCAACCAAATGTTTAATTTTTATTTATTCCAGAGAGTTTGAATTCTAACAAAGCTTCTCCAATTCATTACCACTTTATATGTGTGTCGATTTAGAAAACAAGAATATGCTAGCTTTCATAAGTGTTAAGCATGTTAAAGATTTCTACCACACAATCTTAAACATAACACTAATCTTGGTCATTTATGCATGTAAGGTTTCAATGTATATATATATTTGTAGGTCGAATGAAAAAAAAAAAAAAAAAAGAATACCCAGTAACACATTTTGAAAACTCCTTTAGTTTGTCATAACTAAGCGTATAACATGCAAGTTTAAGTTCAAACAAGATTGTAACAAGTTTTGAAGTGTGTTTGATGCATACAATGGAGTGGGGGGGGGGTGAAGAGGTGGTCGAATGAGTGTTATCATTGTAAGGGTTATCCCAACCGGGTCGCCTGAAGTGGTGCATACTATCAATACAACTTTAATCGGGTTGTTTCAATTAATGTTACACCCACGGATAGTGAGCTGGGTAGTGGGAAGCGGACCAGGAGAGCACCGGGTTGGCAGGAAGAGTACGTAATGGGCTAGGACTCGTCTAACTCGTTTATCTATTTGTTTAGGAATGTCTTTGTGTCATATTAGGAAAGTGTCATTGTTTTGGAATTATGTTGTATTTGACTTGTGATACAAGTTAGGGTTTATTTGGTATTTATACCGCGTCATTATGAATGAAGTCATTAAGCTTTTGTCAAATAAAAATATCACTCTGTGTGTGAGGTGTGGCCGCCGCAGCTTCCACCTACAGAAGAGCCGCTGCTCTGCGTGTGCTTACCCGGCGGCTCGCAAGAGGACATACAACTGGAGTGTGAAGGCCATTTGGCGTCTCTTCTTCTCTTCTTAGCAGCTCGCATCACGCTTGATGGGGTGCTACTATCGATACAACCTTAACGGGTCGTATTAACTGGTGCTTTCATTGAGAGCCGAACGATTCTAGGGTTAAAAAAAAAGAGGTACTGTTCATCGGTACTGTCCACACGTACTGTTCATCGAGGGAATTACTGTTCATCTTGGAGTATCGTTCATCGCCAGAATTTACTGTTCTTTCCGGAGTAATGTTCATTATTAACCGGGTACTTTTTCATTGTTGATGGACGAACCAGCTATCCGTATGCTCGACGCATTATACGCTAAGCTACATATTCAGCTTGCTGCATTACAGGTGGAGTTACAGTCTATTAAAGGATTAAGGCACAACCGACATGGGGCAGGCGGCAATCCAGGGATACCGTGGTCCATATGTTTGGAGGATCCCAAGTTTAATGGTACTGATCCTGAGAGTTGGATCGTTGCTATTCATGAGTATTTTGATCTTCTGGGAACAGCGGCTGAACAACGACTCAAGGTCGTCTGTTTTAATCTGGAAGGAGACGCAGCCGAATGGTTTCGTTGGATGTCACGCAATAAGCTGATCAACAGCTGGGAGGGATTTTTGGAGAGTGTTCATAATCGCTTTGGACCTTGTAAGTATGGGGATCCGCAAGGCGCTCTTTCTAAGTTGTTGCAAATGGGGACAGTGGCACAATATTAAAGCGAGTTTGAGAAGCTTATAAATCGGGTAACGGGAATATCCGACACCCTATTGATCTCGTTTTATATCTGGGGTGTTAAACCAACGCTACAACGTGAATTGTTGGTATCTAAACCAACCTCTCCGGGCGAAGCTTTTTCCTTGGCTCGTGTCACAGAAGCACGTTTGGAGGATCAATGGTCGCTTTCTTTCAGCAACAAAGCGAGTAGTAGCACTATGATACCCACAAAGACAACTCAATTTACACCAATGAATGATGATACGGATCATTTGATGCTGCCTAATCCTGTTGAGTCATGCACAACTGTGGAGAAAAAGACAAATATTGAATATCTCAACGTGGGAGAGGCAAGAATAAAAATTCACTATTACAATGGTAATAAAAGAATAGAGAAAGGCGCAGTGATTGATTCTGAATTTAACGATAACAGTCCGGATAAACACATACTTGATGGATCATGTGGGCTGCTTGGAGGAACCCATCACTGCAGTAGTATCAACATTAAGGTAGATCCTCATGTTGTGGGAGACTTGCGACCAAGAATGTTAGCAACACATGCAATCACAAGAGGGGTACAGGAGCAAGCATCAAGACTACAAGAATGTTAGCAACACATGCAATCACATGCAGAAATTTTGATTAGAGGGGTCAAAATTTTAGTGTTGTAATTTTGCATGTCATGATCGAATATTGATACGAAAAAAAATAAAAAATGCAATGGTTGTAAGCAAGTTTTGGTAATTCTTGTCCTATAATATATACCAGGAGGCACAACTCACCATCTATTTTTACTTATATTTTATTTTATTTTTCAATCAATTAATACTATAATGATTTATATAACAAAAATATTAATCTTAAGAAATATTATATAAATGTGAAATACTCTTTTATTAGGACAAATTTATGTTTAAAACTAGATTCTTCAAATGGGACGGGAGTGACATATATACATATAGAAAATAATTTAAGGTTGGGAGGTCAGCTGACCCCACTGACCCCATGTGGATCCGCCCCTGTGGGATGGTTTGTTCAAGAAAATTATGAGCCTAAGGTTCTGCGAGAAAGAAACTTCATAATTGTACTCGACTTTAGTTTGAAAGGAGGTAATCCTTTAGTAGCAATCTGGTCTACACATGAACCACACGGAACTAAACTACAAGTCCATGTTTGGGATCTTGGAATTACAGATTTTGGAGCAACACCTTGAGGACAAGAGAATGTTACACCCACATATAGTGAGCTGGGTAGTGGGAAGCGGACCAGGAGAGCATCGGGTTGGCAGAAGGAGTTCGTAATGGGCTAGGACTCGTCTAACTCGTTTATCTATTTGTTTAGGAATGTCTTTGTGTCATATTAGGAAAATGTCATTGTTTTGGAATTTATCTTGTATTCGACTTGTGATACAAGTTAGGGTTTATTCGGTATTTATACCGCATCATTATGAATGAAGTCATTAAGCTTATGTCAAATCAAAATATATCTGGTCTTCTCTTCTTCTCTTCTTAGGAGCTCGCATCACGCTTGAAGGGGTGCTACTATCGATACAACCTTAAGGGGTCGTATCAATATAATTTTAGGTAATGATTAATAAAAGGATACGTAAAAAGAATAGGGTTAATTGCTTGAAAATGTATCATACTTGTCACTTTTTGTTATTGTTTGTACTGAACTTTTTATTTTCTTATTGTGTGTACTGAACTTTCAAATTTTGATTATTGTGTGTATTTTGTGACCATTTTACCCTTACTTTTTTTTTTCAAATTTCGAAGGGTAAAATGATCATTTTACATGGCTGAATAGTCACAAAATACACACAATACGAAAAAAAAAGTTCAGTACACATTGTAATACCCGGTTGTAATTTCATTTATTATCATTCAGTAATTGTCACTCAGTAATTTTTTCACTCATTAATAATCATTCATCCTTCATATTCATTCCATGTGTTCACTGTTCGGCGTAATTTGAATCGTATATCAGTTATCATTCATCATTCAACCTTGTTTGAGAATCGAGACGAGGATATTATCATTATCAGCATATTTTGGTTGTCTGGGTGTGAAGAGTAGCGCACGCTACATACTCGTTTTAGCGCACGCTAATTGAGTACTAGTAGCGCACGCTAATGTTCAGCATTAGCGCACGCTAGTGTAGTTGAGGCAGACAGTCCAGAAGGCACCGGACTGAATTTAGTTTTAGTAGCCAACGCTATGAATGGAAAATAGTGCACGCTAGTTGTATCCGTAGCCCACGCTATCGGTCTTCATCAGCGCTCGCTAGCGTATTGGAGGCATACAGTCCAGTAGGTACTGGACTGAAATGGGAAATTCTTAGCACACGCTAGAAGTGGATATAGCGTACGCTAGTTGTATTGATAGCGCACGCTAAGCAGTTGTTGTGAGGAAATCCCTCACACTATGCCGCAAGTGGACGGTGTCAACAAGTAATAAAGTGATGAATAAGATATCGTTCACTCGAGGACTGATTTCACTAAGTACCAAAATATAAACGACTCGCAATTTTATTTGAAGAACAATTATATAGGAATTATTTCTAAACTAATTGCAGAAAAATAAATAATAAAAGTAATAATAATAATAATAATAAAAATAATAATAATAATAATAATAATAAGGTTGTAGGATTATGATTTTCACCTCAAACAATCAGGAATGATTTTTATTCAATTCAATTCACTTTTTTTCAATTGATTGTAAGCCAGGAATTCCTAAATTATTCTAAAGCCTCTCCCAAGGTCGATAGAAAACACTACGAATTATTAATTCGATATATCACTATTCGAATTAGATAATTAATAGCTAAAACAGTTCAAGAATTCCCACACTAAATAGGCTTCACAATTCCCATGAGTATATCCCTATCTCACGAAAATCATAATTATTCTCACAAGAACTATGCCTAAATTTCATCTCCCAAATCTATAAAGACATTCAAAACAATTCAACTGTTGGCGAGACAATTAAAAAGCATTAAGAGCAGTAAGAAGAATCCAATTCAATAGAATAACGAATGAATTGAAATAATAATAAATATATCAAACCGTCATGTAATCGGCTACTATCAAAATCCTACTCGAATAGATCTAGGAACTAAGATGCAGAAAAACCGTAGGGATCCGTGGTCTTGTCGTCGCCCACAAATCTCCTCCTTGTGTTCTTCTCTCTATCTATTGATCCACCTCCCAGTTCCTCCCCTCCTTTGTCTTCAGCCCTTAAACCCTTATTTATAACTGTTATCAGCCTTCAAAACGCGTCCGTGTGATTAGATCGAGAACAGGCTCCGAAACGGCAGAGAAACGCGGAAGGCTCAGCCAAAACCTCCTTGTGGGCCGCGGCTCACTTAATCTGTGCCGCGGCCCCTATCCTTCAGTGCTGATGCCTGGGCGCTTTTTTTCCTCCTGGGTCGCGGCTCACTTAAGCTGTGCCGCAGCTCACAGTATAGTCCACTCGGGGCTCGCTGTTTGTCTTCGTGTGCTGCGGCTCACTTGGTTTGTGCCGCGGCTCATGACCAAAAACTGCTGTTTTCGCCCGTTTTTCATCGTTTTGGCTTCCGGACTCTGATTTCCTGCAAAATATATAAGAATAGTGCATTAAAAGCTCATTTATGCAGATTTAGGCTCAAGATGGATATAAAATAATGATAAATAAGCGCATAAAAATTCGCCTAACAAATACCCCCAAACTTGAGCCTTTGCTTGTCCTCAAGCAAAAATTATCAATTTTAACCAAAATGTATTGTGAATAATCATGCAAGTTCGTAGTGCTCAACTTAATCAATACTACCCTGAAAATCTCAAAGAGTAGTACAAGTATCGTAATAGTGAGTAACATCCAGGACACTGATTCCACTAAGTAACCAAATTCAGTCCTGATCAATCGTTTATGAAGAAAATCAAGCTCAAAGATTAGCAAGCATGAATTTAACCAACTGCTAATACAAAGGGTTAGAATAAAGAAGCCAAGTCGCCCAGTATCACAGTCTAATGGCATAAATTCAAGAGTTTCATTGTCAAAATTAAACCTCGGACAGCATTCCCTTATGTATGATCATAATAGAGATTCGATTTAACCACTAGGTTCGGATCTCGAAATATCATCGGGATAATCCTAGGGTAGACTTCCATTCTCATATATTGGGGAACCATTTGACATAAAAGACACTCATGGGGCACATGGATGCTTCTAGTTACTAAGTCCCCCTCTACAAATGAGAAAAAACTCGAATAGCAATTTCCCGCATGTCCGATTCAAGGTCGCTGTTTTACGCGAGAGTAAACAACGGGTCACGCAAATACCCCCGGTTACTAGGGTTCCCATCATTGGTAATGCGATATTTCTAAATTATTAATATATTCAGGGTCGTCGTTTTACGCGAGAGTAAACAACGGGTCACGTGAATACCCCCGGTTACTAGACTTCCCATCATAGAACAACTAATATCTCGACTTTTTGGAAAAACTGTCCGACTCTAAACTCAATCCAAGTGCCAACAAGACTCATATTACTGGACGACTAGCTACGCGAAAAGTTTAACCAAACGTATAAACGGTGATTTGAAAACTCGTATGTCTCCTTTCTTATCTACTAAGATTTCTACAAAAAAAACGATAAAATTTCGGACCTAATTGAATACTCAACAGAAGCAGATATCGCTGATTGCAACTCGACCAAAAGTCAACCATTTCTTCCAAGAGAAATCAGTATCGTAACATCAGTTTTGCACATGGAAGCACGAAAAATTCACGAAAAATTTACGTTTTTGAACAAAATCATCAACAGCATGCAAGGACAATAAAGCAATCGCAATTTATACCCAAGAAAAATTAAGAAAATTATCGCATGCTTCAATTTATTCCACTACACATAACATCATCACTAATAAAACTCATGTGAAAATAAAAGAGATAAGGAAAAGTGAAACTTATTCCAAATGTCTTCTTGAAAGTCAGCACATGTCTGAGTGGAATCGACTGTCAATTCATACTTCAAATAATACTCAACATCACGAGAGACCCCCAAACTCAGTCTCTAGTCATGAAATAACACTAGACATTAAATCAAGAAAGACTAGAATATGAAGAATAATAAATCATTGGGGTTATATAAAAATATTAGAGAAATAAGGGCCAACAAGAATACACGAATCCAAACGAAATAACTAAACAAAGAAAATTAAAAACGAAAAATCAAATAAAAACAACTAACTAGAAAGCAAGTAAAAATGATGGGTTGCCTCCCATCAAGCGCTCTATTTTACGTCTTGAGCACGACGTGGCAAAAAGAATTTAACGTGGCTTCTTTCTAGGGAGATTGCCAAATGCCCCCTTCTTACAATTTATAAGCCTCTTATTCCACAAAGGAGGCTTTGGTTCATGCCCGGTTCCCAAAAATAATGAGTAAGAATAATTATGCGGACAACCAAAAAATGATGGAAGAATAAAATAATTATAAGGCACGAAAAAATAAGTAGAGTTCGAATGGGTAAGTAATAAAGACTTATCATGAGCAACCTCATTAGAACTCGAAGAATCAGCCTCAACAGAATCAAAAGTAATGGGGTCAATCTCTCCCATAATGGATTTAGGAAAAATTATGCGTGGCACCGTTAATAATATTTTTGGCACAAGAGTGTTCACCTTATTAGTCGAAGTCTGATGACAAATTAATGAAATTTCTTTGGAAACATCATCAATGATAACTTCTTCTATATGCTCATCACACTTTATGTAATTATCAGGTGCTGAGGGATCGACCCTAAAACTCAGTATGTCTTTCTTCTCAACCTCCCCCTCAACTTCACTACTAAATAAATGAGCTGGAAAATAACCATAGTGAATCTCAAGACCACGACGTGCACATTCTCGCTCAAGAGGGGTACTATCTGGATTTTCGAGAGTGTCTACACATTGTTCAAGCATGGTCTTTTGTGCTGGGGGAGGGGGCTGACTGACACTATTTGGCAAATTATTAAGGACATTGGGATTTATGAAATGCCAAGGCTCACGATAATCAAAGGAAAACATAATAAAAATAAAGAGACTAAAGAAAACTTCAAATTAAAATTAGAGTCGCTTGGTATTGATATTAGCGAAAAATCAGTCCCCGGCAACGGCGCCAAAAACTTGTTGTGAGGAAATCCCTCACACTATGCCGCAAGTGCACGGTGTCAACAAGTAATAAAGTGATGAATAAGATATCGTTCCCTCGAGGACTGATTTCACTAAGAACCAAAATATAGACGACTCGCAATTTTATTTGAAGAACAATTATATAGGAATTATTTCAAAACTAATTGCAGAAAAATAAATAATAAAAGTAATAATAATAATAATAAGGGTGTAGGATTATGATTTTCACCTCAAACAATCAGGAATGATTTTTATTCAATTCAGTTCACTTTTATTCAATTGATTGTAAGCCAGGAATTCCTAAATTATTCTAAAGCCTTTCCCAAGGTCGATAGAAAATACTACGAATTATTAACTCGATATATCCCTATTCGAATTAGATAATTAATAGCTAAAACAGTTCAAGAATTCCCACACTAAATAGGCTTCACAATTCCCATGAGTATATCCCTATCTCACGAAAATTATGACCATTCTCACAAGAACTATGCCTAAATTTCATCTCCAGAATCCATAAAGACATACAAAACAATTCAACAGTTTGCAATACAATTAAAAAGCATAAAGATCAGAAAGAAGAATCCAATTCAATAGAATAACGAATGAATTGAAATAATAATAAATATATCAAACCGTCATGTAATCGGCTACTATCAAAATCCTACTCGAATAGATCTAGGAACTAAGATGCAGAAAAACCGTAGGGATCCGTGGTCTTGTCGTCGCCCACAAATCTCCTCCTTGTGTTCTTCTCTCTGTCTATCGATCCACGTCCCAGTTCCTCCCCTCCTTTGTCTTCAGGCCTTAAACCCTTATTTATAACTGTTATCAGCCTTCAAAATGCGTCCGTGTGATTAGGTCGAGAACAGGCTCCGAAACGGCGAAGAAACGCGGAAGGCTCAGCCAAAACTGCCCTGTGGGCCGCGACTCACTTAATATGTGCCGCGGCCCCTATCCTTCAGTGCTGATGCCTGGGCGCATTTTTTCCTCCTGGGCCGTGTCTCACTTAAGCTGTGCCGCAGCTCACAGTACAGTCCACTCGGGGATCGCTGGTTGTCTTCGTGTGCCGCGGCTCACTTGGTTTGTGCCGCGGCTCATGACCAAAAACTGCTGTTTTCGCCTGTTTTTTATCGTTTTAGCTTCCGGACTCCGATTTCCTAAAAAACATATAAGAATAGTGCATTAATAGTTCATTTATGCAGATTTAGGCTCAAGATGGATATAAAATAATGATAAATTATCGCATAAAAATATGCCTAACAGCAATCAGTGTAGCGCGCGCTAAGGCTCGATCAGGCAGAGGACAGTAGGTTCTGGACTCCAATATTCTGGACACCAACTATCAGGTAGCGCACGCTAACACAAGGTTAACGTACGCTAAGAAGAGGCGTTATCGCACGCTACCAAGGTACGTAGCGCACGCTAACGATATAGGCAGTGATTACTGGGCTACCCGGTGAACCCGCTAGGGCACGCTAAGCACAGGAGCTAGCACGCGCTAAGTTGGGTTTACTATATATTGGACAGTTTAGTCCCATTTCGTCATTTCTTCATCTCTTTTACTCATCCGGGCGATTTTGGGCGACTTTGGACGATTTGTGAAGATCTTTTCGAGCTGCAATCATCTAGCATCATCTTCAAGCTCCTAGTTCAGATTAATCAACATTTAATTCTCTCCAACACACCAAATCAAGGTAAACATTTCTTGAATCTAGAATTTCGGGATTTGAGTATTTTTCTTCCGATCTCTTCAAGTTAGCTTGATATTATGTTGGAATATGATGAATATGGATTATCTACCTTGGATACATATGATTCCTACAGATTTGTTGGTATTTTTCGGAATTATTGAGTATTTTGGGAATTATTCAAGAACCCTTGATGGTTGACTTTGGTAATTTTGGGGGTTTCCGATTTGATGTTGTCGTAATCTCGAGTTGTGCATTCCTATTGGATTATTGATGTCATTGAAGATATTTTGTTGGATTTAATCACTCGTTGGGAGTTTGGTGTTAGATATATTTGAGTTTAGTCGTAAAAAATTGGGGGCTGTTTACAACGTATTTGTTAGAATCTCCCATTGAGTTTAGATATTGTTGTATCGACTTTTGAGTTGGTTGTGATCATGCTTGATTCGTATATTAAGAGAATTATTGGTAATTGTGTTATTCAAGGTTGTTCGAGCGACCGATAATTCCACTTAGGATGTTTGTTCGAGGAAGGGCTTTTCTTCACCGGTATTTGTGTGAGTTAATTCCTACTCGGTTAAAAGGATACTCATTCCTTTCGTTGTTGTTCATTCATACATATAATTTATTCATAGTATATCAATCATGTTGAGACTTCTAATTATCAAACTAATCATTCAATCCGCGAGGAACAACAGTTCCAATCATTTCATTTGAAGCTATCACTCATTGCGTCGTTATTTCACCTCGGTGAGTCATTGTTGACCCTTATCGGATTCTATTCATTGTTCTTCATCATGGTCGCTCTTGTTCTTGTGACCTTCCGGGATTGTATTGCGCTCCGGGTGTTATATGTGTGGAATTTTTAGTCGGGCACATTAAGGTCATTGTGTTTGTAGGGATCTGGACACATTGGACTATGCACATGGTAATGTGCCTCCGTGAGACTAATAAGGCCAAGTTTTGTGGGTGTTTATGCTGGACGCCGGGCACTCGGCAGGATTGTGCACTTGCACATACCATTCGTTGCGTACTATGACGCCTATCATTCAACTCGATTTCATAACTCATTCATGTGATTATTGTAAATTGTTCAACTCTTGAGGATTGTTGTTCTGTGTAACTGACCCCATTAGGGGATGTTGTTTTCAGGTCATGGCAAGGCAAAGGCACGGGAAGAGAACATTGATGGCGATGAGTTCCAGTGGTACTAGTAGGGGGCCCTAGTTCTTTCAGTTGTTCATGTTTCTTCATTTGTATTTCTGCTGGAGTTCCGTTTGGATTTTATTTTATTCAGTGTTGTATATTTTATCTTCATATGAAATATACACGTATTCTGTATTTCCTGGGTGTGTTGTACTTGAAACTCCTCATCGGAGTAATTGAATGATATAATGTGGTTCAGTACTACAATTATATTATTTAATTCATTAATACTCATTCACTTGGTGGGTCCACGACACCGTAATATCCGCCTTGTTTGGGGTGTTACAGAGTTGGTATCGGAGCGTGGTTTTGAATACTACTATCCGAGTCATGTCTCATTGAAATCATTGTTCATCGACTAGTATCATTGGACTTTCGAGTCACGTGTGACTGTCTGCGCCAAGCCCCTCATACCAAAGAAACGGTAAGATTTCTTACGCCATAGTATAATTTCTGGCAATAAGAATCACTCGTTCATCATTCATCAGTCAACAATCCTCAATCATCATTTTCATTTTGATCATGTCGATCATGTTAACTCATTAATCACTCAGTCAATCTCATTGCTCAGTTGTTGATTTTGTGGATCGTATTATCAGTCTTGTTAACTTGTTCAAGATAATCATTTCAAGAATTTCATCAGATAATCATGTTACCTCATTTGATCCTTCGTGTAATCATTGCGTTAGAGCACGTATGCTCATTATTTCATTTCATAACATAATCATAATGCGGTATTCATGCGAGATCTATAATTACCATGTTACTTTCGTACTTAAGTATGGAGAGAACTGCCAGAGGACGCAGTGGAAGAGGCCGCAGTGCGGTCCGAAACCCGGGAGCTCGAGTGAATACCCAAGCGAACGCGAGGAATAATATCAATTCAACAAGCAGTGACGCTGCCACTCATTCACCTGGAGATAATCATTCACTGTCAGGGATACAGCTCAATCAGAAGGTGTCTGGGTTGACCCACTCGCTTTTATGCAGTGCATGATGGCCCAAATGAATCAGATGGCACGTCTGATGGAGACGATGCAGAACTCAACCGCACAGAATCAACAGGCTCCTCCACCGCCACCTCAGAGGCAAGAGAGGAGTGTGAGCAGTATCATTGGCGACATCTCTCGCACCACCTACTTTTGAGGGCTCATCTGAGCCGGCGGATATTATTCACTAGCTTGAGCATTTCGAGAAACGATTTGCTATGGTGGAGTGTCCCGAAGGGCACAAAGTTTCAGTTGCGGCTTACTATCTGGGTAAGAGCGCTCACTCTTGGTGGCTATCTTTGAAGCCCACCGACGGATCTTGCACTTGGGACCAGTTCAAGACTCTCATGATGGAAAGGTATTATCTGGCCCCACTTAGGGAGGCCAAGTTATCGGAGTTACTCACCCCGACCCCTCGGCGGAAGATGATGTTCTCGCCATCGCCGAGAAGTTTCAGACCTACTTCCATTCGCCTCATCCATTATCCACTCCGAGGCGGATAAGATCAAGTATTTTAGTAAGAGGTTGAAACCTCGTATGTGGATGCAGTTGCTTAATCATCATTGCACCACCCTGGACGAATTCATCAAGAAAGCTCTTACTTATGAGCTTACTCCGAAGAAAATTGCTAAGCATCAAACTTCATCTTCTGGCAAGAAATCGAAGAATCGTAATTGGCCCAAAGGGAGTCAGGCAACCTTCAAGAAGCCTCGTGCGGGCTCTACTTTTTCTGGGCGACCTCCTATGGCGCCTAAACCTGCAGAATCTCAATCCCGAGCGGCCAGTTCGGCCATCACCTGTACAACTATGGTGAACAGGGTCATTTCAACACTAAGTGTCCGAGGCAGACTATCACGTGTAACAATTGTGGGATTGCTGGTCATAAGGCCCATTTTTGCCGAAGAGACTCCAAGACTACTTTGACGGTATCTCGTGCCCCGAAACAATCGGTTCAAAATCAAGCCACTCAGTCCACATCGTTCAAGACGACGGGAGCAAATAAAGGCGGAGCCCACAGCTATCAGACAAGAGTATCCGGTTCTGGGGCTGGCAAGCCCCGACTTTACGAGATGAAAAGGATCGACGATCCGGAGGCCCAAATGATATCGTGTACACTCGAAATTCTATCTCAACATGTGTGTACCCTTTTTGATACTGGCGTATCACATTCATTCATTTCTGAATCATGTTTGAGTAGATTACACCTGGGTAGTGCTACTAGTTTCGAACCTTATGTCATCGGCCTACCAGACGGTAGAAGAATTATCGGGATTCGTGAAGTTAAGAATTTTCCGATTCAGCTTAATGGCCGTAAATGGTGGCGCACCTAATCGTGGTGGACTAACCTAAGGACGATGTAATTTTGGGTATTGATTGGATGGATCGTCATGATGCCATACTTAGTGTCCGTAAGCGTATGGTCATGATCATTTCAGACGATGGATTCGAGTGTGTATTTCAGGGGGATAACCCCAACCGTTCTGGAAGAGTTATTAATATGATGAAAGCAGTGAAGTTACTCAATCGGGGGTGTGTAGGTTATTGGTGCTATATGACCAAGACCGAGAAATCATCGATGATGTTGGTAGATGTTCCTGTAGTGAGAGAATATGCCGATGTATTTCCGAGACGAGTTGCCTGGTTTACCTCCACAGAGAGATGTGGAATTCACGATAGAGTTGGAGCCTAGTACATGCCCCATATCGAAAGCACCATAACGTATGGCCCCGACCGAAATGCGAAATCAAGAATCAATTGGAGGAATTGACCGAGGAAGGTTATATCCGACCGAGTGTATCTCTGTGGGGAGCACCAGTGTTATTTGTCAAGAAGAAAGATGGTTCTTTTCTCTTGTGCATTGATTACTGGAAGTTGAACAGGGTGACGATCAAAAATAAATATCCCCTACCCCGCATCGATGATCTCTTAGAACAACTTCAGGGAGCTTCAGTATTTTCCAAGATTGACTTGAGATCTGGGTATCATCAGTTATGAATTTGAGAGTCAGATATTGCAAGAATGGCGTTTCGAACGCACTATGGGCACTATGAGTTTGTAGTAATGCCGTTTGGGTTAACTAATGCACCTGCGGTATTCATGGAGTTAATGAAACGAGTTTTCGTCGACTATTTGGATCAGTTTGTGGTGGTTTTCATAGATGACATTTTGATTTATTCCCGTAACCGAGAGGAGCACGAACTTCACCTTCATCAGGTCCTCAACGTGTTGAGACGAGAGCAACTCTATGGAAAATTTTCCAAATGTGAGTTCTGGATGTCCGAGGTGACGTTTCTCAGACATGTGATTTCATCAAACGGAGTACGTGTCTATCCTCAGAAGACAGAGGCTACCCTGGATTGGCAGCCTCTGAAGAATGTTAAGGACCAAAGTTTTCTCGGATTAGCAGACTGTTACTGGCGATTTGTGGAAGGGTTTTCTAAAATCGCTCAACCTATGACAAATCTTTTGCAGAAGGATAAGAAATAAACGTCGTCTGACGTGTGTCAGCAGAGTTTTGAGGAACTTAAGAGCCGTTTAATTTCAGCGCCAGTCCTTTCCTTACCACAAGGGACGGAAGGATTCGTGGTTTATAATGACGCGTCCGGACAAGGTATCAGATGTGTATTAATGAAGAACGGGAAAGTAATTTCTTATGCTTCGCGGCAACTCAGACCTTATGAGGTTAATTATCCGACCCACAACCTGGAGCTAGCAGCCGTGGTATTCGCGTTGAAGATTTGACGTTATTATCTTTATGGCGTCACTTGTCAGATTTTCACTAATCATAAGAGTTTGAAGTATATATTTACTCAGAAGGAGTTGAATATGCGACAGAGACGGTGGTTAGAACTGATTAAGGATTATGATATTGAGATTCAATACCACCCGGGTAAGGCAAACATTGTCGCCAATGCCTTGAGTCTTAAGTCCGTTCAGGAGCAAATGCTTGCTCGTTTGGCTGTTCAAAAGGAACTTCAACAGGAATTCCTAAGACCCGAGATCGATGTCTGGTTACAGTGTGTACAAGGGAAACTTTGCATGCTAGAGATTTCATTGCCACTTGAGGAAGCGATCAGAGTGAATCAGGGTTCAGACCCATTTTTGTTGGGCATTCGAGATGATATGGCTAAGGGGAAAGCCCCTAGAATTGTGGTCCATGAGGATGGACTTTTGAGATTTATGAACCGGTTATGCATTCCGAAGATGCCGAGTTGAAAAACTCAATTTTGAGAGAATCTCATGCTACCCTCCTTATTACATTCATCCGGGTCTAGCAAAATGTACAAGGACTTGAAACAAAATTATTGGTGGAGCAATATGAAACGAGAAGTTGCATAATTTGTTTCAAGATGTTCGACCTGTCAGCAAGTCAAGATAGAACATCAGTGTCCAGCGGGTATGCTGAAACCGCTCCCTATTCCAGAATGGAAGTGGGAGGATATTACAATGGACTTCATCACGAGTTTGCCGACGAGTCGTCGTGGCATGAATATAATTTGGGTAATTATGGACCGTTTAACTAAGTCAACTCATTTCCTTGAGATTAAGGATACGTGGGGTCCTAAGTAACTGGCCCAGTTATTCATTAAAGATATCGTGAGATTGCACGGTATTCCTAAGAGTATCGTTTCTGATCGTGACGGGCGATTCGTGTAGCATTTTTGGAAATCCGTTCATCGTGCCATGGGAACTCAGCTAAATCCCAGCATAGCTTTTCATCCTCAGTTCGACGGACAAACTGAGTGAACTATTCAGACGTTAGAGGACATGTTGAGGGCATATGTTCTCAATTGGAAAAATGATTGGGAAGCCCAACTACCGTTGATTGAGTTCACGTACAATAGATTTTTCAAGAGCACAGACAGCTAACATAGTACATAACACAAATGCTTGACCACTAGTTACTTACATATACAATGTCTTGAGAAAATCTATACTGTAAATTGTGAAGAACTGAAGGCTCGTTCAAGTAGCTAAGTTCTATAAGATCATCCACCCCCTCAAGAATGTCTGGATTGGTGGGTAAGAGACAACAAAATCAGAAGGACAAAAGAAGAACGTTTTCAATTCAACTAGCATGATTCTTCTATCAGAATGACAACATTTTTCAAATATGCTAGTGTGGAGATTTAACAACAGTAAATCAAAAAGATTTAAAATTGGGCCATCTCTTTTAGTCCGAAATCTCAACCACTGGCCGCCAAGTTCCTTTACTGGTACAGAAAAATTTCACACAAGCACACTTCATTAAACCAACTATTTCCAGAATTCACATAACACATGAAACCCATTTTCTTTTGGAATTTAAAATCGGAACAGTTAGAAAACGAACCTGAAATGTGTTATTTCAGTCGCGACAAAACCCAACCCTCCGTCTCACTGACACCTTCAGTCGCATCCACGGATAGTCGCCGTCGAAGCTTATCGGATACCTTGGCTTCCACCTTTTTTCCACCGGTAGTCGGATCTGGAATTTCGGATTTCTAAACCAGGCCCTTGAATCGGGCTCCTGTCGCTCCGATTTACTCCAATTAAGGACATGTACGCTGCCGAGTCGAGTGGGCGGTGGTCACACCGGAGATAGAACGCTCGGAAGCATTTTTGAGAGAGAGAGAGAGATAGAACGACGAGAGAGATAACAGAAAGGGGGCGACGAGAAGAGAGAGTGAGTGTGAGATGAGAAGACTTTTTCATCGGGATAATGATTTAACATCTTTTTTTATTTCTCGTTTAAATTATTGATATCTTTGTGTCAATATATTTTGACACATTTATATTAAAATCAGAAAATAGATCAAATCTCGTAAGTTACTGACACTTTTGATAAAGGGTCAGAACAAAAGTGTCAGTAAAACATATTTTTGTAGTAGTGAGGCTTTGAAAGCTTAACAATACCTCATGGCTTACGTCTACTACAGCCTGCTAAATATAACTATATGACTAGTTTGCTGTTTTTATTTGACCCTGAAGGATGCTGCAGTGTTGTTATCAAGCTAGCCCACCATTCAATGTTCAAACCCAGCTTCTATATTTGATCTGGCTGCTACTTCTTATTTTTGTGTAGCTGTTGCATGCATGCACCTACCATATTTCCAGGAAAGTTTATTGCTGCTCTTTGTCTTCATGCACTTATTCAACATTATACTGCCAACCAAATGTTTAATTTTTATTTATTCCAGAGAGTTTGAATTCTAACAAAGCTTCTCCAATTCATTACCACTTTATATGTGTGTCGATTTAGAAAACAAGAATATGCTAGCTTTCATAAGTGTTAAGCATGTTAAAGATTTCTACCACACAATCTTAAACATAACACTAATCTTGGTCATTTATGCATGTAAGGTTTCAATGTATATATATATTTGTAGGTCGAATGAAAAAAAAAAAAAAAAAAGAATACCCAGTAACACATTTTGAAAACTCCTTTAGTTTGTCATAACTAAGCGTATAACATGCAAGTTTAAGTTCAAACAAGATTGTAACAAGTTTTGAAGTGTGTTTGATGCATACAATGGAGTGGGGGGGGGGTGAAGAGGTGGTCGAATGAGTGTTATCATTGTAAGGGTTATCCCAACCGGGTCGCCTGAAGTGGTGCATACTATCAATACAACTTTAATCGGGTTGTTTCAATTAATGTTACACCCACGGATAGTGAGCTGGGTAGTGGGAAGCGGACCAGGAGAGCACCGGGTTGGCAGGAAGAGTACGTAATGGGCTAGGACTCGTCTAACTCGTTTATCTATTTGTTTAGGAATGTCTTTGTGTCATATTAGGAAAGTGTCATTGTTTTGGAATTATGTTGTATTTGACTTGTGATACAAGTTAGGGTTTATTTGGTATTTATACCGCGTCATTATGAATGAAGTCATTAAGCTTTTGTCAAATAAAAATATCACTCTGTGTGTGAGGTGTGGCCGCCGCAGCTTCCACCTACAGAAGAGCCGCTGCTCTGCGTGTGCTTACCCGGCGGCTCGCAAGAGGACATACAACTGGAGTGTGAAGGCCATTTGGCGTCTCTTCTTCTCTTCTTAGCAGCTCGCATCACGCTTGATGGGGTGCTACTATCGATACAACCTTAACGGGTCGTATTAACTGGTGCTTTCATTGAGAGCCGAACGATTCTAGGGTTAAAAAAAAAGAGGTACTGTTCATCGGTACTGTCCACACGTACTGTTCATCGAGGGAATTACTGTTCATCTTGGAGTATCGTTCATCGCCAGAATTTACTGTTCTTTCCGGAGTAATGTTCATTATTAACCGGGTACTTTTTCATTGTTGATGGACGAACCAGCTCTCCGTATGCTCGACGCATTATACGCTAAGCTACATATTCAGCTTGCTGCATTACAGGTGGAGTTACAGTCTATTAAAGGATTAAGGCACAACCGACATGGGGCAGGCGGCAATCCAGGGATACCGTGGTCCATATGTTTGGAGGATCCCAAGTTTAATGGTACTGATCCTGAGAGTTGGATCGTTGCTATTCATGAGTATTTTGATCTTCTGGGAACAGCGGCTGAACAACGACTCAAGGTCGTCTGTTTTAATCTGGAAGGAGACGCAGCCGAATGGTTTCGTTGGATGTCACGCAATAAGCTGATCAACAGCTGGGAGGGATTTTTGGAGAGTGTTCATAATCGCTTTGGACCTTGTAAGTATGGGGATCCGCAAGGCGCTCTTTCTAAGTTGTTGCAAATGGGGACAGTGGCACAATATTAAAGCGAGTTTGAGAAGCTTATAAATCGGGTAACGGGAATATCCGACACCCTATTGATCTCGTTTTATATCTGGGGTGTTAAACCAACGCTACAACGTGAATTGTTGGTATCTAAACCAACCTCTCCGGGCGAAGCTTTTTCCTTGGCTCGTGTCACAGAAGCACGTTTGGAGGATCAATGGTCGCTTTCTTTCAGCAACAAAGCGAGTAGTAGCACTATGATACCCACAAAGACAACTCAATTTACACCAATGAATGATGATACGGATCATTTGATGCTGCCTAATCCTGTTGAGTCATGCACAACTGTGGAGAAAAAGACAAATATTGAATATCTCAACGTGGGAGAGGCAAGAATAAAAATTCACTATTACAATGGTAATAAAAGAATAGAGAAAGGCGCAGTGATTGATTCTGAATTTAACGATAACAGTCCGGATAAACACATACTTGATGGATCATGTGGGCTGCTTGGAGGAACCCATCACTGCAGTAGTATCAACATTAAGGTAGATCCTCATGTTGTGGGAGACTTGCGACCAAGAATGTTAGCAACACATGCAATCACAAGAGGGGTACAGGAGCAAGCATCAAGACTACAAGAATGTTAGCAACACATGCAATCACATGCAGAAATTTTGATTAGAGGGGTCAAAATTTTAGTGTTGTAATTTTGCATGTCATGATCGAATATTGATACGAAAAAAAATAAAAAATGCAATGGTTGTAAGCAAGTTTTGGTAATTCTTGTCCTATAATATATACCAGGAGGCACAACTCACCATCTATTTTTACTTATATTTTATTTTATTTTTCAATCAATTAATACTATAATGATTTATATAACAAAAATATTAATCTTAAGAAATATTATATAAATGTGAAATACTCTTTTATTAGGACAAATTTATGTTTAAAACTAGATTCTTCAAATGGGACGGGAGTGACATATATACATATAGAAAATAATTTAAGGTTGGGAGGTCAGCTGACCCCACTGACCCCATGTGGATCCGCCCCTGTGGGATGGTTTGTTCAAGAAAATTATGAGCCTAAGGTTCTGCGAGAAAGAAACTTCATAATTGTACTCGACTTTAGTTTGAAAGGAGGTAATCCTTTAGTAGCAATCTGGTCTACACATGAACCACACGGAACTAAACTACAAGTCCATGTTTGGGATCTTGGAATTACAGATTTTGGAGCAACACCTTGAGGACAAGAGAATGTTACACCCACATATAGTGAGCTGGGTAGTGGGAAGCGGACCAGGAGAGCATCGGGTTGGCAGAAGGAGTTCGTAATGGGCTAGGACTCGTCTAACTCGTTTATCTATTTGTTTAGGAATGTCTTTGTGTCATATTAGGAAAATGTCATTGTTTTGGAATTTATCTTGTATTCGACTTGTGATACAAGTTAGGGTTTATTCGGTATTTATACCGCATCATTATGAATGAAGTCATTAAGCTTATGTCAAATCAAAATATATCTGGTCTTCTCTTCTTCTCTTCTTAGGAGCTCGCATCACGCTTGAAGGGGTGCTACTATCGATACAACCTTAAGGGGTCGTATCAATATAATTTTAGGTAATGATTAATAAAAGGATACGTAAAAAGAATAGGGTTAATTGCTTGAAAATGTATCATACTTGTCACTTTTTGTTATTGTTTGTACTGAACTTTTTATTTTCTTATTGTGTGTACTGAACTTTCAAATTTTGATTATTGTGTGTATTTTGTGACCATTTTACCCTTACTTTTTTTTTTTCAAATTTCGAAGGGTAAAATGATCATTTTACATGGCTGAATAGTCACAAAATACACACAATAAGAAAAAAAAAGTTCAGTACACATTGTAATACCCGGTTGTAATTTCATTTATTATCATTCAGTAATTGTCACTCAGTAATTTTTTCACTCATTAATAATCATTCATCCTTCATATTCATTCCATGTGTTCACTGTTCGGCGTAATTTGAATCGTATATCAGTTATCATTCATCATTCAACCTTGTTTGAGAATCGAGACGAGGATATTATCATTATCAGCATATTTTGGTTGTCTGGGTGTGAAGAGTAGCGCACGCTACATACTCGTTTTAGCGCACGCTAATTGAGTACTAGTAGCGCACGCTAATGTTCAGCATTAGCGCACGCTAGTGTAGTTGAGGCAGACAGTCCAGAAGGCACCGGACTGAATTTAGTTTTAGTAGCCAACGCTATGAATGGAAAATAGTGCACGCTAGTTGTATCCGTAGCCCACGCTATCGGTCTTCATCAGCGCTCGCTAGCGTATTGGAGGCATACAGTCCAGTAGGTACTGGACTGAAATGGGAAATTCTTAGCACACGCTAGAAGTGGATATAGCGTACGCTAGTTGTATTGATAGCGCACGCTAAGCAGTTGTTGTGAGGAAATCCCTCACACTATGCCGCAAGTGGACGGTGTCAACAAGTAATAAAGTGATGAATAAGATATCGTTCACTCGAGGACTGATTTCACTAAGTACCAAAATATAAACGACTCGCAATTTTATTTGAAGAACAATTATATAGGAATTATTTCTAAACTAATTGCAGAAAAATAAATAATAAAAGTAATAATAATAATAATAATAATAAAAATAATAATAATAATAATAATAATAATAATAAGGTTGTAGGATTATGATTTTCACCTCAAACAATCAGGAATGATTTTTATTCAATTCAATTCACTTTTTTTCAATTGATTGTAAGCCAGGAATTCCTAAATTATTCTAAAGCCTCTCCCAAGGTCGATAGAAAACACTACGAATTATTAATTCGATATATCACTATTCGAATTAGATAATTAATAGCTAAAACAGTTCAAGAATTCCCACACTAAATAGGCTTCACAATTCCCATGAGTATATCCCTATCTCACGAAAATCATAATTATTCTCACAAGAACTATGCCTAAATTTCATCTCCCAAATCTATAAAGACATTCAAAACAATTCAACTGTTGGCCAGACAATTAAAAAGCATTAAGAGCAGTAAGAAGAATCCAATTCAATAGAATAACGAATGAATTGAAATAATAATAAATATATCAAACCGTCATGTAATCGGCTACTATCAAAATCCTACTCGAATAGATCTAGGAACTAAGATGCAGAAAAACCGTAGGGATCCGTGGTCTTGTCGTCGCCCACAAATCTCCTCCTTGTGTTCTTCTCTCTATCTATTGATCCACCTCCCAGTTCCTCCCCTCCTTTGTCTTCAGCCCTTAAACCCTTATTTATAACTGTTATCAGCCTTCAAAACGCGTCCGTGTGATTAGATCGAGAACAGGCTCCGAAACGGCAGAGAAACGCGGAAGGCTCAGCCAAAACCTCCTTGTGGGCCGCGGCTCACTTAATCTGTGCCGCGGCCCCTATCCTTCAGTGCTGATGCCTGGGCGCTTTTTTTCCTCCTGGGTCGCGGCTCACTTAAGCTGTGCCGCAGCTCACAGTATAGTCCACTCGGGGCTCGCTGTTTGTCTTCGTGTGCTGCGGCTCACTTGGTTTGTGTCGCGGCTCATGACCAAAAACTGCTGTTTTCGCCCGTTTTTCATCGTTTTGGCTTCCGGACTCTGATTTCCTGCAAAATATATAAGAATAGTGCATTAAAAGCTCATTTATGCAGATTTAGGCTCAAGATGGATATAAAATAATGATAAATAAGCGCATAAAAATTCGCCTAACAAATACCCCCAAACTTGAGCCTTTGCTTGTCCTCAAGCAAAAATTATCAATTTTAACCAAAATGTATTGTGAATAATCATGCAAGTTCGTAGTGCTCAACTTAATCAATACTACCCTGAAAATCTCAAAGAGTAGTACAAGTATCGTAATAGTGAGTAACATCCAGGACACTGATTCCACTAAGTAACCAAATTCAGTCCTGATCAATCGTTTATGAAGAAAATCAAGCTCAAAGATTAGCAAGCATGAATTTAACCAACTGCTAATACAAAGGGTTAGAATAAAGAAGCCAAGTCGCCCAGTATCACAGTCTAATGGCATAAATTCAAGAGTTTCATTGTCAAAATTAAACCTCGGACAGCATTCCCTTATGTATGATCATAATAGAGATTCGATTTAACCACTAGGTTCGGATCTCGAAATATCATCGGGATAATCCTAGGGTAGACTTCCATTCTCATATATTGGGGAACCATTTGACATAAAAGACACTCATGGGGCACATGGATGCTTCTAGTTACTAAGTCCCCCTCTACAGCGGAGAAAAAACTCGAATAGCAATTTCCCGCATGTCCGATTCAAGGTCGCTGTTTTACGCGAGAGTAAACAACGGGTCACGCAAATACCCCCGGTTACTAGGGTTCCCATCATTGGTAATGCGATATTTCTAAATTATTAATATATTCAGGGTCGTCGTTTTACGCGAGAGTAAACAACGGGTCACGTGAATACCCCCGGTTACTAGACTTCCCATCATAGAACAACTAATATCTCGACTTTTTGGAAAAACTGTCCGACTCTAAACTCAATCCAAGTGCCAACAAGACTCATATTACTGGACGACTAGCTACGCGAAAAGTTTAACCAAACGTATAAACGGTTATTTGAAAACTCGTATGTCTCCTTTCTTATCTACTAAGATTTCTACAAAAAAAACGATAAAATTTCGGACCTAATTGAATACTCAACAGAAGCAGATATCGCTGATTGCAACTCGACCAAAAGTCAACCATTTCTTCCAAGAGAAATCAGTATCGTAACATCAGTTTTGCACATGGAAGCACGAAAAATTCACGAAAAATTTACGTTTTTGAACAAAATCATCAACAGCATGCAAGGACAATAAAGCAATCGCAATTTATACCCAAGAAAAATTAAGAAAATTATCGCATGCTTCAATTTATTCCACTACACATAACATCATCACTAATAAAACTCATGTGAAAATAAAAGAGATAAGGAAAAGTGAAACTTATTCCAAATGTCTTCTTGAAAGTCAGCACATGTCTGAGTGGAATCGACTGTCAATTCATACTTCAAATAATACTCAACATCACGAGAGACCCCCAAACTCAGTCTCTAGTCATGAAATAACACTAGACATTAAATCAAGAAAGACTAGAATATGAAGAATAATAAATCATTGGGGTTATATAAAAATATTAGAGAAATAAGGGCCAACAAGAATACACGAATCCAAACGAAATAACTAAACAAAGAAAATTAAAAACGAAAAATCAAATAAAAACAACTAACTAGAAAGCAAGTAAAAATGATGGGTTGCCTCCCATCAAGCGCTCTATTTTACGTCTTGAGCACGACGTGGCAAAAAGAATTTAACGTGGCTTCTTTCTAGGGAGATTGCCAAATGCCCCCTTCTTACAATTTATAAGCCTCTTATTCCACAAAGGAGGCTTTGGTTCATGCCCGGTTGCCAAAAATAATGAGTAAGAATAATTATGCGGACAACCAAAAAATGATGGAAGAATAAAATAATTATAAGGCACGAAAAAATAAGTAGAGTTCGAATGGGTAAGTAATAAAGACTTATCATGAGCAACCTCATTAGAACTCGAAGAATCAGCCTCAACAGAATCAAAAGTAATGGGGTCAATCTCTCCCATAATGGATTTAGGAAAAATTATGCGTGGCACCGTTAATAATATTTTTGGCACAAGAGTGTTCACCTTATTAGTCGAAGTCTGATGACAAATTAATGAAATTTCTTTGGAAACATCATCAATGATAACTTCTTCTATATGCTCATCACACTTTATGTAATTATCAGGTGCTGAGGGATCGACCCTAAAACTCAGTATGTCTTTCTTCTCAACCTCCCCCTCAACTTCACTACTAAATAAATGAGCTGGAAAATAACCATAGTGAATCTCAAGACCACGACGTGCACATTCTCGCTCAAGAGGGGTACTATCTGGATTTTCGAGAGTGTCTACACATTGTTCAAGCATGGTCTTTTGTGCTGGGGGAGGGGGCTGACTGACACTATTTGGCAAATTATTAAGGACATTGGGATTTATGAAATGCCAAGGCTCACGATAATCAAAGGAAAACATAATAAAAATAAAGAGACTAAAGAAAACTTCAAATTAAAATTAGAGTCGCTTGGTATTGATATTAGCGAAAAATCAGTCCCCGGCAACGGCGCCAAAAACTTGTTGTGAGGAAATCCCTCACATTATGCCGCAAGTGCACGGTGTCAACAAGTAATAAAGTGATGAATAAGATATCGTTCCCTCGAGGAATGATTTCACTAAGAACCAAAATATAGACGACTCGCAATTTTATTTGAAGAACAATTATATAGGAATTATTTCAAAACTAATTGCAGAAAAATAAATAATAAAAGTAATAATAATAATAATAAGGGTGTAGGATTATGATTTTCACCTCAAACAATCAGGAATGATTTTTATTCAATTCAATTCACTTTTATTCAATTGATTGTAAGCCAGGAATTCCTAAATTATTCTAAAGCCTTTCCCAAGGTCGATAGAAAATACTACGAATTATTAACTCGATATATCCCTATTCGAATTAGATAATTAATAGCTAAAACAGTTCAAGAATTCCCACACTAAATAGGCTTCACAATTCCCATGAGTATATCCCTATCTCACGAAAATTATGACCATTCTCACAAGAACTATGCCTAAATTTCATCTCCAGAATCCATAAAGACATTCAAAACAATTCAACTGTTGGCCAGACAATTAAAAAGCATTAAGAGCAGTAAGAAGAATCCAATTCAATAGAATAACGAATGAATTGAAATAATAATAAATATATCAAACCGTCATGTAATCGGCTACTATCAAAATCCTACTCGAATAGATCTAGGAACTAAGATGCAGAAAAACCGTAGGGATCCGTGGTCTTGTCGTCGCCCACAAATCTCCTCCTTGTGTTCTTCTCTCTGTCTATCGATCCACGTCCCAGTTCCTCCCCTCCTTTCTCTTCAGGCCTTAAACCCTTATTTATAACTGTTATCAGCCTTCAAAATGCGTCCGTGTGATTAGGTCGAGAACAGGCTCCGAAACGGCGAAGAAACGCGGAAGGCTCAGCCAAAACTGCCCTGTGGGCCGCGACTCACTTAATATGTGCCGCGGCCCCTATCCTTCAATCTTGATGCACAGGCGCATTTTTTCCTCTGGGCCGTGTCTCACTTAAGCCGTGCGGCTCACGGTCTGATCCACTCGGGATCGCCGGTTGTCTTCGTGTCCGCGGCTCACTTGGTTTGTCTGCGGCTCATGACCAAAAGCTACTTTATTTACTTTGCTTTTATCGTTTTAGCTTCCGGACTCCGATTTCCTAAAAAACATATAAGAATAGTGCATTAATAGTTCATTTATGCAGATTTAGGCTCAAGATGGATATAAAATAATGATAAATTATCGCATAAAAATATGCCTAACAGCAATCAGTGTAGCGCGCGCTAAGGCTCGATCAGGCAGAGGACAGTAGGTTCTGGACTCCAATATTCTGGACACCAACTATCAGGTAGCGCACGCTAACACAAGGTTAACGTACGCTAAAAAGAGGCGTTATCGCACGCTACCAAGGTACGTAGCGCACGCTAACGATATAGGCAGTGATTACTGGGCTACCCGGTGAACCCGCTAGGGCACGCTAAGCACAGGAGCTAGCACGCGCTAAGTTGGGTTTACTATATATTGGACAGTTTAGTCCCATTTCGTCATTTCTTCATCTCTTTTACTCATCCGGGCGATTTTGGGCGACTTTGGACGATTTGTGAAGATCTTTTCGAGCTGCAATCATCTAGCATCATCTTCAAGCTCCTAGTTCAGATTAATCAACATTTAATTCTCTCCAACACACCAAATCAAGGTAAACATTTCTTGAATCTAGAATTTCGGGATTTGAGTATTTTTCTTCCGATCTCTTCAAGTTAGCTTGATATTATGTTGGAATATGATGAATATGGATTATCTACCTTGGATACATATGATTCCTACAGATTTGTTGGTATTTTTCGGAATTATTGAGTATTTTGGGAATTATTCAAGAACCCTTGATGGTTGACTTTGGTAATTTTGGGGGTTTCCGATTTGATGTTGTCGTAATCTCGAGTTGTGCATTCCTATTGGATTATTGATGTCATTGAAGATGTTTTGTTGGATTTAATCACTCGTTGGGAGTTTGGTGTTAGATATATTTGAGTTTAGTCGTAAAAAATTGGGGGCTGTTTACAACGTATTTGTTAGAATGTCCCATTGAGTTTAGATATTGTTGTATCGACTTTTGAGTTGGTTGTGATCATGCTTGATTCGTATATTAAGAGAATTATTGGTAATTGTGTTATTCAAGGTTGTTCGAGCGACCGATAATTCCACTTAGGATGTTTGTTCGAGGAAGGACTTTTCTTCACCGGTATTTGTGTGAGTTAATTCCTACTCGGTTAAAAGGATACTCATTCCTTTCGTTGTTGTTCATTCATACATATAATTTATTCATAGTATATCAATCATGTTGAGACTTCTAATTATCAAACTAATCATTCAATCCGCGAGGAACAACAGTTCCAATCATTTCATTTGAAGCTATCACTCATTGCGTCGTTATTTCACCTCGGTGAGTCATTGTTGACCCTTATCGGATTCTATTCATTGTTCTTCATCATGGTCGCTCTTGTTCTTGTGACCTTCCGGGATTGTATTGCGCTCCGGGTGTTATATGTGTGGAATTTTTAGTCGGGCACATTAAGGTCATTGTGTTTGTAGGGATCTGGACACATTGGACTATGCACATGGTAATGTGCCTCCGTGAGACTAATAAGGCCAAGTTTTGTGGGTGTTTATCTTTGGACGCCGGGCACTCGGCAGGATTGTGCACTTGCACATACCATTCGTTGCGTACTATGACGCCTATCATTCAACTCGATTTCATAACTCATTCATGTGATTATTGTAAATTGTTCAACTCTTGAGGATTGTTGTTCTGTGTAACTGACCCCATTAGGGGATGTTGTTTTCAGGTCATGGCAAGGCAAAGGCACGGGAAGAGAACATTGATGGCGATGAGTTCCAGTGGTACTAGTAGGGGGCCCTAGTTCTTTCAGTTGTTCATGTTTCTTCATTTGTATTTCTGCTGGAGTTCCGTTTGGATTTTATTTTATTCAGTGTTGTATATTTTATCTTCATATGAAATATACACGTATTCTGTATTTCCTGGGTGTGTTGTACTTGAAACTCCTCATCGGAGTAATTGAATGATATAATGTGGTTCAGTACTACAATTATATTATTTAATTCATTAATACTCATTCACTTGGTGGGTCCACGACACTGTAATATCCGCCTAGTTTGGGGTGTTACAGAGTTGGTATCGGAGCGTGGTTTTGAATACTACTATCCGAGTCATGTCTCATTGAAATCATTGTTCATCAGACTAGTATCATTGGACTTTCGAGTCACGTGTGACCTGTGCAAGCGCCAAGCCCCTCATACCAAAGAAACGGTAAGATTTCTTACGCCATAGTATAATTTCTGGCAATAAGAATCACTCGTTCATCATTCATCAGTCAACAATCCTCAATCATCATTTTCATTTTGATCATGTCGATCATGTTAACTCATTAATCACTCAGTCAATCTCATTGCTCAGTTGTTGATTTTGTGGATCGTATTATCAGTCTTGTTAACTTGTTCAAGATAATCATTTCAAGAATTTCATCAGATAATCATGTTACCTCATTTGATCCTTCGTGTAATCATTGCGTTAGAGCACGTATGCTCATTATTTCATTTCATAACATAATCATAATGCGGTATTCATGCGAGATCTATAATTACCATGTTACTTTCGTACTTAAGTATGGAGAGAACCGCCGAGGACGCAGTGGAAGAGGCCGCAGTGCGGTCCGAAACCCGGAGCTCGAGTGAATACCCAAGCGAACGCGAGGAATAATATCAATTCAACAAGCGGTGCCGCCACTCATTCACACGAGATAATCATTCACCGTCGAGGATACAGCTCAATCAGAAGGTGTCCGGGTTGACCCACTCGCTTTTATGCAGTGCATGATGGCCCAAATGAATCAGATGGCACGTCTGATGGAGACGATGCAGAACTCAACCGCACAGAATCAACAGGCTCCTCCACCGCCACCTCAGAGGCAAGAGAGGAGTGTGAGCAGTATCATTGGCGACATCTCTCGCACCACCTACTTTTGAGGGCTCATCTGAGCCGGCGGATATTATTCACTAGCTTGAGCATTTCGAGAAACGATTTGCTATGGTGGAGTGTCCCGAAGGGCACAAAGTTTCAGTTGCGGCTTACTATCTGGGTAAGAGCGCTCACTCTTGGTGGCTATCTTTGAAGCCCACCGACGGATCTTGCACTTGAGACCAGTTCAAGACTCTCATGATGGAAAGGTATTATCTGGCCCCACTCGGGGAGGCCAAGTTATCGGAGTTACTCAGCCCCGACCCCTCAGCGGAAGATGATGTTCTCGCCATCGCCGAGAAGTTTCAGGACCTACTTCCATTCGCCTCATCCATTATCCACTCCGAGGCGGATAAGATCAAGTATTTTAGTAAGAGGTTGAAACCTCGTATGTGGATGCAGTTGCTTAATCATCATTGCACCACCCTGGACGAATTCATCAAGAAAGCTCTTACTTATGAGCTTACTCCGAAGAAAATTGCTAAGCATCAAACTTCATCTTCTGGCAAGAAATCGAAGAATCGTAATTGGCCCAAAGGGAGTCAGGCAACCTTCAAGAAGCCTCGTGCGGGCTCTACTTTTTCTGGGCGACCTCCTATGGCGCCTAAACCTGCAGAATCTCAATCCCGAGCGGCCAGTTCGGCCATCACCTGTACAACTATGGTGAACAGGGTCATTTCAACACTAAGTGTCCGAGGCAGACTATCACGTGTAACAATTGTGGGATTGCTGGTCATAAGGCCCATTTTTGCCGAAGAGACTCCAAGACTACTTTGACGGTATCTCAGGCCCCGAAACAGTCAGCGGTTCAAAATCAAGCCACTCAGTCCACATCGTTCAAGACGACGGGAGCAAATAAAGGCGGAGCCCACAGCTATCAGACAAGAGTATCCGGTTCTGGGGCTGGCAAGCCCCGAATTTACGAGATGAAAAGGATCGACGATCCGGAGGCCCAAATGATATCAGGTACACTCGAAATTCTATCTCAACATGTGTGTACCCTTTTTGATACTGGCGTATCACATTCATTCATTTCTGAATCATGTTTGAGTAGATTACACCTGGGTAGTGCTACTAGTTTCGAACCTTATGTCATCGGCCTACCAGACGGTAGAAGAATTATCGGGATTCGTGAAGTTAAGAATTTTCCGATTCAGCTTAATGGCCGTAAATGGCTGGCAGACCTAATCGTGGTGGACTAACCTAAGGACGATGTAATTTTGGGTATTGATTGGATGGATCGTCATGATGCCATACTTAGTGTCCGTAAGCGTATGGTCATGATCATTTCAGACGATGGATTCGAGTGTGTATTTCAGGGGGATAACCCCAACCGTTCTGGAAGAGTTATTAATATGATGAAAGCAGTGAAGTTACTCAATCAGGGGTGTGTAGGTTATTGGTGCTATATGACCAAGACCGAGAAATCATCAGTGATGTTGGTAGATGTTCCTGTAGTGAGAGAATATGCCGATGTATTTCCAGACGAGTTGCCTGGTTTACCTCCACAGAGAGATGTGGAATTCACGATAGAGTTGGAGCCTAGTACATGCCCCATATCGAAAGCACCATAACGTATGGCCCCGACCGAAATGCAGAAACTGAAGAATCAATTGGAGGAATTGACCGAGGAAGGTTATATCCGACCGAGTGTATCTCTGTGGGGAGCACCAGTGTTATTTGTCAAGAAGAAAGATGGTTCTTTTCTCTTGTGCATTGATTACTGGAAGTTGAACAGGGTGACGATCAAAAATAAATATCCCCTACCCCGCATCGATGATCTCTTAGAACAACTTCAGGGAGCTTCAGTATTTTCCAAGATTGACTTGAGATCTGGGTATCATCAGTTATGAATTTGAGAGTCAGATATTGCAAGAATGGCGTTTCGAACGCACTATGGGCACTATGAGTTTGTAGTAATGCCGTTTGGGTTAACTAATGCACCTGCGGTATTCATGGAGTTAATGAAACGAGTTTTCGTCGACTATTTGGATCAGTTTGTGGTGGTTTTCATAGATGACATTTTGATTTATTCCCGTAACCGAGAGGAGCACGAACTTCACCTTCATC
Source organism: Orobanche coerulescens (assembly GCA_033398695.1). NCBI lineage: Eukaryota > Viridiplantae > Streptophyta > Magnoliopsida > Lamiales > Orobanchaceae > Orobanche > Orobanche coerulescens. The sequence continues at coordinate 102,520,990 of CM065818.1, forward strand.
AGGTCCTCAACGTGTTGAGACGAGAGCAACTCTATGGAAAATTTTCCCAATGTGAGTTCTGGATGTCCGAGGTGACGTTTCTCAGACATGTGATTTCATCAAACGGAGTACGTGTCTACCCTCAGAAGACAGAGGCTACCCTGGATTGGCAGCCTCTGAAGAATGTTAAGGACCAAAGTTTTCTCGGATTAGCAGACTGTTACTGGCGATTTGTGGAAGGGTTTTCTAAAATCGCTCAACCTATGACAAATCTTTTGCAGAAGGATAAGAAATAAACGTCGTCTGACGTGTGTCAGCAGAGTTTTGAGGAACTTAAGAGCCGTTTAATTTCAGCGCCAGTCCTTTCCTTACCACAAGGGACGGAAGGATTCGTGGTTTATAATGACGCGTCCGGACAAGGTATCAGATGTGTATTAATGAAGAACGGGAAAGTAATTTCTTATGCTTCGCGGCAACTCAGACCTTATGAGGTTAATTATCCGACCCACAACCTGGAGCTAGCAGCCGTGGTATTCGCGTTGAAGATTTGACGTTATTATCTTTATGGCGTCACTTGTCAGATTTTCACTAATCATAAGAGTTTGAAGTATATATTTACTCAGAAGGAGTTGAATATGCGACAGAGACGGTGGTTAGAACTGATTAAGGATTATGATATTGAGATTCAATACCACCCGGGTAAGGCAAACATTGTCGCCAATGCCTTGAGTCTTAAGTCCGTTCAGGAGCAAATGCTTGCTCGTTTGGCTGTTCAAAAGGAACTTCAACAGGAATTCCTAAGACCCGAGATCGATGTCTGGTTACAGTGTGTACAAGGGAAACTTTGCATGCTAGAGATTTCATTGCCACTTGAGGAAGCGATCAGAGTGAATCAGGGTTCAGACCCATTTTTGTTGGGCATTCGAGATGATATGGCTAAGGGGAAAGCCCCTAGAATTGTGGTCCATGAGGATGGACTTTTGAGATTTAAGAACCGGTTATGCATTCCGGAAGATGCCGAGTTGAAAAACTCAATTTTGAGAGAATCTCATGCTACCCCTCCTTATTACATTCATCCGGGGTCTAGCAAAATGTACAAGGACTTGAAACAAAATTATTGGTGGAGCAATATGAAACGAGAAGTTGCATAATTTGTTTCAAGATGTTCGACCTGTCAGCAAGTCAAGATAGAACATCAGTGTCCAGCGGGTATGCTGAAACCGCTCCCTATTCCAGAATGGAAGTGGGAGGATATTACAATGGACTTCATCACGAGTTTGCCGACGAGTCGTCGTGGCATGAATATAATTTGGGTAATTATGGACCGTTTAACTAAGTCAACTCATTTCCTTGAGATTAAGGATACGTGGGGTCCTAAGTAACTGGCCCAGTTATTCATTAAAGATATCGTGAGATTGCACGGTATTCCTAAGAGTATCGTTTCTGATCGTGACGGGCGATTCGTGTAGCATTTTTGGAAATCCGTTCATCGTGCCATGGGAACTCAGCTAAATCCCAGCATAGCTTTTCATCCTCAGTTCGACGGACAAACTGAGTGAACTATTCAGACGTTAGAGGACATGTTGAGGGCATATGTTCTCAATTGGAAAAATGATTGGGAAGCCCAACTACCGTTGATTGAGTTCACGTACAATAACAGTTGGTATGCTTCGATTAAGATGGCACCTTACGAGGCCTTATACAGTCGTTGTTGTCGATCTCCCTTGTGTTGGGATAACTTATCGGAATCAATCGGCGCCAAGCCCGACATGCTTATAGCCGCCCGCGAGAAGATAGCTTTGATCAGGAGTCGTTTGTTAACCACTCAGAGTCGAAAATTATCATATGCAGATAATCTTCGTCGACCATTAGATTTCGAGACAGGTGACCACGTTTTGGTCAAGGTATCCCCAAGCCGAGGTATTTTCCGTTTCGGGAAGAGAGGAAAGTTGAGTTCGAGTTTCATTGGATCATTTGAGATTGGTTTTACCTCCGGCTATGAGCTGAATTCATAATGTGTTTCACATCTCTCAGCTGAGGAAGTATGTTACCGACCCGAGTCACATACTTCAGTTCGATGAAATCGAGATCACAGATGATCATTCGCATGAGGAGCATCCTGTACGAGTCTTGGAACGACGAATCAAAGTGAAAATTCAGTGGTCTAGACACAGAGTCGAAGAGGCTACTTGGGAGACCGAGGATAGTATGCGGGAGAGTTATCCCGAATTATTTGACCCTTAGTTTCGAGGATGAAACTCTTTTTAAGGGGGGAATATGTAATACCCGGTTGTAATTTCATTTATTATCATTCAGTAATTGTCACTCAGTAATTTTTTCACTCATTAATAATCAATCATCCTTCATGTTCATTCCATGTGTTCATCGTTCGGCGTAATTTGAATCATATATCAGTTATCATTCGTCATTCAACCTTGTTTGAGAATCGAGACGAGGATATTATCATTATCAGCATATTTTGGTTGTCTGAGTGTGAAGAGTAGCGCACGCTACATACTCATTTTAGCGCACGCTAATTGAGTACTGGTAGCGCACGCTAACGTTCAGCATTAGCGCACGCATGTGCAGTTGAGGCAGACAGTCCAGAAAGCACTGGGCTGAATTTGAGTTTTAGTAGCGCACACTAGTTGTATCGGTAGCGCACGCTATCGGTCGTCATCAGCGCGCGCTAGCGTATTGGAGGCAGAAAGTCCAGTAGGTATTGGACTGAAATGGGAAATTCTTACCGCATGCTAGAAGTGGATATAGCGTACGCTAGTTATATTGATAGCGCACGCTAAGCAGTCAGTGTAGCGTGCGCTAAGGCTCGATCAAGCAGAGGACAGTAGGTTCTGGACTCCAATATTCTGGACACCAACTATCAGGTAGCACACGCTAACACAAGGTTAACGTACGCTAAGAAGAGGCGTTAGCGCACGCTACCAAGGTTCGTAGCGCACGCTAACGTTGTAGGCAATGGGTACTGGACTGTCCGATGAACCCGCTAGCACACGCTAAGCACAAGAGCTAGCGCGCGCTAAGCTGGGTTTAGTATATATTAGACAGTTTAGCCCCATTTCATCATTTCTTCATCTCTATTCCTCATCCGGGCGACTTTGGACGATTTGTGAAGATCTTTGCGAGCTGCACTCATCTAGCATCACCTTCAAGCTCCTAGTTCAAATTAATCAATATTTAATCCTCTCCAACACACCAAATTAAGGTAAACATTTCTTGAATCTAGAATTTCGGTATTTGAGTGTTTTCCTTCCGATCTCTTCAAGTTAGCTTGCTATTAGGGTGTAATATGATGAATATAGATTATCTACCTTGGATATATATGATTCCTACGGATTTGTTGGTATTTTTCAGAATTGTTGAGTATTTGGGGAATTATTCAAGAACCCTTGATGGTTGACTTCGGTAATTTTGGGGTTTTCCGATTTGATGTTGTCGTAATCTCGAGTTGTGCATTCCTATTGGATTATTGATGTCATTGAACATGTTTTGTTGGATTTAATCACTCGTTGGGAGTTTGGTGTTAGATATATTTGGGTTTAGTCGTAAATAATTGGGGGTTGTTTACATCGTATTTGTTAGAGTGTCCCAATGAGTTCGGTTATTATTGTATCGACTTTTGAGTTGGTTGTGATCATGCTTGATTCATATATTAAGCGAATTATTGATAATTGTGTTATTCAAAGTTATTCGAGCGACCAATAATTTCACTTAGGACGTTTGTTCGAGGAAGGACTTTTCTTCACCGGTATTTGTGTAAGTTAATTCTTACTCGGTTAAAAGGATACTCATTCCTTTCGTTGTTGTGCATTTATACATATAATTCATTCATAGTATATCAATCATGTTGAGACTTGTAATTATCAAACTAATCATTCAATTCACAAGGAACAACTATTCCAATCATTTCATTTGAAGCTATCACTCATTGCGTCATTATTTCACCTCGACGAGTCATTCTTGACCCTTGTCGGATTCTATTCATTGTTCTTCATCATGGTCGCTCTTGTTCCTGTGACCTTCCGGGATTGTATTGCGTTCCGGGTGGTATATGTATGGAATTTTTAGTCAGGCGCATTAAGGTCATTGTGTTTGTAGGGATCCGGACACATTGGACTGTGCACATGGTAACGTGTCTCCGTGAGACTAATTAGGCCAAGCTTTGCGGGTGTTTATGCGGGATGCCGGGCACTAGGCAGGCTTGTGCACTTGCACATCCCATTCGTGGCGTACTATGATGCCCATTATTCAACTCGATTTCATAACTCATTCATGTGATTATTGTAAATTGTTCAACTCTTGAGGATTGTTGTTCTGTGTAACTGACCCCATTAGGGGATGTTGTTTTGAGGTCATGGCAAGGCAAAGGCACGGGAAGAGTACGTTGACGGCGATGAGTCCCAGTGATACTAGTAGGGGGCCTAGTTCTTTCAGTTGTTCATGTTTCTTCATTTGTATTTCCGCTGCAGTTCCATTTGGATTATTCAGTGTTGTATATTTTATCTTCATATGAAATATACATGTATTATATATTTCCTAGGTGTGTTCTACTTGAAACTCCTCATCGGAATAATTGATGATATAATGTGGTTCGGTACTACAATTATATTATTTAATTCATTAATACTCATCCGCCTAGTGGGTCCCAGCTGGGGGTCTACGGCACTGTAATATCCGCCTAGTTTGGGGTGTTACGCACATAATAACAAAAAGTGGCAAGTATGATACATTTTCAAGTAATTAACCCAAAAGAATAATACTTATGAGTAACTCTGATCACTTATAATTAGCTTATGAGCCTATGAGGTATTGTTGAATCTTTAGGTAACCTTATACATATTAAAAGAAGTTTTTGTCATTTTTGTTCATTTCACTGGTAAATTTTTGGTTAAAAATGATTGTGTTTTTTATTCCTACTAATTATAGAATTTGTGTTTAATTAATTTCTGGGACAGGATCTGCAAGTCTGCAATTTATTTTGACAATATGTACGCTCATACTAGCTAGGCAATGCTTTGTAATTAACTCTTGCTGTCATTTCTTTGTAACCTCAAATCACAAGGTACTGCACTTTATTTGTGTAAATTAATAGGCAACGTGAGCTTTCCATATGTATTGTATGACATGGCCGAAAAATTGAGTATCAGTCCAAGATGTGTGAGGTCTCAAGTTCAAATCCTGCTAGGTGTAAACAACCCTAAAATGGCAACGCAAACTTTCTGAAACGGGAGGGCTTGACCCTGTTTGAGTGCGACAATGGGCTCAAACCCTGTGGATTAGTCGGTAGGAAACCATGATTACCAAAAAAAAATGAGTATATGGGCAAACATTCCATCTACTTTCGTTCTTATAGACACCATTAATACTTATTTGCACCCGATATATACTAAAGTAATTGGTAACTCACTAAGTTAACAATAAGGATCAATAGAAGGCAAAAGGCGACCTCTTGTGGTTATAGTTTCCTACGATTTGGTATTACTATTGACGATTTTATGCACTAAGATCATCATACAACGCCTTGTTCTAGAGCTAAACAAATTTGAAGGAACCATTCCAACTAACTTGTCTGGCTGTTCTAACCTTAAAGAGCTTTATCTTGAAAGTAATACCGTATCTTGGTTCACGTAAACTTGATGGAGTCAAGTCGATGTTCAAAATATGTAAATGACACACAAATCATGCCACCAATGCGTCTGGACACTGAAAAAACAACACAAGTACTTCTACCAAGGCACAAGTAAAACATAAACAAGCATCTTACGATTTCAGTCCTTCCTCAGCAGCAGCTTCAAAAGTTTCACCAGCAACGAGCTCTGGGACTTCATCATCATCCTCTTGTATTGTTGTCATAGGAGCATCACCTTCACGGCCCTAACCCACACCCTGCTTCTGGAACTGCTCTGCCAGATTCCTTAAACTATCCGGGCCTGCACAACATCATCAACCACATATCATTTTTCAAATCTCATTTCTTCATTTAATACACAAAAACAGCAAAAAGACATAAATTTCCACACATACCAAATTGGTTGAGAATGCTAGGGAGAATATCTTGCAATTCTGGAGCAGAAAAGAGAGAAATAAAAGAATGAGTTATGAATACAAAATTTGACGGAATATTAAGAATAAAATGAGATATTACTCTTTGTTTGGGGAGAACCACTAACAACCCAAGTGTTGGCTTGAACTGAAATAAAATATAAAAAGAATAAATTTTTTAGTGTGTTAAACAAACGAAATAAAGGAACAATATTTGATCTTTCAAAATGAGTACCTTTAGGGTTCAAGAACTAGATAACTGTCTTGTCCTTTAAAATGTTAACTTCCTCAATTTGTGGTATTGGTTGTACCCCTATTCTTTTCAGAGTGCTTAGCAGCCTTTTGTCATCAGTTGTGTTTGGTTTACGCACTGCCTTCTTCTTTTTGTATGTATGTCAAAACCAAACGATAACTTGGATTACAGCTTAAACTAAACTTGTAACTGAATGTCATATATATATAGTAGGCCCACGTTAAAAACTCAAAAAATAAGTTTTCCATAGAAATGACCGGGTTGGGTGATCATAGGTCAAAACTGAAAACGGGTTCAGGTAGATACAATTTACATGTTTAGAACGAGTCAAAAGAGGGAAGGTCCCCCAAATACATTCACCATTTTTTTTTTCAAATTTTAATTTTATATAAATTTCATCCATTGATTATGATCAACACGATAATAATCTTTATCATTAAAGGAACGATATAGGAATATTGCATATAAAATAGTCTTTGGAGATTTTCAACCTGTTCCTCAATCATTGAGCTATTTTATAAATTTATCCATTTGAACTAATACAATCGAGTAATTCATAAGTATATATCAGTAGAAAATCGACTAATTCATAAGATAAAAGACTACCTTCTAACGCTGCCCTTCCCACCAGTGCGAGCACCAGCCATCTTCTGAAGCTCTTCTACATTCATCTGCCACAAGTGCACAAAGAAAAACGGTGATGTTAATTTATTTGTAGCATCTATGTCCAGAAAAATAAGCATTAATATACTGATTTATAACAGCTAGCATTTGATAATCAATGATTTTGGTATTGACAAATAGATACATGTAAAAAAGATCTTTATATTCAAGTTCACATGTGAAAGAGATATGATTATGTCTCATTATATTGCGTAAGAAACATGAAGCACCAACCAAATGAGATGTTGAAGATCAATCCTAATACCAGATGGAGCTTCATTTATGTGTTTAGCAATCGAGTTTTTTTAACATAGAGAGAACCTTAAATTCTTAACATTACTCATGAAATATATCAGAAATATAATCCTCAAATTTTTACACAATGGGAGAATTCTTGATACAGTTCCCAATGAATCCCGCATTGGTAGTATCCTCAAGGCTTAATCCCGCATGGTGGGTGGGTCCTGCAATAGGGATTTTTTTTTAAAAAATGGTCGACCCGGCGGGTCAGTGGCAGGTCGTGACCCGCCGGGTCAGCGGGTAGAAATCAGGTCGACCTTAACTCTAATCCGCAACTCGTACGACCCTTGACCCGTATGACCCTTGACTCGGCGGGTCGGGTCGGAACAAGTTCCCGCCGGGTCTGGGTCGACCCTTGACTCTTGAACATGCTTAAACACCATGATCGCAGAAAATGTCATTACCAAAAAAAGAAAAAATAAATAAATTCCCCAACCCTCGGGACACTTTTCATATAGAAACCATGATCGCACAAAATAGCCTTTGTCTTCTTTTGAAAACGGCTAGCAATAAGGGGAGGCGAGAAAATCTCAAATTCTTGAAGTGTCGATTTTGGTAAGCGCGTTTGAAAGTTTTTATTTTTGTAATTGAGTGTTAAGTAGTCTAGAAAAAACATAAACAAAAGTGATTAATCAAACATCATATCAATTGAGAAAAAACACCATGATCGCACAAAATGTCATTACCGTAAAACAAAAAAAAATAAAAAAAAAAAAAATTTAATTCCCCAAACCCCTTGGGACACTTTTCATATCGACTACTTTGTGGACCACAAAATAAAAAATTGACCATTTTCTGAATTGGCTCTTAGAACCTGAAGAAGGAAAAAAAAAGAAAGACCAAAATTCAACCCACTCGGCTTTACGAGTACCACCGCCGACCGTAACATTGCGTAACGTCCCCTCATTAGTCCAATATTTCTACAGTTTTTACAAAAGTAATGAGGCTGAGTTAAGCTGTAGTTATTGTAGTAACAGAATTTGGTGTTCGTTGACTCGCATCTTGGGCAGGCTATTTGATTTTCTTGCATTTTTATTAAAAAAAAAAAAGGGACGGGGTTGGGTTGACTTGATGAATAGTCAATTGCTACGGGTTTTAAGACTTATTAGAGCACTTTAGCAGCAACGAGATCCTCGAGTGGCTTACGCCAAATTAGAGAAAGTGTTCTTTTTTTTATTTATTGAAAGTGTTGTGTTTTTCAGTGTATGTTTCAAGGAAGAAGATGATATGTGCTTTTTCTTTATTTCTTTTTTGTTTTAAACATCTATTTATTCTAGTGAAGATGATAAGTTTATGATACGAATTCGCCCGGAAAAGTGAATAAGTATCGGTCGGAGTACATGTAAGTATATGATAGCGGAAGGCTTTTTATGAGTAGAGTGTTTTTGGATGTATTTTATGGGAATAATATCGGATATAACAATGAGAAATCGAACAAGGACAAAGGTTTATCGAATTAGACATATAATTCGATAAGATGATTTCTTCTCAAGACCTATTGAGAATCGATCGGATTAATACTCGAAAACGCGTCGAATAAAAATCAAGTTTCAGTAAAAATCATTTACCAAGGATAGAAATACAAAGTGTATTCTTTCACAACAACATTCAATTCATTATATATCTTACAAGACTAATCAAGGACTACTTATAGGAGGTGAGTCTTCCTCAATCAACTAAAACAAACAAAGGCAAGATCACATGATATTTGAAAAGAAAAACAAGTAAAGGAATCAAAAGCAAGATCATATGATCTTGAAAAAGAAGACAAGAATCAAAATAAAACTATAAAAATAACATCATCAGATGATAGAGGGATAAAGAAAGGAAAAGATGACAAAAATACACAAAAGTGTATAAAATAAGGGGGCTGCCGGCAGGTACTCGACCGTGTCCCGAGACACGGCCAGCCATGATCGACAAAGGCCGACAGACTCGACCGTGTCGCCCGGAACAAGGTCGGGTGTCCGGACACTGGGCCCGGCATTGTGGGCGAGTAGGACTCGACCGTGTTCGTATGACACGGCCGGCCGGCCTGCAGACTTTCGACGCTTCCTAAGGTGACACGACCGTGTCCAGGGACACGGTCGGGTGTGGCCGACAGTGACTTTGGCATTTCCGGACGAGTACGGCACGGGCCGTGTCGGACGACACGGCCGAGTTCGGTAGGCAGTGCTTCGGCATTTTCCGGCAGGGTGACATTTTCCGGCAGGTTGTGACATTTTCCGGCAAGTTGTGATATTTTCCGGCAATTGGTGACACGGGCGTGTCTTGGGACACGGTTGAGCTCGCCAGCTTGGTCCTTTTACGTCTTGTGTCCGTTTTCTCGCATAAAAATGTCGTCGTATGTGCATAACGCATTGTAAGGCCATTTACGTCGTTCTTTGCTTCGTTTTCGTTATTCGGACTAGTCAATTCCGTATGATTCCCTCCCTCTTTAAAGGGAATTGTCCTGAATTCCGAACTCCCGTCGTTTCCAGATGAAATAGCTAAAACCTCTACATACTTGATTTCGAAAATATCTGCAGTGCGTATATGGCCCAAAATCTTGAGACGGTAGGTAATAGGGGATCTCAGGGAATCACCAAACAAATAACTATCATTATTAATGGAATAATAATAATTATTCTGTGAGGTAATACTGATATCACGATATGAATCATCTTCTAACCGGGCATCCGAAATGGGAAGCACGGATAAATTCACATCGGGTTCATCATCCAAATTGGAAACACTGATAATTCCAAATCGGGTTCACCATCAAGAATGGGAAACACCGATTCCTCATCAAATGCTGGCGGTCCATCATAATCTGACCAACTCTCCGTTTCAATATTGTTGGGCTCCTCCAATAATGGCCCATCACAAAATAATTTACTAACCTCAATTTAGTAATCATCCAAGACAATAAGTCCATCACCAGAAACTAAGTCGATATAAAATTTAGGCCCAAAATTGTCGTTTTCTTCTAACCGACCAATTTTAGTACCATGCTCAATTTTGTCTTCCATATCTTTAAAAGGCACGACTTGTGTCAAATGTTCATCTGACCATAATTCATTCGGCTCATCAATTCCGTTTTGGTCAATTTGGCCAACGCAATTAATTGGCCCATGCTCATAATAGCAAGATCCAAGTTCGTCAATTAGGGAAATACTAACCAAATCGTCTTCTTTGTTGTATTGCGTCGTTGAAACCTTTGCCTCATCTACTTCATTAAAAATGGGAGTAGGGGCATTATCTTCATAGGAAAAAGGTTCTGCTGGAAATTCGTCATTGTGCCGCTCAGTGATGTGGAAAAACCTTATATCGAAAGTCGGTGGCGGGGCGTCGAAGGACTGGTGGTGGAGGAACAACGAGTGGTGGTACGATTTGAACCTTCGATTGAAATGTTTTATGAATTTTTGCCAATCTCTGATTTTTGGCTTACGTTGTTGTGAACGGGACTGTTTCAGTTTTTGCCACCAGACGGCGGCGCTACCGCGGAGGCGCCCTGTCACCAGCGAGACATGGCGGTTGATTGGGGCAGCCTTGAAGTCCAAGTGCTCCTCACAAGCATGGAGACAATCTATGCCCGCATCTGGATTACTATATCCGTGAAACTCCGGTATTCTGCGAAATTTAGCCAAGAAGTCAATATCGTTGAACTCCATTCTGCTGAAAGATCAAGAACCTTATCTGAATTAAGAAATTCAGGTGTGATTTCCGATGACAAGACTCAAGAGATATTTCTTTGACAAGAAATCATTGATAAAATCGCCCAAGGAGATGACCTTGGGCTCCGATACCACTTATGATACGAATTCGCCCGGAAAAGTGAATAAGTATCGGTCAGAGTACATGTAAGTGTATGATAGCGGAAGGCTTTTTATGAGTAGGGTATTTTTGGATGTATTTTATGGGAATAATATCGGATATAACAATGAAAAATCGAACAAAGGTTTATCGAATTAGACCTATAATTCGATAAGATGATTTCTTCTCAAGACCTATTGAGAATCGATTGGATTAATACTCGAAAACGCGTCGAATAAAAATCAAGTTTCGGTAAAAATCATTTACCAAGGATAGAAATACAAAGTGTATTCTTTCACAACAACATTCAATTCATTATATATCTTATAAGACTAATCAAGGACTACTTATAGGAGGTGAGTCTTCCTCGATCAACTAAAACAAACAAAGGCAAGATCACATGATCTTTGAAAAGAAAAACAATAATCAAGTAAAAGAATCAAAAGCAAGATCATATGATCTTGAAAAAGAAGACAAGAATCAAAATAAAACTATAAAAATAACATCATCAAATGATAGAGGGATAAAGAAAGGAAAAGAAGACAAAAATACACAAAAGTATATAAAATAGGGGGGCTGCCGGCAGGGACTCGACTGTGTCCCGAGACACGGCCGCAGCGCAGTCGACAGGTGTCGGCAGGACTCGACCGTGTCTCCTGGAACACGGTCGGGTGTCTGGACAGTCAGTTCCGACAGTTGTGGGTGAGTAGGACTCGACTGTGTTCGTATGACACGGTCGGGCTGGTCGGTAGACTTTCGACGCTTTTCGGAAGGGTGTGACACGATCGTGTCCAGGGACACGGTCGGGTGTGGCCGACAGTGACTTTGGCATTTCCGGACGAGTACGGCACGGGCCGTGTAGGACGACATGGCCGAGTTCGGTCGGCAGTGCTTCGGCATTTTTCGGCAGGTTGACATTTTCCGGCAGGTTGTGACATTTTCAGGCAGGTTGTGACATTTTCCGTCATTTGGTGACACGGGCGTGTCCTGGGACACGGTCGAGCTCGACAGCTTGGTCCTTTTACGTCTTGTGTCCGTTTTCTCGCCTAAAAATGTCGTCCTATGTGCATGACGAGTTGTAAGGCCATTTACGTCGATCTTTGCTTCGTTTTCTTTATTCGGACTAGTCAATTCCGTATCATTCTCTCCCCTTTAAAGGAAATTGTCCTCAATTCTGAACTCCCGTCGTTTCCAGATGAAATAGCTAAAACCTCTACGTACTTGATTTCAAAAATATCCGCAGTGCGTATATGGCCCAAAATCTTGAGACGGTAGGTAATAGGGGATCTCAGGGAATCACCAAACAAATAACTATTATTATTAATGAAATAATAATAATTATTCTGCGAGGTAATACTGATATCACAATATGAATCATCTTCTAACCGGGCATCCCAAATGGGAAGCACGGATAATTTCACATTGGGTTCATCATCAAGAATTGGAAACACTGATAATTCCACATCGGGTTCACCTTCAAAAATGGAAAACACAGGATTTATTATGGATTCCTCTTCATCAACTGGTTCCTCATCAAATGCTGGCGGTCCGTCATAATCTGACCAACTCTCCGTTTTAATATTGTTGGGCTCCTCCAATAATGGCCCATCACAAAATAATTTACTAACCTCAATTTAGTAATCATCCAAGAAAATAAGTCCATCACCAGAAACTGAGTCGATATAAAATTTAGGCCCAAAATTGTCGTTTTCTTCTAACCGACCAATTTTAGTACCAAGCTCAATTTTGTCTTCCATATCTTTAAAAGGCCCGACTTGTGTCAAATGTTCATCTGACCAAAATTCATTCGGCTCATCAATTCCGTTTTGGTCAATTTGGCCAACGCAATTAATTGGCCTATGCTCATAATAGCAAGATCCAAGTTCATCAATTAGGGAAATACTAACCAAATCTTCTTCTTTGTTGTATTGCGTCGTTGAAACCTTTGCCTCATCTACTTCATTAAAAATGGCAGTAGGGGCATCGTCTTCATAGGAAAAAGGTTCTGTTGGAAATTCGTCATTGTGCCGCTTAGTGATGTGGAAAAACCTTAGACTGAAGGTCGGTGGCAGGGCGTCGAAGGACTGGTGGTGGAGGAACAACGAGTGGTGGTACGATTTGAACCTTCGATTAAAATATTTTATGAATTTTTGCCAATCTATGATTTTTGGCTTACGTTGTTGTGAACGGGACTATTTCAGTTTTTGCCACCAGACGGCGGCGCTACCGCAGAGGCGCCCTGTCACCAGCGAGACACGGCGGTTGATCGGGTCAGCCTTGAAATCCGAGTACTCCTCACAAGCATGGAGCCAATCTATGCCCGCATCTGGATTACTATATCCGTGAAACTCCGGTATTCTGCGAAATTTAGCCAAGAAGTCAATATCGTTGAACTCCATTCTGCTGAAAGATCAAGAACCTTATCTGAATTAAGAAATTCAGGTGTGATTTCCGATGACAAGACTCAAGAGATATTTCTTTGACAAGAAATCATTGATAAAATCGCCCAAGGAGATGACCTTGGGCTCCGATACCACTTATGATACGAATTCGCCCGGAAAAGTGAATAAATATCGGTCGGAGTACATGTAAGTGTATGATAGCGGAAGGCTTTTTATGAGTAGGGTATTTTTGGATGTATTTTATGGGAATAATATCGGATATAACAATGAGAAATCGAACAAGGACAAAGGTTTATCGAATTAGACCTATAATTCGATAAGATGATTTCTTCTCAAGACCTATTGAGAATCGATCGGATTAATACTCGAAAACACGTCGAATAAAAATCAAGTTTCGGTAAAAATCATTTACCAAAGATAGAAATACAAAGTGTATTCTTTCACAACAACATTCAATTCATTATATATCTTACAAGACTAATCAAGGACTACTTATAGGAGGTGAGTCTTCCTCGATCAACTAAAACAAACAAAGGCAAGACCACATGATCTTTGAAAAGAAAAACAATAATCAAGTAAAGGAATCAAAAGCAAGATCATATGATCTTGAAAAAGAAGACAAGAATCAAAATAAAACTATAAAAATAACATCATCAAATGATAGAGGGATAAAGAAAGCAAAAGAAGACAAAAATATACAAAAGTGTATAAAATAGGGGGGCTGCCGGCATGGACTCGACCGTGTCCCGAGACACGGCCGCGGCGCAGTCGACAGGCGTCGGCAGGACTCGACCGTGTCGCCTAGAACACAGTTGGGTGTCTGGACAGTCAGTTCCGGCAGTTGTGGGCGAGTAGGACTCGACCGTGTTCGTATGACACGGTCGGGCTGGTCGGCAGACTTTCGATGCTTTCCGGAAGGGTGTGACACGACCGTGTCCAGGGACACGGTCGGGTGTGGCCGATAGTGACTCTGGCATTTCCGGACGAGTACGGCACGGGCCGTGTCGGACGACACGACCGAGTTCGGTCGGTAGTGCTTCGGCATTTTTCGACAGGGTGGCATTTTCCGGCAGGCTGACATTTTCCGGCAGGTTGTGACATTTTCCGACATTTGGTGACACGGGCGTGTCCTGGGACACGGTCGAGCTCGACAGCTTGGTCCTTTTACGTCTTGTGTCCGTTTTCTCGCCTAAAAATGTCGTCGTACTTGCATGACGCTTTGTAAGGCCATTTACATCGATCTTTGCTTCGTTTTCTTTATTCAGACTAGTCAATTCCGTATCATTCCCTCCCCCTTTAAAGTGAATTGTCCTCAATTCCGAACTCCCATCGTTTCCATATGAAATAGCTAAAACCTCTATGTACTTGATTTCAAAAATATCCACAGTGCGTATATGGCCCAAAATCTTGAGACGGTAGGTAATATGGGATCTTAGGCAATCACCAAACAAATAACTATCATTATTAATGAAATAATAATAATTATTCTGCGAGGTAATACTGATATCATGATATGAATCATCTTCTAACCGGGCATCTGAAATGGGAAGCACAGATAATTTCACATCGGGTTCATCATCAAGAATTGGAAACACTGATAATTCCACATCGGGTTCACCTTCAAAAATGGGAAACACAGGATTTATTATGGATTCCTCTTCATCAACTGGTTCCTCATCAAATGCTGGCGGTCCGTCATAATCTGACCAACTCTCCATTTCAATATTGTTGGGTCCTCCAATAATGGCCCATCACAAAATAATTTACTAACCTCAATTTGGTAATCATCCACGACAATAAGTCCATCACTAGAAACTGAGTCGATATAAAATTTAGTCCCAAAATTGTCGTTTTTTTCTAACCGACCAATTTTAGTACCAAGCTCAATTTTGTCTTCCATGTCTTTAAAAGGCCCGACTTGTGTCAAATGTTCATGTGACCATAATTCATTCGGCTCATCAATTCCGTTTTGGTTAATTTGGCCAACGCAATTAATTGGCCCATGCTCATAATTGCAAGATCCAAGTTCATCAATTAGGGAAATACTAACCAAATCGTCTTCTTTGTTGTATTGCGTCGTTGAAACCTTTGCCTCATCTACTTCATTAAAAATGGGAGTAGGGCCATCATCTTCATAGGAAAAAGGTTCTGCTGGAAATTCGTCATTGTGCCGCTCAGTGATGTGGAAAAACCATAGATCGAAGGTCGGTGGCGGGGCATCGAAGGACTGGTGGTGGGGGAACAATGAGTGGTGGTATGATTTGAACCTTCGATTGAAATGTTTTATGAATTTTTGCCAATCTCTGATTTTTGGCTTACGTTTTTGTGAACGGGACTGTTTCAGTTTTTGCCACCAGACGGCGGCGCTACCGCGGAGGCGCCCTGTCACCAGCGAGACACGGCGGTTGATCTGGGCAGCCTTGAAGTCCGAGTGCTCCTCACAAGCATGGAGCCAATCTATGCCCGCATCTGGAATACTATATCCGTGAAACTCCG
This sequence comes from Orobanche coerulescens, assembly GCA_033398695.1. NCBI lineage: Eukaryota > Viridiplantae > Streptophyta > Magnoliopsida > Lamiales > Orobanchaceae > Orobanche > Orobanche coerulescens. Next base: position 102,536,938 of record CM065818.1, read on the forward strand.
GTATTCTGCGAAATTTAGCCAAGAAGTCAATATCTCCATTCTGCTGAAAGATCAAGAACCTTAACTGAATTAAGAAATTCAGGTGTGGTTTCCGATGACAAGAGTCAAGAGATATTTCTTTGACAAGAAATCATTGATAAAATCGCCCAAGGAGATGACCTTGGGCTCCGATACCACTTATGATACGAATTCGCCCGGAAAAGTGAATAAGTATCGGTCGGAGTACATGTAAGTGTATGATAGCGGAAGGCTTTTTATGAGTAGGGTATTTTTGGATGTATTTTATGGGAATAATATCGGATATAACAATGAGAAATCGAACAAGGACAAAGGTTTATCGAATTAGACCTATAATTTGATAAGGTGATTTCTTCTCAAGACCAATTGAGAATCGATCGGATTAATACTCGAAAACGCGTCGAATAAAAATCAAGTTTCGGTAAAAATTATTTACCAAGGATAGAAATACAAAGTGTATTCTTTCACAACAATATTCAATTCATTATATATCTTACAAGACTAATCAAGGACTACTTATAGGAGGTGAGTCTTCCTCAATCAACTAAAACAAACAAATGCAAGATCACATGATCTTTGAAAAGAAAAACAATAATCAAGTAAAGGAATCAAAAGCAAGATCATATGATCTTGAAAAAGAAGACAAGAATCGAAATAAAACTATAAAAATAACATCATCAAATGATAGAGGGATAAAGAAAGGAAAAGAAGACAAAAATACACAAAAGTGTATAAAATAGGGTGGCTTCCGGCAGGGACTCGACCGTGTCCCGAGACACGGCCGCGGCGCAGTCGACAGGCCTCGGCAGGACTCGACGGTGTCGCCAGGAACACGGTCGGGTATCTGGACAGTCAGTTCCGGCAGTTGTGGGCGAGTACGACTCGACCGTGTTCGTATGACATGGTCGGGCTCGTCGGCAGACTTTCGACGCTTTCCGGAAGGGTGTGACACGACCGTGTCCAGGGACACGGTCGGGTGTGGCCGACAGTGACTTTGGCATTTCCGGACGAGTACGGCACGGGCCGTGTCGGACGACACGACCGAGTTCGGTTGGTAGTGCTTCGGCATTTTTCGGCAGGGTGGCATTTTCCGGCAGGCTGACATTTTCCGGCAGGTTGTGACATTTTCCGGCATTTGGTGACACGGGCGTGTCCTTGGACACGGTCGAGCTCGACAGCTTGGTCCTTTTACGTCCTGTGTCCGTTTTCTCGCCTAAAAATGTCGCCGTACGTGCATGACGCATTGTAAGGCCATTTACGTCGATCTTTGCTTCGTTTTCTTTATTCAGACTAGTCAATTCCGTATCATTCCCTCCCCCTTTAAAGGTAATTGTCCTCAATTCCGAACTCCCATTGTTTCCAGATGAAATAGCTAAAACCTCTACGTACTTGATTTCGAAAATATCCACAGTGCGTATATGGCCCAAAATCTTGAGACGGTAGATAATAGGGGATCTCAGGGAATCACCAAACAAATAACTATCATTATTAATGAAATAATAATAAATATTCTGCGAGGTAATACTGATATCATGATATGAATCATCTTCTAACCGGGCATCCGAAATGGGAAGCACCGATAATTTCACATCGGGTTCATCATCAAGAATTGGAAACACTGATAATTCCACATCGGGTTCACCTTCAAAAATGGGAAACACAGGATTTATTATGGATTCCTCTTCATCAACTGGTTCCTCATCAAATGCTGGCGGTCCGTCATAATCTGACCAACTCTCCATTTCAATATTGTTGGGCTCCTACAATAATGGCCCATCACAAAATAATTTACTAACCTCAATTTGGTAATCATCCAAGTCAATAAGTCCATCACTATAAACTGAGTCGATATAAAATTTAGGCCCAAAATTGTCGTTTTCTTCTAACTGACCAATTTTAGTACCAAGCTCAATTTTGTCTTCCATGTCTTTAAAAGGCCCGACTTGTGTCAAATGTTCATCTGACCATAATTCATTCGGCTCATCAATTCCGTTTTGGTTAATTTGGCCAACGCAATTAATTGGCCCATGCTCATAATTGCAAGATCCAAGTTCATCAATTAGGGAAATACTAACCAAATCGTCTTCTTTGTTGTATTGCGTCGTTGAAACCTTTGCCTCATCTACTTCATTAAAAATGGGAGTAGGGGCATCGTCTTCATAGGAAAACGGTTCTGCTGGAAATTCGTCATTGTGCCGCTCAGTGATGTGGAAAAACCTTAGATCGAAGGTCGGTGGCGGGGCATCGAAGGACTGGTTGTGGGGGAACAACGAGTGGTGGTATGATTTGAACCTTCGATTGAAATGTTTTATGAATTTTTGCCAATCTCTGATTTTTCTCTTACGTTGTTGTGAACGGGACTGTTTCAGTTTTTGCCACCAGAAGGCGGCGCTACCGCGGAGGCGCTCTGTCACCAGCGAAACACGACGGTTGATCTGGGCAGCCTTGAAGTCCGAGTGCTCCTCACAAGCATGGAGCCAATCTATGCCCGCATCTGGAATACTATATCCGTGAAACTCCGGTATTCTGCGAAATTTAGCCAAGAAGTCAATATTGTTGAACTCCATTCTGCTGAAAGATCAAGAACCTTAACTGAATTAAGAAATTCAGGTGTGGTTTCCGATGACAAGAGTCAAGAGATATTTCTTTGACAAGAAATCATTGACAAAATCGCCCAAGGAGATGACCTTGGGCTCCGATACCACTTATGATACGAATTCACCCGGAAAAGTGAATAAGTATCGGTCGGAGTACATGTAAGTGTATGATAGCGGAAGGCTTTTTATGAGTAGGGTATTTTTGGATGTATTTTATGGGAATAATATCAGATATAACAATGAGAAATCGAACAAGGACAAAAGTTTATCGAATTAGACCTATAATTTGATAAGATGATTTCTTCTCAAGACCTATTGAGAATCGATCGGATTAGTACTCGAAAACGCGTCGAATAAAAATCAAGTTTCGGTAAAAATCATTTACCAAGTATAGAAATACAAAGTGTATTCTTTCACAACAACATTCAATTCATTATATATCTTACAAGACTAATCAAGGACTACTTATAGGAGGTGAGTCTTCCTCAATCAACTAAAACAAGCAAAGGCAAGATCACATGATCTTTGAAAAGAAAAACAATAATCAAGTAAAGGAATCAAAAGCAAGATCATATGATCTTGAAAAAGAAGACAAGAATCGAAATAAAACTATAAAAATAACATCATCAAATGATAGAGGGATAAAGAAAGGAAAAGAAGACAAAAATACACAAAAATGTATAAAATAGGGGGGCTGCCGGCAGGGACTCAACCGTGTCCCGAGACACGACCGCGGCGCAGTTGACAGGCATCGGCAGGACTCGACCGTGTCGCCAGGAACACGGTCGGGTGTCTGGATAGTCAGTTCCGGCAGTTGTGGGTGAGTAGGACTCGACCGTGTTCGTATGACACGGTCGGGCTGATCGGCAGACTTTCGACGCTTTCCGGAAGGGTGTGACACGACCGTGTCCAGGGACACGGTCGGGTGTGGCCGACAGTGACTTTGGCATTTCCGAACGAGTACGGCACGGGCCGTGTCGGACGACACGACCGAGTTCGGTCGGTAGTGCTTCGGCATTTTCCGGCAGGCTGACATTTTCCGGCAGGTTGTGACATTTTCCGGCATTTGGTGACACGGGCGTGTCCTGGGACACGGTCGAGCTCGACAGCTTGGTCCTTTTACGTCTTGTGTCCATTTTCTCTCCTAAAAATGTCGTCGTACGTGCATGATGCGTTGTAAGGCCATTTACGTCGATCTTTGCTTCGTTTTCTTTATTCAGACTAGTCAATTCCGTATCATTCCCTCCCCCTTTAAAGGGAATTGTCCTCAATTCCGAACTCCCATCGTTTCCATATGAAATAGCTAAAACCTCTACGTACTTGATTTTGAAAATATCCACAGTGCGTATGTGGCCCAAAATCTTGAGACGGTAGGTAATAGGGGATCTCAGGGAATCACCAAACAAATAACTATCATTATTAATGAAATAATAATAATTATTCTGCGAGGTAATACTGATATCACGATATGAATCATCTTCTAACCGGGCATCCCAAATGGGAAGCACGGATAATTTCACATCGGGTTCATCATCAAGAATTGGAAACACTGATAATTCCACATCGGGTTCACCTTCAAAAATGGGAAACACAGGATTTATTATGAATTCCTCTTCATCAACTGGTTCCTCATCAAATGCTGGCGGTCCGTCATAATCTGACCAACTCTCCGTTTCAATATTGTTGGGCTCCTCCAATAATGGCCCATCACAAAATAATTTACTAACCTCAATTTGGTAATCATCCAAGACAATAAGTCCATCACTAGAAACTGAGTCGATATAAAATTTAGGCCCAAAATTGTCATTTTCTTCTAACCGACCAATTTTAGTACCAAGCTCAATTTTGTCTTACATGTCTTTAAAAGGCCCGACTTGTGTCAAATGTTTATCTGACCATAATTAATTCGGCTCATCAATTCCGTTTTGGTCAGTTTGGCCAATGCAATTAATTGGCCCATGCTCATAATTGCAAGATCCAAGTTCATCAATTAGGGAAATACTAACCAAATCGTCTTCTTTGTTGTATTGCGTCGTTGAAACCTTTGCCTCATCTACTTCATTAAAAATGGGAGTATGGGCATCGTCTTCATAGGAAAAAGGCTCTGCTGGAAATTCGTCATTGTGCCGCTCAGTGATGTGGAAAAACCTTAGATCGAAGGTCGGTGGCGGGGCGTCGAAGGACTGGTGGTGGGGGAACAACGAGTGGTGGTACGATTTGAACCTTCGATTGAAATGTTCTATGATTTTTTACCAATCTCTGATTTTTGGCTTACGTTGTTGTGAACGGGACTGTTTTAGTTTTTGCCACCAGAAGGCGGCGCTATCGCAAGGCGCCCTGTCACAGCGAGACACGGCGGTTGATCGGGGCAGCCTTGAAGTCTGAGTGCTCCTCACAAGCATGGAGCCAATCTATGCCCGCATCTGGATTACTATATCCGTGAAACTCCGGTATTCTATGAAATTTAGCCAAGAAGTCAGTATCGTTGAACTCCATTCTGGTGAAAGATCAAGAACATTAACTGAATTAAGAAATTCAGGTGTGGTTTCCGATGACAAGAGTCAAGAGATATTTCTTTGACAATAAATCATTGATAAAATCGCCCAAGGAGATGCCCTTGGGCTCCGATACCACTTATGATACGAATTCGCCCGGAAAAGTGAATAAGTATCGGTCGGAGTACATGTAAGTGTATGATAGCGGAAGGCTTTTATGAGTAGGGTATTTTTGGATGTATTTTATGGGAATAATATCGGATATAATAATGAGAAATCGAACAAGGACAAAGGTTTATCGAATTAGACCTATAATTCGATAAGATGATTTCTTCTCAAGACCTATTGAGAATCTATCGGATTAATACTCGAAAACGCGTCGAATAAAAATCACGTTTCGGTAAAAATCATTTACCAATGATAGAAATACAAAGTGTATTCTTTCACAACAACATTCAATTCATTATATATCTTACAAGACTAATCGAGGACTACTTATAGGAGGTGAGTCTTCCTCAATCAACTAAAACAAACAAAGGCAAGATCACATGATCTTTGAAAAGAAAAACAATAATCAAGTAAAGGAATCAAATGCAAGATCATATGATCTTGAAAAAGAAGACAAGAATCAAAATAAAACTAAAAAAATAACATCATCAAATGATAGAGGGATAAAGAAAGGAAAAGAAGACAAAAATACACAAAAGTGTATAAAATAGGGGGGCTGCCGGCAGGGACTCGACCGTGTCCCAAGAAACGGCCGCGGCGCACTCGACAGGCGTCGGCAGGACTCGACCGTGTCGCAAGGAATACATTCGGGTGTCTGGACAGTCAGTTCCGGCAGTTGTGGGCGAGTAGGACTCGACCGTGTTCGTATGACACGGTCGGGCTGGTCGGTAGACTTTCGACGCTTTCCGGAAGGGTGTGACACGACCGTGTCCAGGGACACGGTCGAGTGTGGCCGATAGTGACTTTGGCATTTCCGGACGAGTACGGCACGGGCCGTGTCGGACGACATGGTCGAGTTCGGTCGGTAGTGCTTCAGCATTTTCCGGCAGGGTGACATTTTCCGGCAGGTTGTGACATTTCCGGCATTTGGTGACACGGGCGTGTCCTGGGACACGGTCGAGCTCGACAGATTGGTCCTTTTACGTCTTGTGTCCGTTTTCTCGCCTAAAAATATCGCCGTACGTGCATGACGCATTGTAAGGCCATTTACGTCAATCTTTGCTTCATTTTCTTTATTCGGACTAGTCAATTCCGTATCATTCCCTCCCCCTTTAAAGGGAATTGTCCTCAATTCCGAACTCCCATCGTTTCCAGATGAAATAGCTAAAACCTCTACGTACTTGATTTCGAAAATATCCACATTGCGTATATGGCCCAAAATCTTGAGACGGTAGGTAATAAGGGATCTCAGGGAATCACCAAACAAATAACTATCATTATTAATGAAATAATAGTAATTATTCTGCTAGGTAATACTGATATCACGATATAAATCATCTTCTAACCGGGCATCCGAAATGGGAAGCATAGATAATTTCACATCGGGTTCATCATCAAGAATTGGAAACACTGATAATTCCACATCGGGTTCACCTTCAAAAATGGAAAACACAGGATTTATTATGGATTCCTCTTCATCAACTAGTTCCTCATCAAATGCTGGCGGTCTGTCATAATATGAGCAACTCTCCGTTTCAATATTGTTGGGCTTCTCTAATAATGGCCCATCACAAAATAATTTACTAACCTCAATTTGGTAATCATCCAAGACAATAAGTCCATCACTAGAAACTGAGTCGATATAAAATTTAGGCCCAAAATTGTCATTTTCTTCTAACCGACCAATTTTAGTACCAAGCTCAATTTTGTCTTCCATATCTTTAAAAGGCCCGACTTGTGTCAAATGTTCATCTGACCATAATTCATTCGGCTCGTCAATTCCGTTTTGGTCAATTTCGCCAACGCAATTAATTGGCCCATGCTCATAATTGCAAGATCCAAGTTCATCAATTAGGGAAATACTAACCAAATCGTCTTCTTTGTTGTATTGCGTCGTTGAAACCTTTGCCTCATATACTTCATTAAAAATGGGAGTAGGGGCATCGTCTTCATAGGAAAAAAGTTCTGCTGGAAATTCGTCATTGTGCCGCTTAGTGATGTGGAAAAACCTTAGATCGAAGGTCGGTGGCGGGGCGTCGTAGGACTGGTGGTGGGGGAACAACGAGTGGTGGTACGATTTGAACCTTCGATTGAAATGTTTTATGAATTTTTGCCAATCTCTGATTTTTGGCTTACGTTGTTGTGAACGGGACTGTTTCAGTTTTTACCACCAGACGGCGGTGCTACCGCGGAGGTGCCCTGTCACCAGCGAGACACGGCGGTTACTCGGGGCAGCCTTGAAGTCCGAGTGCTCCTCACAAGCATGGAGCCAATCTATGCCCGCATCTGGATTACTATATCCGTGAAACTCCGGTATTATGCGAAATTTAGCCAAGAAGTCAATATCATTGAACTCCATTCTGCTGAAAGATCAAGAACCTTAACTGAATTAAGAAATTCAGGTGTGGTTTCCGATGACAAGAGTCAAGAGATATTTCTTTGACAAGAAATCGTTAATAAAATCGCCCAAGGAGATGACCTTGGGCTCCGATACCACTTATGATACGAATTCGCTCGGAAAAGTGAATAAGTATCGGTCGGAGTACATGTAAATATATGATAGCGGAAGGCTTTTTATGAGTAGGGTATTTTTGGATGTATTTTATGGGAATAATATCGGATATAACAATGAGAAATCTAACAAGGACAAAGGTTTATCTAATTAGACCTATAATTCGATAAGATGATTTCTTCTCAAGACTTATTGAGAATCGATCGGACTAATACTCGAAAACACGTCGAATAAAAATCAAGTTTCGGTAAAAATCATTTACCAAGGATAAAAATACAAAGTGTATTCTTTCACAACAACATTCAATTCATTATATATCTTACAAGACTAATCAAGGACTACTTATAGGAGGTGAGTCTTCCTCAATCAACTAAAACAATCAAAGGCAAGATCACATGATCTTTGAAAAGAAAAACAATAATCAAGTAAAGGAATCAAAAGCAAGATTATATGATCTTGAAAAAGAAGACAACAATCAAAATAAAACTATAAAAATAACATCATCAAATGATAGAGGGATAAAGAAAGGAAAAGAAGACAAAAATATACAAAAGTGTATAAAATATGGGGGCTGCCGGCATGGACTCGATCGTGTCCCGAGACACGGCCGCGGCGCAGTCGACAGGACTCGACCGTGTCGCCTAGAACACGGTCGGGTGTCTGGACAGTCAGTTCCGGCAGTTGTGGGCGCGTAGGACTCGCCTGTGTTCGTATGACACGGTCGGGCTGGTCGGCAGACTTTCGACGCTTTCCGGAAGGGTGTGACATGACCGTGTCCAGGGACATGGTCGGGTGTGGCCGACAGTGACTTTGGCATTTCCGGACGAGTACGGCACGGGCCGTTTCAGACGACATGGCCGAGTTCGGTCAGCAGTGCTTCGGCATTTTCCGGTAGGGTGAAATTTTCCGACAGGTTGTGATATTTTCAGGCAGGTTGTGACATTTTCCGGCATTTGGTGACACGGGCGTGTCCTGGGACACGGTCGAGCTCGACTATTGGGAAAACAAGAACCCTGTATCGAAACAGCCGGGATATTCAATCCCTATATCGAATGGTATTTGATAAAGAGGTTTTGACATATATGCCAATCCGCATACAGTAAAGGAAACTGTATCGAAGTATTGAGGCATCAACCTGTATCGAAGACCTGTCTCGAATCCAGCATATAGTGAAGCCCCTCACTACAGCAAGAAGTCTTATAAAGACCAAGTATGGAAACTGTCTCGAACCACCAATACAGTTATCTTCCATACAGCTCTCAACAGGACAAGAAGGAATCTTCAGAAGTCAAGTCCCGTTGAATAAAGAAGTATTTAAATACTCAAGGATAAAGTATTTAAATACTGTCAGTCAATAGATCTTCAAATCCCGCTAAATCCGGATCGTGCTTTTAATCCCGTTGGAACGGAATCTTGCTCAATGGATACATCTCAACGGATATATATTTCAGAGACTATATATATCACATCAAGATGCTGAAGATCAGTTACCCAAGCTATCAAAATTATCAAGCTATCAAAGTTATCATCAGAGCTAAACATATCTCCAAAGCTTACTGCTACTCAGATCTAAAGAGATATATAGTGCTCATCATCTTGAACAACACTTCATCAGCTGAGAGCTCTTAAAGTCAAAGTTGTTGTTCATCCTCTGTTCTATACTTTAAAAAAACCCAGATCAGCTCTGTGTGGACTGAGTAATCATTGCTCTCCAGAACTGTGTGTGAAGGAATTGCATCGAAGAAGACGAATCTTCATAACTGTGTGTGAAGAAGCAAGTCAAAGCATTAGCTCAAAACCAATCTGTGTGAACGGTTGAAGCTAAGATCTTTATATCAATCTGTGTGAACGATATATTGATTGTGTGTTGTTATAATTACGTAGTTGTGTACGTAGTAATTATAATAAACTTTTTACTCCTGTATGGAGGACCAGTGGACGTAGAGGGATTTACCTCGAACCACTTTAAATACTGTGTTATTTACCTTCAGTTTTTACTGTTTCATTTACTGTGATTATTGAAGTATACACTGTACACCTAGTTGCTGTATCCACAGCAACTTACTATATCTAAGACTTCCGGTACGCACTCAGATTTAAAATCAGTACAGTTTGTTGTTTAAACTACTTCCCAAACTGTATCCAGTATACTTAGTGGCCAACAAGTGGTATCAGAGAGGTTGATTCTAAAAAGAATCAGTCGTATTTTTAACCAAATCAGATCCAAAATCACTTACTCTTTTTAAAACAGTCTCTTTCATTTCCTTACTTTCACATGGATACTTATATGATCAACAAAGTGCCTATGTTCTCTATTAACGAATTTGATGATTGCAGAATTAGGATGGAGGCTCATCTTGCATCAATGCACGAAGAGATGATCTTTGTTATACAGGATGGCCCTATCAAGATTATGAAGGTAAACACGGCCGCAAGGATTGAAGGCCAACCCCATGCTGAGATGCTCGAGAAGGATCGCGATCAATGGACCACAGATGAAAGAAAGCGAGCCAACCTTGACAATGTGGCTAAGAACGCGTTATTTGTCACCCTTGACAAAGGCACGTTCTCAAAGGTAAAGAGCTGCAAAACAGCCAAGGAAATCTGGGATAAACTCAAGCTGATTTATGAAGGAACTGAGCTCTCAAAAGAAAACAAGATTTCAAAACTGACTCAGCAATTTGAATCTTTCAAAATGAAACCAACTGAGACACTTGAGGAACTTGACCTCAGATTCACTGGTATTGTTGGTGAACTTGAAGCGTTGGGCAAAATTTATACCCAAAAGGAGAAGAATTTAAAAATTTTCAGATCTCTCCTAGCCCGATGGGACATTAAGACCACAGCTATGCGTGTGTCTTGCAATCTTAATGAAATAACTACTTTTGACCTCTTCTCTGACCTCAAAGCTTTTGAGTATGATATTGACAGAAGAGAGAAAGATGAAGAATCTCCTTCAAAGGTTACAGCACTAGCCGCTGTATCGAGTCGTCGACACAGCATGCCCAGCTCGTCGAAGCCTAGTCACAAGAATGCTGACAGTGACGACGAGATCCTGTCTCAAGATGAAACGGCGCTTCTCATGCACAAATTCAAAAAGTTCATCAAACAGTCTGGAAAGACTCTCTACAGGCCCAAACCTGTCCACAAGGTAAGTACCGAAACATCATCTGGTGACGCTAACCTATTCTATAATTGCAGGAAACCAGGGCATTATGCAAATAAATGTCCTCATCCCAAAGTCCAAAAGTTGCCGGAGGCCGAGCAACAAGAGAAAGATGAAAGAAGACGTGCTTGGAAAAATAAGCTCAAGGCCCTGATTGGAGAATCAGAAGCCTCCCCCACACCATCCAAATCAGAAGAATGTCTTCAGGTGGTCACTGAAAGTGATTCATCTGATGATGAGTTCGATGATAAAGCATATATGTGCTTTATGGCCAAAGACATTCCTGAAGGTGAAGATAGCGATGATGAGGTAAGTTCAACTTCAGCTATTCCATCAAATGCATCTCATACTTTTGAAAACATGATGAATGAATTTAAAAACATTCAAAAGGCCAATGAGACATTGAAAAACGAGAATATACATCTCCAACTATCTAACCTAGATCTGAAAGATGAAAATGATTTGCTGAAGATAAATTATGAGAATATGTCTCTTGATTGTGAAACCAGCAAAGTCGACTTTGAAAAATTCATGGAGAGCAATCATCAACTTGCTCATGAACTAAGTGAGGTTAAAACTCACAACGAGAGCAAGACAAATGATTTGGTTCTACTTCAAGCCAAAGTCATAACTCTCTAAAAACGAGAAATTGAACTTGAGACCACTCTGAAATCATTCGAGAAATCGTCCAAAAGAATGGAAGAAATTCTGAGCACTGGGCAACATGCTCATGATAAAAGTGGCTTAGGATATAACTCATGTTCAAACAAAGGGGAAACTAGTACAGTGTTTGTCAAGAGTGTGGAACACATTCCAGTATCGAAAGATACCCCGAGTCCCGTGAAGGAACCTGCTGCACCGCGAAAACCGAAGGCTGCCATTCCGCCCCCGCAATCCTATACCAGACAGCGGAATCATAAGTCGTTCCATCCTGTGAGGCGCACTCAATAGCATGCTCCCAAAGCATATCAACAGCGCTAACAGCCGTTCAGAAGGAAGACTGTATCCAACTACCAAAGGCCCGCACGACAGTACTATCAGTACAGCACGCCGAGGTATTGGATACAGGAGTCTCGTTTTTCCTCGAGACAGCAAGTGCCCGTTCAGTATCAACAACAGCGTTGGGAATCCAACTGGAGACCCAGAAGGCAAGCTGTTAGGCCAAAGAAAATGGCTCCACCTCCAAGACGGTACTCGTACTGGATTAATAATAATAACCCTGAATTTTACATGCATACCAATTATCATGGTTATAGTGACTACGGATATGCCCCTCGTAGATATCGTAGCACTGTACCAAGTATGACCTACAATAAACCAATTGCTGCCATGAAAACTTGGGTACCTAGAGGAACTAACATACATGGACCCAAAAATCAAAGGGGACCTAAATCTACTTAATTTCTTTGTAACAGGACATTCTAGAGGAGGATACCTGGTACTTTGATAGTGGATGCTCTCGGCACATGACCGGAGATAGGAGCAAGCTATCAGTTTTTTTAGAAGGTCACGGTCCAAAAGTTCGTTTCGGTGATAAATCTAAAGGAAGAACAAGAGGGAAAGGAAACCTACTTGTCGGAAAATTCAAAGTCACCGATGTTGCATATGTTGAAGGCTTACAGTACAATCTACTTAGTATTAGCCAGTTCTGTGATAAATAGTTCTCGGTGAAATTCTATATAGATCGCTGTAGAGTCAAGAACATCCAAACCAAGGAAGTTGTGCTTACAGGAAGCAGATCAGGTAACATGTATATTGCTGACTGGAAGCCTATGAGCTCCTCAATGCCATGCTTTGTTGCCAAAGGCACTGCAGATCTTAGCTGGTTATGGCATAAGAGGATGTCTCACGTCAACTTCAAGACGATCAACAAGCTCTCAAGACAGGGAATGGTTAGAGGTTTGCCAAATGTGTCATTTAAGAAGGACAACCTCTGCGGACCGTGTCAGAAAGGCAAGCAAATCAAGTCAACCCTGAAGAGCAAATCCTACCTTTCAACCCAAAGAGTGTTGGAAATGCTTCACATGGATCTCTACGGTCCTGTAGACCCAGTAAGTTTGGGAGGTAAGAAATACTGCATGGTTGTTGTTGATGATTATTCTAGGTATGCTTAGAAAATTTTCCTTAGCAAGAAGAAGGAAACAACATCAAAGCTGCCCGATCTCCTGAGAAAGTTGCAAAATGAAAAGGCATTGAGTATCGTGTCCATTCGTTCTGACAGAGGTACAGAATTTACTAACCGCTTTATAGAGCAATACTGTTCGGAAAATGGGATACAACACGAATACTCATCTGCCCGTACACCTCAACAAAATGGTGTTGCTGAGCGAAAGAATAGGACGTTGAAAGAAGCAACAAGGACAATGATCGCCGCAATCAAGTTGCCACAACGTTTCTGGGGTGAAGCAACCAATACAGCATGCTACACTCAAAACCGATGTATCGTCAACAAGCACCACAACAAAACAGCATATGAGGTATGGAACAACAAAACTCCGTTAGTGTCATATTTTCACATTTTTGGATGCAGGTGTTATGTATTGAATAATGGGAAGGACCAACGTAGAACCTTTGATGAGAAATCAGATGAAGGAATATTTGTAGGATACTCCTCCGTCAGCAAAGCTTTCAGAATCTTTAACAAAAGGAAGCTGACGATCAAGGAATCAGTTCATGTAGTGTTTGACGAACCACACCATGACCCTACAGGAGTAGAAGATGTTACCCAGAACATCCAACATCTCTCTTTCTTGGATCCTCCAACTCCCATAGAACCTGTCGTTGATCTAGAAATCAACCCCGCAGCTGTAAGAATCGACGTGGATGAAGTCGACGCTGTACAAGCGGAAGCTGTATCCACATAAACTCTCGATACAGTACGGTATCCTGAATTAGAACCCGAACGAAGATGGTTGAGAGATCACCCGCAAGATCTAATCATTGGAAACATAAATGCTGGTGTTTCTACTCGTAGGAGAATATAGAGTACACACGGAAATGTACTTTGTGCACAAGAAGAACCTGATACTGAGATATCACAGTTTCCTGAATGGAAATCTCAATCTGATCTTAGAAGACTTAATATGTGCACTATTGTTGTATTCTTAGCCCAGTCCGAACCTGTTTCGACCATAGACGCTCTCAATAATTCTCATTGGATAACATCTATGGAGGAAGATCTTAACGGTTTCGAAAGAAACAATGTATGGTATCTTGTACACAGACCTACACATCAATCGGTTATAGGAACCAATGGGTATTTCGCAATAAAAAGGATTGAAATGGACTTATTATAAGGAATAAATCCAGACTAGTCGCACAAGGCTATAGCCAGGAAGAAGGCATAGACTATGATGAAACCTTCGCCCCTGTAGCGAGACTAGAAGCCATTAGGATATTTTTAGCCTTTGCCGCCCATAAGAGCTTTATTGTATACCAAATGGACGTCAAGAGTGCATTCCTGAATGGAGACCTTGCCGAAGAAGTTTATGTTGAACAACCACCAGGGTTTGCCAACACAGACGGTATCGACTTAGTATACAGGCTAAGGAAGTGCTGTATGGACTTAAACAAGCCCCTAGAGCCTGGTACGAAACCTTGTCCCAGTATCTAACTAACAATGGATTTGAGAAAGGTGCTGTGGACAAGACCTTGTTCAAAATACAGGAAGGTGATGACCTTCTTATGGTGCAAATCTATGTGGATGACATAATTTTTGGTTCAACTAACCTTGCTTTGTGTCAAAGGTTCTCTCATCTCATGCAAAGTAAATTTGAAATGAGTATGATGGGGGAACTTAGTTATTTCCTAGGTTTGCAGGTAAAGCAGTTGCCTACAGGTATTTTCATCAACTAGGAAAAATACAGCAATGAGCTTCTCAACAAATTTGGAATGAACAATTCCAAATCATCGTCAACCCCCAAGAGCACTTCCGTGCAAATTAGTGCTGATGAAGCCGGAAAGCCGTTTGACCAATCACTCTACAGGAAGCTCATTGGTTCGCTCCTATACCTAACGGCTAGCAGGCCCGATATCCAGTTTGTTGTTGGAGTGTGTGTGAGGTATCAAGTAGCACCTAAAGAATCACACTTCAATACAGCTAAATGAATCCTGAAGTACATTAAAGGAACAGTCGATGTAGGACTATGGTATCCTAATGAAGGCGGATTCGATTTAGTTGGATACAGCGACTCGGATCTTGGAGGCTGCAAGCTAGATAGGAAGAGTACAAGTGGAACTTGTCACTTTCTCGGACCTAGACTCGTTTCTTGGTTCAGTAAGAAGAAATTGGCTAACTCTCTTTCCACGGCTGAATCTGAATACTATGATGCTGGTAGCTGCTGTATGCAGATCCTTTGGATGCAGCAACAGTTGTCAGACTATGGAATTGAAGCCAAAGAGACTCCAATCATGTGTGATAGCACGAGTGCAATTGCAATAACGCACAATCCTGTCCTGCACTCGTGCACTAAGCATATCAACATGAAGCATCATTTTATAAGGAATCTCGTCGAGAACAAGGATGTTCGCCTTGAAAAAGTTCATACAGACATTCAGCTGGCCGACATCTTCACAAAGCCGCTCGACACAGCCAGATTCAACATGCTTAGACAAGAATTGGGAATACTACAGCCCGACTCCTTGTAAGTAATTTACTGTTTTTAACTCAAATTGAGGGGGAATGCTGTAAGACCCAAGAATACAGTATCCAACGTTAATTATCTGTATACTCAGAACCGTCAATACAGCACTGTAGTGAGTGAAGACATATGAATCCTACAGCTGACGTGTGCAATAATTAAGGGGGAATACTGTAGGACCCATGAATACAACATTAATCCACAAGTTGCTGTATGGAATTTAAAACCTATATGTACCTTTTTAAGGGGGAACGCTGTATCGACGCAAACACAACACATGCTATAGGATTTCGATTCAGTATATATATATTATATTATATCATTTCATTTTAAAATGATTTTTGCCCACGTGCCCTATTTTTATGTCAAACGTCATGTACATTAAATACCTTACACGACATCTGGACAACTGAATCTCAAAAGCCGCGATGTTTTAAATTGTTTATTGTTTTAAAACCGTCGTTTCAGGCATTTAGGGTGACACAAATGTCAGAAGTGGGACCCGCTTATATTTTAAACATTTTAATGGATTAGCGTACCAGTTACACTCAGTCCATCTTAACCGTTGATTTCAAAAACCGGTTCCCATCCCTTGAAATCTAACCATTTGTACTCTGGAAAACCCTATTTCGCCGCCCAACTATAAAAGGACTGAATCTGCCATTAGAGACTCTTTATGCTTTCTGCAAATTCAAGAGTTCTCAAGCAAAAACAGCCTACATACTTTTCTGCATTTTACTGCATATTACGTGTTTTATTCTTCACTTTTTCTTGAAATATTATCAAATGGCTGGACAAACTTCTTCTCCCGCTCTCAAGAAAACCGCTAACATCATCGATGGACGGATCTTCTCAAGATCTATTGTCATTGAACGTCTTCTCGCTGAAACCAATGATGTCGAACCCATGTAGTACATCATCACTCGTCTTCGTCAACAAGGCCTCTATCGCCTTCGAAGTCAAACCGCTGAGAAGTACGATGCTCATCTGGTTGAGGAATTCTACCTCAACGCCGCTGTACGCTTTTTGTCGCTGGCCCAAGGAGGTCACGTTGCTGACATAACCGCTACCATTCAAGGAGTTGAGATCTGTGTTGATAGCGATCTGCTCCAAAATATCTACAGGCTACCCGCTGATGGCCTAACAATGGATCAACTTGAGACATTTAGGTCTCAAGAATTAATAACCAAGTTTTATGGGTTGTTCACAGGCTCAAAAGTTGTTGACATGGTTCAAACCACATGTCACAAGAAGAATTTTTGTCTGCCTTATGTATATTTGCATGATTTCTGCTGCAGGATCATTGAGAATCGAACCGGTGCGTTCGAAATGTGTACTAATCTGAGGTTCAGGATGATGGTGGCAATTCTGACCTATGAAAAGGTCAACTGGTGCCAGATAATCCTGAAGCGCTTGCAAGAGGAGGTATGCAAGCCTGCCACCCAGAAGAAATCATTTGGTTTAATGTTAAACCATATCTTGACGAAATGCGGACTATCGCAATCCGCTGATGCAAAGAAGAATAGCTTCAGGATATACCTAGGAGGCGTCAAGCCTACTGCGTATAACCAGAGCACCTTGGTCTGCAACCACCCGAAAACCAAACATATGCCAGTTTCTGCAGATCCAAGAGATGAGTCTTTAAAGTCCCAGGAAGTGGAATCTTCAAAGAAGAGAAAAAGATCTCACAGCAAGAAACCCATTGCTGGTGAGAAGCCAAAAAAGAAACTAAGGAGGTTTTCTAAAGTTAAATCTGCCAAGCCCTCCGAAGCAGTTTATACCGTGGCTCAACCCACTGAAGAACAACCCCAGGGCCCAACCCCTGTGGAAGAGGTGTCCACTACTGTATCGACAGTAGATCCTGAGCCTTTGGCGGCTAGGACGGATGATTGGACATCTGCCAACGAGAAAGACTCTAGCGAGTCGGCTGCCCCTACGGAGCCAAACGCTACCTCTTCTATCCGGGATTCCACACCCGTACAGGATCAATCTTCCTTCGGGGCACCATCCCCTGTAAGGAATCCCACTTCCCTACAGGATCCCACACCTGTAGAGGAACCCGTCGCTACAGTGGACCCAGCCGTTGTACGCAGTCCCTCCCCTGACACCATTATTCACAAAACCCTTCTCACTGTTCAGATAGACCATGCTTATGAAAGATTTCTGAAATGGAAAGGCTACAGGCTAGCTCCGTATGAAACATTGTAAAACTGGAGCGATTGGAGCCAAGAAGAAAGATATGTATCAGAAGTGACGGACTCGACGGAAATTGAGGCCCTGATCCGATGGGACAACCCTTTCTGCAAGGAACTGATTCAAAGCCATCTTCTGCAGAAATCTGACGTAAGGAGGAAAGGTAACGATAAGTCAGAGGACTCTCCCCCAAAATCCAAAAGACGACAATGACAATGACTCAGACGACGACGACGATGCTTTACAAGTTGGTCTGAGAATGAATCGTGAAGAGGCTCAAGATAGAGACGCCTATCCACTAAAGGATGACGAAGGTCCGTCAACTCAAAGCAAGCCCCCTTCGCCACAGCAAGAAAAAATTCCCGACGATGAGGAATCAGTCCCTCAAGTCGACGAGGAAGGAATAGTTTTGGAACAGGCACCCGAGCCTGCCGCCACTCAAGAAGAAGTTGCCCGCGCCGTCCAGCAAGAGGAATCAGTCCCTCTGCCAAAACAGGCGGAAACTGAGAGACAACAGGAGGATTCAGTCCCTCCTGTATCCATGTCTACAGACGAAACTTTGCAATAAGAGGACACACAACCCCCTGCCGCCGAACCAGAACAAGCTGCTCCCGCCCCTTCAACCGTGGAATCCGAGGACGGTAATACACCTGAGGATGTCCAACTCAATTTATGCCCAACCGTAAATCTGAGTAGGTTGAACTGCTCTGAAGATTTTTCACAACCAGATTCTCCGATCTCTGCCGCTAGGAAAGAGCGCCTGCGTGCTCTTGGTCTTCAAACTGTATTTATTCAGGATGCAGTGAATGCTCTGTCTTCAGTTGAAAAAGCCTTGAATTGGATGCATACTTCTGCCGTGGAAGAGATGACCACCTTACAGCATGAAGTTTCTCGAGTAGTCGAGGCCTTCATTATTTTGCCAGAAGTATTCAAACAAGCACTAAAAATTATGGAAGACAAGCAAGAGCAACTCCTGAAGGAAGAGGTAACCAAAACTCGAATCGCTGAAGCCAAGACCGCATGTTCTATGATTGAAAACAGTTCTCAATTGCGAGCCCACGACAAATGTATCCAGGACATGTCGCAGGCACTCTCCTCCCTTGTATAAAGAGTGACTAACATTGAGACGAAACAGGATGCTGCATTAGAGATCCTAGGACGTCTTGATGACGCCAAAAAGGGGGAAGAAGCAAGAGAAGCTGCAAGAAGAATCAGGTGACAGCATGAAAGGGAATTTGAGGCCGCTCAAGACAGCATCACTGCTAAGTTAAACAAGCTAGCCCCTCCCTCTCAGAGTTTTAAGATTTCAGGCTCCCGACCAGAATTTCATGATCCAAATGTCCCGTGGCAAAACCTAATCTAAAGACCTTCTGAGATTCGTCTGCCGACCAACCGCCATCCTACTTCCGATGAGGTGAAGCAATGGAGGAAGAACGAACTGATGAGATACTTTGTCAAACTCATCAGGGAATCCGCCATCTTCAAGAACTATAAAACTTTAGCAGAGGCCGCAGACAAATTTACGAAGATGCTAGAAGACGGAAAACTCCCTCTCCAAATCGAGATGAAATCCAAACACAAAAGAGGAGATCGGATCACCCATCCAGAAGACTGGATTCTTGCCTTTGACAGATCCTATGAAGGAAGAGCTATATATCAGGATCGAGGCAATGATTCCCTACAGAACTGGTGGCGTGGTACCGAGAATGATCCAGGGAGAAAACCATGGAGACATGCGGACTACAGATAGGAGCTGAAATCCTTGTATATTAGTTTTTGTTTTTGTAGTTTTTCCTTCGAAACAGCAAACCATGTACTCAATTTATTTTGAATATCAATAAACGTGTTTGTTTGTCTTGAAAGATTACAAATCGTAATCTACTGTGTTGATGTATGATTACTTAAATTGTTTGATAACAATCTCAAGTATAGAAACTTGATTGAAAATTAAGTTGTACGAACTAGTCTACGAACAGTTCATGATTTCAGTTGTAAGCTTAGAAAACATTGTAAGATCGTGCCTGCGCGCCAATCATAAGCTTAAGTTGTAAAAGTCCTTAGCTGTATCGAACTCGCCTGCGAGCAGTTCATTAGATAGACTAAGTTGCTGAAAGACAGACCTTTAGACAAAAGACCAAGAAATCTGCCAGAAGTCATCAAAGAAGATTTTTTCATGAAGAAGGTTTTGGCATCATCAAGAAGACTTGAATATTAGAAAGTTAAAGTCTTGGCAAATTGTCAAAAAGGGGGAAATTGTTGGGAAAACAAGAACCCTGTATCGAAACAGCTGGGATATTCAATCCCTGTATCGAATGGTATTTGATAAAGAGGTTTTGACATATATGCCAATCCGCATACAGTAAAGGAAACGGTATCGAAGTATTGAGGCATCAACCTGTATCGAAGACCTGTCTCGAATCCAGCATATAGTGAAGCCCCTCAGTACAGCAAGAAGTCTTATAAAGACCAAGTATGGAAACTGTCTCGAACCACCAATACAGTTATCTTCTATACAGCTCTCAACAGGACAAGAATGAATCTTCAGAAGTCAAGTCCCGTTGAATAAAGAAGTATTTAAATACTCAAGGATAAAGTATTTAAATACTGTCAGTCAACAGATCTTCAAATCCCACTAAATCCGGACCGTGCTTTTAATCCCGTTGGAACGGAATCTTGCTCAACGGATACATCTCAACGGATATATATTTCAGAGACTATATATATCACATCAAGATCCTGAAGATCAGTTACCCAAGCTATCGAAATTATCAAGCTATCAAAGTTATCATCAGAGCAAAACATATCTCCAAAGCTTACTGCTACTCAGATCTAAAGAGATATACAGTGCTCATCATCTTGAACAACACTTCATCAGCTGAGAGCTCTTAAATTCCAAGTTGTTGTTCATACTCTTTTCTATACTTTGAACAAACCCAGATCAGGCCTGTGTGGACTGAGTAATCGTTGCTCTCCAGAACTGTGTGTGAAGGAATTGCATCGAAGAAGACGAAGCTTCAGAACTGTGTGTGAAGAAGCAAGTCAAAGCATTAGCTCAAAACCAATCTGTGTGAACGGTTGAAGATAAGATCTTTATATCAATCTGTATGTTGTTATAATTACGTAGTTGTGTACGTAGTAATTATAATAAACTTTTTACTCCTGTGTGGAGGACCAGTGGACGTAGAGGGGTTTACCTCGAACCACTTTAAATACTGTGTTATTTACCTTCAGTTTTTACTGTTTCATTTACTGTGATTATTTAAGTATACATCAGACACTGTTCTTGTATCCACAGCAACTTACTGTATCTAAGACTTCCGCTACGCACTCAGATTTAAAATCAGTACAGTTTGTTGTTTAAACTACTTCCCAAACTGTATCCAGTATACTTAGTGGCCAACAAGTGGTATCAGAGAGGTTGATTCTAAAAAGAATCAGTCGTATTTTTAACCGAATCAGATCCAAAATCACTTACTCTTTTTAAAACAGTCTCTTTCATTTCCTTACTTTCACATGGATACTTCTATGATCAACAAAGTGCCTATGTTCTCTATTAGCGAATTTGATGATTGGAGAATTAGGATGGAGGCTCATCTTGCAGCAATGCACGAAGAGATGATCTTTGTTATACAGGATGGCCCTATCAAGATTATGAAGGTAAACACGGCCGCAAGGATTGAAGGCCAACCCCATGCTGAGATGCTTGAGAAGGATCGCGAGCAATGGACCACAGATGAAAGAAAGCGAGCCAAACTTGACAATGTGGCTAAGAACGCGTTATTTGTCACCCTTGACAAAGGCACGTTCTCAAAGTTAAAGAGCTGCAAAACAGCCAAGGAAATCTGGGATAAACTCAAGCTGATTTGTGAGGGAACTGAGCTCTCAAAAGAAAACAAGATTTCAAAACTGACTCAGCAATTTGAATCTTTCGAAATGAAATCAACTGAGACACTTGAGGAACTTGACCTCAGATTCACTGGTATTGTTGGTGAACTTGAAGCGTTGGGCAAAATTTATACCCAAAAGGAGAAGAATTTAAAAATTTTCAGATCTCTCCCAGCCCGATGGGACATTAAGACCACAGCTATGCGTGTGTCTTGCAATCTTAATGAAATAACTACTTTTGACCTCTTCTCTGACCTCAAAGCTTTTGAGTATGATATTGACAGAAGAGATAAAGCTGAAGAATCTCCTTCAAAGGTCACAGCACTAGCCGCTGTATCGAGTCGTCGACACAGCATGCCCAGCTCGTCGAAGCCTAGTCACAAGAATGCTGACAGTGACGATGACATCCTGTCTCAAGATGAAATGGCGCTTCTCATGCACAAATTTAAAAAGTTCATCAAACAGTCTGGAAAGACTCCCTACAGGCCCAAACCTGTCTACAAGGTAAGTACCGAAACATCATATAGTGACGCTAACTTGTGCTATAATTGCAGGAAACCAGGGCATTATGCAAATAAATGTCCTCATCCCAAAGTCCAAAGGTTGCCGTAGGCCGAGCAACAAGAGAAAGATGAAAGAAGACGTGCTTGGAAAAATAAGCTCAAGGCCCTAATTGGAGAATCAGAAGCCTCCCCCACACCATCCAAATCATAAGAATGTCTTCAGGTGGTCACTGAAAGTGATTCATCTGATGATGAGTTCGATGATAAAGCATATATGTGTTTTATGGCCAAAGACATTCCTGTGATTATTTAAGTATACACTATACACCTAGTTGTTGTATCCACAGCAACTTACTGTATCTAAGACTTCCGCTACGCACTCAGATTTAAAATCAGTACAGTTTGTTATTTAAACTACTTCCCAAACTGTATCCAGTATACTTAGTGGCCAACATCGACAGCTTGGTCCTTTTACGTCTTGTGTCCGTTTTCTCGCCTAAAAATGTCGTCGTACGTGCATGACGCGTTGTAAGGCCATTTACGTCGAACTTTGCTTCGTTTTCTTTATTCGGACTAGTCAATTCCATATCATTCTCTCCCCCTTTAAAGGGAATTGTCCTCAATTCTGAACTCCCGTCGTTTCCAGATGAAATAGCTAAAACCTCTACGTACTTGATTTCGAAAATATCCGCAGTGCGTATATGGCCCAAAATCTTGAGACGGTAGGTAATAGGGGATCTCAGGGAATCACCAAATCAATAACTATCATTATTAATGAAATAATAATAATTATTCTTTGAGGTAATACTGATATCACGATATGAATCATCTTCTAACCGGGCATCCGAAATGGGAAGCACGAATAATTTCACATCGGGTTCATCATCCAGAATTGGAAACAATGATAATTCCACATCGGGTTCACCATTAAGAATGGGAAACACAGGATTTATTATGGATTCCTCTTCATCAACTGGTTCCTCATCAAATGCTGGCGGTCCGTCATAATCTGACCAACTCTCCGTTTCAATATTGCTGGGCTCCTCCAATAATGGCCCATCACAAAATAATTTACTAACCTCAATTTAGTAATCATCCAAGATAATAAGTCCATCACCAGAAACTGAGTCGATATAAAATGTAGGCCCAAAATTGTCGTTTTCTTCTAACCGACCAATTTTTGTACCAAGCTCAATTTTGTCTTCCATATCTTTAAAAGGCCCGACTTGTGTCATATCTGACCATAATTCATTCGGCTCATCAATTCCGTTTTGGTCAATTTGGGCAACGCAATTAATTGGCCCATGCTCATAATAGCAAGATCCAAGTTCGTCAATTAGGGAAATACTAACCAAATCGTCTTCTTTGTTGTATTGCGTCGTTGAAACCTTTGCCTCATCTACTTCATTAATAATGGGAGTAGGGGCATCGTCTTCATAGGAAAAAGGTTATGCTGGAAATTCGTCATTGTGCCGCTCAGTGATGTGGAAAAACCTTAGATCGAAGGTCGGTGGCGGGGCGTCGAAGGACTGGTGGTGGGGGAACAACGTGTGGTGGTACGATTTGAACCTTCGATTGAAATGTTTTATGAATTTTTGCCAATCTTTGATTTTTGGCTTACGTTATTGTGAACGGGACTGTTTCAGTTTTTGCCACCAGACAGCGGCGCTACCACGGAGGCGCCCTATCACCAATGAGACACGGCGGTTGATCGGAGCAGCCTTGAAGTCTGAGTGCTCCTCACAAGCATGGAGCCAATCTATGCCCGCATCTGGATTACTATATCCGTGAAACTCCGGTATTCTGTGAAATTTAGCCAAGAAGTCAATATCGTTGAACTCCATTCTGCTGAAAGATCAAGAACCTTAACTGAATTAAGAAATTCAGGTGTGGTTTCCGATGACAAGAGTCAAGAGATATTTCTTTGACAGGAAATCATTGATAAAATCGCCCAAGGAGATGACCTTGGGCTCCGATACCACTTATGATACGAATTTGCCCGGAAAAGTGAATAAGTATCAGTTGGAGTACATGTAAGTGTATGATAGCGGAAGGCTTTTTATGAGTAGGGTATTTTTGGATGTATTTTATGGGAATAATATCGGATATAACAATGAGAAATCGAACAAGGACACAGGTTTATCGAATTAGACCTATAATTCGATAAGATGATTTCTTCTCAAGACCTATTGAGAATCGATCGGATTAATACTCGAAAACGCATCGAATAAAAATCAAGTTTCGGTAAATATCATTTACCAAGGATAGAAATACAAAGTGTATTCTTTCACAATAACATTCGATTCATTATATATCTTACAAGACTAATCAAGGACTACTTATAGGAGGTGAGTCTTCCTCAATCAACTAAAACAAACAAACGAAAGATCACATGATCTGTGAAAAGAAAAACAATAATCAAGTAAAGGAATCAAAAGCAAGATCATATGATCTTGAAAAAGAAGACAAGAATCAAAATAATACTATAAAAATAACATCATCAAATGATAGAGGGATAAAGAAAGGAAAAGAAGACAAAAATATACAAAAGTGTATAAAATAGGGGGGCTGCCGGCAGGGACTCGACCGTGTACCGAGACACGGCTGCAGCGCAGTCGATAGGCATCGGCAGGACTCGACCGTGTCGCCAGGAACACGGTTGGGTGTGTGGACAGTCAGTTCCGGCAGTTGTGGGCGAGTAGGACTCGATCGTGTTCGTATGACACGGTCGGGCTAGTCGGCAGACTTTCGACGCTTTCCGGAAGGGTGTGACACGACCGTGTCCAGGGACACGGTCGGGTGTGGCCGACAGTGACTCTGGCATTTCCGAACGAGTACGGCACGGGCCGTGTCGGACGACACGACCGAGTTCGGTTGGTAGTGCTTCGGCATTTTCCGGCAGGGTGGCATTTTCCGGCAGGCTGAGATTTTCCAGCAGGTTGTGACATTTTCCGGCATTTGGTGACACGGGTGTGTCCTGGGACACGGTCGAGCTCGATAGCTTGGTCCTTTTACGTCTTGTGTCCGTTTTCTCGCCTAAAAATGTCGCCGTACATGCATGACGCGTTGTAAGGCCGTTTACGTCGATCTTTGCTTCGTTTTCTTTATTCGGACTAGTCAATTCCGTATCGTTCCCTCCCCCTTTAAAGGAAATTGTCCTCAATTCCGAACTCCCATCGTTTCCAGAAGAAATAGCTAAAACCTCTACGTACTTGATTTCGAAAATATCCACAGTGCGTATATGGCTCAAAATCTTGAGACGGTAGGTAATAGGGGATCTCAGGGAATCACCAAACAAATAACTATCATTATTAATGAAATAATAATTATTATTCTGCGAGGTAATACTGATATCACGATATGAATCATCTTCTAACCGGGCATCCGAAATGGGAAGCACGGATAATTTCACATCGGGTTCATCATCAAGAATTGGAAACACTGATAATTCCACATCGGGTTCACCTTCAAAAATGGGAAACACAAGATTTATTATGGATTCCTCTTCATCAACTGGTTCCGCATCAAATGCTGGCGGTCCGTCATAATCTAACAAACTCTCTGTTTCAATATTGTTGGGCTCCTCCAATAATGGCCCATCACAAAATAATTTACTAACCTCAATTTGGTAATCATCCAAGACAATAAGTCCATCACTAGAAACTGAGTCGATATAAAATTTAGGCCCAAAATTGTCGTTTTCTTCTAACCGACCAATTATAGTACCAAGCTCAATTTTGTCTTCCATATTTTTAAAAGGCCCGACTTGTGTCAAATGTTCATCTGACCATAATTCATTCAGCTCATCAATTCCGTTTTGGTCAATTTGGCCAACGCAATTAATTGGCCCATGCTCATAATTGCAAGATCCAAGTTCATCAATTAGGGAAATACTAACCAAATCGTCTTCTTTGTTGTATTGCGTCGTTGAAACCTTTGCCTCATCTACTTCATTAAAAATGGGAGTAGGGGCATCCTCTTCATAGGAAAAAGGTTCTGCTGGAAATTCGTCATTGTGCCGCTCAGTGATGTGGAAAAACCTTAGATCGAAGGTCGGTGGCGGGCCGTCGAAGGACTGGTGGTGGGGGAACAACGGGTGGTGGTACGATTTGAACCTTCGATTGAAATGTTTTATGAATTTTTGCCAATCTCTGATTTTTGGCTTATGTTGTTGTGAACGGGACTGTTTCAGTTTTGCCACCAGACGGCGGCGCTATTGCGGAGGCGCCCTGTCACCAGCGAGACACAGCGATTGATCGGGGTAGCCTTGAAGTCCGAGTGCTCCTCACAATCATGGAGCCAATCTATGCCCGCATCTAGATTACTATATCCGTGAAACTCCGGTATTCTGTGAAATTTAGCCAAGAAGTAATATCGTTGAACTCCATTCTGCTAAAAGACCAAGAACCTTAACTGAATTAATAAATTCAGGTGTGGTTTCCGATGACAAGAGTCAAGAGATATTTCTTTGACAAGAAAGAATTGATAAAATCGCCCAAGGAGATGACCTTGGGCTCCGATACCACTTATGATACGAATTCGCACGGAAAAGTGAATAAGTATCAGTCGGAGTACATATAAGTGTATGATAGCGGAAGGCTTTTTATGAGTAGGGTATTTTTGGATGTATTTTATGGGAATAATATCGGATATAACAATGAGAAATCGAACAAGGACAAAGGTTTATCGAATTAGACCTATAATTCGATAAGATGATTTCTTCTCAAGAACTATTAAGAATCGATCGGATTAATACTCGAAAACGCATCGAATAAAAATCAAGTTTCGGTAAAAATCATTTACCAAGGGTAGAAATACAAAGTGTATTCTTTCACAATAACATTCAATTCATTATATATCTTACAAGACTAATCAAGGACTACTTATAGGAGGTGAGTCTTCCTCAATCAACTAAAACAAACAAAGGCAAGATCACATGATCTTTGAAAAGAAAAACAATAATCAAGTAAAGGAATCAAAAGCAAGATCATATGATCTTGAAAAAGAAGACAAGAATCAAAATAAAACTATAAAAATAACATCATCAAATGATAGAGGGATAAAGAAAGGAAAAGAAGACAAAAATACACAAAAGTGTATAAAATAGGGGGGCTGCCGGCAGGGACTCGACCGTGTACCGAGACACGGCTGCAGCGCAGTCGACAGGCGTCGGCAGGACTCGACCGTGTTGCCAGGAACACGGTCGGGTGTCTGGACAGTCAGTTCCGGTAGTTGTGGGCGAGTAGGACTCTATCGTGTTCGTATGACACGGTCGGGCTGGTCGACAAACTTTCGACGCTTTCCGGAAGGGTGTGACACGGTCGGGTGTGGCCGGCAGTGACTCTGGAAT
The DNA here is from genome assembly GCA_033398695.1 of Orobanche coerulescens. Classification (NCBI taxonomy): domain Eukaryota; kingdom Viridiplantae; phylum Streptophyta; class Magnoliopsida; order Lamiales; family Orobanchaceae; genus Orobanche; species Orobanche coerulescens. Next base: position 102,564,465 of record CM065818.1, read on the forward strand.
TTCCGGACGAGTACGGCACGGGCCGTGTCGGACGACACGACCGAGTTCGGTCGGTAGTGCTTCGGAATTTTCTGGCAGGGTGGCATTTTCCGGCAGACTGACATTTTCCGGCAGGTTGTGACATTTTCCGGCATTTGGTGACACGGGTGTGTCCTGGGACACGGTCAAGCTCGACAGCTTGGTCCTTTTACGTCTTGTGTCCGTTTTCTCGCCTAAAAATGTCGCCGTACATGCATGACGCGTTGTAAGGCCATTTACGTCGATCTTTGCTTCATTTTCTTTATTCGGACTAGTCAATTCTGTATCATTCCCTCCCCTTTTAAAGGAAATTGTCCTCAATTCCGAACTCCCATCGTTTCCGGATGAAATAGCTAAAACCTCTACGTACTTGATTTCGAAAATATCCACAGTGCGTATATGGCCCAAAATCTTGAGACGGTAGGTAATAGGGGATCTCAGGGAATCACCAAACAAATAACTATCATTATTAATGAAATAATAATAATAATTATTCTGCAAGGTAATACTGATATCACGATATGAATCATCTTCTAACCGGGCATCCGAAATGGGAAGCACGGATAATTTCACATCGGGTTCAACATAAAGAATTGGAAACACTGATAATTCCACATCGGGTTCACCTTCAAAAATGGGAAACACATGATTTATTATGGATTCCTCTTCATCAACTGGTTCCTCATCAAATGCTGGCTGTCCGTCATAATCTGACCAACTCTCCGTTTCAATATTGTTGGGCTCCTCGAATAATGGCCCATCACAAAATAATTTACTAACCTCAATTTGGTAATCATCAAAGACAATAAGTCCATCACTAGAAACTGAGTCGATATAAAATTTAGGCCTAAAATTGTCGTTTTCTTCTAACCGACCAATTTTAGTACCAAGCTCAATTTTGTCTTCCATATCTTTAAAAGGCCTGACTTGTGTCAAATGTTCATCTGACCATAATTCATTCGGCTCATCAATTCCGTTTTGGTCAATTTGGCCCAACGCAATTAATTGGCCCATGCTCATAATTGCAAGATCCAAGTTCATCAATTAGGGAAATACTAACCAAATCGTCTTCTTTGTTGTATTGCGTCGTTGAAACCTTTGCCTCATCTACTTCATTAAAAATGGGAGTAGGGGCATCCTCTTCATAGGAAAAAGGTTCTGCTGGAAATTCGTCATTGTGCCACTCAGTGATGTGTAAAAACCTTAGATCGAAGGTCGGTGGCGGGGCGTCGAAGGACTGGTGGTGGGGGAACAACGAGTGGTGGTACGATTTGAACCTTCGATTGAAATGTTTTATGAATTTTTGCCAATCTCTGATTTTTGGCTAACATTGTTGTGAACGGGACTGTTTCAGTTTTTGCCACCGGACGGCGGCGCTATCGCAGAGGCGCCCTGTCACCAGCGAGACACGGCGGTTGATCGGGGCAGCCTTGAAGTCCGAGTGCTCCTCACAAGCATGGAGTCAATCTATGCCCGCATCTGGATTACTATATCCGTGAAACTCCGGTATTCTGCGAAATTTAGCCAAGAAGTCAATATCGTTGAACTCCATTCTACTGAAAGATCAAGAACCTTAACTGAATTAAGAAATTCAGGTGTGGTTTCCGATGACAAGAGTCAAGAGATATTTCTTTGACAAGAAATCATTGATAAAATCGCCCAAGGAGATGACCTTGGGCTCCGATACCACTTATGATACGAATTCTCCCGGAAAAGTGAATAAGTATCGGTCGGAGTACATGTAAGTGTATGATAGCGGAAGGCTTTTTATGAGTAGGGTATTTTAGGATGTATTTTATGGGAATAATATCGGATATAACAATGAGAAATCGAACAAGGACAAAGGTTTATCGAATTAGACCTATAATTTGATAAGATGATTTCTTCTCAAGAGCTATTGAGAATCGATCTGATTAATACTCGAAAATGCGTCGAATAAAAATCAAGTTTCGGTAAAAATCATTTACCAAGGATAGAAATACAAAGTGTATTCTTTCACAACAACATTCAATTCATTATATATCTTACAAGACTAATCAAGGACTACTTATAGGAGGTGAGTCTTCCTCAATCAACTAAAACAAACAAAGCAAGATCACATGATCTTTGAAAAGAAAAACAATAATCATGTAAAGGAATCAAAAGCAAGATCATATGATCTTGAAAAAGAAGACAAGAATCAAAATAAAACTATAAAAATAACATCATCAAATGATAGAGGGAAAAAGAAAGGAAAAGAAGACAAAAATACACAAAAGTGTATAAAATAGGGGGCTGCCGGCAGGGACTCGACCGTGTCCCGAGACACGGCCGTGGCGCAGTCGACAGGCATCGGCAAGACTCGACCATGCCACCAGGAATACGGTCGGGTGTCTAGAAAGTCAGTTCCGGCAGTTGTGGGTGAGTAGGACTCGACCGTGTTCGTATGACATGGTTGGGCTGGTTGGTAGACTTTCGACGCTTTCTGGAAGGGTGTGACACGATCGTGTCCAGGGACACGGTCGGGTGTGGCCGACAGTGACTTTGCCATTTTCGTACGAGTACGGCACGGGCCGTGTCGGACGACACGACCGAGTTCGGTCGGTAGTGCTTCGGCATTTTCCGGCAGGGTGACATTTTCCGGCAGGTTGGGACATTTTCCGGCATTTGGTGACACGGGCGTGTCCTGGGACACGGTCGAGCTCGACAGCTTGTTCCTTTTACGTCTTGTGTCCGTTTTCTCGCCTAAAAATGTCGCCGTACATGCATGACGCGTTGTAAGGCCATTTACGTCGATCTTTGCTTCGTTTTCTTTATTCGGACTAGTCAATTCCGTATCATTCCCTCCCCCTTTAAAGGGAATTGTCCTCAATTCCGAACTCCCATCGTTTCCAGATGAAATAGCTAAAACCTCTACGTACTTGATTTCGAAAATATCCACAGTGCGTATATGGCCCAAAATCTTGAGACGGTAGGTAATAGGGGATCTTAGGGAATCACCAAACAAATAACTATCATTATTAATGAAATAATAATAATTATTCTGCGAGGTAATACTGATATCACGATATGAATCATCTTCTAACTGGGAATCCGAAATGGGAAGCACGAATAATTTCACATCGGGTTCATCATCAAGAATTGGAAACACTGATAATTCCACATCGGGTTCACCTTCAAAAATGGGAAACACAGGATTTATTATGGATTCCTCTTCATCAACTGGTTCCTCATCAAATGCTGGTGGTCCGTCATAATCTGACCAACTCTCCGTTTCAATATTGTTGGGCTCCTCCAATAATGGCCCATCACAAAATAATTTACTAACCTCAATTTGGTAATCATCCAAGACAATAAGTCCATCACCAGAAACTGAGTCGATATAAAATTTAGGCCCAAAATTGTAGTTTTCTTCTAACCGACCAATTTTAGTACCAAGCTCAATTTTGTCTTCCATATCTTTAAAAGGCCCGACTTATGTCAAATGTTCATCTGACCATAATTCATTTGGCTCATCAATTCCGTTTTGGTCAATTTGGCCAACGCAATTAATTGGCCCATGCTCATAATAGCAAGATCCAAGTTCATCAATTAGGGAAATACTAACCAAATCGTCTTCTTTATTGTATTGCGTCGTTGAAACCTTTGCCTCATCTACTTCATTAAAAATTAGAGTAGGGGCATCGTCTTCATAGGAAAAAGGTTCTGCTGGAAATTCGTCATTGTGCCGCTCAGTGATGTGGAAAAACCTTAGATCGAAGGTCGGTGGCGGGGCGTCGAAGGACTGGTGGTGGGGGAACAACGAGTGGTGGTATGATTTGAACCTTCGATTGAAATGTTTTATGAATTTTTGCCAATCTCTGATTTTTGGCTTACGTTGTTGTGAACGGGACTGTTTCAGTTTTTGCCACCAGACGGCGGTGCTACCGCGGAGGCGCCCTGTCACCAGCGAGACACGGCGGTTGATCGGGGTAGCCTTGAAGTCCGAGTGCTTCTCACAAGCATGGATCCAATCTATGCCTGCATCTGGATTACTATATCCGTGAAACTCCGGTATTATGCGAAATTTAGCCAAGAAGTCAATATCGTTGAACTCCATTCTGCTGAAAGATCAAGAACCTTAACTGAATTAAGAAATTTAGGTGTGGTTTCCGATGACAAGAGTCAAGAGATATTTCTTTGACAAGAAATCATTAATAAAATTGCCCAAGGATATGACCTTGGGCTCCGATACCACTTATGATGCGAATTTGCCCGGAAAAGTGAATAAGTATCGGTCGGAGTTCATATAAGTGTATGATAGCGGAAGGCTTTTTATGAGTAGGGTGTTTTTGGATGTATTTTATGGGAATAATATCGGATATAACAATGAGAAATCGAACAAGGACAAAGGTTTATCGAATTAGACCTATAATTCGATAAGATGATTTCTTCTCAAGACCTATTGAGAATCGATCGGATTAATACTCGAAAACGCGTCGAATAAAAATCAAGTTTCTGTAAAAATCATTTACCAAGGATAGAAATACAAAGTGTATTCTTTCACAACAACATTCAATTCATTATATATCTTACAAGACTAATCAAGGACTACTTATAGGAGGTGAGTCTTCCTCAATCAACTAAAACAAACAAAGGCAAGATCACATGATCTTTGAAAAGAAAAACAATAATCAAGTAAAGGAATCAAAAGCAAGATCATATGATCTTGAAAAAGAAGACAAGAATCAAAATAAAACTATAAAAATAACATCATCAAATGATAGAGGGATAAAGAAAGGAAAAGAAGACAAAAATACACAAAAGTGCATAAAATAGGGGGGCTGCCGGTAGGGACTCGACCGTGTCCCGAGACACGGCCACAGCGCAGTTGACAGGCATCGGCAGGACTCGACCGTGTCTCCAGGAACACGGTCGGGTGTTTGGACAGTCAGTTCCGGCAGTTGTGGGCGAGTAGGACTCGACCGTGTTCGTATGACACGGTCGGGCTGGTCGGCAGACTTTCGAGGCTTTCCGGAAGGGTTTGAAACGACCGTGTCTAGGGACACGGTCGGGTGTGGCCGACAGTGACATTGGCATTTCCGGACGAGTACAGAACGGGCCGTGTCGGATGACATGGCCGAGTTCGGTCAGTAGTGCTTCGGCATTTTCCGGCAGGGTGACATTTTCCGGCAGGTTGTGACATTTTCAGGCAGGTTGTGACATTTTCCGGCATTTGGTGACACGGGCGTGTCCTGGGACACGGTCGAGCTTGACAGCTTGATCCTTTTACGTCTTGTGTCCGTTTTCTCGCCTAAAAATGTCGTCGTACGTGCATGACGCGTTGTAAGGCCATTTACATCGATCTTTGCTTAGTTTTCTTTATTTGGACTAGTCAATTCCGTATCATTCCCTCCCCCTTTAAAGGGATTATCCTCAATTCCTAACTCCCATCATTTCCAGATGAAATAGCTAAAACCTCTACGTACTTGATTTCGAAAATATCCACAGTGCGTATATGGTCCAAAATCTTGAGACGGTAGGTAATAGGGGATCTCAGGGAATCACCAAACAAATAACTATCATTATTAATGAAATAATAATTATTATTCTGCGAGGTAATACTGATATCACGATATGAATCATCTTCTAACCGGGAATCCGAAATGGGAAGCACGGATAATTTCACATCGGGTTCATCATCAAGAATTGGAAACACTGATAATTCCACATTGGGTTCACCTTCAAAAATGGGAAACACAGGATTTATTATGGATTCCTCTTCATCAACTGGTTCCTCATCAAATGCTGGCGGTCCGTCATAATCTGACCAACTCTCCGTTTCAATATTTTTGGGCTCCTCTAATAATGGCCCATCACAAAATAATTTACTAACCTCAATTTGGTAATCATCCAAGACAATAAGTCCATCACCAGAAACAGAGTCGATATAAAATTTAGGCCCAAAATTGTCGTTTTCTTCTAACCGATCAATTTTAGTACCAAGCTCAATTTTGTCTTCCATATCTTTAAAAGGCCCGACTTGTGTCAAATGTTCATCTGACCATAATTCATTCGGCTCATCAATTCCATTTTGGTCAATTTGGCCAACGCAATTAATTGGCCCATGCTCATAATAGCAAGATCCAAGTTCATCAATTAGGGAAATACTAACCAAATCATTTTCTTTGTTGTATTACATCGTTGAAACCTTTGCCTCATCTACTGCATTAAAAATAGGAGTATGGGCATCGTCTTCATAGGAAAAAGGTTCTGCTGGAAATTCTTCATTGTGCCGCTCAGTGATGTGGAAAAACCTTAGATCGAAGGTCGGTGGCGGGGCGTCGAAGGACTGGTGGTGGGGGAACAACGAGTGGTGGTACGATTTGAACCTTCGATTGAAATGTTTTATGAATTTTTGCCAATCTCTGATTTTTGGCTTACGTTGTTGTGAACGGGACTGTTTCAGTTTTTGCCACCAGACGGCGGCGCTACCGCGGAGGCGCCCTGTCACCAGCGAGACACGGCGGTTGATCGGGGCAGCCTTGAAGTCCGAGTGCTCCTCACAAGCATGGAGCCAATCTATGCCCGCATCTGGATTACTATATCCGTGAAACTCCGGTATTCTGCGAAATTTAGCCAAGAAGTCAATATCGTTGAACTCCATTCTGCTGAAAGATCAAGAACCTTAACTGAATTAAGAAATCAGGTGTGGTTTTCGATGACAAGAGTCAAGAGATATTTCTTTGACAAGAAATCATTGATAAAATCGCCCAAGGAGATGACCTTGGGCTCCGATACCACATATGATACGAATTCACCCGGAAAAGTGAATAAGTATCGGTCGAAGTACATGTAAGTGTATGATAGCGGAAGGCTTTTTATGAGTAGGGTATTTTTGGATGTATTTTATGGGAATAATATCGGATATAACAATGAGAAATCGAACAAGGACAAAGATTTATCGAATTAGACCTATAATTCGATAAGATGATTTCTTCTCAAGACCTATTGAGAATCGATCGGATTAATACTCGAAAATGCGTCGAATAAAAATCAAGTTTCGGTAAAAATCATTTACCAAGGATAGAAACACAAAGTGTATTCTTTCACAACAACATTCAATTCATTATATATCTTACAAGACTAATCAAGGACTACTTATAGGAGGTGAGTCTTCCTCAATCAACTAAAACAAACAAAGGCAAGATCACATGATCTTTGAAAAGAAAAACAATAATCAAGTAAAGGAATCAAAAGCAAGATCATATGATCTTGAAAAAGAAGATAAGAATCAAAATAAAACTATAAAAATAACATCATCAAATGATAGAGGGATAAAGAAAGGAAAAGAAGACAGAAATACACAAAAGTGCATAAAATAAGGGGGCTGCCGGCAGGGACTCGACCGTGTCCCGAGACACGGCCACGGCGCAGTTTACAGGCATCGGCATAACTCGACCGTGTCGCCAGGAACACGGTCGGGTGTCTGGACAGTCAGTTCCGGCAGTTGTGGGCGAGTAGGACTCGACCGTGTTCGTATGACACGGTCGGGCTGGTCGGCAGACTTTCGACGCTTTCCGGAAGGGTTTGACACGACCGTGTCTAGGGACACGGTCGGGTGTGGCCGACAGTGACTTTGGCATTTCCGGACGAGTACGGCACGGGCCGTGTCGGATGACACGGCCGAGTTCGATCGGTAGTGCTTCGGCATTTTCCGGCAGGTTGTGACATTTTGAGGCAGGTTGTGACATTTTCCGGCATTTGGTGACACGGGCGTGTCATGGGACACGGTCGAGCTTGACAGCTTGGTCCTTTTACGTCTTGTGTCCGTTTTATCGCCTAAAAATGTCGCCGTACGTGCATGACGCGTTGTAAGGCCATTTAAATCGATCTTTGCTTAGTTTTCTTTATTCGGACTAGTCAATTCTGTATCATTCCCTCCCCCTTTAAAGGGAATTGTCCTCAATTCCGAACTCCCGTCGTTTCCAGATGAAATAGCTAAAACCTCTACGTACTTGATTTCGAAAATATCCGCAGTGCGTATATGGCCCAAAATCTTGAGACGGTAGGTAATACGGGATCTCAGGGAATCACCAAACAAATAACTATCATTATTAATGAAATAATAATAATTATTCTGCGAGGTAATACTGATATCACGATATGAATAATCTTCTAACCGAGCATCCGAAATGGGAAGCACGGATAATTTCACATCGGGTTCATCATCAAGAATTGGAAACACTGATAATTCCACATCGGGTTCACCTTCAAAAATGGGAAACACAGGATTTATTATGGATTCCTCTTCATCAACTGGTTCCTCATCAAATGCTGGCGGTCCGTCATAATCTGACCAACTCTCCGTTTCAATATTGTTGGTCTCCTCCAATAATGGCCCATCACAAAATAATTTACTAACCTCAATTTGGTAATCATCCAAGACAATAAGTCCATCACCAGAAACAGAGTCGATATAAAATTTAGGCCCAAAATTGTCGTTTTCTTCTATCCGACCAATTTTAGTACCAAGCTCAATTTTGTCTTCCATATCTTTAAAAGGCCCGACTTGTGTCAAATATTCATTTGACCATAATTCATTCGGCTCATCAATTCCGTTTTGGTCAATTTGGCCAACGCAATTAATTGGCCCATGCTCATAATAGCAAGATCCAAGTTCATCAATTAGGGAAATACTAACCAAATCGTTTTCTTTGTTGTATTGCGTCGGAGAAACCTTTGCGTCATCTACTTCATTAAAAATGGGAGTAGGGGCATCGTCTTCATAGGAAAAAGGTTCTGCTGGAAATTCTTCATTGTGCCGCTCAGTGATGTGGAAAAACCTTAGATCGAAGGTCGGTGGCGGGGCGTCGAAGGACTGGTGGTGGGGGAACAACGAGTGGTGGTACGATTTGAACCTTCGATTGAAATGTTTTATGAATTTTTGCGAATCTCTGATTTTTGGCTTACGTTGTTGTGAACGGGACTGTTTCAGTTTTTGCCACCAGACGGCGGCGCTACCGCGGAGGCGCCCTATCACCAGCGAGACACGGCGGTTGATCGGGGCAGCCTTGAAGTCCGAGTGCTCTTCACAAGCATGGAGATAATCTATGCCCGCATCTGGATTACTATATCCGTGAAACTCCGGTATTCTGCGAAATTTAGCAAAGAAGTCAATATCGTTGAACTCCATTCTGCTGAAAGATCAAGAACCTTAACTGTATTAAGAAATTCAGGTGTGGTTTTCGATGACAAGAGTCAAGAGATATTTCTTTGACAAGAAATCATTGATAAAATCGCCCAAGGAGATGACCTTGGGCTCCGATACCACTTATGATACGAATTCACCCGGAAAAGTGAATTAGTATCGGTCGGAATACATGTAAGTGTATGATAGCGGAAGGCTTTTTATGAGTAGGGTATTTTTGGATGTATTTTATGGGAATAATATCGGATATAACAATGAGAAATCGAACAAGGACAAAGGTTTATCGAATTAGACCTATAATTCTATAAGATGATTTCTTCTCAAGACCTATTGAGAATCGATCGGATTAATACTCGAAAACACGTCGAATAAAAATCAAGTTTCGGTAAAAATCATTTACCAAGGATAGAAATACAAAGTGTATTTTTCACAACAACATTCAATTCATTATATATCTTACAAGACTAATCAAGGACTACTTATAGGAGGTGAGTCTTCCTCAATCAACTAAAACAAACAAAGGCAAGATCACATGATCTTTGAAAAGAAAAACAATAATCAAGTAAAGGAATCAAAAGCAAGATCATATGATCTTGAAAAAGAAGACAAGAATCAAAATAAAACTATAAAAATAACATCATCAAATGATAGAGGGATAAAGAAAGGAAAATAAGACAAAAATACACAAAAGTGTATAAAATAAGGGGGCTGCCGGCAGAGACTCGACCGTGTCCCGAGACACAGCCGCGGCACGGTCGACAGGCATCGGCAGGACTCGACCGCGTCGCCTGGAACACCGTCGGGTGTCTGGATAGTCAGTTCCGGCAGTTGTGCGCGAGTAGGACTCGACCGTGTTCGTATGACATGGTCGGGCTGGTCGGCAGACTTTCGACGTCCGGAAGGGTGTGACACGACCGCTTCCAGGGACACGGTCGGGTGTGGCCGATAGTGACTTTGGCATTTCCGGATGAGTACGGCACGGGCCGTGTCGGACGACACGGCCGAGTTCGGTCGGCAGTGCTTCGGCATTTTCCGGCAGGGTGACATTTTCTGGCAGGTTGGTGACACGGGCGTGTCCTCGGACACGGTTGAGCTCGGCAGCTTGGTCCTTTTATGTCTTGTGTCCGTTTTCTCGCCTAAAAATGTCGTCATACGTGCATGACGCGTTGTAAAGCCATTTACGTCGATCTTTGCTTCGTTTTCTTTATTCGTACTAGTCAATTCCGTATCATTACCTTCGGCCGAAACACTTTATTCTACACTCAGATCATGAGTCCTTGAAGTATATTAACGGGCAACAGAAGTTGAGTCCGAGACATGCGAAATGGGTGGAATTCTTGCAACCGTTCAACTTTTCATCGAAGTATAAGTATGGCAAGAGCAACATTGTAGTGGATGCATTGTCTAGGTGGTAGGCCTTGCTCTCTACTCTTGATGTTCGTTTGCTTGGGTTCGAGACGTTGAAGGAATATTATGATGGTAATGCAGATTTTGGTGAGACTTTCACTTCTTGCAAATCTGGTCCGTTTGGAGAATTTATGATACAGGAAGGCTTTTTCTTCAAAGGAAATCATCTTTGCTTGCCTAAACACGCGGTTCGTAAATTGTTGGTTCGGGAAGCTCACGGTGGAGGCTTGGCTGGCCACTTTGGTTCGGCTAAGACATTGGAGGTACTTAAGGAACATTTTTATTGGCCAAGGATGCAGGGTAATGTGAATGACATAATTAGTAATGTGTGTGACATGCCATATTGCGAAGAGTTCGTTCAAGCCAGGAGTACACACGCCTTTACCGATTCCGGAAAGGCCATGGGAAGATGTCTCGATGGATTTCATTGTTGCTTTACCTTGTACTCAACGAGGGAGGGATGCTATCATGGTTGTTGTCGATCGATTTTCGAAGATAGCTCACTTTGTGGCTTGTCACAAGACGGACGACCCGAGTAACATCGCCAATTTGTATTTCTGAGAGATTGTATGATTGCATGGGGTTCCGAAGATGATTGTTTCGGATCGGGACTCAAAATTCCTTAGCTATTTTTGGAACACCTTGTGGAGAAAGGTGGGAACCAAGCTTCTATTTAGCACGTCGCATCATCCGCAAACAGATGGCCAAATCGAGGTAACTAATCGAACCTTGGGCACTTTATTACGTGGTCTTGTGAGCAAGACATAAAAGGATTGGAATTTGAAGCTTGCATATACAGAGTTTGCTTATAATCTTTCTCCTACTCATGCCACGGCACACTCTCCATTTGAAGTAGTTTACGGATTGAATCCTCAGATGCCGTTAGATCTTATTTCATTACCGAGTGATGAATTGGTGCATAAGGATGTGGAGTCGAAGTTGAAGTCAATGATGAAATTACATGAGCAAGTACGTAATCGAATCAAAGAGATAAATGAGACTTACAAAAAAAGTCGAACAAGCAACGAAAGCCGAGATTATTCGAAGTTGGGGATTTAGTTTGGGTCCATTTGAGGAAAGAGCGATTTCCGAGTAAGTGTAAGAACAAGTTAATGCCACGAGCTGAGGGACCGTTTAAAGTAGTTGCGAAGGTGAACGATAATGTATAAAAGTTAGAACTTCCGGGTGATTATGGAGTGCATGCTACTTTTAACATAGGTGATCTATCTCCATATCTCGATGACAATGGAATTGTGGAATTGAGGATAATTCCTTTTAACGAAGGAGGGAATGATACGAAACTGACTACTCCAAGCGAAGAAGAGGAAGTGAGGAATGACGTAAAACACCTTGAACATACTCCTACATACTTAGGCGAGAAAATGGCTACGAGACCTGGAGTAACCTTGGTGACCGGGCTGGGAATAATTTAAACATGACAACATGCATCATGTTGGGTCCAAGTTGGTGAAGATAAGATAATAACGATTTCATCCCATTTCTTTATAATAAAGTAATGCATGATTCACGACCTGCATGTGGAGAAGAAGAGCACCTTGGAGACAAAATCCATCCTTTAATCCTTTTGTTTGCAAGTGGGGTGAAGTATCCCTTTTTGTTTATTGTAAGATCATGTGATCTTATCTTTTAATATTTTAAGTAATCTTGTCAGGATACTCTTACCTATAAGTAGTCATGTTTGGGTTGTAATCAACATTTTTATTGAATGATCAAAACAATACATTGTGAATTGTTTAAAGTGTTGGACGAGTTTCCTTCCAAAATTTGGTTATTATTCGATGCGTTTCGAATCTTAATCTGATCAATTCTCAATAGGTCTTGAGAAGAAATCACCTTATCGGATTATAGGTCTAGTTCGATAAACACCTGTTTCCTATCCTGTTTCGATAGAAAACTCCCCCTCTTCAGACAATTCTTACATTTCGCTCCATACTTCAACTTATTATCCTTGTTCCCTGTTCGCAAAAGATTTCAGTACTAAGTGTCCGAGGCAGACTGTCACATGCCATAACTATGGAATTGCGGGGCATAGGGCCCGTTTTTTCCGAAGGGACTCCAAACCCACTCCGGCGACATCTCAGGCCCCAAACCAGTCAGCGGTTCCGAATCAGGACACTTAGTCCGTGTCGTTTAACACGAAAGGAGCTAACAATGGCGGAGCTAAGAGCTATCATACGGGAGCGTCCGGTTCGGGGGCCGGCAAGCCCCGAATTTACGAGATGAAGAAGACCGACGATCCAGAGGCCCGGATGATCTCAGGTACACTCGATATTCTATCTCAACCTGTGTGTACCCTTTTTGATACTGGTGCATCGCATTCTTTCATTTCCGAATCATGTTTGAGTAGACTATGTCTGGGTAGTACTACTAGTTGTGAGCCTTATGTCATCGGTTTACCTAATGGTAGAAGAATTATCGGGAATCGTGAGATTAAGGATTGTCCGATTCAGCTTCATGGCCGTGATTGGTTAGCAGACCTAATCGTGTTAGATTTACCGAGAGACGACGTCATTCTGGGTATTGATTGGATGGATCGTCACGATGCCGTCATTAGCGTCCGTAAGCGTTTGGTCACTATCATTTCAGACGATGGGGTCGAATGTGTTTTTCAGGGAGGTAATCCCAGCTGTTCCGGGAGAAGAAATAGTGAGCATATATATGTATAATTATATATATATATATATATTTTGCTCTACGGCTCAAAACTCACGAATGAAAAGGGCTTGTGCCATGAATACCTCACACTTTTATCCAAATCCAAAATCAAGATAGTGAACTATCCTAATTAAAATTAAACTACTCAATCATATCCATTTCTTATGTCAGGCCATACTTAAATTCCCAATACACCGAAAATGATTCAATGACACAAAATTTAGCTAAGGACACAAATTTAAATTCATCACAATTGTCAAGATCAACTAATCGTTCCAAATCCAACTTCCCCAAACTTAAAATTAAGTACACGACTCTAAAGAAAAGAAGGAAAAGAAAAATAAAAGATAGCAAAAAGTCTAGAATAGGAATCACCGGGCTAATGAGGAAGAAGGGCTTCCAGCTACTCGGTCAAATGATCCACCTTGGCTTGAAGTGCGCGATGCCCCTCCTCAAGCTGCTCGATCCGACGCCTCAGCTCTGCCTCTGTAGCCGAATCTCCTACTCGGCTTGTGCTAGCACCGTCTGCCTATGCCCTTGCCACCGAGCTGTCCGAAGGAATGGATGGGAAGCTCCTGTGCAACATTTTCAAATTTTTCTCCTCCCATGGCGAGGTGTAATCGGTGTTTGGCAGAGCTATCGTCTCGTTTGCTGAAATTCGCCACTTAAAAATTCTTCCATTTTTCCAAAATGCCCATTTTCGTAAGGAGAGTCTTGTCAAATTTTTCCACTCCCCCGACTGGTAATCGACCACTGAAATCAGTCCCGGCGTGCCGAGCTATTGCCGTGACAAAACCCCCCATTACGATTAGGTTTTTCATGACATCTTCCCCAATGAACAGCATTAATAATTCCTTAACACACTTCACTTTTTTTCTGAAAACCATCGCATATATCATCCGCAACTCAAAAATCTGCACCACATTCCGATTTGAGTATCTCCCGATGACCGTATATGCTATAAGGCATTGAACGTAGTGGATCACTTGGTTACGAATGGCGGTGGTCTTAGTTTTTACTGCGACAAATGGACCGGCATCATTCGTAATCATTTGCCAAATTGCATTTTTGGGTGGCATGTCATCTTCATCCTCGGGGTCGGCAATCAGCCTAAGTGCTCGACCAAACTGCTCGACCCCCATGTATAACCTCTACCATTTAAACGAAAATAAAAAGTTCCATTTTTTTCAAAATCGCCTTCCCAATTGAGCTAAAAAATTCGTACGTCAGATCCTCATAGACTTCCCAATTCCCGGTTGCCAACCTCTCCCACCCCAATACATTTAGCAATGCCATGACATCATCATACAATCCCAACTATCGCAAAATAATTTCATCAAGATAGACCGATGGGATTACCTTTCGTTCCGTGAGTTTGCGGTAGCGTGTAACCTGTCCAGGGGATCCAAAGGCGACATTATATCGGTTCGGTAGACCGAGGAGACTCTTGCATTTCTCTCTCACTGGAGGTGGGGCTGGGATCTCGGCTTGTGTGAAGCTGTGCTTCTGCTCGGCCTCAGTTTCATTTTCTTGCTCAGCCGTTGGTTGCGGATCATTTACTGGTTCGTATTCAGTTGGCGGTGTGTGTTCCGAACCAGTCCCATCGGATGTTTTGGGGCTCGATTGCTCCGCTCCGTAGTGAGCAACAAAGGGAGTGGCGGCGGTAGCTGGTAGATGATCCCAGGGGCCAATTCTTCGCTAGGCGGCGTGTCTGACGAAGGCCGATATAGCGGAGGTGTTGGTTCGTCCCTCAAGCCGCGGCCTGGCGATTTCTGAAGTTACTTCGCCCTTTTTGAGGGCTGACCCGGTGGACGTCGTCTCGACTTTTTGTTGAGTGGTTTGCCAGATGCTGCTCGGCCGACCTTTCGTTTTCTGGTGGTGGATGGGTTCGCCGCGGGTTGCTCCGGCTCGGTGAGGTCATTGTAGGTCAGAGCCCTAGGATTATTTCTCCATCTGCCACTTCGAATGATTCGATTAAGTGGCTGGTTGATATTCCTTCTCCCTTTTCCGGTCATGGCGGTCGGCGATGGGTGGTTCTTGAGGCTACAGAAAAGAGAGAGGGGGAGAGGTTAGTTCGGTGGAGACCGCGCTACAGAATGAGGAGAGAGAAAGGGACGGGATTTGTTATTTTAGGGATACTAACAATAAAAAAAAGTAACAACTAAGTAGGAGTAATAAAGGAAGTAAAAAAAAAATTTAGAAGGAAATAAGCAAAAAAAATTTAAAAGGAAGGGCAGGATAATTTAAGAAAAAAAAATTGGGTTGCCTCCCAACAAGCGCCTTTTTTTTTTTTACTTCGTTGGCTCGACGAACTCCTTGTTTAAAATTTCAGATGGGTCCTCGAGTTTGTTTTCTTCCATATTAGCCGTCATGAGTCCTTCACGATAGGGTTTTAGGAGATGCCCATTAACTTTGAAAAATTTTCTTGTCTTTAGACTTTGAACTTCAATCGCTCCATAAGGAAAAATATTGATAATTATGAATGGGCCAATCCAGTGGGATCGTAACTTGCTCAGAAATAATTTGAGTCGAGAATGATAGAGTAACACTTTTTCGCCTACGATGAAGTTCTTTCTTTTTATTCTTGAATCATGGAACGCCTTTGTCTTCTCTTTGTAAATTGCCGCATTTTCGAATGAATCATCGTATCGCCTCTAGTTCTCGCAATTGCAACTTCCGGTGGGTGCCCGATTCGTCAAAATTCATATTGCATTTCTTGATTGCCCAAAAAGTACGATGTTCGAGTTCGACGGGAAGATGGCAAGGCTTGCCATAAACCAAGCGATACGGGGACATGCCGATTGGTGTCTTTTATGCCGTCCTATATGCCCAAAGCGCGTCGTCGAGACGTAAGCTCCAATCCTTTCGATTAGACTGAACTGTCTTCTCTAAGATTGCCTTTATCTCTTTATTAGATGTTTTAGCTTGCCCATTTGATTGCGGGTGATAAGAAGTGGACACTTTGTGCAAGATGCAGTATTTCCTCAAGAGTGCCTCGACTATTCGATTTTTGAAATGTTTTTCCCGATCGCTGATTATAGCCTTTGGAATTCCGAATCTAGCGAAAATATTAAATTTAATAAATTTGGCCACTACTTTAGAATCATTGATCCGTGTGGCGGTCACCTCCACCCATTTGGATACGTAATCCACGAAGAGTAAGATATAGAGATTCCCATATGAGGAAGGAAAAGGTCCCATGAAGTCCATGCCCCAGACGTCGAAAATTTCACATACCAAGATAGGATTTTGGGGCATTTGATTTCGTCGAGAGATATTACCCATTCTTTGACAATTATCACACGCCTTGCAAAAATCATAAGCATCTCTATATAGCGGAGGCCAGTAGAAACAACTCTCCAAAACCTTATGTGTTGTTCTCTTTGACCCGAAGTGTCCTCCGCATACATACGAGTGACAAAAAGCAAGAACCGAGTGAAATTCAGCCTCTGGTACACATCTTCGAATCATTTGATCTGAACAATGCTTCCATAGATAAGGATCATCCTATACGTAATATTTGGTATCACTTCTGAGTTTATCTCTCCTAGACCGTGTCATACCAGTAGGAAAAATATTAGCCATGAGTAAATTCACCAAATCGACGTACCACAGTGCTGCAGAATCTGAAACTGGGTCACCCAGTGTCGAACAGTCCTCCCAGTGTCGAGAAGCGGAAAATAGTTGTTCGTTGGGGAAACTGTCACACATAGGTTTTCCATCATTTTCCAGGACTAACTGGCTCAGGTGATCGGCCACGGAATTTTCGGATCCTTTCTTGTCCTTGATCTCCATGTTGAATTCTTGAAAAAGTAAGATCCATCGAATAAGTCTCGACTTTGCTTCCCTCTTGGCTAACAAATATCGTAGGGTAGCGTGATCTGAGAAAATAATGACCTTAGTTCCGGGTAGGTAGGAATAGAATTTTTCTAGTGCAAAGACAACGGCCAGAAACTCCTTCTTGATTGTGGAATAATTTGCTTGCGTCGGGTCCAGCGTTTTTGAGGCGTAGTATATTACATGGGATGCTCTCCCCACTTTTTGACCCAGGACTGCCCCTACCGCGTAATCGATTGCATCACACATCAATTCAAATGGCAATTCCCAATTATTGGTTGAATTATGGGCGATGATGTCAGCAATTGCTTTAGCTTGTCAAATGCGGCCTTGCATTCGTCGTTCATATTGAATTCCACTTCCTTCTGGAGTAGCTTGCATAAGGGCGCCACTATCTTTGAAAAATCCTTGATCAATCTCCTATAAAATCCTGCATGGCCAATAAAAGAACGTACTTCCCGCACCGTGGCGGGGTAAGGCAAAGCAGCAATAATATCATTTTTTTCTTTATCAACTTCAATTCCTTTTCCAAAACTACATGCCCTAAAACTATTGCTTGTTTAACCATAAAATGGCATTTTTCCTAATTAAGTACGATATTAGTTTCTACACAACATTTTGAAATAAGCGTGAGATTTTCTAGATATTATCTACGTACTCAGTAAAAATGCTTACCATACACCTTTGAAAGGTAGCGGGCGCGTTGCATAGTCCGAAGGGCATCCATCGATAGGCGAATGTGCCGAAGGGGCAAGTGAATGTCATCTTTTCTTGGTCTTCGGGTGCGATCGCAATTTGAATGTAACCCGAAAACCCATCCAAGAAACAATAGTATGCATGTCCGGCAAGCCTTTCAATCATTTGATCTATAAATGGCAAGGGAAAATGATCCTTTCGGGTCATTGCATTTAGCTTGCGGAAGTCGATGCAAACCCTCCATTCAGTTTGTATGCGGCTAGGAATAAGTTCGCCCTCTTGATTCTCGACCATGGTAATTCCTGATTTCTTCAGGATGACTTGCGTTGGGCTTACCCATTTGCTATCGGATATTGGAAAGATCAGCCCTACGTCGAGGAGCTTAATAATCTCCTTTTTCACTGCCTCCATCGGTGGATTCAACCGCCGTTGTGCTTCTCGCATTGGCTTGGTGTCCTCCGTTAGTAGGATTCGATGCATGCATAGGGCTGGACTAATTCCCTTAATATCGGCTATAGTCCACCCAGTGGCTTCCTTATATTTCTTGAGAACTTTTAGCAATGCTTTCTCTTGATTAGGATTTAGCTCAGCCGAGATAATGACAGGTAAGGTTTCGTCGGCTCCCAAATGTGCGTATTTTAAGTGTTGTGGCTAGGGTTTTAGCTCTAGCTTGGGTGCATGCGTAACCGAAGGCTCCATCTTACGACGTTCCAAATGCTTCCTCATTATTGGTTCCTACATCCCTTGTGAGTGCTACCTCGAGTGCGTCCCTGAAATTCAAATCAAATACTTCCTCGACAAGAGGGTCAATCACGCTTAATGCAAAAAGATAGCATTCTTCCTCAGGAAATTTCATAGCATCATAAATATTAAAACGTACAATTTGGTCATCAAATTCCATCGTGAGGGATCCCTCACGAACATCTATTTTGGTATTTGCAGTATTTAATAATGGCCTTCCTAACAAAATAGGTGTTGAATTTGATAACTCGTTTTGCATATAAAGAACATAAAAGTCGGTTGGAAATACGAGCTTATGGACTTGGACAAGAACGTCCTCAATTACCCCTTCGGGATACACAAGGCTACGATCCGCCAATTGTATAATTATCCTTGTTTCTCGAAGAGTTCCTAAATTTAAGGAGGTGTATATAGAGCGTGGCATAACATTTATTGATGCTCCCAAATCTAGCATAGCTTGTTCAAAACCCGTATTTCCAATTCGACACGGAATAGCAAACATACCTGGATCTTCCCATTTTGGTGGCAATTTCTTTTGGAATACAGCGGACACATTTTCTCCCATTACCACCTTCCCATTCCCCTTTAATCTCCGCTTGTTGGTGCATAAGTCCTTAAGGAATTTTGCGTATTTTGGAATTTCTTGAATTGCGTCGAGTAAGGGAATGTTGATCTCAACCTTTCTAAATACATCTAGAATTTGCTTCTCTTTATTCACGACCGCTGTCTTTTTGACCCTAGATGGAAAAGGTAACTCGTTAGTCTCAAAAGGAGTAGTTTTAGATGAATTTACCTTGCTGTTTGGCTGTTTTGCACTGGGTGTTGATTCTGCACAGGGTATCCCAGTGTCGATTTGTTCAGTGGGTTTTTCCTCCTCGTTTTCAGCTTCCTCCACCTTCTTAGGCTCCTTAAGCTGCTTCCCACTCCTTATAGTTACAGCACTCATGTTCCTTGGGTTCGGCTCGGGTTGGGATGGTAATTTTCCACTATTTTGGCTGTCCATACGGCTCACAGTGGTGGCTATTTGACTCACTTGCTCTTCGAGAATTTTGATACTCGACTTAGTGTCATGCTGGAATTGATTCATGCCCTGTTGTAGTTACATAATGTTTGCCATGAGGGTCTTCATCATATCCTCCAAAGATTGTGTCGAGTTTTTGGTGGGCTGCTTGTAGAATTGTCCTTTATTTTGTGGGGCCGTCTCTTGCTGGTTATTCCATCAAAAGTTAGGGTGATCCCTCCATCCTGGGTTATATGTGTTTGAGTACGGATCGTTTTTCCTCCCATAGGAATTTTCGGTTCCAATTACATTGGCGTGCGCCTTGATTCATCAAGCAAACCCAACAATTCTCCGTTGTATGCTCCGTGGTTTTGCAAATGCGACAGCGTACGACTGGCGTTCTATTACCTACTACAAGTTTTCTAATGAAAGTAGTTAGCTCATTCAATTTTTACTCAAGGGACGAGTCATGCATCTCCTTCACCATCCTGATTGGTGCATCGCGATAACCAAATTGTTGTGAATTAGCCGTCATGTTGGATATGAGAGCCCTTGCGGCCGTGGGAGTTTTGTCAACTAGGGCTCCTCCACTTGCTGCATCTATCGTGTTTCGCTCCATCGGATTAAGTCCTTCGTAAAAATACTGAATCAGGAGTTGCTCGCTAATTTTATGTTGCGGGCATTGAGATACCAACTGTTTGAATCGTTCCCAATATTCATGCAACGTTTCACCGGTCATTTACCTTGCACCACATATCTCTTTCCTTAGGTTGGCTGCTCGAGAGGCCAAAAAGTACTTTTGCAGAAATAAGATCTCCATATTGTTCCATGTTGTGATGGTGGCCGGCGGTAAATAAAATAATCAATCCTTAGCCGAATCTTTTAATGAGAATGGGAAGGCTCTAAGCTTGATTTTTCTTCGGTGACACCATTTGGCTTCATGCTTGAACAAACGACATGGAATTCCTTGAGATGTTTGTGCGGATCCTCTCCTGATAGACCATGAAATGCAGGTAGCTAGTGAATCAATCCCGACTTCAATTCAAAGGTGTTGTTGTCAATAGCCGGGATCGTGATGCACAGTGGTTGTTGAGGTAGCTCCGGGTTGGCTAATTGCTTCAATGTCTTTTCAGCGTTAGTTGCCATGATATCGCTCTCGTTCTCCGATTCACTGGGTGATGTTTCGTAAGAAAATGATAAGTGCCCGAGTGCTTCTTTGGTGTCTTTTACTTTCCGCCTAAAAACTCGATCTCGTTTGGTGATTTCTGGAAAGTATTGCAAGTCTTTATCCCCTCATGACCTTGTATTCATGCAAAGCTAAAACAAACGGATTAGTGCACAACTGACAATCGTTATAGAATTTCAGAACTGACACTGGGTGATCCAGTATCGAAATTACAGAAAGTTTTAAACCCTAAGTAAATAAAATTAATTTAACACCGTTCCCCAGAAACGGCGCCAAAATTTTGACCGCGCTTTCGCGACGCGTCAAATTAGTTATTTTTTCCTTGCCTTACTTCTACTAACTAGTAGTATCAGCAAGTAAGGGTCGATCCCATGGAGAACGATAAATCAATTATGCTTTTTAAGAGTTAAATACCTTTAGCAATTAAAATAAAATAAAATGAGGGGGAATTTTAGTTTACTATTTTTTTACTAAAAAAATAACTTGCATAAAATAAATTAAAATAAACAAAGGAAATAAATCCGGAAATATCAATTAAGGAAGAGTCTAGTTCTTAGTTCCATTATCCACCGTTTCGAATTAATTCATGCTTCAATGCAGCGCTTATCTCTTCTCTAATCTCATGAACTCCTATTCCGAAGCCAACAACAAGCTTTGTTGATCCCAATTACTTCTTAAGTTTATTCAATCAAAACAAGCTCTTTAATTAAAGCTATCTATGTGGTGGATTCAAAACAAGCTCTTCAAATCTCGATCGCTAGATGCATTAAAAACCAAAATAATGAAATAGGCAAGATATTAAGTTCATAAGCTCGACTTAAGGAATCTCGATTTTGTGTTACTCAATTGGGAAAATTCAATTGTTTGCTACTTGTGAAATTAAAATTGCAATAATTATGGATTACAACT
This sequence comes from Orobanche coerulescens, assembly GCA_033398695.1. Taxonomy (NCBI): domain Eukaryota; kingdom Viridiplantae; phylum Streptophyta; class Magnoliopsida; order Lamiales; family Orobanchaceae; genus Orobanche; species Orobanche coerulescens. The sequence goes on from CM065818.1 coordinate 102,586,104, forward strand.
CAATTTCTAGCATAAGACATAAAACTCCTAATCTAGTTGGCCAAACCAAATCAAGGAAATATATGGCATAGTAGTGAATTCAATAACACAAAAATAATTTAAGAGATTTCGAGTTGAGAGTATGCTACGGGATTAAAACATGAATAATTCAAATACGGTTTCAAACTTTATTAAGTACTAGAATAGAAAATTAGCCGGGCATGTTGGCGTTAGAAAACAGCAAATTAGTAATAGACATAAGAAGAAGAAAATCAAACGGTATATTCTTCTTCCTCGCCCGTCGGAAATGGCTCGGTTTGCTCCCGTGAGAATGGTGGTTCGGTCACCCCTTTGTTTTCTCTGCTCCAGCCGCGATATGATGATAATGATGATAATGGCGGTAATGGTGCTGAATAATAATCTCAGACCCCTCCTTTTATAATAGTCCCTTATCAATTTGTTTCCTTTTTTAATTGGATCTCTTTCCTTCTTATCTTTCTTGAGTTTTAATTCTTTTGGAGTCTTTCTTTCAGAATATATTCAAATTCCTTTCCCCGGCCTAGGGGCCGATTTTATGCCTTTTGGAACTGATTGGGGCGGATTGGAGTCGTTTCTTAGGCCCCAAGTAAGATTATTTTTGGAACAGGGCCGACAGTGAGTCCCCGAACTGGCACTGGGCCACCCAGTGTCGCGCGGCAGTTTCTTCATTAAAGTCCAAATCACCTTGGCTTGGTCCGTTTGATGGCACAAATTATTCCTTAAGCTTAAAAATTCCATCAAACACCTAAATTAAACAACAAATTGCCAAGTGAAGTAAATTGCATCCAAAATATAAATAGGTAGAAAATAACCAATTGTGTCAATATAAAATTCATTAAAACCTTATAATTACCAATGATTTTAGCACACTATTTTAGTCCTATCAGGGTAGATGGGCGAATGAACCAAACCCTTCTTGAAAAGGTAAGGTCCATGCTTGCCACCTCCAGATTGTCCAAAAGTTTTTGGGGTGAGGCTCTTTTAACTGCTGCCTACCTTATTAATAGATCTCCATCTATTCTGTTGAATGGTAATTACCCTGAGTCTGTGTGGTCAGGTCACCCTATTGACTTTTCAAACATTCGTGTTTTTGGTTGTGCTGCTTATGTGCATCAAAATGCTGATAGACTTGAACCTAGGGCCATAAAATGTGGTTTTCTTGGTTACCCTGATGGTATTAAAGGTTATCGTTTATAGGTTAGATCTGCACCTGGCTTGAAATTTATAACGAGTAGGGATGTGGTATTTAATGAAACTGAATTTCCTTGTTTGGATAACCCTTTGCTTGCTCCTGTTTTAGCTACCGAAACTTCATCTCACCCTGTTCAGATCAGGGTGGAGCATCTTAGTGATAGTGAAGTACCCGTTGAATCTACAAATGTGGAAAATCCTAATGATAATCATAACTCTTCTGAAGATGAATCTGAATCTGTTCCTGATGACTTGTTTGATTATCAATTGACTAGGGACAGGCCTAGAAGGAACACTAGAAGACCTATTCATTTAGATGATTTCCACATGGCTTCTCTTCCTTTCAATGTGTTTGATATGCTTGATGGTAATGAACCTAAAACCTACAATGATGCTTTAAAATATGACAATTCAAATGAATGGTTAAATGCTATGAATGAAGAAATGACATCCTTGCATGCTAACCAAACTTGGACTCTTGTCCTAAAACCTAAGAACTGCTCGTTGATTGATTGCAAATGGTTGTTTAAGGTTAAAAATGAAGAAGATAATGTTAGATTTAAAGCCAGGTCAGCGGCTTAGGGATTCACTCAACGTGAATGTATTGATTATACCGGAATTTTTGCTCCTGAGTTAAATTTACTACTGTTCGCATCATGCTAGCATTAGTTGCACATCATAATTGGGAGATGAAACAATTAGATGTTAAGACAACATTTTTGCATGGTGAATTGAAAGAAACCATTTATATGAAACAACCAAAAGGTTTTACAGATACTGACCATACTGATCATGTGTGCCTACTTAAAAAATCCTTATATGGTTTAAAGCAATCTCCTAGACAGTGGAACAAAAATTTCAATGATTGCATGCTTTCCTTGAAATTTTGTCGAAGTGCATATGATCCGTGCCTTTATTTCAAGAATGATTCTATTGTTCCTACTTTCTTGCTTATTTATGTAGACGATATGCTGTTGATTAGTTCTTGCATTGAATCTATTGATCATGTTCAAAGTTGCCTAAATAAACACTTTGACGAAATATTCAGGAGATGCAAAAGGGACAATAGGCATGAATATTGCTAGGAACAGACCTAATGGCACTTTATTTCTCAATTAGTCTTCATACATTGATAAAATTCTTGAGAAATTTTCTATGACTGATGCCAAAATTGCTAGTGTGCCATTGGCTCCTCATTTCTTATTGTCTAAAACTCAGTCTCCAAAAACTGACTCCGAAATTAGTGAAATGAGGTCTGTCCCTTATGCAAATGCCATAGGATCGGTCATGTACCTTATGGTCAGTACTAGGCCTGACATTGCTTATGCGGTGAGTTGTTTGAGTAGATATATGGCTAATCCATGTAATGTAACACCCCAAACTAGGCAGATATTACAGTGTCGTGGACCCCAACTGGGACTCACCAGGCGAATGAAAATTAATGAATTAAATAATATAATTGTAGTACCGAACCACATTATATTACTCCGATGAGGAGTTTCAAGTACAACACACCCAGGGAATACAAAATACATGTATATTTTATATGAAGATAAAATATACGACGCTGAATAAAATGAAAGTCCAAATGGAATTTGCAGGGGAAATACACATCAACAAAACGTAAATAAATGAAGCGACTGGATACCCCCTACTAGTATCACTGGGACTCCTCGCCGTCAACGTTATCTTCCCGTGCTTTCGCCTTGCCATGACCTAAAAACAATATCCCCAACGGGGTCAGTTACCCAGAACAGCAATCCTCAAGAGTTGAACAAGCACAATCATAATATATTTTAGTTATGAAATCAAGCTGAAGAGGGGCATCATAGTATGCCCGTAATGGGACATGCAAGTGCACAAGACGAGTGTCCGGACACACCCGCACTTATACCTAATTAGTCTCACGGAGGCACGTTACCGTGTGCACAGTCTATTGTGTCGGTGAACCCGTATCACATGACTATTGTGTGCCCGACTAAAAATTCCACACATAACCACCCGGCCACACAATATGATCCCAGAAAGTCACAAGAACAAAAGTGACCATGAAGAATATTAATGAATAGCAAATCGACAAGGGTTAAGAATGACTCGCCAAGATGAAATAATAATGAAATGAATGATAGCTCACTGAAATGATTGGAACCGTCGTTCTTCGTGAAATGAATGATTAGTTTGATAATTACAAATGTCGACATAATTAACATATTATGAATGAATTATGAATATGAATGAACAACAACGAAAGGAATGAATATCCTTTTAACCGAGCAAGAATTAACTTGCCTCAGTACTGGTGATGAAATGTCCTCCCTCGAACAAGCGTCCTTAATGGAATATCGGTCGCTCAAACAACCTTGAATAACATAATTACCAACAAACACTTAATATACATATCAAGTACGATTATAACCAACTCAAAAGCCAATACAAACCAAACTCATTAGGGCATTCTAACGAATACGTTGCAAACATTCTTCCATTGATTACAACCAACCCCAAAAATATCAAAACCAACCTCCAAATGAGTAGTTCAACTCCAACAAAACTTCATCAATACAATCAAATAATCCAATAGGAATACTCCATTCGAGATTACGACAACATCTAGTCGAAACCCCAAAAATCCTAAAGTCAACCCTTAGGGTATTCTTGAATAATTCTTTAAATACTCAACAAATCCAAAAAACACACCAATAAATCCGTAGGAATACATGCATCCATGGTAGACAATCCATTTCTAACATATTCCAACATAATAGCAAGCTAACTCGAAGAGATCAGAAGGAAAATACTCAAATTTTGAAATTCTAGATTCAAGAAATGCTTACCTTGATTTGGTGAGTTGGAGAAGATTAAATGATGATTAATATGAAGTAGAAGCTTGAAGATGTTGATAGTTGATTGTAGCTCGAAGAACACTCCACAAAATGTCCAAAGTCGCCCGAAATCCCATGAGAGAAAGTGAGATGTGAAAATGCCGTAACTAGACTCAACTGTCCTATTTATACCTGAACCAGCTTAGCGTGCGCTAGCTCTTGATATTAGCGTGCGCTAGCGGGTTCACCGGCCAGTCCAGTGAGTTCTGACTGCTTCGTTAGCATGTGCTACGAACTTGGTAGCGTGCACTAACGTCTTTGCTTTAGCGTGCATTACCCAAAATTAGCATGCGCTAACTGATGTTTGATACCCAACAACTGGAGTCCAGAACCTACTATCCCAAAGTCTGATCTAGCCTTAGCATGCGCTACACTGATGCCTAGCGTGCGCTACCAAAATAACTCTTGCGTACGATATGCCCACTCCTAGCATGCGCTAAGAATTTCCCGCCTCAGTCCAGTACCTACTAGACTGCCTTCTCCAAAACGCTAGCGCGCGCTGATGAAGCGATAGCGTGCTCTACAACTCACAACTTGTAACACCCCATACTAGGCGAATATTACAGTGTCGTGGACCCCCGACTGAGACCCACCAGGCGAGTGAAAAGGTATGACTTACACAGCATAAATGTAGTACCGAACCACATTACAACAACAATTACCCCGATGAGGAGTTTCAAACACAACACACCCAGGAAAACAGAATACATGTATATTTCATATGAAGATAAAATATACAATACTGAATGAAATACAGTCCAAACGGAATTTTGCAGTGGAAAATACATAACAAGAAACATGAGCGAAATGAAAGGACTGGGCCCCCCTACTGGGACTCCTCGCCGTCAACGTTCTCTTCCCATGCTTTCGCCTTGCCATGACCTAAAAACAATAATCCCAAAGGGGTCAGTTACACAGAACAACAATCCTCAAGAGTTGAACAATATACAACAATCACATGAATGAATTAATGAATTGAGTTGAGTGATGGGAATCATAGTACGCCCGAATGGAATGTGTGCGTGCACAAGTAGCCGAATGTCTGGAGTCCCGCATATACACCCGCTATTGGCCTAATTAGTCTCACGGTCCAATGTGTCCGGAGTCCCGCATATACACATTACCGTGTGCACAGTCCAATGTGTCCGGAGTCCCGCATATACACATGACTATAGTGTGCCCGACTAAAAATTCCACACATACGCCACCCGGCCACGCAATACAATCCCGGAAAGGTCACAAGAACAAAAGCGACCAAGATGAAAGATAATGAGACCAGGATAAAGAATGACTCACCGAGATGAAATAATGATACAACGAGTGATAGCTTCAATGAAATGATTTGGAACCGTCGTTCCTCGTGAGTTACATGATGAGTTGATAAATACAAGTCTTGACATGAAAGATACATCATGAATGAATTACATGTATGAATGAACAACAACATAAGGTATGAATATCCCGTTAACCGAGTAAGAATTAACTTACACAATACCGGTGTTGAAATGTCCTTCCTCGAACAATGTCCTAAAATGAGATGTCGGTCGCTCGAACAACCTTGAATAACACAATTTCCAATAATCCGCTTAGTATGCGTATCAAGCACAATAACAACTGACTCAAACGTCGATACTACATTAATCAAACTCATTGGGGCATTCTAACGACTACGTTGTAAACATTTTATCCTTTGGTTACAACCAACCCCAATTACCGACACCAAACCTTCAAGGAATGATTCAACCCAACAAAAACTTCATTAATGTCATCAATAATCCAATAGGAAACCACAATTCAAGGTTACGACAACATCAAACGAAACCCCCCCAAATAATCGAAGTCAACCCCAAGGGTTCTTGAATTAAATCTCTAAATATTCGTCAAATCCGAAAAACACATCAAGAAATCCATAGGAATACATGTTCCAAGGTAGATAATCTATATCTAACATATTCCAACATCATAGCAAGCTTACGCAAAGAGATCAGAAGGAAAATACTCGAAATCCAAAATTCTAGATCCAAGAAAATCATTACCTTGATTTGATGTGTTTGAGAGGATGAAATGATGATTAATCCGAATGATAAGCTTGAAGATGATGATAGATGATTGCATCTCGAAAATATCTCTCCGAATCGTCCAAAATCGCCCGGAATCAACCCAAAAAACGAAGTGAGAAGTGAATATGATGAATCTGAGCCGGACTGTTCTATTTATAGTAATCCTAGTGTAGCGTGCGCTAATTCCTGAGCTTAGCGTGCACTAACGAACTTATCGGGTAGTCCAGTACCCGTTGTCTGCCTCGTTAGCATACGCTACTTGCCTTGGTAGCGTGCGCTAATCATCTATTGTTAGCGTGCGCTAACTAAATATCTGATGCCCAGTAACTGAAGTCCATAACCTTCTGTCCTCTGATCTGCTCGCGATAGCGTGCGCTACACTCAAAACTCAGCGTGCGCTACTACACCATTAGCGTACACTAATATCTACTCATGGCATGGGCTATGAATTATTTTAATTCAGTCCAGTACCCATTGGACTCTGCCTGATCGACCTTAGCGTGCACTACACCGATTGTATAGCATGCGCTACCCCAAGCTACTAGCGCGCGCTACTTACCATTCATAGCGTGCGCTACCACAACTCAACTGCAGTACAGTGCCTTCTGGACTGTCTGCCTGAACCACATTAGCGTGCGCTAATGTTAAGAGGTAGCGTGTGCTACCCATACTCAATTAGCGCGCGCTAAAGAGAGTACGTAGTGTGTGCTACTCCTCACGCACAGCCCACAACGAAGATGAAAATGATGATATACTCGGCTCGAATCTCCAACTGGATAGACGGTGAATGATAACTGATATATGATACGACTTATTCTGAAGGGTGAACACAATGAATGAATATTAATGATGAGTGATTATTACTTGAGTGAGAAATTACTGAGTGCCAATATACTGAATGACATTCAATGAATGAAAATGAATGAGTTTACAATCGGGTATTACACAACTAGCGTACGCTATTTTCCAATCATGGCGTGCGCTACAAATCATCTAATTCAGTCCAGTACCTGACTGGACTCTGCCTCAATTGCACTAGCGTGCGCTAATGATCAATGGTAGCGTGCGCTACCTGTACTTAGCGTGTGCTATAAAGTGTATGTAGCGTACGCTACACCCCACACACAGGCTACCAAACGATGATAATGATAGTATTCTCGATTCGAATCTCAAACAATGTTGAAAGATGAATGACAACTGATCTAAGATTCCAAATACGCCCAACGGTGAACAGAATGAACGAACATGAATGATGAATGACTATCAATGAGTGAAAAAAATTACTGAGTGATAATTTACTAAGTGATAATGAATGAATTTACAATCGGGTATTACATATTCCCCCCTTAAAAAGAGTTTCGTCCTCGAAACTAAGGGTCAAACAAATCAGGATAACTCTCCTACATATTATCCTCGGTTTCCCAACTAGCCTCTTCGACTCCATGTCTAGACCACTGAATCTTAACCAAAGTAATCGTCTTGTTCCTCAACTGTTTGATTCGCCGCTCTAAGATTTGTACAGGACGCTACTCGTATGTATGATGATCCGCGATCTCGATTTCATCGAACTGAAGTATGTGACTAGGGTCGGCAACATACTTCTGCAACTGAGAGACATGAAATACATTATGAATTCGGCTCAAGGCTGGAGGTAAAGCCAATCGATAAGCCAGATTGCCTACTTGATCCAAAATCTCAAATGGTCCAATGAATCTCGGACTCAACTTTCCTCACTTTCCGAAACGGAAGATACCTCGACTCGGGGATACCTTGATGAAGACGTGGTCACCTACCTCGAACTCTAATGGTCGACGACGATTATCTGCATATGATTTTTATGGACTCTGAGCGGTCAACAAACGACTCCTGATCAAAGCTACCTTCTCTCGGGTGGCTATAAGCATATCGGGCTCAATGCCGATTGATTCTGATAAGTCATCCCAGCATAAGGGAGGTCGACAACGACGATCGTATAAGGCCTCGTAAGGTGCCATATGAATCAAAGCATGCCAACTATTATTGTACGTGAACTTGATCAATGGTAGTTGAGCTTCCAAATCATCTTTCCAATCGAGGACGCATGCCCTCAACATCTCTTCCAACATCTGAATAGTTCTCTCTGATTATCCGTCGGACCCAGGGCGAAAGGTCGTGCTGAAATTGAGCTGAGTTCCCATGGCATGATGAACGGATTTCCAAAAATGTGAGATAAATCACCCGTCACGATCAGAAATGATACTCTTAAGAGTACCGTGCAATCTCACTATCTCTTTGATGAACAACTGGACAAGCCTCTCGGGACCCCACATATCCTTAATCTCAAGGAAATGAGTTGACTTAGTTAAATGGTCCACAATTACCCAAATTGTATTCATGCCATGACGACTCGTCGGCAAACTCGTGATGAAGTCCATTGAAATATCCTCCCACTTCGATTTCAGCATACCCGTCAGTTGCTGATGTTCTACCTTGACTTGCTGACAGGTCAGACATCTCGAAACAAATTCTGCAACTTCTCGCTTCATATTACTCCACCAGTAATTTTGTTTCAAGTCCTTGTACATCTTGCTACACCTCGGATGAATAGAATAAGGGGTAGCATGAGCCTCTCTCAAAATCGAGTTTTTCAACTCGTCATCCGCCGGAACACAAATCCGGTTCTTAAAACGAAAAAGTCCATCCCCGTGGACCACAAATCCAGGGGCTTTCCCCTGAGCCACATCCTCTCGGATGCGCAACAAAAATGGGCCTGAAACCTGATTCACTCTTATCGCTTCCTCAAGTGGCGATGAAATCTCTAGCATGCAAAGTTGTCCTTGAACTCGTTGTAACCAAACCTCGATCTCATGCTTTAGGAACTCCTGTTGAAACTCCTTCTGAACGGTTAAACGAGCAAGCATTTGCTCCTGAACGGATTTACGACTCAAGGCATCGGCAACAAAATTCGCCTTACCCGGGTGATATTGTATCTCAATATCATAATCTTTAATCAGTTCCAATCACCGTCTCTGACGCATATTTCACTCCTTCTGAGTAAATATGTACTTCAAACTCTTATGATCGGTGAAAATCTGACAGGTGACGCCATATAAATAATGACGCCAAATCTTCAACGTGAATACCACAGCCGCTAGCTCCAGATCATGGGTTGGACAGTTGACCTCATAAGGTCTCAGTTGCCGCGAAGCATAGTCAATCACTTTCCCATTCTGCATTAATACACATCTGAGACCTTGTATGGACGCATCACTATAAACCATGAATCCTTCCATCCCTTGCAGTAAAGAAAGAACATGTGCTGAAATTAAACGACTCTTGATCCCCTCAAAACTCTGCTGACAGGCGTCAGACATCTTGTGTTTCTTATCCTTCCGCAAAAGGTTCGTCATACGTTGAGCGATTTTAGAAAATCCTTCTACAAATCATCGGTAATAACCTGCTAATTCGAGAAACCTTGGATTTCCTTAACATTCTTCGGAGGTTGCCAATCTCGGATAGCCTCCGTCTTCTGAGGGTCGACACATACTCCATCTGATGAAATCACATGTCCGAGAAACATCACCTCGGACATCCAGAATTCATATTTGGAAAACTTTCCATAGAGTTGTTCTCGTCTCAACACGTCGAGAACCTGATGAAGGTGAAATTCGTGCTCCTTTCGGTCAAGAGAATAAATCAAAATGTCGTCTATGAAAACAACCACAAACCGATCTAAATAGTCGATAAAAACTCGGTTCATCAACTCCATGAATACAACAGGTGCATTAGTTAACCCAAACGGCATCACCACAAACTCATAATGTCCATAGCGTGTTCGAAACGCCGTTCTAGTGATATTCGACTCTCGAATTCGCAACTGATGATACCCAGATCTCAAATCGATCTTGGAAATACTGAAGTTGCCTGAAGTTGATCTAAGAGATCATCAATATGGGGTAGGGGATATTTATTCATGATCGTCACCCGGTTTAGCTCTCGATAATCAATGCACAAGAGAAAAGAGCCATCCTTCTTCTTGACAAATAATACTGGTGCTCCCTACGGGGATTCGGTCGGATATAACCCTTCTCGGTCAGATGCTCCATCTAGTTCTTCAGTTCCTGCATTTCGGTCGGGGCCATACGACATGGTGCTTTCGATATTGGAGATATACCAGGCTCCAACTCAATTTTGAATTCCACATCTCTCTGCGGAGGTAAACCAGGTAACTCGTCTGGGAATACATCGTCGTATTCTCTCACTATCGGGATATCCGCCAATGACACTGATGATTTCTCGGTCTTGGTCATATAGCACCAGTAACCAACACATCCCTGATTGTGTAATTTCACTGCTTTCATCATATTGATAACCCTTCCGGAACAGCTGGGATTACTCCCCTGAAATAGATACTCCACTCCATCATGTGAAATAATAGTGACCATACGCTTACGAACACTGAGGATGGCATCATGACGATCCATACAATCAATACCCGAAATAACATCATCTCTAGTAAATATGAAGCTGAATCGGACAATTCTTAATCTCACGATCTCCGATAATTCTTCTACCATCAGGTAATCTAATGATATAAGGTTCACAACTAGTAGCACTATCCATATGAAGTCTACTCAAGCATGACTCGAAAATGAATGAATGTGATGCACCAGTATCAAAAAGAGTACATACAGGTTGAGATAAAATTTCGAGTGTACCTGAGATCATTTGGGCCTCCGCATCGTCGGTCCTCTTCATCTCATAGATTCGGGGCTTGCTAGTCCCTACACCGGATGCTCCTGTCTAATATCTATGGGCTCCGCCTTTGTTTGCTCCCGTCGTCTTGAACCACGCAGACTGAGTGGCCTGATTCTGAACCGCTGAGTGTTTCGGGGCCTGAGATATCGCCGGAGTAGGCTTGGAGTCTCTTTGGCAGAAACGGGCCTTATGCTTAGAAATCCCACAATTATTGCACGTGATAGTCTGCCTCGGGCACTTAGTGCTGAAATGACCCTGTTCTCCACAGTTGAAACAGATGATGGCCGAACTGGCCACTTGGGACTGAGATTCCGCAGGTTTCGGTGCCATTGGAGGTCGCTTAGAAAAAGTAGAGCCCACACGAGGCTTCTTGAAGGTTGCCTGACTGCTTTCGGACTGATTACGCTTATTTGATTTCTTGCCAGAAGATGAAGTTTGTTGCTTCGCAATTTCCTTAGCAGTAAGATCATAAGTAAGGGCTTTCTCAATGAATTTAGCCAGGGTAGTGCAATGATGATTAATCAGCTGCATCCGTATACGAGGTTTCAACCTCTTACTGAAATCTAGATCTTATCCGCCTCGGAATGGATAATACATGAGGCGAATGGAAGTAGCTCCTGAAATTTCTCAGCAATGGTGAGAACATCCTCTTCCGTTGAGGGGTCGGGACTGAGTAACTCCGACAATTTGGCCTCCATGAGTGGGGCCGGATAATACCTTTCCATCATGAGGGTCTTGAACTGGTCCCAAGTACAAGATCCATCGGTGGGCTTCAGAGATAGCCACTAAGAGTGAGAGCTCTTACCCAGATAGTAAGCCGCGACTGAAACTTTGTACCCTTCGGGACACTCCACCATGGCAAATAATTTCTCGAAATGTTCAAGCCAGTAAACAATATCCGCCGGCTCAGATGAGCCCTCGAAAGTAGGTGGCCTCTGGCGAGAGATGTCGCCGAAAATACTGCTCACACTCCTCTCTTGACCCTGAAGTGGCGGAAGAGGGGCCTGCTGAGCCTAAGTGGCTGAGTTCTGTATCGTCTCCATCAGACGTGCCATTTGAGTCATTTGGGCCATCATGCCCTGCATAAAAGCGAGTGGATCAACCCGAACACCTTCTGACTGAGCTGTATCTTGGGTACGGCTTCCTGACGGTGAATGATTATCTCTAGGTGAATGAGTGGCAGCGTTTCTGCTTGTTGAATTGTTATTATTCCTCGCGTTCACATGGGTATTCACACGAGCCACCGGGTTTCGGCCCGCACCGCGGCCTCTTCCCCTGCGTCCTCTGATGTCTCTATCCATAATGAAGTAGGAAAGTCACATGATAATTATAGATCTCGCATGAATATCGCATTATGATTATGTTATGAAATGATAATAATGAGCATACACGCTCTAACACAATGATTACATGAAGGATCAACTGAGGTGACATGATTATATGATGAAATTATTGAAATGATCATCTTGAACAAGTTAACGATATTGATAATACGATCCACGAGATCGACAACCGAACAATGAGATTGACCGAGTGATGAATGAATTAACATGATCGACATGATCAAAAATGAAAATGATAATTGAGGATTGTTGACTGATGAATGATGAATGAGTGATTCTCATTTCCAGAAATTATACCATTGCGTCAGAAATCTTACAGTTTTTTCGGTCTCAGGGGCATGGCGCTTGCACAGGTCACACGTGACGCGAAAGTCCAATGATACTAGCCTGACGGATGATGATTTCAAATGAGACATGACTCGGAAGGTAGTATTCAAAACCATGCTCCGATACCAACTCTGTAACACCCCAAACTAGGAGGATATTACAGTGTCGTGGACCCCAATTGGGACCCACCAGGCGAATGAAAATTAATGAATTAAATAATATAATTGTAGTACCGAACCACACTATATCATAAATTACTCTGATGAGGAGTTTCAAGTGCAACACACCCAGGGAATACAAAATACATGTATATTTTATATGAAGATAAAATATACGACGCTGAATAAAATGAAAGTCCAAAAGGGGATTTGCAGCGGAAATACACATCAACGAAACATGAATAAATGAAGAGACTGGGGACCCCTACTAGTTTCACTGGGACTCCTCGCCATCAACGTTATCTTCCCATGCTTTTGCCTTGACATGACCTAAAAACAATATCCCAACGGGGTCAGTTACACAGAACAAAAATCCTCAAGAGTTGAACAAGCACAATGATAATATATATTAGTTATGAAATCAAGTTGCAGAGGGGCATCATAGTACGCCCATAATGGGACGTGCAAGTGCACAAGACGAGTGTCCGGACACATCCGCACTTGTACCTAATTAGTCTCACGGAGGCACGTTACCGTGTGCACAGTCCATTGTGTCAATGAACCCGTATCACATGACTATCGTGTGCCCGACTAAAAATTTCACACATAACCACCCGACCACGCAATATGAACCCAGAAGGTCACAAGAACAAAAGTGACCATGAAGAATATCAATGAATAGCAAATCGACAAGGGTCAAGAATGACTTACTGAGATGAAATAATAATGAAATGAATGATAGCTTACTGAAATAATTGGAACCATCGTTCCTCTGAAATGAATGATTAGTTTGATAATTACAAATCTCGACATGATTAACATACTATGAATGAATTGTGAATATGAATGAACAACAACAAAAGGAATGAATATCTTTTTAACTGAGCAGGAATTAAATTGCCTCAATACCGGTGATGAAATGTCCTCTCTCGAACAAACGTCCTTAATGGAATATTGGTCGCTCGAACAACCTTGAATAATATAATTACCAACAAACACTTAATATACATATCAAGTACGATTATAACCAACTCAAAAGTCGATAAAACAATAACCAAACTCATTGGGGCATTCTAACGAATATGTTGCAAACATTCTTCCATTGATTACAACCAAACCTAAAAATATCGAAACCAACCTCCAAATGAGTAGTTCAACGCCAACAAAACACCATCAATACAATCAAATAATCCAATAGCAATACTCCATTTGAGATTACGACAACATCTAATCGAAACCCAAAAAATCCCAAAGTCAACCCTTAGGGTGTTCTTGAATAATTCTTCAAATACTCAAAAAATACGAAAAACACACCAATAAATCCGTAGAAAGACATGCATCCATGGTAGATAATCCATTTATAACATATTCCAACATAATAGCAAGCTAACTCGAAGAGATCGGAAGAAAAACACTCAAATCCCGAAATTCTAGATTCAAGAAATATTTACCTTGATTTGGTGAGTTGGAGAAGATTAAATGATAATTAATCCGAACTAGAAGATTGAAGATGTTGATAGTTGATTGCATCTCAAAGAACACTCCACAAAATGTCCGAAGTCACCCGAAATCCCGTGAGAGAAGGTGAGATGTGAAAATGCCGTAACTGGACTCAACTGTCCTATTTATACATGAACCAGCTTAGCGCGCGCTAGCTCCTGATATTAGCGTGCTCAAGCGGGTTCACCGGCCAGTACAGTGAGTTATGACTGCTTTGTTAGCGTGCGCTACAAATTTGGTAGCATGCGTTAACGTCTTCTCTTTAACGTGCGTTACCCAAAATTAGTGTGCTAACTCATGTTTGATACCCAACAACTGGAGTCCAGAACCTACTGTCCCAAAGTCTGATCGAGCCTTAGCGCGCGCTACACTGATGCCTAGCGTGTGCTACCAAAATAACTCGTGCATACGCTATGCCCACTCCTAGTGTGCGCTAAGAATTTCCCGCCTCAGTCCAGTACCTACTGGACTGCCTTCTCCAAAACGCTAGCACGCGCTGATGAAGTGATATCATGCGCTACAACCACAACTAAGGTACGCTATTTTCCAATCATAGCATGCGCTACAATCCAATTCAATCCGGTACCTGACTGGACTCTGCCTCAATTGCACTAGCGTGCGCTAATGATCAATGGTAGCGTGCGCTACCTATACTCAAATAGCGTGCGTTATAAAGAGTACGTAACCTATGCTACACCCCACACACAGGCTACCAAACGATGATAATGATAGTATTCTCGATTCGAATCTCAAAAAATGTTGAACGACGAATGACAACTGATCCAAGATTCCAAATACGCCCAACGGTGAATACAATGAACGAATATGAATGATGAATGACTATCAATGAGTGAAAGAAATTACTGAGTGACAATTTATTGAGTGATAATGAATGAATTTAAAATCGGGTATTACACGTAAGCCTCACTGGGAGGCCCTTAAGTGGTTACTCCGATACTTCAAAAATTCGGTATCTGATGGCCTTGTTTACTCTAAATCTGAAGATGGGATTAATCTTAAAGGTTATATTGACTCCAATTATGCTAATGACATACATAAATGTAAATCCACAACATCTTAAGTGTTTACCTTATGTGGTTCTTGCATTTCATGGAAATCGCAACTTCAACACATAGTCACATTGTCAACTACTGAAGCTGAATATATTGCCACCACTGAAGCCTTTAAGGAGGCTATCTGGTTGAAAGGTTTACTGTAATACCTGGTTGCGAATTCATTTATTATCATTCAGTAATTGTCACTCAGAAACTTTTCACTCACTAATAATCATTCATCATTCATATTCATTCATCTGTGTTCACCGTTCCGCGTATTTTGAATCGTATAGTAGTTATCATTCGTCATTCAACCCTGTTTCAGAATCGAGATGAGAATACTATCATTATCATCATATTTTGGTAGTCTGTGTGGGAGTAGTAGCGCACGCTACATACTCTTTTTAGCGCGCGCTAATTGAGTACTAGTAGCACACGCTATCGCTCAGCTTTAACGCACATTAATGCAATTTAGTACTGGTACTCGGACTGATTTGGAGAATTCGTAGCACACACTATGAGCGGAAAATAGCGCATGCTAGTTATATTGTAGCACAGGCTACGCAATCGTTGTAGCGCGCGCTAAGGCTTGAGCAGGCAGTGGACAGTAGGTTCTAGACTCCCATTTTCTGGACGCCAACTATGAGGTAGCGCACGGTAGACTCGGTTAACGCATGCTAAGAGGAAGGCGTTAGCGCACGCTACCAAGTACATAGCGCACGCTAACAAGGCAGACAAAGTTTACTGGACTACCCGGTAAACCCGCTAGCGCACGCTAACCTCAGTTTTTAGCGCGCGCTAAGCTGGGTCTAGTATATATAGAACACTTCACCCCCATTTCGTCATTTTTACATTTCTCCTCCTTCCTTGGGTGATTCCGGCCGATTTTGGGTGATTTGTGAAGATGTATTCGAGCTACTATCATCTATCAGCATCTTCAAGCTTCTAGTTGGGGTTATTCAACATTTAATCCTCTCATCCACTCCAAATCAAGGTAAACTTTGTCTAACCCTAGAATTTCGGGATTTAGATGTTTTTCTTCCGATCTCTTCGAGCTAGCTTGCTATTGTGTTGGAATATTTTGAGTATGGATTATCTAACTTGGATACATGTGTTCCTACGGATTTATTAATGTATTTTCCGGAATTGTTGAGTATTTGGGTGTAACACCCCAAACTAGGCGGATATTACAGTGCCGTAGATCCCCAACTGGGACCCACCAGGCAAATGAAAATGAATGAATTACACAAGATAAATGTAGTACCGAACTACATTACAACAATAATTACTCCGATGAGGAGTTTAGTTACAACACACCAAGACAATACAGAATACTAGTGTATTTTATATGAAGATAAAATACACAACACTGAATGAAACAGAGTATTCAAATGAAAGTCTGCAGCGGAAAATAAAGGACAATAACATGAATAACTGAAAGATCGGGGGCCCCTACTAGTATCACTGGGACTCCTCGACATCAACATGCTATTCCCGTGCGTTTGCCTTGCCATGACCTGAAAAACAAAATCCCTGTGGTCGATTAAATGTAACAACAATCCTCAAGGGTTGAAAAATACACAATCATGATTTAATCAAGTTATGAAATATCCTTAGTTATGAATTACGCCAAGAGGTATCATAGTACGCCCGTAGTGTTCTCGTGCAAGTGTACAAGACGAATGACCGGACACACCCGCCCTGTACCTAATTAGTCTCACGGAGGTAATGCTACCGTGTGCACACCCAATGTATCACTCCCAATACATGGCCATAACGTGCCCGACTAAAAAGTCCACACATCCGCACCCGGCCATGCAATATGAACCCAGAAGGTCATATGAACGAGAATGACCGTAATGAATATCAATGAATAAATAATAATCTGACAAAGTCAAGAATGACTCACCGAGATGAGAGTAATAATGAAATGAATGATAGCTCAACGAAAAGATTGGAACCGTCGTTCCTTATGACTGAAGTGATTAATTGACAATAACAAGTTTTAATACGGTTAATACAATAATGAATGAGTTATGATTATGAATGATCAACAACAAAAGGTATGAATATCCTTTTAACCGAGTAAGAATTAACTTACTCAATACCGGTGACAATTATCCTTCCACGAACAACGTCCTAATTGAGATATCGGTCGCTCGAACAACCTTGAATTATACAATATCCAACAATTTGTTCAATATACGAATCAAACACGAATATAACGAACTCAAAACGTCGATACGATTAAACTAAGTCCATTGAGGCATTAAAACAAACACGTTGCGTCCAAACTCCGATTGTTTACAATCAAACTTCAATATACCAATATCAAATCCCCCAAAAAGTGTTTCAAACCAACAAACATCTTCCAAATGATCAATAATCCAAAATGAATATCCGAAAACGTGACTTCAACAACAATTAATCGAAAACCCCTAAATCCAACACAACATTCAATGTGTTCTTGAATAATCCCTCAATAATCCAATGAATCCCTATACAAACTCATAATCATATACATATCCCTTCATATAACATGATTATAACGTCCAAAACATCATATCTCAACACAAAATCGAAGTCCAAGGTGTTGAAGGAATTACCTCTTGAATATCCAATCACTTCGATCCGAAGAACACGAGTTTAATCGAGTATCCAAGCTTCCCAAATGATTGAAGGTGATGAAAAATACACACTCAAATGGTAATTGATGAAGAAAATTCTCCCTCAAGCTTATCTCTCTCGTAAGAAGGTGGAAAAGATGGAAAAAAATGAGCTGAAATGCTCAAAAAACCAATTTATAGGGGTTGACTACCCTGCCGGACACGGCCCGTGCCGATCGGCACGGTCGTGTCGCACAGCTGGCCGACAGGGACTCGACCGTGTCCTGCTTGACACGGTCGCGGCGCGGAGGGCCTTCCGAAAGCGACCCGTCCGACAGCGACTCGGCATGACTCGACCGTGTCCACGGGACACGGCCGCCCGCGATCGGTTACGGCTTATCCGGAAGAGTTCGAATCGGCCGTGCCAAACGACACGGTCGAGTCCTGTGGGCAGATACTTTGGCATTTCCGGACGAGTACGGCACGGGCCGTGTCGGACGACACGACCGAATCCGGTCGGCAGTGATCGGCCAAAAGCTGAAAAATGAGCGGGTGAGCTAAAACGACCACAACTCTCTCGTCCGGACTCCGATTGACTCACCGTTTAAACCATTGAAAAGCTAACTCGATGCTCTATAATATTGCAAAGATTTAGAATTTTTGGAGTTACCAAAAATTAATGGTGATCTAACAAAGTCGAACTCATATGAGGAAAGTTGAAACAATGAACAATAACGATACACAATTCGAAGTTTTTCCGAACGGTGAACACAGTGAACGAACATGATTGATGAATGATTATAATTGAGTGAAAATACACTGAGTGACAATTACAGACTGATAATTACTGAATGAAAATGAATGAATTACAACCGGGTATTACATACACCCCCCCTTAAAAGAGTTTCGTCCCCGAAACTAAGGGTCAAACAACTCGGGATAACCCTCCCGCATACTATCCTCGGTTTCCCAAGTAGCCTCTTCGACTCCGTGTCTAGACCACTGAATCTTGACCAAAGGAATCGACTTATTCCTCAACTGTTTGATTCGCCGCTCCAACACTCGTACAGGACGCTCCTTGTACGAATGCTCATCCGCGATCTCGATTTCGTCGAACTGAAGTATGTGACTCATGTCGGCAACAAACTTCCGCAACTGAGAGACATGAAACACATTATGAATTCGGCTCAACGCCGGAGGTAACGCCAATCGATAAGCTAACTCGCCTACTCGATCCAAAATTTCAAACGGTCCAATGAATCTCGGACTCAACTTCCCCCGTTTTCCGAAACGGAAAATACCTCGACTCGGGGACACCTTGACCAAAACATGGTCACCCGTCTCGAACTCTAGTGGTCGACGACGATTATCTGCATATGGTTTCTGTCGACTCTGAGCTGTCAACATACGACTCTTGATCTAAGCTACCTTCTCTCGGGCGGCTATAAGCATATCGGGCTCGGTGCCGATTGATTCTGACAAGTCATCCCAACACAAAGGAGATCGACAAAGACGACCGTACAAGGCCTCGTAAGGTGCCATCTTAATGGAAGCATGCCAACTATTATTATACATGAACTCGATCAGTGGTAGTTGGGCTTCCCAATCGTCCTTCCAATCGAGGACGCAAGCTCTCAACATGACCTCTAATGTCTGAATAGTCCTCTCTGATTGTCCGTCGGACTGAGGATGAAAGGCAGTACTGAGATTAAGCTGAGTTCCCATAGCACGATGAACTGATTTCCAAAAAAAATGTGACACAAACCGTCCGTCACGATCGGAAACGATATTTTTAGGAGTACCGTGCAATCTCACTATCTCCTTGATGAACAACTGGGCCAGTCTCTTGGGACTCCACATATCCTTGATTTCAAGGAAATGAGCTAAATTAGTAAAGCAGTCCGCGATCACTCAGATCGTATTTATGCCACGACGACTCGTCGGCAATTCGTGATGAATTCCATAGAAATGTCTTCCCACTTCCATTCTGGAATAGGGAGCGGTATCAGCATACTCGCCGGTCGCTGATGTTCCATCTTGACTTGTTGACAGGTTAAGCATCTCGAAACAAATTCTGCGACTTCTCGCTTCATATTACTCCACCAGTAATTTTGTTTCAAGTCCTTGTACATCTTGCTGGACCCCGGATGAACAGAATAAGGGGTAGCATGAGCTTCTCTCAAAATCGAGTTTTTCAACTCATCATTCGCCGGTACACACATCCGATTCTTAAATCTCAAAAGTCCATCCTCGTGGATCACTAATCCAGAGGCTTTCTCCTGAGCCACATCTTCACGGATGCGCAACAATGGAGGGTCTGAACTCTGATTCTCTCTGATTACCTCCTCAAGTGACGATGAAATCTCTAACATACAAAGCTGTCCCTGAACTCGCTGAAGCCAGACCTCGATCTCGGGTCTAAGGAATTCTCGCCAAGCTCTTTTCAATCGTTAAACGAGCAAGCATCTGCTCTTGAACGGACTTACGACTCAAGGCGTCGGCGACAACATTCGCCTTGCCTGGGTGGTAAAGGATCTCGATATCAAAATCTTTGATTAGTTCCAACCACCGCCTCTGTCGCATATTTAACTCCTTGTGAGTAAATATATCCTTCAACTCTTGTGATTGGTGAATAACTGAAAGGTGACGCCATAAAGGCAACGACGCCAAATCCCCAACGCGAAAACCACAGCTGCTAGCTCCAGGTCGTGGGTTGGATAATTGACCAACTAATACGAGGAAACATCGGATTTACTTAATATCTTTCGGAGGTTGCCAATCTCGGATAGTCTCCGTCTTCTGAGGGTCGACACGAACTCTGTCAGATGAAATTACATGCCCGAGAAAGTCACTTCGGACCTCGTAACTCACATTTGGAAAACTTTCCATAAAGTTGCTCTCGTCTCAACACGTCGAGAACTCGAAGAAGATGAACCTCGAGTTCCTCTCGGCTAAGAGAATAAATCAAAATGTCTTGATGAAGACAACAACAAACCGATCTAAAAGTCGATGAAAACCCGATTCATTAATTCCCTGAATACCGCAGTGCAATAGTTAGCCCGAACGGCATAACTACGAACTCATAATGACCATAGCGTGTACGAAGCTGTCCTCGCGATATCCGACTCTCGAATCCGCATCGGTGATATCCGGATCTTAAGTCGATCTTGGAAAATACCGAAGCTCCACAAGTTAATCTAAAAGATCATCAATACGAGGTAAAGGATACTACTCTTGATCATCACTCTGTTCAACTCCTGGTAATTAATACACACACGAGACGAGCCATCCTTCTCCTTGACAGATCACACTGGTGCTCCTCACGGGGATGCAATCGGTCGAAGATGACCTTCCTAGAACTATTCCTAAAGTTGAATCTTCAACTCCTGCATTCTGGTCGGGGCCATCCGATACGGTGCCTTCGATAAAGAGGACGTACCGGCTCCAACTCACTCCTGAATTCCCTTACTCTATGTGAAGGCAACCAGATAACTCGTCTGGAAATACATCGTCAATCGATGACAATGATACCACGAATGATTGAACATTTCGATTGCCCTAGAATGGTCAATCGATAAAAAGAGATACCAATAATGATTGAACAACTCGATTGCCTTAGAAAGGCCAATCGATGAAGATGATACAATGAATGTTTGAATAACTCGATTGCCCTAGAAAGGCCAATCGATGAAAATGATACAATGAATGATTGAATAACTCGATTGCCTTAGAAAGGCCAATCGATGGAAATGATACAAGGAATGATTGAATCACTCGATTGCCTTAGAAAGGCCAATCGATGAAAATGATATAATGAATGATTGAATAGTTCGATTGCGGACTTTCTCTGCTTCCGCCATAATAGAAATTCTACTGGAACAACGGGGATTACTTCCCTGAAGCACACATTCGACAACCAACGACGGAAAGATAGCGACCAAACGCTAACAAACACTGAGGATAGTATCAAGACGGTTAAACCAACTAATACCGAAAATTACATCGTCCTAAGATAAGTTCACCACAATTAGATCCATCAACCAATCGCGGTCATTAAGCTTAATTCGGTATGATTTCGAAAATTCTTCCATCGTCGGGTAGACCGATGGTATGAGGTCCACAAGCAATAGAACTATCCCGAAATAAGTCTATTCAAGCATGATTCTAAAATGAATGAATGCGGTGTACCAACATCAAAAGGTACACACAAGTTGAAATAAAATTACGAGTATATCTGAAATCATTCGGGCCACCGGATCGTCGATCCTCCTCATCATATGAATCTGGGACTTGCCGGCCCCCGAACCGGACGCTCCCGTCTGATAAATACGAGCTCCAACTCTATTTGCTTCCATTGTCTTAAACGACGATGACAAAGCAGTCTGATTCTGAAACGCTGGTTGCTTCGGGGCCTGAGATGACGCCGGAGCCGACTTGGAGTCCTTTCGGCAAAAACGGGCCTTATGCCCAAAATTCCCACAATTATAGCACGTGATAGACGGTTTCAGACACTCAGTGCTGAAATGACCCGGCGTTCCACAATTAAAACAGGTGATAGCCGAACTGGCCGCTCGGGAATGAGATCCCGCACGATTATGCGCCGTAGGAGGTCGCTCAGAAACGATAGGACTCACACGAGGCTTCTTGAAGGTTGACTGACCGCCTTCGGATTGATTACACTTTGTTGATTTCTTGCTGACAAATGAAGGTTGTTGTTCAGTACTTTCCTTAGCAGCTGGCTCATACGGGAGAGTTCTCTCGATTAATCCGGTCAGAGTGGCGCAATGATGATTGAGTAACTGCACATGGGTCATCATGGCCTGCATAAAAGTGAGTGGATCAACCCGAACATCTTCTGATCGAGCCGAGTCCTGGGCACGACTTCCCGCCAGCGAGTGATTATTTCTCGGGTTTCGGTCCGCACCGCGGCCTCTCCCCGTGCATCCCCTGATAGTTCTCTCCATACTGAAGTAGGAAGGTCGCATAATGATTATATTTCCCGCATGATTAGCACGTTATGATTATGTCATGAGATGATGAAAATGAGTATACATGCTCTAACTTAGTGATTATATGAATGATTTACTGAAGTTACATGATTATCTGATGAAATTCTTGAAATGATTATCTTGAATAACTTAACAAGATTGATAATATGATCATCCAGATTGACAACTGAGTAATGAAATGAATTGAGTAATTAATGAGCTAACATGATCGTCCTGATTATTAACTGAGTAATGAAATGAATTAAGTGATTGATGAGTTAACATGATCGTCCTAATCACAATGAATGATGATGTTTGAGGATTGTAAATTGATGAATTATGAATGAATGATAATTGCCAGAAATTATACCATGGCGTTAGAAGTCTTACAGTTCTTTCGGTCTGATTGGCTCGGCATCTGCACAGGTCACACGTGACGCGAAAGTCCAATGATACTAGTCCGATGACGATGATTTCAAATGAGACATGACTCGGAAGGTAGTATTCAAAACCACGCTCTGATACCAACTCTGTAACACCCCAAACTAGGCGGATATTACGGCCGTAGATCCCCAACCTGGGACCCACCGTGCAAATTAAAATGAATGAATTACACAAGATAAATGTATTACAGAACTACATTAAAACAATAATTACTCCGATGATGATTTTAGTTACAACAAACCAGGACAATACATAATACTAGTTTATTTTATATTAATATAAAATACACAACACTGAATGAAACGGAGTATTCAAATCAAAGTCTCAGCGGAAAATAAAGGACAATAACATGAATAATCAAAGATCGGGGGCCCTACTAGTATCACCGACTCCTCGACATCAACATGCTATTCCGTGCGTTTGCCTTGCCATGACACGAAAAACAAAATCCCCGGGCCGGCTTAAATGTAACAACAATCCTCAAGGGATGAAAAATACACAATCATGAAATAACAGAAGTTAAGAAAAATACTTAGTTATGAATTACGATGAAGAGGGGTATCATAGTACGCACTTAGTGTTCGTGCAAGTGTACAAGACGAATGACCGGACACACCCGCCTTGTACCTAATTAGTCTCACGAGGTAATGCTACCGTGTGCACAGTCCAATGTATCACTCCCAATACATGGCCATAATGTGCCCGACTAAAAATTCCACACATCCGCACCCGGCCGCGCAATATGAACCCAGAAGGTCATATGAACGAGAATGACCGTAATGAATATCAATGAATAAATAATAATCTGACAAAGTCAAGAATGACTCACCGAGATGAGAGTAATAATGAAATGAATGATAGCTCAACGAAAAGATTGGAACCGTCGTTCCTTATGACTGAAGTGATTAATTGACAATAACAAGTTTTAATACGGTTAATACAATAATGAATGAGTTATGATTATGAATGATCAACAACAAAAGGTATGAATATCCTTTTAACCGAGTAAGAATTAACTTACTCAATACCGGTGACAATTATCCTTCCACGAACAACGTCCTAATTGAGATATCGGTCGCTCGAACAACCTTGAATTATACAATATCCAACAATCCGTTCAATATACGAATCAAACACGAATATAACGAACTCAAAACGTCGATACGATTAAACTAAGTCCATTGAGGCATTAAAACAAACACGTTGCGTCCAAACTCCGATTGTTTACAATCAAACTTCAATATACCAATATCAAATCCCCCAAGAAGTGTTTCAAACCAACAAACATCTTCCAAATGATCAATAATCCAAAATGAATATCCGAAAACGTGATTTCAACAACAATTAATCGAAAACCCCTAAATCCAACACAACATTCAAAGTGTTCTTGAATAATCCCTCAATAATCCAATGAATCCCTATACAAACTCATAATCATATACATATCCCTTCATATAACATGATTATAACGTCCAAAACATCATATCTCAACACAAAATCGAAGTCCAAGGTGTTGAAGGAATTACCTCTTGAATATCCAATCACTTTGATCCGAAGAACACGAGTTTAATCGAGTATCCAAGCTTCCCAAATGATTGAAGGTGATGAAAAATACACACTCAAATGGTAATTGATGAAGAAAATTCTCCCTCAAGCTTATCTCTCTCGTAAGAAGGTGGAAAAGATGGAAAAAAATGAGCTGAAATGCTCAAAAAACCAATTTATAGGGGTTGACTACCTGCCGGACACGGCCCGTGCCGATCGGGCACGGCCGTGTCGCATACCGGCCGACAGGACTCGACCGTGTCCCGCTTGACACGGTCTCGGCGCTGAGGGCCTTCCGAAAGCGACTCCGTCCGACGACTTCGGCATGACTCGACCGTGTCCCGGGACACGGCCGGGCGCCCGGCGCCGGTTCTGGCTTATCCGGAAGAGTTCGACTCGGCCGTGCCAAACGACACGGTCGAGTCCTGTGGGCAGATACTTCGGCATTTCCATACGAGTACGGCACGGGCCGTGTCGGACGACACGACCGAGTCCGGTCGGCAGTGATCGGCCAAAAGCTGAAAAATGAGCGGGTGAGCTAAAACGACCACAACTCTCTCGTCCGGACTCCGATTGACTCACCGTTTGAACCATTGAAAAGCTAACTCGATGCTCTATAATATTGCAAAGATTTAGAATTTTTGGAGTTACCAAAAATTAATGGTGATCTAACAAAGTCGAACTCATATGAGGAAAGTTGAAACAATGAACAATAACGATACACAATTCGAAGTTTTTCCGAACGATGAACACGGTGAACGAACATGATTGATGAATGATTATAATTGAGTGAAAATACACTGAGTGACAATTACAGACTGATAATTACTGAATGAAAATGAATGAATTACAACCGGGTATTACATTGGGATGGTTGGGTTTGTTTCACCATCTAAAGATTTCATTACCGGAATACTTGTATCGGGGGGGTAGCATTTTCGGGTGGTTTCCAACTTATCTTCCTACCGTTGGGTTATTGATAGTTGATTACGAACTTGTTAGGTTCGAAGTTGTCGTTTCCCTTCAACCGTGGCACCTCGGCGTTCCATTTCATCTAATTCTAGGTAAGTTAAATCTTGCTCAGTTAAAAGGATAATCATTCCTTTCGTTGTTGTTCATTCATACGTATAATTCATGCATAATATATCAAACATGTTGAGACTTGTAATTATCAAACTAATCATTTAATTCACGAGGAACGACGATTCCAATCATTTCATTTGAGCTATCACTCATTGCGTTATTAATTCACCCCGGTGAGTCATTTTTGGCCTTGTCGGATTTCTATTCATTATCATTCATCGTGGTTGATTTTGCTCTCGTGACTTTCCGGGACTTTATTGCGTTACCGTGTGGTATATATGTGGAATTTTTAGTCGGGCACACTAAGGTCATTGTGTATATGCGGGTATACGGACACATTAGACTGTGCACATGGTAACGTGCCTCCATGAGACTAATTAGGCCAAGTTTTGCGGGGGTTTATGCGGGACTCCGGGCACTCGGCATACTTGTGTACTTGCACATCCCATTCGGGCGTACTATGATGCCCCTTGTTCAATTTGATTTCATAACTAAGTCATGTGATTATTGTATTTGTTCAACTCTTGAGGATTGTCGTTCTATGTAACTAATCCCGTTGGGGATGTTGTTTTTAGGTCATGGCAAGGAAAAGGCACGGGAAGAGAATGTTTACGGTGAGGAGTCCCAGTGATACTAGTTGGGGCCCCCAGTCTTTCCATTTATTCATGTTTCTTTGATGTGTATTTTCCACTGTAGTTTCCGTTCGGATTTTTATTTTGTTCAGTGTTGTATATTTCATCTCCATATGAAATATATATGTATTCTGTATTTCTGGGTGTATTGTACTTGAAACTCCTCATCAGAGTAATTAGTAATATAATGTGGTTCGGTACTACAGTTATACTATTTAATTCATTAATTTTCATTCGCCTGGTGGGTCCCAGTTGGGGGTCCACGGCACTGTAATAGCCGCCTAGTTTGGGGTGTTACAGAGTTGGTATCGGAGTGTGCTTTTCAATACTACCCTTTCGAGTCATGTCTCATTGAAAATCATCGTTCATCAGACTAGTATCATTGGACTTTCACGTCACGTGTGACCTGTGCAAGCGCCAAGCCCCTCAGACCAAAAGAACGATATGATTTCTGATGCCATGGTATAGTTTTTGGCAATAAGAATCAACTAATTCATCATTCATCAGTCCACAATCCTCATTCATCATTTTCTTTTGGATCTTGCCAACTCATGTTAACTCATTAATCACTCATTCAATCTCATTATTCAGTTGTTGATCTTGTGGATCGTATTGCCAATCTTGTTAACTTGTTCAAGATAATCATTTCAAGAATTTCATCAGATAATCATGTCATCTCAGTTGATCTTTCATGCGACCTTGTCATATTCCAGCGTAATGTCGACGATCGTTTTACTGCATTATTAATGCGTTCATTGCGTTAGAGCGTGTATGCTCATTATTATCATTTCATAACGTAATCATACTGCGATATTCATGCGAGATCTATAATTATCATGTGCTTTTTTACTTTAGTATGGATAGAGCTGTCAGAGGACGCATGGGAAGAGGACGCGGTGCGGGCCGAAACCTGGGAGCTCGTGTGAATACCCGCGAGAATGCGAGGAATAATATCAATTCAACAAGTAGCGACGCTGCCACTCATTCTCTGGGAGATAATCATTCACTGTCATGAAGTTGTACCCGAGATACAGCTCAATCAGAAGGTGTTCGGGTTGATCCACTCACTTTTATGCAGGGCATGATAGCCCAGATGACTCAGATGGCACGTTTGATAGAGATGATGCAGAACTCAGCCACTCAGGCTCAACAGGCCCCTCCGCCGTCACCTAAGAGGCAAGAGAGGAGTGTGAGCAGTATTATCGGCGACATCTCTCGCCAGAGGCCACCTACTTTTGAGGGCTCATCTGAGCCGGCGGATATTATTCACTGGCTTGAACATTTTGAGAAGCTATTTGCTATGGTGGAGTGTCCCGAAGGGCACAAAGTTTTAGTTGCGGCTTACTATCTGGGTAAGAGCGCTCACTCTTGGTGGCTATCTTTGAATCCCACTGACGGATCTTGCACTTGGGACCAGTTTAAGACCCTCATGATGGAAAGGTATTATCTGGCCCCACTCAGGGAGGCCAAGTTATCAGAATTACTCAGTCCCGACCCCTCAGAGGAAGATGATGTTCTCGCCATCGCCGAGAAGTTTCAGGAGCTACTTCCATTCGCCTCATCCATTATCCACTCCGAGGCGGATAAAATCAAGTACTTCAGTAAGAGGTTGAAACCTCGTATGCAGATGAAATTGCTTAAACATCATTGTGCCACCCTGGCCGAATTCATTGAGAAACCTCTTACCTATGAGCTTACCGCTAAGGAAATTGCTAAGCAACAATCTTCATCTGCTGGAAAGAAATCGAAGAATCATAACCAGTTCGAAGGTAGTCGGACAAATTTCAAGAAGCCTCGTATGGTTTCTACTTTTTCTGAGCGACCCCCTTTGGCGCCTAAACCTGCAGAATCTCAGTCCCGAGCGGCCAGTTCGGCCATCACCTGTTTCAACTGTGGAGAGCAGGGTCATTTCAGCATTAAATGTCCGAGTCAGACCATCACATGTAACAACTGTGGTATTGTTGGGCATAAGGCCCGTTTTTGCCGAAGAGACTCCAAACCTACTCCGATGGCACCTCAGACCCCGAAGCAGTCGTGTAATATCCTAGAATTTCGGTATGATTTTTTCGCATTATTTTATCCGAGTTGTACTGTACAGAGTGGGACCGACACAGTGTGGATAAATAATTTTGGGAACTGTGACAGTTGTGCCAGTATATCTATCGAGGTTATTTTTAATTCTAGGATATTACATACTTGGTGTGTTTTTCGATGACGGATATACCGTATGAGTATTTGTACAATTGTAGTACTCGATCGACAGTTGTATTTGAGGATATCATGCACCAGATGTATCGTAAGAGAATTGTTGTCAGAACGAGCATATGTATTCAGTAAGTCGCGTGTACGTGTTCGGTATATTGAGATGACAGACAGGAGCAAAAATGGCTAAGTATGAAAGCCATTACGTACATTATATGTTGGAGATTACGTATGTAACTAAGCAAGCTTAACGTACGTTAAGATGGGTACATAACGTACATTAAGGAGGGAATCGAACAGGATCGAGCCGTGGTCGGCAGGTGGGGCCTGGTGTCGGCTGCTTTCGGCGGTGGATGTGGACAGGCGAGTCAACCTCAAGCCTTACGTACGTTAATGATGGAGCATTACGTACATAAACATGTGAAATACTATACCAAGTCAACTGCTACATTATGTACGCTATGGCAAGGAAGTTACGTACGTAATGCATGTCACAAAATAGGACAGTTAGCCCTGGATGACGATTACGTATGCTATACAGGACATATAGCGTACGTTAAAGGCTCTTACGTACGTTAAGGTGTGGACTTAACGTATGTAACGTGATGTGCAGTTTATAAAATAAGAGTTGGTCTTTCATTTCTTCACGAGAAGAAACTCATTTCTTCCACCCCAGTCGTTCCTTCTTCACTTCCAACCCTATTTCATACCCTTATACCTTGGTTAAGACCTTGATGAGTTGATTAGGGGCTTGAAGCTTGGAGTTCTTGGTGTTTTTGGAAGTGTTTGATCCTTGTGGTTCTTCTTCAAGAGGTATGTTGATGGACTCTACTCCTTGAATTCGGATTTTGATGTTAGTGTTGATGTTCTTCTCCGTATGATGATGACTTTGGTATTGTTGTTATGATTTTGAGGTTATACGAATTGTATATTTAAGAACAAAATGGTATATGCATTGTATTACGGATTAGATGATGGTTAGATGTTAGAACACATCGAATTACATCATTTTGTTGGCTACAAACATGATTATGTATTAATTCAGGTTCTTGAAAATTTCTTGAGTGATATACGTCCGCAAATTGGAAGGATTACGGTTAATTTTGGTATATGATTATTCATGATGATAGCCGGTAATTGTATTCCTATGAAATTGCGAGAAAGAGCTGTGTTAAACCGTAATTAAGACTTAAGTCGGAACCAAGAATGTTGAAGACGTTGTTAGAACCATTAATTATCGAATTTCGACATGTATTCGTACTGTTAAGAGTTGATTTGGTTTGGTTTCGTATGATCGAGATATCGTTGAGTTTGATTGGTTGATTATACCGACTGTTGATTGTTATCGAACGTATTTTTGATTGATTATTGCATTAAGTGATCGTTGATGTTAACCGTTGTGCTGCGGTGAGTCGGGGTTGTGGAGCTTGTAGATGGAGATGACGAGATTGGTCACAACTTTGTCGTATCGGTATCAAGGCAAGTTATGCTTGCTCAGTTCATAATGTTAATAAATGATTTCGTTTTCATTTCATTTATGATTCATATAGCAATGGTATCATGGAATATGAATTGTCGGGATGATGATATGTATATTATGCTTGGATTAAGATAAATCATAATGTATATGATATAAAGGTGTCTAGTGGGAACGGAGACGTGAATTATAATGGTCTATTGTGTGAGAGATTAGATATCAAGGTTAGTTATCTTGCCGACATTGAACTCAAAGTGGTGGTTTGGTACTAGTTATGGACTGTACTTCATTTTGGACTATTCGGATAACTATGTGTTCGTTCAGGGATGTTGGTTGTGGAAAGGTTAGCATCTCCAGCTTGAGGTAAATTAATATTGTTATATTATGATAATCATGATGTTGCATTATTGCATGTGTGTGTTGATATTTCATGCGGTGAGTGTGCACCATTGTTTGTTACGTTTTGTGATGTGCTATTTCTTTGAGATGTAATCTGTTGGGCCGATGTGTTAGGGGATAAGACCTAAATGGCACCTATGTCCTGAGTATTCCTAAGTAGATGCTTCCGTGACCCTTGGCTGCTGCCTTGGGAGTTTATGTGATATTGTCCGAAGTATTCCTGAGTAGATGCTTCCGTGACCCTTGGCTGCTGCCTTGGGAGTTTATGTGCTATTATTATATGCATTGTTGAGCATGCTGTGAACTGCTGTCTGACGGAATACAACATTGTGGTCGTGTCGGTCTTTCATGATCGAGTTATTGTTGCCCTCTTGGAAAATCTTATGATCCTTGTTGGATATGCATTTCTTTGAGATTTGTTGTCATGTTATATCATGGCATATCTGGAGTTCGATACATTCTGATCGTTCATATGTAGGATTTTCGGGACGGGAATGTGTAGCATATGTTGGTTTCGACCTTATATTGAACCGTGCACACGAGACGTACTTCGTGAGGCTGATTAGGTACGAGACCAGACATGTATTGATCAATACCTGTGGCTGACTTGTACACGGACACCTATCCGGATCGGGCATATCGTGACATCTATCTTGAGTCTTATTGATTGGTTGTTCACAGTACATGTATAATCGTATCTGTTCGGAATTTGGGTTGTCTTTGTAATTCCATATATATGATCCGTATATGGTCGACGATTTTATTCTCTCGTGTATCTGTCTCCGTTGAACCTTTACTAATCTCGTTCGGAGTTACCATATCCATGGTCAACTCATTTGATATCGATTATTTATTAATCTCGTTTGGAGTTCACCCTGTCATTGGTAATCTCGTTCGTTATTGATCCTTATTGATTCTGTTTGGGAGTTGTCTCACCATTGGTATTTTCGGTTATTAGTCCTTGATTGATGTTATTGGAGTTTACCGTGTCATTGGTATTCTCGGTTGTCGATTCCTTATTGCTCTTGTTAGAGTTTACCGTATCGTTGGTATTCCTGGTTGGTCCTTATTGATCTTGTTAGAGTTTACTGTGTCGTCGGTATTCTCGGTTGTTGACCCTTTATTGATCTTATTGGAGTTTATCGTACTGTTGGTATTTCTGGTTGTCGATTCTTTATTGATCTCGTTGGAGTTACCGTATTGTTGGCATTCCCGATGGTTGATCTTTCATTAATATTTTTGGAGTTACCATATCATGGTTTTCTCATTCGTGGTTGATCCTTTGTCGATCTTGTGTGGAGTTATCATGTCATTGATATTCCGTTTTGATGCGTTGGTTGTTTATCATTATTGATTGTGTGAACATTCATGTTTTGCATTGATATCCGGGACTTGCCATT
The DNA here is from genome assembly GCA_033398695.1 of Orobanche coerulescens. NCBI lineage: Eukaryota > Viridiplantae > Streptophyta > Magnoliopsida > Lamiales > Orobanchaceae > Orobanche > Orobanche coerulescens. Next base: position 102,618,151 of record CM065818.1, read on the forward strand.
GTCTCGGGACGGTTGGTCTACAGATGTACAGTGTGATATTGGTTTTATCAGATTTGGAATCCGATTGTGCGATCCAGCGGACAGAATCGAACTTGGCCAGATTATTCCATATTGGAGATATGTCTATGTTTGAGAATCTTGGTATCGTTTCGGATACAGCTCATGTGGTTACTCTTGAATTCATCCATCACTTAAGAACGCGAGATGTGATTATTGTAAGGATTGATTTGATATGGATTGTGATGGGTTGGTAAGGCTATGTCGGTAAGACTACATTGGAATTATTCTTACCTTGTAATTACATTGATATGTATTGTTTTTTGTGATGTGATTGTTATCATTGTTGAGTATTATGGATGACCCCGTCGTGGGCTTTATCTTTTAGGTACTCGGAGTTCGAGCTAGTAGCGGTCGTGAAGGGATGAGCTTTCCGGTGATACTGGCTATTGCGTGGTTGTTGGGATTCGAGTGTTCTTTCTGGTTTTTATAATTCCGCTGCAAATGTATTTAATTATGTCTCTATTCGCTACGTGTGAAATTTTATAATGGCTTCAGTATTTTTCCAACTCGTGTTTACTCTCTAAATGCCCTTTTACCGTCATTGGCCATTTGGCGTTTTTAAACGTTTGCGAAAATGATTTTAGCCTTGTGGGTTCCAATATGGGGCCCACGGCACTGTAATATTCCCGGTCGGTTTTGGGGGTGTTACAAGTCGGTTTTTTAGAATCAAGCCACTCAGTCTGCGTCATTTAGGATGACGGCATCAACTAAAGGTGGCCATAGTTATCAGGCAGGAGCCTCCAGTTCTGGGACTGGCAAGCCCCAAATTTACGAGATGAAGACGACCGATGATCCGGAAGCTCGAATGATCTCAGGTACACTCGAAATTTTATCTCAATCTGTGTGTACCCTTTTTGATACTGGCGCATCACATTCATTCATTTCCGAGTCATGGTTGAGTCGACTACACCTGGATAATGCTACTAGTTGCGAACCTTATGTCATTGGTCTACCAGATGGTAGAAGAATTATCGAGAATCGTGAAGTTAAGAATTGTCCGATTCGGCTTAATGGCCGCGTTTGGCTGGCGGACATAATCTTGGTAGATTTACCTAAAGGCAACGTTATTTTGGGTATTGATTGGATGGATCGTCACGATGCCATCCTTTGTGTCTGTAAGCTTATGGTTACTATTGTGTCAGACGATGGAGTCGAGTGTGTATTTCAGGGGGTAATCCCAGCTATTCCGAAAGAATTATTAATATGATGAAAGTGGTGAAATTACTCAATTAGGCGTGTGTCGGTTATTGGTGCTATATGACCAAGACCGAGAAATCATCAGTGACGTTGGCAGATATCCCTGTAGTGAGAGACTATGCCGATGTGTTTCCAGACGAGTTATCTAGTTTATCTCCACAGAGATGTTGAATTCACGATAGAGTAGGAACCTAGTATGTCCCCAATATCGAAAGCACCGTATCGTATGGCCCCGACCGAAATGGAGGAGCTGAAGAATCAATTGGAGGAATTGACCGAGAAAAGTTATATCCAACCGAGTGCATCCCCGTGGGAGCTCCAGTGTTATTTGTCAAGAAGAAGGATGGTTCATTTTGCTTGTGCATTGATTATCGGGAACTGAACAGGGTGACGATCAAGAATAAATATCCCCTACCCCGCATCGATGATCTCTTAGATCAGCTCCAGGGAGCTTCAGTATTTTCTAAGATCGATTTAGGATCTGGGTATCATCAGTTGTGAATTCAAGAGTCGGATATCGCAAGGACGACGTTTTGAACACGCTATGGGCACTATGAGTTTGTAGTGATGTTGTTTGGGTTAACTAATGCACCTGCAGTATTCGTAGAACTAATGAACCGAGTTTTCATCAACTATTTAGATAAGTTCGTGGTTGTCTTCATAGATGACATTTTGATTTATTCACGTGACTAAGAGGAGCACGAACTTCACCTACATCAGGTCCTCGACATGTTGAGACGAGAGCAACTCTATGGGAAATTTTCCAAATGCGAGTTTTGGATGTTCGAAGTGACGTTTCTCGGACATGTGATTTCATCAGACGGGGTTCGTGTCGACCCTCAGAATATGGAGGCTATCCGATATTGGCAACCTCCGAAGAATATTAAGGAAATCCGAAGCTTTCTCGGATTAGCAGGCTATTACCGGCGATTTGTGGAAGGATTTTCTAAAATCCCTCAACCTATGACGAGCCTTTTGCAGAAGGATAAGAAATACACATGGTCTGACGCGTGTCAGCAGAGTTTTGAGGAACTCAAGAGTCGTTTAATTCCAGTGCCTGTCCTTTCTTTACCACAAGGGACAGAAGGATTGGTGGTTTATAGTGACGCGTTCGGACATGGTCTGGATGTGTATTAATGCAGAACGGGAAAGTGATTGCCTATGCTTCGTGGCAACTGGACTTATGAGGTCAATTATCCGACCCATGACCTGGAGCTAGCAGCCGTGGTGTTTGCATTGAAGATTTGGCGTCATTACCTCTATGGCATCACTTGTCAGATTTTCATCGATCATAAGAGTTTGAAGTATATATTTACTCATAAGGAGTTAAACATGTGACAGAGACGGTGGTTGGAACTGATTAAAGATTATGATATTGAGATACAATACCACTCGGGTAAGGAGAACGTTGTCACCGATGCCTTGAGTCGTAAGTCCGTTCAGGAGCAGATGCTTGCTCGTTTGACTACTCAGAAGGAACTTCAACAGGAATTTTTAAGACTCGAGATTGAGGTCTGGTTACAGCGAGTGCAAGGGCAACTTTATATGTTAGATATTTCATCACCACTGGAAGATGCGGTCAGAATGAAACAGGGTTCAGACCCGTTTTTGTTGCGCATTCGAGAGGATGTGGCTCAGGGAAAAGCCCCTAGATTTGTGGTTCACGAGGATGGACTTTTGCGATTTAAGAACCGGTTATGCATTCCGACAGATAACGAGTTGAAAAGCTCTATTTTGAGAGAGGCTCATGCTACCCCTTATTCTATCCATACGGGGTCGAGCAAGATGTACAAAGACTTGAAACAAAATTACTGGTGGAGTAATATGAAGCGAGATGTCGCAGAATTTGTATCAAGATGTTTGACCTATCAGCAAGTCAAGATAGAACATCAGCGACCGGAGGGTATGCTTAAACCACTCCCTATTCCAGAGTGGAAGTGGGAGGATATTTCAATGGACTTCATCACGAGTTTGCCAATGAGTCATCGTGGCATGAATACAATTTGGGTAATTGTGGACCGTTTAACTAAGTCACCTCATTTCCTTGAGATTAAGGATATGTGGGGTCCCGAGAGACTTTCCCAGTTATTCATTAGAGAGATCGTGAGATTGCACGGTACCCATAAGAGTATCGTTTCTGATCGTGACGGGCGATTCGTGTCACATTTTTGGAAATCCGTTCATCGTACCATGGGAACTCAGCTAAATTTCAGCACAGCTTTTCATCCTCAGTCCGACGGACAATCAGAGGGAACTATTCAGATGTTGTAGGACATGTTGAGGGCATGTGTTCTTGATTGGAAAGATGATTGTGAAGCCCAACTGTAACGCCCCAATACTTATTTAAATGCTATTTATTTTGCTAACGATCATGGATTTTGATTTAAATATTTACAGGTTGTCCGATACTTGGGCCGATACGTTCCTAGCATAAAATGAAGGAGTTAAAAGGATAATATTTCAAAATAAATTATAAGGATCATTTTTAGAATTTATGAAAGTGATTTCGAAAAGTTCCGACGATTTTGATACGATAAAATTTCATTACAAAACACTTATATTGAAAAAATAATATTAAATTATTTTATTACTATTACCGAAAATCCGTTCCTAGCATATCGAAGATTTAACTCCGATGAGTCCGGAACAGGTCGGAAAATCGAATTTGGACATCAGGAAGGGGTCGAACCGGCCGAGCCAAGTTGACGGACATCTGCCGGTCACCGCCGGACATCTGCCGGTCACCACGGACACGCTACCGACAACACGGCCACGGCCGATAAGTTTCTCGACCACTATCGGATAAGGCCGCCCACTGTCGGATAAGGTCGGTCACGACCGACGAAGTTTCACGGCCACTATCCGGATAAGGATGTCCACTGTCGGATAAGGTCGGTCACGACCGACAAGCTTCTCGGCCACTGTCGGATAAGGTCCTGTCACGACCGACAAGCTCTCGCCGGTACTGCGGATAAGGCTTCCAGCTGTCCGGGTATGGTTGATTTTTAACCAAATTTGAGCCCCTATTTATACATGTTACCGGACGTGTTCTTGTACATATCACATATCAATTTGAAGCTATGGACCTCTACTATAAAACGCCCGTAACATATTTCCCTTCCAAAAATTATAAAGGCTTCAAAAAGCCCGATGAAACAGGAAGCTCAAATCTGACAGTTTCTCAAAGGTGTTTGATAAAAGTCCTCAAAGAGATTTCAGATTTTACATCAAGAATTTATGAACGGAAATATGAAAAAGTATTTTCAAGTGCTAGGAGAAGCGTATCCGGGATCCAAGAAGGACAACCGAGCCAAATTCAAAGGAAGATATTTCAAGATTTCAGCAAACGAGGTGAGGTTATACTGTTTTAATATGTTACGGTCATCGTTGTGTCGTGTAACATGACGACCCGAGAGGGGTCGAAAGAATGAAAGAAATCCGAGACGAGTCTCACACAGATAAGAATGTTTTATGTGCATTACACAACATGATTTTGACGATTTATAAGGGTTTAATCTCACTGAGTATGCTCGCGTACTCACACCTCGTCATTTATGTTTTTCAGGCTAAGGAATCGATTTAACGGACAAGCGAAGATGAATACATACTCCCAACACGATGAAGTTCTAAATAATAAAAGATGTTGTCGCCGTAAGTATTATTATTTTTACGAAACACTTGGTGTTCTTCGACGAATATAAATTTCAACGGACTATGTCCGAATATTTGATTTCCCATGTTTTTGTAAAACTGTACTGATGGTTGAATAAACGAGTTTTATTGAAGATTGCTGACTAAAATGCTTCCGCAAATACTCCGAATTTATATAAAAAAAATTTAAGAAAAAAAATGAGCTGTGTAACGTTCTTTTTAATTAAGAAAGCCAGGGCATTACAGAATGGTATCGGAGCAAGACCTCTCTCAGTACGGTGAGATTTGGGGATGAACTAAGCGGAAGCTGGTGAACATGTGACACCCGGGGCCGACGAGGGCGGGGAGTGATCGTCGGTGCAATAGAAAAGGGCACGGACAATGAGCGGCTCCGAGAAAGGGGAGTGATCGTCGGTGCAATAAGAAAAAGGGCACGGACAACGAGCGGCTCCTGGCAAGGCTTCTAGGAGGAGGGGGACATGACTGAACTGAATTCTCACCAGAACGAGAGGTATTCCAAGGTTGTATAGGTATGGGACTATACAGTTAAGGAGGTTTAAAAAAAAGATTTACTTATACAAAACAAGATATTTCAAAACTTTCTTATTTTTAAAGGTATAACGAATAATTACGGCATGATTATATTTTCGGGAGAATATGTGGTTCATCGCTGCTGCCCAACGTCGACTTTGAGGTAATGTTTTCAAGTATTCACTCTTTTATGAAAACTTAAAAATTATGGTATGAGTATAGAATGATTGTGTCGGCAAAAGATTTGAAAGGATATGTGAAGTATAAATGTTGTCCGAAAGGGACAAAATATGATTTCAAATAAAGGTTTCAAAATGATTTTTGCTGACACAATATTTTTAAAGTTATTGATGAAAATACCCATACAAAGTTTGATACAGATTTTCAAAGTACTTTACGAAGCTCAATTTCGAGGACGAAATTTTTTAAGGGGGGGATTGTAACGCCCCAATACTTATTTAAATGCTATTTATTTTGCTAACGATCATGAATTTTGATTTAAATATTTACAAGTTGTTCGATACTTGGACCGATACGTTCCTACCATAAAATGAAGGAGTTAAAAGGAAAAGATTTCAAAATAAATTATAAGGATCATTTTTAGAATTTCTGAAAGTGATTTCGAAAAGTTTCGACGATTTTGATACGATAAAATTTCATTACAAAACACTTAGATTGCAAAAATAATATTAAATTATTTCATTACTATTATCGAAAATCCGTTCCGAGCATATCGAAGATTTAACTCCGATGAGTCCGGAACAGGTCGAAAAATCAAATTTGGACATCAGGAAGGGGTCGAACCCGCCGAGCCAATTTGACGGACATCTGCCGGTCACCGCCGGACATCTGCCGGTCACCGCCGGACATGCCTACCGACAGCTTCCGGTCACGGCCGACAGAAGTTTCTCGACCACTATCAGGATAAGGCTGTCCAGCTGTCCGGATAAGGTCGGTCACGACCGACAGAAGTTTCTCGGCCACTATCCGGATAAGGATGTCCAGCTGTCCGGATAAGGTCGGTCACGACCGACAGAAGCTTCTCGGCCAGCTGTCCGGATAAGGTCTGTCACGACCGACAGAAGCTCTCGGCCAGCTGTCTGGATAAGGCTTCCAGCTGTCCGGGTATGGTTGATTTTTAACTGAATTTGAGCCCCTATTTATACATGTTACCGGACGTGTTCTTGTACATATCACATATCAATTTGAAGCTATGGACCTCTACTATAAAACGCCCGTAACATATTTCCCTTCCAAAAATTATAAAGGCTTCAAAAATCCCGATGAAACAGGAAGATCAAATCTGACAGTTTCTCAAAGGTGTTTGATAAAAGTCCTCAAAGAGATTTCAGATTTTACATCAAGAATTTATGACCGGAAATATGAAAAAGTATTTTCAAGTGCTAGGAGAAGCGTATCCGGGATCCAAGAAGGACAACCGAGCCAAATTCAAAGGAAGATATTTCAAGATTTCAGCAAACGAGGTGAGGTTATACTGTTTTAATATGTTACGGTCATCGTTGTGTCGTGTAACATGACGACCCGAGAGGGGTCGAAAGAATGAAAGAAATCCGAGATGAGTCTCACACAGATAAGAATGTTTTATGTGCATTACACAACATGATTTTGACGATTTATAAGGGTTTAATCTCACTGAGTATGCTCACGTACTCACACCTCGTCATTTATGTTTTTCAGGCTAAGGAATCGACGAACGGGACAAGCAGAAGATGAATACATACTCCCAACACGATGAAGTTCTAAATAATAAAAGATGTTGTCGCCGTAAGTATTATTATTTTTACGAAACACTTGATGTTCTTCGACGAATATAAATTTCAACGGACTATGTCCGAATATTTGATTTCCCATGTTTTTGTAAAACTGTACTGATGGTTGAATAAACAAGTTTTATTGAAGATTGCTGACTAAAATGCTTCCGCAAATACTCCGAATTTATATAAAAAAAAAATTAAGAAAAAAAATGAGCTGTGTAACGTTCTTTTTAATTAAGAAAGCCAGGGCGTTACAGAATGGTATCGGAGCAAGAGCTCTCTCAGTACGGTGAGATTTGGGGATGAACCAAGCGGAAGCTGGTGAACATGTGACACCCGGGGCCGACGAGGGCACGGACAATGAGCGGCTCCGAGAAAGGGGAGTGATCGTCGGTGCAATAAGAAAAAGGGCACGGACAACGAGCGGCTCCTGGCAAGGCTTCTAGGAGGAGGGGGACATGACTGAACTGAATTCTCACCAGAACGAGAGGTATTCCAAGGTTGTATAGGTATGGGACTATACAGTTAAGGAGGTTTAAAAAAAGATTTACTTATATAAAACAAGATATTTCAAAACTTTCTTATTTTTAAAGGTATAACGAATAATTACGGCATGATTATATTTTCGGGAGAATATGTGGTTCATCGCTGCTGCCCAACGTCGACTCTGAGGTAATGTTTTCAAGTATTCACTCTTTTATGAAAACTTAAAAATTATGGTATGAGTATAGAATGATTGTGTCGGCAAAAGATTTGAAAGGATATGTGAAGTATAAATGTTGTCCGAAAGGGACAAAATATGATTTCAAATAAAGGTTTCAAAATGATTTTTGCTGACACAATATTTTTAAAGTTATTGATGAAAATACCCATACAAAGTTTGATACAGATTTTCAAAGTTCTTTACGAAGCTCAATTTCGAGGACGAATTTTTTTAAGGGGGGGGATTGTAACGCCCCAATACTTATTTAAATGCTATTTATTTAGCTAACGATCATGGATTTTGATTTAAATATTTACAAGTTGTGCGATACTTGGACCGATACGTTCCTAGCATAAAATGAAGGAGTTAAAAGGATAAGATTTCAAAATAAATTATAAGGATCATTTTTAGAATTTATGAAAGTGATTTCGAAAAGTTCCGACGATTTTGATACGATAAAATTTCATTACAAAACACTTATATTGCAAAAATAATATTAAATTATTTTATTACTATTATCGAAAATCCGTTTCGAGCATATCGAAGATTTAACTCCGATGAGTCCGGAACAGGTCGGAAAATCGAATTTGGACATCAGGAAGGGGTCGAACCGGCCGAGCCAAGTTGACGGACATCTCGGCCGGCCACGGACATCGCCGGCCACCACGGACACGCCTACCGGCAGTGCCGGTCACGGCCGGCGAAGTTTCTCGACCACTATCGGGATAAGGTCGCCCAAATTGTCCGGGATAAGGTCGGTCACGACCGACAGAAGTTTCTCGGCCACTATCCGGATAAGGATGTCCAGCTGTCCGAATAAGGTCGATCACGACCGACAGAAGCTTCTCGGCCAGCTGTCCGGATAAGGTCGGTCACGACCGACAGAAGCTCTCGGCCAGCTGTCTGGATAAGGCTTCCAGCTGTCCAGGTATGGTTGATTTTTAACCAAATTTGAGCCCCTATTTATACATGTTACCGGACGTGTTCTTGTACATATCACATATCAATTTGAAGCTATGGGCCTCTACTATAAAATGCCTGTAACATATTTCTCTTCCAAAAATTATAAAGGCTTCAAAAAGCCCGATGAAACAGGAAGCTCAAATCTGACAGTTTCTCAAAGGTGTTTGATAAAAGTCCTCAAAGATATTTCAGATTTTACATCAAGAATTTATGATCGGAAATATGAAAAAGTATTTTCAAGTGCTAGGAGAAGCGTATCCGGGATCCAAGAAGGACAACCGAGCCAAATTCAAAGGAAGATATTTCAAGATTTCAGCAAACGAGGTGAGGTTATACTGTTTTAATATGTTACGGTCATCATTGTGTCGTGTAACATGACGACCCGAGAGGGGTCGAAAGAATGAAAGAAATCCAAGACGAGTCTCACACAGATAAGAATGTTTTATGTGCATTACACAACATGATTTTGACGATTTATAAGGGTTTAATCTCACTGAGTATGCTCGCGTACTCACACCTCGTCATTTATGTTTTTTAGGCTAAGGAATCGACGAACGGGACAAGCAGAAGATGAATACATACTCCCAACACGATGAAGTTCTAAATAATAAAAGATGTTGTCGCCGTAAGTATTATTATTTTTACGAAACACTTGATGTTCTTCGACGAATATAAATTTCAACGGACTATGTCCGAATATTTGATTTCCCATGTTTTTGTAAAACTGTACTGATGGTTGAATAAACGAGTTTTATTGAAGATTGCTGACTAAAATGCTTCCGCAAATACTCCGAATTTATATAAAAAATTTAAGAAAAAAAAATGAGCTGTGTAATGTTCTTTTTAATTAAGAAAGCCAGGGCGTTACAGAATGGTATCGGAGCAAGACCTCTCTCAGTACGGTGAGATTTGGGGATGAACCAAGCGGAAGCTGGTGAACATGTGACACCCGGAGCCGATGAGGGCGGGGAGTGATCTCCGGTGCAATAGAAAAGGGCACGGACAATGAGCGGCTCCGAGAAAGGGGAGTGATCGTCGGTGCAATAAGAAAAAGGGCACGGACAACGAGCGGCTCCTGGCAAGGCTTCTAGACGGAGGAGGACATGACTGAACCGAATTCTCACCAGAACGAGAGGTATTCCAAGGCTGTATAGGTATGGGACTATACAGTTAAGGAGGTTTAAAAAAAAGATTTACTTATACAAAACAAGATATTTCAAAACTTTCTTATTTTTAAAGGTATAACGAATAATTACGACATGATTATATTTTCGGGAGAATATGTGGTGTTGTGTCACGATTTATTCATCCCGACAGGCGATCGACTATAAGGCCGAGCGACCAAGTCAACATCAGTCAAACTATGGCTAGCTCGCCCAATCAAAGATATCAGACCCCCATCGCTACTCAAATGATCGACCCCAAGGCGATCGCCCTTTGGCAGCTGGCGATCTACTCTACTAACCGGCTAAGGGCAATCGACCTGCGCCCCGAGCAGAGACGATCGCCCGTCAAAACCATCAAGGACTGGATCTCAGGAAAGCACCCACGTGCAGATCCAGCAGATAAGATCTTTTGCTGACAGACAAGACACAAGACCACAGCCTGTCACCTACCTCACCTGCCAGCATGCGCGCCGAAAGTTGTCAGTGGGACCACCCGCGACAGCAACTCAGGACGCGTGTAAGCTCCCATCGACCGCCTGATTGATCGCCAAGAACTCCTGCAGACTTTGAGGGGACAGGCCCATGTGCTAAAAGACGATCGCACGATTATTATATTGCAGTAAAGGCGATCGCCCGGCGTATCCAAGCCCTATAAATAGAGAACCTCCTCCTACTGGAAAAAGGTTCCCAGTTCATTGAATATACGGTTCGGAATTCATTTGACTTACGTCCGAAATACATTCCACCAAAAGTTCACATTCTCTCACATTCCGATACATCCACTAAATATCAAGAACACACATATCATCAAGCTCCCTACTGTCTCACCTAATCCATCTCAGACTTCTCTCTCCAAATCTCTCGTCCCGTAAGACGATCGGCGAAGCGGCAAGTCTCCACTAGACAGATTCCAAGGGATTCATAAGCCCGAAGCCCAAACACCCGGCTAAATACTGCCGTGAGAGGCGGTCGATCTCTCACCGCCGCGACTGTTCATCACCTTTGTTACAAGAACTCACAGAGCATCAAATCTGGTTCTTCCGGCAATCTACACGCTCACTAGCTAAGATAACAAGAAACTTTACACTCATTGTAATTGTATTCTTACATTAGTACTTGTATCCCCGAATATCGGTATTAATAATATCTCGCGAGAGCATTCAAGCCCGGGACTAACAACCCCGGCAAATCTTGTGTTATTTATCTTTCTCACGGAAGTGCTCTTGCATTTGTTTGCTATCCCATCCATTCCAGCAATATCTATCTCCGGATAATATTTTGGGTAGCAACAATTGGCGCTAGAGGAAGGGGGGGCATCTAACCCTCAAACTTTTACTTCTACCGTCCCGAAGAACACTCACTGTTCTCGGGGCATATACTTGAAGTGACACTCACTGCGCTTCAAAGAAAACCTTCAGAATCATGACATCCGCCGGTACATCGAAGCAAGCTGCTCTCCGAACCGCCGGACACCATATCCCGGCTCAATCCGAACCCCAGCCGACGACAGGGGGAAGCCGCGGCAACGCGAGACTCTCGATCCCGCATCCGAGAGATGGCCCCAACCTCTCACTCGATCAATTCCAAACCGAGGAACAGATCGAGGAGGCTATGGCCATCCTGGAGGAGCGACGGAGAGCATGCGCGCCACCCGCGATAACTCCCTCGATCATCCGCCGCATGGGAAAAGCGGAAATTCAACGGCTTGAGCAGCGATCGTCAAAGAGCCCCAATTCGCGAGAAAGGCTCTCGCCACGACCGGACGGATCCATATTCGATCGCTTGGGGACGCGACCCATCCGGCGACCGGGCACTCTGTTTCCAACCTTGAAAAGACGGAATCCGAATCCGTCACCGGGAGTTCGGCCTACTCACCTCACGGCCGACGCATGTCGGCCATCGACTCCCGCCCGATCGCTGTGGACTCGGTACTCAATCGCCTCGGCTCCGCTCCGATCGCGAGCCGCTAACATCGAGCCACGGCGATGGACCCATGCAACGTCGGCTCGGCGAGATGAGAGCACTCTTGGGCCAGGGCAAGCACCGGCAAGAAGATCGCCGGCCGACCGAGCCACTCGCGGTCCACATCGAGCTTGCCCCATACAACCAACGATCGCTCCTCCTAAAACACCTCTGTATAAGGGGAGATCGGACCCTTAAACCCACCGAGTAAATTCCGAATTTACATGGTAGGTGTGGGGCATCGATGCAACCAAGTGCCGGATCTTCCCGTGACATTGGGCGGCCGCCCATAAGTGGTACGTCTCACTACCACCACGATCGGTCACCTCTTTTAAGAAATCGGCGGATGACTTCACGTCATACTTCGCCCGGCAAGGTCGCCAGACTGAGAAGGCCCCAGCGCATGATAAAATCAAGCGGGGAAGGATGAAAGCAGCGCGATTACATCGACCGGGTAGACGAAATCATCCTCACCGCGAACCCGTCGGTGATGAGCTCGCTCTCTATTCGGTCATGGGGGATTCCACGGTCACTCTCCCATGTTCGACATCTCTCCAAGGATATTCCCCAACTTACACGATCTTCCGCGCTAAAGCCGCCAACTTCTGGCCGTGCAAAGGCTACTCACCCTCCGCTTAGACGAGGAAACGCCACCTCTTGCCCGAGAAGATAGCGATCGCCAAAGCAAAGAAGGCGATCGCCAAGACACCGGAGATCTCAAGGCTTTCGAGGACATGGAAGCCCATCTCCTCCATACGTTCAACAGAACTCCGGCACATATTTTCTATGCCATCAAGGGGCACGAAGAGCTCAAAAAGCCAAAGGCGATAAGGGACCACGGTCACCTGGACAACAATCAATATTGCGCCTACCACAAGAGTCCCGGCCACAGCACCAACAATTGCCGCGACCTCCTCAAACAGCTCTGGAGGCTCGAGGAGGGCAAGTTGATGACTTATTGGTTTAGCCGAAGCCCCCGCCTATCTCTATAGACGATCGTCCGAGTCGAACGCAAAACAGGCTGGGAAGCTCATACGAGCCGACCCCTGGATCAACCTCGGCGACCGTCTCTATATGCTTCAATCAAGAGAGGAAGACCACGGAAGTCATCCCGATCTCCCTCCTTATTTAAGAAACCGGAGGACTCGATCGCCATCTCAGCTTCACCGTCGACACGATGGACTAAGGCACGAGATCGCCTCCCCGCAACGTACACCGTCGAAGGTCGGCATCTACATGACGATCCAAGGTGGAAGAGTGCGACCATGGTCCCGTGGTCGATAATTCCATTGCTTAGGCCATGCAAGGTCCCTTTAGGCCAAGATCGCCCGCCCTTCGTTTAAATACGAGGCCGGCGTAGTCCGAGGCCCTCCAAAACAAATCGGTGGACACGATCGCTCGCCCTCAAAGGTTCATCATCTGACATGGTGAACCCGGACAATGCGACGTGCCACAACCCCGTCTCAACGTACACCGTCGAGGTCGGCCATCTCCATGGCTGGCCGAGGTGGAAGCAGAGCTAACAAGCCGCGGGCGTGGAGTTGATTCATCCGACGCTGCCCCGCGCAAGGACTCCTCTAGACCAAGACCGCACGCCTTTCGTTTAAATACGAGGCGAGGCGCAGCCTAACGGAGGACCCTCATAATAAAGTGAGTCACGAGACACTCAATGTCTTCGCGCATCAAGACATGATCAAGGAGTCGGCCCATTGAACTCCGCGATCGTGCACGGTTCCTCAAGATGGACGACCGTCCCCGAGGATTCGACAAAGTTAAAGACCGCTCACTCAAGGAATTATTTTCATCCCCTTACTTCCACTAAGTGAATAAAAACAAGGGGCAAGAAGAGTGCGGACTACCTACACGACGATCGTCGCCATTCAACCACATACGGAGATCGTCATTTTTTCAGATGTAGTGCAGCGATCGAACTTGTTGTAAAAAGTTGTCTTATGAGTTTATCAATTCATTTGGAACTACCCTCGCAACGATCTCTCCTCACGCATTTGTACAAAGTCAAACAAAGACTCAAAAATAACCATTCAATCAAGTGATAAGTCAGAAATCCAAATGCTCATTTTATTACTTGAAAAATAGAGTACACGGTCGCCCGAAGGCCTAAGTACTACAAAAAGAAAGCTACAAACTACAAAGAAAGTAAGCTAAAAGCGTAAAGGAAGCGCCTCAGGCCCCTGCCGGGTTCGCCATCGGCATTCGGCGCGGTCCCCTCATCTTCCGAGCATCGGGATGAGCAAGACTGCTCGAGACGGATACGGCTCAAATCCACGCCGATGTCCGCTGTGTCCAAGATCGGCAAGGAGAAAGCCGAATGGAGAGGATGCTCCAATGCATAGGACTTGAACTTCTCAGCTAGAGGACCGACCTCCAAGCCTCCCTTCTTAGCCGCTCGGATCGAGTCGGCGAACGCCAAGTAATAGGCGAACTCGCTGACATACTCCAAATTTTGGAAGGGATCGGCCTTGGTCGCCTCAACCTCTCCTCTCGGCTCGGCCATCGCACATTGCGATCCCCAGGCTCGGCCTCCTCGCAGCAACCTTCTCTTTCGCCTCCGCCACGGCTCGTCACCGAGCGATCGTCACCTTCGCGATCGGCCTCCTCCTCAAGAACATTCCTCGCCGGACGGCACTCTGCATCTGGTCCCGAAATCGGTCGACCGCCATTCGAATTTCTCGGCCTCCTTCTTCTCGGCTCAAGCTCATGGCTCGCCTGGCAGCCGCCTCCAAGGAGTCCTTCTCCATCGCCACGATCTTGTCGGCAAACTCGGCGTTCTCTTTCCGAGCCGCCTCGAGATCCTCCGAAGGCGAATAGTGGAGGGCCTCCTCAAACTCTGGCGGCACTGAAGGCCATGGTCGCCGTCTCAAGAGAAAGGGCGACAACGGATGCATCGAACTCGACGATCGGCGCCGGCGATCGCATCCAGATCGATTGTCCACGCCTTCGGCGGGCGGAAGCCTTGCTAACATAGGGAGGAATATCACAGAATGGCGAGGAGATCGGCTCGCCAGAAATCCACGACCATCGGTGGACAAGAAGGATCTGCGCGACGGATCCGCATCAAAACAGCTAAGTTAGTACAACTCCTACGCAGATGCAATTGTCAAACACAAATGCTATCTACCTCTCGGCCTTCTCGGGATCCCGACCAAAAACGGCTTCCTCGAGGAATCTCTGCATCCGCGATCGCCGTCTCCGCGAAAAGCCGCAGAGGCGGCTCGCGCCTGGAGCAACGATGGTGATCGGAGGCGCGGCGATCGGCACTTCATCGCCGGGCGAAGCAGAAGTTGCTTCCGGCCTCGGCCTCTTGCGGTCGTCAAGCCCCTCCTCCGAATTTCCTCCTCAACCACGACTGCTCTACGCGAGGCTCCGGCTCCGCACGAGGCCCCGCCTCCGGAACTATAGGCAATGCGACGGTGGAACCCGAGTCGACCTCTTCGCGTGAAGACGGCCTAGGACTCCTGGGTTCGACATAGCGATCTCACGGAGGCTCCAAAAGCGAGGGAAACGAACCTCTGCGATTAAAGACGATCGACTAACGGTGAGACAACATCCTTAAAATAAGGCGATCGCCTAGTAAGTGAAGATCGCAGACCACATACCTGCACCGCGAGATGTCTCGGGAAGCGGAATAGTCGAGCCGACAACCAGCGACTCTCCTTGTTGATCCGAGTGGCGTCTAGGTCGTCGTCCGACAAGCTCCTAATTCGCTCCCAAACAACGAGGAAGTCGAAGCGGCTCCTCGATCGCCGAATATGAAAGCTTTGCAAAGCAATCAAATTAGATCACCCAACGCATCCAAGCGAAGGGAGAGTCTAAACCCTTACGGGATTCCTCTCCCGAAATTCGGTGGGGATCTCCGGTTCGCTGGGATTGTCGCTCGCCGAAGCTCTCCACTTGCCGGCGACCCAGAACCACTTCGTCTGATCGCCCCATATCTTATTCGGAACTCCATGAATCACCCGGCCAGATCGGCCTTGAATATGGTAACCGCCGACCAACCCTCTATGAGCCGTCAGTTTAAACAAATGGTTCATCTCCAACGGCGACGGTACAGGCGGTGACCGCCGAAAAGGGTGAGGGTGCAAATGATTTGGAGCCAGGCGTTCGGCGTCAGCTGAAGTGGCGCCACATTCCAAGCGGCCAGCAGATGGGAGACCGCAAAGGACAGAGGGAAGCGCAACCCGGCCTCCATAACGGCCTCACTCACTGCGACCATACCCATCGGAGGCTGGTCGGCTCGTTCATTCTCCGCGGGCGCGAACATGTCCACATCTGAAGGAACATGGAATCTTGTCCTCCAGACGGCCAGATCTCTCCTGGACGTCGAGCTCCGTATTTGGCCGAGCGACCACAACGATCGCTGCGCGGCACGATACTGCGACCGCTTGGGGAGCACATATGGATAAGCGACCGAGTATCCCCGGAAATCGAATCGCGGAGTAGGACCGGCCAATCTCTCCATTATTTCAGCAAAGGCCCTATAGGCCCGTCCAAAATCGCTATGTTGCTCCCAGTAAGCCCTGATCGCCAGATCTCTCTCGATCTGCGATCGTCTCTCCTCAGCAGCCGACTCCCTAGCAACATAGGCCTCATTGAACAAAGCCTCAACTTCAGCCGGGTCGATTCCGGCTCGAATTGCTTCAGCCGCCGTCTCCAGGTGGAAGACGGAAGAAGTTTCTCCCTGGCGGGATGTCCGTGGCGTAACAGTTCCCGCTCCAAACGATGATGAGGTTCCGGACATTTTCAGAGTTAGAAAGGAAGAGAAGGATTTTTCTTACCCTAAAGTGAAATCGATCGACGATCGGCTCTTAGATCTTCAGAAAATTCGGCAGCAGGTCCTTCTTTCTCCAAAAAAGCACGCGTGAGTGAGACTGCAGCCCCGCGCCCCCTTTTATAAGAGAAGGCAGGGACCCGTTTGCAATAATAGAAAACCTCAGGGGTCGAATCTCAAGCGGCGCACCAGTTGACCCCCTCGAGACCCGCATACGCGTCTTTTCGAGGACGCGTCAACCGAGGAGTCATTAAGGACCGTTGGCGTCCTCCAATAGAAGCCCGACACGTGAGAGGAGACTTTTCAACACCCATTGTTTTTCCCGCGCAGTTCAGCGGCCAACCAGGTCGTCCAAATCCAGAGTATATCATCTCAAAGACGATCGCCAGTTCCATTAAACACGAAGTCGCTCGTCAATAGTTCAGCGATCGCCAAGAGAGCCACCTCACCCCACGTTTCCAACGTATGAGCGAGCTGGGGGGCAATTGTTGTGTCACGATTTATTCATCCCGACAGGCGATCGACTATAAGGCCGAGCGACCAAGTCAACATCACCAAACTATGGCTAGCTCGCCCAATCAAAGATATCGACCCCATCGATTACCCAATGATCGACCCCCAAGGCTATCGCCCTTTGGCAGCTGGCGATCTACTCTACTAACTGGCTAAGGGCAATCGACCTGCGCCCCGAGCAGAGACGATCGCCCGTCAAAACCATCAAGGACTGGATCTCAGGAAAGCACCCACGTGCAGATCCACCAAAGGCGCTGACGAGATCTTCGCCAGCAGATAAGATCTTTTGCTGACAGAAAAGACACAAGACCACAGCCTGTCACCTACCTCACCTGCCAGCATGCGCGCCGAAAGTTGTCAGTGGGACCACCCGCGACAGCAACTCAGGACGCGTGTAAGCTCCCCATTGGACCGCACAGTTGACTGCCAGCAACTCCTGCAGACTTTGAGGGGACAGGCCCATGTGCTAAAAGACGATCGCACGATTATTATATTGCAGTAAAGGAGATCGCCCGGCGTATCCAAGCCCTATAAATAGAGAACCTCCTCCTACTGGAAAAAGGTTCCCAGTTCACTGAATATACGGTTCGGAATTCATTTGACTTACGTCCGAAATACATTCCACCAAAAGTTCACATTCTCTCACATTCCGATACATCCACTAAATCTTCAAGAACACACATATCATCAAGCTCCGGTGCCTCACCTAATCCATCTCGTGACTTCTCTCTCCAAATCTCTCGTCCGTAAGACGATCGGCGAGCGGCAAGTCTCCACTAGACAGATTCCAAGGGATTCATAAGCCCAGAAGCCCAAACACCCAGCTAAATACTCGCCGTGAGAGGCGGTCGATCTCTCACCGCCGCGACTGTTCATCACCTTTGTTACAAGAACTCACAGAGCATCAAATCTGGTTCTTCCGGCAATCTACACGCTCACTAGCTAAGATAACAAGAAACTTTACACTCATTGTAACTGTATTCTTACATTAGTACTTGTATCCCCGAATATCGGTATTAATAATATCTCGCGAGAGCATTCAAGCCCGGGACTAACAACCCCGGCAAATCTTGTGTTATTTATCTTTCTCACGGAAGTGCTCTTGCATTTGTTTGCTATCCCATCCATTCCAGCAATATCTATCTCCGGATAATATTTTGGGTAGCAACATGTGGTTCATCGTTGCTGCCCAACGTCGACTCTGAGGTAATGTTTTCAACTATTCACTCTTTTATGAAAACTTAAAAATTATGGTATGAGTATAGAATGATTGTGTCGGCAAAAGATTTGAAAGGATATGTGAAGTATAAATGTTGTCCGAAAGGGACAAAATATGATTTCAAATAAAGGTTTCAAAATGATTTTTGCTGACACAATATTTTTAAAGTTATTGATGAAAATACCCATACAAAGTTTGATACAGATTTTCAAAGTTCTTTACGAAGCTCAATTTCAAGGACGAAATTTTTTAAGGGGGGGGATTGTAACGCCCCAATACTTATTTAAATGCTATTTATTTAGCTAACGATCATGGATTTTGATTTAAATATTTACAAGTTGTGCGATACTTGGACCGATACGTTCCTAGCATAAAATGAAGGAGTTAAAAGGATAAGATTTCAAAATAAATTATGAGGATCATTTTTAGAATTTATGAAAGTGATTTCGAAAAGTTCCGACGATTTTGATACGATAAAATTTCATTACAAAACACTTATATTGCAAAAATAATATTAAATTATTTTATTACTATTATCGAAAATCCGTTCCGAGCATATCGAAGATTTAACTCCGATGAGTCCGGAACAGGTCGGAAAATCGAATTTGGACATCAGGAAGGGGTCGAACCGGCCGAGCCAAGTTGACGGACATCTGCCGGTCACCGCCGGACATCTGCCGGTCACCGCCGGACACGCCTACCGACAGCTGCCGGTCACGGCCGACAGAAGTTTCTCGACCACTATCAGGATAAGGCTGTCCAGCTGTCCGGATAAGGTCGGTCACGACCGACAGAAGTTTCTCGGCCACTATCCGGATAAGGATGTCCAGCTGTCCGGATAAGGTCGATCACGACCGACAGAAGCTTCTCGGCCAGCTGTCCGGATAAGGTCGGTCACGACCGACAGAAGCTCTCGGCGGTATGCGGATAAGGCTTCCAGCTGTCCAGGTATGGTTGATTTTTAACCAAATTTGAGCCCCTATTTATACATGTTACCGGACGTGTTCTTGTACATATCACATATCAATTTGAAGCTATGGACCTCTACTATAAAACGCCTGTAACATATTTCCCTTCCAAAAATTATAAAGGCTTCAAAAAGCCCGATGAAACAGGAAGCTCAAATCTGACAGTTTCTCAAAGGTGTTTGATAAAAGTCCTAAAAGAGATTTCAGATTTTACATCAAGAATTTATGATCGGAAATATGAAAAAGTATTTTCAAGTGCTAGGAGAAGCGTATCCGGGATCCAAGAAGGACAACCGAGCCAAATTCAAAGGAAGATATTTCAAGATTTCAGCAAACGAGGTGAGGTTATACTGTTTTAATATGTTACGGTCATCATTGTGTCGTGTAACATGACGACCCGAGAGGGGTCGAAAGAATGAAAGAAATCCAAGACGAGTCTCACACAGATAAGAATGTTTTATGTGCATTACACAACATGATTTTGACGATTTATAAGGGTTTAATCTCACTGAGTATGCTCGCGTACTCACACCTCGTCATTTATGTTTTTTAGGCTAAGGAATCGGCGAACGGACAAGCGAGAAGATGAATACATACTCCCAACACGATGAAGTTCTAAATAATAAAAGATGTTGTCGCCGTAAGTATTATTATTTTTACGAAACACTTGATGTTCTTCGACGAATATAAATTTCAACGGACTATGTCCGAATATTTGATTTCCCATGTTTTTGTAAAACTGTACTGATGGTTGAATAAACGAGTTTTATTGAAGATTGCTGACTAAAATGCTTCCGCAAATACTCCGAATTTATACAAAAAAAAATTAAGAAAAAAAAATGAGCTGTGTAATGTTCTTTTTAATTAAGAAAGCCAGGGCGTTACAGAATGGTATCGGAGCAAGACCTCTCTCAGTACGGTGAGATTTGGGGATGAACCAAGCGGAAGCTGGTGAACATGTGACACCCGGAGCCGACGAGGGCGGGGAGTGATCTCCGGTGCAATAGAAAAGGGCACGGACAATGAGCGGCTCCGAGAAAGGGGAGTGATCGTCGGTGCAATAAGAAAAAGGGCACGGACAACGAGCGGCTCCTGGCAAGGCTTCTAAACGGAGGAGGACATGACTGAACCGAATTCTCACCAGAACGAGAGGTATTCCAAGGCTGTATAGGTATGGGACTATACAGTTAAGGAGGTTTAAAAAAAAGATTTACTTATACAAAACAAGATATTTCAAAACTTTCTTATTTTTAAAGGTATAACGAATAATTACGACATGATTATATTTTCGGGAGAATATGTGGTTCATCGTTGCTGCCCAACGTCGACTCTGAGGTAATGCTTTCAAGTATTCACTCTTTTATGAAAACTTAAAAATTATGGTATGAGTATAGAATGATTGTGTCGGCAAAAGATTTGAAAGGATATGTCAAGTATAAATGTTGTCCGAAAGGGACAAAATATGATTTCAAAGAAAGGTTTCAAAATAATTTTTGCTGACACAATATTTTTAAAGTTATGGATGAAAATACCCATACAAAGTTTGATACAGATTTTCAAAGTTCTTTACGAAGCTCAATTTCGAGGACGAAATTTTTTAAGGGGGGGGGATTGTAACGCCCCAATACTTATTTAAATGCTATTTAGTTTGCTAACGATCATGGATTTTGATTTAAATATTTACAGGTTGTCCGATACTTGGACCAATACGTTCCTAGCATAAAATGACGGAGTTAAAAGGAAAAGATTTCAAAATAAATTATAAGGATCATTTTTAGAATTTATGAAAGTGATTTCGAAAAGTTCCGACGATTTTGATACGATAAAATTTCATTACAAAACACTTATATTGCAAAAATAATATTAAATTATTTTATTACTATTATCAAAAATCCGTTCCGAGCATATCGAAGATTTAACTCCGATGAGTCCGGAACAGGTTGGAAAATCGAATTTGGACATCAGGAAGGGGTCGAACCGGCCGAGCCAAGTTGACGGACATCTGCCGGTCACCGCCGGACACGCCTACCGACAGCTGCCGGTCACGGCCTTCTGTGTAATACTAATCGATAGGGCCTCATTGCCGACAGAAGTTTCTCGACCACTATCACGATAAGGCTTTCCAGCTGTCCGGATAAGGTCGGTCACGACCGACAGAAGTTTCTCGGCCACTATCCGGATAAGGATGTCCAGCTGTCCGGATAAGGTCGGTCACGACTGACATAAGCTTCTCGGCCAGCTGTCCGGATAAGGTCGGTCACGACCGATAGAAGCTCTCGGCTAGCTGTCTGGATAAGGCTTCCAGCTGTCCGGGTATGGTTGATTTTTAACCGAATTTGAGCCCCTATTTATACATGTTACCGGACGTGTTCTTGTACATATCACATATCAATTTGAAGCTATGGACCTCTACTATAAAACGCCCGTAACATATTTCCCTTCCAAAAATTATAAAGGCTTCAAAAAGCCCGATGAAACAGGAAGCTCAAATCTGACAGTTTCTCAAAGGTGTTTGATAAAAGTCCTCAAAGAGATTTCAGATTTTACATCAAGAATTTATGACCGGAAATATGAAAAAGTATTTTCAAGTGCTATGAGAAGCGTATCCGGGATCCAAGAAGGACAGCCGAGCCAAATTCAAAGGAAGATATTTCAAGATTTCAGCAAACGAGGTGAGGTTATACTGTTTTAATATGTTACGGTCATCGTTGTGTCGTGTAACATGACGACCCGAGAGGGGTCGAAAGAATGAAAGAAATACGAGACGAGTCTCACACAGATAAGAATGTTTTATGTGCATTACACAACATGATTTTGACGATTTATAAGGGTTTAATCTCACTGAGTATGCTCGCGTACTCACACCTCGTCATTTATGTTTTTCAGGCTAAGGAATCGACGAACGGGACAAGCAGAAGATGAATACATACTACCAACACGATGAAGTTCTAAATAATAAAAGATGTTGTCGTCGTAAGTATTATTATTTTTACGAAACACTTGATGTTCTTCGACGAATATAAATTTCAATGGACTATGTCCGAATATTTGATTTCCCATGTTTTTGTAAAATTGTACTGATGGTTGAATAAACGAGTTTTATTGAAGATTGCTGACTAAAATGCTTCCGCAAATACTCCGAATTTATATAAAAAAAATTTAAGAAAAAAATGAGCTGTGTAACGTTCTTTTTAATTAAGAAAGCCAGGACATTACACCAACTACCATTGATTGAATTCACATACAACAACAGTTGGCATGCTTCGATTAAGATGGCACCTTACGAGGCCTTATACGTTTGTCGTTATCGATCTCCCTTATGCTGGGATGACTTATCAGAATCAATCGGCACTGAACCCGATATGTTAATAGCCGCCCACGATAAGGTAGTGTTGATCCGGAGTCGTTTGTTGACCGCTCACACTCAAAAAAATTATATGCAGATAATCGTCGTCGACCATTAGAGTTCAAGGCAGGTGACCACGTTTTGGTCAAGGTATCCCCGAGTTGAGGTATCTTCCGTTTCGGGAATCGGGGAAAGTTGAGTCCGAGATTCATTGGACCATTTGAAATTTTGGATCGAGTAGGCAGTCTGGCTTATCGATTGGCTTTACCTCCGGGTTTGAGCTGAGTTCATAACGTGTTTCACGTCTCTCAGTTGTGGAAGTATGTTGCCGACCATAGTCACATACTTCAGTTTGATGGAATTGAGATAGTGGATGATCATACGTACGAGGAGCGTCCTGTACGAGTCCTAGAGCGACGAATCAAACAATTGAGGAACAAGGCGATTCCTTTGTTATATTTCAGTGATCTAGACATGGAGTCGAAGAGGCTACTTGGGAAACTGAGGATAGTATGCGGGACGAATTGTTTGACCCTTAGTTTCGAGGACGAAACTCTTTTTAAGGGGGGGAGCATGTAATACCCGGTTGTGAATTCATTTATTATCATTCAGTAATTGTCACTCAATAACTTTTCATTCATTAATAATCATTCATCATTCATATTCATTCATCTGTGTTCACCGTTCGGCGTATTTCGAATCGTATAGCAGTTATCATTCATCATTCAACCGTGTTTGAGAATCGAGACAAGAATAATATCATTATCATCATATTTTGGTAGTTTGTGTGGGAGGAGTAGCGCACGCTACGTACCCTTTTTAGCACGCGCTAATTGACTGGTAGCGCACAGCTTTAACGCATGCTAGTACAATTGAAGAAGACAGTCCAAAGGGTACTGGACTGATTTGGAGAATTCGTAGCGCACGCTATGAGTGGAAAATAGCTCATGCTAGTTAAATTGTAGCACAGGCTAAGTAATCGTTGTAGCGCGCGCTAAGGCTCGAGCAGGCAGTGGACAGTAGGTTCTGGACTCCCATTTTCTGGATGCCAACTATCAGGTAGCGCACGGTAGACTCGGTTAAAGCACGCTAAGAGGAAGGCCTTAGCGCACGCTACCAAGTATATAGCGCATGCTAACGAGGCATACAGAGTTCACTGGACTACTCGTTAAACCCGCTAGCGCACGCTAACCTCAGTTTTTAGCGCGCGCTAAGCTGGGTTTAGTATATATAGGACACTTCACCCCCATTTCGTCATTTTTACATTTCTCCTCCTTCCTTGGGTGATTTCGGGCAATTTTGGACAATTTGTGAAGATCTATTCGAGCTACTATCATCTATCAGGATCTTCAAGCTTCTAGTTGGGGTTATTCAACATTTAATCCTCTCCTCCACTCCAAATCAAGGTAAACTTTGTCTAACCCTATAATTTCGGGATTTGAGTGTTTTCCTTCCGATCTCTTCGAGCTAGCTTGCTATTGTGTTGGAATATGTTGAGTATGGATGTTGGGATAACAAATACCCTGTATCGAAATTGTTGGGATAATAATGCCCGGTATCGAAACAGCAAGGATAAAACAATCCCTGTATCGAATAGTGGTGATAAGATGTTTTGACAATATGCCAATCCAGAATAAAGTAAGGAAACTGTATCAAAAAGCTGAAGTGTCAACCTGTATCGAAGACCTCTCGTAAGATCCAGCATACAGTACAGCAAAGAAGTCTCATAAAGACTAAGTATGGAAGCTGTCGTGAATTGTCAATATGTAATCCTTCCATACAGCTCTCAGCGGGACAAAGAAGGAATCTTCAGTATTCGCTAGAAGTCAAGTCCCGTTGATAAAGAAGTATTTAAATACTAAAAGATAAAGTATTTAAATACTATAAGTCAGAAGATCTTCAAATCCCGCTATATCCGGATCTCAGTTGAATATTTGTTGTCACAGAATCTTGCCCAACGGATAGATCTTCAACGGATATATTTCAGAAGACTATATATATCTTCTCAAGGTATTGAGGATCGGTTACCGAAAACCAATACCAACGTTATCAAAATCTTACGAAGTAATTATCATATACATCAGGGCAAAACATATCTCCAAAGCTCACTACTATACAGATATAAAGAGATATATAGTGCTCAAATCATGAACAACACATTATCAGCTAGAAGCTCAGAAAGTCAAAGCTGTTACTCATATCCTGTTCTATCCTTGAACAAACCCAGATCAGCCCTGTGTGGACTGAGTAATCTTTGTTACTCTGGAACAATGTGTGATGGAATTACATCGAAGAAGACGAAGCTTCAGAACTGTGTGTGAAGAAGCCAGTCGAGTGTTAGCTCAAACCAATCTGTGTGAACGGTTGAAGCTAAGATCTTTATATCAATCTGTGTGAACGATATATTGATTAAGTGTTATTATAATTATGTAGTTATATACGCAGTAATTATAATAAACTTTTTACTCCTGTGTGGAGGACCAGTGGACGTAGAGGGGTTTACCTCGACTACTTTAAATATTGTGTTATTTACCTTCTGCTTTTATTATTTTAATTAACTGTGATTATTTAAGTATACACTGCACATCGAGTTGCTGTATCCACAGCAACTTACTGTATTTAAGACTTCCGTTACGCACTCAGATTTAAAATCAGTACATCTTATTGTTTAAAACACTTTCCAAGCTGTATCCAGTATACTTAGAGGCGAACAAGTGGTATCGGAGCGGTTGATTCTAAAAAGAATCAGTCGTATTTTTAACCGAATCAGATCCGAATCACTTAAATTTTAAAACAGTCTTTTTCATTCCTTTACTCTCACATGGATACATCAATGATCAACAAAGTGCCTATGTTCTCTATTAATGAATTTGATGATTGGAGAATCAGGATGGAGGCTCATCTTGCAGCAATGCACGAAGAAATGATTTTTGTCATACATGATGGCCCCATTAAGATCATGAAGGTAAACACGGCCGCAAGGATCGAAGGCCAAGCCCATGCTGAGATGCTCAAGAAGGAGCGCGAAAAATGGACCACAGATGAAAGAAAGCGCGCCAATCTCGACAATGTGGCTAAGAATGCGTTGTTTGTCACCCTCGACAAAGGCACATTCTCGAAGGTAAAGAGCTGTAAAACAGCCAAGGAAATATGGGATAAACTCAAGATGATTTGTGAGGGAACTGAGATCTCAAAAGAAAACAAAATTTCAAAACTGACTCAGCAATTTGAATCTTTCAAAATGAAACCAACTGAGACACTTGAGGAACTTGACCTCAGATTCACTGGTATTGTTGGTGAACTTGAAGCTTTGGGCAAAATTTATACCCAAAAGGAGAAGAATTTAAAAAATTTCAGATCTCTCCCTGCCTTATGGGACATTAAGACCACAACTATGCGTGTTTCTTGCAATCTTAATGAAATATCTACTTTTGATCTCTTCTCTGACCTCAAAGCTTTTGAGTATGACATTGACAAAAGAGAGAAAGCTGAAGAATCTCCTTCAATGGTTATAGCACTAGCCACTGTATCGAATCGTCGACACAGCATGCCCAGCTCGTCAAAACCTAGTCACAAGAATGTTGATAGTGACGACGACATCCTGTCTCAAGATGAAATGGCACTTCTCATGCATAAGTTCAAGAAGTTCATCAAGCAATCGGGAAAGACTCCCTGCAGGCCCAAACCTGTCCGCAAGGTAAGTACCGAAACTACATCTGGTGATGCTAACCTATGTTATAATTGCAGGAAACCAGGACATTATGCAAACAAATGTCCTCATCCCAAAGTTCAAAGGTTGCCAGAAGCCGAGCAACAAGAGAGGGATGAAAGAAGACGTGCTTGGAAAAACAAGCTCAAGGCCCTGATTGGAGAATCATAAGACTCCCCCACACCATCCAAATCCTAATAATGTCTTCAGGTGGTCACTGAAATTGATTCATCTGATGATGAGTTCGATTATAAAGCATATATGTGCTTTATGGCCAAGGACATTCCGGAAGATGAAGTTAGCGACGATGAGGTAAGCTCAACCTCAGCTATTCCATTAAATGCATATCATACTTTTGAAAACATGATGAATGAGTTTAAGAACATTCAAAAGGCCCATGAGACATTGAAAAATGAGAATATACAGCTCCAACTGTCTAACCTAGAGCTGAAAGATGAAAATGACTTGCTGAAAATTAATTATGAAAATATGTCTATTGATTGTGAAATCAGCAAAGTCGATTATGAAAAACTCATGGAGAGCAATCATCAACTTGCTCATGAACTAAGTGAGATTAAAACTCACAATGAGAGCAAGACAAATGATTTTGTTCTACTTCAAGCCAAAGTCAAAACTCTCAAAAAACGAAAAGATGAACTTGAGACCATTCTGGAATCTTTTGAGAAATCGTCCAAAAGAATGGAAGAAAATCTAAGCACTGGGCAACATGCTCATGATAAAAGTGGCTTAGGATACAGCTCATGTTCAAACAAAGGGAAAACTAGTACAGTGTTTGTCAAAAGTGTGGAACACATTCCTGTGTCGAAAGAAACTTCGAGTCCCGTGAAGGAACCTGTTGCACAGTGAACAGCAAAAGCTGCCATTCCGCCACCTCAATCATACTCCAGACATCGGAATCACCAGCCATTCAAACCTATAAGGCGCACTCAATAGCATGCTCCCCGAGCATATCAACAGCGCCAATAGCCGTTCAGAAGGAAGGTTGTATCCAAATACCAAAGGCCCGCACGGCAGTACTATCAGTACAGCACGCCTAAATATTGGATATAGGAGCCCCATTATTCCTCGAGAAAATAGGTGTCCGCACAGTATCAACAACAGCGTTGGGAATCCAACTGGAGATCCAGAAGGCAAGCTGTTAGGCCAAAGAAAATGGCTCCACCTCCAAGACGGAACTCGTACTGGACTAATAATAATAACCCTGAATTTTACATGCATAATAATTATCATGGTTATAGCGACTATGTATATGCCCCACGTAGATACCGCAACACTGTACCGAATGTGACCTACAGTAAACCAATTGCTGTCAGGAAAATTTGGGTACCTAAAGACACTAACATTCATGGACCCAACAATCAAAGGGGACCTAAATCTACTTAATCTTTTTGCATACATGACATCCTAGAGGAGGACACCTGGTACTTCGATAGTGGATGCTCTCGGCACATCACAGGAGATAGAAGCAAGCTATCAGATTTCGTAGAAGGTCGCAGTCCAAAAGTTCGCTTTGGTGATAAATCTAAAGGAAGAACAAGAGGGAAAGGAAACCTTCTTGTAGGAAAATTCAAAGTCACCGATGTAGCATATGTTGAAGGCTTACAGTACAATCTACTTAGTATTAGCCAGTTCTGTGATAAATAGTTCTCGGTGAAATTCTATATAGATCGCTGTAGAGTCAAGAACATCCAGACAAAAGAAGTTGTGCTTACAGAAAGCAGATCAGGTAACATGTATATTGCTGACTGGAAGACTGTGAGCTCCTCAATTCCATGCTTTCTTGCCAAAAGCACTGCAGATCTAAGCTGGTTATGGCACAAGAGGATATCTCACTTCAACTTTAAGACGATCAACAAGCTCTCAAGATAGGGAATGATAAGAGGATTGCCAAACGTTTCATTCAGAAAGGACAGCATCTGCGGACCATGTCAGAAAGGCAAGCAAATCAAGTCAACCCTGAAGAGCAAATCCTACCTTTCAACCCACAGAGTGCTGGAGATGCTACACATGGATCTCTACGGTCCTGTAGACCCAGTAATTTTGGGAGGTAAGAAATACTATCTTTTTTCTGTTGATGATTACTCCAGGTATGCTTGGACAATTTTCCTAAGCAAGAAGAAGGAAACAACATCAAAGCTGCCCGTGCTCCTGAGAAAGCTTCAAAATGGAAAGGCATTGAGTATCGTGTCCATTCGTTGCAAGAGAGGTACGGAATTTACTAACTATTTTTTAGAGCAGTACTATTCGGAGAATGGGATGCCGCGTGAATACTCAGCTACCCATACACCTCAACAAAATGGTGTTGCCGAGCGAAAGAATCGGACGGTGAAAGAAGCAACAAGTACAATGATTTCCGCAAGTAAGTTGCCACAGCGTTTCTGGGGTGAAGCAACCAATACAGCATGCTACACTCAAAACCGTTGTATCGTCAACAAGCACCACAACAAAACAGCATATGAGGTATGGAACAACAAAACTCCATTAGTTTCATATTTTCACATTTTTGGATGCAGGTGTTATGTGTTGAATAATGGGAAGGATCAACTTTAATAAAGAGATCAGATGAAATCAGATGAAGGAATATTTGTAGGATACTCCTCCGTCAGCAAAGCTTACAGGATCTTTAATAAAAGGAAGCTGACGATCGAGGAATCAGTTCATGTAGTGTTCGACGAACCTCACCATGACCCTACAAGAGTAGAAGATGTTGCTCAGAACATCCAACAACTCTCCATCTTAGATCCTCCAAATCCCATAGAACCTGTTGTTGACCTAGAAATAAACCCCGCAGCTGTAAGAATCAAGGTAGATGAAGCCGACGTTGTACAAGCTGAAGTTGTATCTACAGAAACTCTCGATACAGTATGGGACCCTGAATTAGAACCCGACCGAAGATGGTTTAGAGATCACCCGCAAGACATGATCATTAAAAACATAGATGCTGGTGTTTCTATCCGCAGGAGAATACAGAGTACACAAGGAAATGTACTATGTGCACAAGAAGAACTAGATACTGAGAAATCACCATTTCTTGAATGGAAATCTCAATCCGGTCTTAGAAGACTCAACATGTGCCCTATTGCTGTATTCTTAGCCCAGTCCGAACATGTTTCTACCATAGACGCTCTTAATAACTCTCATTGGATAACATCTATGGAAGAAGAGCTTAATGGTTTCGAAAGAAACAATGTATGGTATCTTGTACCCAGACCTACGCACCAATCGGTTATAGGAACCAAATGTGTATTTAGAAACAAGAAGGATCGAAATGGACTGATTATGAGGAACAAATCAAGGCTAGTCGCACAAGGCTATAGACAGGAAGAAGGCATAGACTACGATGAAACCTTTGCCCCTGTAGCCAGACTAGAAGCCATTAGGATATTTTTAGCCTTTGCCGCCCATAAGAGCTTCATTGTATACCAAATGGACGTCAAAAGTGCATTCCTGAATGGAGACCTTGCCGAAGAAGTTTATGTTGAACAACCACCAGGGTTTGCCAACACAGACGGTATCGATCTAGTATACAGGCTGAGGAAAGCACTGTATGGACTTAAACAAGCCCCTAGAGCATGGTATGAGACCCTGTCCCAGTATCTAACCGATAATAGATTTGAGAAAGGTGTTGTGGACAAAACCTTGTTCAAAATACAGGAAGGCGATGACCTTCTGATGGTACAAATATATGTAGATGACATTATTTTTTGTTCAACTAACCTTGCTTTGTGTGAAAGGTTCTCTCAACTCATGAAAAGTAAATTCGAAATGAGTATGATGGGAGAACTTAGTTATTTCCTAGGTTTGCAGGTAAATCAGTTGCCTACAGGGATCTTCATCAATCAGGAAAAATACAGCAAGGAGCTTCTCAACAAATTTGGAATGAACACTTCCAAATCATCGTCATCCCCCATGAGCACTTCTGTGCAAATTAGTGCTGATGAAGCCGGAAAGCTGGTTGACCAATCACTCTACAGGAAGCTTATTGGCTCGCTCCTTTACCTAACGACTAGCAGGCCCGATATCCAGTTTGCTGTAGGAGTGTGTGAGAGATATCAAGTAGCACCCAAGGAATCACACTTCAATACAGCTAAACGAATCCTGAAGTACACTAATGGAACAGTCGATGTAGGACTATGGTATCCTAAAGAAGGCGGATTCGATTTAGTTGGATACAGCGACTCGGATCTTGGAGGCTGCAAGCTAGATAGGAAGAGTACAAGTGGAACCTGTCACTTTCTTGGACCTGGACTTGTTTCTTGGTTCAGTAAGAAGCAATTGGCAAACTCACTTTCCACGGCTGAATCAGAATACTTTGCTGCTGGTAGCTGCTGTATGCAGATCCTTTGGATGTAGCAACAGTTGTGAGATTATGGAATTGAATCCAAGGAAACGCCAATCATGTGTGATAGCACGAGTGCAATTGCAATCACGCACAATCCTGTATTGCACTCGCGCACTAAGCATATCAACATGAAGCATCATTTCATAAGGAATCATGTCGAGAACAAGGATGTTTGGCTCGAAAAGGTTCATACAACTATTCAGTTGGCCGACATCTTCACCAAGCCTCTCGACACAGCAAGATTCAACATGCTTAGACAAGAATTGGGATTGCTACAGCCTGACTCCCTGTAAGTATTTACTGTTTTTACTCAACAATTGAGGGGGAATCCTGTAGGACCTAAGAATACAGTATCCACCATTAATTATATGTACACTCAGAGCCTTCAATATAGCACTGTAGGGAACAAAGATATATGAATCATCCTACAGCTGACGTGTGCAATAATTAAGGGGGAATACAGTATGACCCATGAATACAGCATTAATCGAAAAGTTGTTGTATGGAATTAAAACTTATATGTACCTTTTAAGGGGGAACGCTGTATCGTCGCGGATACAGCACATACTATGGGATTTCGATTCACTATATATATTATATTATAAAATTTCATTCTAATATAATTTCTGTCCACGTGCCCTATTTTCATGTCAAACGTCATTTACATTAAATGCCTTACACGACATCTGGACAACTGAATCTCAAAAGCCGCGATGTTTTCAAATTGTTTAATATTTCAAAACCGCCATTTCAGGCATTGAGGGTAATAACAAATGTCAGAAGTAGGACCCGCTCCTATTTTAATATTCCATGGATAAGTGTACCAGTTACACTCAGTCCATCATGACCGTTCATTTCAAAAGTCGGTTCCCATTCCTTAAATCTGACCATTCGTTCTTTGAGAAACCCTTCTTCGCCGCCCATTATAAAAGGACTGAAATTGCCATTTGAGACTCTTTATGCTTTCTGCATATCTTAAGATCAATCAAGCATATACAGCTTACAAGTTTTTCTGCATTTTACTGCAAATTTCTTTTAATCTCTTTCATCTTTTCTTAAGAATCACCAATGGCTACTCAGACATCTTCTCCCGCTCTCAAGAAGTCCCTGAACTTCATCGATGGACGGATCTTCTCCATATCTATCATCATCAAGCGCATTCATGCTGAGACTTATGATGTAGATACAATGGAAGTCGTCATCTCTAGAATCCATCAACAAGGCCTCTACTGCCTTGGGAGTCACACCGCAGAGAAATACGATGTTCATCTTGTTGAGGAATTCTACCTCAAAGCAGTGGTTCGTTTTTTGCCTCTGGCCCTAGGAGGACATGTTGCTGATATCACAGTAGTCATTCATGGAGTGGAGATCTGCATCGACCGAGATCTTCTCAAAAACATTTACAGGCTACCCTCGGATGGCCTGACCATGGAGGAACTTGAAAAATTTGGGTCTCAAGAGTTGCTGACTCAATATTATGGTTTGTTCACCAGTTTGACTACGGTTGAAGTGGTTCAAACCACCTGCCATAAGAACAACTTTTGCTTACCGTTTTTTTATTTGCATGATTTTTGTTGTCGCATCATTGAAAATCGCACTGGTGCATTTGAGATGTGCACTAATCTTAGGTTTAGAATGATGGTAGCTATTATGACCCGTGAAAAGGCCAATTGGTGTCAAATCATTCTGAAACGCTTGCAGGAGGAAGTGTCCAAACCTGCTACTCAGAAGAAATCTTTTGGTTTATTCTTAAACCACATTTTGGCAAAGTGAGGACTTCCACAATCCGCATATGCAAAGAAGATAAGTTCCCGGATATACTTGGGAGGAGTCAAGCCCACGGCCTACAAGCAAAGTATTCTGATCGCAGACAGGCTTTCATCCGGAACCTACCGATTTCTGAAGATCCAAGGGACGTTTCTCCTAAGTCCCAGAGTGTGGAATCATCAAAGAAATGAAAGAGATCTCACAGCAAGACACCTATTGCTGCTGAGAAGCCGAAAAAGAAGCAGATGAGGCTCACAAAAGCCAAATCTACCAAACCCTCCAAGGATGCTTCTAGCGTGGCGCAACCCACCGATGAATTACCCCAGGGCCCAACCCCTGTGGAAGAGATTCCCGTTACTATCTCGACAGTAAATCCCGAGCCTTTGGCGGCAACAACAGATGAGAGGACATCTGCCAACTTAGAAGACTCTAGAGAGTCGGTTGCCCCTTTGGAGACAACAGCTAACTCTCCTATGCGGGATTCCACACCCGTACAGGATCCACCTTCCTTCGGGGTACCATCCCTTGTAAGGAATCCCTCTTCCATACAGGATCCCACACCTGTAGGGGAACCAATCGATATAGCGGATACAAACATTGCACGAAGTCCCTCCCCGGACTCGATTATCAATGCAACCCTTCTGTCTATGCAAATTGAACAGGCTTATGAAAGATTCCTTCAATAGAAAAGCTACAGGCTGGCTCCATACGACACCCTATACAACTGGAGAGACTTGATCAATGAAGAAAGATTCGTATTGGAAGTAACGGACTCGACAAAAATTGAAGCCCTGATCCAATGGGATAATCTTTGCTGCAAATCATTAATTGAAATCCATCTCTTGCACAAATCAGATGCCAGGAGGAAAGGAAAAGATAAGTCCGAGGACTCTCCCCAAGATCCAAATGAAGACCACGACTCAGACGACGACGACGATGCCTTTCAGGCAGGTCTGAGAATGAGCCGTGAGGAGGCTCAAGTAAGAGATGTCCCCCAAGCTCGACAAGACGATGAAGGGCCATCAAAGCCATAATGAGCCATACTCGCAACAGCCAGAAATTAATCTCGACCAAGAGGAATCAGTCCCTCCTGTCGCGGAGGAAGAATAAAATGTTTCGGAACAGGCAGCTGAGCATGCTGTCGCCGAAGAAAAAGAAGAATCCAGCGCCTTCCAGTAAGAGGAATCAGTCCCTCTTCCGGAACAGGCGGAAGCTGAGATACATCAGGAGGAATCAGTCCCTCTTGTACCCATGTCTTCAGAAGCCAATTCGAAACAGGAGGATACAGCACCTTATGCCGCCGAACTCACAACAGCTACTGCCGCCCCATCAACCGTGGAATTCGACGACGGTACTACACCTGAGGATGTCCAACTCACTTCACGTCCTAACGTGAACTTGAGAAGGTTGAATGGAGTCGAAGACTTCGCCAAGGCGGATTCTCCCAGCACTGCAGCTAGGAAAGAGCAATTGCGTGCTCTTGGCCTTCAAACCGTCTTTATCCAGGATGTAGTTAATGCCTTGTATTCAGTAGAAAAAGCTCTAAATTGGATGCACACATCTGCTATCGAAGAGATGACTAGATTACAGCATGAAGTCTCTCGAGTAGTCAAAGCCTTCACTGTATTTCCAGAAGTATTCAAGCAATCTCTGAAGAATCTGCAAGAAAAACAAGAGCAACTCCTGAGACACTAGGAATCTAAAACTCGTATATCCGAGGCCAAGACAGCAGCAGCCATGATTGAAACAACTTCTCATCTGCGAGCCCATGATAAGAATATCAAAGATATGTCGCAGGTGCTCTCCACCCTTGTCGAGAGAATAACAAACATTGAGACAAAACAGGATGCCGCTCTGGAAATCCTAGGATGTCTTGATGACGCCAAAAAGGGAATTTAATGCTGCTCAAGACAGCATTACTGCAGAGCTGAACAAATTAGCTCCACCCTCTCAAAGTTTCAGGATTTCTGGTTCTTGACCTGAGTTCCATGACCCCAATGTCCCATGGCCAAACATGATCATAAGACCTTCTGAAATTCGTCTGCCAACCAACTGCCATCCCACTGCCGAAGAAGTGAAGCAATGGAGAAAAAATGAACTGATGAGATATTTTGCAAAACTCATAAGGGAATCCACCATCTTCAAAGGTTATAAAACATTAGCGGAGGCTACAGAAAAATTTACGAAGATGTTAGAAGAAGGAAAGCTTCCTCTCCAACAAGAAATGAAGTCTAAGCATAGAAGAGGAGATCGGATCACCCATCCAGAAGACTAGATTCTTGGCTTTGACAGATCATACGATGGTAGAGTAATCTACTTAGATCGAGGCAATGATTCCCTACAGCACTGGTGGCGTGGAACCGAGAATGATCCAGAAAAAAGTCCATGGAGACACTCGGATTATAGGAGCTGAAATCCTTAGTGTATTATTTTTTTTTGTAATTTTTCTTTCAAAACAGCAAATCCTTGTACTCTATTTTGAATATCAATAAAAATATTTGCTTGTCTTGAAAGATTAGAACTCGTAATCTACTGTGTTATTATATGATTACGTAATTTAATTTAATTGTTGTAATTAATCAAGTATTGAAACTTGTTTAAAAATTAAGCTGTACAAACTTGTCAGCGAACAGTTCATAGATTCAGTTGTATGCATCTAGAATACATTGTAAAATTGTGCCTGCGCGCCAATCATAAGCTTAAAGCTGTAAAAACTCTTAGCTATATCGAACTCGCCTGCGAGCAGTTCATAAATTAGACTAAGTTGCTAAAAGCCAGATCATTCAACAGAAGACTAAGATATCTGCCCGAAGTCATCAAGAAGGTTATTCGCTTCACGAAGAAGGTTTTGGCATCATCAAGATAGCTTAAAAGATTTAAAGTCTTGGCAAACTGTCAAAAAGGGGGAAATTATTGGGATAACAAATACCCTTTATCGAAATTGTTGGGATAACAATGCCCAGTATTGAAACAGCAAGGATAAAACAATCCCTGTATCGAATAGTGGTGATAAGATGTTTTGACAATATGCCAATCCAGAATACAGTAAGGAAACTGTATCAAAAAGCTGAAGTGTCAACCTATATCGAAGACCTCTTGTAAGATCCATCATACAGTACAGCAAAGAAGTCTCATAAAGACTAAGTATGGAAGCTGTCTTGAATTGTCAATACGTAATCCTTTCATACAGCTCTCAACAGGACAAAGAAGGAATCTTCAGTATTCGCTAGAAGTCAAGTCCCGTTGATAAAGAAGTATTTAAATACTAAAAGATAAATTATTTAAATACTATAAGCCAGAAGATCTTCAAATCCCGCTATATCCGGATCTCAGTTGAATATCTGTTATCACAGAATCTTGCCCAACGGATAGATCTCCAACGGATATATTTCAGAAGACTATATATATCTTCTCAAGGCACTGAAGATCAGTTACCGAAAACCAATACCAACATTATCAAAAGCTTACGAAGTTATTATCATATACATCAGAGCAAAACATATCTCCAAAGCTCACTGCTATACAGATATAAAGAGATATACAGTGCTCAAATCGTGAACAACACATCATCAGCTAGAAGCTCAGAAAGTCAAAGCTGATGTTCATATCCTGTTCTATCCTTGAACAAACCCATATCAGCCCTGTGTGGACTGAGTAATCTTTGCTACTCCGGAACTGTGTGTGAAGGAATTGCATTGAAGAAGACGAAGCTTCGGAACTGTGTATGAAGAAGCCAGTCAAGTGTTAGCTCAAACCAATCTGTGTGAACGGTTGAAGCTAATATCTTTATATCAATCTGTGTGAACGATATATTGATTAAGTGTTGTTATAATTACGTAGTTGTGTACGCAGTAGTTATAATAAACTTTTTACTCATGTGTGGAGGACCAGTGGACGTAGAGGGGTTTACCTCGAACCACTTTAAATATTGTGTTATTTACCTTCTGCTTTTATTATTTTAATTAAATGTGATTATTTAAGTATACACTGCACATCGAGTTGCTGTATCCACAACAACTTACTGTATTTAAGACTTCCGCTACGCACTCAGATTTATAATCAATACATCTTGTTGTTTAAACCACTTTCCAAGTTGTATCCAGTATACTTAGTGGCCAACAATGGATTATCTACTTTGGATACATGTGTTCTTATGGATTTATTGGTGTATTTTCCGGAATTGTTGAGTATTTGGGATGGTTGGGTGAGTTTCACCATCTAGAGATTTCATTACCGGAATATTTATATGGGGGTAGCGTTTTCGGGTGGTTTCCAACTTATCTTCCTACCGTTGGGTTATTGATAGTTGATTACGAACTTGTTAGGTTCAGAGTTGTCGTTTCCCTTCAACCTTGGTACGTCAGCGTTCGTACCATTTCATCTAATTACAGGTAAGTTAAATCTTGCTCACTTAAAAGGATAATCATTCCTTTCGTTGCTGTTCATTCATACGTATAATTCATGCATAATATATCAAACATGTTGAGACTTGTAATTATCAAACTAATCATTTAATTCACGAGGAACGACGGTTCCAATCATTTCA
This sequence comes from Orobanche coerulescens, assembly GCA_033398695.1. Lineage (NCBI taxonomy): Eukaryota > Viridiplantae > Streptophyta > Magnoliopsida > Lamiales > Orobanchaceae > Orobanche > Orobanche coerulescens. Next base: position 102,655,379 of record CM065818.1, read on the forward strand.
TTTGAGCTATCACTCATTGCATTATTAATTCACCCCGGTGAGTCATTTTTGGCCTTGTAGGATTTATATTCATTATCATTCATCGTGGTTGCTTTTTCTTTCATGACCTTCTCAGATTGTATTGCGTTACCGTGTGGTATATGTGTGGAATTTTTAGTCGGGTACACTAAGGTCATTGTGTATATGCGGGTATCCGGACACATTGGACTGTGCACACGGTAACGTATCTCCGTGAGACTAATTAGGCCAAGTTTTGCGGGTGTTTATGTGGGACGCCGGGCACTCGGCATACTTATGTACTTCCACATCCCATTCGGACGTACTATGATGCCCCTCGTTCAATTTGATTTCATAACTAAGTCATGTGATTATTGTATTTGTTCAACTCTTGAGGATTGTTGACCCCTTTGGGGATGTTGTTTTTAGGTCATGGTAAGGCAAAGGCACGGGAAGAGAACGTTGACGGTGAGGAGTCCCAGTGATACTAGTTGGGGCCCCCAGTCTTTCCATTTATTCATGTTTCTTTAATGTGTATTTTCCACTGCAGTTTCCGTTCGAATCTTCATTTTATTCAGTGTTGTATATTTCATCTCCATATGAAATATATATGTATTCTGTATTCCTGGGTGTATTGTACTTGAAACTCCTCATCGGAGTAATTGGTAATATAATGTGGTTCGGTACTACAGTTATATTATTTAATTCATTAATTTTCATTCGCCTGGTGGATCCTAGTTGGGGGTCCACGGCACTGTAATAGCCGCCTAGTTTGGGGTGTTACATTTACTGCATGAAATTGATGTTCTTCGTGGTAATGTAGTGATATTTTCTGATAGTCAATCTAGTATCCATTTGTATAGAAATCCTGTTTTCCATGATCGTACTAAACACATTGACGTCAGGCGTCACTTCATCCGTGATATCGTGGAAAAAGGCATAATTGATTTGAAGAAGATCCCGTCTCATTCTAATCCTGCAGATATGGGCACTAGGTACCTACCAGTCGAGAAAATCAGATCCTGCAAGTCGATACTGAATATCAACTCCCATAACTGAAGACCTTCCAACTTCTTCAGCTGCTATCTTTGTGATAGATTTTCTAGTTTTCTTTGTGATTCCTAGTTTTTTCTTTCTTAGTGATTGATTTACGTCTTCATATTTGTACTAACTTTGTGTGATGTGCAGGTGGTGTGACATTCGGCAATGATGACCTCCCTCTCAAAACAGTGTACCCCGATGGCTCATTTGGTCTGCGTGGAGAAATGTTGTTTATGGCCCAAATGATTTGTTAATTACCGGGCCCAATAATTATAAATCATGTGTGCAGCCCAGCTCTTTTTTAACCACCTAGGCCCAAGCCCGGTTTCTAGATTAATCCAGGGATTAATCACGACCATCCCTTTTGATGGACTTATCTCATCCGTCCATCTTGTGATATTAGTACCCCCCCTGCACCCCAAACCCTAATCATTTCAGCCCCCCCACCCTCTCGCGCCTCTCTCCCGATACTTTTGTCCTCTTCAGTTTACCCTCTCTCTCTTTTGCCTCTGACTTCTCCCGATCTGTTTCCGATATGAATGCAACCCTTATCAACTTAATGATAATGTTGGTTGCTTCTTCCTCGGATGACCGTGTCTATGGTTTCAGGTTTTGTCCCTATAAATACCGGGATTATTTTTTAGGTTTAAAAAAACATAGAAAATTTGAGAGAGAGTCCTTGAGGCAAATACATCTTTGTGATTTTCTAAGTGAATCGCTTCATTTTTCTGAGTGAAATTAGCCCGAGGGCTTGGGGAGAGAAATTTCCGGTTTAGGGTTCTGGGTTCCGATTTCTACCTGTGATTTCCTGTGCTTCTTTGTGAAACCGCTTGGATCTGGGTATAATTAGGGCTGCTGGTTTCCGTTGATTTGAGCCTGGGACGTGGGTATACGAGAGTGGAGGATTGGGCCGACATCTGGTTGTTTCTCACCACCTTCACTTTTCGGGTTTTTTAGACCATTTCGAATCTGCTCGGTTTGATTCCTGAACTTTAATTTCTGTTTTATGTTTTTCGAGTTTCTGGGTTTAATTCATTTTTACTCCATGTAATTCATTTGATTTTTATAATTATTGTATAATCCCAAATCCCGTAACCATAGGCTCTTTAATTGTAATTCATTTATTATTGAGTTGTGTAATCCTATGTATTCCGGATAGATACCTAACAACTTGCTTAGTATATGCACTGATCATAGAAACCACAGCCATGAAGGCATATGAGTTCATGCACGTGTACATTTTAACTAACCCATTACTAATTACAGTGTAATCTTGTATAAAAACTTCCAAAACAACCAAGTTCACAGCTTTCCACATAAGCAATAAAAAAAACTACTCGAAATTCAACAAAACACACCTAAATCACATTAAACATCCAAATAAACTTACAAGTCAAGTTACACCACCACAACAAAAGTAACATGAAAAACTAACATTAAGAAACTCTAATCACCTTAGGGTGCATTTGGTATGATCACAGGTTTAGAATAGGATTTGGATTCGGTATAGAATGAAAGAAAAGGAGGAGAGAGAAAGATGGTGGGAACAAAAAAAATTAATAAAAATTATATATGAAATTTTGTTTTTTATTGTTTTAAATTAAAATTTAAATTATTATATTATTAAAAGAATTATTATATTATAAAAAGAGAGGAGAGAGATAGAGAGAGAAGAAGCAGGGCCCACATTAAAAGAGAAAGAAATATTGATACCAGTCGATCGATGCAATAAGGTTTCGCGTTTAGCAACTACTATATTTAGCAATCAACCAAAACCTTGAGCCCCTTCTTTTGTACCAAATAAATGTTTTTTGGTTTGAAGCTACGCCCACAGTGCAACACCCTCATACCAAACGCACCCTTAATTACTTCAACTGCTTCATCAACTATCACATGATTAAAAATCATCATGTTGAATTACCAGATGCATTTGAATACACGTCTTATTATTATTTGCCATTTAAGTTGAAAGCTGCTTGTAAACTTTGCATACACTGGTTTGCTCAGTTAGCAAATTTGAGTTTTATCAAATTATGAAATGTCAACACAAATCAGTGAGAGGTCCTCCACTAATCAACTCAATTGCAATTGATAAAATGAACAAGTTACTAGTGTTTTAGGGAGTTTCACCTTAAATACAGTAACACATAAATATATGTATAAAACCAATTAAATCAAATAACTGAACCAAATCACTAATCACTAAATCATATAATATGTTAAAAAACTTGAACATTGTTCCGGAAAATTCTTCCCTTATTGGTGTCTTATCTAATACTGGTTGTAGGGGGATAGAGTTATGGAAGGTTCTAGACTCTTCCAGATGTAGTAGGATCCTGTTAGATGTCTTACCTTAACTAGGAATCCTATGTATGGAAGGACTCTCATTGTAATGCCTATATAAAGGCCCCTCTATTCATTGTTATCAATACAATTGATTTGCTGTCTTTTACTTTCTCCTCAAACACGTTATCAGCACGTAGCTCGAACGAAAAAAAAATCGGCCAGCCCTCCGCCGCCGCCCGCTGCCAGCCGCCGCCGACTGTCCAGTTGCCGCCGCCGCCAGCCATCGCCCGCTCGCTGCAAGCCACCATCGCCATTGCCAGTACCACTGCCGCTGCCGCTGCCCGGCCGCCGCATTTGCCGGCCATTGCCAGCCGCCGAGCACCGCCGCCAATCACCGCTGCCACTGCCCAGCCGCCGCCGCCGAGAACCGCCGCCGTTGCCCAGCCATCGCCGCCCAGCACCGCTGCCGCTACCCAGCCGCCGCGCCCGGCCGCGGACCACCGCTCCAATGGAATCCGCCGCCGATCCAGTCAGCCAATGGAACATCACTGCCGGACACATTGCCGACCGCCGCCAACCGTCACCGACCGCCGGCCGACCACCACCGCCGGCCCGGCTCCGGCCAAGTCCGACCCGGTTCTGACTCTCGGACCAAAACCCGAACATCAACTTATCTTCGGAAGCTGCCAAAATTGCGCCTCCGGTTTCACGTCGTCGCATCGAGTACCAACCGGTAGATCGAAGCACACCACAAATTCAGCACTTGCCTAGTTTCATAATCGAGATAATTATCTGACTTGTCCCTATTCAATTCTCTCTTTTGGGGAATTTTTCTTTTGGGGACATGGATTCTTGGGTTCATTATCTCCCACGCTACTTTGCGGTGGATGAGACCGCGAGAGAAGTCGGTATCTCTGCATGTCGAAGAAAACTGTGTGATGGTCCTGAGGGAGTTACGGAATTGTTGAAAGTCGATACTTGTGGTTGTTGCATACACCACGTATCTGGGTGCGATCTGATATCGCCGTTTTTTTGTCGACTTTACTAAACAACAATTAAGGGAAGTACATTGAGTAACGGTTATGTTACACGCTTTTAAAAGCATCGATTGTGACCGTTTACATTGTCACTGAAAATCCAACAAGACTAACTTCCTCTTGTTTATATCTTGTAGATGGCACAAAGCTCCAATGTTCATCCGGAGTTCGACATCCTTGACTATGCTGATAAGGAGTACCATAGGTGGGTCTCAGACGTTTTGGCGTTCGTCGAAGAGATTTACCACCACCATCTTTCCCTCTAACGAGCCTACCGCTCAAGAACCGAGCGAAGAAACCAAGGCTAATGCACTGATGTACTTGCGTAGACATATACATCCGTTGTTGAAAAAGTGTTACATGAATTTGCAAATCCCCAAAGAACTATGGGATACACTCGAACAACGATTCAATAATGTGCATGATCAGCGATTCCCCGAATTGCAACTTCAGTGGGAGCAAATCCGATTTTTGGATTATGCGAATGTGGAGGCCTATAACCAAGCCATCCTCGATCTTCGCGCTGATCTTGGTTTTTGTGGTATCAAGAAGTCTGATCAAGATTTGATCGAGAATACTCTTAACACGTTTCCCGTGGGAGCAAGTGTGATTGCTCATCAGCTGCGTGTTGCCTATGAGGAAGGGAGAATTAAAAATTTTAGTGACCTTATCTCCCACCTCGCGAAAAAAGAAAGGCACCATGAGATTATTCTCAATAGCAATGCGCGCCCAACTGGTACGAAATCGATTCCGCAAGTAAATCAGGCTACCCACAGGAAGGCACCACGACAAAATAGAAAAGGCAACGCTACTCAGTTTTTGCAAGCACCACGGGTGCATGACTCAAGCAAGCGAGGGAAAAGACGAGGTCGTCGTTCTAATGTGTGGAAGAGGCAAGGTGGCTCGGCCATGGGACCTAGTGGAACCCAACCACGTGGACCGCCTCCTGCCGCTGGGAATGGAACCACTCCAAAGGAAGGCCGGAATTGCTATACTTGCGGATCGAAGAAGCATACTTACCGCAATTGCAAGGCGCCAAAGAACATCCAAGCTTACTACAAGCACTATAAACAGTACTTGACTCAAGAGTCAAATTACATGGAGGAAGATAATGAGAATACAGAGGTGAACCATACTGAGATCCCGACTGAGATCCCTCCTCTCACCATTGCGGACAAAGACCAACATATGGATGTTGCCGACTTTGACTAGATCATTGTAGTTTGACTAGTTTTATGCTTTGGTTATGTTTTGTCTTGTTTCTAGTTTTCGAGAACTACTTTGGATTTTCTATGAATGTAATAAAGTTGGACATGATGAATAAAATTCTTTTAATTGCTGTGATTGTGCAGAAAGAATTTCATTTTCCCTTCGAAAGCATGTTTGGTTTATCACAAAACAATTGCTCAGTAATAAATTGCTTGGTTAAAATTGATACATTGGTGGATTTCATCAAAACTTATGATCAAGACTAGGCGCATCCTCCTTGGTATTTGTTTATACTTTGAAAGTTCAAACGGAATCAGTGGTTTTTAAACAACCTTAGCTGTACCGACATTCCTACTTTCTCTGCAAGTCTACCAAGTTGGAGTTACCGAAAGGATCATTAGTCGAGATATAAATCGAACACCAAGATGCGTTTTGAAGTGTTTAAACGCTCCTATGGCCATATTGTCATAGTATTGTATCAACAATAATGCCTTTGAAAAAGGCTTCAACCTTGCTTTATCACTCAACAATAGGGAAATACCAAAATAGCAACTTGAAACGAGCACTGAGATCTGAGTTTAATGATCCAGAAAGTGCACGACCTATGGACAGAAAGATACGCGAGTCTAATTTCCAGAACAATGGACCGTTCGTCCATAGCCATCTTAATGAAGAAGTTATTGTTGTTTTAGTGAACAAAGGTCAAGCTACGCAGAAATTATTTCCAGCAATTGTGCTAACTTTGATCCTAACCAACTTGGTCGAATTTACCCAAACTCGAAGATAATAAGTTTTCGCTATGTATTTCATCATAAGACTAATCGAGTTTCATGTCTTATTGTAGATGTCTCGTGGCGAAATTAAGTGCCTTGTTGATAGTGGAACAACCCACACTATTCTTCGGAATAGGCAATTATTTAAGGATATTGTGCCATATATATCCTCAGTGACAAGAATGATTGGTTCCTCCCAAGTAATTCAAGGGAGGGGACCTGCTCATTTCTTGCTACCTAATGGTACACATATTAATGTCACAAATGCTCTTTATGCCCTAAGAGCAAACCGAACCTTGCTAAGTTTTAGGAACATCCGTGCCAACAGTTATCACCTTGATACACATTGTGAGAATGGGACAGAATTTTTGTGTGTTATTCTGGCAGAATGTGGAAGATGTTGCATTCTCGAGAAACTTATGAGTCTATGTAGTGATTTATACCAGACTACAATAAGGGTTATTGAATCCTATGCTGTGAGTCACGAACTTTGTGATTCCGAAGCATACCAACTATGGCATGACCGACTCGGTCACCCTGGACGCGACATGATGATTCGCATTTTGAAAAACTCACATGGTCATCCATTTTCAAGTCCAGAAAACGATTGGAAGCACCACTCGATATCAGCATTGATGTGAGTGAGCTTGATACCGTATCACCGGGATTAAAGATCGCACACCCTGATAAGGTTGACGGTGCATCTCTCGTAAATCCCGAGGCTTCCGTGGCAATTTCTAATACCCATAAATAATTTTGTAAAGCCTGTTCACTAGCAAAGTTGATACCCTCTCCGTCCTTTGCTAAAGACTCAACACAAAATATTCGCTTCTTATAAAGAATTGAAGGCGACATTTGTGGACCTATTCAGCTAGAGTGCGGACCATTCAGATACTTTATGGTTCTGGTTGATGCATCGACGCGATGGTCACACGTCGCTCTGCTATCCACAAGAAATGCTGCATTTGCTAAACTCCTAGCACAAATCATCAAGTTACGGGCTAACCACCCTAACTTTCCAATCTCGTCATTAAGATTGGACAATGCTGGTGGGTTTACGTCAAAGTCTTTTGATGACTATTGCATGTCGATTGGGATTGAAGTTGAACATCCCGTCCCCCACATTCATTCGCAGAATGGCCTTGCCGAGGCTATGATTAAGTGGTTACAGCTTATCGCCCGAGCATTGGTATTGCGCACCAACTTGCCGATTTCTGCCTGGGGTTATGCAATTTTGCATGCGGCTATACTTATTCGCTTTCGACCCACTGCCAATCAACCGTTTAGTGCGTACCAGTTGGTAACTAGATATGATCCTGATATTTCACACTTACGCATTTTTGGTTGTGCAGTCTATGTGCCAATTACGCCTCCACAGCATACTAAAATGGGTCTGCAAAGACGATTAGGTATATATGTTGGCTATAAATCGCCTAAAATTGTCCGCTATTTGGAACCTTTGACAGGAGATCTGTTTACTGCAAGATTTGAAGACTGTCACTTTGATGAGACAAACTTCTCGTCGTTAGGGGGAGAGAGGAATCGAACGATTCCAGTTGAACGCCGGGAAATTGTCTGGTGTGCTCCCTCCTTGCCTCATCAAGATCCCCGCACAGTTCAATCCGAGCTAGAAGTGCAACGTATTCTCAGTCTTCAGAAAGTTGCGGATTCGATGCCCGACAGCTTTACTGATACTGCGAAAGTGACAAGATCTACCATTCCCGCTGCGAATGTTCCTCCAAGGTTAGAAGTCCCAGTTATAGGGCAAGGTTCAGCCGCCCAAAGGAATGATGCCCCCGGCGTCAACCTTAGTGGTGTGACGGCTGCTTCGGCTGCTCTTATCCCTGCTCGAAAGAGGGGGAGGCCAGTGGGTAGAAAGGATACCGAACCTCGAAAGAGAAGAGGAATGAAGGCACAAAATCCTCTCATCATCGACATAGTGACTCTGTCACACGAGATTATCTCTGACTACGGATATGTCCTCGAATCAACAATGGAACAATCGACAGACGCGTCGGAAGCTTTGTTGATGTCAGAAAATAAAGAAATCTCGATGCAATGTACGAGTGAATACGTACTATTGGACAGGTCGTCCACACTAGTCGATGATGCTCTTGCCTACTCCGTCGCTCAAGAAATTATTGAAGACGACGACGCTGAGCCGCGCTCGATTGCTGAATGTCAACAACGAGCCGATTGGCTGAAATGGAAAGATGCAATGCAGGTTGAACTAGACTCAATGGCTAAACGTGAGGTATTTGGCCGTATCGAGCCAGTACCCGTGGGCGTTAAACCAGTTGGACATAAATAGGTCTTTGTTCGTAAACGCAATGATAAGGATGAGGTCATGCATTACAAAGCGAGACTAGTTGCCCAAGGCTTCTCGCAGCGCCCTGGCATTGACTACGAGGAGACGTATTCTCCCGTTATGGACATCATCACTTTCCGCTACTTAGTCAGTTTGGTAGTGTCCGAAACACTGAACATGCAGCTTATGGATGTGGTTACATCGTATGTTTATGGGGATCTAGATACGGATATTTATATGAAAGTCCCCGAAGGGATTTCATTGCGCAAATCAAGTAGCTCTAAACCACGGAGCGCTTATGCTGTGAAATTTCGTCGTTCACTGTATGGGTTGAAACAATCCGGAAGGATGTGGTACAATCGCCTACGTGAATACTTGATTGGGAAGGGATACGAGAACAGTGATATATGTCCATGCGTTTTCATGAAAAGAAAAGATACAGGATTCGTGATTGTAGCCATCTATGTAGATGACATGAATGTTATCGGTACCATAGATGAGGCCAATGAAACATCCCGCTACCTTAAATCCGAATTCGAGATGAAAGACCTGGGGAGGACTCGATTCTGCTTGGGCTTAGAGCTAGAACATTGAGATGATGGCATGCTCATTCATCAGTCTGCCTATGTTCACAAAATGCTCAGGCAATTTAGTATGGACAAAGCACATCCTCTTGCTACCCCCATGATTGGTCGAAGTCTGGAAATGAACAAGGATCCGTTTCGTCCCAAAGAGGAGGATGAAGAGGTCCTTGGAGCAGAAACACCGTACCTTAGCGCAATCGGTGCGTTGTTGTATCTGGCTCAATGTACTCGTCCAGACATCGCATTCTCTGTAAATCTGTTAGCGAGATTTAGCTCCGCTCCCACGATAAGGCATTGGAATGGAGTAAAACACATCTTTCGATACTTGAAAGGCTCCAGTGATCTTGGATTGTTCTTTCCCTACGCAAGAGAGAGCGATATTCCGAAAGGAATTATTGAAGTTAAGACGATGCATACCGATTGTCGATCTTCCTCTGATATTGCAGCTGAGCATGGCAGCTTGACTACCAGAAGTGCTAATGCGAGCAAGCTTATCTCTTATGCAGAGAATCCTAACGACACGTTAGTTGGATTTGCTGATGCCGGTTATCTCTCTGACCCGCATAAAGGATGTTCCCAAACTAGTTATGTGTTCACCATTGGGAATACGGCAATATCTTGGCGATCTACCAAGCAGACCCTGGTTGCTACTTCCTCGAACCATGCAGAGATAATTGCATTGGACGAATCCGTAAGGGAGTGTATTTGGCTCCGGTCAGTCATAGACCATATACGAGGAATGTGTCGATTAGATCCCACTACAACAACCCCTAGTTGCATCTTTGATAACAATGCAGCATGCATTGAGCAGATGAAGTTAGGTTTCATTAAGGGTGACAATACCAAGCATATCGCGCTGAAGTTCTTTTATAATCAGCAGCAGCAGAAATTGCTGAATATCGAAGTGAAACAAGTGAGTTCCGATGAGAATATCGCAGACTTGTTCACTAAGTCTCTGCCGAAATCTACATTTGAGAAACATGTGAGAAGCATTGGCATGTGTCGATTATCCGAGCTCAACTAATGATAGCTCGATGGGATGAGCTGTCGTGTATACCTCAGGGGGAGTATACTTCACATGATTCTGACATTTGTAGTTGGTGCGTTGTGCTCTTTTTCCTCACCAAGTCTTTGTTTTTCCCACGGGGTTTTATTTGACTTGGAAAGGTTTTTTACCGAGGCAACACCTTATGCACCATGTTAGTATTAGTGCTCGACACAGGGGGAGTGTTCTGGAAAATCCTTCCCTTATTGGTGTCTTACCTAATACTGGTTGTAGGGGGATAGAGTTATGGAAGGTTCTAGACTCTTCCAGATGTAGTAGGATCCTGTTAGATGTCTTACCTTAACTAGGAATCCTATGTATGGAAGGACTCTCATTGTAATGCCTATATAAAGGCCCCTCTATTCATTGTTATCAATACAATTGATTTGCTGTCTTTTACTTTCTCCTCGAACAAACATTAAATTAAATAATTGAACCAAGATGATGATCAGAGCACGTTCTCGACCTCAGGATCACCAATTTAATTTGAACTCATCAGAATAGTAGTCTTTTCCCTTGTCGTAAAAACTTCTCCAAGGCATGCACTCTTTCCAGAATTTGTTAGGGTTTCCCATTTTCCATCAGTAGGATTTTTTATTTCAATATCTTTTAGATCACAAACTTCCTTTTCCATCATCCTCAACATTTGCTCGTACCATTAGTCCTTACCCTTGGACGACCTATAATATGCCTTAACATAACGGGGATAGAAAATTGAAAAAAGTAAATCTAAAAGCGGCGAGTTCTTCCACAACTCTAGATAATGTTTTCCAATCGATAATTGTTGAACGTTCATAGCCAGAAACGGAACCTTTCTTCTAAGATCAACAAGGGCTATGTTCGATGGCACAAAATTTTCTTCTATTTCAATGTCAAAGTTGCTTGATAAATCAAGTGCTTCCCTCACCTTAAGAAAACAAGACAGATCCATGGGATGGGATTTACGAAGACTTAGTATGAGCTTAATATGTGCGAGTGTATTAGATGGAAACCAAAGACTAGCCATTTTATGGCCATAGTATGAGAAATAAAGTAACTTTGAAGCATCAACTTGTGTGCTTATTTGCTTATCTAAGAGCGAATAAAGAGTCGGTCTCTTTAAGGAAACAGAAGTAATAGCATAACATCCACTGTTGGATTACAAGGCTAAAAATCTCGAGAAAAGGAAACTTCGATTTTATCATGCTGAAAAATGCATCGTCTAATTTATTTATAAATAATTTCAATTCTCTTACGCTCCCTAATGTATCCATTCCGGTCACATACTTTGATACAGAGTAGTAAGAAAACAACCAAAGACTTGGGACATCATCGATTTCTAAAATGTCATTTCATAATAATCTTATTTCAATTCCCGAAGACAATGAAGGTTGTTTACCTTAATTCTCTACAAGTTCCGGCAAAATTCAATGTTTATCTTCTCAAGTAACCTACAAATAGATAATAATTTATGAAGTGCCCCATCACTTATGCACACCCCTACCAACTCGAGTATGCGTAGGCATGAACCCTTGATGACTGGATTTATATTCAACCTAACCTGATAGCTCCCAATGTTAGCAGATCTTAAATTAACTTATAGTATTTATGTTTTCACTAGAGAATATCGCATCCGGAATTGTAAGCCAACCAACCTCATTTGTATTCCTAGCAAGCTTCTTACCACATATTGTTAGGGAAAGCCCCTTGAGAAGATTTCTAGAAGCTAGTGCTTGGAACCAATTTTCAATGGGAGAAGGCAATGACAATTTCTCAATGTCTAAGTGAAGATGAAGATATTCAATAGGCATGTTGTCGTTGAGATACCGTAAAAGAGTACGATCAATTAACTTAACGTACTCTACTTCTTCTCTTTTGGTGACATGATCAGCAGGTATGCATGTAGTAAACATGAGGGTGGGGATGGTAGACCAAGCGTGTAGCCATGACTTGGACAAGATACATGTGCGGGCGGCATCTTTTTCGGGCAACAATAATTTTATATGATGGATCAACTCATTCGGAACATATTTAGATTTTGGTGTGATGCTTAAAGTCCCTTCTTCCTCTATGTCTTTTGGTATGACAACATTTTTGCAATTAGTATGATCTAAAAACACCTTTATGTTGAAATATTTTATTTCATACATTCATTAATAGAGTTTTGATGATTAAGTTGCTAAACAAAGCAAAACAACAAAGAAGCAAAGCAAAGCATCGAAGGAGTCGAAGACGCAAAAAGTAACCCAAACTGCATGGATAATGCACGCTATATACATTGTATAGCGCACGCATTCGAACGAAGTTAATGTACGTAACATACGCAACATAACGTACGTAACATACGCAACATAATGTACGTAACAAGGACCTACCTGCAGATCAGATGACTTACCTGATGAAGATAATGCACGATACAACTGATCATTAACGTACGCTATCAAAGCAATTTAACGTACGTAACACATACAAGTTAACGTATGTAATGAGATTTCAAATCAGATGAACGTTAGAAAGAATCTGGTCAAAGTCAGCATATCAAACGGATAGTTTGACAAAATGAAGGCAACGGATATATGAGTTAATGAACGCTACGAAGCATGGTTAACGTACGCTAAGCAATGAAGTTAATGTACGTAATACGAATGCATAACATACGTAAAGGAAGAAACGAATCTACTGGACTGAAACTGGAAGTCGATAACGTACGCTACATGAAAGCTATAACGTACGTAACGAGGCATAACGCACACTATGAAGAAAAGCTAGCGCACGCTAGCAAGTCAAAAGGAGCTAACTGCTAGTTGGATGGAAATGGCTATAAGTACCAAACCATTTGGTATCAAACAACACAACAACATTAAGAAAAGCAATCATACTTGAGATATCATTGTATTCATTCTCGTTGTTGTGTTTGAGCTTATATTATTTAGTGATTGAGTGTTAAACACGAAATCATAAAAGAGAGGAAAAAGAAAGGATACAATTGGGTTCAGCATTAAGATCAAGGATCCGACATTGTTAGAATCGCAATCGATATCTAAGTGAGGTATATCTAGTACCCATAGAAAGTTAGAGTGATTGATTCCTTGTCCAATAGAAAAAGAAAACGATTTAACTTGGACCGACATAAAGACAAGTGAGAGAACGGTTTACTCGACCGATAGAAGACGAGTTTGTAATGGTTATCCCTCGACCGATAGAAGAGAGGTGCAGCGATTTATCTTAAGCCTATAGAAAAAGATACCGAGAGAGGACGTAGGTACGTTTGGCCGAACCTCTATAAATTTTGTGTCGATTTATTTTCTACACTCTCATTTTTAAATCACTTCCGCAATGCGAAAGAGTTTTATAACTCTATCTCCAAATGGCGATACCGACCTATATTGTTCAAACAATTGGTATCGGAGTGGTACCTCCGTTAAGCAGCTTAACATCTGAGGAGAGATCCATGTGGTGTTTCAACTTGCTCCGGTAGAAGGTCTTGCCTTAAACCGACCACCATTCTTTGATAGATCAAATTATCCGATGTGGAAGAAAAAGATGTCTATTTTCATCCGAGCTTACAATATCGAATTATGGAAAGTCATATGTCTTGGTCCCAAAATTCCAACGAACTCGAACGGAACTCTGAAAACTTTTGAAGAGTATGATGATGCGGATTGAAAAAATGACCACTATAATTGCAAAGCCACGCAATTATTATATTGTGCATTAAATCCGGAAGAACACAACCGGATATCCTCGTGTGATAGTGTGAAAGAAATTTGGAAAATGCTTGAAGTCACACATGAAGGAACGTCTCAAGTCAAGGAGATGAAGATTAACATGCTTCTTCAGCATTATGCGCTATTCCAAATGAAAGAAGAAGAATTCATTACAATCATGCTTGATCGATTCTCGGTCATTACAAATAGATTGTTATGTTATGGGAAGCCACTTTCGAGTAGTGAGAAAGTTAAGAAGATCCTAAAAACTTTTGATCGATTCTCGATCATTACAAATGGATTGTTATGTTGCGTACGTAACATACGCAACATAACGTACGTAACAAGGACCTACCTGCAGATCAGACGACTTACCTGATGAAGATAGCGCACGCTACAACTGATCATTAACGTATGCTATCGAAGCAATTTAACGTACGTAACACATACAGGTTAACGTACGTAATGAGATTTCGAATCAGATGAACGTTGAAAAGAATCTGGTCAAAGTCGGCATATCAAACGGATAGTTTGACAAAATGAAGGCAACGGATAGATGAGTTAACGCACACTACGAAGCATGGTTAACGTACGCTACGCAATGAAGTTAATGTACGTAATACGAAGGCATAACGTACGTAAAGGAAGAAATGAAGCTACTAGACGGAAACTGGAAGTCGATAACATACGCTACATGAAAGCTATAACGTACGTAACGAGGCATAACGCACGCTATGAATAAATGCTAGCGCACGCTAGCAAGTCAAAAGGAGCTAACGGCTAGTTGGATGGAAATGGCTATAAATACCAAACCACTTGGTATCAAACAACACAACAATATTGAGAAAAGCAATCATACTTGAGATATCATTGTATTCATTCTAGTTGTTGTATTTGAAGGGAGAAATGCTGAAGGCCAGACCGCCATTATTCGACGGGTCAGGGGATAAGCACGTGGAGGATTGGATTTCGGAGATGGAGACTGCCTTCGAGGTGATCGGCTGCCCAGGGAACCGAAAAGTACGACTCGGGATCAACCAGCTCCGTGACACCGCAGCCCGATGGTGGAGGACCTATAAGCCAAAGGACAGAATAGTCGGATGGCCCGAGTTTTCCAAACTATTGAGAGACGAGTACTGTCCCCGATCAGTTCAAACTGCACAAGCGCGGAGCTTCTTCAGCGCAGGACCTCAGAATTTGCCAGTA
Organism: Orobanche coerulescens; assembly: GCA_033398695.1. NCBI lineage: Eukaryota > Viridiplantae > Streptophyta > Magnoliopsida > Lamiales > Orobanchaceae > Orobanche > Orobanche coerulescens. The sequence goes on from CM065818.1 coordinate 102,670,551, forward strand.
CCAGAAATCATTCGAGCGTACAGGACCGAGCTAAGCTATGTCGCACAGATGGTTCCATTCGAAGACCATCGAATTTGTCACCTTGATCAACGGTTGCCGGAGGATGTTCAACGTTACGCGGCGGGGTCTCACTGCACCATTTTGAGGGCATATGAGGACGTGGTCACAGCATACGCCGTACGATTGTCAGTTCGGATGCCGGGCATAACCAAAAGAAGCAGAAGACAGCAAATCAGTCCGGGAGCACCAGCAGAGTGAACATGGGAATTGGGTTCCCCTCCAAATCAACAGCTTCATCCTAACAGAAAGGAACATCTGACGGGTCTTCTCGCCGTAGCTGTTTCAATTGTGGCATAGCAGGGCATACCATGAGTCAGTGTCGTAAAGCGTCGACAAAGTGTTTTTCTCGCTACTGGTCACGGATCAAACCTACACCAAACCCAGCTCCTCAGAGTCAGCAAGGCTCGGTACAGACATCCAGAGCGTCCGCCATGTCCGACTACCGATCTCAACCTCACCAAGCTCCTCTACACGGTGCCGGAAGAGGCACTGCACCCTCCTCGGGGACACTGCCGTCCCGCGTATTCGAACTAAGGGCTACTGACGACCAGACTACACCTGCTATCTCAGGTACACTCTTTATTAAATCTCAGCCTGTTCATGTACTGTTTGATACTGGAGCAACCCACTCGTTTATATCCGTGGAATGTGTTAACCGTTTGCATCTCCCTTGTGTACCTTGTGAGTCCTTTACTATTAAACTACCCGAGGGTAGCAGGGTAGAGGGTAACTTGGAAGTTCGAAACTGTCCGATTCGTATCAATAATCTGGGCTGGACAGCCAATCTCATGGTCTTCCCACTCCAAAATGAAGATGTCATTTTGGGTATGGACTGGATGACGATGCACAAGACGGTATTGGACACCTATCACCTGACAGTTTCCATTACGACCCATGACGGTGCCACTCACACAATTAGAGGCCGAGAGCACTTCAGTACTAAAGGGTCCCTCAGTATCCTTTCAGCAGTAGCATATCATGATGATCGAGGAACGTATTATTGGTGTTATATTCTTTAGGAGGACACGTCACAACTGTCGGTTGCTAACATTCCTGCGGTGAATGAATTTCCGGACGTATTCCCCGATGAACTACCTGGATTGCCACCACGAAGGGAGGTCGATCTCTCAATTGAACTTGAGCCAGGGACGACGCCTATCTCCAAGGCACCATACAGGATGGCACCAGCCGAAATGAAGGAACTAAAGTCACAACTCGAATAATTGCTAAGGAAGGGGCTCATTCGTCCAAGTACTTCGCCATGGGGTGCGCCAGTTCTTTTTGTGAAGAAAAAGGACAACTCTCTGCGCCTGTGTATCGATTACAGGGAACTTAATAAGGTCACGATTAAGAACTGTTACCCACTTCCGAGGATTGATGATTTACTGGACCAACTGCAAGGAGCGACTGTGTTTTCAAAGATCGACTTACATTCGGGATATCACCAATTGAGAATTCGAGAGGAGGATATTCCTAAGACCGCATTTCGATTGAGATATGGACACTACGAGTACATGGTGGTGTCGTTTGGCTTGACTAATGCTCCAGCCGTTTTTATGGAATTGATGAACAGGGTTCTGACAGAGTTTCTCGATAAGTGTGGTGGTTTTTATTGACGACATTTTAATTTATTCCCGGAGCTGATGGGAGCATGAGCAACACTTGAGGCAGGTGTTGAGCGTTTTAAGGCAACATCAACTGTATGCTAAACTTTCTAAATGCGAGTTCTGGATGCCAGAGGTAACCTTTCCGGGACATGTGATTTCAGCAGAAGGCGTTAAAGTAGACCCCCAGAAGATCGAGACAGTTATGAGTTGGGAACCACCTAGAAACGTCAAAGAGGTGAGGAGTTTCCTGGGGTTGGCAGGATATTATCGACGGTTTGTCGAGGCCTTCTCCTGTGTCGCTCAGCCATTAAAAAATCTGCTTAGGAAGAACACCAAGTTTGTCTGGACAACATATTGTCAGGAGAGTTTTGACAAGCTAAAAAGAAAACTTACTACCGCCCCAGTATTGGTACTACCGCAGGGTACGGAGGGATTCGTAATATGCACCGATGCGTCTAAGCACGGGCTGGGATGTGTGTTCATGCAAAACGACAGGGTTATCGCTTACGCCTCTCGACAACTTAAACCTTATGAGGTGAACTACCCGACACATGACTTGGAACTAGCTGCAGTGGTCCACGCTCTTAAGATTTGGAGACATTACCTGTATGGGGTTACCTGTAAGATCTTTACGGACCACAAGAGTTTAAAGTATATTTTCACACAGAAAGAGTTAAATATGAGACAGAGGCGTTGGCTGGAGTTAATCAAGGATTACGATGCAGAGATTCTATATCACCCTGGAAAGGCCAACGTCGTAGCAGACGCACTGAGTCGGAAAACTGCGCAGGAGGTGACACTCTAGTTTGACAGTACAGCTGGAATTGCAGCAAGATCTCAGGAGAAATGACATTGAAGTGTGGATACAACACCGCCAGGGACAGTTGTTCTCGATTGATATTCGCTCGTCTCTGATGGACGAGATACGCCTAGCACAGATGGAGGATCCAGAACTTCGTGCGATCGGCGCAAAGGCCGAAGGGGGAACTATTTCAGACTACAGGATCCAAGGGGGCTTAGTTAGATTCAGGAACAGGATTTGCATTCCACCTAATGACGAGCTTAAGCAAACTATACTCAAGGAAGCTCATTCTACTCCCTATTCGATACATCCCGAGGCGAGCAAAATATACAAAGATCTGCGGAAGAGTTTCTGGTGGAAGAACATGAAGCAAGAGGTAGCAAGGTTTGTCGCTCGATGTATGATATGTCAATAGGTGAAGATTGAACATCGTAGACCGGCCGGAATCATGCAGCCCTTACCCATTCCGGAATGGAAATGAGAGAGCATATCAATGGACTTTGTCACCAAGTTACCAGTGACGGCGGTGGGAAAGGACACGATATGGGTGATTGTAGACCGACTGATGAAGTCGGCACATTTCATTCCAATTCAGGAGGCCATCGGAACAGAACAGCTGGCCACCATCTTTGTTCGGGAAATCGTGAGATTACATGGCGTTCCCTCAGGAATTATTTCAGATAGAGACACTAGATATGTGTCCCGCTTCTGGAAGGCTGTCCACCAGGCCATGGGTACTCAACTGCATTTCAGCACTGCCTATCACCCTCAAACGTATGGACAAACAGAACGCACCATACAGACCCTGGAAGATATGTTGAGAGCATGTGTACTCGATTGGGGCAAGGACTGGGCTAAACACCTCTGCTTAGTGGAATTTTCGTACAACAACAGCTGGCATGAAAGCATAGGCATGGCCCCCTTTGAGGCCTTGTATGGTAGGAGGTGCAAGTCTCCCCTATGTTGGGACGATGCATCCGATGTCGTCGCCACCGAGTTGGATCTAATCCAGGAATCTATTAAGAAGATATCCATTGTTCGAAAACACATGTTGGCAGCGCAGAGCCGCCAAAAGTCTTATGCTACGGACCGGCAACGACCGTTGGAATTTATGGTTGGGGATCATGTTTGGGTTAAAGTATCGCCAATGCGGGGCATTCGATGCTTCGGCCAGAAGGGCAAACTAAGCCCGAGATTTATTGGCCCGTTCGAAATACTGGACCGAGTCGGTAGACTCGCTTATCGGCTAGCATTACCACCATCGTTCGACGGAGTGCATAATGTCTTCCACGTCTCCCAGATGAGAAAGTACGTGTACGACCCCAGCCACAAGATCAATTTCGAGGAAGTAGAGATTTCCAATGATGCTACCTTTAGGGAAGTTCCAACAACGATTTTGGATTGACGCGTAAAGATACTAAGGAACAAGGAGATACCCTTTGTTAAAGTTCAGGTCGCACCACCGCATGGAAGAAGCGACTTGGGAGACCGAGGCGAGCATGAGAGAGAATCATTCCGAGTTATTTTCTTAGTTTCGGGACGAAACTATTTTAAGGGGGGTGGTATGTAATACCACCAGTATTACATGCTTTTTCACTTTGGGTGCTCACGTCCATTTCTTTTATTTGATAAATAAATGTACTCCATTGCGATAAAACATATTTTGTATAATATGGTTGTACTGTATTGTTCGCATATGTTATTCGTGTATTGTGATGGTGTGATGATTGACGAACTTTCAATGACATACCTTGATGTCGTTAGGTAATTATCGGTGCGAATATGACGGTGGCCAACGTCTTGTTCCCCGAGAGATTTCCTGACGATATGGAGAGGGAGTCGTGTCATAAGAAATTAATGTGATAATAATTTAGTAAACAAAACTGGTCCTTACGTACGTTATCCTCCGAGTCATTACGTACGCTATATCCGAGTCATTACGTATGTTAAAGATCGGCCCTTACGTACGTAACATCGGTCTTCGGTCTTCGGACAGGAATCTTTGTCAGGTAGTATGCATGCCGACCAACTTTTGGTGTGATTGCGACAGGCAAGTCAACGAAGTGTTACGTACATTAACCTGCTTTCGTTACGCACGTAACGATGTGTGTAAATTAGTCCAGCAATTTTCTACGTACGTTACTACTTTTTCATAACGTACGTAAAGTCCCTTACGTACGTAAACCGTCAGGCATAACATACATAAGGGCAATCTGAGTTTATAAAAGAACACTTTGCCTTTCATTTCTTCCGTCCCAAAAATCATTCTTCTTTCATATACACTGCTCTCCACCATCCATGAATCAATTCTAACCTCCCAATTCAAGTGCTATCCTATTAGAGTGCGTTAATCAAGCTTCGGGGAAGGTTTTGAAGGTGTTATCCTCTCGTTCTCCTTCGTCCACCATCGTTCTTTATCATCTTTTGTCAGTAAAGGTAAGTTTATCCAACCTTGAACTCATTTCAGTGTTGTTTAGCAAGTTATAGTAAATTTCGGATGCCTTGGGTAGCTTAGAACCCTCAGTAATAATCGGACCGGTATATAACTATCACAATTGTTAATCGATATCCATCAAAGCTAGAAATTGGAATGAATAATAGTAGAACTCATAATAATATTGCTAATCACCAAATTCTCGGAATCATCTTTGAAGGATTTAGAACTATGACATCAAGGCAAGAGAAACTCCAATCATGTGCGACAACATAAGTGCAATTGCAATCACGTATAATCCTGTATTGCACTCAAGGATCAAACACATTAATATGAAGCATCACTTCATCAGGAATCATGTGGAGGATAAAGATGTTCAGATCGAGAAAATTCATAGGGATATTCAGATAGCCGACATCTTCATAAAGCCTCTCAGCACAAATAGATTTCGTATGCTCCGCCAGGAATTGGGAATGCTACAGCTTGATTAAAATCCCTGTAATTTTTTACCTAGCCTTTCTACACACTATAAAAGGGCTAGTATGCTGATCTACAGACTCTTTACGCTTTATGCAAATTAAACGAGCCTACAACATACAACTTAAACACTTGGAACTTTTTCTGTAAAGTTTTTGTTTACTTTTCACTTTTCATCTCTCTTATGCAAAAATGACATCTTCACATACTTCTTCTCTGTCCTTGAAAAAGAAGGAAATTATAATCGATGAGAGAATTTTCGCTCGCTTTATGCTCCAAGAGCATATCATTTCTGAAAATGAAGATATGACAGGGATGAATCTGGTGATTTCCCATATCAAGCAACAAGGACTCTACCGTATGGGTAGCCTTTCACCCAGAAAATTTTGATGAGCACGTCATGGAGGAATTTTATCTGGATGCTGACTTCTCATATGCATCAAAAAAGAAGGTTTCTCCATTAACTGCCATTGTTAGCAACGTGCAGGAGAAGAATATCTCCATCAATAGGGATCTTCTTGACAAACTATACAAACTTCCCTCTGATTGGCTGACATTGGAGGAACTAGAAAATTTTGGTTCTGCCAGTATCCTGGAAGCTTACTGAAAACTTTTCACCGGCGAATCCAAGGCGTCAGACATCCATCCGTCCTGCCACAAGAAAAATTTCACTCTCCCCTACTTCTATTTGCACAAATTCTGTTTTTGGGTCGTGGAAAATTAAACTGGAGCCTTTAAGATGTGCGGAAATTCAGATTCAGAATGATGGTGGGCATCATAAGTGGGGAGAAGGTGAATTGGTGCCAAGTGATAATGAAGTGCACATAGGAGTAGGCCTCCAAGCAAAATACAGCAAGGAAGTCCTTCGGCCTGATGTTGAATCACGTGTTGACTTGCTGTGGGATCCACCAATCTCCTGCGGCCAAGAATATTTTATTTGGGAAGTTCTTGGGTGGCTTCAAGTCCACCTTATGCAACAAAGTCCTGCTGCTTGCCAACATGGCTTATCCTTTCTTTATGCCAAGGTCGAGTGATCCAAGAGACGTCAGCGGTCACTCCTACAAGGCCATAGCTGATGACAGCAATAAAGGAAGCGGCCTGTTCAAGAAAAGGGATATTCCCGACATAAAATCTCCATCGGATGTCGAGATAAATAAGAAAAGACAGAAGATCAAGAAGCCTTTAAAGTTGAAAGTTGTTCCTATAACACCTCAACCGTCTATAAGTCTAGCTCGTTTGACCGTCTTAGCTACAACAGAGCAGTCACTGAGGCAATTCCGCCTACTACACCCTCTCCTGCAGTAGCTGTCCCACAAGAAGCCACTCCTATGGAAGAAGTAATGGCTGCTCCCACAGCATATCCTGAGCCTGCTGCGGCTATGATGGATGATTAGATGTTTGAAAAGTTGGAGGAAATCGGCTATCCTTACGGAGTCAACATCCATTTCTCCTCATAGAGCCCCTAGCCCTGTAAGGAGCTGCTCTCCCAACTGGGCACCACATCCCGTCAGGAATCAATCTCCTCAACAAGCTCACATAACTATAGAGGATCCCAACCGGGAATTAGAACCCTCTAACGCTCGGAGTCCCTCCCCCTCAACCATCATTAATAAAACCATCCTCCAGGTCCAAATTGATGAGGCAATCGATCACTTCAAAACATGGAAGGCCTATAAGGTCGTCCCTGCGACACCATGTACAACTAGGAGAATTGGAAGGAGGAAGAAATGTTTGTGTTAGAGGTCATTGACACCCAGAATGTCGAGGTCCTGATCAGATGGGATGATCCCTTTTGCCACGAGTTGATCACGAAATATTACATGGAAAAGGAGAAGGCCCGACTGAAGGGGAAGAAACCGTCCTAAGACGGTACTCAGAGCTCAAGTCACCCCTCCGATCGGAGCTCTGATGCGGATGATGATGCCCTACAGGATGGGAAGTGGGTGAGCCATGAAGAGGCCCAATACAAGGACATTTTCAAGTTGCAGGCTACCAAGGGCCAAGGGCATCATCTGAAAAACCTTAGTCCCTCACCCGTCAAAATGAAATAGGCCAAACTAACAACTTACAGGAGGAATCAGTCCCTCATGTAACTGATGAAGTTACTGCACCTACCAAGCAGCTGGAGGAAAAAGCATATCCCACCAAGAAGGAATCAGTCCCTCCGACCGAGGAGGATGCATCCCATGCCGCCCGGCCGGAGGATTCAGTCCCTCCTAAGGAATAGATAGAAGCTGAGAGCTAGAAAGAGGAATCAATACCTCCTATACAACAAGCTCCATACACCCCAACGAGGTAGGAGGTGTGAGTCCCTTATGTATCCCAGATAGCATCACATGCTCAACCGATGGAGGTTTCAGCCGCTGAGCAGGTATTACCTCATATTCCTACAGGTTCATCGACTGAACCAAATGTGGACTTCCTATCCGACGACAACCCTAAAAAGCGAAAATAAAGATCATTATCATACATATAGGAGAGACCTATGACTCAAAAGTGCCCATCTACACTCCCCTCAAATCAAAACAAGAATCGAGCAATTACAACAAATCGGTCTCCAAACCGTCTTCTTACAAGATGTTGTCAAATTATTATATGATGTCGGCAAGAAACTCAATTGGATGAGAGGAACCCCGCCCTTGAAAAATTCTCTGGACTCAAGAGAGTTGTGCAGGATGTTGAAGAAGCATTCAGACTCATGTCCAATGCTTTATGGTAGGCCATAAACCAGCTCAAACAAGTACCAGGAGTGGATCCTCAAATAGGAGCAAGAAAAAGCTGAGGGTTGTAGAATCTAAAATGGTCGCCTTCCTCGAGTATATCGGGTCCATACCAGTTGCCCATGATCAGAAAATTGATGACCTAACTACAATGGTCGCCAGTCTGGTGGACTCGGTGAAAGACATTAAAGACAAGCAGGCTGAATCAATGGATATTCTTTTAGGACATTCATGGTAAAGTTATAAATTTTGATAATACCAAAAAGGGGAAGAGGCCCGTGAAGCTGGAAGGAGGTGGAGATTGGATAAAGAGAGGGAAATATAAGCGACACTGGATAACAGTGTTGCTACAGCAATCAAGAGACTGGCCGGACCTGGGCCAGGTCAAGGAGACTCGCGTACGATGTCTCCGGGGAAGGACGAAACCTCTACAGGAAGGGAGGCAGAGATTCCTTGGTCAACTAGTGGAAAGAACCGAGCATGATCCCTCTAGGAAGTTTTCCAGATAGCAGCTTAGAAGATACTTCCTAATAGTTGTACCTTTCATTTTTGTATGCTACCCGATGTTAGTTTTCATTTTCGAACAGCACTGTAATCTTGGTTTTGTGATCAATAAAATTCTTACTTAGCTCAAAATATTATAGCTCGTGATCTTAATTTACTATTTTGATTACATTATATATTGAAATATTAACTAAATATAAAATTGCAAAGTCTGAAGGCTGCAAGAACTTATCTGCGAACAGTTCAAAAATTAAGTTGTATCTATTTAGACTGCTAGCTGTAAGATTTAGAACTTTAAATCCTTATAAGGTAACTATTTCTTTATTCATAAAGTATTCACTATTTTAAAGAGCATTTTAATACCGTCAAGACAGCATTTAATGTAGCCCCAAGAGATTGAAGGTTGAAGAGCATTCAGTGCAGAATGTCTGAAGCATTAAATACGAAAACTTCTTTAATTCAAATATTCAGAAGCCGCCAATCAGACATGTCTAAATCACCAATCAGCCAATGACTATATTTATCATGGATCTATTTCCAAGGTTATAAATTGCCCAAGCAATAAGATATTGCTCATACACGAAACCACTAAAACCGTGGCCAACTTACTGATTGACCAAAGAATCTAAGATCAATCTATTTCTTCAAGAATACAACGTTTTTCTTGAGAGAATAAATACTAAGTCCTCGATAGAGCACTACACAACTATAATAAAGCCTACAAAGCCTGTAGCTGTTGTTCCCATTCGTGATACTTCGAAACCTTATTGTAGAGACTCTTAGCCCTATGTCGACTAAGCTATCTTATTCAGATATATGTGGGAAGAATAGAGTTCAAGGACGAAGCTTCAATCTGTGTGAAAAGAAGCATATCGAAGAAGCCTACATCCAATCTGTGTGAACGACTCAAGCTACAGTCGGCTGTATCAATCTGTGTGAATGATACAGCGACTATTTAGTTAAAATCATATAATGTATATTCCTTGATTTTAATAAACTTCTTACTCCTGTGTGGCGGACCTGTGGATGTAGAGGGGTTTACCTCGAACTATATTAAAACTGTGTTGTCATTTCCTGCACTTATTGTTTTCATACTCTATGTGATTTTTAGTATACTTACTCTGAAAATCCTATAAGCACCAACCTATAGGAGACTATCTAGTTACTATTAATTACAACAACTTAGACTAAGATTTCCGCTACGAAAACCCAACTTCAAAAAAGAGTACAACTTATTCAACCCCCGTTTTAAGCTGTAGGATAGTACACTGTGACAAACAGTGACCTTGTCACTAAAGTTTCTCTCTGATTATGGTTATGTCCTCGAATCAATAATGGAACAATTGATGGACGTGTCGGAAAACTTTGTTGATGTCGAAGAATAAGGAAATCTCGATGCAATGTACGAGTAGGTACATACTGTTGGAGACGTTGTTCATGCTAGTTGATGATCCTTTTGCATACTCCATCGCTCAAGAAATTATTGAAGATGATGATTCTGAGTTGCACCTGATTGTTGAATGTCAATGACGAGTCGATTGGCCTAAATGGAAAGATGCAATACAGGCTGAACTAGACTCAATGGCTAAACCTGAGGTATTTATCGAGCCAATACCCATGGGCGTTAACAGTTGTACAAAAAAGGGGGAAATTGTTGGGAAAACAAGAACCTCAGATTTAAACAATGGGATATTCAATCAGATCGAATAGTATTTGATAAGAGGTTTTGACATATATGCCAATCCGCATACAAGAAAGGAAATCGTATCAAGTATTGAGGCATCAACCAGTATCGAATAATTGCCTCGAATCCAAGAAATAGTGAAACCCTTCAAGATCAAAGAAAGAAGTCTTATAAAGACCAAGTATGGAAACTGTCTCGAATCACCAATACAGTTATCTTCCATACATCTTTCAACAGGACAAGAAGGAATCTTCAGAAGTCAAGTCCCGTTGAATAAAGAAGTATTTAAATACTCAAGGATAAAGTATTTAAATACTGTCAGTCAACAGATCTTCAAATCCCGCTAAATCCGGATCGTGCTTTTAATCCCGTTGGAACGGAATCTTGCTCAATGGATACATTTCAACGGATATATATTTCAGAGACTATATATATCTCATGAAGGCATTGAAGATCAGTTACCGAAACCCAAGCTATCGAAATTATCAAGTTATCAAAGTTATTATCAGAGCAAAACATATCTCCAAAGCTTACTGCAACTCAGATCTAAAGAGATATACAGTGCTCATCATCTTGAACAACACTTCATCAGCTGAGAGCTCTTAAAGTCAAAGTTGTTGTTCATCCTCTGTTCTATACTTTGAACAAACCCAGATCAGCCCTGTGTGGACTGAGTAATCTGTGCTTCTCCGGAACTGTGTGTGAAGGAATTGCATCGAAGAAGACGAAGCTTCAGAACTGTGTGTGAAGAAGCAAGTCAAAGCATTAGCTCAAAACCAATATGTGTGAACGGTTGAAGCTAAGATCTTTATATCAATCTATGTGAACGATATATTGATTGTGTGTTGTTATAATTACGTAGTTGTGTACGTAGTAATTATAATAAACTTTTTACTCCTGTGTGGAGGACCAGTGGACGTAGAGGGGTTTACCTCGAACCACTTTAAATACTGTGTTATTTACCTTCAGTTTTTACTGTGTTAAGTACTGTGATTATTTAAGTATACTTTGCATATCAAGTTGCTGTATCCACAGCAACTTACTGTATCTAAGACTTCCGCTACGCATTCAGATTTAAAATCAGTACAGTTTGTTGTTTAAACTACTTCTCAAACTGTATCCAGTATATACTTAGTAGCCAACAGTCTTCATTCGTATCGACAATAATAAGAATGAGGTCATGTATTACAAAGCGCGGCTAGTTGCCCAAGGCTTCTCACAGCATCCTGGTATTGATTACGGGGAGACATATTCTCCTGTTATGGACATAATCACTTTCTGCTACTTAGTCAGTATAGTAGTGTCCTAAAAACTGAACAGCTTATAGATATGGTTACAGCATATCTGTATGGGGATCTAGATACGAAAATCTATAAGGAAGTCCCCGATGGGATTTCATTACCCAAATCAAGTAGCTCTAAACCACGAGCGCTTACACAGTGCAGTTGCATTATTCACTGTATAGGTTAAAGCAATCCGGAAGATGTGGTACAACCGCTTACATGAATACTTGATTAGGAAGGGATACAAGAACACTAATATCTGTCCATGCATTTTCATGAAAAGAACATGTGTTAGATATTTGATTATAATCGTCTATGTAAATGACATGAATGTCATCAGTACCATAAATAAGGTCGATGAAATCGCCCGCTACCTTAAATCGAATTTGAGATGAAAGACCTAGGGAGGACTCGATGCTACTTGGGCTTAGAGGTGGAACATCGAGATGATGTATACTCATTCATCACTCTGCCTATATCCACAGAATGCTCAGGCAATTTAGCATGGACAAGGCACATCCTCTTGCTTCTCCCATGGGTGGTCAAAGTCTTGAAATGAACAAGGATTCGTTTCATCCTAAAGAGGAGGATGAATAGGTCCTTGGAGCAGAAACACCGGATGTTAGTGCAATTGGCGTGTTTCTATATCTGCTAAATGTACTCGTTCAGACATCACATTCTCTATAAATCTATTATCGAAATTCAGCTCTGCTCCCACGATAAGGCATTGGAATACAGTAAAATACATCTTTCGATACTTGAAAGGCTCCAGTGATCTTGTATTGTTCTTTCCCCACTAAAGAGAGTGATATTCTAAAAGAAAATGTCGAGGTTAAAACGATGCATACTGACCATCGATCTTCCTCCAACATTGTAGCTATGCATAGTAGCTCGACTACTAAAAATGCTAGTGCTAGCTAGCTTGTCCCCTATACAGAGAATCCCAATAATATGAATAGTTAGATTTGCCGATGATGGTTATCTCTCTGGCCCGCATAAAGTGGTTATATGTTCACCCTTAGGAATACGACGATATCTGGGGATCCACCAAGCAGACCCTAGTTGCTACTTCCTCAAACAATGCAGAAATAATTGCAGTGCACGAATCCATAAGGAGTGCATTTCGCTTCGGTCAGCATATACCATATTTCAGGAACTTGTGGACTAAAGTCCACCACAGCAACTAGGGGTGGCATTTCGGAACCGAAAATTCAAAACCAAACCGTAAAAATCCGAAAAAAGAACCGAAGAACCGAAACCAAATAAGACCGAACCGAAAAATAGAAAAACAGAACCGAACCGAATTGGTTTGCTTCCATTCTCGGTTCGGGGTCGGACAGAGCCGAACCGAACCGAAATGGACCGAAGTCAAAGTCATATACTAAAATGACATTTTTTTGTGAGTTTTATGTGTTTGAGATTTTAATGTAATTTGTTTTTCTTTTTTAAGACCCTCATGGATCCAAGGAGGACCAATAATATGCTCGTGTAATTCGTGATTCAACTAATTAAGGTTTAGAGAATCATCTATTGTGATTTGTGATTGTCATATCTTTTGAGATATTTGTAAATTACTGTGCAAGTCTACCTCTTAGCTTGTTATATATATATATATATAACTTTTGTTGGCTTGTTGTTATATATAACTTATTCTATTGATATTGTGAAGAACCGAAAAAACATCAAATCAAACCAAAATCGAACCGAATATTTATAAAACCGAATTTAACCGAACCAAACTTCAAAAAGAACCGAACCAAACCGAAACCGAATATTTGATTCGGTCAAAAACCGAACCGAATGGAACCGAGTCCACCCCTAACAGCAACACCTACTTGCATATTTGAAGACAATGCGGAATGCATTGAGAAGATGAAGTTAGGTTTCATTAAGGGTAACAATACCAATCATATCTCGCCGAAGTTCTTCTATAACCAGCAACAGCAGAAATTGCTGAATATCGAAGTGAAACACGTGAGTTCCGATGAGAACATCGCATATTTGTTCGCTAAGTCTCTACAAAAATCTAGATTTAAAAAACCTGTGAGAAGCGTCGGCATGCGTCGACTGTCCGAGCTCAACAAGTGATAGCCCATCAGAATGAGTGGTGGTTTATACTTCAAGGGAAGTACACTCCACATGATTTCGGTAATTTTAGTGGGTGCGTTGTGCTCATTTTCCTCACCAAGTCTTTATTTTTCCACGGGATTTCATTTGACTTGAAAAGACTTTTACCGAGGCAACATCTTATGCATCATGGTTGTATTAGTGCTCGACACAGGGGAGTGTCCGAGAATTACGATTCTATCCTTTCCTTGTATGCGTCTTGTCTGATATTGTTTATAGCAGATGGTAGTGTTCTAGATCCTTCTAAAAGTAGTATGATTCTGTCTTTCCTTGTAAGAAATCAAATGTATGGAATGACTCTCTATCGTTGTTATAAATACAATTGATTGATTTACTTGTTCATCTTTAGTGCTTTCTTATGATCTCCTAAAATAATTTCATAATTTTTAAAAGAGAACTAGAGATTAAAAAAAAGCTCCGCAAAACTTGAAAACAAAAATTAGAAACCTAAATTCAAATTTCACACACCAATTTGGTAGCCCCGTATTTCGATATTTCCACTGCGTAACTATTCATAGACCGACAATTCTACTTCTTTCACACCTTTCAACCCCTTCATCTCACCCCACGCAGAACTTTTTCTCTCAATTTGATATACACGCATAAACTAATCTTCAACTGCTTGCTGAAAGATATAATCAGGTGCGTCTAAAGCCACGCTGGAATTTCTTCAATTTTACCAAAAATCCAGATATTCTTGATTTTCAGCTGCTTTATAGTGTTTCGTCATGAATTCAAGTGAGTTTTTTTTTTCCCTTCAAGGTTGTTTTCGGGTTTTAGTTAATTCTGCATTGATTTGTTACTTCGTGTGGATCTCTTCATTTTATTGCAAGCAATTTGCAGTGTAATTTTATGATCATGCTGGCTGCAGCCTGTGTTTGATTCTTGAGCGCCTTTTCTTTTCTCCTTATTTATTTTGTGCTTTGTTGGAGCAGATGTTTAATCATATAAATTAAGTCTAAGAAGATTGTTGGATCATTGAGTTTCTTGATCTTTGGAGTAAAGGTGAACAGTTTTGCCTCTCCCTCGAGTTGAGTTCTTTTACTATTCAAGAAGGGATCATTTAAGGTTCTCTATTTCTTCTTTTTTGATATTATATTATCTCAATTTCAAGCAGTTGCTGTTCAATCGTGTGGTCTGGATTTGGATTCTAAAATGGCTGAGATAATTGGTCCAAGATTGTACAGTTGCTGCAACTGTAGAAATCATGTCGCCCTTCATGATGATATAATCTCTAAAGCATTTCAGGTGAGGTCTGGCTATTTCTTCTTTCGGTATATTTTACTAAAGGTTTTGTGGGATTTAAAGGATAGACACTGAGTCATGTTCCATAATATACGTGATGATTTTATACTATCAATCACGTAATGTGACATGACCATAGCAATTATCTCGGCCCATCACCGTCTCATGATATTTTCCATGTAACTGGAAAAACATATGATGTTGATGGTTTTGGAATTTATCTCATTTCTCCTTCGTATGAAGGTTGCGATAGGAAGGGCATCAGGGTAAAACTTTGCTGCTTTGTATAGCGTTAACTGATCTTTGACAATTAATTGGCACTTTAATTTTTATGCCACCGATCCTAACATAGTTGATTAAAGTGCCGTTGATGGTGTTGATGATGATAAAGGATAGACATTGATCTTGTTACTTTTCTTGGTCCGGTATTTTTTCATGATGAGTTGTGCCCGGACTGTAAATTCTTAGTGATGTGGGAAATTGGCAGAATCTGAAAGATCAATTAAATATTGCTCACAATATGCGTTGCAACTGAAATATAAAAACTAGTACTAACTGATATGTCATGTTCCATAATGTACATGTTGATTTTACAATAGAAAGAAGGTGTTAGCATGTTCGACCTTTCCATCTTTTCTTCTAACAGGGGAATAATAAAAATTTCCGCTTTGAATTCCGGACCTCAACATCCTGCTGCTCATGGTGTTTCACGTTGAGGAGAGGAGCCGCTAAAGCCCTTTTTCACTATATAAGGCTCGGGCTAATTTGACATGGCTATAACAATTATCTCAAACTCATTTCCATTTCATGATATTTCCATATGCAAGGTTTTGGATAACGGTTTTGGAATTTCATCTCATTCTTCTTTGTATGAAGGTTCCTCATCATGTGTAAATGTTTGCTGCTTTGCCCTTTGCATGATATTATAGTGTTAACTAATTGATCATTAATTGACACTATAATCTTCATGCCACTGAATCAAACGTAGTTGGGAATAAGGTGCAGCCGGGATGATGATGGTGGTGATGATGATGATGATGAGAACCAAGTGCTTGTAGGAGTTAGAGTAGGAACTAGAAGATAAGGTTCTAAGATAAGGTTCTCTAATTTTAATGGTCTGTAAGAGAAGACAATAAGAAGAAAAAGCAAGTAAAAAGAGATGTAGTAAATATGATTTCATAAGCAGCAACAACAACAACATCGGAGCCTTAGTCCCAAAATGCTTTGGAGTTGGCAAATATAATTTCGTAAGCAAATGTGCAAATTTTGAAGTCCTTAATGTGGTTCACACTCCCCCTTCCCATGCAGATTTTTGAGTTCTAAATATCTCGAAAATGTTTTGGTTGATATTGGTCCTAAGTCGAAGATTTTTGTTATCAATGATAGGGGAGAAATGGTCGAGCATTTTTGTTCTCCCATGCTATGAATATTTCTGTGGGACGTAATGAAGACAGGCAGCTCATGACTGGTCTTCATACAGTTGCTGATGTTTATTGCTATGACTGCCATGAAGTGTTAGGGTGGAAATACGAGAAAGCTTATGAGGCATCACAGAAATACAAGGAAGGAAAATTCATTCTGGAGAAGTCAAGAATTGTTAAAGAAAACTGGTAGTCCATGGTAAAGTTCTTAATTTGTTTGCAATCTTTATCTTGGCGCAAGCGAGTGTTGGGATGTTAGCAGGTGTTTATCCGTTCAAAATGTTGATTCGTTTTTCGTTTTTGTTCATATGTGCTCTAATTGTTTCTGTAAAATCGTGTTGAATGTGTATGATGATGTGTATAAGTTCGTTTGTATTTACATGGTTAAATTTAAAATTTTAGCCACTTGATATGTGTATATCAACTTCATATCATTTTTTCTCCCTCAGTTTTTAATCTTCACATTATAGCAGTCATAAAGTTGGATAAAGATGATTGAAAATGATATGTGGTTTCTTGGGATTGGAGAAAGTATGGCGATGGAGAGGCAAATGTGGCGGGAAAGAATACAGATGGTGGATGGAATCTGATTCTTTTTTTTTAATCTGTATTTTTATTCTTATTTTCTTTTATTCCATGTTACCTTTTAATTTATTTTTCAGGATTTTTCATTTTTTTTTACATTCATTCTCTTTTTTTATTTGTTTTTTTCTCTACTTTTTTCCCTCTTTTTTCCTTTTATGTTATTTATGTAACGATTATTGATGGTTTCAAAGTTTGATTCATGTTAGCCGATCCCAAATCATTTTGGGATTAAGGATTAGATGATGTTGTTGTTGTATTATAGCAGTCATAATTGAATGTGTGTTCTTGAAATGGTCGGAAGTTATGCAGCTCGAATATTAAGTAATGTGCCAAATATGTGGTACTTTGTTGGTATCATAACACCTCCTGTGTGTTTTATATGCTTATGCGGCGTGCTAATCTGCAGCGAGACTTGGTTTAGTGGGACTGGGAATACCATGACACTGTGAGTCCTTTCATTTTTGTTTTCTTCATAAGTAACATCTCATGATTCTCATGACCTAATGATTCTGAGAAGACTCAACGGAACATGAAATGATTCTTTTTGTTGCTATTCAAACATGGGATTCTTATGTTTTCCGGGGTTTCTTTGGATACCTGATACCTTCAGCTCTTGAACCGTAATATTTATCATGTAGCAAGATAGGGACAACTCGGCCTAGTCATAGTTGCAACTTCTAAATAAATTTTTCATGTGTTGGATCTTAAAGTAGAGCCTGGTAAATGGTTTCCATAGTAATAATACTAATGAAATGGATCATTGATTATATGCTATAAAGAGACACCAAAATGAGTTGGAAAAAGGATATATATATATATGAAATATATCATATGAAAACTAATTACTTTGTCTCCCACCAAAAAAAAAATTAATTACCTTGTGAAATTTAGAAACTTTTGTAGGTCATTGATATTAGTGATCTAACAGCTGTAGATGAGTAGAATTCTATACATTTATGTATTATTTTATTGCATTATTTGTTGCATATACTAACGACCAACTTGATACAACAAATTATAACAAATATGCAATGAAATTACTTAATGCAATTGGTTTCTAGATTTTACCATTAAGGGAGGAGGGAGTGGTCACCTAGTACCCTAGGTGCCACATCACATCTATCCAATAAAAACCCTCCAACTCAAAATTATCCAATTTTACCCTAACACTACCCTAAGTGGAGGGAGTGGTCACCTAGTACCCGATTTTTTTTTTTCATACATAAAATCACATACAATATTTAAAATAAAAACATACCATTTTATTAAAAAAAAAAACATTACATAATACTTAAAAAAAAACTACAACTTAAAAATTGAAACTAAAACTTAAAAAAAAAAATATTACATAAGTTGAAATTAAAACAAATTGAAACTACAACTTAAAAATTGTATAAAATATGAGAAATTTTTAATTTTAAAATATGAAAAACAAAAAAGAATAAAAAGTAAACAAAGAATATAAAAGGAAAAAGAAAAAAAAAAGTGGAGGGGGGGAGCTCGGCTTCACATATCGATTTTTATACCCGAATTTGGTACCCTAGGTGGTGGCAGCGGTGTTACCGCTCGGGTAAGGGTACCCGAATCCCTTACCCGAGACCACTCCTTCCTCCCTAAGGGTGTTTCTACCATAGTCAATATATATATATATATATATATATATATATATATATATATATATATATTTATATATATATATAGATAGTGGCGCGTTCTATGCAGTACCAATATTAGATGCAGTACTTTACAATACTAATTTATGCATAAGTTTTGTATTAATTATGCATGAAATATATGCATTTCGTGCATCAAAATTTCAATGCATTAATTCTCACAAAAAAATGATGCATATAATCTAATATTTTAATGCATCGATATTTTGATGCATATATTGTATATTTTAATGCATTGAAATTTTGATGCACGAAATGCATATATTTCATGCATAATTAGTAAAAAACTCATGCATAAATTAGTCAGAAAGATCGCATCTAATATAGTCTTGCATATAGAACGCGCCACTATATATATATATATATATATAGTTTTTGGTTCATCTCGGAATCATGTCCATGTATAGAAACTATTACACACACACACACACACACACATATATATATATATATAGGTTATGCTAATTCCGTTAAGCCAAAACCTCTATTGATCATTTCGTTGATCAATGTGTGCTCAAGAACGTGAATAGTTCATCGATCAGTGAGCTAAACGTCTAGTTACCTCGTTAAAAACCTTTCCAAGTGATAAAAACCCAGTGGGAAAAAGGAATCCTTGGTTAAGGAAAAGAGTGTAACTTGCGACGTGGATGTAAGACTCCCCCTCAAGTCTACATTCCCCTTTGATTAGTTCGTCAATCAAGGAATCTGAAAAAAGTGCATGTGATGTTGCCTCGTTAAAAACTTTGCCAAGTAACAAAACTCATTGGGACAAAATAAACGTTGGTCAAAGAAATGAGTACAATATTGGTGGGTAAAATTCGTTATACCTCACCTTCCCATCAGATCCTTACTTCAATCTCGGGAGTTCGGAAATCCTACGCATTATGATATTTCTTACATGTTTTTCAAATACGGCCTTGGACCATGATTTAGTGAATAAATCAGCCACATTCTCCTCAAACTTCACTTGCTTAACTTGGATGTTGAGGGGGTCCGTTGTTGCTGATTACAGAAAAACTTTGGAGAGATATGCTTCGTATTATCCCCTTTGATATACCCAAGCTTCATCTGTTCGATGCAAGCGACATTATTTTCGTATACCCAAGCTTCATCTGTTCGATTCTGTTACCTCGAAATTGTGCGACGATGGTTCTCAACCATATACACTCGCGTACCGCCTCATGTAGAGCGATAATCTTAGCGTGATTCGAGGGGGTAGCAACAAGGGTTTGCTTAGTTGATCTCCAAGATATAGCGGTGTCCCCAACGGTGAATACATAATCAGTTTGGGATCGACCTTTATGTGGGTTTGAAAGATACCCAAGCATCAGCAAAACCTACCAACACAGTCGTCGGGGTAGTTTCCTTGGCATTCACACTTACTTTAGTGATTGCACATGCATCGGCAGTTTCGTTAGCCTGATAGGGAAAGAAAAGTCCCGAGTCAATGGTTCATTTTGAGGTATCAAAAGATATATTTGATACCATTCCAATGACGTTGTGTGGGCTCATAACTATATTTAGCCAACAAGTTCATTGAGAAGTCTATATCAGGTCGAGTATACTGAGTCAAGTACAATAATACACCTGTTTTAAGCTCCCTTCACACACGCCGCCACATCCTTCTTCGATCGCACCCACCTCCGGCCACCTTTTCCGACCGCCGCCACCACCAGCCGACTCGCCTTCATCCAGCGACCCTTCGCCGACCATCCTTAGCCTCAACCAGCGACAGCAGCAACCCCAGCGACGTTCGTAACTTTCACACACTAAAGGTGTAAATCGCCTTTAGCGTCGCCTTGCTGTCCCGTTCTACTCCGGCATCCAACAACAACTTGCTGCACAGATCTACTGTCGCCACAACCAACCGCACACACCAGTGGTTTCATTCCATGTTCGTCACCATCCCCTTCGGCGACTAAATCTCGTCCGCTCATGACAAGGAAGAAACGGGCGTCCCGGATGCCCGAAAAGCCAACCTCGATGACTCATGCTAAGTTTCAAGACGTTCGCTGCAACCCAGCATCGCCACCATCCAGGTCGCCAACACGTTCGCCGTCGCGTTCGCCATCACGTTCGCCACTGGAAGTTCCGTCGCATGCATCGCGTTCGCCGCTAGAAACTCCGAATAGCAAAGGATTTCCTAATTCTAGTCTTACCAGAAATGTTATTCCGTCGCCTCTGTAAAGCTCCGATGTCGCCGTCCCGTGTTCACAGCAGCCACAGAAAACCCTAGTTGCAGGGTATGCGCCGTCGACCTCAACCCTAGCGGCGGATGAAATACGGGATTTAAACAAGACGATGGACGGAGGAGAGCCGTCCATCTTAGGGCCACATCCATATGATGGTTTGAATTCATCGGGCCTGCAATTAAAAAATGGAGCCCAGCCCACCGAATTTGAGGTTAGTCCGACTTCCTTATTATTTAATCACCATGGGCCTGCTCTTCTTTGGCCCAGTTCATATATGCAATCCGGCCCAACCAAACCTCCTACTTTAAGCCCAGACAATACTACCTCCAGCCCAGACAACCTAAAAACTAAATCTATTATTTCCAAACCCCTTAAGCCCAAACTTTCAATTAACCAACCCAATACCCTCTACAATTATTTCAAGTCTAAATCTAAAATTCAGACCAGCCCAACCTCAGCTGCGGCCTAGCCAACCGAGCCCCCGACGAATATCCGGTACACGAACCGAGTGATTCGGCTCGTTTTTAGGAAACTTCCAATGCCCCCCTCCCTCACATGGCCATTTATCTTTTGCATGTTATGTTAGTTGTAATGTCAAGATCAATAATGTTTGAGATTCTTCTCGCATTATTTTTCTTTATAATGATGAGTTGTGGTTTTGGTTATAATAACCAACTCTTCATCATTTGTAGACTTACACACGCACACATATCATCTTCATGCAAGAGCAGCCCCTGCCGTGAGTTTTAAGTGAGGGAGAGAGATATTTTCATTTTCTAGTTTTTCCACTTTGATTTGAGAAAAATTAAGAAAGAAAATAAGATATGAATTCTTATAGTAATTCCTAGCCGTGTTCTTGGAGAACAGATTGCTATCGAATTTTTCGGGCAACTTTCGACGCGTGTGAAGTCGAGGCATTGAAGTTTCGGTGATTGGAACGAAGGGATTTCGTGTTCGTGACGGGGTTCGTGATCATTCATTTTTACGAAGATTTAGTTCAAAGGCTTCAAGGGTATGATTTTTATCTTCGTATTTATTTTTCGTATATACATTACTTGATCGATCCTGTTTGGGATTCATTTTTATTTTCTGCTGCGTATTTCGTTTTTGTTTCGGAATCCCAACAACTGGCTATGGCATGGGTATTTGGGAATCGAGTATTCTTTTCTAGTTGTTAATTGTCCGCTGCAAATGTATTTCCTACTTTGATTTTTAGCTGTTGCGTGTGTATTTCAAAATGGCCTTTTTGCATTTTGCGAACTTGGCTTTATTTCGTAAAATTGATTCCCAAACTATTTTATCGGTATGTATAAGTGGTGGCTTAACATACATTTTGAAACTGTTGAGTTTTGGCGTTTTGGCCTTGAACTTCTAAATGATTTTATGTTGTGACGGTATTTGGAAAATGGATTTTTGAAAACTATTTAAAATACATTACTATCTTTCGCCTGTTGGCGTATTTGAAATGATTGTGAATACGAGTTTTAGACTAGTAGGTTCTGGCAAGGGGCCCACAACACTGTAATATCCCGAATAATTTTGGGGGTGTTACAGAAGATGGTATCAGAGCTTGGGTTTTGTGAAACCCGGGCATGTGTGTTATGTGCCTCTACCAGTACGGTAGTAGCGTGACTTTTGAAAATAATTTTTTCTGACTTTTGAGTCAAACCAATTTTTGGAGGTTCTAAAATTTTTGAGATATTTTAAAAATTGCTATAACTACGATATTGGTGTATGTTGGTATTGTGCTGAGACTTCGTATGGGAGTCGTATGCTAGTATTGTAATACCCGGTTGTAATTCATTCAGTATCATTCAGTAATTATCAGTCAGTAATTGTCACTCAGTAATAATCACTCATCATTCATGATTCATTCATTTGTATTCATCGTTGGCATATTGTAAGCGTATCGATTCTGGATCGTCATTCATCTCCGTTGGAGGATCGAGACGAGAGTATTATCATAATCAACGTGAATGGTAGTCTTGTGTTGGAAGTATCATCTATCACGTGTTATTGGACTTAATTACATTCATACAAGTATTGTATGTCGGATCATTCACCGTTTGTAGCGAGTAGACAGAGTTGTCGCGTTTTCGTCACATCCAGCAACGAGTTACGGCCGTAACCGATCATGCATTACGGACGTAACATTCATTCGTTGGCTTAAGGGTGTTTTGGACGAAGGTGAGATACGGCCGTAATGTAGGCAGGCTACGGCCGTAGTGTGTGTTAGTGGTTTTCAGGTAATGTCGGACGAAGAGGGCTTACGGCTGTAAGAGTTGCGGCATACGGCCGTAAGATGAGGCAGGTACAACTGTAAGGCTTGGCCGGTTACGGCCGTACGTTTCGAGCAGGGTGCCCGACCAGTTTCGATGAAGGTGTCATATGCCCGTAAGCCTTGCCGAGTACGGCCGTAACAGTCTAGTTACGCCCGTAAGGCATGTGCGGTACAGCCGTATGTCTGTCGGCAGATGTTTGGACGAGGGCGAGTTACGCCCGTAAGGAGGGCTTGTTACGGCCGTTGACCTTGGAAGGTTACGGCTGTAACTCGGAGCTGTATATAAAGGATTGAACGAGACTTTGAGCTCATTTTCTCACTTCTTCATCTTGGTTCCGAGAGAGAGAGTTGGAGGGAGAGATTTATCATCATCAAACACTTGGGTGTTCGCTTTTCATCATCTTCATTCGTTTGTGAAGCTTGGATAGTCGATCTAACGCGTGTTCATCGGATCAAAGTATTTGGATCTTCAAAGGTAATATTCTTCAACATCTTGGATTTCGATTTTGTGTTGAGATATGATGTTTTGGACGTTATAATCATGTTGTATGAAGAGATATACGTATGATTATGAGTGTGTATGAATATTCATTGGATTATTGAAGGGTTATCCAAGAACACTTTGAATATTGAGTTGGATTTGGGGGTTTTCGATTAGTTGTTGTTGTAGTCACGAATTTGGATATTCATATTGGATTATTGATTGTATTGAAGATATTTTGTTGTTTGGAACACTCCTTGAGGGTTTGATATTGGTATAGTTAAGGATTGGTTGTAAACAATCGAAGATTGGTTACAACGTGTTTGATATAATGCCCCAATGAACTTGGTTTAGTCATATCGACGTTTTGAGTTAGTTATAATCGTGTTTGATTCGTATGTTGAACGGATTGTTGGTAATTGTGTTATTCAAGGTTGTTCGAGCGACCGACATCTCATTTAGGACGTTTGTTCGTGGAAGGACATTTTTCACCGATGTTGAGTAAGTTAATTCTTACTCGGTTAAAAGGATACTCATTCCTTTCATTGTTGTTCATTCATAAATCATAATCATTCACAGTGTACTAATCATGTTGAGACGTGTAATTACCAAAATAATCGTTTCATTCACGAGGAACGACGGTTCCAATCATTTCAAAGAGCTATCATTCATGTCACTATTATTTCATCTCGGTGAGTCATTCTTTACCCTTGTCGGGTTGTTATTCATTAATTACCATCATGGTCACTTTTGATCATGTGACCTTCTGGGTTCATATTGCGTGGCCGGGTGCGGATGTGTGGATTTTTTATTTGGGCACACGATAGTCATGTGTTGGGTTCACTGATACATTGGACTGTGCACACGATAATGTTTACCTCCGTGAGACTAATTAGGTACAAGGACGGGTGTGTCTGGGCACTCGTCTTGTATACTTGCACAGAACATTACGGGCGTACTATGATGCTCCTCTTCAGCTTAAATTCATAACTAAAGGATATTTCATAATTGAGATATATCATGATTGTGTATATTCAACCCTTGAGGATTGTTGTTACGTATCGACTCGTTGGGGGATATTGTTTTCAGGTCATGGCAAGACAAAAGCACGGAAAGAGAACGTTGACGGCGAGGAGTCCCAGTGATACTAGTAGGGCCCCCCAATCCTTTTAGTCATTCATGTTGTCGTTATTTATTTTCCGCTGCAGATTTTCCATTTGGATACTCCATTTCATTCAGTGTTGTATATTTTATCTTCATATAACATATACATGTATTCTGTATTATCTTGGGTGTCTTGTACTTGAAACTCCTTATCGGAGTGATGGATGATATAATGTGGTTCGGTACTGCGATTATGTTACCTAAGTCATAAATTTTCATTCGCCTGGTGGGTCCTAGTCGGGGGTCCATGGCACTATAATAGTCGCCTAGTTGGGGGTGTTACAGAGTTGGTATCGGAGCGTGGTTTTGAATACTACCTTCCGAGTCATGTCTCATTTGAAATCATCATTCACCAGACTAGTATCATTGGACTCTCGCGTCGCGTGTGACCTGTGCAAATGCCAAGCCCCTCAGACCAAGAACTGTAAGATTTCTGACGTCATGGTATAATTTCTGGCAATAAGAATCATTCATTCATCATTCATCAGTTAACAATCCTCAAACATCATTTTCATTTTGATCATGTTGATCATGTTAACTCATTAATCACTCAGTTCATTTCATTACTCAATTGTCGATCTTGAGGATTATATCATTAATCTTGTTAACTTGTCCAAGATAATCATTTCAAAAATTTCATCAGACAATCATGTCACCTCAGTTAATCATTCATATAATCATTATGTCAGAGCGCCTATGCTCATTTTTATCATTTCATAACGTAAATCATAATGCGGTACTCATACGAGATCTATGATTATCATGCGACCTTCCTACTTCAGTATGGAGAGAGCTGTCAGGGGACGCAGGGGGAGAGGCCGCGGTGCGGGCCGAAACCCGGGAAATAATCACTCACTATCGGGAAGTCGTACCCAGGACTCAGCTCGATCGGAAGATGTTCGGGTTGATTCATTCACTTTTATGCAGGTCATGATGACCCATATGCAATTGCTTAATCATCATTGCGCCACTCTGGCCGAATTAATCGAGAGAACTCTCACATATGAGCCTGCGGCTAAGGAAGTTACTGGGCAACACACTTCATCTTCTGGCAAAAAATCGAAGAAGCATAATCAGCCCGAAGGCGGCCAGGCAACCTTCAAGAAGCCTCATGCGAGTCCTAACTTTTCTGAGCGACCTCCTACGGCGCCTAAACCTGCGGGATCTCAGTCCCGAGCGGCCAGATCAGCTATCACCTGTTTCAACTGTGGAGCGCCGGGTCATTACAGCAATAAGTGTCTGAAACCGTCTATCACGTGCCATAATTGTGGGATTGTTGGGCATAAGGCCTGTTTTTGCCGAAGGGACTCCAAGCCGACTTCGGCGGCATCTCAGGCCCCGAAGCAATCAGCGATTCAGAATCAGGATGCTCAGTCAGCGTCGTTTAAGACGACGGAAGCGAATAAAGGCGGAGCTCATATTTATCAGACAGGAGCATCCGGTTTAGGGGTCCGGCAAGCCCCGAATTCACGAGATGTAGAGGAGCAACGATCCGGAGACCCGAATGATCTCAAGTACACTCGGAATTTTACCTCACCCGGTATGTACCCTTTTTGATACTGGTGCATTCATTCATTCATTTCCGAATCATGCTTGAATAGACTTCACTTGGATAGTCCTATTAATTGTGGACCTTATATCATTGGTCTACCTGTCGGTAGAAGAATTATCGGAGATCGTGAGATTAAGTATTTTCTGATTCAGCATCATGGCCGTGTAAGGCTGGCAGGCCTAATCGTGGTGGATTTACTGAGAGACGACGTCATCTTGGGTATTGATTGGATGGATCGTCGTGATGCCATACTTATTGTCCGTGAACGTATGGCCACTATCATTTCAGTCGTTGGAGCCGAGTGTGTATTTCAGGGAGGTAATCCCCGTTGTTCCAGAAGAATCATTAATATGATGAAAGCAGTGAAATTACTCAATCAGAGTTGTTCAATCATTCATTGTATCATTGTCATCGATTGACCATTCTAAGGCAATCGAGATGTTCAATCATTCATTGTATCATTGTATCATTGTCATCGATTGACCGTTCTAAGGGAATCGAGGTGTTCAATCATTCATTGTATCATTGTCATAGATTGACCGTTCTAAGGCAATCGAGATGTTCAATCATTCATTATATCATTGTCATCGATTGGTCGTTCTAAGGCAATCGAGGTGTTCAACCATTCGTGGTATCATTGTTATCGATTGACGATGTACTCCCAGACGAGCTACCTGGTTTACCTCCACTGAGGGATGTGGAATTCACGATTGAATTGGAGCCTGCTACGTCTCCAATATCGAAGGCACCCTATCGGATGGCCCCGACCGAAATGCAGGAATTGAAGAATCAATTGGAGGATTTGACTGAGAAAGGTTATATCCGACCAAGTGCGTCCCCGTGGGGAGCACCAGTGTTACTTTCAAGAAGAAGGACAGTTCATTTTATTGGTGTATTGATTATCGGGAGTTGAACAGGGGGACGATCAAGAATAAATATCTTCTACCCCATATTGATGATCTTTTGGATCAACTTCAGGGAGCTTCAGTATTTTCCAAGATCGACTTAAGATCTGGATATCATCAGTTGCGAATTCGAGAGTCGGATATCGCAAGGATGGCGTTTCGAACACGCTATGGTCATTATGAGTTTGTAGTAATGCCGTTTAGGTTAACTAATGCACCTGCAGTATTCATGGAATTAATGAATTGAGTTTTCATCGACTATTTGGATCAGTTCGTGGTTGTCTTCATTGATGGCATTTTAATTTATTCCCGTGACCGTGGGGAGCACGAATTTCACCTTCATCAGGTTCTCGACGTATTGAGACGAGAGAAACTTTATGGAAAGTTTTCCAAATGTGAGTTTTGGATGTCCAAAGTGACGTTTCTCGGACATGTAATTTCATCAGACGGTGTGCGAGTTGATCCTCAGAAGATGGAGGCTATTTGAGATTGGTTACCTCCGAAGAATGTTAAGGAAATCCGAAGCTTTCTCGGATTAGCCGGTTATTATCGGTGGTTTGTGGAAGGATTTTCTAAAATCGCTCAACCAATGACGAACCTTTTGCGAAAGGATAAGAAATACACGTGGTCCGACGCGTGTCAGCGGAGTTTTGAGTAACTCAAGAGCCGGTTAATTTCAGCACCTATCCTTTCCTTGCCACAAGGGACGGAAGGACTTTTGGTTTATAGTGACGCGTCCGGAGACGGTTTAGGATGTGTATTAATGCAGAATGGAAAGGTTATTGCCTATGCCTCACGGCAACTGAGACCTTACGAGTTTAATTATCCGACCCACGACCTGGAGCTAGCAGCCGTGGTGTTCGCATTGAAGATTTGGCGCCATTACCCTTATGGCGTTACCTGTCAAATATTCATCAATCATAAGAGTTTGAAGTATATATTTACTCAGAAGGAGTTAAATATGCGACAGAGGCGGTGGTTGGAACTAATCAAAGATTATGATATTGAGATCCTGTACCACCCGGGCAAGGCGAATGTGGTCGCCGATGCCTTGAGTCGTAAGTCCGTTGGGAGAAAATGCTTGCTCGTTTAACAGTTCAGAAGGAGCTTCAGCAAGAATTTCATAGACCCGAGATCGAGGTCTGGCTTCAGCGAGTGCAAGGGCAACTTTGCATGTTAGCGATTTCATCACCACTTGAGGAGGCAATCAGAGTGAATCAGGGTTCAAACCCATCATTATTGCGCATCCGTGAGGATGTGGCTCAGGGGAAAGCCCCTGGATTTGTGGTCCACGAGGATGGACTTTTGCGATTTAAGAATCGGTTATGCGTACCGGCGAATGATGAGTCGAAAAATTCAATTTTGAGAGAAGCTCATGCTACCCCTTACTCCATTCATCCGGGGTCTAGCAAGTGTACAAGGACTTGAAGCAAAATTACTGGTGGAGTAATATGAAGCGAGAAGTCCCAGAATTTGTTTCGAGATGTTTAACATGTCAGCAAGTCAAGATAGAACATCAGCGACCAGCAGGTATGCTGAAGCCGCTCCCTATTCCAGAGTGGAAGTGGGAAGATAATTCTATGGACTTCATCACGAGTTTGCCGACGAGTCGTCTTGGCATGAATACAATTTGGGTAGTTGTGGACCGTTTAACTAAGTCAGCTCATTTCCTCGAGATTAAGGATACATGGGGTCCCGAGAGACTTGCCTAGTTGTTCATCAAAGAGATAGTGAGATTGCATGGTACTCCTAAGAGTATCGTTTCCGATTGTGACGGACGATTCGTGTCACATTTTTGGAAATCAGTTCATCGTGCTATGGGAACTCAGCTTAATCTCAGCACCGCTTTTCATCTTCAGTCCGACGGACAATCAGAGAGGACTATTCAGACATTGGAGGACATGTTGAGGGCATGCGTCCTCGATTGGAAAGACGATTGGGAAGCTAACTACCGTTGATTGAGTTCACGTACAATAATAGTTGGCATGCTTCGATAAAGATGGCACCTTACGAGGCCTTGTACGGTCGTCGTTGTCGATCTCCTTTGTGTTGGGACGACTTATCAGAGTCAGTTGGCACCGAGCCCGATATGCTTATAGCCGCCCGTGAGAAGGTAGCTTTGATCAGGAGTCGTTTGTTGACCGCTCAGAGTCGATAGAAATCATATGCAGATAATCGTCGTCGACCACTAGAGTTCGAGACATATGACCACGTGTTGGTCAAGGTATCCCCGAGTCGAGGTACTTTCCATTTTGGGAAGCGGGGAAATTTGAGTCCGAGATTCATTGGACCGTTTCAGATTTTGGATCGAGGAGGCAATCTGGCTTATCGATTGGCTTTACCTCCGGCGTTGAGCCGAATTCATAATGTGTTTCACGTCTCTCAGTTGCGGAAGTATGTTGCCGACCCGAGTCACACACTTCACTTCGACGAAATTGAGATCGCGGATGATCATTCGTATGAGGAGCGTCCTATACGAGTTTTAAAGCGGTGAATCAAACAGTTGAGGAACAAGATGATTCCTTTGGTCAAGATTCAGTGGTCTAGACACGGAGTCGAAGAGGCTACTTGGGAAACCTAGGATAGTATGCGGGAGAGTTATCCCGAGTTGTTTGACCCTTAGTTTCGAGGACGAAACTCTTTTTAAGGGGGGGTATGTAATACCCGGTTGTAATTCATTCAGTATCATTCAGTAATTATCAGTCAGTAATTGTCACTCAGTAATAATCACTCATCATTCTTGATTCATTCATTTGTATTCATCTTTGGCATATTGTAACCGTGTATCAATTACCGATCGTCATTCATCTCTGTTGGAGGATCGATACGAGAGTATTATCATAATCACCGTGAATGGTAGTCTTGTGTTGGAAGTATCATCTATCACGTGTTATTGGACTTAATTACATTCATACAAGTATTGTATGTCGGATCATTCACCGTTTGTAGCGAGTAGACGGAGTTGTCGCGTTTTCGTCACTTCCAGCAACGAGTTACGGCCGTAACCGATCATGCATTACGGCCGTAACATTCATTCATTGGCTTAAGGGTGTTTTGGCCGAAGGTGAGATACGGCCGTAAGGTAGGCAGGCTACGGCCGTATTGTGTGTTCGTGGTTTTCAGGTAATGTCGGATGAAGAGGGCTTACGGCCGTAAGAGTTGCGGCATACGGCCGTAAGATGAGGCAGGTACGGCCGTAAGGCTTGGCTGGTTACGGCCGTACGTTTCGAGGAGGGTGCCCGGCCAGTTTCGACGAAGGTGTCATATGCCCGTAAGTCTTGCCTAGTACGGCCGTAACAGTCTAGTTACGCCCGTAAGGCATGTTGTAACACCCAGATTTTTTTTTTTTTTTTAGAAATAATATAAAGTTTGACACCAATTCATAAAGGGACTTCATTTATTTAATTTAATAAGCCAATAATGGCAATCAAGTTATCAAACTTCTAAAGAAAACAACATAAGTAAAACTTTCTAATATGGAAATGTCAAAAGCGGAAGTACTAAAAATGTTCATTGACTTAAAATAAAATCACAGTGTGTCACGAATGCTCCCGTCAGTCCTTAGCCTCCTTAATCGTAATACCTGAAAATGTTAAGTTAAACCGTAAGCACAAAGCTTAGTGAATTCCAACACAACATTATGCCAATATCCACAATCACTAGACCTAGATTAAAATATATAGTTATAACATTTAAACCTAAGCCAAGAACAAATCAAAGCTTATAAGGAGGGCTAGTAGGTTACCCGCATCTCACAAACCGAAGAGTATTGGGTTAATCTTAACCTCACCTCACATCCCGGAGGGTATTGGAGTAATTATACCTAACCACGCGCACCGGACAAAAGCCGGATAATTGCTATGATCCCCTCAACAATAAACATACAGTGCACATGTATGATTAACAATTTAAGCATGCATTCATATTATCATACCATAATAATAATTTAACACTCACGTGCTAACCTAGCAGTCATAAATATTGAGACAATGGAGTGAGAGAACTCACCTTGAATACTTAAGGGAGATTGCTAAATCAAAACTGGCTACCACACTTGAGCAAATGCCAAAACTTCACCTATTATAAACTAGGAGTTAGGATATACCCAAAGATGAAGCTTAAAGACTTAAACAAAAATCTGGACAGCAAGGTCTAAAAACAGACCCGCTGTTAAAGATGGATTTACTTAATTTTCCTAAGTATTAACATATCAATATTAAATTTTTCTAAGAAACTAGAGTCTTTCCCCTTTTTAAAACAGTAAAGAACTCACTCTAACTCCAAAATATGAATTTATTATGATGCTTTTAAAAAGACATCGCAATGCAGTCCCAAATCATAGGAATCAGTAGTGTTGGCCAATTCTACCCAACTTATGGGTAGACATTGTCCAAACTAAAAATCACAGAGATAATAGACATAAATACCAAAGTCTCAGAGCTGGAATCGATCAAAAAGGGTTTCCCAAACTCTAGATATGAAATTCACAACATGACTAATTACAAAACCCTTAAAAGCTGATGACAGAAAACTGATCTGGGGTGTGAACTCAATATGACCAAGAAATACTTGGAGATAACATCCCATAAACTCCAGATCACAACTTTAGGTCATAACACACATGTGGGAACTTGGAATCCCATTAGATCATTTCCCAAGCCCTATAAACGAATAAAACAAATTGACCTATCAGATCAGACCCGGATCAGACCTACCAGCAAAGATGCTGTTCTTGCCCATGGATAAAGTCCTAATTAGTGAGAGTGACCTTCATAAGAAAGTTACCCAACACAATTTGTAAACTTTTGGCACAGGTTTGAGATCCGTTTGAGTTATAGAATTCAAGTTATGATTTTTGTAAGATGACTACAAATCTGATGGAAACAGAATCGTAGCCAACCCTTAATCTTTTTAACCAATCCATTCCTCTCCCTTTTGAAACACATTCCTAGATGTGTTTATCACCCAAATTCAGTCCCCATGAACATGGTGGCACTAAAAAGGGCTAGGGGTCATTGGCATTTCATTTAGTCACAAGGAAAAGAATCAAATCAACATAATATATGACAAACCACTTAAACTCATAATTTTCCCCCTTTTTTTTTTAAGGGTTCCTTGATCTTTCAAATACACAAACATTTATATACACATCTTAGAAGATGTTATAAAGTTGTATACTTAGATCTAAACATATTGATATGGATATGTTGAGAATCAAAATAATAATTAACAAGAATTATAACCATTCACAAGATCTATCACATTTTATCACCTAAATAAAACTTGGTGATTTCCATGGTTCATTTAGACCTTGTATTTTATATAATCATCTAGATCCATCATACACCATGTATAGGGTGTAGATATAATCTAGAGATGATGATAACATACAACTTATAACAATAACAACATTGGTTAAAACCATCGATCTATCTTCTTTAAATCACACAAGTTACAACTTGATGATTTTTATGAATCATATAGATCTTTTACATAATATGATCATCTAGACTCATCATACACCATATAGAAGATGGTGATGAAATTTCTAGATGATAATCAACACTTAAAACAATTAATTGAATATAAATCAAAAGAAAAGATTAAAACACCTTAAAAGATCTTAACTAAGCTTGTTACACCAACAAGTGAAAGAGAAAGTTGATTGTGGCTTTGGCAGAGAATAAACGAGAGAGAGATGGGAGAGATCGGCGCAAGGAGGAGGGAGGAAGGAGTTTAGGGTTTTTGTGATATTCTTCTTGATTAATAAATCATTTTAGGATAAAGCCTAATGACTTCACTAATGGGCTAGGCTCAAAACTCATTTCTTTTACTAGCCCAATATAATTAAATCTTCAATTAACTTAGCCCAAAACTTGTATGTTAATCTAACTTGGCTAATTAATTAAACCCATCATTTAAAATAACTAAATACCATGAAAATAATTAACGTACCGGGAAAAAAACCGGGCGTTACAACTCTCCCCTACTAAGAAGGGACTTCGGCCTCGAAGTCAGTCCCTCTGAATAACTCGGGATAATGCGCCCTCATCTCGTCTTCAGTTCCCATGTACACTCGCATCCCTTCCTATGCCGCCACCGAACCTTAACAGAATAAACAGCCTTGCCGCTCCGAAGAGTCTTTGACTTTCGATCAACAATCGCGATAGGTTTCTCAACATAGTTGAGCCGTCACATTTGGATGTCTTCCAGAGGTACCACGGCGGTATCGTCAACAATGCACTTCCTCAATCGAGACACGTGGAAGGTGTTATGAATCAAACTAAGCTCGTCAGCAGGCTCCAACCGGTATGCTACCTTACCAACGCGAGCTATGATCTTATAAGGTCCAATAAACCGAGGTCCCAACTTCCCACGCTTATGAACCTAATCACACCCTTCCAAGGGAGACCTTTAATAACACATGATCCCCAACCTGAAACTCAAGATCGGAGCGTCGCTTATCTCGCATAACTCTTCGACGACTCCTAGCGGTGACCAAATGATCCGATCATTTTGATTTTCTCCGTGGTCTGCAAAACAATATCGGTGCTACCGAGCCTCTGTCAACCTCACCCCAACACACCGGGTTCTACACTTCCTACCATACGGTGCTTCATACGGGGCCTGTCGATGCTTGAATGATAACTGTTGTTATATGAAAACTTCGGCTAAATGAAGATGATCATCCCAACCGCCTCCAAAATCAATTGCGCATGCCCGAAGCATGTCCTCCAAAGTCTCAGACGTCCGCTCACTCGCCCATCACCATTGCGGATGGAACGCAGATCGAAATGTAATCGGGTACCCAATTCTTCTTGGAATTTCGCCAAAATCGAGAGGTGAATCGAGTATCTCGATCGAGACAATAGATACGGCACCCCGTGCAATGAAACTATCTCCCGAACAAAAATCTCGCCAATTTTTCACCAAGAACTTTCCTTGATGGCCAGAAATGAGCACTCTTCGTCAATCGATCCACAACTACCCATATCGTATCCGCTCCCTTTGCGCCTTAGGAAGTTTTGTAATAAAGTCCATGGTTAAGTGCTCCCATTTCCACTCGTGAATCTCCAAAGGTTGCAATTTCCCATGAGGTTTCGGTGTTCGGCTTTGACCTTCCGGCATGTCGCATTCTTCTACATATCGAGCCACATCATTCTTCATCCCGTACCAATAACCCTCACGAAGATCTCGGTACATTTTTGTAGCACCGGATGAATAGAAAACTTGGACTGTGAGCTTCTTCCATAAGAGTTTTCCGGTTCCCACCAAGAATGGAACCCAAACCCTACCATAGCGAGTTAGTAATCCACGCCCATCTCGCTCCATCTTAGGTAACTCATTCACAATCCTTTCACGATTTAGGTTCCCCTCTTGAGTCGCCACATCTTGAGCATCTCGAATCATACCCAATAATGATGTCTCCATTGTCATCCGAAGACATTTAGCTCGAATCGGTTCGACAGATTGCTAACGACTGAGTGCGTCAGCTACCACATTAGCTTTACTGGGTGGTAGTGAATCTCACAATCGTAATCTTTCACCACATCTAACCATCTAACTGCCTCATATTCGTATCCCACGATCGAAAAGGTACTTCAAACTTTTATGGTCAAGTGTAAATGATACACTTAACCCCGTAAAGGTAGTGCCTCCATATCTTGAGAGCAAAAACAACGGCTCCTAATTTCGTGTCATGAGTGGGGTAGTTCCTTTCGTGAGGTTTTAGCCGGCGAGACGCATAAGCTATCACCTTACCCCGTTGCATCAACACAAAGACCAAAACCCGGTGAGAGATGCGTCGCAAGACACTACCATGTCCTCCACTCCTTCCAGGTAAAGTCAAAACCCGGGCATTACACAACCGCGTCTTAAGATCCTCAAATGCAAACCGTTGTTCCGGACCCCAAACAAATTTCTCCGACTTCTTGGTCAATCGCGTAAGAGGTAGAGCAATCTTTGAGAAATTTTCAATAAACCTACGATAGTAACCGGCCAAACCTAAGAAACTACGAATCTCCGAAGGCGATTTAGGAGCTTCCCATTTCTTAACCGCATCAATCTTGGCCGGATCGACCTTGATACCTTCCTTGTTCACCACGTGGCCCAAGAATTGAACCTCTTCTAACCAAAATTCACACTTAGAAAATTTAGCATAAAGCCGTTCTCTCCGTAGTGTCTCTAGAAGTTCCCGAATGTGCTTTTCATGCTCCTCCGGTCTTAGAATAGACCAAAATATCACACAATAAACACAATGACCGAACGGTCGAGCATCGGACCACACACCCGATTCATAAGATCCATAAAAGCGGGGTGCATTAGTGAGTCCGAATGGCATCACCACAAATTCAAAGTGTCCGTATCGGGTTCGAAACGCCGTTTTCTCAATGTCACAGCCACGAACTCGCATCCGATGATAACCGAACGCAAATCAATCTTGGAAAACCAAGACGCTCCTTGGAGTTGGTCGAAAAGATCGTCGATACGAGGTAAAGGATAACGGTTCTTTATCGTGAGTTTATTCAACTCCCGATAATCTATACACATTCTTTGAGAACCGTCCTTCTTTTCGCGAAAAGTATAGAGCACCCCACGGCGAGAAACTTGGCCGTATAAACCCCTTATCACTAAGCTCCCGTAATCGATCTTGAAGCTCTTTCATCTCGGTGGCGCCAAACGATAAGGAGATTTGGCGATCGGAACAGCGCCGTGTACTAAATCAATGCGAAACTCCACTTGCCTAATAGGTGGCAAACCCGGAGTTCCTCAGAAAGACGTCACCAAAGTCGGAAACAATCGAACATTATCGAGTGCAATAGCAGAGGTACAAGAAGCAATATCCAAATGGGGAATATCTCCTTGAATAATAAGTTCTCCACCCCTAGGGTTTTGAACACGAACTTGTCTCTTGCGACAAAGAATTTCTGCATCGAATGCATCGAGCCAATCCATACCCACAATAACGCAAAGTTCCCTCATAGCAATAGGGATAAGATCAATGGGGAATTCAACTCCCAAAAATTCAAGGGTACAACCCCGATAAACATCAGTAACGAAGATAGTGCGATTGTCGGCAACTTCGATAACCATGGGACGTGCTAGTTTCCCGACACCACGCCCCAAACGGTTTATGAACGTGCGTGACACGAAGGAGTGAGTAGCGCCAGAATCAAACATAACAGCGGCAGGGTGAGAATCTAACAGATAAGTGCCTGATTCATAATATTTAAGCAATAAAACAATTACTCTATGGCATAGCATAAGATAAAAGATAAGGAAGAGATGTTTACCGGCTACAGTCGCAGGCTTCGCAGGCTCCTCCCTCGTAAGCTGGTGGACACGTCCTCGTGTCAACATAGTTGGTCCGTTAGAGGTCGAAGCAGTATTGGGATTTGCATTCCCATTCTTCTTCAGCTTTGGGCAATCAGGCTTCTTGTGCCCCTTCTATTGGCAATTGTAACAAACTGGTACCGTTGCAACAGTGGTAGTAACCTGGGGGGCTGTAATGGCTTTTGGAGCCTTGCAATTCTTCCAGTGATGCCCTTCCTTCTTGCAGTTATAACACACCAATGGGGGTCGATCACCCTGCTTCGCAGATGGCTTGTATTCATATCTTGGTTTATCCCCAAACTTTGTCTTCTTATGAGCCTCATTAGAAGTTTTAGAAAAAGTGCTCTCAGCTTTCCTCTTAGATTGAGTTTGCACTCAATCTCTCTCTTCTGCCGCCCCCATGATCGCACCCAAGGTCGTAAAGTCTTGCATGCTCACAAATTCCCGGATCTCGGTACGTAAAATCGAGATGTACCGACTAACAAGCCATGCTTCATCTCCAAGAAAAGTAGATGAAAGAAAGCATCTCCATGAACTTGGCATTCAGATCACTAACAGACTCAGTGGTCTGTTGTAACGCCATGAACTCCTGCATCATTCTTTGTTGCTCCACCCTAGGCACATACCGTGCCTCGAACCACTCCACAAACTGGGCCCAAGTAATCGCCCTTACAGCTTCTTCAGTCATTCTTCCCGTGGTGGTGTTCCACCATGTCTTACCCCGCTTCCTCAGCTGGTTCTTTGCTACCAACACTCTAAACTGGTCTGGGCACCCTATAGTCATAAAGGCGCCCTCCACGTCAGATAACCAGTGCTTACCTGCCACTGGATCGTCCTCCCCATCCCAATGAGGTGGGCTGCACTTGCCGAACTTCTCGTAGTAGTACATTAAATCACGAACAGGAGGAACAGGAGCCCCCCCCCAGGCGGAGGTGCATCTGTCATACACTCATCTAGCATAGCACGAACTTGATCAATGATGTTAGCCGTGACATTCGGAATAATCTCGTTAAAAGCATTATTGAACTCCTCAGCAACGAGTTCCCTAACTTGAGCTATTTGAATTGCATTGAGGCGAGCAGGCGGAGCCATCTAAAATTGATAAGGAAAGAAAAACGATTCAACCTATGCATGTCTAAGAAATCAAAAACACTCAGCTTGCTGAAAACTTTTCAACCTTGCCCCGTCCCCAGAACCGGCTCCAATATATTGAATAATAGGGGCCCTTCTATTATTCAATATAGAAGTTCCAATTTCGGTTTCAGGTCTAGTTTCAAAATTTCAGCTTGCTCCTAGCCGTAACAGTTTAATTCATACTCATGGTAGATCTAAAAGGCCTAAATTCTCACATGGTAGATAGTAGCACTAAAGGCATATAATTATCCTCCTAGGCTAGTCTTTGGGATATGTCATAAATGGAGCATACTATTGTGTTTGATAAGTAATAAAATTTAAACTCAATTAGTAAATAAAACTTACTTGGCTGGCTGACCGGCACACCGTGACATCTTCACTGCTAGTTTTTAATAAACTTTGTACAAGAGAAATAAAATGTTTTAAATTTGAGTCTAGACATCCCTAAGAAGGCCTAGTTCACTCAAATGAAAAGGCTCCGATACCAACTTGTAACACCCAGATTTTTTTTTTTTTTTTTTTTTTTTTAGAAATAATATAAAGTTTGACACCAATTCATAAAGGGACTTCATTTATTTAATTTAATAAGCCAATAATGGCAATCAAGTTATCAAACTTCTAAAGAAAACAACATAAGTAAAACTTTCTAATATGGAAATGTCAAAAGCGGAAGTACTAAAAATGTTCATTGACTTAAAATAAAATCACAAAGGTGTCACGAATGCTCCCGTCAGTCCTTAGCCTCCTTAATCGTAATACCTGAAAATGTTAAGTTAAACCGTAAGCACAAAGCTTAGTGAATTCCAACACAACATTATGCCAATATCCACAATCACTAGACCTAGATTAAAATATATAGTTATAACATTTAAACCTAAGCCAAGAACAAATCAAAGCTTATAAGGAGGGCTAGTAGGTTACCCGCATCTCACAAACCGAAGAGTATTGGGTTAATCTTAACCTCACCTCACATCCCGGAGGGTATTGGAGTAATTATACCTAACCACGCGCACCGGACAAAAGCCGGATAATTGCTATGATCCCCTCAACAATAAACATACAAAGGCACATGTATGATTAACAATTTAAGCATGCATTCATATTATCATACCATAATAATAATTTAACACTCACGTGCTAACCTAGCAGTCATAAATATTGAGACAATGGAGTGAGAGAACTCACCTTGAATACTTAAGGGAGATTGCTAAATCAAAGCGGCTACCACACTTGAGCAAATGCCAAAACTTCACCTATTATAAACTAGGAGTTAGGATATACCCAAAGATGAAGCTTAAAGACTTAAACAAAAATCTGGACAGCAAGGTCTAAAAACAGACCCGCTGTTAAAGATGGATTTACTTAATTTTCCTAAGTATTAACATATCAATATTAAATTTTTCTAAGAAACTAGAGTCTTTCCCCTTTTTAAAACAGTAAAGAACTCACTCTAACTCCAAAATATGAATTTATTATGATGCTTTTAAAAAGACATCGCAATGCAGTCCCAAATCATAGGAATCAGTAGTGTTGGCCAATTCTACCCAACTTATGGGTAGACATTGTCCAAACTAAAAATCACAGAGATAATAGACATAAATACCAAAGTCTCAGAGTTGGAATCGATCAAAAAGGGTTTCCCAAACTCTAGATATGAAATTCACAACATGACTAATTACAAAACCCTTAAAAGCTGATGACAGAAAACTGATCTGGGGTGTGAACTCAATATGACCAAGAAATACTTGGAGATAACATCCCATAAACTCCAGATCACAACTTTAGGTCATAACACACATGTGGGAACTTGGAATCCCATTAGATCATTTCCCAAGCCCTAGAAACGAATAAAACAAATTGACCTATCAGATCAGACCCGGATCAGACCTACCAGCAAAGATGCTGTTCTTGCCCATGGATAAAGTCCTAATTAGTGAGAGTGACCTTCATAAGAAAGTTACCCAACACAATTTGTAAACTTTTGGCACAGGTTTGAGATCCGTTTGAGTTATATAATTCAAGTTATGATTTTTGTAAGATGACTACAAATCTGATGGAAACAGAATCGTAGCCAACCCTTAATCTTTTTAACCAATCCATTCCTCTCCCTTTTGAAACACATTCCTAGATGTGTTTATCACCCAAATTCAGTCCCCATGAACATTGTGGCACTAAAAAGGGCTAGGGGTCATTGGCATTTCATTTAGTCACAAGGAAAAGAATCAAATCAACATAATATATGACAAACCACTTAAACTCATAATTTTCCCCCTTTTTTTTTTAAGGGTTCCTTGATCTTTCAAATACACAAACATTTATATACACATCTTAGAAGATGTTATAAAGTTGTATACTTAGATCTAAACATATTGATATGGATATGTTGAGAATCAAAATAATAATTAACAAGAATTATAACCATTCACAAGATCTATCACATTTTATCACCTAAATAAAACTTGGTGATTTCCATGGTTCATTTAGACCTTGTATTTTATATAATCATCTAGATCCATCATACACCATGTATAGGGTGTAGATATAATCTAGAGATGATGATAACATACAACTTATAACAATAACAACATTGGTTAAAACCATAAGATCTATCTTCTTTAAATCACACAAGTTACAACTTGATGATTTTTATGAATCATATAGATCTTTTACATAATATGATCATCTAGACTCATCATACACCATATAGAAGATGGTGATGAAATTTCTAGATGATAATCAACACTTAAAACAATTAATTGAATATAAATCAAAAGAAAAGATTAAAACACCTTAAAAGATCTTACCTAAGCTTGTTACACCAACAAGTGAAAGAGAAGGATGATTGTGGCTTTGGAAGAGAAAAAAACGAGAGAGAGATGGGAGAGATCGGCCGCAAGGAGGGAGGGAGGAAGGAGTTTAGGGTTTTTGTGATATTCTTCTTGATTAATAAATCATTTTAGGATAAAGCCTAATGACTTCATTAATGGGCTAGGCTCAAAACTCATTTCTTTTACTAGCCCAATATAATTAAATCTTCAATTAACTTAGCCCAAAACTTGTATGTTAATCTAACTTGGCTAATTAATTAAACCCATCATTTAAAATAACTAAATACCATGAAAATAATTAACGTACCGGGAAAAAAACCGGGCGTTACACATGTGCTGTACGGCCGTATGTCTGTCGGCAGATGTTTGGACGAGGGCGAGTTACGCCCGTAAGGAGGGCTTGTTACGGCCGTAAGGCCGTTGACCTTGGAAGGTTACGGCCGTAAGATAGGCGAGTTACGGACGTAACTCGGAGCTATATTTAAAGGATTAAATGGGACTTTGAGCTCATTTTCTCACTTCTTCATCTTGGTGCCGAGAGAGAGAGTTGGAGGGAGAGCTTTTCATCATCAAACACTTGGGTGTTCGGTTTTCATCATCTTCATTCATTTGTGAAGCTTGGATAGTCGATCTAACGCGTTTTCATCGGATCAAAGTGTTTGGATCTTCAAAGGTAATATTCTTCAACATCTTGGATTTCGATTTTGTGTTGATATATGTTGTTTTGGACGTTATAATCATGTTGTATGAAGAGATATACGTATGATTATGAGTGTGTATGAATATTCATTGGATTATTGGAGGGTTATCCAAGAACACTTTGAATATTGAGTTGGATTTGGGGGTTTTCGATTAGTTGTTGTTGTAGTCACGAATTTGGATATTCATATTGGATCATTGATTGTATTGAAGATGTTTTGTTGTTTGGAACACTCCTTGAGGATTTGATATTGGTATAGTTAAGGATTGGTTGTAAACAATCGAAGATTGGTTACAACGTGTTTGATATAATGCCCCAATGAACTTGGTTTAGTCATATCGACGTTTTGAGTTAGTTATAATCATGTTTGATTCGTATATTGAACGGATTGTTGGTAATTGTGTTATTCAAGGTTGTTCGAGCGACCGACATCTCATTTAGGACGTTTGTTCATGGAAGGACATTTTTCACCGGTGTTGAGTAAGTTAATTCTTACTCGGTTAAAAGGATACTCATTCATTTCGTTGTTGTTCATTCATAAATCATAATCATTCACAGAGTACTAATCATGTTGAGACATGTAATTACGAAAATAATCA
Organism: Orobanche coerulescens; assembly: GCA_033398695.1. Lineage (NCBI taxonomy): Eukaryota > Viridiplantae > Streptophyta > Magnoliopsida > Lamiales > Orobanchaceae > Orobanche > Orobanche coerulescens. The sequence goes on from CM065818.1 coordinate 102,712,342, forward strand.
TTTCATTCACGAGGAACGACGGTTCCAATCATTTCAAAGAGCTATCATTCATTTCACTATTATTTCATCTCGGTGAGTCATTTTTGACCCTTGTCGGGTTGTTATTCATTAATAACCATCATGGTCATTTTTGATCGTGTGACCTTCTGGTTCATATTGCGTGGCCGGGTGCGGATGTGTGGAATTTTTAGTCGGGCACACGATAGTCATGTGTTGGGTTCACCGATATATTGGACTGTGCACACGGTAACGTTTACCTCCGTGAGACTAATTAGGTACAAGGACGGGTGTGTCCGGGCACTCGTCTTGTACACTTGCACAGAACATTACGGGCGTACTATAATGCTCCTCTTCAGCTTAAATTCATAACTAAAAGATATTTCATAATTGAGATATATCATGATTGTGTATATTCAACCCTTGAGGATTGTTGTTACGTATGGCGGCCGTTGGGGGATATTGTTTTCAGGTCATGGCAAGGCAAAAGCACGGGAAGAGAACGTTGACGGCGAGGAGTCCCAGTGATACTAGTAGGGGCCCCCATTCCTTTCAGTCATTCATGTTGTCATCATTTATTTTCCGCTGCAGATTTTCCATTTAGATACTCCATTTCATTCAGTATTGTATATTTTATCTTCATATAAAATATACATGTATTTCTGTATTTTCTTGGGTGTGTTGTACTTGAAACTCCTTATCGGAGTGATGGATGATATAATGTGGTTCGGTACTGCGAATATGTTATCTAAGTCATAAATTTGCATTCGCCTGGTGGGTCCCAGTCGGGGTCCACGGCACTGTAATAGTCGCCTAGTTGGGGGTGTTACAAGTATCACGGGAGATCATCGACTCCACGCACCTGTAAATATACTGTTTTGGTCATTCGCTTGTGGCGACGATTGATTGCTCTTATGCGTTGGAAATTTTGGTTGATCTGTTGGTCATGACAGGATTGCAAGTTTCGAGGACGAAACTTATTTTAATGGGGGTAGTATGTAATATACTGGATTTTCGGTACAAATTTTTCGCGTTATTTTATCCGAGATATAGTGGATAGCATGGTATCTATACAGTATGAATAAAATAAAATGAGAACTCAGACAGTTGTATTGGTACAATTGACGTAATTGGTCGACAGTTATATTTGAGCATATCGTGTATCAGGTTGTTTTAATTTTGATATCGGGTATATCATATGAGAATGTTATTGAAACGAGTATGTATATTCAGTATGTCGTGTAAATGTATTCGGTATGTCGAGACGACAGGCAGGAATAGTTGTAAATGTCTAAGTACAGTGCCCTTAACGTACGCTAAGTTTGTGAGATAACATACGCTAAGATGCTACGTGTTACGTACGTTATGTATAATGCATTACGTACGTAATGAGAGGATTCAGACAGAGGAATCAATACCTGCCGTGTGGATCCCAGGTATCGGATGGCGTGCCAAAAGATAAGTCAACTATGTATTACGTACGCTATGTAGAGGCTATTACGTACGTAATATGAGCATATACTGTAGCAAGTCAACGTACGTATTACGTACGCTATGGAGCAAGTGTTACATACGTTAGATACAAACTGAGGCAGTGAGCCCTGGATGACTGTTACGTACACTATGTTGGACATGTAGCGTACGCTAGGGAGCATTACGTACATTAATGATGGTTTATATAAAATAGGATTGTTCTTTCATTTCTTCACGTGAAGAAACCGATGTTTTCCTCCCAACTTCGTCCCTCTGCATATGTAAAGTGAATAAGCCTCTTCTAACTTGGTTATGAGCTTGGAGACATGGATTTGAGGCTTGGATATGAAGATGTTGTTGATACTTGAAGTGTTTGATGGTGTTGTTCATGTCCTTGAGGTATGTTGATCAACTCCACACCTTGATTTCGGATTCTTGGTATTGTTATCATTGTTTGTTTCGTATGATGATGGATATGGTAGCATTATTGTGATTCTTGATGTTATGTGAAGAGTGTTTTGAAGAAGATGATGATATGTATGTATTAATCGGATTATAAGTGAAAGATAGTAGTTTAGAGGTTAGATAACATACTGGATTATGTTGTCTTGATGATTATATGTTGAAGTGTTTGAGGGAATAAGATTTGGGCATTTTTTGGAAAGTTTCGTGTAAAAGGCTCGACTTTGGAAAATTACCACCAATTCTTAAAAACTTCAAAAATTCTGAAACATAACAGTACGATAGAGCATCGAGTTACCTTTCTAATGGTTCAAGCGGTGAGTTAATCGGAGTCCGGATGAGTGAGTTATCACCAGAATGGTAAAAACTATTCTGCCTGTATTCTGAGCTAATGTTACGTACGTTAATATGCGTGGAAGTATAAATATGATAAAAAAAAACTGAAACTGCACTTTCCAACCCTTCATATTCGAGCCCCTTTCACCCCAACGCACTTAGACTCGATTTTAACCCCTAAACCTCGGATTTTGAGTTTGTTTATCAAGTGTCAACATCTAGAAGAGTTTGGAACAAGGATTCTAACATCGTTCTTGATTCTTTTTCCGGATTGAGGTAATTGGTTTGAATTTCCATATTTTTGAACGTTGAAGAATCTTGGTATCATTTATCATCGGCGTATACAATTAACAAAAGAATTTCTCTTTGAACAGTAAAGAGAGAAATAAAAAATCCGTGTCGAAATATGTCTTTAAAATAAAGTTCCGAATTTAGTTTGTATGGCTAGAATCATATAACGATGAAGGATATATATGGTTGTGATGGCGTTCTTCGTGTTCTTAATGTAGTTGGTATTTATTAATTGATGATTCGAATATACCTTTGAATTATACCTTCAAGGTGTTTGATTAAAGATTTGAGAGAGATATTGATTGGAATATTTTGGTTAAGTTTGTATATTCGGTTTATTGAATTGATATATGGGTTTTGCGAAATTGTGAAAAAATTGGAAAGAAGTGTAGGTTGAATTCGGAATAGAGTATGTTGTGTAATCCTGGTTATCGGGATGAGTTGATAGTTGATATGATTATCGGATTGTGGAACCGTTGGGTTTGTTGATCGGTTATTTTGATTGTTAATTATAATCATCGAGTTGCGATTTATATTATGGATATGAGTTCGTAATTTTTTGGGTTGTGTTGTTCGGTTTTATATATGATTGAGGTATTGTTGAACCATTGAGTTTGTTGGTTGGGTATATCAGTTGTTGATTGTTATCAAACTTGTTGTTAATCGATTATTGCAATATGTTGTGATAACTGATCGTTGATTGTGACCGTTGTGTTGCGGTTGAGGCTGAAGAGTTCGTAGATTGCTTTTGGGTCGGAGCTGAGGAGCTCGTAGAATAAGGCAATGGGATTGGTAACGATTTCATCGTATCAGTATCGAGGCAAGTTTATACTTGTTCAGTTTATGATAATTAATGAATGGTTTCAGTCTCATTTCATTTATAATTCATATAGCAATGATATTATAAATGTAAATTGTCGGGATAATGATTTGTATATTGTGTTCTGGTTTGGATTAAATCATGATGTATGTGATTTAATTGTGTTTGCTGAAGACGAAGATGTTGGATATCTTTGGTTTGTGTTATGGAGTGTCGGATATCGAGGATAGTTATCGTACTGACATTGATGTCGGGATGATGGTTTAATGATATTAATGGACTGTCCCTCATTCGAGATTATTCGAATAGTTGTGTATTCATTCAGGGATTTTTGTTCATGAAAAGGATATTGTCTTCGGCTTTGAGGTAAATTAAGTATTTTTCGGTTATGAGGATAATTATTCTGGTGAATTGTTGTATATGTTGTATGTTGAGGTTTCGTATAATGAGATTCGTATTGGCTGTTCGTTGAGGGATGTTGGTCCCAGGACCATTGTTTGGTATTGATGGTTGTGTTGATTGTTTCGTTGAGGGATGTTGATTCCAGGACTGTTGTGTTGAGATTGTTGATCGTGTTGATCATTCTCTGGGGATTGTGATCCCCAGGATGGTTGTTTTGGATAATGTCGGTCGTGTCGATCTTTCATTATCCGTGTGTCATTGTTCACTTCGGTGAGTCTTTTGATCCTTATTGGATATGTAATTCCTTGAGTTTCGTTGTCATGTTGCATCGTGACATATCTGGAGTCATATCTGCATGCCCATTGGTTATGTGTAGGATTTTCAGGGCGGGCACGTATAGTCATGCGATGGGTTCATGTCCTCACATTGAGCTGTGCACACGAGACGTACTTCGTGAGACTGATTAGGTACAAGACCACACGTGTATTTGATCGATACCCGAGGTGGCTTGTGCATGGACACATTTCCGGATCGGGCGTACTGTAACGTCCATCTTTGAGCCATATTGATTGGTCGTTCATCCTCCATTTGTGGTTGGGTATGTTCGACGGTTTGCGACTGGTTGTTCATATTCCGGAGGGGTATGTTCGACATTGGGGGTTATTTCTTTGAGATCCATTATAGTTGATCTTGTTGGAGTTTACCATGTTGATGGTATTCTCGATCGTTGTTGATCGTGTTGGAGTTTATCATGTTGATGGTACTCTCGGTCGTTGTTGATCCTTTGTTGATCGTAATGGAGTTTATCATGTTGATGGTATTCTCGGTCATTGTTGATCCTTTGTTGGTCGTGTCGGAGTTTATCATGTTGATGGTAGTCTCGGTTATTGTTGATTCTTCATTAATAGTATTGGGGTTTATTATGTTGATGATATTCTTGGTTGTGGTTGGCCTTTGGTTGGTCGTATTGGAGCTTATCATGACGATGATATTCTCGGTTGATTTATTAGTTGATCTGGTTATTGATCGTATGAGCATTTGGACTGCACGTCGATGTTTCGGGACTTGTTATCACTGTTTTGTGGTAGTTGATCTACAGATATGTTGTGTGTTATTGGTTTTTATCCAAGTTGAGATTTGGTTGTGTGATCCGACGGACTGGATTTAGCACGAATGAATTATTTCATGCTTATGAGTTATGATGATGTTTTGAGGATTCTTGGTATTGTTTGAATACATTACAGATGGTTGTAGTTGAGTTCATTTCTTCATTTGAGGATGCGAAATGTGGATTATGGTATGGATCAATTTGATATGGATTGCTATGGATTGGTAAGGTTATGACGGTAAGATTAAATCGGTAGTATTCTTACTTGTAATTACATTGGTATGTAATTATTTATGTGATGTGATCGTTATCATTATTGAGTATTGTGGCTGACCCCGTCGCGGGCTTTATTTTTAGGTACTCGAAGATCGAGTTAGTAGCGGTCGTGAAGAGATGAGCTTCCCGGGTGATACTGGCTATGGCAGGGTATTTGGGAATCGAGTATTTTTTTCTGGTTGTTAATTGTCCGCTACAAATGTATTTCCTACTTTGATTTTTAGCTGTTGCGTGTGTATTTCAAAAATGACCTTTTTGCATTTTGCGAACTTGTGTTTATTTCGTAAAACTGATTCTCTAAACTATTTTATCGGTACGTATAAGTGGTGGCTTAACGTACATTTTGAAACTGTTGAGTTTTGGCATTTTGGCTTTGAACTTTTAAATGATTTTATTTTGTGACGGTATTTGGAAAATGGATTTTTGAAAATTATTTAAAATACAATACCGTCTTTCGCCTGTTGGTGCATTTGAAATGATTGTGCATATGAGTTTTATCCTAGTGGGTTCCGGCGCGGGGCCCACAGTACTGTGATATCCCGAATGATTTTGGGGGTGTTACATACAGGACCCACCACTTCCATTACATCTCAAGGGAAATAAATTATGTGCTTTGCTTGGAACTCATAGCAGGTCAGTCAGTGCCGACTCCTTTCAGTCATATTAATAGCTTGAAGATCTCATACAGATACTACCAAAAGATATTCTTCTATTATAGAATTTGTTTGGTTCATATTTGACGGGAACCTTCTTATCCTGTAGTTTGTCGTTATAGTACAAAAAATATAGTCATGAAAGTTTTTTTACTAGTTTGCCACTTTATTGTCTGATAGCTTCTAACTTGATACTCTTCGTGTACTGGTTAAGGACTCGGATCATTTCTTGTTGCATAGTTTATAATCTATTTGACAAGTAGAAGTTCCTGTATATCGGTTGAATTTTTTTGGAATGTTTAAATGGATGCTAATCAGTGCATGAAACGATATTATTTCATTGAAATGACTAAAAATCAATGTTGCTTGCAGCTGCTTGGAGCTTTTCCTGATTAAAAGGAAAATAAAAGGACCATCATGGCTATCAATCTCAAAATTATCGAGCTGTGCATCTACTCAACGTGTGAGTCCTTTTAACACTCTTAGGTTTATGTTATATAGAGAATTTTGTGTTCATCCTGTGATAAATTATTTCTTTCACATTCTGACAGGTGAGTTGGTGTAAATTTGAGGTCATTGTTGATTTTTCAAAGGATATTCAAGTTTCAACTTCCTCAAAAAGTATTTCAGAGATTTCTCCCGTTGTGGTTACAACAATAAATCTGAAAACTATTATCAACGAGGAACATAATGTAAATGAAATTGTCTCTGCATCTGTCATTTGCTGCCACAAGGCTAAGGTAAAATATATCAACACATTCTGATGCATCTCAAATTGTCATGATTCACAATAACTTTAATTAAGACCGAGCAATAACAAATTGTCATGATTCACAATAACTTTTATTGCTACATAATTTGTTTTAGATGGAGATGTTCAAGTACAAAGAGATCCAAATCCTTGAATATTGTAGTGGAACAGGTATATTAAGATTATTTGGTCGATATATTCAAATGAACTAAATAGGCATTGTTGCTCTTTATATTCCCATTATATCTTAATGTAGTACTACACAACAAGGAATTTTTTATCTTTATTTATTTGGGTTAATGACTGATTTATATGTTTTATTTTGTTGTTCAGTCAAAAGGTGCCCTGAAACCGTTGTTTTAGCAGGCGTTGCTCCACCCGTGTGTTCCATGGATGAAGCTTATGATTCTATTAGTTTAACTTGTTAGTTGTTGATATTTTTCAATATATAACTAATACTCCGTACTTATTCTATTCCCAATGGGTTGGTTCGGAGTTTTTTTTACATGTGTTAATTTTCAGCATTATATTGTGATTTTTATGTCTTGTAAAAATTAATTGGAGTGTTGTGTGAATATTTTGAGAAATATGTTTGAATTGTATTATGAATTCGTTGTGAAAAATAATTAGATTGCATTCAGAGAAAAATGGGGTTTTACTATTTTTTTATATTTGTTTCAACATTTGTGACTTCTTAAATAGTCACAAGATAGTCAAGAAAAATGATTTTTGTGACTGTCCATGGAAGTCACGAAAGTTGAAATTCGTGACTGCTAATGACTGTCACAAAAGATGAAATTTGTGACTGCCAATAACAGTCATAACTGATATTTGTGACTGCCATGGAAAGTGCTATTGTAAAGTCATATAAATGTGGTTTTTTCACTGTTTTGTGACTGTTTTTGACAGTCACAAAAAAACTTGTGACTGGTGATTTTATGACAGTCATTTGTGACCGTTTTTGCCATTTGTGACAGTTTTTGACAGTCACAAAATCGTGATTCTGGTGTAGTGGTTGAAATATGTCAATACTTCATAGTCAAAACAGTAAAAACAGTAAGAGTAGATTACGAGGTGTAATCTTTCAAGAAGTCAAATTTTATTGATGATTGGAAAAATTACATGACTTGAAAGATTAAAAAATAAATACATACTGTATCGATGAGCATACAGTAGAAAGAAAATACAGCATATAACCAACAGAGGCTAGTTCTTATAATGAGAATTCTTCCAAGACTTCCGAGCGGGATCATGTTCGGTTCCACTCCACCAGTTGACTAAGGAGTGATTGCCTAGATCCCTGTAGATACTTCGTTCTTCGTGGGATAGGTCGTAGGCAAGGATCCCATCTTCCAGATGGGTAAACCGTTCACCCTTCTGGTGTTTGGATTTCATCTTAACTTATAGAGGAAGCTTTCCTTCTGTCAGTAGCCTTGAGAACTCATTAGAGGCATCCTCCAGAGGTTTAAATCTATTAAACATGGCAGATTCCCTGATGAGAGTACAAAAGTATATCATCAGTTCATTTTTCTTCCATTTCTTCAAATCCTCTGCTGAAGGCTGTCAGTCTGTTGGCAGTAAAATCTCAGAAGGCTTTCTTACTGTACTCTTACATGGGTAATTGGGGTCCTGGAACTCATGTCGAGAACCAGTTACCCTGTATCCTCTTGCTCCTTGACCTAGCCCGGGTCCGGCCAGTCGTCCGATTGTAGTGGCAACACTTTCTTCCAATGCAGCCTCCATTTCTCTCTCCCTGCAGCCTCTATTTCCGGGAAGCCTCTCTGGACTCTTCCCCCTTTTTAGCATCACCAAGATCCGAGACATTGCCGTGAATTTCTTTATGGAGTTTCATTGATTCGGCATGTTGGGTCTTTAGATCATTGACACTGTCGACCAGCCTCCCAACCACTGTAGTCAGATCTTCGATCTTGTGATCGTGGTCAGTTAGTTTGGATCTGGTGTATTCAAGGGCAGAGACCTTTTTGGCATCGCCTACACGGAGCTCTTCCTATTCTTGCCTCAGGATCTGCTCCTGATGTTGTTTTAGTTGGTTCAGAGCTTGACACAATGCTGTTGGCATTAGGCGAAACATGTCCTCCACATCATTTATGGCCAATTTTAGCTTCGGGAGCTCATCCTGAGCACTTTCGCGCATCTAGTCTAGTTCTTTTCCAACATCATACAGGGCCTTGACGGCATCATGCAGAAATATAGTTTGTCGACTGATGGCTTGAAGTTGCTCAATACGTGATTCGGTGCGCGGAGTGTAATACCCGTACTTTATATGAATTGTTGGTATTGCCGTTCCTTCACTTTTGTCGCTCTGTAAACACTTATTGAGATGTTGTCGATGTTGATTTTAGAGTTTCGTACCTTTTAGATCATGTTCGTGTTGTTTGGACCTTTCGACAGTGTTTTGAGATAGGCAGATAGCGTACGCTATGCCTAAGCTAACGCACGCTATTTCTACTGGAGTAGCGCACGCTAGCTATGAGCCTTAGTGCACGCTAACGTTCGGAGAATGGCAGAGGCAGTAGCTGATTTTGCCCTCTAGACTAGCAATTAGCACACGCTAGGTATTAGCTAACGCACGTTATTCGTGTTGAGTAGCATGTGCTAGCGTTGCCTGTAGCGCACGCTAATGGTTTGAGTCGGCAGGGACAGTGAGGTGTTTCTACTTTCTGGACTAGCAGGTAACGCACGCTAGGCCTTAGCCAGCACACGCTATAGGTGTTGCGTAGTGCGCGCTAGTTCCTAGATATAGCGCACGCTAGCGAGTTTGGGCAGTGAATTAGAATTTTTGCAGAATACCAGTTAGCGCACGCTAAGGTGTGGTAGCGCACGCTAACGTCTCAGGAGAAGCTACAGAACTACCGGGTGACCCCATTAGTGCACGCTAACCCTTAATTTTAGAGCGCGCTAACGAGGCACAGTATATAAGTAAGGGTTGACCTTGTTCTACGTCATTTTCATCTTTTTCACTCATTTTATGATGGGAGAAAGGGAGAAGGCGATTTGGGGTGATCCTTCTTCAACTATCATCATCTTTGGTTGAATAACAAAGATTACACATCTAATCAGTTTCTATCTTCTGAATCAAGGTAAATTCCTTAGAACCCTAGTTTTGGGAATTTTTGGGGATTTTCTTAGATTCGTCCAATTATCCATTTTAGAGTTTGAGATCTTTGAGATTATGATGTATCTACCCCGTACCCATGTTTCCCCTACGATTATATGGGTGGTTTTGTACCATGTTCGGACTTGAGAGGGTTTAGGTGATTTTCAAACCTCTAGGTGACTATCCTTGTAGTTTCGTGAATTGTAGGCGGGTTTCGGGAGTTTCTTCATGTGATTTGAGTATGGATTATTTATTATCATATTCCATACAAACCGTTTAGGTTCCAGAAGTGCGTTCTTAGACCTACCAAACTTATACTCTTTTCCTCCCGATTCTCGATGTCTCAAAGGCAAGTATATGTTTATGATTGTATGTTCTCGACTTTGAAAGTAAGATATATGAATTGTATGATGGCATATATCCACTTTGGGATGGGTTGACGGGTCCTCTGAGGGTTCCGTATCCTTTGGTGCAGTTCTTCGGATATTTTGGGTTAACCACTCTGGGACGGACCGACGGGTCCTCTGAGGGTTCCGTTGCTTTTGGTGCAGTTCCACGGTTAATCACGTATGTATTGAATGAGATGTTATGAGATTTAGTTATTCCGGAATACTAGTATTGAGTTGATGAGATGATGATTACATTTACTTTATTGTCGAGGAGTACTGTGTTTCATATTCGATATACTTGTACTAGCTATTCAACGACTAACCCCTTTATGGGGGAAATACCTTTCATGTATTTCAGGATCCAGGAGAGCGGATAGGCACATACAACATGAAGATGATGGGCAAGTGTGATGTTGTATCTTGTCACTGGTTATGTTTTGTATTTGTTCTATTCAGTGATGTTGTACTTGAATGGTTCTTGGGTACTAGAGTATTGTTTTTGGTTTCCTTGATGTTTTGGCCTGTGTTGCTATGGTATTGATTCTGGATGTATTGTATTTGGTTTGTTGGATATCGACTTGGATGTCAACTTTATTGTTCTTCATCTGATTATACTTGGACCTTAACGGTCAAAGTTCATAGTTCCACGTGTGAATAGCCTTGTGGGTCCCACGGTGGGGCTCACAGCGCTGTAATATACCCTGAATAACTTGTGGGTGTTATCGAATATGGTATCAGAGTTTAGGTTTATGGATACCTAGGTTGTCGGTCTTTTGGGTTGATTGAGTTATCGTTTGTCTACAGTATCAGTACTTTTCCATCATCACATTGCGACTGGTACTTGTAAGACCTCTTACTCTCCTAGTGTTTCCTTAATCGCTTTGCTTCTGATTTGGTATTTTTGGGAATTGGTCACTTCGATGGCGTGCGATTCGAATTGTTACGTACTTTGTGTATCCTTCAGAATGTCTGTAACTGGGGACAGAGGTGAGGCCGTGGTCGTGGACGCAGACGAGGACGTGGCACGACCGCTTCCCTCAGTTCTGTTGCCGGGTAGACTACCCCTAGTTTATCTAACTCAGTGCATCTTGATACCGAGGGTCAACACGACCAGTCGACCGGCCAAGGGAATGACAGAGATAATGGAGTTACGAATGTCCTTCAACAATTGGCTAACCAGATAACTATCCTAGCCCAAGCCGTTCAGCTGAAGAATCCGAACCCAACATCCGATGCCTTGCTTCAGAATGTGATCCGTATGCACCCTCCGCAGTTCAGCGGTGCTATAGACCCAATGGGTGTGGAGAATTGGTTAGAGGAGTTATAGAAAGTGTTTGAAGCAGTTGATTGTCCGGAAGTGAGGAAGGTACCGATTGCTCAGTACTTCCTTACCAAGGAAGCCGCGACATGGTGGAAAGTTATCAAGCTAAAGGATCACGTTGCTACGTGGGAAGAGTTTAAAGAGCTATTGGAGGCCGTGTTTTGTCCTTGGCCAGTGCAAGAAGGCAGAATCCGAGCCTTTTTTGAGGTTAAGCCGCAGAATATTCCAGTCTCAGAGGCGATAGTGGAATACAACCAACAGCTGGTCCACGTGAAGAATCAAGTGCGGGATGAGCATGACAAGACCCGCTACTTCGACATGCGGATGAATATGGATTTACGGCATTACATGACCGGGTTTGCTTGTACTACTTTGAAGGAATACCAAGACACGGCTTTGGCATACGATATGTTAAGTCCCCACAATGATACCACGGAAGAATCAAAGAAGAAAAAGACCACTGGTATTTTTTCTGGATCTAAAGGTGGCAACTTACAGAGGTCTAAGGCGGCTAACTGTTCTGCCAGGCAGTCGTCACGTTCTGTTAGAGGAAAGAAGAGTTTTCGTTCTGCTCCGGGCACCTCAACTCGCCCGGTAACTTGTTTTAATTATGGTCGTCCAAGCCACGTTAATCTAGAGTGCAATTTCCCACCTCTGAAGTGTCACACTTGTGGACAGATGGGACATAGAGCAGCTTATTGCCCCGAACAAGATCAGACTTTGGACACTCGGGCTTCTGCCCCAACGACTATAGATCAGGGTATGAATCAGCAGCAACTAATTATTCAGTCGCAACAGAGCTACGACAGAGGCCGGGGACAGAGTCAGAACGCTAGAGGGGGAGATTCTAGTTTCGGTTTGGCACACCCGCGAGTCTATGAGATGAGTCAAGCAGACGAACCCGATGCAGTGGTGGCCTCAGGTACCATTCATATCCTATCTCATCCAGTTCGTGTACTTTAAATTTGGGTGCTACACATTCTTTTATCTCCTTGGAGTGTGTACGCCGTTTGAATATAACTTGTATGACTGCTTGCGATCCTTTCATTTTGAAACTACCTAGCGGGGATAGAATCATGGGGAATCAGGAGATTAGAGATTTTCCGGTGAATATAACCGGTATGGATTGGTTATCGAATTTGATTGTGGTTGATATAGAGGGCGAGGATGTGATCCTCGGTGAGGATTGGCTTGATAGTCACCAAGCATTTATGAATTACCGCACTAAGGTTATCACTATGATGACTAAAGATGGTTCTGAGTACTCGTTTATGGGGCGTAAATCGGGCCAACCTAAGTTGCTTATCAGCGCCATGAAGGTCGTAAAACTCTTGAGTAAAGGTTGCACGGGCTATTGGTGTTATGCTTTAAAGACGGAAGGGAACGAAGTCGATTTCCCTTCGATTGCAGTTGTTAATGAGTATCCAGACGTTTTTGTAGACGACCTCCCGAGATTATTGCCGGATCGAGAGATAGAATTTTTGGTGGACTTGGAGTCTGACGGGGCTCCGATTTCTAAAGCGCTGCATCGGATGGCACCTTCTGAGATGCAAGAATTGAAGAATCATCTGGGAGAACTATTAGAGAAAGGGTACGTCAGACCGAGCGCTTCGCCTTAGGGCGCGCCTGTTCTTTTTGTGAGAAAGAAGGATGGTTCACTACGATTATGCATTGATTACCGTGATCTAAACAAAGTGACCATCAAGAAAAAGTATCCTTTGCCTCGTATAGATGATTTATTTGATCAGTTGCAGGGAGCCGCAGTATTCTCAAAAATCGATTTAAGAGGGTACTACTAGCTCTGGGTGAAAGAGTCCGGCATTCCGAAGACTGCGTTTCGGATGAGATATGGACATTATAAATTTGTGGTCATGCCTTTTGGATTGACTAATGCACCGGCAATATTCATGCAACTAATAAACAAAATATTCATCGAATACCTGGATAGATGTGTGGTCGTCTTTATTGACGACATCTTGATTTATTCTCGAGATAAGGAGGAACATGCCCGGCACTTGCGTTTGATACTAGATGTTTTGAGAGCCGAGCACCTCTATGCAAAATTCTCGAAATGTGAGTTCTGGTTGGAAGAAGTTATGTTTCTCGGCCATGTGGTTTCGGCCAAAGGGGTTCGTGTAGACCCATAGAAGATTGAGGTAGTGCTAGATTGGGCACCGCCTAAAAATGTTAAAGAAGTTCGTAGATTTTTGGGTCTTTCTGGGTATTACCGTCGATTTGTCGAGGGGTTCTAGAAACTCGCTCGGCCGCTTACGCAGTTACTCCAAAAGACATAAAAGTTTGTTTGGACGACTGAGAGAAGGCAGAGCTTCGATGAGCTGAAGAGACGTTTGACCTCAGCGCCGACTTAGCTTTACCACAAGGTAGTGAAGAATTTGGAGTTTATAGCGAAGCTTTGGGACAAGGGCTTGGATGTGTGCTTATGTAGCACGATAAGATGATAGCTTTTGCGTCATGGCAGTTGAAGCCTTATGAGATGAACTATCATACTCATGATTTAGATTGGCCGCAATTGTCTTCGCACTTAAGAATTGGCGGCATTATTTGAATGGCTCTTCGTGTCGGATTTATACCGACCACAAGAGTTTGAAGTATATTTTCATCCAGAAAGAGCTGAATATGAGGCAGAGACGTTGGTTGGAATTGATCAAGAATTACAATTTGGAAATTCTTTACCATCCGGGAAAGTCCGATGTCGTCGCGAATGCTTTGAGCTGTAAATCGGCATCGCTTCAGATGCTCAAAGTTCTTAAATCTCAGACGAATATTCGTCAAGATTTAATAGACCAAGGAATAGAAGTTTGGCTTCAAGAGTGCAAGGACAGTTGTGCAATCTCGAAATTACTTCATCCTTGGTTACATCAAAGGGAAACAGCGGAGTGACCCGATGATCTCTCAACTGAAGGAAGATGTAATTAAAGGAAAAGCCCTTGGTTTTATGGTCCGTGAGGATAGTATTTTGAGATTCCAGGGCAGGCTTTGTGTCCCGAATGATCTAGAGTTAAGGCAGAGAATTCTCCGAGAAGCCCATGATACGCTTTACTCTATCGACCCCGGAACGAGTAAGATGTACAAGGATTTGAAGTGAAATTTTTGGTGAAATAATATGAAGAAAGATGTCATAGAGTTTGTATTACGATGCTTGATGTGTATACAAGTCAAGATTGAACATCAACGACCGGCGGGGTTGTTGAAGCCGCTTCCCATTCCTAAGTAGAAGTGGGAAGATATCTCTATGGATTTTATTACTGGGATGCCGAGAACTAGAGCCGGAATGAATATGATTTGGGTAATCATCGACCGACTGAACAAGTCTACACACTTCCTGGGTATTAAGGATACTTGGGGACCGGAGAGATTGGCTCAAACTTTTATAGCTGAGATTGTGAGATTGCATGGTGCCCCTAAGACTCTTGTTTCCGATCAAGATGGTCTCTTCGTATCGCATTTTTGGCAAGCCGTTCATCAGGATTTGGGCGCCGAGTTGTCATCCTCATTCAGACGGTCAGACAGAGCGGATGATTCAGACGTTGGAGGATATGTTGTGGGCTTGTGCCCTAAACTGGAGTAATGATTAGGAACTTCATTTGCCGTTGATCGAGTTTGCCTACAATAATAGTTGGCATGCGTCGATCAAAATGTCACCTTTCGAGGAACTTTATAGTAGGCGGTGTAGATTGCCATTATGTTGGGATGAGGCTTCGGAGTTAGTCGGAATGGAACCGAATATGTTGATGGAGACTATGGAGAAGATTTCTATTCTCAGGGACTGGTTGTTGACTGCCCAGAGTTTTCAGAAATCTTATGCTGATACCCGTCGTCGACCTTTGAAATTCAAAGTAGGAGACCATGTTCTACTCAAGGTGTCGTCGACCATAGGAGTTTTCTGCTTCGGGAAAAAGGGGAAACTTAGTCCATGGTATATCGGACTATTTGAAATTTAGACATGGTTGGAGATTTAGCTTATCGTTTGGCGTTGCCTCCAGTTTTGAGTCATGTCCATAACATTTTTCATGTGTCTTAGTTGAGAAAGTACGTTCCGGATCTAAGTCATGTCATCTACTATAGTGAGATTGACATAGCCGAGGATGTTACTTTTCCGGAGAGGCCGGTGAAGATACTTGAACGTAGTGAGAAGCAGCTTCGGCACAAAACCACCCCGTTGGTTAAAGTGCAATGGTCGAGACATGGAGTCGAGGAAGTGACATGAGATACGGAAGAGAAGATACGATCAGAATACCTCGAGTTTTTATTTCTTAAGTTTCGGGATGAAACTTGTTTTTAGAAGGGGAGAATGTAATACCCGTACTTTATATGATTTTTTTTGGCTCTGACGTTCCTTCACTTTTTTCGAGCTGTAAACACTTATTGAGATGTTGTCGATGTTGATTTTAGAGTTTCGTACCTTTCGGATCATGTTCGTGTTGTTTGGACCTTTCAGTATTGTTTTGAGATAGGCAGAAACGTACGCTAGGCCTAAGCTAACGCACGCTATTTCTACTTCAGTAGCGCACGCTATCTTTGAGCCTTAGTGCACGGTAACATTCGGGTCATGGCAAAGGCAGTAGCTGATTCTGCCCTCTGGACTAGCAGTTAGCGGACGCTAGGTATTAGCTAATGCACGCTATTCGTATTGAGTAGCGCACACTAGCATCGCTTGTAGCGCACGCTAATGGGATGAGTCGGCAGGGACAGTGAGGTGTTTCTACTTTATGGACTATCAGGTAATGCACGCTAGGCCTTAGCAAGCGCATGCTATAGGTGTTGCGTAGCGCGCGCTAATGCCCAGATGTAGCGCACGCTAGCGGGTTTGGGCAGTGAGTTGGAACTTTTGCAAGATACCAGTTAGCGCATGCTAAGGTGTGGTAGCGCACGCTAACATCTCAGGACAGAAGCTACTGGACTACCGGGTGACCCCATTAGCACACGCTAACCCTTAATTTTAGCGCGCCTAACCAGGCGCAATATATAAGTGAGGGTTGACCTTGTTCTTCGTCATTTTCATCTTTTTAACTCATTTTCCGACGGGAGCAAGGGAGAAGGTAATTTGGGGCGATCCTTCTTCAACTATCATCATCTTTGGTTTAATAACAAAGATTACACAACATCTAATCCGTTTATATCTTCCGAATCAAGGTAAATTCCTTAGAACTCTAGTTTTAGGAATTTTTGGGGATTTTCTTAGATTCGTCCGATTTGTCCTTTTTGGAGCTTGAGATCTTTGAGAATATGATGTATCTACCATGTACCATGTTTCTCCTGCGATTATATGGGTGGTTTTGTACCATGTTCGGACTTGAGATTGGGTGATTTTCAAACCTCTAGGTGATTATCCTTGTATTTTCGTGAATCGTAGGCGGGGTTTGGGAGTTTTTTCGTGTGATTTGAGTATGGATTATTGATTATCGTATTCCTTACGAACCGTTTAGGTGCCAGAAGTGTGTTCTTGGACCTACCAAACTTATACTCTTTTCCTTCCGATTCTCGATGTCTCAAAGGCAAGTATATATTTATGATTATACGTTCTCGACTTTGAAAGTAAGATATATGAATTGTATGATGGTATATATCCACTCTGGGATGATATATGAATTGTATGATGGTATATATCCACTCAGGTATATAAGTTTGGACCTACCAAACTTAGATATTGATGTATGCTCAGGAAATATACTGCTTTTTCTTAGCTTGATTGTCAGAGCCATTTGTCAAATGTATGCGCGAGAGTAAGTAAGTTCGTTCGTAAGCCATGTCCTCTTACTTGGGGCTATTTATAACCTTGGAAATAGATCCTTTATAAATGTAGTCATTTGGCCGATTGGTGAGATTTAGACGTCTCTGATTGACGGCTGCATAATGTTTGAATTAAAGGTAGCTCGTATCTAATGCTTTAGACATTCTTTTTTACTTTGCATTAAATGCTCTTCAGCACGTTCAGACTGTTCTATTTCAGCCAAATTAAATGTTGTCCTATCAACAATAAATGCTGCTTTAACCATGAATACTTTATGAATAAACAAAGTTTATTTCACAGCATTTAAAACTATTCTTCAGTCCTATTGGATATGTTTTACTCTTCCTAAGTAAAACGTCTACAGCCAGACTGATGTATCCAACATTCTTAACTTCTGTTGTATGAAGGTGTGGGCTCTGTAGGGTTGGACTCTGTAGAAAGATCTCTTGCTGTATGGATACGTTGTACGGAGTTTCCTAACGGCTCCCATACTTAGCGAAATTCTGACTCAAAAACTTCTTTGTTGTACGATGGCGATTATCAAAACAGGAGTATTTATCCTAACATAACCAACTCATGTACTTCCTCACTTTCCCCCTCCTCCCCATTATTGTAACACCCCCAAAAATTATCGGGAAATATTACACGCCGTAGACCCTTCTCACAAGAATCTACCAGGCTAAACACTACAGAATGACCAAATGTTTGATTGGGCGGGGTCAAATAAGATAACGACACACACCGATGAGGTCACACAACTAAATCAAACTAAAATAAGTTCCTTACAACACATACCCACTCAGGGTCCAAATACAAAATGATATAGCATACCAGAAGACTTAGAATAATACGATAACACAACGACATCAGACAGAACTACATTACTCTTGATTAGTATCACAGCCCATCATCTTCCGTGCCGATCCTGTGACTGCTCCCACGAACCAAGCATTCCTGAAATGTATGAAATGCAATCCCCCCATTTAAGGAGTTAGCAATTAGAATTTTCCAATACAAGTATCATAACCATACGAAATGTAGCAAGCAAACAACAATCACGAATCAGATAAAGACAACCATCCAATAGTTATTCCCGAGAGATTTTGGTGTTTAGAAAACAAAGAACTTGATGCATTTGAAAATAGAATCATCATCTCGATAATTTTAGAAGTACAAAGCCTTTAGGACATCGGGTCCTAAGTTTTATGAATTATTTCAAAATATTAGGGTCTTAACCCAAATATCATTTCAAATCTCAAATATTTTCACAAATCGCTTAGGTCTCAGCCCAATCATTCCATTTTCATAGAACTTCCTTTCAAAAACTTTGTTCTTCAAAACATATTCTCGACTCCGTGATCTACTGTCACAAGTCACTGTAGGTTCATTAACCCACACAGTCTTAACCAAACATAACAATCACAAAATCAATCTCGACCCTGTAATCCACTATCACGAGTCACCGTAGGATCAACAACCCACACAGTTTTAACCAAGCACAACAATTGAAAAATCAATCTCGACTCCGTGATCCACTGTCACGAGTCACAGTAGGTTCAACAACCCACACAGTCTTAACCCTCAGTACCGACTCTGTGATCCACTGTCATGAGTCACCATAGGCCACATCGAACACACATAGTTGGACGTACTATGCCCCGACCCCATGATATTTTGTCAGGTGTCATCATAGTCCTCGTCAAACCCGCACGATCGGACCACAACACTACATACTAAGTTCTGATCCCATGGTCCACTGCCGTGAATCCTTGTAGGTCCCGTCGAACCCACACGGCTGAACTTAGCATTACAACACACAAAATTCACGTTTACATTTCACCAACAATGTACAGGGCAAATCAATCACATTGATCAACACGAACTTTACACATCCAATACACATAGTGTAATGTCCACATTTCACCCGTCATCCTCAACAATACATAATTAATATATATCATAACCAACACAATTCCACAATGTTAAACGTTCAAAAATAACACAAACCCCACCGAACATTCATGACAGTAATTCATAACCAATTCACACAAACTATCTTTATGAAAGTAAATCAAACATCACAAACCCAACACGTAATCTCTATTCATAAGATCCAAATCGTATAAGCAAGACACTTGCCTCAAAAATCAACACCCGAATGCCTCGGCGAATGCGACTTGAACAAAAAGCCTTGAAACCGACAACCTGTGCAAGAAACAACTATAACATTATCGCTACAAGGATAAATACCAATAACAACAGAAATCACAACCAACAGGCAACAACCGAAAGGAAACTAATTGAAATATTTAATTAACTATTAAATGTTTACGGTTCTTCAAGAACCCTAGAATCATCAAGCGGGTTGAACGAATCATAAATATGGATATACAATCCATAGAACATGATCAATAACAACATTTAACACCAATCGATATACCAACATTGGATTGAAATTGAAATCAAGAGAAAAATCCTCAAAAAAGTCAACTCAAGGAAAATATAGAAAATACCTCGATCTGGCAAAGAACAGCGGATTAGATGATGTTATAATTACCTAGGACTCTTCAAAACAATTTGGATGGATCAAAAATCGACCAAGTATCCCAACCCTAGTCACCCTCGTCTCAATAGTCACAGAAGGAAGAAGAAATAAAATAAAATGAGGAGAAACGCATACTGTCCAGTTTATATACTGGATAGCTTAGCGTGCTCTAATAACATTGATTAGCGTGCACTATCGAAGCAACATCACAGCATGTTCTACCAAATAGTACAGTTAGCATGCACTAATTACAAACCTTAGCATGCGCTAACGAGTTCTAATTCCAGTACAGTAGCTTCTGGACAGTTTTTACATCTCCAGTTAGCGTGCGCTAACAAGCATAGTAGCATGCGCTGACTCTACACCAGTAGCACATGCTATGAGGCAATGTAGCATGCGCTACATCTACTTCACAGGCAGTAAGATCGCACCAAAAACTCAACACAATAACGATAAACAGTAAGGTACAACACCAATAATCCGAGTCGCAAACAAACACATGACAAAGCACGACACATGATCATGTAGGCACAAACATCATGCAATCCACGTAAAGTTATAAAAATTCAAGGCAACCGGAAACGAAAATCTCAGGTATTTCTACCCCACTAAAAATAAGTTTCATCTTGAAACTTAAAGCAAGAGCATCACAGTGCCACATGACAGAACACAAACGTTCAAACATCAGATATCAAACATACTCGTGACCCTGTGATCTTCTGTCACATGTCTCCATAGGTTCAACAACCCACACGGAATTATTCAAACCAAAACATCGGTCATCAAGCACCAAACATTAAACATCAAAAATTAGATCTCCGCACGAGATAATCCACAATGCAAGACACAAAATACTATCATTGGGCACCATTGGGACCTTCAGGAGTAGGAGCGGAACCTCGATCCCCAAACATCTCAGCAACGATCTCGTAATGCACCGCTTGGTGTCCCACTTGACCACACTTGAAACAGTTCACCTGTGGCGAGCGATAATTCTGTCGTACATGGCCCACATGACTGCAGTTGAAACACGTTCTCCCACTGCTCACCTTACTAACCATAGGGGTAGGATTGTTGGACTGACCAACCGAACGGGGAGTCTTCTTAGAAGAACGATACAGAACAACAGGCTCATAGAACTCACTTCTCTGACCCCTCGAGAAGCTACCCGCAATCTTATGTTTTTTACTTTCTGGTCCAACTTCCGTCACAGAAATGCCCATCTAGATGGCTAAAGCTCGATCCTGATACACTTTTAGAGTAGTACACATGATAAGAGCCTGACGTTTACGAGGTTTCATGCGCATATCAAAGTATCATATCTTATCCGCTTCATTTCTCACTTGCTCACGAACATAACATAGCTGCTAATTATAATCGACTATCGCGTGGGATATCAACACATCCTCAGGCATAGCCGAGAAAACTCAATCCTACACTCTTGGACAGGCAACAGACAATACTCTGCCTTTATGATAGTCTTGAACTTAGTCCATGTGGATGTACGGTCTGTAGGCGCTACGGCCTCCCACCAATCCGCAGCATCCTTATCGAGGATGTACTAGGAAATGGGTACCCTTCTCTCATCCGGACAAGCTACATCATCAAATGTTCTTCCAACTGTAAGATCCAGTTCTCCGAACCTAACGAATCAGAGGAACCTGCAAAATGAGGTGGATGCATTCTCATCATGTCTCGCAACCACTTACTAGCTCCATTATCCCCATCTGGGAGCTCATTCCAGTGCACTACTTGATTCATCTGTGCCAACTGGGTTGCCACCTGCTGAAGGATGGTGGTGGCGCCAACATTAACATTACCCCTAGCTGGTTGTCCCTGATCATGCGACTGGTCCTCCAGACCATCTGCACTCGACCGATTGGTGCTTGGCAAGGAACGAGTCACCCTATCATGCTCCTGATTACGTCCACGGCTGCGACCATAGCCTCAACCTCAATGGCTAGGTGAACAGGCAATCATTCAATACAATGACACAAAACAATATACCAAAATGCTAATTCAGCACAACACATAAACATAGGGCAACAATTACTTACAAAAATATCTATTCCGGATAATTACACGAATAGAAGAACTACAATTGTAATATCTGGAACTTACTGCCATAACCAACGAATTACATGACCATATCAACAAAATGACTTATTACCAATACCGATAAAAACACGGCCGTAACAACACACAACATTTTAGTCAACTATTGATAAATTCCTTTTAAAACTCCATGAGGTATTCGTTTAAATAATACCAACTGCAATATTTTTAATTTATATATTTTTTCAAAAGAAAATTTGAAAATACTTTTGATACCTAGGACTGTTTTACCAAAACCATGAATCATAAGTCTTACCCATCTCACTTTGAAAACTTTTGCAAAACAACATTCCGAAATATCTATTTATTCGGAAACATCATCATCAAGATAACCACATTATCACGCCACATCATCACAAATAGCAACACACAAGGTAACAACATGTTACCACACAACATTATCACAATTAACATCACACAAAGTAATCCACGGCCATGACTTGGCCATGCTCCCTTGGCATCAACCCCCAGAGATTTCACTAAACCATCACCAGATGGACAAACCATTCATACTCGCCCTAAACGTTCCCACAGATCAAGAGTTGCGTCCGAATAACATCGTACAAGTTACAACGCAGAACCAAACCATATAATACAATGTATCTTAACGCGCGCTAAGCCTACAATTATCATGCGTTAACTATAATATTCTGCCCGCCCAGTCAAGTTAGCGTGCGCTAATTGATACGTTAGCATGCGCTAAATGACCTAATTCAGAAAACTTTCACATTTCACCACTTTCGAAAGCAAAATCACTTTTTGTTTTGAAATACAAAAAATTTATGATGTGAAAGATTTAAAAAAATCGTTTGCTCAAGTTATTTGAGAATAACACCGATACGCAAAAATCATTTTCAAAATCCTTTGAAGCACGACAAAAGGTCAATGACGGTAACATTTTAACAATTATCCAAAATAATTCAAATCACATTTGTCAAATACCATCATAAGGTTTAATTTGAAATTACAAGGCTGGCTCACCAAAAATCTAAACAAACTTCCAAAATCCACATCAAATCGCCTTTTGACCGCATCATCAAAACATTTTCGAAAATGAAATTTTCTACAACATACTCAAGTCTAGGAACTTTCTATAAAATTGTTTTTAGACACACACGCAATGGGTATAATTACAACAACGATCCGAAATCAATCTATTTCCAAATACATGCCCATCCAGCATACAAAAATCACCAATTCAACAAACACAATCCATGCATACTGAACTCAAACACACGTCAAAACCTTCTATCTGAGTTTCTCAATAAACTCTACCGTCGATACACTTTCTGGAACATCATCAATGGTTAAGGTTTCATAACATACTACTACTCAACGTTCAATCCCTCAATATATCCAGCTCAATATACACGTAATATACCACAAGCATCAAATACGAATTCCATTTCACAACACGCACATAACAAAGTCATGAATTACAAATATCGCACATAAGAGGAGACTTACATCCACAGGTCGCACGAAGATTCCGGTCACCCACGATACTAATCTCAAATTGTCATGCGATAACTCGAACGATGGAGCAAACACAACTCGACCCAACATCCTAGGTTTCCACAACCTAAGCTCCGATACCATATATGTAACACCCCCAAAAATCATCCGGGAATATCACATGCCATAGACCCTTCTCACAAGAATCTACCAGGCCAAACACTACAAAATGACAAACTATTTGATCGGCCAGGGTCAAACAATATAACGACATAGACTGATGAGGTCCACAACTAAATCAAATTAAAACAAGTTCCTAACAACATATACCCACGTAGGGGTCCAAATACAAAATGATATAGCACATCAGAAGATTAGAATAATACGATAACACAACGACATCAGATTGAACTACATTACTCTAGATTAGTATCACAGCCCATCATCTTCCGTGCCGATCCTGTGCTGCTCCCATGAACCAAGCACTCCTGAATGCATGAAACACATTTCCCCATTTAAGGGGTTAGCTGTTTGAATTTTCCAGTATCATAACCATACGAAATGCAGCAAGCAAACAACAATCACGGATCAGATAAAGATAACCATCCAATAGCTATTCCCGAAAGAATTTGATGTTTAGAAAACAAAGCACTTGAAGTATTTGAAAATAGAATCATCATCTCTAGAATTTTAGAAATACAAAGCCTTTATGACATCGGGTCCTAAGTTTTATCAATTATTTCAAAATGTTAGGGTCTTAACCCAAATCTTATTTCAAATCTTAATAGTTTTACAATACATATATTTTCACAAATAACTCGGGTCTCAGCCCAATAATTCCATTTTCGTAAAACTTTCCTTTCAATAACTTTGTTCTTCAAAACATGTTCTCGACTCCGTGATCTACTGTCACGAGTCAC
Organism: Orobanche coerulescens; assembly: GCA_033398695.1. Classification (NCBI taxonomy): domain Eukaryota; kingdom Viridiplantae; phylum Streptophyta; class Magnoliopsida; order Lamiales; family Orobanchaceae; genus Orobanche; species Orobanche coerulescens. The sequence continues at coordinate 102,736,526 of CM065818.1, forward strand.
CGTAGGTTAAACAACCCACGCAGTCTTAACCAAACACAACCGTCACAAATCAATCTCGACTCCGTGATCCACTGTCACCAGTCACCATAGGTTCAAAAACCCAGGCGGTCTTAACCAAACACATCACAATATCAGTCCCGACTCCGCGATCCACTGTTAAGAGTTACCGTAGGCCCTATCGAACCGACACAGTTGGACGTATTGTGTCCTGACCCCATGATCTTCTGTCAGGTGTCATTGTTCATCAGACCCGCACAATTGGACCACAACACTACATACTAAGTTCCAATCTCATGGTCCACCACCATGAATCCTCGCAGGTGCCGTCGAACCCACACGAGTGAACTTAGCATTACAACACACAACATTCACGTTCACATTTCACCAACAATGTACACGGCTAGTCAGTCACATTGATCAACACGAACTTCACACATCCAACACATATAGTGTAATATCCATGTTTCACCCGTCATCCTCAACATTACAATCAATATATCTCATGATCAACACACAACCATATACACATTCATGTGTATAATCAAACCAGTAAGATTATCATAACTAACATAATTCCACAATGTTAAACATTCAAGAACAACACAAACCCCACCGAACATTCATGATAATAATTCATAACCAATTCACACGAATTCTGTTTATGAAAGTAAACCAAACATCACAAACCCAACAAGTAATCTCGATTCACAAGATACAAGTCGTATAAGCAAGGTACTTGCCTCGAAAATCAACATGTGAATGCCTCGATGAACGCGGCTCAACCAAAAAGCCTCGAAATCTGCAACCTCTGCAAGAAACAATGATAACAGGATCACTACGAGGATAAAGACCAATAACAATAGAAATCACAACCAACAACCGAAGGGAAACTAGTTGAAACATTTAATCGAACATTTAATGTTCATGGGTCTTCAAGAATGTTGGAATATTTTATTCTATACATTCATTAATAGACTTTTGATGATTAAGTCGCTAAACAAAGCAAAACAACAAAGAAACGAAGCAAAGCAACGAAGGATTCAAAGTCGCAAAATGTAGCCCAAACTGCATGGATAACGCATGCTATATACATTATATAGCGTACGCAATCGAACGAAGATAACGTACGTAACATACGCAGCATAACGTACGTAACGAGGACTTACCTGCAGATCAGAAAACCTACTTGATGAGGATAGCGCATGCTACAACTGATCATTAACGCACGCTATCGAAGGCATTTAACGTACATAACACGATAGTGTTAACGTACGTAAAGGAGCTTGAATATGAAATCAAACAGATGAACATTGGAAAGAATCTAGTCAAAGTCATCATATCAAACGGATAGTTTGACAAAATGAAGGCAACTAATATATTAGTTAACGCACGCTATGAAGCATGGTTAATGTACGCTACACATGGAAGTTAACATACGTAATACGAAGTCATAACATACGTAAAGGAAGAAAAGAAGCTACTGGACTGAAACTAGAAGTCGATAACGTACGCTACATGAAAGCCATAACGTACGTAATGTGCCATAACGCACGCTATGAAGAAAGGATAGCGCACGCTAGCAAGTCAAAAAGAGCTAACGACTTGAAAAGGCTATAAATACCAAACCACTTGGTATCAAACCACACAACAACATTGAGCAAAACATATATACTTGTTATATCAATGTAAACATCCTAGTTGTTGTACTTGAGCTTGAATTGATAGTGATTGAGTGTTATACACAAAATCATACACAAGAGGTAAAAAGAAAGGATACGATTGGATTCGGTGTTATTAGGATCAAGGATCTGGCATTCTTAGAATCGCAATCGATATCTAAGTGAGGTTTATCTAGTACCCATAGAAAACTAGATTGGTTGATTCCTTGTCCAATAGAAAAGGAAAATGGTTTAACTTGGACCGACATAAATACAAGTGATTGAATGGTTTACTCGTACCTAAAGAAGATGAGCTTGTAATGGTTATCCCTCGATCGATAGAAGAGACGTGCAGAGGTTTATCTTTAGCCTATAGAAAAAGATACCGAGAGAGGACGTAGGCACATTTGGACGAACCTCTATAAATCCTTGTGTTGTTTTATTTCCGCACCTTTATTTAAATCGCTTCTGCAATGCGAAAAAATTTCACAACTCTATCTCCAAACGGCGATACCGACCAATAGTGCTCCAATAATTGGTACCGGAGCGGTACCTCCAATAAGTGGCTTAACATCCGAGGAGTCAATCCAAATGGCGTTTCAACTTGCCCCGGTCGAAAGTCTTGCGCTAAACCGACCTATATTCTTCGATGGATTGAACTTTATAACTTGGAAGAAGAAAATGTCTAATTTCATCCGAGCTTATGATATTGAATTATGAAAAGTCATATGTCTTGGTCCCAAAATTCCAATAAACTCGAACGGAACTCTCAAAACTTTTGAAGAGTATGAAGATGCGTATTGGAAAAATGACCACTATAATGGCAAAGCCACAATTATTATATTACACATTAAATCTGGAAGAACACAACCGGATATCTTCGTGTGATAGTTCGAAAGAAATATGGAAAATGCTTGAAGTCACACATGAAGGAACGTCTCAAGTCAAGGAGACGAAGATAAACATGATTCTTCATGATTACGAGCTATTCCAAATGAAAGAAGAAGAATCCATCACAATTATGCTCGACCAATTTTTTGTCATCACAAATGGATTGGCATGTTTTGGAAAACCACTTTCGAGTAGTGAAAAAGTTAAAAAATATACTACGATCACTACCTCGAGAATGGGACGGTACGGTGACATCTATAATGGAATCTAAAGATTTAAACAATCTTGATTTTAGTGCTCTCGTTGGTTCACTTATAAACTACGAGATTGTTCTAAAATCTCGGAATGCCAAACCAAAGCCGAAGGAAAGAACGATAGCCATGAAGGCTAAGGTGTCAAAAAAAGAAGAAATCCGATTGATGAAAGCGATGAAGAATCGGCATATTATGCCAAAACTATTAATAAGATGGGCGAATCAAAGAAAATCGACAACAATTATCGAGTCTGTGGCAAACCAGGCCACTTTGCGAAAATTGCTGAGCTAATTCCAGGAAGGAAGTCTTGATTGCCACGTGGAGTGACGAAGACGAGGACGAAGATTTTACCAATCAAAATCGCTCTCATGGCCCGAAGTTCATTCGAGGATAGCGACGTCGAAAGTCAAGCAAGTACATCCTCTCACGACGAGTTATTTGAAGCATTTGAATTATTGCATACGGATTTTCAAAATGCTTTATCCGAGATCAAATCCCTCCAATCTAAATATAAATCATTGGATTGAAAATTCCAAAATACTTGAAAAGGGAAAATTGTCGAATCCGATCATTCAAAATGCGTTGAAAACGAAAATATTTTAAAGAATGATCTTTTAAAAGTTCAAGATGAACTTAAAATTTTGACGAAGAAATTTTCATGCGGGAATGATAAATTTGAGCAAATATTCTGTGTTCAAAAATAAACCTTTAATAAACAGGGGTTGGGATTCAAACCAAATTTGAAAAACGAATCCATAAATTTAAAAAATACCCCAATGTAAAAAATGTTTGAAAATTGGGCATCGTGTTTCTAATTACAAAAGCCCAAGACGGACGGTTAAAATTAAAAAGATTTGGATTTCAAAAGAAGCCGTTATTCCTAACATCGTCCATATTCCAAAACAAAAACCAACTCTAGGTTGGATCCTCAAAAATTGATTTTTATCAAATTGATATTTTACTCAGGGGGAGTAATATTTTTTGGTGAGATAATATTTTCAGGGGGAGTTATTCCCGTTTCATGCACATTTTATACATTAATTGGTATTTTTATATGTTTATATTTACATTTTTTGGTGATAACAAAAAGGAGGAGAGAAAAGTGATGAATGAGATAAAAAGCGTCATGGAAGAATGATGAGAAAAATAAAATGCAAAAAGGGGAAGAAAAGAAAAAGACGAAGAAGTCGAAAAATATAGATCCCGTGAAAAACAAAAGGGGGAGAGAGAAGTCGAAAAATAAAAAATGACAACGAAGAAGTCGAAAAGGACAGAAAAAGAAAAGTTAGGAGAACTAACGAACCAATAAAAGCCAAAAACTTTGATTCATAGAAATATACATATATTTTATTTTTGCAAATTTTTTCCATTCAAAGAGTGTTGTTTTGTAATCATCAAAAAGGGAAAGATTGTTAGAATATTTTATTCCATACATTCATCAATAGAGTTTTGATGATTAAGTTGCTAAACAAAGCAAAACAACAAAAAAGCGAAGCGAAGCAACGAAGGAGTCGAAGTCGCAAAAAGTAGCCCAAACTGCATGGATAACGCACGCTATATGTTAGGAGTATGCCCTCGAATGCCACTCAAAGGATGTTGAGTGAGGGCATTATACTTAGAATTATGTAAATCATTAATATAAGGCAATGAATGTTTCTTTATTTACTGGTAGTTACTGGCATTCCTAACTCGTAAATATACATATAGAAACTAGTCCGTGTATTTGAGAGCAAAATGTTCCACTCCTTATTGGATAAAGGGGTCGGCACTGGAAAGGTTTATATCTTAAATACTTAAATCGTTCGCAAGTCGATGAAACTTGACTAGGCGTTAAGTTTATGTGAAGACTTGTATGACAGGTTCTTTGACATGGAGAGTGCCTGTCGAACACTAATGGTTAGTGGAAGCACATGTTATCGGTATGCTAATTGGATTAGTATACTCGAACCGACTCACCCTCGATTCGTCACACGTATTTCACTCCGGGACAGTCAATGACGGAATCGAAAGGTTGTGATAGGTATTCGTTAACCTTTGACTTGAGGATTTAGTAGGGATGTGCTTGTGACGTCAAGATTTTCATTAGAGTAGTTCGACCCTATAAACCGGGAGGTGGGGGTCAACCTCGACGTGCATCTTGAAGGGCAAGTAGCAGGTCTTACTAATAAATACCAAGATAGAATTCTTTCTCCTGTTAGTGAGCGGGTTATATGTCCTATGTGGTTATTGGCAAATGAGATCATAAGTCTTTGGCCAAAGCATTGGAGCTAGTTGTATTGGATACAAGAGAGCTCGATGATCTTGATTTGCATTAATTCATACATAGCGTCAAGTACAAATAGGGTTTGACTGACCGTGACACTATATCTTGATCGGGACATTTGAAAGAAGGGTTTATATATATACTGGTATTCACGACAGAATGGTTCTTGAATGATCCCAATCATTCGTTCTCAGTTAGGGTACGGTGTAGGCCGCCAGGCTGGCTAGGTGGTGCTACTACTCTTTGGTTCCTCCCATTGCTGACTGAGACGGCCCTACCGAGTCGCGTAATAGGATTGATGGCGAAATGAATCGAGCTAATTCTCTCATTATCAATATTAGATATTGAATATCTAAATTTGAGACATTAGATGTCTAAATCGATTTAATGGATAAATTGATTTACGACCTAATGAATTTAATATATCACTGGGTGATTAATTTAATTCATGAATATAATTATTTCTTGGAGAAATTAATTATGTTATTTTGTATTTGATATGTTTAATTAATTGGATTAATTAAATGATATAAATACATCGGAACGGAATCGGAATTTATCTGTTTGGACTCACGGGAGTCCGAAACAAACCGAAGTCGTCCAATTCTTTCTAGATGGCCGCCCCTCACCTACCATCTCCTTTGGTCTTGGTCTTGACCATGATGGGTGGAAGACTTAAGATAAGGGAGGGGAAAATATCCCTTGAGATATTATTTTGTGGGTGAAAGTCCTGATTTGAAAATGATATTGTGAAGAATAAAAGGAAGACTCATTTCACTCCTTAAAAAACAATTCCAAACGTAAGGTTGAGAATGAGAGAGAAAAAGAAGAGTTTTCTTTGTTTTCAAAGTGTTCTTCAATTTTCATTTTCATTCTCTTGATTTCTAAGAGAGATATTTTGATAAACATACTTGGAGTATATTCATCAAAACAAAGAGCTTTCATCATTTGATTCTAGCCGTAAATTTAGAGGTTAATCGGGTAATCGTCATTCCGTTTGTTTCTCCGGCGCGTGGCAAGTAGAGGCGTTGTACTTTCGACGTTGGATCATCCAAGAGCTTGGAGCGGATTGAATTCGTAGAGATCAAGCAAAGCTTGGGGAATAGCTCAAGAGAAGGATACCATTTAATCAATGGACTACGAGGTATGTTTTTCGTATCTCTTGTGTTTCGTTTTATATATTCGTATATATGTAGGTCGATCAATCCTCGTAGGGATTCGGATCGAATTAATTTTTGTTTTACCGCTTCTGCAGGGCCTTCATTTTAGGCACCGAATCCCAACAGTAGTATCGGAGTGAGGTCTTGCGATCGTATATATGATATTTAGCATTTGGAATGCTTGATTAAATGATTAGTGATTTGGAATCACGACCGTTTAATTCGTTGTTTTAATTGTTCGTCGAAAATTTACTTTTTCCATGTTTTTTATGTTACTATATTAATCAGTTTTATTTATTAAAACAGAATTATATGGGTAATATTAAAACTAGAAAAATATAATTTTGAAATCGGGACGAAAAAGAGTCGGAAAATCGCTTTGCCGGGGCTCGCCGGTCGCCCAGTCTTTGGACCGTGCCAGGCGGCTTGCTTCTACCTTTGGGCAGATCAGCCCCTCGGCAAAGGACCGGCTGTGATGCAGGACCACGGGCTAGGCCCGGGCGATTTTATTTCGACTCCGTTTTCTGCTTATGTTTCGTTATAATAATTTCCGGTAATTAAATTGGATTTAATTTGACTAAATAAAATACTTGGTGTTTTATTTTGAGGAAATTTATTATTGTGAAATATTTATCGTCCGATTTATACGAACGAATTAAAACTACCATGCTTGTGAATTAATTGGATTAATTCTAATAGATGGTTATTTATTTATATTGGTTGGATGAATATATTTAATGTGTAATCCATTTATTTAGTATTTATTGGATGATGCTTTTGAATGGGATGTGGTTCATGGATCTAGTTTTGAATCATTTGGTTTTATTCGATTGGGTTGTAAAGTCCGTTTTGAGCCTATTTATTTTACTAGAAATATTTGTATATAGGATGCAATTTTCAATGTAAAATTTATATGTAATGACGAAGACCGGAGGAAGATCTGTTTCGAGAAGACGAAGATTTAAGACGAAGACTTGTAATTAGATTACAGAGTTTTTGTTTTCTAGGAACGGTCCATGAACCACATGTTGGTAGAAACTAGGTTGTGAATGGTTGTTTCATATTGTATGAATGCCACAAACGCGCTTAAATGAATTAATGTGCAAAGTGTAACATTAATCGCGAAAATATTAAGTTTATAAGGTTTCAAGGTTTTCCTTCCCTCCATCGAGTTTTCGGGAAATTGAAATCCAAACCGGATGTGCTAGGCTTTCGAGTTATCGGGGTAGTCGTTCGGGGAGGACGGATAAATTACCGGGAGCGCATTGGATGCCTTCGGTTGGAGCAAATTTTATCCCTAGAAACCTGATAGGTTGCCGGATAAGATTCAATTGTGAAACTGATTTGCGTCGATGGTATAAACTTAACTTGTTCACGAACCATAGAAACCGTATAGGTTGAGGGGAGTGAACAAGGGGAAAAAGAAGATCGAATCATCCATTATATGGGTTGGTGTTGGACACCACTTTATGAAAATTAATAGACTAGAAACCTGTTCGGTTGCCCTCTATTAAGATTTATAAAGAACTCAATTACCACTATGAAGTAGAGCGACGATACTTCCGGATTTCATATGGGAGTGTGTTATTCCGATAAAAATAGTGGGAGATGGGTAACAAGAATAGAAAGGACCTTAATTCTTTACTCATATCATAATATAACAAGTCACTAATTAATCTGTTATACTTAATGCAGACATAACTCTCAATATGACAATGAATCCACTCGCAATTCTACTCAAGAAGAACACGATTGGACCTAACTTTGTGGACTGGCTCCGTAATTTGATGATTGTCCTCACTATAGAGGCACTAGGATACGTCTTGGAGACGGACATTCCGGCGCCTCCTGTGCGGACCAGAGGCAATCAGGAAGAGATCGAAAACCACGAAAAGTGGGTTAAGGATGACGTAAAAGTCCGTGCTTACATGATGGCTTCTATATCTAATGAGCTTCAGAGAGCTCATGAGAAAATGACTTCTACTAGGCAGATTCTATCTCACTTAACCGAACTTTATGGTGAGTACAACAGAACTGCTAGATATGAGATATCCAAGCAACTGTTCGGTGCAAGGATGAAGGAAGGTGAGAAGGTTGGGGAACACGTCCTCAAAATGAAATCCATGATCGGGAGATTGGAGGCTCTTGATTTTAAAATGGATACTTCTCTCCAAACCGACCTTATCCTATAGTCTCTCCCTAATTCCTTCTCACATTTGGTTATGAACTTCAACTGCAATGATATTGCATGTAACTTAGCTGGGCTAATGAACAAACTGGTGACTGCTCAGTCTCAGATGAAGACTCCGCGAATGAAGGAGTCTGCTCTTGTGATTTCTTCTGGACCTCGGAGGTCTAAGAATAAAAAGAAAAAGACCAAGAAGCAAACTGGACCACAAGTTAAGGACCTTAAGGTTAAGGGCAAGGCCCCGACGGTTCCGAAGAACAAGAAGAAGAAGGATGCCTGTCTCAAGTGCGGTGAGCTGGACCACTGGGCTAGAGACTGTCCGATTCTTCATGGCACTTCAGGTACAAAACTTTTAGTTTTGGAAACAAATTGTTCTGCTACTGTATTTTCTTCTTCCTGGATACTGAATTCTGGTGCTAATTCTCATATTTGTACCGTGAATCAGGATCTGGAACAAAGTAGGAAGCTTGGAGCTGGAGAAGTTATGATCACAAGTCGGAAGCGGCATAGTGTCGAGGCGACCGACATAGGATCACTTCTTTTAGGTTTAGAATCCCGCTTTGTTTTGACTTTAGAAGATGTACTTGTTTTGCCCAAGGGGCACAAAAACATTGTATCCATTCCGGTCATTGTAACACCCCCGATATATTCAGGAATATTACAGCACCGTAAATCCTTTACATAAGAATTTACAAGGCTGAATAAATGAAAATACAATAACAGATACTAAATTATGAGATCACGTAAATAAAATACGACGGTTCTGGTTCAATACCGAGAATACAAGTATACAAATGAAGAATATTAATACATCACTGAAATCCAAAACATCACAAATTACGATGTACTCGAGTACTTATTAAAATAACCAATATCAGATAATAAATCCTCCCGGAACATCACTCTGCACCCTCGTCGTCATGCAGCTCCAGTGGTTGTTTCCCCGCTCTCCTGGATCCTGAACAAAAATAAATGTTCACCCCCGAAGGGGTTAGCACAATGATGCTAGTACAAGTACGATAATCATACAATAGTGATTTAATCAACAATCATCATAACAAGTTTCTCCAACGAGAAATAACAACAACACATATCACATCATAACAGTCTCAACATACTGATGGTATTCCAACGATCCAACGCACACAGCTATAGATTCCCATGATGATCCCATCGGACTAACGCATGGTGGAACTACCTGTCCAACGATCCAGCGCACACAGCTATAGATTCCCATGATGATTCCCGTCGGATCAACGCATGGTGGACAATTAATCACAATATTACTGACATAATATAAACAATTCTAACTAAAGTACTTGACTCGATTCGATGACAAGAATAAAGCTTCCACGAATATCAAAACTCTCGAAGGTCATCCCCTTCGATCAATCACGTTGCTAAGCTCGAACCTTAACAAAAGAAATAATATAGAATTCATCTCAAGTCGAACGAACATCTAACAATCCAAATTACGGTCGGAAGTTCATAAAACGTAATCTGCCTGGCTTGCTTAATGCACACTACGTATCCTATGTAGCATACGTTAGGGCTACTTGTTAGCGCACGTAAACAACAAAGTCTAGCGTACGCTATATAAGTATCAGCAGTCCCACTCTGATCAGCCGACTGACTTCTCTGATGATTTTAACGTACATTACGTACCAAACATTGCGTACATTAACTAAGCCCGATAGCGTATGTTAATCTACATAGCTTAGCGTATGCTAAGCGTGCATGGCAGTTTCACTTCTGGACAGATGACTGTTCTAACGGTGATGAAACTTACGAACTCCTCAGTGATTTACGTACGTTACTTGTCTACATATCATAAACTTATGAATAATCTTACGGATTCAATCATCTTTGAATTCAAGGAAATGAATATCATCACAACTCTTATATTAAATCTCGATTATCATTCTCATTTGAAGTTCAATGATCTCAGGTTGATGCACGAGATTCCATTACCATTATCACATTCAGACTTCATCTTAAACGTGAACTAACGATCCCAATGAAAAGATACAACCTAAGATGATTCTTTCTTAAGTCCTTATAACAAAAGTGATATCAACTCCAAGTTTACGATCAATATGGCAACGTTAATCATACTGATAATCAACCTCAGAATATTCCTCTCATCATTTGACGTACTAGTATTCCAACTACGATGTTTTCAACGACGATATCATAAGCATAATCATTCCGACTTCTAAACATGATGTTCGTTTGAATAATTCATCAATGGAAGTCAATATCTTGGTAGTATGAGCATATTATTCTCAAGAACACGAATCTAAGGCTGGATAGAATTAACATACCTTAAGATGAAGAAAACACTGAGTCAAAAAGGTAGAATCCAACTCCGGTTGTTTGAATGTCAATCCAAGGTGCTTCTCCACTTCAACGATCAATCACAAGTAACATCCAATCTCCAATGATCAAGTAGAGGTGGTCTATGTGTGTTTAAGGAAGATATAAGGCTCTCTGGTCTCTCAAGAACGAAGGACAAGTGAAGAGAATGTAAACCAAGTAAAATGGGGTGTTATCCCTTTATAACATTTCTGTTCGTATGTTATTAAGCACACGCTATCACAGTATCCTTAGCGCACGCTAACAAGCTTTGACTCCAAATCTGTCCAGGTTCGCCCGCGGGAATCTTATCCGGACCCATGTCCGGATGGCGCATGTTCTAGCTGCCTACCTCAATAATTAACTGCCTAACGCACGTAATTCTTCATTCATAGCGTGTGCTAGTTTTAGCCGATAACACACGTTAAGCTACATTCTTAGCGTCCGTTATCATGAGTTTGTATGAGAAAATTTGTATGATGCTATACTCATGTACAAAGATACAAATGTGGGAAATATCATACTCCAATTATCGATATCATGATTCCGAATACATGGCTCAAATACAAATGAAATACTCAATAATAAATCCGGATATTACACTCTCCTACTAAAAAGGAGTTTCGTCCCGAAACTCAAGACGAAAATAACTCTGGATATCTGGACTTCATGCTATCTTCCGTTTCCCAAGTGGCTTCTTCCACTCCGTAGCGTGACCACTGAACTTTGACCAAAGCGATTGGTTTGTTCCTCAACTGCTTAACTCGACTCTCGAGTATCCTGGCCGGTCTTTCTTCAAATGTTCCATCCTGAGCGACTTCGATCTCGCCGAAATCAATGACATGACTAGGATCCGGTATATATCTTCGTAACTGGGATACGTGGAACATGTTATGAACATGGCTCAATGATGGTGGTAATGCTAATCTGTATTCCAACTCTCCAACTCTCTCAAGAATCTCGAATGGTCCGATATATCTCGGACTCAACTTTTCTTTTCTCCCAAAATGAAAGATTCCCCGAGTAGGAAAAACTTTTAAAAGTACGTGATCTCCAATATTGAACTCTAACGGACGATGACGTACATCTGCATAAGATTTCTGTCGACTCTGGGCGGTCAACAGCCTTTCACGAATCAAGGCTATCTTTTCTCGTGTCTGAACAATCAATTCTGGTTCCATTCTGATCAAGTCTGATGAATCGTCCCAATACAGGGGCGATCTGCATCTTCTCCCGTATAAGGCCTCAAACGGTGCCATCTTAATGGAAGCATGCTATCTATTGTTGTATGTGAATTCAATCAACGGCAGATGAATTTCCCAATCATTTGACCAATCTAAGGCACAGGCCCTCAGCATGTCTTCCACCGTTTGAATAGTCCTCTCGGATTGTCCGTCTGTCTGTGGGTGATAAGCTGTGCTGAAGTTCAATTCGGTCCCCAAGGCCTTATGAACTACTTTCCAAAAATGCGATACAAAGCGACCGTCTCGGTCAGAAATAATAGTCTTCGGCGTACCATGCAATCAAACTATCTCCGAAATAAATACTCGTACCAACCTCTCTGGTCCCCACGTGTCCTTAATGCCTAGAAAATGAGCCAATTTGGTTAAACGATCAACTTTCACCCAAATCATGTTCATTCCTGTGTTGGTTCTCGGCATACTAGTGATAAAGTCCATCGATATGTCCTCCCACTTGTATTCAGGAATCGGGAGCGGCCTCAGCATTCTGGCAGGTCGTTGATGCTCGATCTTAACCTACTGACAAGTCAAGCATTTCGAAACATAATCCGCTACATCTTTCTTCATGTTGCCCCACCAGAAGTTATGCTTCAAGTCCTTATACATCTTACTGATGCCCGGGTGGATAGAATAGGGCGAGCTGTGAGCTTCCTTCATAATCGTCTATTTCTAAACATCGACATCGGGAATGCAAAGTTGGTTCTGAAATCTCAAAACTCCATCATCATGAATTACGAATCCGGGGGCCTTTCCCTAGATCACTTCATCACGTAACCGAATCATCAGAGGATCATCTACTTGCTTAGATTTGATTTCTTCGGTTAACGATGAAGTTATTTCCATTACGCACAGTTGTCCTTGGACTCTTTGTAACCATACTTCAATTCCTTCTCGAATCATCTCTCGTTGAATGCTAAGCCAGGAGGCCAGAGTCTCCAGCATCTGAATAGAAACAGGCTTGCGGCTAAGTGCATCGGCCACCACATGTGCTTTGCCTGGATGATAAAGAATCTCCAAGTCATAGTCCTTAATAAGTTCCAGCTATCTCCTTTGCCGCATGTTCAACTCTTTCTGACTAAAAATGTATTTAAGACTCTTGTGATCTGTAAAGATCTGACAATGAGCCCCGTAAAGGTAATGTCTCCAGATTTTCAAAGCAAAAATTACTGCTGCCAGCTCCAAATCATGCGTTGGGTAATTCACTTCATAAGGCTTCAGCTGTCGTGACGCATAAGCGATCACCTTATCGTTTTGCATCAGTACGCATCCGAGTCTTTGGTTTGAAGCATCACTGTAAACTATAAATCCTCCAGTTCCCTGTGGAAGTGTTAAAATCGGTGCAGTCGTCAATCTCCTCTTCAATTCATCAAAGCTTTTCTGACACAACTCGTTCCACTCAAACTTTTGAGTTTTCTGCAGTAGTCGAGTAAGTGGGCGGGAAATTTTGGAAAACCCTTCCACGAATCGACGATAATACCCAGCAAGTCCTAAGAAACTCTAGACTTCATTCATTTTGTTTGGAGGCTTCCAATCCATAACCGCTTCGATCTTCTGAGGATCTACTCGGACTCCTTCAACTGATACCACATGGCCGAGGAACATCACTTTCTTTAGCCAGAATTCACACTTAGAAAGTTTGGCATACAATTGTTCATTTCTCAACAGGTCTAACACAATCCGTAAATGGTGTGCATGCTCTTCTGGCTCTTAGAATACACCAAAATGTCATCAATGAACACAACCACAAATTTATCCAAATACTCGATGAACACTCGGTTCATCAATTGCATGAATATCGCATGTGCGTTAGTGAGACCAAACGGCATCACTACAAACTCATAGTGTCCGTAGCGAGTTCTGAATGCTGATTTCGGAACATCAGATTCCTTAATCCTCAGCTGATGATATCCTGATTTCATATTGATTTTTGAAAACACTTTTGCTCCTTGTAACTGGTCAAACAAATCATCAATCCGTGACAACGGATACTTGTTCTTAATCATCATCTTGTTCAGCTCTCGATAGTCAATACACAGTCGAAGCGATCCATCCTTCTTCCGGACATAGAACTGGTGCTCCCTAGGGAGAAACGCTTGGCTGGATATAGCCTTTGTCCAGTAACTCCTCCAGTTGCTTTTTCAGTTCGTACATCTCTGTAGGTGTCATACAATACGGCGCCTTAGAAATTAGTGTAGCTCCGAGTTCCAGCTCGATGGTGAATTCTACATCCCGTCGTGGAGGTAGTCCAGGTAACTCGTCAGGAAATATATCTGGAAATTCGTTCACAATAGGAATGGATGAAAGTTCCACAATTTCGTCTTCTTTCTTCATTGCATAGCACCAGTATATGGTACAGCCCTGTTTCAACAATTTGACAGCTTTCATCGCCTTGATCATCTTCCCTGAGCTTCCTGGTTTCCATCCTTCAAACAGTATTTCGGAACCATCGTCAGTGATCAGCGAGATATTCCTCTTTCGGTAGTTTACAATGGCTCCATATCGATTAAGCCAATCATCTCCGAGTATCAGGTCGTCTCCTCGCATTTCTATCACAATCAGATTTGAGAGCCACTCTCTGCCTCCAAATGATACAGGGAAATCTCTAGTTTCTAAGTTTCCAACAATCCTCTCTTCACTCGGTAAACCCATAACCTAAGGTTCACAATTATGAAAACCAGAAATATTCAAACAATTTACTCAAGATAGGGATATAAATGAATGCGTAGCTCCTGTATCGAATAAAACGCTAACTGGCTGGGAAAGGATCTGAACAGTACCTGATGCGACAGCAACATCCTGATCGTTTGTTCTCCTCATCTCGTATAGACGTGGGGGAGCAGATCCCGCACTCGATGTACCCTTTCGGTCCCACTGTCCTCTGCCTCGTCCGCGGCCAAAATTCTGAGGCATCTGAACACTTTGTTGCGTTTGTTGGATACTGGCTTCTCTCTGAGTTGGCTGTGATGTACGGGTCCCATTGAACTAGGTGGCATCCTAGCAAAACGTCGCACGGTGCCCTTCCTGTCCGCAATCAAAACATGTAACTGGAGTACGCAAACAATCACGCCAAAGGTGGCCTGGGCGACCACAGTTAAAGCACTTCCTAGATGTATCCGTCGTGGCTGGCACTACTCCGAAATTCTTTCCATTCTTGGATGGGTGCGGAGGCTTCTTGAAAGAGTGAAAGGATGACTTGGCCTTGTGGGGCCCACTGCTCTTGTGCTCTGTGAAACTACCAGAAACTTTCTGCTTCTTGGATTCTACAAACTTTTCCATCGCTGCTTATTTGATTTCATACGCCAACGCCTTATCCTGGTATTGACGGAGAGTGGTACATTCAAAACCGGACATGTACCTCTGGATTTCTGGTTTCATCCTCATATCAAAATGGATCATCATTTCTGCATCTGTTCTGACTAGATGTCGAACAAATGCCAGCTGCTGGTTAAACGTCTTAATTGTCTCGGATACGGGTTCGTCTGACGGCAGTGCGGAGAAAAATTCCCGAATTTTGGCTTCCCTCACAGGACAAGGGCAGTACTAAGCTTCCATCATCAATTTAAATTCTGTCCAGTCAGCATCATGATCTACCGGCCGGATGGCTTCCCACCACTCGGATGCTTCCCCTATCAGAAAGTACTGAGCAATAGAGGCTCTCCGGTCGTCTGGGTAATTAATTCCGGCAAAAATTTTCTCCAGTTCCTTCAACCAATGGTCCCATGTGGGAGTCTCAGAAAAGCCGTCGAATTTAGGTGGTTGCATCTTTGCCACCTCTTGCAGCCATCGGTCGCCTCGATTCCCCATGTCTGGGATCCCTTGTGGTCCATCTCCTTGTTGTAATCCTACTGCCACCTGCATTCGGTCTACAACCTGGGCGAACTGAGTCATTTGGTTCACCACCTGACGAAGGATTTCGGGCACAGCAGGTTCCGGTTCATTATTAATAGATCTCTGTGGCTCGTCTGAGCTGTGGCTGGCCTGATTAGAAGGCGAAGCTTCTCTTTCGGCATTTCTTCGTCCGCGTCCGCGACCATGACCATGTCCACGTCCACCTCTCAACATACTGTAAGCATAAATACTCAATATACATAAAACAATATCGCTCTAATGTTCGAGTATAAAGAGATACAACATGTAAAGAACGAGATAGAGTTTAGGAACTTACAACCACCGCTCGAATGAAGACGTAGGCAGTACATTGATGTTATTCGCGGCCGGTTACCTCAAAAGACATATATGACCCCTATTTTAACCCAATGGCCAAGATATCCATAATCTTAGCTCTGATACCATATTCTGTAACACCCCCTATATATTCAGGAATATTACAGCGCCGTAAATCCTTTACATAAGAATTTACAAGGCTGAATAAATGAAAAGACAATAACAGATACTAAATTATGAAATCACGGAAATAAAATACGACCGTTCTGGTTCAATACCGAGAATACAAGTATCCAAATGAAGAATATTAATACATCACTGAAATCCAAAAATCACAAATTACTACGTACTCGAGTACTTATTAAAATTGTAATATCCGCAATTTTCGATTTTCGGTAAATTTCTTTTTCGGCCGGAGTCCGTTTTGACGACTCGCTCATGACCGTTTCGTCATTTCGAGAATGATTAATTCTGCACTTTTTGTCATCCGAGTTCGTTTCGGTATCGTTTTGTTGAGTTCCGAGCTTTTTAGCGACTTTTCCGCACTTGAGTTCGATTCTTGCGAATCTCGTCCAAGCTGTTGTTTGAGTTTCTCGTAAGTTCATTTAATGTTATTATTCATGTTGCGAGCTTTGGTTTGGTGTTTCGATCGCGTATCGTGATTTTCGGACGTTTTGGGCCATTTTCGTAATTTCCCAAAGTTTTGGGTAATTACTTAGTTGTCGAATTCGAGCCTTCGGGTGGTCGGAGTTGTGTGTTCTCTTAGCTCTTAGATTCGTCTTTACGAGTGCCGTAACCGTATCATCGATTCGTATTCGAGTTCGGGTTTGGGGTCGTTCGGGCCGTCGGAGTTGGCCGGCCGAGTCATGGCCGGCAATCTGGCCCCGGGCCGGCCTTGCGAGTCACGGCCGGTAGTGCTCGGCGACCTCGGCCGAGTTACGGCCGGTAGTGCTCGGCGACTTCGGCCGAGCAGTGTCTGCGTGGTCCGCGGCACATCTTGCGGCAGGCCGCGGCACACTCGTGCATTTTTTCGCCAACCGATCAGACTGGTGCCGCGGCTGCGTCGGCCGGGCGCGGCACCGCCACCACTGGGAGCCATTTTTGGCCCTGTGCCGCGGCACACTCCCGCTGGGCCGCGGCACACTGTGCAGCCTATTTATGGTCCTGCACACGGGTTTTTGGCCATTTTTCTCCTTCTTCTCCTTCTCTTCCGTGGCGGAGGGTAATCTTACCATGGAGCCATGTTGTTTAACAACAAATCCATGAAGTTCTTGAGTTCATATCATCAATAAATCATCCGTTATCATCATTTGATCCAGCGAATCAAGGTAATCTTCCTTAGAACCCTAATTTCGTGAATTTGGGGGTTTTTGCATTTTTGTCCGATTCGTTCCGTGTTGTTGATTAATTCATGATGGGTATGATTAATCTCGGTAGTATTATTGTGTTTAACATCATTTAATCCATTGTTCTTCATCGAATCGAACTATATTTCTTGATTTCCTTCGAATCGACTTTTTGGGGGATTTGTCCTCGATCTCGTTTTTCATCTATTTTTGATGGATCGATTATGGTTAAATGATGTTTTTAAACATATTCTATGGATTGTATATCCATATTTCGACTTGGAATCCCATTTTCGGGTTTTGACGGAACGAATCGTGTTCTTGGACGTTTTGGGGGAAACGCTTGAACTTTCGTCATTTGTCCTTTGAATTCAGCGACTTTGGGTCGTACTTTGGAATTCATTTTCATTTTTATTGTTTTCGTTCGTAGTTCTTTGTTGCGGATTGTCGTTCGGTGGAGTCGGCGAGTTCGTAGTCGGTTCGTGCCAACCTACTTCGGCCGATTCTCCGCATTGTGGTTTTTCGAGGCAAGTATCTTGCCCATACATTACGTGTTTTGTGGATATTATGGTTGTTAATCGTCGATATGTGCTAAATAAATATTAATAACCATTTTTCAAAAGAATCGGTATATTTACCATCATGGTTTTTGTAAAGGTGACCCGTGTGTGTCGGGAATTAATGTGCTTAGTTGAATATGTGTGCTAGTGTCGAGTATAGAATCACCTTACTTTCTTGTGATGTCATTGCGTATGATTATGTCGTTGGTAAATGTTAAGTGTAATTCTTTTATCAAATTATGCGCTTGGAGTCCCGTGGCTATGGATGAATATGTGAGTTTTTGGTGATATTGGTTGTGTCGTTCGGTGCTGTTGAAATCTTGTGCTCCCTTTTGAATTGATATAGTTCTGGGTCGTGAGTACGTGTTGGATAATTTGGCCATACTAGAAAGGTACCTCGACTATATATATTTTGTGTGTTTGACCTTTGAGAGTCGTGGTTTTGTAATCTGTGAGTTGTTACTCTTCCACCTGGGGATGGCATGTGGCCTCTGGGGGCCGATACTAATGGGTACGGCCACGGAAGTGGACTTGGGTGCGTGTGTTGATGTTCTTCCACCTGGGGACGGTTCGACGGGACCTCTGGGTACCGATACTAATGGGTACGGCCGTGGAACTGGTTTCCCACCTGGGGACGGTCCGACAAGGCCTCTGGGGGCCGATACTAATGGGTACGGCCACGGGTTACCAAGTGTGGTTTCTGTGATATTGATGTTGATGTTTTGATGATTAATTGTGATATTGTCCGGAGTATCACAATGCTTTACGCTCGGGGTCGAGAGACATTATATATATCGAGTCTTGGTGCTTGGCTAGAATGGCATAAGAATAATGTGTTATGTGTAATGTGCCCTTGTAAGTGAATTGAAGTGGATGACCGGGTCGTGGACCCTGTGTTTTGTGATCGGAATGGTTGGGTCGTGGACCCCGTGTTTTGTTGAACGGATTTGTATTTTGGAAAATGAACTTTGGGGCTGTGACCCTAAATGGCTTTCGAGGAGTTAAGAACTTTTCAATTTCTGATGTTTTCAAAACTCCCGAGATTTGGAAATATTTTCAAAATGCTTACTTGCTTCGTTTCTGCTTTCAAGACTTGAACTATTTTTAACTATATATATCTCGGGAAGTCTTTCGTTATATTCTCGGAATGTGTTGTGTATGGCTCGTATTTGCACTTTATACTTGCACTAGCGAAACAGTGGAGTTTTGCTAACCCCCGAGTAATCGGGGGGTGGATATCTGTATTGTGTCCAGGTACATGTAGGTTTTCGGGAGCAAGACACAGGATCGGTGCGAGGGATGATGAAAGACGAATGATACTAATCATACGAAGGCCATTTTTGACTTCAGTTAGTCGGAGTCCATTGTATTGTCTTTTCCGCTGTCTTATTGTTCGTCGTTGCAAGTATTTTACCCTTGCATGTGTATGAGTCTGGATGAGTTTATGTATTTTGATTTGTAAGTCAGTGACGGAAGACCAAATCGGTCTATTGGTTCGTTATTTTGATTCGTCGGTATGTAATGTAATGTGTTGTTTTGATGTCTAGCCTGGTGGATCCTCACGGAGAGGGTCTGCGGCGTGTAATATTCCCGGTTCGATATGGGGGTGTTACATTTATGGTATCGGAGCTTAGGTTGCGGAAACCTAGGCTGTCGGGTCCAGTCGTGTATTGTTGGGTCTTGTCTTGTCAGATTGAGTCTGACTGATGTCGTGTCGCGACGCGTCGTTTGGAATGTCGGTCGTGATTAGTATCAGGGTGCAGCCATCATCTTCGTGCGATGTTTGGATGTAAGTCTCCCTACTACGGGTTGTACCACGAGCTATACGAGCCTGTGTGATTCTGTGTTATGTAGTTAGTATTTGAAGGTGCATCGTGAGTAAGTGACATATATTTGTTGATTCCCGTCTTGCGCTAAAATGTAGAATGATATTGCTGAATGTATCTTTGTATAAATCGTTTTCTTGCAAGAGTATAAACCTTGGAATTTTAAGTTTTCGAATCCTTTCGGGGAGTCACGTAAAATTTTTAAAATGTCCTCCAAGGGAGGAAAAAGTTGATTTTCGTATGTTGACCTCAAGAGGTAAGTTCAAAAGTCGAATTATTGATAATTCTTTTCCACTGTGTACTATAAGTTTTCAAAACACGAGTTTTGAACTCAAATGAGTTCTACAAAATATACTCAAGACGTGACCCTTGCTTTTAACTTTTCGGTTTTGAATGACAATTGCCTTTTGATGGTTGCTCATGATGTGTTGTAATTATGTGAATCGATGGCTTTGAGATTCGAATATTGTTGTTGTTTATTTGTGACCTTCGATTCCAGTAATGTCGTATATATGTTCGCAATCATGTTGCTAAAATAGAACCGTTAGCGCACGCTAAGTGTAAGGCTAGCGCGCGCTAATGCAGCATGGGTAGCGCACGCTAAATATGTGTTGTAGCGCGCATTAGTCAGTCTGGACAGAGGCTAGGGAACTACATTTCTTTTAGCCGTCACGCCTAACCTTAGCAGTCAATCACCCGGGACTGTATTCTATGTGTGTTGTCAAGTAATGACAACTGTTTGGTATGAATGTGCGTTATGATTTTTTTTCGTTGCACTAAGTGATAATTGATTGAGTTCGGCAAATTGATAAATTATGTCTGCAGCGAGTGTGTTCGAACACGCTTTTCTAAAACTTTCATAAGTTTGTGCAAGTGCGATTATCCGGCGGCTTCGTATGAACTTTGGAAATTGTTTGAAATTTGCGAGCCGGCCTAGGATTCTCAAATAAAACCTCGACGGTATTTGAAAGAGTTGTTTTAAAGTACCTTGAACATTTTGTAAAATATTACCGTCGTTGATGTTTGTGAAGTGTTGGAAGAATTTTCGAAAATGATTTTAACGTATTGTTGCATTTTCAAATAATTCGAGTGAATGATTTTCAAAAATCTTTCACACCATAAAAATATTTTATTTCAAAAACCAATGCGATTTTTATTTTCAAAAATATATAGTGAAAGATGAGAAATCTCACTCGATGTAAAGTTCAAACTCGGATTCGGAAATGTTAGAGTATGTAAGAATGATTTGATGATCTTGCATGGTTAACTTGTTAGTTGTTAACGACGATGATGATACGTAGAGGCATGATGACTTCAAATGATTTCAAATGAGACGGTTAAAGTATGTTGTTTATAAGTTTTGATGAAACAAACCGAGGTACCAAAAGTACTTTTAAAGTTTATTTTAAATAGCATACTAATCCAAGGATTTTCAAAAGATTTCCTTTAAAAGGATATCTCGTGGATTTTCTTTTCGAGTTGTTATTGGTTACCTTATGTGATATGTCGTGCTGAGTTGGTACTTTAGTATAATGTTTTGCGAAGTTGTGCAATCGTATTGAGTGGGGATCCGCTTAGTATGCCGTTGGGCAGAGGACACAGTCGTGACCACGATACTAATGGCCATGAAGATCGGATGTGGACCAAGAGGGTATACTCGGGAAGGTTGCTATTCCATCACTTCGTTCTCGTTGTTTAGGTTTCGGGACGAAACCTCTTTTAAAGGTGATATGATGTAATACCCACATTTTTCTTTCTTTCTCTTCTGTTTCGTCCAACCGTATCAACTCGACTGTGTTCGTTGATGCTTCTGACCTGGTGTTGTTTCTCACCTTTGTCATTCGAGCGAGTTCTGATATTGTCCCAAATTGATCTATATATCGTTGTGACCTTTCCATGTTCGGAAAATTAGCCTCGTTTTCGATCTTCCAACCTTTGGGCGGTGGAATTCCGTATTTGTTCAGCGATTGGCTCGCGTTTTGATTGATGTACCGTTGGGTTGGTCAATCGTATTGATTTTCGTCCGTTGTGTTTTGTGATTGTTCGGATAATTGACTTGATTGTATTATCCATTTGATGACGCTCGTCACTTGTTGGTTTTATTATATCCCTAACGGCGGCGTTGTGTTGGTCGTCGTGGAGCGTGTTTTCACGCCGCATATTCCTTTGCGTTGCTTGTAACGTTTCGCCGATGGGCGTAAGTTACGCGTTTCCTTGCGTATATCGTTGATTTTTCCTGGCGGGATATTGTTTCTCCCTACTTGTTTTAAGTTTCGGGACGAAACTTCTTTTAAGGAGGGTAGAATGTAATATCCGCAATTTTCGATTTTCGGTAAATTTATTTTTCGGCCGGAGTCCGTTTTGACGACTCGCTCATGACCGTTTCGTCATTTCGAGAATGATTAATTCTGCACTTTTTGTCATCCGAGTTCGTTTCGATATCGTTTTGTTGAGTTCCGAGCTTTTTAGCGACTTTTCCGCACTTGAGTTCGATTCTTGCGAATCTCATCCGAAACTGTTGTTTCGAGTTTCTCGTAAGTTCATTTAATGTTATTATTCATGTTGCGAGCTTTGGTTTGGTGTTTCGATCGCGTATCGTGATTTTCGGACGTTTTGGGCCATTTTCGTAATTTCCCAAAGTTTTGGGTAATTACTTCCGTTGTCGAATTCCGATCCTTCGGGTGGTCGGAATTGTGTGTTCTCTTAGCTCGTAGATTCGTCTTTACGAGTACGTCGTAACTGTATCATCGATTCGCATTCAGGTTCGGGTTTCGGGGTCGTTCGGGCCGTCGGAGTTGGCCCCGGCCGAGTCATGGCCGGCAATGCAGGCCCGAGCCGCCGAGTCACGGCCGGTAGTGCTCGGCAGCCTCTGGCCGAGTTACGGTCGGTAGTGCTCGACAGCTTCTGGCCGAGCAGGCTGTACCGTGGGTCGCGGCACATGCCGGCAGGGCCGCGGCACACTCGTGCATTTTTTCGGCCAAACCGACTGTACCGGGTGCCGCGGCCCACGTCGGACGGGCCGCGGCACCGCCGACCACCGGAGCCATTTTTGGCCCCTGCCGCGGCACACTTCATTGGGCCGCGGCACACTGTGCAGCCTATTTATGGTCCTGCACACGGGTTTTTGGCCATTTTTCTCCTTCTTCTCCTTCTCTTCCGCGGCTGAGGGTAATCTTACCATGGAGCCATGTTGTTCAACAACAAATCCATGAAGTTCTTGAGTTCATATCATCAATCAATCATCCGTTATCATCCTATGATCCAGCGAATCAAGGTAATCTTCCTTAGAACCCTAATTTCGTGAATTTGGGGGGTTTTGCATTTTTGTCCGATTCGTTCCGTATTGTTGATTAATTCATGATGGGAATGATTAATATCGGTAGTATTATTGTGTTTAACATCATTTAATCCATTGTTCTTCGTCGAATCGAAGTATATTTCTTGATTTCCTTCGAATCGACTTTTTGGGGGATTTGTCCTCGATCTCGTTTTTCATCCATTTTTGATGGATCGATTATGGTTAAATGACGTTGTGAAACATATTCTATAGATTGTATATCCATATTTCGACTTGGAATCCCATTTTCGGGTTTTGACGGAACGAATCGTGTTCTTGGCCGTTTTGGGGGAAACGCTTGAACTTTCGTCATTTGTCCTTTGAATTCAGAGACTTTGGGTCGTACTTTGGAATTCATTTTCGTTGTTATTGTTTTCGTTCGTAGTTCTTTGTTGCGGATTGTCGTTCGGTGGAGTCGGCGAGTTCGTAGTCGGTTCATGCCAACCTACTTCGGCCGATTCTCCGCGTTGTGGTTTTTCGAGGCAAGTATCTTGCCCATACATTACGTGTTTTGTGGATATTATGGTTGTTAATCGTCGATATGTGCTAAATAAATATTAATAACCATTTTTCAAAAGAATCGGTATATTTACCATCATGGTTTTTGTAAAGGTGACCCGTGTGTGTCGGGAATTAATGTGCTTAGTTGAATATGTGTGCTAGTGTCGAGTATAGAATCACCTTACTTTCTTGTGATGTCATTGCGTATGATTATGTCGTTGGTAAATGTTAAGTGTAATTCTTTTGTCAAATTATGTGCTTGGAGTCCCGTGGCTATGGATAAATATGTGAGTTTTTGGTGATATTGGTTGTGTCGTTCGGTGCTGTTGAAATCTTGTGCTCCCTTTTGAATTGATATAGTTCTGGGTCGTGAGTACGTGTTGGATAATTTGGCCATTCTAGCAAGGTACCTCGACTATATATATTTTGTGTGTTTGACCTTTGAGAGTCGTGGTTTTGTAATCTGTGAGTTGTTACTCTTCCACCTGGGGATGGCATGTGGCCTATGGGGGCCGATACTAATGGGTACGGCCACGGAAGTGGACTTGGGTGCGTGTGTTGATGTTCTTCCACCTGGGTACGGTTCGACGGGACCTCTGGGGACCGATACTAATGGGTACGGCCGTGGAAGTGGTTTCCCACCTGGGGACGGTCCGACGGGGCCTCTGGGGGCCGATACTAATGGGTACGGCCACGGGTTACCAAGTGTGGTTTCTGTGATATTGATGTTGATGTTTTGATGATTAATTGTGATATTGTCCGGAGTATCACAATGCTTTACGCTCGGGGTTTAGAGACATTATATATATCGAGTCTTGGTGCTTGGCTAGAATGGCATAAGAATAATGTGTTATGTGTAATGTGCCCTTGTAAGTGAATTGAAGTGGATGACCGGGTCGTGGACCCTGTGTTTTGTGACCGGAATGGTTGGGTCGTGGAGCCCGTGTTTTGTTAAACGGATTTGTATTTTGGAAAATGAACTTTGGGGCTGTGACCCTAAATGGCTTTCGAGGAGTTAAGAACTTTTCAATTTCTGATGTTTTCAAAACTCCCGAGATTTGGAAATATTTTCAAAATGCTTACTTGCTTCGTTTCTACTTTCAAGACTTGAACTATTTTTAACTATATATATCTCGGGAAGTCTTTCTTTATATTCTCGGAATGTGTTGTGTATGGCTCGTATTTGCACTTTATACTTGCACTAGCAAAACAGTGGAGTTTTGCTAACCCCCGAGTAATCGGGGGGTGGATATCTGTATTGTGTCCAGGTACATGCAGGTTTTCGGGAGCAAGACACAGGATCGGTGCGAGGGATGATGAAAGACGAATGATACTAATCACACGAAGGCCAGTTTTGACTTCAGTTAGTCGGAGTCCATTGTATTGTCTTTTCCGCTGTGTTATTATTCGTCGTTGCAAGTATTTTACCCTTGCATGTGTATGAGTCTGGATTAGTTTATGTATTTTGATTTGTAAGTCAGTGACGGAAGACCAAATCGGTCTAGTGGTTCGTTATTTTGATTCGTCGGTATGTAATGTAATGTGTTGTTTTGATGTCTAGCCTGGTGGATCCTCACGGAGAGGGTCTGCGGCGTGTAATATTCCCGGTTCCATCTGGGGGTGTTACAAAAATAACCAATAACAAACAATAAACCCGGCCGGAACATCACTCTGCACCCTCGTCGTCATGCAGCTCCAGTGGTTGTTTCCCCGCTCTCATGGATCCTGAACAAAAACAAATGTTCACCCCCGAAGGGGTTAGCACAACGAAGCTAGTACAAGTACGATAATCATACAAAAGTGATGTAATCAACAATCATCATAACAAGTTTCTCCAACGAGAAATAACAACACCACATATCACATCATAAAAGTCTCAACATACTGATGGTATTACAACGATCCATCGCACACATCTATAGATTCCCATGATGATCTCGTCGGACTAACGCATGGTGGTACTACCTGTCCAACGATCCAACGCACACAGCTATAGATTCTCATGATGATTCTCGTCGGATCAACGCATGGTGGAAAATTAATCAAAATATTACTGACATAATATAAACAATTCTAACTAAAGTACTTGCTTCGATTCGATGACAAGAATAAAACTTCCACGAATATCAAAACACTCGAAGGTCGTCCCCTTCGATCAATCACGTTACTAAGCTCGAACCTTAACAAAAGAAATAATATAGAATTCATCTCAAGTCGAACGAACATCTAACAATCCATATAACGGTCGGAAGTACATAAAACGTAATATGCCTGGCTTGCTTAACGCGCGCTACGTATCCTATGTAGAGTACGTTAGGGCTACTCGTTAGCGTACGTAAACAACAAAGTCTAGCGTACGGTATATAAGTATCGGCAGTCCCTCTCTGATCAGCCGACTGACTTCTCTGATGATTTTAACGTACGTTACGTACCAAACATTCCGTACGTTAACTAAGCCCGATAGCGTACGTTAATCTACATAGATTAGCGTACGCTAAGCATGCATGGCAGTTTCACTTCTGGACAGATGACTATTCTAACGATGATGAAACTTATGAACTTCTCAGTGATTTACATACGTTACTTGTCTACATATCATAAACTTATGAATAATCTTACGGATTCAATCATCTTTGAATTCAAGGAAATGAATATCATCACAACTCTTTTATTAAATCTCGATTATCATTCTCATTTGAAGTTCGGTGATCTCAGGTTGATGCACTAGATTCCATTACCATTATCACATTCAGACTTCATCTTAAAGGTGAACTAACGATCCCAATGAAAAGATACAACCTAAGATGATTCTTTCTTAAGTCCTTATAACAAAAGTGATATCACCTCCAAGTTTACGATCAATATGGCAACGTTAATCATATGTATAATCAACCTCAGAATATTCCTCTCATGATTTGACGTACTAGTATTCCAACTACGATGTTTTCAACGACGATATCATAAGCATAATCATTCCGACTTCTAAACATGATGTTCGTTTGAATAATTCATCAATGGAACTCAATATCTTGGTAGCATGATCATCATATTCTAAAAAACACGAATCTAAGGTTAGATAGAATTAACATACCTTAAGATGAAGAAAACACCGAGTCAAAAAGGTAGAATCCAACTCCGGTTGTTTGAATGTCAATCCAAGGTGCTTCTCCACTTCAACGATCAATCACAAGTTACATCCAATCTCCAATGATCAAGTAGAGGTGGTCTATGTGTGTTTAAGGAAGATATGAGGCTCTATGGTCTCTCAAGAACGAAGGACAAGTGAAGAGAATGTAAACCAAGTAAAATGGGGTGCTGTCCCTTTATAACATTTCTGTTCGTATGTTATTTAGCGCACGCTATCACAGTATCCTTAGCGCACGCTAACAAGCGTTGGCTCCAAATCTGTCCAGGTTCGCCCGCTGGATTCTTATCCGGGCCCATGTCCGGCTGGCGCATGTGCTAGCCGCCTACCTCAATAATTGACTGCCTAACGCACGCAATTCTTCATTCGTAGCATGCGCTAGTTTTATCCGATAACGCACGTTAAGCTACATTCTTAGCGTGCGTTATCACGAGTTTGCATGAGAAAATTTGTATGATGCTATACTCATGTACAAAGATACAAATGTGAGAAATATCATACTCCAATTATCAATATCACGATTCTGAATAATACATGGCTCAAATACAAATGAAATACTCAATAATAAATCCGGATATTACAGTCATGGACCAAAAAGGCTTTTCATTTTTCATTGGTGATGGTTCCTGCAAAATTTAATTCAAAAATAAACTAGTGGGTACTGCTACATTGTTAAATGGATTGTATCATCTAAATCTTAGCAACAAAGTAGTTGTGAATACTATGACTAGAAAATGTGGTAGGTTTGAAACCAATCAAGTTTTGAAATGGCATCTTAGAATTGGTCATGTTGGTCAGACCAAGGTTTACAAGATGGAAAAAGATGGACTTATGGGTCCATTGGTATCGGATACCTTTCCTACTTGTGAATCTTGCCTTAAAGGAAAAATGACTAAGTCCCCCTTCACAGGGAATTTTGAAAGAGATGCTGATAAACTGGGATTAATCCGTACCGACGTATGTGGTGCTTTGGAAGCAGCATGTGATGGATATCAATATTTCATTATGTTTACATACGATCATACTAGGTATGGTTATGTATACCTAATGAAACATAAATCCGAGGCCTTTGATAAATTCCAGGAATTCAAGGCCCTAGTTGAGAAACAAACTGGTAATCATATCAAAGCACTTTGGTTGGACCGAGGTGGCGAGTATATGAGTACGGAGTTTGACGAGTTACTTAAGGAACATGGAATAGTTTCACAACTAACACCGCCAGGTACTCCTCAGTTAAATGGTGTGTCAGAAAGAAGGAACCGGACCTTGTTGAACATGGTTCGCTCCATGCTGGACTATACTGACTTACTGATTTACCTGTGGGGGTATGCACTCCTGACTGCCGCTTACATCTTGAACAGATGTCCTTCCAAATCCATTCCTAAAACTCCACATGAGATGTGGGAGGGCAGGAAACCAAGTCTTAATCATATTAGGATTGGGGATGTCCCACCTATTTTAAGAAGCCTAAGGTGGAGAAGTTGGAAGCTAGGTCCACGAAGGGACGTTTGATTGGATTCCCATATAGGACGATGAGATATCTATTCTACATGCCTGAAGATCGAAAGATCATTGTTGCTTTACAAGGACACTTACTGGAAGATGAGTTCATTCAGGAAGGCGAAGCAGGTAGAAGTATTTCTTTAGAAGAATACAATGAAACTCCTCGGGAGACACCTGTGCAAGAAACTGGAACCGAACCTTATGAAACACAAGTACAACCACCTCGTAGGTATAATAGGGTGTCTCATTTACCTGAGAGGTATGGGCTTGTGCACTTGGAGGAGCTGGGTCTCCATGAGGTTCCAAGTGATAGCCAAGAGACCGACCCAACGACCTATGACCAAGCGATGGTAGATGTAGACTCCGCGAAATGGCGTGAAGCTATGGAAGATGAGATAGACTCGATGCATGTAAATCAGGTCTGGACTCTAGTAGACCACCCCAAGGGCATAGTGCCTATTGGTAACAAGTGAATCTACAAGATAAAGACCGATGGGGATGGCAAGGTTGACGCCTATAAGGCCAGGCTTGTGGCAAAGGGTTATACCCAGAAAGAAGGGATCAACTACCACGATACCTTCTCGCCAGTAGCTATTATCAAGTCTATTCGCATGATGCTTGCTATAGCTTTCTACCATGATTATGAGATATGGCAAATGGACGTAAAGACGAATTTAATTAATGGATTCCTCGAGGAGGAAATCTCTGTGGAACAGCCTAAAGAATTTGTGTCCGAAGTCGATATTCAGAAAGTGTGCAAGCTTCAGCGTTCCATTTATAGACTGAAGCAAGTGTCGCGTAGTTGGAACCTTCGTTTTGACGAGGCTGTCAAAGAGTTTGACTTCGTGTAAAATGAGGAAGAACCTTGTGTATACAAGAGGATTATGTAACACCCCCAGGATATTCGAGGTGTATTACAGCGTCGTGGACCCCTACATGGATCCACCAGGCTAACACAAGAAAACACCTCTCGACTAACCGTCTCGGTTAGCGAGGAAACAATTGTTAACAACAAGAACATAAAACAACACGTCCGGTACAACCGGCATAATAAACATCAACCGACAAATACAGTAACTCCAACGAAGTCCAAACACAATCCGAAAGGAAAAGCCTAAGTACTCGCGAGTACAATCTATAAGTTTACAATTTGGAAAACATCCACATCAAAAGAGACAGTAGGAAATAACAAGACTCAATTGCACATGTCAACAACCTTGGCCGACATCCTCGTACCATCCCAGCGCCCGCTAAATGCGGATGAACATAACCTGAAATCCATAACAAGAATTTCCCCGACAACGGGTCCCCAAAGGGGTTAGCAATTACGCTAGTACAAGTATTCAAGGCAAACCAATCGCTTACACATTTCATAGTACATGCACCAATATCAATTTCAAAAGCCAAAACCAGACATGTCTTTTCCGGAAACAAACAGTCAAACAATTTGCCTTGGGAACAGAGTAATATCATAGATTCCCGCACGAGGCCTCTAAGGACCCTCCCGCGCTGGCTATATTATAAAACAAAACACGCACATGCATCGCTTTGGGAACAGAGTCATATCATAGATTCCCGCACGAGGCCTCTAAGGACCCTCCCGCACTGGCTAGCTATACAAACTCATGAATCCGGGACGAAAACCTTTGGATTCCCTCATTGATCCCGTCGGACCAACACGAGGTGAGTAAATCACACACAAAATACATTACCGTTCCACGTTAAGCATAAAGGTTTTCAAAAATACTTGCCTTGAATTATTGACGACGCAACGAACGGAAAGGAAAGTCACCGACGAATGCTAGGAACCAATGAAACCGAACCTAACGATTCGAAGAATACAATCACAAACATTTCTAAATGAATACGGAATTGGAATACACCCGAAAACCCGCCTACGATTCATGTATATTCGTATATAAACAACAACGAGGGCGGACCACAACTAAACCCTCTCGATTCCGTAAAAATCACGAAATATACCATGAATCCGTAGGGAAAATAAGAATACCAACAAGATTAATCATATTCATCATGAATTAATCGACAAAACGGAACGAATCGGACAAAAACGCGAAAACCCCCAAATCTACCCAAAAGTAGGGTTCTAAAGATCTAACCTTGATTCGCTGGATCGAAGGATGTTATAGGATGATTGTCGGTGATATAAACTCAGAAACTTCATGGATTTGTTGTCCAACAACATGGTTTCGTCTCCTCCAAAACCCCAGCCGCGGACCGAAGAGAAATGAAATGAAAAATGACTGAAAAAGTCGCTGGTCTGTCATTTACATACTAGACCGGAACTAGCGTGCGCTAGACTTCCCGGACTAGCGTGCGCTATCGGCCAGTATCGGCCGAGCACTCTCGGCCATGGCCCGCATGACCCGGCACCACCGACCAATTCTGCTGACCATGACTCGACCGCCCGACTCCCGCTAGCGTGGGCTACGGCCGGAAGCCTGCGTAAGCTAGCCGACCTGTCCAGTAGCCACTGGACTAACAAACTCACCCAGTGCGTCGCTAGTCGGCCGGCAAAGTCGCTACCCTGCCGATTAGCGTGTGCTACGGCCAAGCGATGGCGTGCGCTACCTGCCGATCTGGCCGAGTCGAACCTCGTAATCCCTCTGCCCGGGCCCGATGGCGTCTGTGGCCGACTCGATAGTGTGCGCTGCTTTGCCGAGCTAGCGCGCGCGACATCCCGATCGTGGCGTGCGCTCGCCGGTTCTGCCGTGCCTTCTGCGTCGATTGCCTAGCACTTAAGCGATGCCGCCGGTCGGCCGGTACTTTCGGCCGCCACGACCCGACGCCTCGATTTCCGAAAACGCACGGAACGAACATGACGAAAAGTTCGCGGACGATAACAACGACTCGAGATGAAAACGTAATTCAATAATGACGCGACCAAGAAAAGGGTCAAGACGACAAATACAGATACGGATACCCGTAGCTTTCAAGAAATTACAAAATGGCCCAAAACGCCCGGAAATCACGATACGTGATCGAATAACCCAACCGAAGTTCACAACATGTCTAACAAAGTTAAACGGACTTGCGGGAAACTCGAAACAGCAGTTTCGGATGAGATTCGCAAGAATCGAACTCAAGTGCGGAAAAGTCGCTAAAAAGTACGGAACTCAATAAAACAACACCGAAACGAACTCGGATGAAAAAAAGTGTAGAATTAATCATTCTCAGAATGACGAAACGGTTATGAGCGAGCCGTCAAAACGGACTCCGGCCGAAAAAAGAAATTTACCGAAAATCGAAAATTGCGGATATTACATTCTACCCTCCTTAAAAGAAGTTTCGTCCCGAAACTTAAAATAAGCAGGGAGAAGCAATATCCCCTGCCAGGAAAACTCGACGAGATACACAAAAACCGAAGACTCGCGCCCGACGGCGAAACGCTGCAAGAAACGCAAAGAGACATACGGCGTGAAAATACGCTCTAGGGCGACTAACACAACGTCACCGGTAGAGACATAATAAAATCAACGAGTGACAAGCGTCATTAAACGGATAATACAATCAAGTCAATTATCCGAACAATCACAAAACGCAACGAACGAAAATCAATATGATTGACCAACCCAACGGTTCATCAATCAAAATGCGAGCCAAACGCTGAACAAATACGGAACTCCACCGCCTAAAGATTGGAAGATCGAAAACGAGACTAATTTCCTGAACCTAAGGTAATTACGAAGGAGCCTGAACGCTCAACAATCACGAAACGAGAACAAAAACTGAACAAACAAACGATTGAGACAACAAAAATCGAACAATCATGTCCGAAACACGTAGGATAATAAAATTCAAACAACAACTCCCAGGATGACCTGGTGAGAACAGCAAGACGTGCATTCCCATAAGATCCACAGGAAAGGGAATAGCGATTGAAAAGCTACAACGACAAACGAGTTATTCCGAAACAATACCACCCTCGTTCGATCAACAAAAGCAAGGGATAAGGAAAGTTCAAAAATGTTAACGAGCATAAACGAGTTGATAGAGCCAAAAATACAGAAGTTCAAAATCCGATCCACTTTGAATAAAGGAACTATTAGAACCAAAAGATGTTACTTCCGAACAAGGTTCACAATAGTCGAACCGAATTCGGAAAAGTCACAGCGATAACCAGATCGACTCAAAACCAGATTACAGCTCGTTCGAACGATGAAACCAAGATACAGAACAAGTTCAGAAGGTATCAATGAACACGAGCGAATCGATAGACTGGAGAAAGAGAAGATATAGAAGTCAAAATAGTACGGGTATTACCTTTGACCTCGCCCCCGAAACTCACAACAACGGAACCAAGGTAACAATATAACAAGCAATCGACACAACGCGGAACAATCACCGATGCACACAATCATACCAACCCGAGCTCTAACAGCTCGCATATATGCGATAACGCATAAACCGCTACGAGGCGACAACATCCAATACCAATATCACACCCCTCACAGAGGCTACCACGACAACTGTGTGGCGAACTACTCAACGCTCACACCGCCAATTCAACAACAACTCGGGGGTTAACACCCTAACGAGAGTGCGAACATCACACATATATTCCCGGACCACAAATAGGAATGATAGGTTTTGAAAACGAAAACCACCTTTTGAAAATAATTTGCAAGCACCAGTTGATCTTGAGTATCATATATCAAAAAGTAGTACAAACATCATCATCGAGACTTTAAAAAAATCATCTTGCGTTTGATAAAAAAATGAAGACACCTTTCGTTAAATTAAAACTTTTCAGCTATATTCGACCTTCGGGTCTAAGCGAATGCATTTCTAAATCATTAGAAATATCTCAAAATATTTTGATCCTCAAAGTAGAAAATTTTTGAAACATAGTGTGGAGCTAGTAGGAATCTTGAGAACACTGTGAGAAAATAATTCATTTTAAAAGTACGTCTCGAGGTTTATTTTTTAAGATACTCAAGGTTTTTCAGAAGTACAATAGGCCAAAATGCCCAAAATTCGCACGTATCAACATTCACTTAAACACATCATATCACACGCATCAAATCGCTCAAAATCACGACAGTGATATACAACCCTTAGGATATGTTTAACAACATCGTTAAAACAACAATCGGTTTATCAAAACTGGATGGAAAACGATATCAAGAACAAAACTCCAAAAAGTCAACTCTCGGGATTCAAGAAAATACCTAGATTTGGCGAAGAACAATGGATTAGATGATGTTAAAAATCATCTAGGATACTCCAAAACACCTTTGGATGGAAGAAAAATCAGCCCAGATGCGAAACCGAGTCGCTACGTCTCAAAATCATGGAGGAAGAAGAAGAAATGAAGAAAAATGCAACTTCTAGACTGGTGTCCAGTATTTATACTGGACACAATTTAGCGTGCGCTAATCATTAAGGTTAGCATGCGCTATCACGGCACCAAACAAAACTCCTGACCAAAAATACACTGTTAGCGTGCGCTAACCCCAAGTGTTAGCGTGCGCTAACGAGAACTTCAGACCCAGTCCAGTAGCTCCTTGACTGCCCTGAACTACCAGGTAGCGTGCGCTATCCTCCCCTTAGCGTGCTACCAACGCACTCTTGCGCGCGCTAGCCGCAAAGCGTAGCGTACGCTAATGACCCACATAGACAACAACAGAAGATATCAGAAAAATTACATGCCGTAAACCTTTCTCACACGGGTTTACCACGCTAAGCACAATTTTCCATGTCATTTCGAAAATGCTAAAAAGACCAATGACGGTAATATTTTCCAAACCTCACAAAATCATTTGTCAAACCATCATGAAATGTTCAAGGCCAAAATGCCAAAACTTGATTCAGGGAATCGGTTTTACGAAATAAAACTCAGTTTGCAAAATGCCGAAAGCCGTTTTGAAAGAACTCACGCAGCGGATAAAATGCGGTTCGAAAATACATCAGCAGTGACGACACTCCTCGTATAAACCAAATACGAGAGTCTAATAAACACATATCGTGAAATCAAAATCCACAGAAGGATTCCATCATTTAACGACTAATCATACAAATAACTCGTGTCACACGAGGCACAACACAAGGAAGGGAGTTTTACATCCATAGGTCGCATGTAAGTGACGACCGCCCCTCGATACTAATCACGACCAATGATCTCAAACGACGCGTCGCGATGCGACTAAGTCAGACAAAATCCGACGAGACAAAACTCAACCAACACAACTTGACTCGACAGCCTAGGTTTCCCCAGGCTAATCTGATTTTAAAATCGTATACTCTAGTTATTCAAAAATAAAACCGATAAGTTAAAAATCGTTTTCAAGACCCTTTTAAACACGACAAGGACTTAACAGCGGTAGCATTTTATAAAATGTCCTAAACACTTTTAAACACGACCTTTAAATACGACACAAGGTTTTATTTGAAAATACAAGGCTGGCTCGCCCAAATTCATGTCACTTTTCAAAAACCCACAATACGATCAAGTCTCAGATATTTTCAAGCATGCACGCCGCATGTATTATTATTAATAGAAACACATTAGTTGTAAATAACAATAATTAGCCAAGTACCAACAATTCCCGAACACACGCATATACGGCATTCAAAAATCACCAGTTCAACAAGCGCAACTCGGGAATACTAATTCCAAGCATATGTCAAACTATCTCTTCAAGTTTGACAGCGTAACCAA
Source organism: Orobanche coerulescens (assembly GCA_033398695.1). NCBI lineage: Eukaryota > Viridiplantae > Streptophyta > Magnoliopsida > Lamiales > Orobanchaceae > Orobanche > Orobanche coerulescens. The sequence goes on from CM065818.1 coordinate 102,771,600, forward strand.
ATATCACCGATTTGGACATATGTCGAAACCAGCTATGTGAGTTTCTCAACAAACTCTGCCATCGATACCTTTCCCAGAACATTTCAATGTTCAAAACTTCCACATCACACTGCACCCCTCGGTGTCCAAACCATCAGTACATCGGCTCAACATACATTTAGTATATCGCAATTACCAAACACAGATTCCATCATACAACAAAAGACTAGAGAGTCAAGCCCTCTCACAATATACCACGGAGCAAAACTCGGATCTTTCGATCACCAACGATCCCACAAATGCTAGGAAGTTTAGCAATGGAAGGCTCGCAAAACGACAAACGGTCAAGCCCAGAACGGCGCACATACTCTAGAGAGACAAAGGACTGTGCAATACTAGAATCAAAAGTACACGAACCGGATGGATCGAAAAACAACTCGACGATAAGTACGAGAGAGGCAATCACAGTTCAAGAAGTGGAATTTCAATACGAGAAAACAAGAGAATCGAGTAAGGAAAACTTACGAGCACTGGATGTACTGAGATGCCCGCAGCGGTGTGACAATGTGCAAAACAAAACACAACTAGACCCAAATAACCAATAAGCCTAGGTATCCATAAACCTAGAGCGCTCCGATACCATTTTCTGTAACACCCCCAGGATATTCGAGGTGTATTACAGCGTCGTGGACCCCTACATGGGATCCACCAGGCTAACACAAGAAAACACCTCTCGACTAACCATCTCGGTTAGCGAGGAAACAATTGTTAACAATAAGAACATAAAACAACACGTCCGGTACAACCGGCATAATAAACATCAACCGACAAATACAGTACCTCCAACGAAGTCCAAACACAATCCGAAAGGAAAAGCCTAAGTACTCGCGAGTACAATCTATAAGTTTACAATTTGGAAAACATCCACATCAAAAGAGACAGTAGGAAATAACAAGACTCAATTGCACATGTCAACAACCTTGGCCGACATCCTCGTACCATCACAGCGCCTGCTCGTCTGGCTGAACATAACCTGAAATCTATAACAAGAATTTTCCCGACAACGGGTCCCCAAAGGGGTTAGCAATTACGCTAGTACAAGTATTCAAGGCAAACCAATCGCTTACACATTTCATAGTACATGCACCAATATCAATTTCAAAAGCCAAAACCAGACATGTCTTTTAGGAAACAAGCAGTCAAACAATTTGCCTTGGGAGCAGTAATATCATAGATTCCCGCACGAGGCCTCTAAGGACCCTCCCGCGCTGGCTATATTATAAAACAAAACACGCACATGCATCGCCTTGGGAACAGAGTCATATCATAGATTCCCGCACGAGGCCTCTAAGGACCATCCCGCACTGGCTAGCTTTACAAACTCATGAATCCGGGACGAAAACCTTTGGATTCCCTCCTTGATCCCGTCGGACCAACACGAGGTGAGCAAATCACACACAAAATACATTACCATTCCACGTTAAGCATAAAGGTTTCCAAAAATACTTGCCTTGAATTATTGACGACACAACGAACGGAAAGGAAAGTCACCGACGAACGCTAGGAACCAATGAAACCGAACCTAACGATTCGAAGAATACAATCACAACCATTTCTAAATGAATACGGAATTGGAATATACCCGAAAACCCGCCTACGATTCATGTATATTCGTATATAAACAACAACGATGGCGGACCACAACCAAACCCTCTCGATTCCGTAAAAATCACGAAATATACCATGAATCCGTAGGGAAACTAAGAATACCAACAAGATTAATCATATTCATCATGAATTAATCGACAAAACGGAACGAATCGGACAAAAACGCGAAAACCCCCAAATCTACCCAAAAGTAGGGTTCTAAAGATCTAACCTTGATTATTTGGATCGAAGGATGTTATAGGATGATTGATCGGTGATATAAACTCGAAACTTCATGGATTTGTTGTCCAACAACATGGTTTCGTCTCCTCCAAAACCCCACCATGGACCGAAGAGAAATGAAATGAAAAATGGTAGAAAAAGTCATTTGATGCATCATTTATATCTTGGGCCGGAACTAGCGTGCGCTAGACTTCCCGGACTAGCGTGCGCTATCGGCCATATCGGCCGAGCACTCTCGGCCATGGCCCGCATGACCGGTACCACCGACCAGTGCCGACCATGACTCGGCCCGACTCCGCTAGCGTGCGCTAAGTAGGAAGCTGCGCGCGCTAGCCGACATCCGATAGCCACTAGACTAACAAACTCACCTAGGCAACGTCGCTAGTCGGCCGACGGCGTCGCTACCCTGCCCGGTTAGCGTGCGCTACGGCCAAGCGATGGCGTCGCTACTGCCGATCTGGCCGAGTCGAGAACCTCGAATCCCTGCGCCCGGGCCGATAGCGTCTGGTGGCTCGGCAGCGTGCGCTACACTGCCGAGCTAGCGCGTGCAGCGTCCGGCCGTGGCGTGCGCTCTGGCCGGTTCTGCCGTGCTGCTCGGCGATGCAAGACTTCCGACGATTGCCGCCGGTCCGGCCGGTGCTTTCGGCCGCCACGACCCGACGCCTCGATTTCCGAAAACGCACGGACGAACACGACGAAAAGTTCGCGGACGACAACAACGACTCGAGATGAAAACGTAATGCAATAATTAATCATACGCGACCAAGAAAAGGGTCAAGACGACAAATACGGATACCCGTAACTTTCAAGAAATTACAAAATGGCCCAAAATGCCCGGAAATCACGATACGTGATCGAATAACCCAACCGAAGTTCACAACACGTCTAACAAAGTTAAACGGACTTGCGAGAAACTCGAAACAGCAGTTTCGGACGAGATTCGCAAGAATCGAACTCAAGTGCGGAAAAGTCGCTAAAAAGCACCGAACTCAACAAAGCAACACCGGAACGAACTCGGATGACAAAAAGTGTAGAATTAATCATTCTCAGAATGACGAAACGGTCATGAGCGAGCCGTCAAAACGGACTCCGTCCGAAAAAAGAAATTTACCAAAAATCGAAAATTGCGGATATTACAGATTAGTGGGAGCAAGATCGCATTCTTAGTACTATATGTGGATGATATTCTACTAATAGGAAATGATGTTGGAATGCTTAAATCTGTGAAAGCTTGGTTTTTGAGTAATTTCTCCATGAAAGACTTGGGAGAAGCAACTTATATTCTTGGAATTCGACTCCACCGGGATAGAGCGAAGAGAACAATAGGTCTTTCCCAATCCCTCTATGTAGATAAAATCTTAAAGATATTTAAGATGTATGATTCTAAAAGAGGGTTCCTACCGATGCGACATGGAATAAAACTCTCCTTGAAGATGTGTCCTCAAAGTGAGGAAAAACGAAAGGAAATGAGTAATATACCATATGCTTCGGCCGTGGGTAGCCTTATGTATGCTATGTTGTGTACGAGACCTGACATTGCGCATGCTGTAAGCGTGGTGAGTAGGTTTCAGGCAAACTCATGTAGGGAACATTGGACTGACGTAAAGAACGTTCTCAAGTAAAGAATTGGATGTTGTGGGATTTACTGATTCAGACTTCCAAGGACTGAAGGATGATTCGATGTCTACTTCTGGCTACATATTTACTCTTAATGGAGGAGCAGTATCTTGGCGTAGCGTCAAGCAAAGCGCGACTGCTGATTCCACCTGTCAGGCTGAGTATCAAGCAGCCTTGGAGGCTTCCAAGGAAGGGTTCTGGATTAAGAACTTTCTGGGAGAACTTCAAGTGATACCATGTGTTAAGCTTCCTGTTCCGCTGTACTGCGATAACGATGGAGCTGTAGCATAGGCCAAGGAGCCAAGGTTTCATAACAGTACCAAGCATATTGAGAGGAAGTATCATCTCGTAAGAGAATTTGTTCGATACATTGTGCTGCATAGAGTAGACTCAGACGACAACGTCGCTGATCCACTGACCAAGCCACTTTCTCAGACTAGCTTGGAGCGTCATCTGTAGAACAAGGGTATTAGATACCATAGTGTGTGGCATTGAGTGCAAGTGGGAGATTGTTAGGAGTATGCCCTCGAATGCCACTCAGAGGATGTTGAGTGAGGGCATTGTGCTTGTAATAATGTAAATCATTAATATAAGGCAATGGATGTTTCTTTATTTACTAGTAGTTACTGGCATTCCTGACTCGTAAATATACATATACAAACTAGTCCGTGTATTTGAGAGTAAAACGTTCCACTCCTTATTGGATAAAGGGGTCGGCACTGGAAAGTTTTATAGCTCAAATACTTAAATCGTTCATAAGTCGATGAAACTTGACTTGGTGTTAAGTTTATGTGAAGACTTGTATGACGTGTTCTTTGACAAGGAGAGTGCCTGTCAAACACTAATGGTTAGTGGAAGCACACGTTATAGGTATGCTAATTGGATTAGTATACTCGAACCGACTCACCCTCGACTCGTCACACGAATTTCACTCCGGGACAGTCAATGACGGAATCGAAAGGTTGTGATATGTATTCGTGAACCTTCGACTTGAGAATTTAGTAGGGATGTGCTTGTGATGTCAAGATTTTCATTAGAGTAGTTCGAACCTATAAACTGGGAGATGGGGGTAAACCTCGACGTGCATCTTGACGGGTAAGTAGCAGGTCCTACTAAATACCAAGATAGAATTCTTTATCCTGTTAGTGAGCGGGTTATATGTCCTAAGCGGTTATTGGCAAATGAGATCATAAGTCATTGGCCAAAGCATTGGAGGTAGTTGTATTGGATACACGAGAGCTCGATGATCTCGATTTGCATTAACTCATGCATAGCGTCAAGTACAGATAGGGTTTGACTGACCGTGACCCTATATCTTGATCGGGACATTTGAAAGAAGGGTTTATACGTATACTGGTTTTCACGACAGAATGGTTCTTGAATGATCCCAATCATTCGTTCTCAGTTAGGGTACGGTGTAGGCCGCCAGGCTGGCTAGGTAGTACTACTACTCTTTGGTTCCTCCCATTGCTGACTGAGACGGACCTACCGAGTCGCGTAATAGGTTTGACGACGGAATTAGTCGAGCTAATTCTCTCATTATGAATATTAGATATTGGATACCTAAATTTGGGACATTAGATGTCTAAATCGATTTATTGGATAAATTGATTTACGGCCTAATGAATTTAATATATCACTGGGTGATTAATTTAATTCATGAATATAATTATTTCTTGGAGAAATTAATTATATTATTTTGTATTTGATATTTTTAATTAATTGGATTAATTAAATTATATAAATACATCGGAACGGAATAAGAATTTATCTGTTTAGACTCACGGGAGTCTGAGACGAACTGAAGTGGTCCGATTCTTTCTAGATGGCCGCCCCTCACCTACCATCTCCCTTGGTCTTGATCTTGACCATGATGGGTGGAAGACTTAAGATAAGGGAAGGGACAATATCCTTTGAGATATTATTTTGTGGGTGAAAGTCTTGATTTGAAAATGATATTGTGAAGAATAAAAGGAAGACTCATCTAACTCCTTGGAAAACAATTCCAAACGTAAGGTTGAGAAGGAGAGAGAAAAAGAAGAGTTTTCTTTGTCTTCAAAGTGTTCTTCAATTTTCATTTTTATTCTCTTGATTTCTAAGAGAGAGATTTTGATAAACATACTTGGAGTATATTCATCAAAACAAAGAGCTTCCATTATTTGATTCTAGCCGTAACCTTAGAAGTTAATCGGGTGATCGTCGTTCCGTTCGTTTCTCCGGCGCGTGGCAAGTAGAGGTGTTGTACTTTCGACGTTGTATCATCCAAGGGCTTGGAGCGGATTGGATTCGTATAGATCAAGCAAAGCTTGGGGAATAGCTCAAGAGAAAGATACCATTTAATCAATGGACCACGAGGGTATGTTTTTCGTATCTCTTGTGTTTCGTTTTATATATTCGTATATACGTAGCTCGATCGATCCTCGTAGGAATTCGGATCGAATTAATTTTCGTTTTACCGCTTCCGTTGGGCCTTCGTTTTAGGCACCGAATCCAATAGTGGTATCAGAGCGAGGTCTTGCGATTAAATTGGATTTAATTTGACTAAATAAAATACTTGGTGTTTTATTTTGAGGAAATTTATTATTTTGAAATATTTATTGTCCGATTTATACGAACGAATTAAAACTACCATGCTTATGAATTAATTGGATTAATTCTAATAGATGGTTATTTATTTATATTGGTTGGATCAATATATTTAATGTGTAATCCATTTATTTAGTATTTATTGGATGAATGCTTTTGAATGAGATGTGGTTCATGGATCTAGTTTTGAATCGTTCGGTTTTATTCGATTGGGTTGTAAAGGCCGTTTTGAGCCTATTTATTTTACTAGAAATATTTATATCTAGGATGCAACTTTCAATGTAAAATTTATATGTAAAGACGAAGACCGGAGGAAGATCCGTTTCGAGAAGACGAAGATTCAAGAGGAAAACTTGTAATTAGATTATGGAGTTTTTGTTTTCTAGGAACGGTCCATGAACCACATGTTGGTAGCAACTAGGTTGTGAATGGTTGTTTCATATTGTATGAATGCCACAAACGCGCTTAAATGAATTAATGTGCAAAGTGTAACATTAATCGCGAAAATTCTCCCACGACGAATTATTAAGTTTATAAGGTTTCAAGGTTTTCCTTCCCTCCATCGAGTTTTCGAGAAATTGAAATCCAAACCGGATGTCCTATACATCCGAGTTATCGGGGTAGTCATTCGGGGAGGACGGATAAATTACCGGGAGCGCATTGGATGCCTTCGGTTCGAGAAAATTATATCCTTAGAAACCTGATAGGTTGCCGGATAAGATTCAATTGTGAAACTGATTTGCGTCAATGGTATAAACTTAACTTGTTCACGAACCATAGAAACCGTATAGGTTGAGGAGAGTAAACAAGGGGAAAAAGAAGATTGAATCATCCATTAGATGGGTTGGTGTTGGAAACCACTTTATGAAAATTAACAGACTAGAAACCTGTTCGGTTGCCCTTTATTAAGATTTATAAAGAACTCGATCACTACTATGAAGTAGAGCGATGATACTTCCGGATTTCACATGGGAGTGTGTTATTTCGATAAAAATAGTGGAAGCTGGGTAACAAGAATAAAGACCTTAATTCTATACTCAGATCATAATATAAAAAGTCACTAATTAATCTGTTATACTTAATGCAGACATAACTCTCAATATGACAATGAATCCACTCGCAATTTTACTCGAGAAGAACACCCTGATTGGACCTAACTTTGTGGACTGGCTCCACAATCTAATGATTGTCCTCACTATGGAGGCACTGCAATATGTCTTGGAGACGGACATTCCTGCGCCTCTAATGCGGACCAGAGCCAATCAGGAAGAGATCAAAAACCGCAAAAAAGTGGGTTAAGGATGACGTAAAAGTCCGTGCTTACATGATGGCTTCTATGTCTAATGAGATTCAGAGAGCTCATGAGAAAATGACTTCTGCTAGGCAGATTCTATCTCACTTAACCGAACTTTATGGTGAGCACAGCAGAACTGCTAGATATGAGATATCCAAGTAACTGTTCGGTGCAAGGATGAAGGAAGGTGAGAAGGTTGGGGAACATGTCCTCAAAATGATATCCATGATCGAGAGATTAGAGGCTCTTGATTTTAAAATGGATACTTCTCTCCAAACCGACCTTTTCCTACAGTCTCTCCCTGATTCCTTCTCACAGTTTGTTATGAACTTCAACTGCAATGAGATTGCATGTAACTTAGCTAGGCTAATAAACAAACCGGTGACCGCTCAGTCTCAGATGAAGACTCCGCGGATGAAGAAGTCTGCTCTTGTGATTTCTTCTGGACCTCGGAGGTCTAAGAATAAAAAGAAAAAGACCAAGAAGCAAACTGGACCACAAGTTAAGGACCTTAATGGTAAGGCCAAGGCCCCGATGGTTACGAAGAAGAAGAAGAAGAAGAAGAAGAAGAAGAAGAAGAAGAAGGATGCCTGTCTCAAGTGCGGTGAGCTGGACCACTGGGCTAGAGACTGTCCGATTCTTCATGGCACTTCAGGTACATAACTTTTAGTTTTGGAAACAAATTATTCTGCTACTGTATTTTCTACTTCCTGGATACTGGATTCTGGTACTAGTTCTCATATTTTTACCGTGAATCAGGATCTGGAAAAAAGTAGGAAGCTTGTAGCTGGAGAAGTTATGATCACAGTCGGAAGCGGGCATAGCGTCGAGGCGACCGACATAGGATCACTTCTTTTGGGTTTAGAATCCGGCTTTGTTTTGACTTTAGAAGATGTACTTGTTTTGCCCAAGGGGCATAGAAACATTGTATCCATTCCGGTCATGGACCGAAAAGGCTTTTCATTTTTCATTGGTGATGGTTCCTGCAAAATTTATTTCAGAAATAAACTAGTGGGTACTGCTACATTGTTAAATAGATTGTATCATCTAAATCTCAGTAACAAAGTAGTTGTGAATACTATGAATAGAAAATGTGGTAGGGATGAAACCAATCAAGTTTTGAATATGAATTCAAACAGATGAACGTTGGAAAGAATCTAGTCAAAGTTAGCATATCAAACGGATAGTTTGACAAAATGAAGGCAACGGATATATGAGTTGGCGCACGCTTTGAAGCATGGTTAACGTACGCTACGCAAGGAAGTTAACGTATGTAATACTAAGTCATAACGTACGTTAAGGAAGAAACGAATCTATTGTCCTAAAACTGGAAGTCGATAACGTACGCTATATGAAAGATATAATCTACGTAATATGCCATAACGCATGCTATAAAGAAAGGCTAGCGCACGCTAGCAAGTCAAAAAGAGCTAATGGCTAGTTGGATTGAAAAGGCTATAAATACCAAACCACTTGGTATCAAACCACACAACATTGAGCAAAACATATATACTTGTTATATCATTGTAAACATCCTAGTTGTTGTACTTGAGCTTGAATTGATAGTGATTGAGTGTTATACACAAAATCATAGATTAGAGGTAAAAAGAAAGGATACAATTGGATTCGGTGTTATTAGGATCAAGGATCCGGCATTGTTAGAATCGCAATCGATATCTAAGTGAGGTTTATCTAATATCCATAGAAAGTTAGATTGGTTGATTCCTTGTCCAATAGAAAAGCAAAACGGTTTAACTTGGACCGACATAAAGACAAGTGATTGAACGGTTTACTCGCACCGAAAGAAGACGAGCTTGTAATGGTTATCCCTCAGCCGATAGAAGAGACATGTAGAGGTTTATCTTTAGCCTATAGAAAAAGATACCGAGAGAGGACGCAGGCACGTTTGGCCAAACCTCTATAAATCCTTGTGTCGTTTTATTTCCGCACCTTTATTTAAATAACTTCCTCAATGCGAAAGAGTTTCACAACTTTATCTCCAAACAGTGATACCGACCAATAGTGCTCCAACAATTGTTATCGGAGCGGTACCTCCAATAAGCGGCTTAACATCCAAGGAGTGGATCTAAATGGCGTTTCAACTTGCCCTAGTCAAAGGTCTTGCACTAAATCGACCTCCATTCTTCGATGGATCGAACTTTATAACTTGGAAGAATAAAATGTCTATTTTCATCCGAGCTTACGATATAGAATTATGGAAAGTCATATGTCTTGGTCCCAAAATTCCAACTAACTAGAACGGAACTCTCAAAACTTTTGAGGACTATGATGATGTGTATTGAAAAAACGACCACTATAATTACAAAGCCACGCAATTATTATATTGTGCATTCAATATGGAAGAATACAATCGGATATCTTCATGTGATAGTGCGAAGAAAATATGGAAAATGCTTAAAGTCACACATGAAGGAATGTCTCAAGTCGAGGAGACGGAGATAAACATGCTTCTTCACGATTACGAGCTATTCCAAATGAAAGAAGAAGAATCCATCATAATTATGCTCGACCGATTTTCGGTCATCACAAATGGATTGGCATGTTTTGGAAAACCACTTTCGAGTAGTGAAAAAGTTAAAAAATATCCTACAATCACATCCTCGAGAATTGGACGGTACGGTGACGGCTATAATTGAATCTAAAGATTTAAACAATCTTGATTTTAGTGCTCTCGTTGGTTCACTTATAACTACGAGATTGTTCTAAAATCTCAGAATGCCAAACCGAAGCCGATGGAAAAAAATGATAGCAATGAAGGCTAAGGTGTCAAAAAGAGAAGAAATCCGATTGATGAAAGCGACGAAGAATCGGCATATTATGCCAAAACTATTAATAAGTTTCAAACCTTACTAAACCGGAGAAAGAAGGACATCAAGATGGGCGAATCGAAGAAATTCGACAACAATTATCGAGTCTGTGGCAAACCAGGCCACTTTGCGAAAAATTGCCGAGCTAATTCCAAGAAGGTAGTCTTGATTGCCACTTGGAGTGACGAAGACGACGACAAAGATTTTACCAATCAAAATCGCTCTCATGGCCCGAAGTTCATTCGACGATAGCGACGTCGAAAGTCAAGTAAGTACATCCTCTCACGACGAGTTATTTGAAGCATTTGAATTATAGCATACGGATTTTGAAAATGCTTTATCCGAGATCAAATCCCTCCAATCTAAATATAAATCATTGGAAATTGAAAATTCCAAAATACTTAAAAAGGTAAAAATTGTCGAATCCGATCATTCAAAATGCGTTGAAAAAGAAAATATTTTAAAGAATGTTCTTTTAAAAGTTCAAGATGAACTTAAAATTTTGACGAACAAATTTTCATGCGGGAATGATAAATTTGAACAAATGCTCTGTGTTCAAAATTACACTTTAAATAAATAGGGGTGGGGATTCAAACCAAATTTAAAAAACAAATCCATAAATTTAAAACTACCCCAATGTGAAAAATGTTTGAAAATTGGACATCGTGTTTCTAATTGTAAAAGCCCAAGACGGACGGTTAAAATTAAAAAGATTTGGATTCCAAAAGGAGCCGTTATTCCTAACATCGTCCATATTCCAAAACAAAAACCAACTCTAGGTTGGATCCCCAAAAATCGATTTTTATCAAATTGATATTTTACTCAGGGGGAGTAATATTTTTTGGTGAGATAATATTTTCAGGGGGACTTATAACCGTTTCATGCACATTTTATACATCAATTGATATTTTTATTTGTTTATATTTACATTTTTTGTTGATAACAAAAAGGAGGAGAAAAAAGCGATGAATGAGACAAAAAGCGTCATGGAAGAATGACGAGAAAAGTAAAATTCAAAAAGGGGGAGAAAATAAAAAGACAAAGAAGTGGAAAAATGTAGATCCCCTGAAAAATAAAAAGGGGAGAGAAAAGTCGAAAAATAAAAAATGACAACGAAGAAGTCGAAAAGGATAGAAAAAGAAAAGTTGGGAGAACTAATGAAACGATCAAAGCCGAAAACTTTGATTCGTAGAAATATACATATATTTTATTTTTGCATATTTTATCCATTCAAAGGGTGATGTTTTGTAATCATCAAAAAGGGGGAGATTGTTGAAATACTTTATTCCATACATTCATTAATAGAGTTTTGATGATTAAGTTGCTAAACAAAGCAAAACAACAAAGAAGCGAAGCAAGCAACGAAGGAGTCGAAGTCGCAAAAAGTAGCCCAAACTGCATGGATAACGCACGCTATATACATTGTATAGCGCACACAATCGAACGAAGATAGCATACGTAACATACGCAGCATAACGTACGTAACAAGGACTTACCTGCAGATCAGACAACCTACCTGATGAGGATAGCGCATGCTACAACTGATCATTAATGCACGCTATCGAAGGCATTTAACGTATGTAACACGACAGTGTTAACGTACGTAAAAGAGTTTGAATATGAATTTAAATAGATGAACGTTGGAAAGAATATAGTCAAAGTCAGCATATCAAATGGATAGTTTGACAAAATTAAGGCAACGGATATATGAGTTAGCGCACGCTATGAAGCATGGTTAACGTACGCTACGCAAGGAAGATAACATACGTAATACTAAGTCATAACGTACGTAAAGGAATAAACGAAGCTACTGGCCTGAAACTAGAAGTCGATAACGTACGCTACATGAAAGATATAACGTACGTAATGTGCCATAACGCACGCTATGAAGAAAGGCTAGCGCACGCTAGCAAGTCAAAAAGAGCTAACGGCTAGTTGGATTGAAAATGCTATAAATACCAAACCACTTGGTATCAAACCACACAACAACATTGAGCAAAACATATATACTTGTTATATCAATGTAAACATCCTAGTTGTTGTACTTGAGCTTGAATTAATAGTGATTGAGTGTTATAAACAAAATCATACACGAGAGGTAAAAAGAAAGGATACGATTGGATTCGGTGTTATTAGGATCAAGGATCCGACATTGTTAGAATCGCAATCGATATCTAAGTGAGGTTTATCTAGTACCATAGAAAGCTAGATTGGTTGATTCCTTGTCCAATAGAAAAGGAAAATAGTTTAACTTAGACCGACATAAAGACAAGTGATTGAACGGTTTACTCGGACCGAAATAAGACGAGCTTGTAATGGTTATCCCTCGACCGATAGAAGAGACGTGCAGAGGCTTATCTTTAGCCTATAGAAAGAGATACCGAGAGAGGATGTAGGCATATTTGTCCGAACCTCTATAAATCCTTGTGTCGTTTTATTTCCGCACCTTTATTTAAATCGCTTCAGCAATGCGAAAGAGTTTCACAACTATATCTCCAAACGGCGATACCGACCAATAGTGCTCCAACAATTGGTATCAGAGCGGTACCTCCAATAAACAGCTTAACATCCGAGGAGTCGATCCAAATGGCATTTCAACTTGCCCCGGTCGAAGGTCTTGCGCTAAACCGACCTCCATTCTTCGATGGATCAAACTTTATAACTTGGAAGAAGAAAATGTCTATTTTCATCCTATCTTACGATATTGAATTATGGAAAGTCATATGTCTTGGTCCCAAAATTCCAACGAACTCGAACGGAACTCTCAAAACTTTTGAAGAGTATGATGATGCGTAATGGAAAAACGACCTCTATAATTGCAAAGCCATGCAATTATTATATTGTGCATGAAATCCGGAAGAATACAACCGGATATCTTCGTGTGATAGTGCAAAAGAAATATGGAAAATGCTTAAAGTCACACATGAAGGAACGTCTCAAGTCAAGGAGACGAAGATAAACATGCTTCTTCATGATTACGAGCTATTCCAAATGAAAGAAGAACAATCCATCACAATTATGCTCGACCGATTTTTGGTCATCACAAATGGATTGGCATGTTTTGGAAAAGCACTTTCGAGTAGTGAAAAAGTTAAAAAATATCCTACAATCACTACCTCGAGAATGGGACGGTACGGTAACGGCTATAATTGAATCTAAAGATCTAAACAATCTTGATTTTAGTGCTCTCGTTGGTTCACTTATAACTACGAGATTGTTCTAAATTCTCAGAATGCCAAACTGAAGCAGAAGGAAAAAACGATAGCCATGAAGGCTAAGGTGTCAAAAAGAGAAGAAATCCCGGTTGATGAAAGCAACGAAGAATCGGCATATTATGCCAAAACTATTAATAAGTTGCAAACCTTATTAAACCGGAGAAAGAAGGATATCAAGATGGGCGAATCGAAGAAATTTGACAACAATTATCGAGTCTATGGCAAACCAGGCCACTTTGCGAAAAATTACCGAGCTAATTCCAAGAAGGTAGTCTTGATTGCCACGTGGAGTGATGAAGACGAGGACGAAGATTTTACCAATCAAAATCGCTCTCATGGCCCGAAGTTCATTCAACGATAGCGACGTCGAAATTCAAGTAAGTACATCCTCACACGACGAGTTATTTGAAGCATTTGAATTATAGCATACAGATTTTCAAAGTGCTTTATCCGAGATCAAATCCCTCCAATCTAAATATAAATCATTAGAAATTGAAAATTCCAAAATACTTGAAAAGGGAAAAATTGTCGAATTCGATCATTCAAAATGCGTTGAAAACGAAAATATTTAAAAAAAGGTTGATCTTTTAAAAGTTCAAGATGAACTTAAAATTTTGACAAACAAATTTTCATGCGGGAATGATAAATATGAACAAATAATCTGTGTTCAAAACTTACACTTTAATTAAACAGGGGTTGGGATTCAAACCAAATTTAAAAAACGAATCCATAAATTTAAAAATACCCCAATGTGAAAAATGTTTGAAAATTGGGCATCATGTTTCTAATTGAAAAATCCCAAGACGGACGGTTAAAATTAAAAAGATTTGGATTCCAAAAGGAGCCGTTATTCCTAACATCGTCCATATTCCAAAACAAAAACCAACTCTAGGTTGGATCCCCAAAAATTGATTTTTATCAAATTGATATTTTACTCAGGGGGAGTAATATTTTTTGGTGAGATAATATTTTCAGGGGGAGTTATACTCGTTTCATGCACATTTTATACATCAATTGATATTTTTATTTGTTTATATTTACATTTTTTGCTGATAACAAGAAGGAGGAGAGAAAAGCGATGAATTAGACAAAAAGCGTCATGAAAGAATGACGAGAAAAATAAAATGCAAAAAGGGGGAGAAAATAAAAAGACGAAGAAGTCGAAAAATATAGATCCCCTGAAAAATAAAAAGGGGAGAGAAAAGTCGAAAAATAAAAAATGACAACGAAGAAGTCGAAAAGGATTGAAAAAGAAAAGTTGGGAGAACTAATGAAACGATCAAAGCCGAAAACTTTGATTCGTAGAAATATACATATATTTTATTTTTGCATATTTTATCCATTCAAAGGGTGCTGTTTTGTAATCATCAAAAAGGGGGAGATTGTTGAAATATTTTATTCCATACATTCATTAATAGAGTTTTGATGATTAAGTTGCTAAACAAAACAACAAAGAAGCGAAGCAAGCAACGAAGGAGTCGAAGTCACAAAAAGTAGCCCAAACTGCATGGATAACGCACGCTATATACATTGTATAGCGCACGCAATTGAACGAAGATAGCGTACGTAACATACGCAGCATAACGTACGTAACAAGGACTTACTTGCAGATCAGACAACCTACCTGATGAGGATAGCGGATGCTACAACTGATCATTAATGCACGCTATCGAAGGCATTTAACGTATGTAACACGACAGTGTTAACGTACGTAAAGGAGTTTGAATATGAATTCAAACAGATGAACGTTGGAAAGAATATAGTCAAAGTCAGCATATCAAATGGATAGTTTGACAAAATTAAGGCAACGGATATATGAGTTAGCGCACGCTATGAAGCATGGTTAACGTACGCTAGGCAAGGAAGATAACATACGTAATACTAAGTCATAACGTACGTAAAGGAATAAACGAAGCTACTGGCCTGAAACTAGAAGTTGATAACGTACGCTACATGAAAGCTATAACGTACGTAATGTGCCATAATGCACGCTATGAAGAAAGGCTAGCGCACGCTAGCAAGTCAAAAAGAGCTAACGGATAGTTGGATTGAAAATGCTATAAATACCAAACCACTTGGTATCAAACCACACAACAACATTGAGCAAAACATATATACTTGTTATATCAATGTAAACATCCTAGTTGTTGTACTTGAGCTTGAATTAATAGTGATTGAGTGTTATAAACAAAATCATACACGAGAGGTAAAAAGAAAGGATACGATTGGATTGGGTGTTATTAGGATCAAGGATCCGGCATTGTTAGAATCGCAATCGATATCTAAGTGAGGTTTATCTAGTACCATAGAAAGCTAGGTTGGTTGATTCTTTGTCCAATAGAAAAGGAAAACAGTTTAACTTGGACCGACATAAAGACAAGTGATTGAACGGTTTACTCGGACCGAAATAAGACGAGCTTGTAATGGTTATCCCTCGACCGATAGAAGAGACGTGCAGAGGCTTATCTTTAGCCTATAGAAAGAGATACCGAGAGAGGATGTAGGCATATTTGGCCGAACCTCTATAAATCCTTGTGTCGTTTTATTTCTGCACCTTTATTTAAATCGCTTCAGCAATGCGAAAGAGTTTCACAACTCTATCTCCAAACGGCGATACCGACCAATAGTGCTCCAACAATTGGTATCAGAGCGGTACCTCCTATAAACAGCTTAACATCCGAGGAGTCGATCCAAATGGCATTTCAATTTGCCCCGGTCGAAGGTCTTGCGCTAAACCGACCTCCATTCTTCGATGGATCGAACTTTATAACTTGGAAGAAGAAAATGTCTATTTTCATAATATCTTACGATATTGAATTATGGAAAGTCATATGTCTTGGTCCCAAAATTCCAACGAACTCGAACGGAACTCTCAAAACTTTTGAAGAGTATGATGATGTGTAATGGAAAAACGACCTCTATAATTGCAAAGCCATGCAATTATTATATTGTGCATGAAATCCGGAAGAATACAACCGGATATCTTCGTGTGATAGTGCAAAAGAAATATGGAAAATGCTTAAAGTCACACATGAAGGAACGTCTCAAGTCAAGGAGACGAAGATAAACATGCTTCTTCATGATTACGAGCTATTCCAAATGAAAGAAGAACAATCCATCACAATTATGCTCGACCGATTTTTGGTCATCACAAATGGATTGGCATGTTTTGGAAAAGCACTTTCGAGTAGTGAAAAAGTTAAAAAATATCCTACAATCACTACCTCGAGAATGGGACGATACGGTAACGGCTATAATTGAATCTAAAGATTTAAACAATCTTGATTTTAGTGCTCTCGTTGGTTCACTTATAACTACGAGATTGTTCTAAATTCTCAGAATGCCAAACTGAAGCAGAAGGAAAAAACGATAGCCATGAAGGCTAAGGTGTCAAAAAGAGAAGAAATCCCGGTTGATGAAAGCAACGAAGAATCGGCATATTATGCCAAAACTATTAATAAGTTGCAAACCTTATTAAACCGGAGAAAGAAGGATATCAAGATGGGCGAATCGAAGAAATTTGACAACAATTATCGAGTCTATGGCAAACCAGGCCACTTTGGGAAAAATTGCCGAGCTAATTCCAAGAAGGTAGTCTTGATTGCCACGTGGAGTGATGAAGACGAGGATGAAGATTTTACCAATCAAAATAGCTCTCATGGCCCGAAGTTCATTCGACGATAGCGACGTCGAAAGTCAAGTAAGTACATCCTCTCACGACGAGTTATTTGAAGCATTTGAATATAGCATACGGATTTTCAAAATGCTTTATCCGAGATCAAATCCCTCCAATCTAAATATAAATCATTGGAAATTGAAAATTCCAAAATACTTGAAAAGGGAAAAATTGTCGAATCCGATCATTCAAAATGCGTTGAAAACGAAAATATTTTAAAGAATGATCTTTTAAAAGTTCAAGATGAACTTAAAATTTTGACGAACAAATTTTCATGCGGGAATGATAAATTTGAACAAATAATCTGTGTTCAAAACTTACACTTTAAATAAACAGGGGTTGGGATTCAAACCAAATTTAAAAAACGAATCCATAAATTTAAAAATACCCCAATGTGAAAAATGTTTGAAAATTGGGCATCATGTTTCTAATTGCAAAAGCCCAAGACGGACGGTTAAAATTAAGAAGATTAGGATTCCAAAAGGAGTCGTTATTCCTAACATCGTCCATATTCCAAAACAAAAACCAACTCTAGGTTGGATCCCCAAAAATCGATTTTCATCAAATTGCTATTTTACTTAGAGGGAGTAATATTTTTTGGTGAGATAATATTTTCAGGGGGAGTTATACCCGTTTCATGCACATTTTATACATCAATTGGTATTTTTATTTGTTTATATTTACATTTTTTGCTGATAACAAAAGGAGGAGACAAAAGCGATGAATGAGACAAAAAGCGTAATGGAAGAATGACGAGAAAAATAAAATGCAAAAAGGGGGAGCAATGAAAAAGACAAAGAAGTCGAAAAATATAGATCCCGTGAAAACCAAAAAGGGGAGAGAAAAGTCGAAAAATAAAAAATGACAACGAAGAAGTCGAAAAGGATAGAAAAAGAAAAGTTGGGAGAACTAACGAAACGATCAAAGCCGAAAACTTTGATTCGTAGAAATATACATATATTTTATTTTTGCAGATTTTATCCATTCAAAGGGTGCTGTTTTGTAATCATCAAAAAGGAGGAGATTGTTGAAATATTTTATTCCATACATTCATTAATAGAGTTTTGATGATTAAGTTTCTAAACAAAGCAAAACAACAAAGAAGCGAAGCAAAGCAACGAAGGAGTCGAAGTCGCAAAAAGTAGCCCAAACTGCGTGGATAACGCACACTATATACATTGTATAGCGCATGCAATCGAACGAAGATAGCGTACGTAACATACGCAGCATAACGTACGTAACAAGGACTTACCTGCAGATCAGACAACCTACCTGATGAGGATAGCGTATGCTACAACTGATCATTAATGCACGCTATCGAAGGCATTTAACGTACATAACACGACAGTATTAACGTACGTAAAGGAGTTTGAATATGAATTCAAACAGATGAACGTTGGAAAGAATATAGTCAAAGTTAGCATATCAAACGGATAGTTTGACAAAATGAAGGCAACAGATATATGAGTTAGCGCACGCTATGAAGCATGGTTAACGTACGCTACGCAAGGAAGATAACATATGTAATACTAAGTCATAACGTACGTAAAGCAAGAAACGAAGCTACTAGCCTGAAACTAGAAGTCGATAAAGTACGCTACATGAAAACTACAACGTACATAATGTGCCATAACGCACGCTATGAAGAAAGGCTAGCGCACGCTAGCAAGTCAAAAAGTGCTAACGGCTAGTTGGATTGAAAATGTTATAAATACCAAACCACTTGGTATCAAACCACACAACAACATTGAGCAAAACATATATACTTGTTATATCATTGTAAACATCCTAGTTGTTGTACTTGAGCTTGAATTAATAGTGATTGAGTGTTATAAACAAAATCATACACGAGAGGTAAAAAGAAAGGATACGATTAGATTCGGTGTTATTAGGATCAAGGATCCGACATTGTTAGAATCGCAATCGATATCTAAGTGAGGTTTATCTAGTACCCATAGAAAGCTAGATTGGTTGATTCCTTGTCCAATAGAAAAGGAAAATGGTTTAACTTGAACCGACACAAAGACAAGTGATTGAATGGTTTACTCAGACCGAAAGAAGACGAGCTTGTAATGGTTATCCCTCGACCGATAGAAGAGACATGCAGAGGCTTATCTTTAGCCTATAGAAAAAGATACCGAGAGATGATGTAGGCATGTTTGGCCGAACCTCTATAAATCCTTGTGTCGTTTTATTTCCGCACCTTTATTTAAATCGCTTCCGCAATGCGAAAGAGTTTCACAACTCCATCTCCAAACGGCGATACCGACCAATAGTGCTCCAACAATTGGTATCAGAGCGGTACCTCCAATAAGCGGCTTAACATCCGAGGAGTCGATCCAAATGGCGTTTCAACTTGCCCCGGTCGAAGGTCTTGCGCTAAACCGACCTCCATTCTTCAATGGATCGAACTTTATAACTTGGAAGAAGAAAATGTCTATTTTCATCCGAGCTTACGATATTGAATTATGGAAAGTCATATGTCTTGGTCCCAAAATTCCAACGAACTCGAACGGAACTCTCAAAACTTTTGAAGAGTATGATGATGCGTAATGGAAAAATTACCACTATAATTGCAAAGCCACGCAATTATTATATTGTGCATGAAATCCGGAAGAACACAACCGGATATCTTCGTGTGATAGTGCGAAAGAAATATGGAAAATGCTTAAAGTCACACATGAAGGAACGTCTCAAGTCAAGGAGACGAAGATAAACATGCTTCTTCACGATTACGAGCTATTCCAAATGAAAGAAGAAGAATCTATCACAATTATGCTTGACCGATTTTCGGTCATCACAAATGGATTGGCATGTTTTGGAAAACCACTTTCGAGTAGTGAAAAAGTTAAAAAATATCCTACGATCACTACCTCGAGAATGGGACGGTACAGTGACGGCTATAATGGAATCTAAAGATTTAAACAATCTTGATTTTAGTGCTCTCGTTGGTTCACTTATAAACTACGAGATTGTTCTAAAATCTCGGAATGCCAAACCGAAGCCGAAGGAAAGAACGATATCCATGAAGGCTAAGGTGTCAAAAAGAGAAGAAATCCTGGTTCATGAAAGCGACGAAGAATCGGCATATTATGCGAAAACTATTAATAAGTTTCAAACCTTATTAAACCGGAGAAAGAAGGACATCAAGATGGGCGAATCGAAGAAATTTGACAACAATTATCGAGTCTGTGGCAAACCAGGCCACTTTGCGAAAAAATGCCGAGCTAATTCCAAGAAGGTAGTCTTGATTGCCACGTGGAGTGATGAAGACGAGGACGAAGATTTTACCAATCAAAATCGCTCTCATGAGCTGAAGTTCATTCGACGATAGCGACATCGAAAGTCAAGTAAGTACATCCTCTCACGACGAGTTATTTAAAGCATTTGAATTATTATATACGGATTTTCAAAATTCTTTATCCGAGATTAAATCCCTCCAATCTAAATATAAATCATTGGAAATTGAAAATTCCAAAATACTTGAAAAAGGAAAAATTGTCGAATCTGATCATTCAAAATGCGTTGAAAACAAAAATATTTTAAAGAATGATCTTTTAAAAGTTCAAGGCGAACATAAACTTTTGACGAAGAATTTTTCATGCGGGAATGATAAATTTGAACAAATGCCCTGTCTTCAAAAATACACTTTAAATAAACAGGGGTTGGGATTCAAACAAAATTTGAAAAACGAATCCATAAATTTAAAAATACCACAATGTGAAAAATGTTTGAAAATTGGGCATCGTGTTTCTAATTGCAAAAGCCCAAGACGGACGGTTAAAATTAAAACGATCTGGATTCCAAAAGGAGCCATTATTCCTAACATCGTCCATACTCCAAAACAAAAACCAACTCTAGGTTGGATCCCCAAAAATCGATTTTTATTAAATTGATATTTTACTCAGGGGGAGTAATATTTTTTGGTGAGATAATATTTTCAGGGGGAGTTATACCCGTTTCATGCACATTTTATACATCAATTGGTATTTTTATTTGTTTATATTTACATTTTTTGCTAATAACAAAAAGGAGGAGAGAAAAGCGATGAATGAGACAAAAAGTGTCATGGAAGAATGACGAGAAAAATAAAATGCAAAAAGGGGGAGAAAAGAAAAAGACGAAGAAGTCTAAAAATATAGATCCCGTGAAAAACAAAAAGGGGAGAGAAAAGTCGAAAAATAAAAAATGACAACGAAAAAATCGAAAAGGACAGAAAAAGAAAAGTTTGGAGAACTAACGAAACGATCAAAGCCGAAAACTTTGATTCATAGAAATATACATATATTTTATTTATGCAGATTTTATCCATGCAAAGGGTGTTGTTTTGTAATCATCAAAAAGGGGGAGATTGTTGGAATATTTTATTCCATACATTCATTAATAGAGTTTTGATGATTAAGTTGCTAAACAAAGCAAAACAACAAAGAAGCGAAGCAAAGCAACGAAGGAGTCGAAGTCGCAAAAAGTAGCCCAAATTGCATGGATAATGCACGATATATACATTGTATAGCGCACGCAATCGAACGAAGATAGCGTACGTAACATACGCATCATAACGTACGTAATAAGGACTTACCTGCAGATCAGACAACCTACCTGATGAGGATAGCGCATGCTACAACTGATCATTAATGCACGCTATCGAAGGCATTTAACGTACGTAACACGACAGTGTTAACGTACGTAAAGGAATTTGAACATGAATTCAAACAGATGAACGTTGGAAAGAATCTAGTCAAAGTCAGCATATCAAACGAATAGTTTGACAAAATGAAGGCAACGGATATATGAGTTAGCGCACGCTATGAAGCATGGTTAACGTACGCTACACAAGAAAGTTAACATATGTAATACTAAGTCATAACGTACGTAAAGGAAGAAACGAAGCTACTGGCCTGAAACTGGAAGTCGATAACGTACGGTACATGAAAGCTATAATGTACGTAATGTGCCATAACGCACGCTATGAAGAAAGGCTAGCGCGCGCTAGCTAGTCAAAAAGAGCTAACGGCTAGTTGGATTGAAAATGCTATAAATACCAAACCACTTGGTATCAAACCACACAACAACATTGAGCAAAACATATATACTTGTTACCTCATTGTAAACATCCTAGTTGTTGTACTTGAGCTTGAATTAATAGTGATTGATTGTTATATACAAAATAATACACGAGAGGTAAAAAGAAAGGATACGATTGGATTCGGTGTTATTAAGATCAAGGATCCAGCATTGTTAGAATCGCAATCTATATCTAAGTGAGGTTTATCTAGTACCCATAGAAAGCTAGATTGGTTGTTTTCTTGTCCAATAGAAAAGGAAAACGGTTTAACTTGGACCCACATAAAGACAAGTGATTGAACGGTTTACTCAGACCGATAGAAGACGATCTTGTAACGGTTATCCCTCGACTGATAGAAGAGTGGTGCAGAGGTTTCAGGGCAGGCTTTGTGTACCGAATGATCTAGAGTTGAGGCAGAGAATTCTCCTAGAAGCTCATGCTATGCCTTACTCAATCCACCCCGGAACGAGTAAGATGTACAAAGACTTGAAGTGAAATTTTTGATGGAATAATATGAATAAAGATGTCACAGAATTTGTGCTATGGTGTTTGACGTGTCAACAAGTCAAGATTGAACATCAATGACCGGAGGGGTTGTTGGAGCCGCTTCCCATCCCCGAGTGGAAGTGGGAAGATATCTTTATGGATTTTATCACTGGGATGCCGAGAACTAGAGCCGGAATGAATATGATTTGGGTAATCGTTGATCGGTTGACCAAGTCTGCACACTTCCTAGGTATTAAGGATACTTTGGGAATAGAGAGATTGGCTCGAATTTTTATAGCTGAGGTAGTGAGGTTGCATGGTGCCCCTAAGACCATTATTTCCGATCGAGATGGTCGTTTCGTATCGCATTTTTGGCTGGCCGTTCATCAGGCTTTGGGTACCGAGTTGAGATTGAGCATGTCTTTTCATCCTCAGTCAGACGGTCAGACAGAGCGAACGATTCAGACGTTAGAGGATATGTTGCCGGCCTGTTCCCTAGACTGGAGTAATGATTTGGAGCTTCACTTACCGTTAATCGAGTTTGCCTACAAAAATAGTTGGCATGTGTCGATCAAAATGGCACCTTTCGAGGCACTTTATGGCAGGCGGTGTAGATTGCCATTATGCTGGGGCGAGGCTTCGGAGCTAGTCGGAATGGAATCGGATATGTTGATGTAGACTGAGGAGAAGATTTCCATTATCCGGGATCGGTTGTTGATTGCCCAGGGCCGTCATAAATCTTATGGTGATACTCGTCGTCGACTTTTAAAATTCGAAATGGGAGACCATGTTCTACTCAAGGTGTCGCCGACCAGAGGAGTTTTCCGGTTCGGGAAAAAGTGGAAACTTAGTTCGAGGTATATCGGACCTTTTGAAATTTTGGACAGGGTTGGAGATTTAGCTTATCGCTTGGCGTTGCCTCCAGCTTTGAGTCATGTCCATAGCATTTTTCATGTGTCTCGGTTGAGAAAGTACAATGTTATCGACTATAGTGAGATTAACGTGGCCGAGGATGTTACCTTTCCGAAGAGTCCGGTGATGATCCTTGAATGTCATGATAAGCAGCTTCGGCACAAAACCATTTCATTGATTAAAATGCAATGGTCGATACATGGAGTCGAGGATGCGACTTGGGAGATGGAAGAAAAGATGCGATCGGAATACCCCAAACTTTTTATTTCTTAAGTTTCGGGATGAAACTTCTTTTTCGAGGGGGAGAATGTAATACCCGTACTTTTTATTGATTGTTTGACCTTGCCGTTCTTCCTCTTTTATCTCTCTGTAAACACTTTGAGATGTGGTCGATGTTGATTTAGAGTTTCGTACCTTTTTGGATCATGATCGTGTTGATTGGACCTTTCGACATTATTCTGGGACAAGCAGATAGCGCGCGCTAGGCCTAGGCTAACGCATGCTATTTCTACTTGAGTAGCACACGCTAGCTTTTAGCCTTAGCGCACGCTAACGGTCGGGGCTTGGCAGAGACAGTAGCTAATTCTGCTCTCTGGACTAGCAGTTAGCGCACGCTAGGAGTTCACTAGCGCATGCTATTCGTGGTCAGTAATGCGCGCTAACATCATCCATAGCGCACGCTAACGAGCTGAGTCGGCAGAGGCAGTGAGGCATTTCTACTTTCTGGACTAGCAGGTAACGCACGCTAGGCAACAGCTAACGCATGCTAAAAGTGTTGTGTAGCGCGCGCTAGTGCCCAGTTGTAGCGCACATTAGCGGAGTTTGGCAATGAACTGGAACTTTTGCAGGACAATAGTTAGCGCACGCTAAGGTGTGGTAGCACGCGCTAACGTCTCAGGACAGAAGCGACTGGACTACCGAGTGACCCCATTAGCGCACGCTAACCCCCGATCCTTAGCGCGCGCTAACCTGACATTGTATATAAGGGGCAGTCAACCCCTGTACTTGTCATTTTTCATCTTTCTCACTCATTTTTGATGGGAGAGCTCGGGATTTGGCAATTTGGGGTGATTCGAGTCGGTCCTTCTTCATCAATCATCATCTTTGGTTGGATAACAAATATTACACAACATCTAATCTATTTCTATCATCCAAATCAAGGTAAAAGCCTTAGAACCCTAGTTTTGGGAATTATCTTAGATTCGTCCGATTTATCCATCTTGGAGTTTGAGATCTTTGAGATTATGATGTATCCCCATACCCATGTTTTCCCTATGATTATATGGATTATTTTGTACCTTGTTCGGACTTGAGAGGGTTTGGGTGATTTTCAAACCTCTAGATATTTATCCTTGTAGTTTCGTGAATCGTAGGCGGGTTTCGAGAGTTTCTTCGTGTGATTTGAGTATGAATTATTGATTATCGTATTCCTTACGAATCGTTTAGGTGCCGGAAGTGCGTACTTAGACTTACCGAACTTATACTCATTTCCTTTCGATTCTCGATGTCTAAAAGGCAAGTATATATTTATGGTTGTATGTTATCGACTTTGAAAGTAAGATATGTGAATTTCATGATGATATATATCCACTCTGGGACGGGCCGACGGGTCCTCTGAGGGTTCCGCAGCCTCTGGTGCAGTTCCGCGGATATTCTGGGTTAACCACTCTGGGACGGACCGACGGGTCCTCTGAGGGTTCCGTAGCCTCTGATGTGGTTCCGCGGTTAATCATGTATGTATTTAATGTGATGCTATGAGATTTAGTTATTCCGGAATACTAGTGTTGAAATGATGAGATGATGATTACATTTACTTTATTGTTGAGGAGTATTGTGTTTCATATTCGATATATTTGCACTAGCTATTCGACGGCTAATGTAACACCCCCAGAGCCATTCAGGAATATTACAAAGCCGTGGGCCTCGAGATGGAACATGTTGTGTCGAGAATTATACTCCTCGACCGGCGATCGCCTCAGGGATCAGGCGACCTAGCCATAGCCGAGCATCCAAGGCAGAACTACCGACCAGAGATCGGGCGACCTAGCCATAGCCGAGCAGCCGAGGCAGAACTGCCGACCAGAGGCCAGGCGACCTAGCCATAGCCGAGCAGCCGAGATAGATCGGCCGACCGAAGGTCCCAGGACAAGTCCTGGTGCCGAGCGATCGTCATCTAAGATGATCGTCTCTCGGTACTTGGCGATCGACTCCTGGTGGCCGACTAGCAGACGATCATCTCTCGGCACCGACCGATGCCGACCTCTGGTGACCGACCAATGCCGACCACCTCATGCCGCTCGAAGCCGATGATCGTCCAGTCGGCAATGGCCGAAGCTCATGACAGAACCCACGTGCAGTGCCGAGACAAGATCCGCATTTCACGGATCATTGACCACAGCCTGTCAGCATATTTCCACCAGACGACAGGCCCGCCGAAAGGTGTCAGTAGGACCGCCTGTGACAGCAACTCCGGACGTGTGTTGGCTCCTCATTGGACCGCACAGCTGAATGCCAGCAGCAGCCTTGGACTTTAGGCAGACAGCCCATGTGACTTAAAGACGATCGCCCCATTATTATATTGAACGAAAGGCGATCGCCCGCCAGGAAACAAGGCATCTCAGCCCCTATAAATAGAAGGCTGCCTGCACTTGAACTCTCACCGGATTTTTACTCTCTGAAGTCCAACTCTCGACTTCTTGACAAGTAATACTCACAACTTGGCTTTCTCAACTCTTGGCAACAGCTATCTCTCGGTTCTATCTTCTCTCTCAGCCTCTCTCAGACGGAAGACGATCGACAGAGAGAAAGAACACCAAAGCTTCGCTCAAGAGTTAGATAAATAGGATCATTTACACTCATTGTATTTAGATTCTTACATTAATACTTGTATCCACGAATATTTGTATTAATAAAATCTCGCGAGAGCATTCAAGCCCGGGCCTAACAAACCCGGCAAATCTTGTGTTATTCACACCCCCTCGGAAAGTGCTCCCGCAACCTTGTTTGTTGTCCGTCCATTCCAGCAGTATTTCATTTTCGGATAAATATTTCGGGCAACAAAAATTGGCGCTAGAAGGAGGGCATCTAACCCTCAATTTTTTTGTTACTACCATCTCGAAGAACACTCACTGTTCTCCGGGGAATATACCTGAAGAAACACTCACTGTTCTTCAGAGAAAGCTTTCAGAATCATGTCTTCCGCCTCCGCATCGAAGAAAGCCGCTGGCCAGCCCGCCAGACGCCTCGTTCCGTCTCAGTCTGAGCCACAGCCGATGGAGGAGGGTAGCCGCCATGGTCCGAGATGCTCGATCCCGCCCATGGGGGACGGCCCAAGTCTCTCGCTCGACCAGTTCCGAACCGCGGAACAGATCGAGGAGGCCATGGCCGTCCTGCAGGAGCGACGGAGTGCTCTCGACGCGCCTCCCGCTATCACCCCCTCGGCCATCCGTCAGAGGACCAAACGGAAGTTCAAGGCGTTGCTGACCGAGCGATTGCCAGGAGGCTCCCGTTCGTAGGGAGAGGCGCTCGCCAGTCGGGGCACCTCTGTTTTCGATCGCCTCGGCAGCGACCCATCTTGGCGATCGGGGCAGTCCGGCCCCATCCACGAGACGACGGAGCTCTAGTCCGTCACCAGGAGCTCGGCCTATCTGACTCCGAGAAGGCAGCCCAACCGTCTGGCTCCCCCACGCCAAATAGCCGAGGTCGGCAGCAGCGGAGTCAGGAGATCGGTACACGATCGCCTCGGCTCCCGCTCCAAAAGCCGACCCACGAGCGACCATGCTACAGCGATGGCCGCCATGCAACGCCAGCTCGACGACATGAAGGCGCTCATGGAATCCGGGGCAGGCGCCAAGAGAAAGATCGTCGGGCCGAGCGAGCCGCTCGCGGTCCACATCGAGCTCGCCCCCGTGCAGCACAAGATCGCTCCTCCGCAAACACCTTTGTACGAGGGGAGATCAGACCCCGAAACACACCTGAGCAAGTTCAACATCTACATGACCGGGTGTGGGGCATCTGACGCGACCATGTGCCGAATGTTCCTGCTAACGCTGGACGACCTTGCCCACAGGTGGTACACCTCATTGCCACCTCGATCCATCGGCTCCTTTAACCAACTGGCGAACGACTTCATAGCGTACTTCGCCACCAGGGTCGCTCAGCCAGAAGGTCCCCATCTCATGATTCGGATCAAACAAGGGGAGGAAGAGTCCGACTCAGACTACATCGACCGGGTAGACGAGATCATCCTCAACGGCGAGCCCGTAAGCGATGAGATTGCCCTATACTCGGTCCTAGGAGGATTCTATGGTCTTTCGCCTATGTTCAGGCATCTTACGAAGGACCAACCCTCGACCTACGCAATCTTCCGAGCTAAAGCTGCAGACTTTCTGGCCAGGCAAAGGTTTCTTCTCAGCCTATGAGCAGTGCGATCGGCGCCCGAATGGCGATCTCCAGTCTTCCAGCCCGATCGCTGGTATCATGCAACATCACCAAAACCGGAGGACTCGTTCGCCATCTACAGTTCACCATCTAACATGATGGACTAAGGCATGAGATCGCCTCCACCGCACCACGTACAGCCATGGTCCTGGTAGTCGATGGAACCGGCTGCTTCGGCCATGCAAGGTCCCTTTGGGCCAAGATCGCCCGCCCTTCGTTTAAATACGAGGCTGGCGTAGTCTGAGGGCCCTCCAAAACTAATCAGTGGACACGATCGCCCGCCCTCAAAGGTTCATCATCTAGCATGGTGAACCCGGATAATGCGACGCGTCACTACCCCCGTCTCAACGTACACCGTCGAGGTTCGCCATTTTCATGGCGGGCCGAGGTGGAAGCAGAGCTAACAAGCCGCGGAAGTGGAGTTGATTAATCCGATGACGCCCCGCGTAAGGACTCCTCTAGACCAAGACCGCACGCCCTTCGTTTAAATACGAGGCGAGGCGCAGCCTAAGAGAGGACCCTCACAATAAAATGAGTCACGAGACAGTCAATGTCGTTCGCGCACAAGACACGGTCATGGAGTCGGTCCATCGAACTCCGCGACTGTGCACGATTCCTCAAACGACGAAACCATCAAGTTTCTAAGGGGGACCGGCTAATGTTGTTTTTTGCAGGTACAAGACCGAAAGATAGCTAGCTAATCGACCAGATCGCCCAAGTCCGAAACCAGAGTCCGCTCAACGGATCGCCCGTCCTCATCCTACACGATCGCCAGCAAGAACCACCTCGCCCCATGTCTTCAACATCGGAGCAAGCTGGGGGGCAATTGTTGTGTCGGGAATTTACTCCTCGACCGGCGATCGCCTCAGGGATCGGTCGACCTAGCCATAGCCGAGCAGCCAAGGCAGAACTGCCGACCAGAGATCGGGCGACCTAGCCATAGCCGAGCAGCCGAGGCAGAACTTCCGACCAGAGGCCAGGCGACCTAGCCATAGCCGAGCAGCCGAGATAGATCGGCCGACCGAAGGTCCCAGGACAAGTCCCGATGCCGAGCGATCGTCCTCTAAGACGATCGTCTCTCGGTACTTGGCGATCGACTCCTGGTGGCCGACTAGCAGACGATCATCTCTCGGCACTGACCGATAACGACCTCTGGTGACCGACCAATGCCGACCGCCTCATGCCGCTCGAAGCCGATGATCGTCCAGTCGGCAATGGCCGAAGCTCAGGACAGAACCCACGTGCAGTGCCGAGACAAGATCCGCATTTCACGGATCATTGACCACAACCTGTCAGCATCTTTCCACCAGCCGACAGGTCCGCCGAAAGGTGTCAGTAGGACCGCCTCTGACAGCAACTCCGGACGCGTGCGGGCTCCTCATTGGACCGCACAGCTGGCTGCCGGCAGCAGCCTTGGACTTTAGGCAGACAGCCCATGTGACTTAAAGACAATCGCCCCATTATTATATTGGACGAAAGGCGATCGCCCGCCAGGAAACAAGGCATCTCAGCCCCTATAAATAGAAGGCTGCCTGCACTTGAACTCCCACCGGATTTTTACTCTCTGAAGTCCAACTCTCGACTTCTTGACAAGTAATACTAACAACTTGGCTTTCTCAACTCTTGGCAACAACTATCTCTCGGTTCTATCTTCTCTCTCAGCCGCTCTCACACAGAAGACGATCGGCAGAGAGCAAGAACACCAAGGCTTCGCTCAAGAGTTAGATAAATAGGATCTTTTACACTCATTGTATTTAGATTCTTACATTAATACTTGTATCCACGAATATTTGTATTAATAACATCTCGCGAGAGCATTCAAGCCCGGGCCTAACAAACCCGGCAAATCTTGTGTTATTCACACCCCCTCGGAAAGTGCTCCCGCAACCTTGTTTGTTGTCCGTCCATTCCAGCAGTATTTCATCTTCGGATAAATATTTCGGGCAGCAACAGAACCCACAAGGCTGAAGGAAATTTTCACAAATATTTACAAACGCCCAAGCGGCTAACGACGGTATTGTCTTTTAAAAACATACGAAGACTTAATAAAATCCGTTTATCAAAACCGTCGTAAAAATCTCATTTGAAATCACGAGGCCCGAAATGCCAAGACTCAAGAGTTTGAAAGCATACATTAAGCTATCACTTACATGTACAGACAGAATAGATTAGAAAATAATTGCCAAAGTAACCCAAGTTACTAGATACCAAAAGACCATTTAAAAATACTCACGCAACGAAAAAGACAACAATTAAAAATACTCTAGCAGTGGAATACAAGAACTGATCAGGAAACTCAATACACAAATACATGCCCTAGCCAGTATCCTTCGGGAAGCTCATCTCTCCACGACCACTACAAGCTCGATAATCCAAGAACCTAAAAAGAAAGCCCGCGACGGGGTCAACCATATCATCTAACAATGATAACCATCACATCACGCCCAATGTAATCTTACCATGAGTCAAAATATATCATCTTCGGATGAAATAATCTATCCGTGTCAAATCCTGTCTGTCTGATTACACAATCACGTCCCAATTCTGATAAAACGAATAATACACGATACATCTGTGAAACAACTGCCCAACACAATGGCAATGAATCACGAAACATCGACACAAAATCTGAACGCTCAGATGATCACTAGCAATGATCGACCAATAAATTAACTGAGAATATCATCGACATGATAAACTCCGATACGACCAATCCAAAGGTCAAAACGCAGCCGAGAATATCATCAACATGATAAACTCCAATATGACCAACCAGAGGTCAAAACACAATCGAAAATATCATCATCATGATAAACTCCAATATGACCATCCAGAGGTCAAAACACAATCGAGAATATAATCAACATGATAAACTCCAATATTACCAATGAAGGAGCAACAACAATCTAGAATACCCTCACATGGCAAGCTTCAACACGATCAACACAGAACCATAGAAACCGATATACGAACGAATAAAGTTCTCAAAACGACACACCAATCACATACAGTGGTTCTCAATAAACATACCCGACTAATGAACATACTCCTCAGCATACGAACAACCAATCACAAGCCGACGAACATATCCAATCATACATGGAGTGGGAACGACCGCTCAATATCCCAAACAACCAGCATGGAGTCACCATCCCCAAATCTACACTTACACAGAAATCAATCAAAAATCACTATGATAAAATCGCACTACTACCATACCAATAGAATCACATAGCACATATGTCCTGATTTCACAAAACTCGAAGTTCCAAAATCATATACTATAACCGAATCTACAATACGCAGCATATTTTTCTTATCTGATCGATCAACCGATCATCCCTGGATAATCAAACTACCACACTGAAGTTCGAATCTCTATTCATCGTACCATACTGATGTCTTATCCAGTTCGTGAGTCACACTCATAACTTCACCATGATATGCACTATGCACTAAATGCGTATGTATATCAGTTACATTTTCAAAACCAATTTGAAATCATGTAATCTTGTCAAGAAGACAAATTTTCGAAAGTTCTTTCAAGAATTTCAAAATTCAAAACATAAATTTTCGCAAGACCACGAAATCAATTTTTGAAAAATTAAACTGCCTCGCTAATGCCAAGTATTCGATAACAGTTTCCGTCGAGTCCACACGATTTTGGAGTTTTAAAATGAAAACTATGCAAATGATTGACCACATCCATACTCCTGTATACCAATTCGGTTTGTCACCAAATTCTCTGACATTCCATCAGAAAACCACACGATAGAGTTCCAAGATCTTAATGTATAGACTCCGACAAAAACTCCTTTTCCACATATGACTCGCAGCATCAACCATTAACCCATCCTGGATCACCTCAACCATGCTATGACAAAACATTTAATGATCAATAAATCAGAGACAACAAAAGACTACCCGAGAAGTCTCATTTGAACAAGTAAACCATAACCCTGAAAGGTAGTAATCAAATAGGTAAACGATTTAGTAAAGTGCTTTACAAATCTCGGGAGTTTTAGAAAACATGAAAAAGCCTTTTTAAATATTAGGGTATCAGCCCATATCTCGTTCCGCATTACAATAAGTTTAAAAAGTATAAAACCCCTTTTTGGACCTCAAGTCCTGAGTTACAAAACTATTCCAAAATCGATTGGGTCTCGGCCCAAAAATCATTTTCCGTAAAACATCTGTAGAACATTCATTTTGAAAAGTATCATTTTCAAATGCTCAAAAACAGTTCATGTATCTCAAAATGTACTAACATGACTACATGTTCTTCTCAACAATCCACAGTTCTTCTCCCGAATACACAACTCCGTTTTCAAAATTTAACCGACATATTGATTTCCAAAATCATAGTTTCTCAAGATCATCAATCCTGTCCCAACTTTGTCACCTTATACTGTAACGCATAATATTCTGCTGAATCTCAAAGCATATTAACTTAGAACGGCAATAAATCTTAATGCAATTCAAAAATCCAAATACTTACAGATCGTGAAGCCGATGATTCCCTGTGATACTGGCACATGTCCCAACTCTAGAAAATACTAGACACAGATATTTTCAAAACACACATTTTGCAAACTCAGTTCAACTTGAGAACACAACATATTTCTATCCGAAGAAACACGTTAATACCATTTGAAAAAAATTTACAACCCTAGTACCACACTGGTAAATTACATAACGCACAAGCCCGAGTGTACAATAAAACCTAGGGCTCTGGAATTAGTCAATCGACAACTCGAATGACATGACAAAACACGACTCGACTCAACCCAACTGCCTAGGTTTTCTCAACCTAATCTCTGATATCATATTCTGTAACACCCCAGAGCCACCCAGGAATATTACAGTGACATGGGCCCCGATATGGTACCCACAAGGCTGAAGGAAATTTTTGCAAACATTTACAAACGCCCAAGCGGCTAACGACGGTATTGTCGTTTAAAAACATACGAAGACTTAATAAAATCCGTTTATCAAAACCGTCTTGAAAATCTCATTTGAAATCACGATGCCCGAAATGCCAAGACTCAACAGTTTAAAAGCATACATTAAGCTATCGCTTACATGTACCGACAAAATATATTAGAAAATAATTGCCAAAGTAACCCAAGTTACCAGATACCAAAAGACCATTTAAAAATACTCACGCGGCCGAAAAGACAAACAATTAAAAATACTCTAGCAGCGGAATACAAGAACTGATCAGGAAACTCAATACACAAATACATGCCCTAGCCAGTATCCTCCGGGAAGCTCATCTCTCCACGACCACTACAAGCTTGATAATCCAAGAACCTAAAAAGAAAGCCCGCGACGGGGTCAACCATAATATCCGACAATGATAACCATCACATCACGTCAATAATTACATACCAATGAGATACTAAGTAAGAATACGACCAATGTAATCTCGCCGCCATAACTTTACGAAAATCCACGAATTCGTATCCTTAACAACACATTAAGATAATACCAAAATATATGTACGGTATCTCAACAATACCCAAGGTTCTCAAAACATTATCATAACTCGCGATACGGAAATTATACCAACTCTGGCCAATTCAATCCATCGGATAACGTCGACAATTCCAATATGATAATCGATTATCCATCAAAGACAAGTACCAAGGAAATACGGAACATACCTCAAGATATGAAATACCATGACAATCACGTCAGTCTAATCTGAGATCAGATCAACACAACATACGGACATGGTCCTAACACAAGACCTACAAATGCATACTCATATGACAACGTCAATATGATCACAACAATAACGACAATGTATACTTATGGCAAACCCATAATATACATATGCACAACAAAAATACATGGTAATCCAACGATCCAGCACACACAGCTATAGATTCCATCTTGATCCCGTCGGACCAACGCATGGTGGCATTACCTGTCCAGCGATCTAGCGCACACAGCTATAGATTCCCATATTGATCCCGTCGGACCAATGCATGGTGGACATACGATAACAATGCACAACTGCACAAAACAACAGTACACAATGCACGACAACAACAATGCACAAATGCATGACAACAATAATACACGAATGTATCACAACATGATCGACACAAATGACAAAAGTGATTAAAATACTTTCTCTGAGTCCTTTGAGAGCAATCTCGATATCTAAACCATCACCAACCATTATTCTGAATATTCGACGATCCAAAATGTCACGGACGGTAGATAATTCACGTCTTTGTCTATACCACAAAGTATCCTCGACACCAAGTATACCAACAACAAATGTAAATCATATACATTATGATTTAATTCCTAAAACTCGAATACAACTTATAGTCCCAAATCTCCTGTGATTACGATTATAAATATTGCTATACGAATTATAAACGAATGAAACAGAAACCAATCATTAAATATTATAAACTGAGCAAGTAATAACTTGCCTCGATACCGATGAAGCCGTTGCCAATTCCTTGCCATCGTATATAAGCTTCTCATCCCCGATCAATGTAATTCACGAACATTCTCGAGCTCAACCGCAACACACGGTTATAATCACCGATCAATATTCTCAACCTATTACAGTAATTCGATAAACAACAAGTTCTATAATAACCAACAATCGATATAACCAATTCACAAACCCAACGGGTCAACAATATCCCGATAAACCACTAGTCTGATCAATCCAACTCAAACCATAATGAATTCATAACCACAACACAAAAATACTGCACTGTCTGCCTACTTAGCGCACGTTAATCACTCAAAGTAGCATGCGCTAAGTCGTTCCTGTTAGCGTGCGCTAGACAGTAACACTAGCGTGCGCTAATGACATGCAGTTGCATGCATTTCAGATACCGATCAACATATGGCGATTATCAAGAACACTAAGTGATTCTAAACCATGTTCATAGCTATCAAAACAATGAAATATGATATCCTTTAACATATGGACAATCATCCAACTCTTAATCCAATTCATATAATCACATATCATCTTCTTCATCAAATATCAACATCATGAACACCAAGAACCCTAACAACCCTTCCCTAACCTCACATTACAGAGATTAATCATCAGCAATGACATCAACATCCGCAAAGGAGAAGGAGGATTAACCAACTTATCTCAAGAAAACGAACTACACAATTCAAATCACACAAATCATATTAATATCATCATACTCCGGTAATCGATCTCATAATCATGCTTGTCAACTTGTTTATGTAATAATCATCAACTCAAGAATATCAACATTCAATCCAAAACAAAATCTAAAGATGAAGAGTGATTACCTTGTATAGACGAACCATGAAGGAGAACAATCAACTTCATTCCAAGAATCATCAATAACTTCAAGAACAAGACTTTAATCCATGTTCCTCAGCTTAATCTTGTTAAAGATCATCATCTCTCAGTGTTTGGAATCTCAAACTTCTCTCTAAAAACTCTCTCTCTACAAATAAAGGAAGGAATGGGCGAATGAACACAATTCACATTTACAATCATATATATACTGACTGTTATTAGCGTGCGCTACTTTTCCATAGTAGCGTGCACTATTGTGGTCGAGAGGCGACTGTTTTGCTTCGTACAATGAGTTAGGTACGCAATGCCCATGCAATATCATACGTAATCTCCTCTATTTAGCGTACACTAGTCTCTGATCATAGCGTGCGCTACTCATAGTTGACTCGTTTGTCTATATGCTCCGAAGACGGGTCCACACGCCGACAACTTTGACTAGGATAAGATTCCTTTTGGACCGATCTGATGTTAGCGTGCGCTAAAAATATGCATTAGCGTGCGCTAACCCTTCACAACAAACATCTGTTGACCTTGTCGGCACATGCGCCGAAAGTGACCGGGTCCACACGTAGATTCTCTCTGATCTGGTCTGTACTAGCGTGCACTGACTTTTACCTTTAGCGTGCACTAAACTTGTACGATAGCGTGCGCTATACATGAATATTAGCGTGCGCTAACAAGGCTATATTTAGCCATTTTCAGCTATTCTTGTCCAACGTCTCGACATACAGAATACAAACATACGGCATACCGAATACATATACTTCTACCAACAATATTCTCATACGATACACAATATCCTCAATTGCAATTATCGACCAAGCACGACAATTATACCGATACAGATGTCTCAGTCCTTCATTTATTTTATCCATATTGTACAGATTCCACGTTGTACAACATAACTCGAATAAAATAATATTAAACCACAGTAGTAGAAATTCTGGATATTGCAGCTAACCCCTTTATGGGGGAAATACCTTTCATATATTTCAGGATCCAGGAGAGTGGATATGCATGTATCGGTCGGCATGAAGATGATGGCCAAGTATGATGTTGTGTCTTGTCTCTGGTTATGTTTTGTATTTCCTCCATTCAGCATTGTTGTACTTTAATGGTTTTTGAATACTTGAGCATTGTTTTCGGTTTCCTTGATGTTCTGGACTGTGTTGCCGTGGTGTTCATTTGTGATATGTTGTATTCGGATGTATTGGATATGGTTTTGAATACCATTTTTATTGTCTTCCATTTCATTGTACTTGGACCTTCTCGGTCAAAGTTTATAGTTCCGCGTATAAATAGCCTTGTGGGTCCCATGGCGTGGCTCGCGGCACTGTAATATACTCTGAATAACTTGGGGGTGTTACAAGAACAAATGAAGAGAGAGAGATAAATACTTTTCCAAGTCTTTTTCATCTTAGAGAGAAGAAGAAAAATAAAAGAAGAGAGAAAAATACTATATCAATTTCTAGCTGTGTTCTGAGTAACACTTGATATCGAATTTTTTCGATCAACGATCGTTGCGTGGTGATGTAGAGACACTCGACATTTTCAGTGTTGGATTATTCATCAAGCTCGAATGGATTGGATTCGTGTTCGTGACATTTACAAGATGAAATTATCAAAGGACTATGAGGGTATGATTCCTAAAATTTTATCTTCGTCAATTTATATTCGTTTATATGATGCTTGATCGATCCTCTTAGGGGTTCGAAATTATTTGATTTGATCCATTTATATTTCCGCAGTGCACTTTGTTTTATCATCGAATCCCACCAGTGGTATCAGAGCGAGGTCTATGCAATTGTTTATACGGTATTAGCATTTGTAATGATTGATTGAATGTTTTTATGATTTGAAATCATAATTGTTTTAATCATAATTTTTAATTGTTCATCTAAGAACTTACTTTTCATGATTTTATGTTACAATATAAATCTTTTTTTTTTTTTTGAAAAATGATTTATATGTGTAATTTTAAAATAAGAAAAATATTATTTTTGGATTCGGGACGAGAAGATGAGCTGGAAAAATAGCTGGACCCGGCAATTCGGGGCTGTCGGCAATGACTGCACTCGGCAACGGCAGAGAGTCGGCCTCTCGGCGATCCGGCGGCTTCTGTCGGGCCGCGAGCTTGTCCCGGATCTTGTGTTTCTGACTCTATTTTTGTATTTCATGTTTGGTAAATAAATTTTCCACAAATTAAATTAGTATTAATTATGATATTTATTAATTGGCAAGGATATTTATTTATTTTTAAGGGTATTAATTTAATGGAATATTTAATTTCATTTGGAACAAGTCAAAACTATCGGTTGTTTGAATTAATTAGATTAATTCTAATAATTGGATTATTTTATATTGATTAGATCAATATACATTATTTTGTATTTATGCCATTAATTTACTGTATATATTGCATCATTGTTGGAATGATGATGTAGTTAATGAACTTAGTTTTGAACCTTTATTCGATGGGATTGTAAAGGCAGTTTTGAGCAATTTTTTTATTAGTAAATTTGTATAAGATGCAATTTTTATTGATGTAATAAATTAGCTATGACGCAGAGACGAGGATGAACCGTCATGAAGACGAAGATTCAAGACATGTACTTTGATTACTTGTAATTTTATTGAGTCGATAATGACTCTGTACCTAGGAACGGTCCATGAACTGCATGTTGGCAGATACTAGGTTGTGGATGTTTTAATATTGTACGACAAACAAACAAACCGGCAAAGCGCACTTATAAATAGATTAATGTACAAAGTGTAACTTATAGTTTCCCAACACTCTCACTTATAAACACTAAGTTATAAATGTTACAAGGTTTCCTACCCTCCGTCAAACTCATGGAAAATTAAAATCTAAACTGAAATACTATTCTTACGAGTATGTCGGGGTAGTATTTTGGGGAAGGTCGATAACTTCCTAGAGTACAATAGATGCCTTTGGTTGTGACAAATCGAACCTTCAAAAGCCGTATGGGTTGCCGGTTAAGATTCAATTGTCAAACTGATAGGAGTTAACAGTTAAAATTTAGATAT
The DNA here is from genome assembly GCA_033398695.1 of Orobanche coerulescens. Classification (NCBI taxonomy): domain Eukaryota; kingdom Viridiplantae; phylum Streptophyta; class Magnoliopsida; order Lamiales; family Orobanchaceae; genus Orobanche; species Orobanche coerulescens. Next base: position 102,809,957 of record CM065818.1, read on the forward strand.
TCCAGCGAGTCATATATACCATATGGGTTTAGGGCAAGTGAACTAGGGGTAAAAGAAGATTGAATCATCCACTCGATGGGTTGGTGTTAGACGCCACTTTACAAAGAATGGTAAAATAGAAACCAAATGGGTCCCTCTCTATTAAAATTTGTAAAGAACTCGATCACCACTATGAAGTCAGCCATGACTTCCGGATTTCACATAGGAGTATGTAATGCCGATAAAATAGATAGAGTCGAGTTATGAATAAAAATTTAAATTTCTTACTCGGATCATAATTAGACAATCACAAATGAATCTAACATTATTCTCTGCAGTTAACAACAATAGTCTCTCAAAATAACAATGAACCAACTCACAATTTTACTTGAAAAGAACACCCTTACTGGTGTAATACCCGGTTGTAATTCAGTCATTATCATTCAGTAATTTCATTCGGTAATTGTCACTATGTAGTTTTTCACATGATAATAATCATTCATCTGTGTTCACCGTTCGGCATAACTTTGAGTTGTGTATCGATATTGTTCATTGTTTCAACCTTACTCGGGAAACGAGACAAGAGTATTATCTCGATTGTTGTAATTGATTCATTAGCCGATGTTGACGTTGGAGTTCATGTCATTTCTAATCTCCTCATTGTTCAAATTGTGTGTAATCATTGCTTGGAACCACCGTTTTGGGGTTTTTGTACTTCCATTTCGTGTTATTGTTTCCCAAATATTGATTCCTATTGCTTTTATTCTCTTCCCGGATCATTTTTCATCATTTTAGGACCCAAGGGGGTGTGGGTCGCGGCACACACATTTTCCAATTTTGGCCGAGCAGCCTGTACCGTGGGTCGTGGCTCATGCCGGCAGGGCCGTGGCACACTGCCGAGTCACTACCGCAGCACACTCGTCCGGACCGCGGCACACTCATGTTGCAACTTATCGGCCAACCCGGCTGTATCGGGGGTCGCGGCTCATGTCGACGGGGCCACGGCACACTATCGAGTCACTGCCGCGGCACACTCGTCTGGGCCGCGGCACGCTACCGATCACTGGGGGCAGTTTTGGCCCTGTGCCGCGGCACACTTCGGCCGGGCCGCGGCACACAGTGCAGTCAGCACTATATTTGCATTTTTTGAGCGAGATCAACCCATTTTTTTCATTTCATCCACCTTGTTCCGAGAGAGAAGGCTTGAGGGAGAGAATTTTCATCATCTATCACTTGAGTGTTTGATTTTCTTCATCTCCTTTCGATCGTGAAGCCCGGATAGTCGATCTAACGCGTGTTCTTCGGATCAAAGTGTTTGGATCTTCAAGAGGTAATATCTTCAACATCTTGGATTTCGATTTTGTATTGAGATATGATGTTTTGGATGTTAAGATCATGTTGTATGAAGTGATATACGCATGATTATGGATATGTTTGATTATTCATTGGATTATTGAAGGATTATTCAAGAACACTTTGAATATTGAATTGGATTTGGGGGTTTTCGATTATTTGTGGTTGAAATCACGAATTTGAATATTCATATTGGGTTAATGATCGTATTGAAGGTGTTTTGTTGGTTTGAAACACTTCTTGGGGATTTAATGTTAGTATTATTGAGGTTTGGTTGTAAACAATCGAAGTTTGGCCACAAAGTGTTCGATATAATGCCCCAATGAACTTGGTTTAGTCGTATCGACGTTTTGAGTTCATTATATTCGTGTTTGATTCGTATGATGAACAGATTGTTGGTGATTGTGTTATTCAAGGTTGTTCGAGCGACCGATATCTCAATTAGGACATTATTCGTGGAAGGATAATTGTCACCGGTGTTGTGTAAGTTAATTCTTACTCGGTTAAAAGGATATTCATTCCTTTTGTTGTTGTTCATTCATAATCATAACTCATTCATCATTGAATTAACCGTATTGAGACTTGTAATTGTAGAATAGTCACTTCATTCACGAGGAACGACGGTTCCAATCATTTCATTGAACTATCAATCACTTCACTAATATTTTCATCTCGGTGAGTCATTCTTGATTTTGTCGAATTATTATTCGTTGGTATTTCATTATGGTCATTCTCATTCATATGACCTTCTGGGTTCATATTGCGTGGCCGGGTGCGGATGTGTGGAATTTTTAGTCGAGCACGCGATGGTCATGTATTGGGATCGATACATTGGACTGTGCACACGGTAACGATTACCTCCTTGAGACTAATTAGGTACAGGGATGGGTGTGTCCGATCATGCGTCTTGTACATTTGCACAGAACACTATGGGCGTACTATGATGCTCCTCTTCAGCGTAATTCATAACTAAGGATATTTCATAACTAAAGATATATCATGATTGTGTATTTTCAACCCTTGAGGATTGTTGTTCTGTGTAACTGACCCCGTAGGGAGATTTTGTTTTCAGGTCACGGCAAGGCAAAGGCACGGGAAGAGCATGTTGACGGCGAGGAGTCCCAGTGATACTAGTAGGGGGGCCCAGTCATTCTGGTTATTTCAATCATTTCAGTCATTTCAGTCATTCTTATTTCTCTTCATTTGTATTTCCGCTGCAAATTCCGTTTGAGATGTTTATTTATTCAGGGTGGTGTATTTTATCTTCATATAAAATATACTAGTATTCTGTATTGTCCTGGTGTATTGTACTTAAGCTCCTCATCGGAGTATTTGGCAATATAATGTGGTTCGGTACTACAATTATATTATTTAATTCATCAGTTTTCATTCGCCTGGTGGGTCCCAGTCGGGGGTCCACGACACTGTAATATCTGCCTAGTTTGGGGTGTTACAGAGTTGGTATCGGAGCGTGGTTTTGAATACTACCTTCCGGGTCATGTCTAATTTGAAATCATCGTCATCGGACTAGTATCATTGAACTTCCGCGTCACGTGTGACCTGTGCAGATGCCGAGCCAATCGGACCGAAAGAACTGTAAGACTTCTAACGCCATGGTATAATTTCTGCCAATAATCATTCATTCATAACTCATCAGTTAACAATCCTCAATCATCATTTTCATTTTTGACCAGGACGGTCATGTTAACTCATTAATCACTCAATTCATTTCATTACTCAGTTGTTGATCTGGAAGATTATATCATTAATCTTGTTAACTTGTTCAAGATAATCATTTCAAGAATTTCATCAGATAATCATGTCGCCTCAGTTAATCATTCATGTAATCACTGTGTTAGAGCATGTATGCTCATTTTCATCATCTCATGACATAATCATAACGTGATATTCATGCGGGAAATATAATCATCATGTGACTTTCCTACTTCAGTATGAAGAGAGCAAGAAGAGGATGCGGAGGACGAGGCCGTGGTGCGGGCCGAATCCAGAGAGCTCGTGTGAATACACGTGCGAATGCGAGAAATAATGTTAATTCATCAAGCAGCGACGTTGCCACTCATTCACCTGGATGCGATCATTCACTATCGGGGAGTCGTACCCGGGGCACAACTCAGTCAAAAGGTGTTCGGGTTGACCCACTCGCTTTTATGCAGGGCATGATGGCCCAAATGACTCAGATGGCACAACTGATGGAGACGATGCATAACTCAGCTAATCAAAATCAACAGGCTCCTCCGCCGCCACCTCAGAGGCAAGAGAGGAATGTGAGCAGTATCATCGGCGACATCTCTCGCCAAAGGCCACCTACTTTTGAAGGCTCATCAGAGCCGGCGGACATTTTTCATTGGCTCGAACATTTCAAGCAGTTATTTGCTATGGTAGAGTGTCCCGAATGACACAAAGTTTCAGTTGCGGCTTACTACCTCGGTAAGAGCGCTTATTCTAGACACGGAGTCGAAGAGGCTACTTGGGAAACCGAGGATAGTATGCGGGAGAGTTATCCCGAGTTGTTTGACCCTTAGTTTCGGGGACGAAACTCTTTTAAGGGGGGTGTATGTAATACCCGGTTGTAATTCAGTCATTATCATTCAGTAATTGTCACTATGTAGTTTTTCACTTGATAATAATCATTCATCTGTGTTCACCGTTCGGAATAACTTCGAGTTGTGTATCGATAATTGATTCATTAGCCGATGTTGACGTTGGAGTTCATGTCATTTCTAATATCCTCATTGTTTAAATTGTGTGTAATCATTGCTTGGAACCACAGTTTTGGAGTTTCCGTACTTCCATTTCGTGTTATTGTTTCCCAAATATTGATTCCTATTGCTTTTATTCTCTTCCCGGATCATTTTTCATCATTTTAGGACCCAAGGGGGGTGTGGGCCGGGGCACAAGGAGTGTGCGCCGCGGCACACATTTTCGATTTAGTAGGCGGCTGTACCGTGGGCCGCGGCTCATGCCGGCAGGGCCGCGGCATACTGCCGAGTCACTGCCGCGGCACACTCGTCCGGGCCGCGGCACACTCATGTTGCCACTTATCGGCCAACCCGTCTGTACCGGGGGCCGCTGCTCATGCCAACGGGGCCGCGGCACACTGCCGAGTCACTGCCGCGCCACACTCGTCCGGGCCACGGCACGCTGCCGATCACTGGGGGCAGTTTTGGCCCTGTGCCGCAGCACACTTCGGCTGGGCCGCGGCACACAGTGCAGTCAGTGTTAGGATTGTATACTGCAAAGAATACTTTATGCTTGTATTACCTAAATTCCTTGTTACTACATATGAGAATATTAATTACATTTAATCACATGTTTTGCATATTAATTCACGTTATGGTTATGCAAATGAAATGTCTAATTATTTTATATTGTAGATAATGTGGTGTGTTGGTGTCACACGGAAGATAACATTATCGGTGCCTTATAAAATAATATAATAGTTCACAACCTACATAATTATTAGACAAATTATATAAAAGGTTGTAGTGTGTGCTTGAGAATACTTGGTCTTGACTATTAGCATACATTAGCGTATTTGCATATGCTGAACAGGATCGAGGTGAGATAGTGTCTTCTGTACTGACTGTAAGAAGAACTAAATCTCGGATAATTATTATTTCTTAATTCTAAGTATATAATATTTAATTGTGTATTTATAATAATTATTGCTTTGGTTTATCATAGGTGAGAGTCAAAATGATCGACTCAATAAGTCTCGTATCTTGGGCAATAATATTGTTTATACGACAATTATTATTATTACTAGAAATCGTGTCCCGACTCGTGCGGGTTGATGATGTCCCCTTGAGGAGCTCGATAATGATTATTATATTAAACCTATGCAGTGGATTTAATTAGATATAATAATAAGGTTCGAGTGGTACTACTCTTGGATAAGATATTAATTAATTAAAGATGTCAGTAGCTTATAATTAATTAATGGACATTCGATATCTTAAACACGGGAAATAATATATTTAATAAGGAGCCCAATTTCGTAATTTGGGATTTTGGTAGGAAGTGCAATATCAAACTTTTTAGTGGACTAAGTTGATATTAATTAATTCATCATATATTAGGAAGAGTCCTAATAAGGTAAGATGAATTAATTGGGAGTCCTTCCATAATCCTCCTTAAGATCCCTAGTAGTAGTCCAAGAGCCTATAAATAAGATATATGGGGCTTGGCCGAGTTTATCACAAATATACACAAGAAATTTCGATTTTTCTTCTAAGTGTTTAATTGTGGATCTTGATTTGTGTCTTTGATTCCACAATTGAGAGAACACTTTAATTCTTGCTACACATCGGAATTAATTGAAGAAAAGAAAATCGAGAATTGTGAGGCATATTGTTTCGGCCGATCCCATAGGTGTCCAAGCAAGATCCGGTAGCTCGTTGCCCACACAACGTCCGGTTCAAGGCGGATCATACTCTAGAAGATCTAAAGGTAGAAATACAAGGCGATCAAGAAGGAAATAACCAACACGCTTCAAAAGGTAATATCCTATGAGCTTGGATCTAGATTAGGATATTTTAATTAATCAACATATTTAATTAATAAATAATAAATAATATTTAAATTGCTTATTAATCTTAGTAATTAATTAATTAGCATGCCTAAATAGATCTAATGCTCGTAGATGCGTAAAACGCTACTATCAACTTTCCCAAACTTCGCTTCCGCTGCGTTTTACTTTCCAACAATTGGTATCGGAGCCGGAATTTTAGGCTTTTGCTATTTTAATTAATTTTAGTGATTAATTGATAGCAATTTAAATTAGGGTTCTATCTTTTATAATTTTAGTTATAATATTCATATATTTTGATGTTGGAATATTTTGCTAGATGTGTTCTTGCAGGTGATATGATCCAATTATCATAGTTTATATGAATGGTGTATTTATTTATTTATTTTTATTAATTATGCAATTGTTGGTTTGGCCCGTTTTTTGAGGCATGTAATGGTTTTTCCCGTGAGAAAATCCGCGGGTAGTTCTAGGTGGTTTTATTTTTTCGTGTAAATCTTGATGTAATTTCGATGTATTTTATTTTGTATAAAATTGTAATCGAATTCGGAAAAAGACGGATCGCGAAGAAATAGAGCGAGCAAGGGCTAAGGGGCTAACTGGCGGCCATGACCCGGCAATGACAGCGCCAGCGGCAGTACTGCCGGCGATCTTGCGGCCGATCTGCGAGCGGCTGGTCGAGCAGTTATTTGGTTGGGCAGGTCGTCGATTTTCGGCCCGTTTTACGCCGCCATTGCGTCATTTGGGAAGTCGGGATTTAAAATTAAATTTTTTTTATGTATTTAATTTTGCATAAAAGTGAAATTTTAATTTTGGAAATCCGCGGCCCGACCGGGGAGGAGCGACGAGATGCTTGATTCAGTGGGAGAGATCGAGTCGAAGATTTTCTCGGATTCAACTCAAGGAAGAAGACCATGATAATTGGATAATTAATTATTCATGCTTTATTTTGGTTTTTTTTATTGTTTTGATGTATGGCATGTATGGATGTATGCGTGATATGTTTCCTTGCATGTTAGGACGAGAAAATTAAAAACCTTAAGGCTAAAATAACTAAGTGATTAAATTGATTTTTTTTTTTTAAAAATAAAATCAAATTGGCCTCCATAATTAATTTAAATTGTGAAGTAATTAGCATGCGTGTTGACATTAGAGTCTTCCTCCATATCGGATGTGCTAATTATAGGTTCACTAGTTTTAAATTTCAAAATGATAACATAAGGTAAATATTACTTTTTATGATAGGACATCTCCATCTATAGGACTATTATTTAAAAGATAATATTTTAAGGATGTTAAATTATGGTATTCACTTAGGAGTATTAATTAATAAGCTCCCCATCGGAGTCTATGTTAATTAATACATGGCCAAGAGGAACCAACTATTAATTTTACTTGTCATAACGTAATTTGACTAGATAGTAAAATTAAAGACGTAATACTCTACTTGAAAAATGTGTGTGTAAACGTCCACACGATCGTGGCTTGCATGTGCGGATTTTTTTTGAGGTGTTGGTTGCTAGCATATATATTGTGTTTTGAGGTTTTTCGATATATTTTGCTATGCATTATGTGATGGATGTTTTTAATTTTTATTCTCAGATGTCTTTCAATCCACTCATTGTTATTCTCAAAGAAAATAAACTAGATGGCACTAACTTTGCCGATTGGAAAAGAAATCTTGACATTGTCACATTGTGAGGGGCATAAATTTGTCTTAATCGAGGAGAGCCCTCTAGAACCCAGAACCGGATGCCACTCCGAAGAGTTGGCTGAATTCGAAAATGGAAAAAGTCGGATGAGATGGCTCATTTGTTACATTTTGGCTTCAGCGACAAATGTATTGCGGCATCGGCATCGAGACGATGGGCTCGGCCGCGGAAATGATGAAAAGTCTCGCCGAGATGTTTGGTCATCAGAACCGGGCGGCTAGACAAAATGCAATGAGGGTATTGATGACAACCCAAATGTCTGAAGGGACTCCAGTGAGGGATCATGTTCTAAAAATGATGTCTCATTTGAACGAACTGAGCATACTGGGAGCTACTATCGATGCGGAAACGCAGGTCGATATTATCTTAGGCAGCTTACCTAGAAGCTTTGAGCAGTTCCGCCTTAACTACAATATGAACCGTAGGACATATAGTTTGGCGGAACTTCTGACAGAGCTTCAGTCTGCTGAAGGTCTCTTCAAACAAGGTTATCATCAGATTCTTGCGGCAACCGGTGCTACTTCTTCCAAACCCAAATGGCGAAAGAATAAGAAGCAGGTTGGCCAGAAGCAAGTGGCGACCCTCAAGGTGAAAAGCGAGGCTCCTCACCCCGAGGCGAACAAAAAGCTAAAGGGAAAGTGCTACAAGTGCGGTCAGAAAGGACATTTTAAAGCGGACTGCCCTACTCTTAAGAAAGGTATGTCTCGTGCACTAGTAGTCGAAACATGTTTGGCAGATTGTTCTTCCACTTCGTGGATAGTTGATTCAGGCTCTACTGATCATGTTTGCTTTGATTCGCATGGTTTTCAGGTAACCAAGCAGCTTAGTGCGGGCGAGATTACAATCAACTGGGGCGATTATTCCAGGCTTATGGCTGTTGCAGTGGGAGTCGTGCAGTTGAAGATTAATGATAAAATATTAGTTCTCAATAATATATTATTAGTACCGGATTTTAGAATGAATTTAATTTCGGTTTCTAAATTAAAAAGTGATGGTTATTCAGTTTCTTTTGATGATGATGCCATTATTAAGAAAAGAAGCAGTGAATATATTTGCAAAGGTACTTTTAATGATAGACTATATGTCGTTAATACTGCACAAACTCCTATGCATAAATCACTTAACTCTTTGTCTAAACCTAAAAAGAGAAAAGAACCTTCAAGCATAAACCAAACATATCTGTGGCATTTACGGTTGGGACATGTAAACCTTGGGAGGATTCAAAGATTGGTAGATGATGGCCCATTGGATGATCTCCAAGTTGAGTCATTTCCAATTTGTGAATCTTGTCTGGAAGGTAAGATGACCAAAAGGGTTTTTAAAACCAAGGGAAATCGTGCTCAGAATGTGTTAGAATTGGTTCATACGGATGTATGTGGTCCAATGAATATCTAGGCTAGGGGTGGTTTCGAATACTTCATCACGTTCATAGATGATTATTCGAGATATGGATACATCTATTTGATGCGACGTAAGTCTGAAGCTTTTGACAAGTTCAGAGACTTCAAGGCTGAAACGGAGAAGCGTCATGGGAAGAGTATCAAGTCACTACGATCTGATCGTGGTGGCGAATACCTTAGTGGAGAGTTTTTGGATTTCTTGGCGAATGAGGGGATTTCGTCCCAGCTCACCATGTGGGAACTCCACAACAAAATGGTGTGGTGAAAGAATGAATATGACTCTTTTAGAAATAGTTAGATCAATGATGAGTTATTGATTTACCTATTTCGTTACGGGATACGCCTTAGAAACAGCGGCGTACATTCTAAACACAGTGCCGTCGAAATCGATTCCAAAACACCCACGAAGCGTGGAGTGGGCGTAAGCCCAGTCTAGGACATGTTCGGATTTGGGGTACTCCAGCACATGTGCTGAATAAGGAAGCTGATAAGTTGGCATCTCGTACAGAAGTACGAGTGTTTGTGGGATATCCTAAGGGAACGAAGGGTGGCTTGTTCTATAGTCCCCAGGATCAGAAGGTCATTGTTAGCACCAATGCCCGATTTCTGGAAGAGGATTATATGATTAGTCATAAGCCCATGAGCGAGATAATTCTGGAAGAGCTGAGGAGTGAGACTCCGTCTATACCAATCATACAAGCGCCAACTAACACTGCACCACGTATCGATTCTGAAACTTTTACACCAACTCAGGATTTGCCTCCTCGTAGTGGGAGGGTTGTTCGTCAGCCCGAACGATTCATAGGCGTGGGAAAGTCTTCGGACTCAATCCCAGGCGAAGATGAATCAGTTCCCTGGACCTATAAGGAGGCAATCCAAGATAAAGATGCTGACTCCTGGCAAGAAGCAATGGAATCAGAAATGGGATCTATGGATTCCAATCAAGTGTGGGAGCTAGTAGAGCTACCTGATGGTGTACAAGCCATTGGGAGTAAATGGGTCTACAAGCGAAAGAAAGGACGTGACGGGAAGGTTGAAACCTTCAAAGCGAGGCTTGTTGCAAAAGGTTACACTCAGAAAGAGGGTATCGATTATGATGAAACCTTTTCGCCGGTAGCCATGCTTAAGTCAATCCGGATTCTTTTAGCTATAGCTGCGCATTTGGATCTGGAGATTTGGCAAATGGATGTCAAGACTGCATTCTTGAATGGGAGTCTAGACAAGGAAATCTATATGCGCCAAGCACAGGGATTCATTGCCAAAGGAGAAGAGCACTTGGTGTGCAAACTTAAGAAATCCATTTATGGACTTAAGCAAGCATCTAGATCTTGGAACACTCGTTTTGATGAAGTTGTCCAGTCATATGGATTCGTCCAATGTCCGAGTGAGAGTTGCGTGTATAAGAAATGTGATGGAAACATGTTGGTGTTTCTTGTACTGTATGTATACGATATCCTTCTGATTGGAAACAACGTGAAGGAATTATCGGACGTACGGGTATGGCTATCTGAGCAGTTCGATATGAAGGATCTAGGAGAAGCAGGACACATCCTTGGAATCAGGATCTTTCGTGATCGGAAGAAAAGGATGTTGTGCTTATCCCAGGCATCCTATATAGATACGATCTTTGACGGTTTAGCATGGAGAATTCCAAGAAAGGTTTTCTACCTTACGGACATGGAATTCAACTATCTAAGAACATGTGTCCTAAGACACAAAGGAGATAGATGACATGAAGATGGTCCCTTATGCATCTGTGTGGGAAGTCTCATGTATGCTATGCTTTGCACTAGACCATATATACGTCATGCGGTGGGCATGGATGCTAGATATCGGTCAAACCCGGGACCGAGGACCGGATTACTTTGTCAAGCACATACTCGATGCACGAGAAGGACTAGGAGTACATGCTTGTATATCAATCAGACGACTGTTTAGGTGGGTTACACGGACTCGCATTTTCATCGGACAAAGAAAAGTCCAAGTCTACTTCGGGTTATGTGTTTAGCACGGGAGGTGGAGCCATTAGTTGGAGGAGTGTGAAGCGAAATGCATCTCGGACTCTACCATGGAAGCCGTACGTGGCGGCCTCTGAGGCAGCCAAGGAGGCAGTGTGGCTCAAGTACTTCCTGCAGGACTTAGATGTGATTCCCGATTTGCCAGAGGGTATTACACTTTATTGTGATAATACTGGTGCAATCGCAAATTCGAGGGAACCACGAGCCCATCAGGCAAGTAAACATATCAACCGCAAGTACCACATCATACGACACTTCGTAAAGGAAGGAGACGTAGTTGTAGCCAGGGTTACATCGGAAGATAATCTTGCTGACCCTTTCACGAAAGGCCTACCTTCAAAAGTTTGTGAAAGGCATGTGGAAGGAATGGGATTACGGTGTATGGCAGCATTGCTTTGAGTATAAGTGGGAGAAATGAGAGACTATGTAATAGAGTAGTATACTTAAAAGCATGCTTTGAGTATAAGTGGGAGATTGTTAGGATTGTATACTGCAAATCATACTTTATGCTTGTATTACCTAAATTCCCTGTTACTACCTATGAGAATATTAATTACATTTAATCACATGTTTTGCATATTAATTCACGTTATGGTTATGCAAATGAAATGTCTAATTATTTTATATTGTAGATAATGTGGTGTGTTGGTGTCACATGGAAGATCACATTATCGGTGCCTTATAAAATAATATAATAGTTCACAACCTATATAATTATTAGACAAATTATATAAAAGGTTGTAGTGTGTGCTTGAGAATACTTGGTCTTGACTATTAGCATACATTAGCGTATTTGCATACGTTGAACAGGATCGAGGTGAGATAGTGTCTTCTGTACTGACTGTAAGAAGAACTAAATCTCGGATAATTATTATTTCTTAATTCTAAGTATATAATATTTAATCGTGTATTTATAATAATTATTGCTTTAATTTATCATAGGTGAGAGTCAATATGATCGACTCAATAAGCCTCGTATCTTGGGCAATAATATTGTTTATACGACAATTATTATTGTTACTAGAAATTGTGTCCCGACTCGTGCGGGTTGATGATGTCCCCTTGAGGAGCTCGATAATGATTATTATATTAAACCCTGCAGGTGGATTTAATTCCGATATAATAATAAGGTTCGAGTGGTACTACTCTTGGATAAGATATTAATTAATTAAAGTCAGGTAGCTTATAATTAATTAATGGACATTCGATATCTTAAACACGGGAAATAATATATTTAATAAGGAGCCCAATTTCGTAATTTGGGATTTTGATAGGAAGTGCAATATCAAACTTTTTAGTGGACTAAGTTGATATTAATTAATTCATCATATATTAGGAAGAGTCCTAATAAGGTAAGATGAATTAATTGGGAGACCTTCCATAATCCTCCTTAAGATCCCTACTAGTAGTCCAAGAGCCTATAAATAGGATATATGGGGCTTGGCCGATTTTATCACAAATATACACAAGAAATTTCGATTTTTCTTCTAAGTGTTTAATTGTGGATCTTGACTTGTGTCTTTGATTCCACAATTGAGAGAACACTTTAATTCTTGCTACACATCGGAATTACTTGAAGAAAAGAAAATCGAGAATTGTGAGGCATATTGTTTCGGCCGATCCCATAGGTGTCCAAGCAAGATCCGGTAGCTCGTTGCCCACACAACGTCCGGTTCAAGGCGGATCATACTCTAGAAGATCTAAAGGTAGAAATACAAGGCGATCAAGAAGGAAGTAACCAACACGCTTCAAAAGGTAATATCCTATGATCTTGGATCTAGATTAGGATATTTTAATTAATCAACATATTAAATTAATAAATAATAAATAATATTTAAATTGCTTATTAATCTTAGTAATTAATTAATTAGCATGCCTAAATAGATCTAATGCTCGTAGATGCGTAAATCGCTATTATCAACTTTCCCAAACTTCGCTTCCGCTGCGTTTTACTTTCCAACAGTCAGCACTATAATTGCATTTTTTGAGCGAGATCAACCCATTTTTTTCATTTCATCCACCTTGTTCCGAGAGAGAAGGCTTGAGGGAGAGAATTTTCATCATCTATCACTTGAGTGTTTGATTTTCTTCATCTCCTTTCGATCGTGAAGCCCGGATAGTCGATCTAACGCGTGTTCTTCAGATCAAAGTACTTGGATCTTCAAGAGGTAATTTATTCAACATCTTGGATTTCGATTTTGTATTGAGATATGATGTTTTGGATGTTAAGATCATGTTGTATGAAGTGATATACGCATGATTATGGATATGTTTGATTATTCATTGGATTATTGAAGGATTATTCAAGAACACTTTGAATATTGAATTGGATTTGGGGGTTTTCGATTATTTGTGGTTGAAATCACGAATTTGAATATTCATACTGGGTTATTGATCGTATTGAAGATGTTTTGTTGGTTTGAAACACTTCTTGGGGATTTGATGTTGGTATTATTGAGGTTTGGTTGTAAACAATCGAAGTTTGGCCACAAAGTGTTCGATATAATGCCCCAATGAACTTGGTTTAGTCGTATCGACGTTTTGAGTTCGTTATATTCGTGTTTGATTCGTATGATGAATGGATTGTTGGTGATTGTGTTATTCAAGGTTGTTCGAGCGACCGATATCTCAATTAGGACATTATTCGTCGAAGGATAATTGTCACCGGTGTTGTGTAAGTTAATTCTTACTCGGTTAAAAGGATATTCATTCCTTTTGTTGTTGTTCATTCATAATCATAACTCATTCATCATTGAATTAACCGTATTGAGACTTGTAATTGTCGAATAGTCACTTCATTCATGAGGAACGATGGTTCCAATCATTTCATTGAACTATCAATCACTTCACTAATATTTTCATCTCGGTGAGTCATTCTTGATTTTGTCGAATTATTATTCGTTGGTATTTCATTATGGTCATTCTCATTCATATGACCTTCTGGGTTAATATTGCGTGGCCGGGTGCGGATGTGTGGAATTTTTAGTCGAGCACGCGATGGTCATGTATTGGGATCGATACATTGGACTGTGCACACGGTAACGATTACCTCCGTGAGACTAATTAGGTACAAGGACGGGTGTGTCCGGTCATCAGTCTTGTACACTTGCACAGAACACTACGGGCGTACTATGATGCTCCTCTTCAGCGTAATTCATAACTAAGGATATTTCATAACTAAAGATATATCATGATTGTGTATTTTCAACACTTGAGAATTGTTGTTCTGTGTAACTGACCCCGTAGGGGGGATTTTGTTTTCAGGTCACGGCAAGGCAAAGGCACGGGAAGAGCGCGTTGACGGCGAGGAGTCCCAGTGATACTAGTAGGGGGCCCCAGTCATTCCGGTTATTTCAGTCATTTCAGTCATTTCAGTCATTCTTATTTCTCTTCATTTGTATTTCCGCTGCAAATTCTGTTTGAGATGTTTATTTATTCAGGGTGGTCTATTTTATCTTCATATAAAATATACTAGTATTCTGTATTGTCCTGGTGTATTGTACTTAAGCTCCTCATCGGAGTATTTGGTAATATAATGTAGTTCGGTACTACAATTATATTATTTAATTCATCAGTTTTCATTCGCCTGGTGGGTCCCAGTCGGGGGTCCACGACACTGTAATATCCGCCTAGTTTGGGGTGTTACAGAGTTGGTATCGGAGCGTGGTTTTGAATACTACCTTCCGAGTCATGTCTAATTTGAAATCATCGTCATCGGATTAGTATCATTGAACTTCCGCGTCACGTGTGACCTGTGCAGATGCCGAGCCAATCAGACCGAAAGAACTGTAAGACTTCTAACGCCATGGTATAATTTCTAGCAATAATCATTCATTCATAACTCATCAGTTAACAATCCTCAATCATCATTTTCATTTTTGACCAGGACGGTCATGTTAACTCATTAATCACTCAATTCATTTCATTACTCGGTTGTTGATCTGGAAGATCATATCATTAATCTTGTTAACTTCTTCAAGATAATCATTTCAAGAATTTCATCAGATAATCATGTCGCCTCAGTTAATCATTCATGTAATCACTGTGTTAGAGCGTGTATGCTCATTTTCATCATCTCATGACATAATCATAGCGTGATATTCATGCGGGAAATATAATCATCATGTGACTTTCCTACTTCAGTATGGAGAGAGCAAGAAGAGGATGCGGAGGACGAGGCCGTGGTGCGGGCCGAATCCAGAGAGCTCGTGTGAATACACGTGCGAACGCGAGAAATAATGCTAATTCATCGAGCAGCAAAGCTGCCACTCATTCACCTGGATGCGATCATTCACTATCGGGGAGTTGTACCCGGGGCATAACTCAGTCAAAAGGTGTTCGGGTTGACCCACTCGCTTTTATGCAGGGCATGATGGCCCAAATGACTCAGATGGCACAACTGATGGAGACGATGCATAACTCAGCTAATCAAAATCAACAGGCTCCTCCGCCGCCACCTCAGAGGCAAGAGAGGAATGTGAGCAGTATCATCGGCAACATCTCTCGCCAAAGGCCACCTACTTTTGAAGGCTCATCTGAGCCGGCGGACATTGTTCATTGGCTCGAACATTTCGAGAAGTTATTTGCTATGGTAGAGTGTCTCGAATGACACAAAGTTTCAGTTGCGGCTTACTACTTGGGTAAGAGCGCTCATTCTTGGTGGTTATCGTTGAAGCCCACCGACGGATCATGTACTTGGGATCAATTCAAGACTCTCATGATGGAGAGGTATTATCCGGCCCCACTCAGAGAGGCCAAGCTGTCAGAATTACTCACTCCCGACCCCTCAGCAGACGAGGATGTTCTCGCCATTGCCGAGAAATTTCAGGAACTTCTTCCATTCGCCTCATCTATCATTCATTCCGAGGCGGATAAGATTAAGTATTTCAGCAAGAGGCTGAAACCCCGTATGCGGATGCAGTTGCTTAATCATAATTGCACCACGTTGGCCGAATTCATTGAGAAAGCTCTTACCTATGAGCTTACTGCTAAGGAGATTGCTAAGCAACAACCTTCATCTACTGGCAAGAAGTCCAAGAACCGTAATCAGTCTGACGGCAGTCAGGCCACTTTCAAGAAACCTCGTGCGGGCTCTACTTTTTCTGAGCGACCTCCTGTGACGCCTAAACCCACGGAATCTCAATCACGAGCGGCCAGTTCGGCCATCACCTGTTTTAACTGTGGGGATCTTGGTCATGTCAGCACCAAGTGTCTGAGACACATCACGTGTCATAATCAGGATTGCTGGGCATAAGGCCCGTTTTTGCCGTAGGGACTCCAAACCTACTCCGGCGTCATCTCAGGCCCCAAAACAGCCAGCTGTTCAAAATCAGGCCACTCAGTCCGCGTCGTTCAAGATGACAGGAGCGAATAAAGGTGGAGCCTATAGCCAACAGACAGGAGCATCCGGTGCCGGGATTAGCAAGCCCCGGATTTATGAGATGAAGAAGACCGACGATCCAGAGGCCCGGATGATCTCAGGTACACTCGATATTCTATCTCAACCTGTGTGTACCCTTTTTGATACTGGTGCATCGCATTCATTCATTTCCGAGTCATGTTTGAGTAGACTACGTCTCGGTAGTGCTACTAGTTGTGAGCCTTATGTCATTGGTCTACCTGATGGTAGACGAATTATCTAAATCGTGAGATTGAAATTGTCGATTGACTTCATGGCCGTGTATGGCCAGCGGACCTAATCGTAGTAGATTTGCCGAGAGACGACGTCATCTTGGGTATTGATTGGATGGATCGTCATGATGCCATCATTAGTGTCCGTAAGCGTATGGTCACTATCATTTCAGATGATGGGGTCGAATGTGTGTTTCAGGGAGGTAATCCCAGCTGTTCTGGAAAAGTTATTAATTTGATGAAAGCAGTGAGATTACTCAATCAGGGGTGTATTGGTTATTGGTGCTATATGACTAAAACCGAGAAATCGTCAATAATGTTGGCGGATATTCCGGTGGTGAGAGAATATGCCGACGTATTTCCAGACGAGTTACCTTGTTTGCCTCCACAGAGAGATGTGGAATTCACGATTGAGTTGGAGCCTGGTACATCCCCAATATCGAAGGCACCGTACCGGATGGCCCCAACCGAAATGCAGGAGTTGAAGAATCAACTTGAGGAATTGTTCTAGAAAGGTTATATCCGACCGAGTGCGTCCCCGTGGGGAGAACCAGTGTTGTTTGTCAAGAAGAAGGATGGTTCATTTCGTTTGTGTATTGATTATCGGGAGTTAAACAGGGTGACAATCAAGAATAAGTATCCCTTACCCCGTATTGATGATCTCTTAGATCAACTTCAGGGAGCTTCAATATTTTCCAAGATCGACCTAAGATCTGGATATCATCAGT
Organism: Orobanche coerulescens; assembly: GCA_033398695.1. Lineage (NCBI taxonomy): Eukaryota > Viridiplantae > Streptophyta > Magnoliopsida > Lamiales > Orobanchaceae > Orobanche > Orobanche coerulescens. The sequence continues at coordinate 102,827,327 of CM065818.1, forward strand.
TGCGAATTCGAGAGTCGGATATCGCAAGGACAGCGTTTCGTACACGCTATGGTCATTATGAGTTCGTAGTTATGCCGTTCGGGCTAACTAATGCACCTGCGGTATTCACGGAGTTAATGAATCGGGTTTTCATCGACTTTTTGGATAAGTTTGTTGTTGTCTTCATCGATGACATTTTGATTTATTCTCGTGACCGAGAGGAACACGAGGTTCATCTTCATCAGGTTCTCGACGTGTTAAGACGAGAGCAACTTTATGGAAAGTTTTCCAAGTGTGAGTTCTGGATGTCCGAAGTGACTTTTCTTGGGCATGTAATTTTATCATATGGAGTGCGTGTTGATCCTCAGAAGACGGAGGCTATCCAAGATTGTTTACCTCCGAAGAATGTTAAGGAAATCCGAAGCTTTCTCGGATTAGCCGGTTATTATCGGCGGTTTGTGGAAGGATTTTCTAAAATCGCTCAACCATTGACGAACCTTTTGCGAAAGGATAAGAAATACACGTGGTCCGACGTGTGTCAACGGAGTTTTGAGGAACTCAAGAGCCAGTTAATTTCAGCACCTGTACTTTCCTTTCCGCAAGGGACGGAAGGATTTGTGGTTTATAGTGATGCGTCCGGGCAGGGTCTCGGATGTGTACTCATGCAGAATGGGAAGGTTATTACTTATGCTTCACGGCAATTGAGACCTTACGAGGTTAATTATCCGACCCACGACCTGGAGTTAGAAGCCGTGGTTTTCGCGTTGAAGATTTGGCGTCATTACCTTTATGGCGTCACCTGTCAGATTTTCACCGATCACAAGAGTTTGAAGTATATATTTACTCAGAAAGAGCTAAATATGCGACAGAGACAGTGGTTGGAACTAATCAAAGATTATGACATCGAGATCCTTTACCACCTGGGAAAGGCGAACGTTGTCGCCGACGCCTTGAGTCATAAGTCCATTCAGGAGCAGATGCTTGCTCGTTTAACAGTTCAGAAGGAGCTTCAACAGGAATTCCTTAGACCCGAGATCGAGATCGGGCTTCAGCGAGTACAAGGGCAACTTTGCATGTTAGAGATTTCATCGCAACTTGAGGAGGCAATCAGATTGAATCAGGGTTCAGACCCATCATTGTTGCGCATCCATGAGGATGTGGCTCAGGAGAAAGCCCCTGGACTCGTGGTCCACGAGGATGGACTTTTGAGATTTAAGAATCGGTTGTGCATACCGGCGAATGACGAGTTGAAAAACTCGATTTTGAGAGAAGCTCATGCTACCCCTTATTCCGTTCACCCGGGGTCTAGCAAGATGTATAAAGACTTGAAACAGAATTACTGGTGGAGTAATATGAAGCGAGAAGTCACGGAATTTGTTTCGAGATGTTTGACATGTCAGCAAGTCAAGATTGAACATCAGCGACCGGCGGGTATGCTGAAACTGCTCCCTAATCCAGAATGGAAGTGGGAAGATATTTCTATGGACTTCATCACGAGTTTGCCGATGAGTCTCCGCGGCATGAATACAATCTGGGTGATTGTGGACCACTTAACTAAATCAGCTCATTTCCTTGAGATTAAGGATACTTGGGGTCCCGAGAGACTTGCCCAGTTATTCATCAAAGAGATAGTGAGACTGCACGGTACTCCTAAAAGTATCGTTTCCGATCGTGATGGACGGTTTGTGTCTCATTTTTGGAAATCTATGGGAACTCAGCTTAATCTCAATACCGCTTTTCATCCTTAGTCTGACGGGCAATCAGAGAGGACTATTCAGACATTAGAGGACATGTTGAGGGCATGCGTCCTCGATTGGAAAAACGATTGGGAAGCCCAACTACCATTGATCGAGTTCACGTATAATAATAGTTGGCATACTTCGATTAAGATGGCACCTTACGAGGCCTTGTACGGTCGTCGTTGTCGATCTCCTTTATGTTGGGACGACTTAACAGAGTCAATCGGCACCGAGCCCGATATGCTTATAGCCGCCCGTGAGAAGGTAGCTTTGATCAAGAGTAGTTTGTTGACCGCTCAGAGTCGACATAAATATTACGCAGATAATCGTCGTCGACCACTAGAGTTCGAGACAGGTGACCACATGTTGGTCAAGGTATCCCCGAGTCGAGGTATCTTCCGTTTCGGGAAGCGGGAAAAGTTGAGTCCAATATTTATTGAACCGTTTGAGATTTTGGAACGAGTAGGCGAGCTAGCTTATCGTTTGGCCTTACCTCCGGCGTTGAGCCGAATTTATAATGTGTTTCACGTCTCTCAGTTGCGGAAGTATGTTGCCGACCCGAGTCACATACCTCAGTTCGACGAAATTGAGATCGCGGATGATCATTCGTATGAGGAACGTCCTATACGAGTTTTAGAGCAGCGAATCAAACAGTTGAGGAATAAGGCGATTCCTTTGGTTAAAATTAAGTGGTCTAGACATGGAGTCGAAGAGGCTACTTGGGAAACCGAGGATAGTATGCGGGAGAGTTATCCCGAGTTGTTTGACCCTTAGTTTCGGGGACGAAACTCTTTTAAGGGGGGGTGTATGTAATACCCGGTTGTAATTTAGTCATTATCATTCAGTAATTTCATTCGGTAATTGTCACTATGTAGTTTTTCACTTGATAATAATCATTCATCTGTGTTCACCGTTCGGAATAACTTCGAGTTGTGTATCGATAATTGATTCATTAGCCGATGTTGACGTTGGAGTTCATGTCATTTCTAATCTCCTCATTTTTTTTTTAATCTCCTCATTGCTAATCTCCTCATTGTTCAAATTGTGTGTAATCATTGCTTGGAACCACCGTTTTGGGGTTTCCGTACTTCCATTTTGTGTTATTGTTTCCCAAATATTGATTCCTATTACATTTATTCTCTTCCCGGATCATTTTTCATCATTTTAGGACCCAATGGGGGTGTGGGCCGGGGCACAAGGAGTGTGCGCCGCGGCACACACATTTTCCAGTTTTGGCCGAGCAGCATGTACCGTGGGCCGCGGCTCATGCCGGCAGGGCCGCGGCATACTGCCGAGTCACTGCCGCGGCACACTCATGTTGCAACTTATCGGCCAACCCGTCTGTACCGGGGGCCGCAACTCATGCCGACGGGGCCGCGGCACACTGCCGAGTCACTGGCGCGGCACACTCATCCGGGCCGCGGCACGCTTCCGATCACTGGGGGCAGTTTTGGCCCTGTGCCGCGGCACACTTCGGCCGGGCCGCGGCACACAGTGCAGTCAGCACTATAATTGCATTTTTTGAGAGAGATCAACCCATTTTTTTCATTCCATCCACCTTGTTCCGAGAGAAAAGGCTTGAGGGAGAGAATTTTCATCATCTATCACTTGAGTGTTTGATTTTCTTCATCTCCTTTCGATCGTGAAGCCCGGATAGTCGATCTAACGCGTGTTCTTCAGATCAAAGTGCTTGGATCTTCAAGAGGTAATTTCTTCAACATCTTGGATTTCAATTTTGTATTGAGATATGATGTTTTGGATATTAAGATCATGTTGTATGAAGTGATATACGCATGATTATGGATATGTTTGATTATTCATTGGATTATTGAAGGATTATTCAAGAACACTTTGAATATTGAATTGGATTTGGGGGTTTTCGATTATTTGTGGTTGAAATCACGAATTTGAATATTCATATTGGGTTATTGATCGTATTGAAGATGTTTTGTTGGTTTGAAACACTTCTTGGGGATTTGATGTTGGTATTATTGAGGTTTGGTTTGTAAACAATCGAAGTTTGGCCACAAAGTGTTCGATATAATGCCCCAATGAACTTGGTTTAGTCGTATCGACATTTTGAGTTCGTTATATTCGTGTTTGATTCGTATGATGAACGGATTGTTGGTGATTGTGTTATTCAAGGTTGTTCGAGCGACCGATATCTCAATTAGGACGTTGTTCGTGGAAGGATAATTGTCACCGGTGTTGTGTAAGTTAATTCTTACTCGGTTAAAAGGATATTCATTCCTTTTGTTGTTGTTCATTCATAATCATAACTCATTCATCATTGAATTAACCGTATTGAGACTTGTAATTGCGAATAGTCACTTCATTCACGAGGAACGACGGTTCCAATCATTTCATTGAACTATCAATCACTTCACTAATATTTTCATCTCGGTGAGTCATTCTTGATTTTGTCGAATTATTATTCGTTGGTATTTCATTATGGTCATTCTCGTTCATATGACCTTCTGGGTTCATATTGCGTGGACAGGTGCGGATGTGTGGAATTTTTAGTCGAGCACGCGATGGTCATGTATTGGGATCGATACATTGGACTGTGCACACGGTAACGATTACCTCCGTGAGACTAATTAGGTACAGGGACGGGTGTGTCCGGTCATCCGTCTTGTACACTTGCACAGAACACTACGGGCGTACTATGATGCTCCTCTTTAGCGTAATTCATAACTAAGGATATTTCATAACTAAAGATATATCATGATTGTGTATTTTCAACCCTTGAGGATTGTTGTTCTGTGTAACTGACCCCGTAGTGGGGATTTTGTTTTCAGGTCACGGCAAGGCAAAGGCACGGGAAGAGCATGTTGACGGCGAGGAGTCCCAGTTATACTAGTAGGGGGCCCAAGTCATTCCGGTTATTTCAGTCATTTCAGTCATTTCAGTCATTCTTATTTCTCTTCATTTGTATTTCTGCTGCAAATTCCGTTTGAGATGTTTATTTATTCAGGGTGGTTTATTTTATCTTCATATAAAATATACTAGTATTCTGTATTGTCCTGGTGTATTGTACTTAAGCTCCTCATCGGAGTATTTGGTAATATAATGTGGTTCGGTACTACAATTATATTATTTAATTCATCAGTTTTCATTCGTCTGGTGGGTCCCAGTCGGGGGTCCACGGCACTGTAATATCCGCCTAGTTTGGGGTGTTACAACTGGACCCAACTTTGTGGATTGGCTCCGCAATCTGACACAAGAACAAAAAGTAGATTTGGCTACACCAAAAAAGTGTGACGATATACATATAGTCACACATGCATTTTCGAATGTGTGTGACAAAAGGTCGCGCGACCGTAGGGTGTTTATGGTCACATTTTTGAGTTAGTGTCCGTATCCATTAAAAAACAGTGATCAAAAATGTTAATAAGTGTGACCGTAAATACTGTACAAGCACACAAAGCATGTTTTTTTTTTGTATATTTAGTCACATACAATTTAGCATAAAGTGGCCAAAAGTGTTAATAAGTGTGACCATATGCTGTTTAAAGTGAAGAAATGTGTATTTTGTGTGACTATTGATCTTCCAATGGCCACATGAATTTTATATTTGTGTGGCCTTTTGTAATATTTAGTCACACAAAGCATGTTTGTTTTTGAGTATTTAGTCACATACAATTAAGCATAAAGTGGCCGAAAGTGTTAATAAGTGTGGCCATATGCTTTTTAAAGTAAAGTAAATGTGTATTTTCTGTTACTATTGTTCATCCAATGGCCACATGAATGTTATATTTGTGTGGCCTTTTGTAATATATAGTCACACAAAGCATGTTCGTTTTGGGTATTTAGTCACATACAATTAAGCATAAAGTGGCCAAAAGTGTTAATAAGTGTGACCATATGCTGTTTAAAGTGAATAAATGTCTATTTTGTGTGACTATTGTTCATCCAATGGTCACATGAATTTTTAGTTTGTGTGGCAATTTGTAATATTTAGTCACACATCGAATTAAACAAAGAATGACCAATAATGTTGATAAGCGTGACCATATTATGTGAGTGCATCTTTTAGTCGCATATAACAAATCAATAATTTGTGTCATTATATATATATAAAACAGAATTAAAAATAAAAAGCAATTTCAAATTGAATAAACTCAAATGTATATAACTGGACCAAATATACAATTGTAATGTCGTACATAATCAAATTCTCAACTACCATAATTTAAAGACTTTTGACTCTTCGCCGTCCTAGCTTGCCTTTGCACGGTTTCACGAGAGACATAATTTTTGCGCTTCGATTGTAATTTTTGTCCAGAATTGTTTTCACTAATCTTTTGTATCGTAGTTGGTGGTGTAACCTGTAGTAAACAAAAGACGCTTGTATCAAACATTGAATTAAATATGGAGAATTATATATATGTAGGTTGAAAAAACACATGTGTGTACCTCCTCATTAAGAACGACTTGATCCATGATCAAAACAGCATGAAAATCAAATAATATCTTTCTTAAAAGAACTTGTTCACAACATGAAATTGAGCTAAATGATTATGATCTAGACCACATGAAATATTCCTGGATTGTACTTATCTGCCACTAACTGTTGGTGGCTCTATTTGTCAAACGATAAACCATTTGCAGCGACAAAGACATTACATTTTGTGAAGGGAGTTACCTGAGATTTATGTTCACCCTATTGTATATTATCACCCCTTTTAGCCGCAATTTCAGCACCAAAACACCCTTCTTTAAGCCCACGTTTCAGCACGCAAACACTCCCATTTCATCCCCATTTAAGCACCTAAACCCACCCACCTCAGGTCCCATTTCAGCAACCAAACCCACCCGTTGCAGCCCCCATTTTGACAACCAAAACGCACACACCTCTTTTAGCCGCAATTTAAGCACAAAACCCCCCTCCTTTCAGCCCCTTTTTAGTACCTAAACACTCTCCTTTCAGCCCCCATTTCAGCCCCTACAGGTTGCATATTATGTACAAAGAAGAACGACTCCATCGTGGAACAGTTTGCATACCATTTGCAGCAAGAACACCTTACGGTCATTGTGAAACCTAAAGATGATTCGAATGAAAAGAGAAATATTAACACTGTTATCAAGAAAAAAAATAGGAAGAAAGTGAAAGTAAAGTAAAGAAAGAGGAAGTAAAGAAAGAGAGAGGAAGAAAAGTTCACTTTCACCCCAAAAGTGGAGTGAAAGTTTTCAAAGCAAAATCTCACCACTTTCCCTCATTTACTTACACTTTACTTCCTAAGAAAAACTTGAGAACACAACTAAAATCACTTTCTTTTACTTTCATCTATTTTACTTTGAGAACAGAGTGTAAGGAAAGGAAAAAAAATCCCATATCAAAAAGCCAATGTTATATAAATGTTGAAAACATCATACCGTGATACAAAGAGTGGGCGGGAACTGTAGTTGGCGCAACTGTTTGTCCAGCCTAGTAGTACTTCCCGCATATCTAATTAAAAGACGCAAAAATATTTATATGAATATGCGCTATAAATATTGAATTTTGTAGGGAAATAAGCATTAGCTAGTCATATTACACGGGCACGGCCTGATTGGTTATTCTTTTGAACTGAGGTAAGAGTAGACGCGGCAATTGCTTCAGCTACAATGCGGAAAAATAATAGCACGTACGTTAGTTATATGCAAATGCTAATAGGTAAAAACATTGCATATTGCACTCGGAAGTTTACCATTCGATTTCCGTTGGTTGCCTATTTGATCTATCGCATCAGAAGGTTCACGTCTCTAAGACAAATACATTTCATGGCAGAAGACATTGGCTTCACGAACACTACACGCTGCAACATCAAGCACTACCTGTCCTGAAACATCATCTGAATTGATCATTGGCTTAGTGTTATTCTAAACTGAGACTAAAACGTTAATAGAAAAAAATTTCGTCTGCAGGCATGTTCCTTACTGGCATAAATACATACACAGGTTATAACCAGGCTGTGGGCAAAAAGTTGTACGATCACAAACAACGCCTGTAGTAAAATCAAACACTTTGAGTCCACACTCCCCGCCTACAATCGTTGATCGACAATTTTCAATATACACGTACAGAACTAGTTCTCCTCGAGTCCTGCATTCCATAAACAAACTATCACTACTACAAAAAATACATTTTACTACGGTTATTTCGTACATTTTACATCGGTTATAGAACCGATGTAAAATGTACCGTCGTAAAATAGACGTTAAATCTACATCGGTTTAAAAACCGATGTAAAATGTGCAACATTTTACATCGGTTCTCCTTGAACCAATGTAAAAGGTGCAGAATTCGTACATTTTACATCGATTATGGCCAAAACCGATGGAAAATGGGCATCTTTTTTACATCGGTTTTAGTGAAACCGATGTAAAATATATACCTTTTTTATTATTTCAGCTGTTTTTACCTATTCCAACCTGTAATATCAAATTCCTGTTAAAAGCAAAACAACTGAAATCCTGCTAAAACAACACATTCCTTAAAAGAAGTCCAAACGGAGAGTAATCAGTTGTTAAAACAACATATTCCTAAAAGACGTCCTAAAAAGAAGTAATTATCCGACATCCCGAGACATGTTCAAGAATGACCTATGTGTCAAAGTCGAAAGCTGCTTCCACCACCAAGCTTGGCTTCCTTTGATTGATTCCATCTCCAATAAGGCTTTAACATAAATAGAAAAGACCAAACGATACCCAATTTAAAAAATATACACAAATTCTATGGTAAACGCTCCAGGAAAAATCCACACTCCAACCAATAGCAGATCAAGCAAACACATTGAAGCAAGTGATGAGTCAAAGGTGCAGTAAATATTGCATAACATCTTCTTATTGCAATCAAAACCTAATGTAAATATGGATATCAATACAATTAGCAGTAACCCATACAAATTAATGGACATATGCTTGATTAAAACATCAAGTCAAGATCAACTTTGAATAGGTGGAGACATGGAATTGGTGAAAACTAAAAAGTAAATATGCATAGATATCCAGTGACAACGTACTACATCTACAGCTCCCAGCAATCGTGTGTATCAAATGTAATCCACAGCTGACAGAATACTCCAAGCAAAACAGTTGTACAAACAAGGATAGCTGCAAAGATGATTAAGCAGATAAGCTAACAAACACCTTAAAGCCCACATTTTACATCCTCGCTTTATCCGAATTCCTTAAACAAGGCCATATACCATACCCAGAATTCACTATATCATTCATTTGGCTGAAGCACTTCTTTCCAACTTAGTAAATAATAAACACCATTACCACACTTTACATAATTCAATAGTCTCGGCTGTTTACAAACACGAACCAATGAATAAGCAAAAATAAACCATTTAGTTTATTGGTTTTACTTTAGTGCTAAACGAGCAACAATAACCAATGCCTCAAACTATTGAAAAGTTTCCTAATTCGTCAAGTTCTTCTTCCAAAATAAACTGAAATTGAGAAGAAGGATAAAAAACAATATCTCAGAACAAGAAATGAGTTCCAACCCCAAACATACGAGAGATCGAGAGAGAATAAGATCACGAGCAAGCGTAAAATCTTCACCGGGACCAATGCGGTTTGTAGAACCCCCACTGAAAAAGAAGTAATATCCGACATCTCGAGACATGTTCAAGAATGATCTACGTGTCAAAGTCGAAAGCTGCTTCCACCACCAAGCTTGGCTCCCTTTGATTGATTCCATCTCCACCCCTTGCTGAAATCCATGATTTTATTAATCCCAAGACCTTCGTTTTATTAATCTCCATCGGACGTTTTTCCAGTTTCCTGTCATTAAAAGGCAGAACAAGATTTTCGTTTAAATGCAATACCGGCTATACAAGTGATGAGCTTTTTAAATCTTTCTAACCGGCTAACAATTGAGATATTGCACGGAGGTGATACTTCATAATAAAATCATCACACCATGTTTTGAGCCAACAAGATAGTATTATTACTATAGGTAAAAGCTTCAAGCAGCTAACTCAAAGCAAGAAAATGACAATAAATGGAAACAGTAAATATTAGATTCATACACCAAGTCTTTGTGAGCCTTTTAGTGTGGCTGTCACGACGTCAAAATCCGAGTTAATGCAGCGCAGAAAATAATCTGAAGGATTTCTCCTACTCGGACATGGAAATCCTGCTTCGGCAAAAAACTATAGAATCACGATATTAGATCGAGAAACATATCATACGAACACCAAAAAAAAAAACTGAGCAGTGGTCCCTTTAGATCAAGAAAAACTATATTTTTTTCCTTGAAATATCAACAACAGTAAACATATTCTTAGTAGAAACATCAACATAAGCCTAGAAATATCAACAACATTAAACATATTCTTAGTAGAAACAGTCATATATGTTGATTAGCACCAGAGTCAATGATCATCCCAACGTAACATTATGGACATAAGAACCAGTTTTAGCACATAAGAATTTTTGAAAATGCAAGTTGAAAAACACATTATTATTAAAAAAAAGATGGGTTGAATACCTACCATATTTGCAGAAACACTAGCAGAAGGTTTCTCATTGATAAGCCTTAAAAGTTTCATCATATTTGCAGAAACACTAGCCACAGTTCTCATTGAATACCGCAATATTTTTTAAAATTTTGCAGATTTTCCAGAAATCAAAACCCAGAAAAAAATGAACAAAAGAAAAATCAACTACCCATCAAACCGTTGGAAAAAAGCAGGGAAAGAGAATGAAGATTGGCCGCAATGGTAGTTAGAACTCACCAGCCGATGAAGAATCAAAGCAGGAGCTCGCGGGGTGCATGAAGCGGTTTGAGGAAAAAGATTATCTGGTCTGGATTAGGGCAGGAAATAATAAAATTTTTAGATACTTACGAAGCAATTGGAACAAGCAGGACGTAAGAGTATTTAATTGAAGCATAGGCACACTCCGGTGAGAAAAGGGAGTCGGTTGAAGCAGAGGCACACTCTGGTGAGAAAAGGGAGTCGGAGATTCTCGCGAGGCTTTGCTATGAGATCTATGAGAAAAGGACGAGCAGGACATAAGAGTAGATCTAATTGAAGCAGCGGCAAGTTCGATTAACACTCCGGTGAGAAAAGGGAGTCGGAAATTCTCGCGGGGCTCTGTGAGATGTATAAGGACTTTAAAAGATGGGAAAAGACGATGGACTGCAACAGACATAAGGGGATAGGCAGAAAATTAGAACAAATTATTACGGTTCTAGCAACTGTCGTAAAATAGTTGTTTTACATCGGTTATAAAACAACCGTTGTAGAATACACCGAAACTCAAGTTTTACATCGAATGTTTAACAACCGATGTAAAACGAGAAGTAATTTACATCGGTTATAAAAAAATTGATGTAAAATTAACTTATTTTTAACTTAATCATATGTATATGGTTTATGATTTAGTGTGACCATATGTATCGAATTTTGGTTACACTTAATCATGTATGTCTATGGTTTAGTGTGACCATATATGACATTTGGTTACACTGTTCAAGTGTGTGACATATATTTGTCACTTTTAAATGCATATCGTGACTAATGCTTCAAACTTACTGTCCAGTTGTCACACATTTCAAATTCATATGTGGCTAAATATTCAGCAAAAAATAGCAGTCACTTTTAAATAATGTGTGACAAACTTGACTATATGATTTAGCCACATACACAATTATTTCATGTGACCATATATGGATTTTGGTCACGTTGTTCAATTGTGTGACATATATTTGTCACATATGAATCTATATAGTGTGACTAATGTTTCAAACTTATTTGTATCGGTCACACGTCCCAAATTATAAGTGACTAAATAATCAAAAAAAAATTACCAGTTACCTGTAATCACATAAATATTCAAATGTGTGACAATGAAATTCCGAAATGGTCACACAAGTCGGATCAAGTGTGGCTGTTTATTTTATTCTGGTACATTTAGTCACATAAATATCTGATTGTGTGGCCGTTCAAAAAACAGCATGTGTGACGAAATCCCAAATTTGTACTAGTGTGAGGATAGTTCTCAGTATGGAGACGCTGGGCTACGTCTTGGAGGCGGACATGTCACCGGCTCTTGCAAGGACCAGGTCTAGTCAAGAAGATGTTGATGCCCATGAGAAATGGGTTAAACATAATGTCAGGGTCTGAGGTTTCATTATGGCCTCAATGAACAATGAGCTTCAGAGGACCCATTAGAACACCCATTAGAACAGGACCTCTTAAAGGTGATTCTGGCATATCTTATTGAGCTGTATGGGGAGTGTTGTTACCCAAAATATTATCCGTAGATGAATATTGCTGGAATGGTCGAGTAAAAAACAAATGCGAGAGCACTTCCGTGGAAAAAGTAAATAACACAAGATTTGCCGGGTTTGTTAGTCCCGGGCTTGAATGCTCTCGCGAGATATTATTAACACAAATACTTTGAAGTACAAATATTAATGTTAGAGTACAATTACAATGAGTGTAAAGACCCTAGTTATCTTAGCTATTAAGCATGAAGATTGCCGGAAGAACCAGATATGATGCTTTGTGAGTTCTTGTAACAACGATGGGGTGCTGTGACGACTGTGAGAAATCGACGGTCTCTCACAGTGTGTATTAGCAGGAAGTTTGAGCTCTTGGGCTTGCGAGTCTCTTCGAATATGTACTGTAGGGAGTTCTTGCCTCTGCCGACCGTCTTCTGGTTGAGAGGTGCTGAGAGAGAAATCCTGAGATAGATTCAATAGAGGAAGCTGAGAGTCTGAAAGTGTGAACGTTTGTATGTATTTGCCAACGTAGTTGCGAACCGAGAAGAACCTTTTTTCAGTTGCTGGAGGTTCTCTATTTATAGCACTGGGAGTTGCTGGGCGATCGCCTACGATGTACTATAATAAGCGGGCGATCGTCTTTAGCACATGGGTTGGTCTCCTTAAAGTCCGCAGGAGTTGCTGGCTGTCAGAAGTGCGAACCAGTGAGAGAGCAACACGCGTCTGAGTCGCTGTTAGGGGAGGCCCCACTTAGGACCTTTCGGCGGGTCTGTCGGTAGGTGAGGCCGTCCTTATCATTGACAGCTGCATGTGGGCTGGAGTCAACGATCCATGTTCCGCGGCGCCTTTTGTGGATCTACACATGGGCGCTTGCTTCGTAATCCAGTCTTCGTAGACTTTGACGGATGATGGCCTTGTTCGTGGAATAGGTCGGTCGTCCTGGGTCGGGCACCAGAGTCGATCGCTGGGTGCCGAAAGCCGATCGCCTTGGGAGTCGATCGCTAGATGCTCGAAAGTAGACTGTTATCTTCGTTTTGACAAGTTCACCGTAGCTCGTTTGGTCGTGAACTCGGTCGCTCGGCCCTTATACCGATCGTCGTCGTGGCGTATAAATCACCGCACAACAATTGCCCCCCAGCTCGCTCCGATGTTGGAAACGTGGGGTGAGGTGGTTCTATTGGCGATCGCTTAACTTTGACGGGTGGCTCAGCATTTTGCGGAACTGGCGATTATCCTTGAGCGGATTGGTTTTGAATATGGACGACCAGGTCGATCGCTGAAATGAGCGGGAAGTGATGGCGGTCGTGGAAAAGTCTCCGGGGCACATGTCGGGTTCCTGTTGGGGGAGACCGACAGTTGGTCATGACTCCTCGTCTGGAGTGTCCTTGAAACGACGCGTACGCGGGTTTCAAGTGAGGCATTAATTGCGACGGTTGCACTTCGGCCCCCGAGATTCTCCTTATTTGCACGGAAGCCCCTGCCATCTCCTATAAAAGGGCGCTGGGTTGCAGTGTTAAGAACTTTATGCAATTTCATCGGAGAAGAAGGATATTGCCGAAGGATTTTCTGAAGCTTTGACTGCCGATCGTCGATCCATTCAACCCCCGGTAAGAAATACTCCTTATCTCCTCTTCTCTTCTCGAAAATGTCTGGGGTATCTTCATCGTTTGGAATGGACACCACCTCTGCCGCCGGAACCTCAACTGTTCGGAGAGGATCCTCCGCAGAGTTCCATTTGGAGACGGCCGCCGAGGCTATCCGCGCCGGTATTGATCCTGCGGAAGTCGAGGCACTGTTCAACGAGGCCGACGTTGCCACGGAGGCGGCGGCTGAGCAAAAGCGTATGCTGACGGAAAAGGATATGGTGGTGAAGGCGTATTGGGAGCAGCATAGTGCTTTTGGCCAAGCCTATTTGGCCTTCGCTGAAATCATGGAGAGATTGGCCGCTCCATGCCCCAAGTTCGACTACCGGGAGTACTCGATCGCCCATCCCTATCAATCGGCGAAGCGGTCGTTGTTTCGGGCCGCGCAACGCTCTCAGTGGTCTCTCGGCCAGATCAGGAGCTCGACGACCAGGAAGGACCTGGCCGGCTGGAGGGCGAGGTACAATATCCCTTCAGATGTGGATCTTTTCGCGCCGGCAGAGAACGAGCGGGCCGACCAACCTCCGAAGGGTATGGTCGCCGTGAATGAGGCGATTATGGAGGCCGGGCTGCTGTTCCCTCTGTCTTTCGTTGTCTCCCATTTGCTGGCCGTTTGTAACGTGACGCCGCTTCAGCCTGGCTCCAGATCATTTGTGCCCTCACCTTGTTCGGCGATCACCGACTGTACTGCCATCCCTCGCCATCGGAGATGAACCACTTGTTCAAGTTGACGGTTCAGAAGGGGTCTGTCGGCGACTATCATATCCAAGGTTGTTCTGGTCGGGTGATCTTTGGGGTTCCGAACAAGGTGTGGGGCGATCCGGCGAAATGGTTCTGGGTCGGCGGTGAATGGAAGGCATCAGCGAGCGACAATCCCACGGACGAGCTGAATATTCCCACTAGCTTTCGGGAGATGAATCCGAGTAAGGGCTCTGACTCTCCCTTTGTTCGGATATGTTCTGAACTAATCTAATTTGGTCTTCCTTTTGCAGGTTTCCATATTCCGGTGGCTGACGAGCTACCTTTCGATTTTCTGGTAGTTTGGGAGCGAATACGAAGCCTTCCGGACGACGACTTAGACGCTCGCCGGATTAACAAAGAGAGCCGTTGGTTGTCTGCTCGGCTATTCCGTTTTTCGCGACATCTTTCGGTCCCAGGTATGGATTTCTGCGATCTCTTTTTGCTTGGCGATCGTCCTGTTTGAGAAATATGTCTAACTGTTTGTTTGATTGTTCCTTGCTGCAGAGGTCCGCTTCCGTCGCTTCTTGGAGCCTCCACCGGAGATAGCCATGTCGAACCCCGGAGTTCTGAGTCGTCTACGCCAGAAGAAGTCGTCTCGAGTTCCTCCGGTGGTGCTACCTCTTATTCCGGAGGTGAGGCCGAATGTAGAGCCGATCGTAGCGGAGGAGGAGATTCGCGAGGAGGGACTTCGGCAGAACCGTAAGCGATAGAGGTCGGGGGAGCCCCCAGTCTCTGCCCCTGTCGGTGAGGTGCCGATCGCCGCGCTTCCACTCTCCGCGGTCCCCCCGATGGATGAGCCTACGCCTTCTGCGGCTTTCTTGCGAGAAATGGCGATCGCCGAGGTTGAGACCCCTCGCGGGAAACCGTACTTTGGTCGCGACCCCGAGATGGCCGAGAGGTAGACTTTGCTTGTTTGCTGAGTTTCGTCACTTGGGTGGGAGATGTGCTAACCCTTTGTTTGTTTGATGCAGGATCCATAGCACTAACCCAGCTTGCCCGCCGATGGTATTAGATTTCCTGGCGAGACGATCTCCTAGCGCGGCCTGCGATGTCCCGCTGCACGTCAACCGGGCCGTTTCTGCTTTGCCCAAGGCCTGGACGACTGACTTGGATGCGATTGCCCGCCAGCGATCCGGGAACACGATGCAGGCTGCTTTCGCTCTCTCTCTCCAGGCAGCGACGATGGCTGCCCAGGCTGTGAAAGAATTCGAAGGGCGTCCTTCTACTTCCCCTCTCCAGGCAGACCTCAAGGCCGCTCGGAAACAGAACGCCAAGTTTGCTGACAAGATCGTGGCTATGGAGAAGGACTCCTTGGATGCAGCTAAGGGGCAAGTCATGAACTTGAGCTGGCGAGACAGGATTTCGAGCGAGCCCGGGCGACGGTCGACCGTTTTTGGGACCAGATGACAGATGCCCGTCGTTCACACGCGGCTACTCAGAAGGAGGCTGATCAGCTGAAGGTGAGTATCGCTCGGCTGACTAGCGAGCTGGCGTCGTCGAGGGGAGAGATGGCCACTAAGGAGACCGAGCTTCAAGGTGCGCAACAGGCGGTTGCGGAGTTGAAAGGGAAGATGGAGGCGACTGAGGCCGATCCTTTCCTCAACGTGGAGTTCGTCAGCGAGTTTGCCTATTACATGGCGTTTGCTGACTCGCTACGTGCTGCTAAGAAGGGAGGGCTGGAGGTCGGCCCTCTAGCCGAAAACTTCAAGGCATATGCGCTGGAGCATCCTCTCCATCCTTCTTTCTCCGTGCCTATCTTGGACCTCTCGGAAATCGGCGTAGACCTGAGCTGGTACCCAACTCCCGGAAATCTTGTTTATCCAGATGTCCCGAAGGATGGGGCGGCAGCTCCGTAAGCCGGTGAGGGATCGCGGTCCGATCCAGTGGTTGAAGGCGAAGGCCAGGCAGGGGAAGCCTGAGGCTCTACGTCCTTTTTTTGTTTTAGCTTTGTAATTTTGTAGCTTTGTTGTACTTAGGCCTTCGGGCGACCGTGTTTGTACTCTTGCATATTCCAAGTAATGAAATGAAAGTTTGCTTCTTCGATTTATTGCTTGAATGATTGATTTTCTGAGTCTTTGCATGACTTTGTACAAATGTGTGAGGAGAGATTGTTGCGTGTATAGCTCCAAGTGAATTGATAAACTCATATAGATAACTTTTACAACAAATTCGATCGATGCACATACATCTGAAAAATGTCGATCTCCGTATGTAATTGAATAGGGACGATTGTCATATACATAGCTCCGCCCTTCCCCTTTGTTTTTGTTCACTTAGTGAAAGTAAGGGGACGAAAATAAATCATTGAGTGAGCGGTCTTCAATTTTGCAGATTCCTCGAGGAAGGTCGTCCATCTCGGTCTTGAGGAACCGTGCACGATCGCGGAGTTCGATGGACCGACCTCCACGACCGTGTCTTATGCGCGAGCGACATTCCGTCTGATGGCTAAGTTCTCGCGACTCACTTAATTGTTAGGGTCCTCCGTACGCTGTGCCACGCCTCGTATTTAAACGAAGGGCGTGCAGTCTTGGTCTGGAGGATTCCTTGCGCGGGGCGTCGTCGGATTAATCGACTCCACGTCCGCGGCTTGTTAGCACTTTTCTACCTAGGGCCTTCATTAAGATGGCGACCCTCGACGGTATACGTTGTGACGGGGGGAGGGACGTGTCGCATTGTCCGGGAAGGACCCACCAAGTTAAGTGATGGACCTTTGAGGGCTGGTGAACGTGTCCACAAATCTGTTTTGGAGGGCCCTCAGACTACGCCGACCTCGCATTTAAACGAATGGCGGGCGATTTTGGCCCAAAGGGACCTTGCACGAGCACAGAGAACGGTTCCATCGTCCTCCACGACCATGTCGACACTCTTCTACCTCGGACCATCAAGTCAGATGACGATCCTCGACGGTATACGTTGTGTAAGGGGAGGAGATCGCCTGCCTAGGTTCTTCATGTTGATGACGAACTTTAGAGGGCGAGCGAGTAATCCTCTGATTTGTTTTGGAGAGTCCTTCGGCTACGTCCGCCTTGTATTTAAACGAAGGGCGAGCGATCGAAGCCCAAAGGAACCTTGCATGGATAGATCGTCGGTTTAATCGATTTTCACGACCATGGCGGCACTTTTCTACCTCGGACCATCATGTCAGATGACGATCCTCGACGGTATACGTTGTGCTACGGGAGACGATCGCTGCCTAGGTCCATCATGTTGATGATGAACTTTAGAGGGCGAGCGAGTCATCCTCTTTTTTGAAGCGTTTGCTCAGGCAGTAGCCTTTGGTTTATCGAGGCGGGAATCGGGGAGAGACTTCCGAAGTTCCCTCCTCTTCATTGAAGCATGTAGATACGGCCGCCGAGGTTGATCGAGGGGTCAGCTCGTATGAGCCTTCTGGCTTGTTCGCGTTCGACTCGGGAGACCGTGTTGGGAGATTGATGGGGCTCCGGCTAAGCCAATAAGCTGTCCAACTCGCCTTCCTCGAACAATCTCCAGAGTTGTCTGAGGAGGTCGCAGCATTGGTTGGTGCTGTGACCGGGACTCTTTGGTAAGCACAATATTGATTGTGGTCCAGATGACCGTGGTCCCTTATTGCCTTTGGCTTGTTCAGCGGTTTGCGCCCCTTGATGGCGTAAAAAATATGGGCCGGAGTTCGGTTGAACTTGTGGAGGAGATGGGCTTCCACATCCTTGAGAGGCTTGGCGACCACCTTTTTGGTTTTGGCGATCGCCGTCTTTCGGACGGAAGGTGGCGTTCCCTCGTCTAGGTGGAGGGTGAGCAGCCTCTGCCTGGCTAAAAAGTCGGCAGCCTTAGCGCGGAAGATCGCGTAGGTTGGGGGAATGTCCTTTGTGAGATGTCTAAACATGGGTGAATGACCGTAGAATCCCCGCAGGACCAAGTAGAGAGCGAGCTCGTCACTGATGGGCTCGCCAGTGAGGACGATTTCATCCACCCGGTCGATATAATCTGCGTCGGATTCGTCTTCCCCCTGCCTTATTTTCATCATGCGGTGGGGGCCTTCTGGTCTGGCGACCTTGGTGGCGAAGTATGACGTGAAGTCACTCGCCAATTTCTCAAAGGAGATGATCGATCGCGGTGGTAGTGAGACGTACCACCTGTGGGCCAGCTCGCCTAATGTTAACGGGAAGATTCGGCACTTGGTCGCGTCTGATGCCCCACACCCGGTCATGTAAATCCGGAACTTGCTTAGGTGGGTCTCGGGGTCCGAGCTCCCTTCGTACAAAGGTGTTTTGGGAGGAGCGATCCTTGGTTGTACGGGGGGTAAGCTCGATGTGGACCGCGAGTGGCTCAATCCGTCCGATGATCTTTCTACGGGCGCTTACCCCAGTATCCAGGAGCGCTTTCATCTCGTCGAGCTGGAGTTGCATAGCGGCCATCGCCGCGGCCTGGCTGCTCGCGGCTAGGCGCTCGGAGCGGGAGCCGAGGCGATTAAGTACTGACCCCCTGGATCCGCTTCCGATGACGTCTTTGCCCCGCGGCTCGACTCTTTGGCTGTTGCGGGCCAGATGGCCGACTTGTATTTGGTTCGGAGTTGGGTATGCCGAACTCCTAGTGACGGACTCGGATTCCGTCGTCTCGTGGTCGGGGCCAGAATGCCCCGGTCGCCATGATGGATCACTTCCCAAGCGACTGAATACGGAACCGTCCGGCCTTGCGAGAGCCTTTTCTCGCGAATCGGGGCTTTCTGACGATCGCTCGCCCAGTAACCCCTTGAACTTCCATTTGCCCACGCGGCGGATGGCCAAAGGAGTTATAGCGGGCGTCGCGCATGCTCTCCGTCGCTCCTTTAGGATGGCCATAGCCTCCTCGATCTGTTCTGCGGTTTAGAACTGGTCGAGCGAAAGGCTCGGGCCGTCCCTCAGGTGCGGGATTGAGAGTCTCACGTCGCCGCGGCTACCCTCTGCCATAGGCTGGGGCTCAGATCAAGCTGGGACATGATGTCCGGCGGTTCGGAGAGTGGCTCTCTTCGACGTAGTGGCAGACGTCATGATTCTGAAGGCTTTTCTTTGAGGAGCAGTGAGTGTCATTTCAAGTATATGCCCCGAGAACAGTGAGTGTTCTTCGGGACGGTAGGAATAAAAACGGAGGTTAAGATCCCCTTCTTCTAGCGCCAATTGTTGTTACCCAAAATATTATCCGGAGATGAATATTGCTGGAATGGTCGAGTAACAAACAAGTTCGAGAGCACTTCCATGGAAAAAGTAAATAACACAAGATTTGTCGGGGTTGTTAGTCCCGGGCTTGAATGCTCTCGCGAGATATTATTAATACAAATACTTTTGAGTACAAATATTAATGTTAGAGTACAATTACAATGAGTGTAAAGACCTTAGTTATCTTAGCTATTGAGCGTGAAGATTGCCGGAAGAACCAGATATGATGCTTTGTGAGTTCTTGTAACAACGATGGGGTGTTGTGACGACTGTGAGAAATCGACGGTCTCTCACAGTGTGTATTAGCTGGAAGTCTGAGCTCTTGGGCTTGCAAGTCTCTTCGAATCTGTACTGTAGGGAGTTCTTGCCTCTGCCGACCGTCTTCTGGTTGAGAGGTGCTGAGAGAGAAATCCTGAGATAGATTCAAGAGAGGAAGCCAAGAGTCTGAAAGTGTGAACGTTTGTATGTATTTGCCAATGTAGTTGCGAACGGAGAGGAACCTTTTCCCAGTTGCTGGAGGTTCTCTATTTATAGCACTGGGAGTTGTTGGGCTATCGCGTACGCTGTATTATAATAAGCAGGCGATCGTCTTTAGCACATGGGTTGGTCTCCTTAAAGTCCGCAGGAGTTGCTGGCTGTCAGAAGTGCGAACCAATGAGAGAGCAACATGCGTCTGAGTCGCTGTTAGGGGAGGCCCCACTTAGGACCTTTTGGCGGGTCTGTCGGTAGGTGAGGCCGTCCTTATCACTGACAGCTGCATGTGGGCTGGAGTCAACGATCCATGTTCCGCGGCGCCTTTTGTGGATCTGTACATGGGCGCTTGCTTCGTAATCCAGTCTTCGTAGACTTTGACGGACGATGGCCTTATTCGTGTAACAGGTCGGTCATCCTGGGTCGGGCACCAGAGTCGATCGCTGGGTGCCGAAAGGCGATTGCCTTGGGAGTCGATCACTAGATGCTCGAAAGTAGACTGTTATCTTCGTTTTGACAAGTTCGCCGTAGCTCGTTTGGTCGTGAACTCGGTCGCTTGGCCCTTATACCGATCGCCGTCGTGGCGTATAAATCGCCGCACAACAGGAAGCACAATCGAACTGCTCGGTATGAGATCTCAAAGTAGTTGTTTGGTGCTCGGATGAAAGAAGGTGAGAAATTTAGGATCATGTCCTCAAAATGATATCCATGATCGAGAGATTGGAGGCTCTTGATTTCAGGATGAATGCTTCTCTCCAGATCAATTTTATCCTATAATCACTTCATGATTCCTTCTCTCAGTTTGTAATGAATTTCAACTGCAATGAAATTGCTTGCAACTTAGCTGGGCTAATAAACAAACTGAGTACAGTACAGTCTTAGATGAAGACTAGGCCAAAGGAGGCTGCTTTTGTCATTTCTTATGGGCCTTAGAGGTCCAAGAACAATAAGAAAAATGGCAAGAAGCATTTCAAGCCCAAATATGGGGTACAGAAAGATAAGGGTAAGACCCCAATATTTCCAAAGAGTAAGGTGGCAAAGAAGACAGATGCTTGGCCCAACTACGGTGAGCTAGGCCACTAGAGGAAACACTACCCAAAACATGACCGCAATGCTCCTTTAGGTACGGAACTACTAGTTTTGGAAATGAACTGTTTTGTAATTGTTTATTCTACGTCTTGGATACTTGATTCCGGTGCGAGTTCTTATATATCTACAATGAATCAGTATCTGTAACAAAGTAGGAAGTTTGGAGCTGGAGAAGTGATGGTGACAGTCGGTAGCGGGCATAATATCGAGGCTACTGACTTCAGATCACTTATGTCGGATTTATAATGTGGTTTTACTATTACTTTGGATGATATACTTGTTTTGTCCAAGGAGCACAAAAATATTGTATCAATCCCGGTCATAGACCATAAGAGATTTTATGTCTTTAGTGGAGATGGGTCCTGCTGTATTTATTTTGGAAATAAAGTGGTTGGTACTACTATATAGTACTAAATGGTTTATACCATTTAAATCTAAAAAATAAAACTACTGTGAATAGTATAACTAGGAAACGTGGTAGAGATGAAACGAAAAAAGAACTTATGTAGCATCCTATTTCAGGAAAATAATTCTTCTAATTTTAAAAAGAATAAATAAAACATTTGCAGCGGAAATACATTTTCAAAAACAAACAAACTTAATAATCGTAAGTAATATCCTCAAGTCACCATTTAATAAAACATACTTTGATGTGAAATTGAAACAATTCGAACACTTGTTCATAAAACATAGTTTGAGAGAAATAACATTAAATAAATAAACATCTAATCATGAATCTTGATCATCCCACACTCAAGTGAAGGTCACATCGATTCTTCAATCTGAAAGGGTTATTAAATGGGGTGAGCTTTCAACTCGCTCAGTGTTGAGGGTACGCAATATGTCTAAATTAATTCCTATATTAACAAGTATAAACAACATGACTAAGAAATTTTGAAGCCCGTCGGCTATCCCGAAGGCTTTATGCACAATAAAGTGCTTCTGACTGATTTGCATATTTAAGTGCTTCTGACTAGTTTGTACATTTAAGTGCTTCTGACTGATTTCACGTACACATACAAGACAATAAAGCAATTAAAATAAAAAAAACGTAGTAAATTCCCCACACCTGGATAAAATGCAGAACTTGAACTTGAATGTGATGAAGATGCCTGACCCGACAATCCTAGGCCCGTAAGTTCTAGTTATTATCTATAGATAATGAAATTTACTTATTCTTATTACAACATATATTAACAGATATATTACTGAAAAATAAAAGAGGTAAAAGTAAAATAATAACACTAAGGGTAGGGGTTAAAAATATTTATATTTGAGTAAAAAGGGATATGATTTGATATTTAGAGAGTTGTTGGGGTTAATTTGCAAGATTTGAAAATCTTGAGAATGAATTGAAATTTGATAAAAGTAATTGGGAAATAAATTCATTTCACACGGGAAACAAGTCAGATCTCTCCTCTTTTATTTCACTCATTCTCTCTCCCTCTCTCATTCTCTCCAGAACTCTCGATTCCCTGTAATTTTCACTCTCTCTCTCATAAAACACACATTCACACACTGGAAGAGCAGCGATTGAAACGGACGACGGCGACTGAAAGGACGGCAGTTTGATAATTTCTTGTTAGCGGGTGATGTGGTGAATGGGCAGCTAAACAAAAGGCTTCGGGCCTAGGCTTCGGCCAGTGATGTTGGCGGAAGATGGGTCAATCCGGCGAGAATAAGGTGAGGCGCTGGAGGTTCAGATTTTTGCAATTTGGGGTTTTTGGCGTCGACTCGATTTGGGCTCTGATTGCGGGTTTGGGCCGCGGGTTCCTATGACCTATAACTGGGTCCGTCCAGATCGAATATAGGAGGAGGTGAGAAGTGACTCAACCTACTCGATTTCTGGATTATATGTTTCATAGTGGTCGAGGCTTGGATATTGCAAAGAGGTAATGGGTATGAGGTCTTGGGCGTAGATTCTCTGATTCTGATAACCTGGACTGAAGGTAAAACAAAAAGGTTTGGTTCTTCAATGGAAGTTTGATATTTGCAGAAGAACAACCAATAAGGAAGATGTAGAATTTTACCTCTGCTTGGAAGATGAGATGGATGAGAAGGCAGAATTGCGGCTGGAACGATTTGAAGGAGGTAGGGAGAAGTATTGTGTATTCAGTGTAGAGATAAGAACGGCTAGCTTTGGGCTGATTTTGCCAATAATGGCCGGCTAAATCTGGCCCTATTAAAAGCGAGGATTTAAACGCCAGAATATGGCTTAACCCTAACCCTAACGGGCTAGCTAAATAAACTGACTAAATATTTAAAAACCTATTTTTAATTTTTTATAAGTCAAAAAAATAATAACAATATATTTTATATATATAAGAACAACTATACTATAATAAATATAATAAAAAATACACTTATATATATATATACACACTATATTAACAAATACAGTAATAATATATATTATATATACTATTAATATATATTATATATATAATATTAATATAGTGTATATATATAATATTAATATAGTGTATATACTTCCTCCGTTCTTTTATTATCGCAATACGCCGACTATTACACTGCTCACATATTCTCTTTGATCATTTTTGTAATTTATACATATGAAAATATATAGTGATGTGGGATCTTGTAAGATTCATCTCAAGATACTTTCAAAATATCAACTTTTTATAATTTTTAAAAGTAAAGAATTGAAAATATTAATAATCAAAGTTGTGCAGCAATCGTGAAAGTTCAAATGTCATAGCTTATAAGAGAACTATGGAGTATATATATATATATATATATATATATATATATATATATATATATATCGAGCTTAAGCCTATTCTAATTTAAGCCAAGCAATTTAACGGCCTGCCAAAAGCGGATTTAAACGGGCTAGAAATATCCCTAACCTTGCTGGCGGGTTAACGGCCCTACGGGCCCGAGCCCGTTTAACATCTCTAATTCAGTGTAATAGCTGCAGTATAAAATTCCATATTTATACGGTTGGAGTTAGGTTTAGGGTAGAGATATAACTGGGCTAGGAAGATGACTTGGGTCAACTCATCAATTGGACTTAAAATAAGATATTTTAAATCATTATTAATTGGACCACAATAAAAATAAATAATAATTGGGCTAAACTAAATAATAATACTATTAATAATAGTAATAATAAATAATATTATTATTTAACTTGTAAAATCTTTTGATAACATTTAATATCGTTTAAAATTATACTTGGGCCTAGAAATGAGGAGATGAAACACGATGAGAAATGAGACGATATGAATCACATGACTTGACATGAATTATAATAACATAAATAATTTGCATGATCGTGAAAATAAAATAAATTAAATGATAAAATTATTCGGGCATTAATTTAATAAAATTGAACATGTTTTCTATAATTCACAATAAATGTATCTGTGAAATCGGGGCGTTACAAACTAGCCCCCTTTAACAAATTCTCGTCCTCGAAAATTAAGTTACGTACCTTGAAATACGAATGTTGGATACTTAGAATGGATCTCCTCTTCACGTTCCCAAGTTGCCTCATTTGGTCCATGACGACTCCATTGAACTTTCACCAGTTTAACCTCTTTGTTTCGTAACCGATGCACCTTACGCTCCAAAATAGCTGTAGGTACCTCCCCATAAGTCAGGTTCTTAGCTACATGTAACTCTTTGAAATTGCATACGTGAGCAGGATCATGTATGTACTTTCTCAGTATGGAGACGTGAAATATATTGTGCACTCCCGATAACTCCAACGGCAATGCCAAACTATAAGCAAGAATCGGTCTGCGGATGATATGCAGTACTGAAATTCAACTTAGTGCCCAATGCACTTTCCAGACTTTTCCAGAATTTCTACATAAATTGCAGATCTCTATCCGAGACGACGGAACTGGAACACCACGTAACCTCACAATCTCCTGAATATAAATATTTGCATATTGTTCCATACTATAAGTCATCCTCACATGTATAAAATGAGATGACTTCGTCAAACGATCTACTATTACCCAGATATCATCGTTCTTCCTCACGTTTCGCGGCAGACCAACCACGAAATCCATTGTGATAGTTCCCATTTCCATTCGGGGATTTCCAACGGTTAGAGTAAACCTCTCAACCGTTGGTGTTCTGCCTTCACCTGCTGACATATCATACACCTCTCCACAAATACACCAATGTCCCATTTCATTCCTCTCCGCCAAAAGAACTTCCTTAGGTTGTGGTACATCTTTGTACCTCCCGGGTGAGCGGAGTATGGTGCATTATGGGCTTCTTCAAGGATTTGCTTCCTAAGGGATTGATCTTTAGGAACACATAACCTCCCATCATAAGTCAAAACATCATCTGCAGTCATGGAAAATTTCTCAATACTCCCATCTTGTGCTCGAACTTTCATCTTGCACAAGGAAATATCGCGTGGTTGAGCCTCCTTAATCTTATCCATCAAGTTTGGCTGCAAGACCAAAGATGATAGTATTGCTTTCCAACTCTTTGAAGAGTCAACTACCTCAATCCTCAATTGTGAGAACTCCTTCATCAAACTCTCTTGATCAATCAGGCAAGCTAACCTGCCTCTAGTCTTTCGACTCAAGGCATCAGCTACCACATTAGCCTTACTCGGATGGCAATGAATAATACAGTCATATTTTTTCACCAATTCTAACCATCTCCTTTGCCTCATGTTTAGATCCTGCTATGTGAAAAGATACTTCAGACTTTTATAGTCCATGTTGTAATACCCGGTTGTAATTCAGTAATTATCATTCAGTAATTGTCACTCAGTAATTATTCACTCATTAATGATCATTCATCTTTCATATACATTCATTGTATTCACCGATCAGAGTAATTGTATCGTACATCAGTTATTATCCGTCGTCCTACCTGGTTAGAGGATCGAACTGTGGTCATCATCTTTGTCCTCTTCATGATGGGTTGTGTGTGAGGAGTAGCACACGCTACGTACTCTCTTTAGCGCGCGCTGATTGAGTACAGGTAGCGCACACTACCTCTCAGTATTAGCGCACGCTAATGTGGTTCATGCCTGCAGTCCAGAAGGCACTGGGATGCAGTCAAGTTGGTGTAGCGCACGCTACGAATGGTAAGTAGCGCACGCTAGTAAATTTGGATAGCGCCCACTATGCGGTCAGTATAGCGCGCGCTAAGTCCGATCAGGCAGAGTCCAGTGGGTACTGGACTGATTTTGGAATAATTCCTAGCGCACGCTATGAATGGATTTTAGCGTACGCGAATGGGGCAGTAGCGCACGCTGATTATTGGATGTAGCGCGCGCTATCGTGAGCAGGTCATAGGACAGGAGGTTCTGGACTTCAGTTACTGAGCATCAGATATTCAGTTAGCGCGCGCTAACACAAGGTTAACGCACGCTAAGTATATGGTTGTAGTGCACGCTAGAAAAGGTACGTAGCGCACACTACCGTTTTGGACAGAGGGTGCTGGACTACCCAGAATTCCCGTTAACACACGCTAAATATCAAGACTTAGCGTGCGCTAAACTGGAATTTCTATAAATAGGACAGTCCGGCCTAGATTCATCATTTTCACTTCTCACTTCGATTCCGGGCGATTTTGGGCGATTTGGAGAGATCTTTTTGAGATGAACTCATCCATCGTCATCTTCAAGCTTATCATTTGGATTTATCATCATTTCATCCTCTCCAATACATCAAATCAAGGTAATTATTTCTTGGATCTAGAATTTTGGATTTTGGGTATTTTCCTTCCGATTTCTTCGTGTAAGCTTGGATTGTAGTTGGAATATGTTAGATATGGATTATCTACCTTGAATAAATATATTCCTACAGATTTATTGATATATTTTTCGGATTTGATGAACATTTGGAGAATTAATCGAGAACCCTTGATGTTGACTTTGGTTATTTTTGGGGGTTTTCGATTATAGTTGCCGTAACTTTGAGTTGTGGTTCCTATTGGATTATTGATATCATTGAAGGTGTTTGTTGGATTGAACTACTCATTTTTAGAGTTTGGTTTCGATATATTTGGGATTGGTTTTAATCTAAGGATGATGTTCGCTAAGTGTTTGTTTGAATGCCTCAATGAGTTTAGATATTGTTGTATCGACCTTTGAGATAGTCGTAATTCATGCTTGATACGTATATTGAGCGGATTATTGGTAATTGTGTTATTCAAGGTTGTTCGAGCGACCGACATCTCTTTTTAGGACGTTGTTCGAGGAAGGACATTTCAACACCGGTATTGTGTAAGTAAATTCTTACTCGGTTAAAAGGATATTCATTCCTTACGTTGTTGTTCATTAATACACGTAATTCACTCATAGTATATCGTTCATGTCGAGACTTGTATTTATCAACTCATCATGTAACTCACGAGGAACGAAGGTTCCAAAATCATTTCATTGAAGCTATCACTCGTCGTATCATTATTTTATCTCGGTGAGTCGTTCTTGATCCTTATCGGATTCTACTCATTACTCTTCACCTTGGTCATTTTTGTTCTGGTGATCTTCCGGAATTATATTGCATGGCCGGTTGGCGCATGTGTGGAATTTTAGTCGGGCACACTATGGTCATGTGTATACGCGGGACTCCGGACACATTGGACTGTGCGCATGGTAATGTGTATACGCGGGGCTCCAGACACATTGAACCGTGAGACTAATTAAGCAATAACGGGTGTATATGCGGGACTCCAGCCACTCGGCTATTTGTGCTCTTACTCAGTTCATTCGGGCGTACATTGATGCTCATCATTCAACTTAATTCATTAATTCATTCATGTGATTATTATATATTGTTCAACTCTTGAGGATTGTTGTTCTGTGTAACTGACCCCGTTGAGGGATGTTGTTTTCAGGTCATGGAAAGGCTAAGGCACGGGAAGAGAACGTTGACGGTGAGGAGTCCCAGTGATACTAGTAGGGGGCCCCAGTCCTTTTCAGTCATTCGTGTTTCTTCATTTTATTTCCGCTGCAGACTTCCATTTGAATACTCGTTTTATTCAGTGTTGTATATTTTATCTTCATATAAAATATACATGTATTCTGTATTATCCTGGGTGTGTTGTAATGAAACTCCTCATCGGAGTAATTTGATGATATAATGTGGTTCGGTACTACAATTATATTATTTAAGTCATTAATTTTCATTCGTCTGGTGGGTCCCAGTCGGGGGTCCACGACACTGTAATATCTGCCTAGTTTGGGGTGTTACAAAGTTGGTATCGGAGCGTGGGTTTGAATACTACCTTCCGAGTCATGTATCATTGAAATCATCGTTCATCAGACTAGTATCATTGGACTTTCGCATCACGTGTGACCCGTGCAAGAGCCGAGCCCCTTAGACCAAAGAACAGTAAGATTTCTGATGCCATGGTATAATTTCTGGCAATAAGAATCACTCATTCATCATTTTCATTTGTGATCATGTCGATCATGTTAACTCATTAATCACTCATTTCATTTCACTGTTCAGTTGTTGATCTTGAGGATCGTATCATTAATCTTGTTAACTATTCAAGATAATCATTTCAAGAATTTCATGAGATAATCTCGTCACTTCAGTTGATCATTCATGTAATCATTGTGTTTGAGCGCGTGTGCTCATTTTCATCATTTCATAACGTAATCATAATGTGATATTCATGCGAGATATATAATCATCTTGTGACTTTCCCACTTCAGTATGGAAAGAGCTGGCAGAGGATGCGGGTGAAGAGGCCGCGGTGCGGGCCGAACCCCGAGAACTCGTGTGAACACACGTGCGAACGCGAGGAATAATGCTAATTCATCGAGCAGCGACGCGGCCACTCATTCTCCTGGAAATGATCATTCACTGTCAGGGAATCGTACCCGGGACACAGCTCATTCAGAGGGTGTTCGGGTTGACCCACTCACTTTTATGCAGGGCATGATGGCCCAGATGACTCAAATGGCACGCCTCATGGAGACGATGCAGAACTCAGCTACTCAGAATCAACAGGCTCCTCCGCCGCCACCTCAGGGGCAGGAGAGGGGTGTGAGCAGTATTATTGGCAACATCTCTCGCCAAAGACCACCTACCTTTGAGGGCTCGTCTGAGCCGGCGGATATTGTTCATTGGCTTGAGCATTTCGAGAAGTTATTTGCTATGGTGGAGTGTCCCGAGGGGCATAAAGTTTTAGTTCTGGCTTACTATCTGGTTAAGAGCGCTCATTCATGGTGGCTATCGTTGAAGCCCACCGACGGATCATGTACTTGGGATTAATTCAAGACTCTCATGATGGAGAGGTATTATCCGGCCCCGCTCAGAGAGGCCAAGTTATCGGAATTACTCACTCCCGACCTCTCAGCGGACCATGATGTTCTCGCCATCGCCGAGAAATTTCAGGAGCTTCTTCCTTTCACATCGTCTATTATTCACTCCGAGGCGGACAAGATCAAGTATTTCAGCAAGAGGTTGAAACCTCGTATGCGGATGCAGTTGCTTAATCACAATTGCACCACTCTGGCCGAATTCATCGAAAAAGTTCTTACTTATGAGCTTACTGCTAAGGAGATTGCTAAGAATCAAACTCCATCACCTGGCAAGAAGTCAAAGAATCGATAGCAGCCTGAAGGCAGTCAGGCAACTTTCAAGAAGCCTCGAGCGGGCTCTACTTTCACTGAGCGACCTCCTATGGCGCCCAGACCCGTGGAATCTCAGTCACGAGCGGCCAGTTCAGCCATTACCTATTTCAACTGTGGAGAACAGGGTCATTACAGCACGAAGTGTTTGAGGCAAACCGTCACGTGCAATAACTGTGGAATGGCGGGGCATAGGGCCCGTTTTTGCCGAAAAGACTACAAACCTACTCCGGCGTCATCTCAGGCCCAGAAACAATTAGCAGTTCTGAATCAGGCTAATCAGTCTGTGTCGTTTAAGACGACGGGAGCTAACAAAGGCGGAGGCCACAACTATCAGATGGGAGCATCCGGTTCCGGGGATGGCAAGCCCCGAATTTATGAGATGAAGAGAGCTGATGATCCGGAAGCCCGAATGATCTTAGGTACACTCGAAATTCTATCTCAACCTGTGTGTACCCTTTTTGATACTGGTGTATCGTATTCATTCATTTCTGAGTCATGTTTGAGTAGACTACGTCTGGGTAGTGCTACTAGTTGTGAGCCTTATGTCATTGGTCTACCTGATGGTAGAAGAATTATCGGGAATCGTGAGATTAAGGATTGTCCGATTTAGTTTCATGGTCGTGATTGGTTAGCAAACCTAATCGTGGTAGATTTATCGAGAGACAACGTCATCTTAGGTACTGATTGGATGGATCGTCACGATGCCACCATTATTGTCCGTAAGCGTATGGTCACTATCATTTCAGACGATGGAGTCGAATGTGTTTTTCAGGGAGGTAATCCCAGTTGTTCTGGTAGAGTCATCAACTTGATGAAAGTAGTGAAATTACTCAATCAGGGGTATGTCGGTTATTGGTGCTATATCACCAAGAATGATAAACCATCAATAATGTTGACGGATATTCCTGTGCTGAGAGAATATGCCGATGTATTTCCAGACGAGTTACCTGGTCTGCCGCCACATAAAGATGTGGAATTCACGATTGAGTTGGAGCCTGGTACGTCCCCAATATCGAAAGCACCGTACCGGATAGCCCCGACCGAAATGCAAGAGTTGAGGAGGATCTAACCGAGAAGGGTTATATCCGGACGAGTGCGTCCCCATGGGGAGCACCTGTGTTGTTTGTCAAGAAGAAGGATGGTTCGTTTCGCTTCTGTATCGATTACCGAGAATTAAACCGGGTGACGATCACGAATAAATATCCTCTACCCCGTATTGATGATGTTTTGGATCAACTTCAGGGATCTTCAGTATTTTCCAAGATCGACTTAAGATCTGGATATCATCAGTTGTGAATTCGAGAGTCAAATATCACAAGGACAGCGTTTCGAACACGCTATGGGCATTATGAGTTCGTGGTAGTGCCGTTTGGGTTAACTAATGCACCTGCGGTGTTCATGGAACTAATGAATCGGGTTTTCATCAACTATTTGGATCAGTTCGTGGTTGTCTTCATTGATGACATTTTGATTTATTCTCGTGATCGTGAGGAGCACGAATCTCACCATCAGGTTCTCGATGTGTTGAGACGAGAGCAACTTTATGGAAAGTTTTCCAAATGTGAGTTCTGGATGTCCGAGGTGACATTCCTCGGACATGTAATTTCATCAGACGGAGTTCGTGTTGACCCTCAGAAGACGGAGGCTATCCGAGATTGGCAATCTCTGAAGAATGTTAAGGAAATCCGAAGCTTTGTCGGATTAGCTGGATATTACCGGAGATTTGTGGAGGGATTTTCTAAGATTGCTCAACCCATGACGAACCTTTTACAGAAGTATAAGAGATACACGTGGTCCGACGCGTGTCAGCAGAGTTTTGAGGAACTCAAGAGCCGATTAATTTCAGCACCTGTCTTTTCTTTACCGCAAGGGACAAAAGGATTTATGGTTTATAGTGATGCGTCCGAACAGGGTCTCGGATGTGTACTAATGCAGAATGGGAAAGTTATTGCTTATGCTTCACTGCAATTGAGACCTAACGAGGTTAATTATCCGACCTACGACCTGGAACTAGCAGCCGTGGTGTTCGCATTGAAGATTTGGTGTCATTATCTTTATGGCGTTACCTGTCAGATATTCACCGATCATAAGAGTTTGAAGTATATATTTACTCAGAAGGATTTAAATATGCGCCAGAGGCGGTGGTTGGAACTAATCAAAGATTATGATATTGATATACTATACCACCCGGGCAAGGCGAACGTTGTCGCCGATGGCTTGAGTCGTAAGTCCGTTCAGGAGCAGATGCTTGCTCGATAAACAGTTCAGAGGGAACTTTAGCAGGAATTTCTGAGACCCGAGATCGAGGTCTGGTTACAACGAGTACAAGGGCAACTTTTTACGTTAGAGATTTCATCGCCACTTGAGGAGGCGATCAGGGAAAATCAGGGTTCGGACCCATTTTTGTTACGCATTCGAGATGATGTGACTCAGGGGAAAGCTCATAGATTTGTGGTCCACGAGGATGGACTTTTGCGATTTAAGAATCAGTTATGCGTACCGGCGAACGACGAGTTGAAAAACTCTATTTTGAGAGAAGCTCATGCTACCCCTTATTCCATTCATCCGGGGTCTAGCAAGATGTTCAAAGACATGAAGCAAAATTACTGGTGGATTAATATGAAGCGAGAAGTCGCGGAATTTGTTTCGAGATGTTAAACCTGTCAACAAGTCTAGATATAACATCAGCGACCGACGGGTATGATGAAACCTCTCCCTATTTCAGAGTGGAAGTGGGAAGATATTTCAATGGACTTCATCACGAGTTTGCCGACGCATCATCGTGGCATGAATACAATTTGGGTAATTGTGGATCATTTAACTAAGTCAGCCCATTTCCTTGAGATTAAGGATACGTGAGGTCCCGAGAGACTTGCCCAGTTGTTCATCAAAGAAATAGTGAGATTGTATGGTACTCCTAAGAGTATCGTTTCTGATCGTGACGGGCGATTCGTGTCACATTTTTGGAAATCAGTTCATCGTGCTATGGGAACTCAGCTTAATCTCAGCACAGATTTTCATCCTCAGTCCGACGGACAATCAGAGAGGACTATTCAGACATTGGAGGATATGTTGAGAGCATGTGTCCTCGATTGGAAAGATGATTGGGAAGCCCAACTACCGTTGAATGAGTTCACGTATAATAATAGTTGGCATGCTTCGATCAAGATGGCACCTTACGAGGCCTTGTACGATCGTTGTTGTCGATCTCCTTTGTGTTGGGATGACTTATCAGAATCAATCGGCACCGAGCCCGATATGCTTATAGCCGCTCGTGAGAAGGTAACTTTGATCAGGAGTCGTTTGTTGACCGCTCAGAGTCTACAAAAATCATACACAGATAACCGTCGTTGGCCATTAGAGTTCGAGGCGGGTAACCATGTTTTGGTCAAGGTATCCCCGAGTAGAGGTATCTTCTGTTTTGGGAAGAGGGGAAAGTTGAGTCTGAGATTCATTGGACCATTTGAGATTTTGGAAAGAGTAGGCGAGCTAGCTTATCGATTGGCCTTACCTCCGGCGTTGATCCGAATTCATAATGTGTTTCACGTCTCTCAGTTGCGGAAGTATGTTGCCGATCCGAGTCACATACTTCAGTTCGATGAGATCGAGATCGCAGACAATCATTCGTATGAGGAGCTTCCCGTACGAGTCTTAGAGCGGCGAATCAAACAGTTGAGGAACAAGACGATTCCTTTGGTTAAAATCCAGTGGTCTAGACATGGAGTCGAAGAGGCTACTTGGGAAACCGAGGATAGTATGCGGGAGAGTTATCCCGAGTTGTTTGACCCTTAGTTTCGGGGACGAAACTCTTTTAAGGTGGTGTATGTAATACCCGGTTGTAATTCAGTAATTATCATTCAGTAATTGTAACTCAGTAATTATTCACTCATTAATGATCATTCATCGTTCATATTCATTCATTGTATTCACCGATCAGAGTAATTGTATCATACATCAGTTATTATCCATCGTCCTACCTGGTTGGAGGATCGAACCGTGGTCATCATCTTTGTCATCTTCATGATGGGCTGTGTGTGAGGAGTAGCGCACGCTACGTACTCTCTTTAGCGCGCACTGATTGAGTACGGTCTTGTTGCCCAAAATATTATCCGGAGATGAATATTGCTAGAACGGTCGAGCAACAGCAAATTGCGAGAGCATGTCCGACGGAATGGAAATAACACAAGATTTGCCGGGTTTGTTAGGCCCAGGCTTGAATGCTCTCGCGAGATGTTATTAATAAGAATACGTTTGAGTACAAATATTAATGTAAGAATGCGATTACAATGAGTGTAAAAGATCCTAGTTATCTTGCTCTTGAGTGAAGCTCTGTGTGTTCTTGTTCTCGTTTCTGCCGACCGTCTTTGGATTAAGAGGTTCTGAGAGTGAAAAATGAACAGATGTCCGAAGTGTATAGCTTTTCCAAGAGAGTGAAAGCCAAGCCAAAAGCCAGAGAGTCTGAACTGGTCCCCAAAAGCCGAGCCCTTTCCAAGTGTAGGCAGCCTTCTATTTATAGGAGTTGAGATTCCCTGTTCTGACGGGCGATCGCCTTACTTGTAATATAATAAGGGGCGATCGCCTTCAAGTACATGGGATGTCTGCCTTGAAGTCCACGGCTGCTGCTGGCAGCCATCTGTGCGGTCCAATGAGGAGCCTGCACGCATCCTGAGTCGCTGTCCGGAAGGTCCTACTGTGCACCTTTCGGCGGGTCTATCAGTAGGTGAAAAGATGCTGACAGGCTGTGGTCAATGATCCATGTTCTGCGGCGCCTTTTCTGGATCTGCACGTGGGTCTCAGTCCTGAGCTTCGGCCTTCGCCGACTAGACGGATGCTGGCCTCGCGTGGCATGAGGCGGTCGCCCTTGGCGGGCACCAGAGTCGATCGCTAGGTGCCGAGAGACGATCGCCTTGGATGTCGATCGCTCGGAACTGGGATTTGACCTAGGACCTTCGATCGGCCAATCTTCCTTGATCTATTTGGATCTGGCTCGGTCGCCCGGTCTCAGTGTCGATCGCCTGTTGAGGTGTATAATTCTCGACACAACAATTGCCCCCCAGCTTGCTCCGATGTTGAAGACATGGGGCGAGGTGGTTCTACTGGCGATCGTTGAGGATAAAGACGGGCGATCCGTTGAGCGAACGTTGGTCTCGGACTTGGGCGATCTGATCGATTGGTGAGCTATCTTCAGTCTTGTACCTGCAATTTTCAAATTTTGCCGATCCCTCGTAGAAAGCTGATAGTTTCATCATTGAGGAACCGTGCACAGTCGCGGAGTTCGATGGACCGACCTCCATGACCGTGTCTTGTGCGCGAGCAACATTGTATGTCTCGTGACTCATTTTATTGTGATGGTCCTCCGTTAGGCTGCGACTTGCCTCGTATTTAAATGAAGGGCGTGCGGTCTTGGTCTGGAGGAGTCCTTGCGCGGGGCGTCGTCGGATTAATCAACTCCACGTTCGCGGCTTGTTAGCTCTCTTCTACCTCGGATCGTCATGATAGATGGCAATACTCGATGGTATACATTGAGACGGGGGTAGGGACGCGTTGCATTGTCCGGTTCCACCAAGTTAGATGATGAACCTTTGAGGGCGGGCGAGCGTGTCCACTGATTTGTTTGGAGAGTCCTTCGGCTACGCCCACCTCGTATTTAAACGAAGGGCGAGCGATCGTAGCCTGAAGGAACCTTGCATGGCCGAAGTAGTCGGTTCCATCAACCACCAGGACCATGGCTGCACTCTTCTACCTCGGATCGTCATGTTAGATGTCGACCCTCGACGGTATACGTTGTGCGGGGGAGGCGATCTCGTTCCTTAGTCCATCATGTTAGATGATGAACTGTGGGTGGCGAGCGAGTCCTCCAGTTTCGGAGATGTTGTTTGATTCTGGCGATCGGGTCGGAAGACTGGTGATCGTCGTTCGTCAGCCGATCGCATTGCTCATGGGTGGAAAAGTAACCTCTGCCTGGCCAAAAAGTCTGCGACCTTGACGCGGAAAATCGCGTAGGTCGGGGGGATGTCCTTCGTGAGATGCCTGAACATAGGCGAAAGAACATATAATCCCCCTAGGACCGAGTAGAGGGCGATCTCATTGCTCACGGGCTCGCCGTTGAGGATTATCTCATCCACCCGGTCGATGTAGTCTGCGTCGGACTCTTCTTCCCCTTACCTGATCTGCATCATGCAATGTGGACCTTCCGGCCGAGCGACCTTGGCGGCGAAGTATGCTGTGAAGTTGTTCGCCAGTTGATCAAATGAATTGATGGATCGCGGCGGTAATGAGATGTACCATCTATGGTCCAGGTCGCCCAGCGTTAGCGGGAACATTCAGCATCTGGTCGCGTTTGATGCCCCACATCCGGTCATGTAGATCCGGAACTTGCTCAGGTGAGTCTTGGGATCCGACCTTCCCTCGTACAGAGGTGTTTGCGGAGGAGCGATTTTACGTTGCATGGGGGCAAGCTCAATGTGGACCGCGAGTGGCTCGCTCGGACCGGCGATCTTGCTATTGGCGCCTGCCCCAGTTTCTAGGAGCGCCTTCATGTCGTCGAGATGGCGTTGCATCGCGGCCATCGCTGTAGCTTGGTCACTTGTGGCTCGTCTCTCGGAGCAGGACCCGAGGCGATGAGAAGCCAGATGGTCGGTCTGCCTTTTGGGAGTTGGGTACGCTGAACTCCTGGTGACGGACTTGGGCTCCGTCGTCTCATGGATGGGACCAGAATGCCCCGGTCGCCATGATGGGTCGCTTCCTAGGCGGCTGAAGACGGAGGTGTCCCGCCTTGAGAGCGCCTCTTCTTG
Organism: Orobanche coerulescens; assembly: GCA_033398695.1. Taxonomy (NCBI): domain Eukaryota; kingdom Viridiplantae; phylum Streptophyta; class Magnoliopsida; order Lamiales; family Orobanchaceae; genus Orobanche; species Orobanche coerulescens. The sequence goes on from CM065818.1 coordinate 102,863,769, forward strand.
CGAATCGGGGCCTCCTGGCGATCGCTCGGCCAGTAACCCCTTGAACTTTCGCTTGTTCACGCGGCGGATGGCCGAGGGGGTTATAGCGGGCGCGTCGAATGCTCTCCATCGCTCCCGTAGGATGACCATGGCCTCTTCGATTTGTTCCGCAGTTTGGAACTGATCGAGCGAGAGGCTTGGGCCGTCCCTCGGGGGCGGGATCGAGAGTTTCGGGTTGCCGTGGCTACCCTCCGCCATAAGCTTGGGCTCAGTTTGAGACAGAATGAGGCGTCCGGCAGATCGTCCAGCGGCTTTCTTCGATGTGGAGGCAGAAGTCATGATTCTGAAAGCTTTCTTTGAAGAGCAGTGAGTGTCTCTTCAAGTATATGCCCCGGAGAACAGTGAGTGTTCTTCGAGACGGTAGGAATAAAAATGAAGGTTTAGATCCCCTCCTTCTAGCGCCAATTGTTGTTGCCCAAAATATTATCCGGAGATGAATATTGCTGGAACGGTCGAGCAACAGCAAATTGCGAGAGCACGTCCGAGGGAATGGAAATAACACAAGATTTGCCGGGTTTTTTAGGCCCGGGCTTGAATTCTCTCGTGAGATTTTATTAATAAGAATACGTTTGAGTACAAATATTAATGTAAGAATGCGATTACAATGAGTGTAAAAGATCCTAGTTATCTTGCTCTTGAGCGAAGCTCTGTGTGTTCTTGTTCTCGTTTATGCCGACCGTCTTTGGATTAAGAGGTTCCGAGAGTGAGAAATGAACAGATGTCCGAAGTGTATAGCTTTGCCAAGAGAGTGAAAGCCAAGCTAAAAGCCAGAGAGTCTGAACTGGTCCCCAAAAGCCGAGCCCTTTCCAAGTGTAGGCAGCCTTCTATTTATAGGAGCTGAGATTCCCTGTTCTGATGGGCGGTCGCCTTCCTTGTAATATAATAAGGGGCGATCATCTTCAAGCACATGGGCTGTCTTCCTTGAAGTCCGCGGCTGCTGCTGGCAGCCAGATGTGCGGTCTAATGAGGCGCCTGCACGCGTCCTGAGTCGATGTCCGGAAGGTCCCACTGTGCACCTTTCGGCGGGTCTGTCGGTAGGTGAAAAGATGCTGACAGGCTGTGGTCAGTGATCCATGTTCTGCGCCGCCTTTTCCAGATCTGCACGTGGGTCTCAGTCCTGAGCTTCGGCCTTCGCCGACTAGACGGATGCTGGCCTCGCGTGGCATGAGGCGGTCGCCCTTGGCGGGCACCAGAGTCGATCGCCAGGTGCCGAGAGACGATCGCCTTGGATGTCGATCGCTCGGCACTGGGATTTGACCTGGGACCTTCGATCGGATAATCTGCCTTGATATATTTGGCTCTGGCTCGGTCGCCCGGTCTCAGTGCCGATCGCCTGTTGAGGTGTATAATTCTCGACACAACATACAGGTAGCGTACGCTACCTCTCAGTATTAGCGGACGCTAATGTGGTTCAGGCCTGCAGTCCAGAAGGCACTGGGCTGCAGTCGAGTTGGTGTAGTGCACGCTACGAATGGTAAGTAGCGCACGCTAGTAAGTTTAGATAGCGCTCGCTATGCAGTCAGTATAGCGCGCGCTAAGGCCGATCAGGCAGAGTCCAATGGGTACTGGACTGATTTTGGATTAATTCCTAGCGCACGCTATGAGTGGATTTTAGCGTACGCTAATGGGGCAGTAGCGCACGCCGACATCGATGTAGCGCGCTATCGCGAGCGTGTCGAGGACAGAGGTTCGGATTTGATTCGAGCATCAGATATTCAGTTAGCGCGCGCTAACACAAGGTTAACGCACGCTAAGTATATGGTTGTAGCGCACAGTACAAAAGGTACGTAGCGCACGCTACCGTTTTGGACAGAGGGTGCTGGACTACCCAGAATTCCCGTTAACGCACGCTAAATATTAGGACTTAGCGTGCGCTAAACTGGAATTTCTATAAATAGGACAGTCCGGCCCAGATTCATCATTTTCACTTCTCACTTCGATTCCGTGCGATTTTGGGTGATTCGGAGAGATCTTTTCGAGCTGCACTCATCCATCATCATCTTCAAGCTTATCATTTGGATTTATCATCATTACATCCTCTCCAACAGATTAAATCAAGGTAATTATTTCTTGGATCTAGAATTTCGGATTTTGGGTATTTTTCTTCCGATTTCTTCGTGTAAGCTTGGATTGTTGTTGGAATATGTTAGATATGTATTATCTACCTTGAATAAATGTATTCCTATGGATTTATCGATATGTTTTTCGGATTTGATGAACATTTGGAGAATTAATCGAGAACCCTTGATGTTGACTTTGGTTATTTTTGGGGGTTTCCGATTATAGTTGCCGTAACTTCGAGTTGTGGTTCCTATTGGATTATTGATATCATTGAAGGTGTTTGTTGGATTGAACTACTCATTTTTGGAGTTTGGTTTCGATATATTTGGGATTGATTTTAATCAAAGGATGATGTTCGCTAAGTGTTTGTTTGAATGCCTCCATGAGTTTGGATATTGTTGTATCGACCTTTGAGTTAGTCGTAATTCATGCTTGATACGTATATTGAGCGGATGATTGGTAATTGTGTTATTCAAGGTTGTTCGAGCTGCCGACATCTCTTTTTAGGACGTTGTTCGAGGAAGGACATTTCAACACCGGTATTGTGTAAGTAAATTCTTACTCGGTTAAAAGGATATTCATTCCTTACGTTGTTTTTCATTCATACATGTAATTCACTCATAGTATATCGTTCATGTCGAGACTTGTATTTATCAACTCATCATGTAACTCACGAGGAACGAAGGTTCCAAAATCATTTCATTGAAGCTATCACTCGTCGCATCATTATTTTATCTCGATGAGTCGTTCTTGATCCTTATCGGATTCTATTCATTACTCCTCACCTTGGTCATTTTTGTTCTGGTGATCTTCCAGAATTATATTGCATGGCCGGTTGGCGCATGTGTGGAATTTTAGTCGGGCACACTATGGTCATGTATATACGTGGGACTCCGGACACATTGGACTGTGCGCATGGTAATGTGTATACGCGGGACTCCGGATATATTGAACCGTGAGACTAATTAAGCCAATAGCGAATGTATATGCGGGACTCCGGACACTCGGCTATTTGTGCTCTTACTCAGTTCATTCGGGTGTACATTGATGCTAATCATTCAACTCAATTCATTAATTCATTCATGTGATTGTTGTATATTGTTCAACTCTTGAGGATTGTTGTTCTGTGTAACTGACCCCGTTGAGGGATGTTGTTTTCAGGTCATGGCAAGGCTAAGGCACGGGAAGACAACGTTGACGGCGAGGAGTCCCAGTGATACTAGTAGGGGGGCCCAATCCTTTTCAGTCATTCGTGTTTCTTCACTTTATTTCCGCTGCAGACTTCCGTTTGAATACTCATTTTATTCAGTGTTGTATATTTTATCTTCATATAAAATATACATGTATTCTGTATTATCATGGGTGTGTTGTAATGAAACTCCTCATCGGAGTAATTTGATGATATAATGTGGTTCGGTACTGCAATTATATTATTTAAGTCATTAATTTTCATTCGCCTGGTGGGTCCCAGTCGGGGGTCCACAACACTGTAATATCCGCCTAGTTTGGGGTGTTACATATGTATATCTCACACTTTCCTCCGTAGAGATAGTGATGTCAAATCTTCAACGCATGTACTACAGCAGCCAACTCCAGATCATGCATCAGATAGTTCAACTCATGTGGTTTAAGCTGTCTCGATGCATTGGCCACTACTTTATCATATTGCATCAGAATACAACCCAACCCCTGCTTTGAGGCATCACTATAAATAACAAAGTCTTCCGTCGGATCAGGAATCGTTAATACTGGTGCCTAGGTTAGTCTCTTTTTCAACTCTTGAAAACTTTCCTCGCACTTGTCGCTCCATTCAAACCTCACGGCTTTCTTTGTTAACTAGGTCGTAGGAGTGGCGATTTTCGAAAATCCTTCGATAAATCTTGTATAATATTCAGATAGACCAAAACGCTACGAACTTCACTCGAATTCTTCGGTACTCCCCAACTACTCACTGCTACAACCTTATCGGGATCTACCTCAATTCCTTTGGAAGTCACCACATGTCCAAGGAATCCAAGTCTGTTTAACCAAAATTCACATTTCTTGAGCTTGGCATACAACTTGTCCTTGCGAAGTGTCTCCAATGTAATCCTCAAATGCTCTTGGTATTGTTCCTTGTCCTTAGAATACACTAATATGTCATCTATGAAGACCATCACAAACTTATCCACGTAAGGTTGGAACACCATGTTCATTAAATCCATAAAGGCTGCGGGTGCATTACTTGAACCAACCACAAATTCAAAATGCCCATACGGGTCCTGAAAGCTGTCTTGGGAATGTCACACTCCATAATCTTCAATTGGTGGTACCGCAACCGCAAATTGATCTTCGTAAAGGTTCTGGCTCCCGTCAACTGATCGAATAGATCCTCGATTCTCGGTAATGGGTACTTGTTCTTTACTGTGAGTCGATTCAGCTCCCTGTAATCTATACACATCCGAAGTGACCCATCCTTCTTTCTTACAAACAGCACTGGTGCACCCCATGGTGACACACTAGGACGAGAGCTCCAACAGCTCTTGAATTTGGACTTTCAATTCTTGAAGTTCCTTTGGAGCCATTCTATATGGCGCTTTGGATGTCGGGGCCGCCCCAGGTATCAAATCAATACTAAACTCCACTTGCCGGTCGGGATGGGACTACCGGAAAATATTCTGGAAACACATCCAAAAACTCCATACTATAGGTATGTCTGTAGGGGACACCTCATTAGTATGAGTATCGACCAAACTCACCAAGTAACCCTGACATTTCTTCTTCCCTAGACTTCTCAGTGCTTTTATGGCTGTGATTACTCTTGGTACTACCCTACTCTTAGTACCATAAAAGGTGATCGACTCGCCTTCGGAACTCCTCAATGTCACCTTCATCTCACGGTACCTTATATCGACATCATGTTTATTGAGCCAATCCATACCAAGAATCACGTCAAAATCCACCGAGTTAATCAAATACAGGCTAGCGTCAAATTCTCTTCCTCCTATCTTAATATTCTCGTCAATCATTCTATTAGTGAGTATCGTATTTCGTGACAGTAGGCTAACCTCAAGAGACTCAACAGTTTTTTCATTTATATGACCAATAGCATGATAAAACTTTACAGACATAAAAGTGTGTGTGGCACCAGTGTCAAATAAAGTGAAAGCAGGCACATTAGATATCATCAGCATACCTGACACCGTGCCGGGATTCTCATCTGCCTCCTTTTAGGTCAAAGTATAGATGCGAGCTTTTCCTCCAGAACCTAGACATTTGGCCCTTTGGAGATGATAATTCGAAGATGAGTGCCCTGGATCCTTGCATCTGTAGCAGACACCTTTACCATATAGGCACTCCCCTCCATGATTCTTACCACACTTCGAGCATTCTGGCTTACTGGTTTAAGGCTTAGGTCCTGACCTCTGATCAACCTTTGCTTGCTTATTATAAATCACGGCCTTATTTTGGTTCCCATTCTAATGCCTCTTGCCGGTATTAGGCTTCGTAGACTATTGTTGATCCAGATTATGGCTAGCCTCAACCTCTTGAGCTTGGAACACTATATCGGTATACGGTAGCATCCCATGACCAGCCACAATGTGACGAATACTCGGGCGTAAACCACCCTGTAACTTAAGGGCCCTCTTTCGATCTGTATCCACCATGTGCTCCACAAAGAAGCTGATTTGGTTGAATTTTTCTCTCATATTCTTCAACAGTCATTCCTCCTTGTTCGAGATTCCAAAACTCTTTCTCCCTTCTCTCGATAATGCTATGGGTAGTACTGTTCCATCACTATTTCCTTGAACCGATCCCAAGTTAATGCATCACACTCGGTTGCCGGACTCAAACGCCAATAGCTCATCCACCAGCGTCCAGCATCCTCCATCATTTGATACAGGCCGCAAAGAATCCTTTGTGCATCAGTGCACCTAATGAGATCAAAGGTGCTATCAAGCGATATGAACCATTCATCAACAAAAGCTTGTCCTTCTCGACCGTTTAATGATGATGGTGTGAAACGTCGGAAATGTTGGACTACTTGTGTCTGAGTAGGAGCTGACACATTATTATTGTTGTTATCCTGACCTCCATCACCACCACCGAGATTAGCTGCACCTCGGTTAGCTGGGTGTCCACGTCCACGTCCACGAGTTGCCATTATCCTGAGGCATATCACACGTAACGATCCCTCAGTACTTACCCAATAAGTGGGAGAAATAAAATGAAGAGTTATATTGCATCTATAGGTTGAGAACCAGAGATTTCTAGCAATGATGATTTACACTTGTCCTACATATATTTATGAATTTATAAGAAAACAATTTCATGCCCAAATACTTTATCATAAAATTTTTATATAGAAAATAGACTGAAGATGCATCTTTAATACATGAATCATGGTTGATCTGATAAACTGCATTTATCACATAATGAATAATAATAACTTAATGTACCTTGGAGTCGACGTGGAGCGGCAGGGGTAGATGATCATAATTGCTAGAAATAAAAATTTGACTACTTGCGAAAATGAAATTTCAGTTTAGAAAAAGAAACCATTTTAACGAGCCTACAGAACCGTAGACCCGATCTGATACCACTTATGTAGCACCCTATTTTAGGAAAATAATTCTTCTAATTCTAAAAAGAATAAACAAAAATTTTGCAGCGAAAATACATTTTAAAAAACAAATAAACTTAATAATTGCAAGTAATATCCGCAAGTCACCATTTAATAAAACATACTTTGATGTGAAATTGAAACAATTCGAACACTTGTTCATAAAACATTGTTTGAGATAAATAACATTAAATAAGCAAACATCTAATCATGAAGCTTGATCATCCCACACTCAAGCGCAGGACACATCGATCTCCTCAACCTGAAAGGGTTATAAAATGGGGTGAGCTTTCAACTCGCTTAGTGTTGAGGGTACGCAATATGTCTAAATTAATTCCTAAATATGCTATCAAGTATAAACAACATGACTGATAAATCTTGAAGCCCGTCGACTAGCCCGAAGGCTTCATGCACAATTAAGTGCTTTTGACTGATTTGCACATTTAAGTGCTTCTGAATGATTTGCACATTTAAGTGCTTCTGACTGATTTCACGTGCACATAAAAGACAATATATGAAGCAATTAAAATAAACAAAAGCGTAGTAAATTCCCCACACCTGGATAAAATGCAGAACTTGAACTTGAATGTGATGAAGATGTTTAACCCGACAATCCTAGGCCCGTAAGTTCTTGTTATTATCTACAGCTAACAAAATTTACTTATTGTTATTACAACATATATTAATAGATATATTACTGAAAAATAAAAGAGGTAAAAGTAATAATAACACTAAGGGGTAGGGGTTAAAAAATGTTTATATTTAAGTAAAAAGGGATATGATTTGATATTTCAGAAAGTTGGTGGGGTTAATTTGCAATACTTGAAAAACTTGGGAATGAAATTGAAATTTGATAAAAGTAATTCGGAAATAAATTCATTTCTCACGGGAAAGAAGTCAGATCCCTCCTCTTCTTCTCTCTTTCTCTCTCTCTAGAACTCTCTAATCACTGCAATTTCACCGTCTCTCTCTCTCTCTCATAAAACACACACTCACACACTGGAAGAGAAGAACGGTCGAACGAGCACCGACTAAAACGGGCGGTGGTGAAACGGACCGCAGTTTGATGGTTTCGGGTTAGTGGGTGATATGGTGAATGGGCAGTTAAACAAAAGGCTCCGGATCTAGGCTTTGGCCAATGATGTTGGCGGAAGATGGTTCAATCCGGCGAGAATAAGGTGAGGTGGTTGAGGTTCAGATTTCTGCAATTTGGGGTTTTTGTCCTCGGATCGATTTGGGCTCTGATTGTGGGTTCGCGCTGCGGGTTCCTATGACTTGTAACTGGGTCCGTCCAGATCGACTATTGGAGGAGGTGAGAAGCGACTCAACCTACTTAGTTTGTGGATTATATGCTTCATGGTGGTCGAGACTTAGATATTGCAAAGAGGTAATGGGTATGAGGTCTCCGACATTGATTCTCTGATTCTGATAACCTAGACTGAAGGTAAAAAAAAAAGGTTTGGTTCTTCAAAGGGATGGCAGATTTGTTAGATTTTGATTTGGTTCGATTTTCATGTGTTAAGTTTGAGATTCGCAGAAGAACAACCAATAAAGAAGATGCAGAATTTTAACTCTGCTTGGAAGATGAGACGGACATGAAGGCAGAATTGCGGCTGGAATGATTTGTAGGAGGAATGGAGAAGTATTGTGTATTCAGTATAATAGCTGCAGTATAAAAATACCATATTTATACTGTTGGAGCTGCGTTTAGGGTAGAGATATAATTGGGCTAGGAAGAGGACTTGGGCCAACTCATCAATGAAATTGGGCATTTCCTTTCATAACCTATTCGGTTGGACTTAAAATGTAATATTCGTTTTTTTCCTTTTCCGGTAATTTCCATTTTGGTGTATTTTTCATTTTTAGTGTCTCGCTGGTAACTGTATGGATATTTCGAGAATATTTAATACTGGACTTTTTGCCATCCGAGCTTGTTTCGGACTTGTTCTACTCAATTCCATGTTTAATGTCATTTTTATTGCTATTTGGTTCGATTCTCGTAATCATTGTTCGGAACCACCGTTTTGGGGTTGCCGCAAATCCGTCTTATGTTATTATGCATGTTATGAGCATTCGTTTGGTGTTTCGATCGTGTATTGTGTAATTCAAATGTTTTGGGTCGTTTTGTAATTTCCCAAAGTTATGGGGCAATTATTATCGTTGTCATTTTCCGAACCTTTGGGTATTCGGAATCATGTTTTCTTTTAGAGCTTCGGTTCTGACTCGAACTCGTCGTTCGCATGTCTTCTTCAGTCCGTTGTTTGGTGTCGGGTGCGCGTTGTTTTCATCTGGGGAAGAATTCGCCGTTTTCCATCTTTGAGTGCTGTCTGTACTACGGTCTGCACTCATTAGCACGTGCTAATTTCGTTGCATAGCGCGCGCTATTTCGCAGTGTAGCACACACTATATTCATCATGTAGTGCGTGCTTATGATTCGAGTACACCAGTGGCTTTAGGTTGTTTCTGCTCTCTGGACGAGCAGTTTAGAGCACGCTATGTCTGTGGATTAGCGCGCGCTATTGTTGAGGCTTAGCGCACGCTAGATGTATGTGGCAGTGTGCTCTAATTCGGTATTCCAGTTGAGACAGAATGTTTTTGAGGTTCTGGACTCCGGACAAGACTGAACAGGTAGCGCACGCTGATACCATCTGTAGCACACGGTAACGATGGTTGTAGCGCGTGCTAATTCTGTAGTAGCGCGTGCTACCATCTTAGGACAGGAACTACTGGACTGCTGGATGATCCCGTTAGCGTGTGCTATCCATGAGAGTAGCGTGCACTAATTAGATCCAATATATAAGGTCCAGAGCAGGTCAACTCCTATCATTTTCTCATTTCATCTCCTTCCCCGCGGATTGAGCGATCCAGAGGCGACTTTGAGGCGATTTCTTCTTCCAATCACCTCAACTGTTGTAACACCTCGAGATATTCGGAATAATTACAGCGCCGTAAGCCCTTTATATAAGAATTTACAAGGCTAAATTAAAAGAAATGCTGAACAATACGAAAGTACCACCAATAGGAGTAATTTAATAACCGGTTTAGTCATCCAAACAACCCGAAACAATCTATTATTACAAACTTCTCAAATCATCAAAAGAACACACGTACTCGAGTACAAAATACCAAACCAGAATACCAAAACAATACAACAGATAACATCATTGAGCCCCTTCGTCGTCATGCCGGTACTGTGGTTGTTTCCCCACTCCTCGGCTACCTGAACATCAAGACAAATGTTCACCCCCGCAGGGGTTAGCAAAACGATGCTAGTACAAGTATCATAATATACAAAATCAGATATGCAACAACGATGCATAGAAAAATAAAAAACGCGGACTTCCTCTACCGGAATCCAACGATGCAAATTCACATGATTCCATCAACACAATGGATGGTAATCCAATGATCCAGCACCCTCATCATAGATCACAAGATGATCCCGTCGGACCAACACGAGGTGGAAAACCGATCCAACGCCCTCAGCATAGATCACACGATCTCCTTCGGATCAATACAACATATACAATACAACTATGCATACTCATATGCAAATCAACATGTTCATCAACATGAACAACACATGAATCAATAATCTGAACGACATTATGACAATTCAACTTGGATGATCTCAGGTTCGACAACATGAATGACAATATGCATGATCAAAATCATCAACATTAAACCAATAATCAAATTACGATACTTGCCTTAGAAAGATGGCAAGAATTAAACACTTTAACGATTGTCAATATGCCCGAAGGTCGCCCCTTAGATCAGTCACCTTGCAAGGCTCGGACCTTGATCAAAAGAAATAATAAGGGCTCAGCTTACTTCATAAAGTTAATGTACGCACTGAAGAGATAAATTTACCACTAGAAGGGGAGGGTGAATAGTGGTAATGTGGAATATCGAACTTTCTCGCGAATAAAGGTAAAATGTGCGGAAAGTAAAAGACTCAAAGATATATAGAGGTTCGGCAACTTGCCTACGTCCTCTCTCCGACTTCATTTTCTATTGGCTAAAGAACAATCACACACACTTGTCTCGTCTTCTATCGGTCCAAGCACAACAACCGTTACAACCGCTTGTCTTCTATTGGTCCAAGCACAACCACTCTCAAAATAAACTTTTTGTATCTAGTGTTCTATCGGAACTAGACAATCCTCACTTATGAATGTTGGAGTGTAATCCTAACAATGCCGGATCAAAGATCCTAATAACACCGGATTAGTGACTCTTAATTCGTTTCTCTTGCGCTCGTGTATGAGTGATGCAAACACTCACAACCAATGAAAAGAATACAAAGTATAAGAAATATTACAATATGTATCACTCTTGTATCTTTTTTTCTCACAACTTAGAATGCAATAATAAATAGAAATCTGAGCTCAAGAAAGCTTTGAATGCTTGAATGCTTGAAGTTATGTGTTGAGATACCCAAAGGATATGGGTATTTATAGTGTCAAGTCCTTCTTCAAATTCTAAAATTTGTATTATTAGCGTGCCCTAATAATCCTTCATAGCGTGCGTTATCGGCGCTTTGACTTGGCTGATCTGAACGGTCTGTAAACTATTCCAATGGTAAAAATACAAGTCTAGCGTGCGCTAGACGGTCTTCTGTAGCGTGCGTTAATCTTGGTCAACAGGTCTTCACTTTTGACTTTGAATCATGTCGGTTTGTCTCCCCAACGTCTCTTTTCCAATGGATAAAATTGTACTTAGCGTGCGCTAATACTTATATTTAGCGTGCGCTAGTATTATTTAATATTAGCTTTCCAGATTTTCCGGATTTTCTTTTTGACCTCTGCGTTCCAATGGATAAATTGACTAACGGTAGGAATTCAAACACTTAGCGTGCGCTAACAAGTGTTTTGTAGCATGCGCTACATGTTTTCCAAATAATGTACGTTATCTTGTATAACGTACGTAAATGCTTCCTTATTTGAGTCCAGAGGCTACTGGACCTTCAATATGTTTCCGGTAGCGTGCGCAAATATTGTCATGTAACGTGCACTAGTAATTATGAATAGCGTGCGTAAATATTTGACCGTAGCGTGCGCAAATGATTTCTTTTTTCTGTCCAGACCTTTCTATCCTCTATGCCTTGTTTAAGTGGGATGCGATAGCGTGCGCTAGAGAGATGTTAGCATGCGCTAATTTTGGAAACTTAGAATGCGCTGATAATATAGACTTTGTGTGCGCTATCCATCAGGTAAGATTCCAACTTGACTGCAGCTGACTTTCCTGTCTGCTTAGGACCCTCGATAGCGCGCGCTACAATGCATCCTGTAGCGTGCGCTAGGAACAAGTTTCTCCTTCAATGAAACATCTCGTTGAGATAGATTTTGTTAAATGTTTTGAATCTAATCATCATCAAAATACTTTTGAGTCAACAATCTCCCCCTTTTTGATGATATCAAAACATTTAATTATACCTGCAAAACCATCTAAAAAAATGTCGAATCAATGTAATTTGTTCGATATGTTAGTATGTTCGGTTTTGGAGTGTTTCTCCCCATTTTTGACATTTACAAAAAGGACTCCCCCTGAAATGTTGCGTATATAACATAATACAACAATTAAATACAGAGGTCAGAACAGAACACATAATTAAGACATTATATAAAGCAATAAGTATGAAAAACGTCGAAGGGAATGCACATTCCATTAACGAAAATAAACATTACAAGCAAATAACCAAAGCATATGACATCAACAACACATGAAATGAAGTTTGCTACATCGAGAATCAAGATCCTAAAAACTAAGGTGCTTGATCGGATGAGGAGGATGGAAACGGGAAAGTCGGATGAGTGAATCGGATAAAGTCTTCAATCAGCCCACGAACTCCTTGAACTTCCGAACGGAGAGAACGAACATCTTCTTGAATTTCCAGCTGTGAATTTTCGATGCTATGCATCCGGGTAATGAGATCACTCTAATCTTCCTCGGTAAATGATTCTCTCATCTTTCGTTTGCCTTTAGAGGTACGCTTCCTCACAAAATCTCCTGTTTGAAGTTCTCGAATGGTGTTCGGACCACGTCTAGTAATCCGTTCTTCCGGCATCGGCATTCTAGTCCCTTTCTCCACTTGATCATCTTCCTTAAGATACGGAAGAGAATCCAGCCCCGGTTGATGGTCCTCACATAATGCATGGCCTTGAGCGAGTAGTCGGAAATCTCATGGCTGCTGGACATAGGAACAACCTTGTCTTTCGTTAAGTCCACTTTATGAAACTTAAAAATCGCCGTTAGGATGGAGCCGTACGGCATTCCATCCTTGCGGGACCTTGAGGCGTAGTTTTTGGACCGAAAGAGATCGCCTTTGACTTTCATCCAACCCGTAACAATGGTGGTGAAATCAATTCTATCGTCGTTCATGACTCGATATACCACATGCTTGTCAATCCGAACCAACTTGTGCTGTGTGTTGACCTTAGGCATGATGCATTAGGTGAGCGCGACCAATAAGAGCCGAATATTAATTCGAAGTCATTATTCTCGAAGACCTCATCAGTGATATCGATGACAGCTTTCGAGCTTAAGAACTACTTGACTTCAAGCTCAGTCACATCAGATTCTTCACCAATAGACTTCCCCGAACAAGCAAAACCATCCGACGATAACCCAAACAAGTGATTTAAAATCTCCGAGGAGACTTTCACCACTGTACCCCCAACCAAACTTCCGAGGACTAAGGACGAAGATCCTTCACTCTCAGCAACATATAGATTCGCGTAAAATTCACGAACCAATTCGGGAAAAATGGGTTATTTGCACTCAACAAAACGAGATAAGCTAAATGAAGAAAAGAATTCGAAAATAGCAATGTTCGTCCATTCCAGACTATGGAAGTTGAAATAATAGCAATCCATGAGGTGTTCTTGTGGGAGGATTTCTGAATATACCTTCAATGCGGTAGAATACATGAAACGAGAAGCATCAAAATCTAGACCGCGGGTAGGTTTTGCGTTGTTGTAGTGCTTTTCCATAACAACTTTTCCTTTGCTCGACATGATTTTGAGTAGGAATTGAAAGATTTGATGAAGATTAGCGAAAGTATAGGAATCGGATTTAGCTAGGGATATTTCTCAGAAAGGGGATCTGGTGCGTGGGTTATGAAAGGATGGTTGACTTTCTGGACTGTTCAGAGTTTATATAGGAAAATGAAAAAATTTTAATTAGCGTACGCAAGAAATATGGGTTTAGCATGCGATATGAATTTATAGATTGCTTACTGGACTATCCAGTAGCATATATCGGGATATGAGGGGTTTTAGTTAGCGTACACAGGGATAATGGGTTAGCGTACGCTATCGAAAAAAAATTCGTTCAGGAATATGAGATTAGCGCGTGTTAAAGAGATAAGGCTAGCGCGCGCTAGCAAATGAAACATTTCTAAGAAATTGATTTCTCGAGTAGATAACTAGATTTCAAAAATTGTCAAGATCTCCCATACCAAGTTGCAAATGAACAATATTAAAGCATTCCTCTGGAAGAGGTTTCGTAAATATATCAGCAAGTTGATCTTTTGTCCCAACAAAAATTAAGCAAATGTCTTTCTTTTGCACATGATCACGTAAAAAGTGATGTCTAATATCTATATGCGTAGTCCTACTATGCAACACGTGATTTGTGCTCAAATTAATTGCACTAGTGTTGTCACATAAAATAGGGGTATTTTCAAAATAAATGCCGTAGTCGCGGAGTTGATTTTTAATCCATAATACCTGAGCACAGGCACTCCCTGCAGCAACATATTCGGCCTCAGCTGTAGACAACGCTATACTGGTTTACTTTTTACTTCCCCAAGATATTAAACATGATCCAATGAAGTGACATGTACCACTAGTACTCTTTTTATCAATTTTACATCCGCCGAAATCGGCGTCACTGTATGCAATCAAATTAAAATCCAAGCAAGAAGGATACCATATACCTAAACCGATGGCCCCATTCAAGTAACGAAAGATACGTTTACAAGCAATTAAATGGGATTTCTTAGGATTAGACTGGAATCGAGCACATAAGCATATAGCAAATATTATGTCTGGCCTAGAAGCAGTTAAATATAGCAAAGATTCGATCATACCTCGATATAATTTTTGATCCACGGGTTTGCCATTTTCATCTTTTTCTAATTTCAATAATGAAGACATTGGCGTTGAAATCACTTTGCTATTCTCCATATTGAATTTCTTGAGGAGATCGTGTGAGTACTTCATTTGATGGATAAAAATTCCATCTTCGCATTGCTTATTTTGAAGCCCGAGGAAAAATGTTAATTCTCCCATCATACACATCTCGAACTCTCCCTTCATAAAATTAGAAAAATCTTGGCACGTTAGTAGCCCCAAAAACAATGTCATCAACGTAAATTTGGCAAATAATTATATCATTATCTTAATTTTTTTACAAACAATGTATTATCGACTTTACCTTTTTATAATCATTAGCAATTAAGAATTGACTTAAACGATCATACCATGCTCGGGGTTTGTTTCAAACCGTAAAGTGCCTTGTTGAGCTTGTAGACGTGATCCGGGAATTGGTGATCTTCAAAACTGGGAGGTTGCTTGACATATACTTCTTCTTGAATATAGCCATTCAAGAATGCACTTTTCACATCCATTTGGTATAGCTTGATCTTCTTGTGAGCCGTGTTGTGTCTAGATTTATGCACCTCGACAGGCGATCGACTGCAAAGCCGAGCGACCGAGTCCACTATCAATCAAGCTATGGCAAACTCGCCTAATCAAAGATACCAGACCACCATCAAGTACCTAGCGATCGACTCCCAAGGCGATCGCCCTTTGGCATCTGGCGATCGACTCTAGTGCCCGGCTAAGGACGATCGTCCGGCGCCGCGAGCAGGAACTATCGTCCGTCAAAGTCCACGAAGAATAGATATCAAAGCAGTGCCCATGTGCAGATCCAAGACAAGATCTGTATTTCATGGACCATTGACCACCAACAGCTGTCTCTGACAAGGGCGGCTTTACCTACCGATAAGCCCGCCAAAAGGCACAAGGTGGGACTGCCCGTGATAGCGACTCAGACGCGTGCAGGTTTCTCATTGGACCGCACAGGCGGCTGCCAGCAACTCCTGCAGACTTTAAGGGGACAAGCCCATGTGCTAAAAGACGATCGCCCGCTTATTATAATACAACAAAGGCGATCGCCCGGCATATCCAAGTCCTATAAATAGAGAACCTCCTTCTACTGGAAAAAGGTTCCCAATTCGTTCACTTACATTCCGAATTCATTCACGGAAATACAGAAGAACATATATACTTCCAAGCTCCCAGCTTCCTCCCCAGAATCTATCTCAGGATTTATCTCTCAGCACCTCTCAACCAGAAGACGGTCGGCAGAGGCAAGAAGTCTCCACAGTGCAGATTCAAAGAGACTCACAAGCCTAGGAGCTCAAACATATAGCGAATACATGCCGTGAGAGACTATCGATCTCTCACTGCCGTCACAGTTCATCTACGTTGTTACAAGAACTCACAGAGCATCATATCTGGTTCTTCCGGCAATCTACACGCTCACTAGCTAAGATAACAAGGATCTTTACACTCATTGTAATTGTATTCTTACATTAATACTTGTATCCCCAAATATTTGTATTAATAATATCTCGCGAGAACATTCAAGCCCGGGACTAACAACCCCGGCAATTCTTGTGTTATTTACTTTTCCTACGGAAGTGTTCTCGCATTTGTTTGCTATCCATCCAATCCAGCAATATCTATCTCCGGATAATATTTTGGGTAGCAACAAGCCGTAAATGCACATAACATTCGAATGGCTTCGAGTCGAGCCACGGGAGCAAAACTTTCTTTGTAATCAAGACCTTCTTCTTAATTATACCCTTGCGCGACCAAACGAGATTTATTTCGAATTGGGTAACCATCTTCGTCATGCTTAATTTTGTGCACCCATTTAGTCCCGATAATTGTTTTATCTTTAGGAGCGGGAACTAAATTCCATACGTTATTGTGCATGAATTGAACAAGCTCCTCTTGCATTGCCATCATCCAATTTTCATCATCAAAAGCCTCAGATATATTTTTGGGTTCTATCTCGGATACGAAGGCACAATGAGCAAAATACTCGGTTGTTCTCCTTCGAGTTTGAACACCATCTTCAATATTTCCAATCACGAGATGTTTTGGATGGTCTTTAATGTGCTTCCAATCTTTAGGTAACTCCTCAATTGACTTCTTTTGAATTTCCGAAATTTTCTCCATTTCGTCCGGAAAGATACCTCCATCATCAAAATATTCTACCTTTCTCGGGGGTGAGATCATATCATTGAATTTAACATGAATGGATTCTTCAACTTTATTTGTTCTAATGTTATAAACACGATATGCTTTGCTATTCGTAGCATAACCAAGAAATATTCCGGAGTCGGATTTAGCATCAAATTTACCCAAGTTATCCTTACCGTTATTTAGAATAAACTTCATCTTTGCTTTTAAGCAAGTATACATAGCAATATTTAGTACAATCATCCACGAAAGTAATAAAATATTTATTTCCACTTCTAGTTTGAACAAACTTCAAATCACATAGGTTGCTATGTATTAATTCTAAAGGTTTGGTGTTTCTTTCCACTTGTCGGAATGGAGATCGAGTTCATTTTGACTCTACCACTATAAGAATAAACGTCAAACACTTCGTATAATATCTGAAGTAAAAACGTTATAATTACCGAAGTCTATGTTCGTGTAGTAAAAGGTATACTTTAGACTTTGCTTTTTATGCGAAGTCTAATATCCTAATAACCGAAGTCTATCTCGGTTTTTTTTCTAATTATGATCCAAATGTGGGGGTAAGTGAAGTAAAAGAATGCCTTTAACTTTGGTTATTTTATAATTGGCGTAGTAAATAAAGAACTTTTTACTTCAATTATTGTATAATATATATTAGTATTTTCTGCAGTAATATATATATATATATATATTAATATTTCACATTTTAATTTAAAATTCATTGCCAAAATCTACATTTAACTATAACTAACCATCAACCACAAGAGCTCAATAATATAAGAACCAACAATTTCATATCATCCCATCTTAAAAAAATAACATGCATTCCAATCAATTCAAAACCAGATACATATCATAACAAAGACAAAGAATATGTAATAAGATTCTATCTATTTCATCATGAACACCACAAATAGGACAAAAATGATTAAAAAAGATCATATACTTCAAAATGACAAAGTCTCTCTTCAGCATATCATTGCTTTTCATCAGACGATCATACTTCTTGTTCATGAAATCATCTTCTCATCAACTTTCTTCTTCAAATCTTCAACATCGGCATGTGAAGCAAACAAATCCACATAATCACTTTATTGTTGGTTTAACAAATCTTCTTCCCCAATAAAGAAATTACAAGGTTTTGCCTGAAAGCCAAAATTATATTACCAACTAAAACATATTAGCATAATGTGTCGTAACACACATATTACAATATTATCAGACAATAAAAAATAACAAGTGCAGGATAACATAAGTTCTACTCAATTAACAGTATCATTTTTCCCAATGTTGTCATTTTATTAACAGAAAAAGTTCCAGCCCAAAAAACAAAAAAATGGTAAAATCTAAATCCCAACTTCAACGCGAAAATGAATCAGAAAGTTTCATCCCTGAACCACATCAGCCTCAATTCTTTCATATTCTCTTGGAAGCCATCAAGTTTTTCTCTTAAAGTTAAGGACACCTATAGAATGAAATACCACACACCAACAGTTATCACTCAGTGAAGATGTTTCACAATGGAACAAACACGTCCTATATTGTTACAAGGGACATAATTGTCCAACTTCCATACCCAGCAAGTTCAAGGATGTAAAATTCACATAGACAAGCAGATATAAGGCCATATCCAAATGCATATCTCAAAAAATAATTAATAAATAACTAAAACCCTAGTCGCCAACACGTGATTGCCAAAATTAATAAATAAAATAAAATATACATAAAGGACCGACAAAAGAAAGGATTGCACACCAAATATCCAAACATTGGATCGACCATTAAGGAACAACAAGTAAATTAGCTGTTAGGAGTATGCCCTTGAATGCCACTCAGAGGATGTTGAGTGAGGGCATTGTACTTGTAATTGTGTAAATCATTTATATAAGGCAAATGAATGTTTCTTTATTTACTGATAGTTACTGGCATTCCTGACTCGTTAATATATAGAAACTAGTCCGTGTATTTGAGAGCAAAACATTCCAATCCTCATTGGATAAGGGGATCGGCACTGGAAAGGTTTATAGCTCAAATACTTAATCGTTCGCAAGTCGATGAAACTTGACTAGGCGTTAAGTTTATGTGAAGACTTGTATGACGTGTTCTTTAACGTGGAGAGTGCCTGTCGAACACTAATGGTTAGTGGGAGCACAAGTTATAAGTATGCTAATTGGATTAGTATACTCGAACTGACTCACCCTCAATTCGTCACACGGATTTCACTCCGGGACAATCAATGACAGAATCGAAAGGTTGTGATAAGTATTCGTGAACCTTCGACATGAGGATTTGGTAGGGATGTGCTTGTGACGTTAAGATTTTCATTAGAGTAGTTCGACCCGGAAAACCGAAAAGTGGGGATCAATCTCGACGTGCGTCTTGACAGGCAAGTACCAGGTCCTACTGAATACCAAGATAGAATCCTTTCTCCTGTTAGTGAACAGGTTATATGTCCTATGCGGTTATTGGCAGATGAGATCATAAGTCTTTGGTCAAAGCATTGAAGCTAGTTGTATTGGATACACAAGAGATCAATGACCTCGATTTTCATTAATGCATGTATAGCGTCAAGTACAGATAGGGGTTGACTGACCATGACCCTATAACTTGATCGGGACATGTGAAAGAAGGGTTTATACGTATACTGGTATTCACGACAGAATGGTTTTTGAATGATCCCAATCATTCGTTCTCAGTTGGGGTACAATGTAGGCCGCCAGGCTGGCTAGGTGGTGCTACTACTCTTTGGTTCCTCCCATTGCTAACTGAGACGGACCCATCGAGTCGCGCAATAGGATTGACGACGGAATGAATCGAGCTTATTCTCTCTTTATAAATATTAGATATTGGATATTTAATTTATTGGATATTGGATATCTAATTAATTTTGGGACATTGGATGTCTAAATAAATTTATTGGATAAATTAATTGCGGCCTAATGAATTAAATAAGTTACTGGGTGATTAATTTAATTCCTGAATATAATTATTTCTTGGAGAAATTAATTATGTCATTTTGTATTTGATACAATTAATTAATTGGATTAATTAATTGATATAAATACATTGGAATGGCATGGAATTTATCTGTTTGGACTCGAGAAAGTCCAAAACGGACCGGATTGCTCCGGGTTCTTCTAGATGGCCGAATCAACCTTGTTTGTTATCTTGGTCTTAGTCTTCCACCTTAATTGGTGGAAGACCAAAGAAAATAAAAAGGTTGGTATTATTATTCTTTGTGAAAGAATAATATATAATGATATGTATGGAGAAAAATGACCAACTCTTGATTCTTTGAGATATACTCACGGTATTTTCAAGAGTGAGAGAGAGTGAAAAACTTCCTTTACTCAAGTCATCTTCTTCATCATTTTTCCTTTACATTTTTCTTAGAGAAAAATTAAGAGAAAATAAAGAGAGAAAATATATCTATACACTTAAAGTGTTTTAGATTATATTTGATAGCTCCTACCATTTTGTTCTAGCCGTGTCCTTGGAGGACAACGAAGTGGAAGTCGTTCCGATCATTTTTACGGCGCATGGCAAGTAGAGGCACGGTGCTTTCGGTGCTCGGGATTTTAAAAGCTTGGGGAATAGCTCAAGAGAAGGAATCCATTTAATCAATGGAATACAAGGGTGAGTTTCTAATATCTCTTGTGATTTCGTTTATATATTCGTATATACGTAGCTCGATCGATCCTCGTAGGGATTCGGATCGAATTAATATTCATTTTACCGCTCCCGGGCCTTCGATTTAGGCACCGAATCCCAATAGTGGTATCAGAGCGTAGGTCTCGCGATCGTATATGCAATATATAGCATTTGGAATGCTTGATTAAATGATTAGTGATTTGGAATCACGACCGTTTAATTCGTTGTTTTAATTGTTTGTCGAAAATTTATATTTTCCATGTTCTTATGTTACTATTTAAATCGGTTTTATTTATTAAAACTGAATTATATGGGTAATATTAAAATTAAAAAAATATAATTTTTGAAATCGGGACGAAAAAGAGTCGGAAAATCGCCTGCCCGGGGGACTGCACGTGCTGCCCGGGGCTGCCCAAGGGTGCTGGACCGCTGTCGGGCAGCTTATTTCCTGCACTGGGTAGATCAGCCCCTCAGCTAAGGAGCAGCTGTGATGCCGGACCACGGGCTAGGCCCGGGCGATTTTATTTCGATTCCGTTTTGTGTTTATGTTTCGTTATAATAATTTCCGGCAATTAAATTGGATTTAATTGGACTAAATAAAATACTCGGTGTTTTATTTTGAGGAAATTTATTATTGTGAAATATTTATCGTCCGGTTTATACGAACGAATTAAAACTATCATGCTTGTGAATTAATTGGATTAATTGTAATAGATGGTTATTTTTTATATTGGTTGGATCAATATATTGAATGTGTAATCCATTTATTTAGTATTTATTGGATGAATGCTTTTGAATGGGGATGTGGTTCATGGACTTAGTTTTGAATCGTTCAGTTTTATTCGATTGTGTTGTAAAGGCCGTTTTGAGCCTATTTATTTTACTAGAATTATTTGTATCTAGGATGTAATTTTTCAATGTAAAACTTATATGTAATGACATATAAATTAGATTACTAAGTTTTTGATTCTAGGAACGGTCCATGAACCACATGTTGGTAGCAACTAGGTTGTGAATGGTTGTTTCATATAGTATGAATGCAACAAACACGCTTAAATAGATTAATGTGCAAAGTGTAACATTAATCGCGAAAATTCTCCCACGACAAATTATTAAGTTTATAAGGTTTCAAGGTTTTCCTTGCCTCCATCGAGCTTTCGGGAAATTGAAATCCAAACCGGATGTGCTATGCTTTCGAGTTATCGGGTAGTCGTTCGGGGATGACGGATAAATTACCGGGAGCGCATTGGATGCCTTCGGTTGGAGCAAATTTTATCCCTAGAAACCTGATAGGTTGCCGAATAAGGTTCAATTGTGAAACTGATTTGCGTCGATGGTATAAACTTAACTTTTTCACGAACCATAGAAACCGTATAGGTTGAGGGGGTGAACAAGGGGAAAAAGAAGATCGAAACATCCATTAGATGGGTTGGTGTTGTACACCACTTTATGAAATTAATAGACTAGAAACCTGTTCGGTTGCCCTCTATTAAGATTTATAAAGAACTCGATCACCACTATGAAGTAGAGCGACGATACTTCCGGATTTCACAAGGGAGTGTGTTATTTTGATAAAAATAGTGAGAGCTGGGTAATAAGAATAGAAAAGACCTTAATTCTATACTCAGAACATAATTAAACGAGTCACTAATTAATATGTCGTACTTAATGTAGACACAACTCTCAATCTGACAACGAACCCACTCGCAATTCTACTCGAAAAGAACACCATAATCGGACCTAACTTCGTGGATTGGATCTACAATCATTGGGGTACATCTTAGAGACGGACATTCTGGCGCCTCCAGTGCGGACTAGAGCCAATCAAGAAGAGATTGAAAACCACGAAAAGTGGGTTAAGGATGACGTAAAAGTCCGTGCTTACATGATGGCTTCTATGTCTAATGAGCTTCAGAGAGCTCATGAGAAAATGACTTCTGCTAGGCAAATTCTATCTCACTTAACCGAACTTTATGGTGAGCACAGCAAAACTACTAGATATGAGATATCCAAGCCAGTGCAAGGATGAAGGAAGGTGAGAAGGTTGGGGAACACATCCTCAAAATGATATCCATGATCGAGAGATTGGAGGCTCTTAATTTTAAAATGGATACTTCTCTCCAAACCGACCTTATCCTTCAGTCTCTCCCTGATTCCTTCTCACGGTTTGTTATGAACTTCAACTGCAATGAGATTGCATGTAACTTAGCTGGGCAAATGAACAAACTGGTGACCGCTCAGTCTCAGATGAAGACTCCGCAGATGAAGGAGTCTGCCCTTGTGATTTCTTCTGGACCTCGAAGGTCTAAGAATAATAAGAAAAAGACCAAGAAGCAGAGTGGACCACAAGTTAAGGACCTTAAGGGTAAGGGCAAAGCCCCGACGGTTCCGAAGAACAAGAAGAAGAAGGATGCCTGTCTCAAGTGCAGTGAGCTGGGCTACTGGGCTAGAGAATGTCCAATTCTTCATAGCACTTCAGGTACAGAACTTTTAGTTTTAAAAATAAATTGTTCTGCTACTGTATTTTATACTTACTGATTATTGGATTCTGGTGCTAGTTCTCATATTTGTACTGTGAATCAGGATCTGGAACAAAGTAGGAAGCTTGGAGCTGGAAAAGTTATGATCACAGTCGGAAGCGGGCATAGTGTCGAGGAAACCGACATAGGATCACTTCTTTTGGGTTTAGAATCCCGCTTTGTTTTGACTTTAGAAGATGTACTTGTTTTGCCCAAAGGGCACAAAAACATTGTATCCATTCCGGCCATGGACCGAAAAGGCTTTTCATTTTTCATTGGTGATGGTTCCTGCAAAATTTATTTCAGAAATAAACTAGTGGGTACTGCTACATTTTTAAATGGATAGTATCATCTAAATCTCAGCAACAAAGTAGTTGTGAATATTATGACTAGAAAACGTGGTAGGGATGAAACCAATCAAGTTTTGAAATGGCACCTTAGACTTGGTCATGTTGGTTAGACCAAGGTTTACAAGATGTAAAAAGATGGACTTATGGGTCCATTGGGATCGTATCCCTTTCCTACTCGTGAATCTTGTCTTAAAGGCAAAATGACTAAGTCCCCATTCACAGGGACTTTTGAAAGAGCCTCTGATAGATTGGGATTAATCCATACCGACGTATATGGTGCTTTAGTAGCAGCACGTGACGGATATCAATATTTCATTACATTTACAGATGATCATACTAGGTATGGTTATGTATACTTAATGAAACATAAATCCGAGGCCTTTGAGAAATTCCAGGAATTCAAGGCCCTAGTCGAGAAACAAACTGGAAATCATATCAAAGCACTTCGGTCGGACCGCGGTGGCGAGTATATGAGTATGGAGTTTGACGAGTTCCTTAAGGAACATGGAATAGTTTCACAACTAGCACCTCCAGGTACTCCTCAGTTAAATGGTGTGTCAGAAAGAAGGAACCGGACCTTGTTGAACATGGTCCGTTCCATGCTGGGCTAAACTGACTTACCGATTTACCTATGGGGGTATGCACTCCTGACCACCGCTTACATCTTGATCAGATGTCCTTCCAAATCCGTTCCTAAAACTCCACATGAGATGTGGGAGTGCAGGAAACCAAGCCTTAATCATATTAGGATTTGGGGATGTCCCGCCTATGTCAAGAAGACTAAGGTGGAGAAGTTGGAAGTTAGGTCCGCGAAAGGACGTTTCATTGGATTCCCGTCTGGGACGATGAGATATCTATTCTACATGCCCGAAGATCGAAAGATCGTTGTTACTTTATAAGCACACTTCCTGGAAGATGAGTTCATTCAGGAAGGCGGAGCAGGTAGAAGTATTTCTTTAGAAGAATACAATGGAACTCCTCGGGAGACACCTGTGCAAAAAATTGGAAGCGAACCTTCTGAAACATAAGTACAACCACCTCATAGGTCTAGTAGGGTGTCTCATTTACCTGAGAGGTATGGGCTTGTGCACTTGGAGGAACTAGGTCTCCATGAGGTTCCAAGTGATAGCCAAGAGACCGACCCAATGACCTATGACCAAGCGATGGTGGATGTAGACTCCGTGAAATAGCGTGAAGCTATGGAGGCTGAGATAAACTCGATGCATGTAAATCAGGTCTGGACTCTAGTATACCGCCCCAATGGCATATTGCCTATTGGAAACAAGTGGATCTATAAGAGAAAGACTGATGGTGATGGCAAGGTTGACGCTTATAAGGCCAGGATTGTGGCAAAGGGTTATACCCAGAAAGAAGGGATCGACTACCACGATACCTTCTCGCCAGTAGCTATTATCAAGTCTATTCGCATGATGCTTGCTATAGCTGCCTACCGCGATTATGAGATATGGCAAATGGACTTAAAGACGACTTTCCTTAATGGATTCCTCGAGGAGGAAATCTATATAGAGCAGCCTAAAGGCTTTGTGTCCGAAGTCGATATTCAGAAAGTGTGCAAGCTTCAGCATTCCATTTATGGACTGAAGCAAGCGTCACGTAGTTGGAACCTTCATTTTGATGAGGCGGTCAAAGAGTTTGACTTCGTGCAAAATGAAGAGGAACCTTGTGTTTACAAGAGGGTTAGTGGAAGCAAGATCGCATTCTTATTACTATATGTAGATGACATTCTACTAATAGAAAATTATATGGGAATGCTCAGTTCTGTGAAAGCTTGGCTTTCGAGTAAT
Source organism: Orobanche coerulescens (assembly GCA_033398695.1). Taxonomy (NCBI): domain Eukaryota; kingdom Viridiplantae; phylum Streptophyta; class Magnoliopsida; order Lamiales; family Orobanchaceae; genus Orobanche; species Orobanche coerulescens. The sequence continues at coordinate 102,889,080 of CM065818.1, forward strand.
TTCTGCATGAAAGAATCAGGAGAAGCAAACTATATTCTTGGAATTCGACTCTACCGAGATAGAGCAAAGAGAACAATTGGTCTTCCCCAAGCCCTATATATAGATAAAATCTTAAAGCGATTTAAGATGGATGATTCTAAAAGAGGGTTCCTACCGATGCGACATGAAATAATACTCTCCTTGAAAATATGTCCTCAAAGTGAGGAACAACGAAAGGAAATGAGTAATATACCATATGCTTCGGCCGTGGGTAGCCTTATGTATGCTATGTTGTGCACGAGACCTGACATTGCGCATGCTGTAAGCGTGGTGAGTAGGTTTCAGGCAAACCCAGGTAGGGAACATTAGACTGCCGTAAAGAACGTTCTCAAGTACTTAAGAAGGACTAGAGATATGGTTCTAATGTATGGCGGTGGAGAATTGGATGTGGTGGGATTCACTGATTCGGACTTCCAAGGACTGAAGGACGATTCGATGTCTACTGTTGGCTACATATTCACTCTTAATGGAGGAGCAGTATCTTGGCATAGTGCCAAGCAAAGTGCGACTGCTGATTCCACCTGTCAGGCTGAGTATCAGGCAGCCTCGGAGGCTTCCAAGGAAGGGTTCTGGATTAAGAAGTTTCTGGGAGAACTTCAAATGATACCATGTGCTGAGCTTCCTGTTCCGCTTGTTGTGTCGAGATTTATACATCTCAAGAGGCGATCGGCACAGAGACCGGGCGACCGAGCCAGGGCCAAACAGCCAAGGCAGATTGGCTGATCGAGGGTCCCAGGTCGAGTCCCAGTGCCGAGCGATCGACATCTAAGGCAATCGTCTCTTGGAACCTGGCGATCGACTCTGGTGCCCGCCATTGACGACCGCCTCATGCCACGCGAAGCCATCGCCCGTCTAGTCGGCGAAGGCCGAAGCTCGAAGCAAGGACCCATGTGCAGATCCGGAAAAGGCGCCGCAAGACATGGATCGTTGACCACAGCCTGTCACCATCTGCCCACCTACCGACAGACCCGCCGAAAGGTGCACAGTGGGACCGCCCGGGACATCAACTCAGGATGCGTGCAGGCTCCTCATTGGACCACAGAGGTGGCTGCCAGCAGGAGCCGCGGACTTTAAGGCAGACAACCCATGTGCTATAAGGCGATCTCCCGTAGCATATATCGGGATATGAGGGGTTTTAGTTAGCGTACACAGGGATAATGGGTTAGCGTACGCTATCGAAAAAAAATCGTTCAGGAATATGAGATTAGCGCATGTTAAAGAGATAAGGCTAGCGCGCGCTAGCGAATGAAATATTTCTAAGAAATTGATTTCTCGAGTAGATAACTAGATTTCAAAAATTGTCAAGGTCTCCCATACCAAGTTGCAAACGAATAGTATTAAAGCATTCCTCTGGAAGAGGTTTCGTAAATATATCAGCAAGTTGATCTTTTGTCCCAACAAAAATTAAGCAAATGTCTTTCTTTTGCACATGATCACGTAAAAAGTGATGTCTAATATCTATATGCCTAGTCCTACTGTGCAACACGTGATTTTTGCTCAAATTAATTGCACTAGTGTTGTCACATAAAATAGGGGTATTTTCAAAATAAATGCCGTAGTCGCGGAGTTGATTTTTAATCCATAATACCTGAGCACAGGCACTCCCTGCAGCAACATATTCGGCCTCAACTGTAGACAACGCTTACTTTTTACTTCCCCAAGATGTTAAACATGATCCAATGAAGTAACATGTACCACTAGTACTCTTTTTATCAATTTTACATCCGCCGAAATCGGCATCACTGTATGCAATCAAATTAAAATCCAAGAAAGAAGGATACTATAGACCTAAACCGATGGCCCCATTCAAGTAACGAAAGATACGTTTACAAGAAATTAAATGGGATTCCTTAGGATTAGACTGGAATCGAGCACAGAAGCATATAGCAAATATTATGTCTGGCCTAGAAGCAGTTAAATATAGCAAAGATTCGATCATACCTCGATATAATTATTGATCCACGGGTTTGCCATTTTCATCTTTTTCTAATTTCAATGATAAAGACATTGACGTTGAAATCACTTTGCTACTCTCCATTTTGAATTTCTTGAGGAGATCGTGTGAGTACTTCGTTTGATGGATAAAAATTCCATCTTCGCATTGCTTATTTTGAAGCCCGAGGAAAAATGTTAATTCTCCCATCATACACATCTCGAACTCTCCATTCATAAAATTAGAAAAATCTTGGCACAATGATTCGTTAGTAGCCCCAAAAACAATGTCATCAACGTAAATTTGGCAAACAATTATAACATTATCTTAATTTTTTTACAAAAAATGTATTATCGACTTTACCTTTTTATAATCATTAGCAATTAAGAATTGACTTAAACAATCATACCATGCTCTGGGTGCTTGTTTCAGACCGTAAAGTGCCTTGTTGAGCTTGTAGACGTGATCCGGGAATTGGTGATCTTCAAAACTGGGAGGTTGCTTGACATATATATACTTCTTCTTGAATATAGCCATTCAAGAATGCACTTTTCACATCCATTGGGTATAGCTTGATCTTCTTGTGAGCTGTGTTGTGTCTAGATTTATGCACCTCGATAGGCGATCGACTGCAAAGCCGAGCGACCGAGTCCACTATCAATCAAGTTATGGCAAACTCGCCTAATCGAAGATACCAGACCACCATCAAGTACCTAGCGATCGACTCCCAAGGCGATCGCCCTTTGGCATCTGGCGATCGACTCTAGTGCACGGCTAAGGACGATCGTCCTGCGCCGCGAGCAGGAACCATCGTCCGTCAAAGTCCACGAAGAATAGATCTCAAAGCAGTGCCCATGTGCAAATCCAAGACAAGATCCGCATTTCATGGACCATTGACCACCAACAGCTGTCTCTGACAAGGGCGGCTTTACCTACCGACAAGCCCGCCGAAAGGCACAAGGTGGGACCGCCCGTGACAGCGACTCAGACGCGTGCAGGTTTCTCATTGGACCGCATAGCCGGATGCCAGCAACTCCTGCAGACTTTAAGGGGACAAGCCCATGTGCTAAAAGACGATCCCCCGCTTATTATAATACAGCAAAGGCGATCGCCCGGCATATCCAAGTCCTATAAATAGAGAACCTCCTTCTACTGGAAAAAGGTTCCCAATTCGTTCACTTACATTCCGAATTCATTCACGGAAATATAGAAGAACATACATACTTCCAAGCTCCCAGCTTCCTCCCCAGAATCTATCTCAGGATTTCTCTCTCAGCACCTCCCAACCAGAAGACGGTCGGCAGAGGCAAGAAGTCTCCACAGTCCAGATTCAAAGAGACTCACAAGCCTAGGAGCTCAAGCATATAGCGAATACATGCCGTGAGAGACTATCGATCTCTTACCGCCATCACAGTTCATCTACGTTGTTAGAAGAACTCACAGAGCATCATATCTGGTTCTTCCGGCAATCTACACGCTCACTAGCTAAGATAACAAGGATCTTTTCACTCATTGTAATTGTATTCTTACATTAATACTTGTATCCCCGAATATTTGTATTAATAATATCTCGCGAGAGCATTCAAGCCCGGGACTAACAACCCCGGCAATTCTTGTGTTATTTACTTTTCCCACGGAAGTGTTCTCGCATTTGTTTGCTATCCATCCATTCCAACAATATCTATATCCAGATAATATTTTGGGTAGCAACAATTGGCGCTAGAGGAAGGGGATCTATACCTTCATTTTTTATTCCTACCGTCCCGAAGAACACTCACTGTTCTCGGGGCATATACTTGAAGTGACACTCACTGCGCTTCAAAGAAAGCCTTCAGAATCATGACGTCCGCCGGTACATCGAAGAGAGCCACTCTCCGAACCGCCGGACACCATATACCGGCTCAATCCGAACCCCAGCCGACAACCGGGGGAAGCTGCGGCAACGCGAGACTCTCGATCCCGCACCTGAGGGATGGCCCCAACCTCTCACTCGACCAGTTCCAAACTGAGGAACAGATCGAGGAGGCTATAGCCATCCTAGAGGAGCGACGGAGAGCATGCGCGTCACCCGCAATAACTCCCTCGACCATCCGCCGCATAGGAAAACGGAAATTCAACGGGCTACTGGGCGAGCGATCGTCAGAAAGCCCCAATTCGCGAGAAAAGGCTCTCGCACGACCAGACGGATCCGTATTCAATCGCCTGGGACGCGACCCATCATGGCGACCGGGGCATTCTGGTCCCAACCACGAAACAACGGAATCCGAATCCATCACCAGGAGTTCGGCCTACCCAATTCTCAGCCGAACGCGGATCAACCATTTGGCTCCCACTCCGATTGCCCGAGGATCAATACTTGATCGCATCGGCTCCCGCTCCGAGTACCGATCCACGAGCAGCCAGGCCACGGTGATGGCCGCCATGCAACGCCAACTCGACGAGATGAAAGCACTCTTGGACACTGGGGCAAGCACCAACAGAAAGATCATCGGGCCAACCGAGCCACTCGCGGTCCACATCGAGGTCGCCCCCGTGCAACCAAGGATCGCCCCTCCCAAAACACCTCTGTATGAAGGGAGGTCGGACCCCGAAACCCACCTAAGTAAATTCCGAATCTACATGACAAGGTGTGGGGCATCGGATGCAACCAAGTGCCGGATCTTCCCATTAACATTGGGCGAGCTGGCCCATAGGTGGTACGTCTCGCTACCACCACGATTGATCATCTCCTTTGAGAAACTGGCGAATGACTTCACGTCATACTTCGCCACCAAGGTCGCCAGACCAGAAGGCCCCCACCGCGTGATGAAAATCAGGCAGGGGGAAGACGAAACCGACACATATTACATCGACCGAGTAGACGAAATCATCCTCACCGGCGAACCTGTCAGTGACGAGCTCGCTCTCTATTCGGTCCTGGGGGGATTCTACGGTCATTCACCCATGTTTAGACATCTCACCAAGGATATTCCCCCAACCTACGCGATCTTCCGCGCTAAGGCTGCTGACTTTCTGGCCAGGCAAAGGCTACTCACCCTCCGCCTAGGCGAGGAAACGCCCCTTCCTGTCCGAAAGACGGCGATCACCTATACCGAAAAGACGGTCGCCAGGTCGTCCGGCGACCACATGGCCTTCGAGGATATGGAAGCCCATCTCCTCCACAAGTTCAACCGAACTCCGGCCCACATTTTCTATGCCATCAAGGGGCGCGAACCGCTAAACAAGCCAAAGGCGATAAGGGACCATGGTCACCTAAACCACAATCAATATTGTGCCTACCATAAGAGTCCCGGCCACAGCACCAACCAATTCCGCGACCTCCTCAAACAGCTCTGGAGATTGTTCGAGGAGGGCAAGTTGGACAGCTTATTGGCTTAGCCGGAGCCCCTACCAATCTCTAGACACGATCTTCCGAGTCGAACGTGAACAGTCTGGGAAGCTCATACGAGCCGATCCCTCGATCAACCTCGGAGACCGTATCTACATGCTTCAATCAAAAGAAGGGAACCTCGCAAGTCTCTCCCCGATTTCCCTCCTCATTGAAAAACTGGAGGACTCGCTCGCCATCTACAGTTCATCATTTAACATGGTGGACTAAGGCACGAGATCGCCTCCCCCACACAATGTACACCGTCGACGGTCGGCATTTAACATGACGATCCGAGGTGGAAGAGTGTAGCCATGGTCCTGGTGGTCGATGGAACTGACTGCTTAGGCCATGCAAGGTTCCTTTGGGCCACGATAGCCCGCCCTTCATTTAAATACGAGGCCGGCGTAGTCTGAGGGCCCTCCAAAACTAATCAGTGGACAATATCGCACGCCCTCAAAGGTTCATCATTTAACGTGGTGAACCCGGACAATGCGACGCGTCACTACACCCATCTCAATGTACACCGTCGAGGGTCGCCATCTTCATGTCGGGCCGAGGTGGAAGCAGAGCTAACAAGCCGCGGAAGTGGAGTTGATTAATCCGACGACGCCCCGCGCAAGGACTCCTCCAGACCAAGACCGCACGCCCTTCGTTTTAATACGAGGCGAGGCGCAGCCTAACGGAGGACCCTCACAATAAAATGACTCACGAGACATACAATGTCGCTCGCGCACAAGACATGGTCATGGAGTCGGTCCATCGAACTCCGCGACTATGCATGGTTCCTCAGGATGGACGACCGTCCTCGAGGATTCGACAAAGTTGAAGACCGCTCACTCAACGAGTTATTTTCATCCCCTTACTTTCACTAAGTGAACAAAAACAAGGGGGAAGAGTGTGGACTACATATATGACGATCGTCCCTATTCAATCACATACAGAGATCGCCATTTCTCAGATGTTGTGCAGCAATCGAATTAGTTGTAAAAGTTATCTATATGAGTTATCAATTCACGTAGACCTACACTTGCAACGATCTCTCCTCACACATTTGTACAAAGTCAAAACAAAAAACTCAAAAATATCAATCATTCGAGTGATAAATCGGAGAATCAAACGTTCATTTCATTGCTTGAAGGATCAGAATACATGATCGCCCGAAGGCCTAAGTGCTACAAAAAGAAAGCTACAAATTACAAGACAAGAAAAGCTAAAACAAACAAAAAAATGAAATGCCTCAGGCCCCTGTCTGGACTTCGCCTTCAACCTCCGGAGCGGCCTCCCCATCTTCCGGAGCATCCGGATGAACAAGATTGGCCGGGGTCGGATACCAGCTCAAGTCCACGCCGATATCCGTGAGATCCAAGATCGGCAAGGAGAAAGCAGAATGGAGAGGATGCTCCAACGCGTACGCCTTGAAGTTCTCAGCAAGAGGGCCGACCTCCATACCTCCCTTCTTAGCAGCTCGGATCGAGTCGGCGAACGCCATATAATAGGCAAACTCGCTGACAAACTCCAAGTTTTGAAAGGGATCGGCCTTGGTCGCCTCTACCTCCCCTTTCAGCTCCGCCATTGCCTGCTGCGCGCCTTGGAGCTCGGCCTCCCTTGCAGCCGTCTTTTCCCGCGACTCCGCCAGCTCGCTAGTCAAACGAGTGATCGTCACCTTCAGACGATCGGCCTCCATCTCAGCGGCCTTCTGCGCTCGAACGGCATTTGTCATCCAGTCCCAAAAGCGATCGACCATCACCCGGGATAGCTCAGCATCCTTTCTCGCCAGCTCAAGTTCTTAGCTCGCCCGATTAGCTGCGGCCTGGGAATCCTTCTCCATTGCCAAAATCTTATCGGCGAACTCGGCGTTCTCTTTCCGAGCCTCCTCGAGATCCGCCTGCAGGCGAGTAGTGGAAGGACGCCCCTCATACTCCTGCATAGCCTGGGCAGCCATGGTCGCCGCCTGGAGAGAAAGGGCGAAAGCAGCCTGCATTGTACTCCCAGATCGCTGACAAGCGATCGCATTCAGATCGGTTGTCCACGCCTTCGGTAAAGCGGAGACGTCCCGGTTGATGTCCAACGGGATGTCACAGGAATGGCGAGGAGATCGGCTCGCCAGGAAATCCCGCACCATCGGCGGACAAGACCAATCAGTGCTACGAATCCTGCATCAAAACACAAAGTTAGCACATCTCCCACGCAAATGACAAGTTTCAACTCAGCGAGCAAAGCTTACCTCTCGGCTCTCTCGGTATCGTGACTGAAGTATGGCTTCCCGCGAGGGGTCTCAGCTTCGGCGATCGCCATCTCCCATAAGAAAGACGCAGAGGGAGTAGGCTCACTCTCCGGAGGAACAACGGTGATCAGAGGTGCGGCGATCGGCACCTCATTGGCAGGGGCAGAAACTGGAGTTTCTTCCGACCTCTGCCGTTTTCAATTCGTCCGAAGCCCCTCCTCCCGGACTTCCTCCTCAGCTACAATTGGCTCTACGCGAGGCTCCACCTATGGGATGATAGGTAACGCCACAGGAGGAGCCCGTGATGATTTCGTCTGGCGGAGACGACCCAGAACTCCAGGGTTCGACATAGCAATCTCCGGTGGGGGCTCCAAAAAGCGAGGAAAACGAACCTCTGCAATAAGAACAATCAAGCCACAGTTAGTCATATTCCTCCAATAGGACGATCGCCCAGCGAATGGAGATCGTAGAAATTCGTACCTGAGACCGAGAGATGTCTCGGAAAATGGAATAGGCGAGCGGACAACCAACGACTCTCCTTGTTGATCCGGCTAGCGTTCAAGTCGTCGTCCGACAAACTTTGTATCCACTCCCAGACGACCAGGAAATCAAAAGGCAACTCCTCGATCGCCGGAATGTGGAAACCTGCAAAAATGAAATCAAATTAGACCAGTTCAGAACACATACGAGCAAAGGGAGAGTCTGAACCCTTACCGGGATTCCTCTCTCGAAAGCTAGTGGGGATCTCCAGCTCGCCAGTGGGGTTGTCGCTCGCTGAGGCTTTCCAGGCACCGGCGACCCAGAACCACTTCGCCAGATCAACACGCGCCTTGTTCGGGACTCCAAGGATCACCCGAACAGATCGGCCATGTATATGATACCCTCCGACCGACCCTTTCTGAACCGTCAGCTTGAACAGATGGTTCATCTCCGACGGCGAAGGGAGGCGGTACAATCGGTGACCGCCGAACAAGGTGAGAGTGAAAATTATCTGGAGCCAAGCATTTGGCGTCAGCTGGAGTGGCGCCACATTCCAAGCAACCAGCATATGGGAGATGGAGAACGACAAAGGAAATCGCAACCCTGCCTCCATGATCGCTTCGTTCACAGCGACCATCCCCTCCGGAGGCTGATCGACTCTCTCATTCTCAGCCGGCACAAAGAGATCCACCTCTGAAGGGATATGAAACCTCGTCCTCCAGACGTCCAGATCCTTCCTGGTCGCCGAACTCTTGATTTGGCCAAGAGACCACAGAGATCGCTGAGCAGCCCGAAATAGCAATCGCTTGGGAGGTTGATAACGGTGAGCGATCGAATACTCCCGGAAATCAAATCTTGGAGACGGACCGGCCAGCCCCTCCATAATCTCAGCAAAGGCCACATAGGCCTGGCCAAAGGCACTGTGCCGCTCCCAATAGGCTCTCACCGCAAGATCTCTCTCCATCTGCGAGCGCCTGTATTCGACGGCCGATTCCTTAGCCATGTCGGCCTCGTTGAACAGCGCCTCGACCTCCGCAGGGTCAATTCCGGCCCGAATAGCCTCAGCGGCCGTCTCCAGATGGAACTCAGCGGAGGATCCTCCCCGGACATCAGAAGTCCCAGCGGCAGAGGAAGTGCCCACTCCATGTGAAGAAGATGTTCCAGCCATTTTTGAAGAAAAGAGGAGAAAAGGAGTGTTCGTCTTACCCAAGATTGAATCGATCGACGATCGGCAGCAAAGTCTCCAGAAAAATCTTCAGCAAAACCTTCTTTCTCCGATGAATGCGCGTAAGAATAGGAGATGGCAGGGACTTAAAAGCAATTAAGGAGAGTCTCAGGGGTTGAAGTGCAACCATCGCATTCATTGACCCCCTTGCAACCCGCGTACGCGTCTTTTCAAGGACGCGTCAGATGAGGAGTCATAAATGACCATCGGTCTACCCCAACAGGAACCCAACACATGTCCCAGAGACCTTTCCGCATCCCTTGCCATTTCCCGCTCTTTTCAGCGACCTGCCAGATCGTCCAAATTCAGAATCAATCAGCTCAAAGACGATTGCCAGTTCAGTGAAACGCAGAGTCGCTCGTCGAAGTTCAGCGATCGCCAGCAGAACCACCTCACCCCACGTTTCCAACATCGGAGCGAGCTGGGGTGCAATTGTTATGTCTAGATTTATGCACCTCGACAGGCGATCGACTGCAAAGCCGAGCGACCGAGTCCACTATCAATCAAGCTATGGCAAACTCGCCTAATCGAAGATACCAGACCACCATCAAGTACCTAGCGATCGACTCCCAAGGCGATCGCCCTTTGGCATCTGGCGATCGACTCTAGTGCCCGGCTAAGGATGATCGTCCTGCACTGCGATCAGGAACCATCGTCCATCAAAGTCCACGAAGAATAGATCTCAAAGCAGTGCCCATTGTAGGTCACAAGTCGTCCAGGAACAAGTCTAGAGGGGGGGGGGGGGGGTGAATAGACTTGTTGAAACTCTTGAACTCTTTTTCACAAAGAATGAGTTTCTTCAGCTGATAGTTAGACAAATGACTTGGAGTCGTTTGTTCTTGGATATGTGCGGAAGTCAGCTGATGACGAATAGAAATCAACTTAATGAAACACTTAACAATGTATGCAGCAGTTAAAGTATGATGCAGTAAAACAGTAAATAACACAGGCAATTATAGTGGTCTCAGAGGTGGGGTAATCCTCTACTAATCCACTTTTCTCCAAACCAGTTGGAGATGAATTCACTATAATTTTCAACCAGTGATAAATATTACAGTGATTCAAACCACACTACAACAGCTTCCCAACTGGAAATCCGTGCCGTTGTACACACTTGCCTTGCACCTCTTGATCCTCGATCCTCGGATGCCTTCTGATCTCTTACTTCAACCAGTGAAGTACCCCGTACTCAAGATTATAGACAAGAGTGTTTGTCTTCTCTAACTTAAGAGCTTCCTTAAGTATGAACTTTTAGATCTGCTCTTTTCACGATGCTATTGATTGCTTTAGATTGCTTGATTGCTTTGATCGCTTGAATGTATGTTCGCACCGGTAGTTGCTCAGTTTCAAATCTCTGGATATATATAGGTCAGATCTCTGAGCTTTTTCCTTGTAGCCGTTGCAAATCTTTTGAACAAATCCGTTCGTTGGAGGGAGACTTCATTGTTTAATCTTTCTGAACGTTGCAAGGCTGGATTCCCATTATTTTATTTCATCTTCCGACCGTTGTGAGGACTTCTGCATGTGAGCGCCGAATCTTTTGAATATAAAAGGATTAAAGTCTTCAAGGTGGGTCAGGATGATTTATTTAAATCATATCTCTTGCGGGAATCACTCCAATTTGTCTCTTCACGTTGCATGTGAGCTTTCCGTAATATTTGACTTTTCAATGCATGCTGACGTGGACTTGGAGTACTTGGCTGTCTTTGAGTAGGCTGACATGCAGCTAACATCTCTGCAGATAGGTCCTCTCGGTACATTCCTTTGCTTGTGACTTATCTCGGTCGTGACTTCCACGAGGTACCTCGGCCGATCTGGTCAAACTTCTCCGACAAATTTAGTTGACCCGAGCTACTCTCATGAGTCATTTGTTCCTCTCTGATGGACTAAGCTGTACTTAGTACTTAGCCGTTTTTCAGCCTAACAAATTTTTGGCCTACAGAAGATACTCATTTGGTTCTTCTTTACATTTTGCCAAGTTTTATACTTAACATATTTGGCCTATGGAAGATACTCATTTGGTTCTTCCTTACATTTTTCCAAGTAATAAACATTTGATTTTAAATTAATGACATCATCAAAATCTAACAAGTATTTCTAACAAATTCCCCCTATTTTGATGATGGCAAAACTTTAAGTAAAAAATCAAATGACCAAGTCTGCACTTAAGTGCGAGACATAAACTGAAATCAGTCTAATATTGAGACAACTGGAAATTGTCATTCAACAGACTGTTTATAAAATTTCTGACTTATTATTGAAATTTTACAAGAAGGTTTTAAGTACAGAAAATAAAATTACAAGAAATAACTAAAGGTCATCTGCCTCTTCCTCTGCCTCTTCGAATAGGCTGCTTGGCAGGCTTGAATGGTTTGGCTCCGATTGGTCTTATCTTGACTGGAGCAAGACCATATTTTCTCTTTACAACAAGTGCTGCGAAGTCTTGTTCTTGCTGGGATCTGAATCTGTTCTCAAGACACAATAACTTGATTTCTCTTTGAAGTGCTAACTCATCAAGTTCACCGTCCATACGGGTCGGTGCTTCCTCTGCTCTGAAAGGAGGGATCATAGGATAAGCATTTTGTTCTTTAGCGTGCTTCTTCAGAACAGCCCAAAGCTTCGGATGGATCTCTTCCATGAAGTTTATGAAAATTTCTTGTGGGGAGAGTTTATCATCCTGGAGTAGTTCCCAGATGTAATAGTCTTTGATGAACCTCTTCCTAGCAGATCCCCACATCTCAAGAGCTTCAAATGGAATAAAATCCTCAACAAACCATAGCTCCTTCCCTTCCCATTCTAGAGTTGGTGCAAAGCCGCCTCTAGTCCTTCTTCTTTTTCCTTCAGGCTGGTCAGCCTGGTCAATTGGATCCACAGTTTCCTTTCTCTTTAGACTGGAGGGTCCTTCAATTTGAGGGACATCCTGCTTCTTCTTGCTTCTTATTTCTCTCTCTTCCCCCTGAATTCTCTCTTCCCCGTTTTTGCCAGCATCAACAAGGGTAGTTAACTGCTGTTCCATCCGGCTCATCCAATCAGACATGCCAAATGGCATTCTGTTGTTGGTAGGGGGAGGGGGCTGAGGAATTTCTCTCTGTAGAAGGGTGTCTATCTTGGCATTTATTGACTGAAGGTCAGGAGTGACCTGAGTTGATAGCAGCTCTCCAATAGTATCTCTGACGATTTGCTTGATCAGCTCAGTCATGGTAGGGGATAACTGAGCTGATGGAGAGTGCTCTTCTGATCCTTCTGCAAGGGAACCACTAGACTGCAGGCTCCTGTCTGCAGCTGGTAGGTCAGATTGGGTTTTCTCCGGTCCCCGACTGAGTCTTGACCGCCTCTGCGTCTAGGAGCAGTGTACCGGCAGTACCACGATCTATCTGCAGCTTCGTGAGTAGGCTCTGGCTCCGGCTCTTGTTCTGGCTCCTTGTCTCCTTCTCTCTCTCCCTCTTTCCCTTCTTCTTCCTTTTCTTCAGAGTTTTCTTTTTCTTCTTCCTCTTCTTTTTCCTTTTTATTTTCTTTTTCTGCTCCTGCTTCTCCTCCATCATCATTATCATCATCATCATCATCATCATCATCATTTTTATCATCATCCTTCTCCTCCTTTTATCCTTCATCATCCTCATCCTCCTTTTCTTCTTCATCTTTTTCTTGATCTACCTCCTCTCCTTCTTCTTCATCTCCTTCATCAGCCACTTCCTCTGTCTTCTCAATTTCTTCTGGCTGTTTTTCAACTGGAATATTTTCTTCTAATTTTCTCTCTTCTTCGTCTTCTTCAGCCACCAAATCAATAATTTCATTTTCTCCATCTACTTCTTCAATCCTAATCTCCTTTTCAGCTACCTCCTCCTCCTCCTCTCCAAAAACGCCATCAAAAATGCTGAGCATGATAGAATGGATAAAGTGGTCCATGTTTGTTTTAAAATGTGACATGAACCATTTATCCGGGAGGACTAAACCCAACTCTGATTCTTTGCAAAATTCAATCAGAACCTCCTCAGTGGCTTGGGGATATTCCCAACCACTAGTTGCAATAAAGGTTTGAAGATTTGTAAAAGGCATAGTTTTGAATGATTTCCACTCTTCAAAAATATGTACAAAAGAGTGTTTTTCTGCTTGTGGTTTAACAAGCTGGAGTTGTTCAATAGAAAGATTGAAGGTATTATTTTCTAACAGGTTAAAAGTATAGTCAGCTTCAGGAATAGAGATTATTAGACCTGCTTCCTCTTCTTCGGATATGTAGACTGGAGGGGTGAGAACAGGTATAATCCGAGTTTCAGTGGTGTCTGGTGCAGGCAGGTCTTCAGGATGAACTGGTGATCGAACTGATGGGCTGGCGAGGTGTTCAGACTTCTCTCCCTCGCTAAACTGCAGTTTCCTTGGCCTCTTAGGAGAGGGTTCCGGTGATGACTGCAGGTTAGAGGGTTCTTCTGGGGCTGGTCCCCGTCTCTTGAATCTGATTGCAATGGGTGTATCGTCAGACTCGTTGTCGGACTCGACTGCAGTTCCGATCTCAGCTGTAGGTCTGTCCGACAACTCTGATAAATCGTATCTTGGATATGTTCTTGAGTCCGGCAGCTCCTTCAACAACTGAGCTGCTTTCCCAGTGCCTCCGACTTTCTTCTTCTCATGGTCCATATGACCAAGCCGTTTATTTGGGTGGAAGGGGTCAGTGTTTCCCTTAGCCACTCCGGTCTTCTCCAAAAACCAACTAAGATGCATTCGAGCTGACTTAGTTTTGAACTTCTTCTCATCGTCAAGCCACTCGACCTTGTTCACCTCGCGCACGAGTTGCCTGAAAATATAGTCTGCCCAATCGACTTCTTCTTCCTGAATCAACGCACCCAACACCATAAATTTCGATGATGACAGTTGGTCATAACTGCCTGCCATCCCCATGACTATCTTGTTGGTGATGTCCAACGCAACACGGTAAATCCTTTTTAATTCATTCCTCTTGGCTGTAAATTTCAATTTTTCTGGGATATTTTCGACTTTAATTGTTTTCCAGGTTTTGGTGGCTGATTGTTTGAGAGCTTCGACCGCCAAACCACGATGCTTCATCCCGAATACAGAACGAATCTTCTCTCGATCTATGCTTTGTGTACTCACCGTGTCTTTGTGAATCCCGTGTTGAATCAGATAAGCATTGCGATAGAACTCAACGACATCTTCCTTGAACAGATGTTGCGGGTTGATGTCGAGAAATGGGTAGATCCCATTCAGCTTCATTGCCCGGATCAAATTGAGCATGTCGTAGTCCTCCAGGTTTGCTTCTAGTAAACCTTCAAAATCGACAACCATGGAGAAGATGACCTGGTCCTTCACCGCCTTCAGATTCACTCCTTCGAAAGATGCCATTTCTGCAAATAGAGGATTTTTAGTGTATATTTTTGCTCTGTAAATCTAGGGTTTCTGTAAGCGTAAAAAGTAAAGTGAAAGGTCTTCTTTCCTTATAAAGAAGATGAAAAGACGTTTGTATTAGTTTATTATATATTTGAACGGTGGTACGCCTTCTGATATTCTTTTAAATTTCAAATTTGAATCGATGGCCCAATTTAAAATTCGGCGGTTGATTCTGATTGGCCATCGTAGAGGTTGATTTAATAGGCGTTTGACGCGTGTATTAAAATTGCCACTTGGATTATAAAGATGTATATTTAAATGCCATTCGTTAGCCAAAATTAATTTTATAAATGTGGCAGATAATAATTAAAAAATTTAGAGGTTAGTTTAGAAAACTTAGCTGGTCTTGATTTTGTTGACTGTTGACCATTCTGCAACAGGTTAGTTGACTTCTACTTTGGTACTCACGAGCCTAAGTTGCTTCGTCGGCCTTCGTCTTCTACTTTGCATCGGCTAGTGATTCTGGGGGTCCGTCCTTTCTTTAACTTGCTTCAGTACTAGATTCCCAATCTAGTAACCCAAGTTCTCTGCTCAGCTCTAGGAACCTTTCTTCTGGCAAGGGTTTAGTGAAGATGTCAGCTATTTGGTAGTTTGTGCTGACTCTTTCAACTCTAACCCTTTTGTTAAGCACGTGGTCTCTAATGAAATGGTGCTTAACGTCAATGTGCTTCGTCCTTGAGTGCAAAACCGGATTGTTGGTTATTGCAATAGCACTATTGTTGTCACACCAGATAGGAACTTCGTTGGCAATTATATTATAGTCCCTTAACTGTTGTCTGATCCATAGAATCTGCATGCTGTGACTACTGCAGACTAGGTATTCGACTCAGAGTGGAGATAGAGTTAGAAACACCTTCTTGCTAAACCAGATATCACCTGGTTCCTAGGAATTGACACGTTCCACTAGTGCTCTTCCTGTTGATTTTGCATCCTGCGAAATCCGCATCTGAGTATCCTGATAGCTCGAAGTTGTCATCCTTGGGGTACCATAGTCCAACATTAATTGTAGACTTTAGGTACTTAATTATTCTCTTGGCCGCATCTAGTTGTGATTGCTTCGGCTAGTACAGGAATCTTGCACAAACTCCAACCGCATATGATATGTCCGGCACCTTGCGGTGAGGTACGAAGAGATCCGATGAGTCCTCTGTAGTGGGTTGAGTCCACCGATATGCCCGCCTCGTGCGCATCCGTGAGTACTTGTGCTCATTGGAATTCTTGCGGGCTTGGCTGATTCCATTCCATATCTCTTGATAAGGTCTCTGGTATACTTTGCTTGGTTGATGAAAATTCCTTTTTCCATCTGCTTAACTTGTAATCCGAGAAAAAAGTTAAGCTTTCCCATCATACTCATCTCAAATTCTCCTTGCATGAGGTTGGAGAATTTCTCGCATAGCTCTGGATTGGTTGACCCGAATATGATGTCATCCACATAAATCTGGACTATTAATATGTGGCCTTCGTGCTCCACTCTGAATAGGGTCTTGTCCACTTTCCCTTTGCAAAATCCATTTTTCTCAAGAAACACAGACAGTGTTTCATACCATGCTCTCGGTGCTTGCTTGAGTCCATACAGAGCCTTCAACAGCTTATAGACTTTGTCTCCTTTGACAAAACCTGGGGGTTGCTCTACATAGACTTCTTCTCCGTTCAGAAACGCACTTTTTACATCCATCTGGTAGACTTCAAAGTCCTTGAATGCAGCATATGCGAGGAATAGTCTGATGGCTTCTAATCTTGCAACAGGTGCATAAGTTTCATCAAAATCTATTCCCTCACACTGTGCATAACCTTTTGCTACTAGTCTGGCTTTATTCCTAACAACAGCTCCATCTTCATCACTCTTGTTTTTATACACCCATTTGGTGCCAATAACTTTCTTGTGATCAGGTCTGTCTGTTAGTTCCCAAACTTTGTTTCTTTCCATCTGCTCCAATTCCTCTTGCATGGCATTAATCCATGACTAATCTTCCAAGGCTTGTTCTGTAGTCTTGGGTTCAATTTGCGACATGAAACATGAGAACATCGCCATTCCTGCTGGTAGGGTTGACTGTCTCGTCTTAACTCCATCAGTCAGCTTTCCGATAATTTGCTGAATTGGGTGATCCTTGAGCCATTTGGGGATATCGTCCTCTTCTGGGTTTGTTCCCCATGTTGGATTGCTCTAGTGGTTATCTGCATCAGCTGGGTTCTGGTCTGCAACTGGATCAGCTACCGCCTTGTCATCTGCAGCTTGGTTCTGATCTGCAGATGAGTCTTTGTCAGCTCCGGCTGAGTCTTCTTCAGCAGCAACTGGATCAGATAGGTTTGGTGATCCTGTCTGATCTACAGTTGGGTCTTCATCAGCTGCAGGTGGGTCATCAGCCTGGTCTGCAGGTGAGTCCACCATTCCAGTGTCATGTATAATGACTTCTTCAAGGGTTGCTGACTTGAGCTTGTTCTAAATTAGCTCAAGTTGTTTCCTGTACTCAATGGTAGATTCATCAAAAACAACATGGGGTGTTTCCTCCACAACTAAGGTTCTTTTATTAAAAAACTCTATATGCCTTGCTTCTTTGGGAATATCCCATAAAGAGACCGTCATCAGTTTTAGCATCAAATATATTTAGCTGTGTTTTACCGTTGTTGTGGATAAAACACTTACAACCAAAAACATGAAAGTAAGCAACAGTAGGAGTTCTATTATTCCAAACCTCATAGGGAGTTTTGCCATGTTTCCCTACTATCATACTACTGTTCTGGGTGTGACAGGCGGTGTTAACAGCTTTAGCCCAGAACCTTTTGGGTAGGTCCGCTTCTGCAATCATGGACCTTGCTGCTTCCTTCAGGGTTCTGTTCCTTCTTTCAGCAACACCATTCTGCTGGGGCGTCCTGGTTGTAGAGAGCTCATGCTGGATCCCATTCTAATCACTGTAATCAGTTATCGACTTGTTGAGAAACTCTCCTCCTCTATCTGATCTGATCTTGATTATGGAGAGGGATTTCTCATTCTGGATCCTTCTCAGCAGCTCAGGTAACTTGGTCAGGGTTTCACTTTTCTTGTATAGAAAAATGATCCAAGTGTACCTTGAATAATCATCTACTATTACAAGTGCATGCTTTCGGCCGCTCAAAGTCCTTGGCTTGATAGGACCAAATAGATCCATGTGGAGTAGATCTAAGATCCTTGTTGTGAGCGTTGTAGGCTGAACTGGCTTGAACGATGCCTTGGTCTGCTTTCCCTTCGACATGCATCACGAGTGCTTCCTTTTTGAATGCTTCATTTGGAAGTCCTCGACCACCTTCCGAGAGCTAATCTTGTTGATGGCTTTGAAGTTTAGGTGACATAGTCTTTTGTGCCACACCATCCATTCTCGGCCATCGTCTTGGATAGAAAACAGGAGTTAGGTGTTCCTGTGTTCCAATCAATCATGTAGACATCTCTTCTTCGGAAACCTTGTAGCTTTATTTCTCCAGATAAGATGTCTATCACCATACACTTCAAGATGGTGAAGACTATTAGATTCTTCTCGTCACAGAACTGGCTTATGCTCAGGAGGTTGTACTTGAGCCCTTTGACATAATGGACTTTGGATATGGCAATGTTTCCTCGGTGCAGCTCTCCAAAGCCTTTTGTCTGTCCTCTAGAGCTATCTCCAAAGGTTACATCGGGACCTCTTTCTTTGATGTATTTGGTCAGCATCTTCTTGTTCCCGGTCATATGCCTCGAGCATCCAGAGTCTACAAACCATTCTTCACCTCCAAAATTTGAGCTTGAGGAGATGTGGTTGTAGTCCTTCCACCTTTTCTGCAATTAAATAAGCAGAGATTTAGGTACCCAAATTTGTGTGGGTCCTTTGGGGTTAGTTGGTTTCCTGGAGAATTGATTTCTCCTTGGATTATAGAAATTATTATTATTATTATTATAACCCTTGTAATGTGTCTGTGGTCGAGGTCTGAGTCTCCTGGTTGGATTGTATACCGGATATTCCTCAAAATTTTGATAGTGTGGGCCATTTCTAAATCTAGGCAGAGACCATTTATTAAGCCTTTGTGGTCTCCACACTTGTTCATTTTGATAATTAGGATAACCTTGAGGTTTCCATCTGCCCCTCCCATTGTGAAATCTATTTTTGGGGAGTTGTTGGTAATAGTGGGCATGTTGTCTGGCCGCCGCTTTTGCACAGGCCCTTTGCCTAGTCGCTGTCTAGGTGGGTCATGCAGTGTGACTCGATTGCGGCTAGACGTTGACTCTGTTTCTGCTTTTGAATATCGGTTTATATACGTGCTCGTGATCGAGACTATTGTTTCTCCCTTGATAAACTTGGTTTGAACTAGAGGGAGTGTGAGAATCATATCCAAGGCCCGATTTGGTATATAGTGACCTTTTATAAGTACACAATTCGCCCAGAGTTGAAGACGCCTTCAGGAGGTTATTTCCTGCGCTGAGTTTTATTTATCGTGCGGCTTAGTAAACTCGGCTTTGGCATGAGCAAGTGCACTGATTTTTCTTTAAGTAAAATGGTTAGCCGATCTATCTCACTGTATTGACATTTGCACAGTTTTTAAAGTCACCTGTAGTTGTCTCAACCTTATTTAAATCTAGCCGAGTTTTGAAATCATTTTTCAAATGCCTATTCTCATCTTGCAATTGAGTCTTCTCTCTTGTCTGACTTGGTGTGCGATTTGAGTGTTTCAAAATCTTTGAATAACTGATTTACCGATTCATGTAGATCCATATCTTGTGACATGGCCGAGCTATTATTTGAACCGGTGGGTTTAGAAGTTACCTCTTCATCGCCTAGGTTTGCCATCGACAATCATACTCCTCGTCTTCATCGTAAAAGAAACCGCCGCTTGATTCGACATGCTCCCGGTCTTCTCCGATGAGAGCTTTTCTTCTATCTTCCTTTCGCCCACCTCCTTCTTTGTTTCGTCCTTCTTGAGCTCGGGACAATCCATTTGGATGTGTCTATTTTGTGACAGATTGTAGCATTCTACTTTCCGGCTCCCAAATTCTCCGGTTCCTTCTTGGATTCTCCTTGTAGTTTTTCTTATACTTGGAGTAGTTTTTAAAATTGCGAACCTTTGCATTATGAAAGCCATTTCTTCCTCAAAATCTAGTGGATTTGGAGGTTTCACATCGATAGGCTCTTGGCAGGGGACTCGGCTGCAAATGCGATTCCCTTCTCTGCAGGCTCAGTTGAGGATGAACTTGGAAGCTCGAACTCATAAGCCTTCAGATCAGAGAACAGCTCCTGAATCTTTATCTTATTCAGGTCCTTGGACTCTCTCATAGCTACGGCCTTCATGCTCCATTCGGGGTTGAGGGATCTGAGGACCTTTAGTGCCATTTCCCTGTTGCCATAGGTTTTGCCCAGGGAGTTGATCTCATTGATAATTTCAGTGAACCTTGTGTCCACTTGATCTATGGATTCACCATTCTTCATTTAAAAGTTGTCAAATTTTTGGATAGCAATTGACAGCTTGTTTTCCTTGATCAACTCCGTTCCTTCACACATTAGAGCTAATGTGTCCCAAATTTCTTTGGCATTCTTACAGTTCTTGATCTTGACCATGGTGGATTTGTCAAGAGTTTGATATAACACATCTCTGGCCCTGTTATCAAGATTGGCCAGCTTTCTTTCTTCGGGAGTCAGCTCCGTCCTCTTCTTAGGAATCTTTTCTGGCCTCCCAGCTGCGATCTCCTCTGCTGTGTTGTCCTTCTCAAAGATGAATGGACCGTCTTCAATGATGCACCACATGTCGTCATGAATTGAAGATAAGTGTGCCTGCATCCTTATCTTCCACAGATCATACTCACAATCGAAAAGACAGGGAGTCTAGAGTGCATGTGTTCCATTATAAAGTGAGGGTTAAGATATATATATCTAATATAGATCTGGTTCGTGAGATAAATGAACCAACCTCTCTGATACCACTTGTAGGTCACAAGTCGTCCAGGAACAAGTCTAGGGGGGTGAATAGACTTGTTGAAACTCTTGAACTCTTTTTCACGAAGAATGAGTTTCTTCAGCTGATAGTTAGACAAATGACTTGGAGTCGTTTGTTCTTGGATATGTGCGGAAGTCAGCTGATGACAAATAGAAATCAACTTAATGAATCACTTAACAATGTATGCAGCAGTTAAAGTATGATGCAGTAAAACAGTAAATAACACAGGCAATTATAGTGGTCTCAGAGGTGGGGTAATCCTCTACTAATCCACTTTTCTCCAAACCAGTTGGAGATGAATTCACTATAATTTTCAACCAGTGATAAATATTACAGTGATTCAAACCACACTACAACAACTTCTAACCAGTGGAAATCCGTGCCGTTGTACACACTTGACTGCCTTGCACCTCTTGATCCTCGATCCTCGGATGCCTTTACAGTCTCTTACTTCAACCCGTGAAGTACCCCGTACTCAAGATTATAGACAAGAGTGTTTGTCTTCTCCAACTTAAGAGCTTCCTTAAGTATGAACTTTTAGATCTGCTCTTTTCACGATGCTATTGATTGCTTTAGATTACTTGATTGCTTTGATCGCTTGAATGTATGTTCGCACCGGTAGTTGCTCAGTTTCAAATCTCTGGATATATATAGGTCAGATCTCTGAGCTTTTTCCTTGTAGCCGTTGCAAATCTTTTGAACAAATCCGTCCGTTGGAGGGAGACTTCATTGTTTAATCTTTCTGAATGTTGCAAGGCTGGATTCTCATTATTTTATTTCATCTTCCGACTGTTGTGAGGACTTCTGCATGTGAGCGCCGAATCTTTTGAATATAAAAGGATTAAAGTCTTCAAGGTGGGTCAGGATGATTTATTTAAATCATATCTCTTGCGGGAATCACTCCAATTTGTCTCTTCACGTTGCATGTGAGCTTTCCGTAATATTTGACTTTTCAACGCATGCTGACGTGGACTTGGAGTACTTGGCTGTCTTTGAGTAGGCTGACATGCAGCTAACATCTCTGCAGATAGGTCCTCTCGGCTGTTCACTATTTGTGACTTATCTGGTCAGGTGACTTCCCTAAGGTACCTCGGCTGCAGTCTGGTCAAACTTCTCTCACAAATTTAGTTGACCAGAGCTACTCTGACTGGAGTCGGCTGTTCCTCTCTGATGGACTAAGCTGTAGTTAGTACTTAGCCGTTTTTCAGCCTAACAAATTTTTGGCCTACAGAAGATACTCATTTGGTTCTTCTTTACATTTTGCCAAGTTTTATACTTAACATATTTGGCCTATGGAAGATACTCATTTGGTTCTTCCTTACATTTTGCCAAGTAATAAACATTTGATTTTAAATTAATGACATCATCAAAATCTAACAAGTATTCCTAACACCCATGTGCAGATCCAAGACAAGATCCGCATTTCATGGACCATTGACCACCAACAGCTGTCTCTGACAAGGGCGGCTTTACCTACCGACAAGCCCGCCGAAAGGCACAAGGTGGGACCGCCCGTGATAGCGACTCAGACGCGTGCAGGTTTCTCATTGGACAGCACAGTCGGCTGCCAGCAACTCCTGCAGACTTTAAGGGGACAAGACCATGTGCAGAAAGACGATCGCCCGATTATTATAATGCAGCAAAGGCGATCGCCCGGCATATCCAAGTCCTATAAATAGAGAACCTCCTTCTATTGGAAAAAGGTTCCCAATTCGTTCACTTACATTCCGAATTCATTCACGGAAATATAGAAGAACATACATACTTCCAAGCTCCCAGCTTCCTCCCCAGAATCTATCTCAGGATTTCTCTCTCAGCACCTCTCAACCAGAAGACGGTCGGCAGAGGCAAGAAGTCTCCACAGTGCAGATTCAAAGAGACTCACAAGCCTATGAGCTCAAACATATAGCAAATACATGCCGTGAGAGACTATCGATCTCTCACCACCGTCACAGTTCAACTACGTTGTTACAAGAACTCACAGAGCATCATATCTGGTTCTTCCGGCAATCTACACGCTCACTAGCTAAGATAACAAGGATCTTTACACTCATTGTAATTGTATTCTTACATTAATACTTGTATCCCCGAATATTTGTATTAATAATATCTCGCGAGAGCATTCAAGCCCGGGACTAACAACCCCGGCAATTCTTGTGTTATTTACTTTTCCTACGGAAGTGTTCTCGCATTTGTTTGCTATCCATCCATTCCAGCAATATCTATCTCCGGATAATATTTTCGGTAGCAACAAGCCATAAATGCACATAACATTCGAATGGCTTCGAGTCGAGCCACGGGAGCAAAACTTTCTTCGTAATCAAGACCTTCTTCTTAATTATACCCTTGCGCGACCAAACGAGATTTATTTCGAATTGGGTAACCATCTTCATCACGCTTAATTTTGTGCACCCATTTAGTCCCGATAATTGTTTTATCTTTAGGAGCGGGAACTAAATTCCATACGTTATTGTGCATGAATTGAACAAGCTCCTCTTGCATTTCCATCATCCAACTATCATCATCAAAAGCCTCAGATATATTTTTGGGTTCTATCTCGGATACGAAGGCACAATGAGCAAAATAATCGGTTGTTCTCCTTCGAGTTTGAACACCATCTTCAATATTTCCAATCACGAGATCTTTTGGATGGTCTTTAATGTGCTTCCAATCTTTAGGTAACTCTTCAATTGACTTCTTTTGAATTTCCGAAATTTTCTCCATTTCGTCCGGAAAGATACCTGCATCATCAAAATATTCTACCTTTCTCGGGGGTGAGATCATATCATTGAATTTAACATGAATGGATTCTTCAACTTTATTTGTTCTAATGTTATAAACACGATATGCTTTGCTATTCGTAGCATAACCAAGAAATATTCCGGAGTCGGATTTAGCATCAAATTTACCCAAGTTATCCTTACCATTATTTAGAATAAACTTCATCTTTGCTTTTAAGCAAGTATACATAGCAATATTTAGTACAATCATCCACGAAAGCAATAAAATATTTATTTCCACCTCTAGTTTGAACAAACTTCAAATCACATAGGTCGCTATGTATTAATTCTAAAGGTTTGGTGTTTCTTTCCACTTGTCGGAATGGAGATCGAGTTAATTTTGCCTCTACCACTATAAGAATTAACGTCAAAGACTTCGAATAATATCTGAAGTAAAAACGTTATAATTACCGAAGTCTATGTTCGTGTAGTAAAAGGTATACTTTAGACTTTGCTTTTTATGCGAAGTCTAATATCCTAATAACCGAAGTCTATCTCGGTTTTTTTTCTAATTATGATCCAAATGTGGGGGTAAGTGAAGTAAAAGAATGCCTTTAACTTTGGTTATTTTATAATTGGCGTAGTAAATAAAGAACTTTTTACTTCAGTTATTGTATAATATATATTAGTATTTTCTGCAGTAATATATATATATATATATTAATATTTCACATTTTAATTTAAAATTCATTGCCAAAATCTACGTTTAACTATAACTAACTATCAACCACAAGAGCTCAATAATATAAGAACCAACAATTTCATATCATCCCATCTTAAAAAAATAACATGCATTCCAACCAATTCAAAACCAGATACATATTATAACAAAGACAAAGAATATGTAATAAGATTCTATCTATTTCATCATGAACACCACAAATAGGACAAAAATAATTAAAAAAGATCATATACTTCAAAATGACAAAGTCTCTCATCCGCATATCATTGCTTTTCATCAGACGATTATACTTCTTGTTCATGAAATCATCTTCTCATCAACTTTCTTCTTCAAATCTTCAACATCGGCATGTGAAGCAAACAAATCCACATAATCACTTTGTTGTTGGTTTAACAAATCTTCTTCCCCAATAAAGAAATTACAAGGTTTTGCCTGAAAGCCAAAATTATATTACCAACTAAAACATATTAGCATAATGTGTCGTAACACACATATTACAATATTATCAGACAATAAAAAATAACAAGTGCAGGATAACATAAGTTCTACTCAATTAACAGTATCATTTTTCCCAATGTTGTCATCTTATCAACAGAAAAAGTTTCAGCCCAAAAAACAAAAAAATGGTAAAATCTAAATCTCAACTTCAACGCGAAACTGAATCAGAAAGTTTCATCCCTGAACCACATCAGCCTCAATTCTTTCATATTCTCTTGGAAGCCATCAAGTTTCTCTTGAAGTTAAGGACACCTATAGAATGAAATACCACACACCAACAGTTATCACTCAGTGAAGATGTTTCACAATGGAACAAACACGTCATGTATTGTTACAAGGGACATAATTGTCCAACTTCCATACCCAGCAAGTTCAAGGATGTAAAATTCACATAGACAAGTAGATATAAGGCCATATCCAAACGCATATCTCAAAAAATAATTAATAAATAACTAAAACCCTAGTCGCCAACACGTGATTGCCAAAATAAATAAATAAAATAAAATATACATAAAGGACCGACAAAAGAAAGGATTGCACACCAAATATCCAAACATTGGATTGACCATTAAGGAACAACAAGTAAATTAGATGTTAGGAGTATGCCCTTGAATGCAACTCAGAGGATGTTGAGTGAGGGCATTGTACTTGTAATTGTGTAAATCATTTATATAAGGCAAATGAATGTTTCTTTATTTACTGGTAGTTACTGGCATTCCTGACTCGTAAATATATATAGAAACTAGTCCGTGTATTTGAGAGTAAGACATTCCACTCCTTATTGGATAAGGGGATCGGCACTGGAAAGGTTTATAGCTCAAATACTTAATCGTTCGCAAGTCGATGAAACTTGACTAGGCCTTAAGTTTATGTGAAGACTTGTATGACGTGTTCTTTGACGTGGAGAGTGCCTGTCGAACATTAATGGTTAGTGGGAGCACACGTTATAGGTATGCTAATTGGATTAGTATACTCGAACTGACTCACCCTCAATTCGTCACACGGATTTCACTCCGGGACAATCAATGACAGAATCGAAAGGTTGTGATAAGTATTCGTGAACCTTCGACCAGAGGATTTGGTAGGGATGTGCTTGTGACGTTAAGATTTTCATTAGAGTAGTTCGACCCGGAAAACCGAAAAGTGGGGGTCAACCTCGACGTGCGTCTTGACGGGCAAGTACCAGGTCCTACTGAATACCAAGATAGAATTCTTTCTCTTGTTAGTGAACAGGTTATATGTCATATGCGGTTATTGGCAGATGAGATCATAAGTCTTTGGTCAAAGCATTGAAGCTAGTTGTATTGGATACACAAGAGCTCGATGACCTCGATTTGCATTAATCCATGTATAGCGTCAAGTACATATAGGGGTTGACTGACCGTGACCCTATAACTTGATCGGGACATGTGAAAGAAGGGTTTATACGTATACTGGTATTCACGACAGAATGGTTTTTGAATGATCCCAATCATTCGTTCTGAGTTGGGGTACAGTGTAGGCCGCCAGGCTGGCTAGGTGATGCTACTACTCTTTGGTTCCTCCCATTTCTGACTGAGACGGACCTACCGAGTCGCGCAATAGGATTGACGACGGAATGAATCGAGCTTATTCTCTCTTTATTCTCTCTTTATAAATATTACATATTGGATATCTAATTTATTGGATATTGGATATCTAATTAATTTTGGGACATTGGATGTCTAAATAAATTTATTGGATAAATTAATTTCGGCCTAATGAATTAAATAAGTTACTGGGTGATTAATTTAATTCCTGAATATAATTATTTCTTGGAGAAATTAATTATGTCATTTTGTATTTGATACAATTAATTAATTGGATTAATTAATTGATATAAATACATTGGAACGGAATGGAATTTATCTGTTTGGACTCGAGAAAGTCCGAAACGGACCGCATTGCTCCGGGTTCTTCTAGATGGCCGAATCAACCTTGTTTGTTATCTTGGTCTTAGTCTTCCACCTTAATTGGTGGAAGACCAAAGAAAATAAAAAGGTTGGTATTATTATTCTTTGTGAAAGAATAATATATAATGATATGTATGGAGAAAAATGACCAACTCTTGATTCTTTGAGATATACTCACGGCATTTTCAAGAGTGAGAGAGAGTGAAAAACTTCCTTTACTCAAGTCATCTTCTTTATCATTTTTCCTTTACATTTTTCTTAGAGAAAAAGTAAAAGAAAATAAAGAGAGAAAATATATCTATACACTTATAGTGTTTTAGATTATATTTGATAGCTCCTACCATTTTGTTCTAGCCGTGTCCTTGGAGGACAACGAAGTGGAAGTCGTTCCGATCATTTTTCCGGCGCATGGCAAGTAGAGGCACGGTACTTTCGGTGCTCGGGATTTCAAAAGCTTGGGGAATAGCTCAAGAGAAGGAATCCATTTAATCAACGGACTACAAGGGTGAGTTTCTAATATCTCTTGTGATTTCATTTATATATTCGTATATACGTAGCTCGATCGATCCTCGTAGGGATTCAGATCGAATTAATATTCATTTTACCGCTTCCGGGCCTTCGATTTAGGCACCGAATCCCAATAGTGGTATCAGAGCGTAGGTCTTGCGATCGTATATGCGATATATAGCATTTGGAATGCTTGATTAAATGATTAGTGATTTGGAATCACGACCGTTTAATTCGTTGTTTTAATTGTTCGTCGAAAATTTATATTTTTCCATGTTTTTATGTTACTATTTAAATCAGTTTTATTCATTAAAACTGAATTATATGGGTAATATTAAAATTAGAAAAATATAATTTTTGAAATCGGGACGAAAAAGAGTCGGAAAATCGCCTGCCCGAGGGATCGCACGTACGCCTGGCCGCCAAGGGTGCTTGGACTGCCGTCGGGCCTTATTTCGCACTGGGTAGATCACTCGCCTAAGGAGCACAGTGATCTTGGACCACGGGCTAGGCCCGGACAATTTTATTTCGATTCCATTTTGTGTTTATGTTTCGTTATAATAATTTCCGGCAATTAAACTGGATTTAATTGGACTAAATAAAATACTTGGTGTTTTATTTTGAGGAAATTTATTATTGTGAAATATTTATCGTTCGGTTTATACGAACGAATTAAAACTATCATGCTTGTGAATTAATTGGATTAATTCTAATAGATGGTTATTTTTTATATTGGTTGGATCAATATATTGAATGTGTAATCCATTTATTTAGTATTTATTGGATGAATGCTTTTGAATGAGGATGTGGTTCATGGACTTAGTTTTGAATCGTTCAGTTTTATTCGATTGTGTTGTAAAGGCCGTTTTGAGCTTATTTATTTTACTAGAATTATTTGTATCTAGGATGCAATTTTTCAATGTAAAACTTATATGTAATGACAAAGACCGGAGGAAGATCCGTTCGAGAAGACGAAGATCCAAGACGAAGACTTGTAATTAGATTACTAAGTTTTTTATTCTAGGAACGGTCCATGAACCACATGTTGGTAGCAACTAGGTTGTGAATGGTTGTTTCATATAGTATGAATGCAACAAACACGCTTAAATAGATTAATGTGCAAAGTGTAACATTAATCGCGAAAATTCTCCCACGACAAATTATTAAGTTTATAAGGTTTCAAGTTTTTCCTTCCCTCCATCGAGCTTTCGGGAAATTGAAATCCAAACCGGATGTGCTATGCTTTCGAGTTATCGGGGTAGTCGTTCGGGGATGACGGATAAATTACCGGGAGCGCATTGGATGCCTTCAGTTGGAGCAAATTTTATGCCTAGAAACCTGGTAGGTTGCCGGATAAGATTCAATTGTGAAACTGATTTGCGTCGATGGTATAAACTTAACTTTTTCACGAACCATAGAAACCGTATAGGTTGAGGGGGCGAACAAGGTGAAAAATAAGATCGAAACATCCATTAGATCGGTTGGTGTTGGACACCACTTTATGAAATTAATAGACTAGAAACCTGTTCGGTTGCCCTCTATTAAGATTTATAAAGAACTCGATCACCACTATGAAGTAGAGCGACGATACTTCTGGATTTCACAAGGGAGTGTGTTATTCCGATAAAAATAGTGGGAGCTGGGTAATAAGAATAGAAAAGACCTTAATTCTATACTCAGAACATAATTAAATGAGTCACTAATTAATATGTCGTACTTAATGTAGACACAACTCTCAATCTGACAACGAACCCACTCGCAATTCTACTCGAAAAGAACACCATAATCGGACCTAACTTCGTGGATTGGCTCTGCAATCTGATGATTGTCCTCAGTATAGAGGCATTGGAATACGTCTTAGAGACGAACATTCCGGCGCCTCCAGTGCGGACTAGAGCCAATCAAGAAGAGATTGAAAACCACGAAAAGTGGGTTAAGGATGGCGTAAAAGTCCGTGCTTACATGATGGCTTCTATGTCTAATGAGCTTCAGAGAGCTCATGAGAAAATGACTTCTGCTAGGCAAATTCTATCTCACTTAACCGAGCTTTATGGTGAGCACAGCAAAACTACTAGATATGAGATATCCAAGCAACTGTTCAGTGCAAGGATGAAGGAAGGTGAGAAGGTTGGGGAATACGTCCTCAAAATGATATCCATGATCGAGAGATTGGAGGCTCTTGATTTTAAAATGGATACTTCTCTCCAAACCGACCTGATCCTTCAGTCTCTCCCTGGTTCCTTCTCACAGTTTGTTATGAACTTCAACTGCAATGAGATTGCATGTAACTTAGCTGGGCAAATGAACAAACTGGTGATCGCTCAGTCTCAGATGAAGACTCCGCGGATGAAGGAGTCTGCCCTTGTGATTTCTTCTGGACCTCGAAGGTCTAAGAATAATAAGAAAAAGACCAAGAAGCAGAGTGGACCACAAGTTAAGGACCTTAAGGGTAAGGTCAAAGCCCCGACGGTTCCGAAGAACAAGAAGAAGAAGGATGCCTGTCTCAAGTGCAGTGAGCTGGGCCACTGGGCTAGAGAGTGTCCGATTCTTCATAGCACTTCAGGTACATAACTTTTAGTTTTAAAAACAAATTGTTCTGCTACTGTATACTTACTGGATATTGGATTCTGGTGCTAGTTCTCATATTTGTACCGTGGATCAGGATCTGGAACAAAGTAGGAAGCTTGGAGCTGGAGAAGTTATGATCACAGTCGGAAGCGGGCATAGTGTCGAGGCAACCGACATAGGATCACTTCTTTTGGGTTTAGAATCCGGCTTTGTTTTGACTTTAGAAGATGTACTTGTTTTGCCCAAAGGACACAAAAACATTGTATCCATTCCGGTCATGGACCGAAAAGGCTTTTCATTTTTCATTGGTGATAGTTCCTGCAAAATTTATTTCAGAAATAAACTAGTGGGTACTGCTACATTGTTAAATGGATAGTATCATCTAAATATCAGCAACAAAGTAGTTGTGAATACTATGACTAGAAAATGTGGTAGGGATGAAACCAATCAAGTTTTGAAATGGCACCTTAGATTTGGTCATGTTGGTTAGACCAAGGTTTACAAAATGGAAAAAGATGGACTTATGGGTCCATTGGGATCGTATTCCTTTCCTACTTGTGAATCTTGCCTTAAAGGCAAAATGACTAAGTCCCCATTCACAGGGACTTTTGAAAGAGCCGCTGATAGACTGGGATTAATCCATACCGACGTATGTGGTGCTTTAGTAGCAGTACATGACGGATATCAATATTTCATTACATTTACAGATGATCATACTAGGTATGGTTATGTATACTTAATGAAACATAAATCCGAGGCCTTTGAGAAATTCCAGGAATTCAAGGCCCTAGTCGAGAAACAAACTGGAAATCATATCAAAGCACTTCGGTCGGACCGCGGTGGCGAGTATATGAGTATGGAGTTTGACGAGTTCCTTAAGGAACATGGAATAGTTTCACAACTAGCACCTCCAGGTACTCCTCAGTTAAATGGTGTGTCAGAAAGAAGGAACCGGACCTTGTTGAACATGGTCCGTTCCATGCTGGGCTAAACTGACTTACCGATTTACCTATGGGGGTATGCACTCCTGACCACCGCTTACATCTTGATAAGATGTCCTTCCAAATCCGTTCCTAAAACTCCACATGAGATGTGGGAGTGCAGGAAACCAAGCCTTAATTATAGTAGGATTTGGGGATGTCCCGCCTATGTCAAGAAGACTAAGGTGGAGAAGTTGGAAGTTAGGTCCGCAAAAGGACGTTTCATTGGATTCCCGTCTGGGACGATGAGATATCTATTCTACATGCCCGAAGATCGAAAGATCATTGTTACTTTATAAGCACACTCCCTGGAAGATGAGTTCATTCAGGAAGGCGGAGCAGGTAGAAGTATTTCTCTAGAAGAATACAATGGAACTCCTCGGGAGACACCTGTGCAAAAAACTGGAAGCGAACCTTCTGAAACACAAGTACAACCACCTCGTAGGTCTAGTAGGGTGTCTCATTTACCTGAGAGGTATGGGCTTGTGCACTTGGAGGAACTAGGTCTCCATGAGGTTCCAAGTGATAGCCAAGAGACCGACCCAATGACCTATGACCAAGCGATGGTGGATGTAGACTCCGCGAAATGGCGTGAAGCTATGGAGGCTGAGATAAACTCGATGCATGTAAATCAGGCCTGGACTCTAGTATACCGCCCCAATGGCATATTACCTATTGGAAACAAGTGGATCTACAAGAGAAAGACTGATGGTGATGGCTAGGTTGACGCTTATAAGGCCAGGATTGTGGCAAAGGGTTATACCCAGAAAGAAGGGGTCGACTACCACGATACCTTCTCGCCAGTAGCTATTATCAAGTCTATTCGCATGATGCTTGCTATAGCTGCCTACCGCGATTATGAGATATGGCAAATGGACGTAAAGACGACTTTCCTTAATGGATTCCTCGAGGAGGAAATCTATATAGAGCAGCCTAAAGGCTTTGTGTCCGAAGTCGATATTCAGAAAGTGTGCAAGCTTCAGCATTCCATTTGTGGACTGAAGCAAGCGTCGCGTAGTTGGAACCTTCATTTTGATGAGGCGGTCAAAGAGTTTGACTTCGTGCAAAATGAAGAGGAACCTTGTATTTACAAGAGGGTTAGTGGAAGCAAGATCGCATTCTTATTACTATATATAGATGACATTCTACTAGTAGAAAATTATGTGGGAATGCTCAGTTCTGTGAAAGCTTGGCTTTCGAGTAATTTCTGCATGAAAGAATCGGGAGAAGCAACCTATATTCTTGGGATTCGACTCTACCGGGATAGAGCAAAGAGAACAATAGGTCTTTCCCAAGCCCTCTATATAGATAAAATCTTAAAGCGATTTAAGATGGATGATTCTAAAAGAGGGTTCCTACCGATGCGACATGAAATTAAACTCTCCTTGAAAATGTGTCCTCAAAGTGAGGAACAACGAAAGGAAATGAGTAATATACCATATGCTTCGGCCGTGGGTAGCCTTATGTATGCTATGTTGTGCACGAGACCTGACATTGCGCATGCTGTAAGTGTGGTGAGTAGGTTTCAGGCAAACCCATGTAGGGAACATTAGACTGCCGTAAAGAACGTTCTCAAGTACTTAAGAAGGACTAGAGATATGGTTCTAATGTATGGCGGTGGAGAATTGGATGTGGTGGGATTCACTGATTCGGACTTCCAAGGACTGAAGGACGATTCGATGTCTACTGTTGGCTACATATTCACTCTTAATGGAGGAGCAGTATCTTGGCATAGCGCCAAGCAAAGTGCGACTGCTGATTCCACCTGTCAGGCTGAGTATCAGGCAGCCTCGGAGGCTTCCAAGGAAGGACTCTGGATTAAGAAGTTTCTGGGAGAACTTCAAATGATACCATGTGCTGAGCTTCCTGTTCCGCTTGTTGTGTCGAGATTTATACATCTCACGAGGCGATCAGAACAGAGACCGGGCGACCGAGCCAGGGCCAAATAGCTAAGGCAGATTGGACGATCGAGGGTCCCAGGTCGAGTCCCAGTGCCGAGCGCTCGACATCTAAGGCGATCGTCTCTTGGCACCTGGCGCTCGATTCTGGTGCCCGCCATTGACGACCGCCTCATGCCACGCGAAGCCATCGCCCGTCTAGTCGGCGAAGGCCGAAGCTCAAAGCAAGGACCCATGTGCAGATCCGGAAAAGACGCCGCAAGACATGGATCGTTGACCACAGCCTGTCACCGTATGCCCACCTACCGACAGACCCGTCGAAAGGTGCACAGTGGGACCGCCCGGGACAGCAACTCAGGAAGCGTGCATGCTCCTCATTGGACCACACAGCTGGCTGCCAGCAGGAGCCGCGGACTTCAAGGCAGACAACCCATGTGCTATAAGGCGATCTCCCGTCAGTAAAAGGCATCTCAGCTCCTATAAATAGAGGGCCTCCTGCACTTGGGAAGGGGCTTGGATTTTTCGGCTTTCACTCTCTTGGCAAAGCTATACACTTCGGATATATATCTCTCTCAGCACCTCTTAGAGGAAAGACGGTCGGCAGAGACGAAAACCAGAACTCCCAGCAGTTCAAGAACTCAGAGCAACTCTAGTTCATCCGACAAGCACTCAACAACTAGATACATAGGATCTTTTACACTCATTTTAATCGCATTCTTACATTAATATTTGTACTCAAACGTATTCATATTAATAACATCTCGCGAGAGCATTCAAGCTCGGGACTAACAACCCCGGTAAATCTTGTGTTATTTCCATTCCCACGGACGTGCTCTCGCACCTTGTTTGTTGTTCGTCCATTCCAGAAATATCTATCTCCGGATAATATTTCGGGCAGCAACAATTGGCGCTAGAGGAAGGGGATCTTAACCCTCATTTTTATTCCTACCGTCTCGAAGAAAAATCACTGTTCTCCGGGGCATATACTTGAAGAGACACTCACTGCTCTTCAAAGAAAGCTTTCAGAATCATGACTTCTGCCTCCACATCGAAGAAAGCCACTGGCTGATCAGCCGTACGCCTCTTTTCGTCTCAATCCGATCCCCACCCTATGGCGGAGGGTAGCCGCCGCGGTCCGAGACTCTCGATACCGCCCCCGAGAGACGGCCCAAACGTCTCGCTCGATCAGCTCCAAACCATGGAACAGATCGAAGAGGCCATGGCCATCCTACAGAAGCGACGGAGAGCGCTCGACGCGCCCGATATAACCCCCCCGACCATCCGCCGCGTGATCAAATGGAAGTTCAAGGGGTTACTGACCAAACAATCGTCAGGCGGCCCCGATTCACAAGAAGAGGCGCTCGCAAGGCGGGAGACCTCCGTCTTTAGCCGCTTAGGAAGTGACCCATCGTGGTGGCCAGGCGATCCGGCCCGGCCCGAGAGGCAGCGGGCAGAGTCCGTCACCAGGAGTTCGGCATATCCAACTCCCAGAGGGCAGGCCAACCATCTGGCTACTCGCTAAAGAACCGAGATCGGAGGCGACGACCTCATCACCTATTGCGGAGTCAGGAGATCGATACACGATCGCCTCGGTTCCCGCTCTGAAATCCGAACCACGAGCGACCAAGCTACAGCGATGGCCGCGACGCAACGCTAGCTCGACGACATGAGGGCGCTCCTAGAATCTGGGGCAGGCGCCAAGAGAGAGATCGCCGGGTCGAGCGAGCCACTTGCGGTCCACATCGAGCTCGCCCCCGTACAGCGTAGGATCGCTCCTCCGCAAACACCTCTGTACGAGGGAAGGTCGGATCCCAATACTCACCTGATCAAGTTCCGGATCTACATGACCGGGTGTGGGGCATCAGACGCGACCAGGTGCCGAATGTTCCCGCAAACGCTGGGCGACCTGGCCCATAGATGGTACATCTCATTACCGCCGCGATCCATCAACTCCTTTAATCAGCTGGTGAACAACTTCACAGCGTACTTCGCCGCCAAGGTCGCTCGGCCGGAAGGTCCCCATCGCATGATGCAGATCAGGCAAGAGGAAGAAGAGTCCGACGCAGACTACATCAACCGGGTAGACGAGATTATCCTCAACAGCGAGCCCGTAAGCGACGAGATTGCCCTCTACTCGGTCTTAGGGGGATTCCATGATCTTTCACCCATGTTCAGGCACCTTACGAAGGACATCCCCCCGACCTACGCGATCTTCCGCGCTAAGGCCGCGGACTTTTTGGCCAGGCAAAGGTTACTTTTTAACCTATGAGCAATGCGATCGGCAGCCGAACGACGATCACCAGTCTTCCAACCCGATCACCATTATCAAGCAACATCACCGGAATGGAGGACTCGCTCGCCATCTACAGTTCATCATCTAACATGTTGGACTAAGGCACGAGATCGCCTCCCTCGCACAACGTACACCGTCGAGGATCGGCATCTAACATGACGATCCGAGGTAGAAGAGTGCAGCCATGGTCCTGGTGGTCGATAGAACCGACTGCTTTGTCCATGCAAGGTTCCTTTGGGCTGAGATCGCTCGCCCTTTGTTTAAGTACGAGGCAGGCGTAGACGAAGGACCCTCCAAACAAATCAGCGGGCACGTTCGCCCACCCTCGAAGGTCCGTCACTTAACATGGTGGATCCTTCACGGACAATGCGACGCGTCCCTACCCCCGTATCAACGTACACCGTCGAGGATTGCCATCTAACATGACGATCCGAGGTAGAAAAGAGCTAACAATCTGCGGATGTGGAGTCGATTAATCCGATGACACCCCGCGCAAGGACTCCTCCAGACCGAGACCGCATGCCCTTCGTTTAAATACGAGGCGAGGCGCACCCTAACGGAGGACCCTCACAATAAAATGGGTCACGAGACAGACAATGTCGCTCGCGCATAAGACACGGTCATGGAGTCGGCCCATCAAACTCCACGACTGTGCAAGATTCCTCAAACGACGAAGCAATCAGCTCTCTACGATGGATCAGCAAATTTGAAATTGCAAGTACAAGACCGAAGAAAGCTCGCCAAGCGATCAAATCTCCAAAGTCCGAGACCAAAGTCCGCTCAACGGATCGCCCGTCCTTATCCTCAGCGATCGCCAGTAAGAACCACCTCGCCCCATGTCTTCAACATCGGAGCAAACTGGGGGGCAATTGTTGTGTCGAGATTATACATCTCAACAAGCGATCGGCACAGAGACCGGGCGACCAAGCCAGGGCCAAACAACCAAGGCAGATTGGCTGATCGAGGGTCCCAGGTCGAGTCCCAGTGCCGAGCGATCGACATCTAAGGCGATCGTCTCTTGGCACCTGGAAATCGACTCTGGTGCCCGCCAATGACGAACGCCTCATGCCACGCGAAGCCATCGCCCATCTAGTCGGCGAAGGCCAAAGCTCAAAGCAAGGACCCACGTGCAGATCCGGAAAAGGCGCCGCAAGACATGGATCGTGGACCACAGCCTGTCACCATCTGCCCACCTACCGACAGACCTGCCGAAAGGTGCACAGTGGGACCGCCCGAGACAGCGACTCAGGACGCGTGCATGCTCCTCATTGGACCGCACAGCTGGCTGCCAGCAGGAGTCGTGGACTTCAAGGCAGACAACCCATGTGCTATAAGGCGACCGCCCGTCAGTAAAAGGCATCTTAGCTCCTATAAATAGAGGGCCTCCTGCACTTGGGAAGGGGCTTGGCTTTTTCGGCTTTCACTCTCCCAGCAAAGCTATACACTTCAGACATATTTCTCTCTCAGTACCTCTTAGAGGAAAGACGGTCGGCAGAGACGAAAACCAGAACTCCTAGCAGTTCAAGAACTCAGAGTAACTCTAGTTCATCCGGCAAGCACTCAACAGCTAGATACATAGGATCTTTTACACTCATTGTAATCGCATTCTTACGTTAATATTTGTACTCAAACGTATTCATATTAATAACATCTCGCGAGAGCATTCAAACCCGAGACTAACAACCCCGACAAATCTTGTGTTATTTCCATTCCCACGGACGTGCTCTCGCACCTTGTTTGCTGTCCGTCCATTCCAGCAGTATCTATCTCCAGATAATATTTCGGGCAGAAACACCGCTGTACTGCGACAACGACGGAGCTGTAGCACAGGCCAAAGAGCCAAGGTTTCACAATAGTACCAAACATATTGAGAGGAAGTATCATATCTTAAGAGAATTTGTTCGCAAGGGATACATTATGCTGCACAGAGTAGACTCGGCCGACAACGTCGCTGATTCAATGACCAAGCCACTTTCTCAGACTAGCTTGGACCGTCATCTGGAGAACATGGGTATTAGATACCATATTGTGTGGCATTAAGTGCAAGTTGGAGATTGTTAGGAGTATGCCCTCGAATGCCACTCAGAGGATGTTGAGTGAGGGCATTGTGCTTGTAATTGTGTAAATCATTTATATAAGGCAAATGAATGTTTATTTATTTACTGGTAGTTACTGGAATTCTTGACTCATAAATATATATATATATATATATATATATAAACTAGTCCGTGTATTTGAGAGCAAAACATTCCACTCCTTATTGGATAAGGGGATCGGCACTGGAAAGGTTTATAGCTCAAATACTTAATCGTTCGCAAGTCGATGAAACTTGATTGGGCGTTAAGTTTATGTGAAGACTTGTATGACGTGTTCTTTGAGTCGAACACTAATGGTTAGTGGGAGCACACGTTATAGGTACGCTAATTGGATTAGTATACTCGAACCGACTCACCCTCGATTCGTCACACGGATTTCACTCCGGGACAGTCAATGACAGAATCGAAAGGTTGTGATAGGTATTCGTGAACCTTCGACTTGAGGATTTGGTAGGGATGTGCTTGTGACGTTAAGATTTTCATTAGAGTAGTTCGACCCAGAAACCGAAAGGTGGGGGTCAACCTCGACGTGCATCTTGACGGGCAAGTACCAGGTCCTACTGAATACCAAGATAGAATTCTTTCTCCTGGAAGTGAACGGGTTATATGTGCGGTTATTAGCAGATGAGATCATAAGTCTTTGGCCAAAGCATTGGAGCTAGTTGTATTGGATAAACAAGAGCTCGATGACCTCGATTTTCATTAACGCATGCATAGCGTCAAATACAGATAGGGGTTGACTGACCGTGACCCTATAACTTGATTGGGACATGTGAAAGAAGGGTTTATACGTATACTGGTATTCACGACAGAATGGTTTTTGAATGATCCCAATCATTCGTTCTCGATTAAGTGCAGTGTAGGTGCCCAGTGGCTAGGTGGTGCTACTACTCTTTGGTTCCTCCCATTGCTAACTGAGACGGACCTACCGAGTCGCGCAATAGGATTGACGACGGAATGAATCGAGCTTATTCTCTCTTTATAAATATTAGATATTGGA
This sequence comes from Orobanche coerulescens, assembly GCA_033398695.1. Taxonomy (NCBI): domain Eukaryota; kingdom Viridiplantae; phylum Streptophyta; class Magnoliopsida; order Lamiales; family Orobanchaceae; genus Orobanche; species Orobanche coerulescens. The sequence continues at coordinate 102,926,918 of CM065818.1, forward strand.
TATCTAATTTATTGGACATTGGATGTCTAATTAATTTTGGGACATTGGATGTCTAAATAAATTTATTGGATAAATTAATTTCGGACTAATGAATTAAATAAGTTACTGGGTGATTAATTTAATTTCTGAATATAATTATTTCTTGGAGAAATTAATTATGTCATTTTGTATTTAATACAATTAATTAATTGGATTAATTAATTGATATAAATACATCGGAACGGAATGAAATTTATCTGTTTGGACTCGAGAAACTCCGAAACAGACCGGATTGCTCCAGGTTCTTCTAGATGGCCGAACCAACCTTGTTTGTTATCTTGGTCTTAGTCTTCCACTTCAATTGGTGGAAGACCAAAGAAAATAAAAAGGTTGGTATTATTATTCTTTGTGAAAGAATAATATATAGTGATATGTATGGAGAAAAATGACCAACTCTTGATTCTTTGAGATATACTCACGGAATTTTCAAGAGTGAGAGAGAGTGAAAAACTTCCTTTACTCAAGTCATCTTCTTCATCATTTTTCCTTTTCATTTTTCTTACAGAAAAATTAAGAGAAAATAAAGAGAGAAAATATATCTATACACTTAGAGTGTTTTAGATTATATTTGATAGCTCTTACCATTTTATTCTAGCTGTGTCCTTGGAGGACAATGAAGTGAAAGTCGTTCCGATCATTTTTCCGGTGCATGGCAAGTAGAGGCACAGTGCTTTCGGTGCTCAGGATTTCAAAAGCTTGGGGAATAACTCAAGAGAAGGAATCCATTTAATCAAACGGACTACAAGGGTGAGTTTCTAATATCTCTTTTGATTTCATTTATATATATTCATATATACGTAGCTCGATCGATCCACGTAGGGATTCAGATCGAATTAATTTTCGTTTTATCATTTCCGGGCCTTCGATTTAGGCACCAAATCCCAACATTAGCAACCATGATCGATTCATCCCAATTTACAATCTCACTAGTTTCAGGCTTTTGGAAATACGCTATTATATCAAAATGACATTAAATGAGAGAAATAACTTTCCCAGAACTGCTTATAGAATCGACAAACATGCTAGATGTGGTTCTTGGATCAAGTCCCTGTTATTAAAATTCAACATTTTAATTGGTCTCTTTGTACTAAATCCACCAGATATAGACACTAATAAGCAAGATATATCTGCTATTCAAAGACAAATTTGGGGATTTTGGACTCGTAAATTCCATAGAATATTTTAATTTCCTTTTACATTACACTGGGGGAATTAATTTTCTAAATCCTAACCTGATGGGCACGGCGCAACAACCTAATCGGTCCTTTGCAGTATGAGCACAAAGCCATGGTGTGTGCCTCCAAACTAACTTGCCATTATAGCCCGCATGAACTTTACTTCCTCCAACAGCAAGCGTGACATACCACATATCTGGATTCATTTGCCACAGGATAAATCCACCGGACTCCGCAATTCTAGAGGCATTTTTTGGTCCCCCTTAAGTATACAGGATACAGCTTAGAAAGTGTTTTAAACAACAAGCTGTATGATTTTTGAATCTGAGTGCGTAGCGGAAGTCTTAAAACAGTAAGTTGCTGTCGATACAGCAACTCGGTCTAATCTCCTGTTAGCTTGGTGCGTACAGGGTTTTGCAGTGTATACTTGTATAAATCACAGTGTATGAAAACAGTAACGGCGAAAGGTAAATAACACAGTATTTAAGTGGTTCGAGGTAAACCCCTCTATGTCTACTGGTCCTCCACACATGAGTAAAACATTTATTATAAATACTGCGTACACAACTATGTATTTATAATCAAACCTATCCTTGTATCGTTCACACAGATAGATACAAAGACTGTCGCTTTCAACCGTTCACATAGGTTGGTTAAAGCATACACTTGACTTGCTTCTTCACACACAGTTCCAAATCTTCATCTCTTCAATGCAGATCCGTCACACACAGTTCAGGAAAAGCAAGGCTTTTTCAGTCCACACAGGGCTGATGGGTTTGTTCAATGATAGAATGATGGTTTGAACAACAGCTTGACTTTCTTCATCTTTAGCTGATGGTGTGTTGTTCAAGATTTTAGCACTTGGATATTTCTTCTCTCAGAATATGCAGTATACTTGAAGAAATATGTTTGCTCTGAATATTCGTGTAGCACTTAGTAGTTGTTGTTTCACGGGGATAATCTTGATGTAGATCTTCAAACTATATATATATAGCCTTCTGAAATATATCCGTTGTGAAAGATCCGTTGAGCAAGATTCTAGGACAACTAGATAGTTGACTTGAAAGGACCAGGATCCGGATATTACGGGATTTTGAAGATCTCTGATGGCTTCAGTATTTAAATACTTTATCATTTCAGTATTTAAATACTTCTTTATCAAACGGGACTTGACTTTAGCGAATACTAAAGATTCCTTTCCAAACGGTCTTTAGTCCTGTTTTGATGGGTATTTCAGGTCTCAGCACTTTACAGCTTGAATGTTGTATCCATTTGCGCTGTAGGCTATAAAAGAGTAGTTGCTGTATCGAATGTTTGCTGTATTGAGGGACAGCTTCCATATTTTTAGATTATGTTGTTGTATGATGGTATTAAGAAAAGTCTTCGATACAGGATCAGCAACATCGATCGACTTTCGATACAGCTGCTTGCTGTATGCTGGGCATTTGTCATTTTGTTGTATGCTAGATTGCTGTATCAAGCTTTGTTGTTTGATAATTATCAAAACAACATTGTTTTTCCCAATAATTTCCCCCTTTTTGATAATTACCAAAACTTCTTGATAATGCCAAAACCTCTTTGAAACGTCTTAAATGGGAGACTTTGTTTTTGGTCTTCTGTCGAATGTTCGATTAACCTTCTGCTGTATGGTTGAGGCACTTGTCATTTTGCTATATGTTTGACAACTTGAGAAGAGTTCGATACAGGAGTTGTTTATCCCAACTGTTTCCCTCTTTTTCGATAATGTCAAGTGCAGACTTCTTGATCTTCTGTTCGAATGATCTGGTCTTCAGCACTTAGTCTAAAAGAAATGTGAACTGCTTGTAGGCAAGTTCTAAAGAAATAGCATCTAACAGGGAAGTGTATTACATCTTAAACTTATGATTGGCGCAGGCACAATCTTACAGTGTGATCTAGTTGAGTACAACTGAACCTATGAATTGTTTGCAGATAAGTTTTTACAGCTTAATATTTAAACTTGTTGGATTGCAGCAATAAAAATTGAATGAGTTAAAATTCGCGTCGTTCGAGATAGAGAATTCTAGATGTCGTGCAAAGCATTTAAAAACAAGGTTTGAATATAAAAACAGGACATGTGGACTTAAAACTGTTTGCAATACACAATAGAATAAAACTATTAAGCGTAATTGATGTCTTGTAGTGTAAATACTGTATCCGCGAGTAATGTAGCGTTCCCCCTTAAAAGGTACATACAGGTTTCAATTCTTACATTATTGTTAGGATTAACACTGTATTCATGGGTCTTATAGCATTCCCCCTCAATTAATGAGTAAAATCATAAGAACTTACAGGGAGTCTAGCTGTAGCGTTCCCAATTCTTGTCGAAGCAAAGAAATCAAGTAAATTTGGGTCCTGGTGCGATAGTGCCTTTCGGTACCCAAATTTGCCGGACATCAATTGGTTTGCTGTAGGTTACTTTTGGTCTGTTCTTGCGATGTCTACGTGGGGCAAGCACGTAGCTGCAGTAATCATGATTATTATGCATGTAAAATCGAGAGTTACAATTATTATTCCAGTACGATTGTCGTCTAGGAGGTGGACACATTTTCATAGATCTTACAGATTGCCTCCTGGGTCTCCAGTTGGATTCCCAAATCTGTTGTTGATGCTGTGTTTCGACCTATTTTCTTGATGGATAATGGGGCTCTTGTATCCAATATCTAGGCGAGTTGTACTGAAAGTACTGCTGTACGGGCCTTGGATAATTGGGTACAACCTTCCTTCTGAATGGCTGCTGGCGCTTATGATATGCTTGTGGAGCATGCTGTGGATTGCACCTTTCAGGTCTGAACTGTAATACCCGTAATTTTTGTTCCCCGGAAATTTTCTATTTTTGGCGGAAGTCTATTTTGACGACTTGCTTGGGACCTTTTCGTCATCCTGAGAATGATTAATTCTACACTTTTTGTCATCCGAGTTCGTTTCGGTATCGTTACATTGAATTAGTGTTCTTTAGAGACTTTTCCACGTATGAGTTCTACTTTGTTAAATCACCATAAATTCTTGGAAGCTCCAAAAATTTTAAATCTTTGCAATATTATAGAGCATCGAGTTAGCTTTCCAATGCTTTAAACGGTGAGTCAATCGGAGTCCGGACGAGAGAGTTATGGTCGTTTTAGCTCACCCGCTCGTTATTGGCCGTTCACTGCCGAACGGCCGGCGTGTCGTTGACACGGCCGTGCGTACTCGTCCGGAAATGCCGAGTCTACGCCTCGAGACCCGGCCGTGTCGTCGACACGGCCGTGCCGAACCCTTCCGGATAAGCGAGAATCGTCGCCCGACGCCACGCTTGGCCGTGTAAATGCAGCGCGGTCGAGTCATCTTGAAGTCGCTCGGACGGTCAGCTCGGAAGGCCCTCCGCGCCGACCGTGTCAAGCGGGACACGGTCGAGTCCCACTGTCGGCGGTATGCGACACGGCCGTGCCGATCGGCCACGGGCCGTGTCCGGCAGATCAACCCCTATAAAAGGCCCCGCAGACGTTTTCTTGCCATTTTTCACCTTCTTCTTCTCCTCTTAGCGGTAGGCGTGTTCTAAGCTTGAAGCCATGTTGTTTAACAACATATCCATGGAGTCTTGGAGCTCATATCATCAATCATCCATCCTATAACATCCTTTGATCGAGCGAATCAGTCGATTTTCCGAAATCTAATTTTGGGGATTTTGGGTATTTTGTTCGATTTCGTCCGTTTAATCCGATTTAACTTAGGATTGTGATGGATTGATGATTATTTAGATGTATTGTATCATTTCCCTTGTTATCCCATGGTTGGATCGTATCGATTCGTTGTTTTGGTCGAGTTCTTGACCGACGCCTTGAAGGTGTCCAGGTAAAATGTCATAGAGGGTTTTCGGGCGTTCTGCGATTATTCTTCCTCGTATGATCGATGATTTATTGAATTTATGTTGTTAGGGTCGAATTCTTGTAAAGAACTCGAGTGAAACCCTTCCGTTCGTTGTCTTCTTCGTGGTTCAAGCTTCCCGGTCGAACCGTGTTCTTGAGGATATTCGATGCGTTTATTAAGGCAAGTATACATTTATGATTATGCGTTCTCGACTTTGAAAGTAAGAAATATTGATGGCATATCATGAACGAACTGTTTTTACGGCATTCATAGATATATTAATTGGCATGTAATGAGCGAACCGTTTGTGGCATTCTACATGTATCGGCGTACGAGGTGAGCGAACCGCTTTGTGGCATTCACATACGTAACGGCGTATGAGGTGAACGAACCGTTTCTACGGCATTCACATACGTCTTATGAGATTTTAGTTATTAGAATACTAGTCTTAAATTGATGAATTGACGGATATTGATGAATCGATTGATTACATTTACTTTATTGTCGAAGTATTATGTTTCATATTGTTATACTTGCACTAGCTATTCGACGGCTAACCCCTTTATGGGGAAATACGTTTCATGTATTTCAGTTCCGGGAGAGCGGACAGTAGTGGTACCAGTCGGCATGAAGATGATGGGCAAGTGTGATATCGTGTCTTGTCTCGGTTATCTCTTTTGGTTTCCTCCATTCGGTGTTGTTGTCTTGGAATGGATTTTTAAATACTCGAGTATTGTATTTCGATTTCCTTGATGTTCCTACTGTGTTGCCGAGGTATTGATTTGTGCGGTGATGTATATGGTTTCATTGTTTATGGTTTGAATACCATTTGTATCGTCTTTCTTTCTATTGTATGTAGACCTTATCGGTCAAGTTTATAGTTCCACGTATGTTTAGCCTTGTGGGTCCCACGGCGGGGCTCACGGCTGTAATATACTGAATAACTTGGGGTGTTACGAATATGGTATCGAGCTTAGGTTTATGGATACCTAGGTGTCGGTCTTTTAGTCGATTGAGTCGGCATTTGCCACAGTATCACTACTCTGCCATCATCACCGTGCGGCCAGGTACTTGTAAGTCCTCTCACTCTTCTCGTATTTTTCTTAATCGTTTCGTTTATAGCTTGGTATTCTTGGGAATTGGTCACTTCGAGAATGTGCGATTCGGATTATCTTACGCACGTGTGTGCCCTTGAATATTGGTGAAAGTAGGAAGAATCGTGTTTGTGATCACGGACGTGAACCCTTCCTTGAGATTTTGTTAAATTGCTAATTGCGATATTGTTGTGTAACGGTATTATGTTGAGACTTTGTTTAGGAGTCGCATGCTAGTATCACGGAGATCTTCGTCTTCACGAGACACTGTAAGTATGTTGTTCGGATTATTCAAAATTCTTGGTTATCTTGGTGATTTTGGATTTTCCGTTGAAATGTTTGTGCGAGTGATTGCAAGTTTCGAGGACGAAACTTATTTTTAAGGGGGTAGAGTGTAATACCCCGATTTTCTGATATTTTTTTTTCTTTCGTTTATATATTGGATATCGTGGATGGTTAATTATGCTCGAGGACGTTGTGAACGTTTGAAAATGTTATTGAATTGAGTATATGTATTGATTTTGCCGTATGCTCGTATTTGGTATGTCATGACTTTGGACAGAATTGTTGAAATTAGCTAAGTATGGAATTATTACGCACGTTAATAAGGTGAGATTACGACGTAAGATTGGCATGGTTACGCACGTCAAGGCTAAGGTATTACGTGCGTAACGAAGGCATCGGACGAACCGAGTCCCGTGAGGCGGTGGGATCTGTTTCGGCAACTTTCGGCGGAGGATGTTGACAGTGAGTCAACGTCGTGTTACGACGTTATACGGTGACGTTACGACGTAACACAACCATTGTATCGTAGCAAGTCAACGGTATATTACGACGTTATATGGTATGGGTTACGTCGTAATGGATCGCAGAATGAGACAGGAGATGGTTACGTCGTTATGGATTTTGGATTACGACGCGTTAAAGTTGTTACGTGCGTTAAGAAAGGACACCTACGCACGTAATGAGAGTGCAATTTATATATTGAAGTGTTGCCTTTCATTTCTCTCACGATCCTTTGAGATATTTCTCTCCAAAACTCGTCCCTCTTCACTTTTAAGAGTGTTCTAAGCACTTTTAACATGATTGTGAGCTTGGAATCATGGAATTAGAGCTTAGTTATGGAACTATTGTTGATTCTTGAAGTGATTCCTTGTGTTATCCATATTCTATGAGGTTTATGTTGAAGGAAGATAATGATATGCTTTGAATATGTTGATTATGATTATGGAATCATAGAGATATTGATGTTCTTGAGGCCATATGATGACTATGATGATTTAATGATTCTTGGAATGGAGTTCAATTATTCTTTCTTCGTGGTTCGTCCATACAAGGTAATCCTCATATCCCTTTGATAGTGGCTCATTTTTTTTTCTTTTTGGATTACTACTTGGGAGGGAGTATGTTGGGAATCGTGTATTTTGATGTTCGTCTTATTTTAATGAAAATGCATAAATTGGATGTACTTTTATCCGCCGCGTGAGTATTTTTGAAATGGATTTTGGTATTTTGCCAATGAAATTTTATTTTGTAAAACCGATTCCCTAAACCGAGTTTTGGCATTTTAACCTTGATCGTTTGACGGTATTTGGAAAATGATTTTTTTAGTATTTGAAAAATATTACCGCTTCATCTTTTTGGCATTTTGGAATGACATGGAAAATTGTGCTTAGCACAGTAAATCCTTGTGAGAAGGGTTTACGGCGTGTAATATTCTGGAGGATGCAGGGTGTTACAATTATGGTATCATGTGATAATGTTATACGAGATTTGTTGGAATTGTAATAAGAGATTTCGGATGTTGATATGATCATTGAGATCTTCTTCATATGGTGATAAGGGTTTTGTTGCGATTCTTGAGATTGTATGAATGACATGATGAAGAAAATGGTAACATGGAGATATATACCTCGGAGATGTTGTTCGGAACGTGATTTCGGATATTTCATGTTCTTGAAGAACTCTTGAATTATACGAGGTGATGAAATTTTTTTTTTAGAAGTGTTGATATTTTGAAAATGAATATGGAATATTCATATCTAGAGCTAAACTATGTGTTGGAAATAATATTCGTATAGGAATACGAATGTGATTATGAGTTTGATGATACTATTATTCATCTCTGAATTTGGAAGCCCATACGTATGGAGCAAATATTCAAATCGAATGATTGGATTGTTGATAACCTTTTTTAATATGATTATCTATTGTTTTGAACCAGTCGGATGATTCGAATTGACGACGGTTATAAATAAATTTTAACGATGGATTTACGAGAAGGGAACCTTGTCAATTCGTATTTAAGAATTGAGTTTGGAACATTTAGACCCTTATTATTGGTCCGAATTGGTTGCTGATATGTATCATATTTCGACTCGTATTGTGGACAGGATTTGTAAGTGTCTGAGTTGGATTGTTCAGACTGTGATTAGTCGAGATATGGTAAAACGATTGAGTTCGTGGTTTGGTGGTATTGATATTGGTCGTCATCGAACCGGTTGATTATCAATCCTTCGTTTTACAATAAGGTATGATGTTTGATCGTGAATTATGACTGTTGTGTTGCGGTTAAGGTTGAAGGGTTCGTCGATTAACTTGGTCGAGACAAGTTTTATACTCGTACTAATCAATGAGACTAATGTTATCGTGTAGGCGTACGATTGTGTGTATCATTTTGGGACTTGGCCTCTTTATGATTGTATTGATGTCAAGGATTGGTTGACACGACGCCGCCGCAAATTATGCCAAATGTTACCGTTGTTTGTAAATGGCGGTTCAAGGCATTACGATACTTGTTGGTAAAGTTGCTATCGATAGCGGTTCATGTATCGATGTATCGATTATTATTATTCGCGATTAATGTCGTTACGAGACATCGTTGAATCTTTGTCATCGAATTGGATCTTGCTATGATGTTGCGTTAACCGATTGGGGACATTTGATATATCCTTTTGTCATCTCCGCTTCGGTGGTCGGTTTAAGACACCGGACATCTATTCTATCGTATCATTGATTATCGATTGGCCGTTCTAGGGTAATCGAGGTATTGAATCGATTATCGAAGATAATTCCCATCCGTTGTCGAAGATACTCTCATCCGTTGTATCATTGTTATCGATTGGCCATTCTACGGTAATCAAAGTATTGAATTGGGATTATCAATGATAATTCCCATCCGTTGAATTATTATTGTCGTGTTGACCGATTCAAGGCAGCACATTATTATTCTTGTGAACTCGGTAATTTTGTGATCGTTGAGGGTTGAGGATTTTCCGAATTGTTGTGTTTTGATCGTTGTTCGTGTTAATCGGTCCTTAGGGAATTCTGATCCCAGGATGGTTGTTTTGAATATCGTTGGTCGTGTCGATCTTTCATTATTCGTGTGTCATCGTTCACTTGGTGAGTCGTATGATCCGTATTGGATGTTTTATCCCTTGAGTTTCGTTGTCATGTTGTATCGTGGCATATCTGGAATCATGTCTGCGTGCCGATTGGTTATGTGTAAGATTTTTAGCCATGCACCCGATGGTCATGCGTGGATATTTCCGCATTGGGTATGCACACGAGACGTAGTTCTTGAGGCTAATTAGGTACATTGTCACACGTATATTACGGATTCCGTATACGGGGTGGACATGTGCACGAACACATTTCCGGATCGGGCGCATCGTGATGTCCCTCTTGAGCTTTATTGATTGATCGTTCGTAGTCCATGTTGTATTGGATATGTCCGACGATTTGCGATCCAGTTGTTCATACGCCGAGGGGTATGTCAAACGATCAGTTTGCTTCTTTGAGATCTGTATTGTGATGATTTACTTTGGGTACTGGCTTTCGAGCCATTGTGATGTATCGGTATTTCCGTTGGAGCCTTCGGGCATTGTGAATTCGTATCTTTTTCGGCATTGGTTTGGTTTACCTTCGGGTAATGTATTGTTATGTTCTATATTGATGATTCGCCGTTTGGGCGTATGTTTGATTCTTGTGCATCTCGTTGAGTTTTCCTGGCGAAATATTTCTTCCCTACTGTTTTAAGTTTCGGACGAAACTTCTTTTAAGGAGGGTAGAATGTAATACCCGTATTTTTTGTTCCGAGTAAATTTTCTATTTTTTGCGGCAGTCTATTTTGAAGACTTGCTTTGGACCGTTTCGTCATCCTGAGAATGATTAATTATACACTTTTTGTCATCCGAGTTCGTTTCGGTATCGTTACGTTGAATTCCGTGTTCTTTAGCGACTTTTCCACGTATGAGTTCGACTTTGTTAAATCACCATAAATTCTTGGAAGCTCCAAAATTCTAAATCTTTGCAATATTATAGAGCATCGAGTTAGCTTTCCAATGGTTCAAACGGTGAGTCAATCGAGTCCGGACGAGAGAGTTATGGTCGTTTTAGCTCACCCGCTCGTTATTGGCGATCAACTGGCCGGCCCGGCCAGTGTCGTCCGACACGGCCGTGCCGGCTGCATTTCGTCCGAAATGCCGAGTCTCGCCTCAGACCCGACCGTGTCGTCCGACACGGCCTGCGGCCGAACCCTTCCGGATAAGCGATGAATCGTCGCCCAGACGCCCGGCCGTGTCGCAGCACGGTCGAGTCATGCCGAAGTCGCTGTCGGACGGTCATCGGAAGGCCCTACGCGCCGCGACTGCAGCCGGGCAGAACACGGCCGAGTCCCCTCGGCCACCATGCGACACGACCGCCGATCGGCACGGCCGTGTCCGGCAGACAGCCAACCCCTATAAAAGGCCACCGCAGACGTTTTCTTGCCATTTTTCACCTTCTTCTTCTCCTCTTCCGCAGTGGGCGTGTTCTAAGCTTGAAGCCATGTTGTTTAACAACATATCCATGGAGTCTTGGAGCTCATATCATCAATCATCCATCCTATAACATCCTTTGATCGAGCGAATCGGTCAGATTTTCCAAATCTAATTTTGGGGATTTTGGGTATTTTGTTCGATTTCGTCCGTTTAATCCGATTTAACTTAGGATTGTGATGGATTGATGATTATTTAGATGTATTGTATCATTTCCTTGTTATCCCATGGTTGGATCGTATCGATTCGTTGTTTTGGTCGAGTTCTTGACCGACGCCTTGAAGGTGTCAGGTAAAATGTCATAGAGGGGTTTTCGGGCTCGCGATTATTCTTCCTCGTATGATCGATGATTTATTAAATTTATGTTGTTAGGGTCGAATTCTTGTGAAGAACTCGAGTGAAACCCTTCCGTCGTTGTCTTCTTCGTGGTTCAAGCTTCCTGGTCGAACCGTGTTCTTCTGATATTCTAACGCTTATTAAGGCAAGTATACATTTATGATTATGCGTTCGACTTTGAAAGTAAGAAATATTGATGGCATATCATGAGCGAACCGCTTTTACGGCATTCATAGATATATTAATTGGCATGTAATGAGCGAACCGTTTTGACGGCATTCCTACATGTATCGGCGTATGAGGTGAGCGAACCGTTTTGACGGCATTCACATACGTAACGGCGTATGAGGTGAACGAACTGTTTCTACGGCATTCACATACGTCTTATGAGATTTTAGTTATTCCTAATACTAGTCTTAAATTGATGAATTGACGGTATTGATGAATTGTGGATTACATTTACTTTATTGTCGAGAAGTATTATGTTTCATATTGTTATACTTGCACTAGCTATTCGACGGCTAACCCTTTATGGAAATACGTTTCATGTATTTCGAGTTCCAGGAGAGCGGACAGTGGTACAGTCGGCATGAAGATGATGGGCAAGTGTGATACCGTGTCTTGTCTCCTGTTATCTCTTTTGGTTTCCTCCATTCGGTGTTGTTGTCTTGGAATGGATTTTTAAATACTCGAGTATTGTATTTCAGTTTCCTTGATGTTCCGGCCTGTGTTGCCGAGGTATTGATTTGTGCAGTGATGTATATGGTTTCATTGTTTATGGTTTCGAATACCATTTGTATCGTCTTTCTTTCTATTGTATGTAGACCTTATCGGTCAAGTTTATAGTTCCGCGTATGTTTAGCCTTGTGGGTCCCACGGCGGGGCTCACGACGCTGTAATATACCCTGAATAACTTGGGGGTGTTACATGAACGGCTGGTGATTCCGCTGTCTGGAATATGAACTTGGTGGCGGAATGGCAGCCTTTGCTATTTGCGGTGCAACAGGTGCCTTCGCAGGACTCGGAGTTTCTTCCGATACAGGAATGGGTTCCACACCCCTGATGAATATCGTATTAGATTTTTCTTTGTTGGAGAATGAGTTGTACCCTAAGTCACATTTATCATGAGCATGTTGCCCAGTGCTTAGGATCTCTTCCATCCTATTAGAGGATTTCTCGAAAGAATTCAAGATTGTCTCTAATTCTCCCTCACGTTTCTCGAGAGATTTTACTTTGCCTATGAGTAGAGCCAAATCATTTTTCTTGCTTTCAAGATGAGACTTAGTCTCATTTAGATCATGAGCAAGTTTATGATTGCTCTCCATGAGTTTTTCTAAATTGACTTTGCTGTTTTCGCAGTCGACAGACATATTTTCGTAATTATCCTTTAGCAAGTCGTTTTCTTCCTTCAGCTCTAGGTTAGAAATTTGGAGCTGTATGTTTTCTCTTTTTAATGTCTCATGAGCCTTTTGAATGTTATTAAGTTCATTCAACATATTTTCAAATGTATGAGATATATTTACAGGAATAGTTGAGGTAGAGCTTACCTCATCATCATCGCCGTCTTTATTTTCTTCGTTAACTTTGGCCATAGAGGATATGTAGGCTCTATCTTCTTGCTCATCATCAGACGAGTCACTGTCAGTGACCACCTGAAGACACTCTTCGGTCTTTGTTGATGCGAGCGGAGCTTTTGATTCTCCAATGAAGTTCTTGAGTTTGTTCTTCATCCTGTTTCTCCAGTCATGAAACTCATTAATATGAAACATAGATATCTTATTTGACATAAAGGTATCCATATTAGAAGATGGGAAATACAAAAACTGTTTTCGAAAATAAGTGATTTTAAAGATCTGATTCAGTTAAAAATACAACTGATTCTTTTTAGAATCAACCGCTCTGATACCACTTGTTGGTCCCCCTTAAGTATACAGGATACAGCTTGGAAAGTGTTTTAAATAACAAGTTGTACGATTTTCGAATCTGAGTGCGTAGCGGAAGTCTTAAAATAGTAAGCTGCTGTCGATACAGCAACTCGGTCTAATCTCCTGTTAGCTTGGTGCGTACAGGTTTTTGCAGTGTGTACTTGTATAAATCACAGTTTATGACAACAGTAACGGCGAAAGGTAAATAACACAGTATTTAAGTGGTTCGAGGTAAACCCCTCTACGTCCACTGGTCTTCCACACAGGAGTAAAACATTTATTATAAATACTGCGTACACAACTATGTATTTATAATCAAACCTATCCTTGTATCGTTCACACAGATAGATACAAAGAATGTCGCTTTCAACCGTTCACACAGATTGGTTAAAGCTTCCACTTGACTTGCTTCTTCACACACAGTTCCAAAGCTTCGTCTCTTCAATGCAGATCCGTCACACACAGTTCAGGAAAAGCAAGGCTTTCTCAGTCCACACAGGGCTGATGGGTTTGTTCAATGATAGAACGATGGTTTGAACAATATCTTGACTTTCTTGATTTTTAGCTGATGGTGTGTTGTTCAAGATTTGAGCACTTGAATATTTCTTCTCTCAGAATATGCAGTATACTTGAAGAAATATGTTTGCTCTGAATATTCGTGTAAGCACTTAGTGGTTGTTGTTTCAGGGGGATATTCTTGATGTAGATCTTCAAACTCTGGAGATATATATATATATACCCTTCTGAAATATATCCGTTGTGAAAGATCCGTTGAGAAATATTATGTGACAACTAGATAGTTGACTTGAAAGGACCAAGATTCGGATATTGCGGGATTTTGAAGATCTCTGACGGCTTCAGTATTTAAATACTTTATCCTTTCATTATTTAAATACTTCTTTATCAAATAGGACTTGACTTTAGGGAATACTAAAGATTCCTTTCCAAACGGTCTTCAGTCCTGTTTCGATGGGTATTGAAGGTCTCAGTACTTTACAGCTTGAATGCTGTATCCATTTGCACTGTAGGCCATAAAGGAGAAGTTGTTGTATCGAATGCTTGCTGTATTGAGGGACAACTTCCATATTTTTAGATTCTGTTGCTGTATGATGGTATTAAGAGAAGTCTTCGATACAGGATCAGCAAATTCGATCGACTTTCGATATAGCTACTTGCTGTATGCTTGGCATTTATCATTTTGTTGTATGCTAGCTTGCTGTATTTAAGGAGCTTTTGTCGGTTAGTGATGGGGAGGAGAGAATCTTGAAGATAGTAGCGTACAAGGTGGCGAAAAGAGAGGCTAAGAAGGCAGTGGCTAAGGCTAAATGTGAGGCTTACGAGGAGATGTACAAGCGCCTAGACACCAAAGAAGGAGCGAATGCTATTTTTAAACTAGCGAAAGCTAGGGAAAGAGGGCGGCGCGACCTGGGTCCCGTTAAGTTTATTAAGGATGATTTGGGTCAAGTGTTAGTGAACGATGTGGCTATTAAGGAGCGATGGAATAGGTATTTTTTCGAACTTTTCAATGAGGCTAGAGGTAGTGACTCGGTGGTTCAAGGAGTTAGTCTATCTCCTGCTCGTTCGTTTAGTTCCTGTGAGAGCATCAGCAAGGAGGAGGTAAAGGGTGCCCTAATGAAAATGGGTAGAGCTAAGGCTGTAGGCCCGGATCAGATCCCTATTGAGGTGGAATGCAGGGTTAGAAGAGCAGTGGAGATCTCAGAGAACCAATTTGGCTTCATGCCGGGGAGGTCCACGACTGAGGCCATTCATCTCGTCAGACGCCTTATGGATAAATTTAGAGAGCGGCGTAAGGACCTCCATATGGTGTTCATAGATCTAGAGAAGGATTTTGATAGCATTCCGCGCGATGTTATTTGGAGGAGCCTAGTAGAGAGGAGGGTGTCGTTGCCGTTCGTTAGGGCGATCCAAGACATGTACTCCCAAGCTAGGACGTGCGTTAGGACCCCAATTGGTGACACCCAGTATTTTTCGGTTGAGATAGGGCTACACCAGGGGTCGGCGCTAAGTCCTCTTCTCTTCGCTCTAATCCTTGACGTCATTTCCTGAGGGATTCAAGATGGCATCCCGTGGTGCATGCTTTTTGCTGACGACATTGTGTTAGTGGCGGAGTCGAGGAGGGAGGTGAACTCGAAGTTGGAGCTTTGGAGGGCTAAGTTAGAATCCCAGGGCTTGCGTGTGAGCCGGTCTAAGACCGAGTATCTCTGGTGTAACTTTAGTGGTGAGGCCAACGAGGAAGATGTTGAGGTAATGATTGCGGATCAGATTTGTACCCCGTACGGATAAGTTCAAGTATTTGGGTTCGATCATTCAGAAGGAAGGTTAGTGTGAAGATGATGTCACGCATCGCATCAAGGCGGGGTGGCTAAGGTGGAGAGCAGCGACAGGGGTCCTGTGCGACAAGAAAGTCCCTCTAATGTTGAAGGGTAAATTCTATAGAGCGGCAATCCGACTTGCAATGTTGTATGGCTCCGAATGTTGGGCGATGAAGAAATAACTTGAGAGCAAGTTGGAAGCGGCTGAAATGAGAATGTCACGTTGGTCGTGTGGTTGCACAATGTTAGATAGAATTGCGAACGGGGTTTTCAGGAACGCGCTGGAAGTGGCGCCCATTTCAGCGAAAGTTAGGGAAAGGAGATTGAGATGGTTTGGCCACGTCCGCAGGAGGCAGGCATCTGCTCCGGTGAGGAGGGTCGAGAGTTTAATGGTTGTCGGGGAGAGGAGGAGAGGCAGACCGAGGAGGACGTGGGAGGAGCAACTGAGATTAGATTTGAAGGTCTTAAACCTTTCCGAGACCATGACTGTTGATAGGTGCGCTTGGAGGCGCCAGATCAGAGTTGTGGATTCTTTTGTAGGGAGCGGTGCTATAGTTGAGAGCCTCAGGGTTGGGTTGTCTCGGTTAGCTTTGACCGAGAACATTGCATATTTATTTTTATTGTATATTTTATCCTATTGTCTTTGCGTGTGGTGTATTTTTGACAGGGAGCTGTGCGCAGAGCCAACCTCTCTTTTGTTAGAGCAGCGTTCATCGGGAGTGAAGTAGCCAAATTCCGCTTAGGTAAGTCCCATGTGGATCAAGCCATGGGCTCAGGTAAGGTCTCGAGCTTTTTCGAATCATATGTTTTCCTTTGTATTTATCACACAAGATTCTGCTGTGCACTAAGCTGGGGGTCTTCACGGAAACAACCTCCCTACCGTAATAAGTAGGGGCATGGTCTGCATACATATTACCCTCCCCAGACCCTGCTCTGAGCGCGATATACTGGGTATGCTTGGTTTGGTTTTGGTTTGGTTTTGGCTTTCTGTATCAAGATTTGTTGTTTGGTAATTATCAAAACAACATTGTTTTTCCCAACAGCGTTCCTGTTCTTAACAACCTTTGTTGCAGTTTCAAACTCAGAAACTTCCATCTTCAACTTTCCCATGGCGTATGCGTTCTTGATGGAGTTTTGGAGCTTTTTCCCTCCGGAAGCAGCGGTATACTGTTCGATTATCTAATGTGCAGATGAAGTATCCTATAAAATATTGTAGAGAAGAGAACTGGTAAGAGCCCAAGTATTCATACTCAATCCTGGAGATGATGATATACACTCTCAAACATCTCCAAAGCACAGCAGTAGATGCAAGATGTAATTTCATGTATTTCATGCAGACCCACCCATACCCACATATGTATACACCAACAATCACCTCTGCTGGACAAGTGAAAAAAAAAGATGAGATACTGAAGCCAACTCAAGTCTTGCATAAGAATATACCAAAAATCCCCTCTACTGGACACGTGCTTTTAACGCCGTTGTAGTGTTTTCAAAATTTGGATGGTTTTCCTCATACAAGGCCAAAGATTTTCTTCGAAAATTCTAGACAACATAAAGTTTCATATGTTAGACAAGGGAAAAGAAAAAATAGCAGTTTCAAAATATTGTGCATTGGAATCCATACTTTTTTAATGTGGAGTGGGTGATGTTGTATTATTATTGTATTTACTAGTATTATTTAAAGATAAAAAGAAAAAAGATACTTGATGTGATAAGTAGCAAATATAAAGATCCGCAAGAATTCGCTTGGGGATTTAAAGTTTGAATCCTGGAACAAACAAGAATTCATATTTAAAGTCCAACTTCGGTATTCTAAAGCCTAGGACAAACGCCGACTTGAACTGAAGATATTTTTTATCTTCATTTTAATTCAGACAATATGATCCAGGAACCTAGCATAACTGCCTGTAACTTTGACTCTACTAAGCAGATTCATAGTCGAATTTTCATGCCATGATTTCACTGTGTGGACAAAGAAAGAGAAATCTCCTTCTAGAAATCTTCACATCCATACTTCCCAGACTGCATAAAATTAGAAACTTTTAGTCATTCCCATAGAAATTAGTGTGCCCCTTAGTTGGACACTTATGCATTGCTCCGAAAGAATGAATTGAATGAAAAGCCATTACTAAGTTGAAGCCACAAAAAACATGCTCCTACAAAAATATGATATACATTTTATATAAATCTGGGCTTACGGGCGCATTTTTCACAGAATCCAAGTGTTTTGCCATATTGATCTCATTATTTCAACTTATTTAGCTTGATTTTTATCTAATTGAAAATAGTAGCCCGTAAGTAATTTGCCAAGGAGAGCTGGTAATGTAGACTAATAAAAGCATATACATCTCAAACATCTCAAACATCTTCAACTTTCCCATGGCGTATGCGTTCTTGATGGAGTTCTGGAAATTTTGCCCTCCAGAAACAGCGGTATACTGTTCGATTATGTAATGCGCAGATCAAGTTTCCTATAAAATATTGCAGAGAAGAGAACTGGTAAGAGCCCGAGTATTCAACATCATTCCTTCTCTGAGGGGAGGACGGATCTTTAAAACTTAAATGCGTGCACTTAACCCTGACTAACCGAGTCATAATTAAACTCGATAATATATATAAACTCAAACTATTTTTAATGCAAGTGTATAGATCTATTCACTGAATGCCAATGCAAAGCATCCAATTGAATTGATTATCAATAAATTACAACAAAAAAAAAGACAGATATAGCAAGCAAAATACGTACAATGGGGTATCCTTTATACTGAGATGAGGTAGAGGGTCAGTGGTGCTGACGTGCACCGGAGCAAGTGGGTCACCCATTACTCCAAGCAGCAGCCTCAAATCAGACCTCTTGCTGCTGCCGCATCCATTCTCGTTAACGGCGACCGACGGGTTCCGGGTCAGCTGTCCTCGGACCCACTGCCCAAGACCCTAACCGAAATGCTTTGACTCACCGACTTCCTCCCCATCTGGATCTGGACCCTCCATTAAAGGCGTCAGCGTCTCACCCATAGGCCTCAGACAACAAGATCTCACAATAAACGAGTCAGAGTTACTCGTATTACTGACCCTCCGCTGGAATAAACCCGACATCGGTGACGCACTCTGATCGCGACTCTTACTCCGGGACCTTGCCAGAGATAAACCGCGTACTAAACGCCAAGAAAAAACTTTGTTTCCTCTCCATCTTTCTAGCCGCAGTCAATTTTAACACTGAGATAAATGTATCTATGTGATGTACAAAATGTATTCTGAGTCAATTTTAAATGTATTCTGGGCAGTCAATGCCTGCTTCAACTCCAAATCTTTTTAACAAAAACCAATTCAAGTCTTTCTTGTTGTTATTTTGGTAATGTTTTTGGTAAAATTACTCATTTTAGTAATTTTTTATCATGGAAATTCGAGTAAAAAATTTGAGGGAGGAAATGGTGGAAACCAATATTTGCTAAGTGTTTTTTAGAGCCCAAATAAAAAAAATTGAACCTCAAAATATTAATTCCCGGTCTCAAGACATACACTTCGCTATTGTAAAAAAATTGTGATAAAAAATAAAATTTCAAACTTTTTACTTCAGTAATTATCAAATTAGCAAAGTCTTTGTAATTTAAAATTTCTAAGTAGCTCATGCTTTTTTGTTTGATGCAATTCTTTGAAGTACATGTGGGTTTTTACTTGATCAATTGAAAAGCGAAGTTGTTGTTTGTTTTTACTTTGCTAATATACATTACCGAAGTGAGATGTATCGAAATCTTTGATGTTTATTCTACTAGTGTACACAAGTTTCACACTTGTGGTTTAAATCAATTTTAAACTTTGGTATGTGATCTAATGCAATTAGTCTACGCATTGCATTAAAATTAACATGTCCTAATCTAGCATGCCATAAATTAGGAGACTCAAGCAAGTAAGCAGATTCATTTCATTATTTTTGATAGTCATTACATTGAGCTTAACTAGCTCATCACATTCATATCCCTTGCCTATAAACACACTATTTTTCAACAAAATAACTTTATCGGACTCGAAAACTGATTTAAAGCCGTGCTTCCTCAACAAGGTACCAGAAATAAGGTTCTTGCGGATATCGGGCACATATAACAATCGTTTAAGAGTCACTTCCTTTCTTGACGTCATCTTCAAAATCACCGTGCCTTTGCCCAAGATAGTTGAGGTTGCAGAATTTCCCATATACAGCATATAGCCAGCATCCGTTTCTTCCAAGGAGGAGAACATAGTTTTGTTGGCACATATATGCCTAGTTGCTCCAGTGTCGATCCACCACTCTTTAGGATTTGAGCCAACTAGGTTCACTTCGGAGATCATAGCACATAAGTCAAGATGTTCCACTTGTTCGGTAATCAGATGTACTGCATTACCTTCTTTTTTCTTTGGTTTCTTTGGCAGCCTGCAGTCGGCCGCCCTATGACCTCTCTTTTCACAGTTGTAGCATTTTCCAAGGAATTTTTCCTTCTTTTTCCAATTCCTCCTTTAGGTCCCAGCGTCCAGTGTTGCCTTTCTTGGATGTCTGTCCAGTTTCCACAATATTGGCCTTTGCCACAGCAGCATTTACCTTCTTTTCTGATCCTCAGTTGTCTTCCTCTATGCGAAGTCTAACGATCAGATCTTCCATGCTCATCTCCTTGCACTTGTGCTTGAGATAATTCTTGAAGTCTTTCCAAGTCGGGGGCATTTTTTCGATCACAGCAGCTACTTAAAAAGATTCGCTAATGACCATTCCTTCAGCATGGATTTCGTGAATGATCATTTGTAGCTCCTGTACCTGACTCACTACAGTCTTGGAGTCGATCATCTTGTAATCGAGAAACCGTCCAACAATCCACTTCTTGGCACCGGCGTCCTCGATCTTGTACTTGTGGTCTAGTGAGTCCCATAATGCCTTAACTGATTTAGCACTGCTGTACACGTTGTACAATGAATTGGCAAGGCCATTCATCACATAGTTCCGACACAAATAGTCAGAAGTTTTCCAAGCGTCAATAGCCATCATTGTTTGTTGGTCACTGTCTTCGTCATATTTTGGCGCATCCTCCTTGAGGAATCGAGACAGGCCTAGAGTGGTCAGATAAAACATCATCTTCTGCTGTCATCTCTTGAAATTCTGCCCGTTGAATTTCTCTGGTTTGTACGCATGGTTGACCGGAACCGAAACCGAAGTAGTTATCGGAACCGAGACAGAGTGGTTCGCTAAACCCGATCCAGTTAGAGGCGCACCTCCAGTCGCTGAACCCGAAGGGAACCTAGTCACACATCCACACATGTCTCACTTTTTGAACATGACTTTGTCCACATCTCTTTATATACTCACAATTTTTCCCTTCTTTTTCCAATGTGGGATAGCATCCCAAACCCATTTCTAAAGGGTTGACTTTGGAACATGATATCTCATTCATACCTCAATCATTTTGAGTGTTCTTACATGTTTTGGAAACCTCGTACGGAGTACTACGTATTCCAACTAAGTCCCGACTTTAACTCTAGTCGAGCCCACTCAAAATTTCCTCTCAAGTGGACTGCTCAAAACATTCCATTTTCCTTTATTTTTCCAACAGTTAGACGAGGTTAGCTCTCTTCTATTTCTACTCCACCAATAACCATTTCTGGTTATAAGTTTAACTAAACCTATTGATTATATAGGAGGAGAGAGCCCGGGAAATGACACAAATGGGAACTCATTGGATTTCACAACAAAGTTGCTTCACTTAGCATGGCATCCTACTGAAAATTCTATTGCCCGCGCTGCTGCAAACAGCTTGTACATGTGCCATGCATAAAAAAAAAATAACTCCAACCACATGAAAACATGTTTTTTTGAAGACTTTTGGTTTGGTTTACGTTAATCAAAACAACCAAAAGTTTCCACCCAACGCAGGTCGAAAAGGGTTTCAGAAGATGATAAAATCAAAGTGGTTTGGTTCATTTGTTGGCGAAAACAATTTCTTTAATTTTCCTTCACAAATGTTAGCCCTTTTGTTATATCATCCCAAATTCAGCTTAACCCTCTATTGTTTTCTTTTCTTTTCTTTTTGACAAAAAGAGTTAGCGATATTGTTAAAGGGATGTTTTATTTTCCTTTTTTTTTAATTGTTTTTGGGTTGAAGTTAGGAAATGGGATTGTAGTTGAGAAAAAAATGGATGTCAGAATATATATTGCATTTTGGGTTTAAAGTTTAGATGTAGTTTTTAGTTGGGAAGGAACCATGCTGCTTACTTGTATTGCAGGCCACTAAAGTTTATATAATACCATTATCAATTGTTATTATTTATCTCTTGATACCATTAATATATATTGTTGGGGTATAAGGGTTTATTATGGAGATTCGGATTTCCAATGGATCGTCTAAACACTTTCCGAACTGATATTTCTACCCTATGCCCGGCTTACAAGAAATTCAGCCTAGGATAATCCAATGGAACACTTACGAATCTAGCCACAGAAACGTAAGCCAAATTACTAGAGAAATTCTGTGTTTATCAGAAAGAGAGAGCTCAGAAAAGGGTATATCTAAGACTCAATAGGAGAGCCTTATTTATACATGTCAGATTAGGATTATATTAGCTCGATTTTTAGGGTTTACGAGAGCGGCGCCGTCATTAGTGATCCGAAATTAGGGTTTGACGGATGGTTTACCAAAATTGACGAAATTAGTCAATTTTACCATAGTCTCCCTCTAAAATTCGGAAATATCACTAAATTACCACTCTAAATTTTCGAAGACCTTTTGGGGCGCTGCCCCAAACCCCGCAAGGGCTCTGCCCCTCGACCCCATCACCGGGGGCGCTGCCCCCGGACGCCCGACATTTGACCGTACCGGCTTATAATTCGATCTTATACATGTGTGCACTCCGCACATACCTGAACATATATTAGAATACAAATTATAAACCTCTTATCTCACATATTAGTTCCAATTACACAAAATGAATGGTGACACTAAAATCACCAACAATCCTCTCCCATTTTAGTGTAACCCATGAACCAATATAACATTAATCCAATCAAACCAAACCAGTACATAAATGAAAATATCGAAACGATTGGATTTCCATCTTAGTATCATACACTTTCAAATACTCGAGAATTAAGGTGTTCTAAGAATTGAACCCTTCAACTTATTTGAATACCTGAAGATAAAATACATACTAGTTTATTGAATTTCTCTAACAAAATACAACTTGACACTATTACTTAAGCCGTGTGTCCGAATCCTCTCATGACTGTATCAAGGCCAAGTCCTCAACCTCTTGAAATGCGGCTACACTTCACAAATGTTGTAGGTAATTCCTTTACTTCATGTATCTGCACATACATTTTATCAAATGAATTATTACGAAGTTAAACTTCAACCTAGTCAACTGCAGAACCGAACACATACCTGGGATGAATACTTTGTGTGTTCCAATCTATAAGACTGAGCTTTCCTCAATGAATTCAACTCCTAATGTCATATTAGAAGGGAATTGGGTATCTCACCATTACAGAATTAGATGGACTTTAATCCCAGCCCAATTACAGACTTGTGCACTAAGTCTCTTGACAGGCCCTTAGTCAAATGATCTGCCAAATTTTGTTGCGATTTCACAAACTCAACCGAAATCACACCATTCATGATTAGATCTCTAATCATATTGTGTCTAACACCTAAGTGTCTAGACTTTCCATTATAAACTTGGCTATATGCCTTAGCCAAGGTTGCTTCATTATCACAAAGGATAGAAATCGGTGCTATTGGTTTAGACCATAAAGGAATCTCATAGACTAAATTTCTTAGCCACTCTGCTTCTTTACCAGCAGCAGCTAACGCAACAAACTCAGATTCCATGGTCGAGTGTGTAATGCAAGTTTGCTTCTTGGAAGCCCATGAAATGGCACCTCCCACAAGCAAGAATACCCAACCAGAAGTCGAGGAATGGTCCTCCAAGTTGTTTATCCAATTTGCATCCGAATGTCCTTCCAAAACCGAAGGATATCCTAAGTAACTCAAGCCATAATCCATGGTTCCCTTGAGATACTTAAATACTCTATTCAATGCTTGCCAATGTTGAGCATTAGGATTACTAGTGTATCTGCTCAATTTTGCCACAGCAAAAGCAATATCAGGCCTGGTACTTGTCATGGCATACATCAAGCTACCAATGGCCTTAGAGTATTCCAATTGTGAAACGGGAATGCCAGTGTTTGGCATTAATTTCACACTAGAGTCCATAGGAGTGCTGACGGGAGAACAATCACTGAAATTAAACCGTTTGAGAATTTTCTCAATGTAATGACTTTGAGTCATTACTAAACCTTTGTTCACCCGCTTAATTCTTATTCCAAGAATTACATCAGCCTCTCCCAAATCTTTCATAGAAAATTTAGATGACAACAATTTCTTAGTTTCATCTACTTGATTTTGGTCAGTACCAAAAATCAGCATGTCATCTACATATAAGCAAATGATCACTCCAGCACTAGTAGTTTCATCAAATCTACTATAAATATATTTGTCACATTGGTTTAACTTAAAACCAGAGGACAAAATCACCTCATCAACTTTTGATGCCATTGTTTGGGTGCTTGTTTCAGCCCATACAATGATTTCACAAGTTTACATACCATATGCTCTTTACCGGACATAACGAAACCTTCTGGTTGTTTCATGTAAACCTCTTCATCAAGTTCACCATTCAAGAAGGCTGTATTAACATCCATTTGATGGACAATCAGATTGTGAATACTTGCCAAGGCAATTAACAATCTAATAGTAGAAATACGCGCCACCGGAGCATAAGTATCAAAATAGTCAACACCGGGTTTTTGTCTAAAACCTTGAATGACCAACCGGGATTTAAACTTATCAATAGTATCATTAACAGTCATTTTCCTTTTGAAAATCCATTTTCAACCAAGTGGTTTAGAACCCGGAGGCAAATCACATAACACCCACGTGTCATTCTCAAGAATTGACGACATTTCGTCATCAATAGCTTCCTTCCAAAAGATAACATCTCGAGACTCCATGGCCTCTTGAAAAGTCTTAGGATCATCCTCAATGCTGTAACAATAACAGTATTGAAAACCAATTTCGTCCCTTATCCCTTATACCAAATAGAGTTGGAAGTCGGAACCGAAATTTTTCGCAATTCAACCTCTTTTGCTTTTCCGAGGCTCTTGTGTTGTTGGTACAGCAACACCATCTGAATTTCCTGGATTTTGCACCTCATTAGTGCCAAAAGTCAGATCCTTAGGCCTTTGAATCGACGAAAAACATATCTCATCAAAAATCGCATCTCGTGACTTGATAATGGTGTTAATCGATACCAAATCACTAGGTTCTATAACATAAAACCTATATGTCTTGGAATGTTCAGCATATCCAATAAATATACAGTCTATTCCACATCCACCCAAAGTTTTCCTTTTGGGTTCGGTAAGTTTTACAACTGCCCGACATCCCCAAACCCGAAAGTAACTTAATTCGGCTTTTTCTTGAACCAAAGTTCATATGGGACAGTTTTGTTCTTTTTATTTGGAACCCTATTCAGCAAATAGCAGGCCGTTAACATGGCCTCTCCCCAGAATCCCTCACTCAATCCCGAGTAAGAAAGCATTGAGTTTACCATTTCTTTTAAAACTCGATTTTTGCATTCGGCGATTCCATTCTGTTGGGCGAGTAAGGTGCTGTGGTTTCATGAATGATACCCACTGATTGGAAGTATATGGCATCCATATATTCACCTCCCCGATCAGTTCTAAGACATTTAACCGAATTGCCTAATTGCAATTCCACCTCGGTTTTGTATATTTTGAATTTATCTAAGGCTTCATCCTTAGAATGCAACAAATACACATAGCAAAACTGGGTACAGTCATCAATAAATGTGACAACATACTTTTTATTACCCAAGGAAGGAGTAGAGTAAAAATCACACAAGTCAATGTGTACAAGTTCCAAAATAGCCGAATTCCTAGTGACACTAGGAAAAGGCTGTTTTGTCACTTTTGTAAGCATGCATGTTTTACATTTTTCTGGATTCATGTCAAAGGATGGAATCAATCCATCTTTTGACATCTCATGCATCCTTCTAAAATTGACATGACCCAATCTAGCATGCCAAAGCATAGAGTCATCAATCTTAGAAGTAGAAGATATAAATGCAGAATTTTGAACAGTTATAGATTTATCAATAACATTCAAACGAAACATTCTATTATTCAAATATCCAAATCCAATAAACATTCCACCTCGAGATAGGATAAACCTATCCTATTCAAAAACTTGTCTAAAACCATAAGAATTCAAACTACTAGCACTAACTAGATTCTTTCGAATCTTAGGAACAAACAAAACATCAAAAAGTCTAATAGTCTTTCCAGAAGTAAATTCAAGACAAACGACACCGACACCACAAATAGGTATAAAAGAATCGTCTCCCATTTTCAGCACCGATCCATCTTCAAGGGGTGTTAATGTTTCAAACCACCGTTTATCCTTACATATATGGTTCGTTGTCCCGGAGTCGATCCACCAAGAAACATCATCATCCTGCACATAGAATGATTCCGGAATGAGTGAGACATAATAGACATAATTCGGCTTAGAATTATCAAGGTAAGTCAGGTACTGACCTCCTTTAATTTGGTCCTTAGACCCATGTCCACTTTCATTGGCTCCACTGTTTCCAGTACCATTGTTGCCTAGATTCACATGACAATCACGCTTGCAATGTCCCACCTTGTTGCACCTCCAACAAGTAAGTACCTTATTCTTTTTGTTTGAGTTATTTGGGACATATTCTTGCTTACGTTTGCCATGTCCTTTGTTATTCGGGTTCCTTAGTTTGCTTTCAACCATATGAACAGAGGGTTATCCATGTTCAACTTTTCCTTTGATTTTATCAAATTTGTCATTATCCTTTGCATGAAGAGATTCTTCAATGCGAAGATGACTAGCAAGTTGAACCAAAGACACTTCCTCCTTTTGATGTTTTAGGTTATGTTTGAAATCTTTCTAGGATGGCGGAAGTTTGTCAATCACACTTGACACAGCAATGGATTCGTCCATATTCATGTTGTGTAGTTTGAACTGACCCAAAATACGAAGGAGTTCATTGTATTGTTCTATGACAGACCTTGAATCAACCATCTTATAAGCATTAAAATCGCTAACCAGAAACTTCTTACTCGAGGCATCCTCAGCGATGTATTTTGATTCAAGGGTGTCCCACAATTCCTTCACACTCTTATCATCACCATGGATATCGAATAAAGAATCAGACATACCGTTCAATATGTGACCTCTGCAGATGTAGTCATCGTTGTCCCACTTGCTCTTCTTCCTAGTATCTTCCAATATCTCGTTCTCAACCACCTCTGGTCTGGGAGTACTCAGCACATACGCCACCTTCAGAGTAGTCAGCATGAAGTGCATCTTCTTCTGCCAGCGCCTGAAATCGTTGCCTTCGAACTTGTCCAATTTGTTGAACTTTGTAGTCATCTGGCGGAATGATTCAGCCATCTCTAGAAGACAGAAAATATCAGTTCGATTGTTGGGGTATAAGGGTTTATTATGGAGATCCGGATTTCCAATGGATCGTGTAAACACTTTCCGAACTGATATTTCTACCCTATGCCCGGGTTACAAGAAATTCAGCCTAGGATAATCCAATGGAACACTTACGAATCTAGGCACAGAAACGTAAGCCAAATTGCTAGAGAAATTCTGTGTTTATCAGAAAGAGAGAGAGCTCAGAAAAGGGTATATCTAAGACTCAATAGGAGAGCCTTATTTATACATGTCGGATTAGGGTTACATTAGGTCGATTTTTAGGGTTTACGATAGCGGCGCCGTCATTAGTGATCCGAAATTAGGGTTTGATGGATGGTTTACCAAAATTGACGAAATTAGTCAATTTTACCATAGTCTCCCTCTAGAATTCGGAAATATCACTAAATTACCAATCTAAATTTCCGAAGACCTTTTGGGGCGCTGCCCCAAACCCCGCGAGAGCTCGCCTCGACCTCAGCAGGCGCGCCCCTAGACCGTCATGGGGCGTTGCCGGACCCCCGACATTTGGCCGTACCGGCTTATAATTCAAGCTTATACATGTGTGCACTCCGCACATACCCAAACATATATTAGAATACAAATTATAAACCCCTTAGCTCACATATTAGTTCCAATTACACAAAATGAATGGTGACACTAAAATCACCAACATATATTTTTGGAAATTGTAAGATGATTTTGGTTTTTTATCGACAATTTTTTGTTATATTACCAATACTTTATAAATGACTTGCTACTCGCTCGCTTACTAAGATTCATCTGTTTGTAACTTTGTATTGCTCGCTCATTGCAGTATGCACCTAGAAACAGGGGAAACACAAAAAATGTGGTGTACATCAATGGTATGTCTAACTATACGCAATATTACTTGAATTTATTCTAGCATGCATGAAACACACTTTATGTTACTAGTAAGTAATACGGCATTATAACCATGTTTCACAAGCTAACATTTATTTTTACACGACTTATTTGGTGGAGTTTCTTTCAACTTTACAATTTAACCTTGGTGAGGAATGAATCAAAATGTATTTGTGATGATCTATTCATGAACACGCTTAAAATTACATTCTGCCACAGTAGTTCTGCAAATAATCGACTACAAGAAGATTTTGTAACATTGTAACAAATATGAGTGTTGAGGGTACCTCGATATTTTGGAGCACATCCAAAATATGCTGCAACTGATGGACAATGTTTTCTATATTCATCCGTTGTGGTGGGGAATCTACAAAGCATGATACTCCGATTTTCAAAGTTGAAGCCAAACACTTCTTCATTTTCTGTGCATTTGCTTTGGTACTTTGCAGTACAATTGCATCACTATCAATAACATCGGTCACATGGTCAGGTAATGCGATGAAAGAAAACTTATGAAGGCTAAGGCCTTCATTAAATACGTCGTATGTTGGCTTTTTCCCAGTCATCACCTCCAACCAGTGACGGAGCCAGGATTTTCTAACCTGGTAGGCCGAAACAAAATCACCATATACAAGATCGTTGCCTATTCTAAACTTCAGTACTAATGAGAAGTAAAAATAAATAATAATAATAGTTAAATGATGACATGATCAAGTGGTCTGGGTATCATTCTTAGCCATTAACGATTAACACTTCAGTAATTTGAAGTGCTCACATCTAAACTATTTAACTTATATGTATTTGGATGAGCTAATTAATTTATCTTTGGGTGGGCGTTTTGGATGGGCCATGGCCAACCCTAAGCCTCACTTGGCTCCGTCCCTGCCTCCAACAATAATATTCCAAAACTGTAGACATCTCCACTACTTGTCATCTCACTGCCGATCCATACTCTGTAATTTGTTAGCGATTAGTACAAGAAACTGTTATGATATTAAGATATGAAATACAAGAGTACTTGAATTTTACCTGGAGGTGCATAGCCAATGGTTCCTCTAATCCCGGTCGAACTATTTTGGTTTAAATTTGTTCCAAGAAATTGAGCTAAACCAAAGTCTCCAACATGCGCCACCATATCATCGTCAGGTAGAATATTGCTAGGCTTCAAGTCACCATGGACAATGGTTGCTACGCATTGATTATGAAGATAATCAAGAGCAGTTGCAATATCAATTAGAATATTTATTCTTTGAAGAAGGTTGAGTCTTGTTGTACTTGCACTCGAATGCAACCAATCCTCTAAACTCCCGTTGGGCATGAACTCATAAACCAAAGCTTTAAAATCATTGCCATGGAAATCGGTGCTTGAACATGCAGTTATTATCTTTAACAGATTCCGGCGTCGAATGCACCTCCATGCTTCACACTCCCTCATAAAGCTTCTTTGAGCTCCTCGATTTTGAAGATGTGCAACTTTAACTGCAACAACTATGTCTTTATCAATGTCAAGAATTCCTTTGTAAACAGAGCTGAAGCCACCCTCACCAATTAAATTGGCTTCGGAAAAGCCATCAGTAGCCTTGAGAAGTTGGTTGTATGAAACTTGCAAGAATTTTTCGCTCCTCGATGATTGAGATGGATGTCCATGACGAAAAGTGTGGATGCAACCAAAATGGCTATCATGAACACAGGGAACCTTTTTTGTGTTTCTTTAATTCTTTGCATTTGGGTAACCCAAGTTCGACAAGACCACCACAAAGCCTATCATTTCCAAAAACCGAGAATGTACTTGAATTGGCAAACACTCCTAAAACCGGTACTTCACCATCAAAATCATTAAATGATAGGTTCATAAAGTCGAATGTAAACCGCTCTAAGAATTGGGGATTTTGCCTGAAAAATTATTATGAGAAATGTCAAGTACCTCCAATCCTCTCAGGGACCTTAATGAATGTGGTATCACGCCTTGAAATGCATTGGCTCTGATAGATAACAACGTAAGGCTGGCGCACCCACCAATGCTACTAGGAATGTTACCTGGTAGATTATTATAAGATAAATCTAGTTGACTCAACATCTGAAGGTCTCCAACCTCAGTTGGAAGTGGTCCAGACAGTTGGTTTTGAGAAAGATTTAATAGTAAGATTAAAGATGGAAGTTGAAGAAGCTGTTTCAGTATGTTGCCACTGAGTTTATTGTCATCAAGGTCTAAGACAATTAGGTTACGGCAATTCCCCAAGCTTGATGGAATACGTCCATTCAATCTGTTAGAACTTAAATCAGCTACAATCAATAATGATAAGTTTCCGATGGCATCTGGAATCGGCCATGAAAATTTGTTTCCATATAAATCAACATACCCCAGATTTTGAAGCATACCAATACTAGTGGGAATTCTTCCTCTAAATCGGTTAAAGTCTAAAGATAAACGGGTCAAACCAACTAGACTACCAACACTTGAAGGGACGTTACCATGTAACTGATTTTCGTTCAAATATAGAGAGTCAAGCTGATCAGAAAGATTACCTATCGATCTCGGAAGCACTCCATGTAAGTTACAGTTAACTAAATTTAAAGTAATTATAATCTACTGCAGTTTTTCGACGTATCAATAAACTTCATGTCATCAGCTTCTTCTCCGCCCCATGGAGGTTGTTATTATGTAAGAATATTTCACAAATATCTGTTAGTTTTGCAAAATCAATCGTCAACTTGCTACTAAAATTGTTCTCACTCACTTCAAGATGCTGTAACTTCGAACTATTAGATAATGAGGGTTCCACTCAGTTGTTAGTTTGTGGACATATTTAATAATCGTATGTCCGGTTCGAACTCGAGCCTAGGAGATTGCACGCGTTGCGTATGAGATTCAATTAATAATAATTAATATAGAATAGTTATATTTTAATTATTAAATCACAATAAATAATTAACGGTTGTTATAACTTAACGGTAGTTAGTCTATCGGACATTAAATATTAACTAGAAAGACTAAGGAGAAAATAAGGCAAAGAGAAGATTCCGGAACCCCTCCTTGGGCTATTGCCGGTCGTGTTAGAGTTTCCAAGAGGGAATCCCTCTCCAACTTGGACTCTAAGTTACCACACTATAAATACAACCCCTTGTATTCATTGTGTGGTAATCTTGGTTAACCCTAACTAGCTTTCTTTTCTTTTCTTCCTCCTCTTTTGTCTCCTGTGATGGAATTACAAACCACAAGGGTTTGCGATTGTGGTTGAACGAAACCAAAGTGAGTGAGTTAGTTATTGTGATCAAGAAACTAGCATTCTAATTGAATCGCTATCAATACGCGTGTGCAAGATCATAGAGATAATCCCAATTGGATTTTTGGTGGTGGTGAACCCTAATCGACTTTCACATTAGTCGATT
This sequence comes from Orobanche coerulescens, assembly GCA_033398695.1. Lineage (NCBI taxonomy): Eukaryota > Viridiplantae > Streptophyta > Magnoliopsida > Lamiales > Orobanchaceae > Orobanche > Orobanche coerulescens. The sequence goes on from CM065818.1 coordinate 102,958,328, forward strand.
ACTACAAACCCAAATTTTAGGGTTTGTGATTTTGGTGATTATTTGATACGCGTGGAAGCTAACAAGGTACGTTATCGTTTAAATTAAGATTAATTAATTATGCTATATGATTCTATTATTCCGCTGCGCTCGTTTGATGTTTTATACGTTTAATATGATTAGTAGTACATAAATTCCAATAGTGGCATCACGAGCCGTTAATATAGTGTAATTAATTCCCATAACACATAAAAAACGAATCTTGATAATTATTTCATGTTATTTTTTTTTTTAAGGTTTTTGATTTTGGGAAGACCCCTTTGGGTCGTACGATTGTTAAAAAAAAAAAGGATTTAGGGTTTTTAAAATTTTGTAGAAACCCTAGGTTTCATGCAATTTTTATATGTAATATAACGTGTAATTTGATTATGTGTCGTTATATGCGATCTTGTTACCTTGTTTATTAATTGTTAATATGTGATTATATGAGATCCATGACAAAAATATGCGTGTTTTGTCATGGACATATGAATCTTGATATGTGATATTGCTTGAATTAATTAGAGATTATTAGTAATTAATTTTGTATGACACTTAATTACCTAATATTTAATTAATTCTAAAATTGAGGAAGACCCCATATGTTTCGTTATTTAATCAACTTATGTGTTTATTATATATAGTTAGCGTTGGGCTTACGCAATCGATGTATGTGGTCCACTTGTACCTAGATCGAAAACAAGTGGGAGCCTTAGTTAAAAAGATAAATGTTAGTTGATTTTAAGTTACGCATCTCATTAATTGTTAATATTGTTGTAAGGAAAATAACATGAGACAAGAAAGTAGGGCAAAGTGTTGTATTATTCCATCAATGGGATCCCTTAAATAGGGTGAAGTACATACAAACAGGCCTCAGTCAAATCCTATCTAGGAAAGCCCATAAACTAACAGACTTAGGCACACAACGGATATTATTCCTTTAACACCCTCGTCTACTGGCGCGTCATGTATTGCGCCGTTAAAACCTCACAAAAAACCCAGTGGGAAAAATGTCTTGATCGTAGGGAAAAGAGTACAAAGATCTGACACATCAAGTTTAGACTTCGTCCTTTGAATCTATCCTCTCATATGATCGTTACATTTGATCATAGCGCTACTAAGGTGACCATTCCATCGATCCCTAAAATCGTACATCTTGTTACCTCGTTAAAAACCTTTCCAAGTGATAAAAACCCTGTGGGAAAAATGTTCCTTGGAAGGAAAAGAGTATAACGTACGTTGTGGATGTAAGACTCCCCCTCAAGTCTACATCTCCCCCTGATTTGTACATCAATCAAGGATACTTTGAAAAACTTGTGCATGTGTCGTTTGCCTCATTAAAAACTTTGTCAAGTAACAAAACCAAGTGGGAGAAAATAAACCTTGGTCAAAGAAAAGAGTACAACGTCGGTGAGTAAGTTTCTTTATGACTCACCCTTCTCCCCCTACCTTTACATCGATTTCGGGAGTTCGGAAATTCTCCGCATTCCGACACTTCTCACATGTTTTTCAAACACGGCCTTAGGCAGAGATTTGGTGAACAAATCGGCCACATTCTCCTCAGATCTGACTTGCTTTACTTGAATATTGAGGAGAGATTGTTGTTGCTGATTATAGAAGAATTTTGGAGATATGTGTTTTGTGTTATCCCCCTTGATATACCCAAGCTTCATCTGTTCGATGCAAGCTGCATTATCTTCATATATGCATGTGGGTGCTCCAGTGACATTACTTAGTCCACTGTTACCTCGGATATGTGTAATGATAGCTCTTAACCAAATACACTCACGTACCGCCTCATGCAAAGCGATAATTTCAGCGTGATTAGATGAGGTAGCTACAAGGGTTTGCTTTGTGGATCTCCAAGATATAGCAATGTTCCCAATAGCAAATACATAGCCAGTTTGGGAACGACCTTTGTGTGGGTCGGAGAGATACCCTGCATCAGCAAATCCTACCAATACGTTCGTCGGAGTAGGTTCTATGGCATTAGCATTTACTTTAGCATTTGCCTTTACGGAAGCAGCTTCCTTTGCACCTTGTAGGGAAAGAATAGTCCCAAGTCAATGGTTCCTTTTAGGTATCGGAATATATTCTTGATACCATTCCAATGACGTTGCGTCGGTGCTGAACTAAATCGAGCTAGTAAGTTTACTGAGAAGGCGATGTCCGGTCGCGTACATTGAGCTAAGTACAATAGAGCGCCTATTGCACTTAAGTAGGAAATTTCAGCTCCCAAAAGCTCTTCGTCATCTTCCTTTGGACGAAATGGATCTTTCTTCGCATCCAAGCTACGACCGATCATGGGAGTGCTAACCGAGTGTGTTTTGTCCATGTTAAAGCGTCTAAGCATCTTCTGGACATAAGCAGACTGGTGGATGAGAATTCCACACACTCTATGTTCTATCTGAATACCAAGACAGAAACGAGTCTTCCCAAGATCTTTCATCTCAAACTCAATTTTCAAGTATCCGGTGGTTTCTCTTATTTCATCAAGAGTGCCGATTATATTCATATCGTCGACATACACTGCGATGATTGCAAATCCGGAACTTGTTTTCTTTATAAAGACGCAAGGACACAGTTCATCGTTCTTGTATCCCTTTCCAATCAAGTATTCACTCAGACGGTTATACCACATCCTTCCGGATTGTTTCAAGCCGTAAAGTGAGCGTTTCAAACGAACTGAATATGCACTCCGTGGTCTGGAGTTACTTGATGGCAATGAAATGCCTTCGGGCACTTTCATGTAAATCTCCGTATCTAGATCCCCATAGAGATACGCAGTGACCACGTCCATTAGCTGCATTTCCAATCTTTCGGAAATAACTAGGCTGATTAGATAGCGGAACGTAATAACGTCCATTATGGGGGAGTACGTTTCCTCGTAATCTATACCAGGGCGTTGTGAGAAACCTTGTGCAACAAGGCGAGCCTTGTACCTCAGGACTTCGTGATTCTCATTACGCTTTCTGACAAGAACCCATTTGTGTCCAACAGGCTTTACACTTGGCGGAGTTAGCACTACTGGGCCAAGTACCTTGCGTTTTGTCAGAGAGTCAAGCTCTTCCTGGATAGCTTCTTTCCATTTAGGCCAATCGGCTCTTTGTTGACATTCTTCAACAGAGCGTGGTTCGACATCATCGTGCTCTATGATTTCTTGAGCAACTGTGTATGAAAACACATCATCAATATGAGTGGTCGATCGTTCCATCAAATCAGACGCACTTTCATAATTGATCGAGATCTCTTTGTTTTCTAATGCTGAATCGATCTCCTGGGCGTCCCCCATTAATGATTCGTGGAAATAGATATAGTCAGAGATGATCTCGTGGGAAGGATTCCCAGTATTGATGATTAATGGGTTGGTTTGTGCCTCACCTGCCCTTTTCTTCCTTGGGCGGGTGTCTGTCGAACCGGGTGGCCTCCCCCTTTTCCTTTTGGGAGCCACGGCCTCGATCGCATTTCCACTGGGTGCGATCGCATCACTCGGTACGTTGGTGATGTGCCCTTTATTCGGGACTTCTAACCTTGCAGGCACATTTGCAGCTGGAATGTGTGATCTTGTCACTTTGGCGATATCAGTAAACGCATCAGGCATCGAATCTGCTACGTTCTGAAGATCGAGGATTCGTTGTACTTCACGATCACATAGTGAGGTACGGGGATCATAATGAGACAGACTCGGGACGTACCAGGACAATTCCTGTCGTTCCTTGAGAAACTTCTTTTTCTCCTCTCCCCCTAACGACGGGAATTCTGACTCATTGAAGTGACAATCCGCAAAACGTGCGGTAAAGAGATCACCTGTCAAGGGTTCTAAGTAGCGGATAATTGTTGGGGATTCGTATCCAACGTAAATACCTAAACGTCTCTGAGGACCCATTTTATTGCGTTGTGGGGGCGCAATCGGCACATATGTTGCACAACCAAATATGCGTAGGTGTGAAATATCCGGTTCATATCCAGTTACCAACTGGTACGCAGAAAATGGTTGGCCAACGGTGGGTTTGAAACGAATAAGTACGGCTGCATGAAGGACTGCATATCCCCAAGCAGAGATGGGCAGATTGGTGTGCAAAACCAATGCTCGTGCTACCATTTGGATTCTTTTAATGGTTGCCTCTGTGAGACCATTTTGTGTATGCACATGGGGAACGGGATGCTCTACATCGATTCCGATTGACATGCAGTAGTCATCAAATACTTTAGATGTAAATTCTCCTGCATTATCGAGTCGAATAGACTTGATAGGGTGATCAGGATGGTGAGTCCTTAGACGAATGATCTGAGCTAGGAGTTTTGCAAATGCAGCATTTCGAGTGGAAAGGAGTGCGACATGTGACCAACGTGTCGAAGCATCCACCAATACCATAAAGTACTTAAATGGTCCGCATTCTGGGTGGATGGGTCCACAAATATCTCCTTATATACGTTGTAAGAATGGGATGTTCGCTTATGTTCGCTTTAGTATCTTTAGTGTAGGAAGGTCTCGCTCCTACTTTAGCTAAAGAACAGGCTTTGCAGAATGAGCGATGTGCTTTTGACATAGTCAATTGCTTAGAAGGGGTATATGTCTCTATTTCTTTAGATGACATAGCATGATTAACATCAATACTGTTCTTCGTGTTGAGTTGTTGCCCCTTTTTCGCTCGAAAGAAAGGATGTCCGTGCGAGTTCTTTAGGATACGGATCATCATATCTCGACCAGGATGACCTAGTCTATCATGCCAAAGCCTATATGAGTCTTTGTCCCAAATTTCATTTATGGTGACAGCATAGGATTCGAATACCCTAATGGTTGTGGTGTACAGTCCACTATTTTGACTCTTAAGTTTTTCTAATATGTGTTTACATCCACATTCATTAGATGTAATATAAAGGAATTCGATTCCATTCTCACAGTGGGTTTCGACGTGGAAACCATTGCTATGTATATCTTTAAAACTTAGTAAGGTTTGAGGGGCCCTAGGTGCGTATAGAGCATCGGTAACTCGGATAAGAGTGCCGTTAGGCAATAAAAATCGGGCATTGCCTCGCTCTTGGATGAGTTGGGAGGACCCAGTCATCGTGGTTACCGAGGTTTGACATGCAATTAATTCCTTGAATAGAAGCCTATTCCTAAGAATGGTGTGGGTGGTCCCACTGTCAACCAAACATTCAAGTTCTCCCCGATTCATTCCTACGAAAAGGAGAGAAAAAAAATCGAACCATAAACATACAAGCAATATTCATTTCTTCGAAATAAAGCTATGGATATAACGTAAGTAATAATAATATCTTGTTCTAGAAAAACAAAGTTTCATCACACCATTATTGAAAATAAAACATCGATAAAATCGTTCCGAGTTAACAATGCCAAATGTAAACGAGAAAGTAAACATAATGAAAACATTCAGTCATAAAGGGGTCCCTCTAATGACTGTGACACGTATGGCTCATTGCGATTATCGGTGACTGTGAAATTGACGTCGGGGGACTCGTCGAGAGCATCTTCCTCCATATAGTGAGCCTCTCGTTCTTTGGACTCTCTATATTTCTTGTAGTGTGCTGCGACTTGTTCGCTTGCATGGCAGTTCTTGTACCAATGTCCAGCATCTCCACATCGATAGCACGGTTCATTGCCAACTCTGACTTTGGGAGCGACATGGGGGGTAGGTGCTTTGTTTCCTTGGCCAGAAGAGTCGGGAGCACCAAGTCTACTCATTACATTGGAAGAACCCCCACGTCCTCGACCACGTCCTCGACCACTGTGCCCTCTTCCACGTTGTGGTTTGGGGTTGCCATGACCAGTCCCCTGTGTATTGGGTTTCTTTCCACCTTTCACTTTGCCATAGTTGGCCTCGGGAACTTTCTTTGTCCCAGCCGGCCTGGCATTGTTGCTCACTAATACTTCATTGTGCCTCTCAGCCACTTGCAGTAGGTTGATAAGCTTATTGAAGGTAGTGATGCGTTTATTGTCATACTCCAGCCTATACTGGTTCGCTAGTATAAGGGCGGAAGTAGGGAAAGTGGAAAGAGTTTTCTGAATCATATCATCTTCTGTGAGGTCCTTTCCACAGAAATTAAGGCGTGCCTTTAGACGGAGCATATCTTTGTTAAAATCGTTGATCCGTTTATAATCAAGCAAGCGGATTTCATTCCACTGCACGGTCAACTCTGGGAGCAAAGTATTGTGGATGTTCCCAAAACGGCCCTTAAGGGCATCCCACAGTTCTTTCGGGATTTCAACTGCAGATATTCCCACCTTAGGCTCGGTCGATATGTCGCCTAAGGAACATTAATGCACTAGCTTTGGTTTTGTCAGACGGTACTTCGCTTTTTCAAAGATAGTAGCACTATTGTCCTTAGCGATAAAAGTGGTCTCTACGTCGAAACCCATCTATGGTACTCAAGCCCTTCCGAGTCCAAGATGTCAAATTCGGGACGAGTTGGATGAGCGGGCCGGGATCTAAGCGAGCGGGCCGAGCGGATGTCGGAACAGAGACGGAAGTCGGAGGCGACGGCAGCGAGTCGAAGGTTTGCGAGGCGAGTTGCGGTGGCGGGCGATTGAAATCGGAGCGGAAGGGGCGGGTCGCGATCTGGTGGAGAAGCCGGAGCAGGTCGCGTCGGACGGATCTTCACGCGCGGGAGAGAAGCAGGCGACGGAGGTCGGACGTCGGGGAGGAAAACGAGCAGGCGACGGTCGCGGTGCCGGGGAAAAAGAAAAACGAGCAGTAGACGGGCGGACCGGAGACAAGTCGCGGCGGGTTGAGAAAACGGAGCAGGGGATGGAAGGAGGTTGCGTCCGGGGTGGTTCACGTCCGGGGGAGGTCGCGCGGCGGCTGGGCTTTGGTTGGAGCAGGGCTGCAACAGGTCGCGACGGAGGTTTGGATCTGGACGAAGATGGTGCAACGTCAGCTGTGCGGGGGAAGAGGGGTCGCGCGGAGGACGAGACAGGCGACGGTCGCGGTTCGCGCGGAGGACGAGACAGGCGACGGTCGCGGTGGTTCGGGAAGGAAGGTGACGGCGCGGCGGTGTTTCTAGGGTTTTTGGCCGCGGATTTTTTTTCGTTTTTTTTTTTTTTTTTTTTCAGAAATTTCGGCCGGGATTTTTCTCAGTGGTTGAACACGTGCTGATAACGTGTTGAAGAGAAAATAACATGAGACAAGAAAGTAGGGCAAAGTATTGTATTATTCCATCAATGGGATCCCTTAAATAGGGTGAAGTACATACAAACAGGCCTCAGCCAAATCCTATCTAGGAAAGCCCATAAACTAACAGACTTAGGCACACAACGGGTATTATTCCTTTAACAAATATGTATTAGTTGTTGATTTTTCGTTTGCTTTATTATTGTTTGACTCGTAAAGCAAGGGTGTTTTTGGAAAAGAAAAATAAACCGGACTAATAAAGGTGAAATTTGATTTATAAATTATTAATCTTGCGGAATCTTATGTGATGTTAAGGGGTTGGCCTTTCATGCCGTAATGCGTTAAATGCATCCTCGTGTCTGAGATTAGCAAGATTTAATAGTTTATATTTAATAATAAAGTTTTAAATTTTTTATTCGATTGATGTTATTTGTAATCTATCAATGAATTGGTATTTACAAAAACCATCTTAAGGGTGATTACCGTGATTCAACGCGCCACTTTGTGGTAATTATTCGAATAACTTGTGTCTTTTGACTCAAGAAGGTAGTAGAATATAGTAGTTGGTGATTCTTTAATTGGTCTAACCAATATCTCGAGTAAAAGTTCATTATTTTATTCTAAACACATTGTTAATCAATTGGCTGTTGAAGCATTAATCCCACATCGGGAAAATACAAGCCTTGCAATCAATATATAAAGATCCTGGACTACTCCTCTCATTGCCAATTGGTTTTGAGATGGAACTCCAGACTTTAACATGGTATCGGAGCAGGCTTTCACGTGCGAGCCCAACGGCCCACGATGTTGTAGCTCCGCGCCACCCGAGTTAAAAAAAGTCCACGCTGTAAGCCTTGACTCCGGCTACGCGTGAGGGGGCGTGTTGAAGCATTAATCCCACATCGGGAAAATACAAGCCTTGCAATCAATATATAAAGATCCTGGACTACTCCTCTCATTGCCAATTGGTTTTGAGATGGAACTCCAGACTTTAACATTGGCTACTAGGCTCACCCATAGTGAATAAACGGTAAGAGAGGTATAAGGAGGGTCGCTTTGCTTCCCTAAAGAAGTTGGTTTTTAATATGCTTAGTGCTGACTAATTTCTCCGCTTCTTTGTGCATTCTTATGGAGCTACTAAACACTTTTGATTAATGTAGTTGTTTAATAAATAACTTAATTGAGTAAAGTTTTTATTAAATGTATGATACGAAGATGTGTGCATGCTTCTTCATACATATTTGATTTCACATCAAATTAAACGTACCCTTTGAGAATTTAAGTTTATGCCATCGATTAAAGGAACACTTGCATTTGCCATTTACGTTACGTGAGACGTAGCTAGATTGTAATCCCAAGGTAAATATCCACTTATCGTGAGATGGTAATGGAATAAATTTACAGTTTTTCAAATTGTACAACTTAATTTAGTTACATGGTGAGATCCCTTAACCCAAGGCATAAGATGGGATGAAACATGCTTAAATGACACTATGTGATTGTCTCTAGTGCCATTAGTAAGTCCCATAATGATCTAGGAATTGCACAGGATTGGCAATTATTGTTCGACACTTACCTTATTGAGTACTATCATTACTAGCAGATCAAAACTGATGTAATGGTACTATGTCAATTAGGATCCTAGATTTAAGAAAATTATATGGTTTATGTGTATTAACCAATGGGTATTTAATTTTCGTTAAAGATTATATTATCGAAAGTACTAACTTTTGAACTTTTTTCTGTAGAATGGCTCAACCTGACCATAATACACTAACCTCTGCTTTCAAACAAATGTTTGATCGAGAGAAGTTAACTGACAATAATTTCAATGACTGGTTTCGACAACTTATGATAGGCCTGAGAGTTGTTAAGAGACATGATGTATTGGAACTGTCTCTGGCTGAGGCCCCTCCTGTTGATTCACAAAATGAGGTGTTAGGAAGCATGGACTATTTAGTATGATCGTCACAACGAGGTAGCATGCCTTATGCTTGGCAGTATGAGTTTTGACTTGCAGAAGCAATTTGAAAATCACACTCCCCATGATATGCTTCGTGAATTGAAATCCATGTTTGAAAAGCAAGCAGGTGTAAAACTATTCAATCTTCTTGAATCTCTACATAGCTGCAAACAAGGGGAAGGCAAATCTATGAGTTCTCATATACTTGAGATGAAAAGTTACTTAGGATCAACTTGAACGTCTCAACTACCATCTTCCTCAAGATGTATGTGTTGGACTAATCAATAGATCCCTTCATAAGGAATTTGCTGGATTTTTGCGCAATTTCAACATGCATTGCACGGGGAAGACAATAAATGAGCTACATGTAATGCTTATTGATTATGAGAAGGGTTTGCCCAAAAAAGCTGCTGCACCTCAGGTACTAGTAATACAAGGTGGTAGAATCCAAAACCCAAACAAGCCGCAAGCGAACAAGGGCAAGGGAAAAGGCAAGGGGAAGAGTAAGCAGGTTATAGCTTATCAACCCAATCCCAAGAAGTACCCTCCCAAGAAGAAAGATCATCCTGGAAAGGATCAAGCTTGTCACCACTACAACGAGGTAGGGCATTGGAAGAAGAACTGTCCTCTCTACATTTTAGAGTTGCAACAGAATAAAAAGAAGAATGCTGGACAAATTACCAGCACTTCAGGTATCTTCATGATAGAATTATTTTCTTTTCCTCATAAATATAATTCCTAGGTGTATATCACTGGATGTGGTACTCATATTTGTAACACTTCTCAGGGACTTAGAGGAGCAAGGAAGCTGGCCTATGGATTACAATACATGTACGTGGGAAATGGAATATGTGCAGTTGTTGAAGCCATAAGGACGATTGATTTAGTTTTGCCTTCGGGCTTAAAACTAGTATTAGACAATTGTCATTACACACCTTTTATAATTAGATGTGTTGTTTCAGTTTCTTTGTTAAAGGATAATGGTTATGTTCAGACTTTTACAAGTTATGGAATTTCAGTTTCTTTAAATAATATTTTTTAATTTAATGTTATTCTTGTGAATGGTGTATTTGAAATTGATATGCATGAACTTGTGTCGAATGATAATAATAATTCTGTTTTTAACATTAGCAATAAGAGAGTCAAGTCTGACTTGGACTCCACTTATCTTTGGAATTGTCGACTTGCTCATATAGGCAAGTAGCGCATTAAGAAGCTGCAACACGATGGGCTTTTGAAATCTATCAATGATGAATCATTTGATAAGTGCGGATCTTGTATGTATGGGAAGATGGAAAGGAAACCCTTTCTGCATCAAACGCAAAGGGCTTTTTATCTACTTGGAATAATCCATACAGATGAACGTGGTCCACTTAGACACGTGTCAAAGCAAGGTGCTAGCTACTTCTTAACCTTTACTGATGATTTCAGTCGTTATGGTTATGTTTATTTACTTAAACGTAAACATGAAGTCTTTGAAACATTTAAGGTTTTCAAAAGTGAAGTAGAGTTACAATCGGAAAGAAGATTAAGGCTCTTCAATCTGATAGAGGTGGTGAATACATAAGCCAAGAGTTTAAAGATTACCTTAAAGATTGTGGAATTGTCCAGCACCTCACTCCTCCATATACACCACAACACAATGGTGAATCTGAGAGGAGAAATCGAACATTGTTGGACATGGTTTGATCTATGTTTAATATTATAACTCTGTCCTTATCGTTTTGGGATAATGCTTTAGAGGCTGCTGTTCGAATTCTTAATATGGTTCCAACCAAGAAGGTAGATAAGACTCCATACGAATTATGGTATGGAAAAGCTCCCAACTTGTCTTACTTAAAGGTTTGGGGTTGTGAGGCATTTGTTAGACGTGACTCACCTGATAAACTCCAACAGATATCTGTTAAGTGTATCTTTATAATATACCCAAAGGAAACAATGGGTTACTATTTTTACTACCCACCTGAAAAAAAAATTGTTGTTGCTAGGTATGCTGATTTCCTTGAAAGGAATCTTATATCTCAAGAATTCAGTGGGAGGGTAATTGATCTGATAGACGATCAAGAAGATACATCATCTTCTGAAAACACTAGCCAGCTTCATGAGGAGCCATAAAGTCTCGCACCTCCACCTGAAGTTACTCTCATTCGTAGGTCTGAAAGGACTATACGTGCTCCTGAGCGATTATGTCTAAATATTGAAGTCGATGAGTATAGTTTAGGGGATCTGAATGAACCTGCTAACTAAAAGTCTGCCATGGTTGATCCTGAAAAGGACAAATGGAAATCAGCTATGAATGCGGAGATGAAATCCATGCATGACAATGAAGTCTGGTTAAAGCACACCTTTCTCCTAACACTAAAGTCGTTGGTAGCAAGTGGCTTTTTAAAAAGAAGACTAACATGGATGGTGAAGTACACACCTATAAGGCTCATATACTAGCAAAGGGCTATACTTAAACCTTCGTGATTGACTATGAGGAAACCTTTTCTCCTGTAACAGACATTAGAGCCATTAGGATTCTTATAGCCATAGCGGCGTACTATGACTATGAGATTTGGCAAATGGATGTCAAAACCGCCTTCTTGAATGGTCGTCTTGAATAAGACATCTTTATGGCGCAACGTGAGGGGTTTGTGAATCCACAATTTCCAAAGTGAGTATGCAAGCTTCAAATATCCATTTATGGGTTGAAGCAGGCATCAAGGCAATGGAATAAAAGATTTGATGAGGAAATCAAAAAATTTGGTTTTACTCAAAATCTTGATGAGCCATGTGTATACCATAAGGCTAGTGGGAGTAATGTTACTTTTCTTATCCTGTATGTTGATAACATACTAATTATGGGAAAACATATTCCAAGTTTGCAAGAGGTTAAATCATATCTTGAAAGATGTTTTGCTATGAAGGATTTAAGAGAAGCATCATATATTCTAAGAATAAAGATCTACAGAGATAGATCTAGGCGGTTGATTGGACTAAGTCAAAGTGCTCGCATTGATAAAATCTTGAAGAGATTCAGGATGCAAGATTTCAATAAGGGATATCTTCCAATGCAAGTAGACCTTGGCTTAAGTAGCAAATGATGTGCTTCTACACCTATTGAGGTGGCACGCATGAAGAAAGTTCCTTATGCTTCGGCTGTTGGATCCATCATGTATGAGTGAGATGCACAAGACCAGATGTGGTGTTTGCATAGAATATTACAAGCCGGTATCAACAGAATCCAGGTAATAATCACTGGACTGCTGTTAGAACATTCTTAAATACTTAAGGGCAACTCGAGATATGTTTCTAGTGTATGGTGGGAATCCAGAGGCAGAACTTGATGTTACAGGTTACTACGATGCATCCTGGCAGACTGATAAAGATGATACGAAGTCTTAGACGGGTTATGTCTTTGTCGTCAATGGAGGAGCAGTGGATTGGAAGAGCACAAAGCAGAGTACAATTGCGATGTCTGCAACAGAAGCTGAGTACATAGCTGCTTCAGAAGCTGCGATGGAAGTTGTTTGGATTAGGAAGTTTGTTTCAGGGCTTGGTGTTATGCCCTAAAATGAAGAACCTATGAAATTGTACTGCAACAATTCTGGAGCAATTACATTCGCCAATGAACCATGAGTTATGAAAGGCGCCAGACATTTTCCTAGATGATATCACTATGTTCGAGAACAAGTCGAAATAGGTGAAATCAATCTACTCAAAGTTCACACATATGACAATCTAGCCGATCCCTTCACGAAGGCTTTACCTAAGGCAAAGCTCACTCAACATGCCGAGAGCATTGGACTTCGTTTAGCCGTAGTTTCATGTAAATCTGTGGTTTGTATTTGGATAAGAGATGTATTAAACATTTATTATTTTAATGAATTAAAGTACTTGGTATGTTTGTTTTCATTTATAATAGATTGTATCCTATATTTGTATGTTTAAATCCATGAATAACTTGTGTTATTCAAAATTGTCCAATGTCAATTAATCATATGGGAATATGGTTAAAATTAAGACATATCTGAGGAATTGGATAAAATATACTTTGTATATTAAGGAAGGTCCTGCCAAACTCACATGATATTCAAAGGATTTCATATCAGACTTATCCCAACTGCATGATTGTACTTTGTGGATCTTTGTCATCAAGTAAATCATGTAAAATGATAAACATTATTTATCCTTAGATTTGAGACACAAGCCGGAATGGCCGTGGGTGGAGCCCACTTCTGTAAAATTAGTCTACCGCTATCCGTAACTGGTAGTCATAAGGGGTTGTGAAATTCATGAATTACGCTTGTAGTCAAGATAGAATTTGTTCCTTCGAATTTGTTTTGAAGTATAATACTATTGGGCCCCTCGTAAGGTTGTCAAGATGTTTGTATGGCCATACCCAATATCAATCTGGAGTACGTCCCGGTGATTTGGTAATCTTAATCAATCAGAATATAACGAGAAACAGAATAGTTAAATTATGGAATGACTAAGATCCATATCCATATTTAACACGGTATTAGAAACAAAATGATAGTATAATGATGAATCATTAAATTGTGCTTCATGAAACCACACTCTAGTTGTTCTGGGGGCATTGGCGTGTTGCTAGACGCTAACCGATGGCATTACATATATTAAGATATATCCAAGTGGGAGCTGCTTGTTTGTGGAAATATTTAATAATCGTACGAACTCGAGCCTATGAGATCGCACGCGTTGCGTATGGGATTCAATTAATAATAATTAATAGATAATAGTTATATTTTAATTATTAAATCACAATAAATAGTTAACGGTCGTTATAAATTAACGGTAGTTAGTCTAAGGGACGTTAAATATTAACTAGAAGGACTAAAGAGAAAATAAGGCAAAGAGAAGATCCGGAACCCCTCCTTGGGCTATGGCCGGTCGTGTAAGGGTTTCCAGAGGGAATCCCTCTCCAACTTGGACTCTAAGTTACCACACTATAAATACAACCCCTTGTATTCATTGTGTGGTAATCTTAATTAACCCTAACTAGCTTTCTTTTCTCTTCTTCCTCCTCTTTTGTCTCCTGATCGAATCACAAACCACAAGGTGTTGTGTCAAGAATTAACACTTTCCGACCGGCGATCGCCTCGGAGGTCGGGCGGCCGAGTCACTCGATCGGCCAAGCGGATCTGCCGATCGGCGACCAGCGACCGAGCCATTACCCGAAGCGAGCTCAATCGGCCAAGAAGGTCCCAGGATAAGTCCGGTGCGAGCGATCGACATCAACATGATCGCCTCTCGGTACTTGACGGCCGACTCACAGCGATCGGAGACGATCACCTATCGGTACTCGGCGGCCGACTCTGGCGGCCGATAAGCGGGCGACCATCTCTCGGCGAGCAATCGGGCGACCCTCTATCGGCATCTGCCGATCGACCCTTGGTGACCGACCAATGCCGACCCTCAGCAACTGGCCAATGGCGACCTCTGATGACCAGCTAGAGACGATCGCCTCATGTCGATCAGGGCCGATGGCCATCCAATCGGCAACGGTCGAGCCCCAAGACTGGCACCACGTGCAAGGACCGAGACAAGATCCGCGAATCTCGGGCCATTGACCTGACACTGGCGAATCTCTCCACCAGCCGACAAGCCGCCGAAAGCCGTCGGTAGGGCCGCATGTTGGTAGCTCCGGACACGCTCGCCCCTTATTGGTCCGCCCAGTGGTGCCTGCTGGAGCTTTGGACTTTGGCCCGACACCGGCATCTTCCTTGGACTTTAGCCCGACAGCCCAGAGATCGGCACATTATTATATTGGCGGTGAGCGATCGGCTGCTTATTATAATGGCCGGGCGATCGGCCACAAAGGGACAGGACATTTGCCCTATATATACAAGGCTCCCTGCACTTGTATTCCATACAGCATTCGACATTATACACGCAATGTAAGAAAACATCAAGCACTTGGCTATTCTCCAACTCTTGGCAACGGCTATCATTCGGTCTTACTTCTCCCGGCCTTTCTCATCGAGCAGACTATCGGCAGGGACGAAGAACACCGAGCTTCGCTCAAGAGCCGGATTAACAGAGTCTCTTTACACTCATTGTATTTAGATTTCTCACATTAATACTTGTATCCACGAATATTTGTATTAATAACATCTCGCGAGAGCATTCAAGCCCGGGCCTAACAAACCCGGCAAATCTTGTATTATTTATCTTCTCTCGGAAGTGCTCCATAATTGTTGTTTGTTGTCCGTCTTCCAGCAGTATTAATCTTCGGATAAATATTTTGGGCAACAACAATTGGCGCTAGAGGAAGGGGATCCAACCCTCGAATTTTTATACCTACCGTCCCGAAGAACACTCACTGTTCTCGGGGCAGATACTTGAAGTGACACTCACTGCACTTCAAAGAAATCCTTCAGAAATCATGTCTTCCGCCTCCGCGTCGAAGAAGGCGGCCCGGCCCGGCCGGCGGACCCCGTTCCGTCGGTCCGAGCGCGGCCGATGGTGGAAGGCGGCCGCGCGGTCGAGACGCTCGATCCGTCCGGGGCGGCGGCCCGAGCCTCTCGCTCGATCGATTCGAACGATGAACAGATCGAAGAGGCCATAGCCGCCCTTCGGGAGCAGCGGAGTGCTCTCGGCGCCTCCTGCTATCACTCCCTCGGTCTCTCCGCCGGAAGTCAGCGGAAGCTCAAGGCACGTGCGGCCGGCGGCGCCGAGAGGCTCTCGCCGCAAGAAGAGGCGCTCGCGGCCGGGCACGTCTGTCTTGATCGCACAGGACGGTGACCCGACACAGCGGCCGGGTAGTCCGGCCCGGCTACGAGGCAGCGGAGTCGAATCCGTCACTGGAGCTCGGCCTACCCGGCTCCCACAAGGCGATCCGACCACGGCTCCCGCTCGCCAAATTCCGAGGTCGCGGCGGTGGAGTCGGAGGTCGGTACACGATCGCCTCGGCCCCGCTCCCAAAGACGATCCGCAGCGGCCGAGCCACGGCGATTGCCGCAATGCAACGTCGGATCGGCAGCGTGAAGGCGCTCCACCAATCCGGGCGGCGCCGTGAAGGCGATCGCCGAGCCGCGAGCCGCTCGCGATCGCCATCGAGCTCGCCCCGTGCGGCACAAGATCGTTCCTCCTCGGACACCGTGTACACAGGGCGATCGGACCCCCAAACACACTGCACAAGTTCAACATCTACATGGCCGGGTGCGGGGCATCGGACGCGACAGTGCCGAATGTTCCCTCGACCTTTGGGCGACCTCGCCCACCGGTGGTACACCTCACCGCCACCTCGATCCATTGGCTCCTTTAACGAGTGGCGCACGTCTTCACGGAACACTTCGCCACCGGGGTCGCCGGCCGAAGGTCGCCATCGCATGATGCAAATCGGGCGAGGAGAAGAAGAGTCCGACTCGGACTACATCGGCCGGGTAGACGTGATCATCCTCAGCGGCGAGCCCGTAAGCGATGAGATCGCCTCTCGCGGTCTAGGAGGTTTTCAGGGCTTCTCGCCTATGTTCAGGCATCTCACGAAGACCCTGCCGACGACCTACGCAGCCTTCCGGGCTAGAGCCGCAGATTTCCTGTCCAGGCAAAGGCTTCTTCTTAGCCTAGGAGTAGATCGATCGGCGCCCGTACGACGACCTCCAGTCTCCCAGCCCGATCGCTACTACCCAGCAGAGCCGGAGGACTCGATCCCCGCCTACAGTCCACCATTTTAAATGAGGGACTAACTCCCGCCGATCGCCGATATCGACCTACGAATAAAGCGATCGGCTGCCGAGTGGCGATCGCCAGCCTTCCGGTCCGATCGCCGATCATCACGCTACATCATCAGCAACCCGGCGGACACGATCGCCATCTACAGTCCAGCATATAACATGACGGACTAAGGCATAAGATCGCCTCCACCGCACATCATAAAGCCATGGCCCTGGCAGTCGATGGAACCGGCTGCTTCGGCCATGCAAGGTCCCTTTCGGCCGAGATCGCCCGCCCTTCGTTTAAATGCGAGGCCGGCGTAGTCTGAGGGATCTCCAACATTAATCAGTGGACACATGCCACAACCCCCGTCTCAACGTACACCGTCGAGGTCGGCCATCTCCATGGCTGGCCGAGGTGGAAGCAGAGCTAACAAGCCGCGGGCGTGGAGTTGATTCATCCGACGCCCTCGCGCAAGGACTCCTCTAGACCGAGACCGCACGCCCTTCGTTTAAATACGAGGCGGCGCGGCTAACAGAGGACCCTCATAATAAAGTGAGTCACGGGACACTCAATGTCTTCGCGCACCAAGACACGGTCATGGAGTCGGTCCATCGATCTCCGCGACTGTGCACGATACCTCAAACAAAGCGAAACCACCCAAGTTTCCATGGGGGATCGGCCAATGTTGTTTTGCGGTACAAGACCGAAAGATAGCTAGCCAATCGACCATGATAGCCCAAGTCCGAATCCTAAGTCAGCTCAGATCGCCCGTCCTCATCCGAACACGATCACCAGCAAGAACCACCTCACCCCATGTCTTCAACATAGGAGCAAGCTGGGGGGCAATTGTTGTGTCAAGAATTAACACTTTCCGGCCGCGATCGCCTCGGAGGTCGGGCGGCCGAGTCAGTCGATCGGCAAAGCGAGATCTTCCGATCGGCGACGAGCGGCCGAGCCATTACCCGTGAGACGAGCTCAATCGGCCAACCGAAGGTCCCAGGATAAGTCCGGTGCGAGCGATCGACATCAACATGATCGCCTCTCGGTGCCAGCGGCCAAACTCACAGCGATCGGCGGAGACGATCACCTATCGGTACTCGGCGGCCGACTCTGGCGGCCGATAAGCGGGCGACCATCTCTCGGCGGCCGACAATCGGGCGACCCTCTATCGGCATCTGCCGATCGACCCTGGTGACCGACCAATGCCGACCCTCGGCAAGCGGCGATGGCGACCTCGATGACCGGCTAGAGACGATCGCCTCATGTCGATCGGGGCGATGGCCATCCAATCGGCAGAGGTCGAGCCCCAAGGCGGCACCACGTGCAAGGACCGAGACAAGATCCGCGAATCTCGGGCCATTGACCACAACTGGCGAATCTCTCCACCAGCCGACAAGCCGCCGAAAGCTGTCAGTAGGGCCGCATGTTGACTGGCTCCGGACACGTTCTGGCCCCTTATTGGTCCGCCCAGCTGGCTGCCTGCTGGAGCTTTGGACTTTAGCCCGACAGCCAGCATCTTCCTTGGACTTTAGCCCGACAGCCCAGGAGATCGGCACATTATTATATTGGCCGACAGGCGATCGGCACCTTATTATAATGGCCGGCAGGCGATCGGCCACAAAGGGACAGGACCCGGCTGCCCCTATATATACAAGGCTCCCTGCACTTGTATTCCCGCCCTGGCATTCTGACATTATACACGCAATACAGAAGAAAACATCAAGCACTTGGCTATTCTCCAACTCTTGGCAACGGCTATCATTCGGTCTTACTTCTCCCGGCCTTTCTCATCGAGCAGACTATCGGCAGGGACGAAGAACACCGAGCTTCGCTCAAGAGCCGGATTAACAGAGTCTCTTTACACTCATTGTATTTAGATTTCTCACATTAATACTTGTATCCACGAATATTTGTATTAATAACATCTCGCGAGAGCATTCAAGCCCGGGCCTAACAAACCCGGCAAATCTTGTATTATTTATCTTCTCTCGGAAGTGCTCCCGCAATTGTTGTTTGTTGTCCGTCTTCCAGCAGTATTAATCTTCGGATAAATATTTTGGGCAACAACACAAGGGTTTGCGATTGTGGTTGAACGAAACCAAAATGAGTTAGCTAGTTATTGTGATTAAGAAACTAGCATTCTAATTAAATCGCTATCAATACGCGTGTGCAAGATCATAGAGATAACCCCAATTGGATTTTTGGTGGTGGTGAACCTTAATCCACTTTCACATTAGTCGATTACTACAAACCCTAATTTTAGGGTTTGTGATTTTGGTGATTATTTGATACGAATAGAAGCTAACAAGGTATGTTGCGTTTAAATTAAGGTTAATTAATTATACTATATGATTCTATTATTCCTCTGCGCTCTCTTGATGTTTTATGTGTTTAATATGATTAGTAGTACATAAATTCCAACATCAGTTTGTTATTATATAACTGAAGGGACATAATATTTGGGAGCACCACACCAATTTCTAGAGGAACACTATCTCTAAGCTGATTATTAGGTAATGAAAGTATAATTGGGAGGGAGAGGTTAAAACTAGAACGAGGGATGCTTCCATGTAACTTACAATTACCCCAATCAAATTCTGTTAAGCTTTTCAAACGACCAAGTTGTTGGAAAAAACCGACAATATAACGTTACAATGAAAATGCGAAAACGCGTTTGACAACTTTCCTAATATTCAATTGTAACTTTGAGATTACCGACGAGTAGAGTAAATCAAATACAACTCGATAAACATTACAAATGATATCCAAAAAATAATAAACAACGAGACACAATTTTTAGCGTGGAAAACCCCTCAAGACGAGAGTAAAAACCACCGGACCGAAGCCGCTTAAATCCACTATCACCAATACACAATACACGATTCGTCCCTAGTACAAACTAGAGGTATACAACAATAATCTTCAAATACTTGCTAATAAACAATATTTAAGTGTTTGGAATACACAACAACAAGACCGAGAAAGAAAAACACCATAAATAGCTTACACAAAAAGCTAACAAAATACCCGAACTTCCGGACTCAAACCCTCGATCTATTAGGTGAAAAAATTTGCCCAATCGCTACCAAACTCTTGTCAAAATATCACAATGATCCGATCGACACAACTCAGAAATCGATCAAGTATATTTCTCTCTTTCTTTTCTCTCTTGTATCTCTCTCTTTGTTGCTCTCAAAAATGGAGTGAAAGTAGTGATAAGAAAAACGCAGCCAAATCTGCTAAAAAAGGAACCCAAGTGTTGGGTTGAAGTCCTAGAGGGCCGCGGCCCGAGCAGTGTGTGATGCGGCAGACTCAGCAAAATGATCGATCTGAAGTCCCATGGGGCCACGGCCAGAAAGGCTATGCGCCGCGGTGCGGAGTGCAGTGGCTCGGCAGGTGTGGAGGTAATTTTAGAGAGCCGCGGACCACGGGTCTTGTGTCGCGGCCAGGAGTCTGATAGGTGGTGGGAGTGCAGAAGAAAAATGTGTGCCATGGCCCGGAGGTCTTGTGTCGCGGCCCGGAGTCCAGTAGGCTCCGAGAAGGCCTATATTTTGGAAATAACTCCTACAAATCCCCCCTTTCCAGAATATAGGAAGAGTTCGCCATCCCGGCTATCGAACAACATACTTTAACCTTCTTTCTACTCAACGCCTTAGTTAACATATTAGAACTATTATCATCGGTGTGAACTTTATCAAGTTCAAACAAACCATCCTCCAATGCATCTCGAATCCAATTATATCTCACATCAATATATTTTGTTCTCTTTTGAAAAGTCACATTCTTTGCCAAATGAATCGCACTCTGACTATCACAAATAACCACGTAACGTCGTTGTCGGAAGCCCAGCTCTCGTAAAAATATTTTCAACCATAAGAGCTCCTTACTCGCTTCCACCACCGCAATATACTCAGCCTCCGTTGTTAACAAGGCAACACACTTTTGCAATTTCGATTGCCATGACACGGCTCCCCCTGCAAACGTCATCAAATAACCGATGTGGATTTTCAGTTATCTTCGTTACCTGCCATATCCGAATCAGAATAACCAACAAGTATTGTTTTCCCATTTCCAAATGTGATCCCCAATTTGGAAGTACCCCGTAAATATCTAAATATACACTTTACGGCTTCCCAATGCTTCTTTCCTGGATTCGATAGAAAATGGCTCACCACTCCCACGGCATGAGCAATGTCGGGCCTCGTACATACCATGGCACATCAAACTCCCAACCACAGAGGCATAAGAAACTTGATCCATTTCCTCAATCTCTTCCTTCATCATAGGGCAATCTTTACTCGTCAATTTAAAATTGTTAGTAAGAGGGGAACTAAAACCTTTAGCTTTGTACATGTTAAACCGCTTAAGCACCTTCTCAATGTATTTTTCTTGTGATATGTGTAATTTTCGGGCTGCTCTATCCCGAGTGATTCTTATCCCAAGAATCTGTTTAGCGGCCCCCAAGTCTTTCATGGCAAAAGACTTATTCAACTCTTTTTTCAAGTTGGCAATACTTTCGATATTCTTGCCAACGATCAACATGTCATCCACATAAAGAAATAGAATGATAAAATCATCATCTCCAAATTTCTTGAAAAACACGCAATGGTGCAGGGTCGTCTTCCGGTAGCCTTGCTCCCCCATAACCGACTCAAACTTTTTGTACCATTGTCGTGGTGCTTGCTTCAAACCGTATAGACTCTTTCGGAGTTTACAAACATAATCCTCTTTTCCCTTAACCTGAAACCCTTCAGGTTGCTTCATATATATTTCTTTGTCGAGGTCTCCATGAATAAATGTCGTCTTGATATCCATTTGCTCAGTCTCAAGGTCAAGACTAGCCGCTATACCAAGGACCAATCGAATCGATCCTATCTTCACAACTGAAGAAAAAATCTCATCAAAATAAATGTCTTTCTTTTGACTAAAGCCCTTGACTACGAGTCTAGCTTTGTATCGGGGCAATGGAGTATGATCCTTCTCAAAGCTCTTTTGCCCTTCGGCAACTTTACCAACTCGTACGTATTGTTCTCATGCAACGAACTCATCTCGTCTTGCATGGCATTCATCTACTCGTTCTTGTTATCATCCTCCATAGCCTCCTAAAAATATTCGGGCTCTCCCTCGTCGGTGAATAAAACATACTCATCGGCCGAATAACGAGTGGAGGGATGACGGTCCCTCATCGAACGTCTATGTGGAACAAAAGATGGCATGTTCGTCATGGGTAGCTCGGGATGAACTCCATCGGTGTCATCTTGTACCAACTCATCATTGTCACCGGCAACATGTAGTTCATCATTTTGGACTTCATCTCCACTAGGTGTCTCAACATGTTGTGGAGGAACGGGGTCCAAATCAATAAGATCATAATCATGTTGTGGATCTGTTGGGATAAAACAATCATGTATCGAAGTTTTGATAAAGTGCCAACCCAACATACAGCAAAGCAGCTGTCTCGAAAGACGATCGAAGTTGTTGGAGTAATCAATCCTGTATCGAAGACTTCTCATAAGTGCCAGCATATAGCGAAAGTATAAAGTGTCTTCATACAGCAAGCCATCGCGTTGCCAACATACAGCAATAGAGTCTAATAGCGCCAAGTATGGAAGTTGTCCCTTCATACAACAACATTCCATACAGCGGCTACTTCAAGATTAGGACTAAAGCATAATTGGATACAGCATACAAGCTGTAAGTATTGAGATCTTCAATACCTATCGAAACAGGACTAAAGACCGTTAAAACGGAATCTGCTTTATTCGCTTAAGTCAAGTCCTGTTTGGAAAGAAGTATTTAAATACTGAAAGGATAAAGTATTTAAATACTAAGACCGACAGAGATTTTCAAACAACGCAAAATCCGGATCTTGGTCTATACAAGTCAACCATCCAGTTGTAACGGACTTTTGCTCAACGGATCTTTCTCAACGGATCTATTCAGAGGCTATATATACCCCAAAGTCTGAAGATCAGACACACAAGACATACACGAGAAATCTAAGATCAAGCTTACAAGCAATAAGCAAACTATCTATTGACTGAATATTATCTATCATCAGATCAAGCTTACAAGAGCTAAGTATATTTCTTCCAAGTATCATTCATATCTAAGAAGAAGAAATATACTCAGTCATTCAAGAACAGCCATCATCAGCTCAAGATCTTCATAGTCAAGCTGCTGTTCTTACTTGGTTACTTTACGTTTACCTTTGAGTAAAAACCTAGTTCTGTGTGAACTAAAGAAGTTATTCCTACCTGTGTGGGATGAATAAGGACGAAGCGTTGGAACTATGTGTGAAAAATCCAGTCAAGTGTTAGTTTTAACTAATTTGTGTGAATGGTTGAAAGCTACGATCTTTGTATCAATCTGTGTGAACGATACATTGATAGGTTTGATTATAGACACGCAGTTGTGTATGTAGTGTTTATAATAAATTTTACTCCTTTGTGGAGGACCAGTAGATGTAGAGGGGTTTACCTCAAACCACTTTAATTACTATGTTAATTACCTTCTGCATTTACTGTTTTCATAATTGTGATTATTTTCAGTATACACTGCATACCGAGTTGTTGTATTTACAGCAACTTGTTTTTACAAGACTTCTGCTATGTACTCTAACTTGAAAAACGTACAGATTGTTGCTTAAACACTTTTCAAGTTGTATTCTGTATACTTAGTGGCCAACAAGTGGTATCGGAGAGGTTGATTCTAAAAAGAATCAGTCACATTTTTGACCGAATCAGATCCAAAAGGAGAAGAATATAAAAATTTATGCCCAAAAGGAGAAGAATATAAAAATTTTCAGATCTCTCCCTGCCCGATGGGACATTAAGACCACATCTATGCGTGTGTCGTGCAATCTTAATGAAATATCTACTTTTGATATCTTCTCTGACCTCAAAGATTTTGAGTATGATATTGATAGAAGAGAGAAAGCTGAAGAATCTCCTGCAAAGATTATAGTGCTAGCCAGTATCAACCGAAGACACAACATGCCCAGCTCATCAAAGCCTAGTCACAAGAATGCTGACAGCGACGACGACATCCTGTCACAAGATGAAATGGCGCTCCTCATGCATAAGTTGAAGAAGTTCATCAAGCAGTCAGGAAAGACTCCATACAGGCCCAAGCCCGTTCACAAGGTAAGTACCAAAACTTCCTCTGGTGACGCTAACCTGTGATATAATTTCAGGAAACCAGGACATTTTGCAAATAAATGTCCTCATCCCAGAGTTCAAAGGTTGTTGGAAGCCGAGCAACAAGAAAAAGATGAAAGAAGACGTTCTTGGAAAAACAAGCTCAAGGCCCTAATTGGTGAATCAGAAGCCTCCCCCGCATCAACAAAGTCCGAAGAATATCTTCAGGTAGTCAGTGACAGTGACTCATCTGATGATGAATTCGAAGATAAAGCCTATATGTGCTTTATGGCCAAAGACATTCCGGAAGATTAAGATAGCGATGATGAGGTGAGATCAACCTCAGTTATTCCTACCAATGCATCTCATGCCTTTGAAAACATGATGAATGAGTTTAAGAATATTCAAAAGGCCACAAGACATTGAAAAATAAAAATATGCAACTCCAACTTTCTAACTTAGAGCTGAGGGAAGAAAACGACTTGCTGAAAGTAAATTATGAAAATATGTCTATCGATTGTGAAAACAGCAAAGGCGATTATGAAAAACTCATGGAGAGCAATCATCAACTTGCTCATGAACTAAGTGAGGCTAAATATCACAGTGAAAGAAAGACAAATGATTTTGTTCTGCTTCAAGCCAAAGTAAAAACTCTCGAAAAACGAGAAGGAGAACTTGAGAACATTCTGAAATCTTTAGAAATCATATAAAAGAATGGAATAAATTCTAAGCCTTTGGGAAACATGCTCATTATAAAAGTGGCTTAGGATACGACTTATTTTCAAACAAAGGAAAACTAGTCTTGTGTTCATCGGAGTGGAACTCATTCTGTATCGGAAGAAATCCCGAGTCCTATGAAAGAACTGTTGCACATGACGACAAAAGGCTGCCATTTCGCCACCACAGTCATATTCCAGATAGCGGAATCCACAGCCATTCACACCTGTAAGGCGTACCCAACAGCATGCTCCCCGAGCATATCAACAGCGCTAACAGCCATTCAGAAATAAGGTTGTATCCAAATATCAAAGGCCCGCACGGCAGTACTTTCAGTACAGCACGCCTAGGTATGGATACAAGAGCCTCGTTATCCCTCGCGAAAGTGTGTGTCTGCACGGTATCAACAACAGCTTTGGGAATCGAACTGGAGACCCAAAACGCAAGCTATAAGGCCGAAGAAAATGGCTACACCTCCAAGATGGCATTCGTACTGGATTAATAATATTAACCTTGAATTTTACATGCATAATAATTATCATGGTTATAGCGACTACGTACATGCCCCACGTAGATACCGTAAAAACGTACCTAACGCAACCTACAGTAAACCCATTGCTATCAGGAAAATCTGGGTACCTAAAGGCGCTAACATCCATGGACCCAATAGTCAAAGGGGACCTAAATCTACTTAATATCTTTGCCTACAGGATATCTTAGAAAAGGACTTATGGAACTTCGATAGCGGGTGTTCTCGGCACATGACAGGAGACAAAAGCAAGTTATCAGATTACATAGAAGGTCGCAGTGCAAAAGTGTGCTTCGGTGATAAATCTAAAGGAAGAACAAGAGGAAAAGGAACCCTGCTTGTAGGAAAATTCAAAGTCACCGATATAGCTTATGTTGAAGGCTTACAGTACAATCTACTTAGCATTAGCCAGTTCTGTGACAAACGGTTCTCTGTGAAATTCTATATAGATCACTGTAGAGTCAATAACATCCTGACCAAAGAAGTTGTGCTCACAAGAAGCAGGTCAGGTAATATGTATATTGATGTTTGGATGCCTACGAGATCCACAATTTCTTGTTTTGTTGCCAAAGGCACTGCAGATCTAAGCTGGTTATGGCACAAAAGGATGTCGCATGTAAACTTCAAGACAATCAACAATCTCTCTAAACAGGGAATGGTAAGAGGATTACCAAATGTGTCATTCCAAAAAGACAGAGTCTGTGAACCCTGTTAGAAAGGCAAGCAAATCAAGACCACCCTGAAGAGCAAATTCTACCTTTCCACTCACAGAGTTTTGGAAATACTACACATGGATCTATACGGTCCTGTAGACCCGGTAAGTTAAGAGGTAGGAAATACTGTCTCGTTATTGTTGATGAATTTTCCAGGTACGCTTGGATAATCTTCCTAAGCAAGAAGAAGGAAACAACATCAAAGTTGCCCGAGCACCTAAGAAAGCTTCAGAATGAGAAAGGGTTGAGTATCGTGCCCATTCGTTCCGACAGATGTACGGAATTCACTAACCGCTTTATAGAGCAATACTGTTCGAAAAATGGGATACAACACCAATACTCAGCTGCCCGTACACCTCAACAAAATGGTGTCGTCGAGTGAAAGAACAGGATGCTGAAAAAAGCAACTAGGACCATGATTGCCGCTAGCAAGTTGCCACAGCATTTCTGGGGCGAAGCCACCAATATAGCGTGCTATACACAAAACCGCTGTATCATCAACAAACACCACAACAAAACAGCATATGAGGTATGGAACAACAAAACTCCATTAGTTTCATACTTTCATATATTTGGATATAGGTGTTATGTGTTGAACAATCGGAAGGATCAACTTAGAACCTTCGATGAGAAGTCGGATGAAGGGATATTTGTAGGATATTCCTTTGTTAGCAAAGCTTACAGGATCTTTAATAAAAAGAAGCTGACAATTGAGGAATCAGTTCATGTAGTGTTCGACGAACCTCACCATGATCCTACAGGAATAGAAGAGATTACTCAGAACATCCAGAAACTTTCCATCATTGATCAACCAACTCCTATAGAGCCTGTCGTTGACCTAGAAATCAACCCCGCAGCTGTAAGAACTGAAGTAGATGAAGTCGATCTTGTCTGGTGAATCCGAAACTACAGCAACTCAAGATACAGTACGGGACCCCGAATTAGAACCCGACAGAAGATGGTTGAAAGATCACCCACAGAAGTTGATCCTAGGAAACATTGATGCTGGTGTTTCTACCCGTAGGAGAATATAGAGTGCACAAGGAAATGTACTATGTGCGCAAGAAGAACCCAAGTCTGAGATATCTCCATTTACTGTATGGAAGTCTCAATATGAACTTAGATGACTTAATATGTGCACTATCGTTGTATTCTTAGCTCAATCTGAAACCGTTTCTACCATAGAAGCCCTAAACAATTCTCATTGGATTACATCTATGGAAGAAGAGCTTAATGGTTTCGAAAGAAATAATGTATGGTATCTTTTACCCAGACCTACGCATCAATCTGTAATTGGAACCAAATGGGTATTTAGAAACAAGAACGATAGAAATGGACTCATTATCTAATCCCGACTAGTTGCCCAAGGCTACAGACAGGAAGAAGGCATAAACTATGATGAAACATTTGCCCCTGTAGCCACACTAGAAACCATTAGGATATTTCTAGCCTTTGCCGCCCATAAGAGCTTCATTGTATATCAAATGGACGTCAAGAGTGAATTCCTGAATGGAGACCTTGCCAAAGAAGTATATGTTGAACAACCACCAGGGTTTGTCAATACAGAAGGCAGAGACCTCGTATACAGGCTAAGGAAAGCACTGTATGGACTTAAGCAAGCCCCTAGAGCATGGTATAAGACACTGTCCCTGTATCTAACCGATAATGGATTCAAGAAAGGTACTATGGACAAGACCTTATTTAAAACATAGGAAGGTGATGACCTTCTCGTAGTTAAAATATATGTAGATGATATAATATTTGGTTCAACTAACCTTGCTTTATGTCAAAGGTTCTCTCATCTCATGCAAAGTAAATTTGAAATGAGTATGATGGGAGAACTTAGTTATTTTCTAGGATTGCAGGTAAAGCAGTTGCCTACAGGGATATTCATCAACCGGGAAAAATACAGAAAGGAGCTTCTCAACAAGTTTGAAATAAATACCTCCAAATCATCATCAACTCCCGTGAGCACTTCCGTGCAAATTAGTACTGATGAAGCTGGAAACCCGGTTGATCAATCACTCTATAGGAAGCTTATTGGATCACTCCTATACCTAACGGCTAGCAGGCCTGATATCTAGTTTGCTGTAGGAGTGTGTGCGCGATATCAAGTAGCACCAAAAGAATCACACTTCACAACAGCCAAATGAATCCTGAAATACGTCAAAGGAATAGTCGATGTAGGACTATGCTATCCTAAAGAATGTAGATTCGATTTAGTTAGCTACAGCGACTCGGATCTCAAAGGTTGCAAGATAAATAGGAAGAGTACAAGTGGAACTTGTCACTTTCTTGTACCTAGACTTGTGTCTTGGTTTAGCAAGAAACAATTGGCAAATTCGCTTTCGATAGCTGAATCAGAATACTATGCTGCTGGTAGTTGCTGTATGCAGATCCTATGGATGCAACAACAGCTATCAGATTATGGAATTGAAGCCAAGGAAACACCAATTATGTGCGATAGCACAAGTGCAATTGCAATAACGCACAACCCTGTATTGCACTCGCGTACTAAGCATATTCATATGAAGCATCACTTCATCAGGAATCATGTTGAGAACAAGGATGTTCGGCTGGAAAAAGTTCATACAGATATACAGTTAGCCGACATCTTTACCAAAACTCTTGGTACAGCAAGATTCTGCATGCTTCGACAAGAATTGGGATTGATACAGCCCGACTCCCTATAAGTTTTTAGGGCGATTTAGAACTGACTACCTTTTTAGATGGCCTAATTACAGTTTAGTCCCTATTGTTTCAGATATTACAATGAAGGACGAACTTTGCACTGTCCAGAAACTATATTTACAACGAAGGACAAAAGTCAAACTCTCAGATGATGTCACTGGAGAGAGAGTACTGATATTCCGAATTTACCCTTTTATTTTTATTTTTCTTTTTTACCCATTTATTTTTTGCCTAACGTGAGTGGCACATGCTGGACCTCATTGTAATATATATAACACTTTTGGACTTTAGTGTAATAAATTTTCAAGCTTTCTAGAAAAAAATATTTATTCCAAAAAAGAAAGTATTTTTTGGAAAATAATATATTATTTTTCGGAAAAATAAAAAAAATATTTTCTGGGAAAAAAATTATATTTTTGAAAAAAAATTATTTTATGGAATTTTTTATTTTTTTCGAAAAAATTAAAAAATATTTTCTGGCGAAAAAATTAATTTTTGGCAAAATAATATTTTTTTCGAAATAAAATTATTTTCTCGAAAAAATATTATTTTTCGAAAAAATAAAATTATTTTCTGGAAAAAAATAAAAAAAAAATTAAAGAAAAAATTCTGGAGGAAAAAATATTTTTTGGCAAAATAATATTTTTTCGAAATAAAATTATTTTCTGAAAAAAAAAATAAATAAAATATTTTTCCGAAAAAAATAAAAAATATTTAATAGAGAAAAGGTTATTTTTTGGCAAAATAATATTTTTTTGAAATAAAATTATTTTCTTGAAAAAATATTATTTTTTGGAAAAAATAAAATTATTTTCTGGAAAAAAGAATAATATAAGATATTTTTGAGAAAAAATAAAAAAATATATTTTCTGGAAAAATTATATATCGAAAAAAATTATTTTACGAAAAAGAATATTTTTAAAAGAAATGTATTAGCCAAACACTTTAATAACTTATAAGCTATTTGTTTCATATGAAATGTATTTTAAAAGAAATATTTTATTCAAGTAAATAGAGGGCATTTTCGTCTTTTTAATGGAAGTCAACACCAATTTAGATTTTGTCCTTATTTGTAATTTATGAAACAATAGGGACTAAAGTGTAAAGAGGCCATCTAATAGGGTAGTTGGTTGTAATTTCCCTAAGTTTTTAATGCTTTTACTCAACAATTGAGGGAATCGTAAGACCCAAGAATATAATATCCACCGTTAATTATCTGTACACTCAGACTATCAGAACAGCACTGTAGGAACAAAGAGACTTGAATTATCCTATAGCCAACGTGTGCAATAATTAAGGGGGAATATAGTATGACCCATGAATACAGCAGTAATCCGAAAGTTGTTGTATGGAATTGAAACCCGTATGTATCTTTTAAGGGGGAACGCTGTATTTTCGCGGATACAGCACATACTGTGGGAAATTAATTAATATGTTATTTCTTTTAAAATGTTTTTTAGTCAACGTGTCCTATTTTAAAATTCAAATGTCTTTTGCATTAAATGCTTTACACGACATCTGGACTATTTTATATCAAACGCCGCGAGCTTTTCAAAATTATTTATTTTCACCGCCATTTCGGGCAATAAAGGAAGACTAAACGACAGAAGTGGGACCCGCTATAATTTCAAAATATGATGGATAAGATGTACCTGTTACGCTCAGTCCATCATGTTCGTTCATTTTAAAACAACGGTTCCCATCCCTTAAATCTGACCGTTCACTGTCAGCAAAAAACCCTAAAAACTTCCACCGCCCACACATATAAGGACTGTATCGTTCTCCCTTCGACTCCTTACGCTTACTGCAAAATTAAATTGTCTTAGAGCATACAGCCTATATTGCCTTTTGCAAATTTTCTGCACGTATTCTCTGTGTCTCTTCTAACCTTTATCTTCAGAACAATGGCATCTTCACAGACTTCCTCTCCCTCTCTCAAGAAAACCACCATCATTGACGGACGGATCTTTACCAGATCCGTAGTGGTTGAACGTGTTCATTCTGAAGGAGACGATGTCGAATCCATAGAGATTATCATTTCGAGGATTCATCAACAAGGCCTTTATCGCATTGGAAGTCACACCACTGAGCGCTATGATGCTCAAATGCTGAGGAATTTTACCTCAACGCTGCTGTCCGTTTCTTTTCTCTTTCACATGGAGGAAACATCGCCGACATCACTGCTGTCATCCGGAAGTGGAGATCCGAATTGACCAAGAGCTGCTTTACAGGCTCCATGTTGATGGCCTGTCCATGGAGGAACTTGAGACCTTTGGGTCCCAAGAATTCCTAACCAGATACTGTGGCTTATTCACCGGTTCAGCATCGGTCGAAACGGTTCATACTTTATGCCACAAGAAACATCTTTGTCTTCTTTTTGTTTACTTACACGATTTCTATTGTCGTGTAATTGAAAATAGAGGGAGATGAACTTTGTCTCCTTGTGTTTGCCACAAGAAGCATCGGTCGAAACATACTTTTTGTTTACTTACACGATTACTTACACGTCTTCTTGTGTTTATGCCACAAGAAACATCTTTGTCTCCCAAGAACTTTGACCAAAACGATTGGTTTCTTCAAACGTCCCATCCTGCACGACTTGATCTCGCCAAGTCAATGATATGACTGGGATCTCGTATATACCTCCGTAATCGGGATACGTGGAACACGTTATGAACATGGCACAATGACGGCGGCAATGCCAATCTGTATGCCAACTCCCCAACTCTCTCGAGGATCTCAAATGGTCCGATATATCTCGGACTCACTTTCCTTTCCTTCCGAAACGAAAGATTCCCCGAGTAGGAGAAACCTTCAAAAGTACATGGTCTCCAGATTGAACTCCAATGGGCGACGGCGTGCGTCCGCGTAGGATTCTGGCGTAGGCGGTCAACACTTTCACGAATCAAGGCTATTTTTCTCGAGTCTGCAAGATCAACTCGGTTCTGTTCCGATCAAGTCTGACGAATCATCCCAACATAGGGGCGATCTACATCTCCTCCCGTATAATGCCTCAAACGGTGCCATCCTAATGGAAGCATGCCAACTATTGTTGTAGGTAAATTCAATCAATGGTAGATGAACTTCCCAATCGTTTGACCAATCTAAGGCACATGCCCTTAGCATGTATTCCACCATTTGTATAGTCCTCTCGGATTGTCCGTCAGTCTGCGGGTGGTAAGCATGCTTTGAAGTTCAATTCGGTCCCCAAGGCCTTATGAACTGCTTTCCAGAAGTGAGACACAAAACGACCGTCTCGATCAGAAACAATGGTCTTCGGCGTACCATGCAATCGAACTATTTCCGAAATAAATACTCGTGCCAACCTCTCTGGTCCCCACGTATCCTTAATGCCTAGGAAATGAGCTGATTTGGTTAAACGATCAACTATCACCCAAATCATGTTCATTCCTGTCCTGGTTCTCGGCATATTAGTGATAAAGTCCATCGATATGTCCTCCCACTTCCATTCAGGAATTGGGAGCGGCTTCAACATTCCGGCAGGCCGTTGATGCTCGATCTTAACCTGCTGACAAGTCAAGCATTTCGAAATGTAGTCCGCTACATCTTTCTTCATGTTGCCCCACCAGAAATTCTGCTTCAAGTCCTTATACATTTCTGGTGCCGGGTGGATAGAATAAGCGAACTGTGAGCTTCCTTCATAATCGTCTGTTTCAGAACATCAACATCGGGAACACAGAGTCGGTTCTGAAATCTCAAAACTCCATCATCATGAATTATGAATCCGGGGGCCTTTCCTTTGATCACTTCATCACGTAACCGAATCATCAGAGGATCATCTGCCTGTTTAGATTTGATTCATTCGGTTAATAATGAAGTTATCATTGCCTCCAGATCTTCAAAGCAAAAACCACAGTTCTTTCGGGGATTTCAACTGCAGATATTCCCACCTTAGGCTCGGGTCGATATGTCGCCTAAGGAACATTAATGCACTAGCTTTGGTTTTGTCAGACGGTACTTCGCCTGCTTTTTCAAAGATAGTAGCACTATTGTCCTTAGCGATAAAAGTGGTCTCTACGTCAGAAACCCATCTATGGTACTCAAGCCCTTCTGAGTCCAAGATGTCAAATTCGGGACGAGTTGGATGAGCGGGCCGGGATCTAAACGAGCGGGCCGAGCAGATGTCGGAACAGGAGACGGAAGTCGGAGACGGAAGTCGGAGACGACGACGACGAGTCGAAGGTTTGCAGACGAGTTGCAGTGGCGGGCGATTGAAATCGGAGCAGAAGGGGCGGGTCGCGATCTGGACTGGAGAAGCCGGAGCAGGTCGCGTCGGACGGATCTTCACGCGCGGGAGAGAAGCAGGCGACGGAGGTCGGACGTCGGGGAGGAAAACGAGCAGGCGACGGTCGCGGTGCCGGGGAAAAAGAAAAACGAGCAGTAGACGGGCGGACCGGAGACAAGTCGCGGCGGGTCGAGAAAACGGAGCAGGGGATGGAAGGAGGTTGCGTCCGGGGTGGTTCA
This sequence comes from Orobanche coerulescens, assembly GCA_033398695.1. Classification (NCBI taxonomy): domain Eukaryota; kingdom Viridiplantae; phylum Streptophyta; class Magnoliopsida; order Lamiales; family Orobanchaceae; genus Orobanche; species Orobanche coerulescens. Next base: position 102,991,381 of record CM065818.1, read on the forward strand.
CGTCCGGGGGAGGTCGCGCGGCGGCTGGGCTTTGGTTGGAGCAGGGCTGCAACAGGTCGCGACGGAGGTTTGGATCTGGACGAAGATGGTGCAACGTTAGCTGTGCGGGGGAAGAGGGGTCGCGCGGAGGACGAGACAGGCGACGGTCGCGGTTCGCGCGGAGGACGAGACAGGCGACGGTCGCGGTGGTTCGGGAAGGAAGGTGACGGCGCGGCGGTGTTTCTAGGGTTTTTGGCCGCGGATTTTTTTTTTTTTTTTTTTTTTTCCAGAAATTTCGGCCGGGATTTTTCTCAGTGGTTGAACACGTGCTGATAACGTGTTGAAGAGAAAATAACATGAGACAAGAAAGTAGGGCAAAGTATTGTATTATTCCATCAATGGGATCCCTTAAATAGGGTGAAGTACATACAAACAGGCCTCAGCCAAATCCTATCTAGGAAAGCCCATAAACTAACGAGACTTAGGCACACAACGGTATTATTCCTTTAACAAATATGTATTAGTTGTTGATTTTTCGTTTGCTTTATTATTGTTTGACTCGTAAAGCAAGGGTGTTTTTGGAAAAGAAAAATAAACCGGACTAATAAAGGTGAAATTTGATTTATAAATTATTAATCTTGCGGAATCTTATGTGATGTTAAGGGGTTGGCCTTTCATGCCGTAATGCGTTAAATGCATCCTCGTGTCTGAGATTAGCAAGATTTAATAGTTTATATTTAATAATAAAGTTTTAAATTTTTATTCGATTGATGTTATTTGTAATCTATCAATGAATTGGTATTTACAAAAACCATCTTAAGGGTGATTACCGTGATTCAACGCGCCACTTTGTGGTAATTATTCGAATAACTTGTGTCTTTTGACTCAAGAAGGTAGTAGAATATAGTAGTTGGTGATTCTTTAATTGGTCTAACCAATATCTCGAGTAAAAGTTCATTATTTTATTCTAAACACATTGTTAATCAATTGGCTGTTGAAGCATTAATCCCACATCGGAAAATACAAGCCTTGCAATCAATATATAAAGATCCTGGACTACTCCTCTCATTGCCAATTGGTTTTGAGATGGAACTCCAGACTTTAACATGGTATCGGAGCAGGCTTTCACGTGCGAGCCCAACGGCCCACGATGTTGTAGCTCCGCGCCACCCGAGTTAAAAAAAGTCCACGCTGTAAGCCTTGACTCCGGCTACGCGTGAGGGGGCGTGTTGAAGCATTAATCCCACATCGGGAAAATACAAGCCTTGCAATCAATATATAAAGATCCTGGACTACTCCTCTCATTGCCAATTGGTTTTGAGATGGAACTCCAGACTTTAACATTGGCTACTAGGCTCACCCATAGTGAATAAACGGTAAGAGAGGTATAAGGAGGGTCGCTTTGCTTCCCTAAAGAAGTTGGTTTTTAATATGCTTAGTGCTGACTAATTTCTCCGCTTCTTTGTGCATTCTTATGGAGCTACTAAACACTTTTGATTAATGTAGTTGTTTAATAAATAACTTAATTGAGTAAAGTTTTTATTAAATGTATGATACGAAGATGTGTGCATGCTTCTTCATACATATTTGATTTCACATCAAATTAAACGTACCCTTTGAGAATTTAAGTTTATGCCATCCAATTAAAGGAACACTTGCAGTTGCCATTTACGTTACGTGAGACGTAGCTAGATTGTAATCCCAAGGTAAATATCCACTTATCGTGAGATGGTAATGGAATAAATTTACAGTTTTTCAAATTGTACAACTTAATTTAGTTACATGGTGAGATCCCTTAACCCAAGGCATAAGATGGGATGAAACATGCTTAAATGACACTATGTGATTGTCTCTAGTGCCATTAGTAAGTCCCATAATGATCTAGGAATTGCACAGGATTGGCAATTATTGTTCGACACTTACCTTATTGAGTACTATCATTACTAGCAGATCAAAACTGATGTAATGGTACTATGTCAATTAGGATCCTAGATTTAAGAAAATTATATGGTTTATGTGTATTAACCAATGGGTATTTAATTTTCGTTAAAGATTATATTATCGAAAGTACTAACTTTTGAACTTTTTTCTGTAGAATGGCTCAACCTGACCATAATACACTAACCTCTGCTTTCAAACAAATGTTTGATCGAGAGAAGTTAACTGACAATAATTTCAATGACTGGTTTCGACAACTTAGGATAGGCCTGAGAGTTGTTAAGAGACATGATGTATTGGAACTGTCTCTGGCTGAGGCCCCTCCTGTTGATTCACAAAATGAGGTGTTAGGAAGCATGGACTATTTAGTATGATCGTCACAACGAGGTAGCATGCCTTATGCTTGGCAGTATGAGTTTTGACTTGCAGAAGCAATTTGAAAATCACACTCCCCATGATATGCTTCGTGAATTGAAATCCATGTTTGAAAAGCAAGCAGGTGTAAAACTATTCAATCTTCTTGAATCTCTACATAGCTGCAAACAAGGGGAAGGCAAATCTATGAGTTCTCATATACTTGAGATGAAAAGTTACTTAGGATCAACTTGAACGTCTCAACTACCATCTTCCTCAAGATGTATGTGTTGGACTAATCAATAGATCCCTTCATAAGGAATTTGCTGGATTTTTGCGCAATTTAAACATGCATTGCACGGGGAAGACAATAAATGAGCTACATGTAATGCTTATTGATTATGAGAAGGGTTTGCCCAAAAAAGCTGCTGCACCTCAGGTACTAGTAATACAAGGTGGTAGAATCCAAAACCCAAACAAGCCGCAAGCGAACAAGGGCAAGGGAAAAGGCAAGGGGAAGAGTAAGCAGGTTATAGCTTATCAACCCAATCCCAAGAAGTACCCTCCCAAGAAGAAAGATCATCCTGGAAAGGATCAAGCTTGTCACCACTACAACGAGGTAGGGCATTGGAAGAAGAACTGTCCTCTCTACATTTTAGAGTTGCAACAGAATAAAAAGAAGAATCTTTGGACAAATTACCAGCACTTGAGTATCTTCATGATAGAATTATTTTCTTTTCCTCATAAATATAATTCCTAGGTGTATATCACTGGATGTGGTACTCATATTTGTAACACTTCTCAGGGACTTAGAGGAGCAAGGAAGCTGGCCTATGGATTACAATACATGTACGTGGGAAATGGAATATGTGCAGTTGTTGAAGCCATAAGGACGATTGATTTAGTTTTGCCTTCGGGCTTAAAACTAGTATTAGACAATTGTCATTACACACCTTTTATAATTAGATGTGTTGTTTCAGTTTCTTTGTTAAAGGATAATGGTTATGTTCAGACTTTTACAAGTTATGGAATTTCAGTTTCTTTAAATAATATTTTTTAATTTAATGTTATTCTTGTGAATGGTGTATTTGAAATTGATATGCATGAACTTGTGTCGAATGATAATAATAATTCTGTTTTTAACATTAGCAATAAGAGAGTCAAGTCTGACTTGGACTCCACTTATCTTTGGAATTGTCGACTTGCTCATATAGGCAAGTAGCGCATTAAGAAGCTGCAACACGATGGGCTTTTGAAATCTATCAATGATGAATCATTTGATAAGTGCGGATCTTGTATGTATGGGAAGATGGAAAGGAAACCCTTTCTGCATCAAACGCAAAGGGCTTTTTATCTACTTGGAATAATCCATACAGATGAACGTGGTCCACTTAGACACGTGTCAAAGCAAGGTGCTAGCTACTTCTTAACCTTTACTGATGATTTCAGTCGTTATGGTTATGTTTATTTACTTAAACGTAAACATGAAGTCTTTGAAACATTTAAGGTTTTCAAAAGTGAAGTAGAGTTACAATCGGAAAGAAGATTAAGGCTCTTCAATCTGATAGAGGTGGTGAATACATAAGCCAAGAGTTTAAAGATTACCTTAAAGATTGTGGAATTGTCCAGCACCTCACTCCTCCATATACACCACAACACAATGGTGAATCTGAGAGGAGAAATCGAACATTGTTGGACATGGTTTGATCTATGTTTAATATTATAACTCTGTCCTTATCGTTTTGGGATAATGCTTTAGAGGCTGCTGTTCGAATTCTTAATATGGTTCCAACCAAGAAGGTAGATAAGACTCCATACGAATTATGGTATGGAAAAGCTCCCAACTTGTCTTACTTAAAGGTCTGGGGTTGTGAGGCATTTGTTAGACGTGACTCACCTGATAAACTCCAACAGATATCTGTTAAGTGTATCTTTATAATATACCCAAAGGAAACAATGGGTTACTATTTTTACTACCCACCTGAAAAAAAATTGTTGTTGCTAGGTATGCTGATTTCCTTGAAAGGAATCTTATATCTCAAGAATTCAGTGGGAGGGTAATTGATCTGATAGACGATCAAGAAGATACATCATCTTCTGAAAACACTAGCCAGCTTCATGAGGAGCCATAAAGTCTCGCACCTCCACCTGAAGTTACTCTCATTCGTAGGTCTGAAAGGACTATACGTGCTCCTGAGCGATTATGTCTAAATATTGAAGTCGATGAGTATAGTTTAGGGGATCTGAATGAACCTGCTAACTAAAAGTCTGCCATGGTTGATCCTGAAAAGGACAAATGGAAATCAGCTATGAATGCGGAGATGAAATCCATGCATGACAATGAAGTCTGGTTAAAGCACACCTTTCTCCTAACACTAAAGTCGTTGGTAGCAAGTGGCTTTTTAAAAAGAAGACTAACATGGATGGTGAAGTACACACCTATAAGGCTCATATACTAGCAAAGGGCTATACTTAAACCTTCGTGATTGACTATGAGGAAACCTTTTCTCCTGTAACAGACATTAGAGCCATTAGGATTCTTATAGCCATAGCGGCGTACTATGACTATGAGATTTGGCAAATGGATGTCAAAACCGCCTTCTTGAATGGTCGCCTTGAATAAGACATCTTTATGGCGCAACGTGAGGGGTTTGTGAATCCACAATTTCCAAAGTGAGTATGCAAGCTTCAAATATCCATTTATGGGTTGAAGCAGGCATCAAGGCAATGGAATAAAAGATTTGATGAGGAAATCAAAAAATTTGGTTTTACTCAAAATCTTGATGAGCCATGTGTATACCATAAGGCTAGTGGGAGTAATGTTACTTTTCTTATCCTGTATGTTGATAACATACTAATTATGGGAAAACATATTCCAAGTTTGCAAGAGGTTAAATCATATCTTGAAAGATGTTTTGCTATGAAGGATTTAAGAGAAGCATCATATATTCTAAGAATAAAGATCTACAGAGATAGATCTAGGCGGTTGATTGGACTAAGTCAAAGTGCTCGCATTGATAAAATCTTGAAGAGATTCAGGATGCAAGATTTCAATAAGGGATATCTTCCAATGCAAGTAGACCTTGGCTTAAGTAGCAAATGATGTGCTTCTACACCTATTGAGGTGGCACGCATGAAGAAAGTTCCTTATGCTTCGGCTGTTGGATCCATCATGTATGAGTGAGATGCACAAGACCAGATGTGGTGTTTGCATAGAATATTACAAGCCGGTATCAACAGAATCCAGGTAATAATCAACTGAATTCTTTGTTAGAACATTCTTAAATACTTAAGGGCAACTCGAGATATGTTTCTAGTGTATGGTGGGAATCCAGAGGCAGAACTTGATGTTACAGGTTACTACGATGCATCCTGGCAGACTGATAAAGATGATACGAAGTCTTAGACGGGTTATGTCTTTGTCGTCAATGGAGGAGCAGTGGATTGGAAGAGCACAAAGCAGAGTACAATTGCGATGTCTGCAACAGAAGCTGAGTACATAGCTGCTTCAGAAGCTGCGATGGAAGTTGTTTGGATTAGGAAGTTTGTTTCAGGGCTTGGTGTTATGCCCTAAAATGAAGAACCTATGAAATTGTACTGCAACAATTCTGGAGCAATTACATTCGCCAATGAACCATGAGTTATGAAAGGCGCCAGACATTTTCCTAGATGATATCACTATGTTCGAGAACAAGTCGAAATAGGTGAAATCAATCTACTCAAAGTTCACACATATGACAATCTAGCTGATCCCTTCACGAAGGCTTTACCTAAGGCAAAGCTCACTCAACATGCTGAGAGCATTGGACTTCGTTTAGCCAGTAGTTTCATGTAAATCTGTGGTTTGTATTTGGATAAGAGATGTATTAAACATTTATTATTTTAATGAATTAAAGTACTTGGTATGTTTGTTTTCATTTATAATAGATTGTATCCTATATTTGTATGTTTAAATCCATGAATAACTTGTGTTATTCAAAATTGTCCAATGTCAATTAATCATATGGGAATATGGTTAAAATTAAGACATATCTGAGGAATTGGATAAAATATACTTTGTATATTAAGGAAGGTCCTGCCAAACTCACATGATATTCAAAGGATTTCATATCAGACTTATCCCAACTGCATGATTGTACTCTGTGGATCTTTGTCATCAAGTAAATCATGTAAAATGATAAACATTATTTATCCTTAGATTTGAGACACAAGCCGGAATGGCCGTGGGTGGAGCCCACTTCTGTAAAATTAGTCTACCGCTATCCGTAACTGGTAGTCATAAGGGGTTGTGAAATTCATGAATTACGCTTGTAGTCAAGATAGAATTTGTTCCTTCGAATTTGTTTTGAAGTATAATACTATTGGGCCCCTCGTAAGGTTGTCAAGATGTTTGTATGGCCATACCCAATATCAATCTGGAGTACGTCCCGGTGATTTGGTAATCTTAATCAATCAGAATATAACGAGAAACAGAATAGTTAAATTATGGAATGACTAAGATCCATATCCATATTTAACACGGTATTAGAAACAAAATGATAGTATAATGATGAATCATTAAATTGTGCTTCATGAAACCACACTCTAGTTGTTCTGGGGGCATTGGCGTGTTGCTAGACGCTAACCGATGGCATTACATATATTAAGATATATCCAAGTGGGAGCTGCTTGTTTGTGGAAATATTTAATAATCGTACGAACTCGAGCCTATGAGATCGCACGCGTTGCGTATGGGATTCAATTAATAATAATTAATAGATAATAGTTATATTTTAATTATTAAATCACAATAAATAGTTAACGGTCGTTATAAATTAACGGTAGTTAGTCTAAGGGACGTTAAATATTAACTAGAAGGACTAAAGAGAAAATAAGGCAAAGAGAAGATCCCGGAACCCCTCCTTGGGCTATGGCCGGTCGTGTAAGGGTTTCCAAGAGGGAATCCCTCTCCAACTTGGACTCTAAGTTACCACACTATAAATACAACCCCTTGTATTCATTGTGTGGTAATCTTGGTTAACCCTAACTAGCTTTCTTTTCTCTTCTTCCTCCTCTTTTGTCTCCTGCGATCGAATCACAAACCACAAGGTGTTGTGTCAAGAATTAACACTTTCCGACCGGCGATCGCCTCGGAGGTCGGGCGACCGAGTCACTGTCGATCGGCCAAAGCAGATCTGCCGATCAGCGACCAGGCGACCGAGCCATTACCCAGCGAACGAGCTCAATCGGCCAACCGAAGGTCCCAGGATAAGTCCCGGTGCCGAGCGATCGACATCAACATGATCGCCTCTCGGTACTTGACGACCGACTCCTGGCGATCGACTGGAGACGATCACCTATCGGTACTCGGCGACCGACTCCTGGCGACCGATAAGCGGACGACCATCTCTCGGCGACCGACAATCGGGCGACCCTCTATCGGCATCTGCCGATCGACCCTTGGTGACCGACCAATGCCGACCCTCAGCAACTGGCCAATGGCGACCTCTGATGACCAGCTAGAGACGATCGCCTCATGTCGATCAGGGCCGATGGCCATCCAATCGGCAACGGTCGAGCCCCAAGACTGGCACCACGTGCAAGGACCGAGACAAGATCCGCGAATCTCGGGCCATTGACCACACTGGCGAATCTCTCCACCGGTAGGACAAAGCCGCCGGTAGGGCCGCATGTTGGTAGCTCGGACACGTTCTGCCCCTTATTGGTCGCCCGGTGGCCTGCTGGAGCTTTGGACTTTGGCCCGACAGCCAGCATCTTCCTTGGACTTTAGCCCGACAGCCCAGGAGATCGGCACATTATTATATTGGCCGACAGGCGATCGGCACCTTATTATAATGGCCGGCAGGCGATCGGCCACAAAGGGACAGGACCCGGCTGCCCCTATATATACAAGGCTCCCTGCACTTGTATTCCCGCCCTGGCATTCTGACATTATACACGCAATACAGAAGAAAACATCAAGCACTTGGCTATTCTCCAACTCTTGGCAACGGCTATCATTCGGTCTTACTTCTCCCGGCCTTTCTCATCGAGCAGACTATCGGCAGGGACGAAGAACACCGAGCTTCGCTCAAGAGCCGGATTAACAGAGTCTCTTTACACTCATTGTATTTAGATTTCTCACATTAATACTTGTATCCACGAATATTTGTATTAATAACATCTCGCGAGAGCATTCAAGCCCGGGCCTAACAAACCCGGCAAATCTTGTATTATTTATCTTCTCTCGGAAGTGCTCCCGCAATTGTTGTTTGTTGTCCGTCTTCCAGCAGTATTAATCTTCGGATAAATATTTTGGGCAACAACAATTGGCGCTAGAGGAAGGGGATCCAACCCTCGAATTTTTATACCTACCGTCCCGAAGAACACTCACTGTTCTCGGGGCAGAAACTTGAACTGACACTCAAAGCACTTCAAAGAAATCCTTCAAATCATGTCTTCCGCCTCGCGTCGAAGAAGGCGGCCGACCGGCGGACCCCGTTCCGTCCCGGTCGAGCCGCGGCCCGATGGTGGAAGGCGGCCGCCGCGGTCGAGACGCTCGATCCCGTCCGGGGCGGCTGCCCGAGCCTCTCGCTCTATCGGTTCGAACCAATGAACAGATCGAAGAGGCCATAGCCGCCGCCAGAACGACGGAGTGCTCTCGACGCGCCTCCTGCTATCACTCCCTCAGTCTCCCGCCGGAAGTCCAAGCGGAAGCTCAAGGCATTACTGGCCGAGCGAGCGCCAGGAGGCTCTCGCCCGCAAGAAGAGGCGCTCGGCAGCCGGGGCACGTCTGTCTTCGATCGCCTGGACAGTGACCCGACACAGCGGCCGGGCGATCGGCCCGGCCTACGAGACAGCGGAGTCGAATCCGTCACCAGGAGCTCGGCCTACCCGGCTCCCACAAGGCGATCCAGCCACCTGGCTCCCGCTCGCCAAATTCCCGAGGTCGGCAGCAGTGGAGTCCGGAGGTCGGTACACGATCGCCTCGGCCCCCGCTCCCAAAGCCGATCCGCAAGCAGCCGAGCCACGGCGATTGCCGCAATGCAACGTCAGATCGACGACGTGAAGGCGCTCCTGCAATCCGGGGCAGGCGCCGTGAAGACGATCGCCGAGCCGAGCGAGCCGCTCGCGATCGACATCGAGCTCGCCCCCGTGCAGCACAAGATCGTTCCTCCTCAGACACCCGTGTACCTGGGGCGATCGGACCCCCAAACACACCTGCACAAGTTCAACATCTACATGACCGGGTGCGGGGCATCGGACGCGACCAGGTGCCGAATGTTCCCTCTGACACTGGACGACCTCGCCCACCGGTGGTACACCTCACTGCCACCTCAGTCCATTGGCTCCTTTAACGAGCTGGCGCACGTCTTCACGGAACACTTCGCCACCAGGGTCGCCCGGCCAGAAGGTCGCCATCGCATGATGCAAATCAGGCAGGGAGAAGAAGAGTCCGACTCGGACTACATCGACCGGGTAGACGTGATCATCCTCAACGGCGAGCCCGTAAGCGATGAGATCGCCCTCTACGCGGTCCTAGGAGGTTTTCAGGGCTTCTCGCCTATGTTCAGGCATCTCACGAAGACCCTGCCGACGACCTACGCAGCCTTCCGGGCTAGAGCCGCAGATTTCCTGTCCAGGCAAAGGCTTCTTCTTAGCCTAGGAGTAGATCGATCGGCGCCCGTACGACGACCTCCAGTCTCCCAGCCCGATCGCTACTACCCAGCAGAGCCGGAGGACTCGATCCCCGCCTACAGTCCATTTTAAATGAGGAACTAACTCCCGCCGATCGCCGATATCGACCTACGAATAAAGCGATCGGCTGCCGAGTGGCGATCGCCAGCCTTCCGGTCCGATCGCCGATCATCACGCTACATCATCAGCAACCCGGCGGACACGATCGCCATCTGATCAAGATATAACATGACGGACTAAGGCATAAGATCGCCTCCACCGCACATCATAAAGCCATGGCCACAGCGATCGATGGAACCGGGCCGCGGCCATGCAAGGTCCCTTTCGGCGAGATCGCCCGCCCTTCGTTTAAATGCGAGGCCGGCGTAGTCGAGGATCTCAACATTAATCGGTGGACACATGCCACAACCCCGTCTCAACGTACACCGTCGAGGTCGGCCATCTCCATGGCTGGCCGAGGTGGAAGCAGAGCTAACAAGCCGCGGGCGTGGAGTTGATTCATCCGACGCTGCCCCGCGCAAGGACTCCTCTAGACCGAGACCGCACGCCCTTCGTTTAAATACGAGGCGAGGCGCAGCCTAACAGAGGACCCTCATAATAAAGTGAGTCACGGGACACTCAATGTCTTCGCGCACCAAGACACGGTCATGGAGTCGGTCCATCGATCTCCGCGACTGTGCACGATACCTCAAACAAAGCGAAACCACCCAAGTTTCCATGGGGGATCGGCCAATGTTGTTTTTGCAGGTACAAGACCGAAAGATAGCTAGCCAATCGACCATGATAGCCCAAGTCCGAATCCTAAGTCAGCTCAGATCGCCCGTCCTCATCCGAACACGATCACCAGCAAGAACCACCTCACCCCATGTCTTCAACATAGGAGCAAGCTGGGGGGCAATTGTTGTGTCAAGAATTAACACTTTCCGACCGGCGATCGCCTCGGAGGTCGGGCGACCGAGTCACTGTCGATCGGCCAAAGCAGATCTTCCGATCAGCGACCAGGCGACCGAGCCATTACCCAGCGGACGAGCTCAATCGGCCAACCGAAGGTCCCAGGATAAGTCCCGGTGCCGAGCGATCGACATCAACATGATCGCCTCTCGGTACTTGACGACCGACTCCTGGCGATCGACTGGAGACGATCACCTATCGGTACTCGGCGACCGACTCCTGGCGACCGATAAGCGGACGACCATCTCTCGGCGACCGACAATCGGGCGACCCTCTATCGGCATCTGCCGATCGACCCTTGGTGACCGACCAATGCCGACCCTCAGCAACTGGCCGATGGCGACCTCTGATGACCAGCTAGAGACGATCGCCTCATGTCGATCAGGGCCGATGGCCATCCAATCGGCAGAGGTCGAGCCCCAAGACTGGCACCACGTGCAAGGACCGAGACAAGATCCGCGAATCTCGGGCCATTGACCACAACCTGGCAGAATCTCTCCACCAGCCGACAAGCCGCCGAAAGCTGTCAGTAGGGCCGCATGTTGACTGGCTCCGGACACGTTCTGGCCCCTTATTGGTCCGCCCAGCTGGCTGCTTGCTGGAGCTTTGGACTTTAGCCCGACAGCCAGCATCTTCCTTGGACTTTAGCCCGACAGCCCAGGAGATCGGCACATTATTATATTGGCCGACAGGCGATCGACACCTTATTATAATGGCCGGCAGGCGATCGGCCACAAAGGGACAGGACCCGGCTGCCCCTATATATACAAGGCTCCCTGCACTTGTATTCCCGCCCTGGCATTCTGACATTATACACGCAATACAGAAGAAAACATCAAGCACTTGGCTATTCTCCAACTCTTGGCAACGGCTATCATTCGGTCTTACTTCTCCCGGCCTTTCTCATCGAGCAGACTATCGGCAGGGACGAAGAACACCGAGCTTCGCTCAAGAGCCGGATTAACAGAGTCTCTTTACACTCATTGTATTTAGATTTCTCACATTAATACTTGTATCCACGAATATTTGTATTAATAACATCTCGCGAGAGCATTCAAGCCCGGGCCTAACAAACCCGGCAAATCTTGTATTATTTATATTCTCTCGGAAGTGCTCCCGCAATTGTTGTTTGTTGTCCGTCTTCCAGCAGTATTAATCTTCGGATAAATATTTTGGGCAACAACACAAGGGTTTGCGATTGTGGTTGAACGAAACCAAAATGAGTTAGCTAGTTATTGTGATTAAGAAACTAGCATTCTAATTAAATCGCTATCAATACGCGTGTGCAAGATCATAGAGATAACCCCAATTGGATTTTGGTGGTGGTGAACCTTAATCCACTTTCACATTAGTCGATTACTACAAACCCTAATTTTAGGGTTTGTGATTTTGGTGATTATTTGATACGAATAGAAGCTAACAAGGTATGTTGCGTTTAAATTAAGGTTAATTAATTATACTATATGATTCTATTATTCCTCTGCGCTCTCTTGATGTTTTATGTGTTTAATATGATTAGTAGTACATAAATTCCAACATCGCTTGTTATTATATAACTGAAGGGACATAATATTTGGGAGCACCACACCAATTTCTAGAGGAACACTATCTCTAAGCTGATTATTAGGTAATGAAAGTATAATTGGGAGGGAGAGGTTAAAACTAGAACGAGGGATGCTTCCATGTAACTTACAATTACCCCAATCAAATTCTGTTAAGCTTTTCAAACGACCAAGTTGTTGGAAAAAACCGACAATATAACGTTACAATGAAAATGCGAAAACGCGTTTGACAACTTTCCTAATATTCAATTGTAACTTTGAGATTACCGACGAGTAGAGTAAATCAAATACAACTCGATAAACATTACAAATGATATCCAAAAAATAATAAACAACGAGACACAATTTTTAGCGTGGAAAACCCCTCAAGACGAGAGTAAAAACCACCGGACCGAAGCCGCTTAAATCCACTATCACCAATACACAATACACGATTCGTCCCTAGTACAAACTAGAGGTATACAACAATAATCTTCAAATACTTGCTAATAAACAATATTTAAGTGTTTGGAATACACAACAACAAGACCGAGAAAGAAAAACACCATAAATAGCTTACACAAAAAGCTAACAAAATACCCGAACTTCCGAACTCAAACCCTCGATCTATTCCGGTGAAAAAATTTGCCCAATCGCTACCAAACTCTTGTCAAAATATCACAATGATCCGATCGACACAACTCCGAGAAATCGATCAAGTATATTTCTCTCTTTCTTTTCTCTCTTGTATCTCTCTCTTTGTTGCTCTCAAAAATGGAGTGAAAGTAGTGATAAGAAAAACGCAGCCAAATCTGCTAAAAAAGGAACCCAAGTGTTGGGTTGAAGTCCTAGAGGGCCGCGGCCCGAGCAGTGTGTGATGCGGCACACTCAGCAAAATGATCGATCTGAAGTCCCATGGGGCCACGGCCAGAAAGGCTATGCGCCGCGGTGCGGAGTGCAGTGGCTCGGCAGGTGTGGAGGTAATTTTAGAGAGCCGCGGACCACAGGTCTTGTGTCGCGGCCTGGAGTACAGTAGGTGGTGGGAGTGCAGAAGAAAAATGTGTGCCATGGCCCGGAGGTCTTGTGTCGCGGCCCGGAGTCCAGTAGGCTCCGAGAAGGCCTATATTTTGGAAATAACTCCTACAAATCCCCCCTTTCCAGAATATAGGAAGAGTTCGCCATCCCGGCTATCGAACAACATACTTTAACCTTCTTTCTACTCAACGCCTTAGTTAACATATTAGAACTATTATCATCGGTGTGAACTTTATCAAGTTCAAACAAACCATCCTCCAATGCATCTCGAATCCAATTATATCTCACATCAATATATTTTGTTCTCTTTTGAAAAGTCACATTCTTTGCCAAATGAATCGCACTCTGACTATCACAAATAACCACGTAACGTCGTTGTCGGAAGCCCAGCTCTCGTAAAAATATTTTCAACCATAAGAGCTCCTTACTCGCTTCCACCACCGCAATATACTCAGCCTCCGTTGTTAACAAGGCAACACACTTTTGCAATTTCGATTGCCATGACACGGCTCCCCCTGCAAACGTCATCAAATAACCGATGTGGATTTTCAGTTATCTTCGTTACCGCCATATCCGAATCAATAACCAACAAGTATTGTTTTCCCATTTCCAAATGTGATCCCCAATTTGGAAGTACCCCGTAAATATCTAAATATACACTTTACGGCTTCCCAATGCTTCTTTCCTGGATTCGATAGAAAATGGCTCACCACTCCCACGGCATGAGCAATGTCGGGCCTCGTACATACCATGGCACATCAAACTCCCAACCACAGAGGCATAAGAAACTTGATCCATTTCCTCAATCTCTTCCTTCATCATAGGGCAATCTTTACTCGTCAATTTAAAATTGTTAGTAAGAGGGGAACTAAAACCTTTAGCTTTGTACATGTTAAACCGCTTAAGCACCTTCTCAATGTATTTTTCTTGTGATATGTGTAATTTTCGGGCTGCTCTATCCCGAGTGATTCTTATCCCAAGAATCTGTTTAGCGGCCCCCAAGTCTTTCATGGCAAAAGACTTATTCAACTCTTTTTTCAAGTTGGCAATACTTTCGATATTCTTGCCAACGATCAACATGTCATCCACATAAAGAAATAGAATGATAAAATCATCATCTCCAAATTTCTTGAAAAACACGCAATGGTGCAGGGTCGTCTTCCGGTAGCCTTGCTCCCCCATAACCGACTCAAACTTTTTGTACCATTGTCGTGGTGCTTGCTTCAAACCGTATAGACTCTTTCGGAGTTTACAAACATAATCCTCTTTTCCCTTAACCTGAAACCCTTCAGGTTGCTTCATATATATTTCTTTGTCGAGGTCTCCATGAATAAATGTCGTCTTGATATCCATTTGCTCGATCTCAAGGTCAAGACTAGCCGCTATACCAAGGACCAATCGAATCGATCCTATCTTCACAATCAAGAAAAATCTCATCAAAATAAATGTCTTTCTTTTGACTAAAGCCCTTGACTACGAGTCTAGCTTTGTATCGGGGCAATGGAGTATGATCCTTCTCAAAGCTCTTTTGCCCTTGGCAACTTTACCAACTCGTACGTATTGTTCTCATGCAACGAACTCATCTCGTCTTGCATGGCATTCATCTACTCGTTCTTGTTATCATCCTCCATAGCCTCCTAAAAATATTCGGGCTCTCCCTCGTCGGTGAATAAAACATACTCATCGGCCGAATAACGAGTGGAGGGATGACGGTCCCTCATCGAACGCGTCTGTGGAACAAAAGATGGCATGTTCGTCATGGGTAGCTCGGGATGAACTCCATCGGTGTCATCTTGTACCAACTCATCATTGTCACCGAAACATGTAGTTCATCATTTTGGACTTCATCTCCACTAGGTGTCTCAACATGTTGTGGAGGAACGGGTCCAAATCAATAAGATCATAATCATGTTGTGGATCTGTTGGGATAAAACAATCATGTATCGAAGTTTTGATAAAGTGCCAACCCAACATACAAGAAAGCAAATTGCCTCGAAAGACGATCGAAGTTGTTGGAGTAATCAATCCTGTATCGAAGACTTCTCATAAGTGCCGGATATAGCGAAAGTATAAAGTGTCTTCATACAAGAAGCCATCGCGTTGCCAACATACAAAGAATAGAGTCTAATAGCGCCAAGTATGGAAGTTGTCCCTTCATACAACAACATTCCATACAATGGCTACTTCAAGATTAGGACTAAAGCATAATTGGATACAGATACAAGCCGTAAGTATTGAGATCTTCAATACCTATCGAAACAGACTAAAGACCGTTAAAACGGAATCGCTTTATTCGCTAAGTCAAGTCCTGTTTGGAAAGAAGTATTTAAATACTGAAAGGATAAAGTATTTAAATACTAAGACCGACAGAGATTTTCAAACAACGCAAAATCCGGATCTTGGTCTATACAAGTCAACCATCCAGTTGTAACGGACTTTTGCTCAACGGATCTTTCTCAACGGATCTATTCAGAGGCTATATATACCCCAAAGTCTGAAGATCAGACACACAAGACATACACGAGAAATCTAAGATCAAGCTTACAAGCAATAAGCAAACTATCTATTGACTGAATATTATCTATCATCAGATCAAGCTTACAAGAGCTAAGTATATTTCTTCCAAGTATCATTCATATCTAAGAAGAAGAAATATACTCAGTCATTCAAGAACAGCCATCATCAGCTCAAGATCTTCATAGTCAAGCTGCTGTTCTTACCTGGTTACTTTACGTTTACCTTTGAGTAAAAACCTAGTTCTGTGTGAACTAAAGAAGTTATTCCTACCTGTGTGGGATGAATAAGGACGAAGCGTTGGAACTATGTGTGAAAAATCCAGTCAAGTGTTAGTTTTAACTAATTTGTGTGAATGGTTGAAAGCTACGATCTTTGTATCAATCTGTGTGAACGATACATTGATAGGTTTGATTATAGACACGCAGTTGTGTATGTAGTGTTTATAATAAATTTTACTCCTTTGTGGAGGACCAGTAGATGTAGAGGGGTTTACCTCAAACCACTTTAATTACTATGTTAATTACCTTCTGCATTTACTGTTTTCATAATTGTGATTATTTTCAGATACACCGCATACCGAGTTGTTGTATTTACGGAACTTGTTTTTACAAGACTTCTGCTATGTACTCTAACTTGAAAAACGTACAGATTGTTGCTTAAACACTTTTCAAGTTGTATTCTGTATACTTAGTGGCCAACAAGTGGTATCGGAGAGGTTGATTCTAAAAAGAATCAGTCACATTTTTGACCGAATCAGATCCAAAAGGAGAAGAATATAAAAATTTATGCCCAAAAGGAGAAGAATATAAAAATTTTCAGATCTCTCCCTGCCCGATGGGACATTAAGACCACATCTATGCGTGTGTCGTGCAATCTTAATGAAATATCTACTTTTGATATCTTCTCTGACCTCAAAGATTTTGAGTATGATATTGATAGAAGAGAGAAAGCTGAAGAATCTCCTGCAAAGATTATAGTGCTAGCCGCTGTATCCAACCGAAGACACAACATGCCCAGCTCATCAAAGCCTAGTCACAAGAATGCTGACAGCGACGACGACATCCTGTCACAAGATGAAATGGCGCTCCTCATGCATAAGTTCAAGAAGTTCATCAAGCAGTCAGGAAAGACTCCATACAGGCCCAAGCCCGTTCACAAGGTAAGTACCAAAACTTCCTCTGGTGACGCTAACCTGTGATATAATTTCAGGAAACCAGGACATTTTGCAAATAAATGTCCTCATCCCAGAGTTCAAAGGTTGTTGGAAGCCGAGCAACAAGAAAAAGATGAAAGAAGACGTTCTTGGAAAAACAAGCTCAAGGCCCTAATTGGTGAATCAGAAGCCTCCCCCGCATCAACAAAGTCCGAAGAATATCTTCAGGTAGTCAGTGACAGTGACTCATCTGATGATGAATTCGAAGATAAAGCCTATATGTGCTTTATGGCCAAAGACATTCCGGAAGATTAAGATAGCGATGATGAGGTGAGATCAACCTCAGTTATTCCTACCAATGCATCTCATGCCTTTGAAAACATGATGAATGAGTTTAAGAATATTCAAAAGGCCACAAGACATTGAAAAATAAAAATATGCAACTCCAACTTTCTAACTTAGAGCTGAGGGAAGAAAACGACTTGCTGAAAGTAAATTATGAAAATATGTCTATCGATTGTGAAAACAGCAAAGGCGATTATGAAAAACTCATGGAGAGCAATCATCAACTTGCTCATGAACTAAGTGAGGCTAAATATCACAGTGAAAGAAAGACAAATGATTTTGTTCTGCTTCAAGCCAAAGTAAAAACTCTCGAAAAACGAGAAGGAGAACTTGAGAACATTCTGAAATCTTTCGAGAAATCATATAAAAGAATGGAATAAATTCTAAGCACTGGGAAACATGCTCATTATAAAAGTGGCTTAGGATACAGCTTATTTTCAAACAAAAGGAAAACTAGTACTGTGTTCATCAGGGGAGTGGAACTCATTCCTGTATCGGAAGAAATCCCGAGTCCTATGAAAGAACCTGTTGCACCGCGAACAGCAAAGGCTGCCATTTCGCCACCACAGTCATATTCCAGATAGCGGAATCCACAGCCATTCACACCTGTAAGGCGTACCCAACAGCATGCTCCCCGAGCATATCAACAGCGCTAACAGCCATTCAGAAATAAGGTTGTATCCAAATATCAAAGGCCCGCACGGCAGTACTTTCAGTACAGCACGCCTAGGTATGGATACAAGAGCCTCGTTATCCCTCGCGAAAGTGTGTGTCTGCACGGTATCAACAACAGCTTTGGGAATCAAACTGGAGACCCAAAACGCAAGCTATAAGGCCGAAGAAAATGGCTACACCTCCAAGATGGCATTCGTACTGGATTAATAATATTAACCTTGAATTTTACATGCATAATAATTATCATGGTTATAGCGACTACGTACATGCCCCACGTAGATACCGTAAAAACGTACCTAACGCAACCTACAGTAAACCCATTGCTATCAGGAAAATCTGGGTACCTAAAGGCGCTAACATCCATGGACCCAATAGTCAAAGGGGACCTAAATCTACTTAATATCTTTGCCTACAGGATATCTTAGAAAAGGACTTATGGAACTTCGATAGCGGGTGTTCTCGGCACATGACAGGAGACAAAAGCAAGTTATCAGATTACATAGAAGGTCGCAGTGCAAAAGTGTGCTTCGGTGATAAATCTAAAGGAAGAACAAGAGGAAAAGGAACCCTGCTTGTAGGAAAATTCAAAGTCACCGATATAGCTTATGTTGAAGGCTTACAGTACAATCTACTTAGCATTAGCCAGTTCTGTGACAAACAGTTCTCTGTGAAATTCTATATAGATCACTGTAGAGTCAATAACATCCTGACCAAAGAAGTTGTGCTCACAAGAAGCAGGTCAGGTAATATGTATATTGATGTTTGGATGCCTACGAGATCCACAATTTCTTGTTTTGTTGCCAAAGGCACTGCAGATCTAAGCTGGTTATGGCACAAAAGGATGTCGCATGTAAACTTCAAGACAATCAACAATCTCTCTAAACAGGGAATGGTAAGAGGATTACCAAATGTGTCATTCCAAAAAGACAGAGTCTGTGAACCCTGTTAGAAAGGCAAGCAAATCAAGACCACCCTGAAGAGCAAATTCTACCTTTCCACTCACAGAGTTTTGGAAATACTACACATGGATCTATACGGTCCTGTAGACCCGGTAAGTTAAGAGGTAGGAAATACTGTCTCGTTATTGTTGATGAATTTTCCAGGTACGCTTGGATAATCTTCCTAAGCAAGAAGAAGGAAACAACATCAAAGTTGCCCGAGCACCTAAGAAAGCTTCAGAATGAGAAAGGGTTGAGTATCGTGCCCATTCGTTCCGACAGATGTACGGAATTCACTAACCGCTTTATAGAGCAATACTGTTCGAAAAATGGGATACAACACCAATACTCAGCTGCCCGTACACCTCAACAAAATGGTGTCGTCGAGTGAAAGAACAGGATGCTGAAAAAAGCAACTAGGACCATGATTGCCGCTAGCAAGTTGCCACAGCATTTCTGGGGCGAAGCCACCAATATAGCGTGTTATACACAAAACCGCTGTATCATCAACAAACACCACAACAAAACAGCATATGAGGTATGGAACAGCAAAACTCCATTAGTTTCATACTTTCATATATTTGGATATAGGTGTTATGTGTTGAACAATCGGAAGGATCAACTTAGAACCTTCGATGAGAAGTCGGATGAAGGGATATTTGTAGGATATTCCTTTGTTAGCAAAGCTTACAGGATCTTTAATAAAAAGAAGCTGACAATTGAGGAATCAGTTCATGTAGTGTTCGACGAACCTCACCATGATCCTACAGGAATAGAAGAGATTACTCAGAACATCCAGAAACTTTCCATCATTGATCAACCAACTCCTATAGAGCCTGTCGTTGACCTAGAAATCAACCCCGCAGCTGTAAGAACTGAAGTAGATGAAGTCGATGCTGTACAAGCTGAATCCGAAACTACAGCAACTCAAGATACAGTACGGGACCCCGAATTAGAACCCGACAGAAGATGGTTGAAAGATCACCCACAGAAGTTGATCCTAGGAAACATTGATGCTGGTGTTTCTACCCGTAGGAGAATATAGAGTGCACAAGGAAATGTACTATGTGCGCAAGAAGAACCCAAGTCTGAGATATCTCCATTTACTGTATGGAAGTCTCAATATGAACTTAGATGACTTAATATGTGCACTATCGTTGTATTCTTAGCTCAATCTGAAACCGTTTCTACCATAGAAGCCCTAAACAATTCTCATTGGATTACATCTATGGAAGAAGAGCTTAATGGTTTCGAAAGAAATAATGTATGGTATCTTTTACCCAGACCTACGCATCAATCTGTAATTGGAACCAAATGGGTATTTAGAAACAAGAACGATAGAAATGGACTCATTATCTAATCCCGACTAGTTGCCCAAGGCTACAGACAGGAAGAAGGCATAAACTATGATGAAACATTTGCCCCTGTAGCCACACTAGAAACCATTAGGATATTTCTAGCCTTTGCCGCCCATAAGAGCTTCATTGTATATCAAATGGACGTCAAGAGTGAATTCCTGAATGGAGACCTTGCCAAAGAAGTATATGTTGAACAACCACCAGGGTTTGTCAATACAGAATGCGAGACCTCGTATACGTGCTAAGGAAAGCACCGTATGGACTTAAGCAAGCCCCTAGAGCATGGTATAAGACACTGTCCCTGTATCTAACCGATAATGGATTCAAGAAAGGTACTATGGACAAGACCTTATTTAAAACATAGGAAGGTGATGACCTTCTCGTAGTTAAAATATATGTAGATGATATAATATTTGGTTCAACTAACCTTGCTTTATGTCAAAGGTTCTCTCATCTCATGCAAAGTAAATTTGAAATGAGTATGATGGGAGAACTTAGTTATTTTCTAGGATTGCAGGTAAAGCAGTTGCCTACAGGGATATTCATCAACCGGGAAAAATACAGAAAGGAGCTTCTCAACAAGTTTGAAATAAATACCTCCAAATCATCATCAACTCCCGTGAGCACTTCCGTGCAAATTAGTACTGATGAAGCTGGAAACCCGGTTGATCAATCACTCTATAGGAAGCTTATTTGATCACTCCTATACCTAACGGCTAGCAGGCCTGATATCTAGTTTGTCAGAGGAGTGTGCGCGATATCAAGTAGCACCAAAAGAATCACACTTCACAACAGCCAAATGAATCCTGAAATACGTCAAAGGAATAGTCGATGTAGGACTATGCTATCCTAAAGAATGTAGATTCGATTTAGTTAGCTACAGCGACTCGGATCTCAAAGGTTGCAAGATAAATAGGAAGAGTACAAGTGGAACTTGTCACTTTCTTGTACCTAGACTTGTGTCTTGGTTTAGCAAGAAACAATTGGCAAATTCGCTTTCGATAGCTGAATCAGAATACTATGCTGCTGGTAGTTGCTGTATGCAGATCCTATGGATGCAACAACAGCTATCAGATTATGGAATTGAAGCCAAGGAAACACCAATTATGTGCGATAGCACAAGTGCAATTGCAATAACGCACAACCCTGTATTGCACTCGCGTACTAAGCATATTCATATGAAGCATCACTTCATCAGGAATCATGTTGAGAACAAGGATGTTCTACTGGAAAAAGTTCATACAGATATACAGCTAGCCGACATCTTTACCAAAACTCTTGGTACAGCAAGATTCTGCATGCTTCGACAAGAATTGGGATTGATACACCCGACTCCCTATAAGTTTTTAGGGCGATTTAGAATCGACTACCTTTTTAGATGGCCTAATTACGGTTTAGTCCCTATTGTTTCGTATATTACAATGAAGGACGAACTTTGCACCGTCCCGAAACTATATTTACAACGAAGGACAAAAGTCAAACTCTCGATGATGTCACCGGAGAGAGAGTACGATATTCCGAATTTACCCTTCTATTTTTATTTTTCTTTTTTACCCATTTATTTTTTGCCTAACGTGAGTGGCACATGCTGGACCTCATTGTAATATATATAACACTTTTGGACTTTAGTATAATAAATTTTCAAGCTTTCTAGAAAAAAATATTTATTCCAAAAAGAAAGTATTTTTTGGAAAATAATATATTATTTTTCGGAAAAATAAAAAAATATTTTCTCGGGAAAAAAATTATATTTTGAAAAAAATTATTTTATGGAATTTTTATTTTTTTCAAAAATTAAAAATATTTTCTCGAGAAAAATTAATTTTTGGCAAAATAATATTTTTTTCAAATAAAATTATTTTCTCGAAAATATTATTTTTCGAAAATAAAATTATTTTCGGAAAAAATAAAAAAATTAAAGAAAAATCCTGGAGGAAAAATATTTTTGGCAAAATAATATTTTTTCGAAATAAAATTATTTTCTGAAAAAAAAAAATAAATAAAATATTTTTCCGAAAAAAATAAAAAATATTTAATAGAGAAAAGGTTATTTTTTGGCAAAATAATATTTTTTTGAAATAAAATTATTTTCTTGAAAAAATATTATTTTTTGGAAAAAATAAAATTATTTTCTGGAAAAAAGAATAATATAAGATATTTTTGCGAAAAAATAAAAAAATATATTTTCTGGAAAAAATTATATATCGAAAAAAAATTATTTTCTGAAAAAAGAATATTTTTTTAAAAGAAATGTATTAGCCAAACACTTTAATAACTTATAAGCTATTTGTTTCATATGAAATGTATTTTAAAAGAAATATTTTATTCAAGTAAATAGAGGGGCATTTTCGTCTTTTTAATGGAAGTCAACACCAATTTAGATTTTTGTCCTTCGCTGTAATTTATGAAACAATAGGGACTAAAGTGTAAAGAGGCCATCTAATAGGGTAGTTGGTTGTAATTTCCCCTAAGTTTTTAATGCTTTTACTCAACAATTGAGGGGGAATACTGTAAGACCCAAGAATATAGTATCCACCGTTAATTATCTGTACACTCAGACTATCAGAACAGCACTGTAGGAACAAAGAGACATGAATTATCCTATAGCCAACGTGTGCAATAATTAAGGGGGAATATAGTATGACCCATGAATACAGCAGTAATCCGAAAGTTGTTGTATGGAATTGAAACCCGTATGTATCTTTTAAGGGGGAACGCTGTATTTTCGCGGATACAGCACATACTGTGGGAAATTAATTAATATGTTATTTCTTTTAAAATGTTTTTTAGTCAACGTGTCCTATTTTAAAATTCAAATGTCTTTTGCATTAAATGCTTTACACGACATCTGGACTATTTTATATCAAACGCCGCGAGCTTTTCAAAATTATTTATTTTCACCGCCATTTCGGGCAATAAAGGAAGACTAAACGACAGAAGTGGGACCCGCTATAATTTCAAAATATGATGGATAAGATGTACCGTTACGCTCACCATCATGTTCGTTCATTTTAAAACAACGGTTCCCATCCCTTAAATCTGACCGTTCACTGTCAGCAAAAAACCCTAAAAACTTCCACCGCCCACACATATAAGGACTGTATCGTTCTCCCTTCGACTCCTTACGCTTACTGCAAAATTAAATTGTCTTAGAGCATACAGCCTATATTGCCTTTTGCAAATTTTCTGCACGTATTCTCTGTGTCTCTTCTAACCTTTATCTTCAGAACAATGGCATCTTCACAGACTTCCTCTCCCTCTCTCAAGAAAACCACCATCATTGACGGACGGATCTTTACCAGATCCGTAGTGGTTGAACGTGTTCATTCTGAAGGAGACGATGTCGAATCCATAGAGATTATCGTTTCGAGGATTCATCAACAAGGCCTTTATCGCATTGGAAGTCACACCACTGAGCGCTATGATGCTCAAATGCTGAGGAATTTTACCTCAACGCTGCTGTCCGTTTCTTTTCTCTTTCACATAGAGGAAACATCGCCGACATCACTGCTGTCATCCGGAAGTGGAGATCCGAATTGACCAAGAGCTGCTTTACAGGCTCCATGTTGATGGCCTGTCCATGGAGGAACTTGAGACCTTTGGGTCCCAAGAATTCCTAACCAGATACTGTGGCTTATTCACCGGTTCAGCATCGGTCGAAACGGTTCATACTTTATGCCACAAGAAACATCTTTGTCTTCTTTTTGTTTACTTACACGATTTCTATTGTCGTGTAATTGAAAATAGAGGGAGATGAACTTTGTCTCCTTGTGTTTGCCACAAGAAGCATCGGTCGAAACATACTTTTTGTTTACTTACACGATTACTTACACGTCTTCTTGTGTTTATGCCACAAGAAACATCTTTGTCTCCCAAGAACTTTGACCAAAACGATTGGTTTCTTCAAACGTCCCATCCTGCACGACTTCGATCTCGCCGAAGTCAATGATATGACTGGGATCTGGTATATACCTCCGTAACTGGGATACGTGGAACACGTTATGAACATGGCACAATGACGGCGGCAATGCCAATCTGTATGCCAACTCCCCAACTCTCTCGAGGATCTCAAATGGTCCGATATATCTCGGACTCAGCTTTCCTTTCCTTCCAAAACGAAAGATTCCCCGAGTAGGAGAAACCTTCAAAAGTACATGGTCTCCAGTATTGAACTCCAATGGGCGACGGCGTACGTCCGCGTAGGATTTCTGGCGACTGTGGGCGGTCAACAGCCTTTCACGAATCAAGGCTATTTTTTCTCGAGTCTGCAAGATCAACTCTGGTTCTATTCCGATCAAGTCTGACGAATCATCCCAACATAGGGGCGATCTACATCTCCTCCCGTATAATGCCTCAAACGGTGCCATCCTAATGGAAGCATGCCAACTATTGTTGTAGGTAAATTCAATCAATGGTAGATGAACTTCCCAATCGTTTGACCAATCTAAGGCACATGCCCTTAGCATGTATTCCACCATTTGTATAGTCCTCTCGGATTGTCCGTCAGTCTGCGGGTGGTAAGCTGTGCTGAAGTTCAATTCGGTCCCCAAGGCCTTATGAACTGCTTTCCAGAAGTGAGACACAAAACGACCGTCTCGATCAGAAACAATGGTCTTCGGCGTACCATGCAATCGAACTATTTCCGAAATAAATACTCGTGCCAACCTCTCTGGTCCCCACGTATCCTTAATGCCTAGGAAATGAGCTGATTTGGTTAAACGATCAACTATCACCCAAATCATGTTCATTCCTGTCCTGGTTCTCGGCATATTAGTGATAAAGTCCATCGATATGTCCTCCCACTTCCATTCAGGAATTGGGAGCGGCTTCAACATTCCGGCAGGCCGTTGATGCTCGATCTTAACCTGCTGACAAGTCAAGCATTTCGAAATGTAGTCCGCTACATCTTTCTTCATGTTGCCCCACCAGAAATTCTGCTTCAAGTCCTTATACATTTTACCGGTGCCCGGGTGGATAGAATAGGGCGAACTGTGAGCTTCCTTCATAATCGTCTGTTTCAGAACATCAACATCGGGAACACAGAGTCGGTTCTGAAATCTCAAAACTCCATCATCATGAATTATGAATCCGGGGGCCTTTCCTTTGATCACTTCATCACGTAACCGAATCATCAGAGGATCATCTGCCTGTTTAGATTTGATTCATTCGGTTAATAATGAAGTTATCATTGCCTCCAGATCTTCAAAGCAAAAACCACTGCTGCTAGCTCCAAATCATGTGTTGGGTAATTTACTTCATAAGGTTTCAGCTGTCGTGACGCATAAGCGATCACCTTATCATTCTGCATCAATACGCACCCGAGTCCTTGGTTCGAAGCATCACTATAAACTATAGAAGTGATCTGGAGTTCTTCAGAAGGTTTCAGCTCCTCGGAATACGTCTAGGATTTGCTTCCTTTTATTCGTTAGCCTCAAAAGGAGCAGTTTTATAAGAATTTACCTTGCTGCCCGGTCATTCTGCACTCGGTGCTGATTCTGCACTTGGTGTCCCAGTGTTGATCTGTTCAGTGGGTTTTTTTCCTTGTTTTCAGATTCCTCCAGTTTCTTAGGCTCCTTAAGCTGCTTCCCACTCCTTAGAATTACAGCACCCATGTTCCTTGGGTTCGGCTCAGGTTGGGATGGCAATTTCCCACTATTTTGGTTCTCCAAGCGGCTCACAGTGGTGGCTAGTTGACTTATTTGATTTTCGAGAATTTTGATACTCGATTTAGTGTCATGCTGGAATTGCATAGTGTTTTCCACAAGGGTCTTCATCATTTCCTCCAAAGATGGTGTCGAATTTTCGGTGGGTTGCTTGTAGAATTGTCCCCTATTTTGTGGAGGCGCCTCTTGCTGGTTTTTCCATCGAAAGTTAGGGTGATCCCTCCATCCTGGGTTGTATGTGTTTGAGTACGGATCGTTCTTCCTCCCATAGGAATTTTCGGTTCCAATTGCATTGGCATGTGCCTCAATTTCATCAAGCAAAATCCGACAATTCTCCGTTGTATGCTCCGTGGTTTTGCAAAGATGGCAGGGTACGACCGGCGTGTTATTACCTACAGCAAGTTTTCTAACAAAAGTAGTTAGCTCAATCAATTTTTCCTCAAGGGACGAGTCATGCATCTCCTTCACCATCCTGATCAGTGAATCGCGACAACCAAATTATTGTGAATTGGCCGCCATGTTGGATATGAGAGCCCTTGCGGCCATGGGAGTTTTGTCAACTAGGGCTCCTCCACTTGCTGCATCTATCATGTTTCGCTCCATCGGATTAAGTCCTTCGTAGAAATACTGAATAAGGAGTTGCTCGCTAATTTGATGTTGCGGGCATCGAGATACCAACTATTTGAATCGTTCCCAATATTCATGCAATGTTTCTCCGGTCATTTTCCTTGCACCACATATCTCTTTCCTTAGGTTGGCTGCTCGAGAGGCCGGAAAATACTTTTGCAGAAATAAGATCTTCATCTCGTTCCACATTGTGATAGTGGCCGATGGTAAATAAAATAACCAATCATTAGCTGAATCTTTTAATGAGAATGGGAAGGCTCTAAGTTTGATTTGTTCTTCGGTGACACCGTTCGGCTTCATGCTTAAACAAACGACATGGAATTCCTTGAGATGTTTGTGCGGGTCCTCTCCTGATAGACCCTGAAATGCAGGTAGCAAGTGAATCAATCCCGACTTCAGTTCGGTGTTGTTGTTGTCAATAGCTGGGATCGTGATGCACAGTGGTTGTTGAGGTAGCTCTGGGTTGGCTAATTGCTTCAGCGTCTTTTCAGCGTTATTTGCCATGACTCCAATTTCTTCCTCCGACTCACTGGGTGATGTTTCGAAAGAAAATGGTAAGTGCTCGAATGCTTCTTTGGTTTCTTTTGCTTTTCGTCTGAAAATTCGATCTCATTTGGTGATTTTCGGAAAGTATTGTAAGTCTTTATCCCCTCGGGACCTTGTATTCATGCAAAGCTAAAACAAACGGATTAGTGCACAACTGACAGTTATAATGAATTTCAAGAACTGACACTCGGTGACCTAGTGTCGAAATTGCAGAAAGTTTTTAACCCAAATTAAGTAAAATTAATTTAGCATCGTTCCCCGGCAACGGTGCCAAAATTTTGGTCGTGCTGTCGTGACGCGTCAAAATTAGTTATTTATATTTTCCTCGTCTTACTTCTACTAACTAGTAGTATCGGCAAGTAAGGGTCGATCCCACGGAGAACGGTAAATCAATTATACTAATTAAGGATTAAGTACTTAGTCCAATAAAATAAAACGAAAGAGGGGGGGTTTGTTTCTAATCTTAACTAAAATAAATTGCATAAGATAAAATAAAATAAACAAAGGAAATAAAAAGTTGAAAATATCAATTGAGGAATAATCTAGTCCTTAGCTCCATTATCCACGGTTTCGAATTAATTCAAGTTTCAATGCAGCGCTTATCTCTTCTCTAATCTCATAAACTCCTATTCCGAAGCCAACAACAAGCTCTGTTGACCCCAATTATTTCTTAAGTTTATTCAATTAAAACAAGATCTTTAATCGAACCTATCTATGCGGTGGATTCAAAACAAGCTCTTCAAATCTCGCTCGCTAGATGCATTAAAAATCAAAATAATGGAATAGTCAAGATATTAAGTTCATGAGCTCGACATAAGGGATCTCGATTTTGTGTTACTCAATTGGGAAAAATTAATTGTTTCCTACTTGTGAAATTAAAATTGCAACAATTACGGATTACAACTCAATTTCTAGCATAAGACATAAAACTCCTAATCTAGTTGGCCAAACCAAATCAAGAAATTATATGGCATAGTAGTGAATGCAATAACACAAAAGTAATTCAAGAGAATTCGAGTTGAGAATAAGCCACGGGATTAAAACATGAATAATTCAAATAGGGTTTCAAACTTCACTAAGAACTAGAATAGAAAATTAGCTGGACATATTGGCTATAGAAAACAGCAAATTAATAATAGACATGAGAAGAAAGAAATTCAAACGGTGTAGTCTTCTTCTTCGCACGTCTTAATCGGCTCGGTTGCTCCGGCGAGAATTTGGTTCGGCCGTCCCCTTTTGCTTCTTCTGCTCCAGGCGTAAAAATTGGGTGATCAAAGATGAAAATAATTCTAGTCCTCCTCTCCTTTTATAATAATTCTTTATCTCTTAATTTCCTTCTTTAATTGGATCTCCTTCCTTCTTATCCTTCTTGAGTTTTGATTTTCTTGGAGTCTCTCTTCCCAAATCTATTCCAATTCCTTTTCCTAGCCTAGGGACCAATTTATTGCCTTGTGGATCTGATTATGGCGGTTTGGAGTCGTTTCTTGGCCCCAAGTAAGATTATTTTCGAAACAGGACTGACACTGGGTCACCGAACTGACACTGGGCCACCCAGTGTCGTGCGACATTTTCTTCATTTAAGCCCAAATCACCTTGGCTTGGTCCGTTTGATGATCCAAATTATTCCTTAAGCTTAAAAACTCCATCAAACACCTAAATTAAACAACAAATTACCAAGTGAAGTAAATTGCATCCATAATATAAATAGATAGAAAATAACCAAGTGTAATATCCGCAATTTTCGATTTTCGGTAAATTTATTTTTTCGGTCGGAGTCCGTTTTGATGACTCGCTCATGACCGTTTCCTCATTCTGAGAATGATTAATTCTACACTTTTTGTCATCCGAGTTCGTTTCGGTGTTGTTTTGTTGAGTTCTGTGCTTTTTAGCGACTTTTCCGCACTTGAGTTCGATTCTTGCGAATCTCGACCGAAACTGCTGTTTCGAGTTTCCCGCAAGTCCATTTAACTTTGTTAGACGTGTTGTGAACTTCGGTTTGGTTATTCGATCACGTATCGTGATTTCCGGGCGTTTTGGGCCATTTTGTAATTTCTTGAAAGTTACGGGTATCCGTATCTGTAATTGTTGCCTCGACCCGTTTCTTGGTCGCGTATGACTAAATATGGTATTACGTTTTCATTTCGAGTCGTTTATTTCGTCCGTGAACTTTTCGTCGTGTTCGTTCCGTGCGATTTCTGAAATCGGTCGCCGAGCCCTCGACGGCCATGGATCGCCGGACGGTGGCGGATCGCCGGACGATTGCGGCACCGCCGGACGGTGCGGCAGAACCGGCGAGCGCACGCTTACGGCCGGAAGGCGCGCGCGCTAACCGGCAGTGTAGCGACGCTACCGGGCCGCCTAACGCACGCTTATCGCCCGGGCAGCTGGGTTTCGAGGTTCTCGACTCGGCCAGATCGGCAGTAGCGCACGCTACGCTGAAGCGAGCGCACGCCACGCCGAGCGAAGGCGCGCTACTCGGCAGCGTAGCGCACGCCGTCAAGCTAGCGACGTTACTGCCGGCGTCACCCAGCGACTACCGACAGCCGGCCAAGCGCGAAGCTTCCGGCCGTAGCGCACGCTAGCGGAGTCGGAGACGAGTCATGGTCGGCAGATTTGGTCGGTGGTGCCGGGTCGTGTGGGCCCTGGCCGAGGGTACTCGGCCGATACCGCCGATAGCGCACGCTTAGTCCGGGAAGGCTAGCGACGCTAGTCTGCCCAAGATAAATGTGGCCGAGCAAATACATTTCACTTCGCTTTTCATTCCCTTCCTTCTCCTTCCGCGAATGGCGATTCATGGGTGACGGCCATGTTGTTTAACAACAAATCCATGAAGTCCTTGAGTTCATAACATCAATCGATCGTCCGTTATCAACCTTTGATCCAAATAATCAAGGTAATCTTCCTTAGAACCCTAATTTCGTGAATTTGGGGATTTTTGCATTTTCGTCCGATTCGTTCCGTGTTGTTGATTAATTCATGATGGGTATGATTAATCTTGATAGTATTCTTGTGTTTAACATCATTTAATCCATTGTTCTTCGTCGAATCGAAGTATAATTCTTGATTTCCTTCGAATTGACTTTTTGGGGGATTTGTCCCCGATCTCATTTTTCATCCGTTTTCGATAGATCGATTATGGTTAAATGATGTTGTTAAACATATTCTATGGATTGTATATCCATATTTCAACTTGGAATTCCGCTGGTTTTGACGAACGAATCGTGTTCTTGGCCGTTTTGGGGGAAATCCTTGAACTTTCATTATTCGTTCTTTGAATTCAACGGCTTTGAGTCGTGTTATGGAATTCATTTCATTGTTATTATTTGTCCTTCGTAGTTTATGAACGTGAGTTGGCGTTCGGTGGAGTCAGCGGGTTCGTAGTCGGTTCGGGCCAACCTACTTCGATCGATTCTCCGCGTTGTTCTTATTCGAGGCAAGTACCTTGCCCATACTTTTCTTATTTTGTGGATATGATGATCGGTGATCGTATTAGTGTGTCTGTTTGGTTGTTTGAAACGAAGTTTCAAAAGGATTTCGGTTTGGCCTCGTTAAAGGCTTTCTTTCAAAACGCGTGTGTTTTGTGAACGGTGTTTTGAGAATTGATTATGATTTGATTATTTTGAACGTTGAAGGATTTTATGATGATACTCCTATGTGTTTAAAGTTATGGAATCGTGTATTCCGTATTTAATCTTGTTATTGTGTTTTTGAAGAGTTTGGTAATGGTGTCGAGTTAATGGCCATCTCTAGTGAGTATTCTTAATGAACTTACATTCTTAGCATGTTAGTATTGCATGAGTAACGTGTGTGTGTATGCTCACTACGGGTTAGATCCGACGGGGTCTTGGTAGGGGTCCACGGAGGTGTGGATCGACGAGCTTTGCTTTTAACCACTACGGGTTAGATCCGACGGGGTCTCGGTAGGGGTCCACGGAGGTGTGGATCGACAGTTAATTGTGGTGCATTTTACAAATGTGATTCGATATTGGCATTTCCGGAAATGAGCGCTTTTGAACGGTTTTCATGATTGCATGCATCGACTAAGTGTGTAAGAGGTAAGTGTTCGTTTGGCTTACTTGGCTAGGATGGCACTAGAGTATTTTGTTGTTTGTTTTAAATCCTTTATTTGTGGATTTTGATGTTGGGAGACGAGCCTTGTGGTCGTTCTTGTGTACCGTGAGTTGATGAGATATGGGGCTAAAATCCCAATGGTTTTGTAAGAGTCATTTTATGGATTTGGGGCTAAAATCCCAACGGGTTGGTATATGTCATTTTTCGGAAAGTAAAGATTCGGGACGGTGACCCCTTTTGTCTTGTGGATTTTGAAAAGTAGGATTTGATAATCCTAAATGGTTTTCTATTAAAACTCTCGATGGCATTCTAAACCGTCTTATAAATTATTTCCATTGATTTATGGTATTTTGATTTTTAAAGGTTTTCTCAAACCCTAGCCTAGTGAAGTACTTTTCGATTCGTTTGGATATTTGAGGATTCCTGGTTATTGTTATTCGTCGAATGTGAATTGTATGGCTCGTATTTGCACTTTGTTTTTGCTCTAGCAAAACAGTGGAGTTTTGCTAACCCCCGAGTATTCGGGGTGGATGTCTATTTTGCATTCGTGTTTTGGAGCATAACACGAGTCGGCCACGAAGGATGATGAAAGATGAACGATACTAATCACACGAGGATCCGTTGATGTCGTATTGGTCTAGTTGTATTTTCTTTTCCTGCAGTATCTTTTTCCCGTTGTACGGGAGTTTATTGTATTTTGACCCCTGCGTGGGTATATGTTGTAATTGAGTTGTATATTTTTATTGAAAGACCAAATCGGTCTACTGAGTCATTTAGCCTTGAAGGCATTGTCGAGATGTTAAATGTTGCTACCAGCCTGGTAGATCTTCGAGGAGAGGGTCTACGGCGTGTAATATCCCTGAGTGGATTGGGGGTGTTACATAAATGGTA
Organism: Orobanche coerulescens; assembly: GCA_033398695.1. Taxonomy (NCBI): domain Eukaryota; kingdom Viridiplantae; phylum Streptophyta; class Magnoliopsida; order Lamiales; family Orobanchaceae; genus Orobanche; species Orobanche coerulescens. The sequence goes on from CM065818.1 coordinate 103,023,640, forward strand.
TCGGAGCTTAGGTTGTGGAAACCTAGGCTGTCGGGTCAGTGGTGTCTATTGAGTTTTGTCTCGTCGGATTTAGTCTGACTGAGTCGTGTCGCGACGCGTCGTTTGAGTTTGTTGGTCGTGATTAGTATCCTGGGGCGATCATCATCTTCGTGCGACCTGTGGAAGTAAGTCTCCCTTCTTCGTGTTGTACCTCGTGTGACACGAGCTATTTTTATGATTATTTGTTAAGTGATGGAATCTTTATGTGGATTTTGATTTCACGATATGTATTTAGTCGACTCTCGTAATTGATTTATACGAGGAGTGTCGTCACTTGTGATGTCTTTTTATTGTTGTTTTTGTCCGTTGCTGATGATTTTCGAACCGATTTGCACGTTTTACAAGTCTCTTGTGGAAGCTTTGTGCTTATACACGTTCGACTTGTTCACTAGCCGCATGAGAGCATTTTATCGCTGGTTTTGTTCAATGTGGTATTTTATCGCTTATTTCCGTTTAAAGACATATATTGTCTTGATTTTAAACTTTTGATGCGTGTGCTAGGAGTTGTTTTAGTGAACATCGATATGTGTGAGTTTTGGGCATTCGCCTATTGAATTTTGAAAACCTTGAGTATATTAGAAAAATAAATTTCGAGACATACTTTTCAAATGAGTTATTTTCTTGTGGTACATCCAAGGTGCCACAATATATTTCAAAAGTTTTCTACTTCGAGGACCAAAATGCTTTGAGATATTTTCAATATTTTAGAAACACTTTTATTTAGACCCGAGGGTCGAATATTTTGAAAGTTTTCATTAAGAGAAAGTATCTTCATTCGTATCAAATGCGAAATGGTTCTCCAATGTCTCGATAACGATGTTTCACGTTTGTATTTTTTTGAAAGGTGATACTCAAGATCAATCGGTATTCTTCAAATTATTTTCAAAATGAGGTTTTCGTTTTTAAAACCTATCCATTCCCGTTTGAGGGTTGGGTATATATGTATGATGTTCGCGTTGTCATTTTGATGTTTGCTCCCGAGTATGACCGAATTGGCGGTGTGAGTGTTGAGTCGTTTTCCACACATTTGTTGTGTTAGCCCCTTGTGAGAGGTGGGATGTCGGTGTTGAATATTGTCGCCTCGTGGTGATTTCTGCGTTGTCGCGCAAGTGCGAGCTGTTAGAGCTTGGGTTGGTATGACCGTGTGCATCGGTGATGGTTCCGTTATGTGTCGGTTGTTTAATGTCTTGTTACCTTGCTCTCGTTTTGTGAATTTCGTGGACGAGGTCGGAGGTAATGCCCGTACTATTTTGACTTCTGTATTTTCTCTTTCTCGAGTCTATCGATTCGCTCATGTTCATTGGCACTTTATGAACTTGTTCTATATTTTGATTTCATCGTCCGAACGAGCTGTGATCTTGTTGTGGGTCGATCTGGTTATCGATGTTACTTTTTCGGGTTCAGTTCGATTCTTGTGAACCTTGTTTGGGAGTGACATCATCTGGTTCTATTAGTTCTTTTATTTGAAGTGGATCGGATTTGGAACCCTTATGTTTTCGACTCTGTCGACTCATTTATGTTCGTTGACATTTCTGAGCTTGTCCTGCCCCTTGTTTTTGTTTATCGAACGAGTGTGGTATTGTTTCTAATAACTCGCTTGTCGTTGTGACTTTTTAATCGCTATTCCCTTTCTGTGGACCTTATGGGAATGCATGTCTTGTAGTTCTCACCGGATCATCCCGGGGTTGTTGTTTGAACTTTATTGTTCTTCGTGATTCGAACATGATTCTTCGATTTTGTTGTCTCGATCGTTGTGGTTTGATCGCTTGATTGTTCGCTTTTATTGACCTCGTTCCGTGATTGGTGAACATTCGTGCTCCTTCGTAATTCCTTTCGATTCGGGAAATTAGTTTCGTTTTCGATCTTCCAACCGTAGGCGGTGGGATTCCGTGTTTGTTCAGCGGTTGACTCGCGTTTTGATTGATGTAACGTTGGGTTGGTCAATCATATTGGTGTTCGTTCGTTGTGGGTGGTGATTGTCGGATAATTGACTTGGCTATATTATCCGCTTGATGACGCTTGTCGTTTGTTGGTTTTATTATATCGCTAACGGCGACGTTGTGTTGGTCGCCGTGGAGCGTGTTTTCACGCCGTATATTCCATTGCGTTGTTTGTAACGTTTCGCCGTTGGGCGTTAGTTACGCATTCTTGTGTATCTCGATGAGTTTTCCTTGGCGGAATATTCCTTCTCCCTACTTGTTTTAAGTTTCGGGACGAAACTTCTTTTAAGGAGGGTAGAATGTAATATCCGCAATTTTCGATTTTCGGTAAATTTATTTTTTCGGTCGGAGTCCGTTTTGACGACTCGCTCATGACCGTTTCGTCATTCTGAGAATGATTAATTCTATACTTTTTGTCATCCGAGTTCGTTTCGGTGTTGTTTTGTTGAGTTCTCTGCTTTTTAGCGACTTTTCCGCACTTGAGTTCGATTCTTGCGAATCTCGACCGAATCTATTGCTTTGAGTTTCCCGCAAGTCCGTTTAACTTTGTTAGACGTGTTGTGAACTTCGGTTTGGTTATTCGATCACGATCGTGATTTAGGCGTTTGGGCCATTTTGTAATTTCTTGAAAGTTACGTATCCGTATCTGTAATTGTTGCCTCGACCCGTTTCTTGGTCGCGTATGACTAAATATGGTATTACGTTTTCATTTCGAGTCGCTTATGTCGTCCGTGAACTTTTCGCCGTGTTCGCCTGCGATTTCTAAATCGGGTCGCCGAGCCACGGCAGTTGCGGATCGGCCAGGACGGTGGCGGGGCGCCGGACGATTGCGGGCACCGGCCGGACGGGTGCGGCAGAACCGGCGTAGCGACGCCACGGCCGGAAGGCGCGCTAACCGGCAGTGTAGCGCCTTCTGCCGCCTAACGCACGCCATCTCGGGCACAGGCAGTGGGGTTTCTGAGGTTCTGGACTCGGTAAGGATCGGCAGGTAGCGCACGCTACGCCGAGCATAGCGCGCGCTAGTCGGCAGGCGTAGCGCACGCTAGCGGGAGTCGGGAGACGAGTCATGGTCGGCAGAATTTGGTCGGTGGTGCCGGGTCGTGTGGGCCCTGGCCGAGGGTACTCGGCCGATACCGGCCGATAGCGCACGCTAGTCCCGGAAGGCTAGCGCACGCTAGTCTGGCCCAGTATAAATGTGGCTGAGCAGTCACATTTCACTTCGTTTTTCATTCCCTTCCTTCTCCTTCCGCGAATGGCGATTCATGGGTGACGAAGCCATGTTGTTTAACAACAAATCCATGAAGTCGTTGAGTTCATAACATCAATCGATCGTCCGTTATCAACCTTTGATCCAGCGAATCAAGGTAATCTTCCTTAGAACCCTAATTTCGTGAATTTGGGGATTTTTGCATTTTCGTCCGATTCGTTTCGTGTTGTTGATTAATTCATGATGGGTATGATTAATCTTGATAGTATTATTGTGTTTAACATCATTTAATCCATTGTTCTTCGTCGAATCGAAGTATAATTCTTGATTTCCTTCGAATTGACTTTTTGGGGGATTTGTCCCCGATCTCGTTTTTCATCCATTTTCGATGGATCGATTATGGTTAAATGATGTTGTTAAACATATTCTATGGATTGTATATCCATATTTCAACTTGGAATTCCGTTTTCGGGTTTTGACGGAATGAATCGTGTTCTTGGCCGTTTTGGGGGAAATCCTTGAACTTTCATTATTCGTTCTTTGAATTCAACGGCTTTGAGTCGTGTTATGGAATTCATTTCATTGTTATTATTTGTCCTTCGTAGTTTATGAACGTGAGTTGGCGTTCGGTGGAGTCGGCGGGTTCGTAGTCGGTTCGGGCCAACCTACTTCGGTCGATTCTCCGCGTTGTTCTTATTCGAGGCAAGTACCTTGCCCATACTTTTCTTATTTTGTGGATATGATGATCGGTGATCGTATTAGTGTGTTTGTTTGGTTGTTTGAAACGAAGTTTCAAAAGGATTTCGGTTTGGCCTCGTTAAAGGCTTTCTTTCAAAACGCGTGTGTTTTGTGAACGGTGTTTTGAGAATTGATTATGATTTGATTATTTTGAACGTTGAAGGATTTTCTGATGATACTCCTATGTGTTTAAAGTTATGGAATCGTGTATTCCGTATTTAATCTTGTTATTGTGTTTTTGAAGAGTTTGGTAATGGTGTCGAGTTAATGGCCATCTCTAGTGAGTATTCTTAATGAACTTACATTCTTAGCATGTTAGTATTGCATGAGTAACGTGTGTGTGTATGCTCACTACGGGTTAGATCCGACGGGGTCTCGGTAGGGGTCCACGGAGGTGTGGATCGACGAGCTTTGCTTTTAACCACTACGGGTTAGATCCGACGGGGTCTCGGTAGGGGTCCACGGAGGTGTGGATCGACGGTTAATTGTGGTGCATTTTACAAATGTGATTCGATATTGGCATTTCCGGAAATGAGCGCTTTTGAACGGTTTTCATGATTGCATGCATCGACTAAGTGTGTAAGAGGTAAGTGTTCGTTTGGCTTACTTGGCTAGGATGGCACTAGAGTATTTTGTTGTTTGTTTTAAATCCTTTATTTGTGGATTTTGATGTTGGGAGACGAGCCTTGTGGTCGTTCTTGTGTACCGTGAGTTGATGAGATATGGGGCTAAAATCCCAATGGTTTTGTAAGAGTCATTTTATGGATTTGGGGCTAAAATCCCAACGGGTTGGTAAATGTCATTTTTCGGAAAGTAAAGATTCGGGACAGTGACCCCTTTTGTCTTGTGGATTTTGAAAAGTAGGATTTGATAATCCTAAATGGTTTTCTATTAAAACTCTCGATGGCATTCTAAACCGTCTTATAAATTATTTCCATTGATTTATGGTATTTTGATTTTTAAAGGTTTTCTCAAACCCTTGCCTCGAGAAGTACTTTTCGTTTCGTTTGGATCTTTGAGGATTCCTGGTTATTGTTATTCGTGGAATGTGAATTGTATGGCTCGTATTTGCACTTTGTATTTGCACTAGCAAAACAGTGGAGTTTTGCTAACCCCAGTATTCTGGGGTGGATGTCTATTTTTGCATTCGTGTTTTGGAGCATAACACATGGTCGGCACGAAGGATGATGAAAGATGAACGATACTAATCACACGAGGATCCATTGATGTCGTATTGGTCTAGTTGTATTTTCTTTTCCGCAAGATCTTTTCCCGTTGTATGACGGAGTTTATTGTATTTTGACCCCTGCGTGGGTATATGTTGTAATTGAGTTGTATATTTTTATTGAAAGACCAAATCGGTCTACTGAGTCATTTAGCCTTGAAGGCATTGTCGAGATGTTAAATGTTGCTACCAGCCTGGTAGATCTTCGAGGAGAGGGTCTACGACGTGTAATATCCCTGAGTGGATTGGGGGTGTTACACCAAGTGTGCCAACATAAACTTCATTAAAACCTTATAATTAACAACGACTTTAGCACACTATTTTTGTCCAATCATAAATAACACAGTTTTTAAGTGGTTCGAGGTAAACCCCTCTACGTCCACTGGTCCTCCACACAGGAGTAAAACGTTTATTATATATACTGCGTACACAACTACGTATTTATAATCAAACCTATCCTTGTATCGTTCACACTGATAGATACAAAGACTGTCGCTTTCAACCGTTCACACAGATTGGTTAAAGCTTCCTTCTTAACTTGCTTCTTCACACACAGTTCCAAAGCTTCATTCGATTCAATGCAGATCCCTCACGCACGGTTCAGGAAAAGCAAGGCTTTCTCAGTCCACACAGGGCTGATGGGTTTGTTCAATGATAGAATGTTTGTTTTAACAACATCTTGACTTTCTTGATATTCAGTTGATAATGTGTTGTTCAAGGTTGAGCACTTGGATATTTCTTCTATCAGAATATGCAGTATACTTGAAGAAATATGTTTGCTCTGAATATTCATATAAGCACTTGTTGGTTGATGTTTCACGGGGATATCCTTGATATGGATCTTCAAACTATGGAGATATATATATATATAGCCTTATGAAATATATCCGTTGAGAAAGATCAGTTGAGCAAGATTCTGTGACAACTAGATAGTTGACTTGAATAGACCATGATCCGGATATTGCGGGATTTGAAGATCTCTGACGGCTTCAGTATTTAAATACTTTATCCTTTCAGTATTTAAATACTTCTTTATCAAACGGGACTTGACTTTAGCGAATTCCAAAGAATCCTTTCCAAATGGTCTTCAGTCCTGTTTCGATGGGTATTGAAGATCTCGATACTTTACAGCTTGAGTGTTGTATTCATTTGCGTTGTAGGCTATAAAGGAGTAGTTGTTTTATCGAATGTTTGCTGTATTGAGGGACATCTTCCATATTTTTAGATTCTGTTGTTGTATGATGGTATTAAGAGAAGTCTTCGATACAGGATCAGCAACTTCGATCTACTTTCGATACAGCGGCTTGCTGTATGCTGGGCATTTATCATTTTGCTGTATGCTAGCTTTGCTGTATCAAGCTTTGTTGTTTGGTAATTATCAAAACAACATTGTTTTTCCCAATAATTTCCCCCCTTTTTGATAATTTCCAAACCTTCTTGATGATCCCAAAACTTTGATGCCAAAACCTCTTTGAAGCTAAAACAATTTCCCCTTCTTTTTCGATAACCACTTGTTGGTAATTTGATAACACTTCGATACAGGAGTTGTTTATCTCAACAACTTACCTCTTTTTCAATAATGTCAAGTGCAGACTTCTTGATCTTATGTTCGAATGATCTGGTCTTCATCACTTAGTCTAAAAGAAATATGAACTGCTCACAGGCAAGTTCTAAAATTGATAACATCTAATAAGGAAGTGTATTTACATCTTAAACCTATGATTGGCGCGAAGGCACAATCTTACAGTGTGATATAGTTGAGTACAACTGAACCTATGAACTGTTCGAAGACAAGTTCTTACAGTTTGATACTTAAACTTGTTGGATTGCAGCAAAAAAATGAATGATTTAAAATTCGCGTCGTTCGAGATAGAGAAGTCTAGATGTCATGCAAAGCGTTTAAAAACAAAGTTTGAATATAAAAAACAGGACATGTGGACTTAAAACTGTTTGCAATACATAATAGAATAAAACTATCATGCGTAATTGATGTCCTGTATTGTAAATATTGTATCCGCGAATAATGTAGCGTTCCCCCTTAAGAGGTACATACAGGTTTCAATTCTTACATTATTGTTAGGATTAAAACTGTATTCATGGGTCGTACTGTATTCCCCCTTAATTAATGCACATGTCAGCTGTAGGAAGGTTTCATGCTTTCTTTGTCCTACAGTGTTGTCTTGACTGTTCTGAGTGTACAATTAATTAATAGCAGATACTGTATTCTTGGGTCTTACAGCGTTCCCCCTCAATTAATGATTAAAAGCATAAGAACTTACATGGAGTCTAGCTGTAGCGTTCCCAATTCTTGTTGACGCATAGAAATCAAGTAAATTTGGGTCCTGGTGTGATAGTGCCTTTCGGTACCCAAATTTTCCGGACAGCAATTGGTTTGCTGTAGGTTGCTTTTGGTCCGTTTTTGTAATGCCTACGTGGGGCAAGAACGTAGTTGCAGTAATCATGATCATTATGCATATAAAATCGAGAGTTATAGTTATTATTCCAGTACGATTGTCGTCTCGGAGGTGGATCCATTTTCATAGATCTTACAGCTTGCCTCCTGGGTCTCCAGTTGAATTATTGTTGATACTGCGCTGCGACCTGTTTTCTTGATGGATAACGGGGCTCTTGTATCCAATATCTAGGCGCGCTGTACTGAAAGTAGTGCCGTGCGGGCCTTTGATATTTGGATACAGCCTTCCTTCTGAACGACTGTTGGCGCTATTGATATGCTCGGGGAGCATCCTGTTGAGTACGCCTTACAGGTTTGAATAGCTGGTGATTTCGCTGTCTGGAATATGACTATGGTGGCGGAATGGCAGCCTTTACTGTTCGCGGTGTAACTGGTTACTTCACAGGACTCAGAACTTCTTCCGATACAGGAATGGATTCCTCACTCCTGACAAATACCGTACTAGATTTTTCTTTGTTGGAGAACGAGTTGTACCCTAAGTCACGTTTATCATGAGCATGTTGCCCAGTGCTTAGGATCTCTTCCATTCTATTAGAGGATTTCTCGAAAGAATTCAAGATTATCTCTAATTCTCCTTCACGTTTCTTGAGTGATTTTACTTTGGCTTTGAGTATAGCCAAATCATTTGTCTTGCTTTCAAGATGAGACTTAGTCTCATTTAGATCGTGAGCAAGTTGATGATTGCAATCGACTGACATATTTTCGTAATTATCCTTTAGCAAGTCGTTTTCTTCTTTCATCTCTAAGTTAGAAATTTCAAGCTGTATGTTTTCTCTTTTCAATATCTCATGGGCCTTTTGAATGTTATTAAATTCATTAAACATGTTTTCAAAGGTATGAGATGTATTTACAGGAGTAGTCGAGGTAGAGCTTACCTCATCATCATCGCCGTCTTTATTTTCCTCGTTAACTTTGGCCATAGAGCACATGTAGGCTCTATCTTCTAGCTCATCATCAGATGAGTCACTATCAGTGACCACCTGAAGGCATTCAGTCCTTGTTGATGCGGGTGAAGCTTTTGATTCTCCAATGAAGGCCTTGAGTTTGTTCTTCATCCTGTTTCTCCAATCATCAAACTCGTTAATAGAAAACATAGGTACCTTGCTTATTAATGAGGTATTTATATGTGAGAAAATAGGAAAGATAAATTGTTTTCGAAAAATAAGTGATTTAGGATCTGATTCGGTTAAAAATACGAATGATTCTTTTTAGAATCAACCGCTCCGATACCACTTGTTGGTCCACTTTAAGTATACAGGATACAACTTGGAAAGTGTTTTAAGAAACAAGCTGTACGTTTATCTAATCTGAGTGCGTAGCGGAAGTCTTAAAATAGTAAGTTGTTGTCGATACAGCAACTCGGTCTATTCTCCTGTTAGTTTGGTGCGTACAGAGTTTTGCAGTGTATACTTATATAAATCACAGTTTATGAAAACAATAACGGCAAAAGGTAAATAACACAGTTTTTAAGTGGTTCGAGGTAAACCCCTCTACGTCCACTGGTCCTCCACACAGGAGTAAAACGTTTATTATAAATACTGCGTACACAACTACGTATTTATAATCAAACCTATCCTTGTATCGTTCATACAGATAGATACAAAGACTGTCGCTTTCAACCGTTCATACAGATTGGTTAAAGCTTCCTTCTTGACTTGCTTCTTCACACACAGTTCCAAAGCTTCGTCCTATTCAATGCAGATCTGTCACACACAGTTCAGGAAAAGCAAGGCTTTCTCAGTCCACACAGGGCTGATGGGTTTGTTCAATGATAGAACATTTGTTTGAACAACAGCTTGACTTTCTTGATCTTCAGCTGATAATGTGTTGTTCAAGGTTGAGCACTTGGATATTTCTTCTCTGAGAATATGCAGTATACTTGAAGAAATATGTTTGCTCTGAATATTCGTGTAAGCACTTATTGGTTGATGTTTCACGGGGATATCCTTGATATGGATCTCCAAACTCTAGATATATATATATATATATAGCCTTCTGAAATATATCCGTTGAGAAAGATCCATTGAGCAAGATTCTGTGACAACTAGATAGTTGACTTGAATAGATCATGATCCGGATATTGCGGGATTTGAAGATCTCTGACGGTTTCAGTATTTAAATACTTTATCCTTTCAGTATTTAAATACTTCTTTATCAAATGGGACTTGACTTTAGCGAATTCCAAAGATTCCTTTCCAAATGGTCTTCAGTCCTGTTTCGATGGGTATTGAAGATCTCGATACTTTACAGCTTGAATGCTGTATTCATTTGCACTGTAGGCTATAAAAGAGTAGTTGTTGTATCGAATGTTTGCTGTATTGAGGGACAGCTTCCATATTTTTAGATTCTGTTGTTGTATGATGGTATTAAGAGAAGTCTTCGATACAGGATCATCAACTTCGATCGACTTTCGATACAGCGGCTTGCTGTAAGCTGGGAATTTATCATTTTGCTGTATGCTAGCTTGCTGTATCAAGCTTTGTTGTTTGGTAATTATCAAAACAACATTGTTTTTCCCAACAGTCTTCATACAGCAAGTCGTCGTGTTGCCAACATACAGCAGCAGAGTCTAATAGTGTCAAGTATGGAAGTTGTCCCTTCATAGAGCAACATTCCATACAACAGCTACTTCAATATAGCCTACAGCTTAATTGGATACAGCATACAAGCAGTAAGTATTGAGATCTTCAATACCTATTGAAACAGGACTAAAGATCGTTAGAACGGAATCTGCTTTATTCGCTTAAGTCAAGTCCCGTTTGAAAAGAAGTATTTAAATACTGAAAGGATAAAGTATTTAAATACTAAAACCAACAGAGATCTTCAGATAACGCAAAATCCGGATCTTGGTCTATACAAGTCAACCATCCAGTTGTAACGGACTTTTGCTCAACGGATCTATTCAGAGGCTATATATACCCCAGAGTTTGAAGATCAGACACACAAGACATACATGAGAAATCTAAGATCAAGCTTGCAAGCAATAAGCAAAGTATCTATTGACTGAATATTCTCTATGATCAGATCAAGCTTACAAGAGCTAAGTATATTTCTTCCAAGTAACATTCATATATGAGAAGAAGAAATATACTCAGTCATTCAAGAACAACCATCATCAGCTCAAGATCTTCATAGTCAAGCTGCTGTTCTTACCTGGTTACTTTACTTTTAGCTTTGAGTAAAAACCTAGTTCTGTTTGAACTAAAGAAGTTATTTCGACCTGTATGGGACGAATATGGACGAAGTTTTGGAACTGTGTTTGAAAAAGCCAGTCAAGTGTTAGTTTTAACCAATATGTGTGAACGGTTGAAGGCTACGATCTTTGTATCAATTTGTGTGAATAATACATTGATAGGTTTGATTATAGACACGTAGTTATGTACGTAATGTTTATAATAAACTTTTACTCTTGTGTGGAAGACCAGTGGACGTAGAGAGGTTTACCTCGAACCACTTTAATTACTATGTTAATTACTTATGCATTTACTGTTTTCATAACTGTGATTATTTTAAGTATACACTGCATACCGAGTTGTTGTATTTACAACAACTTACTTTTACAAGACTTCCACTACGCACTCTAACTTGAAAAACGTAGAGCTTATTGCTTAAACACTTTCCAATCTGTATTCTGTATACTTAGTTGCCAACAGGAGCCGACTCTCCATTCCCAACATACTTCATTGTTTGATCTTCAATAAAAACAACATATCTAGAACTAACAAGCTTCTTAGTCACCAGATCATACAATCTATACTCGAACTCATCAATCCCGTAAACAATAAAAATGCATGGCTTCGTCTTGAAATCAAGCTTCAACCTCTCATCTTTCGGAATATGTACAAATGCTTTAGATCCGAAAAACCATAAGTGGCGATATGAAATGTATTTACCGCTCCACACTTTGTTCGGGACATCAAAACACACGGTGTCAAATTAATCGCATGAACCGCCATGTTCAAAGCTTCTCCCCAAAATGACTTTGGTAATCCGGCATGTGAGAGCAAACATCGAGCTCGCTCAACCAAAGTCCGATTCGTCCTCTCCGCCAAGCCATTAAGTTGCGGAGTCTTCATTGGCGTATTTTGATGTCGGATCCCTTGATCTCGGCAATACTCATCAAAAGGCCCAGTGTATTCTCCACCATTATCCGTCCGAATACACTTCAACTTCTTCCCGGTCTCTCTCTCCACCGAGGCATGAAACTGTTTAAAAACATCTAAAACTTGATCATTGGTCTTTAAGGTGTATGCTCACACCTTCCTCGAATGTCGTCGATGAATGTGACAAAGTATCGGCAACCACCAAGAGTCCTAGTCTTCATAGGACCATAAACATCCGAATGTATAAGATCAAGAACATTTTCCTTCCATGAAAGAGTATGGCTCTTAAAAGTTACTCTCCTTTGCTTCCTAGCTAGACAGTGAGAGCACCTTTCAAGATGTACATCGTGAACCTCGGATAGCACCTCCTTATTTGATAATAGCGTCATCCCTTTCTCGCTCATGTGACCGAGCCTCTTATGCCATAGCTCAGTTACGTCATTATTGTCAACTGTGTTCACGGCATTAATCGTGACCTTTGGAAGTGTCACGTACAGTTTCCCTATCTTCTTTCCTCTTCCAACAATCAAGGAACCTCGAGTGAGTTACCACACTCCCTTGCCAAAATCGCTACAATAGCCATCATCATCGAGTAAGCCAACGGAAATCACATTTAGCCTCATATCCGGAACATGTTTCACATTACGTAAAACAGGTTCCACACCAGTGTCGAACCTCAAGTGTACGTCTCCTACTCCAACAATCTTAGATAACCCATCGTTACCCATCTTGACTATCCCATAGTCACCCGGAGTATAAGAGGAATAGAAATCCCTATGTGATGTAACATGAGACGTAGCTCCACTGTCGACCATCCAACTCGACTCATCTCTGGCAAGGTTCACCATGTCATAATCGCAACATACAAAGAACTCCTCGGTAGTAGTATTTACTTAGGTTTTTTCATTACTCCCGCTCTCCTTCTTTTGAGTGTTTTCTCTGCCTTGGTGATTTTCCTTCTTTAGTTGTCGGCAAAATTTCTTCGTATGCCATTTCTTACCACAATGGTAGCATTCAATATTGGCATACATCCCTCTAGAATTACTTCTTTGTGGCCCTCTATTACTCAGACCTCTGCTTTGACCTCTCCCCCGTCTTTCGGTAACAAGAACATCCGACTGTGACGAAGATCCCTGTGACTTTATTCGAACCTCCTCGTTCAGCATATTCCCCTTAACAAGTTCCATCGAAATAACACCATCAGGGACAAAGTTAGACAACGAAGTACGAAACGTCTCCCAAGTATCCGGTAATGTGCCCAACAAACACAAAGCTTGAACCTCCTCTTCGAATTTAATGGCCATTGCTGTAAGTTGATTAATGATGCCTTGGAATGCATTCAAATGATCCGACAGAGGAGTCCCATCTTGATTTTTTAGGTTCATCATTTGTTTAATGAGGAATAGCTTATTATTCCCCGTCTTCCGAGCATATAATTGCTCAATCTTGTGCCACAATTCTCGAGCATCCTTTTCTCCACTAATATGGTTCAACACATTATCATCAACCCATTGTCGAATATAGCCACACACTTGGCGATGCAAAATAGCCCAATTCGGGTCGGACTTGCCTTCTGGTTTGTCTTTGCTAAAGACCGGTAGATAATAATCCTTCACATATAGAAGGTCTTCCATCTTGCCCTTCCATACATGGTAGTTCAAACCATTCAAATTCACCATTCTACTTGTATTGGCTTCCATCTTACAATTGAGATAATACAACCACGAAACAAAAATTTCATGGCTCCGATACCACTTTATTGGGAAAACCAACAATATAACGTCACAACGAAAATGCGAAAACTCGTTTGACAACTTTTCCAATCTTCAATTGTAACTTTGAGGTTACCGACGAGTAGAGTAAATCAAAAACAACTCGATAAACAATACAAATGATATCCAAAATACAATAAATAACGAGATACAATTTTTAGCGTGGAAAACCCCTCAAGACGATAGAAAAAACCACGGTACCGAAACTTCTTAAATCCACTATCACCAATACACAATACACGATTCGTCCCTAGTACAAACTAGAGGTATACAACAATAATGTAAAGCCCCCAATATAAACCGGGGCGCCACAGTGCCGTAGATCCCATGAGGGACCCACAAGGCAAGTTTTTGAAAATCTTTTCTAAAATATTTTATTCAACTGGTAGTATGCGGAAGTAATTAAGAAAGTATTCGTACAACCCAAAGTACAAAGAAAATAGTGTCCGTACATACGGTTATTACACAACGTGGAATGTTCAAATTGATTTAAGAAATTAACAGGCCTTCTTCCAACACCAGCTCATGCCTGGCCGTAACCTTCGGGGGTGTCCTGCAAAAATTCAACAAATTTACCTGGCACGACATGTCGTGCCAGTAGCCTAGGTCAGAAAATCCAAACCAAACTCAAAGATAAAATCTGATAATTTCAAGGAACAAAGTTATCACTGAATGTTCAATGTTATCCCTTTTATCAGCACATACACTCCCAAGGTCGCAACCAAGGGTCACGGAAGTATCTACACAGGAATACTCCGGACATGGGTACCATTCAGGTTTTATCCCACAACACGGTTCTACAAGTAAACTCCCAGGGCCGCGGCCAAGGGTCACGGTAGTATCTAATCAGGAATACTCCAGACAAGTTAATCGAAAAAGCACCATTCCACAAATAGTAACACTTACTATGTTTTTAAATTATAAGACGTAAAGTCTGAGAAAGATTCACTTACCTCAAATCCGACGAGAGTTATTTCTTGACAAGGCAACGGCTTGAACGATCACACTTGGAAGTCCGACCTATTACATGTTTGTCGATTAACATCTTATGATAACAATGATGATCAACGACGTTTCTCCCCCTCCCGCCTGATAGAACCCTACCCTAGTTGCTTATGATGTCGGAATCGAAATTCTATGTTTTTAACCACAATGCGTGCCATTAAATTCTTAGGTTCGGCAACATTCTTTATAAGTTATCCTTCCGCTGAACAATAGTGTTCTAACACAACATTCCTACGTTAATTATAACCAACAACCACCGAGATTTCATCGTTTGTCATAATATGTAAGTCTAGAACGATTAATCCATCATCTTAACATGTTTCGGTATCTATTCAACTAGAAATTGTTGGTAAGTTCATCAAGGATTTATTAACGGTTTTATTCAACATGATAATGAAATATCGGGCAAGCCTATGAGCATTCCCTGTCGGGCCAATTTTTTTATGGTATTGATGTTGATGTGAGACATCCTTTTATGCCATAGCTAACTTTGATCTGGCAACAAAGCAAGGAATTAGAACACTAGTAGGATTCCAGTCAGCAATGTACATGTTACCTTCCCGGCTTCCTGTGGAACAGTCTGTTTGGTCATTCTGTCCTTCATCCTACAGTGATCTTCATAGAATTTGACCAAGAACTGTTTGTCATAGATCTTGGTAATACTAAGAAGATTGTACTGTAGTCCTTCTACATAAGCTACGTCGGTGACTTTGAATTTTCCTACAAGCAGGGTTCTTTTCCCTCTTGGTCTTCCTTTGGATTTGTCACCAAATCGCACCTTTAGACGAAGACCTTCCACATAACCTGTTATCTTGTTGATATCTATCGTCATGTGGCTAGAACATCCGCAGTCGAAGTACCAGATGTCCTTCTCCATGATATCATGTAATAAAAAAATAAGTAGATTTAGGTCCTCTTTGATCATTGGGCCCTTGGTTAATAGTGCCTTTAGGTACCCAAATTTTCCTGACAGCAATGAATTTGTTGTAGGCTGTGTTAGGTCCTCTTTTGTGAGATTTACGTGGGGCAGACACGTAATCACTGTAAACATTATTGTTATGCATGTAAAATCTAGAATTTTGGTCCCAGTACGGTTTTTTTCTGGGAGAAGGAACCTCATTTATCTGACTTCTGAGTTGCCTCCTGGGTTTCCAGTTGGATTCCTAGACCTGTTGTTAGTAGAACTGCGCTACAGCTTGCTCAAGAGAAAGATACCTGGGTTCGTGTACCCAGTATTGAGGAGCAGCGTACTGTTGATAGTACTGAGGTGCATGCTGTTGATGGTACTTGGGTACAACCTTCCTTCTTTTCTGCTGATGATGCTGTTGGAATTCTTTAGGAGCATACTATTGATAGTGAGCATTTCACCTTACAAGCTCATGAGTCTGTGATTTTTGTTGCTTATGATAAGAGCTAGGTGGTGGAATGACAGCCTTTGGTTTCTGAGAATAGACAGCTATGTCCTTTTATTTGTCTACAGGTGTAGCTTTTGGAACTTCCTCGATTTTAGAAACACGTTCCACTTCTTTGAAAAACACCATGCTAGTTTTGCCTTTGTTGGAGAAAGACTCGTATCCCAAGCCATATTTGTCATAGACATGATGTCCAGTGCTTATAATGTCTTCCATCCCCCTAGATGATTTCTCAAATGACTTGAGGAGGGTCTTGATTTCTCCTTCTCTTTTCTCTAGAAGTTGTATCTTAGCTTGTAGTAGAGCATAATCATTTGTCTTCCCTTGAATATGAGATTTTACCTCATTTAGCTCAGTTGCAAGTTGATAATTGCTCTTCACGAGTTTTTCATGGGTGACCTTGCTGTTTTTGCAATCTAAATACATGTTTTCATAAATGTTTTTCAGCAGGTCATTTTCATCCTTCAGCTCTAGATTAAAAAGAGAGAGTTGTAGGTTTTCTTGTTTAAGCACCTCATGGGCTTTTTGAATGGTCCTAAATTTATTCATCATATTTTCAAAGGTATGTGATGCATTTATAGGGTTAACTGAGGTTGATCTTACTCATCGTAACTGTCATCATCATCCTCTTCTTTTTCCATAAAGCACATGTAGGCTATATCTTCAATTTCATCATCAGAGGAGTCATTGTGGTGACAGCCCATTGGAATTCCTCTATTTTCATGGGTGTGGGCATGGCTTCTGATTCTACAATTAGTGCCTTAATCTTATTTCTCCATACACGTCTTTTCTCATCATTCTCCTGTTTCTCAGCTTATGGCACCTTCTGTACTTTATGATGAGGACATCTATTTGCAGTGTCCTGGTTTCCTGCAATTACAACATAGATTAGAGTCTCCGGATGATGGTGACTTAGAGCTCACCTTGTTGAAGGGCTTAGGCTTGTAGGGAGCCTTTCTGGATTTCTTAATGAATTTCTGAAATTTGTGCATGAGCAGAACCATTTCATCTTGTGACAGAATGTCATCGTCGCTGTCAATGGTTTTGGATGTGCTGAGGGCATAGCTGTGTCTCCTGTCGGATACAATGGCCAATGTTGTAGTCTTTGCAGGGGATTCTTCAGCCTTTTCTCTTCTGTAAATGTCATACTCAAAAGCTTTAAACTCATAGAAGAGGTCAAAAGTAGATATATCATTTAGGCTGCAAGACACATGCATAGATGTGGTCCTAATGTCCCGGGTAGAGAGTGATTTAATATTTTGAGATTCTTCTCCTTTTGGGTGTACATTTGACCAACACTTCAATCTCACCAATAATACTGATAAATATGAGATCAAGTTCCTCAAGTGTTTCAGTTGTTTTCATTTAAAAATATTCAAACTATTAAGTGAGTTTTGAAACATTATTCTTTTTTGAGAGCTCAGATTGTCTTACAGCCTTTTACCTTTGAGAATGTGCCTTTGTCAAGAGTGACAAATATCGCATTCTTGGCAACACTATCCAAATTCGCACGCTTGTGATAGTCAGTTGTACACTGTTCCCGTTCTTTCTCAAGCATTTCTACATGAGGTTGGCCTTCTATCCTGGTAGCTGGGTTGACCTTCATAATTTTGATAGGTCCTTCCTATATCACAAAGATCATTTGTTCGTGCATGGCAGCAAGATGTGCTTCCATCCTGATTCTTCAGTTATCAAACTCGTTAATAGAAAACAAGGGAACTTTATTGATCATTGATGTATCCATGACAATGGTAGGATGAATGATTGAAGTACACAAATGGAGTTTGCAAAAGCTAGTGATTTGGATATGGTTCAGGTTAAAAATCGGCTCGTTCTTTGTAGAATCAACCGCTTTGATACCACTTATTGATCACAATATATTGTTCTACAGCTTAAAAGGGGGTGTTGAATAAGCTGTACTCTTTTTAGAAGTTGGGTCTGCATAACGGAAGTCTTAGGCTAAGTTGCTGCAATAACAGTAACTAGACAGTCTCCTGAAGCTTGGTACTTACAGGGTTTTCAGAGTAAGTGTACTGAAAATCACAGACATTATGAGAACAGTAAGTGTAGGAAATGACAACACACAGTTTTAATGTGATTTGAGATAAACCCCTCTACGTCCACAGGTCCTCCATACAGGAGTAAGAAGTTCATTGAAAATCAAGGCGTACACAAGAGTATGATTTTAACTAAACTGGTCGCTATATCATTCATACAGGTTCATACAACCGATTGTAGCTTGAGCCGTTCATACAGATTGACTATAGGCTTCTTCGACTTGCTTCTTCTCTTACAGATTGAAGATTCGTCCACACGAGTTAGCTTAGTCCACAAGGGGCTAAGAGTCTCAACAATAAGGTTTTGAAGCATCATGAATGGGAACAACAATTGTAGGATTTATAGGCTTCGTGTAGTTGTGCTGTTCTCTATTGAGAACTTAGTATTTCTTCACTAAAGAGATACGTTTTATGCTTGAAGAAATATATTTCTCTCAGATTCTTTGATTAATCAGTAAGTTGGCAATGGTATCAGTAGTTCCGTGTATGAGCAATGTCCTCTTGCTTGAAATATTTATAACCTAGGAAATAGATCCATGATAAATATAGCCATTGGCTGGTTGGTGATATTTAGATAGGACTGATTGGCGGCTTCGAAATGTTTGAGTTAAAGATGATTTGCATTTAATGCTTCAGACATTCCGCATTAAATGCTCTTCAGTCTTCAATCTCTCCGGCTGCATTTATGCTGTCCTATCAGCATTACCTCTTTAAAACTGCGAATACTTTGTGAATAAATAAATGGTATCTCACAATTGTTTAAAGTTCTAAGTCTATATCCTATTGGATTGTGGTTTAGTTTTTCTAAGTAAAACACCTACAGGTTCTTTTTAGTAGCTAACAGTCTTCTTGCTGTGCTGAAACTTCTATTAGATGTAGGATATGACTTATTGGGCACTGTATGAAGTTTCGCTATAGGGACTGGATGTAGGGTGCATTTATCAAAGCACTTAGGGTTTTATTTTTCTCAACAGTCATTGTGCCGATAATGAGAGGATTTTGTGCCTCTAATCCTCTTCTCCTTTGAGGTTCGATATGCTCTCTACCCACTGGCATACCCCTCTTTCGAGTAGGGATAAGAGAAGCCGAAGTAGCTATCCCACCACTAAGTTCGATGTAGGGAGCATCATTCCTTTGGGAGGCTGACCCTTGCCATATTATTGGGACTTCTAACCTTGTAGGAACATTCGTAATGAGAATGGTAGATCTTGTCACTTTTGCAGTACCAGTAAAGTTGTCGGGCATTGAATCCGCAACTTTCTGAAGACTGAGAATATGTTGCACTTCCATATCAGATTGAGCAGTGTGAGGATCTTGATGAAGCAAAGAGGGAGCAAAGTAGACAATTTCCTTGCATTCAACCAGAATCATTCTATTCCTTTATCCCCATAACGACGGGATGTTTGTCTCATCATAGTGACAATCTTCAAATCTTTGGAGTACATAGATCTCATGTCAAAGGATCCAAATAGAGGATAATTTTAGGCGACACATATCAAATATATACTTAATCGTCTTTCTGGACCCATTTTAATGTGTTGTGCAGGTGTAATTGGCACATAGACTGCGCACCCAAAAATGCGTAAGTGTGAAATATCAAGCTCATATCCAATTACCAACTGGTATGCACTAAACGGTTGATTGGTAGTGGGTCGAAAGCGAATGAGTATAGCTGCATGTAAAATTGCATAATCCGATGCAGAAATCGGCCAATGGTGGGGTGATAATCTATAACTGCCTAATCATTGCCTCAGCAAGGTCATTCTGTGAATGAACATGATGGACGGGATGTTCAACTTCAATCCCAATCGATATGGAATAGTCGTCGAGAGACTTCAATGTAAACTCACCAGTTGTCCACGCTTAATGACGAGATCGGAAAATCAGGGTGGTTGGTCCATAACTTTACAAAATATGCTAGGAACTTAGAGAATGCATTGTTTCTTGTGTATATAAAGCGACATGTGACCATCATGTCGATGCATCAACCAGAATCATAAAATATCTCAATGGTCCGCACGTTGGCTGAATAGGTCCACAAATGTACTATTGAATTATTGTAAGAAGCGAATATTTTGTGTTGAGTCTTTAGCAAATGATGGACAAGGTAAATCTCTTACAGACGAACACCAAGCGATCGTATGAGACTCATCTATGGTACTTCTTACCAGCATGGTCAAGGATTTCAAACTTCGGGCGAATATTGGAGACTTGTGCCATCTACAAGATATAAACAAGAGGAAGTTAGTCTTGTTGGATTTTCAGTGACAATGTAAACGGCCACAATCATTGCTTTTTAAAAGTGTGTAACATAATCTTTACTCAATATACTTCCCTTAATTGTTAATAAAGTTGCCAAAAACGGCAATATCAAATTGCACCCAGATACATGGTGTATGCAACAACCACAAGTATCGACTTTCAACAATTTCGGTACTCCCCCAATGTAACACTTCTAAAATCATAAGGGAATATCACACAACGTAGATTTTTCTCTCAATGATCTACCAGGCTAGAGACTGCAAGAGACATCACAATATTTGCCCGACCAGGGTCAAACCACGTAATAATGCAGATCGATAAGGCCGAAAACTCAAAAACATGTGGACCGGTAAGTCACACACAAAATATGAGTTATATGAACCGAATGAAATTACATCTGATGCCCGCACAGGGGACAAAGTATACTAGCGGAAATGGAATATAACTCAACAATCTAAATAACTTAGACTTTCGATTGATTAGTATCGCAGCTTGTCATCTTCCATATCGAACGTGTCACTGCTCCCTCAAATAGGAATACCTGAAATGCATAAAATGCATTTCCCCAATTTAAGGGGTTAGCAACTGGAATTTGCTAGTACAAGTATTTCAACCGGGTCTATTACCTTGAGGACCCCTGCAGGAGACGTTACTCTCATAGAGGCCCATCTTACTCTAACAATTACATTTAGGTCCAAATTTCAGTTTTCCAGTTGACCAACTTAACTAGAATTTCCAAAATATTCTTCTCCAAACAAGTCATTATGCTTTTTTTTTATATTTTGGTTTTCTTATTTTATTTATTTTTGTATTTATTTTCTGTCAATAATATTTAAAAAAGACAGTCATTTTAAATGACAAAGAAAAAACGAAAAAAATATTCTTTTTCTTACTTATTTTTCTGTTTTTATTTCGGTTAATAAAAATATATTCTTTTTTATTTATTTTTTATGCTTTTATTTTTTGTTAATATTTTTTTTAAAATAGACTATTTTAAAAGAAAAGTAAAAAAATTTTAAAAATAGACTACTTTAAAAAAAATGGTAAAACTAATTTTTATTTTATTTATTTATGTATTTATTTCTGTCAATTTTAAAAAAAAAAACAATTCATTTTAAAAGAAAAAAACGAAAAAAATATTTATTTTTTATATTTCTCTTTCTGGTTAATAATTTAAAGACTATTTGACTTCAATCAAAATTCAATATTTGAAGGGGGTAAAAATACCTTTTCTAGTTTTTTAACCCAGAAAAAGTCAAATTCGTGGGCTTAGATGTAATTACAAAATATCTAGTGAGGTATCTAGATGTTATTATTTCTCTAATAGGGGTTCAAATGTAATTAGAGCATCTATGCAGGGATCCAGATGTAATGCACCCTATTTCAACCATGCAAAACATATCATACACATATTGATAATGAATCCAACAACGACAAACAATTATGAGCCTAAGAAGTTTTATAACTTAGAGAACAAACTTAAGTTAATTAAACTACTTCAGCATCTCGGGTGTTTTATAAAAGGAAAATAATTTAGGACCTCAAGTTCTCAGTTATAAAATGTTTTCGAAACTATTATAGTCTTAGCCCAAATCTTACTTCACATTACTAAGTCCGAAATAATAATGGGTCCATGACCCAACAACAAAACATCACAACACAGGCCAATAATCTATCATAGTCTCACACTCGCAAGTGCGCACCTAGAGACCCCGCCAGATCATACTTGGTTGGACAACTCATAGTCGAACATTGTTAGCACTCGCAAGTACAAACTCCAGAGGCCTTCGGACCCTACCTGGTACCACATCACACACTATTTGCACTCTCAAGTAACGAACTCCAGACGCCCCGTCGGACCCTACCTGACACCACATATTACTGGATTTCGACCCGTACTCACAAGTATCTAGTCCCAGAGACCTTGTCAAGCCTTACCTGGTTAAACCCAGCACAAAACAACTGTGTCCCGACCCGTGCCACGGGTCCTGTCAGACCCTACCTGGTTGAGCATCGCGCCACAATAATCCACTACACACATTGATACCAAAACAATCATCACGAACAACACACTACCAACGAACATATCTAACGATCAACAACATCGCTCAATAGACATCCAAGTGTACAAGCAAACCAAATTCAATCGCCACAACTAACACAATTCCATAACAAGGAATATTCACGGACAATATCGATGCATGAGATATTTAAAACGAACAACTCACATAACCCACATTTAACGAGTATAATCAAATCATCCCAATATAAATTATACAACCTCAATTCACAAGATACAATTTGTATATACATGATACCTGCCTAGATAGTTGTGACATGAATATTCTGACGACTCGATGGGAAAGCCCAGAAACCTAAAGCATATAATTACTACAAGTATATCAACCAATCACAGTAGAAATACATCCGAAATCCGACCAGAAATCCATTGAAGCATTTAAACAAACATTAAATATTCAAGGTTTCTCAAGAACACAATAATCACGATTCGGAAAGCGAAACTTCTATGAATATACAGTCTATAGAACATGATAAAAAACAACCAATAACACTATCCAACCCAAACAAAATTGGATTAGGATGAACCCATAAAGAAATCCCCAAAATAGATAAAAAGGGATTTTTAAGAATTACCTCAACTCGGACGAAGAATAAAAAAAGGATGGTGTTTAGGACGAGCAGGACCTCAATACATTATGATAATTTGCCCAAGGCTTGAAAACCTTGTCAAATTGCCTAAGATCGAGAGAGAGAAGTGAATAGGGCTGAAAAAAGGGATTGTCCTATTTATACACCTGAACAAAACGGCACTAAACACAACGCAAATATCACCATGTTTACCGCCATGTTCCATAAGTCGGCCGATGCTAGAAGCAAACAACGCAAAAACAATACGCAAAATATTGCGGTTGTGTTTCAACAAATGGCGCAACACCCGCGCCAAACATGGTTAAGTTGTCTTGATTGTGTCATATCTCGCGAGTACAGAATTCCTCCGCACACATGTCGCACACACCCGGCCCTTACTCGGCCATATTACAAATGGCGCAACCAGCACCGTGTTTACCGTCATGTTCCTCTGGAACCAGCGAAAATGCCTCAGCAAGCCAACCAACCAATACGAAAGTGAACCAACAACATCATACGACATATAATAACACAATCACACATACGAAGCAACACAATGTCAATATACACAGTCAGTGAAAAAAATTCTAATCAATCAACAAGTGAGGAACATTAAGCAAAAAATAACAAATAATCCAAGACAACCGAAAACGAAAATCTCGCGTATTACATTCTATCCCACTAAAAATAAGTTTCATTCTTGAAACTTAAAACAAACAATAACAAGGAACAAAAAGAAACCAAAAGCAAGAAAACCGATCATCACGAATCTCTATGATTCGATCTCAACACCGATGCGAAAGATCGAGTCTCGATCATACTAGGTACTTCCCCACAATTATAACAAGTAACAGACCATGCCTTACAGTTTGCACGAACATGGCCCTGAACATTACAATTGAAACACCTCGGTGCACCATCAAAAGTCAACAACACCGACTTGGAGCTCAAATACGCTCTAGCTGACTGAGAAGGTAACACATACAAACGGTACGACGGTTGAGGTTTAGAAACCCCAGTTCCCTTACTTCCAAATGAATCACTAAAAACCTTCTTCTTCTTCGACATGTCAGTAGGCTCCATCGACGACAGTCATCTTGAAAGCTAAAGCTAATTCTTGATACTCCTTCAAAGTGGTACATATGAGAAGAGCCATACTCTGTCGTACACGAGGTTTCATGCACTTGTCGAAGTCTCGAATCTTGTCCGCTTCACTTCTCACTTGCTCACAAACTTAACATAATTGTTCATTATATTCAACTATAGCCTAGGATATCAACACATCCCGAGGCGTAGCTGAGGAAAACTCAACAATCCTGCTCTCTCGGATAGGCAACATGCAATATTCTTCCTCCATGGCATTCCTGAACTCGGCCCAAGTAGTTGTACGGTCTATAGGGCCTATGGCCTCCCACTAGTTTGCTATAGCGTCAAACATTCTTATCAATTGAGAGATAAGTTCTCCCAACCTAACGAATAATAGAACCAACAAAATGAGGCGGATGCATCCTTATCACGTTATGGATCCAGTTACTAGCTCCGCTATCCACGACTCGGGGCTCATTCTGATGCCCAATCTGACTCATCTGCGGCAATTGGGCTGCCACCTGCTGAAGAATAATGGTGACACCAATATTAACATTATCTCCAACTACTCGCCTAGGACCGGGCGAATGGTCCTCACGACCATCTGTTCTGGGCTGGTCAGCACTTGACAACGAGCGAGTCACCTCACCACGCTCATGGATACAACCACGACCACGACCTTGGCCTTGACTTCTCAGCATACTGAATGGACAACCGCTCAGTACAATGAAACATAACATCATATAATCAACATACCAAAAGTACCTACACAATGCAGCATAACAAAATACGGCAACAAAGAGCAACACAACAAAATATCAACTCAGGGCAGCTAAATGAACACCAAGGTTACGACTGTAACAAACAAAACTTATAGCTATAACTGACATATCATATGGACGCAACTAAACAACACTCACGCCCATAACCAAATACTCATTGCAGCCATAATTATTGCTGAACGACAAAGGTAGTTCGTCAGCTCCAAAATAACTCCGAACAATAGCCACGACATCAAAATATGGAAAGTCATGAAGTGCTTCCCTATGTGTGCAACATACGCATCTAAGTGATATCGTCTCGCATGAAAGTGATACCATACAAGCTACGAAACAACGACAGACCATGCAACAGAATATTTAGAAACGAGACGAAAATCCTCCAACGAATATGTGACAACAACTTGGCCCTCACGCAAACGCGTTAGTCCCTCTCTAACATTTCCCTTTAAGCGATACATCCACATCATGAGAGCCATTTGCAAGTTGACTTGAAAGTTTAAATTGAATACGATTCCGAAATATTTTTCATTCCACCTTAGGAGCTATCATTGTTTTCCAAAATAGAACATCATTGCAAGTTAAAATAATTTTTTTTCATATTTTACCCTTTTTTTAAATAAATTATAATTTGTTTTTAGAATAAAAAATTATATTATGTAGAAAGATTTTCAATTCATACACTTGAGTCAAATATAAAAAATAAAAATTATTTCTTGCTGCGAATATATTCAAAAAACAAAACACATTGGGTTAAAAGTAATTTCCAAGATAACACCCTCAGAAACCATCCACGGATATCACCATGGGCCTCGTACAAAAACCCACAAGGCTAAGAATTATTTACACAATCATTTCATTTACGCCCAATAGCCTAATGACAGTAATATCTTTCAAAATATAGTCAAAGACCTCACAAAATCCATTTACCAAAAACCATTACAAATTTATTTGACAACACAAGGCCAGTTTGTCAAAACTCAAAAAATAATCAAAATGCAAGTTAAGTCGCCGCTTATACATTTCGACAAAATATTTTAGGGTATCAGATTGTCCAAAAATATACCCAAGTTTATAAAATTTCAGAAAAACATTCCAAACATGAATGTGGCGACTATAATCAACGAGAGTACGTTTGTGATGGAAAACAACAATCAGTCGAAACAATCGACTCCTTAACACATGCCTTTCCGACATCCAAAATTACTAGTTTAACAAGCGCAACTTCATAGATACCTAATCCAAAAAACATCAACATGATCTGTCTCAGTTCTCAACAAACTCTACAGTTGGCACACTTTCTAAAATACATCAATATTCAGAAAATACACAACACATACTCCACCATCTATAATCCAATTCATCATTCTATTCCAAACACTTCATGCCCAATATACCACGAGTATCAGACACAAGTTTCATCTCACATCATATATATAAACAAAGTCACGAAGCACAAGATATAGCAAATAAAATAGGAGACTTACATCTACACGTTGCACGAAGATGATGGTCTCCCATGATACTAATCTCAACCGAAAATATAAATGACAAGATGTAACAATGAACAATTCTACTCGTTGTCAATGACTGAATCGAAAGGTTGTGATAGGTATACATGGACTTTTGAGTTGAGGTTTTAGTAGGAGATATGCTTGTGACATTAAGTTAGTCATTAGAGTAGTTCGATCCAATAACTGGTTGGTGGGGTCAACCTCGAAATGCAACTTTGTAGGCAAGTAGCAGTCTCTACTGAATATCAAGATAGGATTATTTCTCATGTTAGTGTGCAGGTAAATGTCCTATAAGGCTAATCACAAATGAGATCATAAGTCTTTAGCCAAAGTAGTTAGAGCTAGTTGTATTTGATACACGAGATCTCGGTGATCTAGGTTTGCTTAAAAAATGTATAGAGTCAAGTTACAATAGGGTTTGAATTTACCGTGACCCTAATACTTGACAGGGACATATGATTGAAGGGTTTATACTTATATAGTATTCACGAAAAAATGGTTTTGGAATGATCCGATCATTTGTTTTTAGTTGAGTTACAGTAGGGAGCATTAGACTAGCTAATGTTACTCGTACTCCTTGGTTCTTCCCATTATCGACTAAGATGGACCTATGAAGTCGCGCACAAGGATATTTGATAGATAAAATATGTATTTATTATATCTTCAAAATATATATCGACTACTGGGTGATTAATTTAATTCCTAAATTCTTGAAACCATATTAATATAATTTTATATTTGATAAAATTAATTAGATTAAATAATTAAATATAAATACATTTGAGATAAAATGAAGTGTACTTAACGGACTAGACATGCGAACGTTCGGTACACGAACCGACTGGTTTGGCTCGTTTTCTCACCAACCACCATGTGGCTGCCCCCCATCTCTCTCTCCTCTTAGATTCCATGTTGCTTCATGTGATGTGGGGTGTGTTATATTATGAGATGAGGACAAATAGATGAGATATCTTATCTCATCATTTGATCTCATTTTTGTTTTGTATAATGAGAATGTCTTTTATTTGAAAATACTAGAAAAACATACATACACACACCCCTTACCATCAGCCAAGAGCTAAATAGAGGAGAGGAGAATTTTTTTCTTCATCCTATTCCATCTTAGAGAGTAAGAAAAGGAAAAAGAGAAGAGAAGAAAAATATTATATCAATTCCTAGCCGTGTTCTTCGATAACGTATTGATATATAATTTTTCCGATCAATATCTGAGATGTGATAACGTAAAGACACTCAGTTGGATTCATGTACGTGTTGGTGACCGAAAAAACCTTGGCTCGGGTTTTTCTTTCAAGAAGAAATTATCAAAGGTCAACGGGATATGACTCTTTTAATTTTATCTTTGTCATTTTATATTCATTTATATGAAGATTGATCGATCTGTTTTAAGGTTTCAGTTTTTATCCGATTAGACCGGTTTATTTTCTACTGCGTAACTTATTTTTATTCACTGAATCCTTACAGGGTATCAGAGCGAGGTCTACGCTATCCTATATTCGATATTTGCACTTGGAATGCTTTGTTATTTTTTATGATTTAGAATCATAATTGTATTAATTGTTAATGTTTATTTGTTCATCTAAAAATTAATTTTTCATGATTTTATGTTATAATATAAATCTATTTTTCTTTTGAAAAACTGATTTATATGTGTAAATTAAAAAAATATTAATTTTGGATTCGGGATGAAAAGATGAGCTGGAAAAATGGCAGACCAGTGACTTGGAGTCACGGGAGGATGCTTGAGCTGCACTGTGCAAGCACTGCCGAGAGCAGAGCGGTGGCGAAACATCTTTGGGCCGGCAAAGAGTGGCCGGCTCTGAGTAGGGGGCTTGGCTGTGGCCTTGTGTTTTCTGACTCCATTTTTAAATTTCGTTTGGTAAATTAACTTCCCATAAATTAAATTGGATTTATTTTGACTAAAATATAATTATGGTAATTTTATTTTTAAGGAATTAATTTAATGAGGTATTTATTTTTATTCAGAATAAATTAGTATTAACGGTTGTGTGAATTAACTGGATAAATTCTAATAGGTGAATTAATTTTATATTGGTTAATTCAATACTTAGATTAGTTAATTTCGCCATTTATTTGAATGTAATGGTTACATTATTATTTGAATAGTGATGTAGTTCATAGATTTAGTTTATTGAATCTTTGTTAGATGGGGTTGTAATAGCCATTTTGGTCCAATCATTTTATTTTAGTAAATTTGTATAGGATGCAAATTTTATTAATCTAATAAATTAGCTATGACGAAGAGCCGATGACGAACCGCCATGAAGACGAATATTCAAGACTTGTAATTAGATTACTTCTATTTTTATTGAGTCGATGATGACTCGGTACTTAGGAACGGTCCATGAACTGCATGTTGTTGGATTTAGGCTGTGTATATTTTCATATTGTATGATAAATAAACAAACCGACAAACCGAGCTTACAAACAGATTAATGTACAAAGTGTAAGATATAATCGCGTTAAACTCCCACTTACAAACACCAAGTTATAAAGGTTACGAGGTTTCCTACCCTCCGTGAAACTCATGAAAAATTTAAATCTAAACCGAAAAATTATTCTTCAGAGTATGTCGGGGTAATATTTCTTGGGAAGGTTGATAAATTACTATAGTGCATTAGATGTCTTTAGTTATGACAAATCAAACCCTTAGAAGCTGTATGGGTTGCCGGTGTTAGGGTTGTATACTGCAAAGCATACTTTATACTTATATTACCTTATTTCCCTGTAACTACCTATGAAAATATTAATTATATTTAATCACATATTTTGCATATTTATTCACGTTATAGTTATGCAAATGAAATGTCTAATTACTTTATATTGTAGATAATGTTGTGTGTTGGTGTCACACGGAAGATCATATTATCAGTGCCTTACAAAATAATATAATAGTTCACAACCTATATAATTATTAGACAAATTATATGAAAGGTTATGTGTCCCAAGACACAAAAGGAGATAGATGACATGAAGCTGATCTCTTATGTTTCAGCTGTAGGAAGCCTCATATATGTTATGCTTTGCACTAGACCAGATATCTGTCATGCCATAGGCATGGATGCTAGATATCAGTCGAACCCAGGACTAGGACACTAGAATGCTGTCAAGCACATACTCAAGTATATGAGAAGGACTATGGAGTATATACTAGTATATCAATCAGACGATATGTGTTCGCGGGTTATACTGACTCAGATTTTCACCAGACAAAGAAAAGTCCAAGTCTACTTCAGGTTATGTATTTACCCTTGGAGGTGGAGCCATTAGTTGGAGTAGTGTGAAACAGAAATGCATCTCGGACTCTACCATGGAAGCTGAGTACGTGGCAGCTATTGGATTCGGTGCATAAAACGAAGGCGCAATGGAAGCAATAAACAAATCTAATTCGATCGGAATCCCTTAAGAAGATCGATCAAGCTACGTATATATGAATAATAAAAAAAATAAGAGTAGGATTCGAAATCATACCCTCGTAGTCCGTTGATTAAATGGTGAAAATATGATGTCCCTTGCGAATCCAATCCGCAACAAGCTTTTGGTTGATCCAACACCGAAAACACCGCGTCTCTATTTGCCACGCACCGGAGAAATGATCGGAACGACAACCACCCAATTAACCTCCAAGGTTACGGCTAGAATCGGATGATGAAGCTATTTGTTTTGATGAATACACTCCAGCTATATTTATCAAAAAAAAAAAAACTCTCTTATTTTTCTCTTAGAAATCAAGTAATGAAGTGAAGTAGTGAAAACTTTTTCTTCTCTCCTTTTTTGGGTCTAATGCCGTGAATCTCAAAGTGTGTGGAGAGGTAGTAGTCTTCACATTTCTACACTTCTTACTCACCAAAGTCCCACTTTTTCATTATAATAAGAGATATCAAAATATCTATATATCTTTTGGTCTTCCACCTAATAAGGTGAAGACTAAGACCATAATAATGGGGTAGGTGGGGCGGCCTTCTAGAAGAACCGGGTGGGTTTGGTTCGTTTCGGATTCCCATGAGTTCAAACAGATAAAACTCCATTTCGTTCCGATGTATTATATCAATTGATTAATCTAATTAATTATCATATCAAATACAAAATAATATAATTAATTTCTCCAAGAAATAATTATATTCATGAATTAAATTAATCACCCGGTATTATATTGAATTCATTAGGCCGTAAATTAATTTATCCAATAAATTAATTTAGACATCCAATGTCCCAAAACTTAATTAGACATCCAATGTTCAATAAATTAGATATCCAATATCTAATATTAATAAAAAGAGAATAAGCTCGATTTATTCCGTCTTCAATCCTATTGCGCGACTCGGTAGGTCCGTCTCAGTTAGCAATGGGAGGAACCAAAGAGTAGTAGCACCACCTAGCCATCCTGGCAGCCTGCAATGTACCATAAGTGAGAACGAATGATGGGGATCATTCAAAACCTTTCTGTCGTGAATATCGGTATACGTATAAACTCTTCTTTCACATGTCCCGATCAAGTTATAGGGTCACGGTCAGTCAAAACCTATTTGTACTTGACGCTATGCATGAGTTAATGCAAATCGAGATCATCAAGCTCTCGTGTATCCAATATATCCAGCTCCAGTGCTTTGGCCAAAGACTTATGATCTCATCTGCCAATAACCACATATGACATTTAACCCATCCACTAACAGGAGAAAAAATCCTATCTTGGTAATTAATAGAACCTGCTACTTGCCCGTCAAAATGCACGTCGAGGTTGACCCCCACCTTCCAGTTTTCTGGATCGAACTACTCTAATGAAAATCTTAAGCTCACAAGCACATCCCTACTAAATCCTCAAGTCGAATGTTCACGAATACCTATAACAACCTTTCGATTCTGTCATTGACTGTCCCATAGTGAATCCATGTGACGAGTCGAGGGTGAGTCGGTTCGAGTATACTAATCTCATTAGCAAACTTATAACGTGTGCGTCCAATAACCATTAGTGTTCGACAGGCACTCTCCAAGTCAAAGAACAAGTCATACAAGTCTTCACATAAACTTAACGCCCAGTTAAGTTTCATCGACTTGCGAACGATTAAGTATTTGAGCCATAAACCTTTCCAGTGCCGATCCCTTTATCCAATAAGAAGTGGAATGTTTTGCTCTGAAATATATGGACTAGTTTATATATATATATATATATATATATATATATATATACTAGTCAGGAATGTCAGTGACTAC
This sequence comes from Orobanche coerulescens, assembly GCA_033398695.1. NCBI lineage: Eukaryota > Viridiplantae > Streptophyta > Magnoliopsida > Lamiales > Orobanchaceae > Orobanche > Orobanche coerulescens. The sequence continues at coordinate 103,055,151 of CM065818.1, forward strand.
CAGTAAATAAAAAAACATACAATCGCCTTCTGATAATGATATTACACAATAACAAGTACAATACCCTCACTCTATCATCCCTTGAGTGGCATTCGAGGGCATACTCCTAACAATCTCCCATTTGCACTCAATGCCAAACGCTATGGTATCTAATACCCATGTTCTCCAGATGACGCTTCAAGCTAATCTGAGAAAGTGGCTTAGTCAGTGGATCAACGACGTTGTCGGCTGAGTCTACTCTATGCAGCATAATATATCCCTTGCGAACAAATTCTCTCACGACATGATACATCCTCTCAATGTGTTTGATACTGTTGTGAAACCTTGGCTCCTTGGCCTGCACTATAACTCTGTCGTTGTCGCAGAAAAGCGGAACAGGCAGCACAGCACATGGTATCACTTGAAGTTCTCCCAGAAACTTCTTAATCCAAAACTTCTTACTACGCTCACAACGTGTGCAATGTCAGGTCTCGTGCACAATATTGCATACATTTATCTACCCACGGCCGAAGCCTATGGTATATTACTCATTTCCTTTCATTGTTCCTCACTTTGAGGACACATCTTCGAGGAGAGTTTTATCCCATTTCACATCGGTAGGAACTCTATTTTAGAATCATCCATCTTAAATTGATTTAAGATCTTATCTATACAGAGGGCTTGGGAAAGACCTATCATTCTCTTCGCTCTATCTCGGTAGATCCGAATACCAAGAATATAAGTATCTTCTCCCAAGTCTTTCATGTAGAACTTACTCGAAAGCCAAGCTTTCACAGAACTGAGCATTCTCACATAGTTTCCTATTAGTATAATGTCATCTACATATAGTACTAAGAATGCGATTTTACTCCCACTAACCCTCTTGTATACATAATGTTCCTCTTCATTTTGCACGAAGTCAAACTCTTTGACCGCCTCGTCAAAACGAAGGTTCCAACTACGCGACGTTTGCTTCAGTCCATAAATGGAACGCTGAAGCTTGCACACTTTCTGAATATCGACTTCGGACACAAAACCTTTAGGCTGCTCCATATAGATTTCCTCCTCGAGGAATCCATTAAGGAAAGCCGTCTTTACGTCCATTTGCCATATCTCATAATCGTGGTAGGCAGCTATATCAAGCATCATGTGAATAGACTTGATCATGGCTACGGGCGAGAAGGTATCGTGGTAATCGATCCCTTCCTTCTGGGTATAACCCTTTGCCACAAGTCTGGCCTTATAGGCGTCAACCTTGCCCTCACCATCAGTCTTTCTCTTGTAGATCCACTTGTTCCGAATAGGCACTATGCCCTTGGGGCAGTCTACTAGAGTCCAGACCTGATTGACATGCATCGACTCAATCTCAGCTTCCACAGCTTCACGCCATTTCGCGGAGTCTATATCCACCATCGCTTGGTCATAGGTCGCAGGGTCGGTCTCTTGGCTATCACCTGGAACCTCATGGAGACCCATCTTATCCAAATGCACAAGGCCACACCTATCAGGTAATTGAGACACCCTACTAGACCTATGAGGTGGTTGTACTTGTATTTCAGAAGGTTCAGTTCCAATTTTTTGTACAGGTGTCTCCTGAGGAGTTTCACTTTATTCTTCCAAAGAAATACTTCTACCTGCTAATGAACTCATCTAACAGAAAGTATGCTTGCAAAGCAACAATGATCTTTCGATCTTCGGGCATGTAGAATAGATAACCCATCATCCCAGATGGGAATCCAATGAAACGTCCCTTCACGGACCTAGCTTCCAATTTCTCCACCTTAGTCTTTTTGACATAGGAGGGACATCGCCAAATTCTAATATGATTAAGACTTGGTTTCCTGTCCTCCCACATCTCATATGGAGTTTTAAGAACGGATTTGGAAGGACATTTGTTCAAGATATAAGCAGCAGTCAGGAGTGCATACCCCCACAAGTAAATAGGTAAGTCGGTATAGCTAAACATAGAACGGAATATGTTCAACATGGTTCGGTTCCTTCTTTCTGACACACCATTAAACTAGGGAGTTCCTGGAGGTGTAAGTTGTGATACTATTCCATGCTCCATGAGGAACTCGTCAAACTCTGTACTCATATGATTATCAGTTTGTTTTTCGACTAGGGCCTTAAATTCCTAGAATTTCTCAAAGGCCTCGGATTTATGTTTCATTAAGTATACATAACCATACCTAGTATGATCATCCGTAAACGCAATGAAATACTGATATATGTCACGTGCTGCTTCTAAAGCACCACATACGTTGGTATGGACTAATCCAAGTTTATCAGCGGCTCTTTCAAAAGTCCATATGAAGAGGGACTTAGTCATTTTGCCTTTAAGGCAAGATTCATAAGTTGGAAAGGATCCAATCCAAGTGGACCCATAAGTCCATCTTTTTCCATTTTGTAAACCTTGGTCTGACCAACATGACCAAGTCTAAGATGCCATTTCAAAACTTGATTAGTTTCATCCCTACTACGCTTCCTAGTCATAGTATTCACAACGACTTTATTACTTAGGTTTAGATGATACAGTCCATTTAACAATGTAGCAGTGCCTACTAGTTTATTTATAAAATAAATTTTGCAGGAACCATCACCAATGAAAAAATGAAAATCCTTTCCAATCCATGGACGAAATGGATACAATATTTTTATGCCCCTTGGGTAAAACAAGTATATCATCTAATGCTAAAACAAAACTGGATTCCAAATCCAAAAGAAGTGATCCTATGTCAGTTGCCTCGACACTATGCCTGCTTCCGACAGTAATCATCACTTCCCCAGCTCCAAGCTTCCTACTTTGTTCCAAATCCTAATTCACGGTACAAATGTGAGAACTAGCATCTGAATCTAGTATCCAGGAAGTAGAAAATACAGTAGCAGAACAATTTGTTTCCAAAACTAAAAGTTCTGTATCTGAAGTGCCATGAAGAATCGGACAGTATCTAGCCCAGTGGCCCAGATTACCAAAAGGACCATTAGTCAAGATAATAAATCGAACACCGTGATGCATTTAGACGCACCTATCGCTGTCATTGCCATGTTTTTGCATCAACACTTATGCCATTGGATATGGTTTCAACCTTGTTTTCTTACTAAACATGGGAAATACTAAAGCAGACAATTAAAACATGCATTGTGACCTGAGTTCAATGACCTGTTTGTGCACAACCTATGGATAGAAAGATACAGAAGTCTAGTTTTCATAACATATGATTGTTCGTCCATAACCTTCCTGACGAGGGAGTTATCGTAGTTTTAAGGTCAAGCTGCACAACATTTTATTTCTATCGATTGTGCTAACTTTTGTCCCAACCAACTTGGTTCCCCTCTTAAATTTGGAAGCGGTCTTATGACACATGTTTCTCACCCTCTTTTTGGCCGAATTTGCCATAGATGATATGATTTTTGGTATGCATTATATGCTAAAATATGATCTTCTAAATGTTGAAAAGCAGTTTCCTTGGTGAAACCCAAAATACGCACCCTTATAAGAAGATCGGGCGTGTGCATGGTAGTTGAATATCAAATGGCATTTCTAGTCACATATGTTCCGTAACAATTGAACCATGTTATGACTGGATGATGTTTATGCGAAAATGTATCACTCATAGCATCTCATTGTAATTTGTGAGAAATAAAATCTTATGCAGCACTTGTATTGGATATGTGAAAGAATATTCATGAGTCAATATGATCCGGCTTGCATCAGTTTTTGTAACCAGAAGATGTATTGGGACATTGACACATTTAAGCTTTAATAGTCTAAAGTTTGGACAGTTTGATGATCCATATACCACGGTATTGCCATGGACATCATTTTTTCTTTGAACAAATAAGTTAGGTGGATCAAAGACACCAAAGTACGTTGGTGGAGTCGTGAGCAGGCTCGTAACTAATGATGATATTTATTTCATTCGTGTCTTGCTTTCATAAGCATGTGTGACGCCAAAGACCGCCTGATGATCCTTCTTAGCCATGTTCATTGATTAAAGCATATTCTTTGGCACAATTTGGAGAAGACACACTCTTATTCTAAAGAGAAGAATATAATGACTTGCATAAGCATGGTGCTTAGTCTTCCCTTTCACCAAGTCCTTATACATGCATGTTCATAAGTGTTAGCCTGGTGTATAATGATATGATGGTGTTCCCAAATGGTCATACTCAAGTGATGACATTTATATGTTTTGCGGTTCCTTTAACAATGATTTATAAGTTGATGAAATCTGAGTTTATGGTTGTCCAACGTGCGGACCAGTTATTGTAAATGTTGGTTCACCCACTTTTAGACCAAGTCTTAAAGTGAAATTTTAACCAATACTTCATAACATCCAAGACTACCTTTTCATAAACTTTTGGTACCATTTGGAGACTTGGAAGGAGGTGAACCACTCAAATGGAGTTTTCACATACCACCAGCCATTCCAATGACCAGTTCGATGTCTTCTTGATCGGTTTCCGACCACAGGGTTGATGGTTTTGGAATCCTAACACCCGTTTATAAATGCTCACAAAATTTTGTGGTGTTTGGGGCTGGTGAAGGGAGTGAACTCTTCAAGAAAGAAGTAGAGGTTCGATAAAACCAACGGCCTATCATTGGCTCAGTCGTTTTGTTATGTTCGATCTCAATGGTGCATGGTGGTGATTTGTCAAACAAAGTATTTTGATGATGATCGATTTCAAAACATTTAACGAAATTCAACTACACGGCTTGATTCTGAAGACAAACTCAACATCTAGCAAACGCTATCGAGAAGTTACCTATAGTCATAAAGTCACCTGCATAGAGCTTGAAAACTCACCTGATGATTTAGCGCACGCAAGTTTCAATTATTAGCACATGCTAGTTTATCAAATTAGCGCACGCAATAAAGTGTCTAGCGCATGCTATCGGTTTCATGGTTAAACAAGGCAGTAAGGACAATGAGGTCTGGACTGAAAAAGGAACAACATTAGCGCACGCTAAGAAGGGAATTTGCGCACGCTATGAAGAGGCTTAATGCATACTAAGGGACATAAATTACACATGCTACCTGTTAGTGTATTCAAGTCAGAAAGGTCTGGAGTTTAAATGAAGCAACAGGTAATGCACGCTATATTGAAGCCAACCCACGCTACCTGGAGATAATTATCGTATGCTATCTATTACATGTTAGCACATGCTAACTATTAAAAATCTTACCGTTAGTCATTCAACCGTTGGAACAATGAAGTCAACAAAGAAATCACGGAAAATCTGGAAAGCGAATCTTAACTACCTAGCGCACGTTAAGGATGTTCATTAGCGCACGCTAAGTTCAAAATCTATCCATTGGAGAAGAATGTTGGAGACAAAGCCGTATTATTATTCAAAGTCAAAATAAAGTAAGTTGACCAAATCATCGGGGCATGCTAAAAGGACTATCTAGCGCATGCTAGACATGTTATATTACCGTTGGAATAGTTTGAAGACAGTTCAGTTCATCAAAGTCAGACAACGATCGCGCACGCTACAAAGAAATATTAGCGCACGCTAATAGTACCAGTTTCCATCATATCAAGAGGGATTGAACACTATAAATACCCATGCCATTGGGTATCTCAAGACACACAACTTCAAGCATACAAATGCACCTGAGATCAGATTATTGCTATTTATTTCATTGTATGTTGTGACGATAAAAGATATAAGTGTTGTTCACATATTGTAATATCTTATATACTTCGTATCTTCTTTGACTGTTATGGATGTTGCATCACTCCTTCACGAGCTTGAGAGAAACGTATCAAGAGTTCTTAATCCGGTGTTATTAGGATCTTTGGTCCAGTATTATTAGGATTATACTCTGACGATCGTAAGTGAGGATTATCTAGTTCCTATAGAACACTAGATAAGAAAATTTATATTGAGTGTTTGGTTGTGTAATACACGGTTGAGAAGTCATTTATTATCATTCAGTAATTGTCACTCAGTAATTTTCACTCTTTATTAATCATTCATCATTCTTGTTCATTCATTTGTGTTCACCGTTGGTGTACTTTGAGTCGTGTATTAGTTATCGTTCGTTATTCAACCCTGTTTGAGAATCGAGATGAGAATATTACCATAATCATTGTAATTGGTAGACTTGTGTTGGAAGTATCATTTGTTATGTGTCATTATACTTAATATTACTCATACAAGTGTCGTATGTCGGATCATTCATCATTCGTAACGAGAAGACGGAGTTGTCGAATTGTTGTCGCTCCATCAGTTAGTTATGGCCGTAACTTATCTTTCATTATGGCCGTAACATGCGTTCGTTGGTTTCGTGATTTTGGACGTGGACGTCTTACGGCCATAAGTCTAGCCAGATACGGCCGTAAGAGGAATATGGTATGGCCATATGATTGAAGACTACGACCGTACAATCGAACAATAGTTCAGGAGGTGTTTTCAACAAAGACAACTTTCGGCCGTAAGTGATGATTTTGGTGTTCCAGGCATTCTCGACGAAGTGAAGTTACGCCCGTAAGCATGGTAGTGTTACGGCCGTAAGGCCGGGAGATGGACATTTTGGTTTTTCGATGAACTGTAGTTACGGCCGTAAGTACAGGTTGTTACAGCTATAAGGTCATTGACTTTGGAATGTTACGGCCATAAGGTGGCAGAGTTATGGCCGTAACTCTGTGCAGTATTTTAGGATGTGGACGGGACTTTGGTGCTCGTTTCTTCATTTATTCATTTGAGTCCGAGAGAGAGGTTCTTGGGAGAGGATTTTCATCATCAAACACTTGTGTGTTCTTGTTCTAACCATCTACTTTCGAATGTGGAGCTTGGAAAGTCGATTTAACACGAGTTTGACGGATCGAAGAGTTTGGATCTTCAAAAGTAATTTCTCCAAAACCTTATAATTTGATTTTGGGATGGAATATGATGTTTTGGATGTTATAATCATGATATGTGAAGAGATATACATATGATTATAAGTTTTTATCATTGGATTATTGAAGGATTATTCAACAACACTTTGAATGTTGATTTTAGAATTGGGAGTTTTGATTGGATGTTGTTGAAATCTCGATTGGTGTATTCCTATTGCATTATTGATTGTATTGAGGATGTTTTGTTGGATTGAATCACTCTTTGGGGGTTTGGTATCGATATAATTAATATGGGTTGTAAACAATTGAAGATTGTTTACAACGTGTTTGTTAAAATTTCCCAATGAGTTTGGGTTTGTTGTATCGACCTTTTGAGTTGGATTGTGATCATACTTGATGCGTATATTGAGTAAATTGTTGGTAATTATGATATTCAAGGTTTTTCGAGCGACCGATAATTCCATTAAGGATGTTTGTTCGGGGAAGGACATTTCATCACCGGTATTGAGGCACGTTAATTCTTACTCGGTTAAAAGGATAATCAGTCCTTTTGTTGTTGTTAATTCATACATATAATTCATTCATGGTATACCAATCATGTCGATACTTGTAATTATCAAACTAATCATTCAATTCACGAGGAACGACGGTTCCAATCATTTCATTTGAGCTATCACTCATTGTGTTATCATTTCACCTCGGTGAGTCATTCTTGGCCCTTGTCGGATTTCTATTCATTGTTATTCATCTTGGTCACTTTTGTTCTTGTGACCTTCCGGGATATTATTACGTTGTCGGGTGGTATATGCGTGGAATTTTTAGTCGGGCACACGATGGTCATGTATTATGTGGGTAATCCGATACATTGGACCGTGCACATGGTAACGTACCTCTATGAGACTAATTAGGCCAAGTGCGTGTGTATATGCAGGATTCCGGACACTCGGATACTTGTGCACTTGCACATCCCACTCCGGGCGTACTATGATGCCCCTCTTTCAAACTTGATTCCATAATTAAATCATGTGATTATTGTAATTGTTCAACTCTTCAGGATTGTTGTTCTGTGTAACTGACCCCATTGGGGATGTTGTTTTTAGGTCATGGCAAGGCAAAGACACAGGAAGAGCACGGTGACGGCGACGAGTCCCAGTGATACTAGTAGGGGCCCCCAATCTTATCAGTTGTTCACATTTCTTTCATGTGTATTTTCCGCTGCAGTTTCCGTTTGGACTTTCATTTTATTCAGTGTTGTATATTTCATCTCCATATGAAATATACATGTATTCTGTATTGCTGGGTGTATTGTACTTGAAACTCCTCATCGGAGTAATTGGTAATATAATGTGGTTCGGAAATACAGTTATATTATTTAATTTATTAATTTCATTCACTTGGTGGGTCCCAGTTGAGAGTCCACGGCACTGTAATAGCCGCCTAGTTTGGGGTGTGACAGAGTTAGTATCAGAGCGTGGTTTTGAATACTACTATCTGAGTCATGTCTCATTGAGAATAATCATTCATCATACTAGTATCATTGGATCTTCGCATCACGTGTGACCTGTGCAAGTGCCAAGCCCCTCAGACCAAAAGAACGGTATGTTTTTTGACGCCATGGTATAATTTTTGGTAATAAGAATCAACTCATTCATCATTCATCAGACAAAAATCCTCGATCATCATTTTTTTTGGATCTTGTCGATCATATTAACCCATTAATCACTCAGTCAATCTCATTGCTCAGTTGTTGATGTCGCGGATCATAGTATCAATCTTTTTAACTTGTTCAAGATAATCATTTCAGGAAATTCATCAGATAATCATGTCACCTCAGTTGATCTTTCATGCGATTTTATCACATTTCGGCGTAATGTCGACGATCAATTTACTGCATTACTAATGCGTTCATTGGGTTAGGGTGTGATGCTCATTATTATCATTCCATAACATAATCATGATGCGATATTCATGCGAGATATATAAAATTATCATCTAACTTTCCTACTTAAGTATGGATAGAGCTGTCAGAGAACGCAGGAGAAAAGGCCGCGGTGCGGGCCGAAACCCGGCAACTCGTGTGAATACCCGCACGAATGTGAGGGATGTCATTAGTTTAATAGGTAGCGATGCTGCCAACTCAGCTGGCAATGCTACTCATTCACAAGTAGGTAATCATTCACTGTCAGGGAGTCGTACCCGAGATGCAGCTCAAGCGGAAGGTGTTCGGGTGGACCCATTCGTATTTATGCAGGGCATGATGGCTCAGATGACACATATGGCATGTCTGATGGAGACGATGTAGAATTAAACCATTCAAACTCAACAGGCTCCTCCACCGTCACCTCAGAGGCAAGAGAGGAGTGAGCAGTATTATCAGCGACATCTCTCGCCAGAGGCCACCAACTTTTGAAGGCTCATCTGAGCCGGCGGATATTATTCACTGGCTTGAACATTTCAAGAAGCTATTTGCTATGGTGGAGTGTCCCGAAGACAAAATTTCAGTCGTGACTTACTATCTGGGTAAAAGCGCTCACTCTTGATGGCTATCTTTGAAGCCCACCGACGGATCTTGTACTTGGGACTAGTTTAAGACCCTCATGTTGGAAAGATATTATCCAGCCCCACTCAGGGAGGCCAAGTTATTGAAATTACTCAGTCCCGACCTCTCAGCGGAGGAAAATATTCTTGTCATCGTCGAGAAGTTTCAGGAGCTACTTCCTTTTGCCTCATCCATTATCCACTCCGAGGCAGATAAAATCAAGTACTCCAGTAAGAGGTTGAAACCTCATATACGGATGCAATTGCTTAATCATCATTGCGCCACTCTGGTCGAATTCATGGAGAAAGCTCCTACCTATGAGCTTACCGCTAAGGAAATTGCTAAGCAACAAATTTCATCTGCTGGCAAGAAATCGAAGAATCACAATCAGTTCGATGGTAGTCGGGCAACTTTTAAGAAGCCTCGCATAGGCTCTACTTTTTCTGAGCGACCCCCGATGGCGCCTAAACCTGTATAATCTCAGTCTCGAGCAGCTAATTCGGCCATCACCTGTTTCAAATGTGGAGAGCAGGTTCATTACAGCACTAAATGTTCGAGACAGACTATCACGTGTAACAAATGTGGGATTGTCGGGCATAAGTCCCATTTCTGCGGAAGAGATTCCAGACCTACTCCGATGGCATCTCAAACAACGAAGTAGTCGGCTGTTCAGAATCAGGCCACTCAGTCCGCATTATATAAGACGATGGGAGCAAATAAAGGTGGAGCCCATAATTATCAGACAAGAGCATCCGGTGCTGGGACTGGCAACCCCGAGTTTACGATATGAAGAGATCTGACGATCCGGAGTCCCGAATGATTTCAGGTACACTCGAAATTCTATCTCAACCTGTGTGTACCCTTTTTGATACTGGCGCATCACATTTATTCACTTCCAAGTCATGTTTGAGTAGACTACATCTGGATAGTGCTATTAGTTGCAAACCTTATGTCATTGGCCTACCAGATGGTATAAGAATTATCAGAAATCGTGAAGTTAAGAACTATCTGATTCAGTTTAATGACCGTGAATGGTTGGCGGATCTAATCGTGGTAGACTTACCTAAAGGCGACATAATCTTGGGTATTGATTGGATGGATCGTCATGATGCCATCCTTAGTGTCCGTAAGCATATAGTCACTATCATTTCAGACGATGGAGTCGATTGTGTATTTCAGGAGGGTAATCCCAGCCGTTCCGAAAGGGTTATTAATATGATGAAAGCAGTGAAATTACTCAATCAGGGGTGTGTCAGTTATTGGTGCTATATAACCAAGACCGAGAGATCATCAGTGATGTTGGTGGATATCCGTGTAGTAAGAGACTACGCCGATGTGTTTCCATATGAGTTACCTGGTTTACCTCCACAGAGAGAGGTGGAATTCACGATAGAGTTGGAGCTTGGTACATCCCCAATATCAAAAGCACCATATAGTATAGCCCCGACCGAGATGCAGGAATTGAAGAATCAACTGCAGGAATTGACCAAGAAAGGTTATATCCGACCGAGTGCATCCCCGTGGGAAGCACCAGTGTTGTTTGTCAAGAAAAAAGATGGTTCTTTTCGCTTATGCATTGGAGCTGAATAGGGTGATGATCAAGAATAAATATCCCCTACCCCGCATCAATGATCTCTTAGATTAGCTCCAGGGAGCTTTAGTATTTTCCAAGACCTATTTAAGATCTGGGTATCATCAATTGCGAATTCGAGAGTCGGATATCGCAAGAACGGCATTTCGGACACACTATGGGCACTACGAATTTGTAGTGATGCCGTTTGGGTTAACTAATGCACCTGCGGTATTCATGGAGTTAATGAACCGAGTTTTCATCGACTATTTAGATCAGTTCATGGTTGTTTTTGTAGATGACATTTTGATTTATTCTCGTAACCAAGAGGAGCACGAACTTCACCTTCATCAGGTCCTCGACGTGTTGAGATGGGAGCAACTCTATGGAAAATTTTCCAAATGCAAGTTCTGGATGTCCGAAGTGAAGTTTCTCGGACATGTGATTTCATCAGATGGTGTACGTGTCGACCCTTAGAAGACGGAGGCTATCCGAGATTGGCAACCTCCGAAGAATGTTAAGAAAATCCGAAGTTTTCTCGAATTAGCAGGTTATTACCGGCGATTTGTGGAAGGGTTTTCTAAAATCGCTCAACCTTTGATGAGCCTTTTGCGGATGGATAAGAAATGCACGTGGTCTGACGCATGTTAACAGAGTTTTGAGGAGGTCAAGAGTCATTTAATTTCAGCACATGTCCTTTCTTTACCACAAGGGACGGAAGGATTCGTAGTTTATAGTGACGCGTCCGCACACGGTCTTGGATGTGTATTAATGCAGAACGGGAAAGTGATTGCCTATGCTTCGCGGCAACTGAAGCCTTATGAGGTCAATTATCCGACCCACGACCTGGAGCTAGCGGCCGTGGTATTCGCATTAAAGATTTGGCGTCATTATCTTCATGGCGTCACCTATCAGATTTTCACCGACCATAAGAGTTGTAAGTATATATTTACTCAGAAGGAGTTAAACATGCAACAGAGATGGTGGTTGGAACTGATTACAGATTGTGATATTGAGATACAATACCACCCGGGCAAGGCGAATGTTGTCACCGACGCCTTGAGTCGTAAGTCCGTTCAGGAGCAAATGCTTGCTCGTTTGACCGTTCAGAAGGAGCTTCAACAGGAATTCCTAAGGCCAGAGATCGAGGTCTGGTTACAGCAAGTGCAGAGGCAACTTTGCATGCTAGAGATTTTATCGCCACTGGAGGAGTCGATCAGAACGAAACAGGGTTCAGACCCATTTTTTTTGCGCATTCGAGATTATGTGGCTCAGGGGAAAGCCCCTGGATTTGTGATCCATGAGGATGGACTTTTGCGATTTAAGAACTGGCTATGCATTCTGGCGGATGACGAGTTGGAAAGCTCTATTTTGAGAGAGGCTCATGCTACCCCTTATTCCATTCACCCGGGGTCTAGAAAAATGTACAAAGACTTGAAACAAAATTATTGGTGGAGTAATATGAAGCGAGAAGTCGCAGAATTTGTTTCGATATGTTTGACCTGTCAGCAAGTCAAGATAGAACATCAGCGACCGACGGGTATGCTGAAACCGCTCCCTATCTTAGAGTGGAAGTGGGAGGATATTTCAATGGACTTCATCATGAGCTTGCCAACGAGTCGTCGTGGCATGAACACAATTTGGGTGATTGTGGACGGTTTAACTAAGTCATCTCACTTTCTCGAGATCAAGGATACGTGGAGTCCCGAGAGACTTGCCCAGTTGTTCATTAAAGAGATTGTGAGATTGCACGGTACTCCTAAGAGTATCGTTTTTGATCGTGACGGGCGATTCGTGTCACATTTTGGGAAATCAGTTCATCGTGCCATGGGAACTCAGCTAAATTTCAGTACAGATTTTCACCCTCAGTCCGATGGACAATCAGAGCGAACTATTCAGACGTTGGAGGACATGTTGATAGCATGTGTCCTTGATTGGAAAGATGATTGGGAAACCCAACTACCATTGATCGAGTTCATGTATAATAATAGTTGGCATGCTTCGATTAAGATGGCACCTTACGAGGCCTTATACGGTCGACGTTGTTGATCTCCCTTGTGTTGGTATAACTTATCAGAATCAATCGGCACTGAGCCCGATATGTTATTAGCCGCCCGCGAGAAGGTTGCTTTGATCAAGAGTCATCTGTTAACTGCTCAGAGTCGACAAAAATCATATGCAGATAATCGTAGTCGACCTTTAGAGTTCGAGACAGGTGACCATGTTTTGGTCAAGGTATCCCTGAGTCGAGGTATCTTCCATTTCGGGAAGAGGGGAAAGTTGAGTCCTAGATTCATTGGACCATTTGAGATTTTGGATCGAGTAGGCAGTCTGGATTATCGATTGGCTTTACCTCCGGCTTGAAGCCGAGTTCATAATGTGTTTCATGTCTCTCAGTTGAGGAAGTATGTTGCCGACCTGAGTCATATACTTCAGTTTGACGAAATCGAGATCGCGGACGATCATGCATATGAGGAGCATCATATATGAGTCTTAGAGCGGCGAATCAAATAGTTGAGGAACAAGGTGATTCCTTTAGTAAAGATTCAGTGGTTTACATACGGAGTCGAAGATGCTACTTGGGAACCGAGGATAGTATGTGGGAGAGTTATTCCGAATTGTTTGACCCTTAGTTTCGAGGATGGAACTCTTTTTAGGGGGGAGTGTGTAATACCCGGCTGCGAATTCATTTATTATCATTCAGTAATTATCACTTAGTAATTTTCACTCTATATTAATCATTCATCATTCATGTCCATTCATCTGTGTTATGTTGGAACATTTTGTTCCATACATAAATTAAAAGTGTTTTGATGATTAATGTTGATAAGCAAAACAAAACAACGAAGAGATGAAGCCAAGCATCGAAGAAAATGAAGTGCAAAAAGATGGAAAAACACAAGGCTAACGTACGTAATATGTGATCATTAACGTACGTAATGTAAGCAGCTTAACGTACGTAATGGATGAGAGATAACATACGTAATGTAGTTCAAACCAAGTGAACGTTGGAGAAGTCAAAGTCAGCAAAGCATACAACGGATATATGACGTCATCAGTGATGTAATCTTAACGTACGTAACGAAGAAATTGTTAACGCACATAACTCAAAAGACGAATCTCCCTGGACTGGAACTGGAAGATGCTTACGTACGTAACCCGTGTTGGTTAACGTATGTAACGATGCTTACGTACGTAATGGGATGGATATAGCGTACGTAACTAAGGTCCTCGCAGCTAACGGCTAGTTTGATGATGGAGCCTATAAATACCATGCTTATGGTATTGATCAGATACAACAACCTTGAGCAAATTGTCTATACTTGTGATATTATTATACACATTCTTGTTGTTGATATTGAGCTTAATTGTAAGTGTTTGAGTGAGAATTCACGAAAACATACACGAGTGGTAAAAGAAAAGATACGATTAGATTCGGTGTTATTAGGATCAAGGATCCGACATTATTAGAATCGCAATCGATATCTAAGTGAGGTTTATCTAGTACCCATAGAAAGCTAGATCGGTTGATTCCTTGTCCGATAGAAAAGGAAAACGGTTTAACTTGGACCGACGCAAAGACAAGTACGAGTGGTTTATCATGGACCAATAGAAGACGTGATTGTAACGGTTATACCTCGACCGATAGAAGAGAGGCGTAGAGGTTTTTCTTTAGCCTATTGAAAAAGATACCGAGAGAGGACGTAGGCTCGTTTATAGCCGAACCTCTATAAATCCTCGTGTCATTTAATTTCCGTATTTATATTTACGCTTCCGCAAACGGTGCAAATATCCCGACCCCATTCCCAACAATTGGTATCAGAGCGGTACTCCAATACGCGGCTTAACATCCGAGGAGAAAAAGATCCAATGGCGTTTCAATTTGCTCCAGTCGAAGGCCTTGCTCTCAACCGACCAACATTCTTTGATGGCTCAAACTATTTGACGTGGAAGAAGAAGATGTCGATATTCATCCGAGCATACGACATTGAGATTTGGAAGATTATTTGCCTTGGCCCGAAAGTTCCAATCAAATCCGACGGTACACTCAAATCTTTCGAAGAATACGACGATGCCGATTGGAAAAATGACCATTTAAATTGTAAGGCTACTCAACTCTTATTTTGTGCCTTAAATCCGGAAGAGGTCAATCGAATCTCATCGTGTGAGAGTGCGAAAGAAATATGGAAAATTCTAGAAATCACACACGAAGGGACGACTCAAGTCAAGGAGACGAAAATCAATATGCTTCTCCATGACTACGAGTTATTCATGATGAAAGGTGACGAATCCATCACCAATATGCTCGACCGACTCTCGGTCATCACAAATGGACTTGCGTCATTCGGAAAACCATTATCTAGTAGTGAAAAAGTTAAGAAAATTTTACGATCACTACCTAGCGAATGGGACGGCACCGTGACCGCGATTATGGAATCCAAAAATCTCAACACACTCGATTTTAGCGCCATCGTTGGTTCGCTAATTAATTATGAGATCGTGTTAAAATCACGAAGTATCAAGCTGAAACCGAAAGAAAAATCGTTAGCCATGAAGGCTAAGATGTCGAAAAAGAAAGAAGAAATCCCGGTGGAAGAAAGCGACGAAGAAGCGGCATATTATGCCAAGAATATTAATAAATTCCAAACCTTATTAAACCGGAGGAAGAAGGATATCTCGAGCGAAACGAAGAAGTTCGACAACTCTTGTCGACAATGTGGAAAACCAGGCCACTTCGCTAAGCATTGCCGTACCAAACCCAAGAAGGAGGTTCTCGTGGCTACTTGGAGCGATGAAGATGAAGACGATGATTTCATCAATCAAAATAATCTCGCTCTCATGGCCCGGAGTTCGTTCGACGACAGCGACGTCGAAAGTCGAGTAAGTACATCCTCCCGTGACGAAATTTTTGATGCATTTGAGTTATTACATACGGATTTCCAAAATGCTTTATCGGAAATTAAATCCCTTAAGTCTAAAATTAAATCTTTGGAAATTTAAAATTCCAAAATTATCGAGAAGGGAAAATTTGTCGAATTCAATCATTCGAAATGCATTGAAAATGAGAATATTTTGAAGAATGATCTTTTAAAAGTTCAAGATGAACTAAAATCATTGACAAGAAAATTCTCGTGCGGCAACGATAAATTTGAACAAATATTATGTGTTCAAAAATATACTTTAAATAAAGAGGGGTTAGGATTCAAACCACGTTCGAAAAACGAATCCGTTAATTTTAAAATACCCCATTGCGAAAAGTGTTTGAAAATTGGGCATCACATTTCAAATTGCAAAAGCCCTCGCCGGGCGATAAAAATTAAGAAAATTTGGGTTCCTAAAGGAACAAATATTTCAAATATTGTTTATGTCTCGAAACAAAAACCAACTATAGGTTGGATCCCCAAAAATTAATTTTTGTATTTTACTCAGGGGGAGTATATTTTTTTAAGGGGAGATATTATTCTCAGGGGGAGTTTTTACCCTTTATGCAAATATTTATAAATTGTATCATGCATATTTTATATTTTGGTATTATTTATTTCATTTTTTTTACTTTTTGATGAAAACAAAAAGGGGGGGAGAAAGGAGGAAAATGGGATTTACCCTGAAAGGGGGAGAAACGAAAGAATTGAAAAATGAAGAGGAGAAGTCGAAAAAATGACAGAAAAAGAAAAATGAGGAGACGTCGAAAAGATGATGAAAATTTGAAAAGTCGAAAAGAAAAAGAAAAGGAAAGAAGGAGAAAGAAGAAGTCGAAAAAGAAATGGGAGAAGAAACTAACGAAACGGGCAAAGTTGAAAACTTTGGTCTGTACACATATACATATATTTATATTTTTTTGCAGAAAATCCCATTGACGAAGTGTTGTTTTGTAATCATCAAAAAGGGGGAGATTGTTGGAACATTTTGTTCCATACATAAATTAAAAGTGTTTTGATGATTAATGTTGATAAGCAAAACAAAACAACGAAGAGACGAAGCCAAGCATCGAAGAAAACGAAGTGCAAAAAGCTGGAAAAACACAAGGCTAACGTACGTAATATGTGATCATTAACGTACGTAATGTAAGCAGCTTAACGTACGTAATGGATGAGAGATAACGTACGTAATGTAGTTCAAACCAAGTGAACGTTGGAGAAGTCAAAGTCAGCAAAGCATACGACGGATATATGACGTCATCAATGATGTAATCTTAACGTACGTAACGAAGAAACTGTTAATGTACGTAACTCAAAAGACGAATCTCCCTGGAGTGGAACTGGAAGATGCTTACGTACGTAACCCGTGTTGGTTAACGTACGTAACGATGCTTACGTACGTAATGGGATGGATATAGCGTACGTAACTAAGGTCCTGGCAGCTAACGGCTAGTTTGATGATGGAGCCTATAAATACCATGCTTATGGTATTGATCAGATACAACAACCTTGAGCAAATTATCTATACTTGTGATATTATTATACACATTCTTGTTGTTGATATTGAGCTTAATTGTAAGTGTTTGAGTGAGAATTCACGAAAACATACACGAGTGGTAAAATAAAAGATATGATTGGATTCGGTGTTATTAGGATCAAGGATCCGGCATTATTAGAATCGCAATCGATATCTAAGTGAGGTTTATCTAGTACCCATAGAAAGCTAGAGCAGTTGATTCCTTGTCCGATAGAAAAGGAAAACGGTTTAACTTGGACCGACGCAAAGACAAGTACGAGTGGTTTATCACGGACCAATAGAAGACGTGATTGTAACGGTTATACCTCGACCGATAGAAGAGAGGCGTAGAGGTTTTTCTTTAGCCTATTGAAAAAGATATCGAGAGAGGACGTAGGCTCGTTTATAGCCGAACCTCTATAAATCCTCGTGTCATTTAATTTCCGCATTTATATTTACGCTTCCGCAAACGGCGCAAATATCCCGACCCCGTTCCCAACATGTTCACCGTTGGTGTACTTTGAGCCATGTATCAGTTATCGTTCGTCATTCAACCCTGTTTGAGAATCGAGACGAGAATATCATCATAATCATTGTGATTGGTAGCCTTTTGTTGGAAGTATCATTTGTTGGGTGTCATTGGACTTAATATTACTCATACAAGTGTTGTATTTCGGATCATTCATCATTCGTAACGAGAAGACGGAGTTTTTGAATTGTTGTCACTCCAGCAGTTAGTTACGACTGTAACTTATCTTGCATTACGGCTATAACATGTGTTCATTGGTTTCATGGTTTTGGACGAGGACGTCTTACGGCCGTAAGTCTAGCCATATACGGCCATAAGAGGAAGATAGTATGGCCGTATGATTGAAGGCTACAGCCGTACAATCGAACAATGGTTCAGGAGGTGTTTTCAACGAAGACAACTTATGGCCGTAAGTTTTGCAGGATATGGCCGTAAGTGATGATTTTGGTGTTCCGGGTGTTCTCGACGAAGTAAAGTTACGCCCGTAAGTGTGGTAGTGTTACGGCTGTAAGACCAGGAGATGGACATTTTGGTTTTTCGACAAGGTGTAGTTATGGCCGTAAGTACAGGTTGTTACAGCCGTAAGGTCGTTGACTTTGGAAAGTTACGGTCGTAACTCTACGCAGTATTTTAGGATATGGACGAGACTTTTGTGCTCATTTCTTCATTTCTTCATTTGAGTCCGAGAGAGATGTTCTTGGGAGAGGATTTTCATCATCAAACACTTGTGTGTTCTTGTTCTAACCATCTACTTTCGATTGTGGAGCTTGGAAAGTCGATTTAACACGAGTTTGACGGATCAAAGAGTTTGGATCTTCAAAGGTAATTTCTCCAAAACCTTATAATTTGATTTTAGGATGGAATATGATGTTTTGGATGTTATAATCATGATATGTGAAGAGATATACATATGATTATGAGTTTTTATCATTGGATTATTGAAGGATTATTCAAGAACACTTTGAATGTTGATTTTAGAATTGGGAGTTTCGATTGGATGTTGTTGAAATCTCGATTGGTGTATTCCTATTGGATTATTGATTGTATTGAGGATGTTTTGTTGGATTGAATCACTCTTTGGGGGTTTGGTATCGATATAATTAAGATGGGTTGTAAATAATTGAAGATTGTTTACAACGTGTTTGTTAAAAGGTCCCAATGAGTTTGGGTTTGTTGTATTGACCTTTTGTGTTGGATTGTGATCATACTTGATACGTATATTGAACGAATTGTTGGTAATTGTGTTATTCAAGGTTGTTCGAGTGACCGATAATTCCATTAAGGACGTTTGTTCAGGGAAGGACATTTCAACACAGGTATTGAGGCAAGTTTATTCTTGCTCAATTAAAAGGATAATCATTTCTTTCGTTGTTGTTCATTCATACATATAATTCATTCATAGAATACCAATCATGTTGAGACTTGTAATTATCAAACTAATCATTCAATTCATGAGGAACGATAATTCCAATCATTTCATTTGAGCTATCACTCATTGTGTTATCATTTCATCTTGGTGAGTCATTCTTGGCCCTTGTCGGATTTTTATTCATTGTTATTCATCTTGGTCACTTTTGTTCTTGTGCCTTCTGGGGTCGTATTGCGTTACCGGGTGGTATATATGTGTGGAATTTTTAGTCGGGCACACGATGGTCATGTATTATGCGGGTAATCTAATATATCGGACCGTGCACACGGTAACGTACCTCCATGAGACTAATTAGGCCTGCGTGTGTATCTACGGGAATCCGAACACTCGGATACTTGTGCACTTGCACATCCCACTCCGAGCGTACTGTGATGCCCCTCTTTCAAACTTGATTTCATAATTAAATCATGTGATTATTATAATTGTTTTGTTTCGTCGAGAATTATACTCTCCGACCGGCGATCGCCTCAGAGATCGGGCGACCTAGTCATAGCCGAGCAGCCAGGCAGAACTGCCGACCAGAGCCCAGGCGACCTAGCCTTAGCCTGGCGACCCAGATAGATCGGCCAACCGAAGGTCCCAGGACAAGTCCCGGTGCCGAGCGATCTACATCTAAGACGATCGTCTCTCGGCACTTGGTGATCGACTCCTTGTGGACGACTAGCGGACGATCATCTCTCGGCACTTGGCGATCGACCCTTGGTGACCGACCGATGCTAACCCCTGGTGACCGACCAATGATGATCGCCTCATGCCGCTCGAAGCCGATGGTCATCCAATCAGCAAAGGCCGAAGCCCAGGACAGAACCCACGTGCAGTGCCGAGACAAGATCCACATTTCACGGATCATTGACCACAGCCTGTCAGCACCCGTCCACCAGCCGACAGGCCCGCTGAATGGTGTCTGTGGGACCGCCCGTGACATCAACTCCGGACGCGTGCTGGTTCCTCATTGGACCGCACAGCTGGCTACCGGCAGCAGCCTTGGACTTTAGGCAGACAGCCCATGTGACTTAAAGACGATCGCCCCATTACTATATTGGACGAAAGGCGATCGCCCGCCAGGAAAAAAGGCATCTCAGCCCCTCTAAATAGAAGGCTCCCTGCACTTGTCCCAGGACGGAATTTCTGCCCCCTGAAGTCCTTCAACTCCTCTCGGGTTTTCTACGATTCAAGCAATACACACAACTTGGCTTTCTCCTACTCTTGGCAATAGCTATCTCTCGGTTCATTCTTCTCTCTCAGCCTCTCTCACACAGAAGACGATCGGCCGAGAGCAAGAACACCAAAGCTTCGCTCAAGAGCTGGATTATAGGATCTTTTTACACTCATTGTACTTAGATTCTCACATTAATACTTGTATCCACAAATATTTGTATTAATAATATCTCGCGAGAGCATTCAAGCCCGGGCCTAACAAACCCAGCAAATCTAGTGTTATTTACACCCCCTCGGAAGTCCTCGATCGATCCGCGTTTGAATCCAATATATACGTAGCTCGATCGATCCTCGTAGGGATTCGGATCGAATTAATTTTCATTTTACCGCTTCTGCTGGGCCTTCGTTTTAGGCACCGAATCCCAACACACATAACATGCCGTGAAAATAGCTTCGGCCCAAATAGATAAAAGCTTTTCGAACTTCTCATTTCTGAGAGTAAATTGATTCGTTATATATTTCAATTCCTTTTGAGTTTTCGTCAATTCAATTTTCAAAATATTTCTCAAGCCATAAGGTATGGTATATTTCAATATTTTGCCTTTATTTTGAAGAGTAGAATTTTCGAGTTCTAAAGATTTTATTTTCCTCTTTAAAGCCATATTTAATTTAACCATTTCATCATATTCCATATTTAAGGATTCAAACGCGCTTAATAGCTCATCTTCATGATTAACTTCTTGTGAATCACTAAAATCAAATGAATCACATTCATTATCATTGAGTTTAGAACTTACCTCGATAGCATTTTCTGAGTCGAGAGCGATGAATGCGAGATTTGCGTCTAGGGATCTTTCAATCTCCTCCTCGTCATCACTCCAAGAAGCAATTAGGACTTCCTTCTTTTTGAATCTTTTGATTTGAGGCTTAGAAGTAGATCCTCGGCATTCTTTGGCGTAGTGACCAGTTTCACCGCATTTCCGACAATTGTTGTCGAACTGCTTTGTAGGAACATAAGCACTTTTCTTTTGCTCCGTCTTACCATACCGACCAAGGAAGCTCCGCCTTTTTTGAATTAAGTTTTTGTATCTTCTAAAATTCTTGGTGTAGAGAGCGAGTTCCTAATCATCTTCATCTTCCGGAACTTCTTCCTCAATATTGCTATCAACGTTGAACGCAACCACTTTTTCGCAAGGCTTTGGTTTGGAGCCTCTCAATTTGAGAACGATCTCATAGTTGATGAGTGACCCGATGAGGGCGCTAAATTTAAGCTTGTTGAGATCTTTGGATTCCATGATTGCAGTAACTGTTGCATCCCATTCACGCGGCAACGAGCGAAGAATTTTCTTAGCCTTGTCGCTACTTGATATATGTCTTCCAAAGGATGCAAGGCCGTTGGTTATAGCCGAAAAACGATCCAAAATATTAGTGATTGTTTCATCATCCTTCATGGAAAAGAGTTCATAATCATGAAGTAGCATGTTGATCTTAGTCTCCTTGACCTGAGTGGTTCCTTCATGAGTTACCTCAAGAATTTTCCAGATTTCTTTCGCGCTTTCGTAAGATGATATCCTGTTAAGTTCTTTAGGATTAAGAGCACAGTACATGAGTAGAGTAGCACGAGAGTTAATGCGCGTGTTCTTCCAATCTTCGTCGTTGAATTCATCGAATTTTTTCAGCGACCCATCTTCCTTCTTAGCGATTTTTGGACCAAGAACCATGACTTCCAGATTTCAATGTCGTAATCTTGAACGAATATAGCCATCTTATTTTTCCAAGTCATGAAGTTGGAGCCATCAAGGAAAGGAGGACGGTTGAGGGAATTTCCTTCGATTTGACCCAATAGAGCCATTTGCGGATCTTTTTCTCTTAGGTGTTTAAACCTTAAAAAAAGAGACCCGCTCCGATACCAACTAAAAAGATAAATGTAGTACTAGAAGGGGTGTTGAATAGGTATTGCGGATAATTAAACATTCTCGCAAAGGAAAAATAAATTGTGCAGAAAGTACAAGACACAACGATGTATAGAGGTTCGGCAACTTGCCTATGTCCTCTCTCCGTTTTCTCTGTCTATTGGCTCAAGAAAAACCACACACAACTTTGCCTCGTCTTCTATAGGTTCGGGCACAACCGTTATAACGCTTGTCTTCGATTGGTCCAAGCACAACTTGTAACACCCCAAACTAGGTGGCTGGACTCCCAACTGGGACCCACAGGCGAATGAAAATTAATGAATTAAATCATATAACTGTAGTACCAAACCACATTATATTACCAATTACTCCTATGAGGAGTTTTAAGTACAATATACCCAAGAATACAGAATACATATATATTTCATATGGAGATGAAATATACAACACTGAATAAAATGAAAGTCCAAATGGAAACTGCAGCGGAAAATACACATAAAAGAAACATGAAAAACTGAGAAGACTGGGCTTCCTACTAGTATCACTGTGACTCCTCGCTGTCACCGTGCTCTTCCCGTGCCTTTGCCTTGCCATGACCTAAAAACAACATCCCCAACTGGGTTAGTTACACAGAACAACAATCCTCAAGAGTTGAACATGTTGTTGCCCGAAATATTTATCCGAAGATGAAATACTGCTGGAATGGACGGACAACAAACAAGGTTGCGGGAGCAATTCCGAGGGGGTGTAAATAACACTAGATTTGCCGGGTTTGTTAGGCCCGGGCTTGAATGCTCTCGCGAGATGTTATTAATACAAATATTCGTGGATACAAGTATTAATGTGAGAATCTAAGTACAATGAGTGTAAAAAGATCCTATAATCCAGCTCTTGAGCGAAGCTTTGGTGTTCTTGCTCTTGGCCGATCGTCTTCTATGTGAGAGAGGCTCAGAGAGAAGAATGAACCGAGAGATAGCTGTTGCCAAGAGTAGGAGAAAGCCAAGTTGTGTGTACTGCTTGAATCATAGAAAACCCGAGAGGAGTTGAAGGACTTCAGGGGGCAGAAATTCCGTCCTGGGACAAGTGCAGGGAGCCTTCTATTTATAGGGGCTGAGATGCCTTATTTCCTGGTGGGCGATCGCCTTTCGTCCAATATAGTAATGGGGCGATCGTCTTTAAGTCACATGGGCTGTCTGCCTAAAGTCCAAGGCTGCTGCCGGCAGCCAGCTGTGCGGTCCAATGAGGAACCAGCATGCGTCCGGAGTTGATGTCACAGGCGGTCCAACGGACACCTTTCGGCGGGCCTGTTGTAATATCCGGATTTATTACAGTGTATTTCATCTGTATTCAACCATGTATTATTTCGGATTGGTGATTTTGATTATTGGAATATGATATTTAGTGCATTGATATCATTGTGCATAAGTATAGAAACATGCAAAATTGCTCAAGAAACCTTGTGATAGCGCACGCTAAGAATGTATCTTAACGCGCGTTATCGGGCCATTATTAGCGCACGCTATGAAGGTAGGGGTTGCGTGCGCTAAGAACTCAATTATTGAGCGGACAAACTAACACATGCGCCGGTAGACATGGGTCCGGATAAGATTCCCACGACGCATCCGGACAAATTCTGAAGTCAACCATTATTAGCGCACGCTAAGGGATGCTTAGTTGCGTGCTCTAAAATGTGAATAATTCAGTATTTTATAAATGGGACAAAGAACCGCTTTGGCTTTCATTTCCTTCGTCTATACTTCACCTTTGAGAGTCCAGAGCAAGTATATCCCTTCTAAACACTTAGAACATATATTAGTGATCATTGAATGATTGAGTATCACTTGTGAGTGATCATTGAAGAGAAGTAACACCTTGGAGTGGCACATAACCAAACGAGTCGGATTATACCTCGTGGTTCGATGATTTCGGCATTCTAAGGTATGTTCAACCTATCACCAGTCTTAGATTTGGTTTTCCAATGGATACGATGATCATATTATCGAGGTATTGAATTTCATTAGTGAATTATTCAACAACATCATGTTTAGAAGATTGGAATGTCTACAAATACGATATTATTGTTGGAACCTTGAAGTTGGGATCCTAGTACTTCAAATGATGAGAGTAATATTCAAGTTAACAATCCGTATGATTTATGTTATCTTTGTGATCATGATTTGGAAGAGATGTTATAAGAACTTAAAGGAAGAATCATCTTAGGAAATATTCTTTCGTATAAGTCGGAATTGTTAGTTCACCTCAAGATGAAGTCTGAATATGTATAATGATAGTAGCATCTAATACATCAACCGGAGATCACCAACTTTGCATGAGAATTGTAATCAAGATGGATTATGGTGTCATGATGATTAAACGTATATTTGCATCTTGAAATTGATATCATCCTGGAGATCATTCATAAGAGTAAGAACTTGGTATTCATGGAAGTAACATGAATTATCACGAAAGATTTCATTGTTTCGAACATGGCAAGAAACGCTTTCTCGCCAAAGAAATCGCCATGCGAAGATAGCGCACGCTATGATATGGTGTTTATCGTGCGATATGGAGTACTAGTTAGCGTGGGCTACGTTTGGTTCGTTACGTACGCTAGACCATCGATCGAGTCGGTTGGCTGATCGGTGAAATCGACCATGCATTATTAGCGTGCGCTAATATACGAGATTTAACGCGGCGCTATCGAAGACGTTTAGCGACGCAACGCTGGACTTAGCGACGTTAAATCATCACCGAGTCCGGCCGATCGATGAGGCACCGACAACGCCCGGGTTAGCGACGCTAGGCAAGGTGTATCGCGTGCGCTAACGAGTAGCATTAACGTCGCTACATATGATTCGTAGCGTCGTTAATCGTCCGCATGCATTTCGTATTAAGGACTTCCTACCGTAATTATTGAATTGTTAGACGTTAAATGCGGCACGAAATGAATTCTGTACTATTTCTTTTGTTAAGGTTCGAGCTTATCACGTGATTGATCGAAGGGGACGACCTTCGAGTATTTTGATATTCGTGGAAGTTTATTCTTGACAACGAACCGAGGCAAGTACTCTAAATTAGAATTGTTTATATTATGACAATTATGAGGTGATTGTATCGTGTAAATATGTTGTGAATATATGTCCACCATGTGTTGATCCGACGGGAATCATCATGGGAATCTATAGTTGTGTCTTGTTGGATCGTTGGACAGGTAGTTCCACCATGTGTTGGTCCGACGGGATCATCATGGGAATCTATAGCTGTGTGCGCTGGATCGTTGGAATACCATCTGTATGTTGGAAATGTTATGATATGATATGTGTTGTGGATATTCTCGTTGGAGAAACTTGTTATGATATAATTGTTGATTATATCACTGTTTTATGATTATTGTACTTGTACTAGCATCGTTGTGCTAACCCCTTCGGGGGTGAACATTTGTGTATGTTCAGGATCCAGGAGAGCGGGGAAACAACCACTGGAGAGGCATGACGACGAGGGTGCGGAGTGATGTTTCGACTGGGTTTACTGTCTGTTATTTTTTTGGTTATTTTCAATAAGTACTCGAGTACGTTGTCGATTTAAAATGTTTGGATTTTGATGATGTAATATAACTCTTCATGGGATATTTGTAATTTCGATTTTGAACCAGTCGGTTGAATTTCATTTCAGTAATTTCATAAACTGGTATCTGTTATTGTCATTTCTTTTATTCAGCCTTGTAAATTCTTATGTAAAGGATTTACGGCGCTGTAATATTCCTGAATATATCGGGGGTGTTACAGAATATGGTATCAGAGCTAAGATTATGGATATCTTGGCCGTTGGGTTAAAATAGGGGTCATTTATGTCTTTTGAGGTAACCGGTCATGAACGACATCACTGCACTGCCTACGTCTTCATGCGAACAGTGGTTGTAAGTTCCTAAACTCTATCTTGTTCTTTACATGTTGTGTCTCTTTATACTTGAATATTAGAACGATGCTGTTTCCTGTGTATTAAGTACTTGTGCTTACAGTATGTTGAGAGGCGGACGTGGACGTGGTCGCGGTCGTGGACGCGGACGAAGGAATGCCGAAAGGGAGGCATCGCCTTCTAATCGAGCTAGTCATAGCTCAGCGAGCCGCAACAATCCATCAATAACGAACCGGAACCTGGTGTGCCGAAATCCTTCACAAGTCGTGAACAGATGACTCGGTTCGCTCAGTCGTGGACCGAATGCAAGTGGCGGCAGGAATTCAGCAAGGAGATGGACAACAAAGAATTCCGAAATGGGAAATCGAGGTGACCGATGGTTACAAGAGGTGGCAAAGATGCAACCACCCAAATTTGACGGCTTTTCCGAGACTCCCACTTGGGACCATTGGTTGAAGGAACTGGAGAAAATTTTTGGAATTAATTGCCGGACGACAGGAGAGCTCCTATTGCCCAAGATTTTCGATAGGGGAAGCATCCGAGTGGTGGGAAGCTATCCGACTGCAGATCATGATGCCGATTGGACGGAATTTAAAATGATGATGGAAGCTCGATTGCCCTCGTCCCGTGAGGGAAGCCAAAATTCGGGAATTTTTCTCCGCTCAACCATCGGATGAACTCGTATCCTGCACGATTAAGATGTTTAACCAAATTAGCATTTGTTCGACATCCGGTCGTAATGATGCGGAGATGATGATTCATTTCGAAATGAGGATGAAACTAAATCCAGAGGTACATGTCCGGTTTTGAATGTACCACTCTCCGCCAATACCAGGATAAGGCGTTGGCGTACGAAATAAAAGAAGCGAGAATGGAGAAGTTTATGGAGTCGAAGAAACAGAAAGTCTCTGGTACTTTTACGAGCACAAGAGCAATGGGCCCCGCAAGGCCCAGTCTTCTTTTCTTTCAAGAAACCTCCGCACCCGGCTAAGAGCGGAAAGAATTACGAACAATGTCACCACGACGGATACGGCTAGAAGTGCTTTAACCGTGGTCGCCTGTGCCACCTTTGGCGTGATTGTTTGCGCACTCCAGCTACATGTTTTGAGTGCGGACAGAAGGGCACCGTGCGGCGTTTTGTAAGGACGCCACTAAGTACAATGGAACCCGCTCATCACAATGGCCCGGGAAGGAAACCGGTGTCCAACAGACGCAGAAAGTGTTCGATGCCTCGGGAATTTGGCCGCGGGCGAGGCAGAGGACAATGGCACCGAAAGGGGACAACTATTGCCGCATCTGTTCCCCCACGTTTGAATGAGATGAGGAGGACAGATGATCGGGATGTCTTTGCCGCATCGTGCATCTTGCCCAAATCTTTTCCCACCGGCCATTAGCGTTTTGTTCGATACAGAGCTACACATTCTTTCATATCTTTGTCTTGTGTAAATCGTTTGAATATTTCCGGTTTTTATACTTGTGAACCTTATGTTGTTGGTTTACCGAGTGGAGAGAGAATTGTCGGAAATTTAGAAACTAGAAATTTCCCTGTATCATTTGGGGGCAGAGAGTGGCTCTCAAATCTGATCGTGATAGAAATGCAAGGAGATGACCTGATACTCGGAGACGATTGGCTTAATCAGTATGGAGCAATTGTAGACTACCGAAGGAGGAATATTTCACTGATCGCTGATGATGGCTCCGAAGTACTGTTCGAAGGATGGAAACCGGGAAGCTCAGGAAAATTGATCAAGGCAATGAAAGCTGTCAGATTGTTGAAACAGGGCTGTACCGGATATTGGTGTTACGCAATGAAGAAAGAAGACAAAATTGTGGAACTTCCATCCATTCCTGTTGTGAACGAATTTCCAGATGTATTTCCTGACGAGTTACCGGGACTACCTCCACGAAGGGATGTGGAATTTACCATTGAGCTGGAACCCGGAGCTACACCGATTTCCAAGGCGCCGTACCGTATGGCACCTACCGAGATGTATGAACTGAAGAAGCAGCTGGAGGAATTACTGGATAAGGGCTATATCCAGCCAAGCGTTTCACCCTGGGGAGCACCAGTTCTTTTTGTCCGAAAGAAGGATGGATCGCTTGATCGTATTGACTATCGGGAGCTGAACAAGATGACGATTAAGAACAAGTATCCGTTGCCACGGATTGATGATTTGTTTGACCAGTTGCAAGGGGCAACAGTATTTTCTAAGATCGATCTGAGATCAGGATACCATCAGCTGAGGATCAAGGAATCTGATGTTCCGAAATCAGTGTTCAGAACTCGCTACGGGCATTATGAGTTTGTAGTGATGCCGTTTGGTCTCACTAACGCACCTGCTGTATTTATGCAATTGATGAACAGAGTGTTCATTGAATTTTTGGACAAATTTGTGGTCGTGTTTATTGACGATATCCTGGTGTATTCTAAGAGTCCGGAAGAACATGCGGATTGTATTGGAACTTTTGAGAAACGAGCAATTGTACGCCAAACTTTCTAAGTGTGAATTCTGGCTAAAGGAAGTAATGTTCCTCGGCCATGTAGTGTCGGCTGAAGGAGTCCGAGTAGATCCTCAGAAGATCGAAGCAATTATGAATTGGGAGCCTCCAAAGAACGTGAAAGAAGTCCGAAGCTTCTTAGGACTTGCTGGATACTATCGTCGATTCGTGGAAGGGTTTTCTAAAATCTCCCGCCCACTTACTCGACTCCTGCAGAAAACTCAAAAATTTGAGTGGAATGAACTGTGTCAGATTAGCTTTGATGAATTGAAGAAGAGATTGACGACGGCACCGATTCTATCACTTCCGCAGGAATCAAGGATTCATAGTTTACTGATGATGCTTGAACCAAGGACTTGGGTGCGTGTTAATGCGTAATGATAAGGTGATCGCTTATGCGTCGCGACAATGAAATCTTATGAAGTGAATTACCCGACACATGATTTGGAGCTAGGAGCGGTGGTTTTGCCTTGAAGATCTGGAGGCATTATCTCAGACGGACTCACCGTCGATCTTTACGGATCATAAGAGTCTCAAGTACATATTCAGTCAGAAAGAGTTGAACATGCGGCAAAGAAGATGGTTGGAACTGATTAAGGACTATGACTTGGAGATTTTATATCATCCAGGCAAAGCAAATGTAGTGGGCGATGCACTTAGCCGCAAGCCTGTCTCTATTCAGATGCTGGAGACGCTGACATCCCAACTTAGCCTTCAGCGAGAGATGATTCGTGAAGGGATTGAAGTGTGGTTACAGAGAGTCCAGGGACAACTGTGCGTGATGGAGATAACTTCGTCATTAACCGAAGAAATCAAATCTAGACAGGCAGATGATCCTCTGATGATTCGGTTACATGATGAAGTGATCAAAGGAAAGGCCCCCGGATTCATAATTCATGACGATGGAGTTTTGAGATTTCAGAACCGACTCTGCGTTCCCGATGTTGATGTTCAAAGCAGACGATTATGAAGGAAGCTCATAGTTCGCCCTATTCTATCCACCCGGGCACCATAAAATGTATAAGGACTTGAAGCGAGAATTTACGGTGGGGCAACATGAAGCAAGACGTAGCGGACTATGTTTGAAATGCTTGACTTGTCGCCAGTTAAGATCGAGCATCAACGGCCTCTTTGGAATGTTGAAGTCGCTCCCGATTCTGAATGGAAGTGGGAGGACATATCAATGGACTTTATCACTAATATGCCGAAAACCGTGACGGGAATGAACATGATTTGGGTGATAGTTGATCGTTTAACCAAATCGGCTCATTTTCTAGGCATTAAGGATACGTGGGGACCAGAGAGGTTGGCACGAGTCTTTATTTCGGAGATGGTTCGATTGCATGGTACGCCGAAGACCATTGTTTCGATCGGACGGCTGCTTTGTATCTCACTTTTGGAAAGCGATTCATAAGGCCTTGGGGACCGAATTGAACTTCAAGACATCTTACCACCCGCAGATCGGACAACTGAGAGAACTATACAAACGGTGGAAGACATGCTAAGGGCACGTGCCTTAGATTGGTCAAACGATTGGGAAGTTCATCTACCGTTGATTGAATTTACCTACAATAATAGTTGGCATGCTTCCAAGAAGATGGCACCGTTTGAGGCATTATACGGAAGGAGATGCAGATCGCCCTATCTTTGGGACGATTCATCGGAGTTGATCGAACAGAACGAGTTGATCGAGCACTCGAGAGAAGATAGCCTTGATTCGTGAAAGGCCATTAACCGCCCGAGTCGCGAGAAATCCTATGCGGACGTACGCCGCCGTCCATTGGAGTTCGCATGGAGATCACGTACTTTTGAAGGTTTCTCCTACTCGGGAATCTTTCGTTTCGGAAAGAAAGGAAAGCTGAGTCCGAGATATATCGAACCATTTGAAATCCTCGAGAGAGTTGGGGAGTTGGCATACAGATTAGCATTGCCGCCGTCATTGTGCCATGTTCATAACGTGTTCCACGTATCCCAGTTACGGAGATATATACCAGATCCCAGTCATATCATTGATTTCGGCGAGATCGAAGTCGAGCAGGATGGGACATTTGAAGAAAGACCAGTCAAGATACTCGAGAGTCGAGTCAAGCAACTGAGGAACAAGTCAATCGTTTTGGTCAAAGTTCAGTGGTCACGTCACAGAATGGAAGAAGCCACTTGGGAAACAGAAGCTGATATGAAGTCTAGTTATCCCGAGTTATTTTCGTCTTGAGTTTCGGGACGAAACTCCTTTTTAGTAGGAGAGTATGTAATATCCGGATTTATTACAGTGTATTTCATCTGTATTCAACCATGTATTATTTCGGGGTGATTTTGATTATTGGAATATGATATTTAGTGCATTGATATCATTGTGCATAAGTATAGAAACATGCAAAATTGCTCAAGAAACCTTGTGATAGCGCACGCTAAGAATGTATCTTAACGCGCGCTATCGGGCCATTATTAGCGCACGCTATGAAGGTAGGGGTTGCGTGCGCTAAGAACTCAATTATTGAGCGGGGCGGCTAACACATGCGCCGTATGACATGGGTCCGGATAAGATTCCTCACGACGCATCCGGACAAATTCGAAGTCAACCATTATTAGCGCACGCTAAGGGATGCTTAGTAGCGTGCGCTAACTTGTCAATAATGCGAGAATTTTATAAATGGGACAAAGAACCGCTTTGGCTTTCATTTCCTTCGTCTATACTTCACCTTTGAGAGTCCAGAGAGCAAGTATATCCCTTCTAAACACTTAGAACATATATTAGTGATCATTGAATGATTGAGTATCACTTGTGAGTGATCATTGAAGAGAAGTAACACCTTGGAGTGGCACATAACCAAACGGAGTCGGATTATACCTCGTGGTTAAGTGATTTCGGCATTCTAAGGTATGTTCAACCTATCACCAGTCTTAGATTTGGTTTTCCAATGGATACGATGATCATATTATCGAGGTATTGAATTTCATTAGTGAATTATTCAACAACATCATGTTTAGAAGATTGGAATGTCTACAAATACGATATTATTGTTGGAACCTTGAAGTTGGGATCCTAGTACTTCAAATGATGAGAGTAATATTCTGAAGTTAACAATCCGTATGATTTATGTTATCTTTGTGATCATGATTTGGAAGAGATGTTATAAGAACTTAAAGGAAGAATCATCTTAGGAAATATTCTTTCGTATAAGTCGGAATTGTTAGTTCACCTCAAGATGAAGTCTGAATATGTATAATGATAGTAGCATCTAATACATCAACCGGAGATCACCAACTTTGCATGAGAATTGTAATCAAGATGGATTATGGTGTCATGATGATTATACGTATATTTGCATCTTGAAATTGATATCATCCTGGAGATCATTCATAAGAGTAAGAACTTGGTATTCATGGAAGTAACATGAATTATCACGAAGGATTTCATTGTTTCGAACATGGCAAGAACGATTCTTGCTTTCGTGATGGCGCCATGCAGAGATAGCGCACGCTATGTTATGCAGTTTAACGTGCGCTATCGAGTACTAGTTAGCGTGCGCTACGTTTGGTACGTAACGTACGCTAGACCATCAGTCGAGTCAGTTGGCTGATCAGTGAAGTACTGACCATGCATTATTAGCGTGCGCTAATATACGAGATTTAACGTGCGCTATCGAGTACGTTTAGCGTACGCAACGTTTTGGACTTAGCGTACGTTAAATCATCAGCCGAGTCAGTCGGCTGATCAGTGAGGCACCGACAACGCCGGGTTAGCGTACGCTAGGCAGTGTGTACTGCGTGCGCTAACGAGTTGCATTAACGTACGCTACATATGATTCGTAGCGTGCGTTAATCGGTCCAGACAGATTTCGTATTAAGGACTTCCTACCGTAATTATTGAATTGTTAGACGTTCGTACGGCACGAAATGAATTCTGTACTATTTCTTTTGTTAAGGTTCGAGCTTATCACGTGATTGATCGAAGGGGACGACCTTCGAGTATTTTGATATTCGTGGAAGTTTATTTTTGACAACGAACCGAGGCAAGTACTCTAAATTAGATTTGTTTATATTATGACAATTATGAGGTGATTGTATCGTGTAAATATGTTGTGAATATATGTCCACCATGTGTTGATCCGACGGGAATCATCATGGGAATCTATAGCTGTGTGCGCTGGATCGTTGGACAGGTAGTTCCATCATGTGTTGGTCCGACGGGATCATCATGGGAATCTATAGCTGTGTGCGCTGGATCGTTGGAATACCATCTGTATGTTGGAAATGTTATGATATGATATGTGTTGTGGATATTCTCGTTGGAGAAACTTGTTATGATATAATTGTTGATTATATCACTGTTTTATGATTATTGTACTTGTACTAGCATCGTTGTGC
This sequence comes from Orobanche coerulescens, assembly GCA_033398695.1. Classification (NCBI taxonomy): domain Eukaryota; kingdom Viridiplantae; phylum Streptophyta; class Magnoliopsida; order Lamiales; family Orobanchaceae; genus Orobanche; species Orobanche coerulescens. The sequence continues at coordinate 103,088,334 of CM065818.1, forward strand.
TAACCCCTTCGGGGGTGAACATTTGTGTATGTTCAGGATCCAGGAGAGCGGGGAAACAACCACTGGAGAGGCATGACGACGAGGGTGCGGAGTGATGTTTCGACTGGGTTTACTGTCTGTTATTTTTTTGGTTATTTTCAATAAGTACTCGAGTACGTTGTCGATTTAAAATGTTTGGATTTTGATGATGTAATATAACTCTTCATGGGATATTTGTAATTTCGATTTTGAACCAGTCGGTTGAATTTCATTTCAGTAATTTCATAAACTGGTATCTGTTATTGTCATTTCTTTTATTCAGCCTTGTAAATTCTTATGTAAAGGATTTACGGCGCTGTAATATTCCTGAATATATCGGGGGTGTTACACCTGTCGGCTGGTGGATGGGTGCTGACAGGTTGTGGTCAACGATCCGTGAAATGCGGATCTTGTCTCGGCATTGCACGTAGGTTCTGTCTTGGGCTTCGGCCTTTTCCGATTGGATGACCATCGGCTTCGAGCGGCATGAGGCGATCGTCATTGGTCGGTCACTAGGGGTCGGCATCGGTCGGTCACCAAGGGTCGATCGCTAAGTGCCGAGAGATGATCGTCCGCTAGTCGGCCACCAGGAGTCGATCGCCAAGTGCCGAGAGACGATCGTCTTAGATGTCGATCGCTCGGCACCGGGACTTGTCCTGGGACCTTCGGTCGGCCGATCTATCTCGGTCGCCGGGATAAGGCTCGGTCGCCTGGTCTCTGGTCGGCAGTTCTGCTTGGCTGCTCGGCTATGACTAGGTCGCCCGATCTCTGAGGCGATCGCCAGTCGGAGAGTATAATTCTAGACACAACAATTGCCCCCCAGCTTGCTCCGATGTTAAAGACATGGGGCGAGGTGGTTCTTGCTGGCGATCGTGTAAGATGAGGACGGGTGATCCGGTGAGCTGACTTTGGATTCGGACTTGAGCGATCTGGTCGATTGGCTAGCTATCTTTTGGTCTTGTACCTGCAAAAAATAACATTGGCCGATCCCTCGTAGAAACTCGATTGCTTCTTCGCTGAGGAACCGTGCACAGTCGCGGAGTTCGATGGACCGACTCCATGACCGTGTCTTTTGCGCGAACGACATTGACTGTCTCGTGACTCATTTTATTGTGAGGGTCCTGTGTTAGGCTGCGTCGCCTCGTATTTAAACGAAGGGCCTGCGGTCTCGATCTAGAGGAGTCCTTGCGTGGGGCGTCGTCGGATTAATCAACTCCACTTCCGCGGCTTGTTAGCTCTGCTTCCCCCTCGGCCCGCCATGTGGATGGCGAACCTCGATGGTGTACGTTGAGACGGGGGTAGTGACGCGTCGCATTGTCCGGGTTCACCATGTTAGATGATGAACCTTTGAGGGCGGGCGATCGTGTCCACTGATTAGTTTTGGAGGGCCCTCAGACTACGCCGGCCTCGTATTTAAACGAAGGGCGGGCGATCTTGGCCCAAAGGGACCTTGCATGGACGAAGCAGCCGGTTCCATCGACTACCAGGACCATGGCTGCACTTTTCCACCTCCGATTGTCATGTAGATGCCGACCTTCCTCGGTGTACGTTGTGCGTTGGAGGCGATCTCATACCGTAGTCCACCTTGTTAGATGGTGAACTGTAGATGGCGAACGAGTCCTCCGGTTTTGATGATGTTGCTTGAGAATGGCGATCGGGGTGGAAGACTGGTGATCGTCGCTCGGCTGCCGATCGTGTTATTCATATGTTGATACCGGCGATCGGGCTGGAAGACTGGTGATCGTCATTCGGTCGACGATCGCACTGCTCACAGGCTAAGAAGAAACCTTTGCGTGGCCAGAAAGTCTGCGGACTTAGCTCGGAAGATCACGTAGGTCGAGGGTTGGTCTTTCGTAAGATGCCTGAACATAGGCGAAAGACCATGGAATCCTCCTAAGACCGTGTAGAGGGCGATCTCATCGCTTATGGGTTCGCCGTTGAGGATGATATCATCTACCCGGTCGATGTAGTCCGAGTCGGACTCTTCTTCCCCTTGCTTGATTTGCATCATGCGATGGGGACCTTCTGGCCGAGCGACCATGGTGGCGAAGTACTCTGTGAAGACGTTCGCCAGCTGGTTAAAGGATCCAATGGACCGAGGCGGCAACGAGGTGTACCACCTGTGGGCAAGGTCGTCCAGCGTCAGAGGGAACATTCGGCACCTGGTCGCGTCTGATGCCCCACACCCGGTCATGTAGATGTTGAACTTGTTCAGGTGTGTTTCGGGGTCCGATCTCCCCTCGTACAGAGGTGTTTGAGGAGGAGCGATCTTGTGCTGCACGGGGGCGAGCTCGATGTGGACCGCGAGCGGCTCGCTCGACTCGGCGATCTTGTTCTTAGCGCCTGCCCCTAATTCCAGGAGCGCCTTCATGTCATCGAGCTGGCGTTGCATCGCGGCCATCGTCGTGGCTCGGTCGCTCATAGATCGGCTTTGGTAGCGGGAGCCGAGGCGATCGTGTACCGATCTCCTGACTCCGCTGCTGCCGACCTCGTCTATTTGGCGAGGGGGAGCCAGACGGCTGGGCTGCCTTCTGGGTGTCGGATAGGCCGAGCTCCTGGTGACGGACTCGAACTCCGTCGTCTCGTGGCTGGGGCCGGACTGCCCCGGTCGCCAAGATGGGTCGCTGCCCAGGCGATCGAAAACAGAGGTGCCCCGGCTGGCGAGCGCCTCTTCTTGCGGATGGGAGCCTCCTGGCGATCGCCCGGTCAGCAATGCCTTGAACTTCCGTTTGGTCTTCCGGTGGATGGCCGAGGGGGTGATAGCGGGAGGCGCGTTGAGAGCACTCCGTCGCTCCTGTAGGACGGCCATGGCCTCGTCGATCTGTTCCGCGGTTTGGAACTGATCGAGCGAGAGGCTTGGGCCGCCCGTCAGGGGCGAGATCGAGCGTCTCGGACCGCAGCGGCTACCCTCCTCCATCGGCTGTGGCTCGGACTGAGACGGAACGAGGCGTCTGGCGGGCTGGCCAGCGGCTTTCTTCGACGCGGAGGCGGAAGACATGATTCTGAAAGATTTCTCTGAAGAATAGTGAGTGTTTCTTCAGGTATATGTCCCTGAGAACAGTAAGTGTTCTTCGAGACGGTAGGAGTAAAAATTTGAGGGTTAGATGCCCTCCTTCTAGCGCCAATTGTTGTTGCCCGGAATATTTATCCGAAGATGAAATACTGCTGGAATGGACGGACAACAGACAAGGTTGCGGGAGCACTTCCGAGGGGGTGTAAATAACACTAGATTTGCCGGGTTTGTTAGGCCCGGGCTTGAATGCTCTCGCGAGATGTTATTAATACAAATATTTGTGGATACAAGTATTAATGTGAGAATCTAAGTACAATGAGTGTAAAAAGATCCTATAATCCAGCTCTTGAGCGAAGCTTTGGTGTTCTTGCTCTCGGCCGATCGTCTTCTGTGTGAGAGAAGCTGAGAGAGAAGAATGAACCGTTGATTAAATGGTAACCTTCTCTTGAGCTATTCCCCAAGCTTTAGTTTGATCTCTACGAGTTTAATCCGCTCCAAGCCCTTGAATGATCCAACGCTGAAAGCACCGCGTCTCTACTTGCCACGCGCCGGAAAAACGACTGGAATAACAACACTTGATTAACCTCTAAGGTTACGGCTAGAATAAAGTGATGAAGCTTTTATTACTACACTCTAAGTCTATAATATATCTCTCAATAATTTCTCTCAATTTTCTCCAAGAAAAATGAAGAAGAAGTGAATGAAGAAGATGAAGAAGACAATTGAGAAAATGGTTTTTCTCTCCCTCTCTATCTCACTTTTGACGTAGGAATCATATAGGTCAAATGAAAGATGTCTTCATCCCTATTATTCAACTTCTCCCACATGTTACAACTCATACCCATGAGAATCTAACCCCACCAAATCAATCACAATCCATTAAAGAATGGAACAAGAGTCCACAAGGAAGGTGGGTAGAATGTGGGGGGCGGCCCATGCTAGAAATCGGACGAGTTCGGTTCATTTCGGACTCCCGAGGGTCTAAACATATAAACTCCAATTCCCTATCGATGTATTTATATCAATTAATTAATCCAATTAATTAAACATATCAAATACAAAATAATATAATTAATTTCTCCAAGAAATAATTATATACATGAATTAAATTAATCACCCAGTAATTTATTTAATTCATTAGGCCGTAAATCAATTTATCCAATAAATCGATTTAAACATCCAATGTTCCAAAATTAGATATCCAATATCTAATATTCATAATGAGAGAATTAGATTTATTCATTCCGTCGTCAATCCTATTGTGCGACTCGGTAGGTCCGTCTCAGTCAGCAATGGGAGGAACCAAAGAGTAGTAGCACCACCTAGCTACCCGACGGCCTACACTGCACTTAATCGAGAACGAATGATTGGGATCATTCAAGAACCATTCTGTCGTGAATACCAGTATACGTATAAACCCTTCTTTCAAATGTCTCGATCAAGTTATAGGGTCACGGTCAGTCAAACCCCATCTGTACTTGACGCTATGCATGCGTTAATGCAAACCGAGATCATCGAGCTCTCGTGTATCTAATACAGCTAGCTCCAATGCTTTGGCCAAAGACTTATGATCTCATCTGCCCATAACCGCATAGGACATATAACCTGTTCACCAACAGGAGAAAGAATTCTATCTTGGTATTCAGTAGGACCTGCTACTAGCCCATCAAGATGCACGTCGAGGTTGACCCCCGCCTTCCGGTTTATAGGTTCGAACTACTCTAATGAAAATCTTGACGTCACAAGCACATCCCTACTAAATCCTCAAGTCGAAGGTTCACGAATACCTATCACAACCTTTCGATTCCATCATTGACTGTCCCGGAGTGAAATCCGTGTGACGAATCGAGGGTGAGTCAGTTCGAGTATACTAATCAAATTAGCATACCTATAACGTGTGCTCCCACTAACTATCAGTGTTTGACAGGCACTCTCCATGTCAAAGAACACGTCATACAAGTCTTCACATAAACTTAACGCCCAGTCAAGTTTCATCGACTTGCGAACGATTAAGTATTTGAGCTATAAACCTTTCCAGTGCCGACCCCTTTATCCAATAAGGAGTGGAACGTTTTGCTCTCAAATACATGGACTAGTTTCTACATGTATATTTACGAGTTAGGAATGCCAGTAACTACCAGTAAATAAAGAAACATCCATTGCCTTATATTGATGATTTACATAATAACAAGTACAATGCCCTCACTCAACATCCTCTGAGTGGCATTCGAGGGCATACTCCTAACAATCTCCCACTTGCACTCAATGCCACACACTATGGTATCTAATACCCATGTTCTCCAGATGGCGCTCCACGCTAGTCTGAGAAAGTGGCTTGGTCAGTGGATCGGCGACGTTGTCGGACGAGTCTACTCTGTGCAGCACAATATATCCCTTGCGAACAAATTCTCTTACGATATGATACTTCCTCTCAATATGTTTGGTGCTGTTGTGAAACCTCGGCTCTTTGGCATGTGCTATAGCTCCGTCGTTATCGCAGTACAGCGGAACAGGCAGCTCAGCACATGGTATCACTTGAAGTTCTCCCAGAAACTTCTTAATCCAGAACCCTTCCTTGGAAGCCTCCGAGGCTGCTTGATACTCACCCTGACAGGTGGAATCAGCAGTCGCGCTTTGCTTAGCGCTACGCCAAGATACTGCTCCTCCATTAAGAGTGAATATGTAGCCAGAAGTAGACATCGAATCGTCCTTCAGTCCTTGGAAGTCCGAATCAGTGAATCCCACCACATCCAATTCTCCACCGCCATACATAAGAACCATATCTCTAGTCTTTCTTAAGTTCTTGAGAACGTTCTTTACAGCAGTCCAATGTTCCCTACCTGGGTTTGCCTGAAACCTACTCACCATGCTTACAGCATGCACGATGTCAGGTCTTGTACACAACATAGCATACATAAGTCTACCCACGGCCGAAGCATATGGTATATTACTCATTTCCTTTCGTTGTTCCTCACTTTGAGGACACATCTTCAAGGTGAGTTTTATTCCATGTCGCATCGGTAGGAACCCTCTTTTAGAATCATCCATCTTAAATCGCTTTAAGATTTTATCTATATAGAGGGCTTGGGAAAGACCTATTGTTCCTTTGATCTATCTCGGTAGAGTCGAATACCAAGAATATAGGTAGCTTCTCCCAAGTCTTTCATGGAGAAATTACTCGAAAGCCAAGCTTTTACAGAACTGAGCATTCCCACATCATTTCCTATTAGTAGAATGTCATCTACATATAGTACTAAGAATGCGATCTTACTCCCACTAACCCTCTTGTATACACAAGGTTCCTCTTCATTTCGCAGGAAGTCAAACTCTTTGACCGCCTCATCAAAATGAAGGTTCCAACTACGCGATGCTTGCTTCAGTCCATAAATGGAACGCTGAAGCTTGCACACTTTCTGAATATCGACTTCGGACACAAAACTTTTAGGCTGCTCCATATAGATTTCCTCCTCGAGGAATCCATTAAGGAAAGCCGTCTTTATGTCCATTTGCCATATCTCATAATCATGGTAGGCAGCTATAGCAAGCATCATGCGAATAGACTTGATCATGGCTATGGGCGAGAAGGTATCGTGGTAGTCGATCCCTTCCTTCTGGGTATAACCCTTTGCCACAAGTCTGGCCTTATAGGCGTCAACCTTGCCATCACCATCAGTCTTTCTCTTGTAGATCCACTTGTTCCCAATAGGCACTATGCCCTTGAGGCGGTCTACTAGAGTCCAGACCTGATTGAGATGCATCGAGTCTATCTCAGCTTCCATAGCTTCACGCCATTTCACGGAGTCTACATCCACCATCGCTTGGTCATAGGTCGTCGGGTCGATCTCTTGGCTATCACTTGGAACCTCATGGAGACCCAGCTCCTCCAAGTGCACAAGCCCATACCTCTCAGGTAAATGAGACACCCTACTAGACCTACGAGGTGGTTGTACTTGTGTTTCAGAAAGTTCGGTTCCAGTTTCTTGTACAGGTGTCTCTCGAGGAGTTTCATTGTATTCTTCTAAAGAAATACTTCTACATGCTCCGCCTTCCTGAAAGAACTCATCTTCCAGGAAGTGTGCTTGTAAAGCAACAATGATCTTTCGATCTTCGGGCATGTAGAATAGATATCCCATCGTCCCAGACGGGAATCCAATGAAACGTCCCTTCGCAGACCTAGCTTCCAACTTCTCTACCTTAGTCTTCTTGACATAAGCGGGACATCCCCAAATCATAATATGATTAAGACTTGGTTTCCTTCCCTCCCACATCTCATGTGGAGTTTTAGGAACGGATTTGGAAGGACATCTGTTCAAGATGTAAGTGGCAGTCAGGAGTGCATACCCCCACAGGTAAATCGGCAAGTCAGTATAGCCCATCATGGAATGAACCATGTTCAACAAGGTCCGGTTGTTGGGTTTTCTATGCATCGAATACAAAATAATCGGAGTAAAAATGCAGCGGAATAATAAACGTGAAAACCAAACTTAGGATCTCATGCAGTAATTTAATTGTTTAATTAAAGAGTTAATCAAATTACCTTAATCCGATTGAACAATTCTAGATCCGGACTAGAAGCAGATGAATATCTCCTTCTTATTTTGGTGATCCACACACGAACAATTCCACAAGCCGGATTGCTAGATCCTTACGAATAATATTGATAAATAGTACAACACAAGTTCCTTACTAGAAGGATTGTACTATTGATCAAGATCAACTAAGGGAAGAGGGTTAGACGACCGACTTCGTTCTCCTACAGTATGAGGAAGAGGTCGACTTTTCTTCTTCTTTGAGAGGGAGGCGTTTTTTTGATTGAGTTCTTATGACAACTCCTTGTCATGGATCTCTTATTTATACTAAGTAATCCCTAGATTCAATAATCTAGTATTTGCTTAGTTGCCCCTCAACTGTTTTACTTATACAATAAATAAATGTTCCTATATTATATATATTAATTATTATTTTATCTCCTTGTAAATATAATATCCAATATTATATTTATTATTCCCGATTGATATTTATTCCTACTTGTCTATAATTGTCGTAAATGCGACCCAAAAGGCTTATATTATGTTGGCAATTATTTAATACCTTATTAAATAATAAATCATAAGCGGCCTCTAGCAAGACATTATGATTACCCAAATAATATAAGTTAATAGTCCATTAAACCTTTTAACGTGTCAAATCCCTTTGTCACGCGATATCATATTTGAACTAAGTCATGGAGTCTGTCATACTTATTTATGTTCAAATGCTTTCTCGATCTTAAGTAGATCGATTGAATCAAATGACTCTTCATTTGAGCATGGCCATGCATTTCCTTCATCCTACTTATCGAGGGGCCCATGAGATATCTCTCTCACTTAAGAGAGGGACAAATCCCCATCTTGATTATTCATTGCCCTCTACATGACTCCCACTAATCCCGATCGCTAACCTTTATGATCACCATGTTTCAGATGACGTTGGATTACGTCAAGGCATAGCAGCTATCATGTTGGACTCTATGATAATCTCAGGTTCAAGGATTTATTGACATACTGTATTGAGATTCACTTATGACATTTCCATGCAGTGATCTCAATGCGGGTCGGTCCAGTATTAGTTCTCCAACCAATACCCAGAAGATTGATCCGTACCATACGCATAATCATCTGATGATTATCAATCAAACTTATACTAGTATATTAATCACTTGAGTCTCTACTCAACGCGATTTTACCAGGGACATTTGAATAATCTTATTATTCGTGAATAACTATTATTCGATTATTATAATATTAAAACATGCACACATTATAATAATCAACGAGAAATAAATGATATCAAATCATTTATTAAAATGTGACAATTACAAATCTAGGCACATCGAATGTCCTAGGGCACTATTCCCAACAATCTCCCACTTGCACTAGGACCATTCATTCATGACTTTTAGTCCTAACGCTCTAGCATGCTCAACATGCTTTCCTTGTGAGAGAGGCTTGGTAAGTGGATCTGCAACATTCTCTTCCATTGCTACTTTGCATATTGTAATATCTCATCGTCTGACGATCTCTCTGACTAGGTGATATTTTCTGAGTATATGTTTGGAATTATGATGGGACCTAGGCTCTTTAGCTTGTGCAATAGCACCATTATTGTCACAATAAAGGCTTATGGGACCCTGGATGGTTGGCACCACTCCTAGTTCGGTAACGAACTTGTAACACCCCAAACTAGGTGGATATTACAGTGCCGTGGACCCCCGATTGGGACCCACCAGGCGAATGAAAACGGATGAATTACACAGGGTAAATGTAGTACCGAACCACATTACAACATCAATTACTCCGATTAGGAGTTTCATACAACATACCCAGGATAAAATAGAATACATGTGTATTTTATGTGACGATAAAATACACAACACTGAATGAAATGAGTGTTCAAACGGAATGTCTGCAGCGGAATAAATAAAGGAACATAGATGACTGAATAAATGACTGAACAGACTGGGGCCCCTTGCTAGTATCATTGGGACTCCTCGCCGTCAACGTGCTCTCCCTGTGCCTTTGCCTTGCCATGACCTGAGAAACAATATCCCCAAACGGGGTCAGTTATACAGAACAACAATCCTCCAGAGTTGAATAAACACAATCATATAAATATGTAGTATAAACCACAAGTTCGATTAAAATGAAGCGGTTAGATTATAACCCAATCTTGTTGAAAACATACGCAATCAAACATGCTGTATGAATCAACTAACAGTACGGCTCAAAGGGTGGCGCCACACTACGCCCGGGATGGAAATGTGTCCGTGCACAAGCCACCAACGAGTATCGATCGAATACCCGCGTGGTCTTGTACCTAATCAGTCTCACGAAGCAATCGACTCGTGTGCACAGTCCAATGTGAGGCCAACAACCAAAACACGACATAAATGTGCCCGACATGAAAATCCTACACATACCAATCGGCACGCCAGTATGACCCGGAATGCCACGATATAACAAAAGTGACATCGGAAACGAATAATGACTCACCGAGATAAAATGATAGTGAAATGAATGATAGCTCAACAAAATGATTGGAACCGTCGTTCCTTGTGACTGAAGTGATTTATTGACAATGACAAGTTTTAATACGGTTAACACAATGATGAATGAGTTACGATTATGAATGAACAACAACAAAAGGAAATGAATATCCTTATAACTGAGTAAGAATCAACTTACACAATACCGGTGACAATTATCCTTCCACGAACAACGTCCTAATTGAGATATCGGTCGCTCGAACAACCTTGAATTATACAATATCCAACAACTCGTTCATTATACGAATCAAACACGAATATAACGAACTCAAAACGTCGATACGATTAAACTAAGTTCATTGGGGCATTATATCGAATACGTTGTGGCCAAACTCCGGTTGTTTACAATCAAATCTCAATAAGCCACTATCAATTCCCCCAAGAAGTGTTTCAAACCAACAAACATCTTCCGAATGATCAATAATCCAAAATGAATATCCGAAAACGTGATTCTAATGACAATTAATCGAAAACCCCCAATTTCAACTCGATAATCAAAGTGTTCTTGAATAATCCTTCAATAACCCAATGAATCCTTATACAAACTCATAATCATATACATATCCCTTCATATAACATGATTATAATGTCCAAAACATCTTATCTCAACATAGAATCGAAATCCAAGGTGTTGAAGAAATTACCTCTTGAAGATCCAATCACTTCGATCCGAAGAACACGAGTTTAAACGAGTATCCAAGCTTCCCAATGAATGAAGATGATGAAAATTACACACTCAAGTGATTGATGATTGCAAAATCTTTCTCTCAACCCTCTCTCGGATGAAGATGGAAAAATGAAGAAGTGAGAAAAAATGACCCGCCAAGTCCTTAACATCGCCGGAAGTTACGGCCGTAACTCGGCCCTCTTACGGCCGTAACTTTCCAAGTCAGCGACACTTACGGCCAGAATCGCCAACTTCAGACGGGCCAGAACTCGGCTTCATCCGAAAGCTCGCCGACAGACTTACGGCCGTAACCTCTCCTGAGTTACGGCGTAACCCGCCTTCAAAAACACCCATCGACACTTACGGCCGTACCGCACACCTTACGGCCAGAACTCGGATGATACGGCCGTATCCGCCAACCTTACGGCGTACCCGCCTTCGTCAAAAGTGGCCGACAACCTTCCTCAGCCAGACGGCCGTATCCGGCCAAGCCTTACGGCCGTACCTGCCTCGACTTACGGTCGTATGCCGCAACCCTTACGGCCGTAAGTCACCCTTGGTCGACAACACCCGAAATTTACGAACACCACTTACGGCCGTATCTCACCTTCCTTATGGCCTTAACTCACCTTCGGCCAAAATGCCTGGGCAGCCTGCTGGACCACTTACGGCAGAATCGCCACTCTTACCGCTGCACTACGAACTTACGGCCGTATCCCAGAACCTTACGGCCGTAACTCGATGCTGGCCAAGGTGAATAAATCCGATAATTCCGATTCCTCGCTACGACTGATGAATGATCCGACATATCATACGAATGTGGAAGTGAACAAGTCTAACACGAGACAAAGATGATACTCCCCGTACAAGGCTATCAATCACAATGAAAATGATAATACTCCCGTCTCGATCTAAAAACGGCGATAAAATGACGATCGGTAACTGATATACGATTACAACATGCCAACATTGAACGCAAATGAGTGATTCATGAATGATGAGTGATTATTAGTGAGTGAGAATTACTGAGTGACAATTACAGACTGATAATTACTGAATGAAAATGAATGAATTACAACCGGGTATTACATACTCCCCCCCTTAAAAAGAGTTTCGTCCTCGAAACTAAGGGTCAAACAACTCGGGATAACTCTCCCGCATATTCTCCTCGGTTTCCCAAGTGGCCTCTTCGACTCCGTGTCTAGACCACTGAATCTTGACCAAAGGGATCGTCTTGTTCCTCAACTGTTTGATTCGCCGCTCTAACACTCGTACAGGAGGCTCCTCGTACGAATGATCATCTGCGATCTCGATTTCGTCGAACTGAAGTATGTGACTCGGGTCGGCAACATACTTCCGCAACTGAGAGACGTGAAACACATTATGAATCCTGCTCAAAGCCGGAGGTAAAGCCAATCGATAAGCTAACTCGCCTACTCGATCCAAAATTTAAAACGGTCCAATGAATCTCGGACTCAACTTCCCCCGTTTTCCGAAACGGAAAATACCTCGACTCGGGGATACCTTGACCAAAACATGGTCACCCGTCTCGAACTCTAGTGGTCGACGACGATTATCCGCATACGATTTCTGTCGACTCTGAGCTGTCAACATACGACTCTTGATCAAAGCTACCTTCTCCCGGGCGGCTATGAGCATATCGGGCTCGGTGCCGATTGATTCTGACAAGTCATCCCAACACAAAGGAGAGCGACAACGACGACCGTACAAGGCCTCGTAAGGTGCCATCTTAATGGAAGCATGCCAACTATTATTATACGTGAACTCGATCAATGGTAGTTGGGCTTCCCAATCGTCCTTCCAATCGAGGACGCATGCCCTCAACATGTCCTCTAATGTGTGAATAGTCCTCTCTGATTGTCCGTCGGACTGAGGATGAAAAGCGGTACTGAGATTGAGCTGAGTTCCCATAGCACGATGAACTGATTTCCAAAAATGAGACACAAATCGTCCGTCACGATCGGAAACGATACTCTTAGGAGTACCGTGCAGTCTCACTATCTCCTTGATGAACAACTGAGCCAGTCTCTCGGGACCCCACGTATCCTTGATCTCAAGGAAATGAGCTGATTTAGTTAAGCGGTCCACAATCACCCAGATCATATTCATGCCACGACGACTCATCGGCAAACTCGTGATGAAGTCCATAGAAATGTCTTCCCACTTCCACTCCGGAATAGGGAGAGGTTTCAGCATACCTGCCAGTCGCTGATGTTCAATCTTAAATTGTTGACAGGTTAAGCATCTCGAAACAAATTCTGCGACTTCTCGCTTCATATTACTCCACCAGTAATTTTGTTTCAAGTCCTTGTACATCTTGCTGGACCCCGGATGAACAGAATAAGGGGTAGCATGAGCTTCTCTCAAAATCGAGTTTTTCAACTCGTCATTCGCCGGTACGCACAACCGATTCTTAAATCTCAAAAGTCCATCCTCGTGGACCACGAATCCAGGGGCTTTCCCCTGAGCCACATCCTCACAGATGCGCAACAATGAAGGGTCTGAACTCTGATTCTCTCTGATTACCTCCTCAAGTGACGATGAAATCTCCAACATACAAAGCTGTCCCTGAACTCGTTGGAGCCAGACCTCGATCTCGGGTCTAAGGAATTCCGCCAAGCTCCTTCGAATCAAGTTAAACGAGCAAGCATCTCGCTCCCGTACGGACTTACGACTCAAGGCGCGGCGACAACGTCGCCTTGCCCGGTGGTAAAGGATCTCGATATCATAATCTTTGATTAATTCCAACCACCGTCTCTGTCTCATATTTAACTCCTTCTGAGTAAATATATACTTTAAACTCTTATGATCGGTGAAGATCTGACAGGTGACGCCATAAAGGTAACGACGCCAAATTTCCAACGCGAAAACCACGGCTGCTAGCTCTAGGTCGTGGGTCAGATAATTAATCAGCTAATCCGAGGAAACCTCGGATTTCCTTAACATCTTTCGGAGGTTGCCATTCTCGGATAGCCTCCATCTTCTGAGGGTCGACACGAACTCTGGCAAATGAAATTACATGCCCGAGAAAAGTCACTTCGGACATCCAGAACTCAGATTAAGAAAACTTTCCATAACGTTGCTCGCGTCTTAACACATCGAGAACCTGATGAAGACGTACCTCGCGTTCCTCTCGATCACGAGAATAAATCAAAATGTCATCGATGAAGACAACAACAACTGATCCAAAAAGTCGATGACAACCCGATTCATTAACTCCATGAATACCGCAGGTGCATTAGTTAGCCCGAACGGCATAACTACGAACTCATAATGACCATAGCGTGTATGAAAAGCCGTCCTTACAATACCCGACTCTTGAATTCGCAACTGATAATATCCAGATCTCAAGTCGATCTGGGAAAATATTGAAGTTCCCTGAAGTTGATCTAAGAGATCATCAATACGGGGTGGAGGATACTAATCTTGACCATCACCCTGTTCAACTCCTGATAATTAATACACACACGAGATGAGCTAACCTTCTCCTTGACAGATCACACTGGTGCTCCGCACGGGGACGCACTCGGTCGGAGATAACCTTCCTCGAACTATTCCCCAAGTTGAATATTCAACTCTTGCATTCTGGTCGGGGCCATCCGATATGTTGCTTTCGATAAAGGGGACGTACCGGCTCCAACTCACTCCTGAACTCCACTACTCTATGTGAAGGCAACCAGATAACTCGTCTGGAAATACATCGTCAATCGATGACAATGATACCACAAATGATCGAACATTTCGGTTGCCCTAGAATGGTCAATCGATAAAAAGTGATACAATGAATGTTTGAATAATTCGATTGCCTTAGAAAGGCCAATCGATGAAAATGACACAATGAATGATTGAATAGCTCGATTGCCTTAGAAAGGTCAATCGATGAAAATGACGCAATGAATGATTGAATAACTCGATTGCCTTAGAAAGGTCAATCGATGAAAATGATACAATGAATGATTGAATGACTCGATTGCCTTAGAAAGGCCAATCGATGAAAATGAAACAATGAATGATTCAATGACTCGATTGCCTTAGAAAGGCCAATCGATGAAAATGATACAATGAATGATTGAATGACTCGATTGCCTTAGAAAGGCCAATCGATGAAAATGGTGCAATGAATGATTGAATGACTCGATTGCGGAATCTCTCTGCTTCCGCCCTAATAATAATTCTACTGGAACAACGGGGATTACTTCCCTGAAGCACACATTCGACAACCAACGACGGAAAGATAGCGACCAAACGCTAACAAACACTAAGGATAGTATCAAAACGATCAAACCAACTAATACCGAAAATTACATCGTCCTAAGATAAAATTCACCACGATTAGGTCCATCAACCAATCGCGGTCACTAAGCTTACTTCGGTATGATTCCGAAAATTATTCCATCGTCAGGTAGACCGATGGTATGAGGTCCACAAGCAATAGGACTATCCCAAAATAAGTCTATTAAAACATGATTCGAAAATGAATGAATGCGGTGCACCAGTATCCCAAAAGGTACACACAGGTTGAAATAAAATTACGAGTATACCTGAGGTCATTCGGGCCACCGGATCGTCGATCCTCCTCATCACATGAATCTGGGACTTGCCGGCCCCCGAACCGGACGCTCTCATCTGATAAATATGAGCCCCAACTCTATTTGCTTCCATTGTCTTAAACGATGTTGACAGAGCAGTCTGATTCGGAATCGCTAATTGCTTCGGGGCCTGAGATGCCGACTTGGAGTCCTTTCGGCAAAAACGGGCCTTATGCCCAAAATTCCCACAATTATAGCACGTGATAGACGGTCTCAGACACTTGGTGCTGACATGACCCGGTTCTCCACAATTAAAACAGATGATGGCCGAACTGGCCGCTCGGGATTGAGATCCCGCACGATTATGCACCGTAGGAGGTCGCTCAGAAACGATAGGACTCACACGAGGCTTCTTGAAGGTTGACTGACCATCTTCGGATTGACTACGCTTCGCTGATTCCTTGCTGACAGATGAAGGTTGTTGTTCAGCACTTTCCTTAGCAGCTGGCTCATACGGGAGAGTTCTCTCGATTAATCCGGCCAGAGTGGCGCAATGATGATTGAGCAATTGCACATGGGTCATCATGGCCTGCATAAAAGTGAGTGGATCAACCCGAACATCTTCTGATCGAGCCGAGTCCTGGGCACGATTTCCCGACAGCGAATGGTTATTACCCGGGTTTCGGCCCGCACCGCGGCCTCTCCCCGTGCATCCCCCGACAGCTCTCCCCATACTGAAGTAGGAATGTCGCATAGTGATTATATTTCTCGCATGATTATCACGTTATGATTATGTCATGAGATGATGAAAATAAGTATACATGCTCTAACTTAGTGATTATATGAATGATTTACTGAAGTGATATGATTATCTGATGAAATTCTTGAAATGATTATCTTGAATAACTTAACAAGATTAATAATATGATCATCCAGATCGACAACTGAATAATGAAATGAATTGAGTAATTAATGAATTAACATGATATTGAAGATAATTAATTGAGTAATGAAATGAATTAAGTGATTAATGAGTTAACATGATCGTCCTAATCACAATGAATGATGATGTTTGAGGATTGTTAATTGATGAATGATGAATGAATGACTATTGCCAGAAATTATACCATGGCGTTAGAAATCTTACAGTTCTTTCGGTCTGATTGGCTCGGCATTTGCACAGGTCACACGTGACGCGAAAGTCCAATGATACTAGCCCGATGACGATGATTTCAAATGAGACATGACTCGGAAGGTAGTATTCAAAACCACGCTCCGATACCAACTCGTAACACCCCAAACTAGGCGGATATTACGGCTGCGTGGACCCCGATCGGGACCCACCAGCGAATGAAAACGGATGAATTACACAGGGTAAATGTAGTACCGAACCACATTACAACATCAATTACTCCGATTAGGAGTTTCATACAACATACCCAGGATAAAATAGAATACATGTGTATTTTATGTGACGATAAAATACACAACACTGAATGAAATGAGTGTTCAAACGGAATGTCTGCAGCGGAATAAATAAAGGAACATAGATGACTGAATAAATAATCAGCAGTGGGGCCCCTTGCTAGTATCATTGGGACTCCTCGCCGTCAACGTGCTCTCCCTGTGCCTTTGCCTTGCCATGACACTGAAACAATATCCCCAAACGGGTCAATTATACAGAACAACAATCCTCCAGAGTTGAATAAACACAATCATATAAATATGTAGTATAAACCACAAGTTCGATTAAAATGAAGCGGTTAGATTATAACCCAATCTTGTTGAAAACATACGCAATCAAACATGCTGTATGAATCAACTAACAGTACGGCTCAAAGGATGGCGCCACACTACGCCCGGGATGGAAATGTGTCCGTGCACAAGCCACCAACGAGTATCGATCGAATACCCGCGTGGTCTTGTACCTAATCAGTCTCACGAAGCAATCGACTCGTGTGCACACCCAATGTGAGGCCAACAACCAACACACGACATAAATGTGCCCGACATGAAAATCCTACACATACCAACCGGCACGCCAAGATGACCGGAATGCCACGATATAACAAAAGTGACATCGAAACGAATAATGACTCACCGAGATAAAATGACAAGAAATGAAAGATAGCTCAACAAAATGATTGGAACCGCTGCTCCTTATGATCAAGTGATTTATTGACAATGACAAGTTTTAATACGGTTAACACAATGATGAATGAGTTACGATTATGAATGAACAACAACAAAAGGAAATGAATATCCTTATAACTGAGTAAGAATCAACTTACACAATACCGGTGACAATTATCCTTCCACGAACAACGTCCTAATTGAGATATCGGTCGCTCGAACAACCTTGAATTATACAATATCCAACAACTCGTTCAATATACGAATCAAACAAGAATATAACGAACTCAAAACGTCGATACGATTAAACTAAGTTCATTGGGGCATTATATCGAATACGTTGTGGCCAAACTCCGGTTGTTTACAATCAAATCTCAATAAGCCACTATCAATTCCCCCAAGAAGTGTTTCAAACCAACAAACATCTTCCGAATGATCAATAATCCAAAATGAATATCCGAAAACGTGATTCTAACGACAATTAATCGAAAACCCCCAATTTCAACTCGATAATCAAAGTGTTCTTGAATAATCCTTCAATAACCCAATGAATCCTTATACAAACTCATAATCATATACATATCCCTTCATATAACATGATTATAATGTCCAAAACATCATATCTCAACATAGAATCGAAATCCAAGGTGTTGAAGAAATTACCTCTTGAAGATCCAATCACTTCGATCCGAAGAACACGAGTTTAAACGAGCATCCAAGCTTCCCAATGAATGAAGATGATGAAAATTACACACTCAAGTGATTGATGATTGCAAAATCTTTCTCTCAACCCTCTCTCTCGGATGAAGATGGAAAAATGAAGAAGTGAGGAAAAAAATGACCCGGCCAAGTCCTTAACATCTGCCGGAGTTACGGCCGTAATCGGCCCTCTTACGGCCGTAACTTTCCAAGTCAACGGCCTTACGGCCGTAATCGCCAACTCAGACGGCCGTAACTCGGCTTCGTCCGAAAGCCTGCCGACAGACTTACGGCCGTAACCTCTCCTGAGTTACGGGCGTAACCCGCCTTCGTCAAAAACACCCGTCGACAGCCTTACGGCCGTACCGCACACCTTATGGCCGTAACTCGGATGATACGGCCGTATCCGGCCAACCTTACGTGCGTAACCCGCCTTCGTCAAAAGTGGCCAGACAACCTTCTCAGCAGCAGACGGCCGTATCCGGCCAAGCCTTACGGCCGCATTCGCCGACTAACGGCCGTATGCCGCAACCCTTACGGCCGTAAGTCACCCTTGGTCGACAACACCCGAAATTTACGAACACCACTTACGGCCGTATCTCACCTTCCTTACGGCCGTAGCTCACCTTCGGCCAAAATGCCTGGGCGGCTCTTTGGACCACTTACGGTCAGAATCGCCACCTTACGGCCGTACTACCGAACTTACGGCCGTATCCCAGAACCTTACGGCCGTAACTCAATGCTGGCCAAGGTGAATAAATCCGATAATTCCGATTCCTCGCTGCGACTGATGAATGATCCGACATATCATACGAATGTGGAAGTGAACAAGTCTAACACGAGCCAAAGATGATACTCCCCGTACAAGGCTATCAATCACAATGAAAATGATAATACTCCCGTCTCGATCTAAAAACGGCGATAAAATGACGATCGGTAACTGATATACGATTACAATATGCCAACATTGAACGCAAATGAGTGATTCATGAATGATGAGTGATTATTAGTGAGTGAGAATTACTGAGTGACAATTACAGACTGATAATTACTGAATGAAAATGAATGAATTACAACCGGGTATTACAGAACTTCTTGATCCATACGGCTTCCTTAGATGCATCCGATGCTGCCAGGTACTCAACTTCTGTAACAGAATCAGCAACCGTGTTTTGCTTGGAACTCTTCCAACTTACAGCACCTCCATTCAATACAAACACATAACCAGTTTGCGATTTGAAATCGTCTCTGTCGGTTTCGAAACTTGCATCGGCGTAACCTCTTACAGCCAACTCGTTTCCCACCCCTCCATAAACTAGGAAATCATCCTTAGTTCTTCTCAAGTACTTTAGGATGGTTTTCACTGATGTCCAGTGACTTTCACCTGGATTCGATTGGTATGGACTTGTCATACTAAGAGCAAACGATACATCTGGTCGAGTACAAATCATGGCATACATGATCGATCCAATAGCCGAAGCGTATGGTATCTTGCTCATACGGGCTCGCTCATCAGGAGTCTTAGGACTCTGAGTCTCACTCAGATGAATGCCATGTGACATTGGCAAGAGTCCTCTCTTGGAGTCTTGCATATTGAACCTCTTCAATATTTTATTAATGTATGTACTTTGACTCAGACCAATCAATCTCTTTGATCTATCTCTATAGATCTTTATCCCAAGAATGTAAGCAGCTTCTCCTAAGTCTTTCATTGATAAACAACTTCCCAACCAAGTCTTGACTGCTCGCAAGGTGGGAATGTCATTTCCAATGAGTAATATGTCATCTACATATAAGACTAAGAAAAAAACTATTCTCCCACTAACCTTCTTGTACACACAAGGTTCATCTTCATTTTGAATGAACCCAAACTCTTTGACAGTTTCATCAAAACGAAGATTCCAGCTCCGAGAAGCCTGCTTCAACCCATAAATGGATCTTTGAAGCTTGCAAACCTTTTTAGAATTTTCTGGATGAACAAAACCTTCAGGTTGTGTCATGTACACATCCTCGAGTAAGTTTCCATTAAGGAATGCTGTTTTGACATCCATTTGCCATATTTCATAATCATAGTATGCAGCAATGGCAAATAAAATTCTAATTGATTTAAGCATGACTACTGGCGAAAAGGTCTCATCATAGTCAACACCATGATTTTGTCTATAACCTTTTGCCACTAGTCTAGCTTTATAGGCTTGCAGATTATCATCCATGTCTTTCTTCTTTTTATAGACCCATTTGCACCCAATGGTTTTAACACCCTCAGGTGGATCTATCAAGTTCCAAACTTGATTGTCATATATGGATTGCATCTCAGACTTCATGGCTTCTAGCCATTCCTCGGACTCTGGTCCTGAAGCAGCTTCTGTATAGGTAGTAGGCTCATCATCTATGAGCGATGCATCATCATCCTCTGTTACGACATAACCATATCTCTCAGGTTCATATCGCATCCTATCAGATCTGCGTGGGACTTGTGTACTTTGAATGGGCTCTTCAACTGTTTGTTGAGCTTGTTCGGTTTCCATTGGTGAAGCGATGTCTTCTTGTGGTTCTCGATTTTCCTCAAGAATTACTCTTCTCCCACTGTCTCTTTTGGAAATAAATTCCCTTTCTAAGAATACAGCATTTCGAGAAACAAACACTTTGTTCTTTGCGGGCTTGTAAAAGTAATATCCTTTAGTTTCCTTAGGATATCCCACAAATAAACATCTTTCAGATCTGGCTGCCAGTTTGTCAAACACTTGGCGCCTTACGAATGCTTCGCAACCCCAGATATTTAGAAAAGACAAGTTTGGTCTTTTACTAGTCCATTTCTCAAATGGTGTCTTTTCAACTGCTTTAGATGGAACACGGTTAAGGGTGAATGCTGCTGTTTCTAAGGCGTGGCCCCAAAATGATAATGGAAGCTCTGTTCGACTCATCATGGATCGAACCATATCTAATAAAGTTCGATTCCTCCTCTCGGACACTCCGTTATGCTGAGGTGTTCCGGGAGGAATAAGTTGTTTAACAATTCCACAACTCCTAAGATGATCATCGAATTCTTGGCTCAAGTATTCCCCACCTCGATCTGATCGAAGGGCTTTAATTGTCTTGCCAAGTTGATTCTGTACTTCATTCTGGAATATTTTGAACATTTCAAAATATTCATGTTTATACTTCATAAGATAAACATATCCATATCGGCTAAAATTATCGGTGAATGTAATGAAGTATTGGTAACCGCCTCTGGCATGAGTGCTAAGAGGTCCGCATACATCAGTATGTATTAGGCCTAATAGATCACTAGCCCTTTCTCCATGACCGGTGAAAGGATTCTTCGTCATCTTGCCCAATAAACAAGATTCGCATGTCCCATATGATTCATAGTCAAAAGAGTCTAAAAGTCCATCATTATGGAGTTTAGAAATGTGTTTCTCGTTTATGTGACCAAGTCGACAATGCCATAAGTAAGTCGGATTAGAATCATTGAGCTTAGGTTTCTTGGATGCAATGTTATAGACTTCCAAAGTGTCGGACTCATCTAGATCAATATTGTAAAGGTCAGTATATAACTTTGCAGTACCATAAAGCAAGTCATCAAAGAAAATACGAATGATCTTATTCTTAATAAGAAAACTATAACCTTCAAAATCTAATGTAGAAACTGAAATAATATTCCTATTCATA
Organism: Orobanche coerulescens; assembly: GCA_033398695.1. Taxonomy (NCBI): domain Eukaryota; kingdom Viridiplantae; phylum Streptophyta; class Magnoliopsida; order Lamiales; family Orobanchaceae; genus Orobanche; species Orobanche coerulescens. Next base: position 103,110,170 of record CM065818.1, read on the forward strand.
GCAGGAACATAATAGCAATTGTTCAAAACAAACAAAAGCCCATTGGGCAAAACTAGATCATAAGTTCCTACGGCTAGTGCAGCAACTCTTGCTCCATTGCCGACTCTTAGATCTACTTCCCCTTTCTTCAGTTCTCTACTGCTTCTCAACCCCTGCACTTTTGTACAAATGTGAGATCCACATCCAGTATCTAATACCCAGGAGTTAGAGGTAGATAAGTTAACTTCTATAACAAATATACCTGTGGCAGTCTCACTGCCCTTGGTACGCTTTAGCTCTTCCAAGTAAATCTTGCAATTTATTTTCCAGTGTCCTGGTTTATTGCAATGATGGCAATTTCCATCTTTGGGAGCTTTAGCCTTGAAACCTGGCCTAGTAGGGTCTTTAGATTTGGCAACTTTTGCCTTACCCTTGCCCTTGCCTTTGTTCTTAAAGGATTTCCCTTTGCTGACCATCAACACATGGTTTGGTTTCTTCTTAATATTCTGCTCAGTCGTTTTAAGCATCCCATGCAGCTCAGCAATGGACTTCTCCATCTCATTCATATTATAGTTCATAATGAACTGACCGAAACTTTCGGGCAATGAGTTTAGGATCACATCCGTGGAGTGCTCCTTAGAAAGTGGAAAACCAAGCCTTTCAAGATGATCAATATATCCTTTCATCTTGAGCACGTGAGCGCTGACAGATGTCCCCTCAACCATCTTGAAAGCATACAAGGCTTGAAAGGTCTCATACCTCTCTTGCCTAGCATGCTTCGAGAAAGTTTCCTTGAGGTGAGCATTTAGCTCAAAAGCCTCCATTTCCTCCAAATTTTTCTGAAGTTCTGGACAAATGGTGGCCAACATAAGACAACCGACATCAATGGAATCATCACAATGTTTCTTCCATTTGTCTTTTGTTGCTTTGTTTGCATTGTCAGCTGGCTCATCGGGAATTTCGTCCTCAAGAACATACAGCTTTCTTTCTTGCTTGAGAACTATTCTCAGGCTCCGGATCCAATCCAGATAGTTGCTGCCATTTTCTTTCAGCTTGTCCTTCTCAAGGACGGATCGCAGTGAAATGGTGGATGTGTTGTTTGATGCCATTCTACAAAATTCAATATGCAAAATATTTAGTCACATTATTTTATTTCTCGAAAAATACTCCCACTAAAACAAAGTACCCTCAATTTACAACATTTGTAATTTTAGTGGGCTAAGATCCCATTTCGCACAATCCTAAACTCAGCTTTGGCATGACGCCTAGAATTGAGCTACTTTAGGTGGATAACTCTTTATCGATTACATCATATGTAACTCTTAAATTATATCATGGGATTTGGCATCGTATGCCCAAGCATGTTATAATTCCATCTTATGCCTTAAGGTTCAAAACTATTTTGCTTTCCAAATTCATTAAACGTATAGGTATCACCATTACCTATCCTACCTTACTAAGATACTCCGAGTGCCCATCTTTGGCATGACCCACTCATGATGATCGAAGTCTTGATAGGTGTTTTTCAAATGAACGGCATTAAAATTTTAACGAGGGCTTTTTATCCGATCTTAATGTCTATGTTTGCTAACATACATCTAAACATACATAGCATCACATACATGCATAAATTTAAACATACATCGTATCACATGACAACTAAGCATAGGACCGTGTATAGCATGACCATAATCCTAACGTGATTTTCATGAGCCAACATGAAAATCACAAAGGTCATCTAAAGGGTTAAATATGGTCTTCATTGATCTTCCCAACTCCTTGGAACGTCATACGCGATCAATTTGCTCCTCGAGTCCGTCTTTCTTGTCCTTCTTGTCTTCATTACATTAATGAAATTTAATACTACACTAATAAATTAGATTACAAGAAGTGCAAACGACACGCAGGCCGTAAAACCAACCCATAAGAAATTAAATTATCCAATCACATTGGTCAATTTATGGTCATGCCATACACCACACACATACCATAAATAATTATCAAATAATTAATAAAGCATGTAATATACTAAATAATCAATTTGTCTGACAATCAGACAATAAATTAAAACTGTGTCAAAAGTGAACAAATCTGGACTTGGCCGAGATGGTTGTCATTCTGCCCTGGGAATAGGTCCGCCCGGGTTCGAAACCCGGCGGTTGCAGTTGCAACATTTTGCAACAATTATTGCCAAATTTACTTTTATATTAAAAGGGCTTATAAAAAGAACTACTGAAAAGTTACCAAAAACAGGATCCAGCCGAGATGGTAAGTGTTGTTGAAGGAAAGCCGAATGGCGCGGGATCGAATCCCAGTTTTTGCGGAATTATTTTTGCAATATTTAAAACAGATTTATTAGCCTTTAATAAAACCTTCCGTGTATTATTTCCAAAACAAAATCGCAGCGCACATGGTAAGTCGGCCGAAAGGCGTGCAGATGACCAGGGTTCGAAACCCTTCAATTGCAAAAACATTTCTGCTAATAAAATTAGCCCGCGGGTCAAGCCCGACCCGGACCTGACCCGACCCGTCTCGGAATAGATCTGTTCTGAGCGATTCTGGAGCGAAATTGCCAAAACTTGATCCGTAAAATTTATTTTTGACGATCCGATTTAATCAAATTAAACCAGAAAAATTATTTTATAAAATCTATATTTTATAAACATAATCAGGAACATAATTTATACATAAATATGTTCTACACAAACAATTAAATTACATGCAAGTTGGCTCTGATACCACTGTTGGGTTTTCTATGCATCGAATACAAAATAATCGGAGTAAAAATGCAGCGGAATAATAAACGTGAAAACCCAATTTAGGATCTCATGCAGTAATTTAATTGTTTAATTAAAGAGTTAATCGAATTACCTTAATCCGATTGAACAATTCTAGATCCGGACTAGAAGCAGATGAATATCTCCTTCCTCTTTTGGTGATCCACACACGAACAATTCCACAAGCCGGATTGCTAGATCCTTACGAATAATATTGATAAATAGTACAACACAAGTTCCTTACTAAAATGATTGTACTATTGATCAAGATCAACTAAGGGAAGAGGGTTAGACGACCGACTTCGTTCTCCTACAGTATGAGGAAGAGGTCGACTTTTCATCTTCTTGGAGAGGGAGACGTTTTTTTGATTGAGTTCTTATGACAACTCCTTGTCATGGATCTCTTATTTATACTAAGTAATCCCTAGATTCAATAATCTAGTATTTGCTTAGTTGCCCCTCAACTTATTAAATAATACAATATATATAATATCCAATATTATATATATTACTTATTATTTAATCTCCTTGTAAATATGATATCCAATATTATATTTATTATTCCCAGTTGATATTTATTCCTACTTGTCTATAATTGTCGTACGTGCGACCCAAAAGGCTTATATTATGTTGGCAATTATTTAATACCTTATTAAATAATAAATCATAAGCGGCCTCTAGCAAGACATTATGATTACCCATATAATATAAGTTAATAGTCCATTAAACCTTTTAACGTGTCAAATCCCTTTGTCACGCGATATCATATTTGAACTAAGTCATGGAGTCTGTCATACTTATTTATGTTCAAATGCTTTCTCGATCTTAAGTAGACTGATTGAATCAAATAACTCTTCATTTTAGCATGGCCATGCATTTCCTTCAGTCCTACTTATCGAGGGGCCCAGCAGATATCTCTCTCACTTAAGAGAGGGACAAATCCCCATCTTGATTATTCATTGCCCTCTACATGACTCCCACTAATCCCGATCGCTAACCTTTATGATCACCATGTTTCAGATGACGTTGGATTACGTCAAGGCATAGCAGCTATCATGTTGGACTCTATGATAATCTCAGGTTCAAGGATTTATTGACATACTTTATTGAGATTCACTTATGACATTTCCATGCAGTGATCTCAATGCGGGTCGGTCCAGTATTAGTTCTCCAACCAATACCCATAAGATTGATCCGTACCATACGCATAATCATCCGATGATTATCAATCAAACTTATACTAGTATATTAATCACTTGAGTCTCTACTCAACGCGATTTTACCAGGGACATTTGAATAATCTTATTATTCGTGAATAACTATTATTCGATTATTATAATATTAAAACATGCACACATTATAATAATCAACGAGAAATAAATGATATCAAATAACTTTATTTAAATGTGACAATTACAAATCTATGCACATCGAATGTCCTAGGGCACTATTCCCAACACCGGTTCCTTCTTTCCGACACACCATTTAACTGAGGAGTACCTGGAGGTGTTAGTTGTGAAACTATTCCATGTTCCTTAAGGAACTCGTCAAACTCCGTACTCATATATTCGCCACCTCGGTCCGACCGAAGTGGTTTGATATGATTACCAGTTTGTTTCTCGACTAGGGCCTTGAATTCCTGGAATTTCTCAAAGGCCTCGGATTTATGTTTCATTATGTATACATAACCATACCTAGTATGATCATTTGTAAACATAATGACATATTGATATCCGTCATGTGTTGCTTCCAAAGCACCACAAACGTCAGTATGGATTAATCCCAGTTTATCAGCGGCTCTTTCAAAAGTCCCTGTGAAGGGGGACTTATTCATTTTGCCTTTAAGGCAAGATTCACAAGTAGGAAAGGGATCTGATCCCAATGGACCCATAAGTCCATCTTTTTCCATCTTGTAAACCTTGGTCTGACCAACATGACCAAGTCTAAGATGCCATTTCAAAACTTGATTGGTTTTATCCCTACCACGTTTTCTAGTCATAGTATTCACAACTACTTTGTTGCTGAGATTTAGATGATACAATCCATTCAGCAATGTAGCAGTACCCACTAGTTTATTTCTAAAATAAATTTTGCAGGAACCATCACCAATGAAAAATGAAAAGCCTTTTCGGTCCATGACCGGAATGGATACAATGTTTTTGTGCCCTTTGGGCAAAACAAGTACATCTTTTAAAGTCAAAACAAAGCCGGATTCTAAACCCAAAAGAAGTGATCCTATGTCAGTCGCCTCGACACTATGCCCGCTTCCGACCGTGATTATAACTTTTCCAGCTCCAAGCTTCCTACTTTATTCCAGATCCTGATTCACGGTATAAATATGAGAACTAGCACCAGAATCTAGTATCCAGGAAGTAGAAAATACAGTAGCAGAACAATTTGTTTCCAAAACTAAAAGTTTTGTACCTAAAGTGCCATGAAGAATCGGACAGTCTCTAGCCCAGTGGCCCAGCTCACCGCACTTGAGACAAGCATCCTTCTTCTTCTTGTTCTTCAGAACTATCGGGGCCTTGCCCTTTCCCTTAAGGTCCTTAGCTTGCGGTCTAGTCCGCTTCTTGATCTTTTTCTTCTTATTCTTAGACCTCCGAGGTCTAGAAGAAATCACAAGAGCAGACTCCTTCATCCGCGGAGTCTTCATCTGAGACTGAGCGGTCACATGTTTGTTCATTAGCCCAGCTAAATTACATGCAATCTCATTGCAGTTGAAGTTCATAACAAACTGTGAGAAGGAATCAGGGAGAGACTGTAGGATAAGGTCGGTTTGGAGAGAAGTATCCATTTTAAAATCAAGAGCCTCCAATCTCTCGATCACGGATATCATTTTGAGGACGTGTTCCCCAACCTTCTCACCTTCCTTCATCTTTGCACCGAATAGTTTCTTGGATATCTCATATCTAGCAGTTCTGCTGTGCTCATCATAAAGTTCGGTTGAGTGAGATAGAATCTGCCTAGCAGAAGTCATTTTCTCATGAGCTCTCTGAAGATCATTAGACATGGAAGCCATCATATAAGCACGGACTTTCACGTCATCCTTAACCCACTTTTCGTGGTTTTCAATCTCTTCCTGATTGGCTCAGGTCCGCACAGGAGGCGCCGGAATGTCCGTCTCCAAGACGTATCCCAGTGCCTCTATACTGAGGACAATCATCAGATTGCGGAGCCAATCCACAAAGTTAGGTCCCATTAAGGTGTTCTTTTCGAGCAGAATTGCCAGTGGATTCATTGTCATATTGAGATTTGAGTCTGCATTAAGTACGAGAGATTAATTAGTGACTCATTTAATTATGTTCTGAGTATAGAATTAAGGTTTTTTCTATTCTTGTTAGCCAGATCCCACTATTTTTATCGGAATAACACACTCCCATGTGAATCCGGAAGTATCGTCGCTCTACTTCATAGTGGTGATCGAGTTCTTTATAAATCTTAATAGAGGGCAACCGAACAGGTTTCTAGTCTATTAATTTTCATAAAGTGGTGTCCAACACCAACCCATCTAATGGATGATTCGATCTTCTTTTTCCCCTTGTTCACTCCCCTCAACCTATACGGTTTCTATGGTTCGTGAACAAGTTAAGTTTATACCATCGACGCAAATCAGTTTCACAATTGAATCTTATCCGGCAACCTATCAGGTTTCTAGGGATAAAATTTGCTCCCTCCGAAGGCATCCAATGCGCTCCCGGTAATTTATCCGTCCTCCCCGAACGACTACCCCGATAACTCGGAAGCATAGCACATCCGGTTTGGATTTCAATTTCCCGAAAACTGGATGGAGGGAAGGAAAAACTTTGAAACCTTATAAACTTAATAATTTGTCGTGGGAGAGTTTTCGCGATTAAAGTTACACTTTGCACATTAATCATTTAAGCGCGTTTGTGGCATTCATACAATATGAAACAACCATTCACAACCTAGTTGCTACCAACATGTGGTTCATGGACCATTCCTAGAAAACAAAAACTTCGTAATCTTATTACAAGTCTTCGTCTTGAATCTTCGTCTTCTCGAAATGGATCTTCCTCCGGTCTTCGTCATTACATATAAATTTTACATTGAAAATTGCATCCTAGATACAAATTTTTTCTAGTAAAATAAATAGGCTCAAAACGGCCTTTACAACCCAATCGAATAAAACGAACGATTCAAAAACTAAGTCTACGAACCACATCACCATTCAAAAGTATTCATCCAATAAATACTAAATAAATGGAAAGCGTAGAGATACATTGATCCAATCAACAATACGAACCGATCAAATCGATTCACACAATCGGTAATATGATAACGTTCAAAATAATTCGGTCGACCATAAATATTCCAATTAATCAAATTTCCCTTATAAAATGAAATACCATAAATCATTTTAATCATATTAAATCCAATTTAACATGCGGGAGATTAATTTTCAAGAATACACGAAAAAATCGAGTCGGGGCGAATATGGCCTACCATGGCCGAGTCACCCTCGGCAGCATGCCGGCAGACAGGCCTGGCATGGCCGAGTCACGCTTCAGCAGTGCCGGCAGCAGGCTGCCAGCGGCCCTGGGCGCGGCCCCGATGTCTTCAGGCAGCCGCCGCCACAGGCCGCGGCCCCGCTCCGGACCCTCCCGGACCATCCAACGGCATTTCGGGGCTAGTTTTTTGACCGGATATCCAATATCTATATTCTCCAACATTCATATCTTCAATATAAATCATATTTCCAAGAAATTAAGATTTATATTTAGACATAAACTTATGAAAAATATAACTACAACGAACGTAAAAACATATACCACGATTATGACTAAAATGATTCCAAATCATTCACCATCTAATCAAGCATTCCAAATGCTAATATCATATATACGATCGCAAGACCTACGCTCCGATACCACTGTTGGGATTCGGTGCCTAAAACGAAGGCCCAGTGGAAGCGGTAAAATGAAAATTAATTCGATCCGAATCCTTACGAGGATCGATCGAGCTACGTATATACGAATATATAAACGAAAAGCAAGAGTCGTAAGAAACTAACCCTCAAAGTCCGTTGATTAAATGGTAACCTTCTATTGAGCTATTCCCCAAGCTTTAGTTTGATCTCTACGAGTTCAATCCGCTCCAAGCCCTTGAACGATCCAACGCCGAAAGCACCGCGTCTCTACTTACCACGCGCCGGAAAAACGACCGGAATAAAAACACTTGATTAACCTCTAAGCTTACGGCTAGAATCAAGTGATGAAGCTTTTATTACTACACTCTAAGTGTATAATATATCTCTCAATAATTTCTCTCAATTTTCTCCAAGAAAAATGAAGAAGAAGTGAATGAAGAAGATGAAGAAGACAATTGAGAAAATGGTTTTTCTCTCTCTCTCTATCTCACTTTCACGTAGGAATCATATAGGTCAAATGAAAGATGTCTTCATCCCTCTTATTCAACTTCTCCCACATGTTACAACTCATACCCATGAGAATCTAACCCCACCAAATCAATCACAATCCATTAAAGAATGGAACAAGAGTCCACAAGGAAGGTGGGTGGAATGTGGGGGGCGGCCCATGCTAGAAATCGGACGAGTTCGGTTCGTTTCGAACTCCCGAGGGTCTAAACAGATAAACTCTGATTCCGTATCGATGTATTTATATCGATTAATTAATCCAATTAATTAAACATATCAAATACAAAATAATATAATTAATTTCTCCAAGAAATAATTATATACATGAATTAAATTAATCACCTAGTAATTTATTTAATTCATTAGGCCGTAAATCAATTTATCCAATAAATCGATTTAAACATCCAATGTTCCAAAATTAGATATCCAATATCTAATTTTCATAATGAGAGAATTAGCTTTATTCATTCCGTCGTCAATCTTATTGTGCGACTCGGTAGGTCCGTCTCAGTCAGCAATGGGAGGAACCAAAGAGTAGTAGCACCACCTAGCCAGCCTGGCGGCCTACACTGTACCCCAACTAAGAACGAATGATTGGGATCATTCAAGAACCATTCTGTCGTGAATACCAGTATACGTATAAACCCTTCTTTCAAATGTCCCGATCAAGTTATAGGGTCACGGTCAGTCAAACCCAATCTGTACTTGACACTATGCATGCGTTAATGCAAACCGAGATCATCGAGCTCTCGTGTATCTAATACAGCTAGCTCCAATGCTTTGGCCAAAGACTTATGATCTCATCTGCCAATAACCGCATAGGACATAACCCGTTCACCAACAAGAGAAAGAATTCTATTTTTGTATTCAGCAGGACCTGCTACTTGCCCATCAAGATGCACGTCGAGGTTGACCCCCGCCTTCCGGTTTATAGGGTCGAACTACTCTAATGAAAATCTTGACGTCACAAGCACAACCCTACTAAATCCTCAAGTCGAAGGTTCACGAATACCTATCACAACCTTTCGATTCCATCATTGACTGTCCCGGAGTGAAATTCGTGTGACGAATCGAGGGTGAGTCGGTTCGAGTATACTAATCCAATTAGCATACCTATAACGTGTGCTCCCACTAACCATCGGCTGTGCACTCTCCTTGTCAAAGAACACGTCATACAAGTCTTCACATAAACTTAATGCCCAGTCAAGTTTCATCGACTTGCGAACGATTAAGTATTTGAGCTATAAACCTTTCCAGTGCCGACCCCCTTATCCAATAAGGAGTGGAACGTTTTGCTCTCAAATACACGGACTAGTTTCTACATGTATATTTACGAGTTAGAAATGCCAGTAACTACCAGTAAATAAAGAAATATCCATTGCCTTATATTGATGATTTACATAATAACAAGTACAATGCCCTCACTCAACATCCTCTGAGTGGCATTCGAGGGCATATTCCTAACAATGTGATCAACCGGGTTCATCTTCGTAGAACTTTAATTAAAACCCCGTATGAAATTTAGAAGGGCAAAAAGCCGAACATATCTTTCTTTCATCCATTTGGTTGTAATGTTTTCATCTTAAATAATGGTACGGAAAATTTGGGCAAATTTAATGCTGTTGTTGCCCGAAATATTTATCCGAAGATTAAATACTGTTGGAATGGACGGACAACAAACAAAGTTGCGGGAGCACTTCCGAGAGAATATGAATAAACACAAGATTTGCCGGGTTTGTTAGGCCCGGGCTTGAATGCTCTCGCGAGATGTTATTAATACAAATATTCGTGGATGCAAGTATTAATGTGAGAATCTAAGTACAATGAGTGTAAAAAGACCCTGTTAATCCAGCTCTTGAGCGAAGCTTGGTGTTCTTCGTCCCTGCCTATCGTCTTCGGTATAAGAGAGGCCGAGAGAAGAAAGAACCGAGAGATAGCTGTTGCCAAGAGTAGGAGAAAGCCAAGTTGTGAGTATTGCTTGTATATTGTGCTTGAAATAGCGTGAATGCCGAGAGTGCTGAAGAATTTCGTCCCTTGGACAAGTGCAGGCTGCCTTCTATTTATAGGGGCTGAGGAGCCTTGTTTCCTAGTGGGCGATCGTCTTCCGGCCAATATAATAATGGGGCGATCGTCCTCAAGGTCACATGGGCAGTCTGCCTAAAGTCCAAGGTTGTTGCTGGCAGCCAGCTGTGCGGTCCAATGAAGAGCTAGCACGCGTCCGGAGTCACTGTCACATGCGGTCCTACTGACACCTTTCGGCGGGCCTGTCAGCTGGTGGGAAGATGCTGACAGGCTGTGGTCAATGATCCGTGAAATGCGGATCTTGTCTCGGCTCTGCACGTGGGGTCTGTCCTGGGCTTCGGCCTTTGCCGACTGGATGATCATCGGCTTCGATCGGCATGAGGCGATCGTCAATGATCGGTCACCAAGGGTCGGCATAGGTTGGTCACCAAGGGTCGTTCGTCAGGTGCCGAGAGATGATTGTCTGGTCGTCGGCCACCAGGAGTCGATCGCCAAGTGCCGAGAGACGATCGTCTTAGATGTCGATCGCTCGGCACCGGGACTTGTCCTGGGACCTTCGGTCGGCAGATCCATCTTGGCTGCCCGGTTATGACTAGGTCGCCCGATCACTGTCGGCAGTTCTGTCTGGCTGCTCGACTGCGACACGGTCGCCCGGTCTCTGAGGTGATCGCCGGTCGGAGAGTATAATTCTCGACACAACAATTGCCCCCCAGCTTTCTCCGATGTTGAAGACATGGGGCGAGGTGGTTCTTGGTGGCGATCGTGTAAGATGAGGACGGGCGATCTTGTTGAGCTGACTCAGGATTCGGACTTGGGCGATCTGGTCGATTGGCTAGCTATCTTTCGGGCTTGTACCTGCAAAAAACAACATTGGCCGATCCCTCGTAGAAACTTGATTGTTTCGTCGCTGAGGAACCGTGCACAGTCGCGGAGTTCGATGGACCGACTCCATGCCCGTGTCTTGTGCGCGAAGACATTGATGTCTCGTGACTCATTTTATTGTGAGGGTCCTCTGTTAGGCTGCGCCTCGCCTCGTATTTAAACGAAGGGCGTGCGATCTTGGTCTAAAGGAGTCCTTGCGTGGGGCAGCGTCGGATGATTCAACTCCACGCCCGCGGCTTGTTAGCTCTGCTTCCACCTCGGCCCGCCATGGAGATGGCGAACCTCGACGGTGTACGTGGAGACGGGGGTAGTGATGTGTCGCATTTTCCGGGTTCACCATGTTAGATGACGAACCTTTGAGGGCGGGCGATCGTGTCCACTGATTAGTTTTGGAGGGCCCTCAGACTACGCCGGCCTCGTATTTAAACGAAGGGCGGGCGATCTTGGCCCAAAGGGACCTTGCATGGCCGAAGCATCCGGTTCCATCGACTACCAGGACCATGGATTTATGAGGTGTGGTGGAGGCGATCTCGTGCCTTAGTCCATCATGTTAGATGGTGAACTGTCGATGGCGAACGAGTCCTCCGGGTTTGGTGATGTTGCTTGAGATCGGCGGTCGGGCTGGAAGACTGGCGATCGTTGCTCGGCTGCCGATCGCGTTATATGTAGGTTGGTATAGGCGATCGGGCGGGAGATCGGTGATCGTCGTTCGGGCGCCGATCGCGCTGCTCATAGGCTGAGGAGAAACCTTTGCCTGGCCAGAAAGTCTGCGGCTTTAGCTCGGAAGGTCGCATAGGTCGAGGGTTGGTCCTTCGTAAGATGCCTGAACATAGGCGAAAGACCATGGAATCCTCCTAGGACCGTCTAGAGGGCGATCTCATCGCTTATGGGTTTGCCATTGAGGTTGATCTCGTCTACCCGGTCGATGTAGTCCGAGTCGGACTCTTCTTCCCCTTGATTGATTCGCAGCATGCGATGGGGACCTTCTGGCCGGGCGACCCTAGTGGCGAAGTACGTTGTGAAGACGTTCGCCAGCTGGTTAAAGGAGCTGATGGACCGAGGCGGCAATGAGGCGTACCACCTGTAGGCGAGGTCGTCCAGCGTCATAGGGAACATTCGGCACCTGGTCGCGTCAGATGCCCCACACCCGGTCATGTAGATGTTGAACTTGCTCAGGTGTGTTTTGGGGTCTGATCTCCCCTCGTACAAAGGTGTTTGCGGAGGAGCGATCTTGTGCTTCATTGGGGCGAGCTCGATGTGGACCGCGAGCAGCTCGCTCGGCTCGGTGATCTTGTTCTTGGCGCCTGCCCCGGATTCCAGGAGCGCCTTCATGTCGTCGAGCTGGCGCTGCATCGCGGCCATCGCCGTGGCTCGGTCGCTCGCGGATCGGCTTTGGGAGCGGGAGCCGAGGCGATCGTGTACCGATCTCCTGACTCCGCTGCTGCCGACCTCGGCTATTTGGTGAGGGGGAGCCAAAGGCTGGGCTGCCTTCTGGGAGTCGGATAGGCCGAGCTCCTGGTGACGGACTCGAACTCCGTCGTCTCGTGGCTGGGGCCGGACTGCCCCGGTCGCCAAGATGGGTCGCTGCCGAGGCGATCGAAAACAGAGGTGCCCCGGCTAGCGAGCGTCTCTTCTTGCGAACGGGAGCCTCCTGGCGATCGCCGGGTCAGCAATGCCTTGAACTTCCGTTTGGTCTTTCGGCGGATGGCCGAGGGGGTGATAGCGGGAGGCGCGTCGAGAGCACTCCGTCGCTCCTGTAGGACGGCCATGGCCTCGTCGATCTGTTCCGCAGTTCGGAACTGATCGAGCGAAAGGCTTGGGCCACCCGTCAGGGGCGGGATCGAGCGTCTTGGACCGCGGCAGCTACCCTCTGCCCCCGGCTGTGGCTCGGACTGAGACGGAACGAGGCGTCTGGCGGGCTGGCCAGCGGCTTTCTTCGACGCGGAGGCGGAAGACATGATTTCTGAAAGATTTCTTTGAAGCGCAGTGAGTGTCACTTCAAGTATATGCCCCGAGAACAGTGAGTGTTCTTCGGGGCGGTAAGAATAAAAAATTGAGGGTTAGAGGGGCCCCCTCCTTCTAGCGCCAATTGTTGTTGCCCGAAATATTTATTCGAAGATTAAATACTGCTGGAATGGACGGACAACAAACAAAGTTGCGGGAGCACTTCCAAGAAAATATGAATAAACACAAGATTTGCCGGGTTTGTTAGGCCCGGGCTTGAATGCTCTCGCGAGATGTTATTAATACAAATATTCGTGGATACAAGTATTAATGTGAGAATCTAAGTACAATGAGTGTAAAAAGACCCTGTTAATCCAGCTCTTGAGCGAAGCTTGGTGTTTTTTGTCCCTGCCGATCGTCTTCGGTATGAGAGAGGCCGAGAGAAGAAAGAACCGAGAGATAACTGTTGCCAAGAGTAGGAAAAGCCAAGTTGTGAGTATTGCTTGTATATTGTGCTTGAAATAGCGTGAATGCCGAGAGTGCTGAAGAATTTCGGTCCCTTGGACAAGTGCAGGCTGCCTTCTATTTATAGGGGCTGAGGAGCCTTGTTTCCTAGCGGGTGATCGTCTTCCGGACAATATAATAATGGGGCGATCGTCCTCAAGGTCACATGGGCAGTCTGCCTAAAGTCCAAGGCTGTTGCTGGCAGCCAGCTGTGCGGTCCAATGAGGAGCCAACACGCGTCCGGAGTCACTGTCACATGCGGTCCTACTGACACCTTTCGGCGGGCCTGTCGGCTGGTGGGAAGATGCTGACAGGCTGTGGTCAATGATCCGTGAAATGCGGATCTTGTCTCGGCTCTGCACGTGGGGTCTGTCCTGGGCTTCGGCCTTTGCCGACTGGATGATCATCGGCTTCAATCGGCATGAGGCGATCGTCAATGATCGGTCACCAAGGGTCGGCATCGGTTGGTCACCAAGGGTCGGTCGGCAGGTGCTGAGAGATGATCGTCTGGTCGTCGGCCACTAGGAGTCGATCGCCAAGTGCCGAGAGACGATCGTCTTAGATGTCGATCGCTCGGCACCGGGACTTGTCCTGGGACCTTCGGTCGGCAGATCCATCTCGGCTGCCCGGTTATGACTAGGTCGCCCGATCACTGTCGGCAGTTCTGTCTGGCTGCTCGGCTGCGACACGGTCGCCCGATCTCTGAGGCGATCGTCGGTCGGAGAGTATAATTCTCGACACAACAAATGCCAAATCCGATTTCGGGATATTTCTTGGCTATTCTACAAATAGCAAAGCTTTTCGTGTGTATAACATTAAAACTAATAAAGTTGAAGAATCCATTCATGTCAAATTCAATGATATGATCTCACCGCCGGGAAAGGTAGAAAGTTTTGATGATGCAGGTATTCTTCCGGTCTCTCATCCCTCATGCGATATGGATAAAGTGTCTGAAATTCAAAAGAATATAATCGATGATTTACCAAAAGATTGGAAGCATAACAAAGATCATCGATGAGACCTTGTTATTGAGAATATTGAAGATGGTGTTCAAACACGAAGAAGAATCGCCGAGTATATTGCTCATTGTGCTTTTGTATCTGAGATTGAGCCCAAGACTGTATCCCAAGCTCTTGATGACGAAAGTTGGGTGATGGCAATGTAAGAAGAGCTCATTCAATTTGAACGCAATAAAGTATGGAATTTAGTTCCCGCTCATAAAGATAAAACAATTATAGGAACTAAATGGGTGCACAAAATTAAGTGACGAAGACAGTTATCCAGTAAGAAATACATCTCGATTGGTCGCACATGGATACAATCAAGAAAAGGGTCTTGATTATGAAGAAAGTTTTGCGCCTGTAGCTCGTCTCGAAGCCATTCATTTGTTATGTGCATTTGCAGCTCACAAGAAAATCAAACTATATCAAATGGATGTGAAAAATGCATTTTTAAATGGCTTCATTCAAGAAGAAGTGTTCGTCAAACAACCTCCTGGTTTTGAACATCATCAATTTCCAGATTATGTCTACAAGCTCAACAAAGCTCTCCACGAAACAAGCACCTCAGGCATGGTATGATCGTTTAAGTCAATTTTTAATTGCAAATAACTATACGAGAGGTAAAATCGACAATACCTTATTTGTGAAAATTTTAGATAATGATATACTTGTATGCCAAATATATATTGACGACATTGTTTTCGGTGCTACGAACGAATCTCTTTGCCAAGACTTTTCAAATCTCATGAAGGGAGAGTACGAAATGAGTATGATGGGAGAATTAACATTCTTACTCGAGCTTCAAATCAAACAATGTGAAGATGGGATTTTCATCCATCAAACAAAATATTCTCACGATCTCCTCAAGAAGTTCAAAATGAAAGTAGCAAATCAAATTCAACTCCAATGTCTCCCACGTTAAAATTAGACCAAGATGAAAATGGAAAATCCATGGATCAAAGACTATCTTGAGGTATGATTGGATCTATGTTATATTTAACTCCTTCTAGACCGGATATAATATTTGCTACTTGCTCATGTGCTAGATTTCAATAAATTCCTAAGGAATCTCATTTAACTGCATGTAAATGTATTTTTTGATATTTGAAAGGGACTGTTGGTCTAGGACTATGGTATCCATCTTGTCTGGATTTTATTTTAATTGGATATAGTGACGCTGATTTCGACGGATGTAAAATTGACAAGAAAAGCACTAGTGGTACATGTCATTTCATTGGTTCATGCTTAATCTCTTGGGGAAGTAAAAAGCGGACAAGCGTAGCATTGTCTACAGCTGAAGCCGAGTATGTCGCAGCAGGGAGCGCATGTTCGCAGGTATTATGGATCAAAAATCAATTCCACGACTATGGCATCTATTTTGAAAATACCCCCATTTTATGTGACAACACTAGTGCTATTAATCTGAGTAAAAATCTAGTGATGCATAGTAGAACTAAATATATAGACATTAGACATCATTGTTTGCGCGATCATGTCCAAAATAAAGATATTTGTTTAATTTTTGTCGGCCCAAAAGATCAATTAGCCGATATTTTTACCAAACTATTACCTGAGGAAGCCTTTAATACTATCAGATTTCAACTTGCTATGGGACATCTCGATAATTTTTGAAATTCTTTTGTCTTACGAGAAATCATTTCATGAGATAAATTTCCTACCATAGCACGATCTAGCGTTGTACACTTAACGCGCGCTATCCATCCTCATCTAAAATTTCACGAGCCCGATAGCACACGCTACTATTCTTTCTCTGCATATGCTAATAAAAGTCCTTTCAAATTCCCTTATGATATTGGACATTCTAGTAGGCTATTCGATTATTAATAACATACGTTATACCTTGTACAGCACACGCTAACGAGCCAGTCTTTCTCTTATAAATAAAAAATTGACAGATCCCCTTCTAATTCTTAAGAACCCTAATATCACTGTCGACCGAGAACTCTCAAAATTCCTCATCCATATTAAAAATCTCACCAAAAACATTCATCTAACCATGTCCAGTGGATCCAGAGTTCCAATGAAGAAACAATACAAAAGTTCCAAGCGTACCCGCGAGCCCGAATTCGACCCAAACCGATTCATCTCCTCCACGGCGTACAAAGTTTTCTCAGAAATTCTTGCTCAATACCACTTAACATACTGTTACTAGTTTAATTTTGGAAGACTAGAGCGAGCTAAGGTACAAATTTGTGATTTTTTCTCAACTTTGGGTATTGACCTTTTGGTTGAATGTAAATAGCCGATCTTTCCTGGTTTAGTTCGTGAATTTTATGCTAAGATCTCCTTCATTGGTTCTAAATAGCATTGTTTATGGAACGGTTGTAAAAAATTCATCGAAAATCCTCAATGAGCTGTTCGGTTTAGCTATGGACGAATATGCCTGCTCTGGAAAATTGATTGTTGAAGAATCTGACTTATCTGAGCTCGAAGTAACTGAGTTCTTGAGTTCAAAGGCGGTTATTCAAATAACCGACAATGACTTTGAGAACAACGACTTTGGAATTCAGCTTCGGTTGCTTTTGGTTGCTCTCACCAAATGCTTGGTGCCTAAGGTGAACACTCAGCACAAGCTTGTGGGAATCGATAAATACGTCGTGTACTGGGTGTTAAACGATGATACGGTGGACTTTGCAGTGATTGTGTCCAGATGGATGAAAGTAAATGGAGACACGTTTCGCTCAAACACTACGTGTCTAGGTCACGAAAGGCAGGGCTGCCTTTTGGATCGATTCTGACGGTCATTTTCAGGCACTTTAATGTTGATTTATCGGGAGAGGCATCGGTTCCGGTGTCTCAAGGACACGAAGTTTGTGATTTATCTCTCAAAGCGATGCACTACGTGGAGACAATCAATCGAGGATGGGTCATATTTTCGTATCTCTGGGAGGATGATCAAGTTCCAAAGGGAACGCGTGTGCCGACTCAAGCCGAGCGTATCTTTTGAAAAGGGCCGAAAACTCTTAGCGAAATGCAAATTGGGTCATTTGTTCGTCACCCGAAGGTCAAAAGAAAGAGGAAAGTGATCATGGAAGAAGATGAAGAAAATGATCTTGTAGCCCGGATGCGTAGTCTCGAAACTACGCAAATCGAGATCCGTGATTACGTCAGGGCTCTTCTTCCCGAAGTTCAAGGATCTACACAATAAATTCACTGTGATAAGACTCTTCTGGAAGATTTTATCCGGTTCTCCAACCCGTCGTTCCCGTTCCCTACTTCTCACTCCGACCAAGCCCCTTAGTCTCTCGTGTTGTGATTCTCGTTAAAGATGAATTAATTGATGTATCTTCATGACTTGGGATTTTATTTTACATTTTGGTGTGATTAATCGTGTATTTTGTTGGTTAAATCGCGTTTGCATTTGTTGTCTTTTGATTTTTGCATTATTAACGAAGTTGTCTTTCAAGCTGTTTATTAATGTCCTTCGATTTGTCTTATGTCTTATTCTTATTCACAAGAGAGCTTCGATTCAGGGGGAGTATCTTTTTGCTTATGTCAAAAAGGGGGAGAAAACACTCAAAAACCGAACATACTAACGTAATCGAACAAAATACTTTGATTCGAAAAATTTTCTAAATCGGTTTTGCATGTATGTATTAAATATTTTATCATCAAAAAGGGGGAGATTGTTGAACAAAGTATTTTGATGATGATCGCTTTCAAAATATTTTAACGAAATTCAACTACACGGCTTGATTCATTGAAGACAAACTCAACGTCTAGCGCACGCTATCGAGAAGTTACCTGTAGTCAGAAAATCACCTGCAGAGAGCTTGGAAACTCACCTGATGATTTAGCGCATGCAAGCTTCAATTATTAGCGCACTCTAGTTTATCAAATTAGCGCACGCAATAAAGTGTCTAGCGCACGCTATCAGTTTCATGGTTAAACAAGGCAGTAAAGACAGTGAGGTCTGGACTGAAAAAGGAACAACATTGGTACACGCTCAGAAGGAAATTTGCGCACGCTATGAAGAGGCTTAATGCACGCTAAGGGACATAAATTATGCACGCTAACTATTAGTGTATTCAAGTCAGAAAGGTCTGGAGTATAAATGAATCAACAGGTAACGCACGCTACACTGAAGCCAACACACGCTACCTGGAGATAATTAGCGCACGCTATCTTTTACATGTTAGCGCACGATAACTGTTCAAAATCCTACCGCTAGTCATTCAACCGTTGGAACAACGAAGTCAACAAAGAAATCATGGAAAATCTGGAAAGCAAATCTTGACTACCTAGCGCACGCTAAGGATGTTCATTAGCGCACGCTAAGTTCAAAATCTATCCGTTGGAGAAGAACGTTGGAGACAAAGCCGTATTATTATTCAAAGTCAAAATAAAGTAAGTTAACCAAATCGTCAGCGCATGCTAAAAGGACTATCTAGCGCATGCTAGACATGTTATATTACCATTGGAATAGTTTGAAGACAGTTCAGTTCGGGTTCATTGGTCAAGTAAGGCCTAGAGAAGGGAGAGGAAGCAGCGCTCTGAACTCATTAATTCAGAGACAATATTTGCTAAATTTTCATCAAAGTCAGACAACGATAGCACACGCTACAAAGAAATATTAGCGCATGCAAATAGTACCAGTTTTCAGCATATCAAGAGGGACTGGACACTATAAATACCCATGCCATTAGGTATCTCAAGACACACAACTTCAAGCATACAAACGCACTTGAGCTCAGATTATTGCTATTTATTTTATTCTATGTTGTGACGATAAAAGATACGAGTGTTGTTCACATATTGTAATATCTTATATACTTCATATCTTCTTTGACTGTTATGAGTGTTGCATCACTCCTTCACGAGCTTGAGAGAAACGAATCAAAAGTTCTTAATCCGGTATTATTAGGATCTTTGATCTGGCATTTTTAGGATTATACTCTGACGATCGTAAGTGGGGATTATCTAGTTCCTATAGAACACTAGATAAGAAAATTATATTGAGTGTTTGGTTGTGCTTGAACCAATCGAAGATAAGCGTTGTAACGGTTGTGTCCGGACCTATAGAAGACAAGGCAAAGTTGTGTGTGGTTTTTCTTGAGTCAATAGAAAAAGAAAATGGAGAGAGGACGTAGGAAAGTTGCCGAACCTCTATACATTATTGTGTCTTGTACTTTCTACACAATTTATTTTTCCTTCGCGAGAAAGTTTAATTATCCGCAATACCACTATTCAAGCCCCCTTCTAGTGGTACATTTATCTTTTCACGGTTTTGTTGGATTCAAGGCCAGTAAGGTACGGTTATGTAGCATAGGTCAATATGTCATATTCACCTATACCTATCCTCATCCAAATGCTTAGTTACAAGTGTAACAATATGCATATTGTTAAGTAGATTGTGTTAACAATGAAAAACCTTTATCGTCCACATGTTCATGTGCCAAAGTGTGTCACCACGACACATTATGATGGGTTATAAATGATAATATGACATATGCTTTCACTCATCGTCCGCTTAAAAGATACCTTGGCAAACGATCTCGTAAGTCACTTTGATGAGCCAGTCTTCCCGTCGCTAGGAAGAGATGCAGACGATCATGTTCAAGCAGAACGACTTTGAATTGTCATAGTTTGTCCCTACTATGCCTCACCAAGTTCTCTAAAGTGCCGAGATTAAATACATACTGCAAACATGTCTGAAAGGATTTTGTCCGGTCATGGACATTCGTCACCTATAAATGGTGATATGGTAACACCACAAATTATTGTAGATGGTGTTACTAGGTCGTGGATCTCATAGAGTACTGGGATGCCACTTGGTTCGATAAATACTCTCGCTAAGAATATATGCAAGTTTGGTACATGAAACTTGATCATCTGATCAAATGAACTCATCGGTCTCATGTGATTCTGGATTATAGTCATCATTGGGGGACGCCTCAATGAATGTCAATCCATAATGAGTACTCTATGAATAAATCCGGTTCATGAGGACGTGGAATATGAGTTTAATCGAACCATACTTCGTTGAAAATCTATAAAGTTGTAGAATTGGCCTAAAATGGAAACATATGCAATTACAGTATGAACAAAATGATTGCCTTTGTTGAAGTGGTGCCGACACTCTAAAGATAAGATCTATCCGTATACTTTCTTAAAACGAGTGAGAGAAAGAGTTAAACTCACCTCATGGTGCGAGGTTTCTCATGAACGCACTGAAATCGACTACGATGACACAGATCTTAGTCGTGCTATCGTAATGGATGTTATAACATCCACTATCTTGTCAGTTAGATAGCTTCCCAAAAATTGACGTGTTGTTTGTGGTTAAATCTTATCTTTAGTGGGGAATTAAGTTAAGTGATAAAAGGATTTCGTGGTGGATCAGATTCAAATCAAATGGCTCCTAACCACGGAGCGCGTTGACAAGTGATTGTCGGGAATGCATACTAAGTATATACTTGATTTGGAAGAGATATGAAGCTTTTGCGTGTAAAACTAAGAGTTCATAATGATATACTCTTGAGAGAATAAGAGATTCCGCTAAATCCAAAGTTAAGAATGAAAGTATCTTGGGAACACTTGATGATGTGTATTCATCAAATCGGTTTAGGCAATCTAAGGTACGGTTCCCAAAGAGAAGATAATGTAATGCCTATATGATTTCTAATGACTAGTCGAAGTCATAATAAGACTTGACTCACTTAAGTGATGATACAGTCTTAAGTGAAGTTCTCTCTATCGAAGTACGGTAGTATGTACTTATGTTTGACTCGAAAAACTCATTCGCATTAATCGGGTAAATCCACTGGGATGATAGCCTACGATGCGCTCACGCAATGTATGTGATTGACAAAAAACTTGATGCTTGCTCTATCTCGATAGAAGGACACTTGAAAATCGATATCTGAATTTGCCCAGAATATATTGGTCTATCTTCCATATGACTTACAGGGCAGTTCACTTGTTGGAAAATGGTGAAATTGGTACCATTAGAAAAGGCTGTGTCTACTTTTTAAGGAAACCAACCATTTAATTACATCCGTCATGTTGAGTGACATATGTATATTGTTGCAAAGTAGGACGGATATGTCCAGTAATTTGCTGAGTCAACTTCGATGGAGGTTTGTGATTTGTTCAGGTCGATCTAGATTACGTATTGTATGTGAATAAAAAGCTATGGGTGATTAGTTTTCATAAGTTCCTAAAGCTTCGTTGATACTTATTGAATCGGAGAAGTTATGACTGACTTAGTGCATGAAAGTCAAGACTTTGGAAAAATTGATTTTCGGATAAGTCTTTAGCGACTCTTGCACTTTGGATGTGTCGCACTCTTTTTGTCTTTAAACCAAGGTTTGTTTTACCCATTGAGTTTTCACTTTGTAAGATTTTTAACGAAGAGACCTATGAGAACATCCATACAATGATGCGTTGTACTTCTGTTCAACTTAGGCCAAGAGGTATTTTTCACACTGGGTTTTTTCTTGGCATAGTTGTGAGGGCAGCTTGGAATCTGACTCCTATGATTTGAGGTACTCATCAGGGGGGATTATTGTGTATACATCAGAGGGAGTTTACATGACATGTTATGTTGGTGTGTTGCATTTTTTTTCCTGATCAAGCCTTTATTTTTCCCATGGGGTTTTGTTTTGGTTTGGATAGGTTTTCACATCATCTTTTGCACAATTATTGTACTAGTGCTCGACAGGGGAGGAGGAGGGAGTTATTATTCTCGTTATGTGTCTTACTTAATACTGATTAGATAGGTATCACGGATGGTAGGAATTCTAGATCCTTCTAGAGGTAGTAGGATTCTATTTGACGTTTTTCTTTGTAAGGAATCCTATGTATGGAATGAGTCTCATTATAAAGCCTATATAAAAGCCTTCTATCAATGCTAACAATATAAGGGGTTTATATCTTTTGCTTTGTACCGATTTCTTTACTACTTTTAAGTAAAATTTATTGCACTTTACCTCAGCAAAATGAAATCCCAAATTTATATAAAATATATCACACTTTACCCCAAAACGAAATCCTAGCATGTGTACGGATCCAATTCAAGCTATGTTTCTTTCTGCTTTGGTTAAAAATTTGGAATATGAATTTGAATGTTAAGTTTGTTTGTGTATAATACAAAATTATTGATGGTATTATATACTGAACGAGAATATACACGGATCAATTTTATACCCTGGACATGCAGCCTGCCCTATTTTAGTTTGTACTTTTGCATTTGCTTGCATAATTTTTTAATGAATTAATGAATCTTATATATTTATGTGAATTTAAAGTTTATCAAACGCAGCCCCTACATTGTATTTCTGGCTCCGGCCCTTTTATAAAGTACTACTCCCTCCGTCTCATCCATCTTGACCATTTGCTTTTCGACACGGAATTTAAGAAAAACTGAAAAATAGTGTATAAAATGATGGTATGAATATATATTATTTAAAGTTGTGAGAGATAAAAATATCTTAAAAAGGAAATGACCAAGTATTTTAGAACGGCCCAAAAAGAAATATAAACCAAGATCAGTCGGAGAAAGTATTAAATAAAGTATTAGATGTATTTCTGGCTCCGGTCCTTTATAAAGTATTAGATAAAGTATTAGATGTGCTACGTATCTAGTGCGGGTACATCTGCCTTACAGAAGTATATGGGCTTCCTAATTGATAACACATGATGGGCGAGCAAGTGTGTATTATACATCCCCATTTGGCACTACAAGGTGTTTGCAAGAGTTAACTGATACTATAAGGCAACAAGTTTGACGAAATGGAACTTAGTCCAAGGTATGTTACATACAAGTTGGGTTCCTGAAAAAGGGATACAATTTGAGCAAAACAAGAATCATATATGAACCACTCATAATGCAAATACGTAGAATTCAAACAATTCCACAAAACAAAAGAAAGAGACACGAAGATACGTAGAATTCAAACAATTCCACAAAACAAAAGAAAAAGGCACGAAGATACTTAACCAAGCTGCTTCCCAATCGCAGAAGTGACACCACTATGAGTAAGTATCAGACCACAAAAATTTTCTTCATCGTCCACTTCTTTTTAGCATTTTCAATTGCGACCCCCCTCATCCTCATCAATTCATGACAACGTTGTTCATATTGCAAATCAATCGCATCGAGCACCACCTTGAGATCATCATTTTCTTTATCACTCTCTCTTTATCCATCAGAGAATGTTACGTTGATCGTGTGGTCGCACAATGTTAGATAGAATTGCGAACGGGATTTTCAGGAACGCGCTGGAAGTGGCGCCCATTTCAGCGAAAGTTAGGGAAGGGAGATTGAGATGGTTTGGCCACGTCCGCAGGAGACAGGCATCTGCTCCGATGACAAGGGTCGAGAGTTTAATGGTTGTCGGGGAGAGGAGGAGAGGCAGACCGAGGAGGACGTGGGAGGAGCAACTGATATTAGATTTGAAGGCCTTAAACATTTCCAAGACCATGACTGTTGATAGGTGCGCTTGGAGGCGCCAGATCAAAGTTGTAGATTCTTTTGTAGGGAGCGGTGCTGTAGTTGAGAGCCTCAGGGTTGGGTTGTCTCGGTTAGCTTTGACCTAGAGCATTGCATTTTTACTTTTATTGTATATTTTATCCTATTGTCTTTGCGTGTGGTGTATTTTTAATAGGGAGCTGTGCGCAGAGCCAACTTCTCTTTTGTTAGAGCAGCGTTCATCGGGAGTGAAGTAGCCAAATTCCGCTTAGGTAAGTCCCATGTGGATCAAGCCATGGGCTCAGGTATGGTCTCGAGCTTTTTCGAATCATATGTTTTTCTTTGTATTTATCACACAAGATTCTGTTGTGCACTAGGCTGGGGGTCTTCACGAAAACAGCCTCCCTACCGTAATAAGTAGAGGCATGGTCTGCGTACATCTTACCCTCCCCAGACCCTGCTCTGAGCGGGATATACTGGGTATCTTTGGTTTGGTTTGGTTTGGTTTTCTTTATCCATCAGAGAAAGAGTAGAAATGCTCAAACTCATATCACTCGATGGGGTAATCCACGAATCCGTATAGGAGGAGGTTCCTGAATTCATCACACACTGGCTCATAATCTCAACACCATAATCATCCAAGAACCCGCAATCTTTGCCCATAGCATCCAAATAAGCCAATGATGTATTATTAGCGTGTTGGGGTATTGCTCCAACTGATGATTTGACGACACCATTATTCTTTAATCTGGCGATTTTTTCCGAATACACGTCCCTCTCACTAGATGCTTCTTTGCTATGAATGCCGTACGAACAGTGTTCGCTTGATACAAGCTTCTCAGTCTGAGACCTGGCTGAACTTCCACATGGTGTTCCCCAAGTGGGTACATGTGATATTAAGCTGTTAATCAGCTCAGATATTAGAACAACATCGTCCCTCCACAAATCAATTGATTCCAGCATCTCCGAAGCAATTGACAGTGCAGTATCAGAATCCAGATAAAAAGGGAATTAAACATAACGCACCCAACCTGTCATGTTGCAAGTATCACAGATAGTGTAAGTGGGGAAAAAAGAAAAACTAGGCTTAAATATGTACACTGCTCTGGAACTAGAATTTTTACGTACCAGAACAGTCAGTAACTCTCAGAGTCAAATCGATGGAGCGACCATCAAAATTTTCCCCTTTCAAGGCAAATCCATTCCTCCCATCACATTTGTGCAATTCGAGGGTCGGCATGGAATTTGCGGTCATGCTTACACAGCAAGTGCTACCAGATAGCACTATGGAAGAAGGTTCTACATCCATGAAAGGAGAGTTAGACTTCGACGAGTTAATTGATGTAAGTGTGAAATCAGTTAGCTGTGGAGGATCACAAGTATCATGATCCTTGGGGTTTTCAGATAACAGGAAAGGTTCTTTCAAAATCTCGGCGGCACTCGGTCTTTCAGGTGCTGGAACCAGACATTTTCCAATGAACAGCCTCACCTCAGGGTCCGTTATTTTACTCAGAGCAGCTGGTTTTATGCCCTATTATTTTTTTACCAATGTGATAAAAGATGCATATTAAGGACATCGGCAAGTAACCACCTCTTACTGGGATATAAAAAAGAAGCTGGTGAACACTTACGGAGATGACCTTCTTGTATATCTGTGCTTGATTTTTGCACTCACTGTATGGGTATTCACAGGTAACCAACTCCAGGATACACATCCCGAAAGAATAAATATCTACCAGCTCGTCATATTCCTCCTCATAGAGCTCCGGAGCCATGAACTCGGGTGTACCTGATGGAAAAAAATTACAACATAATTCAGCAATACAGAGGAAAAGACGGCTGAATATAAGAGACATCCAAGTAGAACAACTACCAATAACACTTCTGGCGGCAGGTTGTTGCATTATTGTTGCCAATCCAAGATCTCCAATTTTTACTTCCCCGTGATTCCCGTTTACGAAAATATTATCACATTTCAGATCTCTGTGAATTATAGGAGGACTGTGAGTGTGAAGATAGTTTAACCCCCGAAGGATCTACCTGGCCCAGTTCTTGATAGCTTTCATATCAACACTCTTTATGTTTTTTTCGATACCTAAAAGCGAAGGAAGGAAACAAAATCTCTGAAGAAGTAATAAAAATTAAAAAAGCAATACCAATAAGAAAGAACAAGAAATATTTGAGCCAGAGTGAGAAAACTCACTGCCTCAAGCTGCCAGAAGTGAACAACTCAGTGATCATGTTTATAGTTTTCTTCTCATTATCCACCCAAGAGGCGTACGACCTAATGACATTCTCATGTTTTAGGATCCTCAATAAATGAACCTCAGAATACAACCTCTCCAAATGTTCAGGTGACTGCAGCGCATCCTCAATACTGACTTGGTTCCAAGCAACTTCGATGCCGTCAGTTTCATCAAAGCCCTTGTAACTACAAACATGAAGAAACACAAGTAATATTTTGACAGGCAGACAGACCATAGTTATCATATCTGCTTTTTTTCTTTTTAGAATTCTCTATCGTAGAAAAATAAATGGTAAAACAAAAATAGATGATAGTCTAGTGTTGGTATTAGGCCCAAATGGAATGTGTTTCTTTGACTGGGCCCAAAACAAATAATTGTGCAGCCCAGTCCAAATTAGCCAAGCCCGGCCCGGTTTCCATATTAAAAGCTTTGACCAATCTGGACCATCCCTTTTGTGGGGATTAATCCTACCCGTCCATCCTAAGGGTATTTATATACTCCTAACCCTAAACCTACCCCATTCACCCCATTCCCCAGTCGGCGCCTCCTTCTGTTTCTTCTCTCCCGATTCTTCTTCCCCGATTCTTCTCCCTTCGGTTTCGTCCGCTGAGATTTTTTCTTTGAACGTCTTCCGATCTAATAGCAACCCTTATCATTTTCAATGATAAGTTCGGGTGCTTTAAAATCGGGCGACCGTTTCAGGGGCTTTTTTGATTCCTATAAATTGTGGGATCCATTTTGAGGGGAGATACCGAAAACCATCGACTGAAAACTAAGTGTTCTTGAGGCAATACAATCTTTCTTCGTGAGATTCCTGTTTTCTGTGTGAAACCTTCTTGGCTGGGGTTGGTTTTTGGGTTATTTGGGGTTTCTGGGTTTGGGTCTTTGTGATTTGCGAAACCGCCGGGTTCGTGGCTCGATTTGGACTGCTGGACGCCGGAAATTTGGAGCTCTGGACGCGGGTACACGAGGGTGGAGGACTGAGCCGACTTCCTGTCTAAAATCACCACCGCGTTCGTGTTATTTACGATCTGTTGGTCAGATTTCTTCGACTTAAATTTCTTCGACTTAAATTTCCTGTCCTGTGTTTGTTATTTTCCAGTCTATTTTCGTTCGTTTTTCTGCATTATTTAATTTTGTTGTGTAACCCTTAATCCCCATAAATCATAGGAAATTTATTTGTAATTTGTTTCCTGTTGAGTTGTGTAAATTTATGTATTCCGGATAGATACCCAACAGTGGTATCAGAGACTCTAAACGGGGTTTCTATTCGGAAGGACATACGGGTTCCGGCCGAGGAATCCGCTCAGGTATTGCTTTCTATACTTTACTGTTTTTTCGTACTATTCTGTGTGATTGGTAAAGTATTATTACTGTGGAGTAATTTGTTTCTCGCCTCGTCTGCACTGCCTTCGTGATCGCCGTTATTTCCGTTACGTGTTGAGACCGTGGTAGTCGTAATCTCCGAGCATTCCAAACCCCTTGCTCGACCGCAAGTGTTCCTGATCTTGTGGGGGCTCCGGATTCGATTCCACTCACTTTATTTTAAAATCGTGTGATTTTGGTATTTGTGATATCTGTGTGATACTAATATTCCATTCCACTCACTTTATCGCAAAATCGTGTGATTTTGTTATTCGTAGATTCATGTGATATTTAATCGTAATCTTAGGTTTTACAAGAATACCTTGTCTTGGTTTAAATCTTGTGTGATTTTTACAAATACAAAATGGGCTCTCTTACTTCGTTTACAATGGCCCCATTTGACGGTAAAGGGATTTTAAAATTTGGCAACAAAAATGAAATCTATACTTGTCCAACAGAAATGTTTTAAGGCTATCAAGGTTCTTTTCACCTAATGTGACTCCTAAAAACGTGAGGAATTAATTGAGTTTGCTCATTCATCTATAATCTTGAACTTGTCTGATTCTCGTGATTAGACGAATAGGCAAACCGATAATGCTAAACACTTTGGGATAAACTTGAGGAAACTTTTACGGAAACATCTTTGCCAAATAAATTATTTCTTCTTGAAAAGTTTTTCCGCCATGTCGGATTTGAATAAAGATATTGATGGTAACTGATGCCTTTACAAAGTTAGTGCAATATATAAAACAAACTTGTGAAAAAAACATTGATGATTATTCCCCTATTGTGCTCTTGAATGCTATCCCTGATGCCTATAATGATGTGAAATCTGCGATAAAATATGGAAGGGATTCTGTTACTTTAGATACTGTTATAAGTGGGTTAAAGAGTAAAGAATTAAACTTGAAATTTAACAAGGTTTCTAAACCTGTTTCTGATGTCAATTTTGTTAGGGCTAAACATCCCATTAAAAGGAAACCGGTTGTTAAAATCGATTCTGAAAAGTCTAACAAGAAAAAGGGGCAATGGAAGGATAAATCCAAATTCCCTAAGAATCGCAAATGTTATAATTGTGGGGAACTCCGGTCATTATATACAAGAATGCACTAAACCTAAAAAGAATTTGCAAAATGATCGTGCAAATTTAACTATGGGCGATGTCTTTATGATATCCGATGATTTGCATCTTTCTGTGAATTCTGTGCTTTCCGGGCCGTGTGAAAATGAATGGTTACCGGATTCGATGCACTCATCACATGACACCTTATAAACAAGATTTTACTAGTTATACTAATCTTGGTGATCGGTATGTTTATATGCCCGATAAGGTGAAACGGGTAGTGGCCTAATAGGAAATGTGTGTTTAAAATTACTGATGGTACACGATATACTCTAAAAATGTTCGACACATTCTGATTTATCTCATAACCCGATATCTTGTACCACTTTGGAAGATGAGGGCCTTCGAGGTCTTGGGAAATGGTTGCATGATAATTTCGAGAGGATCCTTGATGTTGTTTAAAGGAATCCGGAAATTTAATCTATACATTTGCCAAATCAAACTCCCGCATGTTCTAACTGTCCGTGCGTATAAAACCGAATTGTGGCATAATAGGTTAGGGCACATAAGCATGAAGGGGTTAGAGATCTTGCATAAACAAAAATGTTTTGGAAAAGATAAAATCTCTAAGTTGTCTTTCTCGTGATTCTGCATGTTTGGCAAACAACATAAAACTCAATTTCCAAAACCTCCCGATTCCCCTGATCCCGTTTTTGAGAAATCTGGTAAGAGTTCCAATGTGCTTGATTATGTTCATGCTGATGTTTGGGGTCCTGCCAGTGTTACGACTCATGGCAGAAATAGGTATTTCTTGTCCATTATTGATGATTACTCTCGAAAAGTTTTCGTGTTTTTACTCAAATTGAAATCTGAAGTGTTTGAAAAATTCCAAACTTGGAAATCTTTGGTGGAAAATCAAACCGGAAAACGGATCAAAAAGATAAGGACCGATAACGGCCTTGAATTTTGCAATACTCAGTTTGATACTATGTGTTCTGAAAATGGCATCCTTAGGCATAAATCTGTCCCTTATACCCCTCAACAAAACGGGGTGGCTGAGCGAATGAATCGCACCCTACTTGAAAAAGTTAGGGCCATGCTTGCTACTTCTGGGTTGTCTAAAAGCTTTTGGGGTGAGGCTCTTTTAACTGCTGCATATATCATCAATAGATCACCTTCTGTACCATTAAATGGCAACTATCCCGAGTCTATGTGGTCGGGTCATGGTACTGATTTTTCGAACATTCGTGTGTTTGGTTGTGCTGCTTATGTGCATCAAAATGTTGATAAACTCGAACCGAGATCCTTGAGATGTGTTTTTCTTGGATATCCCGACGCATTCAAGGGTTATCGTCTATGGGTCAGATCTGAACCCGGGTTGAAGGTGATTATTAGCAGGGACGTAGTCTTTAATGAAACTGAGTTTCCATGTCTTGATAATCCTATACCTGCTCCTGTGCTAGCTACTGATAATTCTCCCCACCCTGTTCAGATTAGGGTGGAGCATCTTAGTGAAAATGAATTACCTGCCGAACCTGATAATGTAGCCTAATAATCAATCTGATAATGGGGATGAACCTGAATCTGAATCTGCTCCTGACTTATCTGATTATCAATTAACTAGGGATAGGCCTAGAAGGAATGTTAGGAGACCTATACACTTAGATGATTTCCATATGGCTTCTCTTGCTTTCAATGTGTTTGATATGCTTGATGGTAATGAACCTAAGTCTTACAATGATGCTTTGATGTCTAATAATTCGAATGATTGGCTAAGTGCAATGAATGAAGAAATGACATCCTTGCATGCAAATGATACTTGGAAACTTGTTCCAAAACCCAGAAATTGCTCTTTGATTGATTGTAAGTGGTTGTTTAAAGTGAAAACGGATGAGGATAATGTCAGATTCAAGGCAAGGTTAGTAGCTAAAGGCTTTACACAACGTGAAGGTATCGACTATACTGAGATTTTTGCTCCAGTAGTTAAATTCACCACTGTTCGCATTATGCTTGCATTAGTTGCGCACCATAATTGGGAGATGAAACAATTAGATGTTAAAACAAAGATTTTTGCATGGTGAATTGAAAGAAACTATCTATATGAAACAACCAGAAGGTTTTACGGATAGTAAACATCCTGATCATGTGTGCTTGCTCAATAAAACCCTATATGGCTTAAAACAATCCCCTAGAGAATGGAACAAAAAATTCAATGACTGCATGCTGTCCTTGAAATTTCGTCGTAGTGCTTATGACCCATGTCTTTATTATAAGTATGACAGTGGTGTGCCCATGTTCCTACTTATTTATGTAGATGATATGCTTTTGATTAGTTCTTGCATTAAATCTATTGATCATGTTCAAAGTTGCTTAGGTGATCAATTTGACATGAAATACTTGGGGGATGCTAAAAGGATATTGGGCATGAACATTGTTCGGGACAGATCTAAAAGCACCTTATTTCTAAATCAGTCCTCATACATTGGTAAAATTCTTGAAAAATTTTCTATGACTGATGCTAAAATTGCTAGTGTGCCGTTAGCTTCTCATTTCTTATTATCCAAAACTCAGTCACCTAAAATTGAATCTGAAATTCGTGAAATGAGATCTGTCCCGTATGCTAATGCCATAGGATCTGTCATGTACCTTATGGTTAGTACTAGACCAGATATCGCTTATGCTGTTAGTTGTTTGAGTAGGTACATGGCTAATCCAGGAAAACCTCACTGGGAGGCCCTTAAGTGGTTATTGAGGTACTTTAAATATTCAGCTTCTGATGGTCTTATTTTCTCTAAATCATTGATGGGATTAATTTAAAAGGATATGTTGACTCTAATTATGCCAATGATCGGGATGAATGTAAGTCCACAACTTCATATGTGTTTACCTTGTGTGGCTCGTGCATTTCTTGGAAATCTCAACTTCAAAGAT
This sequence comes from Orobanche coerulescens, assembly GCA_033398695.1. Taxonomy (NCBI): domain Eukaryota; kingdom Viridiplantae; phylum Streptophyta; class Magnoliopsida; order Lamiales; family Orobanchaceae; genus Orobanche; species Orobanche coerulescens. The sequence goes on from CM065818.1 coordinate 103,141,715, forward strand.
ATTGTTACACTCGTCTACTCAAGTGAATATATTGCCACCACCGAAGCCTTTAAAGAGGCTATTTGGTTGAAAGGTTTACTAACCGAAATTGGTGTTCTTCGTGACAATGTGGTGGTCTTTTCTGATACCAATCAAGCATACACTTGTGCGTAAATCTGTGTTCCATGATCGAACAAAGCATATTGATGTCAAAGCGACACTTCATCCGTGATATAGTAGAAAAGGCATAATTGAGTTGAAGAAAATCCCTTCACATCAATCCTACGTATATGGGCACAAAGTCCCTACCCATCGAGAAGACCAGATCTTGCAAGTCGATACTAAATATCGACTCCTTCAATCAAGACTGCCTAGTCTTTCGCCGCTATCTTTGTGATAGCTTTTCTAGCTTTTCTTTGTGATTTCTAGTTCCTACTTTCTTAGTGATTATTTGTCTTTATACTTGTACTAACTTTGTGTTTTGTGCAGGTGGTGTGACGTTCGGCGATGATGACCTCCCTCTCAAAATATGTGTACCCCGATAGCTCATTTGGTCCGGGTGGAGATTTGTTGGTATTAGGCCCAAATGGAATGTGTTTCTTTGACTGGGCCCAAAACAAATAATTGTGCACCCCAGTCCAAATTAGCCAAGCCCGGCCCGGTTTCCATATTAAAAGCTTTGACCAATCTGGACCATCCCTTTTGTGGGGATTAATCCTACCCGTCCATCCTAAGGGTATTTATATACTCCTAACCCTAAACCTACCCCATTCACCCCATTCCCCAGTCGGCGCCTCCTTCTGTTTCTTCTCTCCCGATTCTTCTTCCCCGATTCTTCTCCCTTCGGTTTCGCACGAGATTTTTTTCAACGTCTTCCGATCTAATAGCAACCCTTATCATTTTCAATGATAAGTTCGGGTGCTTTAAAATCGAGCGCTTTCAGGGCTTTTTGATTCCTATAAATTGTGGGATCCATTTTGAGGGGAGATACCGAAAACCATCGACTGAAAACTAAGTGTTCTTGAGGCAATACAATCTTTCTTCGTGAGATTCCTGTTTTCTGTGTGAAACCTTCTTGGCTGGGGTTGGTTTTTGGGTTATTTGGGGTTTCTGGGTTTGGGTCTTTGTGATTTGCGAAACCGCCGGGTTCGTGGCTCGATTTGATCGCCGGACGCCGGAAATTTGGAGCTCTGGACGCGGGTACACGAGGGTGGAGGACTGAGCCGACTTCCTGTCTAAAATCACCACCGCGTTCGTGTTATTTACGATCTGTTGGTCAGATTTCTTCGACTTAAATTTCCTGTCCTGTGTTTGTTATTTTCCAGTCTATTTTCGTTCGTTTTTCTGCATTATTTAATTTTGTTGTGTAACCCTTAATCCCCATAAATCATAGGAAATTTATTTGTAATTTGTTTCCTGTTGAGTTGTGTAAATTTATGTATTCCGGATAGATACCCAACATCTAGGAAGCATACACATTCTTGAATGCTCCTCTCCCCAGGATATCATTATACTGAAGGAAGAAAAAGGAAAATGGTAGTAAAATAACCAAGGATAAGAAAAAAAAAGAGGGGGCTCAAAGTAGCTGCCGAACAAAGCACGTAATAGAAGACTGGTCACTGAACCATCATTTATGATGCACTTCTTCCCATCCACTTCCAGAAGATGATGCTGGATTCAAGGTGAGATTGGAATAACCCGTACTTGCATAAATTCCAAACTACTAACATTATTCTTCCTCTCAAATGATAAATCAATTTCCAACTTATACTCGGTAATAAAATATATTCATATTTTCAAGCAAGTTCGCAATTGACAAAATGATTATAAAGAGCCGATGAGTTTATAAAACTGACATTCTATGTAAACAAAGAAATGACATTAAACCACAAATTATCCATACAAGGGCATGCCTTGAACCATTGACATTACACTTTTGTCAATGCAGAAAAACATTTGTCCTTTATGCGCTCTATAAGATTCATTATAAATAAAGCGATTGTCAGATCTTATTAAAAAGCAAGAATGCATGACAATGAATCAAAATCCTTCAGAAATATTTTACACTTCAGACAAACTATCCAATGTTGTGATTTGAAAAGCAAAAAAAGCTAACAAACCTGGAATTTCAGCTTTTGTGGAGCCAACTCACAGCTACAAATGCAATAATTCAGAAACAAAAAATTTAAGTAGGAAAAAGAATGAAAAGATTACCCGAATATAACGTCGTTCTGGTGATATTTCTACAACATCAGAATCGGCATCTCCATTTTAGATTTATATTTGGGTTTTTCAATCCATCGTTCATTATTCCCACAATACATATCAAAGAGAAAATAAAAATAAAAAAAAAATGGGGAAAGGGTGAGAATTAAACTGTACAATTGCAATTTCTATTCAGAGAAGGAGGTGATCGGAGAAAGCTTCACATGCAACGGAAAATGAAGTAATGTCGGACCTAAACCGAAATGGGCATCCAAAAAAATTCAGATTCGAATTCACTTCTCCGCCAAGCGCCCTTCCCATCTAATTAAATCTTCCACTGTCAAGCAACAACTAATCTAAACAAAATACAAAACAGTAAAGGGAAATGACGGGGCAAGAATTAGGGTATATGTGAAACCCTAGAAATCCAGCCCCTTTGATTATCATCGTCAATGCAAAAATTGAAACGAGATGAATTTTAGATGTTAAAAAGAGAGAAATATTTGGTCGAAAAATTATTTTTGGGAAATAATTAGTTATTAATAAGAAGATCGCTGATAATCAACTTAATGATCCCAAAACCGAAACTTGAAATTCGCTGATAATCAACTTAATCAACTTAGTACGGATGCGGCGAGCATGCGTAGCCGAGAGAAATTCCAGATATGGGGGAAAATGGAATTTGTGGACGTGAGAACTGTTCACACAAAGTTCGAGATTTTCTTTTATGACGCGGGTAGCGTAGATGCTACGTTTTGAGCGCCCATCGGATAAACATTCGGATTGAACGTAATAGCCCGTAAATTACATCAATCAAATAAATCATATTAGACAAATTTTGTGTGAAAGGCTCAACCAAAAAATGTTGGTAGCAAAAATCGAACTCGTGATCTTTCAATCACGCGTTCACCTACTCCACCAATTTAACTACTGTTACAAATTATAAAGTTCGAGATTTTGAGATAGGCATGGTGGTTTCATACACAAAGGCTTTGGGATTCATACACCACCATAGGTGTGATCATTAATAGCCTAGTCACAATCCCAGGCGCATTTCGATGCAAGCAGCGAGGATATCTTTCGTGGGTGGCGTGCACGTGGGTTCGAATCCTCGTGGGAAAGATCCGCTCTTTTCGCGATTTAAACTCAGATGTTTATTCAACAAGATCCTCAAAACCGGGTTGCTGAGGCATAACCTGCGATTTAACCGGGGGTAGGAATGAGGGATCGGACCTACAACCCCCAGGATTCAACCTGGCTCATCAAAAAAAAAAAAAAAAAAAATTAATAGCCTAGTCATTACTAAACAATCATTATTATTATTATATTTATTACTAACCTAGTTCTGTTTCAAATTTACACAAATATTAAGAAAACTTAATAATAATTAGCTAATACCATATTTACCCTTATTAATTGTTTCGCCCACATTAATTACTCTGTTTTTATATATTCAAAATCCTAAATTGGAAATAATAAATTAAGGGTATGATTGAAATTTTTTTTACAAATTTACATTGCAAATGACATGTTTTGTGGGACAATTTTTTATTTTACAAACATGACTACTATTAAGGGACAGAGTGAGTATTATTTTTGTTTTCTAAATATATAAATAAAAAGTAAACATACAAATATACAAATAAAAAGTAAACATATAAATATACAAATAAAAAGTAAACAAATAATATATTTTTCATTAATATTTCTATCCTTTTTTATATTTGTAAATTTTTTCTTGTCAAGTAATAATAATAATACATTATTTTAATTTTTTTCAACTTAATACAAATAAAAATTTTTTTTTTATTGTAATCTTAATTTAATATATTTATATTTTATATAATTATTTTAAATATAATTTAACTCGCGTACGTATTTTTTTTTACATATTTTCATGATTTTTCTTTTCAAACTGAATTGTCAATTTGATTTTTTATATTAACAGAATAGTTGTACTATCTACCAGTTAGATTTTCATTTTAATATATTTTTATTGCGTTTTATATTTTTTTTGTTTTTTGTTTTCAAGTAGTTTTATTTTATTATTTTAAGTACTGCTTTTAATGTTCTTTTTTCTGTATAGATATTTTAAAGCAGAAATGATATGATAGATTGAGTGTTGTCGGTTCCACGAAAAATAAATTTATTATAGTTATTGATTTTAATAATATATTTAAAAATATAATATTTTTATTATACTTTCTTATAATGTATTTTTATATTAATATGAGAAATTATTAATTTTAATAATAACAAAAAAAGATTATTAATGTTAAATATATTAAGATAAAATAAAATAAAATTGATAAAAACAACATCATTACCCCAATGCCTCAACGGCTCCCGCAAAAAGTGGGGTAAGGGGGAATCGGATGTACGCAGCCTTACCCCTGTCTTAACACAGAGAGGCTGTTTCCGGATGATCCAAAATGAAAATTGCATCGAAAATTGCATGGAATGACTAGTACTTCATGAGAAAAAGAAGTACAGCCAGTTTAGTGCGTCATTTTGTTTTATTCCATTATAGTCCAGAACCAAAGAATAAGGAGTCTTTGACTCCATTGGAAACAATGGAAATAATAAAAAACAATTAATAATAAAAACAATTAATAATAGAAAGTAAAATAAAGGATAAAAAAAATATTGGGGGGAAGGAAAAACAAATTAAGTAAAGAGAGACTGGTGATTAGGGATGTCAATGGGTCGGGTAGGGTACGGGTATGTCTCCTCCATACCCTATCCGATTTGATTTGGATCGGGTTCGGGTATTGCTCATCGGGTAATCGAGTATCTATGGGTATTCGGGTACCCGTATACCCTATATTTAAGAATATAAATATTTTTTAATATAAATCATATATACATATAATGCAATTAATAAATTCAATTTAGTATAATAAATATCTAAAATATAATACGTTATATAATAATATATAGGGGAAATTACAGCCAACTACCCTATTAGATGGCCTCTTTACACTTTAAATTCCTATTGTTTACAAATTACACAATGACAAAATCAATTGGTGTTGACTTCTATTAAAAAGACGAAATTGCCCCTCTATTTACTTGAATAAAACATTTCTTTTAAAATACATTTCATATTAAACAAATAGCTTATAAGTTATTAAAGTGTTTGGCTAATACATTTCTTTTAAAAAATATTTTTTTTTCAGAAAATAATTTTTTTTCGAAATATAATTTTTTTTTTCCAGAAAATATATTTTTTTCGCAAAAATATTTTATTTTATTTTTTTTCCAGAAAATAATTTTATTTTTTCGAAAAAATAATATTTTTTCAAGAAAATAATTTTAATGCGAAAAAATATTATTTTGCCAAAAAATATTTTTTCCTCCAGAATTTTTTTTTTAATTTTTTCAAAAAATACTTTTTTTATTTTTTTCCAGAAAATAATTTTATTTTTTCGAAAAAATAATATTTTTTTCCAGAAAATAATTTAATTTCGAAAAAAATATTATTCTGCTAAAAAATACCTTCTGGACAGTGCAAAGTTTGTCCTTCATTGTAATATCTGAAACAATAGGGACCAAACTGTAATTAGACCATCTAAAAAGGTAGTCAGATGTAAATCGCCCATAATATATATAACATATAATATAATATAATATTTGTTTAACATATAATAATAATATATTTATATAATCCAAATGGGTATGCGGGTCGGGTAATCGGGTCGAGTAATCGGGTAATATACTATACCCATACCCTACCCGTACCCGATCATAAAATTTCGGGTTCGACTGATACCCGACCCGATTTTGAGTTTATCCGACAGATAGAATCGAGTACGGATAAAATTGATATCCTACTGAGGATGCGGGAGGGTGTAAGAAGAGGGGCCCCCTGGTGTATAAAACCATAGGCCCCTTTGAGATATATTGTCAAACATTGTTCACGAGTTTGCTAATATGCGCGAACAGGATATGTGTGCGCATAGATTTGGAACTATAGAATTAGATCTGCTACCCCTGCAAAATGGACCGAACATTCGCAAATAAAAACTTATTTTAATTTGTTCGACTTTTATTAAGAATCGTATGTTTAATATTCAAAGAGCCCGAACAGAAAATTAGATTCGTTTATTAGTCGAACGAAAATGAGATTGTTCATGAATATTATCGATTTAAAATAAATTGATATATTGTATTTATTTTGTCTACAGACAATTTACCTTTTGATTTTGACACGGATTTTATAAAATTATTTGAATTTATTGTGTGATTGTAATAACATCTCACTTCTTATAGTTTTGAAGTGAAATGTGTGTCATATACTAACTAAAAAGTAAAAGGGATATGTTTTTTATGGACAGACTAAAATGGCAAAAAAAGTAAATAGTTTGTGGATGGAGGGAGTATATTTTTAGAATTATATTAAGAAAAATTATTTTAGTAGAAAATATAGGTTTAAATAAAAATATTTTTCCTCTATCCCAAAAAGTCCTGAAATTCGAAGTCGAATTAATCGAACGGTTCGATTAAACTCATTCTATTACATGAGACGAACCCAAATGAACTCGAAAATTACAAATAACTAAATGAACAAATTCGAACATTATTTTTTGCTTGAGCATTATACGAATGAACTCGAATAGCGTTAGCAAATAGTCGAACTCGAGCTCGAATTCTCAAGCTTGGTTCAGCTCGACTCGATTACAGCTCTACACTTCGCACAAAAACTATCGCACTACATTCATTTAAAATCTATTTTAATTTTTGTGCTTCCTATGCCACATATCATATTCTGGTGCTTCGATCGCTTAAGCTATAACTAATTATAATAATCTACTTTACTACTAGGAGAGAGTCGTACAAAATACGTGTCTTTATATGGCTTTTTTGGATTACTTATCTCTTTTTTTTTTCTTTTTAAAAATACATTAACTACTACACATTTGAATGAGAGTTAATGAGAACCAATTTTTTTTCTTTTTTCTTTTCATTTTTCTATAAATGTTTAGAAATTAATAGTTTTATCGTCTCAACTCTATTTTTTATTATTAATATTTTAAATTAATCTTCTTTTTGCGGTATTTGATTTAACATTCATTAGGCATATATATAATTAAAATATTTTTTTTTGCATATAAGTTGTTTTTGGATAATTATTACATTATATCTTGATTTTAAATTATTTGTATATAAAATACAAAAATCAGATAATTTTCAAATAATTTCTTTGAAGTAAATCTATCTTTTTACAAGATCAATATTTTTACTTCATTTTCACATTCTTATAATAATTTTAGATTATTGAGTTATTTTATTTTAAAAATATTTGGGAAAAGAATTATAGAAATGTTAGACTTAAGAAAAAGATATATTATTAGTTAAAATAATTCTTGATTGATTCTTCTTTTTGTGAAAATAAAAATTATATAAACAAATATAATAAGTTGATTATATTTTTATTTAAATACGTCATAATAATATACTTTATCACCTTATACCCAATGAATTAATATCATTGTGGATCTCATGGTACATTATTAAGTATAAAATGTGTGACCTTAATCTAAATATTTATCAAAAATATATGAGGCTCTTTCGCATGTATATTGATATGTAATTATATTAGTATATTAATATAAATATTACAAATATACAATGATCATATAAATTACTGTCATGTTTATATTATATCGAATTTTTACACATCTATACTTAATATTAAAAGAGAGTCGCAAAAAAATCTAAGGAAACATGTGTAATCTCCACGTTAATCCTCTTTTTAAAAATTTTAACAAAATGAACGTTTAATTTGGGAGGGAGTTAGAGGGTTATTCCATTATATACTATCTACTGATTAAAAACTTTCTCTCATTTTATTCCTTTTATTTTTAAGCTAATAATTTAAACAATTATAACTTTTATGTATCAAGTTTAATTTTAAAAAAATATATCAAATTAATCCTTACTTCTTGCTCTTTAATTTGACATCCATATAGTATATATTAAGTAATATACATATAATTAGAATATAGTTAGATGATTAAAATATTTCAATATAAGAATATAATAATATTGAAGAAAAACATATTTTAGTTTATTTTCATAGCTTTTTAACAATTATTTGATAAGAATTATTTTGTTTTGATTATAAAATAGTAAAATATATTACATTAATGTCAAATCATATAAAAAATTATATCAATAAGAATATCGATTGTATACTTTTAATAAAAGTTGATAATACAACAACAACATCATAGCCTTAGTCCCAAAATATTTTGAGGTCGGCTATAATGAAAGTTGATAACAATAAACATAATTTAATTTCTTATTTATAAAATTAGATATAAAACTCATATTGTCCTATATAGAAAAAATAAATGTCGGCACTTAATTAATTTACGGTTTTCCTATCATGTGCTTAGATCACATGATAAGAGTTTGTAAATGAAATTATATCAAATAATAGTATATGTATATGTGTGTATATTGACTCATATATACTTTATAATAATTTTATAATATTATTGAAATTCGATCACATATTATTAATATAATAAAATATTTAACATTTTACGCACGTGAAGACATCTAGTAAATACAAAATGATGGTTGTGGGATATGAATCCCAACTTGTATAAAACAATCATTAAAATAAACAGCCAGATATTAATTAATTGTTACATAGCTAATTAAATCCTACATATCCTAAAATAGGAACTTATAGCTAAACTAATTTCTAATCTTACCTACAATGAAAAAACTAATAAAAAATAAACGAAAATTTATCTTATATATATATACATGCAGACATATAATTAAAATTCTAATAATTATTATTCTCAGACATACATTGGTACTTAATTGAGTCTTTTATAATAGACTTATATAATCAACTTGTAATATAGGAATGTCAATTTTCACCTACAATCTCTAATAACTAATAAAATTTGATTTTCTTATATTAGTAAATATGAATGTCAATTGTTACCTACTATCACTTCTATCGCATTTTATTTTTTACCCGCTCTCAACTTTTCAATTTCTTTATAAAGATTTATTAATATGCACGATATAATACTGATAGGAATATGCCCTCAAGTGCCACTCAAAAGATGAGAGAGTGAGAGCATTGTATTGTAATTATGAACATCAATTGAATAAGGCATTTATTATTGCTATAGTATTGTATATCATTAGCATCATAATTTGGTATCTAAAGTAATAGTTCTTGCATTTGAGAGCTAACATTCCACTCCTTATGAAGATAAGGAGATAGGCACTTGAAGTGTTTAGGACTAAAATGCTTAACTGATTCGCAAGTCGATAAAACTTAACTGGGAATTAAGTTTAGGCAAGACTTGTATAATGTATACTTTGACATGTAGAGTGCCTCTCTTCACTAAGGGTTAGTGGAAGCACATGTTATAGGTATACTAATGGCATTAGTATAGTCAGACTCGACTCACCTCGATTCGGTCACATGAATTTCACTCTGGGATATTCAATGACTGAGTCGAAAGGTTATGATAGATATACATGAACCTTAGACTTGAGAATTCAGTAGGAGATATGCTTGTGACATTAAGTTAGTCACTAGAGTTCTTCGATTCAATCACCGGCTGGTGGGGTCAACCTCGAATTGCAACTTGGTGGGAAAATAGCAGTGTCTATTGAATACCAAGATATGATTCTTTCTCCTGTATGTGAGCAGGTAAATGTCCTAAGCGAGTAGTGGCAAATGAGATCATAAGTCTTGGACAAAGCATTTAGAGCTAGTTGTATTTGATACATGAGAACTCGGTGATCTCGATTTGCACTAACAAAAGTATAGAGTCAAGTTACAACAGTGTTTGACATTACCGTAACCCTAATACTTGCTCGAGACATCTGATTGAAGAGTTATATATATGGTATTCGTAACGTAAAGGTTTTGGAATGATCCCTATCATTCGTTCTCAGTTGAATTATAGTGTAGGCCATGGGACTGGCTAGGTGGTGCTAATACTCTTTGGATCCTCCCAATGCTAACTGAGACGAACCTACAGAGTCGCAGCACAACAGTAGACGACTGATTATATTTAGTTTATTCTCTCTTTGTTAATATTAGACATTAGATGTTTAATTTAATTTATTGGATAAATTAAATTTGTCTCATGAATTAAATAAATTATTAGATAATTAATTTTATTCATATGATTTCTTAGAGAATTTATATTTAATATAATTAATTAAGTGGGTTAATTAATTGTATTAATATTGAAATGTACCTAGGTTTATATATCGAACTAGATACACGACGGTCCGTTTCACGGAGTAAACAGCTTAGAAAGTAAGAATACACTAAGCTGTATGATTTTCGAAGTTAATTGCATAGCGAAAGTCTAATAGTGAGTTGCTGTAAGTACAACAACTAGGTACTCTCCTGTTTGCTTGATGCCAACAGGGTTTTCACAATATATACTATAAATCAAAGTTATAAATTGAAAACAGCAAGGGTGGAAAGTAAATAACACATGGATATAAGTGGTTCGAGGTAAACCTCTCTATGTCTACTAGTCCTCCACACATGAGTAAAACATTTATTAAAATCACTACGTACACAACTACATGACTTTAACTAAACATGTCTCTGTATCATTCACACAGATTGATACAGGGACCACAACTTTGGCCGTTCACATAGATTGGCTTCAGCTCTTTCGACTTGCTTCTTCTCACACAGATCGAAGCTTCGTCTTCAATGATATTCCTCCCACACAGGTTGGAATAAGCAAGGAGTTAGTCCACACAGGGCTAAAGTTGATTTCAACGGTAAAGATGGTAGAATAAGTTCAAACAACAATTGTATGCTTTGACGAGCGTTTGATGTATGATGTACTGTTTTCATTGAGGACTTGTATATTTCTTCGCTTAGATACTGCTGTATGCTTAGGAAATATACTGCTCTTTCTTAGCTTAATTGTCAGAGCTATTTGTCAGATGTATATGCGAGAGTAAGTAAGTTCGTTCGTAAGCAATGTCCTCTTGCTTGGGCTATTTATAACCTTGGAAATAGATCCGTTATAAATATATTCGTTGGCCGGTTCGTGAGATTTATACGTCTCTGATTGGCGGCTGCAGAATGTTTAAATTAAAGGAAGCTCGTATTTAATGCTTCAGACATTCTTTTTTACTTTGCATTAAATGCTCTTCGTCACGTTCAGACTGTTCTCTTTCGGCCGCATTAAATGCTATCCTATCAGTAATAAATGTTGCTTTAGCCGTGAATACTATATGAATAAACAAAGTTTATTTCACAACGGTTCAAATCTATTCTTTAGTCCTATTGGATATGTTTTACTTTTCCTAAGTAAAACACCTACATCCAGACTGTTGTATCCAACATTCTTAACTTCTGCTGTATGACGATGTAGGCTCTGTAGGATTGGACTATGTAGGAAGATCTCTTGATGTATGCATATACTCTACGGAGTTTCCTAATAGCTTCCATACTTAGCGAAATTCTGACTCTGAAGACTTCTCTACTGTACGATGACGATTATCAAAATAGGAGTATTTATCCTAACAATTTCTCCCTTTTTGATAATGCCAAAACTTCCTCTAGATACAGAGAGGCTGTCTTCAAGTCTTCTGTTTGGAAGATATGATCTTCATAACTTAGTCTAGAATTTTGAACTGCTCGCAGGCAAGTTCTAAAATGAAAAATCCTACATGACTAAGTGTATTAAACTTAACTTATGATTGGCGCGTAGGCACAATCTTACAGAGTGTAATCTAGATTGAATACAACTTAATCTATGAATTGTTCACAGACAAGTTCTTACAGCTTGTGAATTAACAAGTTTGTACTTCTCACTACACCAAAAACATGATTTTGTGACATTAAAACTCGTTGGATTTGTGACTGCCAATGATAGTCACAACTTTATGACTGCCAATAACAGTCACAAAGACCAAACAGTGATAAATCTAAATATTTGTGAGTGTTAATGATTGTCACAATAGTTGTGACTGCATTGGGCGGTCATAAAGTTAAACAACAATAATTTTGCGACTCTTATAGACTGTCATAATACTTGCACAAAATGAATAGAAGAATTTCAGCTAAAACAAACTCAACCCTGATATCATATTCTCATTTTTTTCTGATAACTCCCAACCTCGCCCATCTTCTCCTCTCTCTTCTTTCTCTTTCTCTTCTTTTTCTCTCTCTACTTTTTCCCTATCCCCTTTCTCAATTGCCTCACTTTCCTTTCCATCTCTGATCCTTCTACTATCTCAATTGCCTCATAATTTCTTTTTCTTTCTCTCTACTTTTTTCCCAATCCCCTTTCTCATTTGCATCATAATTCCTTTTCTTTTCTTTATATTGCTACGACAGGTTTTACTAACGTGAAAGGCTGCCCACCGGGTCGATATTTATGGAGAAATTACATGGTACACCACCTGAATGGGGGGTGAATCGTATCTAGATGGCAGCATCAGGGAATAAATCCATAGTGGTGCCTCATTCACTTCTTCTGGAGTGCCCTCGATGATAAAATTGAAATGGGTGATAGTATTCTTAGATATATTATGAGATTTTGGAGAAGAGGAAGACTCTCCCTGTATGGCAGCAGAAGGATGACTTTCTGATGATGCTTCGAGCCAATCAAACAATAATTCTTTTCGGTGAAATTGGTAGTGGTAAAACCACCCAGGTCAGTTTTCGCATCAATGTTTATACGTTAATTCATGCTTGCTATAGGTATTGTAGTAGGGTTCATAGCGGTGACTCAATGAAATATTTTTTTTTTGCATTTTTTACATTTCAACCACTATATATATTTATATGCAACTAATTTTTGGAGTTTTTTTAAATGCGCATGATATCTCAATGTGTTACTGGATGGGGGAATGCTATCTCGAACTGCCCTCAGAGGTAATAAAGTGTCCGCAAATTAAATTATTCGATGTGTTTTTGTGTGTGTGTGTTATTAAAAGGGGTTTACATATGGTTATACTATTTGCATTAGTATCTGAATAGATGGGAACCCAGAAGAGTCCTTTTAATTGATACCAGTATAGACAATTTTTGATTCTTTCTCCTGTGATGGTATGATTTATATATTTTGAAGTAGTTCGGACCAATGTGTAGATAAAATCATCACAATCATATGTTATTTTTCCAAAGAAATTCTATTAATAGATCATGAAGGCATTGCGTTAATTTGTTGTTTAAGATTCCATTTCTACACCAGTCGTTTTGCTTCGGTTCTAACTCCTCCCAAAATTTTGCTCCGAAAAACTCCTCCCAAAAATTTTTCTCCGAAAAACTCTCATTTTGGAATCCAATGCGCTCAACTTTTTCCTCATTTTTGGTTTTCTGAAATTTCTCATGCTTTTGCCTACAGAGTATCTGTTCACGCAGGCATGAGGACTAAAGTGAAGAACAACCACCAGCAGCCGGAGGTCATTAATTTATTATTATTTTTTTATCTCCTGGATCTCTATTCTTGAGAATTTTAATTCTGTAGTTTGTTTAAGAGATTTCTGTGTGTGTTTTCCCCTCTACTTTTTTCATGAGAGATTGATTGCGAGGAATTTGGGCGGAAATCAATGTGTTTCGCTGTAGAAGGTCTCACGGCGGAGCCTGGTGCTGCGCAAGTGGCTCAACTTAGCAAAGAACAATCCCGATTACTCCGCCGACAGCGACTCGGCCGGCTTCAGGGAGAATTACGCATTCGAGAGATCAGATATACTTCACGGGGAGAATTATGCCCTCAAGATCAATTATTCATTCAAGGTATGCCAATGTACATTTCATGCATATCTATTGTTTTAGCAATCGGTTTTCCATTATTTTTTGTTTATTCAAGCTAAGATTGGAGATTTGATGCCATGATGTGAGCACTACAGGTTAGAAAATTAATTTGAATCCTATTTGACACAATTACTTTCAATTTACTTAAGTAATCATTGTATCCTTCCAGTGTAATATACTAGATTTTCGGTATAAATTTTTCGCGTTATTTTATCCGAGATATACTGGATAACATGGTATCTATACAATATGAATAAAATAAATTGAGAACTGAGACAGTTGTATTGGTACAATTGACGTAATTGGTCGACAGTTATATTTGAGGATATCATGTACCAGGTTGTTTTAATTTTGATATTGGGTATATCGTATGAGAATGTTATTGGAACAAGTATGTATATTCAGTATGTCGTGTAAATGTATTCAGTATGTCGAGACGACAGACAGGAACAGTTGTAAATGGCTAAGTACAGAGCCCTTAATGTATGTTAAGTTTATGAGATAATGTACGCTAAGATGCTACATGTTACGTACGTTATGTATAATGCATTACGTACGTAACGAGAGGATTTGGATAGAGGAATCAATACCTACCATGTGGAGCCCAGGTATCGGCTGGCGTGCCAAAAGATAAGTCAACTATGTATTACATACGCTATGCAGAGGCTATTACGTACATAATATGAGCATATAATGTAGCAAGTCAATGTACGTATTACGTACGCTATGGAGCAAGTGTTACGTACGTTATGCAAGATACGAACTGAGGCAGTGAGCCCCGGATGACTGTTATGTACACTATGTTGGACATATAGCATACGCTAGGGAGCATTAGGTACATTAATGATGGTTTATAACGTACGTAATGGGCTGTGCAGATTATAAAATAGGATTGTTCTTTCATTTCTTCACGAGAAGAAACCGATCTTTTCCTCCCAACTTCGTCCCTCTGCATATGTAAAGTGGGAATAAGCCTCTTCTAACTTGGTTATGAGCTTGGAGACATGGATTTGAGGCTTAGATATGAAGATGTTGTTGATACTTGAAGTGTTTGATGGTGTTGTTCATGTCCTTGAGGTATGTTGATCAACTCTACACCTTGATTTTGGATTCTTGGTATTGTTATCATTATTTTTCGTATGATGATGGATATGGTATTATTGTTGTGATTCTTGATGTTATGTGAATATTGTGTTGATGAGGATGATGATATGTATGTATTAATTGGATTATAAGTGAAAGATAATAGTTTAGAGGTTAGATAACATACTGGATTATGTTGTCTTGTTGATTATATATTGTAGTGTTTGAGGGAATAAGATTTGGGCATTTTTTGGAAAGTGTCGTGTAAAAGGCCCGACTTTGGAAAATCACCACCAATTCTTGAAAACTTAGAAAATTCTGAAACATAACATTATGATAGAGCATCGAGTTAGCTTTCTAATGGTTCAAATGGTGAGTTAATCGGAGTCCGGATGAGTGAGTTATGACCAGAATGGTAAAAACTATACTGCCTGTATTCTGAGCTCATGTTACGTATGTTATGAGTTGGTTACGTACGTTAACATGCCTGGAAGTATAAATATGATCAAAAAATCGGGAATTTTACTTCCCAACCCTTCCTACTCGAACCCCTTTCACCCCAAGGCACCTAAACTCGATTTTTAACCCCTAAACCTCAGATTTTGAGTTTGTTTATCAAGTGTTAACATTTAGATGAGTTTGGAACAAGGATTCTAGCATCATTCTTGATTCTTTTTTGGGATTGAGGTTATTGGTTTGAATTTCCATATTTTTGAATGTTTGAAGAATCTTGGTATATTGGGGTTGTTTAGTTTGTATCGATGGCTAGAATCGTATAACGATGAAGGATATATATGGTTGTGATGGCATTCTCCGTGTTCTTGGTGTAGTTGGTGTTTATTAATTGATGATTCGAATATACCTTTAAATTATACCTTCAAGGTGTTTGATTAAAGATATGAGAGAGATATTTATTGGAATATTTTGGTTAAGTTTGTATATTCGGTTTATTGAATTGATATATGGTTTTTGCGAAATTGTGGAAAAATTGGAAAGTAGTGTAGGTTGAATTCGGAATAGAGTATGTTGTGTAATCCTGGTTATCGGGATGAGTTGGTAGTTGATTGTTAATTATGATCATCGAGTTGAGATTTGTATTGTGGATACGAGTTCGTAATTGTTTGGGTTGTATGGTTCGGTTTTATATATGATTGAGGTATTATTGAACCGTTGAGTTTGTTGGTTGGGTATATCGGTTGTTGATTGTTATCAAACTTGTTGTTAATCGATTATTGCAATATGTTGTGATAATTGATCGTTGATTGTGACCATTGTGTTGCGGTTGAGGCTGAAGAGTTCATAGATTGCTTTTGGGTCGGGGCTGAGGAGCTCGTAGACGAAGGCAATGGGATTGGTAACGGTTTCGTCGTATCGATATCGAGGCAAGTTTATACTTGTTCAATTTATGATAATGAATAGTTTCGGTTTCATTTCATTTATAATTCATATAGCAATGATATTATAAAGGTAAATTGTCGGGATAATGATTTGTATATTGTGTTCTGGTTTGGATTAAATCATGATGTATGTGATTTAATTGTGTTTGATGAATACGAAGATGTGGGATATCTTTGGTTTGTATTATGGAGTGTCGGATATCGAGGATAGTTATCGTACTGTCATTGATGTCGGGATGATGGTTTAATGATATTAATGGATTGTACCTCATTCGAGATTATTTGAATAACTGTGTATTCGTTGAGGGATATTTGTTCGTGGAAAGGATATTGTCTTCGGATTTGAGGTAAATTAAGTATTTTTCAGTTATGAGGATAATTATTATGTTGAATTATTGTATATGTTGTATATTGAGGTTTCGTATGATGAGATTCGTATTGGCTGTTCGTTGGGGGATGTTGATCCCAGGACCATTGTTTGGTATTGATGGTTGTGTTGACTGTTTCGTTGAGGGATGTTGATTCCAGGACTGTTGTGTTTAGATTGTTGATCGTGTTGATCATTCTTTGGGGATTGTGATCCGAGGATGGTTGTTTTGGATATTTTCGGTCATGTCGATCTTTCATTATCCGTGTGTCATTGTTCACTTCGGTGAGTCTGTTGATCCTTATTGGGTATGTGATTCCTTGAGTTTTGTTGTCATGTTGCATCGTGACATATCTGAAGTCATATCTGCAAGCCGATTGGTTATATGTAGGATTTTCAGGGCAGGCACGTATAGTCATGTGATGGGATCATGTCCTCACATTGAGCTGTGCGCACGAGACATACTTCCTGAGACTGATTAGGTACAAGACCACACGTGTATTTGATCGATACTCGGGGTAGCTTGTGCACAGGCATATTTCCGGATCGGGCGTACTGTGACGTCCATCTTTGAGCCATATTGATTGGTCGTTCATCCTCCATTTATGGTTGGGTGTGTTCGACGATTTGCGACTGGTTGTTCATACGCCCGAGTGGTATGTTCGAAATTCGGGTTATTTCTTGGAGATCTATTATAGTTGATCTTGTTGGAGTTTACCATGTTGATGGTATTCTCAGTCGTTGTTGATCGTGTTTGAGTTTATCATGTTGATGGTATTCTCGGTCGTTGTTGATCCTTTGTTGATCGTGTTAGAGTTTATCATGTTGATGGTATTCTCGATCATTATTGATCCTTTGTTGATCGTGTCGGAGTTTATCATGTTGATGGTATTCTCGGTTATTATTGATTCTTCGTTGGTAGTATTGGGGTTTATTATGTTGATGATATTCTTGGTTGTGGTTGGCCTTTGGTTGGTCGTATTGGATCTTATCATGGCGATGATATTCTCGGTTGATTTATTAGTTGATCTGGTTATTGATCGTATGAGCATTCGGACTGCATGTCGATGTTTTGGGACTTGTTATCACTGTTTTGTGGTAGTTGATCTACAGATATGTTGTGTGTTATTGGTTTTTATCCAGGTTGAGATTTGATTGTGTGATCCGACGGACAGGATTTAGCACGAATGAATTATTTCACGCTTATGAGTTATGATGATGTTTTGAGGATTCTTGGTATTGTTTGAATACATTAAAGATGGCTGTAGTTGAGTTTATTTCTTCATTTGAGGATGCGAAATGTGGATTATGGTAAGGACCGATTTGATATGGATTGGTAAGGTTATGACGGTAAGATTAAATCGGTAGTATTCTTACTTATAATATTGGTATGTAATTAATTATGTGATGTGATCATTATCATTACTGAGTATTATAGCTGACCCCGTCGTGGGCTTTATTTTTAGGTACTCAGAGATCGAGCTAGTAGCAGTCATGAAGAGATGAGCTTCCCGGGTGATATTAGTGTTAGGAATTGTTAGGCGTATTTTTATGCGCTTTTATATCATTATTTTATGTCCATCTTGAGCCTAATTCAGCATAAATGAGATTTTAAAGCACTATTCTTATATGTTTTGCAGGAAATCGGAGTCCGGAAGCCAAAACGATGAAAAACGGGCGAAAACAGCAGTTTTTGGTCATGAGCCGCGGCACAAACCAAGTGAGCCGCGGCACAAGAAGACAACCAGCGAGCGTTGAGCACACTGTACTGTGAGCCGCGGCACAGCCTAAGTGAGCCGCGGCCCAGGAGGAAAAATGCGCCCAGGTATGGGCGCTGGGCGTTAAGGGGCCGCGGCACAGATTAAGTGAGCCGTGGCCCACCTGGCGGTTTTGCTGAATACTCCGTGTTTCTGGGCCGTTTTGGAGCCTGTTCTCGACCTAATCACACGGACGCGTTTTGGAGGCTTAGGACTGATATAAATAAGCATTGAAGGGCTCAATAAAAGGGGGGATCGATCGGGAGGAACTGAGAGGTGGATCGATAGCTAGGGCGAAGAACACAAGGAGGAGATTTGTGGCCGACGACAAGACCACGGATTCCCTACGGTTTTTCTTAGTTTTTCTGCATCTTAGTTTTTAGATCTATTCGAGTAGGATTGTGACTGTAGCCGATTTCATGACGGTTTGATTATTTATTATTATTTCAATTTACTCGTTACTCTATTGAATTGGATTTTTCTCATTGTTCTTAATGCTTTTTAATTGTCTGGCCAACAGTTAATTTGTTTTGAATGTCTTTATGGATTCGGGAGATGAAATTTAGGCATAGTTCTTGTGAGACGAATCATAATATTCGTGAGATAGGGATATACTCATGGAATTGTGAAGCCTATTTATTGTGGAAATTCTTGAACTGTTTTAGCTATTAATTATCTAATTCGAATAGGGATATATCGAGTTAATAATTCGTAGTATTTTCTATCGACCTTGGGAAAGGCTTTAGAATAATTTAGGAATTCCTGGCTTACAATTAATTGAATAAAAGTGAATTGAATTGAATAAATATCATTCCTGATTGTTTGAGGTGAAAATCATAATCCTATACCTTTATTAGTATTATTATTATTAGTACTATTATTTATTTTCGGCGATTAGTTTAGGTATAAATTCCATATAATTGTTCTTCAAATAAAATTGTGAGTTGACTATATTTTGGTACTTAGTGAAATCAATCCTCGAGGGAACGATACTTTACTTATCACTTTATTACTTGTTGACACCGTGCACTTGCGGCATATTGTGAGGGATTTTCCCACAACAAGTTTTTGGCGCCGTTGTCGGGGACTGATTTTTCGTTAATACCAATACCAAGCGACTCTAATTTTAATTTGAAGTTTTTTTTTTCTTTAGTCTCTATATTTTTATTTTCTTCATTATGTTTTCCTTTGAGTATCGTGGCCCTTGGCATTTCATAAATTTCGATGTTCTTAATAATTTGCCAAATAGGGTCAGTCAGCCCCCTCCCCCAAAATAAAAGACCATGCTTGAACAATGTGTAGACGTTCTCAAAAATCCTGATAGTACCCTTTTTGAGCGAGAATGTGCAAGTCGTGGTCTTGAGATTCACTATGGTTATTTTCCAGCTCATATATTTAGTAATGAAGTTGAGGGGAAGGTTGAGATGAAAGACATGCTAAGTTTTAGGGTCGATCCCCCAGCACCCGATAATTATATAAAGTGTGATGAGCCTGTAGAAGAAGTTACCATTGATGATGTTTCCAAAGAAATTTCATTAAATTGTCATCAAACTTTGACTAATAAGGTGAACACTTTTGTGCCAAAAATTTTATTAACGGTGCCACGCATAATCTTTCCTAAATCCATAATGGGAGAGATTGACCCCATTACTTCTGATTTTGTTGAGGCTGATTTTTCGAGTTCTAATGAGGTTGTTCATGATAAGTCTTTATTATTACCCATTCGAACTCTGCTTATTTTTTCGTGCCTTACAATTATTATATTCTTCCATCATTTTTTGGTTGTCCGCATAATTATTCTTACTCATTATTTTCGGCAACCGGGCATGAACCAAAGCCTCCCTTGTGGAATAAGAGGCTTATAGATTGCAAGAAGGGGGCATTTGGCAATCTCCCTAGAAAGAAGCCACGTTAAACTCTTTTTGCCACGTCGTGCTCAAGACGTAAAATAGAGCGCTTGATGGGAGGCAACCCATCAATTTTTACTTGCTTTCTAGTTAGTTGTTTTTATTTGATTTTTAGTTATTAAATTTTTTCTTTGTTTTGTTATTTCTTTTGGATTCGTATTCTTGTTGGCCCTTATCTCTCTAATATTTTAACCCCAAATGAGTTATTATTCTTCATATTCGAGTCTTTCTTGATTTAATGTCTATTGTTATCTATAACTAGAGACTAAGTTTGGGGGTCCCTCGTGATGATGAGCCTTATTTGAAGTATGGATTGACCGACGTTTCCACTCAGACATGTGTTGGTGTTCAAGAAGACATTTGGAATAAGTTTCACTGTTCCTTATCTCTTATATTTTCACATGAATTTTATTATTGATGATTTTATGTATAGTGGAAGAAATTGAAGCATGCGATATTTTCTTAAATTTTCTTGGTTATGAATTGCGACTTCATCATTGTTTTATTTTTCTTGCATGCTGTTGATAGTTAAAAACGTGATTTTTGTTCGTAAATTTTTCGTGCTTCCATGTGTAAAACTAATGTTACGATACTGATGTCTCTTGGAAGAAACGATTGAATTTTAGTCTAGTTGCAGTCAGCGATATCTGTTTCTGTGGAGTATTCAATTAGGTCCCAAATTTTATCGCTTTTGTAGAAATCTTAGCAGATAAGAAAGGAGACATACGTGTTTTCAAATCGCCGTCTATATGTTTGGTTACACTTTTCGCGTAGCTAGTCGTCCAGTAACATAAGTCATGTGGGCACTTAAATTGAGTTTAGAGTCGGACAGTTTTTCCCTAATAGTTGAGATATTATTTGTTCTATGACGGAAAGTCTAGTAACCGGGGGTATTCACGTGACCTGTTGTTTACTCTCGCGTAAAACGACGACCCTGAATAGATTAATAATTTAGAAATATCGCATTACCGATGATGGGAAGCCTAGTAACCGGGGGTATTCACGTGACCCGTTGTTTACTCTCGCGTAAAACAGCAACCTTGGCATTGGGAATTGCTATTCGAGTTTTTTCTCCGCTATAGAGGGGGACTTAGTAACTAGAAGCATCCATGTGCCCCATGAGTGTCTTTTACATCAAACGGTTCCCCGATACATGAGAATGGAAATCCACCCTAGGATCACCCCGATGAAATATCCCGAGAGCTGAAACCTAGTGGTTAACTCGAATCATATTATTTATCATACATAAGAGAATGCTGTCCTAGGAATAATTTTGATAATGAAACTCTTGAATCTTGCCACTAGACTGTGGGACTGGGCGAATTAGCTTGTTTAATCTAACCCTTCATATTGACGGTCGGTTAAATTCACGCTTGTTAATCTTTGAGCTTGATTTTCTTCATGAACGATTGATTAAGACTGAAATTGGTTACTTAGTGGAATCAGTGTCCTGGATGTGACTCGCTATTACGATACTTGTATTATTCTTTGAGATTTTCAGGGTAGTATTGATTAAGTTGAGCACTATGGACTTGCATGATTATTCACGATACATTTTGTTTGAAATTGATAATTTTTGCTTGAGGACAAGCAAAGGCTTAAGTTTGGGGGTATTTGTTAGGCGTATTTTTATGCGTTTTTATATCATTATTTTATGTCCATCTTGAGCCTAATTCAGCATAAATGAGCTTTTAAAGCACTATTCTTATATGTTTTGCAGGAAATCGGAGTCCGGAAGCCAAAACGATGAAAAACGGGCGAAAACAGCAGTTTTTGGTCATGAGCCGCGTCACAAACCAAGTGAGCCGCGACACAAGAAGACAACCAGCGAGCGCTGAGCACATTGTACTGTGAGCCGCGGCACAGCCTAAGTGAGCCGCGACCCAGGAGGAAAAATGCGCCCAGGTATGGGCGCTGGGCGTTAAGGGGCCGCGACACAGATTAAGTGAGCCGCGGCCCACCTGTCGGTTTTGCTGAATACTCCGCGTTTCTGGGCCGTTTTGGAGCCTATTCTCGACCTAATCACACGGACGCGTTTTGGAGGCTTAGGACTGATATAAATAAGCATTGAAGGGCTGAAGAAAAGGGGGGATCGATCGGGAGGAACTGAGAGGTGGATCGATAGCTAGGGCGAAGAACACAAGGAGGAGATTTGTGGCCGACGACAAGACCACGGATTCCCTACGGTTTTTCTTAGTTTTTCTGCATCTTAGTTTTAGATCTATTCGATTAGGATTGTGATTGTAGCCGATTTCATGACGGTTTGATTATTTATTATTATTTCAATTTACTCGTTACTCTATTGAATTGGATTTTTCTCATTGTTCTTAATGCTTTTTAATTGTCTGGCTAACAGTTAATTTGTTTTGAATGTCTTTATGGATTCGAGAGATGAAATTTAGGCATAGTTCTTATGAGACGAATCATAATTTTCGTGAGATAGGGATATACTCATGGAATTGTGAAGCCTATTTGTTGTGGGAATTCTTGAACTGTTTTAGCTATTGATTATCTAATTCGAATAGGGATATATCGAGTTAATAATTCGTAGTATTTTCTATCGACCTTGGGAAAGGCTTTAGAATAATTTAGGAATTCCTGGCTTACAATTAATTGAATAAAAGTGAATTGAATTGAATAAATATCATTCCTGATTGTTTGAGGTGAAAATCATATTCCTACACCTTTATTAGTATTATTATTAGTAGTACTATTATTTATTTTCGGCAATTAGTTTAGGTATAAATTATATATAATTGTTCTTCAAATAAAATTGTGAGTTGACTATATTTTGGTACTTAGTGAAATCAGTCCTCGAGGGAACGATACTTTACTTATCACTTTATTACTTGTTGACACCATACACTTACGGCATATTGTGAGGGATTTTCCCACAATAGGAATATGCCCTCGAATGTCACTAAGGGGATGAGAGAGTAGGGGCATTGTACTTGTAATTATGGAATGATAAATAAAAAGGCAATACGATTCATTCACTGTTTATTGTATTTCAAATACATTCTTGATTTGGTAAACATTGAAGTGAAGTCCATGTAAATAAATTGAACATTCCATTTTCGCTATCGGATAAGAGAAAATGTACTGGAAGTGTTTAAAGTTTATTTACGTAAATCGTTCGCAAGTCAATAAACTTAAATGGGCATTAAGTTTTAGTAAGACTTGTATAACTGATGCTAGGACGTGTGCATGTCTTGATAGCATAGTTATAAGTATATTGGTGGGACCAGTATACTCGAACACGACTCATACTTGATTCAGTCACACGGTATTCACTCTCGGAGAGTCGATGACGAATCGAAAGGTTGTGACAGTATACGCGGACCTTTGACTTGAGGGTTCAGTAGAAGATGTGCCTGTGACGTTTAGTTTGCCATTAGAATAGTTAGACTCATTTGCTTAATTGCTGAGTCAACCTTGAAGTGCGGACTATACAGGCAGGTAACAGTCTTTACTGTACGCCAAGAAAGGATTCTATCTCCTGTTAGTGAGCACGCGAATGTCCTATACGGTTAATGACAAATAAGATCATAAATCTTTGGCCAAAGCATTCTGATATAGTTGTATTAGATACACTATTAATCAGTCAGTCTTGATTTGCATTAACACATGTATAGAGTCTAGTCAACAGTAGGGTTTGACTTTACCGTGACCCGAAGACTTGACGAGGACATATGATGAACGGTCTATAGTATATGGTATTCACGATATAATGGTTATGGAATGATCCCTTCATTCGTTCTCAGTCGGGGTTTATAGTGCGGCCCGCTAGGCTGGCTAAGTGCTGCCCGCACTCATTGGTTCCTCCCAATGCCGGTTGAGACGGACCTACGGAGTTGCGCATCAGGAACGTTGGCGGATAAATGTGAATTTATTATCTCTCTAATTATATTAGATATTAGATATCTAATTATGATTTATTGGATAAATCAAATAGCAGTCTTATGAATTAAAATTAAGTTACCTGGTAATTAATTTAATTCATAAATTATATTTCTTAGAGAAATATATTTGTATTTGATATAATTAATTAATTAGATTAAATAATTAATATAAACACATTTATGATTAAATAGAGTCATTTGACGAACGTCTGGTACACGAGCCGAGTGATTCGGCTCGTTTCTAGGAACTTCCAATGCCCTCCCTCCCTCACATGGGCATTTATCTTTTGCATGTTATGTTAGTTGTATTGTCAAGATTAATAATGTTTGAGATTCTTCTCACATTATTTTTCTTTATAATGATGAGTTGTGGTTTTGGTTATAATAACTAACTCTTCATCATTTGTAGACTTACACACGCACACATATCATCTTCATGCAAGAGTAGCCCCTGCCGTGAGTTTTAAGTGAGGGAGAGAGAGATTTTCATTTTCTTGTTTTTCCACTTTGAGTTGAGAAAAATTAAGAAAGAAAATAAGATATAAATTCCTATAGTGTTCTTGGAGAACGGATTGCTATCAAATTTTCCGGGCAACTTCCGACGCGTGTGAAGTAGAGGCATTGAAGTTTCGGTGCTTGGAACGAAGGAATTTCGTGTTCGTGACGGGGTTCGTGATCATCATCCATTTTTACGAAGATTTATTTCAAAGGCTTCAAGGGTATGATTTTTATCTTCGTATTTATTTTTCATATATACATTACTTGATCGATCCTATTTGGGATTCGTTTTTATTTTCCACTGCGTATTTCATTTTTGTTTTGGAATCCCAACAATGGTATCAGAGAGAGGTCAATGATACCGTATATACGATTACTTGTGCATTTTGAATGCTTATGGATGATGTTTATGATTTTGAATCATGTTTGGTATAATCGTAAATTTTTAAATTGTTCGTTGTAGCATCACATTTTTGGAAATAAGCCGAAAAACGAAGAAACGGGGCTGCCGGCAGTGGTGCCGGCTGTAACACACCCGATATATTCAGGAATATTACAGCGCCGTAAATCCTTTACATAAGGATTTGTAGGTCACAAGTCGTCCAGGAACAAGTCTAGAGGGGGGGGGGGGGGGTGAATAGACTTGTTGAAACTCTTAAACTCTTTTTCACGAAGAGTGAGTTTCTTCAGCTGATAGGTAAACAAATGACTAGAAGTCGTTTGTTCTTTAATATATGTGGAAGTCAGCTGATGACGAATATAAAGCAACTAATGAAACACTTAACAATGGATGCATCAGTTAAAGTATGATGCAATAAGACAGTAAAGAACGCATGCGATTATAGTGGTCTCAGAGGTGGGGTAATCCTCTACTAATCCACTTTTCTCCAAACCAGTTGGAGATGAATTCACTATAATTCTCAACCAGTGATAAATATTACAGTGATTCAAACAAAACTACAACAGCTTCCAACCAGTGGAAATCCGTGCCGTTGTACCACACTTGACTGCCTTGCACCTCTTGATCCTCGATCCTCGGATGCCTTTACAGTCTCTAACTTGAACCAGTGAAGTACCCCGAACTCAGGATTATAGACAAGAGTTTTTGTCTTCTCCAACTAAGAGCTTCTTTAAGTATGAACTTTTAGAACCGCTCTTTTCACGATGCTATAGATTGCTTTTTGATTGCTTAAATGCTTTGATCGCTTGAAAGTATGTTGGCACCGGTGTTTGCTCAGCTTCAAATCTTCGGATATATATAGGTCACGATCTCTGAGCTTTTTCCTTGTAGCCGTTGCAAATCTTTTGAACAAATCCGTCCGTTGGAGGGAGACTTCTTTGTTTTCTTTCTGAACGTTGCAAGGCTGGATTCCCATTATTTTAATCTATCTTCCGACTGTTGTGAAGACTCTGCATGTGATGCGCCGAATCTTTTGAATATAAAACGATTAAAGTCTTCAAGGTGGGTCTGGATAGCTTTTTTAATTCATATCTCTTGCGGGAATCACTCCAATTTGTCTCTTCACGTTGCATGTGACTTTCCGTAATACTTGACTTTTCAATGCATGCTGACGTGGACTTGGAGTACTTGACTGATCTCGACTAGGCTGATGAGTAGTTAACTTCTCTGCAGTCTGGACCTCTCTGATGTTCGCTGTTTATGACTTGACTGGTCAGGTGACTTGTCTGAGGTACCTTGGCTGCAGTCTGGTCAAACATCCCTGATAATTTTTGTTGACCAGAACTACTCTGTCTTGACTCGGCTGATCTTCTCTGATGGACTTAGCTGTACTTAGTACTTAGCCGATTTTAGCCTAACTTATTTTTGTCCTATAGAAGATACTCATTTGGTTCTTCTTTACATTTTGCCAAGTTTTATACTTAACATATTTGGCCTATGAAAGATACTCATTTGGTTCTTCCTTCCAAGTAATAAACATTTGAATTTATATTAATGACATCATCAAAATCTAACAAGTATTCCTAACAAATTCCTCCTATTTTGATGATGGCAAAACTTTTAAACAAGTAATCAAATGATCAAGTCTGCACTTAAGTGCAAGACACAAACTAAAGGCAGTCTAGTTTTTGAGACAACTGGGAATTGTCATTCAAAAAGACTGTTATAAAATTAATTTTACAAGTACATGTCTGAATTTTACAAAAAAAAATTTTTTAAGTACATAAATCATTACAAGTAAAAATAAGTAAGTCATCTGCCTCTTCCTCTGCCTCTTCGAATAGGCTGTTTGGCAGGTCTGAAGGGTTTGGCGCCGATTGGTCTTGTCTTGACTGGGGCAAGACCATACTTCTTTTTCACGACAAGAGATGCGAAGGCTTGCTCTTCTTGGGATGAAAATTTGTTCTCAAGACATAGCTTCTTGATTTTCCTTTGTAGCGTAAGTTCATCCAACGCACCTCCTCTTTCCAAAGTAGGAGGATCTTTGGCAGTGAATAAAGGAATCCTGGGATAGGCATTTTGTTTCCCAGCATGTTTCTTCAGAATAGCCCAGAGTTGCGGATGGGCTGCCTCCATGAAATTTATGAAGATTTGTTGTGGGGAGAGATTATCATCCTGGAGTATTTCCCAGATGTAGTAGTCTCTGATAAACTTCTTTCTTGCAGATCCCCACATTTCCAGAGCTTCATATGGAACAAAATCCTCCACAAACCACAACTCCTTTCCTTCCTATTCTAGAGTAGGCTCAAGACCTCATCTAGTCCTCCTCTTCTTGCCTTCAGGCTGGTCAGCCTGTTCTGGATCTGATCCTCCCTTTCTCTTCAGGCTTGATGGTCCTTCAATTTGAAGGATATCTTGCCTCTTCTTTGTTCTTAGCTCTGCCCTTATCTCTCCTTGATTACTTCCTTCCCCCTGAACTCTATCTTCCCCCTTTTTGCCAGCATCAACTAGGGTAGTCAATAGCTGCTCTATTCTGCTCATCCAATCAGACATGCCAAATGGCATTACATTTGTTAGTAGGGGAGGAGGCGAGAACTTCTCTGCTGACAAAGTGTCGATCTTTGCATTGATGGATTGAAGGTCAGGAGTGACCTGAGATGCCAGCAGCTCTCCAATCGTATCTTTCACTATCTGCCTGATCAGCTCAGTCATGGCAGGTGAGATTTGAGCTGGTGGAGAGTGCTCTCCTGAGCCTTCTGCAATTGAACCACTGGACTGCAAGCTTCTGTCTGCAGCTGGTACTCCAGATAGGGTCTTCTCTGGGGTCCCTGATCTGGAGTCCTCAGCTAACTCCGCGTCTAGGCTGGTGTACCGGGCAGGTACCACAGTCCTATCTGCAGCCTCTTGTGTCGGCTCTGGCTCCGGCTCCTTTTCTCCTTATGCCTTCTCTTCCTCTTTCTCCTGTTCTTCCTCCTTTTCTTCTTCATTATTTTCTTTTTCTTTTTCCTCATCCTTTTCTTTTTCTTTTTCTTTTTCAGCTCCTTCATCTCCTCCTTCATCATTATCCTTATCATCATCATCATTATTGTCATCATCCTTCCCATCCTTTTCTCCTTCATCCGCGTCATCATCATCACCTTCATCATTCTCCTTCTATCTTTCATATTGTTCTACTTCTTCTCCTTCTTCTTCTTCTTCTTCTTCTTCTTCTTCATTCAACTCTTCTGTCTTCTCAACTTCCTCAGGTTGATTTTCAACTAAAATCTTTTCTTCTGTTCTTCTCTCTTCCTGCTCTTCTTCTTCATCGTCTGAAACAACAACTTCTTCATTTTCTTCTCCATCTACCTCCTCAATCCTTATTTCCTTTTCAACTACCTCCTAAACAACTTTCTCATAAGATCTATCAAAAATACTAAGCATAATGGAGTGGATGAACTGGTCCATGTTTGTTTTAAAATTTGACAAGAACCAGTCCTCCTGAAGGATCAAAATTGTGTCTGATGTTTAACAAAGATCTATCAGCACATCCTCCGTGGCTTGGGGATAGTCCCAACCACAAGTGTCAATAAAAGTTTGAAGTTTGACAAAAGATAGGGATTTCAAAAATTTCCATTCTTCAAAAACTTCAAGGAACGATTGTTTTAAGGCTAGAGGTTTAACAAGTTGTAGTTGTTCGATGGATAGGTTGAAGATATTGTTTTCTAGCAGGTTAAAGATATAATTAGCTTCAGGAATTGAGATTATTAGACCTGCTTCTTCTTCTTCAGGAATGTAGGCTGGGGTGAGTACAACCACAATCTGAGTCTCGTGGGTGCACAGGCGGTGGTCTTCCAGTGAATCGGTGACACAGGTAGGGGCAAGATGATCAGACTGCTCTTCCTCACTAAACTACAGTCTCCTGGGCCTCTTGGGAGAGGGTTCTGGTGATGACTGGATGATAGAAGGTCCTTCAGGGGCTGATCTCCTTCTCTTAAATCGGATTGCTATGGGGGTGTCATCGGACTCGGTGTCTGACTCGATTGCAGTTGGGATGTCGACTGCAGGTCGGTCCGACTCTCCTGACGAATAGTATCTCAGGTAGGGCCTTGTGTCCGGCAGCTCCTTCAACATCTGAGCTGCTCTCCCAGTGCCTCCCAATTTTCTCAGCGTCTCTTGGTCTAGATGACCAAGTCTTTTGTTGGGGTGAAATGGGTCAGTGCTTCCCTTCACCATTCCTGTCTTTTCCAGCATCCAACTTAGCTGCATTCCAAACGCCAGCTTTGTTTTAAATCTCTTCTCATCAACAAGCCATTCGGCTTTGTTGACTTCTCGAACGAGTTGCCTAAATATGTAATCTGCCCAATCAATTTCTTCATCCTGAATTAGTGCTCCTAGCACTATGAACTTCTCCGAAGACAGTTGATCATAACTGCCGGCCATCCCTACGATTATTTTGTTGGTTATGTCCAACGCAAAACGGTAAACTCTCTTAATCTCACTCCTCTTGGCAGTGAGTTTCAGTTTTTCCGGAAAATTCTCCACTTTGATCTTCTTCCAGGTTTCGGCGGCGGACTGCTTGAGAGCTTCGACGGCTATGCCGTGGTGCTCCATACCGAAAACAGTACGGATTGACTCTCGAGATATGTCGACTTGATTTCCGCCGACTGTGCTCCGAATTCCATCTTGAATTATACAGGCTTCGCGATAGAACGCGATAACATCCTCCTTGTACAGATGTTGAGGATTGATGTCTAGGAATGGGTAGATCCCATTGAGCTTCATCGCGCGGATTAGGTTAAGCACGTCGTAATCCTCCAGATTAGCTTCCAATAAACCTTCAAAATCGACGACCAGCGAGAAAATAATCTGGTTCTTGACCGCCTTCAGGTTGACGCCTTCGAAGTAGGATGCCATTTCTGCAAACAAAAGATTTTAGTGTATTTGGTGTTCAAGGAATTTTTGCTCTGAAAAAATCTAGGGTTTCTGGTAAGCATAAAAAGGTAAAGTAAAGGGTTTTCTTTCCTTATAAAGAAGATGAAAAGACGTATGGATTAATTTATAATATATTTGAAACGGTGGTACGCCTTTTGAGATTCTTTTGAATTTCAAATTTGAATCGGTGGTCCATTTTAAAATTTGACGGTTTGTTTTGATTGGCCACCGTAGAGGTCAATTTAATAAGCGATTGACGCGTGTATTAAAAATGCCACTTGTGTATCGAACATTAATATATTTAAATGTCATTTGTGAACTAAAATTAATATAATAATATTATGAATATGGCAGATAATAATTAAATATTTAGAGGTCGGTTGTTTTTAGAAAACTTAGCTGGTCTGATTTGTTGACTGTTGACTGCTCTGCATCAGGTGAGTTGACTTCATGGTCTTCTCGCCTGATATTCTGATCAGCTAGGATCTTTTGTCCGTCCTTCGTCCTCTTGTCTGCATCAGCGAGGATCTGATTCTTCAGCTGGGTCCGTCGTTCCTCTGAAATGTTTCAACTCGCTTCAGTACTAGATTCCCAATCTAGTAATCCAAGATCTCTGCTCAGCTCCAAAAACCGTTCTTCTGGCAAGGGTTTGGTAAAGATGTCAGCTATTTGATAGTCTATGCCGACTCTTTCAACTCTAACCCTTTTGTTAAGCACATGGTCTCTGATGAAGTGGTGCTTAACATCAATGTGCTTCGTTCTTGAATGCAAAACCGGATTGTTGGTTATTGCAATAGCACTATTGTTGTCACACCAGATAGGAACTTCATTGGCAATGATATTATAATCCCTTAACTGCTGTCTAATCCATAAAATCATGCACTGACTACTGCACTAGGTATTCTGACTCTGTGGTGGAGATAGAGTTAGAAACCTGCTTCTTGCTAAACCAGGATATCAGTCTGGTTCCTAGGAATTGACACGTTCCACTAGTGCTCTTCCTGTTGATTTTGCATCCTGCGAAATCTGCATCTGAGTATCCTGACAGCTCGAAATTATCGTCCTTGGGATACCATAGTCCAACATTGATTGTGGTCTTAAGGTACTTTATTATGCTCTTGGCTGCATCTAGGTGTGATTGCTTCGGCTTGGACTGGAATCGCGCACAAACTCCTACGGCATAGGATATGTCTGGCCTGCTTGCAATGAGGTACAGAAGAGATCCAATGAGTCCTCTGTAGTGGGTTGAGTCCACAGATATGCCTGCCTCGTCTGCATCCAGGTGAGTACTTGTGCTCATAGAAATTCTTGCTGGTTTGGCTGATTCCATTCCATATCTCTTGATCAGGTCTTTGGTATACTTAGCTTGGTTGATGAAAATTCCTTTTTCCATCTGCTTAACTTGTAGTCCGAGAAAGAAGTTAAGCTTTCCCATCATACTCATCTCAAATTCTCCTTGCATGAGGTTGGAGAATTTCTCGCATAGCTCTGGATTGGTTGATCCGAATATGATGTCATCCACATATATCTGGACCATTAATATGTGGCCTTCGTGCTCCACTTTGAATAGGGTCTTGTCCACCTTCCCTTTGCAAAAACCATTCTTCTTAAGAAACACAGACAATGTTTCATACCACGCTCTAGGTGCTTGCTTAAGTCCATAGAGAGCTTTCAACAGCTTATAGACTTTGTCTCCTTTGACAAAACCTGAGGGTTGCTCTACATAGACTTCTTCTTCTAGGATTCCATTTAGAAAAGCACTCTTTACATCCATTTGATAGACTTCAAAATCTTTGAATGCAGCATATGCGAGGAATAGTCTGATGGCCTCTAATCTTGCAACAGGTGCATAGGTTTCATCAAAATCTATTGCTTCACACTGTGCATAACCTTTTGCTACAAGTATGGCCTTATTCCTAATAACAGCTCCGTCTTCATCACTCTTATTCTTGTACACCCATTTGGTGCCAATAACCTTCTTGTGATCAGGTCTGTCTGTTAGTTCCCAAACCTTGTTTCTTTCCATCTGCTCCAGTTCCTCTTGCATGGCATTTATCCATGAATAATCTTCTAAGGCTTGTTCTGTTGTTTTAGGTTCTATCTGTGACATAAAGCATGAGAACATAGCCATTCCTGCTGGTAGGATTGACTGTCTCATCTTAACTCCATCAGTCAGCTTCTCGATAATTTGCTGGATTGGGTGATCTTTGAGCCACTTGGGAATATCGTCCTCTTCTGGGTTTGTTCCTCCTGTTGAATTACTCTGGTGGATTTCTGCGTCAGCTGGGTTCTGGTCTGCAACTGGATCAGCTACCGTCTTGTCATCTGCAGGTTGGTTCTGATCTGCAGATGAGTCTTTGTCAGCTACAGCTGGGTCTTCATCGGCAATCGGATCGATAGGTTCGGTGATCCTGTCGATCTGCATTGGCCCAAAGCAATGCATTGGATCATCTGGCTGGTCTGCAGGTGAGTCCACCATTCCAGTGTCATGTACAATGACTTCTTCAAGGGTCGCTGATTTGAGCTTGTTCTCAATTAACTCAACTTGCTTCCTATACTCAACAGTAGATTCATCAAAAATAACATGGGGTGTTTCCTCCACAACTAAGGTTCTTTTGTTAAAAACTCTATATGCCTTGCTTTTTTGTGAGTATCCTATAAAGAGACCGTCATCAGTTTTAACATCAAAGGCATTTAGTTGTGTTTTACCGTTGTTGTGGATGAAACACTTACAACCAAAAACATGAAAGTAAGCAACAGTAGGAGTTCTATTATTCCAAATCTCATAGGGAGTTTTGCCATGTCTCCCTACTATCATACTCCTGTTCTGGGTGTGACAGTTGCTTTGATGACTTGACCCGAGAACCTCTTGGGTAGGTCTCTTACGCAATCATGGACCTTCTTTGCTTCCTTGAGTTCTGTTTCTTCTTTCAGCAACACCATTCTGCTGGGGAGTCCTGGCTGCAGAGAGTTCATGCTGGATCCCATTCTGATCGCTGTAATCAGTTATCGCCTTGTTGAGAAACTCTCCTCCTCTATCTGATCTGATCTTGATTATGGATAGGGATTTCTCATTCTGGATCCTTCTCAGCAGCTCAGGTAGCTTGGTCAAGGTTTCACTTTTCTTATATAGAAAGATAATCCAAGTGTACCTTGAATAATCATCTACTATAACAAGTGCATGCTTTCGGCCGCTCAGATTCCTTGGCTTGATAGGACCAAATAGATCCATGTGGAGTAGATCTAAGATCCTTATTGTGAGAGTTGTAGGCTGGACTGGCTTGAATGATGCTCTGGTCTGCTTTCCTTTCTGACATGCATCACAAAGCACTTCCTTCTTAAATGCTTCATTTGGAAGTCCTCTGACCTGTAACACCCCCAAAACCGTATGGGAATATTACACGCCGTAAACCCTTTCCGCAAGGATCTACCAGGCTAAACGTCCATAAACAACCAAATGCTTGCCCGTCCAGGGTCAAACAATATAATAATACTGAGCCAAGGTCACTTACACATAAACACACAGACCGATGAGGTCACACAACTCTATCAACAGGATCGACTAACAACATTAACCACACAGGGGTAGAATTACAATAGAGCTGAAGACTTAATCTACTCTAACAATACAATTAAACTCTACCATCTCTCAACTATTGATTTGTATCGCAGCTAGTCATACTCTTGTGCCAATCCATGTTGCTCCCCGAACACTGCATGTACACGGGCCTTGAGCAGACATCCACCCCCCGAATACTCGGGGGTTAGTAAAACTCCACTGTTTTACTAGTGCAAGTATCAAATGTTAGGCGTATTTTTATACGCTTATTCATCATTATTTTGTAGTGTTTTGGTGAGTGAAATCATCTAAATGAGCTTTTAATGCCTTAATTTTGTATGATTGACAGGAAATGGAAGTCCGGAAGCTAAAACGAGGCAAAACGGGCGAAGACGGCAAAACTGGACTCTGAGCCGCGGCAAAGGAAGACACCATCCGAAGGGCGAGTAGTGTACTGCGTGCCGCGGCCTGACCCATGTGAGCCGCGGCACAGAAGAATTTAATTACGCCCAGGTATTCAACTTTTGGCGATGTGCCGCGGCACAAGTCTAGTGAGCCGCGGCACACTTAGCGGGTTTTATACGTCTGCGGGGATTTTGGGCCGTTTCGAAGCCAGTTTTCGACCAACTAATACGAACGCGATTTATGGAAGTGCTGAGCTATAAATAGGGTTGAAGACCCTAATTTAATGGGGGGGGAATCATTGAATCTAAACCTAAGAGACCTTAAGCTTGGAGACAGAGAAGAGGAGGAAAGCAGAGAAAATTCAAGGGCAGAAGGCGGAAGCTGAAGAACGGAGGAATCCGAGCTTCATCTGCGTTTGAATTTTATGCTTTCGTTTATTTATTCTGTATTTTCAGCTTTTAGTATGTCAGGCTAAAGCCCTAATCTAGGGTTTTGATGAAACCTTTGTTTTGACGAATTGATTAAGATTATCCAATTTATTACCTTTTTATTGAGTTTTCCCAATCATGTTTAATGCTTGCAATTATCTGGCCAATAGTTGTATTGATTTAATCATTCACTTCGAATCGGGAGAGGAGATTTGGTGAGGAACTATTGGTGAGGACCGTTTTATTCTGTGAGATAGGAATATACTCATAGGAACTACGTGGCCTTTAGGAGATTTCATGCTTTTTGCCTATCGACGAGATAATTCACCTAGGGATAGAGTGCGTTAGTCGCCGTTAGATAAATCTATTGACCTCGGGAGAGGCGGTAGAATATATTAGCAATCTCCGCCTTCAGAAAATTGGGAAAATTATTTATTACGGATAATCGAGAGTAAATTCGGATAAACTAAGGTGGATTCAGAACCCTAGACGTATTCATCATTTGATTTCCTTAATCCAAGATATTGTTTTCTACTGCTTAGTATTTTATTACTTCTTTTAGTTATTAATCCAAAAACCCAACTTCGATTGTTCAAATAAAATTGGAATACGAAAACGTCGGTAGTTGGAGATTCAATCCTCGTGGGAACGATACTCTACTTATCACTTTATTACTTGTAAACGATGACGTGCACTTGCGTGTAGGAAATATCGCAACAAGTTTTTGGCGCCGTTGCCGGGGAATTGAAATTTCTCTAATATCGATTTAAGTATTTCCAGTCTTAATTTGAACGTTTTATTTTTATTTTTGTTTATTTAATTTCGTTTATTTGTTTTTCCTTTTCAGGACCTTTCGTGTAGTGCATGAGAAGACTCGGTAACGAAGGCCTACTACCTTTGGACACCGAGCTCGAGCGCACGCTAAGAAGGAACAAAAAGGAGAAAAGAGAGTTGCAGACGACGGTCAACATGGCCGAGAATATTGAAATCCAAGGAGGAGACAACCAAGTGCGGCAAGTTCAACCGAACTAGCTCTTCGGGATTATGCTATGCCGCAAGTCAATGCAAATTTTTCGAATTCGGCCCCACCATCCAAGCTAATAACTTTGAGATCAAGCCCGCCATTATTCGGATGGTGCAAAGCAGCCCATTCTGTGGATTGCCGAAGGACGACCCGAATGCCCACATTGCGTCTTTCCTTGAGATATGCGACACTTTCAAAACTAATGGTGTCACCGAAGACGCCATCCGATTGAGGCTTTTCCCTTTCTCTTTGAGGGATAAAGCAAAGTTTTGGTTAAATTCCCTACCACGGGTCGATTACAACGTGGGAGAGGTTAGCGCAAGCCTTCCTTGCAAAATTTTTCCCACCAGCTAAGACGGCGCGGTTGAGAAACGAGATAACCACTTTTGCCCAGTTCGATATGGAATCGCTCCACGAGGCTTGGGAGCGATATAAAGAATTGCTTCTAAGCTGCCCACATCACGGCATTCCCGATTGGCTTCACCGCATACGTTTTATGGTGGTTTGAGTGCTTCTACACGCACTTTAGTGGATGCGACCTCGGAGGAACATTCATGGGAAAATCTATGGCCGAGGCTCACGTGCTTTTAGAAGATATGGCTGAAAACGCTTACCAATGGCCAGCAGAAAGATTGACACCGAAGAGGGTAATGGAAGTTTCGAGCAATGATCCGATTTCCACCTTGTCACCAAGTCGCCGCTTTGACACAACACCTGAACTTTTCGCACGCACTGACCCCGTTACCATTGAGACATGCAATTGGTGTAACGGATCACACCCGAGTGCGGAGTGTCAATTTGGAAATCCGTCGAGCAAAATCGATGGAGCAGCTCAATTCGTAGGAAATGGGAATCGACCGAATAACCCGTACTCAATACTTATAATCCGGTGGCGCAATCATCCCAACTTTTCATGGAGAAACGGATGTAACGCACACCAGCCCCCTTTCGCCTAGAATCAACGGCAGCCCCCTTCCGCTCCCATAGTGTCTCTCGAGGAAGAGCTTTCAAAATGTTCGGCATATACTATTCAATTTATGTCTAGGACTTAAGCTACACTTCAATATATTTCTGCTTCAATTCTGAATTTGGAGTTACTTCTGTGCCAAATCGCTAATGTGTTGACAGCTCGTCCGGAGGGAGCATTGCCGAGTACCACAGAGACAAATCCTAGAGAGAGCCTAAACGCAATTAGCTTGAGAAGCGGGAGAGAGTTGCTGGATCAGCCCGAGCGGGGTAAAGAGAAGAAGGTTATTAAGGAAGAGATGGATTTAAAGCCAGAGGAGTCGAAAGATTTGGAGCCGGATAACTCGAAGACATGTGTTCCCCCCGTTCCATTTCCACAAAGACTACAGCAAAGAAGGGCGGACAAACAATTTTCCAAGTTTCTTGTTGTGTTCAAAAGCTTCACATAAATATTCCGTTCGCCGACGCATTGGAGCAGATGCCGAGTTATGTCAAGTTCATGAAAGAGATATTATCTAAGAAGAGAAAACTTGAAGAGTTTGAAACGGTTGCCTTGACAGAGGAGTGCAGTGCAATTCTTCAAAAGAAGCTCCCACCTAAATTGAAAGATCCGGGAAGCTTTAACATACCGTGCACCATGGGGAATCTTTCGTTTGATAAGGCACTATGCGATCTTGGTGCAAGTATCAACCTCATGCCTCTATCGATTTTTCAAAAGTGAATATTGGGAAGCTAAGCCAACCACAGCCTCATTACAATTGGCGGACCGATCGATAAAGTATCCGAGGAGTGATCGAGGATGTATTAGTTAAGGTTGACAAGTTCATCTTTCCACCGACTTCATCGTACTAGACATGGAGGAAGATGACAATATTCCGATCATCTTGGGACGACCATTTCTAGCGACAGCCGAACCCTTATAGACGTGGAAAAGGGAGAGCTAACTCGAGGGTCCAAGACGAGGAAGTTACTTTTCAAGTATTCAAATCGTTCCCATGTCCCTAAGTGCCGATAAAGGATCACATATTGTGGATGTGGATGTTTGTGAAAGAGGATAGCATCGAAAAAATCGTCGTTGGGAAAATTCAGATTTTGTGTTAAATGGCCCAAGTTTGAAGAAGGATGTAGAACTAGTGGCGTTTCTCGACCATGAAGAAAATCACGCAGCTTGTGAGTTCGTTTGTGAAGAAGGAGAGTGAGCCGAAAGCCAAGAGAAAAATTAGTCATGGAGAAACCGGGTGTTTCGGGAAGTTTTTCAAGTCGAAACCTTTTCGAAAACTACATTTGATGACTGAACCGAAAGTCGAACGGCTGATGACCAATGGTCATAATTTTAACCAAAATACAAACGGTTCGATGAACGGGGCGGAAGCCAAATGGAGTTTGCGAAAAGCGAACTAACGTTGTTCAATAGGTCCGGCTGAAGACTATAAACTTAGCGCTTCTAGGGAGGCAACCCGAGCTCGTAGCTATAGATTTTTGCATTTCTTTATTTTTCTTGTATTCGTGATTTTTATTTTTCATCATTTTTGTGCTTCTATTTGCTTCTGCCTCTCGTTTTTAACGTCTTCTGTTCAAAATTCTGTGCAGGAATGTCCCAGGGAAGAAACTGGAGTATGAGCCGCGACACAGTTATTGTGAGCCGCGGCACACATCGATCGCAATGGGAGGCAAAACCGACTGTACTTTGTGCCGCGGCACGGCATAAATGAGCCGCGGCACACTCGAGTAATGAGCCGCGGCACACGGAATTTGAGCCGCGGCACACGACAAAACGAGACACAGGTAAAAGGGACTGTACCTTGTGCCGCGGCTCACCTTATCTGTGCCGCGGCACACTATGCGGAATCCGAAAGGCCAAGCAGCTTATAACATGCATTCAACCGGCATTTATCAGGTACGTTTTTCTCCTTCTCCCTGCCTTCCCTCCCCAGCGCGACCGGCCGACGTTGTTCAAATTTCTTCCTGCGATTTTTCTGGCAATCTTCAAAAGGTACGCTTCCATCGTTATTGTTTATTTGCTTATGGGTTATATTTTGAAGTTGTTTTTGCGTTGAATGGATGGAACATGCCTAGTTTTTCCTTCAATTAGTTTCATGATTGTTAGAGTATAACAGGGTAGTTTCATCGAATTTTCTTGATTAAATTGGAATATCAATGAGTTGATTGTGTTAAGTTGTTCATGATTGAATTGTATTTCTGTTTTTGGGGGCTGAATCGAGCTAGAACTATGTTTATTCTTCAAGTAAACATGCGCCCTCAAGGTGTCTGATAAATTGCCCAAATGAAAATTTTCTTTGAAAAAGCAATTGTTTTGAAGTTTCGTGCAACGTATACGTTTTCAATTTACAGCAAGCCCAACCCTTACATCCAGTTTAGATGTTTAAGTCCAAATTCATCTTTTTCTCTCGTATGCGCTTGTGTCTTAAATTCGGAATTTCTGGTTTGATGTCTTTAGCCGCGCATATATCATCGTTATTATTTTTTGCGTAAATAAACCCTCGTGTTGTGCTTCTCAGGACTGATTATGGCGCGCACGAAGAAGCTGACCAAGCGTGCTAGGACCGAGTCATCCCCTACGCGAGGGGAAACCTCTCGGGGTCGGGCCGAGGCGGAGGGGCACCAATTTTCGGACCCCGAAATTCACAAAATATTCAACGAGAAGATCCGTCCGCGACCACTTATTCCCGAGAGAGGTTTTACTCCAGCTCCTCAGGACGGGGAGTTGCTCACCATGATCGACGAGATGGGATGGGCCAGATTTACAGCACCTCCCGAGCCAGCAGTCATCTCGATCGTCCAGGAGTTTTACGCCAGCGCTCTGAAGCATATCCGGCAGGCATTCGTTGCCATCTTTAGAGTCCGGACTCAGTCGACGTCCGAGGGGTCACAGCTGATTTCTCCCGACCGCTATCCGAGGCTTTTGGGTTTCCGGCGGTTGACGAGACGGCTATGACCGCGTGATGACCACCTCACTAAGGAGGCCCCGCTTGAGACGATTGCAGACAGCACTGACCGGGAGCAGTGAGCATAGAGCTCATCCACTTTTCATTTCAGAGCTCGCGCCTCACTGCTCAAGAGCCCAGCTTTACTTTATTTGCACACGCATTGATCCCACCTCCCGATCCGCATGCTTTTCTCTCCCGCGCCCGGATACTTTTTGCTATCACCTCCGGGTTGCGTTTTGATGTGGCCCCCATTCTGGGCCGATCTATCTTCCAGAGTATCCAGGGGGGGGGGGGGGGGGGCAAGACGGGGTTTAACCACCCCTCCCTCATCTGCGCTTTATGCCGGCAGTCGGGGCTGACGTGGTCAGTCGACGAGCCGATGCTTGCCCCACAGGCCCCGATCGACCACCGCATCATATCGCACTTTGAGCAGTGGGGCGGAGCGCCGGCACACGCTCGGGGGCGAGGATTTTTGCTTGAGGAGGCTCACGAGGGATCCCCCGAGCCGCTTTTGTTGACGCACGGAGAGGCCGGCCCGCAGCCCGACAGAGCGAGGTTGGAGGAGCTATTTGATGGGCTGCGGGAGGATTTGAGGAGACAAAGAGAAGAGCATAGGGAGGAGCTGAGGAGAGAGAGAGAGGAGCTGAGAGAGGAGTTGAGGAGAGAGAGAGATGAGACGAGGAGAGAGAGAGATGAGATGAGGAGAGAGAGAGAGAGCTGGATGGCTGCCATGCGAGAGGAGCAGCGGGCGGCGCTGGAGAGTGTTGTTGCTGCCGCCAGAGCCGAGATGAGAGGCAGGCCC
This sequence comes from Orobanche coerulescens, assembly GCA_033398695.1. Classification (NCBI taxonomy): domain Eukaryota; kingdom Viridiplantae; phylum Streptophyta; class Magnoliopsida; order Lamiales; family Orobanchaceae; genus Orobanche; species Orobanche coerulescens. Next base: position 103,182,035 of record CM065818.1, read on the forward strand.
GCCGGACCAGCCGACGAGCGGCGAGGCGTCTTGCTGCGAGGGAGGCTTATCATCAGGAGCACCTCGCCGCATGGACGGCCCACATCATGCATCCCGACGGGCCATTTACTACGCCCGCCCGGCCAGCCACACCACCCTCCTCACCGGACGATGCCGGCACCAGCTCCTGAGCAGACTGGAGGGGAGTACTTGACCTTTTTACTTTTCTTGCATTTCATTTTTGTCCATTGAGGTCAATGTACGTCCTAAGTTTGGGGGAGGGATTTACATTCAGTCTACATTCATTGCTGTACTCTATTTTCTTGCTGTACATTATATTTTGTTGCACTTTTCTTTTCTTTGCGAAAATTTTTTTTATAGCCTTGCTTGCCGTAGTTTTTTCTTTATTCGTGAATTTTCGTGCTTCTATTTTGTGTGATACTGATGTTACGACACTGTCTTTCTCTCTGAAGAAGCGGGCGAGTTTTAGTCGAGTTGTAGTCGCTATTTCGCTCGCTTAGTATTCAATTAGGTCCGAAATTTTTCGTGATTGTAGAGGTCTTGGCAGACAAGAGACGATACATACTTGTTTTTAAATCCCTTTCAATACGTTTGGCTACATTTTCCGGATAGTGAGTCATACTGTTCCTTTAGTCGTGTTGGCACCTAGATGAAGTTTAGAGTCGGTCAGTTTTTCCCTAAAAGTCGAGATAATGTGTTCTATGAAGGGAAGTCTAGTAACCGGGGGTATTCGCGTGACCCGTTGTCTACTCTCGCGTAAAATGACGACCCCGAGTGGACTAGTAATTTAGATATTTCACATGTGCCAATGATAGGAAGTCTAGTAACCGGGGTATTCGCGTGACCCATTGTTTACTCTCGCGTAAAACGGCAACCTTGATTTGGACATGCGGAAATTATGTATTCGAGTTGTTTCTCCGCTTGAACGGAACTTAGTAACTAGAAGCATCCATGTGCCCCATGAGTGTCTTTTACGTCAAACGGTTTCCGAATACATGAGAATGGAAGTTCCACCCTAGGATTATCCCGATGAAACATCCCGAGATCCTAACCTAGTGGTCGACTCGAATCAAATTCTTGAGCATATTTATATAAGGGGATACTGTCCGAGGTTTATTTGTTATGAGACTCGTGAAAAATTGTGCCTTTAGACTGTGGAACGCGACGAACTAGCTTGTTTATGTTAGCCTTTCATATTGACGGTTGATTTGACTCATGTTTTGTTGATCTTTGAGCTGAGTTTTCTTCATGAACAAATGATTAGGACTGAACTTGATTACTTTGCGGAATCATTATTCTGAGTGCAGTTCGCTTTTATGACACTCGTATTATTTAGAGAGAATGGCAAGATAGTATTGATTAGGTTGAACACTATGAGTTGCACGATGATTCACGACATTCTTTTATTGACTTTAATTCTTTTTGCTTGAGGACAAGCAAAGGCTTAAGTTTGGGGGTGTTTGTTAGGCGTATTTTTATACGCTTATTCATCATTATTTTGTAGTGTTTTGGTGAGTGAAATCATCTAAATGAGCTTTTAATGCCTTAATTTTGTATGATTGACAGGAAATGGAAGTCCGGAAGCTAAAACGAGGCAAAACGGGCGAAGACGGCAAAACTGGACTCTGAGCCGCGGCACAAGGAATCTGAGCCGCGGCAAAGGAAGACACCATCCGAAGGGCAGAGTAAGCTGTACTCTGGGCCGCGGCACAGCCCATGTGAGCCGCGGCACAGAAGAATTTAATTACGCCCAGGTATTCAACTTTTGGCGATGTGCCGCGGCACAAGTCTAGTGAGCCGCGGCACACTTAGCGGGTTTTATACGTCTGCTGGATTTTGGGTGTTGGCTTGATTTTCGACCAACTAATACGGACGCGATTTATGGAAGTGCTGAGCTATAAATAGGGTTGAAGACCCTAATTTAATGGGGGGGGGGGGGGGAATCATTGAATCTAAACCTAAGAGAGCTTAAGCTTGGAGACAGAGAAGAGGAGGAAAGCAGAGAAAATTCAAGGGCAGAAGGCGGAAGCTGAAGAACGGAGGAATCCGAGCTTCATCTGCGTTTGAATTTTATGCTTTCGTTTATTTATTCTGTATTTTCAGCTTTTAGTATGTCAGGCTAAAGCCCTAATCTAGGGTTTTGATGAAACCTTTGTTTTGACGAATTGATTAAGATTATCCAATTTATTACCTTTTTATTGAGTTTTCCCAATCATGTTTAATGCTTGCAATTATCTGGCCAATAGTTGTATTGATTTAATCATTCACTTCGAATCGGGAGAGGAGATTTGGTGAGGAACTATTGGTGAGGACCGTTTTATTCTGTGAGATAGGAATATACTCATAGGAACTACGTGGCCTTTAGGAGATTTCATGCTTTTTGCCGATCGACGAGATAATTCACCTAGGGATAGAGTGCGTTAGTCGCCGTTAGATAAATCTATTGACCTCGGGAGAGGCGGTAGAATATATTAGCAATATCCGCCTTCAGTAAATTGGGAAAATTATTTATTACGGATAATCGAGAGTAAATTCGGATAAACTAAGGTGGATTCAGAACCCTAGACGTATTCATCATTTGATTTCCTTAATCCAAGATATTGTTTTCTACTGCTTAGTATTTTATTACTTCTTTTAGTTATTAATCCAAAAACCCAACTTCGATTGTTCAAATAAAATTGGAATACGAAAACGTCGGTAGTTGGAGATTCAATCCTCGTGGGAACGATACTCTACTTATCACTTTATTACTTGTAAACGATGACGTGCACTTGCGTGTAGGAAATATCGCAACATCAAACCATACGAAATGTAACAAGCAAATAGCAACAACGAATTTAATACGGAAATCCATTATCAAATGTTCCCGAGAAGTTTTAGAATTTCGAACTCAAGTAAGAGATATTTGAAAAGGAACACATCATCTCGGGGATTTTTAAAACAGAAATTCTTTTGGACCTCGAGTCCCAATTTACAAAACCTTTTCGAAAACATTAGGGCCTTAGCCCGATTCTCGTTTCAAAGCATACAAAATAATATATATCATTTTGAGTCCGAGATCCATATATAAAATGTTACCCGAACAATCACTGCTACACGATCATTGTTCGTACACATCATGTACCGAACTCCGGAGACCTCGACGGACCTTACCCGGACCACACACACTGTTCGTACACATCATGTACCGAACTCCGAGGCCTCAACGGACCTTACCCGGCCACACACACTGTTCGTACACATCATGTACCGAACTCCGAGGCCTCGACGGACCCTACCCGGCCACAACATCGTTCGTACACATCATGTACCGAACTCCAGAGGCCTCGTCAGACCCTACCGGATCACACATCCTATCCGTACACGTCATGTACCGGACTCCGGAGGCCTCGTCGGACCCTACCGGATCACACACTTTGTTCGTACACATCATGTACCGAACTCCAGAGGCCTCGCCAGACCCTACCTGGAACACCCACACATCGACACGACACAATTCATAATCATTAAATGTCAAGCCATTCCACATTACAATGAAATGTACAATCAAGTATGTAAACCAAAACAACGCAAATATCATGATCATCACAACGACTCTTAACCAACATAACACACATTCGGTACACAATACATTGCACAACCACGTGTACAACCATCTCATATGTACATCGCAATCCTGCACAAATGGCACAACGCCGAACACGTATACCAATATATCACTATTATCACAAAGCCTTCAAATTTCGGAAAACACAACCAACTCAAACGGAACATATTTACGGAGGCAAGCAAAATCGTTATACATATCATACGTAATTACTATTCACAAGATACAAGTCGTATAATAAGATACTTGCCTTAATAACCGCTACCAAACGCTCCGAAGAACACGGTTCGACCGGGAAGCTCGGACCCCGAAGAAGACAATGAACGGAAGGGTTTCGACTCGAGTTCTTCACAATAATTCGACCCTAACAACATAAATTCAAAAAATCATCGATCATACGAGGAAGAATAATCGTAGAACGCCCGAAAACCCCTCTATGACATTTTACCGGACACCTTCAAGGCGTCGGTCAAGAACTCGACCAAAACAACGAATCGATACGATCCAACCATGGGATAACAAGGGAAATGATACAATACATCTAAATAATCATCAATCCATCACAATCCTAAGTTAAATCGGATTAAACGGACGAAATCGAACAAAATACCCAAAATCCCCAAAATTAGATTTCTAGAAAATCTGACCTGATTCGCTCGATCAAAGGATGTTATAGGATGTATGATTGATGATATGAACTCCAAGACTTCATGGATTTATTGAAAAACAACATCTCTCCATGATAGAAACAATCCCAGACGCGGAAGAGAAGTAGAAGAAGGAGAAAAAATGGCGAAAAAACGACTGCTGGGCCTTAAATAGGCTGACAGACTCGACCGTGTCCGCCTGACACGGTCGTGGCGCGCAGTTTACCGGCAGGGACTCGACCGTGTCCTGCATGACACGGTCGCGGCGCGAAGGGGCCTACCGATAGTGACCTGTCCGCGGCGCTCGGCATTGACTCGACCGTGTCCTGGAACACGGTCGGGCCTCTTCCGGCTTATCCGGAAGAGTTCGGCTCGGCCGTGCCAAACGACACGGTCGGGTCCTGAGGCAGAGACTACTGGCTTATCCGGACGAGTACGGCACGGGCCGTGTCGGACGACACGGCCGAGTTCGGCCGGCAGTGATCGGCCAATAACGAGCGGGTGAGCTAAAACGACCATAACTCTCTCGTCCGGACTCCGATTGACTCACCGATTGAACCATCGGACAGATACCTAGATGCTCTATAATATTGCAACGATTCAGAATTTTTGGAGTTACCAAAAATTAATGGTGATCTAACAAAGTCGAACTCATACTTAGAAAAGTCGTTTAGTAATCCTGAATTCAACAAAACGACACCGAAACCCGAACCTGAATACGAACCGAAGATACGGTTACGAAGTACTCACAAAGACGAATCTAAGAGCTAGTAGAACACACGATTCCGACCACCCGAAGGCTCGAAATTCGACAACGGAAGGTAATTACCCCAAACTTTGGGAAATTACGAAAATGGTCCAAATGCCCGAAATCACCATACGACAACGAATAATCAAACCGAAGCTCACAACACGTATAACAACGTTAAATGAACTTACGAAAAACCCCAAACGACAGTTTCGAACGAGATTCGCAAGAACCGAACTCAAGCGCGGAAAAGTCGTTAAAAATCACGGAACTCAACAAAGCAGCACCGAAACGAACTCGGATGACAAAAAGTGCAGAATTAAATATTCTCCGAATGACGAAACGGTCAAAAGCGAGTCGTCAAAACGGACTTCGGCCGAAAAAAGAAATTTACCGAAAATCGAAAATTTGCAGATATTACATTCTACCCTCCTTAAAAGAAGTTTCGTCCCGAAACTTAAAACAAGTAGGGGGCCAGGAAAAACTCAACAAGATACACAAGAATGCGTAACTAACGCCCAACGGCGAAATGTTACAAACAACGCAAAGGAATATACGGCGTGAAAACACGCTCCACGGCGACCAACACAACGTCGCCGTTAGGGATATAATAAAACCAACAAATGACAAGCGTCATCAAACGGATAATATAGCCAAGTCAATTATCCGACAATCACAAAACACAACGAACGAAAATCAATATGATTGACCAACCCAACGGTACATCAATCAAAACGCGAGCCAACCGCTGAACAAATACGGAATCCCACCGCCCAAGGGTTGGAAGATCGAAAACGAGACTAATTTCCCGAACTTAAGGGAATTAGGAAGGAGCCTGAATGCTCAACAATCACGAAACGAGAACAAAACCGAACAAACAAACGATCGAACCACAACGATCGAGACAAAAAAAATCGAACAATCATGTTCAAACACGAAGGATAAGAAAATTCAAACAACAACTCCCGTGATGATCCGGTGAGAACAACAAGACGTGCATTCCCATAAGATCTACGAAAGGGAATAGCGATTGAAAAGTCACAACGACAAATGAGTTATTCCAAAACAATACCACACTCGTTCGATCAACAAAAGCAAGGGGCGGGACAAGCTCGAAATGTCAACGAACATAATGAGTCGGCAGAGTCGAAAACACAAGAGTTCCAAATCCGATCCACTTCGAATAAAAGAACTAATAGAACCAGATGAGGTCACTCCCGAACAAGGTTCACAAGAATCGAATCGAACCCAAAAAGTCACATCGATAACCGGATCGACCCACAACAAGATCACGATTCGTCGAACGATGAAACCGAAATACGTAACAAGTTCATAAAGCATCAACGAACACGGCGAGTCGATAGACTTGAGAAAGAGGAAATGCGTAAGTCAAAACGATACAGCATTACATTCGACCTCTTATAAAAGAAATGTCGTTCCCGCAACTCACAACAAGCTGGAGTAAGGTGACAACACAAAAGCAAACGATGTAAATATATCCCATGGGCCTCTCGATCCGATCCTCATATCTTTATCAAGTTCGTGCCCCAAAGACTCGGAACCCAACTCGCAAAATCGATCCTGTGTCTCTCGGGTCCACACTTGAAAAGCGCACGACGAGAAGGACAATTGGCACGTACATGCCCCCGACACAATACGCTCGAAATGCCTCGGCTCGGTATATCGAAAATACGATGCTAGATACAATGGAACATAACACCGCAAAACAACATACCGGAGATGCCAACTCAAAGATAATAAAGAATCATAACACATATCATATACAACGATTACCATCGTAAAGTAATACACACACAAACACTACAACAACGACAGATCGTTGCTCGCGACATCAACGGCCCGAACGATAATCAAAGCACATAATTACAAACATTATGAAACAATCACACATGTAAACAAACGCGTACAAACCCAAGCTTCAACATCTCACACTCGTGCGACAACACGCAAATCGCCACGAGGCGATAAACAAGAACACTGGTTCACACCCTCACGGAGGGCTAGTACAATAATTGCGTGGCAATGCCTCGACGTTCATGCCACCAATTCGATCATACTGGAGGAACATCAAAACGACAAAGCAAAAATCATACATACATTCCCAAACGCAAACGGGAATTGATAGGTTTTAAAAAAAAAAGAAATAAAAACCACCTTTTGAAAATAATTTAGAAAAACACCGGTTGATCTTGAGTATCACCTTTCAAAAAATACAAACGTGAAACATCGTTATCGAGACTTTGGAAAACCATTTCGCATTTGAGAAAAATGAGGACACTTTCTCTTAGTGGAAAACTTTCAGAATATTCGACCCTCGGGTCTAAGTAAAAGTGTTTATAAAACATTGAAAAATATCTCAAAACATTTTGGTCCTCGAGGTAGAAGAATTCGGAAACATATCGTGGCACCTTGGAAGTACCATGAGAAAACAATTCATTTTAAACGTACGTCTCGAAATTTATTTCTAGGATACTCAAGATTTTCAAAGATAATTCAATGGGCTAGAATGCCCAAAAATCTCAAGTAATTACACGGAACATTATAGCGTTGTGGGTCCCGCGCCGGAACCCACCAGATAAAAACTATTTACAAAAACGCCAAAAGGGCCGATGACGGTAATATTTCAAAACTCACAAAAGCCATTTACAAAATACTAAATACCGTCATAAGAATTTCGCCAAACGATAAAGGCCATAATGTCAAAACTCGGTTAAGGGAATCGATTTTCAAAATAAAACTCGCCGCCGATACCTTTTCGAAATCCATCAAGGTTTACAACTTCCACACCATACCACACCACCCGTGGTTCAAAGATAAAACAATAATGTGCCCGATTCTATACACATACTATATGCCACAAGTACTAAACACAATTATATTACACAATACTGTGTAAAGAAAATCATGCACCGCAATTAACTCACTAAGATAAAATCGAGATACACAGTACTTCGCATAAAAGAGGAGACTTACATCCACAGTCGCACGGAGGTGACGGTCGCCACGATACCAATCTCGTCCGACAACATAACCGACACGTTGTGACTACGCACAACTCAACTTGTCACCGATGACTCAAACGACATGACAACACATTACTCGACAAATCACGACTTGACTCGACCCGACGGCTAGGTTTCCGCAACCTAAGCTCGATACCATAAATGTAACACCCCCAAAACCGTATGGGAATATTACACGCCGTAAACCCTTTCCGCAAGGATCTACCAAAGCAACGTCCATAAACAACCAAATGCTTGCCCGTCTGTGGTCAAACAATATAATAATACAGACTGGCCAAGGTCACTTACACATAAACACACATGCACCGATGAGGTCACACAACTCTATCAACAGATCGACTAACAACATTACCCACACAGGGGTCGAAATACAATACAAATGAAGACCGAATCAACTCTAACAATACAACTAAACTCTACCAACTCTCAACTCTTGATTAGTATCGCACTGTCATCCCTTGTGCCAATCCCGTGGATCGCTCCCGAACTGCATGTACCGACGCAGATCAGACATCCACCCCCGAATACTCGGGGTTAGTAAAACTCCACCGTTTTACTAGTGCAAGTATCAAACCATACGAAATGTAACAAGCAAATAGCAACAACGAATTTAATACGGAAATCCATTATCAAATGTTCCCGAGAAGTTTTAGAATTTCGAACTCAAGTAAGAGATATTTGAAAAGGAACACATCATCTCGTGGATTTTTAAATCAGTAATTCTTTTGGACATCGAGTCCAAATTTTCAAAACATTTTCGAAAACATTAGGGCCTTAGCCCGATTCTCGTTCAAAGCATACAAAATAATATATATCATTTTGAGTCCGAGATCCATATATAAAATGTTACCCGAACAATCACTGCTACACGATCATTGTTCGTACACATCATGTACCGAACTCCGAGACCTCGACTGACATTACCCGTACCACAAACACTGTTCTTACACATCATTTACCGAACTCCGGAGGCATCAACGGACCTTACCCTGCCACACACACTGTTCGTACACATCATGTACCAAACTCCGGAGGCATCGAAGGACCCTACCCGGCCACAACATCGTTCGTACACATCATGTACCGAACTCCGCAGGCCTCGCTGACCCTACCTGGATCACACATCCTGTCCGTACACGTCATGTACCGGACTCCAGAGGCCTCGTCGGACCCTACCGGATCACACACTTTGTTCGTACACATCATGTACCGAACTCCGCAGGCCTCGCTGACCCTACCGGAACACCCACACATCGACACGACACAATTCATAATCATTAAATGTCAAGCCATTCCACATTACAATGAAATGTACAATCAAGTATGTAAACCAAAACAACGCAAATATCATGATCATCACAACGACTCTTAACCAACATAACACACATTCGGTACACAATACATTGCACAACCACGTGTACAACCATCTCATATGTACATCGCACTCCAGCACAAATCGCACAACGCCGAACACGTATACCAATATATCACTATTATCACAAAGCCTTCAAATTTGGAAAACACAACCACCTCAAACGGATCCTCATGACGGAGGCAAGCAAAATCGTTATTCATATCATACTTAATTACTATTCACATGATACAAGTCGTATAATTAGATACGTTCCTTAATAAGCGCTACCAAACGCTCCGAAGAACACGGTTCGACCGGGAAGCTCGGACCCAAGAAGACAATGAACGGAAGGGTTTCACTCGAGTTCTTCACAATAATTCGACCCTAACAACATAAATTCAAAATCATCGATCATACGAGGAAGAATAATCGTAGAACGCCCGAAAACCCTTCTATGACATTTTACCGACACCTTCAAGGCGTCGGTCAAGAACTCGACCAAAACAACGAATCGATACGATCCAACCATGGGATAACAAGGAAATGATACAATACATCTAAATAATCATCAATCCATCACAATCCTAAGTTAAATCGGATTAAACGGACGAAATCGAACAAAATACCCAAAATCCCCAAAATTAGATTTCTAGAAAATCGACTGATTCGCTCGATCAAAGGATGTTATAGGATGTATGATTAATGATATGAACTCCAAGACTTCATGGATTTATTGAAAAACAACATCTCTCCATGATAGAAACAATCCCACGCGGAAGAGAAGTAGAAGAAGGAGAAAAATGGCGAAAAACGATCACTTGGGCCTTAAATAAGCCGACAGACTCGACCGTGTCCGCTCGACACGGTCGTGGCGCGCAGATTGACCGGGTAGGACTCGACCGTGTCCCGCATGACACGGTCGCGGCGCCGAAGGGGCCTACCGATAGTGACTCGTCATGGCGCCGGCATTGACTCGGCCGTGTCCTGGAACACGGCCGCCTCTTCCGCTTATCCTAAGAGTTCGGCTCGGCCGTGCCAAACGACACGGTCGGGTCCTGAGGCGAGACTACCGGGCTTATCCGGACGAGTGCACGCACGGGCCGAGTCGGACGACACGGCCGAGTTCGGCCGGCAGTGATCGGCCAATAACGAGCGGGTGAGCTAAAACGACCATAACTCTCTCGTCCGGACTCCGATTGACTCACCGTTTGAACCATTGGAAAGATAACTAGATGCTCTATAATATTGCAAAGATTCAGAATTTTTGGAGTTACCAAAAATTAATGGTGATCTAACAAAGTCGAACTCATACTTAGAAAAGTCGTTTAGTAATCCTGAATTCAACAAAACGACACCGAAACCCGAACCTGAATACGAACCGAAGATACGGTTACGAAGTACTCACAAATACGAATCTAAGAGCTAGTAGAACACACGATTCCGACCACCCAAAGGCTCGAAATTCGACAACGGAAGGTAATTACCCCAAACTTTGGGAAATTACGAAAATGGTCCAAATGCCCGAAATCACCATACGACAACGAATAATCAAACCGAAGCTCACAACACGTATAACAACGTTAAATGAACTTACGAAAAACCCCAAACGACAGTTTCGAACGAGATTCGCAAGAACCGAACTCAAGCGCGGAAAAGTCGTTAAAAAGCACGGAACTCAACAAAGCAGCACCGAAACGAACTCGGATGACAAAAAGTGCAGAATTAAATATTCTCCGAATGACGAAACGGTCAAAAGCGAGTCGTCAAAATGGACTTCGGCCGAAAAAAGAAATTTACCGAAAATCGAAAATTTGCGGACTGGAAGTAGATCTAAGATCCTTATTGTGAGAGTTGTAGGCTGGACTGGCTTGAATGATGCTCTGGTCTGCTTTCCTTTCTGACATGCATCACAAAGCACTTCCTTCTTAAATGCTTCATTTGGAAGTCCTCTGACCAGCTTCTGAGAACTTATCTTGTTGATGGCTTTGAAGTTGAGGTGACATAATATTTTGTGCCACAGCCATCCGTTCTCAGCTACTGTCTTGGATAGGAAACAAGAGTTGGGTGTTCCTGTGTTCCAATCAATCATATAGACATCTCTCCTTCTGAAACCTTGTAGCTTCACTTCTCCAGATAGGATATCTATCACCATACATTTCCAAATGGTGAAGACTACTAGATTTTTCTCGTCGCAAAACTGGCTTATGCTCAGGAGGTTGTATTTGAGCCCTTTGACATAATGAACTTTGGATATTACAATATTTCCTCGGTGCAGATCTCCAAAGCCTTTGTTTGTCCTCTAGAGCTATCTCCAAAGGTTACATCGGGACCTCTTTCTTTGGTGTATTTGGACAGCATCTTCTTGTTCCCGGTCATGTGCCTCGAGCATCCAGAATCTACAAACCATTCTTCACCTCCAAAATTTGAGTTTGTGGAGATGTGGTTGTAGTCCCTCCACCTTTTCTGCAATCAGACAAGCAGAGATTTAGGTACCCAAATCTGTATGGGTCCTTTGGGGTTAGCTGTTTTCCTGGAGAATTGATTTCTCCTTGGATTGTGAAAGTAGTTATTATTATTATAACCCTCATAAGGTGTGTAAGGTCGAGGTCTAAATCTCCTGTTGGGATTGTATACTAGATATTCCTCAAAATTTTGATAGTGTGGGCCATTTCTAAATCTTGGCTGAGACCATTTATTAAATCTTTGAGGTCTCCACACTTGTTCATTTTGGAAAATGGGATGACCTTGAGGTTTCCATCTGCCCCTCCCATTTTGAAATCTGTTTTTAGGGAGTTGTTGATAATAGTGGGCATGTTGTCTGGGCTGCTACTTTTGCCTGGGCCATTGCCTAGTCGCCTGTCTAGGTGGCTGCCTTGTGTAACCTGACTGCAGCCTAGACATGTGACTTGGCTGTTGCCTGTTTTTAAATATCGATTTATATGTAGGCTCAACAGTCGAGACAATTGTTTCTCCCTTGATAAATTTTCTTTTAGAACTAGAGGGAGTGTGAGGATCATATCCAAGGCCTGATTTGGAATATAGTGGCCTTTTATTGGTACACAATTCTTCCAGGGTTGAAGACGCCTTCAGGGAGGTTATTTCCTGCGCCTGAGTCTTATTTACCTGTGTCAGCTTAGTAAACTCGGTTTTGGCATGAGCAAGTGCAGCTGATTTTTCTTTAAGTAAAATGGTTAGTCTATTTATCTCAGCTGTATTAACGTCAGCCTAGTTTTTAAAGTCAGCTGCAGTTATCTCAACCTTATTCAGTTCTAGGCTGAGTTTTTCGAAATCATTTTTCAGCTGCCTATTCTCATCTTGCAGCTGAGTCTTCTGGTAATCTGATTTGGTGTGCGATTTGAGTGTTTCAAAATCTTTAAATAAGCGATTTACCGATTCGTGCAGATCTATATCTTGTGACATGGCCGAATCAAGTTATTTGAACCGGTGGGTTTAGAAGTTACCTCTTCATCGGCTAGGTTTGCCATCGAGCAATCATACTCTTCATCTTCATCGAAAAGAATCCGCTGCTTGTTTCGTCTTGGTCCTGGTCTTCTCCGATGAGGGCCTTTCTTCTATCTTCTTTTCTGCCCACCTCCTTCTTGCTTTCATCCTTCTTGAGCTCAGGACAGTCCATTTGGATGTGTCCTGTCTTGTGACAATTGTAGCATTCTACTTTCCAGCTTCCAGCTTTCTGGTTTCTTCTTGGATTCTCCTTATAATTTTTCTTGTATTTGGAGTAGTTTTTTCTAAAGTTGCTGAACCTTTGCATTATAAACGCCATTTCTTCCTCAAAATCTAATGGATTTGGAGGCTTTACATCAGATAGGCTCTTGGCAGGGGACTCGGCTGCAAATGCTATTCCCTTCTCTGCAGGCTCAGTCGAGGATGAACTTGGAAGCTCGAACTCATAAGCCTTCAAATCTGAGAACAGCTCTTGAATTTTTATCTTATTCAGGTCCTTGGACTCTCTCATGGCTACGACCTTCATGCTCCATTCAGGGTTGAGAGATCTGAGAACCTTCAGTGCCATTTCCCTGTTGCCATAGGTTTTGCCGAGGGAATTGATCTCATTAATAATCTCAGTGAACCTTGTGTCCACTTGATCTATGGATTCGCCGTTCTACATTTTGAAATTGTCAAACTTTTGGATAGCGATTGACAATTTATTTTCTTTAATTAGCTCCGTTCCTTCACACATTAAAGCTAATGTGTCCCAGATTTCCTTGGCATTCTTGCAGTTCTTTATCTTGACCATGGTGGATTTGTCAAGAGTTTGATATAACACATCTCTAGCCCGGTTGTCGAGGTTGGCCAGCTTTCTTTCTTCAGGAGTCAGCTCTGTCCCCTTCTTGGGAATCTTTTCTGGCTTCCCTGCTGCAATCTCCTCTGCTGTGTTGTCCTTCTCGAAGATGAATGGACCATCCTCTATGATGCACCACATGTCGTCATGAATCGAAGATAAGTGTGCCTGTATCCTTATCTTCCACAGATCATACTCGTCAACTGAAAACACAGAGAGTCTAGAATGCATGTGTTCCATTATAAAATGAGAGTGAAGATATATCTTAGATATAGATCTGGTTTATGAAATAAATGAACCAACCTCTGTGATACCACTTGTAGGTCACAAGTCGTCCAGGAACAAGTCTAGAGGGGGGGTGAATAGACTTGTTGAAACTCTTAAACTCTTTTTCACGAAGAGTGAGTTTCTTCAGCTGATAGGTAAAAAAATGACTAGGAGTCGTTTGTTCTTTGATATATGCGGAAGTCAGCTGATGACGAATATAAAGCAACTAATGAAACACTTAACAATGGATGCAGCAGTTAAAGTATGATGCAATAAGACAGTAAAGAACGCAGGCGATTATAGTGGTCTCAGAGGTGGGGTAATCCTCTACTAATCCACTTTTCTCCAAACCAGTTGGAGATGAATTCACTATAAATCTCAACCAGTGATAAATATTACAGTGATTCAAACAAAACTACAACAACTTCCAACCAGTGGAAATCCGTGCTGTTGTACCACACTTGGCTGCCTTGCACCTCTTGATCCTCGATCCTCGGATGCCTTTACAGTCTCTAACTTCAACCAGTGAAGTACCCCGAACTCAGGATTATAGACAAGAGTTTTTGTATTCTCCAACTAAGAGCTTCTTTAAGTATGAACTTTTAGAACCGCTCTTTTCACGATGCTATAGATATTTTTTTGATTGCTTGAATGCTTTGATCGCTTGAAAGTATGTTCGCACCGGTGTTTGCTCAGCTTCAAATCTTCGGATATATATAGGTCACGATCTCTGAGCTTTTTCCTTGTAGCCGTTGCAAATCTTTTGAACAAATCCGTCCATTGGAGGGAGACTTCTTTGTTTTCTTTCTGAACGTTGCAAGGCTAGATTCCCATTATTTTAATCTATCTTCCGACCATTGTGAAGACTTTGCATGTGATGCGCCGAATCTTTTGAATATAAAACGATTAAAGTCTTCAAGGTGGGTCTGGATAGCTTTTTTAATTCATATCTCTTGCAGGAATCACTCCAATTTGTCTCTTCACGTTGCATGTGACTTTCCGTAATACTTGACTTTTCAACGCATGCTGACGTGGACTTGGAGTACTTGGCTGATCTCGATTAGACTGATGAGTAGTTAACTTCTCTGCAGTCTGGACCTCTCTGATGTTCACTGTTTATGACTTGACTGGTCAGGTGACTTGTCTGAGGTACCTTGGCTGCAGTCTGGTCAAACAACCCTGATAATTTTTGTTGACCAAAACTACTCTGTCTTGACTCGGCTGATCTTCTCTGATGGACTTAGCTGTACTTAGTACTTAGCCGATTTTAGCCTAACTTATTTTTGGCCTATAGAAGATACTCATTTGGTTCTTCTTTACATTTTGCCAAGTTTTATACTTAACATATTTGGCCTATGGAAGATACTCATTTGATTCTTCCTTCCAAGTAATAAACATTTGAATTTATATTAATGACATCATCAAAATCTAACAAGTATTCCTAACAGGATTTACAAGGCTGGAGAATTGAAAAGACATTAACAAGTAGCAACGTATAAAAATAATGAAATTAAGATACAACAGTTCTGACCAAATACTGAAAATACAAACATTCAACGGAAAAGTATTAATACATCACCAAATCCAAATCATCATAAATAACTACGTACTCGAAACGGTACAAACAACAGATAAATAAACTCGGCCGGAACATCACTCTGCACCCTCGTCGTCATGCAACTTCAGTGGTTGTTTCCCTGCTCTCCTGGATCCTGAACATAAACAAATATTCACCCCTGAAGGGGTTAGCACAACGATTGCTAGTACAAGTATCACAACATATTATTCAATATCTCAGAAGAATAATAATAACATAAATGACAAAAGAACCAACGAGCCTTCTCATGCGAGAAACTCAATAATAACATATACACATGATAATCACAACATGATATCACAACATACACATGGTAATTCCAATGATCCAGCGTTCACTGCCTAGACCCCCCCGATGATTGCGTCAAACCAACCCGAGGTGGAAAAACCCATCCGATGATCCAGCGTACGCTAGCATAGATCCCCCGATGATCCCATCGGACCAACACGAGGTGGACATACAACAACGACATATATGCACGACAATATGTATAACATCACAATATAAAACAATTAAGGTACTTGCCTCGATTCGAAGACAAGAACAATACTCCCACGAAAAATGAAATACTTGAAGGTCACCCCTTCGATCAATCACGTAGCAAGCTCGAACCTTAACAAAAGAAATAATATAGAATTCATCTCACGTTGAACGAACATCTAACAATCCAAAATACGGTCGGAAGTTCTTACAAGAAATCTGTCTGGTTTGCTTAACGCACGCTACGCATCATATGTAGCGTACGTTAAGGATACTCGTTTGCGCATGCAATTACACACAGCCTAGCGTACGCTAACCATGCACGGTCAGTTCCTCACTGATCAGCCGACTGACTCGCCTGATGACTTAACGCACGCTAAGTTCCAGTCGTAGCGTACGCTAAATATGCCCGTTAGCGTACATTAATTTACATAGCTTAGCCCACGCTAAGCGTGCATGGCAGTTCACTGTTGGGCAGCAGACTTGTTCTAACGGTTATGAAACTTACGAATTCCTTAGTGATTAACGTGTGTTACCCGACTACATGTCATGTTCATAAACTTATGAATGCTCTTATGGATCCAATCATCTTTGAGTTTCAAGGAAAAGAATATCATCACAACTCTTATATTCGAACTTGATTATCATTCTCATACGAATTTCGGTGATCTATGGTTGGTGCACTAGATTCTATTATCATTATTCACATTCAGACTTCATCTTGAAGGTGAACTAACAATTCCAACTTATACGAAAGGATACTTCATAAGATGATTCTTTCCTTAAGTCCTTATAACCAAAAGTGATATCACCTCCAATTTTATGATCAATAAGACAACATAAATCATACAGATAATCAACTTCAGAATGTTTCTCTCAACATTTGACGTACTAGGATTCCAACTACGAGGTTCCAACGACAATATCATAAGTATAATTATTCCAATCTTCTAAACATGATATTTGTTGAATAATTCACCAATGGAACTCAATATCTTGATAGCGTGATCATCTTATTCTTCATAACATGAATCTAAAGTTGGAGATAGAATTAACATACCTTTAATGAAGAAATCACTGATCCAAAAAGGTAGAATCCAGCTCCGGTTGCTTGAGTGTCACTTCAAAGTGAATTCTTCTTCAATGATCAAGTATAAGCACTCTTTAATATTTAATGATCAAGTAAGGCGGATTTGTATGTGTTTAAGGAGTAGGAAAGGCTCTCTGGACTTTCAAGGCACGAAGAACAAATGAAGGGAAATAAGTAGGAATGGAGTGCTGTCCTTTAAATAAAGTTTCTGCACATTAGCGGATTAGCGCACGCTACCATACAATTCTTAGCGCACGCTAATAAGCGTTGACTCCAAATCTGTCCAGGTTCGTCCGCAGGAATCTTATCTGGACCCATGTCCTGGATGGCGCATGTGCTATCCGCATAGCTCAATAATTGACTGCCTAGCGCACGCAAATCCTACATTCGTGGCGTGCGCTAGTTGTAGCCGATAGCGCGCGTTAAGCTACATTCTTAGCGTGCGCTATCACGAGTTCGCATGTGAAATTTTGCATGACGATATACTTATGTACAAAGATACCAATGTGAGAAATACCATATCCAATTATCGAGATCAAAATTCCGAATAATACAGGGTTCAACTACAGATGAAATACACAATAATAAATCCGGATATTACATACTCTCCTACTAAAAAGGAGTTTTGTCCCGAAACTCAAGACGAAAATAACTATGGATGTTAGGACTTCATGCCATCTTCCGTTTCCCATGTGGCTTCTTCCACTCCGTGGCGTGACCACTGAACTTTGACCAAAACAATTGGTTTATTCCTCAACTGCTTAACTCGACTCTCAAGTATCTTGACTGGTCTTTCTTCAAACGTTCCATCCTGAGCGACTTCGATCTCGCCGAAATCAGTGACATGACTAGGATCCGATATATATCTCCATAACTGGGATACGTGTAACACGTTATGAACATGGATCAATGTCGGCGGTAATGCCAATTTGTATGCCAACTCTCCAACTCTCTCAAGGATCTCGAATGGTCCGATATATCTCGGACTCAGCTTTCCTTTCCTTCCAAAACGAAAGGTTCCTCGAGTAGGAGAAACCTTTAAAAGTACGTGGTCTCTAGTACTGAACTCCAATGGGCGACGGCGTACGTCTGCATAAGATTTTTGTCGACTCTGAACGGTCAACAACCTTTCAGAATCAAGGCTATCTTCTCTTGAGTCTATACGATCAACTCTGGTTCTGTCCCGATCAAGTCTGATGAATCGTCCCAACATAGGGGCGATCTGCATCTCCGCCCGTATAATGCCTCAAACGGTGCCATCTTAATGGAAGCATGCTAACTATTGTTGTAGGTAAATTCAATCAACGATAGATGAACTTCCTAATCGTTTGACCAATCTAAGGCACAGGCCCTTAGCATGTCTTCCACCGTTTGAATGGTCCTCTCGGATTGTCCGTTAGTCTGCGGGTGATAAGCTGTGCTGAAGTTCAATTCGGTCCCCAAGGCCTTATGAACTGCTTTCCAAAAATGAGACACAAAACGGCCGTCCCGATCAGAAATAATGGTCTTCAGCGTACTATGCAATCGAACTATCTCCGAAATAAATACTCGTGCCAACTTCTCTGGTCCCCACGTATCCTTAATGCCTAGAAAATGAGTTGATTTGGTTAAACGATCAACTATCACCCAAATCATGTTCATTCCTGTCTTGGTTCTCGGCATACTAGTGATAAAATCCATCAATATGTCCTCCCACTTCCATTCAGGAATCGGGAGCGGCTTCAACATTCCGGCATGTCGTTGTTGCTCGATCTTAACCCACTGACAAGTCAAGCATTTCGAAACATAGTCCGTTACATCTTTCTTCATGTTGCCCCACCAGAAATTCTGCTTCAAGTCCTTATACATCTTACTGGTGCCTGGGTGGATAGAATAGGGCGAGCTGTGAGCTTCCTTCATAATCGTCTGTTTCAGAACATCGACATCGGGAATGCAGAGTCGGTTCTGAAATCTCAAAACTCCATCATCATGAATTACGAATCCGGGGGCCTTCCCCTTGATCACTTCATCACGTAACCGAATCATCAGAGGATCATTTGTCTGCATAGATTTGATTTCTTCGATTAATGATGAAGTTATTTCCATCACGCACAGTTGTCCTTGGACTCTTTGTAACCATACTTCAATTCCGTCTCGAATCATCTCTCGTTGAAGGCTAAGTTGGGAGGTTAGAGTCTCCAGCATCTGAATAGAAACAGGCTTGCGGCTAAGTGCATCTGCCACTACATTCGCTTTGCCTGGATGATACAAAATCTCCAAGTCGTAGTCCTTAATCAGTTCTAACCATATTCTTTGCCGCATGTTCAACTCTTTCTGACTGAAGATGTATTTGAGACTTTTGTGATCCGTAAAGATCTGACAGTGAGTCCCGTACAGGTAATGCCTCCCGATTTTCAAAGCAAAAACTAGTGCCGCTAGCTCCAAATTGTGCGTTGGGTAATTCACTTCATAAGGTTTTAGCTGTCGTGACGCATAAGCGATCATCTTATCATTCTGCATCAATACGCATCCGAGTCCTTAGTTCGAAGCATCACTGTAAACTAAGAATCCTCCAGTCCCCTGTGGAAGTGTTAAAATCGGTGTTGTGGTCAATCTCTTCTTCAATTCATCAAAGCTATTCTGGCACAATTCGTTCCACTCAAACTTTTGAGTTTTCTGCAGGAGTCGAGTAAGTGGGTAGGAAATTTTAGAAAACCCTTCCACGAATCGATGATAATATCCAGCAAGTCCTAAGAAACTCCGGACTTCTTTTACGTTCTTTGGAGGCTTCCAATCCATAACTGCTTCTATCTTCTGAGGATATACTCGGACTCCTTCAGATGATACCACATGGCCGAGGAACATTACTTACTTTAGCCAGAATTCACACTTAGAAAGTTTGGCGTACAATTGTTCATTTCTTAACAAGTCTAACACAATCCGTAAATGTTGTGCATGCTCTTCCGGGCTCTTAGAATACACCAGAATGTCATCAATGAACACGAACACAAATTTATCCAAATATTCGATGAGCACTCGGCATGAATACAGCAGGTGCATTAGTGAGACCAAACGGCATCACTACAAAATTCATAATGTCCGTAGCGAGTTCTGAATGCTGACTTCGGAACATCAGATTCCTTAATCCTCAGCTGATGATATCCTGATCTCAGATCAATTTTAGAAATATTGTTGCTCCTTGTAACTGGTCAAATAAATCATTAATCCGTGGCAACGGATACTTGTTCTTAATCGTCATCTTGTTCAGCTCTCGGTAGTCAATACACAGTCGAAGCGAACCATCCTTCTTTCGGACAAAATAAACTGGCGCTCCCCAAGGCGAAACGCTTGGCTGGATATAGCCTTTGTACAGTAACTCCTCCAGCTGCTTGTTCAGTTCGTACATCTCAGTAGGTGCCATACGATACAACGCCTTAGAAATTGTTGTAGCTCCGGGTTCCAACTCAATTGTGAATTTTACATCCCGTCGTAGAGGTAGTCCAGGTAACTCGTCAGGAAATACATCCTGAAACTCGTTCACAACAGGAATGGATGAAAGTTCCGCAATTTCGTCTTCTTTCTTCATTGCATAACACTAGTATCCGGTACAACCCTGTTTCAACAATTTGGCGGCTTTCATCGCCTTGATCAACTTTCCTGAGCTTCCTGGTTTCCATCCTTCAAACAATATTTCGGAACCATCGTCAGCGATCAGCGACATATTCCTCCTTCGGTAGTTTACAATAGCTCCATATCGATTAAGCCAATCATCTCCGAGTATCAGGTCGTCTCCTTGCATTTCTATCACAATCAGATTTGAGAGCCACTCTCAGGGAAATCTTTAGTTTCTAAGTTTCCAACAATCCTTTATCCACTCAGTAAACCAACAACATAAGGTTCACAATTATGAAAACCAGAAATATTTAAACGATTTACACAAGATAACGATATAAATGAATGCGTAGCTACTGTATCGAATAAAACGCTAACTGGCTGGGAAAGGATCTGAACGGTACCTGATGCGACAACAGCATCCTGATCGTCCGTTCTCCTCATCTCGTATAGACGTGGGGGAACAGATCCAGCACTCGATGTACCCTTCTGGTCCCACTGTCCTCTGCCTCGTCTGCGGCCAAAATTCTGAGGCATCTGTACACTTTGTTGCGTTTGTTGGATACTAGCTTCCTTCTGAACTGGCTGTGGAGTACGGGCTCTAAAAGACTTTGCAGCCTCTTCACAGAACACCGCACGATCTCCCTCTTCTCCACAATCAAAATAAGTCACGACAGGTAGGGGCAATTCCGTCGATAATGCCCTGTCTGGGCACAATTAAAGCATTTCCTAGTGACATCTGTCATGGTTGATGCTGCTCCGAAGTTCTTTCCGCTCCTAGATGGGTGCAGAGGTTTCTTGAAAGAATGAAAAGATGATTGGGCCTTGCGGGGACCGCTGCTCTTGTGCTCTGTAAAAGTACCAGAGACTTTCTGCTTCTTGGATTCTGTAAACTTCTCCATTGCTGCTTCCTTGATTTCGTACGCCAATGCTTTATCCTGGTATTAACGGAGGGTGGTACATTCAAAACCGGACATGTACCTCTGGATTTCTGGTTTCATCCTCATATCAAAATGGATCATCATTTTTGCATCTGTTCTGACCAGATGTCGAACAAATGCTTGCTGCTGGTTAAACATCTTAATTGTCTGGGATACAGGTTCATCTGACGGCTGTGCGAAGAAAAACTCCCGAACTTTGGATTCCCTCACAGGACGAGGGCAGTACTGAGCTTCCATCATCAATTTAAATTCTGTCCAGTCAGCATCATGATCTACAGGCCGGATGGCTTCCCACCACTCGGATGCTTCCCCTATCAGAAAGTACTGAGCAGTAGAGGCTCTCCGGTTGTCTGGGCAATTAATTCCAGCAAAAATTTCTCCAATTCTTTCAACCAATGGTCCCATGTGGGAATCTCAGAAAAGCCGTCGAATTTGGGTGGTTGCATCTTTGCAACCGCTTGCAGCCATCGGTCACCTCGATTTCCCATGTATGGGATCCCTTGCTGTCTCTCTCCCTGCTGTAATCCCACCGCCACCTGCATTCGGTCCACGACCTGGGCGAACTGAGTTATCTGGTTCACCACCTGACGAAGGATTTTGGGCACAGCAGGTTCCAGTTCATTATTGATAGATCTCTATGGCTCGCCTGAACTGTGGCTGGCCTGATTAGAAGGCGAAGCTTCTCTTTCGGCATTCCTTCATCCGCATCTGCGACCGCGACCACATCCATGTCCGCCTCTCAACATACTGTAAGCATAAATACTCAATATACAGGAAACAATATCATTCTAATGTTCAAGTCTGAAGAAATACAACATGTAAAGAACGAGATAGAGTTTAGGAACTTACAACCACGTTCACATGAAGACGTAGGCAGTACAGTGATGTCATTCACAACCGGTTACCTCAAAAGACGTATATGACCCCTATTTTAACCCAATGGCCAAGATATCCAAAATCTTAGTCTTTGATACCATATTCTGTAACACCCCCGATATATTCAGGAATATTACAGCGCCGTAAATCCTTTACATAAGGATTTACAAGGCTGAAGAATTGAAAAGACATTAATAGGTACCAACGTATGAAAATAACGGAATTAAGATACAACAGTTCGGACCAAATACTGAAAATACAAATGTTCAACGAAAAAGTATTAATAGATCACCAAATCCAAATCATCATAAATGACTACGTACTCGAGTACTTATTAAAACGGTACAAACAACAGATAAATAAACCCAGCCGGAACATCACTCTGCACCCTCATCGTCATGCAACTCCAGTGGTTGTTTCCCTCCTCTCTTGGATCCTGAACATAAAGAAATGTTCACCCCCGAAGGGGTTAGCACAACGATTGCTAGTACAAGTACCACAACATATTATTCAATATCTCACGAAGAATAATAATAACATAAATGACAAAAGAACCAACGAGTCTTCTCCTGTGAGAAACTCAATAATAACATATACACATGATAATCACAACATTATATCACAACATACACATGGTAATTCCAATGATCCAACATTCACTGCCTAGACCCCCGATGATTCCGTCAAACCAACCCGAGGTGGAAAAACCCGTCCGATGATCCAGCGCATGCTAGCATAGATCCCCCGATGATCCTGTCGGACCAACATGAGGTGGACATACAATAATGACATATATGCACGACAATATGTATAACATCACAATATAAAACAATTAAGGTACTTGCCTCAATTCGAAGACAAGAACAATACTCCCATGAAAAATGAAATACTCGAAGGTCGCCCCTTCGATCAATCACGTAGCAAGCTCGAACCTTAACAAAATAAATAATATAGAATTCATCTCACGTTGAACAAACATCTAACAATCCAAAATACGGTCGGAAGTTCTTACAAGAAATCTATCTGGTTTGCTTAACGCACGCTACGCATTCTATGTAGCGTACGTTAAGGATACTCGTTAGCGCACGCAATTACACACAGCCTACCGTACGCTAACCATGCATGGTCAGTACCTCACTGATCAGCCGACTGACTCTCCTGATGACTTAACGCATGCTGTATTTCAATCGTAGCGTATGCTAAATATGCCCGTTAGCGTACGTTAATTTACATAGCTTAGCGCACGCTAAGCGTGCATGGTAGTTCACTGCTGGGCAGCAGACTTGTTATAACGGTGATAAAACTTACGAATTCCTCAGTGATTAACGTGTGTTACCCGACTACATGTTATGTTCATAAACTTATGAATGATCTTACGGATCCAATCATCTTTGAGTTTCAAGGAAAAGAATATCATCACAACCGTTATATTCGAACTTGATTATCATTCTCATGCGAATTTCGGTGATCAACAGTTGATGCACTAGATTCTATTATCATTATTCACATTCAGACTTCATCTTGAAGGTGAACTAACAATTCCAACTTATACGAAAGGATACTTCCTAAGATGATTCTTTCCTTAAGTCCTTATAACCAAAAGTGATATCACCTCCAATTTTATGATCAATAAGACAATATAAATCATACGGATAATCAACTTCAGAATGTTCCTCTCAACATTTGACATACTAGGATTCCAACTACGAGGTTCCAACGATAATATCATAAGTATAATTATTCCAATCTTCTAAACATGATATTTGTTGAATAATTCACCAATGGAACTCAATATCTTGCTAGCATGATCATCTTATTCTTCATAACACGAATCTAAAGTTGGAGATAGAATTAACATACCTTTAATGAAGAAATCACTGATCCAAAAAGGTAGAATCCAGCTCCGATTGCTTGAGGGTCACTTCAAAGTGAATTCTTCTTCAATGATCAAGTATAAGCACTCTTTAATATTTAATGATCAAGTAAGGCGGATTTGTATGTGTTTAAGGAGTAGGAAAGGCTCTCTGGAATTCCAAGGCACGAAGAACAAATGAAGGGAAATAAGTAGGAATGGAGTGCTGTCCTTTAAATAAAGTTTCTGCACATTAGCTGATTAGCGCACGCTACCATACAATTCTTAGCGCACGCTAATAAGCGTTGACTCCAAATCTATAAAGGTTCGTCCGCGGGAATTTTATCCGGACCCATGTCCTGGCTGGCGCATGTGCTAGCCGCCTAGCTCAATAATTAACTGCTTAGCGCACGCAAATCCTACAATCGTAGCGTGCGCTAGTTGTAGCCGATAGCGCGCGTTAAGCTACATTCTTAGCGTGCGCTATCACGAGTTCTCATGTGAAATTTTGCATGATGATATACTTATGTACAAAGATACCAATGTGAGAAATATCATATTCCAATTATCGAGATCACAATTTCGAATAATACAGGGTTCAACTACAGATGAAATACACAATAATAAATTCGGATGTTACACCGGTAGCACTGGCTAGGCTGCCGGCCCAAGCTGCCTAGAATGCTCGGCCAGGGGCCCGAGAGTGATCGGCCAGACTGCCAAGAGGACTCGGCCCAGGCACCCCTCCGGTTTTTGGCCGGATTTTGAATCGAGCCGCAGGCTGGGCCTAATAGCGGATTGTCCGGTACTCCATTTTATGTTTATATTTTGTTGTAATTATTTCTCAAAATTCAAATTGAATTTTAATTTGACTAAATTAATATTTTGAATATTTTTGAGTTAAGGGAAATAAATTAAACGTGAATATTATTTTTGACCAGATTACTTCGAACGAATTAAAATGACGATTATTACTATTAATTGGTTTAATACCATTAAAATTGAACAGATTAATTTTATATTGATTGGATTAATATATTAATTGATTATTTAATTTTAATACCACTTTTATATTAATTGGATTAATATAGTAGAAATTGAATAGATTAATTTTATAGATTAGTTGGATTAATTTATATTAAAATTAATTGTTTAATTTCATTGCCATTACATATTGTATGGAATCCTTATGTGATGGTGATATAGCTCGTGGACTTAGTTTTTGATTTGTTCGATTCGATTGGGTTGTAAAGGCCGTTTTGAGCCTATTTATATTTACTAGAAAAATTGTATAAGATGCAATTTTTCAATGATGCAATTTTTCAATCCGCACATAAAGCATCCTCGTTGGTCGGGAGCGACCCTGCGTTCACCCGAGTAGTATGGCTTGTCCGTGCTGTGTTGTGGTATCGTCCCGAATCTTCCATGTGATGGTTGGGCTGGTTGTTGTACTGACGTGCGGGTGTCTCCCCCGCCTTTGGCTTGACCCTCAGCTCGCGGCTCCTTCTTCTTCTCGAATTCGGCTAGGGACTCGGCCACTTTGATTGACTCATTGACAGATTTCACCTCACGGCTTTGTACTCTGTCCCTGACCCAACTCGGTAGTCCATCCAGGAAGAAAAATAGTCGATCATCCTCGGTCATGTCCGGAATCTGGAGCATGATCGATGTAAAGTCCCGAACATAGTCTCGAATGGTAGTCTTATGCTTGAGCTCGCGGAGTTTCTTCCTTGCCTCATATCATGTGTTCTAGGGATAGAATTGTGCCTTGAGTTCCGACACGAACTCGTCCCAAGTCCCGATCGGTTGGCAAGTTCCTTTTGTAACACCGGCCTGTCGATGACGCCACCACAGTGCTGCATCGTCGGCAAGATATAGTGCAGCCTGCCGTACTTTGTCCTTCCTGTCCATCAGTCCCAGACCATCAAAGTAAAGTTCCATTCGCCACAGGAACTCCTCGATTGACTTGGTATCCCTCTTTCCAATGAATTCCTTGGGTTTGGGGACCTCGACCCTTGGTCCCTCGAACCTCGCCCCGCCAAAGATGTTCCAGCTCGGCCCACCGTCTGAGTTGGTGCCCGAGTTGCTTGCCTGACAAACTTTATCACAAAAATCTTCAAAACGTTTTGCACTTACCTCGCAAAACTCGGCATACTGCTTGCGCATCTCCGTGATGCTGGCTTCCACACGATCCTCGATCGTTGCTAGCTCCTTGCGCAACGAGAGTTGTTCCCTCTTGAAGGTCTCGAGCTGGCCCAACGTGTGCCCTTCCAGTTGGCCAACTGCTTTCTCGAGAGTACCCACGTGTTCCTCCGTGCTCAATTAGGTGTTAGTGATGCGCTGCCCAAGAGCTTTGATGTTGTCCTCGATGTCGGGTAGGCGGTTTTCTAGGGTGAGTATGATCTTCCGAATGTCTTCATCCTCAAGAAGTCGGCTTCGTGCCGGGTTCTCCTCGGGTGGCGGCGGCACCACACCACGCGCCTTGCTCTTGCCACGCTTGGCTTTCCCTTCAGCTAGGACTTCTCCACATCCCCGGGCCTTTTCAGCCTCTGTGACTCGTCCGTCCTCCACATTGATGCCTGCCTCGATCTGTCTGTTGGCCATGATGCCTGCTTATCGTTAGCGTCGACTCCCGTAGTCTTGAACACCTCCTTGTGTGGCTAACGATGGCTCCGATACCACTTGTCACGGGATGGGAGTTTGCTATACTCCTAATCGTCGTGCGGTCTAGCAACCCTCTTGCTAGTCAGCCTTAAACCCTCCAAATTTGGCTAAGTATGAAGTTGGCACAACGAAAGAGAGTCAATGGGTTAATGGAAAAATACTTCCACTAAGTTACAAAGAGTTTACAAGTGTGTCTTACAAATGAGTTCCCAAGGATTTGAGGGATTTGAGGATGGTTTGCAAATGAGCCTCAAGTCTCCTATTTATACTACCTATCCTAGCCTAGAACCTTCCTCCACCTCCTCAATTGGAGACTTCTAGACTTTCCTACAATCTTCACACTTCTAGAGAATTATATACATTACAATGTCTTTACACAATGTCTAGAAACATCTATCAAGTTACAAGTCTCTTGACTCATCCAAGAGTCTCCAGCACTTTCCACATGTTTCTGGACCTTTCTGGCTTCCTCGACCCGTCCCGTCCCGCTCAGCCTGGCTCGGCCCGACTCCATGTAACGTGGCCCGATCTGGACCATCCTTCCACACATGCTTCCGGATTAATCTTTGATGTTCTGGACCATCCCGGTCTGTTTTTGGAATGTTCTGGGTGTGATTTCCGCACAGTGGACTCCTCAGCTTTCCATTGTCCAGTGCACTCACAGGCCTTTATCCGTCTAAGCCTATTATAGGGGAGGGAGATCGTGTGTCCCTCGCGCACCACCCGCGCACGCTCCCAGCGCCTCGCGCGCACCCCTCGCGGGTCTCCGTCGCCCGTGTACGAGTCTCGGCCCTCGGATGTGCCTCATCTCATCATCTTGTCCCGTGTTGTCCCGAAGCGGCGTGCCTGTCCACTGCACTCGTCCATTCGGTTCCCAGCATTCATTGTCTCGCCACCCAGGTAGCTCCGCAAATGGCCTAATGGCCTTGTTCCTCGGTTGGGCACTTTGTTTCCCGGATGGCCTGCTTGTACGGCCATACATCCATGCATGCCGCACCACACGGCTAAGTCCCTCAGTCGGTAGTGCCGCTCCACACGACCTTGCAGTCCCAAACGTGCCCCATGCACGTTGATCCGCTAGACCTCGCACCCCTTCGTGCGGGTCTGTCCGATCACTCTATTGGTCATTTCTCTCAGGGCGTAACATCTAGATATGGATATTTTTATGAAAGTCCCCGAAGGGATTTCGTTGCCCAAATCAAGTAGCTCTGAGCCACGGAGCGCTTATGCTGTAAAATTATATCGTTCACTGTATGGGTTGAAGCAATCCAGAAGGATATGGTACAACCGCCTATGTGAATACTTTATGGGGAAGGGATACAAGAACAGTGATATATGTCCATGCATTTTTATGAAAAGAACAGATACAATATTCGTGATTGTAGCCGTCTATGTAGATGACATGAATGTTATTGGTACTATAGATTAGGTCGATGAAACTGCCCGCCACCTTAAGTCCTAATTCGAGATGAAAGACTTGGGGAGGACTCGATTCTGTTTGGGCTTATAGCTAGAACATCTCGATGATGGTATAATCATTCATCTGCCTATGTCCATAAGATGCTCAGGCGATTTAGCATGAACAAGGCACATCCTCTTGCTACCCCCATGGTTGGCCGAAATGTGGAAAGAGATAAGGATCTATTTCGTTCTAAAGAGGAGGATGAAAAGGTCCTTGGAGCAGAAACACCGTACCTTAGCGCAATCGATGCGTTGTTGTATCTGGCTCAATGTACTCGCCCAGACATCGGATTTTCTGCAAATCTGTTATTAAGATTCAGCTCCGCCCCCGCTCCCACAACAAGGCATTGGAATGGAGTAAAACACATCTTTCGATACTTAAAAGGCTCTAGTGATCTTGGATTGTTCTTTCCCTATGCAAAAGAGAGCGATATTTCGAAAGGAATTGATGAGGTTAAGACGATGCATACCGACCGTCTATCTTTCTATGATATTGCATCTAGGCATGGCAAATTAACTACCAGAAGTGCTAATGCAAGCGATCTTACCCGATATGTAGAAAATCCTAACAATATGTTAGTTGGATTTGCCGATGCCGGTTATTCTGACCCGCATAAAGGATGTTCCCAAACTAGTTATGTGTTCACTATTGGGAATACGGCGATATCTTGGCGATCTACCAAGCAGACCCTGGTTGCTACTGTTAGGATTCAGTGAATAAAAACGAGATACGCAGTGGAAAGTAAAACCGGTCTAACCGGATAAAACCAAACCTCAAAACGGATCGTTCAAGCATCGTTTAAATGAAGATAAAATTTAGAAGTCATACACTCGTAGACCTTTGATAATATCTTCTTGAAGAAAAATCCGAGCCTAGCTTTTTCCGGTCACCAATACGAACACGAATCCAATTCGTTCTTCCTTGATGAATGATCAAAACACTGAAAGTGCCAAGTGTCTCTACGTTGTCACGCGATGGATATTAATCTGAAAAATAGTATGTCAATTCGTTCTCAAAGAACACGGCTAGGAATCGATACAATATTTTTCTTCTCTTCTCTTCTTCCTTTTCTTTCTCTCCAAGATGATCAAGAAATGAAAGAAAAATTTTCTCTCCCTCTCTAAATAATGCTCACTACTGACCAAGAAAAGGATTGTGTGTTTTTGGTTTTCAAGTCATCACATAATGTGAAGACAAGTTCATTATATAATGGAGATGAGATCAAAATGATGAGATATGAAATCTCATCCTTTTGTCTTCAACCCATTAAACAATAAACACACCACACATACCACAAGGAAGAAAGGGAGGGGGTGGCCTACATAGTTTGGTGAGAAAATGAGCCGAGCCACTCGGTTCATGTACCGGACGTTCGCGTGACTAGTTCGTTAAATACACTTCATTTTATCCCAAATGTATTTATACTTAATTAACTAATACAATTAATTAATTCTATCAAATACAAAATTATAATAATATATTTCCAAGAAATAATTACTTATGAATTAAATTAATCACCCGGTAATTAAATTCAATTCACTAGACCACATGATTTATCAAATAAATCAAATTAGATATAAAATATCCAATATTAATGAAGAGATAGTAAATACATATTTATCCATCAAATATCCTTGTGCGTGACTCCGTAGGTCCTTCTTAGCCGGCAATTGGAGGAACCAAGGAGTACGGGTAACACTTAGCCAGTCTAGTGCTCCGTACCGTAACCCAACTAAGAACGATGATCCGGTCATTCCAAAACCATTATGTCGTGAATGTCGTATACGTATAAACCCTTCAATCATATGTCCCGGTCAAGTATTAGGGTCACGGTAAAGTCAAACCCTACTGTAACTTAACTCTATGCTTTATGTTAATGCAAACTGGGATTATCGAGCTCTCGTGTATTAAATACAACTAGCTATAAATGTTTTGGCCAACGACTTATGATATCATTTGCCATTAACCGCATAGGACATTTACGTGCTCACTAACAGGAGAAAGAATCATATCTCGGTATTCAGTAGAGACTACTACTTGCCTACTAAGTTGCATTTCGAGGTTGACCCCACCAACCGACGATTGGATGAAACTTCTCTAATGACTAACTTAATGTCACAAGCACATCTCCTACTGAAACCTCAAGTCAAAGGTCCACGTATATCTATCACAACCTTTCGATTCAGTCATTGACAAACCTTGACTGATATCCATGTGACCGAATCGAGGTGAGTCGTATTCGAGTATACTAATCCTATTAGCATACCTATAACGTGAGCTCCCACTAAACCTTAGCGAAGACATGCACTCTACATGTCAAAGTACACATTATACAAGTCTTGTCTAAACTTACTGTCTAGTTAAGTTTTATCGACTTGCGAACCAGTTAAGTATTCGAGCTCTAAACACTTCCAGTGCCTATCTCCTTATCTCCATAAGGAGTATAATATTTGCTCTCAAATGCAAGGACTATTATTCAATATACCAAATCACAATGCCAGTGATATACAATAATATAGAAATAATAATTGCCTTATTAAATATAATATTCATAATTATAATATAAATGCTCTCACTTTCTCATCCTTTGAGTGGCATTCGAGGGCATATTCCTAACAATTTCCCACTTGCATTCAATGCCATAAACTATGGTACCCATACTCTCCAGATGTCTCTCTAAGAACTTCTGAGATAGTGTCTTGGTAAGCGGATCAGCAACGTTATTTGCTGTGTCTACTCTATGCAGTATAACATTCCCTTCCTGAACTATTTCTCTAATAAAATGATATTTTCTCGCAATATGTTTGGTGTTGTGGTGAGCCCTAGGCTCCTTAGCTTGTGCAACAGCTCCGTCGTTGTCACAAAATAGCGTCACGGGCTTCTCTGCATTAGGAACCACTTGAAGTTCCTCAATGAACTTCTTAATCCAAAAAGCTTCTTTAGCAGTCTCCGTGGTTGCCTGATATTCTGCTTGACATGTCGAGATTGCAGTCGAGCTTTGCTCGGCACTTCTCCAAGAAACTGACCCACCATTCAGAGTAAAGATATACCCTGATGTGGACATTTGAGCATCCATGTCCCACAAAAAATCTGAGTTTGTATAACCCATCACTCTAAGTTCTCCACCGCCGTATGTAAGAACCAAGTCTTCAGTCCTCCTTTGGTACTTAAGAATGTTCTTTACAGCAGTCCAATGTTCCTGCCTTGTATTTGACTTAAACCGACTTACTACGCTCACATCATAGGCAATGTCTAGTCTAGTGTAAATCACATCGTACATGAGGTTACCTACTGCCGAAGCATAGGATACCTTGCTCATTTAATTTATATCTTCCTCACTTTGAGGACACATCACTAAGGAAAGTTTTGCACCATGTTGCATAGGTAGGAACCCTCTCTTAGAATCTTCCATCCTAAATTGCTTCAGGACCTTTTCTATATAGAGGGCTTGGGAAAGACCTAACATTCTTTTTGCTATATCCCGATAGAGGCGAATACCCAGAAATGGGTAGCATCTCCCAGTCTTTCATTGAGAACTTATTAGAAAGCCAAGCTTTCACAGAACTGAGCATTCCTACGTTGTTTCTAATAAGTAGAGTGTCATCTACATTTAGTATTAAGAACTCAATATTGCTTCCACTAACCTTCTTATAAGTACAGGGCTCCTATTCGTTTTAGACAAAATCAAAATCTTTGACTGTCCCGTTAAAACGAAGATTCCAACTTCGCGAAGCTTTCTTCAGTCCATAAATGGCACGCTGAAGTTTGCATACTTTATAAATATTGCTTTGAGATATGAATCCCTTAGGATGTTCCACGTAAATCTCCTCCTCGAGGAATCCATTTAGGAATGCCGTTTTCACATCCATTTGCCATATTTCATAAGATAAGTGGGCTGCTATGGCAAGCATCATGCGAATAGACTTAATCATAGCTACATGCGAGAAGGTCTCGAAGTAATTGATTCCTTCTCTTTTGGAATAACCATTTGCCACAAGCCTGGCCTTATAGGTATCAACCTTGCCATCTATATTAGTTTTTCATTTATAGATCTATTTGTTTCCAATAGGCACTGTGCCCTTAGGACGATCTACTAAAGTCCAGACCTGATTAGCATGCATTAAGTCTATCTCAACTTCCATAGCTTCTTTCTACTTGGCGGAGTCAACATCTACCATCACTTGATCACATGTAGAAGGATCATTCATTCTCTTGACTACTTTCTGTCATCTCATGGACACCCAGTTCCTCTTGATGCATATAGCCATACCTCTCAGGTAATTGAGAAATTTTACAAGACTTGCGAGGTTGTGTTTGTATTTCAGAAGGTTCGGTTCTAATATCTTGCACATGTGTCTCATTTGGTGTTTCTTTTATTTCTTACAAAGAAATATTTCTACCTGCGCCTCCTTCCTGAATAAACTGATCTTCCAGGAAGTGCGCTTTTATAAAAATGATGATCCTATGATCTTCATGCATGTAGAATAGATATCCCATGGAATTCCCTGGATATCCTATGAAACGACCTTTCACAGACCTACCTTCCAATTTCTCTACTTTAGTCTTCTTGACATAAGCAGGGCATCTACAAATCCTAATGTTATTAAGACTTGGTTTCCTACCTCTCCACATCTCATGTGGAGTCTTAGGAATTGATTTGGAAGGACATCTGTTCAAGATATGTGCAACAGTAAGGAGCACGTGTCCCCATAGATAAATCAATAGATCAATATAGTTAAGCATGGAGCGAACCATAACCAACAAGGTTTGGTTCCTTCGTTCTGATACACCATTTAATTGTGGAATAACTAAAGGAGTGAATTATGACACTATTCCTAGTTCTTTTAAGAACTCATCAAACTCGGTACTCATGTACTCACCACCTTGGTCTAACCGAAGAGTCTTAACACGTTACCTATTTGATTTTCAATTCTTCAAAAAAAAAAATACCTATTTGATTTTCAACTAGGGCTTTAAATTCCTTGAATTTATCA
This sequence comes from Orobanche coerulescens, assembly GCA_033398695.1. Taxonomy (NCBI): domain Eukaryota; kingdom Viridiplantae; phylum Streptophyta; class Magnoliopsida; order Lamiales; family Orobanchaceae; genus Orobanche; species Orobanche coerulescens. Next base: position 103,215,549 of record CM065818.1, read on the forward strand.
AAAGCTTCAGACTTATATTTCATTAAGTACACGAACCCATACCTAGTATGGTCATTAGGAATGTAATGAAATACTTAAAGCCATCTTGTGCCACTTCAAAAGGGCCACATATGTTGGTATGAATCAATCCAAGTTTTTCAGCAGCTCTTTCAAAAGTCCCTGCAAAGGGTAACTTAGTCATTTTGCCTTGAAGGCAAGATTCACAAGTTGGATAGAGATCTGATCCCAACGAACCTATAAGCCCATCTTTCTACATTTTATGAACCTTGGTTTTACAAGACTCTTCCAAAGGTAAGGCACACATCCACAGTTAAGGCACACATCCGTTTTCTTGGCACCCTTGCTCTTTTGAACCATTAGAGCTTTACCATTTCCCTTATCGATCTTGGCTATTGGACTTAACTACCTTTTGTTATTTTTCTTCTTATTCTTGGACTTCCATGTCCCAGAAGAAATCACAAGTGCATTTTTCTTTCCCTTTGTCTTCATCTGAGACTGGGCAGTCATTAGTTTGTTCATTAGCCCATCTAAGTTATATGCAATCTCATTATAGTTGAAGTTCATGGAAAATTGGGAAAAGGAGCCAGGAAGTGACAGCGGGATAAGGTCAGTTTAGAGAGATGCATGCATCTGAAAATAAAAATCTTCTAATATCTCAATCATCAAGATCAACTCGAGGACATGGTCCCAACCCTCTCTCCTTTGTTCATCCTGGCGCCGAATAATTGCTTTGATATCTCATATCTAGCAGTTCGACTATGCTCTCCATAGAGCTCATCCAGGTGCGCCAGATGGCTCTTGAAGACATAATCTTTTCATGGGCATGTTGAAGCTCATTAGTCATTGAGCCTAGCATGTACCCGCACACTCTTACATCTTCTTTTACCCATTTCTCATGGGCATCGATATTTTCCTGATTGGCTCAGGTTCTTGCTGGAGTGGCTGGAATGTCCGCCTCCAAGACGTATCCTAGCATTTCCATAGTGAGGACAATCCTCAAGTTCCGAAGACAGTCCACATAGTTCAGACCAGTCAGGACGTACTTTTTAGGTAGTATAGCGAATGAGTTCATTGTCATTTTGAGATATTTTGTTAACTGCAGAGAATAATTTAAGACTCGTTAGTGATTGTTTAATTATGATCCGAGTAAAGAATTTAAGGACTTTATTTATTCATAACTCGACTCCCACTATTTTTATCGGCATTTACACACTCCCATGTGAAATCTGAAAGTCACGTTTGACTTCATAGTGGTGATCGAGTTCTTTACAAAGTTTAATAGAGGGCAACCCATACGTTTTATATTATATCATTCTTTATAAAGTGATGTCTAACACCAACTCATCTAATGGATGATTCTATCTTCTTTTACCCTTAGTTAACTTGCCCTCAACCCATTTGGTTTCTATGGCTCGCTGAACTATATAATTTTAAACCGTCAACTCCTATTAGTCTGACAATTGAATCTTACCCGGCAGCCCATACGGTTTCTAGGGGTTTGATTTGTCACAATCAAAGGCAACTAATGCACTCTAGGAATTTATCAACCTTCCCAAAATTATTACCCCGACATACTCGGAAGAATAATATTCCGGTTTAGGTTTCAATTTTCCATGAGTTTGACGGTGGGTAGGAAACCTCGTAACCTTTATAACTTAGTGTTTATAAGTGGGAGTATTATTAAGGCGATTATATGTTACACTTTGCACATTAATCCATTTATAAGCACGGTTTGTCGGTTTGTCATATAATATGAAAACATACACAACCTAAAACTAACAACATGCAGTTCATGGACCGTTCCTAGAACAAAAAACATCTTAATCTAATTACATGTCTTTGGTCTTGAATCTTCGTCTTCTCGAACGGTTCTTCCTCCGGTCTTCGTCATTACATATAAATTTTACATTTAAAAAATTACATCATATACAAATTTTCTAGTAAAATAAATAGGCTCAAAACGGCCTTTACAACCCAATCGAACAAAACAAATGATTCAAAACTAGGTCAATGAACTACATCCACATTCAAAATTAATGCAACAATCACATTAAAATAAATGGTAAAAATGATTAATGTAAATATTGATATAATCAACAAAAACTAATCCAACAATTAGAATTAATCCAATTAATTCACATAATCGTTAATTTTAATTCATTCTGGACAAAAAAAATATTTCATTAAATTAATTCCCTTAAGAATAAAATTACTATAATTATATCTTAGTCAAATTAAATCTAATTTAATTTGTGAGAAATTAATTACCAAACGAAATATAAAAAACAGAGTCGAAAAACACACGGCCCGGCCAAGCCGGGAGCTGCCCAGCACACTGCCCAGTAAGCTGTCGAGCAGGGCCAGACTGCATGTCGGATGGCGATCCGCTGCACGGGACCGCACGGCAATGCCCGGCCAGCTCCAGGTTGTCGGGGCCGTTCTCAATTTCGGCTCATTTTTTCGCTCCGATTCCAAAAATAATATTTTTCAAATCTTTATATTACACATTTAAATCAGTTTTTCAAATAAAAAATAGATTTATATTATAACATAAAATCGTGAAAATTTAATTTTTAGACGAACAATTGAAAATCAACAATTAAAACGATTATGATTCCAAATCACAATAACAACCACACAAGCATTCCAAATGTTAAATATCATATATAAGATCGCAAGACCTCGCTCCGATACCACTGTTGGGATTCGATGAATAAAAACGAGATACGCGGCGGAAAATAAAATCGGTCTAACTGTAATACCCGAGATTTCTGACTTGTATTTGGAACTTGTGATATTGTAATCGTTGTACTTGATCTGAGTATTATTCTCCGTATTTCATAATCCGATGTTGTCGAGCGTATGATTTCATGTATGTGATTTACAAATTGTAATTCTGCGCATGTAGCGCACGCTATCGGCTATGTGTAGCGTACGCTAACATAGACTCAATAGCGCACGCTACAAAGGATTATTAGCGCACGCTATGTGTGGTCAATTTGATTGAGACGTGCGGTAGGTGAGATCTGGACGGGGACCCCTTTCGGATCGTGTCGGGATGAACCTGGACGGCTTTCGGGAAAAGCCAAGTCAACGCCTTAGCGCACGCTATAGGTATATGCGTAGCGCACGCTAAGTGCTGAATACAGTTAAGACAGTGAGCCGTTAGCGCGCGCTACGAGCAGGTACTAGCGCGCGCTAATAGCCATTTCTTATAAATAGGACAACATCCTATTCGTGATTTCAGTTCTTTCTTCTCCCATTACCCGAATTCTTACACTTGGAACATAACTTCCCTCACCCTAAACACTTCATATCAACACCCTAGCTCGTGATTGAAGATCGTACATCGTTGGAGATTGGTGTTCAAGCCTTCGGTGTGGGATTGCTTTGATTTCTTCCGTGTTCTTCACTACTTTGAGGTAGGTGATTCTTCACCGATGTTAGTAATGTTCTTAAGGACGTCTGATCATGTTTTGGTAGCCAGTTATTTCGTTTATGATCGGTCATCACATGTTAGAAGGATACTTTTGACGTATCGGCACTATATATCGTTTGAACCTTTGAACCATCTTAGTATTTGGACTCATTAGCATTTTCAAATCGATTTATGATCAGTAATCGGATATTACCCAGTTGTTACGTTTTATACTTTGGAATCATGCGTTTCGGAACGTAGGACGAACGGAACTTAGAATATTTCTTGAAGATCTAAGATGAATTATGATGTTGAGATGATTATCCGTATATTTGTATCTTATAATCATAGAACTTCCACAAACCTCATTAGCATGATATGCCCGAGGATAACTTGTATTATCACCATAGAATTCATGAATTCACCACCATTCAACCCAGTTTTCCGTTAGCAGTATTCTGCCATGCAAGATTAGCGCACGCTAACATATGTGAGTTAACGTGCGCTATCGGGGTTCAGTTAACGCACAATATGTACGTAGCGTACGTTATGTATCAGCCGATTCAAACTGTCAGTCCGTGGCTAGCGCACACTAGTCTTATACGATAGCGTACACTAACAGGCAGGCTTAGCGCACGTTACGTAGAGTACGTAGCGCACGCTAAGCAGTCCAGGTAGAATTGTTTAAATTGAGCTTTTGGGCCGTAGACCGAATTGTTAGGCCATCGTTCGACTTAAGATGATTTGTATATCATTCCTTTTGTTAAGGTTCGAGCTTGTTACGTTGATCGAAGGAGGCGGCCTTCGAGTGTGTTGAAATCATTGAAGTATTCCATTCTTGCCATTTTCGAGGCAAGTATCATATGTCGAGTTCGATTTATATTGAAACTTTGATCATGCTTGTGGTTTTGTTCATATTGTCGAATATGAGATGTATTTCTGAAAATTCTCGTGATATTCGTTGTTATTTGTTCGTATTGATGAACATATTGAAATGCATATGTGTATGCATAGTTGATTGATTTATGGTATAAATGATCCGAGGGGATCATGAGGATCTATGCTGAGGGCGCTGGATCGAATGTCCACCATGCGTTGGTCCGACGGGATCATCATGGGGATCTATGATGAGGGCGCTGGATCGTTGGATGGGTTTTCCACCATGCGTTGGTCCGACGGGATCATCATGGGGATCTATACCAAGGGCGCTGGATCGCTGGATTACCCTGTATTGTGTTGATGGAATCGCGAGGATTCGCATCGTTGGATTCCGGTGGCGTAAGTCCGTTTTGCATGTTTTATGATGCATTGATGATTTATTGTATGATGATACTTGTACCAGCATTGTTTTGCTAACCCCTTCGGGGGTGGACATTGTTTTGATGTTCAGGTAGCCGAGGAGCGGGGAGGCAACCACGATCTGACGGAGACGATGAAATGGCTCAGTGATGTGGTTGATGTTATTGTTATTGTGAATTGTCTTCTTGGTTCGTTTAGTACTCGAGTACGTCTGTTTTAATAAGGTCATTTCGATATGGTTGTATAAGTTAACTCATTTGATCGGTTGAATCAAATCTGTATTTGAACTTTAGTTGTTCGATTGGATTATTTTTACACTTCTTTTAAAATTAGCCTTGTAAATCCTTATCTAAAGGGTCTACGGCGCTGTAATTATTCCGAATATCTCGGGGTGTTACAGAATATGGTATCGGAGCTAAGATTCATGGATATCTTGGCAGTCGGGTTAGTTGGGTCTGTTTATGTTATTTGATTATTGGTCGTTCGTAACATCACTGCTGAGCCAGCATCGTCGTGTGGACCGTGGTTGTAAGTTTCCTAATCTCGAATACTACCGTTTTATTTAATTCATGTCTTGAAAACATTGATGGATGTACTTTGAGAAAGTTTGCCCTGGATATTGAGTATTTATGTTTACAGTATGTTGAGAGGAGGTCGTGGACGCGGACGCGGTCGTGGACGCGGACGTGGAAATGCGAGGCAAGAAGAGTCGGTATCTACCCCAGAGATAACGGCTAGTCGAACGGATTCCCATTCCGGGGGACAGCAGGGATCGGCAAATAATAATGCAGATCCTAACGTGCCGGGAGTGCTTCAGCAGGTGGTTGCCCAGATAAACCAGTTTGCTCAAGTTATGGATCGCATGCAGACGGCGATGGGACAGCAGCATAACGTGGATAATCGGGGAGATAAATGGCTTACCGAGGTGATCAAATTGCATCCTCCGAAATTTGATGGTTCGACTGAGATGCTTTCTTGGGATCACTGGCTGAAGGAATTAGAGAAGATTTTTGCGGGGATTAACTGTCCCAACGATAGGAAGGTTCCGGTCGCCCAGTATCTTCTGACAGGGGAGGCTTTCGACTGGTGGGAGGCCATTCGATCGGAGGAGCACAATGTTGACTGGACGGAATTCAAATTGATGATGGAAGCACAGTATTGTCCTCGCCCAGTTAGAGAGGCCCGAGTTCGAGAGTTTTTCTCACCACAGAATTCAGAAGCATCTGTGACGGACGTGATTAAGACTTTTAATCACCAACTGACTTATGTGCGCCACTTGGTCAGGACCGAGGCGGAGAAGATTTTTCATTTTGACATGCGAATGAAGCCGGAAATTCAGCAGTATATGTCCGGATTTGAATGTACCACCTTGCGAAAGTATCAGGACAAGGCGTTGGCCTATGATATGAAGGAGGCAGCAGTAGAGGAAGCGACGGAAGCAAAGAAACAGAAGGTGTCTGGCAACTTCACGGAGGATAAGAGTAGCGGGCCTCGCAGGGGTCATGTAACACCCCCAGATTTAACCGGAAATATTACAGCGCCGTGGGCCCCGAGATGGAACCCACAAGGCTAAAATGAAATTTTCGCAAACATTTACAAATGCCCAAGAGGCTAACGACGGTACTAACTTTAAAATTCACAAAGACTTATAAAATCCATTTATCAAAAACCGTCGTAAAACTCATTTGAAATCGCAAGGCCAAACAGCCGACACTCAAAAGTTCAGAAAACGATTTCCAAAGTAACCTCAGTTACCAGATACCAAAAGAGCGTCTCAAAATACTCACGCAGCGGAAAAAGACCAACCATAAAGATACTCTAGCAGCGGAATACAAGAACCGATCAAGAAACTCAATGCACAGAACATGTCCTAGCCACTATCCTCCGGGAAGCTCATCTCTTCACGACCGCTACAAGCTCGATACTCCGAGAACCTAAAAGAAATCCCACGACGGGGTCAGCCATAATATCCAACAATGATAACGGTCACATCACATTAATAATAACATACGAATGAGAATACAACATAAGAATACGACCAATGTAATCTTACCGCCATAACTTTGCTTACTCAAGTGATTCTCATCAGAGTAGCCATTATCACATTTCACATCATGTACTCGATTTACCAATAAACTCGAACATAATATAAGTACTGTACCTCAAACAATACTCAAGGTTCTCAAACTGTCATAACCAACTCACGATATGGAAATATACCATTTCTGACCAATACGATCCATCGAATAACATCATAAAATCCCAAGAGGATAACCGATCGTCCATCAAAGACAAATACCAAAGAAATACGGAACATACCTCGAGATATGAAGTGCCACGACAATCATACCAGTCTACTCCGAGATCAGATCAATGCAATACGGACAAGGTCCTAACACAAGACCTACAAATGCATACTCATATGACCACGTCAATATGATCACAACAATAACAATCATGTATACTCAATGGAAATCCGACGATCCAGCGCCCTCAGCATAGATCCCTTTGTTGATCCTATCAGATCAACATAAGGTGGATAACTAACAATACACATGTGAACAACAACACATGATAAAATCAATGATGCGAATTCACCAGATTCCATCAACACAATACTGGTAATCCAACGATCCAGCGCCCTCAGCATAGCTCCCCATGATGATCCCGTCGAACCAACGCATGGTGGAAAACCTGTCCAACGATCCAGCGCCCTTAGCATAGATCCCCATGATGATCCCGTCGAACCAACGCATGGTGGACATTCGATCCAGCGCCCTCAGCATAGATCCTCATAATCCCATCGGATTATTTACACAACAAAAACAACACAATATGCATACACATATGCAAATCAACACGTTCATCCACATGAACAACATAACATGCACGACAACATGACAATATACTAGGACGACTTCATGTTCAACAACATGAAAGAGAATGTACGAGACCAAAATAAATAACATAAAACCGTAATCAATATGGAATACTTGCCCCGAGTCCTTCGGGAGCAACCTCGATGTCCAATCATCACCGACGATTATCCTCAATGCTCGGCGATCCAAACGTACAATGAACTATAGATACTCATATCTTCGTCTTTACCATAATGTAACCTAGATATTCGAACATACCAATAACTGAGATAAAGCATATACATTATGGTTTACCTCCCAGAATCAAAAGAACGATATGCGATCCGAATATCCAGAGTTCACAATAATAATCATCGCTATATGCATTATAAACGAAATGAAACTGAAACCATTCATTAAATATTATAACTGAGCAAGTAATAACTTGCATCGATACCGATACCACGAAGTCATTGCCGAACACATTGCCTTTGTCTACGAGCTCCTCAGCCCCGATCAAAAGCAATACAATGGACATACTCGAACACGACCGCAATATCCGGTTATAATCACCGATCAGCAATCTCAACCTATCGAAGAAATCAAATAACACATATCCGATAACAATCAACAACTGACAATACTAACCAATCGAACTCAACAGTTCAACACAACCTCGAATAAACACAAATAACCAACCAAGTCAAACCATCACGAATTCCTAATCAAAACACAAAAATACTGCACTGTCTGCCTACTTAGCACACGTTAATCACCTAACGTAGCGTGCGCTAAGTTGCTCCCGTTAGCGTGCGCTAGCCAGTAAGCTTAGCGTGCGCTAATGCTGTACAGTGGCATGCATTCCAAGCATCGACTAGCATCTTGCAACTACGAATCCGAATGAAGGGAGACATAAATCTCCATATCTCTTGAAGATAAACGACACCATACTATCACAAGGATAATATCAATGTCCATATATCAATAATAACATCAACAATCAAACCGACTCGATAACAAGGATCATATCATATTCAATCCGGAATTCAACCTCGTATCATGATTTAACTCCTCTAAATCGATCAATATAATTAACAATATTCATAAATCCATCTTAGATCGGGTTAAACGAATCACCATCCTTATAGTAAGAAGAATCTTAACTAACATCCGAAACTCTTATCAAAATTCCATTGAATCTCATATAACATCATCATATGATTATCCAACATGCTCCTTACATGAAATCATCCAAGAAAAACGAACCATCATCAAGAGGATACGAAAATTACGGATTGGATGAACCAAGAATAAGAACACTAGACTCCATTCCAAGAATCATGAATAACTTGAAGAACGAGGCTTGAATCCATGCTCTCCATCTTAATCTTGTTAAAGATCATCATCTCTCGGTGTTTGGGACCTCAAACCTCTCTCTAAAAACTCTCTCTCGGTTACAAGGAAGGAATGGACGAAATGCTTCATAACACCCTTCCGTCCCTTTTTATAATATTCATTATTAGCGTGCGCTAACATCTCATGTTTAGCGTGCGCTACCGCCTTAGCGTGCGCTAAATGACTTTGTTAGCGTGCGCTATCGAAGTCCAAAGGCTCGCCTTGCTTCGTAAACTAACTTACGACGTAATGCCCATGCATTAACGTCGTAAAACATCTGCTTAGCGTCGCAAGTCATTTATCTTAGCGTGCGCTATCCAAGTTGACTTGCTACAGTCTACACCTACCACGAAGATGCTCACGACCCCACAAGCCGAAATCGACCAATAAAGCCAAGATTCCCTGTTGACCGATATATAGTTAGCGTGCGCTAATCAACATGCATTAGCGTGCGCTAACACTACATTACAACATCCGTTGACTTATCAGAACGTGCGCCGAAAGTGGCCTGGCCCACGCGTAGATTCCTTCTGATCTGACTGCATTAGCGTGCGCTACATTCTGCCTCTAGCGTGCGCTAACCATGAACGATAGCGTGCGCTATACTTGACCATTAGCGCGCGCTAGTCAGGCTATACTTAGCCATTTCCAACTCTTCTCGTCCAACATCTCAACATACAGACTACGAACATACGGCATACTGAATACATATGCTTCTTAAATGTAATTGTCAACCAAATATGACAATTATACCAATACAGATGTCTCAGTCCTTTATTTATTTTATCCCTACTGTACAGATTCCACGCTGTACAATATAACTCGGATAAAATAATATCAAACAACAGTAGTAAAATTTCCGGATATTACATTCTACACCCTTTAAAATAAGTTTCGTCCTCGAAACTTGCAATCCATCATAAAACAAACAAACATACCATTTAACCCAAAATATCCCAAAGCCATCACGACACTGATCAATCATCATTATTTTGAATAGCCAAAACTGCATACTTACAAATACGCAGGTCGACGATCTCCGGAGATACTAGCCAGCGATCTCACTGTACAGTCTCAATACGCTTACGATCACAATTCCCTGAGTCTCAACAAAATATATCATCCTCGGATCAAACAATCTGCCCGAATCAAATCCTGTCTGCCTGATTACATAATTAAGTTCCAATTCGAATAATATCCGATATATCTGTGAAACAACTGCCCCAAACGACACGAATCCCAAGACACCGACAAAAAATCCGAACGCTCAGATGATCACCAACAATGATCAACCAATAAGTCAACCGAATTTATCATCGACATGATAAATTCCAATCTGACCAACCAGAGGTCAAAACACAATCGAGAATATCATCAACATGATAGACTCCAATATGACCAACGAACAGTCAACGGTAATCGAGAATACCTTCAAACGGTAAGCTCCAACACGATCCACAGAAACCGATATACGAACGAATAAAGTTCCCAAAACGACACACCAATCACAAACCGACGAACATATCCAATCATACAGGGAGTGGGAACGACCAATCGATACTCAAAACAACCAGCATGAGGTCAACAACCCCAAATCCACAAAAGAAATCATTCAAAAATCACTATGGTAAAAATCGCGCTACTACCATACCAATGGAATTACATAGCACATATGCCCCGATTTCGCAAAATCCAAAGTTCCAAAATTACATCATGTGCATGAATCTACAACACACGACATATTTCTCTTATCCGATAAATCAATCGATCATCCTTGCATAACCAAACGACCATACCAAAGTTCGGATCCATATTCCTCGTTCCACATCGATATATTACCCAGTTCGTGAGTCACACTCACAACTTCACCATGATATGTAATATACACTAAATGCGTATGGTTATTAATCACATTTTCAAAACCGGTTTGAAATCATATATTCTTGTCACGAAGACAATTTTCGAAAATTCTTTCAAGAGTTTGAAAACTCAAAACATAAATTTTCGTAAGATCACGAAATCAATTTTCGAAAAATTAACTTGGCTCGATGGTGCCAAGTATTTGATAACAGTTTCCTTCGAATCCACACGATTTCGAAGTTTTAAAATGAAAAGTATGCAAATGCTCGACTATATCCATACTCCTGTATACCAATTCGGTTCGTCACCAATATCCACTGATATTCCATCGGAAAACCACACGATTGAGTTCCAAAATCTCAATATATAAATTCCGACTAAACTCCTTTTCCACACATGACTTGCAACGTCAGTCATTAACCCATCCTGGATCACCTTAAATATGATATGACAAAATATTGAAACAAATCCACACAGCGAAAGACTTCCCGAGAGGTTCAATTTGAACAAGTAAACCAAAACCTCGAAAGGTAGGAACGAAATAAATAAATGATTGATAAAGAGCTTTACAAATCTCGGGAGTTTTATGAAAACTAAAAAGTCTTTTTTTTTTTTTTTTTTTTTGAAACACTAGGGTCTCAGCCCACATCTCGTTCTGCATTATAAGAAGTTTAAAAAGTAGAAAATCCTTTTTCGGACCCCAAGTCCTGAGTTATAAAACCATTTCAAAATCGATTGGGTCTCGGCCCAAAAATCATTTACGGTAAAACATCCGTAAAACATTCATTTTGAAAAGTATCATTTTCAAATGCTCAAAACAGTTCATATATCACAAAATGAATTATCATGCTACATGTTCTTCTCAACAATCCATAGTCCTTCTCCCGATTACACAATTCCGTTCCAAAATCTAGCTGATATACTGATTTCCAAAATCATAACTTCTCAAGATCATCAATCCTATACCAACTCTGTCACCTTATATTGAAATGCATAATATCTGCTGAATCTCAAAACATATCAACTTAGAACGGCAGTAAATCTCAATGAAATTCAAAAATCCGAATACTTACAGATCGTGAAGCCGACGATTCCCCGTGATACTGGCACATGTCTAGACTCAAGAAAATACTCGACACAGGTATTTTCAAAACTCACGTTTTGCAAACTCAGTGCAACTCAAGAACACAATATATCACGTAAACACCATTTGGGAAAGTTATAACAAGCCCAGTACGATACTGGCAAATCCGATAACGCACAAGCCTGAGTGAACAACAAAGACTCACGGCTCTAGTATTTGTCAATCGACAACTCGAATGACGCAACAAAAACACGACCCAACTCGACCCAAATGCCTAGGTTTTCTCAACCTAAGCTCCGATACCATATTCTGTAACACCCCCATTTAACCGAAATATTACGGTAGCCGTGGGCCCCGAGATGGAACCCACAAGGCTAAAATGAAATTTTCGCAAACATTTACAAATGCCCAAGAGGCTAACGACGGTACTAACTTTAAAATTCACAAAGACTTATAAAATCCATTTATGAAAAACCGTCGTAAAACTCATTTGAAATCGCAAGGCCAAACAGCCGACACTCAAAAGTTCAGAAAACGATTTCCAAAGTAACCTCAGTTACCAGATACCAAAAGAGCGTCTCAAAATACTCACGCAATGAAAAAGACCAACCATAAAGATACTCTAGCAATGAATACAAGAACCGATCAAGAAACTCAATGCACAGAACATGTCCTAGCCAGTATCCTCCGGGAAGCTCATCTCTTCACGACCGCTACAAGCTCGATACTCCGAGAACCTAAAAGAAATCCCACGACGGGGTCAGCCATAATATCCAACAATGATAACGGTCACATCACATTAATAATAACATACGAATGAGAATACAACATAAGAATACGACCAATGTAATCTTACCGCCATAACTTTGCTTACTCAAGTGATTCTCATCAGAGTAGCCATTATCACATTTCACATCATGTACTCGATTTACCAATAAACTCGAACATAATATAAGTACTGTACCTCAAACAATACTCAAGGTTCTCAAACTGTCATAACCAACTCACGATACGGACATATACCATTTCTGACCAATACGATCCATCGAATAACATCATCAAATCCCAAGAGGATAACCGATCGTCCATCAAAGACAAATACCAAAGAAATACGGAACATACCTCGAGATATGAAGTGCCACGACAATCATACCAGTCTAATCCGAGATCAGATCAATGCAATACGGACAAGGTCCTAACACAAGACCTACAAATGCATACTCATATGACCACGTCAATATGATCACAACAATAACAATCATGTATACTCAATGGAAATCCGACGATCCAGCGCCCTCAGCATAGATCCCTTTGTTGATCCTATCAGATCAACATAAGGTGGATAACTAACAATACACATGTGAACAACAACACATGATAAAATCAATGATGCGAATTCACCGCATTCCATCATCACAATACAGTAATCCAACGATCCAGCGCCCTCAGCATAGATCCCCATGATGATCCCGTCGAACCAACGCATGGTGGAAAACCTGTCCAACGATCCAGCGCCCTCAGCATAGATCCCCATGATGATCCCGTCGAACCAACGCATGGTGGACATTCGATCCAGCGCCCTCAGCATAGATCCTCATAATCCCATCGGATTATTTACACAACAAAAACAACACAATATGCATACACATATGCAAATCAACACGTTCATCCATATGAACAACATAACATGCACGACAACATGACAATATACTAGGACGACTTCATGTTCAACAACATGAAAGAGAATGTACGAGACCAAAATAAATAACATAAAACCGTAATCAATATGGAATACTTGCCCCGAGTCCTTCGGGAGCAACCTCGATGTCCAATCATCACCGACGATTATCCTCAATGCTCGGCGATCCAAACGTACAATGAACTATAGATACTCATATCTTCGTCTTTACCATAATGTAACCTAGATATTCGAACATACCAATAACTGAGATAAAGCATATACATTATGGTTTACCTCCCAGAATCGAAAGAACGATATGCGATCCGAATATCCAGAGTTCACAATAATAATCATCGCTATATGCATTATAAACGAAATGAAATCAAAACCATTCATTAAATATTATAACTGAGCAAGTAATAACTTGCATCGATACCGATACCACGAAGCTGCTGCCGAACACATTGCCTTTGTCTACGAGCTCCTCAGCCCCGATCAAAAGCAATACAATGGACATACTCGAACACGACCGCAATATCCGGTTATAATCACCGATCAGCAATCTCAACCTATCGAAGAAATCAAATAACACATATCCGATAACAATCAACAACTGACAATACTAACTAATCGAACTCAACGGTTCAACACAACCTCGAATAAACACAGTCTAACCAACCAAGTCAAACCATCACGAATTCCTAATCAAAACACAAAAATACTGCACTGTCTGCCTACTTAGCGCACGTTAATCACCTAACGTAGCGTGCGCTAAGTTGCTCCCGTTAGCGTGCGCTAGCCAGTAAGCTTAGCGTGCGCTAATGCCGCATGGCATGCATTCCAAGCATCGACTAACATCTTGCAACTACGAATCCGAATGAAGGGAGACATAAATCTCCATATCTCTTGAAGATAAACGACACCATACTATCACAAGGATAATATCAATGTCCATATATCAATAATAACATCAACAATCAAACCGACTCGATAACAAGGATCATATCATATTCAATCCAGAATTCAACCTCGTATCATGATTTAACTCCTCTAAATCGATCAATATAATTAACAAGATTCAGAAATCCATCTTAGATCGGGTTAAACGAATCACCATCCTTATAGTAAGAAGAATCTTAACTAACATCCGAAACTCTTATCGAAATTCCATTGAATCTCATATAACATCATCATATGATTATCCAACATGCTCCTTACATGAAATCATCCAAGAAAAACGAACCATCATCAAGAGGATACGAAAATTACCTGGATTGGATGAACCAAGAATAAGAACACTAGACTCCATTCCAAGAATCATGAATAACTTGAAGAACGAGGCTTGAATCCATGCTCTCCATCTTAATCTTGTTAAAGATCATCATCTCTCAGTGTTTGGGACCTCAAACCTCTCTCTAAAAACTCTCTCTCTCGGTTACAAGGAAGGAATGGACGAAATGCTTCATAACACCCTTCTGTCCCTTTTTATAATATTCATTATTAGCGTGCGCTAACATCTCATGTTTAGCGTGCGCTACCGCCTTAGCGTGCGCTAAATGACTTTGTTAGCGTGCGCTATCGAAGCCCAAAGGCTACTGCCTTGCTTCGTAAACTAACTTATGTACGTAATGCCCATGCATTAACGTACGTAAAACATCCTGCTTAGCGTACGCAAGTCATTTATCTTAGCGTGCGCTATCCGAAGTTGACTTGCTACAGTCTACACCTACCACGAAGATGCTCACGACCCCACAAGCCGAAATCGACCAATAAAGCCAAGATTCCCTGTTGACCGATATATAGTTAGCGTGCGCTAATCAACATGCATTAGCGTGCGCTAACACTACATTACAACATCCATTGACTTATCAGAACGTGCGCCGAAAGTGGCCTGGCCCACGCGTAGATTCCTTCTGATCCGATCGCATTAGCGTGCGCTACATTCTGCCTCTAGCGTGCGCTAACCATGAACGATAGCGTGCGCTATACTTGACCATTAGCGCGCGCTAGTCAGGCTATACTTAGCCATTTCCAACTCTTCTCGTCCAACATCTCAACATACAGACTACGAACATACGGCATACTGAATACATATGCTTCTTAAATGTAATTGTCAACCAAATATGACAATTATACCAATACAGATGTCTCAGTCCTTTATTTATTTTATCCCTACTGTACAGATTCCACGCTGTACAATATAACTCGGATAAAATAATATCAAACAACAGTAGTAAAATTTCCGGATATTACAGGTCAATCCTCTTTTCATTCATCCAGGAGACCTCCGCATCCTTCTCGAGGTGGAAAGAAGTTTCGGGCAGCACCAACTGTTTCAGACGCAGGGAAGAAGTGTTATAACTGTGGCAAAGATGGACATGTTCGACGTGATTGTTTCGCGCCTGCTGTGACCTGTTTCGAGTGTGGACAGGAAGGACATCGCGCAACATTTTGTGGGAATGCGGCCCGATCTTTTGGTACTCGCACTCCAGCTCCAGTTCCGAAGGAGACGAGTGTGAACCCGACGCAGCAGAGTGGATTTCAGCAGCAGAACGTTGGGAAGAGAGAGACATCCAGTGCTGGGTCCGTTCCTCCGCGCCTGTACGAAATGAGGAAATCTGATGATCAGAACACTGCTGTTGCATTAGGTATAATTCAGATCCTTTTGCAACCAGTTAGTGTTTTATTCGATTCCGGAGCTACACATTCTTTTGTATCATTGAACTGTGTAAATCGTTTGAAAATCTCGTGCTTATTTGATTGTGAACCATATGTTGTGGGTTTGCCGAGTGGAGAGAGAATCGTGGGAACCCTAGAGGCTAGAGATTTTCCAGTAACTATAGAAGGGAGAGATCGGGTCATCGAACCTTATTGTGGTTGACATCTACGGTGACGATTTAATTCTCGGAGACGATTGGCTCAACCGTTATGGAGCTATTCTGAATTACCGAGAGAGAGTCATTTCCATCATTGCTGATGACGGATCTGAACACTTATTCCGAGGATGGAGACCGAGAAGCTCGGGAAAATTGATCAAAGCAATGATAGCCGTGAAATTACTGAAACAGGGATGTCAGGGACTTTGGTGCTATGCCATGAGGAAAGAGGAAGGAGTAGAGCTCTCGTCTATTTCAGTTGTGAATGAGTTCTCAGATGTATTTCCTGACGAACTACCTGGATTACCTCCGCAGAGAGAAGTGGAATTCACTATCGAATTAGAGCCTGGAGCAGCTCCTATTTCCAGAGCACCATACCGCATGGCGCCAACCGAGATGTATGAACTCAAGAAACAACTGGAGGAATTGTTACAGAAGGGTTATATTCAACCGAGCGTTTCTCCTTGGGGAGCGCCCGTTCTCTTTGTCCGGAAGAAAGACGGATCCCTCCGACTGTGTATTGATTACAGGGAGCTCAATAAGATTATGATCAAGAATAAGTATCCTATACCTCGGATCGACGACTTGTTTGATCAACTGCAAGGGGCAAGGGTATTCTCGAAGATTGACTTGCAATCAGGATACCATCAGTTGAGAATTAAGGAATCGGATATACCAAAATCTGCTTTCAGATCCCGGTACGGGCATTATGAATTCGTAGTGATTCCGTTTGGACTTACCAATGCTCCTGCAGTATTCATGCAATTGATGAATCGGGTATTCTTGGAATACTTGGATAAATTTGTGGTCGTCTTCATTGATGACATCTTGATATATTCGAAGGACGCAGGGGAGCATGCCGAGCATTTGCGTGTGGTTTTGAGCACCTTGAGGAAGGAACAACTGTATGCAAAACTTTCAAAATGCGAGTTCTGGCTTAAGGAAGTAACCTTCCTTGGGCATGTGATATCAGCCGACGAAGTTCAGGTGGACCCGAAGAAAGTCGAAGCAATCTTGGAATGGGAAGCTCCTAAAACGTGAAAGAAGTCCAAGCTTCTTAGGACTTGCTGGATATTATCGCCGCTTTGTAGAGGGATTTTCCAAAATTGCTCGTCCGCTCACTCAGCTGTTACAGAAAACTCAAAAGTTCACGTGGAACGAGAAATGCCAGGCTGGTTTTGATGAGCTTAAGAAGAGACTGACGACAGCACCTATTTTAGCTCTGCCAGATGGAACTGATGGATTCATGGTATACAGCGACGCTCGAATCGAGTGCAGGTTGTGTATTGATGCAGAAGGATAAAGTGATTGCTTATGCTTCTCGGCAATTGAAACCGTATGAGATTAATTACCCGACTCATGATCTGGAGCTAGCAGCTGTGGTCTTTGCCTTGAAAATATGGCGACATTATTTGTACGGCACTCATTGTCAGATCTTTACAGATCATAAGAGCCTCAAGTACATTTTCAATGTAAAGAATTAAACATGAGGCAGAGAAGGTGGCTGGAATTGATCAAGGATTACGACTTGGAGATTCTCTATCATCCGGGGAAAGCAAACGTAGTAGCCGATGCATTGAGCCGAAAACCTGTTTCTCTTCGAGTGTTGGAAGCTCTTACATCCCAAACCAGCATTCAACGAGAACTGATCCGCGAAGGGATTGAAGTATGGGCACCAGGAATCCAAGGGAAACTGTATGTGATGGAACTGACTTCATCACTAGTCGAAGAGATCAAATCTAAGCAGTTGAACGATTCTCTGACCCTTCGATTATGTGATGAAGTAAAGAAGGGAAAAGCCCCAGGATTCGTGATACAAGACGATGGAGTTCTGAGATTTCAGAGTCGACTTTGCGTTCCCGAGGATAATGATTTGAGACGGACAATTTTGAAAGAAGCTCATAGCGCGCCCTATTCTATTCACCCAGGCAGTAGTAAGATGTATAAAGATTTAAAGCAAAACTTCTGGTGGGGGAATATGAAGAAGGACGTAGCAGAGTATGTTTCGAGGTGTTTGACTTGTCAGCAGGTTAAGATCGAACATCAGCGACTTGCCGGAATGTTAAAGCCGCTTCCGATCCCTGAGTGGAAGTGGGAGGATATCTCGTCGGATTTCATCACTAGTATGCCAAGGACTAGAACGGGAATGAACATGATTTGGGTTGTAGTTGATCGACTAACCAAGTCGGCTCATTTCCTGGGAATTAAAGATTCATGGGGACCCGAGAGATTGGCACGAGTATTTATTGTGGAGATAGTCAGATTGCATGGGACACCGAGGACCATTATTTCGGATCGAGATGGTCGCTTCGTGTCGCACTTCTGGAAAGCAGTTCACAGGGCTTTGGGGACTGAACTCAACTTTAGCACAACTTATCATCCCCAAACGGACGGTCAGTCCGAAAGGACTATTCAAACTGTAGAAGACATGCTTAGAGCCTGTGCTTTGGATTGGTCAACTGATTGGGAAGTTCATTTGCCATTAGTTGAATTCACCTACAATAATAGTTGGCATGCTTCAATTAAGATGGCACCATTTGAAGCTTTGTACGGGAGAAGATGCCGATCACCCCTGTGTGGGGATGACTCTTCGGATTTGATCGGGACGGAACCGGAATTGATTATCCAGACCCAAGAGAAGATAGCTTTGATTCGAGAGAGACTGTTGACTGCCCAGAGTCGACAGAAGTCTTATGTAGATGTACGTCGTCGCCCTCTAGAGTTCGACGCTGGGGACCATGTACTATTGAAGGTGTCTCCTACACGAGGGATTTTCCGTTTTGGGAGGAGAGGCAAGCTTAGTCCGAGATATATCGGACCATTCGAGATCCTCGAGAGAGTTGGAGATTTAGCATACAGGTTGGCCTTACCGCCATCGTTGAGTCACGTTCACAATGTGTTTCACGTATCCCAACTGCGGAAGTATGTACCGGACCCCGGTCACATCATTGATTTCGACAAGATCGAGATAGCTAATGATGGCACCTTCGAAGAGAGACCAATCAAGATACTTGAGAGCCGGATCAAACAATTGAGGAATAAACCAATACACTTGGTTAAAGTACAATGGTCACGACATGGAGTCGAAGAGGCCACTTGGGAAACGGAGGACAGTATGAAGACTAGATATCCGGAGTTATTTTCATCTTAAGTTTCGGGACGAAACTTCTTTTTAGGGAGGAAGGATGTAATAACCGAGATTTCTGACTTGTATTTGGAACTTGTGATATTGTAATCGTTGT
Organism: Orobanche coerulescens; assembly: GCA_033398695.1. Lineage (NCBI taxonomy): Eukaryota > Viridiplantae > Streptophyta > Magnoliopsida > Lamiales > Orobanchaceae > Orobanche > Orobanche coerulescens. Next base: position 103,235,262 of record CM065818.1, read on the forward strand.
ACTTGATCTGAGTATTATTCTCCGTATTTCATAATCCAATGTTGCCGAGCGTATGATTTCATGTATGTGATTTACAAATTGTAATTCTGCGCATGTAGCGCATGCTATCGGCTATGTGTAGCGTACGCTAACATAGAATCAATAGCGCACGCTACAAAGGATTATTAGCGCACGCTATGTGTGGTTAATTTGATTGAGACGTGCGGTAGGTGAGATCTAGCCGGGGGACCCCTGTCGGATCGTGTCAGGATGAACCTGGACGGCTTTTGGGAAAAGCCAAGTCAACGCCTTAGCGCACGCTACAGGTATATGCGTAGCGCACGCTAAGTGCTGAATACAGTTAAGACAGTGAGCCGTTAGCGCACGCTACGAGCAGGTACTAGGGCGTGCTAATAGCCATTTCTTATAAATAGGACAGCATCCTATTCGTGATTTCAGTTCTTTCTTCTCCCATTACCCGAATTCTTACACTTAGAACATAACTTACCTCACCCTAAACACTTCATATCAACACCCTAGCTCGTGATTGAAGATCGTACATCGTTGGAGATTGGTGTTCAAGCCTTCGGTGTGGGATTGCTTCGATTTCCTCCGTGTTCTTCACTACTTTGAGGTAGATGATTCTTCACCGATGTTAGTAATGTTCTTAAGGACGTCTGATCATGTTTTGGTAGCCAGTTATTTTGTTTATGATCGGTCATCACATGTTAGAAGGATACTTTTGACGTATCGGCACTATATATCGTTTGAACCTTTGAACCATCTTAGTATTTGGACTCCTTAGCATTTTCAAATCGATTTATGATCAGTAATCGGATATTACCCAGTTGTTACGTTGTATACTTTGGAATCATGCGTTTCGGAACGTAGGACGAACGGAACTTAGAATATTTCTTGAAGATCTAAGATGAATTATGATGTTGAGATGATTATCCGTATATTTGTATCTTATAATCATAGAACTTCCACAAACCTCATTAGCATGATATGCCCGAGGATAACTTGTATTATCACCATAGAATTCATGAATTCACCACCATTCAACCCAGTTTTCCGTTAGCAGTATTCTGCCATGCAAGATTAGCGCACGCTAACATATGTGAGTTAACGTGCGCTATCGGGGTTCAGTTAACGCACAATATGTACGTAGCATACGTTATGTATCAGCCGATTCAAACTGTCAGTCCGTGGCTAGCGCACGCTAGTCTTATACGATAGCGTACGCTAACAGGCAGGCTTAGTGCACGTTACGTAGAGTACGTAGCGCACGCTAAGCAGTCCAGGCAGAATTGTTTAAATTGAGCTTTTGGGCTGTAGACCGAATTGTTAGGCCATCGTTCGACTTAAGATGATTTGTATATCATTCCTTTTGTTAAGGGTCGAGCTTGTTACGTTGATCGAAGGAGGCGGCCTTCGAGTGTGTTGAAATCATTGAAGTATTCCATTCTTGCCATTTTCGAGGCAAGTATCATATGTCGAGTTCGATTTATATTGAAACTTTGATCATGCTTGTTGTTTTGTTCATATTGTCGAATATGAGATGTATTTCTGAAAATTCTCGTGATATTCGTTGTTATTTGTTCGTATTGATGAACATATTGAAATGCATATGTGTATGCATAGTTGATTGATTTATGGTATAAATGATCCGAGGGGATCATGAGGATCTATGCTGAGGGCGCTGGATCGAATGTCCACCATGCGTTGGTCTGACGGGATCATCATGGGGATCTATGCTGAGGGCGTTGGATCATTGGATAGGTTTTCCACCATGCGTTGGTCCGACGGGATCATCATGGGGATCTATACCAAGGGCGCTGGATCGCTGGATTACCCTGTATTGTGTTGATGGAATCGTGAGGATTCGCATCGTTGGATTCCGGTGGCGGAAGTCCGTTTTGCATGTTTTATGATGCATTGATGATTTATTGTATGATGATACTTGTACTAGCATTGTTATGCTAACCCCTTCGGGGGTGGACATTGTTTTGATGTTCAGGTAGCCGAGGAGCGGGGAGGCAACCACAGTACCGACAGGACGATGAAATGGCTCAGTGATGTGGTTGATGTTATTGTTATTGTGAATTGTCTTCTTGGTTCGTTTAGTACTCGAGTACGTCTGTTTTAATAAGGTCATTTCGATATGGTTGTATAAGTTAACTCATTTGATCGGTTGAATCAAATCTGTATTTGAACTTTAGTTGTTCGATTGGATTATTTTTACACTTCTTTTAAAATTAGCCTTGTAAATCCTTATCTAAAGGGTTTACGGCGCGGTAATTATTCCGAATATCTCGGGGTGTTACACTAACCGGATAAAACCAAACCCCAAAATGGATCGTTCAAGCATCGTATAAACGAATATAATTAATGAAGATAAAATTCAGAAGTCATACCCTCGTAGACTTTTGATAATATCTTCTTGAAGAAAAATCGGAGCCTAGCTTTTTTTGGTCACCAACACGAACACGAATCCAATTTGTTCTTCCTTGATGAATGATCAAAACACCGAAAGTGCCGAGTATCTCTATGTTATCATGTGATGGATATTGATCGGAAGAATAGTATGTCAATTCGTTCTCAAAGAACACGGCTAGGAATCGACACAATATTTTTCTTCTCTTATCTTCCTCCTTTTCTTTCCCTCCAAGATCAACAAGAAATGAAAGAAAAAATTTCTCTCCCTCTCCAAATAATGCGGATGAACCAAGAAAAGAAGTGTGTGTTTTTGGTTTTCAAGTCATCACATAATGTGAAGACAAGTTCATTATATAATGGAGATTAGATCAAAATGATGAGATATGAAATATCATCCTTTTGCCTTCAACCCATTAAACAATAAACACACCACACACACCACATAGAAGGAAGGGAGGGGGCGGCCTACATTGTTTGGTGATAAAATGAGCCGAGCCACTCGGTTCGTGTACCGGACGTTTGTGGGACTAGTCCGTTAAATACACTTCGTTTTATCCCAAATGTATTTATACTTAATAAATTAATCCAATTAATTAATTTTATCAGATACAAAATATAATCATATATTTCCAAGAAATAATTATTTATGAATTAAATTAATTCGCACTAATTATTTCAATTCACTAGACCGCATGATTTATCAAATAAATCAAATTAGATATTTAATATCCAATATTAATGAAGAGATAGTAAATACATATTTATCCATCAAATATCCCTGTGCGCGACTCCGTAGGTCCGTCTTAGTTGGCAATGGAAGAAATCAAGGAGTACGGGTAACACTTAGCCATTCTAGTGCTCCGTATCGTAACTAAGAACGAATGATCGGATCATTCCAAAACTACTATATCGTGAATGTCATATACGTATAAACTCTTCAATTATATGTCCCGGTCAAGTATTAGGGTCACGGTAAACTTAAACGCTACTGTAACTTGACTCTATGCTTTACGTTAATGCAAACCGAGATTACCGAGATCTCGTGTATCAAATACAACTAACTCTAAATGCTTTGGCCAAAAACTTATGATCTCATTTGCCATTAATCGCATAGGACATTTACCTGCTCACTAACGAGAGAAAAAAAATCCTCTCTCGGTATTCAGTAGAGACTACTACTTGCCCACTAAGTTGCATTTCGAGGTTGATCCCACCAACCGGCGATTAGATCGAACTTCTCCAATAACTAACTTAATGTCACAAGCACATCTCCTACGAAAACCTCAAGTTAAAGTTCCACGTATACCTATCACAACCTTTCGATTCAATCATTGACAAGCCCTAAGTGATATTCATGTGACCGAATCAAGGTGAGTCGTGTTCGAATATACTAATCCCATTAGCATACCTATAACATGTGCTCCCACTAACCCTTAGTGAAGACAGGCACTCTACATGACAAAGTACACGTTATACAAGTCGTGTCTAAACTTACTGCCCAGTTAAGTTTTATTGACTTGCAAACCAGTTAAGTACTCGAGCTCTAAACACTTCGAGTGACTATCTCCTTATCTCCATAAGGAGTAGAATGTTTGCTCTCAAATGCAAGTACTATTATTCTATATACCAAATCACAATGCTAGTGATATACAATAATATAGAAATAATAATTGCCTTATTAAATGTAATATTCATAATTACAGTACAAACACTCTCACTCTCTCATCCTTTGAGTGGCATTCAAGGGCATATTCATAACATCTACTTCCTCGAACCATGCAGAGATAATTGCATTGCACGAATCCGTAAGGGAGTGCATTTGGCTTCGATCAATCATAGACCATATACGAGGAACTTGTGGATTAGAGTCCACTACAATGACCCCAACTTGCATCTTTGAGGACAATGCGGCATGCATTAAGCAGATGAAGTTAGGTTTCATTAAGGGTGACAAAACCAAGCATATCTCGCCAAAGTTCTTCTACAATCAGAAACAGTAGAAATTGCTGAATATCGAAGTGAAATAAGTGAGCTCAAATGAGAATATCACAGGCTTGTTCACTAAGTCTCTGCCAAAACCTACATTTGAGAAACATGTGAGGAGCATCGGCATGCATTGATTATCCGAGCTCAACTAGTGATAGACCATTAGAATGAGCTGTTTTGTTTATTTCAAGAGGAGTGTACTTCACACGATTCTGGCATTTGTAGTTGGTGCATTGTGCTCTTTTTCCTCACGAAGTCTTTGATTTTCCCACGGGATTTTAATTGACTTGTTAAGGTATTTACCGAGGAAACATCTTATGCACCATGATAGCATTAGTGCTCGACACAGTGGAAGTGTTCAGGGATATCCTTCCCTTATTAGTGTCTTGCCTAATACTGGTCATAAGATGATACATAGATGGAAGGTTCTAGATCCTTCTAGAGGTAGCAGGATCCTATTAGATGTCTTACCTTATCTAGGATCCTATGTATGGAAGGACTCTCATTGTAATGCCTATATAAAGGCCCCTTTTATCAGTATTATGAATATAATTGATTGACTCGTACTTACAGTATTCTTACTTTCTCCTCAAACAAAAATTATATTTTTAATCAAAATTATTGAAGCAAAAAACTCGTCAATCAAACTTATTAGTTAGGTTCAGCCATTCGGAGTTCCTCTATGTGGCAGAACACAACGAAAAAACAAAAAAATGAGGTAAGCATTCAGTCACTCGAATCCCTTTATGATTTATATAATCATACCCGTCCGAAATCTGACTTATAGGTGAATTTACTACGCGTTTTGATCTCAAACCCATATAGTGATACCCAAACAATACAGCTAGGTCCAGCCATCTAAAACCCATTTAGATATTATATACCTATACACATCTCAAACTCGATTAAAAAATAATTTTAGTACATGTTACCCTCGCAAATCTATATAGTTATATGCACTAATTTCCCATATCTATTAAATTATATAAAATCTAAATAATTAAATTTAAGTTGGTATAATAATTAGTTGTTACGTTTGACTTCAAAAACATTCAAATTTGCTCAAATTATTATATATTGATAAAGAAATTAAATTAAACGTCAATAAATTAGCCAAATTATTTTTTTGTAAAAAAGGATTGACCAAATTACATTTTCAATAAAAACTAATGCTATTTATTTGGCCAACTCCATAACTGATTAAATTAGTTAGCGATGAGAAATATGATGGTAAAATACACATTGATTATATAGACGAATTACCCTGATCTATTAAAACTTATAAAATCTACATAATCAAATAGAAGTTGTTACAATAATTAGTTGTTATGTATGACTCTAAAAAAATTCAAATTTGCTCAAATTGTTAGATATTGATAAATCGGATAAATTAAACTAAACAAAAATAAATTTTCTGAAAAAATAAGATTATTTATTTGTCCAATTCATAGATTGGCCAAAATTCATTTCCAATAAAAAATAAGAATATTTATTTAGCCGATGCAATAATTAGTCAAAATAATTACATATGAGTAATGTGATGGTAAAATATAAATTGGTTATATGTGTATATATGTAAGTAAAACTATATATTTCGTCAACATAAAAAGTGGCCCAATTGATATTAGGTAAATTTATTGTGCCTAGGCAGAAAAAATATTGATCAATTAAGTTTTCCAATAAAAATAAAAAAAATTAACTGATGGTGCAAAATGATTGTGAGGTGAAAAAAATACATATTGTTATGAGTATTATTTAGGTTATCTAATCGATGGAGTCTCATTTAAAACGGATGTGAGATTTCAATTTATATAAAATACTATTAAAACAAACCTAATAGTTGGCCAAATTAAAATTTCAATAGAAATAAAACAATAGTTTGGCTTAATAACCGGCCAAATTAATATTAGCCAAATTATTTTTTTTCAATAAAAATAAAACTATTAAACATGCAAAATAGTTATGGAGTATAAAATAATATTGATTTTAAATATTTATTTAGTTCCCCAACGGTAGAGCCTTATTTAAGATCGACGCGGTATTCAAATTTTAGATAAATACTATTAATGGAAATTCGATAATTGGTCAAATTAGATTATCAAATAAAAAATAAAGTAATTTATTAATAATTAATATTGGCCAAACTAAAATTTTCAATTAAAATAAAACTACAAAACAAAAGAGACGTGAGATTCAGATTTTAGATAAATAATTAATGTAAGTGTAATAATTGATCAAATTAAAATCCCACAGAAAAATTTAACTTTTTTTTGTCCAACTTAATAATTGGCCAAATTAAACACAATGAATTAAAATTCTTAAACTTGTGTGTGAAATATAAATATGGAGTTGAAAAATACACATTGAATTCTAAGTATATATTTAGGTTCTTCATTGGTGAAGTTTTATTTTAAAAAATCGATGTAGGATTAAGGATACTGAATTCTATTTATTTAGATTGTCTATCGATTAAGTACCATTTCAAATCGATATGGGATTCAATGTAACACCCCTAAAACTATATGGAAATATTACACGCCGTAGATCCTTCCCACGAGGATCTACCAGGCTAATCATCACAAAACGACCAAGTGTGTGTGCCCGATCGGGGCATACAATACAATGATACGGACTATTAAGGTCAATTACAAACAACTACACATGCCGATGAGGTCGTACAACTGACGTAAACATAAAAACACAACTCTATACAATGAACACTCACGCAGGGGTAAAGACACAAAACAGCGGAAAGCGGAATACGACTCTGACGATAACTCACTCGACTCAACTCCCAACTCTCGATTAGTATCATAGCCCGTCACTTCCTGTGCCGATCCTGAGACTGCTCCCCCAACCTGCAAGCACATGGACACAAAACAGACATCCACCCCCCGATTACTCGGGGGTTAGCAAAATTCCACTATTTTGCTAGTGCAAGTATAATACGATACGAAATGCAACAAGTAAATAGCAACCACGAATTTACCACGGAAATCAACTATCAAAATGTTCCCGAGAAGTTTTAGAATTTCGAACTCAAGTAAGCAATATTTGAAAAGGAACTCATTAGCTCGTGGATTTTTAAAGTAGAAATTCTTTTGGACCTCAAGTCCCGATTTACAAAACTTTTTCGAAAACGTTAGTGCCTCGGCCCGATTCTCATTTCAAAACACACTAGTTAAGATTTCATTATGAGTCCGTGACCCATGTTTTAAAACGTTACCCAAACAATCACTGTTATACTATCAGTGTTCCACAATCACTGTTCATACACATCATGTACCGAACTCCACAGGCCTTGACGGACCTTACCCAGACTACACACATTGTTCGTACACATCATGTACCGAACTCCAGAGGCCTCGACGGACCCTACCTGGACTACACACGTTTTTCGTACACATCATGTACCGAACTCCAGAGTCCTCGACGGACCCTACCCGGACTACATACACTATTCGTACACATCATGTACCGAACTCTAGAGGCCTCGTCAGACCCTTACTTGGAACACACGCATTGACACGACACAACTCATATTGATCAACTCACACATCACCACATGCAACTCACATAATTAACAATACGTCACCTCAATCAACAATAACACCATAATACATATTAAGGTATGTAATCAAACCGATATAAATATCATCATCATCACGAACACTTAACCATGATCAATCACGCAAGACAAAAATCATAGGATTAATACAACCAACACAATTTCCATGACGTTAGCCAGGTGCGGATATCATCACTATCATCAACCGTTCACGATTATAAAATCACATGAAACATATTCACGAAGGTAAACCAAATCATTATAAACCTAGCATGAAGTCTTTATTCACAAGGCACAAATCGTATAGCAAGGTACTTGCCTTAATAACCGCTACCGAACACTCCGAAGAACACAGTTCGAGCGGGAAGATCAGACCCCGAAGAAGACAACGAACGGGAGGGTTCCGACTCGAGTTCTTGACAAGGATTTAGTCCCTAAGTCATATCAACAATAAATCAACAATCGTACGATGAATAATAATCGCATAACGCCCGAATCCCCCTCTAAGACCTTTTATCGGACGCCTTCAAGGCGTCGATTAAGAACTCGGCCAAAACTATTAATATATACAATCCACCCATGTAATAACAAGGGAAATGATAGAATACATCTAAATAATCATCAATCTATCACAAATCTAAGTTATTACGGTTAAATCGGACAAAACTGAACAAAACCCCCAATTTTCCCAAACTAGGATTTCCAGGAAATCTGACCTGATTTGCTCGATCAAAGGATGTTATAGGATGTCTAATCGATGATATGAACTCTAGGACTTCATGGATTTATCGCCTGACAACATGCCTCCACGCCCACCAAGCCTCCAGCCGCGGAAGGGAAAGAAACGAAGTGAGAAAATGGGTGTAAACCCGTCTGGTGGCCTTATATATGCAGCCTGTCGACCGCCTTACGTACGTAATCGGCCATGGCTTACTGCCGTAACCATCCATGGCCGAACCTTCTGCCCAAAACTTCCGACAGCATGCAGACGTTACACGGCCGTGGCTTACATACGTAATGTGCCTTACGATCAGTAGCCGGCCCATTACGGCCGTAACTCTGCCAGGTGTGTTTTGCCCCAAAATGCACGGCCATGACTCGGCCGTGGCCAACTCCGACAGTCCGGAGAGATGCTCGACGACATCTCGACCACCTTAACGCATCGGTTATGATTCAAAATGATAACGAGCAAATTACGAAGCATAAAATACCACAAGCACGGAACGAACACGATGAAAAGCTGGACAACATCAACGATCCGAAACAAAACACCATGCAACAATTAGTTACACGCGACCATATAAACACAATAATTCACCCATCGAGGAGAATAATACCGATACTTGGCAACCGAGAAATATCCAGAAAAAGGCAAAATATCCGGAGCAAAAATCCCGGGTATTACATTCTACCCCACTAAAAATAAGTTTCGTCCCGAAACTTAAAACAAAAACATAACATACCACATGACACGCACACATTTATTCAGAGAAACATACGCAACGACAAGTCTCACTCGTCAAACACTACAACAGAGTATACCAAACCATTCCCGATAGAAAAACGAATTCCATAGAATCATAACGAAATAAAATAATCGGCACTGCATTTACAAATAATTCGTAGTAATCGAATAAAAATCTCAGGTATTACATTCTACCCCTCTAAAAATAAGTTTCGTCCCGAAACTTAAACTAAGGTCATCACAGTAATACAAAACAAAACACAACAACACATAATAAAATACCAAATTCATGACCCCGTGGTCTACTGACACGCCTCCGTAGGTTCAAAAACTATATAAAAACTTATTCGAACAAAATATCAGTTAACAAGCTCCAAACATAAATAAATGTCACATAACATAACTCCACACGAGAAACAATCCGCAGTACGAGCACAAAACACTAACACTGGACATCACTGGGTGCTCCAGAAGTAGGAATGGGACTCCGGTCCCCTATCATCTTGGCAACAATCTCGCCGTACTGAACTCGATGCCCCTCGCGTCCAAAATTATAACAACTCACCGGCGGTTTCTCCCAATGCACACGTTCATAGCCCCGAATGTTACAGTTGAAACACCTTGGAGCATTACCAGAACTCAAAGACATCGGCTTGGGTCTTTTAGATTTAACAGTTGACCAAAAAGGTCCTATACTCGACTGGTACGAGGGTCGAGGTTTAGGAATCCCAATTCCCTCACTTCCCGATGCGTCATCCGAAATCTTCTGCTTCTTCGGTACCGATACAGAATCGGTAGACATTATAGTCATTTCAAATGCTAAGGCTCGATTCTGATAGTCCTTCAACGTTGTACACATAAAAGAAGCCACACACTGCCGAACCCGAGGTTTCATACGCATGTCGAAATAATGAACGTTATCTCCCTCACTTCGCACTTGATCCCGAACATAACACAGCTGTCGATTGTAATCGACTATTGCTTGAGATACCGACACGTCTTGGGGCATAGTCGAAAAAACTCGACAATCCTACGCTCTTTAACAGCCGGCGGACAATACTCGGCCTCCATGGAAATCTTGAATTCGGACCAAGTAGCTGTATGATCACTAGGTGCTACGGCCTCCCACCAGTGTGCAGCTTCCCTATCGAGCAGGTATTGGGCGATGGGTACTCTTCTTTCATCAGGACAACCTACAACATCGAATGTTCTGTCCAACTGGAAAAGCCAGTTTTCCCAGCCTAAAGAGTCCGAAGAACCTAGAAACGAGGCAGGTGCATTCTCATCACATCTCGTAACCACTTACTAGCTCTGTTATCCCCATCTGGGATCCAATCCCCGTGCACGTTCTGTTTCATATGTGCCAACTGGTCAACCACCTGACGGAGGATGGTGGCGGCGCCAATGTCAACATTTTCCCCAGTTGATTGCCTCTACTCACGCGATTGGTCATCTCGACCACCTGTACTGAGCTCATTGGCGCTCGACAACGAGCGGGTCGCCCTCTCATGCTCCTGATTTCGGCCCCTACCTCGGTCACGACCCCTCAGCATACTAAACGGACCACCATACAGAATAACATAACAAAATAATCATCGCCAAACTGATATAAGACAATAAATGGTAGTACAATACAATATTCACTCCAAGTCATTACATGAGTACACGAACTAACACTGCAATAATAGAACTTAAATTAAAAATTAATTCGCACGGTCACACCCACAGAGAGGTACGACCTATACCAAAACAAACACGGTCAAACCCGCATACATATCATTGGGGCCAAACACTTGTAATATTCTTTAAAAATAAAGTTTTTCCGAGGTATTTGTTCGAATGATAATATTTTAAAATTCAGGAGTTGAAAGATTTTGGTGAAATAAAATTTTGAAAACACTTTTAATACCTCGTCGTTTAGTCAAAACCATGAGCCCATTATCACAAATGTTCTGCTTGAAATTATTTGTCAAAACAACATTGAAACTTCAATCTTCTCGATAAACGATATCATCAAAATGACCTTTTCAATATATATATATATATATATATATATATATATACTACTAACGACATGTAAGGCAACCACATGTTACTACGCCAACCATCACGAACAACAACGCACATGACAATCTGCAGCCATACCCCTCAGCACTGACTCCCCAAAGGTTTCGCCAAACCAATCTCGGGTTGAAAACCTCTTATACTGGCACTCAACATATCCACAGATTAACTACCAAAACCAAACCAAACCAAACATACCCAGTATATCCCGCTCAGAGCAGGGTCTGGGGGGGTAAGATGTACGCAGACCATGCCCCTACTTATTACGGTAGGGAGGCTGTTTCCGTGAAGACCCCCGGGTTAGTGCACAGCAGAATCTTGTGTGATAAATACAAAGGAAAACATATGATTCGAAAAAGATCGAGACCATACCTGAGCCGATGGCTTGATCCACATGGGACTTACCTAAACGGAATTTGGCTACTTCACTCCCGATGAATGCTACTCTAACAACAAAGAGGTTGGCTCTGCGCACAGCTCCCTGTCAAAAATACACCACACGCAAAGGCAATAGGATAAAATATACAATAAAAGTAACAATACAATGCTCTAGGTCAAAGCTAACCGAGACAACCCAACCCTGAGGCTCTCAACTACAGCACCGCTCCCTACAAAAGAATCCACAACTCTGATCTGGCGCCTCCAAGCGCACCTATCAACAGTCATGGTCTCGGAAAGGTTTAAGGCCTTCAAATCTAATCTCAGTTGCTCCTCCCACGTCCTCCTCGGTCTGCCTCTCCTCCTCTCCCCGACAACCATTAAACTCTCGACCCTCCTCACCGGAGCAGATGCCTGCCTCCTGCGGACGTGGCCAAACCATCTCAATCTCCCTTCCCTAACTTTTGCTGAAATGGGCGCCACTTCCAGCGCGTTCCTGTAAACCCCATTCGCAATTCTATCTAACATTGTGCGACCACACGACCAACGTAACATTCTCATTTCAGCCACTTCCAACTTGCTCTCAAGCGACTTCTTCATCGCCCAACATTCGGAGCCATACAACATTGCAGGTCGGATTGCCGCTCTATAGAATTTACCCTTCAACTTTAGAGGGACTTTCTTGTCACACATGACCCCTGTCGCTGCTCTCCACCTTAGCCGCCCCGCCTTGATGCGATGCATGACATCATCTTCACACTCACCTTCCTTCTGAATGATCGAACCCAAATACTTGAACTTATCCGTACGGGGTACGATCTGATCCGCAATCATTACGTCAACATCTTCCTCGTTGGCCTCACCACTAAAGTTACACTAGAGACTACTCGGTCTTAGACCGGCTCACACGCAAGCCCTGAGATTCTAACTTAGCCCTCCAAAGCTCCAACTTCGAGTTCACCTCCCTCCTCGACTCCGCCACTAACACAATGTCGTCAGCAAAAAGCGTGCACCACGGGATGCCATCTTGAATCCCTCGCGAAATGACGTCAAGGATTAGAGCGAAGAGAAGAGGACTTAGCGCCGACCCCTGGTGTAGCCCTATCTCAACCGGAAAATACTGGGTGTCACCAACTGGGGTCCTAACGCACGTCCTAGCTTGGGAGTACATGTCTTGGATCGCCCTAACGAACGGCAACGACACCCTCCTCTCTACTAAGCCTTCTCTAGATCTATGAACACCATATGGAGGTCCTTACGCCGCTCTCTAAACGTCTCCATAAGGCGTCTGACGAGATGAATGGCCTCAGTTGTGGATCTCCCCGGCATGAAGCCAAATTGGTTCTCTGAGATCTCCAATTCTCTTCTAACCCTGCATTCCACCACTCTTTCCCAAAGTTTCATAGTATGACTGAGGAGTTTAATACCCCTATACCACATTCGTATAATGACATGGAATAGCATGATCAAATTATACTATGTGACAACACTTATGTATAAAACCAAAAATGTTCCAGTAAGGATGGCAACAATCAACAACACATCAAGAATACCATACAGGGTAACTAACCGAATGCGTCATTACTAACACAATGGTTAAAATTCACAGTCATCACTGGCAGAACATATGACTATGTTTACTGAAATCAATTGATTGGTAGAGGGCGCAGATACAACCATAGCAATGAGGTTATTACTGTGATAGTCAAGAGCTTACGGCCGTAACAACATATAGTTTACGGCCGTAACAACTATGAGCTTACGACTGTAATGGTAAACATCTTACAGCCGTAATAACTAGCTGCAGGAGAATAGAATTGTCCCAGCAGCCCCAACACGGCTCCGGCGATTAGGGATCGACTCCTAACAAAGTATTACAACATTTAGAAAACACTGCAACATTATACGGCGAGCACAACAACCTAACAAACTTGTCACAACTTCTTAGCCCCAACACACAATCACATAATGCTTAAAATTACGAAAACCAAGGTCGTCTACAAAATAGAAATTTCCTAGAATCCTTTCGATCATAATAAAAATAACGGTAGTATTTTGCAATGTCCGAAGTATCTTAAAACACATTTTCCAAATACCGACTGATGGTGCTATTTGAAAATACATGACCAACTTGTCACAATTCAACCAATTTCAAAATCCACACAAACCGTTGTTTAACCGCACCATCAAAATATTTTCAAAAATTTTGATTTCCACAAAAATGCTCAAACCAGTAGAGTCTTTCAGGAAAAACGTTTTCAAACCTACCCACAGCGGGTATAATTACAACAATCCAAAATAGTCGAACTTAGAACCACGTGCCCAAACGGCAAACGGGATCACTAATTCAATCAAATGCATCTCATGGGCATCAAGTTAAACATGTTAGGAGTATGCCCTCGAATGCCACTCAGAGGTTGTTGAGTGAGGGCATTGTACTTGTAATTATGTAAACCATTTATATAAGGCAAATGAATGTTTCTTTATTTACTGGTAGTTACTGGCATTCCTAACTCGTAAATAAACATATAGAAATTAGTCCGTGTATTTGAGAGCAAAACGTTCCACTCCTTATTGGATAAGGGGGTCGGCACTAGAAAGGTTATAGCTCAAATACTTAATCGTTCGCAAGTCGATGAAACTTGACTGGGCGTTAAGTTTATGTGAAGACTTGTATGACATGTTCTTTGACATGGAGAGTGCCTGTCGAACACTAATGGTTAGTAGGAGCACACGCTATAGGTATGCTAATTGGATTAGTATACTCGAACTGACTCACCCTCGATTCGTCACACGAATTTCACTCCGGGACAGTCAATGACGGAATCGAAAGGTTGTGATAGGTATTCGTGAACCTTCGACTTGAGGATTTAGTAGGGATGTGCTTGTGACGTCAAGATTTTCATTAGAGTAGTTCGACCCTGTAAACCGGAAAGCGAGGGTCAATTTCGACGTGCATCTTGACGGGCAATTAGCAGGTCCTACTGAATACCAAGATAGAATTCTTTCTCCCGTTAGTGAGCGGGTTATATGTCCTATGCGGTTATTGGCAGATGAGATCATAAGTCTTTGGCCAAAGCATTGGAGCTAGTTGTATTAGATACACGACAACTCGATGATCTCGATTTGCATTAACGCATGCATAGCGTCAAGTGCAGATAGGGTTTGACTGACCGTGACTCTATAACTTGATCGGGACATTTGAAAGAAGGGCTTATACGTATACTGGTATTCACGACAGAATGGTTATTGAATGATCCCAATCATTCGTTCTTAGTTGGGGTACAGTGTAGGCCGCCAGGCTGGCTAGGTTGTGCTACTACTCTTTGGTTCCTCCCATTGCTGATTGAGACGGACCTACCGAGTCGCGCAATAGGACTAACGACGGAATGAATAAAGCTAATTCTCTCATTATGAATATTAGATATTGGATATCTAATTTTGGAACATTGGATGTTTAAATCGATTTATTGGATAAATTGATTTATGGCCTAATGAATTAAATAAATTACTGGGTGATTAATTTAATTCATGTATATAATTATTTCTTGGAGAAATTAATTATATTATTTTGTGTTTGATATGATGAAATTAATTGGATTAATTAAACTATACAAATACATCGGGACAGAATTGGAGTTTATCTGTTTGGACTCTCGGGAGTCCGAAACGAACCGAACTCATCCGTTTCTCCATGGGCCGCCACCCCCATTTCTAGCCACCTTCCTTTTGGACTTATGTCTCCATTCTTTAATGAATGATAATTGTGGAGGTGGGGTTAGATTCCCACATGCATGAGTTGTTGCAAGTAGTGGGGAGTTGAATAAGAGGGATGAACACATCTTTCATTTCAACCTACACATTCCTACGTGAAAGTGAGATAGAGAAAGAGAGAGAAAAACCATTTTCTCAATTGTCTTCATCATCTTCTTCATATCATCTTAATTGTTCTTGGAGAAAATTGAGAGATTCATTGAGAGTAAGTGAGTTATACACTTGGAGTGTTGTAATCACAAATATATAACTTCATCACTTAGCTCTAGCCGTATCCTCGGAGGATAGCAAGGTGATTATCGTTCCGGTCGTTTCTCCGGTGCGTGGCAAGTAGAGATGCGGTGCTTTCGGCGTTGGATCGTTCAAGGGCTTGAAGCGGAATAGATTCGTATAGATCAAGCAAAGCTTGGAGAATAGCTCAAGAGAAGGCTATCCATCTAATCAATGGACTACAAGGGTGAGTTTCTATATCTCTTGTGAATTCGTTTTTGATATTCATATATACGTAGCTCGATCGATCCTCGTAGGGATTCGGATCGAATTAATTTTCGTTTTACCGCTTCCGCTGGGCCTTCGTTTTAGACACCGAATCCCGACAGTGGTATCGGAGCGTAGGTGTTGCGATCGTATATACGATATGTAATACCCGTAATTTTGTTCCCCAAAAATTTTCTATTTTTGGCGGAAGTATATTTTGACGACTTCCTTGGGACCGTTTCGTCATCCTGAGAATGATTAATTCTACACTTTTTGTCATCCGAGTTCGTTTCGGTATCGTTCTGTTGAATTCCGTGTTCTTTAGCGACTTTTCCACGTATGAGTTCGACTTTGTTAAATCACCATAAATTCTTGGAAACTTCAAAAATTCTGAATCTTGGCAATATTATAAAGCATCGAGTTAGCTTTCCAATGGTTCAAACGGTGAGTCAATCGGAGTCCAGACGAGGGAGTTATGGTCGAAATAGCTAAGTCACTCTCATTTTCCAGATTCGGCCAAAACCGCCTGTACCCGGTGCCGCGGCACACCTGGGCTGAGCCGCGGCACACTGCCGAGCCCTGGGAGCAAATTTTGAGCCTGTGCCGTGGCACACCTATACTGAGCCGTGGCACACATGACAGTTTACCCTATATCTGCGTTTTCTTGAGCGGATCACCTCATTTTTCCCCATTTCTTCACTTGGGCACGAGAGAGGAGGCTTGAGAGGAAGAAGTTTCTTCACCTATCACTTGAGTGTGTGATTTCTCTTCATCTCTTTTCGATTGTGAAGCTCGGATCATCGATCTATCGAGTATTCTTCGAATCATAGTGCTTGGATCTTCAAGAGGTAATTTCTTCAACATCTTGGATTTCGATTTTGTATTGGGTAATGATGTTTTGGGTGTTAAAATCATGGGGTATGAAGTGATATACGCATGATTATGGACATGTTTGAGTATTCATCGGATTATTGAAAGATTATTCAAGAACACTTCGAATTTTGTTTTGGAAATTTGGGATTTTTGTTTGACTTCATCCTTTTAATCCGTAGTAATTTAGATTAGTGATGGATTGATGATGATTTAGGTGTATTCTATCATTTCCATCGTTATTCCACGGTTGGAGTGTAGTGATTCGTCGTTTCAGTTGAGTTATTAGTCGACGCCTTGAAGGTGTCCGACAAAAGGTCTAAGAGGGGGGTTTTGTGCGTTGTACGATTATTATTCATCGTACGATTATTGATTTATCATTGATATGACTTAGGGACGAAATCCTTGTGAAGAACTCAAGTCGGAACCCTTCCGTTCGTTGTCTTCTTCGTGGTTTAAGCTTCCCGGTCGAACCGTGTTCTTCGGGATCTTCGGTAACGTTTATTAAGGCAAGTATACATTTATGATTGTACGTTCTCGACTTTGAAAGTATGAAATATTGATGGTATGATTATTTCTAGCCACTCCGGGACGGGCCTATGGTCCTCTGAGGGTTTCGTAGCCTCTGGTGCGATTCCATGGTTGATATGAACGAACCGTTTCTACGGCATTCATATGAAATAATGTTGGCATGTAATGAACGAACCGTTTTGACGGCATTCCTACGTGTAACGGCGTATGAGGTGAACGAACCGTTTCTACGGCATTCACATACGTCTTATGAGATTTTAGTTATTCCGGAATACTAGTCTTAAATTGATGAATTGACGGATATTGATGAATTGACGGATTACATTTACTTTATTGTCGAGGAGTATTATGTTTCATATTGTTATACTTGCACTGCTATTCGACGGCTAACCCCTTTATGGGGGAAATACGTTTCATGTATTTCAGGTTCCAGGAGAGCGGACAGGTGGGTATCGGGTCGGCATGAAGATGATGGGCAAGTGTGATACTGTGTCTTGTCTCCGGTTATTTTCTTGGATTCCTCCATTCAGTGTTGTTGTACTGGAATGGATTGTTAAATACTCGAGTATTGTATTTCAGTTTCCTTGATGTTCCGGCCTGTGTTGCCGAGGTATTGATTTGTGTAGTGATGTATATGGTTTCATTGGTTATGGTTTTGAATGCCATTTGTATCGTCTTTCTTTCTATTGTATGTATACCTTGTCGGTCAAGTTTATAGTTCCGCGTATGTTTAGCCTTGTGGGTCCCACGGCGGGGCTCACGGCGCTGTAATATACCCTGAATAACTTGGGGGTGTTACACGATATTAGCATTTGGAATGCTTGATTAGATGGTGTATGATTTGGAATCATAATCGTATTAATCGTTGATTTTCTATTGTTCATCTAAAAATTAATTTTTCATGATTTTATGTTACAATATAAATCTATTTTTCTTTTGAGAAACTGATTTAAATGAGTAATATAAAGATTAGAAAAATATTATTTTTGGAATCGGGGCGAAAAAATGAGCCGAAACGTAACGGACCCGGCTTGGAGTGCCGAGGCACGCTCGCGGTATGCTCAGTATGGACTGATGCAGCGGCGAGAGCGAGTCCTGGTCGGTAGGCTTCCGACCATTCTCGGCACCCGTGCGAGGCCACCTTTCGGCAACCTGGCAGTGTCCCGGGCTTGGCCCGGCCGTGTTTTCCGACTCTATTTTTTATATTTCGTTCGATAATTAATTTCCCACAAATTAAATTGGATTTAATTTGACTAAGTTTTAATTATAGTAATTTTATTCTTAGGGGAATTAATTTAATGAAATATTTTCTCGTCCGGAACAAGTTAAAATTGACGGTTGTTTGAATTAATTGGATTAATTCGTTTTAGATGGATTGTTTTATATTGATTGGATCAATATTCAGATTCATTATGAATGCCATTTATTTAATATGTTGGATGCATTATTTTTGAATGGTGATGTGGTTCATGGACCTAGTTTTTGAATCGTTCGGTTTTATTCGATTGGGTTGTAAAGGCCATTTTGAGCCTATTTATTTTACTAGAAATATTTGTATCTAGGATGCAATTTTCAATGTAAAATTTATATGTAATGACGAAGACCGGAGGAAGATCCATTTCGAGAAGACGAAGATTCAATACGAAGACTTGTAATTAAATTACAGAGTTTTTGTTTTCTAGGAACGGTCCATGAACCACATGTTGGTAGCAACTAGGTTGTGAATGTTTTATTTTCATATTGTATGAATACCACAAACGCGCTAATATGATTAATGTGCAAAGTGTAACGTTAATCGCGAAAATTCTCCCACGACAAATTATTAAGTTTATAAGGTTTCAAGGTTTTCCTTCCCTCCATCGAGTTTTCGGAAAATTGAAATCCAAATCGGATGTGCTATGCTTCCGAGTTATCGGGGTAGTCATTCGGGGAGGACGGATAAATTACCGGGAGCACATTGGATGCCTTCGGTTGGAGCAAATTTTATCCCTAGAAACCTGATAGGTTGCCGGATAAGATTCAGTTGTGAAACTGATTTGCGTCGATGGTATAAACTTGACTTGTTCACGAACCATAGAAACCGTATAGGTTGAGGGAGTGAACAAGGGGAAAAGAAGATCAAATCATCCATTAGATGGGTTGGTGTTAGACACCACTTTATGAAAATTAATAGACTAGAAACCTGTTCGGTTGCCCTCTATTAAGATTTATAAACAACTCAATCACCACTATGAAGTAGAGCGACGATACTTCCAGATTTCACATGGGAGTGTGTTATTCCGATAAAAATAGTGGGAGCTGGGTAACAAGAATAGAAAAGACCTTAATTCTATACTCAGAACATAATTGAATGAGTCACTAATTAATCTATCGTACTTAATGCAGACTCAAATCTCAATATGACAATGAATCCACTCACAATTCTGCTCGAAAAGAACACCTTAATGGGACCTAACTTTGTGGATTGGCTCCGCAATCTGATGATTGTCCTCAGTATAGAGGCACTGGGATACGTCTTGGAGACGGACATTCCGGCGCCTCCTGTGCGGACCCGAGCCAATCAGGAAGAGATTGAAAACCATGAAAAGTGGGTTAAGGATGACGTGAAACGACCAAGTGTGTGTGCCCGATCGGGGCATACAATACAATGATACAGACTATTAAGGTCAATTATAAACAACTACACATGCCGATGAGGTCGTACAACTGACGTAAACATAAAAACACAAATCTATACAATGAACACTCACGCAGGGGTAAAGACACAAAACAGCGGAAAGCGGAATACGACTCTGACGATAACTCACTCGACTCAACTCCCAACTCTCGATTAGTATCATATCCCGTCACTTCCTGTGCCGATCCTGAGACTGCTCCCCGAACCTGCAAGCACATGGACACAAAACATACATCCACCCCCCGATTACTCGGGGGTTAGCAAAATTCCACAATTTTGCTAGTGCAAGTATAATACGATACGAAATGCAACAAGTAAATAGCAACCACGAATTTACCACGGAAATCAACTATCAAAATGTTCCCGAGAAGTTTTAGAATTTCGAACTCAAGTAAGCAATATTTGAAAAGGAACTCATTAGCTCGTGGATTTTTAAAGTAGAAATTCTTTTGGACCTCAAGTCCCGATTTACAAAACTTTTTCGAAAACGTTAGTGCCTCAGCCCGATTCTCATTTCAAAACACACTAGTTAAGATTTCATTATGAGTCCGTGACCCATGTTTTAAAACGTTACCCAAACAATCATTGTTATACTATCAGTGTTCCACAATCACTGTTCGTACACATCATGTACCGAACTCCAGAGGCCTTGACGGACCTTACCCGGACTACACACATTGTTCGTACACATCATGTACCGAACTCCAGAGGCCTCGACGGACCCTACCTGGACTACACACGTTTTTCGTACACATCATGTACCGAACTCCAGAGGCCTCGCCGGACCCTACCCGGACTACATACACTATTCGTACACATCATGTACCGAACTCCAGAGGCCTCGTCAGACCCTTACTTGGAACACATGCATTGACACGACACAACTCATATTGATCAACTCACACATCACCACATGCAACTCACATAATTAACAATACGTCACCTCAATCAACAATAACACCATAATACATATTAAGGTATGTAATCAAACCGATATAGGTATCATCATCATCACGAACACTTAACCATGATCAATCATGCAAGACAAAAATCATAGGATTAATACAACCAACACAATTTCCATGACGTTAGCCAGGTGCGGATATCATCACTATCATCAACCGTTCACGATTATAAAATCACATGAAACATATTCACGAAGATAAACCAAATCATTATAAACCTAGCATGAAGTCTCTATTCACAAGGCACAAATCGTATAGCAAGATACTTGCCTTAATAATCGCTACCGAATACTCTGAAGAACACGGTTCCAGCGGGAAGATCGGACCCCGAAGAAGACAACGAACGGGAGGGTTCCGACTCGAGTTCTTCACAAGGATTTAGTCCCTAAGTCATATCAACAATAAATCAACAATCGTACGATGAATAATAATCGCATAACGCCCGAATCCCCTTCTAAGACCTTTTATCGGACGCCTTCAAGGCGTCGATTAAGAACTCGACCAAAACTATTAATATATACAATCCAACCATGTAATAACAAGGGAAATGATAGAATACATATAAATAATCATCAATCTATCACAAATCTAAGTTATTACGGTTAAATCGGACAAAACCGAACAAAACCCCCAATTTTCCCAAACTAGGATTTCCAGGAAATCTGACCTGATTTGCTCGATCAAAGGATGTTATAGGATGTCTAATAGATGATATGAACTCCAGGACTTCATGGATTTATCGCCTGACAACATGCCTCCACGCCCACCAAGCCTCCAGCCGCGGAAGGGAAAGAAACGAAGTGAGAATATGGGTGTAAACTCGTTTGGTGGCCTTATATATGCAGCCTGTCGACCGCCTTACGTACGTAATCGGCCATGGCTTACTGCCGTAACCATCCATGGCCGAACCTTCTGCCCAAAACTTCCGACAGCGTTACGTACGTTACCGGCCAGGGCTTACATACGTAACAGGCCTTACGACCGTAGCTGCCGGCCCATTACGGCCGTAACTCTGCTAGGTGTGTTTTGCCCCAAAATGCACGGCCATGACTCGGCCGTGGCCAACTCCGACAGTCCGGAGAGATGCTCGACGACATCTCGACCACCTTAACGCATCGGTTATGATTCAAAATGATAACGAGCAAATTACGAAGCATAAAATACCACAAGCACGGAACGAACACGATGAAAAGCTGGACAACATCAACGATCCGAAACAAAACACCATGAAACAATTAGTTACACGCGACCATATAAACACAATAATTCACCCATCGAGGAGAATAATACCGATACTTGGCAACCGAGAAATATCCGGAAAAAGGCAAAATATCCGGAGCAAAAATCCCGGGTATTACATTCTACCCCATTAAAAATAAGTTTCGTCCCGAAACTTAAAACAAAAACATAACATACCACATGACACGCACACATTTATTCAGAGAAACATACGCAACGACAAGTCTCACTCGTCAAACACTACAACATAGTATACCAAACCGTTCCCGATAGAAAAACGAATTCCATAGAATCATAACGAAATAAAATAACTGGCACCAGACGACAAATAATTCAGAGTAACTGGAATAAAAATCTCAGGTATTACATTCTACCCCTCTAAAAATAAGTTTCGTCCCGAAACTTAAACTAAGGTCATCACAGTAATACAAAACAAAACACAACAACACATAATAAAATACCAAATTCATGACCCCGTGGTCTACTGACACGCCTCCGTAGGTTCAAAAACTATATAAAAACTTATTCGAACAAAATATCAGTTAACAAGCTCCAAACATAAATAAATGTCACATAACATAACTCCACACGAGAAACAATCCGCAGTACGAGCACAAAACACTAACACTGGACATCACTGGGTGCTCCAGAAGTAGGAATGGGACTCCGGTCCCCTATCATCTTGGCAACAATCTCGCCGTACTGAACTCGATGCCCCTCGCATCCAAAATTATAACAACTCACCGGCGATTTCTTACAATGCACACGTTCATAGCCCCGAACATTACAGTTGAAACACCTTGGAGCATTACCAGAACTCAAAGACACCGGCTTGGGTCTTTTAGATTTAATAGTTGACCAAAAAGGTCCTATACTCGACTGGTACGAGGGTCGAGGTTTAGGAATCCCAATTCCCTCACTTCCCGATGCGTCATCGGAAATCTTATGCTTCTTCGGTACCGATACGGAATCGGTAGACATTATAGCCATTTCAAATGCTAAAGCTCGATTCTGATAGTCCTTCAACGTTGTACACATAAAAGAAGCCACACACTGCCGAACCCTAGGTTTCATACGCATGTCGAAATAACGAACGTTATCTCCCTCACTTTGCACTTGATCCCGAACATAACACAACTGTCGATTGTAATCGACTATTGCTTGAGATACCGACACGTCTCGGGGCGTAGCCGAGAAAAACTCGACAATCCTACGCTCTTTAACAGCCGGCGGACAATACTCGGCCTCCATGGAAATCTTGAATTTGGCCCAAGTAGCTGTATGATCACTAGGTGCTACGGCCTCCCACCAGTGTGTAGCTTCCCTATCGAGCAGGTATTGGGCGATGGGTACTCTTCTTTCATCAGGACAACCTACAACATCGAATGTTCTGTCCAACTGGAAAAGCCAGTTTTCCCAGCCTAAAGAGTCCGAAGAACCTAGAAACGAGGCAGGTGCATTCTCATCACATCTCGTAACCACTTACTATCTCTGTTATCCCCATCTGGGATCCGATCCCCGTGCACGTTCTGTTTCATATGTGCCAACTTGTCAACCACCTGACGGAGGATGGTGGCGGCGCCAATGTCAACATTTTCCCCAGTTGATTGCCTCTACTCACGCGATTGGTCATGTCGACCACCTGTACTGAGCTCATTGGCGCTCGACAACGAGCGGGTCGCCCTCTCATGCTCCTGATTTCGGCCCCTACCTCGGTCGCAACCCCTCAGCATACTAAACGGACCACCATACAGAATAACATAACAAAATAATCATCGCCAAACTGATATAAGACAATAAATGGTAGTACAATACAATATTCACTCCAAGTCATTACATGAGTACACGAACTAACACTGCAATAATAGAACTTAAATTCAAAATTAATTCGCACGGTCACACCCACAGAGAGGTACGACCTATACCAAAACAAACACGGTCAAACCCGCATACATATCATTGGGGCCAAACACTTGTAATATTCTTTAAAAATAAAGTTTTTCCGAGGTATTTGTTCGAATGATAATATTTTAAAATTCAGGAGTTGAAAGATTTTGGTGAAATGAAATTTTGAAAACACTTTTAATACCTCGTCGTTTAGTCAAAACCATGAGCCCATTATCACAAATGTTCTGCTTGAAATTATTTGTCAAAACAACACATTGAAACTTCAATCTTCTCGATAAACGATATCATCAAAATGACCTTTTCAATATATATATATATATATATATATATATATGCAAGGCAACCACATGTTACTACGCCAACCATCACGAACAACAACGCACATGATAATCTGCGGCCATACCCCTCAGCACTGACTCCCCAAAGGTTTCGCCAAACCAATCTCGGGTTGAAAACCTCTTATACTGGCACTCAACATATCCACAGATTAACTACCACATTCGTATAATGACATGGAATAGCATGATCAAATTATACTATGTGACAACACTTATGTATAAAACCAAAAATGTTCCAGTAAGGATGGCAACAATCAACAACACATCAAGAATACCATACAGGGTAACTAACCGAATGCGTCATTACTGACACAATGGTTAAAATTCACAGTCATCACTGGCAGAACATACGACTATGTTTACTGAAATCAATTGATTGGTAGAGGGCGCAGATACAACTATAGCAATGAGGTTATTACTGTGACAGTCAAGAGCTTACGGCCGTAACAACATATAGTTTACGGCCGTAACAACTATGAGCTTACGACCGTAATGGTAAACATATTACAGCCGTAATAACTAGCTGCAGGAGAATAAAATTGTCCCAGCAGCCCCAACACGGCTCCGGCGATTAGGGATCGACTCCTAACAAAGTATTACAACATTTAGAAAACACTGCAACATTATACGGCGAGCACAGCAACCTAACAAACTTGTCACAACTTCTTAGCCCCAACACACAATCACATAATGCTTAAAATTACGAAAACCAAGGTCGTCTGCAAAATAGAAATTTCCTAGAATCCTTTCGATCATAATAAAAATAATGGTAGTATTTTGCAATGTCCAAAGTATTTTAAAACACATTTTCCAAATACCGACTGATGGTGCTATTTGAAAATACATGACCAACTTGTCACAATTCAACAAATTTCAAAATCCACACAAACCGTTGTTTAACCGCACCATCGAAATATTTTCAAAAATTTTGATTTCCACAAAAATGATCAAACCAGTAGAGTCTTTCAGGAAAAACGTTTTCAAACCTACCCACAGCGGGCATAATTACAACAATCCAAAATAGTCGAACTTAGAACCACGTGCCCAAACGACAAACGGGATCACCAATTCAATCAAATGCATCTCATGGGCATCAAGTTAAACATGTTAGGAGTATGCCCTCGAATGCCACTCAGAGGTTGTTGAGTGAGGGCATTGTACTTGTAATTATGTAAACCATTTATATAAGGCAAATGAATGTTTCTTTATTTACTGGTAGTTACTGGCATTCCTAACTCGTAAATAAACATATAGAAATTAGTCCGTGTATTTGAGAGCAAAACGTTCCACTCCTTATTGGATAAGGGGGTCGGCACTAGAAAGGTTATAGCTCAAATACTTAATCGTTCGCAAGTCGATGAAACTTGACTGGGCGTTTAGTTTATGTGAAGATTTGTATGACGTGTTCTTTGACATGAAGAGTGCCTGTCGAACACTAATGGTTAGTAGGAGCACACGTTATAGGTATGCTAATTGGATTAGTATACTCAAACTGACTCACCCTCGATTCGTCACACGGATTTCACTCCGGGACAGTCAATGACGGAATCGAAAGGTTGTGATAGGTATTCGTGAACCTTCGACTTGAGGATTTAGTAGGGATGTGCTTGTGACGTCAAGATTTTCATTAGAGTAGTTCGACCCTGTAAACCGGAAGGCGGGGATCAATTTTGACGTGCATCTTGACGGGCAAGTAGCAGGTCCTACTGAATACCAAGATAGAATTCTTTCTCCCGTTAGTGAGCGGGTTATATGTCCTATGCGGTTATTGGCAGATGAGATCATAAGTCTTTGGCCAAAGCATTGGAGCTAGTTGTATTAGATACACGCAGCTCGATGATCTCGATTTGCATTAACGCATGCATAGCGTCAACTACAGATAGGGTTTGACTGACCATGACTCTATAACTTGATCGGGACATTTGAAAGAAGGGTTTATACGTATACTGGTATTCACGACAGAATGGTTATTGAATGATCCCAATCATTCGTTCTTAGTTGGGGTACAGTGTATGCCGCCAGGCTGGCTAGGTTGTGCTACTACTCTTTGGTTCCTCCCATTGCTGATTGAGACGGACCTACCGAGTCGCGCAATAGGACTAACGACGGAATGAATAAAGCTAATTCTCTCATTATGAATATTAGATATTGGATATCTAATTTTGGAACATTGGATGTTTAAATCGATTTATTGGATAAATTGATTTACGGCCTAATGAATTAAATAAATTACTGGGTGATTAATTTAATTCATGCATATAATTATTCCTTGGAGAAATTAATTATATTATTTTATGTTTGATATGATGAAATTAATTGGATTAATTAAACTATACAAATACATCGGGACGGAATTGGAGTTTATCTGTTTGGACTCTCGGGAGTCCGAAACGAACCGAACTCATCCGTTTCTCAATGGGCCGCCCCCCCATTTCTAGCCACCTTCCTTTTGGACTTATGTCTCCATTCTTTAATCACTACTAAAAAGTACCTCATATAGTGACACTTATCTAGTGACACTTTTAATAAAATGTCATAACAAATACATCTAATGAGGCATCCACTTCTCAATTAGATTTAATGACGCTTGATATTTTAAGCGCACTAATTTTCTCTTACTTGTCTTCCGCTCCAAATTTGCCGCATCGAGCCCTAGCTACTTCCCTATTCCCAGTTTCTCTGAAGCGAGGAACTACAGATTTATCGAGCCTTCTTCCTTCCTCCTAAAATCGCATTCTCAATCAAATTGACTCCTTCGTCCTGAAGCAATTGGATCAAGTCTTCGTCATTCCTCAACCGCCTTCTCATTCCTACAGCGCCTTAGCTGCTCATATCCGGACCCGGTTGGAGTATCGACAGGTAGGGTAGTGAGTCCTTCTGCTCAGAGTAATGTGTTATATTTTAATTGCTTCAAACCTATTTTTTCACCCATGAATTCGAGGGCTTCTATAATATCTAATGAATCAGTACCCGACTCGTATCCAGAGAGGGAGAGTACGGGGAATTGTTAATTTCAAGTATGTTTTTGGAAAATATGTGTTTTTATAAAGGATTTTGTCCTGCTTAGTAGAGATATTATACATTCCGTGACAATTAGATGCTTAAAGTAAAAAAAATCCTCAAGCAGTTGTGCATGGAGTTGGATAAATGTCATGTGTGATTGCTACTTGTGCAGACATGCGCCATAGTACTGTTGGAGGTTGTTAATAGTCTTACGGGATGTTTGAGGTATGCATTGAATGTCTATTTTTTATTGCCTAGCCTTAAAGTGTGTTTCCACTCGCAGGTGTTTATAGGAGTGTCCACTTATTTGACTTGGTGATGAAATCAGTGAGGTTAATGGTATCTTGAGACCATTTGTTAGCATTGTTGATTTGCCACTACTTCTGATCTTTTACTTTGTTGTTACCTCATATCATGCTAAACCAAGATCTTGAATATTGCGTGTCTCAGTTTGTTAGCATTGTTGATTTGCCACTACTATCCTCATATTTTGGGTATCCTTGTCAAATAAGTTGGATTGTATACGTGAATGAGTTGTTTTATTATTTAAACTAATTTCGACATTATTTACGAGGTCATTGTAGTGCATTTTTTTCAAAAGAAGCACTAATCATGATTTCCTTCGAGTGTTAAAATCAATATAATTGTAATAGCCATTATTTTAATTATTGCTTAGTTGTTAGATCAATATGGAGCATCTGGTGCAAGAAATTTCTCAATTGGAGTACTATTATATCTTCATAGAGTTGCGTTCAATTTGATGTCAACATTGCGAAGCTATCTAATTATATGTTTATACATGTTTTACCGGTGATTGTCAAGCCTTATAGAAGATTATCTACTTGAGATGTTTGGTATCTACTTGAGATGTTTGGTCTATGGTCTTCTTTTTTTGTCTTTAGTTTCCAGTAGTTTCTTGCGCCATGCTGTCTGACTCCGAGCTGTTTGACTGGGTTTATTTATTTATGCTGCATTGCCGAAGCCAAGCACTGTTGGAGTTGAGCAAATTATATTGCAAGCTTTTCAGTTTGAAAATGTAAAAACTTATTTTATAAATAGATTTCCTATTGGGCAAAATAAGGGGGTGGATTATGAAGTCAGCCTCCCTTTAAACTGATTCCCTCCTCGGAGCTGTTTTTCTGCCTCGTCTTGTTCCTCTCTCTCTCTATCTTTTTTTTTACCGGAAGTTAACTTTCTTAAGAAAGTTGCCTTTTTTGTGACTTCATCTAAAAATGAAAAGTGAGAAAACAACTGCATAAGATAGAAAATGTCTTACATTGTTGCATGCATCCAACGGTAGGTAGAGTTGTCTCATCCAGATGCTGAACTTAGGTTGCTTGAAGTTTTTTATCACAAGATTTACAAGGTAATGTTCTCATACATTGTAATGATTTTCGTTAATTGGCCTCTCTTTGCATGGTTTTGGAAACCATGCGTTGATAATTTCACCTTAAAATTACGGGTTAGGAGTATCAGCTTCATACACTAGAAAGTCATTCTGCTTTCTGAATCTTGCAGATCATTCCTCTCCACGAGAAGATCGGGAATATAAATGACCAATATTGTGTAACACCCCCAAATCCTATTGGGTTATTACAGTGCCGTGGACCCCACGCCAGGAGATCCACCAGGCGAACATGACTAAAAATACATTAATTAACACAACAAGGGAAAATCATAGTCCCTACCATGATATCCGACACAATATTCCGATAAGGAATTTTAACGACAAAAGTAGCCTACATGGCCAAAAATGAAATACAACAACATCCACGAACATCTGTTCGGGTAATACAACACGACAACAACTGACAAGACTGGAGTACACTCCAACCGACTGACCGACAATGAACAACTCGTACTACTATCGCTTGAATGCCTCGTCGCCGTCATCATGCCCCTGTGTCTCAACTCTCTCCTCGCAAGCACCTAAAACATGAAAAATATGTTCCGCCCCCACGGGGTCAGTCATCCAGATAATGAACATCAAATACATGTATAACATGATATGCATCCAAAGGCAGAATGAAATGGTACAATGATGATAATAATACGAAATGCTCACAAACCAAGGTAAGAACCGAGCATTCGTGAAATACTATGCCCACGGCATACTATTAATACCTGTTCGACAGGTTAGAACATAAGTGCCCGACGGCGAATCAAAATCACAGAATACCACAATGAATGACAAGACATGAACCAAACCAGATCAATTAATTATGAATCACAATGCCCGAAGGCTCCAATGAAATTACCAGACAATAATAAAGGCCACGAAAGTCATTCAAATGGAAATTAACAAATATCACAAACACTGAAGTCAAAAGCGGCCGAAGGAATAATGAGGGCGAAGCCACGGCACGAAGCCGTATCACAATGAGGGCGAAGCCACGGCATCGGCCGTATCACAATTAGGGCGAAGCCACGGCATCCACCGTATCACAAATAGGGCGAAGCCACGGCATCCGGCCCGTATCACAATGAGGGCGGGCCACGGCATCGGTAGTATCACAATTAGGGCGAAGCCACGGCATCGGCCGTATCACAATTAGGGCGAAGCCACGGCATCGGCGTATCACAATGAATGATAGTGTGCCGCCTTGAGTCGGCCAACACGGTGATAGTAACACGGATAGACACCGTCCTTGCGATCCCAAATTAACACCTCGATTGCCTTAGAACGCCAACCGACAACAATGATGCAATGATGATTTAATACCTCGATTGCCTAAAAGCGGTCAATCGACAACAATGATACCATAAATGATTGAACACTTGATTTGCACGAGAACGCCAATCGATAACAATGATACGATGAATGAGTGAATACCTCGATTGCCTTAGAAAGGTCAATCGATAACAATGATTTAGTGAATGATTGAACATTTCGATTTACCTGAGAACGGCAATTCGATAACAATGATATGAAGGATGCCTCGGCACCTTTAATCGGTTACCGACGCACGAAGATGAGAAATGAATAAGCCAATGCCTTAAATCGGCTCGCATGCTTTAATGACAATCCGAACAGAATGACAATGATCTCAACGATATCTTAAATTGACATCTATATTAACAACAATCGATACATCGATACCGCGAACCGGCTATCGACAATGACATTAATAATGAGTATCACAATGCCTTGAATCGGCCGTTAACGAACAACAATAACATTTGGCAAAATTGCCGAAAGGTATCGTATCGAACGATCTCTTGATATCAATGAA
This sequence comes from Orobanche coerulescens, assembly GCA_033398695.1. NCBI lineage: Eukaryota > Viridiplantae > Streptophyta > Magnoliopsida > Lamiales > Orobanchaceae > Orobanche > Orobanche coerulescens. Next base: position 103,266,156 of record CM065818.1, read on the forward strand.
TTCATGAAGAGACTAAGTCTCGGAATGATACAACACATTCATACACATACATGATGACATTAGCTCATTGACGGACAAGTATAAAACTTGCCTCAAACCGAAGGCGAGAAGGTACTTCCACGCTCAACGTCCTTAATGAAATTATCGGCCGCTCGAACAACCTTGAATAACATAAATACCAACAATTCTCTTAATACACGAATCAAGCATGATCACAACCAACTCAAAAGTCGATACAACAATACCCGAAACTCATTGGTGCATTAAAACAAACGCGTTGTAAACAATCTCCAATTGTTTACAACCAAAACTCAATTACATCCGAAACCAACTTCCAATGAATGATTCAAACCCACAAAACCCCATGAATACTATCATTAATCCAAAATGAATATCCGAAAACGTGATTATAACGACAATTAATCGAAAACCCCCAATTTCAACTCGATATTCAAAGTGTTCTTGAATAATCCCACAATAATCCAATGAATCCTTATATATACTCATAATCATATACATGTCCCTTCATATAACATGATTATAACGTCCAAAACATCATATCTCAACATAGAATCGAAATCCAAGGTGTTGAAGAATATTACCTTTGAAGATCCAAGTACTTTAATCCGAAGAACACGCGTTAAATTGATTATCCGGGCTTCACGATCGAAAGGAGATGAAGAAAATCAAACACCCAAATGATTTGTGAAGGAAAAACCTTCCCTCAAGCTTTCTCTCTCGGTTGAAGGTGATGAAAAGGGAGAAAAATGGCTGAAATGCTGAAAAAAAACGAATTTAAGGGAGTTGACTGCCTGCCGGACACGGCCCGTGCCGATCGGCACGGTCGTGTCGCACAGTTGGCCGACAGCTGGCCGACAGGGACTCGACCGTGTCCTGCTTGACACGGTCGCGGCGCGGAGGGCCATCCGACAGCGACTCGGCATGACTCGACCGTGCCAGACGACACGGTCGGGCGTGCTGGGCAGACGATACTGGCTTATCCGGAAGGGCTCGACTCGGCCGTGCCAGACGACACGGTCGGGTCCTGAGGCAGACACTTCGGCATTTTCCGGACGAGTACGGCACGGGCCGTGTCGGACGACACGGCCGAGTTCGTTCGGCAGTGATCGGCCAATAACTGAAAAGTGAGCGGTTGAGCTAAAACGACCATAACTCTCTCGTCCGGACTCCGATTGACTCACCGTTTGAACCATTGGAAAGCTAACTCGATGCTCTATAATATTGCAAAGATTTAGAATTTTTGGAGTTACCAAAAATTAATGGTGATCTAACAAAGTCGAGCTCATATGAGGAAAGTTGAAACAATGAACAATAACGATACACAACTCGAAGTTTTTCCGAACGGTGAACACGGTGAATGAACATGATTGATGAATGATTATAATCGAGTGAAAATACACTGAGTGACAATCACTGAATGAAATTACTGAATGATAATGACTGAATTACAACCGGGTATTACATACACCCCCCCTTAAAAGGAGTTTCGTCCTCGAAACTCAGGGTAAACAACTCGGGATATGAACTATCCATCAAGATCTGAAAACAATAATGCACATCTAGTCCTCGGGACCAAATCAATCGCACGCTCAAGTCCCCAAGACTTGACGTCTCGAATCTCAGTGAATGATTTCCCAATTTATCAAAAAATCTTGAGCACAACGCCGAAGGGGTGAACTCCCAACAGTTGACCCAAATCTCAAGATTCTCAAATATAATCATAATAAAATAGATCAAGAATAAATGATCCACAGTCACGATACATTACTACGGATTGAGTTACGCAGTCATCCAAAAACAAGGTTACATCTCAAATGTAGTCAACATCGTTATCCTCTATCTCAACGATTTAAGGTATATCCGACGATGAACTCGCCACTAACTATGATCTCAGAAGGTCACGAGAATGAAAGTGACAAAAATGAATGATGAATGATAAATGACTACAAATCCGACAAGGATTTGGAATGACTCACCAAGGTGAATTAATAACGTCATGAGTGATAGATCCCTGAAGTGATTGGAACCGCCGTTCCTCGTGAATTGAATGATTAATCGATAATTATGAGTCCCCATATGATTGATATATATGATGAATGAATTATATGAATGAATGAACGACAATGAAATGAATGATCATACTATTAACGCACAAGAATTAACTTGTTCAAACCGGTGATGAATGTCCTTACCTCTGGCCCTCGAGGTCTGATAGGGTCCCTTGGATGATGCACGGGCTGGAGTAACGAAGTCTCTCGATGCCCTCGAGCTATCTTGAGATTTACTGGCGCTAGAACCCCTGCAGAAGTGCTGCCGGTGTCCAGGCCTCCCACACAGAAAACAAACAATAGCTGGCACCGTACACCGCGTACTAACGTGACTCGTGAATCACGCTAAAGCAAACAACGGTCGAACTCGTCGCTGAGAGGAAGATGTCTCCCAAAGACGAAGACGACTAGAAAACGACCCTTGGATGACGGAGCCCGATGTCCCTCTCGAACGAGCCGGCATTCTAGTCCTCTCACCAAGAAATTGAAGGATGCTTCGAGTAAGCTCCTTGATCAAAAGCTCGCTCCAAGAGACTTCCCGATGAAATAACTAAGTGAATTACAATTGTGGTTGAACAATCGCATCCTCAATCATGGATTTAGCCTCTTGCTAAAATACTTAATTTTATCCGCCTCTGTACGGATAATTGACGAAGCAAACTGAAGTAGTCCCTGAAACTTCTCAGCGATGACAATAACACCCTCGTCCCCATCGGGTTCGGGGTTCAAAACCTCTGACAACTTAGCTTCCCGAAGTGGGGCCGGATAATACCTCTCTATCATGAGAGTCTTGAATTCGCCCCAAACACAATCTCGATCGGTGGGTTTCACAAAAAGCCACCAAGAATAAGCACCCTTACTCAAGTAGTAAGTCGCTACCGCCACTTTACTCTCCTCCGGACACTGAACCATGTCGAAGAGTTTATCAAAATGCTCAAGCCAATGAACAATATCACCGGTTCCGACGAACCCTCAAAAGTAGGCGGCCGACGAGAGATATCGCCAACAATCGATTCACTCTCCCGGTCTGTCCATTAAACGGCTCTGGAATTCTGTTGCGGTGGACCACGAACCATCGAGGTCTGCATGGTCTCCATCATCTGCTATCTCGAGTCATCCGGGCCATCATGCCTGCATAAATATGAATGGGTCAACCCAGTACCTTCCGAGTGAGATGCCTCTCGGTACGACTCGACGGCCCGATTATCTGCTGATGAATGAGTAGCCTCGCTATTTGATGAATTAATGATACCACTCGCATTCGCACGGGCATGCACACGAGATCCCGGGTTTCGGCCCGCACCGCGGCCTCTTCCCCTGCGTCCTCTGACAGCTCTATCCATACTGAAGTAGGAAAGTCACATGATGATTACAGATCTCGCATGAAGGTCACATTATGATTATATTACTGAATGATAATGATGAACATACACGCTATACAACAATGAACGCATTAATTATGCAATAAAATGATCGTCGACATGACGCCGGAATACGATAAGACCGTATGAAACATTAAATGAGGTAACATGATTGCCTGATGAAATTCCTGAAATGATTACCTTGAACAAGTTAACAAGGTTGAAAATTCGATCCTCAAGATCAACAACTGAACCGTGAGATGGGCTGAATGATTAATGAATTAATCGAACAATGAGATTGATGAATGAGGAATGAATTAACCGAGCAACGAGATTGACCGTAGTGACGAGTGAATTAGCTAAACGATGAGATTAATTGAGTGATGAATGAATTAGGTGAGCGATGAGGTTAATTGAGTGATGAACGGCAACCGAGTAAATCGATATTGATCAATGATGAATGAATTATCTGAGTGATGAATTGACTGAGTAATGATATTGACTGAGTGATGAATGAATTATCTGAGTGATGAATTAACTGAGTAATGACATTGACTGAGTGATGAATGAATTATCATGATCGACAAGATCAGCATGACGATTGAGGATTATTAACCGATGAATGAGTTGATCCTTAATGCTTACACAAGCCACACGTGTCCCAAAATAATTAGTCATGAATTAATCATAACACTAATATCACATATAGGTTTCAGCAAAGCATGAAAAATTAATAACATGATGAATGTATGAACACAAAGAGAATCGAGTCCTTACACAGGTCATACGAAGCTTCGAGGTCTCGCGATACTAGTCTTCACTGACGACGACTCGATGAATGAATGACTCGTGCAGTCGCACTAATATTACGACTCACAAAACTTGACTGACTAGATTGTCATAACCTGACAATCCCACTACTACTGCGTCGGTAGGACCACATAACTCACATCTCAGGGTATTTCACAACCCAAAGCTCCGATACCATTTCTGTAACACCCCCAAATCCTATTGGGTTATTACAAAGCCGTGGACCCCACGCCAGAGATCCACCAAAGTAACATGACTAAAAATACATTAATTAACACAACAAGGGAAAATCATAGTCCCTACCATGATATCCGACACAATATTCCGATAAGGAATTTTAACGACAAAAGTAGCCTACATGGCCAAAAATGAAATACAACAACATCCACGAACATCTGTTCGGGTAATACAACACGACAACAACTGACAAGACTGAGTACACTCCAACCGATCGACCGACAATGAACAACTCGTACTAGTATCGCTTGAATGTCTCGCCGCCATCATCATGCCCCCGTGTCTCAACTCTCTCTCGCAAGCACCTAAAACATGAAAAACATGTTCCGCCCACGGGGTCACCATCCAGATAATGAACATCAAATACATGTATAACATGATATGCATCCAAAGGCGTAATGAAATGGTACAATGATGATAATAATACGAAATGCTCACAAACCAAGGTAAGAACCGAGCATTCGTGAAATACTATGCCCACGGCATACTATTAATACTGCTCGACAAAGTTAGAACATAAGTGCCCGACGGCGAATCAAAATCACGTAATACCACAATGAATGACAAGACATGAACCAAACCAGATCGAATTAATTATGAATCACAATGCCCGAAGGCTCCAATGAAATTACCAGACAATAATAAAGGCCTGAAAGTCATTCAAATGAAATTAACAAATATCACAAACACTGAAGTCAAAAGCGGTCAGAATAATGAGGGTTAGCCACGGCACGAAGCCGTATCACAATGAGGGCCGAAGCCACGGCATCCAGCCGTATCACAATTAGGGCCGAAGCCACGGCATCCAGCCGTATCACAACTAGGGCCGAAGCCACGGCATCCAGCCGTATCACAATGAGGGCCGAAGCCACGGCATCCAGCCGTATCACAATTAGGGCCGAAGCCACGGCATCCAGCCGTATCACAATTAGGGCCGAAGCCACGGCATCCAGCCGTATCACAATGAATGATAGTGTGCTGCCTTGAGTCGGCCAACACGGTGATAGTAACACACGGATAGACACCGTCCTTGACAGTCCCAAATTAACACCTCGATTGCCTTAGAACGGCCAACCGACAACAATGATGCAGCGGATGATTTAATACCTCGATTGCCTAAAACGGTCAATCGACAACAATGATACCATAAATGATTGAACACTTGATTTGCACGAGAACGCCAATCGATAACAATGATACGATGAATGAGTGAATACCTCGATTGCCTTAGAAAGGTCAATCGATAACAATGATTTAGTGAATGATTGAACATTTCGATTTACCTGAGAACGGCAATTCGATAACAATGATATGAAGGATGCCTCGGCACCTTTAATCGTTACCGATTTACGAAGATGAGAAATGAATAAGCCAATGCCTTAAATCGGCTCGCATGCTTTTAATGACAATCCGAACAGAATGACAATGATCTCAACGATATCTTAAATTGACATCTATATTAACAACAATCGATACATCGATACCGCGAACCGCTATCGACAATGACATTAATAATGAGTATCACAATGCCTTGAATCGGCCGTTAACGAACAACAATAACATTTGGCAAAATTGCCGAAAGGTATCGTATCGAACGATCTCTTGATATCAATGAATTCATGAAGAGACTAAGTCTCGGAATGATACAACACATTCATACACATACATGATGACATTAGCTCATTGACCAGTACAAGTATAAAACTTGCCTCAAACCGAAGGCGAGAAGGTACTTCCACGCTCAACGTCCTTAATGAAATTATCGGCCGCTCGAACAACCTTGAATAACATAAATACCAACAATTCTCTTAATACACGAATCAAGCATGATCACAACCAACTCAAAAGTAGATACAACAATACCCGAAACTCATTGGTGCATTAAAACAAACGCGTTGTAAACAATCTCCAATTGTTTACAACCAAAACTCAATTACATCCGAAACCAACTTCCAATGAATGATTCAAACCCACAAAACCCCATGAATACTATCATTAATCCAAAATGAATATCCGAAAACGTGATTATAACGACAATTAATCGAAAACCCCCAATTTCAACTCGATATTCAAAGTGTTCTTGAATAATCCCACAATAATCCAATGAATCCTTATATAAACTCATAATCATATACATGTCCCTTCATATAACATGATTATAACGTCCAAAACATCATATCTCAACATAGAATCGAAATCCAAGGTGTTGAAGAATATTACCTTTGAAGATCCAAGTACTTTAATCCGAAGAACACGCGTTAAATTGATTATCCTAAGCTTCACGATCGAAAGGAGATGAAGAAAATCAAACACCCAAATGATTTGTGAAGGAAAAACCTTCCCTCAAGCTTTCTCTCTCGGTTGAAGGTGATGAAAAGGGAGAAAAATGGCTGAAATGCTGAAAAAAAACGAATTTAAGGGAGTTGACTGCCGACACGCCCGTGCCGATCGGCACGGTCGTCGCGCAGATTGGCCGACTGGCCGACAGGACTCGACCGTGTCCTCGCTTGACACGGTCGCGCGCTGGAGGGCCATCCGGCTGACCCGTCCGACGGCGACTTCGGCATGACTCGACCGCGCTGCATTTACACGGCCGGCGTGCCGGGCGCATTTATACCGCTTATCCGGAAGGGCTCGACTCGGCCGTGCTGCACGACACACGGTCGGGTCCTGAGGCAGACACTTCGGCATTTTCCGGACGAGTACGGCACGGGCCGTGTCGGACGACACGGCCGAGTTCGTTCGGCAGTGATCGGCCAATAACTGAAAAGTGAGCGGTTGAGCTAAAAAGACCATAACTCTCTCGTCCGGACTCCGATTGACTCACCGTTTGAACCATTGGAAAGCTAACTCGATGCTCTATAATATTGCAAAGATTTAGAATTTGTGGAGTTACCAAAAATTAATGGTGATCTAACAAAGTCGAGCTCATATGAGGAAAGTTGAAACAATGAACAATAACGATACACAACTCGAAGTTTTTCCGAACGGTGAACACGGTGAATGAACATGATTGATGAATGATTATAATCGAGTCAAAATACACTTAGTGAGAATCACTGAATGAAATTACTGAATGATAATGACTGAATTACAACCGGGTATTACATACACCCCCCCTTAAAAGGAGTTTCGTCCTCGAAACTCAGGGTAAACAACTCGGGATATGAACTATCCATCAAGATCTGAAAACAATAATGCACATCTAGTCCTCGGGACCAAATCAATCGCACGCTCAAGTCCCCAAGACTTGACGTCTCGAATCTCAGTGAATGATTTCCCAATTTATCAAAAAATCTTGAGCACAACGCCGAAGGGGTGAACTCCCAACAGTTGACCCAAATCTCAAGATTCTCAAATATGATCATAATAAAATAGATCAAGAATAAATGATCCACAGTCACGATACATTACTACGGATTGAGTTACGCAGTCATCCAAAAACAAGGTTACATCTCAAATGTAGTCAACATCGTTATCCTCTATCTCAACGATTTAAGGTATATCCGACGCTGAACTCGCCACTAACTATGATCTCAGAAGGTCACGAAAATGAAAGTGACAAAAATGAATGATGAATGATAAATGACTACAAATCCGACAAGGATTTGGAATGACTCACCAAGGTGAATTAATAACGTCATGAGTGATAGATCCCTGAAGTGATTGGAACCGCCGTTCCTCGTGAATTGAATGATTAATCGATAATTATGAGTCCCCATATGATTGATATATATGATGAATGAATTATATGAATGAATGAACGACAATGAAATGAATGATTATACTATTAACGCACAAGAATTAACTTGTTCAAACCGGTGATGAATGTCCTTACCTCCGCCCTCGAGGTCCGATAGGGTCCTGGATGATGCACGGCCGAGTAACGAAGTCTCTCGAGGCCCTCGAGCTCTCTTGAGATTTACGGGCGCTAGAACCCCTGCAGATTTCTGCGGTGTCCCCGCCTCCCACACGTAAAACAAACAATAGCCGGCACTGCACCGGTACTAACGTGACTCTTGAATCACAGTTAAAGCAAACAACAGTCGAACTCGTCGCCTGAGAGGAAGATGTTGTCCCAGCACGAAGACGACTAGAAAACGACCCCTTGGATGACGGAGCCCGATGTCCCTCTGAACGAGCCGGCATTCTAGTCCTCTCACCTGAAGAAACTGAAGGATGCTTCTGAGTAAGCTCCTTGATCAAAAGCTCTGCTCCAAGAGCCTTCCCGATGAACTCACTAAGTGAATTACAATTGTGGTTGAACAACTGCATCCTCAATCATGGATTTAGCCTCTTGCTAAAATACTTAATTTTATCCGCCTCAGTACGGATAATTGACGAAGCAAACTGAAGTAGTCCCTGAAACTTCTCAGCGATGACAATAACACCCTCGTCCCCATCGGGTTCGGGGTTCAAAACCTCTGACAACTTAGCTTCCCGAAGTGGGGCCGGATAATACCTCTCTATCATGAGAGTCTTGAATTCGCCCCAAACACAATCTCGATCGGTGGGTTTCACAGAAATCCACCAAGAATAAGCACCCTTACTCAAGTAGTAAGTCGCTACCGCCACTTTACTCTCCTCCGGACACTGAACCATGTCGAAGAGTTTATCAAAATGCTCAAGCCAATGAACAATATCAGTTGGTTCCGACGAACCCTCAAAAGTAGGCGGCCTCTGACGAGAGATATCGCCAACAATCTGATTCACTCTCCCAGTCTGTCCATTAAACGGCTCCTGGAATTCCTGTTGCGGTGGACCACGAACCATCGAGGTCTGCATGGTCTCCATCATCTGCGTCATCCGAGTCATCTGGCCATCATGCCTGCATAAATATGAATGGGTCAACCCGAGTACCTTCCGAGTGAGATGCCTCTCGGCACGACTCCTGACGGCGATCGATTATCTGGCGATGAATGAGTAGCCTCGCTATTTGATGAATTAATGATACCACTCGCATTCGCACGGGCATGCACACGAGATCCGGGTTTCGCCCGCACCGCGCCTCTTCCTCGCGTCCTCGACAGCTCTATCCATACTGAAGTAGGAAAGTCACATGATGATTACAGATCTCGCATGAAGGTCACATTATGATTATATTACTGAATGATAATGATGAACATACACGCTATACAACAATGAACGCATTAATTATGCAATAAAATGATCGTCGACATGACGCCGGAATACGATAAGACCGTATGAAACATTAAATGAGGTAACATGATTGCCTGATGAAATTCCTGAAATGATTACCTTGAACAAGTTAACAAGGTTGAAAATTCGATCCTCAAGATCAACAACTGAACCGTGAGATGGGCTGAATGATTAATGAATTAACTGAACAATGAGATTGACTGAATGAGGAATGAATTAACTGAGCAACGAGATTGACTGAGTGGCGAGTGAATTAGCTAAACGATGAGATTAATTGAGTGATGAATGAATTAGCTGAACGATGAGGTTAATTGAGTGATGAACGAAGCAACTGAGTAACTGATATTGACTGAATGATGAATGAATTATCTGAGTGATGAATTGACTGAGTAATGATATTGACTGAGTGATGAATGAATTATCTGAGTGATGAATTAACTGAGTAATGACATTGACTGAGTGATGAATGAATTATCATGATCGACAAGATCAGCATGACGATTGAGGATTATTAACCGATGAATGAGTTGATCCTTAATGCTTACACAAGCCACACGTGTCCCAAAATAATTAGTCATGAATTAATCATAACACTAATATCACATATAGGTTTCAGCAAAGCATGAAAAATTAATAACATGATGAATGTATGAACACAAAGAGAATCGATTCCTTACACAGGTCATACGAAGCTTCGAGGTCTCGCGATACTAGTCTTCACTGACGACGACTCGATGAATGAATGACTCGTGCAGTCGCACTAATATTACGACTCAAAAAACTTGACTGACTAGATTGTCATAACCTGACAATCCCACTACTACTGCGTCGGTAGGACCACATAACTCACATCTCAGGGTATTTCACAACCCAAAGCTCCGATACCATTTCTGTAACTCCCCCAAATCCTATCAGGTTATTACGGTCGTGGACCCCACGCCAGAGATCCACCAAAGTAACATGACTAACAATACATTAATTAACACAACAAGGGAAAATCATAGTCCCTACCATGATATCCGACACAATATTCCGATAAGGAATTTTAACGACAACAGTAGCCTACATGGCCAACAATGAAATACAACAACATCCACGAACATCTGTCGTAATACAACACTACAACAATCGACAAGACTGGAGTACACTCCAACCGATCGACCGACAATGAACAACTCGTACTAGTATCGCTTGAATGCCTCGTCGCCATCATCATGCCCCGTGTCTCAACTCTCTCGCAAGCACCTAAAACATGAAAAACATGTTCCGCCCCCAGGGTCGATCATCCGTATAATGAACATCAAATACATGTATAACATGATATGCATCAAAGGCGAGAATGAAATGGTACAATGATGATAATAATACGAAATGCTCACAAACCAAGGTAAGAACCGAGCATTCGTGAAATACTATGCCCACGGCATACTATTAATACATTCGACGAGGTTAGAACATAAGTGCCCGACGGCGAATCAAAATCACGTAATACCACAATGAATGACAAGACATGAACCAAACCAGACTGAATTAATTATGAATCACAATGCCCGAAGGCTCCAATGAAATTACCAGACAATAATAAAGGCCACGAAAGTCATTCAATGGAAATTAACAAATATCACAAACACTGAAGTCAAAAGCGAAGTCAGAATAATGAGGCGAAGCCGGCCACGGCGGCCGTATCACAATGAGGGCGAAGCCACGGCATCCGGCCGTATCACAATTAGGGCGAAGCCACGGCATCGGCCGTATCACAACTAGGGCGAAGCCACGGCATCGGCCGTATCACAATGAGGGCGAAGCCACGGCATCGGCCGTATCACAATTAGGGCGAAGCCACGGCATCGGCCGTATCACAATTAGGGCGAAGCCACGGCATCGGCCGTATCACAATGAATGATAGTGTCTTGCCTTGAGTCGGCCAACACGGTGATAGTAACACACGGATAGACACCGTCCTTGGATCCCAAATTAACACCTCGATTGCCTTAGAACGGCCAACCGACAACAATGATGCAAATGGATGATTTAATACCTCGATTGCCTAAAGCGGTCAATCGACAACAATGATACCATAAATGATTGAACACTTGATTTGCACGAGCGGCCAATCGATAACAATGATACGATGAATGAGTGAATACCTCGATTGCCTTAGAAAGGTCAATCGATAACAATGATTTAGTGAATGATTGAACATTTCGATTTACCTGAGAACGGCAATTCGATAACAATTATATGAAGGATGCCTCGGCACCTTTAATCGGTTACCGACGACGAAGATGAGAAATGAATAAGCCAATGCCTTAAATCGGCCTGTACAGTTTTAATGACAATCCGAACAGGAATGACAATGATCTCAACGATATCTTAAATTGACATCTATATTAACAACAATCGATACATCGATACCGCGAACCGGCTATCGACAATGACATTAATAATGAGTATCACAATGCCTTGAATCGGCCGTTAACGAACAACAATAACATTTGGCAAAATTGCCGAAAGGTATCGTATCGAACGATCTCTTGATATCAATGAATTCATGAAGAGACTAAGTCTCGGAATGATACAACACATTCATACACATACATGATGACATTAGCTCATTGACCAGTACAAGTATAAAACTTGCCTCAAACCGAAGGCGAGAAGGTACTTCCACGCTCAACGTCCTTAATGAAATTATCGGCCGCTCGAACAACCTTGAATAACATAAATACCAACAATTCTCTTAATACACGAATCAAGCATGATCACAACCAACTCAAAAGTCGATACAACAATACCCGAAACTCATTGGTGCATTAAAACAAACGCGTTGTAAACAATCTCCAATTGTTTACAACCAAAACTCAATTACATCCGAAACCAACTTCCAATGAATGATTCAAACCCACAAAACCCCATGAATACTATCATTAATCCAAAATGAATATCCGAAAACGTGATTATAACGACAATTAATCGAAAACCCACAATTTCAACTCGATATTCAAAGTGTTCTTGAATAATCCCACAATAATCCAATGAATCCTTATATAAACTCATAATCATATACATGTCCCTTCATATAACATGATTATAACGTCCAAAACATCATATCTCAACATAGAATCGAAATCCAAGGTGTTGAAGAATATTACCTTTGAAGATCCAAGTACTTTAATCCGAAGAACACGCGTTAAATTGATTATCCGGGCTTCACGATCGAAAGGAGATGAAGAAAATCAAACACCCAAATGATTTGTGAAGGAAAAACCTTCCCTCAAGCTTTCTCTCTCGGTTGAAGGTGATGAAAAGGGAGAAAAATGGTGAAATGCTGAAAAAACGAATTTAAGGGAGTTGGCGCCTAGGACACGGCCGTGCCGATCGGCACGGTCGTGTCGCACGATTGGCCGACTGGCAGCGAGGACTCGGCCGTGTCCTCGCTTGACACGGTCGCGCGCGAGGGCCATCCGACGCTGACCCGTCCGACAGCGACTTCGGCATGACTCGGCCGTGCAGGCGACACGGTCGGGCGTCTTTGGCGAGCAATCTTGGCTTATCCGGAAGGGCTCGACTGCCGTGCTGCGACACGGTCGGGTCCTGAGGCGCACACTTCGCATTTTCCGGACGAAATGCAGCGCAGGCCGTGTCGGACGACACGGCCGAGTTCGTTCGGCAGTGATCGGCCAATAACTGAAAAGTGAGCGGTTGAGCTAAAAAGACCATAACTCTCTCGTCCGGACTCCGATTGACTCACCCTTTGAACCATTGGAAAGCTAACTCGATGCTCTATAATATTGCAAAGATTTAGAATTTTTAGAGTTACCAAAAATTAATGGTGATCTAACAAAGTCGAGCTCATATGAGGAAAGTTGAAACAATGAACAATAACGATACACAACTCGAAGTTTTTCCGAACGGTGAACACGGTGAATGAACATGATTGATGAATGATTATAATCGAGTCAAAATACACTTAGTGAGAATCACTGAATGAAATTACTGAATGATAATGACTGAATTACAACCGGGTATTACATACACCCCCCCTTAAAAGGAGTTTCGTCCTCGAAACTCAGGGTAAACAACTCGGGATATGAACTATCCATCAAGATCTGAAAACAATAATGCACATCTAGTCCTCGGGACCAAATCAATCGCACGCTCAAGTCCCCAAGACTTGACGTCTCGAATCTCAGTGAATGATTTCCCAATTTATCAAAAAATCTTGAGCACAACGCCGAAGGGGTGAACTCCCAACAGTTGACCCAAATCTCAAGATTCTCAAATATAATCATAATAAAATAGATCAAGAATAAATGATCCACAGTCACGATACATTACTACGGATTGAGTTACGCAGTCATCCAAAAACAAGGTTACATCTCAAATGTAGTCAACATCGTTATCCTCTATCTCAACGATTTAAGGTATATCCGACGATGAACTCGCCACTAACTATGATCTCAGAAGGTCACGAAAATGAAAGTAACAAAAATGAATGATGAATGATAAATGACTACAAATCCGACAAGGATTTGGAATGACTCACCAAGGTGAATTAATAACGTCATGAGTGATAGATCCCTGAAGTGATTGGAACCGCCGTTCCTCGTGAATTGAATGATTAATCGATAATTATGAGTCCCCATATGATTGATATATATGATGAATGAATTATATGAATGAATGAACGACAATGAAATGAATGATTATACTATTAACGCACAAGAATTAACTTGTTCAAACCGGTGATGAATGTCCTTACCTCTGGCCCTCGAGGTCTGATAGGGTCCCTTGGATGATGCACGGGCTGGAGTAACGAAGTCTCTCGAGGCCCTCGAGCTCTCTTGAGATTTACTGGCGCTAGAACCCCTGCAGTATTTACGCGGTGTCCCCGCCTCCCACACGTAAAACAAACAATAGCTGGCACCGTGCACCGGGTACTAACGTGACCTGCTGAATCACAGTTAAAGCAAACAACAGTCGAACTCGTCGCCTGAGAGGAAGATGCTGTCCCAGCACGAAGACGACTAGAAAACGACCCCTTGGATGACGGAGCCCGATGTCCCTCTGAACGAGCCGGCATTCTAGTCCTCTCACCTGAAGAAATTGAAGGATGCTTCTGAGTAAGCTCCTTGATCAAAAGCTCTGCTCCAAGAGCCTTCCCGATGAACTCACTAAGTGAATTACAATTGTGGTTGAACAACTGCATCCTCAACTGCGGATTTAGCCTCTTGCTAAAATACTTAATTTTATCCGCCTCTGTACGGATAATTGACGAAGCAAACTGAAGTAGTCCCTGAAACTTCTCAGCGATGACAATAACACCCTCGTCCCCATCGGGTTCGGGGTTCAAAACCTCTGACAACTTAGCTTCCCGAAGTGGGGCCGGATAATACCTCTCTATCATGAGAGTCTTGAATTCGCCCCAAACACAATCTCGATCGGTGGGTTTCACAGAAATCCACCAAGAATAAGCACCCTTACTCAAGTAGTAAGTCGCTACCGCCACTTTACTCTCCTCCGGACACTGAACCATGTCGAAGAGTTTATCAAAATGCTCAAGCCAATGAACAATATCAGCTGGTTCCGACGAACCCTCAAAAGTAGGCGGCCTCTGACGAGAGATATCGCCAACAATCTGATTCACTCTCCCAGTCTGTCCATTAAACGGCTCCTGGAATTCCTGTTGCGGTGGACCACGAACCATCGAGGTCTGCATGGTCTCCATCATCTGCGTCATCTGAGTCATCTGGGCCATCATGCCCTGCATAAATATGAATGGGTCAACCCGAGTACCTTCCGAGTGAGATGCCTCTCGGGTACGACTCCCTGACGGCGACTGATTATCTGCTGATGAATGAGTAGCCTCGCTATTTGATGAATTAATGATACCACTCGCATTCGCACGGGCATGCACACGAGATCCCGGGTTTCGGCCCGCACCGCGGCCTCTTCCCCTGCGTCCTCTGACAGCTCTATCCATACTGAAGTAGGAAAGTCACATGATGATTACAGATCTCGCATGAAGGTCACATTATGATTATATTACTGAATGATAATGATGAACATACATGCTATACAACAATGAACGCATTAATTATGCAATAAAATGATCGTCGACATGACGCCGGAATACGATAAGACCGTATGAAACATTAAATGAGGTAACATGATTGCCTGATGAAATTCCTGAAATGATTACCTTGAACAAGTTAACAAGGTTGAAAATTCGATCCTCAAGATCAACAACTGAACCGTGAGATGGGCTGAATGATTAATGAATTAACTGAACAATGAGATTGACTGAATGAGGAATGAATTAAGCGAGCAACGAGATTGGTGAGTGGCGAGTGAATTAGCTAAACGATGAGATTAATTGAGTGATGAATGAATTAGGTGAGCGATGAGGTTAATTGAGTGATGAACGAAGCAACTGAGTAACTGATATTGACTGAATGATGAATGAATTATCTGAGTGATGAATTGACTGAGTAATGATATTGACTGAGTGATGAATGAATTATCTGAGTGATGAATTAACTGAGTAATGACATTGACTGAGTGATGAATGAATTATCATGATCGACAAGATCAGCATGACGATTGAGGATTATTAACCGATGAATGAGTTGATCCTTAATGCTTACACAAGCCACACGTGTCCCAAAATAATTAGTCATGAATTAATCATAACACTAATATCACATATAGGTTTCAGCAAAGCATGAAAAATTAATAACATGATGAATGTATGAACACAAAGAGAATCGATTCCTTACACAGGTCATACGAAGCTTCGAGGTCTCGCGATACTAGTCTTCACTGACGACGACTCGATGAATGAATGACTCGTGCAGTCGCACTAATATTACGACTCACAAAACTTGACTGACTAGATTGTCATAACCTGACAATCCCACTACTACTGCGTCGGTAGGACCACATAACTCACATCTCAGGGTATTTCACAACCCAAAGCTCCGATACCATTTCTGTAACACCCCCAAATCCTATTGGGTTATTACAGTGCCGTGGACCCCACGCCAGGAGATCCACCAGGCGAACATGACTAAAAATACATTAATTAACACAACAAGGGAAAATCATAGTCCCTACCATGATATCCGACACAATATTCCGATAAGGAATTTTAACGACAAAAGTAGCCTACATGGCCAAAAATGAAATACAACAACATCCACGAACATCTGTTTGGGTAATACAACACGACAACAACTGACAAGACTGGAGTACACTCCAACCGACTGACCGACAATGAACAACTCGTACTAGTATCGCTTGAATGCCTCGTCGCCATCATCATGCCCCTGTGTCTCAACTCTCTCCTCGCAAGCACCTAAAACATGAAAAACATGTTCCGCCCCCAAAGTCGATCATCCAGATAATGAACATCAAATACATGTATAACATGATATGCATCCAAAGGCGTAATGAAATGGTACAATTATGATAATAATAAGAAATGCTCACAAACCATGGTAAGAACCGAGCATTCGTGAAATACTATGCCCACGGCATACTATTAATACCTTTTCGACAGGTTAGATCATAAGTGCCCGACGGCGAATCAAAATCACGAATACCACAATGAATGACAAGACATGAACCAAACCAGACTGAATTAATTATGAATCACAATGCCCGAAGGCTCAATGAAATTACCAGACAATAATAAAGGCACGAAAGTCATTCAAATGGAAATTAACAAATATCACAAACACACGAAGTCAAAACGGCCCGAAGTCAGAACAATGAGGGCGAAGCCACGGCACGAAGCCGTATCACAATGAGGGCGAAGCCACGGCATCCGGTAGTATCACAATTAGGGCGAAGCCACGGCATCGGCCGTATCACAACTAGGGCGAAGCCACGGCATCGGCCGTATCACAATGAGGGCGAAGCCACGGCATCGGCCGTATCACAATTAGGGCGAAGCCACGGCATCGGCCGTATCACAATTAGGGCGAAGCCACGGCATCGGCCGTATCACAATGAATGATAGTGTCTTTGCCTTGAGTCGGCCAACACGGTGATAGTAACACACGGATAGACACCGTCCTTGGATCCCAAATTAACACCTCGATTGCCTTAGAACGGCCAACCGACAACAATGATGCGGCGGATGATTTAATACCTCGATTGCCTAAAGCGGTCAATCGACAACAATGATACCATAAATGATTGAACACTTGATTTGCACGAGCGCCAATCGATAACAATGATACGATGAATGAGTGAATACCTCGATTGCCTTAGAAAGGTCAATCGATAACAATGATTTAGTGAATGATTGAACATTTCGATTTACGAGAACGGCAATTCGATAACAATGATATGAAGGATGCCTCGGCACCTTTAATCGATTCTTGGCAGCGAAGATGAGAAATGAATAAGCCAATGCCTTAAATCGGCTGCATGCGGTTTAATGACAATCCGAGCAGAATGACAATGATCTCAACGATATCTTAAATTGACATCTATATTAACAACAATCGATACATCGATACCGCGAACCGGCTATCGACAATGACATTAATAATGAGTATCACAATGCCTTGAATCGGCCGTTAACGAACAACAATAACATTTGGCAAAATTGCCGAAAGGTATCGTATCGAGCGATCTCTTGATATCAATGAATTCATGAAGAGACTAAGTCTCGGAATGATACAACACATTCATACACATACATGATGACATTAGCTCATTGACCAAGACAAGTATAAAACTTGCCTCAAACCGAAGGCGAGAAGGTACTTCCACGCTCAACGTCCTTAATGAAATTATCGGCGCTCGAACAACCTTGAATAACATAAATACCAACAATTCTCTTAATACGAATCAAGCATGATCACAACCAACTCAAAAGTCGATACAACAATACCCGAAACTCATTGGTGCATTAAAACAACGCGTTGTAAACAATCTCCAATTGTTTACAACCAAAACTCAATTACATCCGAAACCAACTTCCAATGAATGATTCAAACCCACAAAACCCCATGAATACTATCATTAATCCAAAATGAATATCCGAAAACGTGATTATAACGACAATTAATCGAAAACCCACAATTTCAACTCGATATTCAAAGTGTTCTTAAATAATCCCACAATAATCCAATGAATCCTTATATAAACTCATAATCATATACATGTCCCTTCATATAACATGATTATAACGTCCAAAACATCATATCTCAACATAGAATCGAAATCCAAGGTGTTGAAGAATATTACCTTTGAAGATCCAAGTACTTTAATCCGAAGAACACGCGTTAAATTGATTATCCGGGCTTCACGATCGAAAGGAGATGAAGAAAATCAAACACCCAAATGATTTGTGAAGGAAAAACCTTCCCTCAAGCTTTCTCTCTCGGTTGAAGGTGATGAAAAGGGAGAAAAATGGTGAAATCTTTGAAAAAAGCGAATTTAAGGAGTTGATGCTGCCGGACACGGCCGTGCGATCGGGCGCGGTCGTGTCGCCTGATTGGCGGCAGTGGCGGCGGGGACTCGACCATGTCCCCGGCTGACACGGTCGCGGCGCGAGGGCCATCCGACGATGACCCGTCAAGCGGCGACTTCGGCATGACTTCGGCCGTGCGAGGCGACACGGTCGGGCGTCTTTGGCGAGGCGATGCAGCTTATCCGGAAGGGCTCGACTTCGGCCGTGCGAGCGACACGGTCGGGTCTGAGGCGAACACTTCGGCATTTTCCGGACGAGTACGGCACGGGCGTGTCGGACGACACGGCCGAAGTTCGTTCGGCGATGATCGGCAATAATCGAAAAGTGAGCGGTTGAGCTAAAACGACCATAACTCTCTCGTCCGGACTCCGATTGACTCACCGTTTGAACCATTGGAAAGCTAACTCGATGCTCTATAATATTGCAAAGATTTAGAATTTTTGGAGTTACCAAAAATTAATGGTGATCTAACAAAGTCGAGCTCATATGAGGAAAGTTGAAACAATGAACAATAACGATACACAACTCGAAGTTTTTCCGAACGGTGAACACGGTGAATGAACATGATTGATGAATGATTATAATCGAGTGAAAATACACTGAGTGACAATCACTGAATGAAATTACTGAATGATAATGACTGAATTACAACCGGGTATTACATATTGGACTCTGCGTGCTGAGTAGGTGATCCAGCTTCTTCTAAAATATTTTTTTGTTACGTTCACTGCTCGTTCTTTCTCCCTTCTATTTACATATATGCATGTATGTATATACACATTCATTTTTATGTGTATAGCTGCACACGTCCACACACACACACATCCACACACACACACACACACATCCTTCTATTTTAAGTAAGGACTATATATGGACCGGGCCATTTGGCAAACTTCTAAGTGGATTTTTTTTGATGAAATTTGGTGGGAATGTTCTTTATCATGTGTCGAACATCTCCAGCAAATTCCAATGGAAAATTCAACTGGAATTGGGGTTAAATACAAAAGAGCCTTTTATCCCAATTAATTGGGGTAGTCAAGTGGGTTATCCCCTCCCCCATGTATTTAGAAACCTTGATATTGTCTCGATGTACATGTTTGTTCATGCAACTTATTGTTCTAAATTCTAATGTTCTTGCTCTACCTCAGATTCCAAAGAGGAAAAGAACTTGGGCCCAAATGATCGCCTGATCCATGTTTACCATTTTACAAAAGAGAGTGCCTGAATCAAGTGGTACTTTATTATTTATTGATTCTAGATGTGCCCGTGTATGTGTGTGTGTGTGTTGTTTCTCTTTTTTAGTGATAGTTATTTAACGGTCCTAAACAGCAAGTCCAGAATATTTAGGAACCCTTCTTTTTGGTCATTCGTCAAGGCGAAACATTAGCAGAGTTTAAAGCACGAATTCAAAAGAAATTGAAAGCGGTATATATCGTGTTTATGCCAAAGGGCTATGCCTTTTGGACAAGCAGATAGCACATGACAAATTGTTTCGACTTTATTACCTTAATGATATCGGCTCCATGTTTGTTGTGTTTAAGATTGCTGCACATTATTTTTCTGTGGAATGATCTCTCCCTTGTAATTGATAAGGTTATTGGTATCATAAATATCAGGAATCACTTTTTACATTTTTTGTTGATTTATGTTGCGCTTGTATTTAGTTACTAAAATTGCTGGAACCACTTTTTGATATACTTGTTCAAGAGCATCATAAATGGGGTCAATCGAGTTAACTTTTATTAATCATGCATTCTTGTATTTTTGATTAATTCTAAATTCTGAAATTATTTGTTTCCTTGTTGATGCTCAACTTGCTGGAACGAGTCTAGATCTGTTACAAATATTTAACTTGAAGCAAAAGCAAAGCGAAGTCACACCGGATGCCCGAGCAGCAAGATCTTAGTTCTGAAGAATTCATTGATGCTCAATGTAGTAGCATGTGCGATAGGTCTTATTTTTGTGGTGGCTCTTGTGATGTCCGCATCATCTAGGTATTCTTCATTTTCACGGGTTGTATTTTGGAAGTGGATTACCCCTAAGATGTTGGGTTTGGTGACACAATCCTCTGTTTATCATTGGTCAATTGAAGGTGAAATTTATATTGCTTGGCTCTATAATTTTGCCAACATTGTTTCATTTGTTTTTCTCAAGGTCTTGTCTTTCGTCTTAAAAATTTTCTCTCTTTACGAGTAGGTGACTCGAACCGGTAAAGATGTTTGTGAGCGCCAATTTAGCAAACAACCAAATAATCAACTATAAATGCGATCCTTGAAAAATGGTTGGTGTTGATTGGGATTGCACTGGCTCTCCCGAGGTGCGCTTATATTGTCTTATTCATCGAAAGTGTTAGATATCGATTGCGATCATGTGAAGTGGAAATGGTTCCATAAAATTTTCGATTGTACACCCCATCTCCACCCCCAAAGTTTGAGTTTTCTTTTAAGATTAGATAAATTTTGTCTAATAATTTTGATCTATTTTGTCGATTTAGTTTAAAAAGGGAACTTAATGAATTTGCTTCTCAATAATTATTATGCTTTGGAAAACATAATAAGTAAGGTTATATTAGTAATTGGACATATAAATCGCGTTAGGCCAAAATAATCCAAAGATAAGAATAGAAAAGCCTTCACCAATAGGTTTCATTTTTTAATTCACAAATTATTAGACTTCAAATAGGTGTCATTTTTTAATGGAATACTTGTATTATCACAGATGCGGAATGTATATTATTGGAAGTGTTAAAGTTATTGGACAAGCTATAGGAAGTAGCATTGCTTGGCCAAAGTATTTGGTAAGTCTTTCTTTAACAATCTTTCATTTGTTATATTTTTTTTCTTCTTTCGATATATGAATATCGTTCATTTTTCTATTTGTTTATTATTATAGGTTGAAGTGGAAGATGCGATAAGGAAAGCATGACATGAAGTCTTTTGTCAAGTATCATTTTATTAGTGAATTTAAAATAATTAAGATGAAAACTTGTTAGCTGTTTGGGATATGATGCTAGGTTTCTAGCGATGTTCACTTCTTGGGTAGTGATGGTATTTGTAATTTTTCTTATGTTTGCTATTTCGAATATATTGTTTGAATTTGACACTAGGATTGTTTTCTTCACATGTGATATTTATTACTATGCCATTATTCATATGCGTTGTAGATTTTACACTATTATATGTTTTTAAAAAAATATTAAATATTACTTTCTGACGCCTTAAAGTGTCACCATAACATACTATTACGACGCCAGAAAGTGTCACCATAACATACTATTATGATGCCACAAAGTGTCACCAAAATGCAAAATGAGCGTCACTAAAGCTAACTGATGTGATGCAAAAAAGTGTCACCATATATAAAAAAGTGTCACAATAGATATCTGTTGTGACGCCTTGAAAGTGTCACAATAATGGGCTATTGAAACGCCAAATCAGGTGACGCTTTTGAAAAGCGTCACTATAGCAAAAGCATCACAATAGACTACATATTGTGACGCTTTTGAGCGTCGCAATAGCCATTTTTTCTAGTAGTGAATGAATGATAATTGTGGAGGTGGGGTTAGATTCCCACATGCATGAGTTGTTGTAAGTAGTGGGAGTTGAATAAGAGGGATGAAGACATCTTTCATTTCAACCTACACATTCCTACGTGAAAGTGAGATAGAGAAAGAGAGACAAAAACCATTTTCTCAATTGTCTTCATCATCTTCTTCATATCATCTTAATTGTTCTTGGAGAAAATTGAGAGATTCATTGAGAGTAAGTGAGTTATACACATGGAGTGTTGTAATCACAAATATATAACTTCATCACTTAGCTCTAGCCGTATCCTCGGAGGATAGCAAGGTGATTGTCGTTCCGGTCGTTTCTACGGCGCGTGGCAAGTAGAGATGCGGTGCTTTCGGCGTTGGATCGTTCAAGGGCTTGAAGCGGAATAGATTCGTAGAGATCAAGCAAAGCTTGGGGAATAGCTCAAGAGAAGGCTATCCATCTAATCAATGGACTACAAGGGTGAGTTTCTATATCTCTTGTGAATTCGTTTTTGATATTCATATATACGTAGCTCGATCGATCCTCGTAGGGATTCAGATCGAATTAATTTTCGTTTTACCGCTTCCGCTGGGCCTTCGCTTTAGGCACCGAATCCCGACAGTGGTATCAGAGCGTAGGTCTTGCGATCGTATATACGATATTAGCATTTGGAATGCTTGATTAGATGGTGTATGATTTGGAATCATAATCGTATTAATCGTTGATTTTCTATTGTTCATCTAAAAATTATTTTTTCATGATTTTATGTTACAATATAAATCTATTTTTCTTTTGAGAAACTGATTTAAATGAGTAATATAAAGATTAAAAAAATATTATTTTTGGAATCGGGGCGAAAAAACGAGCCGAAAACGTAAACCGGCGGCTTGGAGTCGCCGAGGGCCTTACCTCGCGGTATGCTGTATGGACCGATGCAGCGGCAAGGAGCGAGTCTGGTCGGTAGGCTTCGGCCATTCTCGGCACCTGTGCGAGCCACCTTTCGGCAACTGTGGCGGTGTCCTGCTTGGCCCGGCCATGTTTTCCGACTCTATTTTTTATATTTCATTCGATAATTAATTTCCAATAAATTAAATTGGATTTAATTTGACTAAGTTTTAATTATAGTAATTTTATTCTTAGGGGAATTAATTTAATGAAATATTTTCTCGTCCGAAACAAGTTAAAATTGACGGTTGTTTGAATTAATTGGATTAATTCGTTTTAGATGGATTGTTTTATATTGATTGGATCAATATTCAGATTCATTATGAATGCCATTTATTTAATATGTTGGATGCATTATTTTTGATTTGTGATGTGGTTCATGGACCTAGTTTTTGAATCGTTCGGTTTTATTCGATTGGGTTGTAAAGGCCGTTTTGAGCCTATTTATTTTACTAGAAATATTTGTATCTAGGATGCAATTTTCAATGTAAAATTTATATGTAATGACGAAGACCGGAGGAAGATCCATTTCGAGAAGACGAAGATTCAATACGAAAACTTGTAATTAGATTACAGAGTTTTTGTTTTCTAGGAACGGTCCATGAACCACATGTTGGTAGCAACTAGGTTGTGAATGTTTTTTTTTCATATTGTATGAATACCACAAACGCGCTAATATGATTAATGTGCAAAGTGTAACGTTAATCGCGAAAATTCTACCACGACAAATTATTAAGTTTATAAGGTTTCAAGGTTTTCCTTCCCTCCATCGAGTTTTCGGGAAATTGAAATCCAAATCGGATGTGCTATGCTTCCGAGTTATCGGGGTAGTCGTTCGGGGAGGACGGATAAATTACCGGGAGCACATTGGATGCCTTCGGTTGGAGCGAATTTTATCCATAGAAACCCGATAGGTTGCCGGATAAGATTCAATTGTGAAACTGATTTGCATCGATGGTATAAACTTAACTTGTTCACGAACCATAGAAACCGTATAGGTTGAGGGGAGTGAACAAGGGGAAAAGAAGATCAAATCATCCATTAGATGGGTTGGTGTTAGACACCACTTTATGAAAATTAATAGACTAGAAACCTGTTCGGTTGCCCTCTATTAAGATTTATAAACAACTCGATCACCACTATGAAGTAGAGCGACAATACTTTCGGATTTCACATGGGAGTGTGTTATTCCGATAAAAATAGTGGGAGCTGGGTAACAAGAATAGAAAAGACCTTAATTCTATACTCAGAACATAATTGAATGAGTCACTAATTAATCTATCGTACTTAATGCAGACTCAAATCTCAATATGACAATGAATCCACTCACAATTCTGCTCGAAAAGATCACCTTAATGGGACCTAACTTTGTGGATTGGCTCCGCAATCTGATGATTGTCCTCAGTATAGAGGCACTGGGATATGTCTTGGAGACGGACATTCCGGCGCCTCCTGTGCGGACCCGAGCCAATCAGGAAGAGATTGAAAACCATGAAAAGTGGGTTAAGGATGACGTGAAAGTCCGTGCTTATATGATGGATTCCATGTCTAATGAGCTTCAGAGAGCTCATGAGAAAATGACTTCTGCTAGGCAGATTCTATCTCACTTAACCGAGCTTTATGGTGAGCACAGCAGAACTGCTAGATATGAGATATCCAAGCAACTGTTCGGTGCAAGGATGAAGGAAGGTGAGAAATTTGGGGAACACGTCCTCAAAATAATATCCATGATCGAGATATTGGAGGCTCTTGATTTTAAAATGGATACTTTTCTCCAAACCGACCTTATCCTACAGTCTCTCCCTGATTCCTTCTCACAGTTTGTTATGAACTTTAACTGCAATGAGATTGCATGTAACTTAGCTGGGCTAATGAACAAACTGGTGACCGCTCAGTCTCAGATGAAGACTCCGCGAATGAAGGAGTCTGCCCTTGTGATTTCTTCTGGACTTCGGAAGTCTAAGAATAAGAAGAAAAATACCAAGAAGTGGACTGGACCGCAAGCTAAGGACCTTAAGGGAAAGGGCAAGGCCCCGATGGTTCCAAAGAACAAGAAGAAGAAGGATGCTTGTCTCAAGTGCGGTGAGCTGGGCCACTGGGCTAGAGACTGTCCGATTCTTCATGGCACTTCAGGTACAGAACTTTTAGTTTTGAAAACAAATTGTTCTGCTACTGTATTTTCTACTTTCTGGATACTGGATTCTGGTGCTAGTTCTCATATTTGTACCATGAATCAGGATCTGGAACAAAGTAGGAAGCTTGGAGCTGGAGAAGTTATGATCACAGTCGGAAGCGGGCATAGTGTCGAGGCGACCGACATAGGATCACTTCTTTTGGGTTTAGAATCCGGCTTTGTTTTGACTTTAGAAGATGTACTGGTTTTCCCAAGGGGCACAAAAACATTGTATCCATTCCGGTCATGGACCGAAAAGGCTTTTCATTTTTCATTGGTGATGGTTCCTGCAAAATTTATTTCAGAAATAAACTAGTGGGTACTGCTACATTGTTTAATGGATTGTATCATCTAAATCTCAACAACAAAGTAGTTGTGAATACTATGACCAGAAAACGTGGTAGGGATGAAACCAATCATGTTTTGAAATGGCATCTTAGACTTGGTCATGTTGGTCAAACCAAGGTTTACAAAATGGAAAAGGATGGACTTATGGGTCCATTGGGATCGGATCCCTTTCCTACTTGTGAATCTTGCCTTAAAGGCAAAATGACTAAGTCCCCCTTCACAGGGACTTTTGAAACAGCCGCTGATAAACTGGGATTAATCCATACCGACGTATGTGGTGCTTTAGAAGCAGCACGTGATGGATATCAATATTTCATTACGTTTACAGATGATCATACTAGGTATGGTTATGTATACTTAATGAATCATAAATCCGAGGCCTTTGAGAAATTCCAGGAATTCAAGGCCCTAGTCGAGAAACAAACTGGTAATCATATCAAAGCACTTCGGTCGGACCGAGGTGGCGAGTATATGAGTACGGAGTTTGACGAGTTCCTTAAGGAACATGGAATAGTTTCACAACTAACTCCTCCAGGTACTCCTCAGTTAAATGGTTAGTCAGAAAGAAGGAACTGGACCTTGTTGAACATGATCCGTTCGATGCTGGGCTATACTGACTTACCGATTTACCTATGGGGGTATGCACTCCTGACTGCCGCTTACATCTTGAACAGATGTCCTTCCAAATCTGTTCTTAAAACTCCACATGAGATGTGGGAGGGCAGGAAACCAAGTCTTAATCATATTAAGATTTGGGGATGTCCCCCCTATGTCAAGAAGACTAAGGTGGAGAAGTTGGAAGCTAGGTCCGCGTAGGGACGTTTCATTGGATTCCCGTATGGGACGATGGGATATCTATTCTATATGCCCGAAGATCGAAAGATCGTTGTTGCTTTACAAGCACACTTTCTGGAAGATGAGTTCATTCAGGAAGGCGGAGCAGGTAGAAGTATTTCTTTAGAAGAATACAATGAAACTCCTCGGAAGACACCTGTGCAAGAAACTGGAACCGAACTTTCTGAAACACAAGTACAACCACCTCGTAGGTCTAGTAGGGTGTCTCATTTACCTTAGAGGTATGGGCTTGTGCACTTGGAGGAGCTGGGTCTCCATGAGGTTCCAAGTGATATCCAAGAGACCGACCCGACGACCTATGACTAAGCGATGGTGGATGTAGAGTCCGCGAAATGGCGGGAAGCTATGGAAGCTGAGATAGACTCGATGCATGTCAATCAGGTCTGGACTCTAGTAGACCGCCCCAAGGGCATAGTGCCTATTGGGAACAAGTGGATCTACAAGAGAAAGACTGATGGTGATGGCAAGGTTGACGCCTATAAAGCCAGGCTTGTGGCAAAGGGTTATACCCAGAAGGAAGGGATCGATTACCACGATACCTTGTCGCCCGTAGCCGATCAAGTCTATTCGCATGATGCTTGCTATAGCTACCTACCACGATTATGAGATATGGAAAATGGACGTAAAGACGGCTTTCGTTAATGGATTCCTCGAGGAGGAAATCTATATGGAGCAGCCTAAAGGCTTTGTGTCTGAAGTCGATATTCAGAAAGTGTGCAAGCTTCAGCGTTCCATTTATGGACTGAAGCAAGCGTCGTGTAGTTGGAACTCATTTTGACGAGGCAATCAAAGAGTTTGATTTCGTGCAAAATGAAGAAGAACCTTGTGTATATAAGAGGGTTAGTGGGAATGCTCAGTTCTGTGAGAAATGATGTGGGAATGCTCAGTTCTGTGAAAGCTTGGCTTTCGAGTAATTTCTCCATGAAAGACTTGGGAGAAGCTACTTATATTCTTGGTATTCGACTCCACCGGGATAGAGCGAAGAGAACAATAGGTCTTTCCCAAGCCCTCTATATAGATAAAATCTTAAAGCGATTTAAGATGGATGATTCTAAAAGAGGGTTCCTACCGATGCGACATGGAATAAAACTCACCTTGAAGATGTGTCCTCAAAATGAGGAACAACGAAAGGAAATGAGTAATATACCATATGCTTCGGCCGTAGGTAGCCTTATGTATGCTATGTTGTGTACAAGACCTGACATCGCGCATGCTGTAAGCGTGGTGAGTAGGTTTCAGGCAAACCCAGGTAGGGAACATTGGACTGCTGTAAAGAATGTTCTCAAGTACTTAAGAAGAACTAGAGATATGGTTCTTATGTATGGCGGTGGAGAATTGGATGTGGTGGGATACACTGATTCGGACTTCCAAGGACTGAAGGACGACTCAATGTCTACTTATGGCTACATATTTACTCTTAATGGAGGAGCAGTATCTTGGCGTAGCGCCAAGCAAAGCGTGACTGCTGATTCCACCTGTCAGGCTGAGTATCAAGCAGCCTCGGAGGCTTCCAAGGAAGGGTTCTGGATTAAGAAGTTTCTGGGAAAACTTCAAATGATACCATGTGCTGAGCTGCCTGTTCCGTTATACTGCGACAACGACGTAGCTGTAGCGCAGGCCAAGGAGCCGAGGTTTCACAACAGCACCAAACATATTGAGAGGAAGTATCATCTCGTAAGAGAATATGTTCGCAAGGGATACATTGTGCTGCACAGAGTAGACTCGGCCGACAACGTCGCCGATCCACTGACCAAGCCACTTTCTCAGACTAGCTTGGAGCGTCATCTGGATAACATGGGTATTAGATACCATAGTGTGTGACATTGAGTGCAAGTGGGAGATTGTTAGGAGTATGCCCTCGAATGCCACTCAGAGGTTGTTGAGTGAGGGCATTGTACTTGTAATAATGTAAACCATTTATATAAGGCAAATGAATGTTTCTTTATTTACTGGTAGTTACTGGCATTCCTAACTCGTAAATAAACATATAGAAACTAGTCCGTGTATTTGAGAGCAAAACGTTCCACTCCTTATTGGATAAGGGGGTCGGCACTGGAAAGGTTATAGCTCAAATACTTAATCGTTCGCAAGTCGATGAAACTTGATTGGGCGTTAAGTTTATGTGAAGACTTGTATGACGTGTTCTTTGACATGGAGAGTGCCTGTCGAACACTAATGGTTAGTGGGAGCACACGTTATAGGTATGCTAATTGGATTAGTATACTCGAACCGACTCACCCTCGATTCGTCACACAGATTTCACTCAGGGACAGTCAATGACGGAATCAAAAGGTTGTGATAGGTATTCGTGAACCTTTGACTTGAGGATTTAGTAGGGATGTGCTTGTGACGTCAGGATTTTCATTAGAGTAGTTCGACCCTGTAAACCGAAAGGTGGGGGTCAACCTCGACGTGCATCATGACGGGCAAGTAGCAGGTCCTACTGAATACCAAGATAGAATTCTTTCTCCCGTTAGTGAGCGGGTTATATGTCCTATGCGGTTATTGGCAGATGAGATCATAAGTCTTTGGCCAAAGCATTGGAGCTAGTTGTATTAGATACACGATACCGATGATCTCGATTTGCATTAACGCATGCATATCGTCAAATCTGAGATAGGGTTTGGTAGCCGTGACTCTATAACTTGATCGGGACATTTGAAAGAAGGGTTTATACGTATACTGCTATTCACGACAGAATGGTTATTGAATGATCCCAATCATTCGTTCTCAGTTGGGGTACAGTGTAGGCCGCCAGGCTGGCTAGGTGGTGCTACTACTCTTTGGTTCCTCCCATTGCTGACTGAGACGGACCTACCGAGTTGCGCAATAGGATTGACGACGGAATGAATAAAGCTAATTCTCTCATTATGAATATTAGATATTGGATATCTAATTTTGGAACATTGGATGTTTAAATCGATTTATTGGATAAATTGATTTACGGCCTAATGAATTAAATAAATTACTGGGTGATTAATTTAATTCATGTATATAATTATTTCTTGGAGAAATTAATTATATTATTTTGTATTTGATATGATGAAATTAATTGGATTAATTAAACTATACAAATATATCGGGACGGAATTGGAGTTTATCTGTTTGGACTCTCGGGAGTCCGAAAGGAACCGAACTCATCCGTTTCTCCATGCCCCCCCCATTTCTAGCCACCTTCCTTTTGGACTTATGTCTCCATTCTTTAATGAATGATAATTGTGGAGGTGGGGTTAGATTCCCACATGCATGAGTTGTTGCAAGTAGTGGGGAGTTGAATAAGAGGGATGGAGACATCTTTCATTTCAACCTACACATTCCTACGTGAAAGTGATATATATATATAGAGAGAGAGAGAGATAGAGAGAGAAACCATTTTCTCAATTATCTTCATCATCTTCTTCATATCATCTTAATTGTTCTTGGAGAAAATTGAGAGATTCATTGAGAGTAAGTGAGTTATACACTTGGAGTGTTGTAATCACAAATATATAACTTCATCACTTAGCTCTAGCCGTATCCTCGGAGGATAGCAAGGTGATTGTCGTTTCGGTCGTTTCTCCAGCGCGTGGCAAGTAGAGACGCGATGCTTTCGGCATTGGATCGTTTAAGGGCTTGAAGCAGAATAGATTCGTAGAGATCAAGCAAAGCTTGTGGAATAGCTCAAGAGAAGGTTATCCATCTAATCAACGAACTACAAGGGTGAGTTTCTATATCTCTTGTGAATTCGTTTTTGATATTCGTATATACGTAGCTCGATCGATCCTCGTAGGTATTCGGATCGAATTAATTTTCATTTTACCGCTTCTGCTGGGCCTTCGTTTTAGGCACCGAATCCCAACAAAACATACAATGAAACCATCTATCGGAGTCTCTCACAAACTCTACTGTCGGTACCCTTTTTCGGAACGATCAAGGTTTACAACTATCACATTATACCACCCCACACGGTGGTTCAAGGTCAAAACATCAATACGTCCAGTTTCTATACACATACAGTGTATCACAATTATCGAATTCTCCATTACACAACACCGAGAAAATAACATTATGCACCACAAATATCGCACATAAATGGAATCATGAACACAGATATTACGCATAAAAGAGGAGACTTACGTCCACAGGCCGCACGGAGATGACGTTCTAGGTATGGTCTTGCTCATTCCCAAACTCCGAGGCTCTGCTCAAGAGGGCTTTCTTTTTTAAACCCACGATACTAATCTCATCCGAAAACATATCCGACACGTTGTGACTACGCACAACTCAACTTGTCACCTGACAATTTGAATGACGAGACAACACATTACTCGACAAATCACGACTCGATTTGACCCGACAACCAAGGTTTCCGCAACCTAGGCTCCGATACCATAAATGTAACACGCCCAAAACCATATGAGAATATTACACGCCGTAGATCCTTCCCACGAGGATCTACTAGGCTAATCATCAAAAAACGATCAAGTGTGTGTGCCCGACCGGGGCATACAATACAATGATACGGACTGTTAAGGTCAATTATAAACAACTACACAGACCGATGAGGTCGTACAACTGACGTAAACATAAAAACACAACACTATACAATGAAAACCCACGCAGGGGTAAACAACGAAAATCAGAATACGACTCTGATGATGACTCACTCGACTCAACTCCCAACTCTCAATTAGTATCGTAACCCGTCACTTCCTGTGCCGATCCTGAGACTGCTCCCCGAACCTGCAAGCACTGGACACAAAATAGACATCCACCCCCGATTACTCGGGGGTTAGCAAAATTCCACTATTTTGCCAGTGCAAGTATAATACGATACGAAATGCAACAAGTAAATAGCAACCACGAATTTACCACGAAAATCAACTATCAAAATGTTCCCGAGAAGTTTTAGAATTTTGAACTCAAGTAAGCAATATTTGAAAAGGAACTCATTAGCTCGGGGATTTTTAAAGTAGAAATTCTTTTGGACCTCAAGTCCCGATTTACAAAACTTTTTCGAAAACGTTAGGGCCTCAGCCCGATTCTCATTTCAAAACACACTAGTTAAGATTTCATTATGAGTCCGTGACCCATGTTTTAAAACGTTATCCAAACAATCACTGTTATACGATCAGTGTTCCACAATCACTATTCGTACACATCATGTACCGAACTACGGAGGCCTCGACGGACCTTACCCGGACTACACACATTGTTCGTACACATCATGTACCGAACTCCAGAGGCCTCGACGGACCCTACCTGGACTACACACGTTTTTCGTACACATCATGTACTGAACTCCAGAGGCCTCGACGGACCCTACCTGGACTACATACACTGTTCGTACACATCATGTACCAAACTCCAGAGGCCACGTCAGACCCTTATCTGGAACACACACAGTGAGACGACACAACTCATATTGATCAACTCACACATCACCACATGCAACACACATAATTAAAATACGTCACCTCAATCAACAATAACACCATAATACATATTAAGGTATGTAATCAAACCGATATAAATATCATCATCATCACGAACACTTAACCATGATCAATCACGCAAGACACAAATCATAGGATTAGCACAACCAACACAATTTCCACGACGTTAGCCAGGTGAGGATATCATCACTATCATCAACTGTTCACGATTATAAAATCACATGAAACATATTCACGAAGGTGAACCAAATCATCATAAACCTAGAACGAAGTCTCTATTCACAAGGCACAAATCGTATAGCGAGATACTTGCCTTAATAACCGCTACCGAACACTCTAAAGAACACGGTTCAACCGGGAAGCTTGGACCACGAAGAAGACAATGAACGGTAGGGTTCCGACTCGAGTTCTTCACAAGGATCTCGTTCCTAAGTCATATCAACAATAAATCAACAATTGTACGATGAATAATAATCGCATAACGCCCGAATCGCCCTCTAAGACCTTTTATCCGACTCCTTCAAGGCGTCGATTAAGAACTCGACCAAAACGACGAATCTATACAATCCAACCATGGAACAACAAGGTAAATGATAGAATACATCTAAATAATCATCAATCTATTACAAATCTAAGTTATTACGGTTAAATCGGACAAAACTGAACAAAACCCCCAATTTTCCCAAACTAGGATTTCCAAGAAATCTGACCTGATTTGCTCGATCAAAGGATGTTACAGGATGGCTAATCGATGATATGAACTCTAGTACTTCATGAATTTATTGCCTGACATCATGCCTCCACGTCCACCAAGCCTCCAGCCGCGGAAGGGAAGAAAACAAAGTGAGAAAATAGGTGTAAACCCGTCTGCTGGCCTTATATATGCAGCCTGCCGACCGCCTTACGTACGTAATTGGACATGGCTTACGGCCGTAACCGGCCATGGCCGAAACTTCTACCCAAAATTGCCGACAGTGTTACGTACGTTACCGTCCAGGGCTTACGTACGTAACAGGCCTTACGGCCGTAGCTGCCAGCCCATTACGGCCGTAACTCGGCCAGGTGTATTTTGCCCCAAAATGAACGGCCATGACTCGGCCGTGGCCAACTACGACAGTCCGGTGAGATGCTCGACGACATCTCGACCACCTTAACGCACCGATTATGATTCAAAATGATAATGAGCAAATTACGAAGCATAAAATACCACAAGCACGGAACGAACACGACGAAAAGCTCTTGGACAACATCAACGATCCGAAACAAAACACCATGCAACACCATCTAAACACAATAATTCACCCATCGAGGAGAATAATACCGATACTTGGCAACCGAGAAATATCTGGAATAAGGCAAAATATCCGGAGCGAAAATCCCGGGTATTACATTCAACATTTAGATAAATAGGAATACAAAGTTAAGAGAATGTCACAGAGGAGACAGAGTTAATCTTGCGTTTCAAATCCGTTACGCTATTATATTTATTTCAGTTATTATAAAAGTACTAAATAAAAGATACGTGAGATTCAAATTTTAGACAAATAAAATAATGTAAATTTAATAATTGACCCAATTAAATCTTCACTAAAAATTTAAACTATTTATTTGTCCAACTTAATAACTGACCAAATTAAACACAATAAAAATAATATTCTTAAGCCTGTATGTAGAATAACTATTTGGTTGAAAACTACACATTAGCCTAAGTACTTATTTAGGTTCTTTATTGGTGAAGTTCTATTTTAAAAAATCGATGTGGGATTCAGGATTTTGAATTCTATTTATTTAGATTATCTATCGATTAAATATCATTTTAAATTGATGTGGGGTTAAAGATTTTATATAAATAGGAATCCAAAATTAAGAGAATGTCACATAGGAGAGAGAGAATTAATTTAGTGCTTCCAATCCGTTATGCTATTATATATATATATATACTTTGGGCGGTAATTTTAGAGAGAGAATGGGGTAGAGAAATAGAGGAGTAAAACGTTAAATATTGGTACTGATTACTTGAGATGATAATTTTGAGAGAGAGAGCGGGTAGAGAGAGGAAAGTAAGTAGTTGAATGTTGGTAACGATTAATTGGGATGTCAATTTTAGAGAGAGCCGAAATGTTGGATATTTGATAAGATTACTTGGGGTAGTAATTCAAGAATGAGGAAGTGGGTAGCGAGATAAGGAGTAAAAATTTGAATGTGGGTACCGATTACTTGAATTGGTAACTTTAGAGTGAGAAAGTTGAGAGATGAAAGTAAAAATAAAAATGAATGTTACTTGAGGAGGTAATTATTAACCTATATTTTGGTCTTAGTATGTAAAATATGAGTTAGTGGTAAAAAAAATACTCGAGTTAGTTGTCAATTTTTAATGTAAATTGTAGTTATCGGTCACTCTCCCTTATTTCATAAATTAACTTCTCTTGAAATTCAATAGGCTGCACGGAAGTTTTCGATATAAAATATTGTTATTGATTATTCCCACATGAATGAATAGATTAACATACAAAATAAACTAACTTAACTGCTTCGGTTATGGGCCAAAAAGAAGAAGAAGAAGAAGAAAGAAGAAGAAGAAAAAAAGGGTAGTTTAGATATATATACCACTATTTAAAACTATTTACATATATGACAGATACATAAAGTAATTATGAAACTACCATAAACTAATGATACTTTAAAGGGAGATAAAATAAACTAATCAGTGTAATAGCATAAAAAGAAAAATAAAAAAAACGAACGAAACGTTTCGCAATAAAAAAGAAAAAACCCAACTCCTCAGAATTTCCGGCGATGGGGAACCTCCGCGATATGAGATGTTCAGGTACCATATATCAAAAAAATAATTCAGATCCAGCCACAATCAGAACCTATTTTTGCATACATCGAAGAGAAGACACAAAAATTGGGAACGGTTCGAATTTTAAGTCCGGCAAGAGAGAAGGGATTCATCAGTTCCTGAAAATTGATACGGAGGAAGAGGATTCCGGATACAAATTACAGAAACTTCGACAAGCAGGTAAACTTTTTAAATGAAAATTTGTTTTTGGATTTAAGAAGCTAATTTCCTACTGTATAGCCGGATTATTGTGTGTAATTTTAATAAATTTGATTACAATTAAATTCTTCCATTACATGTTAAAAATACAACTCAATTGTAGATGAATTCTAGAAATACTCTGCATATCTACGTAATGCAAATACATGTGACTACATAATTGATTACCTGAAACAATAAATGGAATAATAATCATATGTGAAATAATAAATATACTAAACTGTAGAAGTAGTACATTATATGTGAATACCATTTAAGAGAACCTTGATTAGCAAATTATACTTTTTATGTTGTAGTTGGACATTAGCATGAACGTGACATTGATACCATTAGCATTTGTTGATCTTTTTAGAAATAATTTGTTACTGGACGTAGAACATCACAAAGATTGGATATCATTTAAGAAAATACTAGGTATCAATCTGTATATTGTAGTTGGATATTATCAAGAACATGAAATTGATAGCATCAGCATGTGTTGATTTTTTAGAAACACTTGGTTACTGAACTTAGAAGAAATAATTGGATAACGCTTAAAAAGATCTTGTTTACAGAATTATACTTTGTACATTGTAGTTGAATATTAGCATGAACGTGAGATTAATCCCATCAACAGGACCTTGGTTAGTGAAAATAGTGCATGAAAATAATTGGAATTCAAAAGTTAGGTGAATAAGATAAAGAACTGACATGTTGAAAAAACAAAAAAACAAAAATGAATTTAAAAACCAATTTATAGAAGAACTTATCAAATATTTGTTACCGCGTGAGACAGTGAAACATTTTAATCTTTTAGAATTCCAAATTATGGAAATGGTATCGGTCGTTTTGTACTACAATGGTATTTGTATAGATGGAAACGTGTTCACAAATTTCAAAGTAACTGGCTTATTAATTCAAAAAACAGAGGTACTTGCAAACATGGAAGATTTAGTGCGTACTACACTAAATACATCAAGCTCCACCACATTCACAATGAAGTTTCAAATAACTCCAAACATTCCCCTAATAAGTGTAGGAAAATACACTAGCAATTGAAAATTATAATCATTACTCTAACAACATAGGACGAAGGTTGCAGAATAATATGAGTAGTTCAATGAACTAATGTTTAGAAATCATTGCTTTGGTTATCAGATCATTAGTTGATAGAATAGGATATGCTGATAAAGTTTCTCAAGATATAGTCGAATCTGAAAAAAATATGCGCTTACGACTGACTTGCACTGAAGATCAAGAAAACCAGGTCATCTCAAGCGTCGAAAACCTGGATGTGAAAGAAAATCAAATATATGTAACCAAAGATATTTTGATGAATGCAATAAGCTTGCATTGAATACGGCAAAAGAGACAGTTCAAGGTACACAGATCTTCTCCAAGAGACTATGTAATAGTCTATGTAGATAATACAGATTGTCAGTGGAAGCTAAGAGCCTCAAGATTGGGGAACACAAATATGTTCAAAGTGCGAAAAATGAATTATGTCCACACATGTTCTTCAAATATCTTGATGGGATATCACATATAAGCTTCAAGTGAGTTAGTTAGTGAATGCATAAAAAACAGATTTATGAATCTGAAAAAAGTATACAGACCATCAGATATTATCTAGGGCATGATGAATGACTATAAATTATCTATCTCTTATCAAAAAGCATGGAGATCTAAAGAAAGAGCATTGTCAAAAGTGCGGGGAAATCAACATGATTACTCCTTGATACTTAATCATTCGCAAGTCGATGAAACTTGATTGGGCATTAAGTTTATGTGAAGACTTATATGACGTGTTTTTTGACTTGGAAAGTATTTGTTGTAACTAATGGTTATTAGGAGCACACGTTGTAGTTATGTTAATAGGATTAGTATACTCGAACCGACTCACCCTCGATTCATCGCACGGATTTCACTCTGGGACAGTCAGTGACGGAATCGAAAGGTTGTGATAGGTATTCGTGAACCTTCAACTTGAGGATTGAGTTGGGATGTACTTGTGATGTTAATATTTTCACTAGAGTAGTTCGATCCATAAAAACAAAAGATGGGGTCAACCTCAACATGTATCTTGATGGGTAAGTGGCAGGTTCTACTAATACCAAGATAGGATTGTTTCTCCTGTAAGTGAATAGGTATATGTCCTATGTGGTTATTATCAGATGAGATCATAAGTATTTGGCCAAAGCATTGGAGCTAGTTGTATTGGATATGTAATGCCCAGATAATTATTGTGTATTTTACCTGTATTCGAACTTGTAACATTTGATTATGTGGTATTATTAATCGAAGTGTGGTTTCCCGTATTCATATTTCTACGTTTTTGAGTTTCCAACACATTCATGCATGCAACTGCACGTCTCAACGTATGCTAGACATTAAGTATCACGTACGTAAGGTGTCGCCGATAACGTACGTAATATTTATAAATCTATTTATAGACCTCAACCTCTATTTCATTTCCTCCTCACTCCTTGGCCGATTTTTATAACTTGAGAACTCCCTAGCACCATAAATCTCTCATATCATCATCTTATATCGATTTTGAGGGTCGTAGACCCTTGAGGATTGGTGTTCAAGCTTCCGGTATTGTGTTTCACCTAGTATTCATTGTTCTTTTTTATATTGAGGTATGTTGATCCTTCACCAACTTGATTTCATGTTCTTGAGGATGTTTTGAACCTGTTTTTGAGATTATCAAGTTCGTTATTATCATGAGGAGTCGAAAACCATTTTTTTAGATGAATAGATCCGGTTATACTTTGGTTCTCCTTCGTTGTTAAGAATATTAATCGAACTTGGTGGAGATAGAACCTTATGATGTAGTGTCCTGAGTTTGTTACGAATTTGTGAGCATGATTCTAGTAATTTTTCTGAGATTACTAAGATATTTCACCGAGTATAATCCGTGTTTTGATATAAGTGTTCGATTTATAAAACTTCTTCATATTCATGCTTGAATAAATAGGTTATGTCGATAGATTCAAACCCGAAACACCATAATATTGTTCCCTTGCGAAGTATGAATGGTATGGTTGTTCTCGAATCACACATTTGTTATGAATTGTAAGAGCCGAACCATGTGTATATATATTGGAAGTCGAAATCAAGATTTAAGTTAGATTGTGGTGACTTGTATATCCGTGAATCCGTAGACATCATCATTTCATCTTCGATTTGGTCTTTCGATTCGTATGTAGTATGTCATTGATTCCGGCTTAACTTTCATCGAGTGGATAAACCGTGAACCGGCCTTACGCTAGTGTTAACTCGATTATGACTTAGGTCGTTCAGTGCTCATACGTTAGTTTTGAGAAGTATGTTGAATCCCTTGTTATTTATTTTGAACGAGGTCCGAGTCTTACAAGAAGGTGATCGATCGAGGGGCGACAACCTTCGAGCATCTTGTCAGTCGTTGGATTATTTAATTCTTGCCATATTTAAGGCAAGTATCGTAAATTGACTATTTATTAATGTTTATAATTTGGATCATGCATATTGTTATTCATGTTGATGAACATGGGATCATTTAAGTGAATTGTCATGATGTCGTTCAGGTTATTGATTCATATGTTGTTCATGTTGATGGACATGTCGATTTGCATATGTGTACGCATAGTTGTGTTGTATATGTTGTATTGATCCGAAGGGATCATGTGATCTATGATGAGGGCGCTGGATCAGTTGTCCACCTCGTGTTGGTCCGATGAGATCATCTTGGGATCTATGCTGAGGGCGCTGGATCATTGGACGGGTTTTCCACCTCGTGTTGGTCCGATAGGATCATATTGGGATCTATGCTAAGGGCACTGGATCATTGGATTACTCTGTGTTGTGTTGATGGAATCATGTGGACTCGCATCGTTGGATTCCGGTAGATGAAGTCCGCATCTTGTATTTGCTATGCATAGTTGTTGGCTATCTGATTTTGTATATTATGATACTTGTACTAGCATCGTTTTGCTAACCCCTGTGGGGGTGGACATTTGTTTTGATGTTCAAGTAGCCAAGGAGCGGGGAAGCAACCACAGTACCGACATGATGACGAAGGGGCTTAGTGATGTTATCCGTTGTATTGTTCTGTTATTCTAGTTTGGTTTTTAGTACTCGAGTACGTGTATTTATTATGATGGTTTGTGAAGTTTGTAATAATGGCTGGTTTTGGATTGTTTGGATGATTAAACCGGTCGTTAAATTACTCAACCATTAATGATTATTTCATGTTGTTCAGCATTTCTTTTAATTTAGCCTTGTAAATTTTTATATAAAGGGTTTACAGCGCTGTAATTATTCCGAATATCTCAGGGTGTTATAGAATATGATATCGGAGCTAAGATTTATGGATATCTTGGCAGTTGGGTTTAGTTGGGTCTGTTTATGACGTTTGATTTATCGGTCGCGTATAACATCACTGTACAGCCAGCGTCGTCATGTGGACCGTTCTTGTAAGTTTTCTAATCTCATATACTAACATTTTAATTATTTCGTATTTTGTGGATATTGATGAATTTTAGAAGGTTTCTCTCTCGGTATTTAGTATTTGTATTTACAGTATGATGAGAGGAGCTCGTAGATGCGAACGCAGACGTGGTAATGTGAGGCAGGAAGATTCATCGTCTACCCCAGATTTGTCGGCTAATCGAGCTGATTCCCATTCTGACGGACAACAGGAATCAGTAAATAATGACCGAGCACGGACTGTGGAGGAAGATGCAAATCCTAACATGCCGGGAGTGCTTCAGCAAGTGGTCACTCAGATGACCCAATTTGCTCAGGTGGTTGACCGCATGCAAGCGACAATGGGTCAACAGCATAACGAAGACAATCGGGGAGACAAGTGGCTTCGGAAGTGGTCAAGTTACATCCACCGAAATTTGACGGTTATTTAGATATGCTTTCTTGGGACCACTGACTAAAAGAACTGGAGAAGATATTTGCAAGAGTTAATTGTCCCGATGACCGAAGAGTTCCGATCGCTCAGTATTTTTTGATTGGGGAAGCTTTCGACTGGTGGGAAGCCATTCGACCTGAGGATCATATTGCAGACTGGACTGAATTTAAATTAATGATGGAAGCACAGTATTGCCCTCGTCCAGTTAGAGAGGCTAGAATTCGAGAGTTTTTTTTCACCGCAAAATCTGGAGGTATCTACGACAGATATGATTAAGACTTTTAATCACCAGCTGACCTGTTTGCGACATCTGGTCAGGACCTAGGTGGAAAATATTTTTCACTTTGACATGCGGATGAAGCCGGAGATCCATCAGTATATGTCCGGATTTGAATGTACTACTCTTCGGCAGTATCAGGACAAAGCGCTAGCTTACGAGATGAAAGAGACAGCAGTGGAGAATTTGCGGAAGCAAAGAAGCAGAAGGTGTCTGGCAACTTCACTGAGAACAAAAGTAGTGGGGACCGCAAGGGCCAGTCATCATTCCATTCATCCAAGAGGCCTCCGTATCCTCCTCGATGTGGAAAGAAGTTCAGAACGGCATCAACGGTTACCGGTGCGGTGAAGAAGTGTTATAACTGTGGACGCCCAGGACATGTTCGACGTGATTGCTCCGCTCCTTCTGTGAACTGTTTTGAATGTGGGCAAGAAGGGCATTGTGCGACTTTTTACGGAAATGTGACTAGATCATTTGGAGCTCGCACTTCAGCACAAGTTCCGAAAGAGATGAGTGTGAACCTGACACAACAGAGTGGACTTCAACAGCAGAATTTCGGGAAAAGAGAGGCATCTAGTGCTGGGTCCGTTCCTCCGCGTCTTTATGAGATGAAGAGGTCATATGATCAGAACACTGTTGTTGCATCAGGTATGATTCAGATCCTTTTGCAACCAGTTAGTGTTTTATGCTATTCAGGAGCTACGCATTCTTTCATATCATTGAACTGTGTAATCGTTTAAAAATCTCGTGTTTGCATGATTGTGAACCTTATCTTGTGAGTCTGCCGAGTGGAGAGAGGATTGTGGGAAATCTAGAAGCTAGGAATTTCCCTATATCTATAGGAGTGAGAGATTGGCCGTCAAATCTTACTGTGGTCGACATCCGTGGTGACGATTTAATTCTTGGAGACGATTGGCGTTATGGGGCTATTTCGAATTATCGGAACAGAGTTATCTCGATTATTGCTGATGGCGGATCTGAACACTTATTCGCAGGATGGAGACCAGGAAGCTCAGGGAAAGTGATCAAAGTCATGAAAGCGATTAAGTTGCTGAAACGGGGTTGTACCGGGTTTTGGTGTTATGCCATGAAGAAGGAAGAAAGAGCAGAGATCTCATCTATGTTGGAATATTTTATTCGATACATTAATTAATAGAGTTTGATGATTAAGTTGCTAAACAAAGTAAAACAACAAAGAGGCGAAGCAAACAACGAAGCAGACGAAGACGCAAAAAGCTGATCAAAATATAAAGCTAGCGCACGCTAGGCATATGGGTTAGCATACGCTAACGGGTCCTGTCTGCAGATCAGACGAGTTCAAAGCTACCTGAAGTAAAGTCATCTGATGAAGATAGCGCACGCTACACATGAACACTAACGCATGCTATCGAAGGTTAATTACCGTTGTGAAGACATTTAAACACAGAATGACATAACTAGTGACGAAATCATAGCGCATGCTAATGATGAGGAATAGCGCACGCTAAGGAATTTGAATTCAATTCAATCAATCCATTGGGAGATGCTGAATCAAAGTCAAAAAGTGGAATGGTCAGTTTGACAAAATCATGCAACAAATATATGGTTAGCGCATGCTACAAGGACCGATTAACGCACACTAACAAAGAGAGACAGTAGCTATTGGACTGGAATTACAAGCAGTTAACACACGCTACATGCAGTACATAACATACACAACAGGCAACAACACGCGATAGCACATGCTAAGCAAGAAGGCTAGCTGACGCTAATAAAAGCAGTCGGTAATGGCTAGTTTGATGGAGATGGCTATAAATACCAAACCACTTGGTATCAAGCATCACAACAACATTGAGCAAAGCATACATACTTGAGATATCATTGTAAACATTATAGTTGTTGTTCTTGAGCTTAAATTGAGAGTGATTGAGTGTTATACACTAAATTATACATGAGAGAGAAAAAGAAAAGATACGATTGGATTCGGTGTTATCAGGATCAAGGATCCGGCATTGTTAGAATCGCAATCGATATCTTCGTGAGGTTTATCTAGTACCCATAGAAAAGCTAGAGTGGTTGATTCTTTGTCCAATAGAAAAGGAAAACGGTTTAACTTGGACCGACTTAAAGACCAGTAAGAGAACGGTTTAATCGGACCGATAGAAGACGAGCTTGTAACGGTTATCCCTCGACCAATAGAAGAGGTGCAAAGATTTATATTTAGCCTATAGAAAAAGATATCGAGAGAGAACGTAGGCACGTGTGGCCTAACCTCTATAAATCCGGTGTCGATTTATTTTCAGCACTTATCATTTAAATCGCTTCCGCAACGCGAAAGAGTTTTACAACTCTATCTTCAAACGGCGATACCGACCAATAGTGCTCCAACAATTGGTATCGGAGCGGTACCTCCAATAAGCGGCTTAACATCCGAGGAGAAGATCCAAATGTCATTTCAACTTGCCCCAGTTGAAGGTCTTGCGCTAAACCGACCATTCTTCGATGGATCGAACTTCATGACTTGGAAGAAGAAAATGTCTATTTTCATCCGAGCCTACGATATTGAATTATGGAAAGTCATATGTCTTTGTCCAAAAATTCCTCTCAAATCCGACGGTTCGCTTAAATCTTTCGAAGAATATGATGACGCGGATTGGAAAAATGATCATTACAATTGTAAGGCAACTCAGCTTCTATATTGTGCCTTAAATCCGGAAGAACACAACCGGATATCTTCTTGTGACAGTGCCAAAAAGATTTGGAAAATGCTTGAAGTCACACATGAGGGAATGTCTCAAATCAAAGAGACGAAAATAAACATGTTCCTTCACGAATACGAGCTACTTCAAATGAAGGACGATGAATCCATCACGATCACGCTCGACCGATATTCGGTCATCACAAATGGATTGGCATGTTTTGGCAAACCACTTTCGAGTAGTGAGAAAGTTAAGCAGATCGTACGATCACTACCTCGAGAATGGGATGGTACGGTGACGGCTATAATGGAATCTAAAGATTTAAACAATCTTGATTTTAGTGCTCTCGTTGGTTCACTTATAAACTACGAGATTGTCCTAAAATCTTGGAATGCCAAACCGAAGCTGAAGGAAAGATCAATAGCCATGAAGGCTAAGATGCCAAGAAAGGAAGAAATCCCAGTTGATGAATGCGACGAATAATCGGCATATTATGCCAAAAATATTAATAAGTTCCAACACTTATTAAACCGGAGAAAACAGGACATCCAAAAGGGCGAATCTAAGAAATTCGACAACAATTGTCGATTATGTGGTAAACTAGGCCACTTTGCGAAGAATTGCCATGTAAAACCTAAGAAGGAGGTTTTAATAGCAACATGGAGCGATGAAGACGAAGATGAAGATTTCATGAATCAAAATAATCTCGCTCTTATGGCCCGAAGTTCATTCGACGATAGTGACGTCGAAAGTCAATTAAGTAACTCTTACGATTAACTTTTTGAAGTATTTTAATTATTGCATACGGATTATCAAAATGCTTTATCGGAAATAAAATCCCTTAAATTTAAAAATAAATCATTGGAAATTGAAAATTCCAAAATTCTTGAAAAGGGAAAATTTATTGAGATCGATCATTCGAAATTCGTTGAAAATGAAAATATTTTAAAGGATGATCTCTTGAAAGTTCAAACCGAGCTGAAAAATTTAACAAAGAAATTCTCGGTGGAAACGATAAATTTGAACAAATGCTTTCGATGCAAAAGTTTACGTGAATAAACAGGGGATAAAATTCAAACAAAATTTCAAAAACAAGTCTGTAAATTTCAAAATACCCCATTATGAAAAATATTTGAAAATTGGGCACCACATTTCGAATTGCAAAAGCCCACGACGGACGATAAAAACTAAGAAAATTTAGATTTCCAAAGGAAATATTATTCCAAATATCGTCTATGTTTCGAAAGAAAAACCAACTATCGGTTGGGTCCTCAAGAATTAATTTTAACAATTGGTATTATACTCAGAGGGATTATTTTTTTGAATGGATATTTTACTCAGGGGGAGTTAAACCCTATCATGCATATTTTATACATCAATTGGTATTTATTATTCATTTTTATTACACTTTTTGCTGAATACAAAAAGGGGGAGAAAGGAGTAGAATCGGATAAAAAGCGTCATGGAGAATGACGAGAAAAATAATAAAAAAGGAGAAGAAAA
Organism: Orobanche coerulescens; assembly: GCA_033398695.1. Lineage (NCBI taxonomy): Eukaryota > Viridiplantae > Streptophyta > Magnoliopsida > Lamiales > Orobanchaceae > Orobanche > Orobanche coerulescens. Next base: position 103,310,973 of record CM065818.1, read on the forward strand.
TAATAAAATCGAAGAAGTCGATAAGGAGAAAAATAAAGCATACAAAAAGAGTGAGAAACGAAGGAGTTGAAAAATGAAAAAGGAGAAGTCGGAAATGACAGAAAAAGAAAAGATGGGTGAAACTAAAGAAACGATCAAAGCTGAAAACTTTGAATCGTACAAATATATATGTTTTTATTTTTGCAGGTTTTATTCAATTCTAGGGTTGTTTTGTAATCATCAAAAGGGGGAGATTGTTGGAATATTTTATTCCATACATTAATTAATAGAGTTTTGATGATTAAGTTGCTAAACAAAGCAAAACAACAAAGAGGCGAAACAAAACAATGAAGCAGACGAAGACGCAAAAAGCTGACCAAAATATAAAGCTAGTGCACGCTAGGCATATGGGTTAGCGCACACTAATGGGTCCTGTCTGCAGATCAGACGAGTTCAATACAACCTGAATTACAGTCGTCTGATGAAGATAGCGCACGCTACACATGAACACTGACGCACGCTATAGAAGGTTAATTACCGTTGTGATGACCTTCAAACACAGAAAAACATAAGCAGTGACGAAATCATAGCGCATGCTAATGATGAGGAATAGCGCACGCTAAGGAGTTTGAATTCAAGTCAATCAATCCGTTGGGAGATGCTGAATCAAAGTCAAAAAGTGGAACGGTCAGTTTGATAAAATCATGCAACGGATATATGGTTAGCACACGCTACAAGGAATGATTAACGCATGCTAACAAAGAGGGACAGTAGCCAGTGGACTGGAATTACAAGCAGTTAACGCATGCTACATGCAGTACATAACATATGCAACAGGCAACAACACACGATAGCGCACGCTAAGCAAGAAGGCTAGCGCACGCTAATAAAAGCAGTCGATAATGGCTAGTTTGATATAGATGGATATAAATACCAAATCACTTGGTATCAAACATCACAACAACATTGAGCAAAGCATACATACTTGAGATATCATTGTAAACATTATAGTTGTTGTTCTTGAGCTTAAATTGAGAGTGATTGAGTGTTATACACTAAATCATACAAGAGAGAGAAAAAGAAAATATACGATTGGATTCGGTGTTATTAGGATCAAGGATCCGGCATTGTTAGAATCTCATTCGATATCTTCGTGAGGTGTATCTAGTACCCATATAAAGCTTGAGTGGTTGATTCTTTGTCCAATAGAAAAGGAAAACGGTTAACTTGGACCGACTTAAAGACAAGTAAGAGAACGGTTTACTCGGACCGATAGAAGACGAGCTTGTAACGGTTATCCCTCAACCAATAGAAGAGAGGTGCAGAGATTTATCTTTAGCCTATAGAAAAAGATACCGAGAGAGAACGTAGGCACGTTTGGCCTAACCTCTATAAATCCTATGTCGATTTATTTTCCGCACTTATCATTTAAATCGCTTCCGCAACACAAAGAGTTTTACAACTCTATCTTCAAACAGCGATACCGACCAATAGTGCTCCAATAATTGGTATCGGAGCGGTACCTCCAATAAGCGGCTTAACATCTGAGGGATCCAAATGGCATTTCAACTTGCCCCAGTTGAAGGTCTTGCGCTAAACCGACCTCCATTCTTCGATGGATCGAACTTCATGACTTGAAAGAAGAAAATATCTATTTTCATTCGAGCTTACGATATTGAATTATGTAAAGTCATATCTCTTGGTCCGAAAATTCCTCTCAAATCCAACGGTTCGCTTAAATTTTTCGAAGAATATGATGACGCGGATTGGAATAATGATCATTACAATTGTAAGGCAACTCAACTTCTTTATTGTGCCTTAAATCTGGAAGAACACAATCGGATATCTTCTTGTGACAGTGCCAAAGAGATTTGGAAAATGCTTGAAGTCACACATGAGGGAACGTCTCAAATCAAAGAGACGAAAATAAACACGCTCCTTCACGAATACAAGCTATTTCAAATGAAGGACGATGAATCCATCACGATCACGCTCGACCGATTTTCGGTCATCACGAATGGATTGGCGTGTTTTGGAAAACCACTTTCGAGTAGTGAGAAAGTTATGAAGATCGTACGATCACTACCTAGAGAATGGGATGGTACGGTGACAGCTATAATGGAATATAAAGATTTAAACAATCTTGATTTTAGTGCTCTCGTTGGTTCACTTATAAACTACGAGATTGTCCTAAAATCTCGGAATGCCAAACAGAAGCCGAAGGAAAGATCAACAGCCATGAAGGCTAAGATGCCAAGAAAGGAAGAAATCCCAGTTGATGAAAGCGATGAAGAATCGGCCTATTATGCCAAAAATATTAATAAGTTCCAACACTTATTAAACCGGAGAAAACAGGACATCCAAAAGGGCGAATCAAAGAAATTTGACAACAATTGTCGATTATGTGGTAAACCAGGCCACTTTGCGAAGAATTGCCGTGTAAAACCCAAGAAGGAGGTTCTAATAGCAACATGGAGCGATGAAGACGAAGATGAAGATTTCATGAATCAAAATAATCTCGCTCTTATGGCCCGAAGTTCATTCGACGATAGTGATGTCGAAAGTCAAGTAAGTAACTCTTACGACGAACATTTTGAAGCATTTGAATTATTGCATACGGATTATCAAAATGCTTTATCGGAAATAAAATCCCTTAAATTTAAAAATAGATCATTGGAAATTTAAAATTCCAAAATTCTTGAAAAGAGAATTTATCGAGACCGATCATTCAAAATTCGTTGAAAACGAAAATATTTTAAAGGATGATCTCTTGAAAGTTCAAACCGAGCTGAAAAATTTAACAAAGAAATTCTCGGTGGAAACGAGAAATTTGAACAAATGCTCTCGGTGCAAAAGTTTACGTTGTATAAACAGGGGATAGGTTTCAAACAAAATTTCAAAAACGAATCTGTAAATTTCAAAATACCCCATTCTGAAAAATATTTGAAAATTGGGCACCACATTTCGAATTGCAAAAGCCCACGAAGGACGATAAAAACTAAGAAAATTTGGATTCGCAAAGGAACTATTATTCCGAATATCGTCTATGTATCGAAATAAAAACCAACTATCGGTCGGGTCCTCAAGAATAATTTTAACAATCGGTATTATACTCAGAGGGAGTATTTTTTTAAACGGATATTTTACTCAGAGGGAGTTAAACCCTATCATGCATATTTTATACATCAATTGGTATTTATTATTCGTTTATATTACACTTTTTGCTGAATACAAAAAGGGGGAGAAAGGAGTAGAATATGATAAAAAGCGTCATGGAGAATGACGAGAAAAATAATAAAAAAAGGAGGAGAAAATAATAAAATCGAAGAAGTCAATAAGGAGAAAAATAAAGTATACAAGAAGAGGGAGAAACGAAGGAGTTGAAAAATAAAAAAGGAGAAGTCAAAAATGACAGAAAAGGAAAAGATGGGTGAAACTAACAAAACGATCAAAGCTGAAAACTTTGAATCGTGCAAATATATATAATTTAATTTTTGCAGGTTTTATCCAATTCAAGGGTTGTTTTGTAATAATCAAAAGGGGGAGATTGTTGGAATATTTTATTCCATATATTAATTAATAGATTTTTGATGATTAAGTTGCTAAACAAAGCAAAACAATGAAGCAGACGAAGACGCAAAAAGCTGATCAAAATACAAATCTAGCGCACGCTAGGCATATGGGTTAGCGCACACTAACGGGTCCTATATGCAGATCAGACGAGTTCAAAGCTACATGAAGTAAAATCATCATATGAAGATAGCGCACGCTACACATGATCACTAACGCACGCTATCGAAGGTTAATTACCGTTGTGAAGACATTCAAATACAAAATGACATAAGCAGTGACGAAATTATAGCGCATGCTAATGATGAGGAATAGCGCATGCTAAGGAGTTTGAATTCAAGTCAATCAATCCATTGGGAGATGCTGAATCAAAGTTAAAAAGTGGAACGGTCACTTTGACAAAATCATGCAATGGATATATGGTTAGCACACGCTACAAAGAATGATTAACGCACGCTAACAAAGAGAGACATTAGCCACTGGACTAGAATTACTAGAAGTTAACACATGCTACATGCAGTACATAACGTACGCAATAGGCAACAATGTGATAGCACACGCTAAGCTAGAAGGCTAGCGCACACTAATAAAAGCAGTCACTAACGGCTTGTTTGATGGAGATGGCTATAAATACCAAACCACTTGGTATCAAACATCACAACAACATTGAGCTAAGCATACATACTTGAGATATCATTGTAAACATTATAGTTGTTGTTCTTGAGTTTAAATTGAGAGTGATTGAGTGTTACACACTAAATCACACAAGAGAGAGAAAAAGAAAAGATACGTTTGGATTCAGTGTTATTAGGATCAAGGATCCAGCATTGTTAGAATCGCAATCGATATCTTCGTGAGGTTTATATAGTACCCATAGAAAGTTAGAGTGGTTGATTCCTTGTCCAATAGAAAAGGAAACGGTTTACCTTGGACCGACTTAAAGACAAGTAAGAGAACGGCTTACTCGGACTGATAGAAGACGAGCTTGTAATGGTTATCCCTCGACTGATAGAAGAGAGGTGCAGAGGTTTATCTTTATCCTATAGATAAAGATACCGAGAGAGGACGTAGGCACGTTTGGCCGAACCTCTATAAATCCTGTGTCGATTTATTTTCCGCACTTATCATTTAAATTGCTTTCGCAATGCGAAAGAGTTTTACAACTCTATCTTCAAACGGCGATACTGACCAATAGTGCTCCAACAATCAATCCTAATAGTGAATGAATTCTCAGATGTATTCCCGGACGAACTACCTGGAATACTTCCACGTAGAGATGTGTGGAGTTCAATATCAAATTGAAACTAGGAGCTGCACCTATTTCCAGAGAACCATACCGTATGGCGCCAACCGAGATATATGAGTTAATGAAACAGCTTGAGGAATTGTTGCAGAAGGGTTACATTCAACCTAGTTTTTCTCCTTGGGGTGCGCCCATTCCTTTTGTTTGAAAGAAAGACAGATCCCTCCGATTGTGTATTGATTACAGGGAGCTTAACAAGGTGATGAACCATTGCCTCAGATCGACGATTTATTTTATAAACTGCAAGGGGCGACGGTATTCTCAAAGATTTACTTGAGATCAGGATACCATCAGTTGAGGATTAAGGAATCTGATATACTGAAATCCACTCTGAGATCCCGGTACGGGCACTATGAGTTTGTGGTGATGCCTTTTGAACTTACTAACGCTCCTGTTGTGTTCATGCAATTGATGAATTGGGTATTCTTAGAATACTTGGATAAATTCGTAGTTGTTTTCATTGACGACATCTTGATCTATTCGAAGGGTCCATAAGACCATCCAGAACATTTGCGAATTATTTTGAGTGCTTTGTGGAATGAATAGCTTTATAGAAAACTTTCCAAATGCGAGTTCTGGTTTAAGAAAGTAACGTTTCTTAGGCATGTGATATCAACCGACGGAGTACAGGTGGACCCAAAGAAAATTGAGGCAATATTAGAGTGGGAATCTCCTAAGAACGTGAAAGAGGTTCGAAGTTTCTTAGGACTTGTTGGGTATTATCGCTGTTTTGTGGAAGGATTTTCCAAAGTTGCTCGTCCGTTTACTAAGCTGTTGCAAAAGGCTCAGAAATTTGTTTGGGATGAGAAATGCCAAACTAGTTTTGATGAACTTAAGAGAAAACTGACAACTGCGCCAATATTAGCACTACCAGATGGAACTGATGAGTTCGTGGTTTTTAGCGATGTTTCAAATCAGGGTCTAGTTTGCGTGTTGATGCAGAAGGATAAGGTGATTGCCTATTCCTCCCGACAGTTGAAACCATGTGAGGTTAACTACCCGACTCATGATTTAGAATTAGCAGCCATTGTCTTTGCCCTGAAGATTTGGCAACATTATTTGTATGGCACTCACTATCAGATCTTCACAAATCACAAGAGTCTTGAGTATATTTTCAGTCAAAAGGAATTAAACATTAGACAAAGGAGATGGCTAGAATTGATCAAAGATTACGACCTGGAGATTCTTTAGCATCTAGGGAAAGCAAACGTGATAGCTGATGCACTGAGCCGCAAACCTATTTCTATTCGGATGTTGGAAGCGCTTACGTCCAAATCGAGTATTCAACGAGAATTGATTCACGAAGGAATTGAAGTATGGTCGCAAGGAGTCCAAGGGCAACTGAGTATGATGGAATTAACTTCTTCGTTAATTGAAGAAATCAAATCTAAGCAGTTGGATGATTCTCTGATTTTTCGGTTACGTGATGAAGTGAACAAAGGAAAGGCCCCAGGATTCGTGATACATGATGATGGAGTTATGAGATTCCAGAGTCGACTTTGCATCCCCAATGACGATGCTTTGAAACAGACGATCATGAAGGAAGCTCACAGCGTGCCCTATTCCATTCATCCATGCACCAGTAAGATGTACAAGGATCTAAAGCAGCATTTCTGGTGGGGAAATATGAAGAGCGACATAGAAGAATATGTCTAGAAGTGTTTAAATTGTCAACAGTTTAAGATTGAACATCATCGACATGCCGGCATTTGAAGCCACTTTCGATTCCTGAATGGAAGTGGGATGATATATATATGGACTTTATCACCAATATACCAAGGACCAAAACAGGAATGAACATGATTTGGGTGATAGTTGATCGTCTAACCAAGTCGGATCATTTTATGGGTATTAAGGATACATAGGGACCAGAGAAATTGGCATGGGTGTTTATTGCGGAGATAGTCCGATTGCATGGTACACCGAAGACCAATATTTGAAATCAGGATGGTCATTTTGTGTCACACTTCTGGAAGGCAGTTCATAAAGCCTTGTGAACCGAGATAAAATTTAGCACAGCTTATCATTCTCAGATGGACGGACAGTCCGAACGGACTATTCAGACAGTTGATGATATGCTAAGAGCTTGTGCCTTAGATTGGTCGACTGACTGGGAGATTCATTTGCCGTTGATTAAATTCACCTACAATAATAGTTGGCATGCTTCCATTAAGATGGCACTGTTTGAAGCGTTGTACGGGAGAAGATGCAGATCACCCTTGTGTTGGGACGATTCATCTGACGTGATCAGGAGGGAACCAGAGTTGATTGTTCATGCTCAAGAGAACGTGCTCTGATTCGTGAAAGGCTGTTAACTGCCCCAGAGTCGACAGAAGTCGTATGCAGACATGCTCCGTCGCCCATTAGAGTTTGAAATTGGGGACCACGTGCTCTTAAAGGTTTCTCCTACTCGAGGAATCTTTCATTTTGGGAGGAAGGGAAAGCTGAGTCCGATATATATCGGACCCTTCGAGATCCTCGAAAGAGTCGGGGAGTTGGCGTACAGGGTGGCCTTACCGCCATCGCTGAGTCACATTCAAAATGTGTTCCACGTATCCCAATTGCGGAAATATGTACCGGATCCCAGTCATATCATCGATTTTGGTGAGATTGAAGTGGCTAATGATGGCACGTTCGAAGAAAATCCAATCAAAATACTCGAGATTCGAGTCAAACAATTGAGGAATAAGTCAATCTCCTTGGTTAAAGTTAAGTGGTCTCGACATGGAGTGGAAGAAGCAACTTGGGAGACTGAGGATAGTATGAAGTCGAGATACACGGATTTGTTTTTGTCTCAAGTTTCGGGACGAAACTTCTTTATAGAGGGGTAGTATGTAATGCCCAGATAATTATTGTGTATTTTACCTATAGTTCACAGACATTATATTCCAAGAATATAATAATCGAACCAAACAATGGTAAATAACTGAGGGTCACATGTTATCGATGTTGAATAAATGTAATCGTACAATTCAAGATCAGTATTCCGGAATAACTAAATCTCATAGCATTTCATTTCAATACATACGTGATTAACCATGGAACCGCACCAAAGGAAACGAAACCTTTCGAGGCCCCGTCGAACCCTCCCAGAGTGGTTAACCCAAAAATATTCTAGGAACCGCACCAAAGGCAACAGAACCCTCCGAGGACCCGTCGGTCCGTCCCAGAGTGAAAATATATATAATTAATCGGATTCAAGACTAGTATTTCAGAGTATGTAATATTTGATTATGTGGTATTATTAATCGAAGTGTGGTTTCCCGTATTCATATTCCTACATTTTTTAGTTTCCAACACATTCATGCATGCATGCAACTGCACGTCTTAATGTACGCTAGACGTTAAGCATAACATAAGCTATGTGTGGAATATAACATACATTAGAGATGCAGTGTAACGTACGTAAGCTGCAGTTAAGGGAAGATCGGGTCGGCGTGTGGGGGCCAGGGGGAGATTCTCCGAAATTGCCCCGCGTGAACCTAGACGGCTTTTCATACATGGCTTAACGTACGTTGGACATGGGTGTTAGCATGCGCTATGTACCTAGTTTTACATACGTAAAGGCCTTGTATAACGTACGTAATAGGAAGCCAGAATTGAGACAGTGAGTACTACCACACGATAACGTACGCTAAGGTTTAAGGGTAGCGTACGCTAAGGCCTTAATGTACGTAAGGTGTCGCTGATAACGTACGTAATGTTTATAAATTTATTTATATACCTCAACCTCCATTTCATTTCCTTCTCACTCCTTAGCCGCTTTTTGTAACTTGAGAGCTCCCTAGCACCATAAATCACTCATATCATCATCTCAGCTCGATTTTGAGGATCGTAGACCCTTGAGGATGTTTTGAACCTGTTTTTGAGATTATCAAGTTCGTTATTATCATGAGGAGTCGAAAACCATGTTTTTAGAAGAATAGATTCGGTTATACTTTGGATCTCCTTCATTGTTAATAATATTGATCGAACTTGGTGGAGATAGAACCTTAGGATGTAGTGTCCTGAGTTTGTTAAGAATTTGTGAGCATGATTCTAGTAAGTTTTCTGAGATGACTAAGATATTTCACCGAGTATCATCCGTGTTTTGATAGAAGTGTTCGATTTATCAAACTTCTTCATATTCATGCTTGAATAAACCGGCTATGTTGATAGATTCAAACCTAGAACACCATAGTATCATTCCATTGCGAAGTATGATTGGTATGCATGTTCTCGAATCACACCTTTATTATAAATTGTAAGAGCCGAACCATGTGTATATATTGGAAGTCGAAATCAAGATTGAAGTTAGATTGTGGTGACTTGTATATCCGTGAATCTGTAGACATCGTCATTTCATCTTTTATTTGGTATTTCGATTCGTATGTAGTATGTCATTGATTCCGTCTTAACTTTCATCGAGTGGATAAACCTTGAACCGGCCTTACGTTAGTGTTAACTCGATTATGTCTTAGGGCGTTCGGTGCTCATACGTTAGTTTTGATAAGTATGTTGAATCCCTTGTTATTTCTTTTGAATGAGGTCCGAGTCTTGCAAGGTGATCGATCGAGGGGCGACGACCTTCGGGCATCTTTTCAGTCATTGGAGTATTTAATTCTTGCCATCTTTAAGGCAAGTATCGTAATTTGACTATTGCTTAGTGTTGATAATTTGGATCATGCATATTGTTATTCATGTTGATGAACATGGGATCATTCAGGTGAATTGTCATGATGTCGTTCAGGTTATTGATTCATATGTTGTTCATGTTGATGGACATATCGATTTGCATATGTGTACGCATAGTTGTATTGTATATGTTGTATTGATCCGAAGGGATCGTGTGATCCATGCTGAGGGCACTGGATCAGTTGTCTACCTCGTGTTGGTCTGACAGGATCATCTTAGGATCTATGCTGAGGGCGCTGGATCATTAAACGGGTTTTCCACTTCGTATTGGTCTGACGGGATCATCTTGGGATCTATGCTAAGGGCGCTGGATCATTGGATTACCCTGTGTTGTTTTGATGGAATCATGTGGATTCGCATCGTTGGATTCCAGTAGAGGAAGTCCGCGTCTTGTACTTGCTATGCATCATTGTTGCATATCTGATTTTGTTTATTATGATACTTGTACTAGCATCATTTTGCTAATCCCTGTGGGGTGGACATTTGTTTTGATGTTCAGGTAGCCGAGGAGCGGGGAAGCAACCACAGTTCCGACATGATGACGAAGGGGCTCAGTAATGTTATCCGTTGTATTGTTCTGTTATTCTGGTTTGGTTTTTAGTACTCAAGTACGTGTATTTCTTATGATGGTTTGTGAAGTTTGTAAAAATGGATTGTTTCGGGTTGTTTGGATGATTAAACTGGTCGTTAAATTTCTCAACTATTAATGATTATTTCGTGTTGTTCAGCATTTCTTTTAATTTAGCCTTGTAAATTCTTATATAAAAGGTCTACGGCGCTGTAATTATTCCGAATATCTTGGGGTGTTACAGGATACACGAGAGCGATTATCTCAATTTGCATTAATTCAGGCATAGTATCAAGTACAAATAGGGTTTGACTGACCATGACCCTATAACTTGATAGAGACATTTGAAAGAAGGGTTTATACGTTTACTGGTATTCACGACATAATGGTTCTTGAATGATCCATATCATTCATTCTCAATAAGGTTACAGTGTAGGCCGCAAGACTGGCTAGGTGGTGCTATAACTCTTTGGTTCCTCCCATTGCTTACTGAGATGGACCTACCGAGTCGCATATTAGAAAGACGATGGAATAATTTGAACTGGATCTCTTATTGTGAATTTTAGATATTAGATGTCTTATTTAATTTATTGGATAAATTAAATCGGTCTGGTGAATTAAATAAATTACTGGGAATTTAATTCATGAATAATTAGATTAATTAATCGTATTTGAGAGGAACTAAGGTATATCAGTCGGACTGGATACACGACATTCATGGAACGAAACGAACTGAATCCTTCTATATTATGGTGTGGTCGGCCCCACCTCTTGTAGCATCATTGTTGATGACTTTGTCCTCTTGTTTGCATGTGTTGAGGAAGTTTCCTTACACTTGCGGACAAAGTGTAGTGACAAGAGCATCTTATCTCTTTTTATCATTTAAGTGGGAGATGTGGTAGTAGGTAGTGACTTTGTGATAAAACAAATTTCATCCTCCTCCACTACACACAAGAAAATCGGCCATCACTTAGAGAAAGAGAGGGAGAGTTCACTTTGTTCACATTCTTACACTCTTAGAGAGAGAAGAAAATCAAGAACAAAACTTATATCACTTAGAGTGATCACAAACTTGAGAGATCATTTTCTACTACTCTTTTCTAGCTGTATCGTTAAAGGATAATTGAGTAGTTATTGCTCCGATCATCTCCCAGCGCATGGCTAGTAGAGATGTGGTACTTTCGGCTTTTCGATCATCGAGGACTAATCAAACCAGATTTGCGGTCACCGGCATCAACTTCAACATCCAATTAAAGGACTTCAAGGGTATGTTTTCATACCTTTGTTGGGGTTCGGTGCCGAAAAAGGAGGGCACAACGGAAGCAATAAACGAATCTAACTCGATCCAAATCCCTATGGGATCGATCAAGCTACATATATATGAATATATAAAATAAAACAAGAGTAGAATTCAAAATCATATCCTCGAAGTCCGTTGATTAATTAAATGGTTGTCTCCTCCATGAATCCGATTCGCCAAGCTTTTGAAATTCCACGCACCGAAGCACCGTGCCTCTACTTGCCACGCGCCGGAAGTCGACCAGACTAACTCATTCCTTGTTATCTTCCAAACATATGGCTAAAACAAGGTAGTCAGAACTTACTAAATTTATTTATTTATATCACTCGAAGTGTATAAAATAAATTTTCTCTCTTTAAATTTATTTTCTCACAATTTTTTCTGTAAGAAATGTGAAGAAGAGGAATGAAGAAGAAGATGGTGAAGAAGACAATGAAAGAAAATATTTCTCTCTCCCTCTCCTTAGCAACTTACGGATTGATCTTTCAATCAAGAAGGAAGAAGTGTACTTTTATTTCCACCAACTCATCACATGTCCCCCAACCATATTTGATTCTTCATTATCAAAATAAAAGAATCATTATGTTGATTTTCTATGGTATTCCACTAAATAAAAAATGGAATCAAAGACCATTAAATCAAAAGAGGCGGCAAACAAGAAAGTTGGGAGGAATCCGGTCCGTTTCGGACTCTCTCGAATCCAAACAGATAAATTCCATTCTGTTCTAATGTATTTATATCAATTAATTAATCCAATTAATTAATTATGTCAAATACAAAATCATATAATTATTTTTTCTAAGAAATAATTATATTTACGAATTAAATTAATCACCTAGTAATTTATTTAATTCATTAGGCCGAAATTAATTTATCCAATAAATTAATTTATACATCCAATGTCCCAAATTAATTAGACATCCAATGTCCAATAAATTAGATATCCAATATCTAATATTTATAAAGAGAGAATAAGCTCGATTTATTCCGCCGTCAATCTTATTGCGCCACTCGGTAGGTCCGTCTAAATTAGCAATGGGAGGAACCAAAGAGTAGTAGCACCACCTAGCCATCCTGGTGGCCTACACTGTACCCCAACTGAGAATGAATGATTGGGATCATTCAAAAACCTTTCTGTCGTGAATACTGGTATACGTATAAACCCTTCCTTCAAATGTCCCGATCAAATTATAGGGTCACGGTCAGTCAAACCCTATATGTACTTGACGCTATGCATGAGTTAATGCAAATCGAGATCATCGAGCTCTCGTGTATCCAATACAACTATCTCCAATGGTTTGGACAAAGATTTATGATCTCATCTGCCAATAACTGTATAGGACATATAACCCGTGCACTAACAGGAGAAAGAATTCTATCTTGGTACTCAGTAGAACCTGCTACTTGCCCGTCAAGATGCATGTCGAGGTTGATCCCCACCTTCCAGTTTTCTGGGTCGAACTACTCTAATGAAAATATTAACATCACAAGCACATCCCTACTAAATCCTCAAGTCAAACGTTCACGAATACTTATCACAACCTATTGATTCTGTCATTGACTGTCCCGGAGTGAAATTCGTGTGACGAATCAAGGGTTAGTCACTTCTAGTATACTAATCTTATTAGCATACCTACAATGTGTCCTTCCACTAACCATTAGTGACAACAGACACTTCCCAAGTCAAGGAACACGTCATACAAGTCTTCACATAAACATAACGCCCAGTCAAGTTTCATCGACTTGCGAATGATTAAGTATTTGAGCCATAAACTTTTTCAGTGCCTATCCCCTTCTCTAATAAGGAGTGGAAAGTTTTCTCCCAAATATATGGGCTAGTTTCGATATATATATTTACAATTCGAGAATGCCAGTGATTCTCAGTAAATAAAGAAACACACAACTGCCTTTTGATAATATTTTACACAATAACAAGTACAATGTCCTCACTCTAACATCCCCTAAATGGCATTCGAGGGCATACTCCTAACAATCTCCCACTTGCACTCAATAATACACGCTATGGTATCTAATACCGATGTTCTCCAGATGACGCTCCAAGTTAATCTGAGAAAGTGGCTTGGTCAGTGGATCAGCGACGTTGTCAGCTGAGTCTACTCTATGCAGCACAATGTATCCATTGCGAACAAATTCTCTCACGAGATGATACTTCCTCTCAATGTGTTTGGTACTGTTGTGAAACCTAGGATCCTTGGCCTGCGCTACAGCTCCGTCGTTGTCGCATAAAAGCGGAACAGGCAGCTCAGCACATGATATCACTTGAAGTTTTCCCAGAAACTTCTTAATCCAGAACCCTTCCTTAGAAGCCTCCGAGGCTGCTTGATACTCAGCCTGACTGGTGGAATCAGCAGTTGCGCTTTGCTTGGCGCTACGCCAAGATACTGCTTCTCCATTAAGAGTAAATATGTAGGCAGAAGTAGACATCGAATCGTCTTTCTGTACTTAGAAGTCTGAATCAGTGAAGCCCATAACATTCAGTTCTCCACCGCCATACATAAGAACCAGATCTCTAGTCCTTCTTAAGTACTTGAGAACGTTCTTTATAGTAGTCCAATGTTCCCTTCCTGGGTTTGCCTGGAACCTACTTACCACGCTTACAATGTGTGCAATGTCAGGTCTCGTACACAAAATTGCATACATAAAGCTACCCACGGACGAAGCATATGGTATATTACTCATTTCCTTTTGTTGTTCCTTACTTTGAGGACACATTTTCGAGGAGAGTTTTATTCTATGTCGCATCGGTAGAAACCCTCTTTTCGAATCATCCATTTTAAATCGCTTTAAGATCTTATCTACATGGAGGGCTTGGGAAAGACCTATCATTCTCTTTGCTCTATCCCGGTAGAGCCTAATTCCAAGAATATAGGTGGCTTCTCCCAAGTTTTTCATAGATAAACTACTCGAAAGCCAAGATTTTACATAACTGAGCATTCCCACATCATTTTCTATTAGTAGAATGTCATCTACATATAGTACTAATAATACGATCTTGCTCCCACTAACCCTCTTGTATACACAAGGTTCCTCTTCATTTTGCACGAAGTCAAACTCTTTGACTGCCTCGTCAAAATGAAGGTTCCAACTATGCGAAGCTTGCTTCAGTCCATAAATGGAATGCTGAAGTTTGCACACCTTATGAATATCGAGTTTGAACACAAAGGCTTTAGGCTGCTCCATATAGATTTCCTCCTCGAGGAATCCATTAAGGAAATCCATCTTTACGTCCATCTACCATCTCATAATCGTTGTAGGCAGCTATAGCAAGCATCATGTGAATAGACTTGATCATGGATACGGGCGAGAAAGTATCGTGGTAATCGATCCCTTATTCTTGGGTATAACCCTTTGCCACAAGCCTGGCCTTATAGGTGTCAACCTTGTCATCCCATCAGTCTTTCTCTTGTAGATCCCCTTATTCCCAATAAGCACTATGCCCTTGGGACGGCCTACGAGATTCCAGACATGATTAACATGCATCGAGTCTATCCCAGCTTCCATAGCTTCACGTCATTTCGCGGAGTCTACATCCACCATCGCTTCATAGGTCGTTGGGTTGGTCTCTTGGCTATCACCTGGAACCTCATGGAGACCCAGCTCCTCCAGGTTCACAAGGCCATACCTCTTAGGTAAATGAGACACCCTACTAGACCTACGAGGTGGTCGTACTTGTATTTCAGAAGGTTCGGCTCCAATTTCCTGTACAGGTGTCTCTTGAGGAGTTTCATTGTATTCTTCCAAAGAAATACTTCTACCTGCTCCGCCTTCCTAAATGAACTCATCTTCCAGGAAGTGAGCTTGCAAAGCAACAATGATCTTTCGATCTTCGGGCATGTAGAATAGATAACCCATCATCCCATATGGGAATCCAATGAAACGTCCCTTCACGGTCCTAGCTTCCAATTTCTCCACCTTAGTCTACTTGACATAGGTGGGACATCCCCAAATTCTAATATGATTAAGACTTGGTTTCCTGCCCTCCCACTTCCCATGTGGAGTTTTAGGAACGGAATTGGAAGAACATCTGTTCAAGATATAGGCAACAGTCAGGAGCATACCCCCACAGGTAAATAGGTAAGTCATTATAGCTAATCATAGAACGGACCATGTTCAACAAGGTTCGGTTCCTTCTTTCTGACACACCATTTAACTGGGGAGTTGCTGGAGGTGTAAGTTGTGATTGTAACACCCCCGAGATTTTCAGAGAATATTACAACGCTGTGGATCCCTGCCTGGGACCCACTAGGCTAATTTTCACACATAACGCATCCAAATTCACAATATCCACACAGGAATCAATAAATCCGGGACAGACAAAGGAGTACCAACCAAACAACATCAAAGATCATAAGGAAATACAAGAAGGTTATACATCAACCGGGAAAGGAACTCCTATAGTACTCGAGTACCAACTATTATTACAAGGATAAAACGGTCCGAAGGGGCAATGTTCAAAATAGAGGGATCATGATTAGCCACAGTATCACCCTCTCCTTCATCATCGTACCTCCCCGGTGCTCGCTCATTTGGATCCTTCAAACCTGAAATACAAGAAAAGAGTTTTCCCCACACGAGAGAGGTTAGGGCAAGTATTACAAGTGAAACATCATATATTACACGCAAAAGCATATGCACCAGTTTCAATGCCATGATAATGATTTTTCGGAAAATACAATTATCCAAATATATCTCAATAGAGACAATTTCTCCCTAATTAACCATGGACCCGACAATGCGCGAATACCTTCTCGGCCCCGTCAGGCCATCTCGGAGTGGCTAACCCAATGTTCACGGACCCGACAATGCGCGGATCCCTCCTCGTCCTCGTAAGGCCCTCTCGGAGTGAACGAATATAACTCTCACACTCATATGCATTACTTTTCACATTTAAGAGTATAACTTTCACAAGAACCACTTGTCTAGATGAGAGAAAAGGGTACGGACAGCAAGGTATCAAGGTTGAAGGAATCAACAACTCCGAACCTAGACAAGTGCGTAATCAACTATCAATAATCCATCGGTAAGAAAATAAGTTGGAATCCACCCAAAATTACTAACCACGATACATGTATTCCGGCAATAAAACTCTTAGATGGTGAATCACAATCAACCATACCAAATACTCAATAATCCCGGAAATATACCAATAAATCCATAGGAAAACATGTATCCAAAGTAGATAATTCATACTCAACATATTCCACCGTAACAACAAGCTGAATTGAAGAGATCGGAATGAAAACCCCTAAATTCCGAAAATCTAGGGTTATGCGAAGTTTAACTCGATTTGGAGCGGTGGAGAAGATTAAACATTGAATAATCCAACCTAGAAGCTTGAAGATATAGATGTATGATGATATCTCGGGGATATCTACACAAATCGCCCAAGATCGCCCAAAGTCGCCCAAGGGAGGAGAAGAAATGGAAAAATGACGAATTGGGGCTGAAATGTCCTATTTATACAAAAGGCCGCTTAGCATGCCCTAATTTATGAGAATAACATGCGTTAACGGGTTCACTGGGTAGTCCAGTGGCCTCTGCCTGAATCGTTAGCGTGCGCTACGAATACTCCAGTGTGCGCTAACGCCTCTCCTTAGCATGTGCTAGCCTAGAGTTAGCGTGCGCTACCTGATAGTTGGTGCCCAGAAATTAAAGTCCAGAACCTATTGTCCTCTGCCATGCTCAAGCCTTAGCGCGTGCTACTTGCGTTGATTAGCGTGCACTAGTAATACAGCTAGCATGCGCTATCTTGAACACAGCGTGCGCTATGAATCTCAATTCCAGTCTAGTACCTCTCTGGACTGTCTGCCTATAATACACTAGTAGCGTGCGCTACTGCTGACAGATACCGTGCGCTATCAGTACTCAAATGGTGTGCGCTATGAAGGGAACGTAGCGTGCATTACACCTCACGCACAGGTGATAGAATCGCATCAAATATCCAATGCAGCAACTATTCGAACAAAAAGTAGTAAATTCCAAATTATATGAACTCCAAGATCAACATCAACTCACTTAACACTTACAACGAGTGTTAAGATACAGGAGCACCAGAACGGAAAATTTACAAAAAGTATAGTTATTACATTCTCCCCCTCTAAAAGAATCTCAAATGGTCCAATATACCTCGGGCTAAGCTTGCCCTTCTTCCCGAACCTGTAGACTCCTCTCGTCGGTGATACCTTGAGTAGGACATGATCTGCCACATCAAATTCTAAGGGCCGACGATGAGTGTCAGCGTAGGATTTTGTCGACTCTGAGCAGTCAACAATGTATCTCGAATGATAGAGATCTTATCTTTGGTTTCCATCAACATATCAGGCTCCGTACCGACTAAATCTGAAGCTTCATCCCAACAAAGTGGGGATCTAAATCGTCTACCGTATAATGCCTCGAAAGGTCTCATTTTGATCGACGCATGCCAACTATTATTGTAAGTGAACTCGGTCAATGGCAGGTGCATTTCCCAATCGCTAGTCCAGTCCAAGGCACATGCCCGCAACATATCTTCCAATGTCTAGATCGTCCACTCAGTCTGACCATCAGACTGCGGATGGAAATAAGTACTCAACCTCAACTCAGTGCCTAAAGCCTGATGGACCGATCTCTAAAAATGCGACACAAAACGACCATCTCGATCGGAAACAATTGACTTTGGTGTACTGTGTAATCTCACGATCTCCGATATAAATATCTAGGACAATCACTCCAGTCCCCACGTATCCTTAATTCCAAGAAAATGTGCCAACTTAGTCAATCGGTCAACAATGACCCAAATCATATTCATTCCAGTCTTAGTCCTCGGCATCCCAATAATGAAGTCTATGGTAATATCTTCTCACTTCCATTGGGGAATAAGGAGATGCTTCAACATCCTGGCTGGCCGTTGATGTTCAATTTTGACATGTTGACATGTCAAACACCTTGATACAAACTCGGTGACATCTCTCTTCATACTATTCCACCAAAAATCTCTTAAGGTCTCTGTACATCTTACTCGTCCCATGATGGATTGAGTAAGGTGTAGCATGGGCTTCTCGGAGTATTCTTTGTCTCAATTCGGAGTCATTCGGAATACAAAGACTACCTTGGAATCACAAAATGCTATCCTCGTGGATCATAAATCTAGGGGCTTTCCCTTTCTCCACATCCATCTTCAGTTGGACGAACATGGGTTCATACCCCTGTTTCTCCTTGATGTCATCAACTAAGGACGAAGTAATCTTGACAGTACACATTTGACCCTGAATTTGCTAGATCCATACTTCGACTCCCTGCTCAATCAACTCTTGTCTGACCTTCACTTGAGGTGTGAGGGCCTCAAGCATCTAAAGTGATACTGATTTCCGGCTCAACGGACCAGCTACAACATTGGCCTTTTTTGGATGGTAAAGGATCTCCAAGTCATAATCCTTTATCAACTCCAACCAACGACGCTTCTCATATTCAGTTCTTTCTTGCTAAAAATATACTTTAGGATCTTATGGTCGGTATAAGTTCGACATGAAGAACCATACAAATAGTGACGAGAAATCTTCAATGCAAACACTACGGCAGCTAACTCCAAATCATGGTTGGGATAATTCAACTCATACGGTTTAAGTTGATGTGAAGCATAGGCTATAGTCTTATCATGCTGTAAGAGTACGCACCCCAGGTCCTTGACTTGATGCATCATAATAAACTGAATACCCACTGATTCCCTGGGACAGGGTTAAAACCGGTGCGGTAGTCAAACACTTTTTCAGCTCTTTGAAACTCCATTGTCTCTCTTCATTCCATTCGATCTTTTCGGATTTCTGAAGTAATTGAGTAAGTGGTAGATCAAGTTTATAGAACTACTCGACGAACCTCCAATAATACCCATCCAGACCCAAAAAGCTACGAACTTCCTTCACGTTCTTAGGCGGTGCCCAATATAACACTGCCTCAATCTTCTGGGGATCTACTCGGACCCTTTCTGCTGAAATCACATGTCCGAGAAACATAAATTCCCTCAACCAAAATCCACACTTAGGAAACTTTGCATAGAGATGCTGATTCCTCAAGATTTCCAACACTAATCGCAAATGCCGAGCGTGTTCCTCATCATCACGAGAATAGACCAGAATATCGTCAATGAAAACGACTACACAATTATCAATATGCTCAATAAATATCTTGTTCATCAACTGTATAAATATCGACAGTGCGTTGGTTAATACAAAAGGTATAACCAAAAACTCATAATGCCCGTGCCTTGTATGGAAAGAGGTTTTATAAATGTCAGATTCCTTTATTCGAAGCTGATAGTACCCAGACCTTAAGTCGATTTTTGAGAACACCGCAGCTCCCTATAATTGATCAAACAAATCATCGATGCGCGGCAAAGGGAATTTATTCTTAATAGTCACTTTGTTTAGCTCCCGATAATCAATACACAAACGTAGTGAACCATATTTTTTTCTTATGAACAAGATCAGTGCACCCCAAGGTGAAGCGCTAGGTCTAATATACCCCTGGTCCAACAACTCTCCCAACTGTGTTTTCAACTCCTGCATTTCTGAAGGTTCCATACAGTACGGTGCCTTAGAAATCGGGGTTGCACTTGATTCTAAGTCAATTGTAAACTCAACCTCACGCTCCGGTGGTAGTCCCGGTAAATCATCTGTAAAAACATCCGGGAATTCATTTACTACAGGAATCGAGGAAAGCTCGACTTTCCCATCCTCTACTTTCGTGCCATTACACCAATACCCAACACAGCCTTCTCTAATAAGCTTTGACGCCTTCAAGTTGCTAATCATGAATTTATGACATCCCCTCTTGTACCCCATAAATGAATACTCTGTACCGTCTTCGGCCAACATTTATATGACCTTCGTGCGATAATTCATTACCGCTCCGTGTCTATCAAGCCAGTCGTTGCCGAGGATTAAATCTTCATCAACGATATCCACGACGATCAAATTCGAAAGCCACACTTTCTTCGCAATTGACACTGGGCAGTCTCTCACTTCCTTATTCCCCACGATTCTATCCCCGTTGGGCAGTTTAACCACAAAATACACAGAAGCAGACAAACACTCAATATTCATTCGACGCACACAATCTAAAGATATGAACGAATGAGAAGCACCAGAATCAAAAAGCACCCTAACTGGATGAGATAAAAGATAAACGATACCTGTGGCCACGGTAGCCTCTGGATCTTTAGCTCTCCTCATCTCGTGGACACGAGGTTGTACCAAACCAGCACTGGGTGCTCCCCCTTTAATGGACTGGCCCCGACCTCTGCCCCGCCTGTAACTCTGGGATGGATAACCCACGGATGATTTCTGATTAACACTCGGTTCTCCAGGCGTAGGAAATGACGCTTGAGCCCCAAGTGTCTTTTCCTCTTCCGTACAATACATAGCGTTGTGGCCTTCCTGGACGCAATTATAACACTTGAAAGGAGGTAGACTGCAATCATGATTAAGATGACCTTGTTGGCCACAATTAAAACATGTCACGACCCGGTTGGACACACTGGTACCAGCTCTGAGATTCCGTTTACTTTCCGATGCACGGGAAGACCTTATGACTGGATAATTTGCCGACTGAGACCCCCATTGGTTGCCACCTCTACTGCTAGAAATCTTTCCGGAGCTCTTCTGCTTCTTACTCTCACTTGCTGTTTCGGTAGTAGTGAAGGAGATATCATAGCTAGTTCTTTGTCTTGATACTCTTTCTGTGTGGTGCAAGCAAATCCCGACATACAGTGTCAAACTTTAGGCTTCATCTACATGTCAAAGTGACGGATTTTATCTCTCTCTTCCTTCACTCGACTCTTCACATGATTGAGCTGACGGTTATATTCAATGATTGCCTGAGATACAGGGATATCCTGAGGTTTAGCCTCGTAAAAGGCTCGAATCCTGGCCTCCTGAACAGGCCACAGGAAAAACTCGGCCTCCATTAATTCCTTAGACTCATCCCACAAAACCACATGATCTTGAGGTGCGACTGCCTTCCACCAACTAGCAACATCCCTCGTTAGAAAATACTGAGCAACTGGCACCTTACGTGCCTCTGGACAATTTACGGCCACAAATACTTTGTTCATCTCATTAATCCAATATTCCCATCCAATCGAATCATTTGCACCAATAAACTAGGGAGGGCGCATGCGGATCACATCTTGTAACATTTTTCTGCCCCAATATCGGATGTAGGAGGTGGTTGGTCCGAACTGCTTGGGTTAAAAGAGCCATTTGATTTGCCACTTGCTGCAGTATAGTGGAAATGCCCACATCCGGGTGACTCCCTGCGGAAGTTCCTAAACTGGCCGACACCTCCTGATGGCTACCGATACTAGGTTGTATTGAATCCTACAAGTTAGGCGTAGCCGAGCCTTGTACAGAGCTGAGGGATATGGACACCCCACCGGCTGCGCCACGCCCTCGGCCACGACCACGGCCGCGTCCAAGTCCTCTGCCAGTTGACATTCTAGAGGGAAAGAGGAAGTAAACTCATAAGTATAACTCGTTACATACCCATCATGGATATGGATTTCCCATGTCCCCTAGTCGAATTACAATGAGGAAATAAAGAGGATAAAGGAGATAAGGAACTTACGAGTACCGATCGTACAAAATGACGGCAGTGCGATGGTACTGTGCTCTCAGAACAACACAGTTAGACCCAATAAACCGATAGCCTAGGTATCCATAAACCTAATCTCTGATACCAAATTTTGTAACACCCCCGAGATTTTCGGAGAAAATTACAACGACGTGTATCCCTGCCTGGGATCCACTAGGCTAATTTTCACACATAACGCATCCAAATTCACAATATCCACACATGAATAAATATATCCGGGACAGACAAGGGAGTACCAACCAAACAACATCAAAGATCATAAGGAATTACAAGAAGGTTATACATTAACTGGGAAAAGAACTCATATAGTACTCGAGTACCAACTATTAATACAAGGATAAAACGGTCCAAAGGGATAATGTTCAAAATAGAGGAAACATGATTAGCCATAGTATCACGCCTCGCCTTCATTGTAATATCCGGAATTTCTACTACTGTTGTTTAATATTATTTTATCCGAGTTATGTTATACAGCGTGGAATCTATACAGTATGGATAAAATAATGAAGGACTGAGATGTCAGTATTTGTATAATTGTCGTATTTGGTAGACAATTACAATTGAGAATATCGTGTATCAGGTTATTGCACTTTTGATATTGGGTATATCGTATGAGAATATTATTGGATTCAATATTTGTGTTCAGTGTGTCGTATGTTCATTTTTGGTATGTCGAGACGTTGGACAGAAATTGCGGGAAATGGCTAAGTGTAGCATTATTAGCGCACGCTAATATGCATTCCTAGCGCACGCTATCGTGCAGGTTTTGCGCACACTAATGGTAAAAGATAGCGCACACTAGTTCAGAACAGATCAGAGGGAATCTACGTGTGGACCCGGTCACTTTCGGCGCATGTGCCGACGAAGTCAACTGATGTTTGTCCTAAAGCATTAGCGCACGCTAATGCCTGTTGTTAGCGCACGCTAATATCAGATTGGTCAACAAGGAATCTTGGCTTTATTGGTTGCTTTCGGCATGTGGGGTCACGAGCATATTCGGGGTAGGTGCAGACTGTAGCAAGTCAACTACGATTAGCACACGCTAAGATACAAGATTTTGCGTGCGCTAGACAGTGTAGTTTACGTACGTTATTGCATGGGCATTACGTACGTAAGCTGATGTGCGGAGCAAGTCAGTAGCTGGACCGCGATAGCACACGCTAAGCATGTAACGTACGTTAAATGAGGATGTTAGCGTACATTAATAATATATAGTATATATATATATATATGTGTGTAGTTGGGCATTATCCTTCATTTCGTCCATTCCTTCCTTGCAACCGAGAGAGAGAGTTTTTAGAGAGAAGTTGGAGGTTCCAAACACTAAGATATGATGGTCTTTAACAAAGATTAAGCTGAGGAACATGGATTAAAGTCTTGTTCTTGAAATTATTGATGATTCTTTGGAATAAAGTTGATTGTTCTCCTTCATGGTTCGTCTATACAAGGTAATAGTTCTGCACCTTTGGATTTCGTTTTGGATTGGAGATTGATGTTCTTGAGTTGATGATTATCATATAAACAAGTTAATAACTATGATTCGGACATGGATTACTGGATTATGATGATGTTGTTATTGATATATGGATATTGATGTGATTCGTATAGTTTGAATCGTGTTGTTTGTCCTCTCGAGATAAGTTGGTTAATTCTTCTCCTCAGTTTCGGATGTTGACATTATTGTTGATAATTACTCACTGTAATGATAGATTATGGAAGTATTGTTACGTTCTTAAGGTTTCATGATGTTGATATTGAGGAAGATGATATATGGATATAGGACTTGGTTTATAAGTTGAATGATTGTTTATATGTTAAAAGGATATGGGATTTCGTTATCTTGATAGCTTTGAACATGGTTTCGAATTACTTAGTGTTCTTGATAATCGCCATATGTTGATCGATACTTGTAAAACATGCAAACTGTACAGCAGTAGCGCACGCTAAGCTTACTGGCTAGCGCACGTTATCGGGAGCGACTTAGCGCACGTTATCGGGAGCGACTTAGCGCACGCTACGTTGAGTTATTAACGTGCGCTAAGTAGGCAGACAATGCAGTACATCGTATTATGATAATGAATTCGTGCTGGTTCGAGTTGGATTGTACAGTCTATGTTTAACCGAGATATCGTAGAACCGTTGAGTTTGTGGATTGGTTATATCGATTATTGATTGTTATCGAATGTGTGTTAAATTTATTATTGCAATAGGTTGCGATAATCGATAGGTGATTATAACCGTATATTGGGCTCGCATTCGAGCATGTTCGTGAATTGCGTGGCCAGGGCTGGGGAGCTCGTAGACGAAGGCAATGAAATTGGTAGCGGCTTCATCATCGTCGTATCGGTATCGAGGCAAGTTATTACTTGCTCAATTATAATATTTAATGAATGGTTTCAGTTTCATTTCGTTTATAATGCATATAGCGATGATTATTATTGTGAACTCGGGGTATTTGGATTGTATATCGTTCTTCCGATTGTGGGAGGTAAATCATAATGTATATGCTTTATCTCGGTTATTGGTATGTTCGGGTATGAAGGTTACGTTGCGAGAAAAATGAGGATATGAATACCTATAGTTCATTGTGCATTTGGATCGTCGAGCATTGAGGATAATCGCCGGTGATGATTTGACATCGAGATTGCTCATGAAGGACTCAGGACAAGTATCTTAGTTTTGATTTCGGTGTAGTGTTGATGATGTTGATCATGCAGGTTGTCTTTCATATTGCTGAACATGAGGTCGTCCTAGTTGTTTTGTCATAATGTCGTTCATGTTATTGAGTCATGTGTTGTTCATGTTGATGAACATATTGATTTGCATATGTGTATTGTTTATGTTGTTTATGTTGTGTTGATCCGTTGGGATCGTGTGATCTATGCTGAGGGCGCTGGATCAGATGTCCACCTCGTTATGGTCCGACGGGATCATCTTGGGATCTATGCTGCGGGCGCTGGATCATTGGATGGGTTCTTCCACCTCGTTATGGTCCGACGGGATCA
Source organism: Orobanche coerulescens (assembly GCA_033398695.1). NCBI lineage: Eukaryota > Viridiplantae > Streptophyta > Magnoliopsida > Lamiales > Orobanchaceae > Orobanche > Orobanche coerulescens. The sequence goes on from CM065818.1 coordinate 103,336,019, forward strand.
TCTTGGGATCTATGCTGAGGGCGCTGGATCGTTGGAGTACCCAGTGTTGTGTTAATGGAATCATATGGTTCGCATCGTTGGTTTTGCATATGTTGTTGTGTATATGTATATTGTTGGTTATTCACCTCGTGTTGATCTGGTAGGATCATCTTGGGACCTATGCTGAGGGCGCTGGGTCATGGGATTTCCATTGAGTATACACTGTTATTGTTTTGAGCATATTGACGTTGTCATATGAGTATGCATTTGTAGGTCTTGTGTTAGGACCATGTCCGTGTGTGGTATTGATACGATCTCGGATTAGACTGACATGATTGTCATGGGATTGTGCATCTTGAGGTATGTTCTGTATTCCTTTGGTAATTGTCTTTAGTGGACAATCAATTATTGTGTCGAGATGTGATGATGTCACCCGATGGATTGGGATTGGACTAAGTTAGTAGATTTCGTAACAGTGATTTATGATGATGCTTTGAGAACCTTGGGGTTCCGTTTGAGATACAGTACATATGATTAGTTATGGGCTTATCATGTTGTTGAGGATACGAGATGTGAACTTTGGTAAAGTTATGACGATAAGATTACATTGGTCGTATTCTTATGTTGTATTTTCATTGGTATGTAATTATTGATGTGATGTGATTGACATCATTGTTGGATATTCTGGATGACCCCGTCATGGGCTTTCTTTTTAGGTTCTGGGATTTTCGAGCTTGTAGCGGTCGTGGAGAGATGAGCTTCCCGGAGGATACTGGCTAGGGCATGTATTTTTGTATTGAGTTTCCTGACCAGTCGCTGTATTCCGCTGCTAGAGTATTTTTAATTGTTTGTCTTTTCCGCTGCGTGAGTATTTTTAAATGACCTTTCATTTCTGGTAATTAGAGTTACTTTGAGAATCATTTCTAAACTATTGAATTTCGGTCGTTTGGACTTGACCTTTTCAAAACGAGATTTCACGACGGTTTTGATAAAAATATTTTATAAAGTCTTCGAATATTTTAAAGATAGTACCATCGTCGTCCTCTTGGGCATTTGTAAATGTTTGCAAAAAAAAAAAACTTTAGCCTTGTGGGTTCCATCTCGGGGCCCACGGCGCTGTAATATTTCCGGTTAGATCTGGGGGTGTTACAGAATATGGTATCGGAGCTTAGGTTGATAAAACCTAGGCATTTGGGTCGAGTTGGGTCGTGTTTTTTTCGCGTCATTCGAGTTGCCAATTGACAAATACTAGAGCCGTGAGTTTTTGTTGTTCACTCGGGCTTATGGGTTTTTTGATTTATCAGTGTGGTACTGGGATTGTTGTAAACTTTTCCAAATGGTGTTAACGTGTTTCTTCAGATAGAGCCGTGTTGTGTTCTCGAGTTGAGCTGAGTTTGCAAAACGTGTGTTTTGAAAGTACCTGTGTCGAGTATTTTCTAGAGTCGAGACATGTGCCAGTATCACGGGGAATCGTCAGCTTCACGATCTGTAAGTATTTGGATTTTTGAATTTCACTGAGATTTATTACCGTTCTAAGTTGATATGTTTTGAGATTCAGCAGATATCATGCGTTACAGTATGAGATGTCAGAGTTGGGACAGGATCGATAATCTTGAGACGCTATGATTTTGGGAATCAGTATGTTGGTTAGATTTTGGAACGAAATTGTGCATTCGGGAGAAGGACTATGGATTGTTGAGAAGAACATGTAGTCATGTTAGTTCATTTTGTGATATATGAACTGTTTTTGAGCATTTGAAAATGATACTTTTCAAAATGAATATTTCACGGATGTTTTATGGAAAATGATTTTTGGGTCGAGACCCAATCGATTTTGAAATAGTTTTATAACTAAGGACTTGAGGTCCAGAAGGATTTTCTACTTTTTAAACTTCTTGTAATGCGGAACGAAATATGGGCTGAGACCCTAATATTTCAAAAAGGCTTTTTCATGTTTTCTAAAACTCTCGAGATTTGTAATATCAATCTTTATCTATTTCATTTCTGCCTTTTGCGGTTTTAGTTTACTTGTTCAAATGAAACTTCTCGGGAAGTCTTTCTCTGTGTTTGATTTGTTGATTATTCCATGTTTTGTCATAGCATGGTTGAGGTGACCCAAGATGAGATAATGTTGACGTTGCGAATCATGTGTGGAAAAGGAGTTTTTAGTAAGAATTTATATATTGAAATTTTGGAACTCTATGGTGTGGTTTTCCCATGGAATATCAGTGGATATTGGTGACGAACCGAATTAGTATACATGAGTATGGATGTGGTCAATCATTTGCATAGTTTTCATTTTAAAACTTCGAAATCGTGTGGATTCGAAGGAAACTGTTATCGAATACTTGGCATTAGCGAACCAGTTTAATTTTTTCGAAAATTGATTTTTTGGTCTTACCAAAATTTATGTTTTGAGTTTTGAAATCTTTGAAAGAAGTTTTGAAAATTTATCTTCTTGACGAGACTATGTGATTTCAAACGTGTTTTGAAAATGTGATTGATATACATACGCATTTAGTGCATAGTGCATATCATGATGAAGCTATGAGAATGACTCACAAACTAGATGAGACATCAGTATGGAACGATGAATAGAGATTCGAAATTTAGTATGGCAGTTTGGGTATCCAGGGATGATTGGTTGATTTATCGGATAAGAGAAATATGCTGCGTTTTGTAGATTCGTGTATAGGATGTAATTTTGGAACTTCGGATTTTGTGAAACTGGAGCATATATGCTATGTGGCTCTATTGATGTGGTGGTAGAATGATTGTACTACTTTTGAATTTTGAGCCGTACTGATTGGTCATTCCCACTCCATGTATGATTTGGGATGTTCGCCGATTTGCGACTGGTTGTTCGTACGCCTGAGAGGGATATGCTCACCGGTCGGGTATGTTTATTGAAGATACACTGCATGTGATTGGTGTGTCGTTTTGAGAACTTTATTCGTTCGTATATCAGTTTCTGTGGTTCTGTGTTGATCATGTTGGAGTTTACCGTGTGAAGGTATTCCCGATTATTCTTACTCCTTTGTTGGTCATATTGGAGTTTATCATGTTGATGATATTCTCGACTGTGTTTTGACCTCTGGTTGGTCATATTGGAGTTTATCATGTTGATGATATTCTCGATTGTGTTTTGACCATTGGATTGATCTTATTGGAGATATCATATCGATGGTCTTCTCGGTTAATTTGTTGGTTGATCGTTGTTAATGATCGTATAAGTGTTTGAATTCTGTGTTAATGTTTCAAGATTGGTTGTCATTGTTTTGGGCAGTTGTTTCACAGATGTATTGTGTATTATTCGTCTTATCGGAATTGAGACCTAATTATGTAATCAGGCAGACAGAATTTGATTCGGGCAGATTGTTTCATCCGAAGATGATATATTTTGTTGAGACTCAAGGAATTGTGATTGTAAAGTGTATTGAGACTTTACAGTGAGGTCACTAGCTAGTATCTCATGAGATCGTCGACTTTGCGCATTGGTAAGTATGCTGTTGTGGTTATTCTATAGTGATGATGACTGATAATTGTCGTGACGGTTTTGGGATATTTTGGGTTGAACGGTATGTTTGTTTGTTTTTATGACGGCTTAAAAGTTTCGAGGCCGAAACTTATTTTAAGTGGTGTAGAATGCAATATCCAGAATTTCTACTACTGTTGTTTAATATTATTCTATCCGAGTTATGTTGTACAGCGTGGAATCTGTACAGTATGGATAAAATAATGAAGGACTGAGATGTCAGTATTGGTATAATTGTCGTATTTGGTAGACAATTACAATTGAGAATATCGTGTATCAGGTTATTGCACTTTTGATATTGGGTATATCGTATGAGAATATTATTGGATTCAATATTTGTGTTCAACGTGTCGTATGTTCATTTTTGGTATGTCGAGACGTTGGACAGAAATTGCGGGAAATGGCTAAGTGTAGCATTATTAGCGCACGCTAATATACATTCCTAGTGCACGCTATCGTGTAGGTTTTGCGCACACTAATGGTAAAAGATAGCGAACGCTAGTTCAGAACAGATCAGAGGGAATCTACGTGTGGAACCGGTCACTTTCGACGCATGTGCCGACGAAGTCAACTAATGTTTGTCGTAAAGCATTAGAGCACGCTAATGCCTGTTGTTAGCGCACGCTAATATCAGATCGGTCATTGGTTGCTTTCGGCATGTGGGGTCACGAGCATATTCGGGGTAGGTGCAGACTATAGCAAGTCAACTATGATTAGCGCACGCTAAGATACAAGATTTTGCGTGCGCTAGACAGTGTAGTTTACGTACGTTATTGCATGGGCATTACGTGCGTGGTGATGTCTTGCGAGCAAGTCGGTAGCCTACGGACGCGATAAGCGCTGCGCTAAGGAAAGAGAGTTAGCACACGCTAAGCATGTAACGTACGTTAAATGAGGATGTTAGCGTACATTAATAAGATAGAGTATATATATGTGTAGTTGGGCATTATCCTTCATTTGGTCCATTCCTTCCTTGCAACCGAGAGAGAGAGAGAGTTTTCAGAGAGAAGTTGGAGGTTCCAAACACTGAGAGATGATGATCTTTAACAAAGATTAAGCTGAGGAACATGGATTAAAGTCTTGTCCTTGAAATTATTGATGATTCTTGGAATAAAGTTGATTGTTCTCCTTCATGGTTCGTCTATACAAGGTAATAGTTCTTCACCTTTGGATTTTGTTTTGGATTGGAGATTGATGTTCTTGAGATGATGATTATCATATAAACAAGTTAATAAGTATGATTAGGACATGGATTACCGGATTATGATGATGTTGTTATTGATATATCGATATTGATGTGATTCGTATGGTTTGAATCGTGTTGTTCGTCCTCTCGAGATAAGTTGGTTAATTCTTCTCCTCAGTTTCGGATGTTGACGTTATTGTTGATAATTACTCACTGTAATGATAGATTATGGAAGTATTGTTACGTTCTTAAGGTTTCATGATGTTGATATTGAGGAAGATGATATATGGATATAGGACTTAGATTATAAGTTGAATGATTGTTTATATGTTAAAAGGATATCGGATTTCGTTGTCTTGATAGCTTTGAACATGGTTTCGAATTACTTAGTGTTCCTCATAATCGCCATATGTTGATCGATACTTGTAAAACATGCAAACTGTACAGCAATAGCGCACGCTAAGCTTACTGGCTAGCGCACGTTATTGGGAGTGACTTCGCGCACGCTACGTTGAGTGATTAACGTGCGCTAAGTAGGCAGACAATGCAGTACATCGTATTATGATTATGAATTCGTGCTGGTTCGAGTTGGATTGTACAGTTCATGCTTAACCAAGATATCATAGAACTGTTGAGTGTGTGGATTGGTTATATTGGTTATTGATTGTTATCGAATGTGTGTTAAATTTATTATTGCGATAGGTTGCGATAATTGATTGGTGATTATAACCGTATATTGCGGTCGTGTTTGAGCATGTTCGTGAATTGTGTGGTCAGGGCTGAGGAGCTCGTAGACGAAGGCAAACAGATTGGTAGCGGCTTCATCATCATCGTATCGGTATCGAGGCAAGTTATTACTTGCTCAGTTATAATATTTAATGAATGGTTTCGGTTTCATTTCGTTTATAGTGCATATAGCGATGATTATTATTGTGAACTCGGGGTATTTGGATTGTATATCGTTCTTCCGATTCTGGGAGGTAAATCAAAATGTATATGCTTTATCTCGGTTATTGGTATGCTCGGGTATCAAGGTTACGTTGCGAGAAAAATGAGGATATGAATACGTATAGTTCATTGTGCGTTTGGATCTTCGAGCATTGAGGATAATCGTCGGTGATGATTTGACATCGAGATTGCTCCTGAAGGACTCGGGACAAGTATCTTAGTTTTGATTTTGGTTTAGTGTTGATGATGTTGATCATGCAGGTTGTATTTCATATTGCTGAACATGAGGTCGTCCTAGTTGTTTTGTCATAATGTCGTTCATGTTATTGAGTCATGTGTTGTTCATGTCGATGAACATATTGATTTGCATATGTGTATTGCTTATGTTGTGTTGATCCGTTGGGATCGTGTGATCTATGCTGAGGGCGCTGGATCAGATGTCCACCTCGTTATGGTCCGACGGGATCATATTGGGATCTATGCTGAGGGCGCTGGATCATTAGACGGGTTCTTCCACCTCGTTATGGTCCGACGGGATCATCTTGGGATCTATGCTGAGGGCGCTGGATCGTTTGAGTACCCAGTGTTGTGTTGATGGAATCATATGGTTCGCATCGTTGGTTTTGCATATGTTGTTATATATATGTATATTGTTGGTTATCCATCTCGTGTTGATATGGTAGGATCATCTTGGGACCTATGCTGAGGGCGCTGGGTCATGGGATTTCCATTGAGTATACACTGTTATTGTTTTGAGCATATTGACGTTGTCATATGAGTATGCATTTGTAGGTCTTGTGTTAGGACCATGTCCGTGTGTGGTATTGATCCGATCTTGGATTAGACTGACATGATTGTCATGGGATTGTGCATCTTGAGGTATGTTCTGCATTCCTTTGGTAATTGTCTTTAGTGGACAATCGATTATTGTGTCGATATGTGATGATGTCACCCGATGGATTGGGATTGGACTAAGTTAGTATATTTCGTAACAGTGATTTATGATGATGCTTTGAGAACCTTGGGGTTCCGTTTGAGATACAGTATAGATGATTAGTTATGGTCTTATCATGTTGTTGAGGATACGAGATGTGAACGTTGGTAAAGTTATGACGATAAGATTATATTGGTCGTATTCTTATGTTGTATTCTCATTGGTATGTAATTATTGATGTGATGTGATTGACATCATTGTTGGATATTCTGGCTGACCCCGTCGTGAAGAGATGAGCTTCCCGGAGGATACTGGCTAGGGCATGTATTTGTGTATTGAGTTTCCTGACCAGTCGCTGTATTCCGCTGCTAGAGTATTTTTAATTGTTTGTCTTTTCCGCTGCGTGAGTATTTTTAAATGACCTTTCATTTCTGGTAATTTGAGTTACTTTGGGAATCATTTCTAAACTATTGAATTTCGGTCGTTTGGACTTGCCCTTTTCAAAACGAGATATCACGATGGTCTTGATAAATAGATTTTATAAAGTCTTCGAATATTTTAAAGATAGTACCGTCGTCGGCCTCTTGGGCATTTGTAAATATTTGCAAAAAAAAAAATTCCTTTAGCCTTGTGGGTTCCATCTCGGGGCCCACGGTGCTGTAATATTTCCGGTTAGATCTGGGGCTGTTACATTCATCATCGTACCTCCGTGGTGCTCGCTCATTTGGATCCTTCGAACCTAAAATACAAGAAAGACTTTCCCCACATAAAAGGGGTTAGAGCAAGTATTACAAGTGAAATGTCATATCTTACACGCAAAAGCATATGCACCAATTTCAATGCCATGATAATGATTTTCTGGAAAAACATTGTACATACCATTGTGGTCAAACATGGGTAATATTCAAAAGAATAAAATTTCTCTAGGTATTAGTTCAAACGATAATATTTTAAAATTCGTGCGTCTGAAAGATTTTGCTGAAATGAAATTTTTTTGAAAATTACTTTTATCACCTCGATTGTTTAACCAGAACCGTGAACCCATTATCATAACTGTTTTGTTTTGAAGTCATTTGTAAAACAATATTTTTGAAATATCAAGCCTACTCGATAACCGACGTCATCAAAATGACCTTATCACCATATAACATCACCACCATAACGACATACAAGATAACAAACCGAGTGCGACATTACCGATACAATAGTTAAAGTTCACAATCGTTATTGGCGGACCATACGAATATATCAACAGGAATCAAACGATCGACAAAGAGCACTGATACCACTGTAACAACAAAATTACTGCCGTGACAGTCACAAACTTACGGCCGTAATAACATGAAGTTTACGGCCGTAACAACTAGGAGATTACATCAGTAATGTCTATGAGCTTACGGCTGTAATGGTAAACATCTTACGCCCATAATCAGTAGCTGTAGGACATCGAAATTGTCCCAGCAGTCCCAACACGGCTCCAAAGGTTAAGGATCGACTCCTAACAATGTATTCTGACATTTAGAAACACTGCAACATTCTCCGACGAGCATGAAAACATAACAAACTTGTCGCAACGACTTAGTCCCAACACAAAAACACATAACATTTTAAATTCTGAAAACCAAAGTCGTTTTGCAAAATAGAAATTTTTCAAAATCCTTTCGATCATAACCAAATATGACGGTAATATTTTGCAATGTCCGAAGTACTTTAAAACACATTTTCCAATTACCGTCTGATGGTGTCATTTGAAAATACATGACCAACTTGTCAAAATTCAACCGATTTCAAAATTCATACAAACTGTTGTTTAACCGCACAATCAAAATATTTCAAAAATTGATTTCCATAAAAATGCTCAAAAACCCATAAAGTCCTTCAGAAAAATGTTCTCAAACCTACCTGCAGTGGGCATAATTACAACAATCCAAAAATAATCGAACTTGAAAGCACATGCCCAAACGACAAACAAAATCACCAACTCAAATAAATACATCTTGTGAGTATCAAGTTTAAACATTCAATAAAATCATCCGTCTGAGTTTCTCAAAAACTCTACCGTCGATACCTTTTACGAATCACATCAAGGTTCAAACCTTTCACGTCATACCACCCCACGTGGTGGTTCAAAGTCAAACCATCAATACTTCCAGTTCTATCCACATACAGTATATCACAAGTATCGAATACAAACTCCATTACACAACACCGAGCAAACAAAGTTATGCACCACAAATATCGCACATAAATGAAATCATGAAACACAGATACTACGCATAAAAGAGGAGACTTACGTCCACAAGCCGCATGAAGATGACGGTCGCCCTCGATACTAATCTCATCCGACAACATATCTGACATGTTGTGACTACGCACAACTCAACTTTTCACCCGACAACTCGAACAACACGACGACACATTACTCGACAAATCACGACTTGACTTGACCCGACAGCCTAAGTTTCCGCAACCTAAGCTCTGGTAACATAAATGTAACACCCCTAAAACTGTATGGGAATATTACACGTCATAGATCCTTCCCAGGAGGATCTACCAGGCTAAACATCACAAAAAGACCAAGTGTTTGCCCGGCCGGGGCAAACGATACAATGATACGGATCGTTAAGGTCAATTATAAATAACTACACGGACCGATGAGGTCGTATAACTGACACAAACAGAAAAATACAACTCTTCACAATGAATACCCATGCATGGGTAAAGATACAAAATAGTGGAAGTCTGACTATAACTCGGTCGATACAACATAACTCGACCAAAACTCTCAACTCTTGATTAGTATCGTAGCTCGTCACTTCCTGTGCCGATCTTGTGATTGCTCCCCTGAACCTGCCTGTACCTGGACGTAAAACAGACATCCACCCCTGATTACTCGGGGGTTAGTAAAACTCCACTGTTTTACTAGTGCAAGTATAATAGTATCCGAAATGTATTAAGCAAAAGCGATCACGAATCAAGTACGACAATCAATTTTCAAAACATTCCCGAGAGGTTTTGTTAATTAGAAAACAAGTGATGAAGTATTTTAAATTAAACTCGGCATCTCGGGAATTTTAAAGTATAAATTCTTTTGGACCTCGAGTCCCAAATTACAAAACCTCTTTCGAAAATTGTTAAGGCCTCAGCCCGGTTCCTTTTTCAAAACACATTAGTGAAGATATCATCACGTCCGAGATTTAACATCAAAATGTTATTTATTAACTCACTGTTCATACTCGTCAAGTAACGAACCCCGAAGGCCACGACGGACCGTACCCGGTTCCACACATTCACTATTCGTACACATCATGTACCGAACTCTAGAGGTCACAGCAGACCGTACCTGGACCACATACACTGTTAGTACACCTCATGTACCGAACTCCAGAGGCCACGACAGACCGTACCTGGACCACACACACTGTTCGTACACCTCATGTACCGAACTCCAGAGGCCATGGCGGACAGTACCTGGACCACACACACTATTCGTACACCTCATGTACTAAACTACAGAGGCCAATACGGACCGTACCTGGACCACACACACACACACTTCCCAACACATATCAAAATTGCAACACATCACCACGAATAACACAACTTAATACAAATACGTTCGAACATACAATCATACACCTAAATACATGTCCAATTGTATAATCAATCCAATACAATAATCATAATCAACACGAGACATCAAATCCGAGCAATCAAGCCCAGCACGGATCACGCGATTAATATGACCAACACGACTTCACAACGTTAAACAAGCGAGAATATCATTAATACCAACAAACGTTCGAATAATCAAATCGCACCAATCATATCCACGAAGGTAAACTAAATCATCGTAAATTTGATACATAAACTCTATTCACAAGACACAAATCGTATAAATACTTGCCTTAATAACCGATACCGAAAACTCCGAAGAACACGGTTCAACCGGGAAACCTCGAACCCCGAAGAAGACAACGAATGGAAAGGATCCAAATCGAGTTCTTCACAAATATTTCATTCCTAAAACATGACCGATAAATCAACGGTCGTACTAGGAATAATAATCGTATAATGACCGAATCCCCCTATAATACCTTTCACAGGATACCTTCAAGGTGTCGATTAGGAACTCGACAAAACGATGAATCCTTAGTAATCAAACCATGGAACAACAAGGAAATTGGTATGATACAACTTAATAATCAATAATCCATCACTAATCTATGTTATTACGGATCAAACAAACGAAATCAAACAAAATCCCCAATTTCCCCAAACTAGATTTTTAGGAAATCTATCCTTGATTCGGTCGATCGGAGGAGGTTATGGGATGATTAATCGACGTTAGAAACTGAAGAAATTCGTGGATTGATAGTTGAACAACATGACTTCTTGTCCTCCAAGCCTCAGCCGTGGAAAGGAAAGAAGAGAAATGAGAAAATGAGTGTAAACCCGTCTGCTCAATCATATTCATACTGCCCAGCGACACACGGGCAGACCCGCACAAGCGGCCGGTCGTGCGCCGGGTCATGCGCGCCACTGTCAGGAATCTGCCGAGACACACGAGCACCAGGCTGCTCGTGTGCGTGCAGTCAGGGCCACACGAGCACCGGATCATGCGCCCAGCTCATGCGCCATGCTCGTGCGCACTGTCGGTATTCAGTGCCTCAAATGAAGGCACAGCGGCATCAATAATACGAATCTAATTCAATCCGAATCCCTACGAGGATCGATCAAGCTACGTATATACAAATATAAAATGAAAACAAAGAAGATTAGAAATCATACCCTCGAAGTCCGTTGATTAAATGGTGTACTTCGCGTAAGCTATTCCCCAAGCTTTAGGTGATCTTCCCACGAATCCGATTCGTCAATCTCTTGAATGATCCAATGCCGAAAGCACAACATCTCTACGTGCCACGCGCCGGAGAAATGATTGGAATGACCACCATCCTATTAACCTCCAAGGTTACAGCTAGAATAGAGTAATGGAAGCTATCTAATTTAGATTACAACACTCTAAGTGTTTAATCTATATCTATCAATTATATCTCTTGATTTTTTTTTTCTCCAAGAAAACTCTCAAGAAAACCGTGTGATGCTTAGTGAAGGAAGAGAGATTGTAGTCTTCATTTTATTCTTAATCATATCTCCCCAAATCACCTTTCAAATATAAATAGGGATAACATATATCTTATTTTTCTTTGGTCTTCCAATTATAAAATTGGAAACAAAGACCATGAAGGAGGTTGGTGAAAGGGGGCGGCCATCTAGAAGAACCGGGATGAGTTTGGTTCGTTTCGGACTCCGGTGAGTCCAAACAGATAAACTCCAATTTCGTTCCGATGTATTTATATCAATTAATTAATCATATCAAATGCAAAATAATTTAATTAATTTCTCCAAGAAATAATTATATCTATGAATTAAATTAATCTCCCAGTATTATATTTAATTTATTATGCTGTAAGTTAATTTATCCAATAAATTAATTTAGACATGCAATGTCCCTAAATTAATTAGACATCCACTGACTAATAAATTAGATATCCAATATCTAATATTTATAAAGAGAGAATAAGTTCGATTCATTCCGTCGTCAATCCTATTGCACGACTCAGTAGGTCCGTCTCAGTTAGCAATTGAAGGAACCGAAGAGTAGTAGCACCACCTAGCCAGCCTGGCGGCCTACACTGTATCCCAACTAAGAACGAATGATTGTGATCATTCCAAAATCTTTCTGTAGTGAATACCAGTATACGTATATATACGACAATAGCGCTTTTTTGTACTACAGTAGCGCTTTTAGGCGCTATGTAAGGCGCCGCTATGCAAGTGACTGACGCAAGCACAACACTTTTTTAGGTGCTTTGTAAGTGCAATAGTAAGACATCGTTTTTTTATATGCTATGGAAGTATGTGCTACCTAAGTACACGTTCTACAATATTGGTTTAAAAAAAGCTATGTATGTATTTTCCCTGTCTAGTTAATTCGTAAGATATCGTTTCTAGAAGCACTGTCCAAGTAGCAGACATTTACTTCAATAGCGCTATGTAAGTATTTTTTTTTTTTTTGGTTTTTTTTTTTGCTGAACATTCATAAAATTTTATAAATAGAAAATTTTACAAACTCCAAATCTAAAATGGTAATGCAACCCAAGCATCTCAAGCAACAGTATAATGCAGATCAAATAACTTTAATATGCCTGAAATAAATCGCAAATATATCAACTTCCATGAAACTAGAAAAAATTAATAATACGTACAAGAGTCAAATTATCCAGAACTATTTCATACATTAATAGATAATAAAAACAAGTAACTATAGATTAAACTAAAATGATCAAAGACTACTTCAACAATTTGCCCTTGAGAAATCTATTGTACAAGTACCCTGCCCAGTTTTTCTGGAAGCGAACCATTTTGTCAGGAGAGTTGAACTTTAGCCTGTGGGAACGAGTGAACTGTACACCAAAGCAAATACATATATAACTATTCAGATCGTATGAAAAAATATACACTTTTTTAGGAAATATTAACATATCCATACATTTACGCCAATACTTGTTTTAGCAGAACGCAATAAATCCTCAATATAGCATCCAACATAATAGCCGCAAGAGATGCCATCACTTGTAAGTTCCTTGAGGAACTGTAAATAACAATTTATAAATATATCAATATTTCGCCTTGCACTATGCTTGAAATATAGCAGGTAGTTAATTAATATAACTTAAAGAAAATCAATCATCTGTATAGTTGACCATTTAAAAGTGTTAAACACAGTCCTAGTGCAACTCCTCCCACAATTAGTATGAAAACACCTCATAGCAGTGTCAAAAGAAAACGTTTCTTCCACATCAACATCATACGTAGTTTCTATTTTTAATAATTAATCAGTTTTATTTAATCTTTCAATTACGTAGAAGAAACTCTACGCTGTTTCATAGTCATAACTAATTGTGTTCTTAATTTTTAAAGTCCATGTCCTAGAAACAACTAATAGAACATCTTCGAAATAGAGCCAAATAACAGCCATAAAATTCCCAGATGCAGCAAAAAATTCAGTTAATATCATAAGAAACAATTACATTAACAGAAATGAAATCACACAATGAAAAATGGTCCCATTAGATATGGACCAGTTTTAACCTCTACTCAACGGTTAGAATTAAGTATTAAGATAAAGATACAGTTTCAATCATAAGCAACCTTTGAATAGAAAAATTTGATACAAATAAGAAAAATGGAATGTACCAACAGATGTTTATACAGTTTCCCAGTGAATAGAGTCAATCATTAAGAACATAGATAAAATTTGTCACAAGCAGCATTATAAATCAGATGATCCCATCAGATATATCATTCTATATACAGCATCCTCAAGCTTAAACTACACATTAACAATAAAGATCTGATTTTTAGAAGCAGTACCACATTTGTTTGAGACCACACATATATATAACATCACCAACAAGTTAAAATACCGAGCCATCACCGAGCATCCATCAGATCTAAACAGTAGGATCATGCTCATAGCCGAAAATATAAACATACAGATATCAAGCAGTGCGTGCTTGCTGTTTCAAACTCTTGTACTTTGCAATGGTTGTCATAGGAGCTGGATCCATAAAGTAGATACTCTCTGTTGTGGTGTTAATAGCAACCAAAACCCAATGTTTTCTACATTTTATTTATTATATAGTTAGAAGCAATTTAATAAATTCAATGAGTTATAGGTTCAAAAAGTAAAACTTACAAAACATTGTAAGGCCCCAAAAGTAGGTGGTCTTTGTCAACATATCTAAGCATACACTTTGCCAAATGAGTGGATGCCTCAGAACTATTCATCAAGGGAGACACGATATGATGAGGTGATGCGAAAGAGAACTTGGTTACCAAGTTCAGATTTCTGGATAAATAGATCTCACATAAATACCTTTAGTTCACAAAAAGAAAACATGATTAGAACTTGGACCGGGTGTTGTGAAATTCATTAAGTGTTCATATTACCTGATGTAAAAGACGAGGCTCGAAGCACTTAACCATTGGGTATCCAATACCACCAAAACATTCTCCTTATTAATATGTTCAATCCAAGGATCCGCATTCCAGAAAGGTCCCGTATCAACCTCTATATCTGTAACACGATCGAACATAACAACAAGACGAACTACCTCCAAAACTCCATCATGACTAACATCTTCTAGAAGAGGATAACCTAGTTGTCTCGACGACACACCAGCAATTAATTCTACTGTTTTCTCCTTCTCTGGATCCTTAACATTCTCATGGCCCATAGAGTGCTTGCTTTTTTCCTTGTTCATGGTTTTGGGCCGTGTCTGGGATATAACAAAATATATACAACTGAGACATGATGATCATTGAATCATTAAATTTCTAGGACTCTAGAATTATATCCACAACATGCTTGTTTTACAATTATACATGTAACAGAAAAATTAGAATATATACCAGACCTCTAGTTTCACGGAGACCAATTTGTGTGGCCATGCAAGAAAATATCCGGGAGCTTCACCAATAAGGTTGGCCTCGTCACAAGGTCTAGGTAGCTTACTTTTTAACTCTGATTTTTCTGCCATCTCAAATTGCACCCTCACATATCCTTCTTCGAGTGGAACACCGTGAAGGATTCCATCATTGAGGTCATTATGCAAGATCCCTTGCCCAACATATCTACGACCGGGATCCAAATACAAATAACAAGGATTTTTTCCCTATATTTTGAAATATTTGGAAACATTATCAATGATGACATATAGGTAAACAGAATGGTAATAAAATTTCTAACTATGTTCTACAAATAAAAATAGCACTACTAATTCTGCCAAAAGTATACACTCTTACGTCATCAAGTATCATTTTGGTTTCAAATTTCATGTGTTGTTTATTTATTGGTCAGAAACTTGTCTATGTTATGAGGCAACTGGGGTTTTACAGATATTAATGCGACTTTTGTATATAAATTATGATTGTATACTGTCCCGATGTAAAAGTCTACCACATAAGCAAAATTCAAAAAAGGTACATAAAATAATAAATATAACCCGGAGAAGAAAGAATACCTCTGGAAGGGCTTCACCTAAACTAACATCAATATGGCCATCATAACCTTCATCAACATGATTATCGATGTCAAAATTATCGATGTCAAAATTATCCATATGGCTAGAACCTCCAGAATGCACCCCCTGTGTTTTACAGCCCTTGCTTTTCAGCTCCTTAATTTCATTTTTCAGATAGGAAAATCATTTTTCAACTGTGATACCTCGCTGACAGGCGATATTGTCTGCAATGTGGTCTTAGTTACACCCCATCCGACAGCTCTCAATCGTCCGGAATACTCTAATGGTATTAAGCAAGCAAGTAAATCATCAGTTCCAATATTAGTAAGCTCATGTTCTGGGAACTGATCTGAAATGGCAACCTAACAAATGATACAATTTCAAACATAATGTTAACGAGTATCAGTGCACTCCAAGTCATAGATAAATTAGTGAAATGGAAAGATTAATTGTTACCACATCTTCGAGGACTTGAATTTGTTAGGCGTATTTTTATACGCTTATTTATCATTATTGTGCATTCTTTTTGTGAGTAAATCTGCATAAATGAGCCTTTAATGCCCTATTATTTTATGTTTTGCAGGAAATTGGAGTCTGAAAGCCGAAACGTTAAAAAATGGACGAAAACGACGAATTTTGGCCTGGGGCCACGGCACAAGGCAAGTGGGCCGCGGCACACACAGAAGACCAGCAGGCACCAGAGTAGACTGTACTCTGAGCCGCGGCACAGATATAATGAGCCGCGGCCCAGAGGAAAATTATAGCGCCCAGGTTTTTATCGGAGTGCCGTGAGCCGCGGCACAGATTAAGTGAGCCGCGGCCCACAGGGCGGTTTTGACAGAAAGTGCCGCGTTTCTGTGCCGTTTTGGAGCCTGTTCTCGACCTAATCACACGGGCGCGATTTGGAGGCTGCTGGGAGCTATAAATAAGGGTTTAAGGCCATAATTAATGATCTTGGGAAGATCGATCAATCATGGAGGAGGAATATCGCAGAGGAGAGGAATAAGCAGAGGACATCAAGAGCAGAGGGCGGAAGCCAGAAGAACGGAGGAATCCGAGCTCTTCATCTGTGTTTGATTTTCATGCTTTCATTCATTAATTCTGTATTTTTATCTTTTAGCATGTCAGGCTAAAACCCTATTCTAGGGTTTTGATGAAACCTAAGTTTTGATGGATTTGCTTTTGATTATCTATATAATTCCCTTTTCTATTGAGTTTTTCCAATTGATTTTAATGCTTTCAATTGTCTGGCCAATAATTGGATTGTTTTAATTACTCAACTCAAATCGGGAGAGGAGAGTTGGTGAGGAACTATTGGTGAGAACCATTTTATCTTGTGAGATAGGAATATACTCATAGGAACTACGTGGCTTTTTGAGGATTTTGTGCTTTTTGCCTATTGTCGAATTAATTCACCTAGGGATAGAGTGTGTTATTCGCCTTTAGAAAACTCTATTGACCTCGGGAGGGGCGGTAAAGTATATTAGCAATCTTCGCCTTCAATAAATTTGGGAAATCATTAACTTCAGATAATCGAGAGTAAATTTGGATAAACCAAGGTGGATTCAGAATCCTAGACTTATTCATCATTTGATTTTCTTTCTTCAAGCGATCGTTTTTACTGTTAGTCTTTTATTGGTTTTATTTAGTTATTAATTGCAATCTAAATTTCGACTGTTCAAATAAAATTAGAATACATAAAAATCGGTACTTAGTGATTCAGTCCTCGTGGGAACGATACTCACTCATCACTTTATTACTTGTATACGATAACGTGCACTAGCTTTAACGAAATATCGCAACAAGTTTTTGGCGCCGTTGCCGGGGAACTGATTTTTACTAATATCGATTTAGTATTTCTAGTCTTAGTTTGAATATATTTATTGTTTTTGTGTTATTTTATTTATTTGTTTGTTTTTCATTTCAGGATTGTTCAGTTAGTGTATGAGAAAATTCGGTAACGAAGGCCTACTACCTTTGGATACCGAACTCGAGCGCACTCTTCGGAGAAACAAAAAGGAGAAACGAGAGTTACCAACCACAGTCACCATGGCCGAAAATACCGAAAATCACGGAGCTTATAATCTTGTACAACAAGCTCAACCGGCACTAGCACTTCGAGATTATGCTATGCCGCAAATCAACGCGAACTTTTCGGGGATTCGGCGTCCCACGATCCAGGTGAACAATTTTGAAATCAAGCCTGCAATTATTCAGATGGTGCAATCGAGCCAGTTTTGTGGTCTGCCGAACGATGACCCCAACGCACACATTGCATCGTTTCTCGAGATTTGTGACACGTTCAAGAACAACGGTGTCACCGATGATGCCATCCGTCTAAGGCTTTTCCCTTTCTCTTTGAGGGATAAAGCAAAATTTTGGTTGAATTCCTTACCGCCGGGTTCTATCACGACATGGGCGGAATTAGCGCAAGCCTTCCTTGCTAAATTCTTCCCACCATCGAAGACGGCGAGGTTACGGAACGAAATTACTACCTTTGGGCAATTTGACATGGATTCGCTCCACGAGGCGTGGGAGCGATACAAATATTTGCTAAGGAGATGCCCACATCACGGCCTACCGGACTGGCTCCAAATTCAGACGTTCTATAATGGATTGAGTGCCTCTACACGCCCTCTCGTGGATGCAGCCGCTGGAGGAGACTTAACGGGAAAAACGATGGCTGAAGCACACTCTTTGTTGGAAGCTATGGCCGCAAATGCATATCAATGGCCGTCCGAACGAGTAAATCCGAAGCGAGTCATGGAAATTTCGAATAATGATCCGATCTCTACATTGTCGGCCCAAGTCGCAGCGCTAACTCAGCAACTTCAGGCATTTTCGCATGCTCCTTCCCCCGTTACCATTGAATCTTGTAATTGGTGTAATAGATCTCACCCTAGTGCAGAGTGCCAAGTTGGAAACCCTTTCGAGCAGACCCCAATTGAACAAGCTCAGTTCGTAGGAAACGGAAACCGGCAAAATAATCCGTACTCCAATACTTATAATCCGGGATGGCGTAATCATCCTAACTTCTCATGGAGAAACGGACAAAACTCGAACCAGCCTCCGTTCGCTCAACACCAACAACAACCTCCTCCCGATCCAAAATTTTCTCTAGAGGAAGCAATTGCGAAATTGGCAGCAAATACGAGTCAGTTCATGACCCGTACGGAAGCAACATTGCAAAACCATTCCGCTTCTATCCGCAACTTGGAAGTCCAATGTTAGGCGTATTTTTATACGCTTATTTATCTTTATTTTGTAGTGTTTTGGTGAGTGAAATCATCTAAATGAGCTTTTAATGCCTTAATTTTGTATGATTGACAGGAAATTGAAGTCCGGAAGCTAAAACGAGGCAAAACGGGCGAAGACGGAAAAACTGGACTATGAGCCGCGGCACAAGGAATCTGAGCCGCGGCACAGGAAGACACCAGCCGAAGGGCGAGTAAAGTGCATGCTGTGCCGCGCACAGACCAGTGAGCCGCGGCACGTAAGAATTTATTTACGCCTGTGCATTCATTTTTTGCTATGTGCCGCAAAGACAGTTCATGAGCCGCGGCACACTTAGCGGGTTTGGTACGTCACATGGATTTTGGGGCCGTTTGCCGATTTCAACCGATTAATACGGACGCGATTTGTGGAGGTGCTGAGCTATAAATAGGGCTTAAGACCCTAATTTAATTATCTTGGAATCATTGAATCTAATACCTTGGAGAGCTTAAGCTTGGAGACAGCAGAAGAGGAGGAAGCGAGAAGAATTCAAGGGGATATGAGCCGAAGAACGGAGGAATCCGAACTTCATCTGCGTTTGAATTTTATGCTTTCGTTTATTTATTCGTATTTTCGTTTTTAGTATGTCGTGCTAAAGCCCTAATCTAGGGTTTTGATGAAACCTTTGTTTTGACGAATTGATTGAGATTATCCAATTTATTACCTTTTTATTGAGTTTTCCCAATTATGTTTAATGCTTGCAATTATCTGGCCAATAGTTGTATTGATTTAATCATTCACTTCGAATCGGGAGAGGAGATTTGGTGAGGAACTATTTCTGAGAACCGTTTTATTCTGTGAGATAGGAATATACTCATAGGAACTACGTGGCCTTTAGGAGATTTCATGCTTTTTGCCTATCGACGAGATAATTCACCTAGGGATAGAGTGCGTTAGTCGTCGTTAGCTAAATCTATTGACCTCGGGAGAGGCGGTAGAATATATTAGCAATCTCCGCCTTCAATAAATTGGGAAAATTATTTATTACGGATAATCGAGATTAAATTCGGATAAACTAAGGTGGATTCAGAACCCTAGACTCATTCATCATTTGATTTCTTTTATCCAAGATATTGTTTTCTACTGCTTAGTCTTTTAATAATTCCTTTAGTTTTTTTAATCGCAAAAACCAACTTCGATTGTTCAAATAAAATTGGAATACGAAAACATCGGTAGTTAGAGATTCAATCCTCGTGGGAACGATACTCTACTTATCACTTTATTACTTGTAAACGATGACGTGCACTTGCGTGTAGGAAATATCGCAACAAGTTTTTGGCGCCGTTGCCGGGGAATTGAAATTTTTCTAATATCGATTTAAGTATTTCCAGTCTTAATTTGAACGTTTTATTTTTATTTTTGTGTATTTAATTTTGTTTATTCGTTTTTCCTTTCAGGACCTTTCGTTAGTGCATGAGAAGACTCGGTAACGAAGGCCTACTACCTTTGGACACCGAGCTCGAGCGCACTCTAAGAAGGAACAAAAAGGAGAAAAGAGAGTTGCAGATTTACGGCCAACATGGCCGAGAATAATTAAATCCAGGGAGGACACAACCCAGAGCGGCAAGTTCAACCGGAAATAGCTCTTAGAGATTATGCAATGCCGCAGGTCAACGCTAATTTTTCGGGAATACGGAGTCCCACTATCCAAGCTAATAACTTTGAGATCAAGCCCGCCATTATTCGATGGTGCAGAGCCCATTCTCGTGGATCGCCAAGGACGACCCGAATGCCCACATTGCTTCGTTCCTTGAGATATGCGACACATTTAAAACGAATGGTGTCACCGACTATGCCATCCGATTGAGGCTTTTCCCTTTCTCTTCGAGGGATAAAGCAAAGTTTTGGTTAAATTCCCTACCGCCGGGGTCAATTACAACATGGGAGAGGTTAGCGCAAGCCTTCCTTGCAAAATTTTTCCCACCAGCTAAGACGGCGAGGTTGAGAAACGAGATAACTACTTTTGCCCAGTACGATATGGAAACGCTGCACGAGGCGTGGGAGCGATATAAATAATTGCTTCGAAGATGCCCTCATCACGGCATTCCTGATTGGCTTCAGCTTCATACTTTTTATAATGGTTTGAGTGCTTCTACACGCACTCTTGTGGATGCAGCCTCTGGAGGAACATTCATGGGAAAATCTATGGCCGAGGCACACGTGCTTTTGGAAGACATGGCCGAAAACGCTTACCAATGGCCATCAGAAAGATTGACACCAAAGAGAGTCATGGAAGTTTCAAGCAATGACCCGATTTCCACTTTGACAGCTCAAGTCGCCGCTTTGACACAACAGCTCCAGACATTTTCGCACGCACCAGCCCCCGTTACCATTGAGACATGTAATTGGTGTAACGGATCACACCCGAGCGCGGAGTGTCAATTTGGAAATCCGTTCGAGCAAAATCAGATGGAGCAGGCTCAATTTGTGGGAAATGGGAATCGACCGAATAACCCATACTCCAATACTTATAATCCGGGGTGGCGAAATCATCCCAACCTTTCATGGAGAAACGGACAGAACGCACACCAGCCCCCTTTCGCCCAGAATCAACAGCAGCCCCCTTCCGCTCCCAAAGTGTCTCTCGAGGAAGCGCTTGCAAAATTGGCGGAAAATACGAGTCAATTTATGACTCGGACGGAAGCTACACTACAAAATCATTCTGCTTCCATTCGGAATTTGGAGGTCCAGCTGGGCCAAATCGCTAATGTGTTGACAGCTCGTCCGGAGTGAGCATTGCCGAGTACAACAGAGACTAATCCTAGAGAAAGTCTAAACGCAGTTAGCTTGAGAAGCGGGAGAGAGGTGCTGGATCAGCCCGAGCGGGGTAAAGAGAAGAAGGAAATTGAGGAGTCGAAGGATTTAAAGCCAGAGGAGTCAAAAGATTTGGAGCCGGATAACTCGAAGACATGTGTTCCCCCCGTTCCGTTTCCGCAGAGACTACAGCAAAGAAGGGCGGACAAACAATTTTCTAAGTTCCTTGATGTGTTCAAAAAGCTTCACATAAATATTCCGTTCGCCGACGCATTGGAACAAATGCCGAGTTATGTCAAGTTCATGAAAGAGATATTATCGAAGAAGAGAAAGCTTGAGGAGTTTGAAACGGTCGCCTTGACAGAGGAGTGCAGTGCTATTCTTCAAAAGAAGCTCCCACCTAAATTGAAAGATCCGGGAAGCTTCAACATACCTTGCACCATGGGGAATCTTTCGTTTAATAAGGCACTATGCGATCTTGGTGCGAGTATCAACCTCATGCCTCTGTCGATCTTCAAAAAGCTGAATATTGGGGAAGCCAAGCCAACCACAGTCTCATTACAATTGGCGGATCGGTCGATAAAGTATCCGAGGGGAGTAATCGAGGATGTTTTAGTTAAAGTTGATAAGTTCATCTTTCCGGCTGATTTCATCATACTCGACATGGAGGAAGATGAAAACATTCCAATCATCTTGGGACGACCATTTCTAGCGACGGGCCGAACCCTTATAGACGTGGAAAAGGGAGAGTTAACTCTGAGGGTCCAAGACGAACAAGTTACTTTTCAAGTATTCAAGTCGTTCCCATGTCCCGGAAGTGCTGATAAAGGATCACAAATTGAAGGTGTGGATGTTGTTGAAAGAGGAAAGCACCGAAAACAGCGTCGGTGGGAAAATTCAGATGTTGTGTTAAATGGCCCAAGTTTTAAGAAGGATGTGGAACGAGTGGCATTCCTCGAGCATGAGGAAAATCACGCAATTGTGAGTTCGTTTGTGAAGGAGGAGAGTGAGCCGAAAGCCAAGCGTAAAATTAGTCATGGAGAAACCGGTGTTTCGGAAAGTTATTCAAGTCGAAACCTTTTCAAAAACAACATTTGATGACCGAACCGAAACTCGAACCACCGATTACCAATGGTCATAATTTTAACCAAAATATAAACGGTTCGATGAACGGGCGTAAGCCAAATGGAGTTTGCGAAAGCGAACTAACGTTGTCCAATAGGTCCTATGAAGACTATAAACTTAGCGCTTCTCGGGAGGCAACCCGAGTTCGTAGTTGTAGATTTTTGCATTTCTTTATTTTTCTTGTATTCGTGATTCTTATTTTTCATCCTTTTGTGCTTCTATGTGCTTCGCCTCTCGTTTTAACGTCTTCTTTTCAAAATTCTCATGCAGGAAAGTCCTGTGGAAGAAATCGGAGTATGAGCCGCGCAGTATTGTGAGCCGCGCACACATCAATAGCAAAGGGAGGCAAAACCGATCAGACCTTGTGCCGCGGCACGGCATAAATGAGCCGCGGCACACTTGAGCACTGAGCCGCGGCACACGGAATTTGAGCCGCGGCACACGACAAAACGAGACACAGGTAAAAGGGACTGTACCTTGTGCCGCGGCTCACTTTATCTGTGCCGCGGCACACTATGCGGAATTTGAAAGGCCAGGTAGCATATAACGCGCACTCGGCCGGCACTATCAGGTACGCTTTTTCTTCTCCCTTGCTTTCCCTCCCCAGCGCGCGACCAGCCGACCGAAGTTCTTCAAAAATTTTTCTTTTCTTCCTGCGATTTTTCTTGAAATCTTCAAAAAGGTACGTTTGAATCTTTAATTCTTATTTGTTATGGTTGATATATGGAAGTTGTTCATGCTTTGAATGATTGGAACATGCTTATTTTCCTTCAAATAGTGTTATGATTGTTAGAGAATAACAGGGTAGTTTCATCGAATTTTCTTGATTAAATGGGAATATCAATGAGTTGAATGTGTTAAGTTGTTAATGATTGAATTGTATTTCGTTTTTGGGGGTTGAATCGAGCTATAACTATGTTTATTCTTCAAGTAACGTGCGCCCTCAAGGTGTCGATAAATTGCCCAAATGAAAAGTTTTCTTTGAAAAAGCAATCGTTTTGAATTTTAGGCAACGTATCGTTTTCAATTCTGACAAGCCCAACCCTTACATCCAGGTTAGACGTTTAAGTCCAAATTCATCTTTCTCTCTCGTATGCGCTAGTGTCTTAAATTCGAAATTTCTGGTTTGATGTCCTTAGCCGCGCATAGATCATTGTTATTATTTTTGCGTAAATAAACCCTCGTGTTGTACTTCTCAGGACTGATTATGGCGCGCACGAAGAAGCTGACCAAGCGTGCTAGGACCGAGTCATCCCCTACGCGAGGGGAGACCTCTCGGGGTCGGGCCGAGGCGGAGGGGCACCAATTTTCGGACCCCGAAATTCACAAGATATTCAACGAAAAGATCCGGCCGCGACCACTTATTCCCGAGAGAGGTTTTACTCCAGCTCCTCAGGACGGGGAGTTGCTCACGATGATTGACGAGATGGGATGGGCCAGATTTACCGCACCTCCCGAGCGAGCGGTTATCTCGATCGTCTAGGAGTTTTACGCCAGCGCTCTGCTGAAGCACATCCGGGCAGGGCATACGTTGCCATCTTTAGAGTCTCGGACTCAGGTCGACGTCCGAGGGGTCACAGTTGATTTCTCCCCGACTGCTATTCGGAGGCTTTTTGGGTTTCCGGCGGTTGACGAGACAGCCTATGACCGCGTGATGACCGGCCTCACTAAGGAGGCCCTGCTTGAGACGATTGCACAGCCCGGTACCGACTGGGAGCAGCGAGCACAGAGCTCATCCACTTTTCACTTCAGGAGCTCGCGCCTCAGCCGGCTCGGGCGAGCCTGGCTTTACTTTATTTGCGCACGCATTGACCCCACCTCCCAGATCCGTACAATTTTTCTCTCCCGCGCCTGGATACTTTTTGCTATCACCTCCGGGCTGCGGTTCGATGTGGCCCCCATTCTGGTCCGATCTATCTTCCAGAGTATCCAGGGGGGGCCAAGACGGGGTTGAAGCACCCCTCCCTCATCTGCGCTTTATGCCGGCAGTCGGGGCTGACGTGGTCAGTCGACGAGCCGATGCTTGCCCCACAGGCCCCGATCGACCACCGCATCATATCGCACTTTGACCAGTGGGGCGGAGCGCCGGCACACGCTCGGGGGCGAGGATTTTTGCTCGAGGAGGCTCACGAGGGATCCCCGAGCCGCTTTTGTTGGCCTTGCGGAGAGGCCGGCCCGCGGCCGACGGAGCGAGGTTGGAGGAGGCTGTTTGATGGGTCATGGAGGATTTGAGGAGAGAGAGAGGAGCCGAGAGAGGTGTTGAGGAGAGAGAGAGATGAGATGAGGAGAGAGAGAGAGAGGCTGGATGGCCGCCATGCGGGAGGAGCGGCGGGCGACGCGGAGAGTGTTATTCTTGCCGCCGTGGCCGAGATGAGAGAGCGAGGCCAGCCGGGCGGCGAGCGGCGTCTTGCTGCGAGGGATGCTTATCATCAGGAGCACCTCGCCGCATGGACGGCCCACATCATGCATCCCGACGGGCCATTTACTGCGCCCGCCCGGCCAGCCACACCACCCTCCTCACCGGACGATGCCAGCACCAGCTCCTGAGCAGATTGGAGGGGAGTACTAGACCTTTTACTTTTCTTGCATATCATTTTTGTCCATTGAGGTCAATGTACGTCCTAAGTTTGGGGGGGGATTTACATTCAGTCTACATTCATTGCTGTACTCTATTTTCTTGCTGTACATTATATTTTGTTGCACTTTTCTTTTCTTTGCGAATTTTTTTTTAGATAGCCTTGCTTGCCGTAGTTTTTCTTTATTCGTGAATTTTCGTGCTTCTATTTGTGTGATACTGATGTTACGACACTGTCTTTATCTCTGAAGAAATGGGCGAGTTCTAGTCGAGTTGTAGTCAGTTATTTCTGTTCTGCTTAGTATTCAATTAGGTCCGAAATTTTTCGTGCTTGTAGAGGTCTTGGCAGATAAGAGACGATACATACTTGTTTTTAAATCCCCATCAATACGTTTGGCTACATTTTCCGGATAGTGAGTCGTACTGTTTCTTTAGTCGTGTTGGCACTTAGATGGAGTTTAGAGTCGGCCGTTTTCCCTAAAAGTCGAGATAATGTGTTCTATGAAGGGAAGTCTAGTAACTGGGGTATTCGCGTGACCCATTGCTTACTCTCGCGTAAAGCAGCGACCACGATTAGACTAGTGATTTAGATATTTCACATGTGCCAATGATAGGAGCCTAGTAACCGGGGCATTCGCGTGACCCATTGTTTACCCTCGCGTAAAACGGCAACCTTGATTCGGACATGCGGAAATTATATATTCGAGTTGTTTCTCCATTGTAGACGGAACTTAGTAACTAGAAGCATCCATGTGCCCCATGAGTGTCTTTTACGTCAAACGGTTTCCTAATACATGAGAATGGAAGTTCCACCCTAGGATTATCCCGATGAAACATCCCGAGATCCTAACCTAGTGGTCGACTCGAATCAAATTCTTGAGCATATATATATAAGGGGATCTTGTCAGAGGTTTATTTGTTATGAGACTCGTGAAAATTGTGCCTTTAGGCGTGACGCGGCGAACTAGCTTGTTTATGTTAGCCTTTCATATTGACGGTCGATTTGACTCATGTTTTGTTAATCTTTGAGTGAAATTTTCTTCATGAACGAGTGAGTAGGATGAATTTGATTACTTTGCGGAATCATTATTCGAAAGTGCGGCTCGCTTTTATGACACTCGTATTATTTAGAGAGAATTACAGGATAGTATTGATTAGGTTGAACACTATGAGTTGCACGATCATTCACGACATTCTTTTATTGACTTTAATTCTTTTTGCTTGAGGACAAGCAAAGGCTTAAGTTTGAGGGTATTTGTTATGCGTATTTTTATACGATTATTTATCTTTATTTTGTTGTGTTTTGGTGAGTGAAATCATCTAAATGAGCTTTTAATGCCTTAATTTTGTATGATTGACAGGAAATTGAAGTCCTAAGCTAAAACGAGGCAAAACGGCGAAGACGGAAAAATGGACTATGAGCCGCGGCACAAGGAATCGAGCCGCGGCACAGAAGACACCACCGAAGGGCGAGTAAGGCAGTACTCGTGCGCGGCACGGCCAGTGAGCCGCGGCACGAGAAGAATTTATTTACGCCGGGCATTGACTTTTGCTATGTGCCGCGGCACGAGTTGATGAAGCGGCACACTTAGCGGGTTTGGTACGTCTGCGCGGATTTTGGGCCGTTTGAGCCGTTTCAACCGATTAATACGGACGCGATTTGTGGAGGTGCTGAGCTATAAATAGGGCTTAAGACCCTAATTTAATTATCTTGGAATCATTGAATCTAATACCTTGGAGAGCTTAAGCTTGGAGACGGCGAAGAGGAGGAAGCGGAAGAATTCAAGGGCGGAAGGCGGGAGTCAAGAACGGAGGAATCCGAACTTCATCTCGTTTGAATTTTATGCTTTCGTTTATTTATTCGTATTTTCGGTTTTTAGTATGTCGTGCTAAAGCCCTAATCTAGGGTTTTGATGAAACCTTTGTTTGTGAATTGATTGAGATTATCCAATTTATTACCTTTTTATTGAGTTTTCCCAATTATGTTTAATGCTTGCAATTATCTGGCCAATAGTTGTATTGATTTAATCATTCACTTCGAATCGGGAGAGGAGATTTGGTGAGGAACTATTGGTGAGAACCGTTTTATTCTGTGAGATAGGAATATACTCATAGGAACTACGTGGCCTTTAGGAGATTTCATGCTTTTTGCCTATCGACGAGATAATTCACCTAGGGATAGAGTGCGTTAGTCGCCGTTAGATAAATCTATTGACCTCGGGAGAGGCGGTAGAATATATTAGCAATCTCCGCCTTCAATAAATTGGTAAAATTATTTATTACGGATAATCGAGATTAAATTCGGATAAACTAAGGTGGATTCAGAACCCTAGACTCATTCATCATTTGATTTCTTTTATCCAAGATATTGTTTTCTACTACTTAGTCTTTTAATAATTCCTTTAGTTTTTTTAATCGCAAAAACCAACTTCGATTGTTCAAATAAAA
Organism: Orobanche coerulescens; assembly: GCA_033398695.1. NCBI lineage: Eukaryota > Viridiplantae > Streptophyta > Magnoliopsida > Lamiales > Orobanchaceae > Orobanche > Orobanche coerulescens. The sequence continues at coordinate 103,363,865 of CM065818.1, forward strand.
TTGGAATACGAAAACATCGGTAGTTAGAGATTCAATCCTCGTGGGAACGATACTCTACTTATCACTTTATTACTTGTAAACGATGACGTGCACTTGCGTGTAGGAAATATCGCAACATCCAACTGGGCCAGATCGCTAATGTATTAACAGCCCGCCCGGAAGGTACCTTGCCAAGTACTACTGAAACGAATCCTAGAGAGAGTGTCAATGCCATTGGGTTGAGAAGTGGGAAAGAATTGGGTGAGCTGCCCGGGCCGAACAAAAAGAGAAGTGAGGAAGGGGAGAAGAAAAATTCAGCGATGGAGAAATCACAAGATTAGAGACCCCCGATACTATTTTCGGACAATCCAAAGGCATATGTACCACCCGTCCCGTTTCCGCAGCGATTACAACAGAAAAAGGTGGACAAGCAATTCTCTAAGTTCCTCGACGTCTTCAAGAAACTGCACATTAACATCCCATTTGCCGACGCCTTGGAGCAAATGCCGAGTTACGCGAAATTCATGAAATAAATTTTGTCAAAGAAAAGAAAACTCGAGGAGTTTGAGACTGTCGCATTGACGGAGGAGTGCAATGCCATTCTTCAGAAAAAGCTTCTGCCAAAATTAAAGGATCCGGGAAGTTTTAATAAACCTTGCACTGTAGGAAATCTGACTTTTGAAAGGGCATTGTGCGATCTAGGCGCTAGTGTTAATCTCATGCCTCTTTCTATTTTCAAGAAGCTTGTAATTGGAGAAGCGAAACCGACGACTGTCTCTTTACAATTAGCTTATAGATCCATTAAGTATCCGAGGGGAATAATCGAGGACATCTTAGTAAAAGTTGATAAATTCATCTTTTCGGCCGATTTCATTGTGCTTGACATTGAGGAGGACCACGACATCCCAATTATCTTGGGAAGACCATTTTTGGAAACCGGCCGAACTTTAATCGATGTGGAAAAAGGGGAACTAACTCTAAGGGTTCAAGACGAGCATGTCACGTTCCAAGTATTTAAATCTCTTCCATGTCCAGGTGGTGTTGAGAAGAGCTCGCAAATTGAAAGTGTGGATACCGTTGCGAAAGACACACACTGGAAGAATCGTTGGTCGAAAAACTCAGAATCCGTTTCAGAGGGTCCGATGCCTAAGAAAAATTTAGAACGAGTTGCATATCTCAAGCATGTGGACATGCCGTCATCATCAACCGTTCATCCATCAATGAGAAATCCCGATGCTGTCACAAGTTCGTTCAAGAAAAAGGAGAATAAGCCGGACGTAAAACGGAGGCCAAATTATGAGAAAAATGGGTGCTTCGGAAAGTTGTTTGTGTCAAAACCTTTTCGCAAAAAACATTTGGTGTCCGAACCGAAAATTGAATCGTTAATGACCAATGGTCAAAATTTTAAAACACATATTAACGGATCGATGAACGGGGCAGAGTCCAAATGGAGTTTGCGAAATGCGAACTTATTTCCAATAGGTCCGACTGAAGACTATAAACTTAGTGCTTCTCGGGAGGCAACCCGAGTTTTAGTAGTAGATTTTTGTGTTTCAATATTTTCTTGCATTTTTGAACATTTATTTTTCATCATTTTTGCTTTGATTTTCTTATCCCTCTCGTTCTTGACGTGTTCCTTTTAAAATTCTGTGCAGAAAAAGTCCCAGGGGAAAAATTTATGCCTGAGCCGCGACACAAGGCTTGTGAGCCGCGGCACACACAAATCGACCCAGAAGGCTAACCATTCTGTACTATGTGCCGCGGCACAACTTTACTGAGCCGCGGCACACTTGATTCCTGAGCCGCGGCACCTTGATGCTGATCCGCGGCACACCAATTGCCAAATGATGAGCCCAGGACGCTGTACTCTGTGCCGTGGCACAAACCAAGTAAGCCGCGGCACATCAACACTCTGAGCCGCGGCACCCGCATTCTGATCCGCGGCACATGGCGATGGAACAAAGAAGACCTGGCGGACTGTACTCTGGGCCGCCGCTCACTTAAGCTGTGCCGCAGCCCACCGTTTGGAATTTGAACAGCCCAGGTATCCTTATAACATGAATTCGGCCGACCCCAGGTACATCTCTTTCCCTTCCCCTGCACAAGCGATCGGCTAAGAAATTTTCTTCTTCCTCTTGCATTCTTCTTGCACTCTTCAAAATCTAAGCAAGGAACTCGCTATGGCTAGAACCAAAAAGCTCAGCAAAAGGGCCAGGACTCAGTCGTCCTCCACGCGAGGGGAAACTTCTCATAGTCGAGCCGAGTTAGAGGCGCACCAATTTTCTGACCCGGAGATCCATAAAATCTTCAACGAGAAGATTCGCCCTCGACCTCTGATCCCGGAGAGGGGATTCACCCCAGCCCCCCAGGACGGGGAGCTTCTGACCATGATCGACGAGATGGGGTGGGCCCGTTTTGCTGCACCTCCCGAGCCGGCGGTGATATCTATTGTGCAGGAGTTTTATGTGAGTGCTTTGTTGAAGCACATTCAGGCGGGGCAGATGTTACAGCAGTTAGACACTCGGACTCAGGTCGTAGTCCGAGGCATTACGGTGGATTTTTCTGTAGCTGCTATTCGGAGGTTATTTGAGCTGACTGTGGTTGATGAGGCGGCTTATACGCGAGTTATGGATAGCCTCACGAAGGAGGCTCTGCTCGAGACTCTTACACAGCCCGACTCCGACTGGGAGAGGCGTGCCCCGACTTCTTGCACCTTCTACTTTAAGAGCTCGCGCCTCAGTCGGTTCGGGCGTGCCTGGCTGTACTTTATCTGCGCTCGTATAGACCCCACTTCGCAGATCCGATCTTTTTTTCTCTCTCGAGCCCGTATATTATATGCTATCACCTCCGAGCTGCGATTCGATGTGGCTCCTCTCCTGGTCCGATCTATCTTCCAGTGTATTCAGGGAGGGGCCAATACGGGGCTGAAGCACCCCTCGCTTATTTGCGCTTTGTGCCGGAAGTCGGGGATGACGTGGTCGGACGACGAGCCGATGCTAGCTCTCCAGGGCCCGATTGATCACCGCATTATTTCGCATTTCGACCAGTGGGGAGGAGCACCAGCACACGCTCGGGGGCGAGGATTTCTACTTGATGAGGCCCACGAGGGGTCCCCCGGGCCTCTTCTGCTGACACAGGGGCAGGTAGATGCCAGCCCGCCGCCAGACAGAGAGCACTTGCAGGCGATGTTCGACGGGTTGAGAGAGGAGATGAGGAAAGAGAGAGAGGAGATGAGGAGAGAGAGAGAGAGAGTCTTATGGCTGCCATGAGAGAGGAGAGCCAGACGGAGAGAGAGAGCATCATTACTGCCGTCCGAGATGAGATGAGAGAGCAGGCCCGCCGGGCCAATCGTCGTGAGTCGAGGCGTCTGGTAGCGAGGGATGCCTACCACCAGGAGCACCTTGCTTCATGGACGGCCCACATTATGCACCCGGACGGGCCATTTATTCCACCTGCTCAGCCAGCCACACCACCCTCCTCGCCGGACGACGCCGGCGCCAGTTCGTGAGCAGACTGGAGGGGAGTACTTGACCTTTCACTTTTATTGCATATTAAATTTTGTCCATTGAGGTCAATGTACGTCCTAAGTTTGGGGGGGTTACTTTCTGTTGATATACTTATTGCTGTACTTATTTCGTTTGCACTATCGTTATTTTTAGTTATATTTTTGTTGCTAGCCTTGCTTGCCGTGTTTTTATTTGCATTCGTGAATTTTTCGTGCTTCTTCTTGCGTATAACTGATGTTACGATACTGATTTCTCTCTGAAGAAACGGTTGAGTTTTAGTTGAGTTGTAGTCAGCGATATCTGTTTCTGTTAAGTCTTCATTTAGGTCCGAAATTTTTTCGTTTTTGTAGAAATCTTAGCAGATAAGAAAGGAGACATACGTGTTTTCAAATCGCCGTATATACGTTTGGTTACATTTTTCGGTTAGCTAGTCGTCCAGTAACATAAGTCGTGTTGGCACTTGCATTGAGTTTAGAGTCCGACAGTTTTTCCCAAAAGTCGAGATATTATTTGTTCTATGATGGGAAGTCTAGTAACCGGGGGTATTCACGTGACCCGTTGTTTACTCTCGCGTAAAACGACGACCCTGATTAGACTAGTGGTTTAGAGATTTCGCATGTGCCGATGATGGGGAGCCTAGTAACCGGGGGTATTTGCGTGACCCGTTGTTTACTCTCGCGTAAAACAGCGAATTTGAATCGGACATGCGGGAATAGCTATTCGAGTTGTTTCTCCGCTGTGGAGGGGAACTTAGTAACTAGAAGCATCCATGTGACCCATGAGTGTCTTTTACATCAAACGGTTCCCCAACACATGAGAATGGAATTCCACCCTAGGACTATCCCGATGAAACATCCCGAGATCCGAACCTAGTGGTCAACTCGAATCAATTTATTGATCATATATAAGGGAACACTGGCCGAGGGTTATTTTTGATGAAACTCTTGGAATTTTTGCCACTAGACTGTGGAACTGGGCGAGTTAGCTTGTTTATTTTAACCTTTCATATTGACAGTCGATTAAATTCACACTTGTTAATCTTTGAGCTGGATTTTCTTCATGAACGATTGATTAGGACTGAAGTTGGTTACTTTGTGGAATCAGTATCCTGGATGTAGCTCGCTATTACGATACTTGTATTATTCTTTGAGATTTTCAGGATAGTATTGATTAGGTTGAGCACTATGAGTTGCACGATTATTCACGATATTCTTTTGTTGAAATTGATTATTTTTGCTTGAGGACAAGCAAAGGCTCAAGTTTGGGGGTATTTGTTAGGCGTATTTTTATATGCTTATTTATCATTATTGTGCATTCTTTTTGTGAGTAAATCTGCATAAATGAGCCTTTAATGCCCTATTATTTTATGTTTTGTAGGAAATTGGAGTCTGAAAGCCGAAACGATGAAAACGGACGAAAACGGCGAATTTTGGCCTGGGGCCGCGGCACAAGGCAAGCGGGCCGCGGCACACACAGAAGACTAGCAGGCACCAAAGTAGACTGTACTATGAGCGGCGGCCCAGAGGAAAATTATAGCGCCCAGGTTTTTATCGGAGTGCCGTGAGCCGCAGCACAGATTAAGTGAGCCGCGGCCCGCGGGGCAGTTTTGACAGAAAGTGCCGCGTTTCTGGGCCGTTTTGGAGCTTGTTCTCGACCTAATCACACGAACACGATTTGGAGGTTGCTGGGAGCTATAAATAAGGGTTTAAGGCCATAATTAATGATCTTGGGAAGATCGATCAATCTTGGAGGAGCAATATCGCAGAGGAGAGGAATAAGCAGAGGACATCAAGAGCATAGGGCGGAAGCCAGAAGAACGGAGGAATCCGAGCTCTTCATCTGCGTTTGATTTTCATGCTTTCATTCATTAATTCTGTATTTTTATCTTTTAGCATGTCAGGGTAAAACCCTATTCTAGAATTTTGATGAAACCTAAGTTTTGACGGATTTGCTTTTGATTATCTATATAATTCCTTTTTCTGTTGAGTTTTCCCAATCGATTTTAATGCTTTCAATTGTCTGGCCAATAATTGGATTGTTTTAATTACTCAACTCAAATCGGGAGAGGAGAGTTGGTGAGGAACTATTGGTGAGAACCGTTTTATCTTGTGAGATAGGAATATACTCATAGGAACTACGTGGCTTTTTGAGGATTTTGTGATTTTTGCCTATTATCGAATTATTTCACCTAGGGATAGAGTGTGTTATTCGCCTTTAGAAAAATCTATTGACCTCGGGAGAGGTGGTAGAGTATATTAGCAATCTTCGCCTTCAATAAATTGGGAAAATCATTAACTTCAGATAATCGAGAGTAAATTCGGATAAACCAAGGTGGATTCAGAATCCTAGAATTATTCATCATTTGATTTTCTTTCTTCAAGCGATCGTTTTTACTGTTAGTCTTTTATTGGTTTTACTTAATTATTAATTGCAATCCAAATTTCGACTGTTCAAATAAAATTAGAATACATAAAAATCGGTACTTAGTGATTCAGTCCTCGTGGGAACGATACTCACTCATCACTTTATTACTTGTCTACGATAACGTGCACTTGCGTTTAACGAAATATCGCAACAGAATTACACCAGGATCGTCGACTACACCCTCTGCATTATGTCTAGCATACTCCCACGCATCTAGTCGAGTCACAACAGGGTTTTGTTCACCTTTTTTAATTTTTTCATTAATCTGTACAGAAATAAATTTTCCTAATTATATTCATATAAACTTTACTATAAACCACCCAAAACTTGCAGTCTGAAAAAAACACAAACCATGCACAAGATTTTACAAAATTACTTGAGCATACCATTTTGCATATGTTGATACAATGATTCAATGAATCATAAAGTTCAGAATCACTTACTACCTTTAAACGGTTTCTTATTAGAAAGAAAAAGGCAAAGAAATACACCCACCGTGCAACATACAACTCACTTACAATTATCTCTCTAAGGCGCGCATAGCCAACACATGCTTTCCTATATCGAGCCTCCATTGCTTTTGCTCGCTCTTTATTCTTATTACTTCTTTCCTATATTTGAATTTCAACTATCAAATACAATATCCAATGAAGTAAATTGCTTTTAAATATAACACCTCACTAGTTAAGGAATAAGCTTACTAGAAAATCTACTTTCATTGACTTCTGTATAAACTCCTTCCAGCAAGGGGTCACGGTCGAAAAGTGTGCATACAGAGGAGGTGGCGATGTAGAGTAGTTACCATTTTCATCTCTAGCAAGAGTCCTCAATCTAGTTCTAAATTGTCGATGAAGGTTCCCGGCACGAGAAATTATTTTTTTCCTATGTTCTTCTTCAACCCCATTGAAGGTTTCCTACATATTTGTTTTACAAAAAAATCAATAAATCAGATCATACCCCAAGCAACAAAAAAACATAATGAGTACATATAATTAAATAGATTTTATTAATCTCTACAAGTCAGTTCGTCGATTAGGATTAATCGATTTAATCGTTACGCCTTACTGGAATATTTCTGCTCCAAAAACAAAATGTGGTTTCTGCCCTGGAACTATTTTTTAATAAAGAATTTTTTAATAAAGAAGAATATAAAAATAATCACAAATAAATAAATCTGTTAATGTATAATTATTAAGGAAATATGATACCTTGATTTCATCCCACAAAGCTTGTTTCACATTGAGCAAATCCTTGTTACGCCAATTATCATATGTGATTGGGACATGCCTTCTTACATAAGAGCCGATAAAATGTGCTAGAGTCATAGACTCTTTACCCATCGGTTGTCCCAACTCATTCCAATTCACCTAAAAATATATAATATAAATGATACATGGTATTTAAAAAACTGGTAGTGCTTAATATAAATAAATAAATAAATAAATATATATATAAGTACTGTTAATCATTATATTAGTTTTTGCTACCTTTTGCACTATGCCTTTAGTCCTAACTTTCTTGACCTTCAATATATTTGCTATACCTCGCTTCGCACTTTTATCCGTGGCACTACTAGTTCCATTGGTGCCACTAGTGCCGGTTGTGTCGTGAGATCCACCAATCATGATCCTAAACAAAAAAAGACAAAAAAAACAGTAACACCATTTAATAAAAAGATTAAGATATTTCATGTTACAAGTTCATCATACAAGATATATGCAAGTTTATACCAAAAAAAAAAACACAACAGCAGTTAAGTTATGATAACAAAGCAAACATACATTTCTTGGATTTACTTTTTCTTTTACGCTTCTTGATAGGTTTCGATCTTTTATGCCCATGCACATTTTCAAATTCTGGATTAACATATTCTCCCTCATCATGGTCATTTCTAGAATAAAAACATTCATATTCATCATCGTCATTCATGATCGTGGAAAAATTCACTCCAGGAAAGGGATCATCTATATTATCGACTTCTTCGTCTACACCATCAGTGACTTGATAACTATTATTGAGTTTGTTTGACAACACAACAATTGACCACTTCTTATCAACTAGATCAGTAACATAGAACACTTGTTGAGCTTGAGTTGCCATAATGAACGAATCATCTTTGTACCCAACCCTCTCAAGATCAACCCTTATGAATCCCGAGTCTTCAACATGTACACCACTGACATTGTTAACCCAACTGCAATCAAACACTGGCACCCTAAAGCCAACATAATCGAGCTCCCAAATATTTTCAATTCTGCCAAAGTATGTCGTATTAGCCAAAACAGGATCAGTGTCACTGGATGATTGGTGTAGTGTCGTCGCAGTAATTGCAACTCCACTATTCTGCATTATGCTTGTTGCATCATATTCTCTCGTGTAAAAGTGTATCCATTTATAAGGTAACATTTGTAAGAATACACAAATGAATCAGGCCCTCTTGACAACCATTTAACTCTATCTGATATTGATTCATTATCTTCCAATAACTCAATTCAAAGAAGATTGAACGCTTCTTCCAACCTTTAGTAAGGACATCCTTTGCAAATTTCTTACCAAGCTGTACATTTAGGTTTTCAACCTCTTTCAACACATCGGCACCTGTTATTTTAGGAGGTGCACCTCGTTATTCAACTTCACCATTAAATACTAATGGCATATTTCTAAACCGATGTTTCGAGTCCAACCACCGCCTATGCCCCATATATACACACTTCTTGCAATGTTTCAAATATAGTTGATCATTCTCCTCGCCACACCAAGGACATGCATCATAACCTTTCACACTGTATCCTGAAAGATTGCCATAAGCGGGGAAATCACTTATCGTTCCGAACAACATGGCCTTTAACCTAAATTGATCTTTCTTATATTCATCACGCACTTCAATGCCCTGTTCCCACAATAGCTTCAAGTACTCAATTAAAGGTGCCAAGTATACATCAATATTATTACCAGGTTATTGTAACACCCTCAAGATATTCGAGGTATATTACAGCGCCGTGAATCCCTATATGGGATCCACCAGGCTAAACAGCATCATACTCATCGACTCACATAGACGCCAGAACAATACCATGTCATAAAGACGCAAAATAGGATAATCCACCCGGTTCAACCGGTCAATATAACATTATCATCCAACACGACATAATAAGCAACAATACAATCTGAACGAACAAAAAAAAAACCCTTAAGTACTCGAGTACAACTATTATTTCAAAAACCACAAAGGATGAATAGGTAAAAGACACTAAAACATCACTCGTGCACAATCATCACGCACGGCCATCATCCGTGTACTGGTCCAGTGCCCGCTCGTCTCGATGAACCTGACCTGAAATTCATAAAACGAATTTCCCCAAAACGGGTCCCCAGAGGGGTTAGCAATTACGCTAGTACAAGTAACGGATGAACGACTTACATCTTACACATATAGTAATGCATGCAATTCAAGAAAACATAGTTCCAAAATACTCATTTAGGAAATGCCAATGATCAAACCACATTTGTAAAAATGCACCACAATTAACCGCGGACCACGGCTTCGTGGATCCTGCCGAGACCCGTCGGATCTAACCCACAAGTGGTTAAAAGCAAGCTCGCGGTCCCACGGCTTCGTGGAACCCTACCGAGACCCCGTCGAGTCTAACCCGCATGATGAGCATACACACGCACACAATTTCTCATACAAAACTACTATGTCAAGATCGTAAGTTCATAAGGATACTTGCCTCGATTAAATAGACGATGACACGAGCGAACGGAAGGATCAAGCACAACCACGAGGAACCGACGAAAATGAACCTAACGATTCGAATAGCACAATCACAACCACCTCTAAACGATTATGGAAATGGAATACACCCGGAAACCCGCCTACGATTCATGTATATTCATACCAAAATAACAACGAGGGCGGACCACAACCAAACCCTTTCGATTCCGTAAAAATCCACAAAATATCCATGAATCCGTAGGAAAACTAAAGATACTAACAATATCAATCGTATACATCATGAATCCACCAACAAAATGGAACGAATCGGAAGAAAAACCCAAAACCCCCAAATTAATCGAAAATAGGGTTTTAGAATATTACCTAAGGAGATTCAAGTACCAAGATCCGTAGAACACGCGTTAGATTGATTGCCCGAGCCTTACAACTGAAGGAAGATGATGAAAAATCGACTCCCGAAAGAAGATGCTTGAGAGTTCTCCCCCCCCTTAGCTCTCTCTCTCTCTCTCGCAGTGAAAATGGAGAAGAAGTCGGCCGATTTCGTCTAATAAATACGAATTTGCACAGTTGACCGCTTCGTGTGCCGCGGCACAGCCGAAGTGTGCCGCGGCACAGGCCGAAAATTTACTCCCAGGTTTTCGCGTTGTGCCGCGGCACCGCATGTGTCGCGGCACGATCTGATTGGGTTTAGGTCGCAGAAGACACACGAGTGTGCCGCGGCACGAGCAGTGTGCCGCGGCACTGCTCGCAGCGTGCGCTGACGCAGGATGGGTGTGCCGCGGCACACAGTACAGTTTGTCCGACCGACAACTGAAGGGAATTTGTGTGCCGCGGCACGCATATCTTGTGCCGCGGCTCACACCCCCTTACGGGTTCCAAAATGATAAAAATGATCCGGAAAGAGAATAAAACGATAGGAATCAATATTTGGGGACCAATAACACGAAATGGATCCACGGCAACCCCGAAACGGCGGTTCCGCATCACAATAACGAGAATCAGATCAAAAGATGACGGAAAAGTTACACTGAAGGATACACGAGGGTCACTACAATCGAGAATTACACCGGAAATACAATTACAAGGGAAAGAAAAATGCGGATATTACATTCTACCCCTCTAAAAATAAGTTTCGTCCCGAAACTTAAGAAACAAACAACTCCGGGTACTTAGCACGCATGCTGTCATCGGTTTCCCAAGTTGCTTCCTCGACACTGTGTCTCGACCACTGCACTTTGACCAAAGGGATGGTTTTATGCCTCAGTCGTTTCTCACGATGCTCCAAAATCTTCAAAGGACGCTCCTCAAAAGTAATATCTTCAGCAATATCGATCTCGCCATAATCGATGACGTGACTAGGATCCGGAACATATTTTCTCAACTGGGAAACATGGAAAACGCTATGAACATGACTCAAGGCCGGAGGTAACGCCAAACGGTATGCCAACCCACCTACCCGCTCGAGGATCTCAAAGGGGCCGATAAATCTCGGACTCAACTTTCCTTTCTTTCCAAAACGGAAAACTCCCTTCGTCGGCGACACCTTTAGCAAAACGTGGTCTCCCACCTCGAATTCCAAAGGTCGACGACGGACGTCGGCATACGACTTCTGTCGACTCTGGGCAGTCAACATCCGTTCCCGAATTAATTCTATCTTCCGTCTCGTCTCTAGAACGACATCGCCTCGATCCGACCAAATCGGACGCCTCGTTCCAACAAATAGGTGATCGGCACCGCCGCCCATAAAGTGCTTCATACGGTGCCATCCGAATCGACGCGTGCCAACTGTTGTTGTACGTGAATTCGATCAGCGGCAAATGCTCCTCCCAGTCACTACTCCAATCGAGAGCACAGGCACGCAACAAGTCCTCGAACGTCTGGATGGTGCGTTCCGATTGTCCATCTGACTGGGGATGAAAAGAGGTACTCAAATGTAAACGGGTACCCAACGCCTTATGCACCGCCTGCCAGAAGTGCGATACAAAACGGCCATCACGATCCGAAACAATAGACTTGAGGTACCATGAAGTCTCACGATCTGCGCGATAAACACACGGGCTAACTTCTCCGGGCCCCAAGTGTCCTTGATGCCCAGAAAATGTGCCGACTTAGTCAGACGATCGACAATCACCCATACCATATTCATGCCCGACCTCGATCTCGGCAAACTCGTAACGAAATCCATCGATATATCTTCCCATTTCCATTCCGGAACGGGAAGTGACTGCAATAACCCAGCCGGTCGCTGATGCTCGATTTTGACTTGCTGGCAAGTCAAACATCTCGCTACAAACTGTGCGACCTCATCCTTCATATCATTCCACCAGAAATTTCTTCTCAGGTCCTTGTACATCTTACTCGAACCAGGATGAACGGAATAGGGTGTAGCATGGGCCTCCCGTAAAATACTCTGCCTCAACTCTGAGTCGTTTGGCACACAAAGCCGACTCTGGAATCTCAAAATACCATCCTCGTGAATCACAAACCCAGGAGACTTTCCCTTAAGAACGTTCTCTCGGATTTGAGTAATCATCGGATCCTCTGATTGCTTCAGCTTAATTTCATCGATCAAAGATGATGAAATCTCTAAAGCACAAAGTTGCCCGACGGCTCCGGCAACGAGACCTCAACATCTAACTCGATCAAAGCCCTCCGAAGCTCAGACTGAGATGTAAGGATCTCAAGCGTTCGCAATGCAACTGGTTTCCGACTCAAGGCGTCGGCCACGACGTTCGCCTTACCCGGATGATAAAGGATTTCGAGGTCATAATTCTTAATCAACTCTAACCACCTCCTCTGCCTCATATTCAACTCCCGCTGAGTAAATATGTATTTCAGACTTTTATGATCGGTAAAAATCTGACATGTAGAGCCGAAAAGGTAGTGACGCCAAATGTTGAGCGCAAATACGACTGTCGCTAACTCCAAATCATGAGTAGGGTAGTTAAGCTCATACGGCCTCAACTGTCTCGACGCAAAGGCAATGGTCTTGCCGTCTTTGCATTATACGCACCCAAGACCACGACCGAAGCATCGCTATAAAGCGGCGAATCCTCGTTGCCACATGGCAACGCCAAAACCGAGTGAAGTCAAACGCTTCTTCAGCTCCTCAAAATCAATCGCCTCGTCATTCCGCACGAACTTCTCGGATTTCTGGAGTAACTGTGTAAGTGGTCGAGCCAGTTTCGAGAAACCCTCGACGAACCTACGGTAGTAGCCAGCCAAACCCAAGAAACTACGGAGCTCTCTCACGTTTTTGGGCGGTGCCCAATCCAATACCGCCTCGATCTTCTGCGGATCTACACGAACCACCTCGGCTGAAATCACGTGACCCAAAAACATCACTTCCTTCAGCCAGAACTCACATTTCGAGAACTTCGCATAGAGTTGCTCGGCCCTCAAAATGTCTAACACTATCCGCAAATGATGGGCATGCTCTTCCTCGTTCCTCGAATAAATAAGAATATCGTCAATGAAGACGAAGACACACTTATCCAAATACTCGATAAAGACTTTGTTCATCAACTGCATGAACACCGCCGGAGCATTAGTTAACCCGAAAGGCATGACTACGAACTCATAATGTCCGTATCTCGTCCGAAAAGCTGTCTTCGGCACATCGGACTCTCTCACCCGGAGCTGATAGTATCCCGATTTCAAATCAATCTTCGAGAATACCGCAGCTCCCTGCAACTGGTCGAAGTCATCAATTCTCGGCAAAGGATACTTGTTCTTGATGGTCACCTTGTTTAGTTCGCGATAGTCGATACACAAACGTAGTGAACCATCCTTCTTCCGCACAAACAGGACCGGTGCACCCCAAGGTGAGGCGCTCGGTCGAACATACCCCGACCCAAGAAGCTCACTCAACTGTTTCTTCAACTCGGACATCTCTGAAGGTGCCATGCGATAGGGCGCCTTCGAAATAGGAGCCGCACCCGGCTCTAACTCTATAGCGAACTCGACCTCGCGTTCCGGTGGCAATCCCGGTAACTTGTCAGGAAAAACATCAGGAAATTCATTAACGATTGGAATCGACGAAAGCTCGACTCCACTACTTTCCGTCTTCAAGGCGTAGCACCAATAGCCAGTACACCCCTTTCGAAGGAGACTCATCGCCTTCAAGGCGTTAATGATGAATTTCTGGTTCCCCCTCTTTCGCCCGGCGAAAGAGTGCTCGGTGCCATCCTCGGCTAACATGGTGATGATCCTCGTGCGGTAGTTCATGATTGCACCATGCCGCTCGAGCCAATCATCCCCGAGAATCAAATCCTCACCCTCAATATTCACAACAATAAGATTAGAGGGCCAAGTCCTCTCACAAATAAGTACGAGCAGTCTCGAACCTCCCGATCACCAACGATCCTATCACCGCTAGGAAGCTTAACGATGAAGGGTTCACAAGGCATCAAGCAGTCGAGACTCAAACGGCGTACACAATCCAAAGATATGAACGAATGCGTAGCACCGGAATCGAAAAGCACACCGACGGGATGAGAAAGAATATAAACGGTACTGCCGCCACGGTAGCCATTTGGATCATCGGCTTTCCGCATCTCATAGACACGCGGGTGGGTGAGCCGACACTGAAGCTCCCCCTTAGAGGGCTGACCCCGACCTCTTCCCGACTAGCACTCGGCGGGGATTGAGGAGCAAAGCGATCCACTGGTTCACACTTGGTTCCCTAGGCTGGAATGGAAGCCCGGGCACCAAGGATTTTCTCCCTCTCGGCCAGAACGGCTTTGTGACCCGGTAGCCACTGCGATTACACGTCGGCAAAGGGTTCGGACAAACACGACCGATGTGGCCTGCAGCCACGCTTAAAGCATTTCACCTCTTGAGAAGGGGCACTGGCGGCCCTACGGGAAACCCGAGAGATCGAGCCGCCACCACCAATGGAAAAGTTAGCGGTCAAATTCTGCGACCCCCACCTTTGTGGCCCGAAAAATTCCGTGGACTTACTTCTTACTCTCGCGGGCGGCCTCACTCGCCGTCACGGACATATCGTAAGCAAGGGCCCCCTGGTAATCTTTCAAGGTAGTGCATACAAGCCCCGACATATAGTCCCGAATCGGCAACTTCATCCGTCTGGAGAAATGGAAAATTTTGTCGCTTTCCTCGACAACTTGGGTCTTCACATAACCCAACTCCTTGTTAAAATCAGCAATGGCTTGAGATACGGGGATATCCCGCGGTTGAGCATCATAAAAAGCATGTACCCGAGCCTGTCTGACCGGCCACGGGCAATATTCAGTCTCCATCAATTCTTGAAACTCAGCCCACGAAGCAGCATGATCTTTGGGCCCAACGGCCTCCCACCAGTCCGTAGCGTCCCCTGTGAGAAAGTATTGGGCAATAGGGACTTTACGTTCCTCGGGACAGTTAGTGGCAATGAAGACCTTAGATATCTCCTTGATCCACCCTTCCCAGCCAATCGGGTCTGAAGCTCCCGAAAACTGAGGAGGATGCATCTTGATAACATCTTGGAGCCAACGGTCCGCTCTGCCCCGATTAGCATGGGCCTGATACGGGTTCTGAACCGCCTGAGCTATTGCCGCCATTTGGTTCACCATTTGTTGCATAACGGCCGCAATACCAAGATCGGCACGCTCCTGAGAAGAAGCATGGCTATGACGGTCGCCAGACGCCCGGCTCGAAGACGTGGCGTGGCCGCCCACCACCGCCTCACGTCCCGGGCGTCCACGTCCTCGACCGCGTCCTCGACCTCTTCCTGAATCCATAGTGGATTTAAATAAGTAGCAAAATCCATACGAGGATCAGTACAAGAAAAGAACAATTACAAGTCGAGAATCAATGGAACGATACAAGGAATTAATGAACAGAGGAAGGAAAACTTACGGACACTGGTAGTACCGGAATCATGGCAGCGTGACGATGATGTGCAAGACAAAACACCACAAGACCCAATAAACCGACAAGCCTAGGTATCCATAAACCTAGAGCGCTCTGATACCATTTTCTGTAACACCCTCAAGATATTCGAGGTATATTACAGCGCCGTGAATCCCTATATGGGATCCACCAGGCTAAACAGCATCATACTCATCGACTCACATAGACGCCAGAACAATACCATGTCATAAAGACGCAAAACAGGATAATCCACCCGGTTCAACCGGTCAATATAACATTATCATCCAACACGACATAATAAGCAACAATACAATCTGAACGAACAAAAAAAAACCCTTAAGTACTCGAGTACAACTATTATTTCAAAAACCACAAAGGATGAATAGGTAAAAGACACTAAAACATCACTCGTGCACAATCATCACGCACGGCCATCATCCGTGTACTGGTCCAGTGCCCGCTCGTCTCGATGAACCTGACCTGAAATTCATAAAACGAATTTCCCCAAAACGGGTCCCCAGAGGGGTTAGCAATTACGCTAGTACAAGTAACCAGATGAACGACTTACATCTTACACATATAGTAATGCATGCAATTCAAGAAAACATAGTTCCAAAATACTCATTTCCGGAAATGCCAATGATCAAACCACATTTGTAAAAATGCACCACAATTAACCGCGGACCCACAGCTTCGTGGATCCCTGCCGAGACCCCGTCGGATCTAACCCACAGTGGTTAAAAGCAAGCTCGCGGTCCCAAGGCTTGGTGTAACCCTACCTAGACCCGGTCGAGTCTAACCCGCGATGAGCATACACACGCACACAATTTCTCATACAAAACTACTATGTCAAGATCGTAAGTTCATAAGGATACTTGCCTCGATTAAATAGACGATGACACGAACGGAGCGGAAGGATCAAGCACAACCACGAGGAACCGAAAATGAACCTAACGATTCGAATAGCACAATCACAACCACCTCTAAACGATTATGGAAATGGAATACACCCGGAAACCCGCCTACGATTCATGTATATTCATACCAAAATAACAACGAGGGCGGACCACAACCAAACCCTTTCGATTCCGTAAAAATCCACAAAATATCCATGAATCCGTAGGAAAACTAAAGATACTAACAATATCAATCGTATACATCATGAATCCACCAACAAAAGCGGAACGAATCGGAAGAAAAACCCAAAACCCCAAATTAATCGAAAATAGGGTTTTAGAATATTACCTAAGGAGATTCAAGTACAAAGATCCGTAGAACACGCTTTAGATTGATTGCCGAGCCTTACAATCAAGGAAGATGATGAAAAATCGACTCCCGAAGAAGAATGCTTGAGAGTTCTCCCCCTTAGCTCTCTCTCTCTCTCGCGCGGTGAAAATGGAGAAGAAGTCGGCCGATTTCGTCTAATAAAGACGAATTTGCACGTTGAACGCTTCGTGTGCCGCGCAGAAGTGTGCCGCGGCACAGCCGAAAATTTACTCCTGTGTTTTCGCGTTGTCAGCCGCAAGACACCGCGTGCCGCGGCACCCGGCATACTGGGTTTAGGTCGCAGAAGACACACGAGTGTGCCGCGGCACCAACAGTGTGTGCGGCACTGCTCGCACCGTGCCGCGCACGGATGGGTGTGCCGCGGCACGCATGCTTTGTCCGACCGACAACTGAAGGGAATTTGTGTGCCGCGGCACGCATATCTTGTGCCGCGGCTCACACCCCCTTACGGGTTCCAAAATGATAAAAATGATCCGGAAAGAGAATAAAACGATAGGAATCAATATTTGGGGACCAATAACACGAAATGGATCCACGGCAACCCCGGAACGGCGGTTCCGCATCACAATAACGAGAATCAGATCAAAAGATGACGGAAAAGTTACACTGAAGGATACACGAGGGTCACTACAATCGAGAATTACACCGGAAATACAATTACAAGGGAAAGAAAAATGCGGATATTACAGTTATGTGGGACCAGATATCAAAATAGAAATCATCATATATTTACGCTTCATGCACAACCATGGTGCCAAATTGTAGATTATCAGAATCACAGGCCAGGTACTATGAGAATTATTTTGAAGCTTGTAAGGGTTCATTCCGTCTGTTGAAAGTGCTAGGCAAATATTCCTCGGTTCTTTCCCAAAATCCTAATATGTATTATTAAATATATTCCATTGAGGTGAATCGGCTGGGTGTCTCAACATCCCATCTTTAATTCTCCCATCATGATGCCATGTCAAACGTTTAGCATCTTCTGCACTAGCATACAACCGTCTAAGTTTGGGTAGTAACGGAAAGTACCACAACATTTTGGCCGGATAATTACCATCCTTATAATGTTTTGTACCGCACTTCGGACATTCATTAAGCTCTCCATACTCTTTTCGATAAATAATACAGTCATTTGGACAAGCATGAATCCTATCATGTATTAACCCGATATATTTGAGCATTTGTTTAGCCTCATATGTTCTGCGAGGGAGGACATTGCCATATGGGAAGAGTTCACTAATAGTTGTGAGCAACTATGTGAAGAACACATCAGAAACTTGATGTCCAACCTTTAGGTTATACAAATTCAACACAGCCGACAATTTAGAAGCCTTGGTGCACTCTGGCCACAAAGGTAATGCAGCATCATGCTTTAAATTCTCATGCATGTCGGGATGATCATGTAACTCTTCATTTATCACATTGGGAATATCCTTTTTCATCACTAGAATTTCTACCCTCAGTGTATGTCATAACATTGGTATCTGTATCTACAAATTGATAATTTGAATTCCAATTACTTGAGCTATGTTCCCCTTTATCTTCACCATAAAATTTCTAAAATATATAAGTTCTATCAATACCATGACATATTAAGTGTTCATACAAATCGGACTGACCATTAACTTCCACAACATTTAAACACTTCTGACACTGGCATAAGATAAAACGAATGTCCTTTGCACGTTGAGTTGCATATTTACAGAACTCTGTCACACCATTCTTATATTCTTTTGACAATCGGGGTGCATTTATCCAATTGCGATCCATCAAAACACTAACAAAAATATAAAACTTGAAGAGCACAATTAATTAGAAAACAGTAAACAAGGCAGTGACATTTTAAGATATGGGCAACACAATCTCTATACTCAAGTACTTGAAGATATGGAGTATGAAGCACAAGTAGACATTTTGACCATTGAACTTGTGTCTGCAAATGGCTGACATCATTGCGCCACTGTGTTACTTGTGTTCAATACTTCAAACTAAATTTCATCTTTCCCACCAAGTAATCCAAGTGTAGCAAGAAAATCATAAAAATACCAGTTAACACTAAGAGTAGATATCCAGTTTAGAATTATCGTTCCAACTTCAAAATCTGTCTCAATTTAGTAAATTTAACAAAAACATAATCTTTAAATCTTTCTTTTTAAACCTTAACATGGATGAGCAGAGAAATTTCAGTGAATTTACCTTGGTTGTTCGGTTGACTGATTTGCGCAAAACCCTAAAAATAACCCACTCTATTTGCTGGATTTCGATTGAAGATTGATGCTGATGTTGATCGATTGAACTTGATTGAAGACTTGATTGGATTCTTCAATTGCTGGGATTCTTCAAGTGCTGGGTTTCTCTTCTTCCTTCCCGATGGAGCAAAAAAAAGTTGAAGATGTTGTGTAGGTTTTTTCCTGGTTTTCCCCCCTCTTCTCAGCTGTAAAAGATAATAAAAAACACACATGTAACATGTAAAAGAAAATAAAGAATAAAAATAATTATTACTTTAACATAGAAAATGCTTCGGAAAACGCTAACGTACTATAAAAAAATTCAAAATTAAAAAATTATTACTTAAAAACTGCTAACTACAATAGCGCTTCTAAAAGCGCTATCGTAGATAAACGCTACAACAACGCTGCTTAAAAAAACACTATTGAAGTATTTTCTTTTATTTTTCATTTATTTTTATAATTCCTCACAATAACTTGTAACGCACTTTTCTGGAGAAGCGCTGTCAAAGTGTAATGCTTGCATAGAGTTTATGAAGAAGCGCTATTGAAGTAGTGTCTCTTAAGACTAGATTTGTAGTAGTGTATAAACCCTTTATTCAAATATACCGATCAAGTTATAGGGTTACGGTCAGTCAAACCCTATCTGTACTTAACGCTATGCATGAGTTAATGCAAATCGAGATAACTAAGCTCTCGTGTATCCAACACAACTAGATCCAATGCTTTGGCCAAAGACTTTGGATCTCATCTGCCAATAACCGCATAGGACATATAACCCGTTCACTAACAGGAGAAAGAATCCTATCTTGGTATTCAGTAGAACCTGCTATTTGCCCGTCAAGATGCATGTCGAGGTTGACCCCCACATTTCGGTTTTCTGGGTCGAACTACTCTAGTGAAAATCTTAACGTCACAAGCACATCCCTACTAAATCCTCAAGTTGAAGGTTCACGAATACCTATCACAACCTTTCGATTCCGTCATTGACTGTCCCGAAGTGAAATTCGTGTGACGAATCGAGGGTGAGTCGGTTCGAGTATACTAATCTAATTAGCATACCTATAACGTGCGCTCCCACTAACCATTAGTGTTTGATAGGCACTCTCCAAGTCAAAGAACACGTTATACAAGTCTTCACATAAACTTAACGCCCAGTCAAGTTTCATCTACTTGCGAATGATTAAGTATATGAGCCATAAACCTTTCCAGTGCCAATCCCCTTATCCAATAAGGAGTGGAATTTTTTGCTCTAAAATACACGAACTAGTTTCTATATATATATTTACGAGTCAGGACTACCAGTGACTACCAATAAATAAAGAAACATACAATTGCCTTTTAATAATGATTTACATAATAACAAGTACAATTCCCTCACTCAAGATCCTCTGAGTGGCATTCGAGGTCATACTCTCCCACTTGCACTCAATGCTACACACTATAGTATCTAATATCCATGTTCTCCAGATGACGCTCCAAGCTAGTCTGAAAAAGTGGCTTGGTCAGTGGATCAGTGATGTTGTCGGCTGAGTCTACTCTATGCAGCACAATGTATCCCTTGCGAACAAATTCTCTTACGAGATGATACTTCCTATCAATGTGTTTGGTACTGTTGTGAAACCTCGGTTCCTTGGCCTATGCAATAGTTCCGTCATTGTCGCAGAAAAGCGGAACAGGCAGCTCAGCACATGGTATCACTTGAAATTCTCCCAGAAACTTCTTAATACAAAAACCTTCCATGGAAGCCTCCGAAGCTGCTTGATACTCAGCCTGATTGGTGGAATCAGCAGTCGCTCTTTGCTTGGCGCTACGCCAAGATATTTCTCCTCCATTAAGAGTAAATATGTAGCCAGAAGTAGACATCACATCGTCCTTCTATCCTTGGAAGTCTGAATCAGTGAAGCCCATCACATTCAGTTCTCCACCGCCATACATAAGAACCATATCTCTTGTCCTTCTTAAGTACTTGAGAACGTTCTTTACGGCACTCTAATGTTCCCTACTTGGATTTTCCTGAAACCTACTTACCATGCGCACAGCATGCACAATGTCCGGTCTCGTACACAACATAGCATACATAAGGCTATCCATGGCCGAAGAATATGGTATATTACTCATTTCCTTTCATTATTCCTCACTTTGAGGACACATCTTAGAGGAGAGTTTTAATGTGGTATATTACACACATCGGTAGAAACCCTCTTTTAGAATCATCCATCTTAAATCGCTTTAAGATTTTATCTATATAGAGGGCTTTGGAAAGACCTATCATTCTCTTCGCTCTATCCATGTAGAGCCGAATACCAAGAATATAGGTTGCTTCTCCCAAGTCTTTCATGGAGAAACTACTCGAAAGCCAAGCTTTCACAGAACTGAGCATTCCCACATCATTTCCTATTAGTAGAATGTCATCTACATATATTACTAAGAATGCAATCTTGCTCCCACTAACCGTCTTGTATATACAATGTTCCTCTTAATTTTGCACGAAGTCAAACTCTTTGATTGCCTCGTCAAAACGAAGGTTCCAACTACGTGAATCTTGCTTCAATCCGTAAATGGAACGCTGAAGCTTGCACATTTTATGAATATCGACCTCGGACACAAAGCCTTTAGGCTGCTCCATATAGATTTCCTCCTCGTGGAATCCATTAAGGAAAGCCATCTTTACATCCATTTGCCATATCTCATAATTGTGGTAGGCAGCTATAGCAAGCATCATGCGAATAGAATTGATCATGGATACGGGCGAGAAAGTATCGTGGTAATCGATCCCTTCTTCTTGGGTATAACTCTTTGCCACAAGCCTGGCCTTATAGGTGTCAACCTTGCCATCCCCATCAGTCTTTCTCTTGTAGATCCACTTGTTCCCAATAGGCACTATGCCCTTGGGGCGTTCTACTAGAGTCCAGACCTAATTGACATGCATTGAGTCTATCTTAGCTTCCATAGATTCACGCCATTCCGCGAAGTCTACATCCACCATCGCTTGGTTATAGGTCGTTGGGTCTGTCTCTTGGCTATCACCTGGAACCTCATGGAGACCCAGCTCTTCTAGGTGTACAAGGCCATACCTCTCAGGTAAATGAGATACCCTACTAGACCTACGAGGTGGTTGTGCTTGTGTTACAGAAGTTTCAGTTCCAATTTCTTGTACAGGTGTCTTCTGAGGAGTTTCATTGTATTCTTCCAAAGAAATACTTCTACCTGCTCTGCCTTCCTGAATGAACTCATCTTCCAGGAAGTGTGCTTGCAAAGCAACAACGATCTTTCGATCTTTGGGCATGTAGAATAGATAACCCATCGTCCCATATGTAAATCCAATGAAACATCCCTTCAGGGACCTCGCTTACAACTTTTCCACTTTAGTCTTCTTGATATAGGCGGGACAACCTCAAATCCTAATGTGATTAAGACTTGGTTTCCTGCCCTCCCACATCTCATGTGGAGTTTTAGAAACGAATTTGGAAGGACATATATTCAAGATATAAGCAGCAGTCAGGAGTTCATACCCCACAGGTAAAATTGGTAAGTCAGTATTGCCTAGCATAGAACGAACCATGTTCAACAAGGTTCGGTTCCTTCTTTCTGACACACCATTTAACTGGGGAGTTCCTGGAGTTGTTAATTGTGATACTATTCCATGTTCATTTAGGAACTCGTCAAACTCCGCACTCATATACTCGCCACCTCGGTCTGACTGAAGTGCTTTGATATGATTACTAGTTTGTTTTTCGACTAGGGCCTTAAATTCCTGGAATTTCTCAAAGGCCTCGGATTTATGTTTCATTAAGTATACATAACCATACCTAGTATGATCATCTGTAAACATAATGAATTACTGATATCCATCACGTGCTGCTTCCAAAGCACCACATACGTCGGTATGGATTAATCCTAGTTTATCAGCGGCTCTTTTAAAAGTCTCTGTTAAGGGGGACTTAGTCATTTTGCCTTTAAGGCAAGATTCACAAGTAGGAAAGGGATCGGATCCCAATGGGCCTATAAGTCCATTCTTTTCCATTTTGTAAACCTTGGTTTGACCAACATGACCAAGTCTAATATGCCATTTCAAAACTTGATTAGTTTCATCCCAACAACGCTTCCTAGTCATAGTATTCACAACGACTTTGTTACTGAGGTTTAGATGATACAGTCCATTTAACAATGTAGCAGTGCCTACTAGTTTATTTCTAAAATAAATTTTGCAGGAACCATCACCAATGAAAAATGAAAAGCCTTTCCGATCCATGACCAGAATGGATACAATGTTTGTATGCCCCTTGGGCAAAACAAGTACATCATCTAATGTCAAAACAAATCCAGATTCTAAATTCAAAAGAAGTGTTCCTATGACAGTTGCTTCGACACTATGCCCACTTCCGACAGTAATCATCACTTTTCCAGCTCCAAGTTTCCTACTTTGTTCCAGATTCTCATTCACGGTATAAATGTGAGAAATAGCACCTGAATCCAGTGTCCAAGAAGTAGAAAATACAGTAGCAGAACAATTCTTTTCCAAAAGTAAAAGTTCTGTACCTGAAGCGCCATGAAGAATCGGACAGTCTCTAGCCCAGTGGCCCAGCTCACCGCATTTGTGACATTCGTCCTTCTTCTTCTTGCTCTTAGGAACCATGGGGGCCTTGCCCTTACCCTTAAGGTCCTTGACTTGTGGTCCCGTCTGCTTCTTGGTTTTTTTTTTCTTATTCTTAGACCTCCGAGGTCTAGACGAAATCACAAGGGCAGACACCTTCATCTGTGAAGTCTTCATCTAAGATTGAGCGGTCACCAGTTTGTTCATCAATCCTGCTAAATTGCACGCAATCTCATTGCAGTTGAAATTCATAACAAATTGTGAGAAGGAATCAGTGAGAGACTGTAGGATAAGGTCGGTCTGAAGAGAAGTATCCATCTTAAAATCAAGAGCCTCCAATCTCTCGATCATAGATATCATTTTGAGGATGTGGTCCCCAACCTTCTCACCTTCCTTCATCCTTGCACCGAACAGTTGCTTGGAAATCTCATATCTAGCAGTTCGACTGTGCTCACCATTAAGCTCGGTTAAGTGAGATGAAATCTGCCTAGCAGAAGTCATTTTCTCATGAGCTATATGAAGCTCATTAGACATAGAAGCCATCATATAATCACGGACTTTTACATCATCCATAACCCACTTTTCGTGGTTTTCAATCTCTTCCTGATTGGCTCTTGTTCGCACCGGAGGCACCGGAATGTCCGTCTCTAAGACGTATCCCAATGCCTCTATACTGAGGCCTATGATCATATTGCGGAGCCAATCTACAAAGTTAGGTCCGATTAAGGTGTTCTTTTCGAGTAGAATTGCGAGTGGGTTCATTGTCACATTGAGAGTTATGTTCGTCTGCATTAAGTACGACAGATTTATTAGTGACTCGTTCATTATGATCTAAGTATAGAATTAAGGTCTTTTCTATTTTTTAACCTAGATCCCACTATTTTTATCGTAATAACATACTTCCATGTGAAATCCGGAAGTATCGTTCGCAATATCTTCATAGTGGTGATCGAGTTCTTTATAAATCTTAATAGAGGGTAACCGAACAGGTTTCTAGTCTATTAATTTTCATAAAGTGGTGTCCAACACCAACCCATCTAATAGATGATTCAATCTTCTTTTTTCCCTTGTTCACTCCCCTCAACATATACGGTTTCTATAGTTCGTGAACAAGTTAAGTTTATACCATCGATGCAAATTAGTTTCACAATTGAATCTTATCCGGGAACCGAACAGGTTTCTTGGGGTAAAATTTGCTCCAACCGAAGGCATCCAATGCACTTCCGGTAATTAATCCATCCTCCCCGAACGACTACCCCGATAACTCGGAAGCATAGCACATCCGGTTTGGATTTCAATTTTCCGAAAGCTCGATGGAGGCAAGGAAAACCTTGAAACCTTTTAAACTTAATAATTTGTTGTGGGAGAATTTTCGCGATTAATGTTACACTTTGCACATTAATTCATTTAAACGCATTTGTGCATTCATACCATATGAATAAACATCCACAACCTAGTTACTACCAACATGTAGTTCATGGACCATTCCAAGAACAAAAACATCGTAATCTAATTATAAGTCTTCGATCTTGAATCTTTGTCTTCTCGAATGGATCTTCCTCCGGTCTTCGTCATTACATATATATTTTACATTTGAAAAATTGCATCCTAGATACAAATATTTCTAGTAAAATAAATAGGCTCAAAACGGCCTTTACAACCCAATCAAATAAAATCGAACGATTCAAAACTAGGTCCATGAACTACATCACCATTCAAAAATAATGCATCAAACAGATTAAAATAAATGGCATTCATAATTAATATAAATATTGATCCAATAAATATAAATTAATCCATCCAAACTAATTAATCTAATTAATTCAAACAACCGTTAATTTTAACTTGTTCCGGATGAGAAAATATTTCATTAAATTAATTCCCCTAAGAATAAAATTACTATAATGATATCTTAGTCAAATTAAATCCATTTAACTTGTGAAAAATTAATTTCCGAACGAAATATAAAAGACGGAGTCGAAAAACACGATCAGGCCAAGCCCGGCACCGCCAAAGAAGTCGCGAGTAAGACCGGCTCGATCGCGATCCACCGCTGGCACAGTCCGGCAGTCGCCGAGCAAGGCCGACGCAGGCCGATCACGATCCACGCTCGGGACCGTGAGGCGCCGCCCGCCGCCTCCAAGCCGGGCCCGCTACATTTTTTCGGCTCGTTTTCTCGCCCCGATTCTAAAAATAATATTTTTCTAATCTTTATATTACATATTAAATCAGTTTTTCAAAAGAAAAATAGATTTATATTGTAACATAAACTCATGAAAAAATAATTTTTAGATGAACAATAGAAAATCAACGATTAATACGATTATGATTCCAAATCATAAGAACAACTAATCAAGCATTCTAAATGCTAAATATCGTATATACGCTCGCAAGACATACGCTCCGACTGTTGGGATTCGGTGCCTAAAACGAAGGCGCGGCGGAAGCAATAATACGAATCTAATTCAATCTGAATCCCTACGAGGATCGATCAAGCTACGTATATATGAATATAAAACTAAAACAAGGAATATTAGAAATCATACCCTCGTAGTCCGTTGATTAATGGTGTACTTCGCGTAAGCTATTCCCCAAGCTTTAGGTGATCTTCCCACGAATCTGATTCATCAAGCTCTTGAATGATCCAACGCCGAAAGCACCGCGTCTCTACTTGCCACGCTTCGGAGAAACGATTGGAATGACCACCATCCTATTAACCTCCAAGGTTACAACTAGAATAGAGTAATGAAAACTATCTAATTTAGATTACAGCACTCTAAGTATTTAATCTATATCTATCAATTATATCTCTTGATTTTTTTTCTCCAAGAAAACTCTCAAGAACAAGGAATAAAATGATGAAGACTTGAGAAAACTATTTTCTCATTATCTCTCTCTCAAAACCATGTGATGCTTAGTGAAGGAAGAGAGATTGTAGTCTTCATTTTATTCTTAATCATATCTCCCCAAATCACCTTTCAAATATAAAAAGGGATAACATATCTCTTATTTTTCTTTGGTCTTCCAATTATAAAATTGAAGACAAAGACCACGAAGGAGGTTGGTGAAAGGGGGCGACCATCTAGAAGAACCGGGATGAGTTTGGTTCGTTTCGGACTCCGGTGAGTCCAAATAGATAAACTCCAATTTCGTTCCGATGTGTTTATATCAATTAATTAATCCAATAAATTAATTATATCAAATACAAAATAATTTAATAAATTTCTCAAGAAATAATTATATCTATGAATTAAATTAATCACCCAGTATTATATTTAATTCATTAGGCCGTAAGTTAATTTATCCAATAAATTAATTTAGACATGCAATGTCCCTAAACTAATTAGACATCCAATGTCTAATAAATTATATATCTAATATCTAATATTTATAAAGAGAGAACAAGTTCATTTCGTCGTCAATCCTATTGTGCGACTCGGTAGGTCCGTCTCAGTTAGCAATGGGAGGAACCAAAGAGTAGTAGCACCACCTAGCCAGCCTGGCGGCCTACACTGTACCCCAACTAAGAACGAATGATTGGGATCATTCAAAAATCTTTCTGTAGTGAATACCAGTATACGTATAAACCCTTTTTCAATGTACCGATCAAGTTATAGGGTCACGGTCAGTCAATCCCTATCTGTACTTGACGCTATGCATAAGTTAATGCAAATCGAGATAACTGAGCTCTCATGTATCCAATACAACTAGATCCAATGCTTTGGCAAAAGACTTATGATCTCATCTGCCAATAACCTCATAGGACATATAACCCGTTCAGTAACAGGAGAAAGAATCCTATCTTGGTATTCAGAAGAACCTGCTACTTGCCCGTCAAGATGCATGTCGAGGTTGAACCCCACCTTCCGGTTTTCTGGGTCGAACTACTTTAGTGTAAATCTTAACGTCACAAGCACATCCCTACTAAATCCTCAAGTCGAAGGTTCACGAATACCTATCACAACCTTTCGATTCAGTCATTGACTGTCCCGGAGTGAAATCCGTATGACGAATCGAGGGTGAGTCGGTTTGAGTATACTAATCTAATTAGCATACCTATAATGTGTGCTCCTACTAACCATTAGTGTTCGATAGGCACTCTCCAAGTCAAAGAAGCCATTATACAAGTCTCCACATTAACTTAACGCCCAGTCAAGTTTCATCGACTTGCGAACGATTAAGTATATGAGTCATAAACCTTTCCAGTGCCAATCCCCTTATCCAATAAGGAGTGGAATGTTTTGCTCTAAAATACACGGACTAGTTTCTATATATATATATTTACGAGTCAGGAATACCAGTGACTACCAGTAAATAAAGAAACATATAATTGCCTACTGATAATGATTTACATAATAACAAGTACAATGCCCTCACTCAACATCCTCTGAGTGGCATTCGAGGGCATACTCTCCCACTGGCACTCAATGCCACACACTATGGTATCTGATATCCATGTTCTCCGGATGACGCTCCAAGCTAGTCTGAGAAAGTGGCTTGGTCAGTGGATCAGCATTGTTGTTGGATGAGTCTACTCTATGCAGCACAATGTATCCCTTGCGAACAAATTCTCTTACGAGATGATACTTCCTCTCAATGTGTTTGGTACTGTTGTGAAACCTCGGTTCCATGGCCTGTGCAATAGCTTCGTCGTTGTCGCAGAAAAGCAGAACAGGAAGCTCAGCACATGGTATCACTTGAACTTCTCCCAGAAACTTCTTAATCCAAAACCCTTCCTTGGAAGCCTCCGTGGCTTCTTGATACTCAGCCTGGTTGGTGGAATCAGCAGTCGCGCTTTGCTTGGCGCTACGCCAAGATACTGCTCCTCCATTAAGAGTAAATATGTAGCTAGAAGTAGACATCGCATCGTCCTTCTATCCTTGGAAGTCTTAATCAGTGAAGCCCATCACATTCAGTTCTCCACCGCCATACATAAGAACCATATCTCTTGTCCTTCTTAAGTACTTGAGAACGTTCTTTACGGCACTCTAATGTTCCCTACTTGGATTTTCCTGAAACCTACTTACCATGCGCACAGCATGCACAATGTCCGGTCTCGTACACAACATAGCATACATAAGGCTATCCATGGCCGAAGAATATGGTATATTACTCATTTCCTTTCATTATTCCTCACTTTGAGGACACATCTTAGAGGAGAGTTTTAATGTGGTATATTACTCACATCGGTAGAAACCCTCTTTTAGAATCATCCATCTTAAATCGCTTTAAGATTTTATCTATATAGAGGGCTTTGGAAAGACCTATCATTCTCTTCGCTCTATCCATGTAGAGCCGAATACCAAGAATATAGGTTGCTTCTCCCAAGTCTTTCATGGAGAAACTACTCGAAAGCCAAGCTTTCACAGAACTGAGCATTCCCACATCATTTCCTATTAGTAGAATGTTATCTACATATATTACTAAGAATGCAATCTTGCTCCCACTAACCGTCTTGTATATACAATGTTCCTCTTAATTTTGCACGAAGTCAAACTCTTTGATTGCCTCGTCAAAACGAAGGTTCCAACTACGTGAAGCTTACTTCAATCCGTAAATGGAACGCTGAAGCTTGCACACTTTATGAATATCGACCTCGGACACAAAGCCTTTAGGCTGCTCCATATAGATTTCCTCCTCGAGGAATACATTAAGGAAAGCCATCTTTACGTCCATTTGCCATATCTCATAATCGTGGTAGGCAGCTATAGCAAGCATCATGCGAATAGAATTGATCATGGATACGGGCGAGAAAGTATCGTGGTAATCGATCCCTTATTCTTGGGTATAACTCTTTGCCACAAGCCTGGCCTTATAGGTGTCAACCTTGCCATCCCCATCAGTCTTTCTCTTGTAGATCCACTTGTTCCCAATAGGCACTATGCCCTTGGGGCGTTCTACTAGAGTCCAGACCTAATTGACATGCATTGAGTCTATCTCAGTGTAATATCCGGAATTTCTATTACTGTTGTTTAATATTATTTTATCCGAGTTATATTGTACAGCGTGAAATCTGTACAGTAGGGATAAAATAAATAAAGGACTGAGATATCAGTATCGGTATAATTGTCGTATTTGGTCGACAGTTACATTTGAGGATATTGTGTATCAGGTTGTCGTACTTTTGATATTGGGTATATCGTATGATGATATTATTGGATTCAGTGTTTGTGTTCAGTGTGTCTTATGTTCGTTTTTGGTATGTCGAGACGTTGGACAAGAACTGCGGAAAATGGCTAAGTATAGCCTTATTAGCGCACGTTAATATTCATGCATAACGCACGCTATCGCGGTGATTAGCGCACGCTACGCTTATAGGTTAGCGACGCCAGTGCGCATGATCGGAAGGAATCTGCGTGTGGACCCGGCCGCTGCGCACGCTCGTAAGTCAACGGTTGTTGTCCTGAAGTATTAGCGCACGCTAAAATATTAGGCTTAGCGCACGCTAACTATGTATCGCCAACAAGGAATCTTATCCTTGCCGATGTCTTTGTCAATGTGGGGGTGAGTGGTAGGTGAACACCGTAGCTAGTCAACTTCGGATAGCGCACGCTAAGATAAATGACTTGCGACGCTAAGCATGATGATTTACGACGTTAATGCATGGGCATTACGTACGTAAGGTAGTTTACGAAGCAAGACAAGAGTAGCCTCGATCGCGATAGCGCACGCTAACAAAGTCGGCTAGCACACGCTAAGGCTAGCGCACGCTAAACATAAGGGTTTAGCGCACGCTAGTGGTGCATTCTATATAAAGGGACAAACGGGTGTCATGAAACATTTCCCATTTCTTTCCTTTCACCCGATAGAGACAACCTTGTGAGAACATTTGGAGTTCCTAAACACCGAGGATGATCCTCTTTAACAAGATTAAAGATGGAAATCATGGAGTAAAGCTTTGTTCTTGAAAAGATGGAAATCATGGAGTAAAGCTTTGTTCTTGAAATCATTGGTGATTCTTGGAAATCAATCCTTTCCTTCAAAAAAGGTAATTACTCTTCACTTTGAGATTTCGTTTTGGATTGTATATGATGTTCTTGAGTTGATGATTATCATATAAACAAGTTGATGAGCATGACAACGAGTTGGATTACCGTACTAAGTTAGTGTTGTTATCAATATATGAGTATTGATATGTTTCGTATGGTTTTGGATGGAATTCAAGATATATGTTGATGTAATTCCCTTCTTCAATTCGGATTTTTGATGTTTTGTCGTTGGTAACTTCGTATGGTAACAATTATGGTGATGCTACTGTGATTCTTGAAGTTATATGAATTGTATGTCGAAGAACATGATGAATAAGGATTTTTAGATGTTAGAACACATCGGATTTTATCATTTTATGGATCATGAACGTGAATTTGGATAATTCGTGTTCTTGAAGAGCTATTAAATTATATGTCATGATTGTTATGAAATCCTTAATCTCGAGATGAGTTGATCATTGTCATGATGGAAGTGTTAGACGATGCTTGAAATGCATGCCACTACACGATTAGCGCACGCCACGCCATCGCCTAGCGCGCTAACGGGAGCAACTTAGCGCACGCTACGCTAGGTGATTAACGTGCGCTAAGTAGGCAGACAGGCAGATTTTTTTGTGTTTTGATTAGGAATTCGTGATGGTTTGATTGGGTTGGGTCCGACTGTGTTTATTCGAGGTTGTGTTGAACCGTTGAGTTCGAGTGGTTAGTTTTGTCAGTTGTTGATTGTTATCGGATATGTGTTATTTGGTTTCTTCGATAGGTTGAGATTATTGATCGGTGAGTATAACCGGATATTGCGGTCGTGTTCGAGTATGTCCATTGTATTGCTTTTGATCGAGGCTGAGGAGCTCGTAGACAAAGGCAATGTGTTCGGCAGCAGCTTCGTGGTATCGGTATCGAGGCAAGTTATTACTTGCTCAGTTATAATATTTAATGAATGGTTTCAGTTTCATTTCGTTTATAATGCATATAGCGATGATTATTATTGTGAACTCTGGGTATTCGGATCACATATCGTTCTTTCGATTCTGGGAAGTAAATCATAATGTATATGCTTTATCTCAGTTATTGGTATGTTCGAGTATCGAGGTTACATTATGGAAAAGACGAGGATATGAGTATCTATAGTTCAGTGTACGTGTGGATCGCCGAACATTGAGGATAATCGTCGGTGATGATTGGACATCGAGGTTGCTCCCGAAGGACTCGGGGCAAATATTCCATATTGATTATGGTTTAGTGTTATTTATTTTGGTCTCGTACATTTTCTTTCATGTTGTTGAACATGAAGTAGTCCTGGTATATTGTCATGTTGTCGTGCACGTTATGTTGTTCATGTTGATGAACGTGTTGATTTGCATAGGTGTATGCATATTGTGTTGTTTATGTTGTGTAAATAATCCGATGGGATTATGAGGATCTATGCTGAGGGCGCTGGATCGAATGTCCACCATGCGTTGGTTCGACGGGATCATCATGGGGATCTATGCTGAGGGCTCTGGATCGTTGGACAGGTTTTCCACCATGCCTTGGTTCGACGGGATCATCATGGGGATCTATGCTGAGGGCGCTGGATCGTTGGATTACCAGTATTGTGTTGATGGAATCTGGTGAATTCGCATCATTGATTTTATCATGTGTTGTTGTTCACATGTGTATTGTTAGTTATCCACCTTATGTTGATCTGATAGGATCAACAAAGGGATCTATGCTGAGGGCGCTGGATCGTCGGATTTCCATTGAGTATACATGATTATTATTGCTATGATCATATTGACGTGGTCATATGAGTATGCACTTGTAGGTCTTGTGTTAGGACCGTGTCCGTATTGCATTGATCTGATCTCGGATTAGACCGATACGATTGTCGTGGCACTTCATATCTCGAGGTATGTTCCATATTTTCTTTGGTCTTGTCTTTGGTGGACAATCGGTTACCGTCTTG
This sequence comes from Orobanche coerulescens, assembly GCA_033398695.1. Lineage (NCBI taxonomy): Eukaryota > Viridiplantae > Streptophyta > Magnoliopsida > Lamiales > Orobanchaceae > Orobanche > Orobanche coerulescens. The sequence continues at coordinate 103,396,430 of CM065818.1, forward strand.
GGATTTGTTGATATTATTCGATGGATCGTATTGGTCAGATATGGTAGATTTCCGTATCGTGAGTTGGTTCTCGATAGTTTGAGGATCTTGAGTATTGTTTGAGGTACAATACGTATATTATGTTCGAGTTTATTGGTTAATTGAGTACAGATGTGAAATGTGATAATGGTTATTCGATGAGAATTTCTTGAGTAAGTAAAGATTACGTTGGTCGTATTCTTATGTTGTATTCTCATTGGTATGTTATTATTAATGTGATGTGACGGTTATCATTGTTGGATATTATGGTGACCCGTCGTGGATTTCTTTTAGGTTCTCGGAGTATCGAGCTTGTAGCGGTCGTGAAGAGATGAGCTTCCCTGAGGATACCGCTAGGACGTGTTCTGCATTGAGTTTCTTGATTGGTTCTTGTTTTCCGCCGCTAGAGTATCGCTTTGGTTGGTCTTTTCCGCCGCGTGAGTATTTTGAGACGCTCTTTTGGTATCCGTAACCGAGGTTACTTTGGAAATCGTTTTCTAAACTTTTGAGTATCTACTGTTTGGCCTTGCGATTTCAAATGAGTTTTACGACGGTTTTTGATAAATGGATTTTATAAGTCTTTGTGGATTTTTAAAGTTAGTACCGTCGTTGGCCTATTGGGCATTTGTAAATGTTTGTGAAAATTTCTTTTTAGCCTTGTGGGTTCCATCTCTGGGCCCACTACCGTAATATTTCCTGTTAATCTGGGGGTGTTACGAATATGGTATCGGAGCTTAGGTTGAGAAAACCTAGGCATTTGGGTCGAGTTGGGTCGTGTTTTTGTTGCGTCATTCGAGTTGTCAATTGACAAATACTAGAGCCGTGAGTCTTTGTTGTTCACTCAGGCTTGTGCGTTATCGGATTTGCCAGTATCGTACTGGGCTTGTTATAACTTTTCCAAATGGTGTTTACGTGATATATTGTGTTCTTGAGTTGCACTGAGTTTGCAAAACGTGAGTTTTGAAAATACCTGTGTCGAGTATTTTCTTGAGTCTAGACATGTGCCAGTATCACGGGGAATCGTCGGCTTTACGATCTGTAAGTATTCGGATTTTTGAATTTCATTGAGATTTACTGCCGTTCTAAGTTGATATGCTTTGAGATTCAGCAGAATATTATATGTTATAGTATAAGGTGACAGAGTTGGGACAGGATTGATGATCTTGAGGAGTTATAATTTTGGAAATCAGTATATCAGCTAGATTTTGGAACGGAATTGTGTAATCGGGAGAAGGACTATGGATTGTTGAGAAGAACATGTAGCATGTTAATTCATTTGAGATACATGAACTGTTTTGAGCATTTGAAAATGATACTTTTCAAAATGAATATTTTACGGATGTTTTACGGAAAATGATTTTGGGCCGAGACCCAATCGATTTTGAAATGGTTTTATAACTCAGGACTTGAAGTCCGAAAAGGGGTTTTCTACTTTTTAAACTTTTTGTAATGCGGAACGAGTTACTGCTAAGACCCTAATGTTTCAAACGGCTTTTCTGCTTTCTTAAAACTCCCGAGACTTGTAAAACACTTTACCAATCGTTTACCTATGTTATTTCCGCCTTTCGAGGCTTTGGTTTACTTGTTCAAATTGAACCTCTCGGGAAGTCTTTCATTGTGTGGATTTGTTTCAATATTTTGTCATATCATATTTAAGGTGATCCAGATGGGTTAATGACCGACGTTGCAAGTCATGTGTGGAAAAGGAGTTTAGTCGGAATTTATATATTGAGATTTTGGAACTCGATCGTGTGGTTTTCCATGGAATATCGGTGGATATTGGTGACGAACCGAATTGGTATACGGGAGTATGGATATAGTCGAGCATTTGCATACTTTTCATTTTAAAACTTCAAATCGTGTGGATTCGAAGGAAATCATATCAAATACTTGGCACCATCGAGCCAAGTTAATTTTTCGAAAATTGATTTTGTGGTCTTACCAAAATTTATGTTTTTAGTTTTGAAATTTTTGAAAGAACTTTCGAAAATTTGTATTCTTGACGAGACTTTATGATTTTAAACTGGTTTTGAAAATGTGATTGATATACATACGCATTTAGTGCATAATGCATATCGTGGTGAAGTTCTGAATGAGACTCACGAACTGGATGGTACATCAGTATGGTATGATGAAAGAGATTCGAACGTTAGTATGGTAGTTTGGTTATCCACGGATGATCGGTTGATTTATCGGATAAGAGAAATATGTCGCGTGTTGTAGATTCATGCACATAATATTATTTTGGAAACTGGGGATTTTGTGAAACTGGGACATATGTGCTATGTGATTCCATTGGTACGGTAGTAGCGCGATTTTACCACAGTGATTCTGGAATGATTTCCTTATAAGTGCAAATTTGGGGATGGTGACCCCATGCTGGTTGTTTTGGATATTGAGTGGTCTTTCCCACTCCTTGTATGAATTGGGTATGTTCGTCAGTTTGTGATTGGTTGTTCATATGCCAAGGGGTATGTTCGCCAGTCGGATATGTTTATTGAGATCCACTGTATGTGATCGGTGTGTCGTTTTGATAATTTTGCTTTTTCGTATATCTGTTTCTGTGGTTCTGTGGTGATAGTGTTGGAGTTTACCGTGTGAAGGTATTCTCGATTTCCGTTGATCGTTCGTTGGTCGTATTGGAGTTTATCACGTTGATGATATTCTCGATTGTGTTTTGACCTCTGGTTGGTCAGATTGGAATTTATCATGTCGATGATAAATTCGGTTGATTGTTGATCATTGTTGGTGATCATCCGAGCGCTCGATTGTCTATCGATGTTTCGGATTCGCTGCCATTGTATTGAGCGCTTGTTTCACGATACATCGGATATTATTCGCTTTATCGATTGAGACTTGATTATGTAATCAAAGTGCATGTGATTTGATTCGGGCATTGTTTGATCCGAAGATGATATATTTTGTTGAGAATCGGGAATTGTGATCGTAGCGTATTGAGACTGCATCGTGAGAACGCCGGCTAGTATCTCCGGAGATCGTCGACTGCGTATTTGTAAGTATGCGGTTTTGGCTATTCGTAATAATGATGATTGATCGGTGTCGTGATGGTTTTGGGATATTTTGGGTTGAATAGCAGATGGTTGTTCGCTTTATGATGGATTGCAAGTTTCGAGGACGAAACTTATTTTAAGTGTAGAATGTAATATCCGGAATTTCTATTATCATTGTTTAATATTATTTTATCCGAGTTATATATTACATGCGTGAAATCTGCATGAGGGATAAAATAAATAAAGGACTCGAGATATCGATTCGGTATAATTGTCGTATTTGGTCGATTACATTTGAGGATATTGTGTATCGTGTTGTCGTACTTTTGATATTGGGTATATCGTATGATGATATTATCGATTCAAGTTTGTGTTCGTGTGTCTTATGTTCGCTTTTGGTATGTCGAGACGTTGGACAAGAATCATGGAAAATGGCTAAGTATAGCCTTATTAGCGCACGTTAATATTCATGCATAACGCACGCTATCGCGCGTGATTAGCGCACGCTACGTTTATAGGTTAGCGACGCTAGTGCGCATGATCGGAAGGAATCTGCGTGTGGACCCGGCCGCCGCGCACGTTCTGGTAAGTCAACGGTTGTTGTCCTGAAGTATTAGCGCACGCTAAAATATTAGGCTTAGCGCACGCTAACTATGTATCAGTCAACAAGGAATCTTATCCTTGCCAGATGCTGTCGGAATGTGGGGGTGAGTGGTAGGTGAACACTGTAGCTAGTCAACTTCGGATAGCGCACGCTAAGATAAATGACTTGCGTACGCTAAGCATGATGATTTACGTACGTTAATGCATGGGCATTACGTACGTAAGGTAGTTTACGAAGCAAGACAGTAGCCTCTGGACTGCGATAGCGCACGCTAACAAAGTCAGTTAGCGCACGCTAAGGCTAGCGCACGCTAAACATAAGGGTTTAGCGCACGCTAGTGGTGCATTCTATATAAAGGGACAAACGGGTGTCATGAAACATTTCGTCCATTTCTTTCCTTTCACCCGATAGAGACAACCTTGTGAGAACATTTGGAGTTCCTAAACACTGAGGGATGATCCTCTTTAACAAGATTAAAGATGGAAATCATGGAGTAAAGCTTTGTTCTTGAAAAGATGGAAATCATGGAGTAAAGCTTTGTTCTTGAAATCATTGGTGATTCTTGGAAATCAATCCTTTCCTTCTAAAAAGGTAATTACTCTTCACTTTGAGATTTCGTTTTGGATTGTATATGATGTTCTTGAGTTGATGATTATCATATAAACAAGTTGATGAGCATGACAACGAGTTGGATTACCGTACTAAGTTAGTGTTGTTATCAATATATGAGTATTGATATGTTTCGTATGGTTTTGGATGGAATTCAAGATATATGTTGATGTAATTCCCTTCTTCAATTCGGATTTTTGATGTTTTGTCGTTGGTTACTTCGTATGGTAACGATTATGGTGATGCTACTGTGATTCTTGAAGTTATATGAATTGTATGTCGAAGAACATGATGAATAAGGATTTTTAGATGTTAGAACACATCGGATTTTATCATTTTATGGATCATGAACGTGAATTTGGATAATTCGTGTTCTTGAAGAGCTATTAAATTATATGTCATGATTGTTATGAAATCCTTAATCTCGAGATGAGTTGATCATTGTCATGATGGAAGTGTTAGACGATGCTTGAAATGCATGCCACTGCACAAAGATTAGCGCACGCCACGCCATCGCCTAGCGCGCGCTAACGGGAGCAACTTAGCGCACGCTACGCTAGGTGATTAACGTGCGCTAAGTAGGCAGACAGTGCAGTATTTTTTTGTGTTTTGATTAGGAATTCGTGATGGTTTGATTTGGTTGGTTCCGACTGTGTTTATTCGAGGTTGTGTTGAACCGTTGAGTTCGAGTGGTTAGTTTTGTCAGTTGTTGATTGTTATCGGATATGTGTTATTTGGTTTCTTCGATAGGTTGAGATTATTGATCGGTGAGTATAACCGGATATTGCGGTCGTGTTCGAGTATGTCCATTGTATTGCTTTTGATCGAGGCTGAGGAGCTCGTAGACAAAGGCAATGTGTTCGGCAGCAGCTTCGTGGTATCGGTATCGAGGCAAGTTATTACTTGCTCAGTTATAATATTTAATGAATGGTTTCAGTTTCATTTCGTTTATAATGCATATAGCGATGATTATTATTGTGAACTCTGGGTATTCGGATCACATATCGTTCTTTCGATTCTGGGAGGTAAATCATAATGTATATGCTTTATCTCAGTTATTGGTATGTTCGAGTATCGAGGTTACATTATGGAAAAGACGAGGATATGAGTATCTATAGTTCAGTGTACGTGTGGATCGCCGAACATTGAGGATAATCGTCGGTGATGATTGGACATCGAGGTTGCTCCCGAAGGACTCGGGGCAAATATTCCATATTGATTATGGTTTAGTGTTATTTATTTTGGTCTCGTACATTTTCTTTCATGTTGTTGAACATGAAGTAGTCCTGGTATATTGTCATGTTGTCGTGCACGTTATGTTGTTCATGTTGATGAACGTGTTGATTTGCATAGGTGTATGCATATTGTGTTGTTTATGTTGTGTAAATAATCCGATGGGATTATGAGGATCTATGCTGAGGGCGCTGGATCGAATGTCCACCATGCGTTGGTTCGACGGGATCATCATGGGGATCTATGCTGAGGGCGCTGGATCGTTGGACAGGTTTTCCACCATGCGTTGGTTCGACGGGATCATCATGGGGATCTATGCTGAGGGCGCTGGATCGTTGGATTACCAGTATTGTGTTGATGGAATTTGGTAAATTCGCATCATTGATTTTATCATGTGTTGTTGTTCACATGTGTATTGTTAGTTATCCACCTTATGTTGATCTGATAGGATCAACAAAGGGATCTATGCTGAGGGCGCTGGATCGTCGGATTTCCATTGAGTATACATGATTATTATTGCTATGATCATATTGACGTGGTCATATGAGTATGCACTTGTAGGTCTTGTGTTAGGACCGTGTCCGTATTGCATTGATCTGATCTCGGATTAGACCGATACGATTGTCGTGGCACTTCATATCTCGAGGTATGTTCCATATTTTCTTTGGTCTTGTCTTTGGTGGACAATCGGTTACCGTCTTGGGATTTGTTGATATTATTCGATGGATCGTATTGGTCAGATATGGTAGATTTCCGTATCGTGAGTTGGTTCTGATAGTTTGAGGATCTTGAGTATTGTTTGAGGTACAATACAGATATTATGTTCGAGTTTATTGGTTAATTGAGTACAGGATGTGAAATGTGATAATGGTTATTCTGATGAGAATTTCTTGAGTAAGTAAAGATTACGTTGGTCGTATTCTTATGTTGTATTCTCATTGGTATGTTATTATTAATGTGATGTGACGGTTATCATTGTTGGATATTATGGTGACCGGCCGTGGGATTTCTTTTAGGTTCTCGGAGTATCGAGCTTGTAGCGGTCGTGAAGAGATGAGCTTCTGAGGATACCGGCTAGGACGTGTCTCGTACATTGAGTTTCTTGATTGGTTCTTGTTTTCCGCCGCTAGAGTATCGTTTTGGTTGGTCTTTTTCCGCTGCGTGAGTATTTTGAGACGCTCTTTTGGTATCTCGTAACTGAGGTTACTTTGGAAATCGTTTTCTAAACTTTTGAGTATCGGCTGTTTGGCCTTGCGATTTCAAATGAGTTTTACGACGGTTTTTGATAAATGGATTTTATAAGTCTTTGTGGATTTTTAAAGTTAGTACCGTCGTTGGCCTCTTGGGCATTTGTAAATGTTTGTGAAAATTTCTTTTTAGCCTTGTGGGTTCCATCTCGGGGCCCACGGCGCTGTAATATTTCCGGTTAAATCTGGGGGTGTTACACTCAGCTTCCATAGATTCACGCCATTCCGCGAAGTCTACATCCACCATCGCTTGGTTATAGGTCGTTGGTTCTGTCTCTTGGCTATCACCTGGAACCTCATGGAGACCCAGCTCTTCTAGGTGTACAAGGCCATACCTCTTAGGTAAATGAGATACCCTACTAGACCTACGAGGTGGTTGTACTTGTGTTATAGAAGTTTCAGTTCCAATTCTTGTACAGGTGTCTTCTGAGGAGTTTCATTGTATTCTTCCAAAGAAATACTTCTACCTGCTCCGCCTTCCTGAATGAACTCATCTTCCAGGAAGTGTGCTTGCAAAGCAACAACGATCTTTCGATCTTTGGGCATGTAGAATAGATAACCCATCATCCCATATGTAAATCCAATGAAACCTCCCTTCACGGACCTCGCTTACAACTTTTCCACTTTAGTCTTCTTGATATAGGCGGGACAACCTCAAATCCTAATGTGATTAAGACTTGGTTTCCTGCCGTCCCACATCTCATGTGGAGTTTTAGAAACGAATTTGGAAGGACATATATTCAAGATATAAGCAGCAGTCAGGAGTGCATACCCCACAGGTAAAATTGGTAAGTCAGTATTGCCTAGCATAGAACGAACCATGTTCAACAAGGTTCAGTTCCTTCTTTCTGACACACCATTTAACTGGGGAGTTCCTGGAGTTGTTAATTGTGATACTATTCCATGTTCATTTAGGAACTCGTCAAACTCCGCACTCATATACTCGCCACCTCGGTCTGACTGAAGTGCTTTGATATGATTACCACTTTGTTTTTCGACTAGGGCCTTAAATTCCTGGAATTTCTCAAAGTCCTCGGATTTATGTTTCATTAAGTATACATAACCATACCTAGTATGATCATCTGTAAACATAATGAAGTACTGATATCCATCACGTGCTGCTTCCAAAGCACCACATACGTCGGTATGGATTAATCCTAGTTTATCAGCGGCTCTTTTAAAAGTCTCTGTTAAGGGGGACTTAGTCATTTTTCCTTTAAGGCAAGATTCACAAGTAGGAAAGCGATCTGATCCCAATGGGCCTATAAGTCCATTCTTTTCCATTTTGTAAACCTTGGTTTGACCAACATGACCAAGTCTAATATGCCATTTCAAAACTTGATTAGTTTCATCCCAACAACGCTTCCTAGTCATAGTATTCACAACGACTTTGTTACTGAGGTTTAGATGATACAGTCCATTTAACAATGTAGCAGTGCCTACTAGTTTTTTTCTAAAATAAATTTTGCAGGAACCATCACAAATGAAAAATGAAAAGCCTTTCCGATCCATGACCAGAATGGATACAATGTTTTTATGCCCCTTGGGCAAAACAAGTACATCATCTAATGTCAAAACAAAGCCAGATTCTAAATTCAAAAGAAGTGTTCCTATGTCAGTTGCTTCGACACTATGCCCACTTCCGACAGTAATCATCACTTTTCCAGCTCCAAGTTTCCTACTTTATTCCAGATCCTCATTCACGGTATAAATGTGAGAAATAGCACCTGAATCCAGTGTCCAAGAAGTAGAAAATACAGTAGCAGAACAATTTTTTTCCAAAAGTAAAAGTTCTGTACCTGAAGCGCCATGAAGAATCGGACAGTCTCTAGCCCAGTGGCCCAGCTCACCGCATTTGAGACATTCGTCCTTCTTCTTCTTGCTCTTAGGAACCATGGGGGCCTTGCCCTTACCCATAAGGTCCTTGACTTGTGGTCCCGTCTGCTTCTTGGTTTTTTTTTCTTATTCTTAGACCTCCGAGGTCTAGACGAAATCACAAGGGCAGACACCTTCATCTGTGAAGTCTTCATCTAAGATTGAGCGGTCACCAGTTTGTTCATCAATCCTGCTATATTGCACGCAATCTCATTGCAGTTGAAATTCATAACAAATTGTGAGAAGGAATAAGTGAGAGACTGTAGGATAAGGTCGGTCTGAAGAGAAGTATCCATCTTAAAATCAAGAGCCTCCAATCTCTCGATCATAGATATCATTTTGAGGATGTGGTCCCCAACCTTCTCACCTTCCTTTATCCTTGCACCGAACAGTTGCTTGGAAATCTCATATCTAGCAGTTCGACTGTGCTCACCATTAAGCTCGGTTAAGTGAGATGAAATCTGCCTAGCAGAAGTCATTTTCTCATGCGCTCTATGAAGCTCATTAGACATAGAATCCATCATATAATCACGGACTTTTACATCATCCATAACCCACTTTTCGTGGTTTTCAATCTCTTCCTGATTGGCTCTTGTTCGCACCGGAGGCACCGGAATGTCCGTCTCTAAGACGTATCCCAATGCCTCTATACTGAGGCCTATGATCATATTGCGGAGCCAATCCACAAAGTTAGGTCCGATTAAGGTGTTCTTTTCGAGTAGAATTGCGAGTGGGTTCATTGTCACATTGAGAGTTATGTTCGTCTGCATTAAGTACGACAGATTTATTAGTGACTCGTTCATTATGATCTAAGTATAGAATTAAGGTCTTTTCTATTTTTTAACCTAGATCCCACTATTTTTATCGGAATAACATACTTCCATGTGAAATCCGGAAGTATCGTTCGCAATATCTTCATAGTGGTGATCGAGTTCTTTATAAATCTTAATAGAGGGTAACCGAACAGGTTTCTAGTCTATTAATTTTCATAAAGTGGTGTCCAACACCAACCCATCTAATAGATGATTTAATCTTCTTTTTTCCCTTGTTCACTCCCCTCAACATATACGGTTTCTATAGTTCGTGAACAAGTTAAGTTTATACCATCGATGCAAATTAGTTTCACAATTTAATCTTATCCGGGAACCGAACAGGTTTCTTTGGGTAAAATTTGCTCCAACCGAAGGCATCCAATGCACTTCCGGTAATTAATCCATCCTCCCCGAACGACTACCCCGATAACTCGGAATCATAGCACATCCGGTTTGGATTTCAATTTTCCGAAAGCTCGATGGAGGCAAGGAAAACCTTGAAACCTTTTAAACTTAATAATTTGTTGTGGGAGAATTTTCGCGATTAATGTTACACTTTGCACATTAATTCATTTAAACGCATTTGTGCATTCATACCATATGAATAAACATCCACAACCTAGTTACTACCAACATGTAGTTCATGGACCATTCCAAGAACAAAAACATCGTAATCTAATTATAAGTCTTCGATCTTGAATCTTTGTCTTCTCGAATGGATCTTCCTCCGGTCTTCGTCATTACATATATATTTTACATTTGAAAAATTGCATCCTAGATACAAATATTTCTAGTAAAATAAATAGGCTCAAAACGGCCTTTACAACCCAATCAAATAAAATCGAACGATTCAAAACTAGGTCCATGAACCACATCACCATTCAAAAATAATGCATCAAACAGATTAAAATAAATGGCATTCATAATTAATATAAATATTGATCCAATAAATATAAATTAATCCATCCAAACTAATTAATCTAATTAATTCAAACAACCGTTAATTTTAACTTGTTCCGGATGAGAAAATATTTCATTAAATTAATTCCCCTAAGAATAAAATTACTATAATGATATCTTAGTCAAATTAAATCCATTTAACTTGTGAAAAATTAATTTCCGAATGAAATATAAAAGACGGAGTCGAAAAACACGATCAGGCCAAGCCCGGCACGCCCAAAGAAGCCGCTGAAAGCAGACTGCCCGGATCGCGATCCACCGCTGGCACCCGTCAGCCGCCGAGCAAGGCCGGACAGCAGGGCCGGATCGCGATCCGCTGCCTGGGACCGTGAGGCAGCGCCCGGCCAGCTCCAAGCTGTCGGGCCCGTTTACATTTTCGGCTCGTTTTTTCACCCCAATTCCAAAAATAATATTTTTCTAATCTTTATATTACATATTAAATCAGTTTTTCAAAAGAAAAATAGATTTATATTGTAACATAAAATCATGAAAAAATAATTTTTAGATGAACAATAGAAAATCAACGATTAATACGATTATGATTCCAAATCATAAGAACAACTAATCAAGCATTCTAAATGCTAAATATTGTATATACGCTCGCAAGACATACGCTCCGACTGTTGGGATTCGGTGCCTAAAACGAAGGCGCGGCGGAAGCAATAATACGAATCTAATTCAATCTGAATCCCTACGAGGATCGATCAAGCTACGTATATATGAATATAAAACGAAAACAAGGAATATTAGAAATCATACCCTCGTAGTCCGTTGATTAATGGTGTACTTCGCGTAAGCTATTCCCCAAGCTTTAGGTGATCTTCCCACGAATCTGATTCATCAAGCTCTTGAATGATCCAACGCCGAAAGCACCGCGTCTCTACTTGCCACGCTTAGGAGAAACGATTGGAATGACCACCATCCTATTAACCTCCAAGGTTACAACTAGAATAGAGTAATGAAAACTATCTAATTTAGATTACAACACTCTAAGTATTTAATCTATATCTATCAATTATATCTCTTGATTTTTTTTCTCCAAGAAAACTCTCAAGAACAAGGAATAAAATGATGAAGACTTGAGAAAACTATTTTCTCATTATCTCTCTCTCAAAACCGTGTGATGCTTAGTGAAGGAAGAGAGATTGTAGTCTTCATTTTATTCTTAATCATATCTCCCCAAATCACCTTTCAAATATAAAAAGGGATAACATATCTCTTATTTTTCTTTGGTCTTCCAATTATAAAATTGAAGACAAAGACCACGAAGGAGGTTGGTGAAAGGGGGCGACCATCTAGAAGAACCGGATGAGTTTGTTCGCTTTGACTCGGTGAGTCCAAATAGATAAACTCCAATTTCGTTCCGATGTGTTTATATCAATTAATTAATCCAATAAATTAATTATATCAAATACAAAATAATTTAATAAATTTCTCAAGAAATAATTATATCTATGAATTAAATTAATCACCCAGTATTATATTTAATTCATTAGGCCGTAAGTTAATTTATCCAATAAATTAATTTAGACATGCAATGTCCCTAAACTAATTAGACATCCAATGTCTAATAAATTATATATCTAATATCTAATATTTATAAAGAGAGAACAAGTTCATTTCGTCGTCAATCCTATTGTGCGACTCGGTAGGTCCGTCTCAGTTAGCAATGGGAGGAACCAAAGAGTAGTAGCACCACCTAGCCAGCCTGGCGGCCTACACTGTACCCCAACTAAGAACGAATGATTGGGATCATTCAAAAATCTTTCTGTAGTGAATACCAGTATACGTATAAACCCTTTTTCAATGTACCGATCAAGTTATAGGGTCACGATCAGTCAATCCCTATCTGTACTTGACGCTATGCATGAGTTAATGCAAATCGAGATAACTGAGCTCTCATGTATCCAATACAACTAGATCCAATGCTTTGGCCAAAGACTTATGATCTCATCTGCCAATAACTACATAGGACATATAACCCGTTCAGTAACAGGAGAAAGAATCCTATCTTGGTATTCAGAAGAACCTGCTACTTGCCCGTCAAGATGCATGTCGAGGTTGAACCCCACCTTCCGGTTTTCTGGGTCGAACTACTTTAGTGTAAATCTTAACGTCACAAGCACATCCCTACTAAATCCTCAAGTCGAAGGTTCACGAATACCTATCACAACCTTTCGATTCAGTCATTGACTGTCCCGGAGTGAAATCCGTATGACGAATCGAGGGTGAGTCGGTTTGAGTATACTAATCTAATTAGCATACCTATAATGTGTGCTCCTACTAACCATTAGTGTTCGATAGGCACTCTCCAAGTCAAAGAACAGATTATACAAGTCTCCACATTAACTTAACGCCCAGTCAAGTTTCATCGACTTGCGAACGATTAAGTATATGAGTCATAAACCTTTCCAGTGCCAATCCCCTTATCCAATAAGGAGTGGAATGTTTTGCTCTAAAATACACGGACTAGTTTCTATATATATATATTTACGAGTCAGGAATACCAGTGACTACCAGTAAATAAAGAAACATATAATTGCCTATTGATAATGATTTACATAATAACAAGTACAATGCCCTCACTCAACATCCTCTGAGTGGCATTCGAGGGCATACTCTCCCACTTGCACTCAATGCCACACACTATGGTATCTAATATCCATGTTCTCCGGATGACGCTCCAAGCTAGTCTGAGAAAGTGGCTTGGTCAGTGGATCAGCGTTGTTGTTGGCTGAGTCTACTCTATGCAGCACAATGTATCCCTTGCGAACAAATTCTCTTACGAGATGATACTTCCTCTCAATGTGTTTGGTACTGTTGTGAAACCTCGGTTCCATGGCCTGTGCAATAGCTCCGTCGTTGTCGCAGAAAAGCAGAACAGGAAGCTCAGCACATGGTATCACTTGAACTTCTCCCAGAAACTTCTTAATCCAAAACCCTTCCTTGGAAGCCTCCGTGGCTTCTTGATACTCAGCCTGGTTGGTGGAATCAGCAGTCGCGCGTTGCTTGGCGCTACGCCAAGATATTGCTCCTCCATTAAGAGTAAATATGTAGCTAGAAGTAGACATCGCATCGTCCTTCTATCCTTGGAAGTCTTAATCAGTGAAGCCCATCACATTCAGTTCTCCACCGCCATACATAAGAACCATATCTCTTGTCCTTCTTAAGTACTTGAGAACGTTCTTTACGGCAGTCCAATGTTCCCTACTTGGGTTTTCCTGAAACCTACTTACCACGCTCATAGCATGCGCAATGTCAGGTCTCGTACACAACATAGCATACATAAGGCTATCCATGGCCGAAGCATATGGTATATTACTCATTTCCTTTCGTTATTCCTCACTTCACTACACCATATATGGGTTTCAGCAACACCTGAAAAACTGTTTTCAAAAGTCTAGAAAGTGTTGCTGAAGGCAAAAAAACAGGCTACGGCTACAGTTTGACCAAATTTGAAAGTGTTACAAAAACCGCCGCAACCATAGGGATCTAAGGTAACACTTTTCTTGTTTTTAGTAACATGAGAAAAAAGTGTAACAATAGACCCCTATGCCAACACTTTTCTTATCTTTGCCTACACTAGATTTTGTGTTGCTGTATAATTAAGGCTACACTTTTTATATATTTAGTAACATAAATATTTGTGTAGCTGTAGACCTATGCTAACACTCATGAGATCTAATGTAACATTAAATTGTGAAACACTTTGACATCTTTACCAACAACTTTAACACTATGGCTACACTTATATATGAACAGTTCTAACTTTTGCTAACACAGTTTTAATCTTTGCCAACGCAATTTCTATATTTTGCCAACTGTAAGAATTATAAATTAGAGTCTATGGCTATATTTTTGCAGGTTTTTACCAACATTTTACATGGTAAAAAACAACATGTTATATTGAAAAATAGATATTACCATAAAACAGTCAATACCATTAAAATACTGTCAACCATAACATCGAAAATACATGACTACCAAATATTCAATCCATAATCAAACAGCCAAATACACTTACATAACCCAACATCCAAAATCTACATAAAATGCCATTCAACAATACTATTTAATAGCTAAGAATAAGTTACCATCGCAATCGATAAATACAACAAAACTAATTGAGTCACTTAACAAAATTTCATCATCTCAGTCTCCCCAAAATGACATCTCTAGTTGCCTCATGGTCTACATCGAGCAGAATGTTTTGCGTCTCCGACTTCTTTCCTCGCACTCTCAGTTGTAGAGTATGTTGTTGTATTTGAGAAGATCCCGCATTATCTCCCTCAGTTGAAGGAAGTTCCCAGCCTCTGCTGCTATGCTGGCCAGTTTGTGGACCATTATTACTAGTCACCAAACAAATCAACAGTTAACTACAATATATAATATCGACTTGCATATGGGGCATAGTAATACTTAGAAACTTTTGCTCATAATTCAAACCCATGCAAATTAAACAAAGATATGACTCTGATACTTTTTCACCAAAGGGAGAAGAAAAAAAAAGCAATAGTCCATAATTTTGGGGCTCCAACAGTTGTGTCCTCAGCTTCGCAATTTTAGCCTTGAGCTGACCCAAATGATATTTTTGAGCAAATAAATTAAACATAAAATGTCAGCAACAAAATCAAATTCACAAAAAAACCAACTCCAATTCCAATCATCCTGCCCGAAAGGTTCATACAACACAACTTCTAGCACTAATCAAAGTTCAAAAAAGTAAAAAAATAAAATCAACATATAAGCTTTAATCCAGGATGGATACATGATACACATATAGACTCACATTCAGAGAAGATAGTCATATATATATATATATATATATATATATATATATATGTGTGTGTGTGTGTGTGTGTGTGGGTGTGTGTGGGTGTGGGTGTGTGTGTGTCTGTGTCGGTGTGAGATTGTGTGTGTGTGTGTGTATGTATAACAGAGTATGCCATTTACATAAAGAAAAAGAGAATTGACACGCAGCAAAATATTTCTTTGTAACAGTTACCTAGCTGATGCAAGTTATCAACTGTAATATCCGGATTTATTACTGTGTATTTTACCTGTATTCGAACCCTGTATTATTCTGATTTGTGGTTTTGATTATTGGAGTATGATATTTCTTGCATTGGCATCCTTGTACTTAAGTATAACATCATGCAAATTTTCTCATGCAAACTCGTGATAGCGCACGCTAAGAATGTAGCTTAACGCGCGCTATCGGCTATTACTAGCGCACGCTACGTATGTAGGAGTTGCGTGCGCTAAACACTGAATTATTGAGGTAGGTGGCTAGCACATGCGCCAGCCGGGACATGGGTCCGGGTAAGATTCCCGCGGACGAACCTGGACAATTTTGGAGTCAACTCGTATTAGCGCGCGCTAAGGAATGCTTAGTAGCGTGCGCTAATTAGTTAAAGTGCAGAATATTATAAATGAGACAACCACCCGTTTTGGCTTTCATTTCTTTCATCCATTCTTCATTCTTGAGAGGCCAGAGAGCTTTAATCATCCCTCTAACACACTTAGAACATATATTAGTGATCCTTGAATATTGGTTATCACTTGTGAGTGATCATTGAAGAGAAGTAACACCTTGGAGTGGCACATAACCAACCGGAGTCGGATTCTACCTTGTGGTTCAGTGATTTCGGCATATAAAGGTATGTTCAACCTATCACCAGTCTTAGATTTGGATTCCAAGGGATTAGATGATCATGCTAACGTGATATTGAATTTCATTAGTGAATTATTCAACAAACATCATGTTTTAAGATTGGAATGTCTATGCTTATGATATTATCATTGGAACCTCATAGTTGGAATCCTAGTACTTCAAGTGATAAGAGAACATTCTGAAGTTATTATCCGTATGATTTATGTTATCTTAGTGATCATAAATTGGAGGTGGTATTATTTTTGGTTATAAGGACTTAAGGGAAGAATCGTCTTAGGATATATTCTTTTGTATAAGTTGGAATTGTTAGTTCACCTCCACATGAAGTCTGAATATGTATAATGATAGTAGAATCTAATACATCAACCGGAGATCACCAACTTCGCATGAGAATTGTAATCAAGACGGATTATAGTGTTATGATGATTATACGTATACTTGCACCTCGAAGTTGTTAGTATCCATGAGATTATTCATAAAGGTTATGATCATATCATGAAGCCGAATAACAAACATTAATGACTTAGGGATTCGCTTACTTCATCACCATTTGTATAATTTGCTGCCCTCCAGTGAACTCCATGCACTCTTAGCGTACGCTAATCTACGAGAATTAATGCGGGCTATCGAGTACGTTTAGCGTACGCAACGATTTGGACTTAGCGTGCGTTAAGTCATCAGCTGAGTCAGTCGGTTGATCAGTGAGGCACTGACCACGCCTGGTTAGCGTACGCTAGGCTGTGTGTACTGCGTGCGCTAACGAGTAGCATTAACGTACGCTACATATGATTCGTAGCGTGCGTTAAGCTATCCAGACAGATTGCATATTAAGAAGGACTTTCTACCGAAATTGTTGAATTGTTAGACGTTCATTCGACATGAAATGAATTCTATGCTATTTCTTTTGTTAAGGTTCGAGCTTAACACGTGATTGATCGAAAGGGAAGACCTTCGAGTATTTTGATATTCGTGGAAGTTTATTCTTGTCAATGAACCGAGGCAAGTACTCTAATTAGAATTATTTATATTATGACAATTATGATGTGATTGTATCGTGTAAATATGTTGTGAATATATGTCCACCATGCGTTGATCCAATGGGAATCATCATGGGAATCTATAGCTGTGTGCGCTGGATCGTTGGACAGGTAGTTCCACCATGTGTTGGTCCGACGGGATCATCATGGGAATCTATAGCTGTGTGCGCTGGATCGTTGGAATACCATAAGTATGTTGAAACTGTTATGATATGATATGTGTTGTGGATATTCTCGTTGGAGAAACTTGTTATGATATAATTGTTGATTATATCACTGTTGTATGATTATTGTACTTGTACTAGCATCGTTGTGCTAACCCCTTCGGGGGTGAACATTTGTGTATGTTCAGGATCCAGGAGAGCGGGGAAATAACCACTGGAGATGCATGACGACGAGGGTGCAGAGTGATGTTCCGGCCGGGTTTACTGTCTGTTGTTTGTTGGTTATTTCAATAAGTACTCGAGTACGTCGTCGATTTATAATGTTTGGATTTTAGTGATGTAATAATAACTCTTCATGGGATATTTGTAATTTCGGTTTTGAACCAGTCGGTCGAATTTTATTTCAGAAATTTCATAAACTGGTATCTGTTATTGTCATTTTCTTTATTCAGCCTTGTAAATTCTTAGGTAAAGGATTTACGACGCTGTAATATTCCTGAATATATCAGGGGTGTTACAGAATATGGTATCGGAGCTAAGATTTTGGATATCTTGGCCATTGGCTTAAAATAGGGGTCATTTACGTCTTTTGAGGTAACCGGCCATGAATGACATCACTGTACTACCTACGTCTTCATGCGAACGGTGGTTGTAAGTTCCCAAACTCTATCTCGTTCTTTACATGTTGTACTTTTTATACTTGAACATTAGAACAATGTTGTTTCCTGTATATTAAGTACTTATGCTTACAGTATGTTGAGAGGCGGACGTGGACGTGGTCGCGGTCGTGGACGCGGACGAAGGAATGCTGAAAGGGAGGTGTCGCCTTCTAATCAGGCCAGTCATAACTCAGGCGAGCCGCAACAATCCATCAATAACGAACCAGAACCTGCTGTACCATAAATCCTTCGCCAAGTGGTCAATCAGATGACCCAGTTCGCTCATATCATGGACCGAATGCAGATGGCGATGGGACTTCAGCAGGGAGATGGACAGCAAAGGATCCCAGAAATGGGAAATCGATGTGACCGATGGTTGCAAGAGGTAGCGAAAATGCAACCGCCCAAATTTGACGGCTTTTCCGAGACTCCCACTTGGGATCATTGGTTGAAGGAATTGGAGAAAATTTTTGCTGGAATTAATTGCCCAGACGACAGGAGAGCTCCTATTGCCCAGTACTTTCTGATTGGGGAGGCATCCAAGTGGTGGGAAGCTATCCGACCTGCAGATCATGATGCTGATTGGACAGAATTTAAAATGATGATGGAAGCACAGTACTGCCCTCGTCCTGTGAGGGAAGCCAAAATTCGGGAGTTTTTCTCCGCTCAACCATCAGACGAACCCGTATCCCAGACGATTAAGACGTTTAATCAGCAATTAGCATTTGTTCGACATCTGGTCAGAACAGATGTGGAGATGATGATTCATTTTGAAATGAGAATGAAACCAGAAATCCAAAGGTACATGTCCGGTTTTGAATGTACCACTCTCCGCCAATACCAGGATAAGGCGTTGGCGTATGAAATAAAAGAAGCGGCAATGGAGAAGTTTATGGAGTCGAAGAAACAAAAAGTCTCTGGTACGTTTACAGAGCACAAGAACAAAGGGGCCCCGCAAGGCCCAGTCTTCTTTTCTTTCAAGAAACCTCCGCACCCATCTAAGAGCGGAAAGAATTACTAACAAAGGTCACCACGACGGATACAAATAGGAAGTTCTTTAATTGTGGTCGCCTGTGCCACCTTTGGCGTGATTGTTTGCGCACCCCAATTACATGTTTCGATCATGACAGAAGGGCACCGTGCGACGTTTTGCAAGGACACCACCAAATACAATGGAACCTGCTCATCACAAATGGCCCGTTTAGAAGGAAGCTAGTATCCAATGACGCAGAAAGTGTTCGATGCCTCAAAATTTTGGCCGCGGACGAGGCAGAGGACAATGGGACCGAAAGGGGACATCGAGTGCCGGATCTGTTCCCCACGCTCGTATGAGATGAGTAGGATAGACGATCGGGATCTTTGCCGCATCGTGATCGGCCCGAGATCCTTTCCCACCCGGCTAAGCGTTTTATTCGATACAGGAGCTACACATTCTTTTATATCTTTGTCTTGTGTAAATCGTTTGAATATTTCTGGTTTTCATACTTGTTAACCTTATGTTGTTGGTTTACCGAGTGGAGAGAGGATTTTTGGGAACTTAGAGACTAGAGATTTTCCTGTACTATTTGGGGGTAGGGAGTGGCTCTCAAATCTAATTGTGATAGAAATGCAAGGAGATGACCTAATACTCGGAGATGGTTGGCTTAATCGATATGGAGCAATGGTAAATTACCGAAGGAGGAATATTTCGCTGATCGCTGATGATGGCTCCGAAGTACTGTTTGAAGGATGGAAACCAGGAAGCTCAAGAAAGTTGATCAAAGCAATGAAAGCTGTCAAATTGTTGAAACAGGGCTGTACAGGATATTGGTGCTATGCAATGAAGAAAAGAAGATGAAATTATGAAACTTTCATCCATTCCTGTTGTGAATGAATTTCCAGATGTATTTCCTGACGAATTACCTGGACTACCTCCACGACGGGATGTAGAATTCACTATTGAGCTGGAACCCAGAGCTACACCAATTTCTAAGGCGCCGTATCGTATGGCACCTACTGAAATGTATGAACTGAAGAAGAAACTGGAGGAGTTACTGGACAAAGGCTATATTCAGCCAAGCATTTCACCGTGGGGAGCGCCAGTCCTTTTTGTTCGAAAGAAGGATGGATCGCTTCGACTGTGTATTAACTATCGAGAGCTGAACAAGATGACGATTAAGAACAAGTATCCGTTGCCACGGATTGATGATCTGTTTGACCAGTTGCAAGGAGCAACAGTATTTTCTAAAATCGATCTGAGATCAGGATACCATCAGCTGAGGATTAAGGAATCTGATGTTCCAAAGTCAGCATTCAGAACTCGCTACGGACACTATGAGTTTGTAGTGATGCCATTTGGTCTCACTAATGCACCTGTTGTATTCATGCAGTTGATGAACCGAGTGTTCATCGAATATTTGGATAAATTTGTGGTCGTGTTCATTGATGACATTCGTGTATTCTAAGAACTAAGAGCATGCACAGCATTTGCGGATTGTATTAGAACTTTTGAGAAGCGAGCAACTGTACGCCAAACTCTCTAAGTGTGAATTCTGGCTAAAGGAAGTAATGTTCCTCGGTCATGTGGTATCAGCGGAAGGAGTCCGAGTAGATCCGCAGAAAATCGAAACAATTATGGATTGGAAACCTCCAAAGAACGTGAAAGAAGTCCGAAGTTTCTTAGGACTTACTGGGTATTATCGTCGGTTCGTGGAAGGGTTTTCCAAAATCTCCCGCCCACTTACTCGACTCTGCAGAAAACTCAAAAGTTTGAGTGGAACGAGTCGTGTCAGACTAGTTTTGACGAATTAAAGAAGAGATTGACGACGGCACCGATTCTATCACTTCAACAGGGGACTGGAGGATTCATAGTTTACAGTGATGCTTCGAACTAAGGACTCGGATGCGTATTAATACAGAATGACAAGGTGATCGCTTATGCTTCACGACAGCTGAAACCTTATGAAGTGAATTACCCAACACATGATTTGGAGCTAGCAGCAGTAGTTTTTGCTTTGAAAATCTGGAGGCATTATCTGTACGGGACTCACTGTCAGATCTTTACGGATCACAAGAGTCTCAAATACATCTTCAGTCAGAAGGAATTGAACATGCGGCAAAGAAGATGGTTATAACTGATCGAGGACTATGACTTGGAGATTTGTATCACCCAGGCAAAGCGAATGTAGTGGCTGATGCACTTAGTCGCAAGCCTGTTTCTATTCAGATGCTGGAGACTCTGACCTCCCAACTTAGCCTTCAACGAGAGATGATTCGAGAAGGAATTGAAGTATGGTTACAAAGAGTCCAAGGACAACTGTGCGTGATGGAAATAACTTCGTCCTTAATCGAAGAAATCAAATCTAGACAGGTAGATAATTCTCTGATGATTCGGTTACGTGACGAAGTGATCAAGGGGAAGGCCCCCGGATGCGTAATCCATGATGATGGAGTTTTGAGATTTCAGAACCGAATCTGCATTCCCGATATCAATGTTCTGAAATAGACGATTATGAAGGAAGCTCACAGTTCGCCCTATTCTATCCACCCGGGCACCAGTAAAATGTATAAGGACTTGAAGCAGAATTTCTGGTGGGGCAACATGAAGAAAGAGGTAGCGGACTATGTTTCGAAATGCTTGACTTGTCAGAAGGTTAAGATCGAGCATCAACGGCCTACCGGAATGTTGAAGCCGCTTCCAATCCCTGAATGGAAGTGGGAAGAGATATCGATGGACTTTATCACCAGTATGCCGAGAACCAAGACAGGAATGAACATGATTTGGGTGATAGTTGATCGTTTAACCAAATCGGCTCATTTTCTAGGCATTAAGGACACGTGAGGACCAGAGAGGTTGGCACGAGTATTTATATCGGAGATAGTTCGATTGCATGGTACGCCGAAGACCATCATTTCTGATCGAGACGACCGTTTTGTGTCTCACTTTTGGAAAGCAGTTCATAAGGCCTTGGGGACCGAATTGAAATTCAGTACAGCTTATCACCCACAGACTGACAGACAATCCGAGAGGACCATTCAAACGGTGGAGGATATGCTGAGGGCCTGTGCCTTAGATTGGTCAAACGATTGGGAAATTCATCTACCATTGATTGAATTTACCTACAACAATAGTTGGCATGCTTCCATTAAGATGGCACCATTCGAGGCATTATACGGGAGGAGATGCAGACGCCCTATGCCGGGACGATTCATCGACTTGATCGAATGTAACTGCAGTTGATCGTGCAGACTCGAGAGAAGATAGCCTTGATTCGTGAAAGGCTGTTGACCGCCCAGAGTCGCCAGAAATCTTACGCAGACGTACATCGTCGCCCATTGGAGTTCAGTACTGGAGACCACGTACTTTTGAAGGTTTCTCCTACTCTAGGAATCTTTCATTTCGGAAGGAAAGGAAAGCTGAGTCCGAGATATATCGGACCATTTGAGATCCTTGAGAGAGTTGGAGAGTTAGCATACAGATTGGCATTGCCGCCGTCATTGTGCCATGTTCATAACGTGTTCCACGTATCCCAGTTACGGAGGTATATACCAGATCCTAGTCATGTCATTGATTTCGGCGAGATCGAAGTTGCTCAAGATGGGACGTTTGAATAAAGACCGGTCAAGATACTTGAGAGTCGAGTTAAGCAGTTGAGGAACAAACCAATCGTTTTGGTCAAAGTTCAATGGTCACGCCATGGAGTGGAAGAGGCCACATGGGAAACGGAAGATGGCATGAAGTCCAGATATCCCTAGTTATTTTCGTCTTGAGTTTCGGGACGAAACTCCTTTTTAGTAGGATAGTATGTAATATCCAGATTTATTACTGTGTATTTTACCTGTATTCGAACCCTGTATTATTCGGATTTGTGGTTTTGATTATTGGAGTATGATATTTCTTGCATTGGCATCCTTGTACTTAAGTATAACATCATGCAAATTTTCTCATGCAAACTCGTGATAGAGCACGCTAAGAATGTAGCTTAACGCGCGCTATCAGCTATTACTAGCGCACGCTACGTATGTAGGAGTTGCGTGCGCTAGACACTGAATTATTGAGGTAGGTGGCTAGCACATGCGCCAGCCGGGACATGGGTCCGGGTAAGATTCCCGCGGACGAACCTGGATAATTTTGGAGTCAACTCGTATTAGCGCGCGCTAAGGAATGCTTAGTAGCGTGCGCTAATTAGTTAAAGTGCAGAATATTATAAATGAGACAACCACCCGTTTTGGCTTTCATTTCTTTCATCCATTCTTCATTCTTGAGGGGCCAGAGAGCTTTAATCATCCCTCTTTAACACACTTAGAACATATATTAGTGATCCTTGAATATTGGTTATCACTTGTGAGTGATCATTGAAGAGAAGTAACACCTTGGAGTGGCACATAACCAACCGGAGTCGGATTCTACCTTTTGGTTCAGTGATTTCGGCATATAAAGGTATGTTCAACCTATCACCAGTCTTAGATTTGGATTCCAAGGGATTAGATGATCATGCTAACGTGATATTGAATTTCATTGATGAATTATTCAACAAACATCATGTTTTAAGATTGGAATGTCTATGCTTATGATATTATCATTGGAACCTCATAGTTGGAATCCTAGTACTTCAAGTGATAAGAGAACATTCTGAAGTTATTATCCGTATGATTTATGTTATCTTAGTGATCATAAATTGGAGGTGGTATTATTTTCGGTTATAAGGACTTAAGGGAAGAATCGTCTTAGGATATATTCTTTTGTATAAGTTGGAATTGTTAGTTCACCTCTAGATGAAGTCTGAATATGTATAATGATAGTAGAATCTAATACATCAACCGGAGATCACCAACTTCGCATGAGAATTGTAATCAAGACGGATTATAGTGTTATGATGATTATACGTATACTTGCACCTCGAAGTTGTTAGTATCCATGAGATTATTCATAAAGGTTATGATCATATCATGAAGCCGGATAACAAACATTAATGACTGAGGGATTCGCTTACTTCATCACCATTTGTATAATTTGCTGCCCTCCAGTGAACTGCCATGCACTCTTAGCGTGCGCTAATCTACGAGAATTAACGCGCGCTATCGAGTACGTTTAGCGTACGCAACGATTTGGACTTAGCGTGCGTTAAGTCATCAGCTGAGTCAGTCGGCTAATCAGTGAGGCACTGACCACGCCTGGTTAGCGTACGCTAGGCTGTGTGTACTGCGTGCGCTAACGAGTAGCATTAACGTACGCTACATATGATTCATAGCGTGCGTTAAGCTATCGAGACAGATTTCATATTAAGGACTTTCTACCGAAATTGTTGAATTGTTAGACGTTCATTCGACATGAAATAAATTCTATGCTATTTCTTTTGTTAAGGTTCGAGCTTAACACGTGATTTATCGAAAGGGACGACCTTCGAGTATTTTGATATTCGTGGAAGTTTATTCTTGTCAATGAACCGAGGCAAGTACTCTAATTAGAATTGTTTATATTATGACAATTATGATGTGATTGTATCGTGTAAATATGTTGTGAATAAATGTCCACCATGCGTTGATCCGATGGGAATCATCATGGGAATCTATAGCTGTGTGCGCTGGATCGTTGGACAGGTGGTTCCAACATGTGTTGGTCCGACGGGATCATCATGGGAATCTATAGCTGTGTGCGCTGGATCGTTGGAATACCATCAGTATGTTGAAACTGTTATGATATGATATGTGTTGTGGATATTCTCGTTGGAGAAACTTGTTATGATATAATTGTTGATTATATCACTGTTGTATGATTATTGTACTTGTACTAGCATCGTTCTGCTAACCCCTTCGGGGGTGAACATTTGTGTATGTTCAGGATCCAGGAGACCGGGGAAACAACCACTGGAGATACATGACAACGAGGGTGCAGAGTGATGTTCCGGCCGGGTTTACTGTCTGTTGTTTGTTGGTTATTTCAATAAGTACTCGAGTACGTCGTCGCTTTATAATGTTTGGATTTTAGTGATGTAATAATAACTCTTCATGGGATATTTGTAATTTCGGTTTTGAACCAGTCGGTTGAATTTTATTTCAGAAATTTCATAAACTGGTATCTGTTATTGTCATTTCCTTTATTCAGCCTTGTAAATTCTTAGGTAAAGAATTTACGGCGCTGTAATATTCCTGAATATATCGGGGGTGTTACATCAACTTCCTCAATCATTGATTTGAATTTATCTGAATCAACTTTTGATAGATCATCTCTCTCATCTATATAAGAAAATAAAACACTCATTTTAGGAGCATTTAACAATATATTAATTTATCTATATAGATTTCAAGTAATAAAGCACATATTTTCACAGACATGATAACTGCATTTTTCGATGCAGTTGTCGACGATAAAGAATCGACCTTATTCATTTTAGGAGAATTTAAGAATACATTAATTTATCTATATAAATTTCAAGTAATAAAGCCCAACTGAATACCTATATGGAAATGCCCAAGTAGCTGAGTAGCCAACCATTCAATCACATCCTCATCATCCGTAGCCATCGGAACCTGTTATTAGTATGCTCTTAGATACAAGAACAGCTTCATGGTTCCCATAGATCCTCAATATGTCAAAATTGACGGTAAGTTCTACATTACCGTTATTGTATGGCTTAGATTCTCGCAGTCTCCACAGCCCATATACTTTACTGTCTCTCCAACATAACTTCTTTTTCTTCTTTATCTGTAATAAAGATTGAGCAGTCACTTAAAAAGTAACAGGAGGACATATGAGTTTAGGTACGAAATATAGTAATATGTTGCACCAATGGTGTGTTCAAAATAAAAATCGTTCCCCTATGAGAGAAACTGAGCAAACACCTTCAAAGTAAAAGCCTGCCCATGCACTCCGCATCCCTGCAACCGAAGTGCAACCTCCTTGCACAGGTGCATGATAAAATGCCGAGTCTGAGATCAGAGTAAGAGTTACCGAAAGGAACTTTCAAGCATGAAAATTGTTAATTTTTACAATGGACCACTAACATCATTTAGGTTCCTGAACCTCACACCCCAGTTTACTTCAGCACCAATGGACTTACTTTCCTGCAAAACGCCAAAAACAGCAAAGTTCCAATGCAGAAATATAATAGAAGTAAGAATGATAAAAACGACAATTTGGCGGGATGAGATATTTGCACACAACATCTACCTGCAAGGTTTGCCATTTCTTCAATAAATTTGTAGTATGAAGTGACACTATTATGATCGCAAGAGTTAGGTGATATAAGATTAAGATTACAAATTGAACCATTATCATAAGTTACTTGCAGAGCAACAATTTTCACGTCAAGCAAATTCTGTTAAACTCTTCAATGGATAATAAGTATAAAGTGGACCAATAAAAGGGCCAAACCATGTAGAAAGAAAGATGTCATTTAGACATGAAAAACTGCATTTTGTTTCAAACAGTTAGATTCATTTGCATGGGACCATCTAAACATATCCAGAGAGAGAGATAATAATAGTGAAGAATGACTTTAGAATAAATTCACAAATCTTTCAATAGGGAAAAAATGAACTAAAAAGTATATAATTTTTGTTGTGGATTCTTTGGGAAATAGACGAATTGTAGCATAGAAATTAAAAAAAAAAGAACTAATTACTTCACTCCACATTGAAATGCACCAATCTCTGGCCAAGCGACGCCGTTTCTTTTCGCCGGATTCGAAGAGAGGGAAGGGGATTTTCATATTTTTTTTGGATCTAGAATTTGGAATTTTATTTTGGGTTAATTGATTCTTGTTCTATGTACGTGAGGTGTCTCAAGCGGAAGGGAAAGGAGGAGAATGGTGCCATAGGATGCCTGCCGTGAAAGAGATGTGAGGAGAGAGAGATAGTGGGGGCGGCGTAAGAGTCGGAGAGATTGGGGAAGAGAGAGAGAGAGAGAGAGAGAGAGAGAGAGAGAGAGAGAAAGAGAGAGAGAGAGAAATGATGTAGGGTTTGTACATGGGTCTTGTGGCCAATTAGGGTGAAGAAAAAACACATTATATATTGCAGTAGATGGCGGGCTGACCGGAACCGGCGGGTTTGACCCGGCCCGAAACCGCCTGTTTTTAAACCCGGCCCTCACTACAAAAAAAAATAGTTTTTACCGACGTCAAATGTCGTTGGTAAAATATAAAAAGGCGTTGGTAAAAAATTTACCGACGGCAATCCGCCGTTATAAAAACGCTCGACGGTAATTTTTTACCGACGCTATTACAGACGCCGCTATTTACCGACGCCATTTTTGGCGTTGTTAAATTAGAAATAAAAAAATCTAGAAAAGTGGACTAAGGCGGGTCACGTCCGGCTCAAAGTGGTTAGGTTCGAGCTCAAAGTGTCAGTTCAGTCTGTGTCCAGTCCCGGGTCGGGTCCGGTTTGGGCGGAGTTCGGCTCAATTCAATTTCAAATGGTTGAGAAAGATTTTGGTTTATAAACCACATAAAACACTACTGTTTTTACGATGTGGGATAGTATAAAAAATTTACCGTCGGTAATGGCGTCGGTAATGGCGTCGGTAGATACCGATGTCGGTAAACGGCGTCGTTAATTTAAAAAAATAAAAAAAATAAAAAAAAATTACCAACGCCAAAATAGCGTCGGTAAAGGCGTCGGTAAACGGCGTCGTTAATTGTGAAAAAGGAAAAAAAGATAATAATAAAAATTTACCAACGCCGAAGTGGCGTCGGTAAATGGCGTCGGTAAATGGCGTCGGTAAACGGCGTCGTTAATTGTGAAAAAAAAGAAAAAAAAGTCTGCGAACCGGTCGTCGGCAATGGCGTCGGTAAATCAATTAAATAACGGGCGTCAGTAATGGCGTCGGTAAATTATAAGTTTAACAACGGCGGGTACGGGCATCGGTAAATGGCGTCGGTAAAAATTATTTTTTTTTGTAGTGCCTGTACCGTGTATAGTGTACACGGGCCAATTAAGGTTCACCCTCCTACAAACCGTGAACAGGCGGGCCTTGAACCGGAACCGGCGGGCCGTAAACCGTGGGCAGACTTCTCATCGGGATAGGGATTTATACCCATCATTTTACCTAGATTTTACTTTTAGTCGCTAAGTTTTTAATTCTTCCAGTTTCACCCCAGTCAAATTTTACCTTTGTAATTCGGAATGAAGATAACGGCTTGCAGAGCAGACCGACATATGATAAATATATTTAATGTTATGTATTTCTTTTAAATTCTGCTCAAGTTAATATGAAACAATTAACCTTGTTTTCGACAATTATTTTACGCTGCTGGATTTTACGGTTGTCTTAGAGATTTGAAATCGTTTTAAATTCCGTAAAATATATTAGAAAATGTATGTTTCGTAATGACTTGAAATTTCTACAAGTTTTCCTTATTATAAAAAAAATATATTCATAAAATATCTTAGGAAAATCGGGTCGTTACAGTTGAAAATAATTGATTTGCACCGCCTAAAATATTTTAGTAAGCCTGCCTATTTCTTTTAGTGTTTAGTTACATTTTTTTTTAAATAGCAACAGCTACACCAAAATTTGTGTTAGCGTAGATGCTTGATTTAGTCTATGGTAACACTAATTTATATCAATAATAACGTTAGAAAAATGTGTAGCCTTAAATCAAATTTGACCAATTTTAAGGCATCTAAGGCTACACTTTTGCTTGTAACATCAAAAAAAATGTTGTTGAAAGCCATATATGGTGTAGTGCTTTGAGGACACATCTTAGAGGAGAGTTTTAATGTGGTATATCACTCACATCGGTAGGAACCCTCTTTTAGAATCATCCATCTTAAATTACTTTAAGATTTTATCTATATAGAGGGCTTGGGAAAGACCTATCATTCTCTTCGCTCTATCCCTATGGAGCCGAATACCAAGAATATAGGTTGCTTCTCCCAAGTCTTTCATAGAGAAACTACTCGAAAGCCAAGCTTTCACAGAACTGAGCATTCCCACATCATTTTCTATTAGTAGAATGTCATCTACATATAGTACTAAGAATGCAATCTTGCTCCCACTAACCGTCTTGTATACACAAGGTTCCTCTTCATTTTGCACGAAGTCAAACTCTTTGATTGCCTTGTCGAAATGAAGGTTCCAACTACGCGAAGCTTGCTTCAGTCTGTAAATAGAACGCTGAAGCTTGCACACTTTCTGAATATCGACCTCGGACACAAAACCTTTAGGCTGCTCCATATAGATTTCCTCCTTCAGGAATCCATTAAGGAAAGCCATCTTTACGTCCATTTGCCATATCTCTTAATCGTGGTAGGCACCTATAGCAAGCATCATGCGAATAGACTTGATCATGGATGCGGGCGAGAAAGTATCGTGGTAATTGTAACGCACCCAGATTTAACCGGAAATATTATAGCGCCGTGGGCCCCGAGATGGAACCCACAAGGCTAAAAGAATTTTTCGCAAACATTTACAAATGCCCAAGAGGCCAACGATGTTACTATCTTTAAAAATTCACAAAGACTTAGAAAAATCCATTTATCAAAAACCGTCGTAAAAACTCATTTGAAATCACAAGGCCAAACGGCCGAAACTCAAAAGTTTAGAAAATGATTTCCAAAGTAACCTCAGTTACCAGATACCAAAAGAGCATTTAAAATACTCACGCAGCGGAAAAAGACCAGCCAAAAATATACTCTAGCAGCGGAATACAAGAACCAAACAAGAAACTCAATGCACAAAATATGTCCTAGCCTGTATCTTCCGGGAAGCTCATCTCTTCACGACCGCTACAAGCTCGATACTCCAAGAACCTAAAAAGAAATCCCACGACGGGGTCAGCCATAATATCCAACAATGATAACCGTCACAATACATTAATAATTACATACCAATGAGAATACAACATAAGAATACGACCACCGTAATCTTACCGTCATAACTTTACTTACTCAAGTAATTCTCATCAGAATAATCATTATCACAGTTCGCATCTCGGACTCGATTAACCAATAACTCGAACATAATATATGTATTGTACCTCAAACAATACTAAAGATTCTCAAACTATCATCACCAGCTCGCGATACGGGAATATACCAATTCTGATCAATACGATCCATCGAATAACATCATCAAATCCCAAGACGATAACCGATTATCCATCAAAGACAAATACCAAAGGAAATACGGAACATACCTCGAGATATGAAGTGCCACGAGAATCATATCAGTCTAATCCGAGATCAGATCAATGCAATACGGACACGGTCCTAACACAAGACCTACAAATGCATACTCATATGACCACGTCAATATGCTCAAAACAATATCAACAATGTATACTCAATGGAAATCCCATGACCCGGGCCTCAAGATAGGTCCCAAGATGATCCTACAAGATCAACACGAGGTGGATAACCAACAATATACATATGCAAAACAACACAACATTGGGTAATCCAACGATCCAGCGCCCTCAGCATAGATCCCAAGATGATCCCGTCGGACCAACACGAGGTGGAAAAACCCGTCCAATGATCCAGTGCCCTCAGCATAGATCCCAAGATGATCCCGTCCGATCAACATGAGGTGGATATCTGATCCAGCGCCCTCAGCATAGATCACACGATCCCATCGGATCAACACAACACAAACAACACAATTATGCATACACATATGCAAATCAAAATGTTCATCAACATGAACAACGCAACATGAACGACAATATGACAAATCAACCAAGACGACCTCATGTTCGACAACATGAATGACAATATGCATGATCAACTCACTAACACTAACTGAATCGATATAAGATACTTGCCCGAGTCCTTCGGGAGAAATCTCGATATCAAACCATCACCAACGATTATCCGCAATGCTCGGCGATCCAAACGTAACATGGACTACAGATACTCATATCCTCGTCTTTACCATAATGTAACCTCGATACCCGAATATGCCAATAACCGAAATAAATCATATACATTATGATTAAACTCCCAGAATCGGAATGAAAACATATAATCATTGCTATATGCATTATAAACGAAATGAAACTGAAACCATTCATTAAACATTATAACTGAGCAAGTAATAACTTGCCTCGATACCGATACCACGAAGTTGCTGCCGAACACATTGCCTTTGCCTACGAGCTCCTCAGCCCCGATCCAAAGCAACATAACGGGCATACTCGAACACGACCGCAACATCCGGTTATAATCACCGATAAATAATCTCAACCTATCGAAGTAATCAAATAATACATATCGGATAACAATCAACAACCGACAAAACTAACCAATCGAACTCAACGGTTCAACAAAACCTCGAATAAATGCAGTCAGAACAAACGAAATCAAACCATCACGAATTTATAATCACAACAAAAAAATACTGCACTGTCTGCCTACTTAGCGCATGTTAAACGCATAATGTAGTGTGCGCTAAGTTGCTCCCGTTAGCGTGCGCTAGCCAGTAAGCTTAGCGTGCACTAATGCTGTACAGTGGCATGCATTCCAAGCATCGTCTAACACTTCCATCATATCAATGATCAACTCATCTCGATATTAAGGATTTCATAACATATTCGATTCCAACTTTAATATTTAAACACGAATCAACAAGATTCCTTCTTGTTCATATTTGGTAAATTCATAGAACAATTTACCGGTTATTATCATGAATAATCATATTCCAAAATCATCCGTAACCTTTCCAATTTCCAGTTCTTATTCATAACAATCATGACATATATAATTCAATAGTTCTTCAAGAACACGAATTATCCGAATCCACGTTCATGATCCGTAAAATGACATAATCCGATGTGTTCTAACATCTAAAAATCCTTATTCATCATGTTCTTCGACATACAATTCATATAACTTCAAGAATCACAACAGCACCACCATAATCATTACCATACGAAGTAACCAACGACAAAACATCAGAAATTCGAATTGAAGAAGGGAAATACATCAACATATGTCTTGAATTCCATCCAAAACCATACGAAACATATCAATACTCATATATCGATAACAACACTAACTTAGTTCGGTAATCCAACTCGTTATCATGCTCATCAACTCGAATATATGATAATCATCAACTCAAGAACATCAATAATCAATCCAAACGAAATCCAAAGAGTGATTACCTTTTTGAAGGAATAGATTGATTTCCAAGATTAAATCCATTTCCAAGAATCGCCAATGATTTAAAGAACAAGGCTTTAATCCATGATTTTCTTCTTTAATCTTGATAAAGATCATCATCTCGGAGTGTTTCTGGACCTCAAGTACCTCCCAAAGTTCTCTCTCGATCGAGTGAAAGAAATGGACGAAAATGCTCTAAAACACCCGTCTGTCCCCTTATATAGAATACATTACTAGCATGCGCTAACATCTCATGTTTAGCGTGCGCTACAGCCTTAGCGTGCGCTAACTGACTTTGTTAGCGTGCGCTATCGCATCCCAGAGACTACTGCCTTGCTTCGTAAACTAGCTTACGTACGTAATGCCCATGCATTAACGTACGTAAAACATCATGTCTAGCGTACGCAAGTCCTTTCCCTTAGCGTGCGCTATCCGAAGTTGACTTACTACAGTCTGCACCTACCCCGAATATGCTCGCGACTCCACATGCCGAAAGCAACCAATAAAGCCAAGATTCCCTGTTGACCGATCTGATATTAGCGTGCGCTAACAACAGGCATTAACGTGCGCTAATGCTTTACGACAAACATCAGTTGACTACTCAGAACATGCGCCGAAAGTGGCCGTGTCCACACATAGATTCCTTCTGATCTGTTCTGCACTAGCGTGCGCTAAGTTATGTCCGTAGCGTGCGCTAAACCTGCACGATAGCGTGTGCTACTCATGATTATTAGCGTGCGCTAATAATGTTACACTTGGCCATTTCCATCTTTTCTCGTCCGTCTCGACATACTGGATATGTATACATGACGCACTATATCCTCTAATACAATTGTCGACCAAGTACGACAATTATACCGATACTGACATCTCAGTCCTTCATTTATTTTAGCTACACTGTACAGATGCCACGCTGTACAATATAATTTGGATAAAATAATATCAAACAACAGTAGTAGAAATTCCGGATATTACATTCTACACCACTTAAAATAAGTTTCGGCCTCGAAACTTGCAATCCATCATAAAAACAAACAATCATACAGTTCAACCAAAATATTCCAAAACCATCACGACAACGATCAATCATCATCATTCTGAATAACCAAAACCGCATACTTACAAATACGCAGGTCGATGATCTCCTGAGATACTAGCAAGCGATCTCACTGTACAGTCCCAATACGCTTATAATAACAATTCCTTGAGTCTCAACAAAATTATATCATCGTCAGATGAAATAATCTATCCGTGACAAATCCTGTTTGACTGATCGCATGATCAAGTTCCAATTCTGATAAAACGAAAAATATCCGATATATCTATGAAACAACTGTCCAAAACAATGACAATCAATCCCGAAACATCGACACAAAATTCGAACACTTATACGATCATCAACAATGATCAACCAACAAATTAACTGAGAATACCATCGACATGATAAGTTCCAATACGACCAATCCAATGGTCAAAACACAGTTGAGAATATCATCAACATGACAAACTCTATTATTACCAACGAAGGAGCAACAATAATCGGGAATACCTTCACACGGTAAATTCCAACACGATAAACACAGAACCACAGAGACAGATATACGGAAGGGCAAAATTCTCGAAACGCTAAACAAATCACATACAGTGGATCTCAACGAAACACATCCGGTTGGTGAACATACCCCTCGGCATACGAACACCCAATCAAGCCGACGAAAATAACCAATCATACCTGGAGTGGAGACGTCCGTTCAACATCTAAAACAACCAACATGGGGTCACCATCCCCAAATCTACAAAAGAAATTATTCAGAAATCACTGTGATAAAAATCGCGCTAATACCATACCAATGGAATTACATAGCACATATGCACCGATTTCGCAAAATCCAATGTTCCAAAATTACATCCTGTGCATGAATCTACAACACGCAGCATATTTCCCTTATCCGATAAATCAATCGATCATTCTCGCATAACCAAATGATCATACCAAAGTTCGGATCCCTATTCATCGTTCCACATTGATATATTATTCAGTTCGTGAGTCACACTCACAACTTCACCATGATATGTAATATACACTAAATGCGTATGGTTATCGATCACATTTTCAAAACCAGTTTGAAATCTTATAGTCTGGTCAAAAGACAAATTTTCGAAAATTTAGAAACTCAAAACATAAATTTTCGTAAGACCACAAAAATAATTTTCGAAAAATTAACTGGCTTGCTAATGCCAAGTATTCAATGATAGTGTCCTCCGAATCCACACAATTTCAAAGTTTAAAAATGAAAACTATGCAAATGATTGACCACATCTATACCCCTGTATACCAGTCCGGCTCGTCACAAATTCCACTGACATTCGGTCGGAAAACTACACGATAGAATCCAAAATCTCAACGTATAGGCTCCGATAAAAAAACTCCTTTTCCCCACATGACTCGCAATGTCAACCATTAACCCATCCTGGATCACCTCAATTATGCTATGACAAAACATGGAATAATTAACAAATCAATCACAGCGAAAGACTACCCGAGAAGTCTCATTTGGACAATTAAATCAAAACCCCAAAAGGTAGAAATTAAATGTATAAACGATTAGTAAAGTGTTTTACAATCTCGGGAGTTTTAGAAAACAGAAAAGCCTTTTGAAACATTAGGGTCTCAGCCCGCATCTCGTTACGCATTACAAGATGTTTAAAAAGTAGAAAACTCTTTACGGACCCCAAGTCCTGAGTTATAAAACTATTTCGAAATCAATTAGGCCTCGGCCCAAAAATCATTTTCTGTAAAACATCCGTGAAATATTCATTTTGAAAAGTATCATTTTCAAATGCTCAAAAGTAGTTCATACATCTCAAAATGAATTAACATGACTACATGTTCTTCTCAACAATCCACAGTCCTTCTCCCGATTACACAATTCCGTTCCAAAATCTAACTGATATACTGATTTCCTTATAGTTTCTCAAATCATCAATCTGTCCCAATTCTGTCACCACATACTGTAACGTATAATATCCTGCTGAATCTCAATGCATGTCAACTTAGAACGGCAATAAATCTCAATGAAATTCAAAAATCCAAATACTTACAGATCATGAAGCCTACGATTCCCCATGATACTGACACATGTCTCGACTCAAGGAAATACTCGACACAGATGTTTTCAAAACACGCATTTGCAAACTCAGTTCAACTTGAGAACACAACACGGCTCTATCCGAAGAAACATGTTAATACCATTTAGAAAAATTTACAACAAACCCAATACCACACTGGTAAATCACATAACGCACAAGCCTGAGTGAATGCAAAAACTCACGACTTTAGTATTAGTTAATTGACAACTCGAATGACATGACAAAACACGACCCAACTCGACCCAAATGCCTAGGTTTTCTCAACTTGGCTCCGATACCATATTTTCTAACGCCCCCAGATTTAACCGGAAATATTACAGCGCCGTGGGCCCTGAGATGGAACCCACAAGGCTAAAAGAATTTTTCGCAAACATTTACAAATGCCCAAGAGGCCAACGACGGTACTATCTTTAAAAATTCACAAAGACTTATAAAAATCCATTTATCAAAAACCGTCGTAAAAACTCATTTGAAATCACAAGGGCAAACGGCCGAAACTCAAAAGTTTAGAAAATGATTTCCAAAGTAACCTCAGTTACCAGATACCAAAAGAGCATTTAAAATACTCACGCAGCGGAAAAAGACCAGCCAAAAATATACTCTAGCAGCGGAATACAAGAACCAAACAAGAAACTCAATGCAGAAAACATGTCCTAGCCAGTATCTTCCGGGAAGCTCATCTCTTCACGACTGCTACAAGCTCGATACTCCAAGAACCTAAAAAGAAATCCCACGACGGGGTCAGCCATAATATCCAACAATGATAACCGTCACAATACATTAATAATTACATACCAATGAGAATACAACATAAGAATACGACCAACGTAATCTTACCGTCATAACTTTACTTACTCAAGTAATTCTCATCAGAATAATCATTATCACAGTTCGCATCTCGGACTCGATTAACCAATAACTCGAACATAATATCTGTATTGTACCTCAAACAATACTAAAGATTCCCAAACTATCATCACCAACTCGCGATACGGGAATATACCAGTTCTGATCAATACGATCCATCGAATAACATCATCAAATCCCAAGACGATAACCGATTGTCCATCAAAGACAAATACCAAAGGAAATACGGAACATACCTCGAGATATGAAGTGCCACGACAATTATATTAGTCTAATCCGAGATGAGAAATGCAATACGGACACGGTCCTAACACAAGACCTACAAATGCATACTCATATGACCATGTCAATATGCTCAAAACAATATCAACAATGTATACTCAATGGAAATCCCATGACCCAGCGCCCTCAGCATAGGTCCCAAGATGATCCCACAAGATCAACACGAGGTGGATAACCAACAATATACATATGCAAAACAACACAACATTGGGTAATCCAACGATCCAGCGCCCTCAGCATAGATCCCAAGATGATCCCGTCAGACCAACACAAGGTGGAAAAACCCGTCCAATGATCCAGCGCCCTCAGCATAGATCCCAAGATGATCCCGTCGGATCAACACGAGGTGGACATCTGATCCAGCGCCCTCAGCATAGATCACACGATCCCATCGGATCAACACAACATAAACAACACAATTATGCATACACATATGCAAATCAAAATGTTCATCAACATGAACAACGCAACATGAACGACAATATGAAAAATCAACTAAGACGACCTCATGTTCGAAAACATGAAAGACAATATGCATGATCAACTCACTAACACTAACTGAATCGATATAAGATACTTGCCCCGAGTCCTTCGGGAGAAATCTCGTTATCAAACCATGACCGACGATTATCCGCAATGCTCGGCGATCCAAACGTACCATGGACTACAGATACTCATATCCTCGTCTTTGCCATAATGTAACCTCGATACCCGAATATGCTAATAACCGAAATAAATCATATATATTATGATTAAACTCCCAGAATCGGAATGACAATATGCATTATAAACAAAATGAAACTGAAACCATTCATTAAACATTATAACTGAGCAAGTAATAACTTGCCTCGATACCGATACCACGAAGCTCCTGCCGAACACATTGCCTTTGTCTACGAGCTCCTCAGCCCCGATCCAAAGCAACACAATAGGCATACTCGAACACGACCGCAACATACGGTTATAATCACCGATCAATAATATCAACTTATCGAAGTAATCAAATAACACATATCAGATAACAATCAACAACCGACAAAACTAACCAATCAAACTCAACGGTTCAACAAAACCTCGAATAAATGCAGTCAGAACAAACCAAATCAAACCATCACGAATTTATAATCACAACACAAAAATACTGCACTGTCTGCCTACTTAGCGCACGTTAAACGCATAACGTAGCGTGCGCTAAGTTGCTCCCATTAGCGTGCGCTAGCCACTGAGCTTAGCGTGCGCTAATGCTGTACAGTGGCATGCATTCCAAGCATCGTCTAACACTTCCATCATATCAATGATCAACTCATCTCGATATTAAGGATTTCATAACATATTCAATTCCAACTTTAATCTTTAATCACGAATCAACAAGATTCCTTCTTGTTCATATTTGGTAAATTCATAGAACAATTTACCGGTTATTATCATGAATAATCATATTCCAAAATCGTCCGTAACCTTTCCAATTTCCAGTTCTTATTCATAACAATCATGACATATATAATTCAATAGTTCTTCAAGAACACGAATTATCCAAATCCACGTTCATGATCCATAAAATTACATAATCCGATGTGTTCTAACATCTAGAAATCCTTATTCATCATGTTCTTCGACATACAATTCATATAACTTCAAGAATCACAACAGCACCACCATAATCATTACCATACGAAGTAACCAACGACAAAACATCAGAAATACGAATTAAAGAAGGGAAATACATCAACATATCTCTTGAATTCCATCCAAAACCATACGAAACATATCAATACTCATATATCGATAACAACACTAACTTAGTTCGGTAATCCAACTCGTTATCATGCTCATCAACTCGAATATATGATAATCATCAACTCAAGAACATCAATAATCAATCCAAATGAAATCCAAAGAGTGATTACCTATTTGAAGGAATAGATTGATTTCCAAGGTTAAATCCATTTCCAAGAATCGCCAATGATTTAAAGAACAAGGCTTTAATCCATGATTTTCTTCTTTAATCTTGATAAAGATCAACATCTCGGTGTGTTTCTGGACCTCAAGTACCTCCCAAAGTTCTCTCTCGATCGAGTGAAAGAAATGGATGAAAATGCTTCAAAACACCCGTTTGTCCCCTTATATAGAATACATTACTAGCGTGCGCTGACATCTCATGTTTAGCGTGCGCTACAGCCTTAGCATGCGCTAACTGACTTTGTTAGCGTGCGCTATCGCGGCCCAGAGGCTACTGCCTTGCTTCGTAAACGAGCTTACGTACGTAATGCCCATTCATTAACGTACGTAAAACATCATGTCTAGCGTACGCAAGTCCTTTCCCTTAGTGTGCGCTATCCGAAGTTGACTTACTACAGTCTGCACCTACCCCGAATATGCTCGCGACTGCACATGCCGAAAGCAACCAATAAAGCCAAGATTCCCTATTGACCGATCTGATATTAGCGTTCGCTAACAACAGGCATTAGCGTGCGCTAATGCTTTACGACAAACATCAGTTGACTACTCAGAACAT
Source organism: Orobanche coerulescens (assembly GCA_033398695.1). Lineage (NCBI taxonomy): Eukaryota > Viridiplantae > Streptophyta > Magnoliopsida > Lamiales > Orobanchaceae > Orobanche > Orobanche coerulescens. The sequence continues at coordinate 103,435,229 of CM065818.1, forward strand.
GCGCCGAAAGTGGCCTGGTCCACACATAGATTCCTTCTGATCTGTTCTGCACTAGCGTGCGCTAAGTTATGTCCGTAGCGTGCGCTAAACCTGCATGATAGCATGCGCTACTCGTGATTATTAGCGTGCGCTAATAATGTTACACTTGGCCATTTCCAACTTTTCTCGTCCGTCTCGACATACTGGATACGTATACATGACGCACTATATCCTCTAATACAATTGTCGACCAAGTACGACAATTATACTGATACTGACATCTCAGTCCTTCATTTATTTTATCTATACTGTACACCACGCTGTACAATATAATTCGGATAAAATAATATCAAACAACAGTAGTAAAAATTCCGGATATTACAGTAATCGATCCCGTCTTCTTGGGTATAACCCTTTGCCACAAGCCTGGACTTATAGGTGTCAACCTTGCCATCCCCATCAGTCTTTAGATCCACTTGTTCCCAATAGGCACTATGCCCTTGGGGCGGTCTACTAGAGTCCAGACCCGATTGACATGCATTGAGTCTATCTCAGCTTCCATAGCTCCATGCCATTTCGCAGAGTCTACATCCACCATCGCTTGGTCATAGGTCGTTGGGTCTGTCTCTTGGCTATCACTTGGAACCTCATGGAGACCCAGCTCTTCCATGTGCACAAGGCCATACCTCTCAAGTAAATGAGACACCCTACTAGACCTACGAGGTGGTTATACTTGTGTTACAGAAGGTTCAGTTCCAATTTCTTGTACATGTGTCTCCTGAGGAGTTTCATTGTATTCTTCCAAAGAAATACTTCTACCTGCTCCGCCTTCCTGAATGAACTCATCTTCCAGGAAGTGTACTTGCAAAGCAATAACAATCTTTCGATCTTCGGGCATGTAGAACAGATAACCCATCATCCCATATGTGAATCCAATGAAACATCCCTTCACGGACCTCGCTTCTAACTTTTCCACCTTAGTCTTCTTGATACAGGCGGGACATCCCCAAATCCTAATATGATTAAGACTTGGTTTCCTGCCCTCCCACATCTCATGTGGAGTTTTAGGAACGAATTTGGAAGGACATATATTCAAGATATAATCAGCAGTCAGGAGTGCATACCCCACAGGTAAGTTGGTATGTTAGTATAGCCTAGCATAGAACGGACCATGTTCAACAAGGTTTGGTTTCTTCTTTCTGACACACCATTTAACTGGGAGTTCCTGGAGGTGTTAATTGTGATACAATTCCATGTATTCTTAGGAACTCGTCAAACGCCACACTCATATACTCGCCACGTCGGTCCGACTGAAGTGCTTTGATATGATTACCAGTTTGTTTTTCGACTAGGGCCTTAAATTCCTGAAATTTCTCAAAGACCTCGGGTTTATGTTTCATTAAGTATACATAACCATACCTAGTATGATCATTTGTAAACGTAATGAAATACTGATATCCATCATGTGCTGCTTCCAAAGCACCACATACATCGGTATGGATTAATCCTAGTTTATCAGCGGCTCTTTCAAAAGTCCCTGTGAATGGGGACTTAGTCATTTTGCCTTTAAGGCAAGATTCACAAGTAGGAAAGGGATCCGATCCCAATGGACCCATAAGTCCATTCTTTTCCATTTTGTAAACCTTGGTTTGACCAACATGACCAAGTCTAAGATGCCATTTCAAAACATGATTAGTTTCATCCCAACCACGTTTCCTAGTCATAGTATTCACAACGACTTTGTTACTAAGGATTAGATGATACAGTCCATTTAACAATGTACCAGTGCCCACTAGTTTATTTCTAAAATAAATTTTGCAGGAACCATCACCAATGAAAAATGAAAAGCTTTTCCGATCCATGACCAGAATTGATACAATGTTTTATGCCCCTTGGGCAAAACAAGTACATCATCTAATGTCAAAACAAAGCCGGATTCTAAATCCAAAAGAAGTGTTCCTATGTCAGTTGCTTCGTCACTATGCCCGCTTCCGACAGTAATCATCACTTCCCCAGCTCTAAGTTTCCTACTTTGTTCCAGATCCAGATTCACAATACAAATGTGAGAACTAACACCTGAATCCAGTGTCCAAGAAGTAGAAAATACAGTAGCAGAACAATTCTTTTTCAAAAGTAAAAGTTCTGTACCTGAAGCGCCATGAAGAATCGGACAGTCTCTAGCCCAGTGGCCCAGCTCACCGCATTTGAGACATTCGTCTTTCTTCTTCTTGCTCTTAGGAACCATGGTGGCCTTGCCCTTACCGTTAAGGTCCTTAACCTGTGGTCCCGTCTGCTTCTTGGTCTTTTTCTTCTTATTCTTAGACCTCCGAGGTCCAAACGAAATTACAAGGGAAGACTCCTTCATCTGTGAAGTCTTCATCTGAGACTGAGCAGTCACCAGTTTGTTCATCAATCCTGCAAAATTGCATGCAATCTCATTGCAGTTGAAATTCATAACAAACTGTGAGAAGGAATCAGTGAGAGACTGTAGGATAAGGTCGGTCTGAAGAGAAGTATCCATCTTAAAATCAAGAGCCTCCAATCTCTCGATCATAGAGATCATTTTGAAGACGTGGTCCACAACCTTCTCACCTTCCTTCATTCTAGCACCGAACAGTTGCTTGGATATCTCATATCTAGCAGTTCGACAATGCTCACCATAAAGCTCGGTTAAGTGAGATAAAATCTGCCTAGCAGAAGTCATTTTCTCATGATCTCTCTAAAGCTCATTAGACATAGAAGCCATCATATAATCACGGACTTTTACATCATCCTTAACCCACTTTTCGTGGTTTTCAAAATCTTCCTGATTGGCTCTTGTTCGCACTGGAGGCACCGGAATGTCCGTCTCCAAGACTTATCCCAGTGCCTCTATACTGAGGACTATCATCAGATTGTAGAGCCAATCCACAAAGTTAGGTCCGATTAAGGTGTTCTTTTCGAGTAGAATTGCAAGTGGGTTCATTGTCATATTGAGAGTTATGTTCGTCTGCATTAAGTACGACAGATTTATTAGTAACTCGTTCATTATGATCTGAGTATAGAATTAAGGTCTTTTCTATTCTTTAACCTAGCTCCCACTATTTTTATCGGAATAACACACTTCCATGTGAAATCCAGAAGTATCGTTCGCAATATCTTCATAGTGGTGATCGAGTTCTTTATAAATCTTAATAGAGGGCAACCGAACAGGTTTCTAGTCTATTAATTTTCATAAATGGTGTCCAACACCAACCCATCTAATAGATGATTCGATCTTCTATTTCCCCTCGTTCACTCCCCTCAACCTCTACAGTTTCTATGGTTCGTGAACAAGTTAAGTTTATACCATCGACGCAAATCAGTTTCACAATTGAATCTTATCTGGGAACCGAACAGGTTTCTAGGGGTAAAATTTGCTCCAACTGAAGGTATCCAATGCACTTCCGCTAATTTATCCATCGTCTCCGAATGACTACCCCGATAACTCGGAAGCATAGCACATCCGGTTTGGATTTCAATTTTCCGAAAGCTCGATGGAGGCAAGGAAAACCTTGAAACCTTTAAACTCAATAATTTGTCGTGGGAGAATTTTCGCGATTAATGTTACACTTTGCACATTAATTCATTTAAGCGCGTTTATGCATTCATACCATATGAATAAACATCTACAACTTAGTTGCTCCCAACATGTAGTTCATGGATCGTACCTAGAACAAAAACATCGTAATCTAATTACAAGTCTTCGGTCTTGAATCTTCATCTTCTCGAATGGATCTACCTCCGGTCTTCGTCATTACATATATATTTTACATTTGAAAAATTTCATCCTAGATACAAATATTTCTAGTAAAATAAATAGGCTCAAAACGGCCTTTACAACCCAATCAAATAAAACCGAACGATTCAAAACTAGGTCCATGAACCATATCACCATACAAAAATAATGCATCAAACATATTAAAATAAATGGCATTCATAATTAATCAAAATATTGATCCAATAAATATAAATTAATGCATCCAAACTAATTAATCTAATTAATTCAAACAGCCATTAATTTTAACTTGTTCCGGACGAGAAAATATTTCATTAAATTAATTCCCATAAGAATAAAATTACTATAATATGATATCTTAGTGAAAAAACGGAGTCGAAAAACACGATCGGTCCAAGTTCGGGGCCCTGCCCAGCAGGCTGCCGAGCAGGACCGGCCTAGATCGCGATCCACTGCCTGGCAGCGGCCGACAGGCTGCCGAGCAAGGCCGGACGCAATAATACGAATCTAATTCAATCTGAATCCCTACGAGAATCGATCAAGCTACGTATATATGAATATAAAACGATAACAAGGAAGATTAGAAATCATACCCTCGTAGTCCGTTGATTAAATGTTGTATTTCACGTAAGTTATTCCCCAAGCTTTAGGTGATCTTCCCACGAATCCGATTCGTCAAGCTCTTGAACGATCCAACGCCGAAAGCACCGCGTCTCTACTTGCCACGCGCCGGAGAAACGACCGGAATTACCACCACCATATTAACCTCCAAGGTTACGGCTAGAATAAAGTAGTGGAAGCTATCTAATGTAGATTACAACACTCTAACGGTTAAATCTATATTTCTCAATTATATCTCTTGATTTTTTTTCTCCAAGAAAACTCTCAAGAACAAGGTATAAAAGGATGAAGATTTGAGAATGTTATTTTCTCACTATCTCTTTCTCTCAAAACCGTGCGATGCTTATTGAAGGAAGAGTGATTGTATTCTTCATTTTATTCTTAATCATATCTCCACAAATCACCATTCAAATATAAAAAAGGATACCATATCTCTTATTTTTCTTTGGTCTACCAATTATAAAATTGGAGACAAAGACCAAGAAGGAGGTTGGTGAAAGGGGGCGGCCATCTAGAAGAATCGGGATGAGTTTGGTTCGTTTCGGACTCCGGTGAGTCCAAACAGATAAACTCCAATTTCGTTCCGATGTATTTATATCAATTAATTAATCATATCAAATACAAAATAATATAATTAATTTCTCCAAGAAATAATTACATCTATGAATTAAATTAATCACCCAGTATTATATTTAATTGATTTAGTCGTAAATTAATTTATCCAATAAATTAATTTAGACATCCAATGTCCAATAAATTAGATATCCAATAGCTAATATTTATACAGAGAGAATAAGCTCGATTCATTCCGTCGTCAATCTTATTGCGCGACTCGGTAGGTCCGTCTCAGTTAGCAATGGGAGGAACCAAAGAGTAGTAGCACCACTCAGCCAGCCTGGTGGCCTACACTATACCCCAACTGAGAACGAATGATTGGGATCATTCCAAAACCTTTCTGTCGTGAATACCAGTATACGTATAAATCCTTCTTTCAAATGTCCCGATCAAGTGATAGGGTCACGGTCAGTCAAACCCTATATGTACTTGACGCTATGCATGAGTTAATATAAATCGAGATCACTGAGCTCTCGTGTATCCAATACAACTAGCTTCAATGCTTTGGCCAAAGGCGTATGATCTCATTTGCAATAACCGGATAGGACATATAACCCGTTCACTAACAGGAGAAAGAATCGTATCTTGGTATTAGTAGAACCTGGTACTTGCCCCTCAAGATGCATGTCGAGGTTGACCCCCACTTTCCGGTATTCTAGGTCGAACTACTCTATTGAAGATCTTAACGTCATAAGCACATCCCTACTAAATCCTCAAGTCGAAGGTTCACGAATACCTATCATAACCTTTCGATTCCGTCCTTGACTGTCCCGAAGTGAAATCCGTGTGACGAATCGAGACTGAGTCAGTTCCAGTATACTAATCCAATTAGCATACCTATAACATGTGCTCCCACTAACCATTAGTGTTCGACAGGCACTCTCCAAGTCAAAGAACACGTTATACAAGTCTTCACATAAACTTAACGCCCAGTCAAGTTTCATCGACTTGCGAACGATTAAGTATATGAGCCATAAACCTTTCCAGTTCTAATCCCTTATCCAATAAGGAGTGGAATTTTTTGCTCTCAAATACACGGACTAGTTTCTATATATATATTTACGAGTCAGGAATACCAGTGACTACCAGTAAATAAAGAAACATACAATTGCCTTTTGATAATGATTTACATAATAACAAATATAATGCCCTCACTCAACATCCTCTGAGTGGCATTCGAGGGCATACTCCTAACACGCACTTGGCCGGTCCCTGCCGCACTTGGCCGGCCAGTGCCCAGCTGCCATGACTCGACAACTCAAATTTACTAAAACGCACGGAACGAACTCGACAAAATGCTCGCGGAGAACATCACTGATCCGAAATGAGAACATCATGCAACAAATAATCACACATGACCATATAAACACAAAAATCAATCATCGAGAAAATAATACCGACACTCGACAACCGAGAAATATCCAAAAAAAATCTAAAATAACCGGAACGAAAAATCTTTGGTATTACATTCTACCCCTCTAAAAACAAGTTTCATCCCGAAACTTACAACAAAGATATTGCAGCGGTATCAGACAAAACACCACGCTCAAACATAAAAACATTACATAATAAGTCTTCACACCGTAGACCACTCGTACTACAAGCACAAAATATTATCACTGCCATCGCTGGGGCCTCCAGAAGTATGAACGGAACCCCGATTCCCTACTATCTTAGCAATAGTCTCGCAGTACTGGTCTCGATGTCCTTCGCGTCCACAGTTATAACAAGTCATCGGCGCTTTCTTACAACTCGCATGCTCGTGGCCCAGTACATTACAGTTGAAACATCTTGAAACACTGCCTGAACTTAAAGACACCAACCTGGGTATTTTAAATTCTCTAGATGACCTAGAAGTTCCCAAACTCATATGGTACGAGGTTTGAGGTTTTAAAACCCCAATTTCCTTGCTTTCCGATGCGTCATCAGAAATCCTCTGTTTCTTTATTACAGATTCCGACTCGGTAGATAATACAACCATTTCAAATGCTAAGGCTCGATCCTGATAGTCCTTCAATGTGGTGCACATAGAAGGAGACATACACTGCCGAACATGAGGTTTCATACGTATATCGAAATAATAAAATTTATCTGCCTCACCTCGCACTTGATCCCGAACATAACACAGTTGTCGATTATAATCGACTATTGCCTGAGATATTGACACATCTTGGGGCATAGCCGATAAAAACTCGACTATTCTACGCTCTTTAACAAGCGGCGGACAATACTCGGCCTTCATGGCAGTCTTGAATTCAGCCCAAGTAGTTGTACGATCACTAGGCGCTACGGCCTCCAATCAGTCTGCAGCTTTCTTGTCGAGCAGGTATTGACCAATAGGTACTTTTCTTTCATTGGGACAAGCTACAGCATCTAATGATCTGTCCAACTGGAAGAGAAAGTTCTCCCAGCCTAACGAGTCCGAAGACCTACGAAACGGGGCGGGTGCATTTTCATCACATCTCGTAACCACTTACTAGATCCGTTATCCCCACCTGGGGTTTCATCCCGGTGTACGGTCTGATTTATCTGATCCAACTGGTCTACCACCTGACAAAGGACGGTGGCGGCGCCAATGTCAACATTACCTCTGGCTGATTGCCCCTGGTCACGCAACTGGTCATCTCGACCATCTGTACTGAGCTGATTGGCACTCGACAACGAGTGAGTCGCCCTCGCATCCTCCTGATTACGACCACTACCACGACCACGTCCTCGGCTTCGACCTCTCGGCATACTGAATAGGCAACCATTCAGAATACCATAACAAAACAAACATTACATAATCAACATAGGACAACAAACAGCATCACAATAAAATATTCACTCTAGTCATAACATGAATACACGAACCATCGCTGCAATAATAAAACCCAAGTTCATAAGTAAATCACACGGTCACATCAACAAAGATGTATGATCTTCATCTCAACAATCACTGTTAAAACATTGTACATACCATTGTGGTCAAACATGGGTAATATTCAAAAGAATAAAATCTCGTGAGGTATTAGATCAAGTGATAATATTTTAAAATTCGTGCGTCTGAAAGATTTTGCTGAAATGAAATTTTTTGAAAAATACTTTTAACACCTCGATCGTTTAACCAGAACCATGAACCCATTATCATAACTGTTTTGTTTTGAAGTCATTTGTAAAATAACATTTTTGAAATATCAGGCCTACTCGATAATCAATGTCATCAAAATGACCTTATCAACATATAACATCACCACTGTAACAACATACAGGATAACCAACCTAGTGCGACATTACCGATACAATAGTTAAAGTTTACAATCGTCATTGGCAAACCATATGAATATATCAATAGGAATCAAACGATCGACAAAGAGCACTGATACCACTGTAACAACAAAATTACTGTCGTGACAGTCACAAACTTACGACCGTAATAACATGCAGTTTACGGTCATAACAACTAGGAGCTTACAGCCGTAATGTCTATGAGATTACGACCGTAATGGTAAACATCTTACGGCCGTAATCACTAGCTGCAGGACAGCAGAATTGTCTCAACAGCCCCGACATGGTTCCGAGAATTAAGGATCGACTCCTAACAATGTATTCCGACATTTAGAAACACTGCAACATTCTCCGACGAGCATAACAACATAACAAACTTGTCGCAACGACTAAGTCCCAACACACAAACACATAACATTTTAAATTCTGAAAACCAAGGTTGTTTTGCAAAACAAAAATTTTCCAAAATCCTTTCGATCATAACCAAAAATGACGGTAATATTTTGCAATGTCGGAAGTACTTTAAAACACATTTTCCAATTACTGTCTGATGGTGTCATTTGAAAATACATGAACAACTTGTCAAAATTCAACCGATTTCAAAATCCATACAAACCGTTGTTTAACCGCACAATCAAACTATTTCAAAAATCAATTTCCACAAAAATGCTCAAACTCGTAAAGTTTTTCAAAAAAACGTTCTCAAACCTACCTGCAGCGGGCATAATTACAACAATCCAAAAATAATCGAACTTAAAACCACATGCCCAAACAGCAAACAAAATCACCAACTCAAGCAAATACATCACGGGAGTATCAAGTTTAAACATACAACAAAATCATCCGTCTGAATTTCTCACAAACTCTACCGTCGATACCTTTTATGAATCACATCAAGGTTCGTAGCTTTCACGTCATACCACCCCACGCGGTGGTTCAAAGTCAAACCATAAATACTTCCAGTTCTATGAACATACAGTGTATCACAAGTATCGAATACAATCTCCATTACACAACACCGAGCAAACAAAGTTATGCACCACAAATATCGCACATAAATGAAATCATGAAACACACATACTACGCATAAAAGAGGAGACTTGTGTCCACAGGCCGCACGGAGATGAAGGTCGCCCTCGATACTAATCTCATCTGACAACATATCTGACACGTTGTGACTAAAGCACAACTCAACTTATCACCCGATAACTCGAATGACACGACGACACATTACTCGACTTGACCCGACAGCCTAGGTTTCCGCAACCTAAGCTCTGATACCATAAATGTAACACCCCAAAACTGTATGGAAATATTACACATCGTAGATCCTTCCCACGAGGATCTACCAGGCTAAAAATCACAAAACGACCAAGTGTTTGCTCGGCCGGACAAACGATACAATGACACGGACCGTTAAGGTCAATTATAAACAACTACATGGACCGGTGAGGTCGTATGACTGACACAAACAGAAAAATACAACTCTTCACAGTGAATACCCACGCAGGGGTAAAGATACAAAATAGTGGAAGTCTGACTATAACTCGGTCGATACAACATATCTCGACCAAACTCTTAACTCTTTATTAGTATCGTAGCTCGTCACTTCCTGTGCCTATCCTGTGACTACTACCCTGAACCTGCCTGTACTTGGACACAAAACAGGCATCCACCCCCCAATTACGAGGGGGTTAGTAAAACTCCACTGTTTTACTAGTGCAAGTATAATAGTATACGAAATGTATTAAGCAAAAGCGATAACGAATCAAGTAGGACAATCAATTGTCAAAACATTCCAGAGAGATTTTATTAATTAGAAATCATGCGATGAAGTATTGAAAATTAAACTCGGCATCTCGGGAATTTTTAAAGTATAAATTCTTTTGGACCTAGAGTCCCAAATTACAAAACCTCATTCGAAAATCGTTAAGGCCTCAGCCCGGTTCTTGTTTCAAAGCACATTAGTGAAGATATCATCACGTCCGAGATTTAACATCAAAACGTTATTTATTAACTCACTGTTCGTACTGGTCAAGTAATGATCCCCGAAGGCCATGATGGACCGTACCCGGTTCCACATCATATACCGAACCCCAAAGGTCACAGCGGACCGTACCTAGACCACACACACTGTTCGTACACCTCATGTACTGAACTCCAGAGGCCACAATGGACCATACCTGGACCACACACACTGTTCGTACACCTCATGTACCGAACTCCAAAGGCCACGACGGACCATACCTGGACCACACACTGTACGTACACCTTATGTATCAAACTCCAGAGGCCATGACGGATTGTACTTGGAGCACACACACACACACTTCCCAAAACATATCAAAATCTCAACACATCACCATGAATAACACACCTTAATACAAATATGTTCGAACATCCAATCATACACCTAAATACATGTCCAAGTCAATCCAACACAATAATCACAATCAACACGAGACATCAAACCCGAGCAATCAAGTCCAATACGGATCACGCAATTAACATGACCAACACGGCTTCACAATGCTAAACAAGCAAGAATATCATTAATACCAACAAACGGTCGAATAATCAAATCGCACCAATCATATCCACGAAGGTAAACTAAATCATCGTAAATCCAATACGTAAACTCTATTCACAAGACACAAATTGTATCCGTAGAATACTTGACTCAATAATCGATACCGAACACTCCGAAGAACACGGTTCAACTGGGAAACCTCGAACCCCGAAGAAGACAACGAACGAAAGGGATCCGACTCGAGTTCTTCACAAATATTTTATTCCTACAACATGTCATCGATAAATCAATGGTCGTACTAGGAATAATAGTCGTATAACGCCCAAATCTCCCCCTCTAAGACCTTTTAGCGGACATCTTCAAGGCATCGATTAGGAACTCGATAAAACGATGAATCATTTGTAATCAAACCATGGAACAACAAGGAAATTGGTAGAATACAACTTAATAATCAATAATCCATAACAACTCTAGGTTATAACGGATCAAACGGACGAAATCAAACAAAATCCCCAATTTCCCTAAACTAGATTTTTAGGAAATCTAACCTTGATTCGGTCGATCGGAGGAGGTTATGGATGATTAATCAATGTTAGAAATTCAAGAACCTCATGGATTGATAGTTGAACAGCATGACTTCATGTCCTCCAAGCCCCAGCCGCGGAAAGGAAAACCAAACCAAACCAAACATACACGGTATAAGCCACTCAAAGCAGGGTCTGGGGAGGGTAAGATGTACGCAGACCATGCCCCTACTTTTTACGGTAGGGAGGCTGGTTCCGTGAAGACCCCCAGCTTAGTGCACAATAAAGTATTGAGTGATATATACATAGAAGCATATGATGCGAAAAAGCTCAAACCCATACCTGAGCCCATGGCCTAATTCACATGAGACTTACCCAAGAGAACTTTGGCAACTGCACTCTCGAATAACGCTGCTCTAACAGAAGAGAGGTTGACTCTACGTACAGGTCCCTGTCAAAATACACCACACGCAAAAGGCAATAGAATAAAATATGCAATAAAAGCAAAAAAAATGAAATGCTTTAGGTCAAAGCTAACCGAGACAACCCAACTCTGAGGCTCTCAACTGTAGCACCGCTCCCTACAAAATAATCCACAACTTTGATATGGCGTCTCCAAGCGCACCTATCAACAGTCATGGTCTTAGAAAGGTTTAAGGCCTTCAGATCTAATCTCAGCTGCTCCTCCCACGTCCTCCTCGGTCTACCTCTCCTCCTCTCCCTGACCACCACTAAACTCTCGACCCTCCTCACCAGAGCAGATGCCTGCCTCCTGCGGACATGGCCAAACCATCTCAATCTCCCTTCCCTAACTTTAGCAGAAATGGGCGCCACTTCTAGCGCGTTCCTGAAAACCCCGTTCGGGATTCTATCCAACGTCGTGCGCCCACACGACCAACGTAACATTCTCATTTCAGCCATTTCCGGCTTGCTCTCCAGCGACTTCTTCATCGCCCAACATTCGGAGCCATATAACATTGCAGGTCGGATTGCCGCTCTATAGAATTTACCCTTCAACTTTAGAGGGACTTTCTTGTCGCACAGGACCCCTGTCGCTTCTATCCACCTTAGCCACCCCGCCTTGATACGATGAGTGACACCATCTTCACACTCACCTTCCTTCTGAATGATCGAACCCAAATACTTGAACTTATCCGTATGGGGTACGATCTGATCCACAATCATTACCTCTACTTCTTCCTCGCTGGTCTCACCACTAAAGTTACACCACATATACTCGGTCTTAGACCGGCTCACACGCAAGCCCTGAGATTATAACTTAGACCTCCATAGCTCCAACTTTGAGTTCACCTCCCTTCTCGACTCCACCACTAACATAATGTCGTCGGCAAAAAGCATGCACCACGGGACGCCATCCTGTAACTCCCGCGAAATGACGTCAAGGATTAGAGCGGAACGGAAAGAAGAGAAATGAGAAAATGAGTGTAAATCGTCTGCACGATCATATTTATACTGCCCAGCGACGCACATGAAGACACACACGAGCGGCTGGTCGCGCGCCGGGTCGTGCGCGCCACTGTTACGAGCACCGAGCACAAGCCCCTGCTCATGCGCGTGCAGTCAGGGCCGCACGAGCGCCGGATTGTGCACCCAGCTCGTGCGCCATGCTCGTGCGCACCTGGCCGGCTAATGCCCAGCCGCCATGACTCGACTACTCAAATTTCTGAAAATGCATGGAACGAACTCGACAAAATGCTCGCAGACAACATCACCGACCTGAAATGAAAACATCATGCAACAAATAATCACACACGACCATATAAACACAAAAATCAATCATCGGGAAAATAATACCGACACTCGACAACCGAGAAATATCCGGAAAAATCCAAAATAACCGGAACGAAAATCTCGGCTATTACATGAAGTGACATGAAGAATTGGACAGTCTCTAGCCTAGTGGCCCAGCTCACCGCATTTGAGACATACGTCCTTCTTATTGCTATTGGGAACTATTGGGGCCTTGCCCTTACCTTTGAGGTCCTTGCTTTGTGGGCCTATCTGCTTCTTGGTCTTTTTCTTCTTATTCTTAGACCTACGATGTCCTGAAGAAATCTAAAGGGCAGACTGCTTCACCCGCGGAGTCTTCATCTACGACTGAGCGGTTACAAGTTTGTTCATCAAACCTGCTAAATTGCAAGCAATCTCATTGCAGTTGAAATTCATAACAAACTGTGAGAAGGAATCAGAAAGAGACTGTAGGATAAGGTCGGTCTGAATAGAAGTATCCATCTTAAAACCAAGAGCCTCTAATCTCTCGATCCTAGAGATCATTTTGAGGACGTGGTCCCCAACCTTCTCACCTTCTTTCATCCTAGCACCGAACAGATGCTTGGATATCTCATATCTAGCAGTTCGACTGTGCTCACCATAAAGCTCAGTTAAGTGAGATAAATTATGCCTAGCAGAAGTCATTTTATCATGAGCTCTCTGAAGCTCATTAGACATAGAAGCCATCATATAGGCACGGACTTTTATGTCATCCTTAACCCACTTTTCGTGGTTTTCAATTTCTACCTGATTGGCTCTAGTCCGCACTGGAGGCGCCGGAATGTCCGCCTCCAAGATGTATCCCAGTGCCTCTATACTAAGGACTATCATCAGGTTGCGGAGCCAATCCACAAAGTTAGGGCCAATTGAGGAGTTCTTTTCGAGTAGTATCGTAGGTGGGTTCATAGTCATATTGAGAGTTGATGTTTGTCTGCATTAAGTACGACAGATTTCTTAGTGACTCGTTTAATTATGATCTGAGTATAGAATTTAAGGTCTTTTCTATTCTTTTACCCAGCTCCCACTATTTTTATCGGAATAGCACACTCCCATGTGAAATTCAGAAGTATTTGTTCGCTTTATTTCATAGTGGTGATCGAGTTCTTTATAACTTTTAATAGAGGGCAACTGAACAGGTTTCTGGTCTATTAATTTTCATAATGTGGTGTCCAAAACCAACCATCTAATGGATGATTCAATCTTCTTTTTCCCTTGTTCACTCCCCTCAACCTATACTGTTTCTATGGTTTGTAAACAAGTTAAGTTTATACCATCAATGCTAATCAGTTTCACAATTGAATCTTATCTGGCAACCGAATAGGTTTCTAGGGATAAAATTTGCTCCAACCGAAGGAATCCAATGCGCTCTCGGTAATTTATCGACCCTCCCCGAACGACTACCCCGATAACTCGGAAGCATAGCACATCCAGTTTGGATTTCAATTTTCCGAAAGCTTGATGGAGGGAAGGAAACCCTGAAACCTTTTAAACTTAATAATTTCTCGTGGGAGAATTTTCGCGATTAATGTTACACTTTGCACATTAATTCATTTAAGCGCGTTTGTATCATTCATACCATATGAATAAACATTCACAACCTAGTTGCTACCAACATGTAGTTCATGGACCGTTCCTAGAACAAAACATCGTAATCTAATTACATGTCTTCGGTCTTGAATCTTTGTCTTCTTGACTGGATCTTCCTCCGATCTTCATCATAACATATAAATTTTACATTGAAAAATTGCATCCTAGATACAAATATTTCTAGTAAAATATATAGGCTCAAAACGGCCTTTACAACCCAATCGAATAAAACCGAACGATTCAAAACTAGGTCCATGACCTACATCCCCATTCAAGATTAATGCAGCAATCACATTAAAATAATGGTGTTCAAAATTAATCTAAATATTAATCAAATCAATATAAATTAATCCAACTATAAGAATTAATCCAATTAATTCACATAGCCGTTAATTTTAATTTGTCCCGGATAAAATAAATATTTCATTAAATTAATTGCCTTAAAATAAAATTACCATAATGATACTTTAGTCTAATTAAATCCAATTTAATTTTAGGAAAATTAATTTATTGAACGAAATATAAAAACGGAGCCGAAAATATAAGGCGGCAAGGTCACCCCAAGAAATTTCAAATTTCAGCCCAAATTTAGCGGCCACCTTGCCGGCGATCCCCGCAATGGTCCGGCCATTTCTCCGGATCGTCTTTTCGTCCCGAATCCAACTAATATTTTTCTAATTTTTATATTACACAATTAAATCAGTTTTTCAAACGAAAAATAGATTTATATTGTAACATAAAATCATGAAAAATAATTTTTAGATGAACAATTGAAAATCAACGATTCAAAACGATTACGATTCCAAATCATAAGAACACCCAATCAAGCATTCCAAATGCCTAATATCATATATACGATCGAAAGACCTATGCTCCGATACCACTGTTGGGATTCGGTGCCTAAAAACGAAGGCGCAGCGAAAGCAATAAACGAATCTAATTCAATCCGAACTCCTACGGGGATCGATCAAGCTACATATATACGAATATATAAAATAAAACAAGAGTAGGATTCGAAATCATACCCTCGAAGTCCGTTGATTAATTAAATATTTATCTCTTTCACGAATCCGATTCGCCAAGCTTTTGAAATCCCGAGGACCGAAGCACCGTGTCTCTACTTGCCACGTGCCGGAAGTCGACCGGAATACCTCCTTCCTTGTTATCTTACAAAGATACGGCTAGAACAAGGTAGTCGGAGCTTACTAAATTTAATTATTTATATCACTCCAAGTGCATAAAATAAATTTTCTCTCTTTAAATTTATTTTCTCACAATTTTTTCTCTAAGAAAATGTGAAGAAAAAGGAATGAAGAAGATGGTGAAGAAGACAATAAAAGAAAATATTTCTCCCTCTCTCTTCTTAGCAACTTACGGATTGATCTTTCAATCAAGGAGGGAGAAGTCTACTTTTATTTCCACCAACTCATCACATGTCCCCCGACCATATTTGATTCTTCATTATTAAAATGAAAGAATCATTATGTTGATTTTCTATGGTCTTCCACTAAATAAAATATGGAATCAAAGACCATTAAATCAAAAGGGGCGGCCAACAAGAAAGACCGGGGGAATCCGGTACGTTTCGGAGTCTCTCGAGTCCAAACAGATAAATTCCATTTCGTTCCGATGTATTTATATCAATTAATTAATCCCATTAATTAATTATATCAAATACAAAATCATAAAATTAATTTCTCCAAGAAATAATTATATTTACGAATTAAATTAATCACCTAGTAAATTATTTAATTTATTAGGCCAAAATTAATTTATCCAATAAATTAATTTAGACATCCAATGTCCCAAAATTAATTAGACATCCAATGTCCAATAAATTAGATATCCAATATCTAATATTTATAAAGAGAGAATAAACTCGATTTATTCCATCGTCAATCCTATTGCGCGACTCGATAGGTCCGTCTCAGTTAGCAATGGGAGGAACCAAAGAGTAGTAGCACCACCTAGCCAGCTTGGCGGCCTCACTGTACCCCAACTAAGAACGAATGATTGGGATCATTCAAAAACCTTTCTATCTTGAATACTGGTATACGTATAAACCTTTCTTTCAAATGTCCCGATCAAGTTATAGGGTCACGGTCAGTCAAACCATATATGTACTTGATGCTATACATGAGTTAATGCAAATCGAGATCATCGCGCTCTCGTGTATCCTGCAATTAGCTCCAATGCTTTGGCCAAAGACTTATGATCTCATCTGCCAATAACCGCATAAGACATATAACCCGTTCACTAACAGGAGAAAGAATTCTATCTTGGTATTCATTAGAACCTGCTACTTGCTCGTCAAGATGCATGTCGAACTTGACCCCCACCTTCCGGTTTTCTGGGTCGAACTACTCTAATGAAAATCTTAACGTCACAAGCACATTCCTACTAAATCCTCAAGTCAAAGGTTCATGAATACCTATCACTACCTTTCGATTCTGTCATTGACTATCCCGGAGTGAATTCCATGTGACGAATCGAGGGTGAGTCGGTTCGAGTATACTAATCTCATTAGCATACCTGTAACGTGTGCTCCTACTAACCATTAGTGTTCGACAGACACTCTCCAAGTTAAAGAACACGTCATACAAGTCTTCACATAAACTTAATGCCCAGTCAAGTTTTATCGACTCGCGAACGATTAAGTATTTGAGCCATAAACCTTTCCAGTGCCGATCCCCTTATCCAATAAGGAGTGGAATGTTTTGCTCTCAAATACACGGACTAGTTTCTATTTATATGTTTACGAGTCAGGAATGCTAGTGACAGCGAGTAAATAAAGAAATATACAATTGCCTTTTGGTAATATTTTACACAATAACAAGTACAATGCCCTCACTCTAACATCCTCTTAGTGGCATTCGAGGGCATACTCTTAACAATCTTAACTCTTGTCCTTTTATATTCGTATATACGATGCATGATCGGTCTTCTTGAAAGGGTCGGTATATTTTGTTTTTACTTTCGTTGTGCCTTTGTTTTAGGCAATCGAATCCCAACAGTGGTATCGGAGCGATGTCTTGCAATTGTGTATACGATATATAGCATTTGAAATGATTGATTGAATGATTTATGATTTGGAATCATAAATATCTTGATCGTTGTTTTTGTTTATTTGTTTGTTGCAGTTATATTAAATAGATTATTTCATAAAACATAGTAAATTTTATATATTGGCTGGATCAATATATCAAGTTACTCATTTAATACTAAATCCTTTTATTTGGTATTTATTGGATGGATGCTTGTGAATGGTGATATAGTTTATGGACCTAGGTTGAATCATTTGTTTTATTCGATTGGTTTGTAAAGGCCATTTTGAGCCAATTTATTTTACTAAAAAAATTTGTATTTTAGGATGCAATTTTTCAATATAAAATTCATATGTAATGACGAAGACTGGAGGACGAACCATTCCAGTAGACGAAGATTCAAGACTAAAGTCTTGTAATTACATTATGATGTTTTTGTTCTACGAACGGTCCATGAACAGCATATTGGTAGCAACTAGGTTGTGAATGTTTTATTCATATGGTATGAATTTTGACAAATGCGCTCAAATTAATTAATGCGCAAACTGTAACATTAATCTAGAAAATTCTCCCAAGACAAAATATTATGTTTAAAAGGTTTCAAGGTTTTCCTTCCCTCCATCGAGCTCTCGGAACATTGAAATCCAAACCAGATGTGCTATGCTTCTGTGTTATCGGGGTAGTCGTTTGGGGAAGGACTATAAATTCCGAGAGTGCATTGGATGCCTTCGGTTGGAGCAAATTTTATCCCTAGAAACCTGTTTGGTTGATGGATAAGATTCAATTGTGAAACTGATCAGTGTCGATGGTATAAACTTAACTTGTTCATGAACAATAGAAAGCGTATAGGTCGAGGGGAGTGAACAAGGGGAAAAAGAAGATCCAATCATTCATTAGATGGGTTAGTGTTGGACATCATTTTATAAAGATTCATAGACTGGAAACCTGTTCGGTTGCCCTCTTTTAAAATTTATAAAGATCTTAACCACTATGAAGTAAAGCGAACTAATACCTCCGTATTTCACAATGGGGTGTGTTATTCCGATAAAAATAGTGGGAACTAGGTTAAACGAATAGAAAAGCCCTTGATTCTAAACGCATATCATAATCAAACTAGTCATTAATCAATCTGTTATACTTAATGCATACAAACAAAATATCAACACTCAAAATTACAATGAGCCCACTTGCAATTCTACTCGAGAAGAACAACTGAACCGAACCAAACTTTGTGGATTGGCTCCGCAATCTGATGATTGTCCTCAGTATGGAGGCATTATGATTCATCTTGGAGGCGGACATTCCGGCGGCTCCGATGCAGACCAGGGCTAGTCAGGAAGATGTTGAAAACCACGAAAAGTGGGTTAAGGATGACATTAGAGTCTGTGGCTACATGAGGGGCTCTATGTCTAATGATCTCCAGAGAACACATGAGAAAATGACTTCAGCTAGGCAGATCTTATCTCACTTAACCGAGCTTCATGGTGAGCACAATCGAACTACTAGATACGAGATATCTAAGCAGCTCTTCGGTACCAGGATGAAGGAAGGTGAGAAAGTTGGGGAGCCCATCCTCAAAATGATCTCTATGATCGAGAGATTGGAGTCTCTTGATTTTAGAATGCATTTTTCTCTCCAAATTGACCTTATCCTGCAATCTCTTCCTCATTCTTTCTCTCAGTTTGTTATGAACTTCAACTGCAATGAAATTGCTTGAAATTTAGCAGGGTTGATGAACAAACTAGTAACCGCTTAGTCTTAGATGAAGACTCCGTGAGTGAAAGAATCACCCTTGTGATTTCTTCTGGATCACGGAGGTCCAAGAATAAGAAGAAAAAGACCAAGAAGCAGATGGGCTCACAAGGTAAGGCTTTTAAGGGAAAGGGAAAGGCTTCGATGGTTCCTAAGAGCAAGAAGGTGAAGACGGACCCATATCTCAAATGCGGTGAAGATTCTTTTTTGAGAACCTACCAGGCTTATTAAAGAAAACCGACTTGAACACGACATACATTACAAAAACAAAAACACCTCATCCCGTAGGACCACAACTGATACACAGTTAACAGCTGGTACAGTACCCGCGCGAGTACAAAACCAAAACATGACCATGACCATGACAGTACGACCACCAGCTCAAAAGGGTACACGATATCAATGCTGCCCACCAAGCTCGTGTCCGCCGTATACTAGTTCTCCCACTGGACCTGTACCTGAATACACAACAAGTATATACCCCCGAAGGGGTCAGCAAGAAGCCGGTGCAAGTACAATGATTCTAGAATATGTACAACAAGTGAATAATTCACAGAAATCACAGTGCCATCACAGATATTCCGGAATACCACATCACAATCATCGTCACAAAATATCAACGGGGGTTGTACAGGTAATGTACCTCGCGCGAGATACATACCTCTCCCCAGAGAGTCCTCATCAGGCCTCCCTGGTTGTATAAACCCAGCCAAGTGGACCGCAGAAGCCTTAGTCTACGGAACCCAGGGGACCCTCGCTGGTTTTACTTGTCACACGACCTCAAGTCGCACTTTTGAAAACATCACTTTGGCACAAATCACATTTTCTAAAATTACCCCTTTTCACAAAACCATGTTTTTCACATATTCACACGAAGTACATTAAACAGAGTCAATGTACTTGCCTCGATTTGAACGATACAAGAAACGACGAATGGGGAAATGTATGGTCCGAACTCCTTCAACAATTCGATCCTAGTTCAACAAAATACCGAATCAAACACCACACCATGAAGACGGAAGGATTTACTCTAAATTTTACCTTTAGGGACATTTAATCGAACACGAAGACAACATGGTTCAAATTCAAAATATGGAAGAAAACTTGGAATTTTTAATCTATGAACTTCGGAGAAAAATGAAGAATTATGATTACAACATCAGAATCTACCACCAATCAGGGCTCGAAAGGATTAAAATCGAAGGATTTAACAAAAGCCCTAAATGTATGAAGAACTAGGAACAAGAACGAATTTTACCTTGATTTGGACGAAACTCGAGTGAAGGATGATGTTAGACACAAATCAAACTTCCCAAAATATTACACAATGATGCTCCTAACCATACTTCTCTAGATCTACCGAAGAATCGCGAAGGAGGAAGAAAAATGAAGAAGATAGCTTCTAGACCCATCACTCGGCCCTTTTATAGCCGAGTGAATAACGGCCATAACCGGCAGTGCATTACGGTCGTAACGGGTCCTATCGCCCACTGCCCAACATTCCAAGCTGCCCTACGACTGCTACTCGGCCAGGCATTACGGCCATTATGATCATCATCTTACGGCCGTACTCGGCCATACCCTTACGGCAGTAATCAGCCTCTCTCTTATGGCCGTAATCGGCATCTGCCTTACGCCCATAACGAGCCCTGCCGAGCTACTGCCCAATTTATGCGGGTGCATTACGTCTGTAACCCGCAATGCCTTACGGCCGTAACAGGTAGTGCCTTACGGCCATAACTCGGCATCTATTTTGGCCGCAGACCTCATGCCATAAATCCGACAGTCTAGCCAGAACGAACACCTTCCGAAAATCACAAAACTCATTGATTACCAACCATGAACATTACAATATCAATTCATCAATACATTCATCTCAAAATAATCACATTACAACAAGATACAACCAAAATAACACACGTAAAATATACGGGTATTACACTCTTACCCCTTAAAAAGAAGTTTCGTCCCGAAACTTATGATTCGAAAAGTTCGGGGTATCGGGAACGCATACTATCTTCAGTTTCCCACGTGGCTTCCTCAATTCTATGTGTAGACCATTGGACCTTTACTAACGGGATCACTTTCCATCACAATTGCTTCACTCGTCGCTCCAATATGGCTACCGGTTGTTCTTCATATGAAACATCATCTTTAACTTCAATCTCTTGATAATCAACAACATGGCTGGGATTGGGAACATACTTACGCAATTGTGAAACATGGAACCTACTCTGTCCAGCATCTCGAAAGGACCGATGTAACGAGGAATAAGTTTCCCCTTTTTACCAAACCATAGGACTCCACGAGTCGGTGATACCTTTAACAACACATGATCTCCTACCTGAAATTCTAATGGTCGGCGTAGAAGGTCGGCATATGACTTTTGTCGATTCTGGGCGGTCAATAATATCTGTCGAATAGTAGCAATCTTCTCACCTATTTGAATCATTAAGTCCAGTTCTACTCCAAGTAACTCGTACGGTTCATCCCAACAAATTGGCAATCTACACCGTCTTCCATATAGTGCTTCAAACAGAGCCATTCCAATCAAACTATGCCAACTATTATTATATGCAAATTCGATCAACGATAAGTGAATCTCCCAATCTTCTTTCCAATCCAATGCACAAGCCCTCAACATGTCTTCCAATGTTTGGATCGTTCTATCCAACTGTCCATCCATCTGAGGATGATAAGCGGTTCTAAAATTCAGCTCAGTACCGAGTGCTCGATGTGTTGCTTGCCAGAAATGCGAGACAAATCGGCCATCTCGATCCGAAACAATACTTTTTGGGGTACCATGCAATCTCACAATCTCTGCAATGAACAAACGAGACAATCTCTCTGGTACCCAAGTATCTCTAATGCCCAGAAAATGTGCCGATTTGGTTAGCCGATCAACGATTACCCAAATCATATTCATCCCAGTTCGCGTCCTTGGCATTCCCACAATAAAATCCATTGCGATATCTTTCCACTTCCATTCCAGAATCGGCAACGGATGTAACTTCCCGACAGGCCTCTGATGCTCAGCTTTAACTTGCTGGCAAGTTAAACATTTGGACATGAATTCCATTACATCTTCCTTCATGTTTGGCCACCAAAAAGTTTTCTTCAAATCTTTATACATTTGATTCGTACCCGTATGAATCGAGTACGGAGTAAAATGTGCTTCATTCAAAATTGCTTGCTTAAGATCATCTATACTCAGCACACAAATCTTGCCTTGAAACTCAAGAACTCCGTCTTCATCGATTAAGAATCTCAGAGCCTTTCCTTTAACAACATCTTCCGAAGATGCATAAATAAGGGATCGTCTAACTGTTTGGACTTACTATCTTCCATCACGGAGGATGTGACCTCAAGGAAATGTAATTGTCCTTGAGTTACTTGAGTCCAAACTTCAACCTCCAATCAAATAACTCTCGTCTGAGCTTCAGTTGAATGGGAAGTAATTCCAATCTCTGCAACATGACTGACTTGTGGCTCAAAGCATCGGCAACGACATTGGCTTTACCTGGATGGTAAAGAATTTCAAGACCATAATCTTTAAGAAATTCTAACCATCGCCGCTGGCGCATATTAAGCTTCTTCTGCGTGAATATGTACTTCAAACTCTTATGATCCATATACACTCGACAAGAAGAACCATATAAATAATGCCTCCAAATTTTCAATGCAAACACCACAGCGGCTAGCTCAATATCATGGGTAGAATAATTCATCTCATATGGATTTAATTTTCGAGATACATAAGCCACTAATCTCTCATTTTGCATCAATACACATCCCAATCCTTGTTTAGAAACATTACTATAAATAACGAAACCCTCTGTTCCTTGTGTTAAGGCTAGAACCGATGACGTAGTCAGCCTCTTCTTCAACTCATCAAAACTCCTCTAACACTCGTCACTCCATTCAAACTTCTGAGTTTTCTGTAATAATTGAGTGAGCGGTCGAGCAATTTTCGAGAATCCCTCAACAAAACAACGATAATAACCAGCTAATCCTAGAAAACTCTGAACTTCCTTAACATTCCGAGGAGGCTCCCAAGCTAAGACTGCTTCAACCTTTTGAGTGTCTACCCGAATACCTTCGACCGATACAATATGTCTAAGAAAAGCAACTTCTTTCAGCCAAAATTCACACTTAGAAAACTTAGCGTAAAGACCCTCAAAATACTCAACGCAATTCTCAAGTGTTCGGCATGCTACGATTTGTTCTTGGAATAGATCAAAATATCATCAATAAACACCACCACAAATTTATCGAGATATTCGATAAATGTTTTGTTCATAAGTTGCATAAATGCCGCCGGAGCATTCGTCAAACCAAAAGGCATAACTATAAATTCGTAATGTCTGTATCTCGTTTGGAATGCCGTTTTCCGAATATCCGAATCCCGAATCTACAATTGATAATACCCCGATCTCAAATCAACTTTCGAGAAAACCATAGCCCCTTATAGTTGATTAAATAGATTATCGATTCTTGGCAACAGATAGTTGTTCTTGATAATGAGTTTATTCAACTCATGATAGTCAATACACAATCGTAAATATCCGTCTTTCTTCTGTACGAACAATATCGGTTCACCCCATGGAGACGCACTACGCTGTAATATCCTAGAATTTCGCTACGATTTTTTTGCATTATTAATCTGAGTTGTACTGTATAGAGTGGGACCGATACGGTATAGATAAATAATTTTGGGAACTGTGACAGTCGTGCCAGTATATCTATCGAGGTTATTTTTAATTCTAGGATATTACATGCTTGATATCTTTTTCGATGTCGGATATACTGTATGAGTATTTGTACAATTGTCGTACATGGTCGATAGTTGTATTTAAGGATATCGTGCATCAGATGTATCATATGAGAATGTTATCGGAATGAGTATATGTATTCAGTATGTCGCGTGTACATATTCAGTATATTGAGACGGCAGACAGGAGCAAAAATGGCTAAGGATGAGAGTCATTACGTACGTTAAATAATGGATCTTACGTACATAACTGAGCAAGCTAAACATACGTTAAGTTGGAGTTACCATAACGTTGGCAATCTCGTTTGTTATTGGTTCCCTACTGATCTCGTTTGGAGTAACCATATCATTGATAATCTCATTTGTCATTGATTCCCTACTGATCTCGTTTGGAGTTCACCCTATCGTTGGTCAACTAGTTTGTTATTGATCCTTTATTAATCTCGTTTGGAGTTTACTCTGTCGTTGGTAATCTCGCTTGTTATTGGTCCTTATTGATTCCGTTTAGGGTTTGACTTATCGTTGGTATTCTCGAACGTTGTAGATCCTTTATCGATCTTGTTGGAGTTTACTGTATCGTTGGTATTCTCGGTTGTTGATCCTTTATTGATCTTGTTAGAGTTTACCGTATCGTTGGTATTCTCGATCGCTAATCCTTTGTTGATCTTGTGGGAGTTACCACATCATGGTATTCTCGTTCGTGGTTGATACTTTATCGATCTTGTGTGGAGTTATCATATCATTGATAGTCTCATTCTGATGCATTGGTTGTTTATCATTATTGATTGTGTGAGCATTCATACTTTGTATTGATATCCGGTACTTGCCATTGTTTCGGGATAGTTGATCTTCAGATGTATTGTGTGATATCTGTTTTATCATAATTGGAATTCGATTGTGAGGTCCAGCGGACAGAGTTGGACAGGGATGGATTATTCCATATTGAGATATACTTATGCCTTAAGAATCTCGGTATCATTTGTATACAGTACAGATGGTTATTTTAGAATTCATTGTCACTTGAGGACACCATGTGTGGATTGAGGTAAGGGTTGAATTGATATGAATTATCACCATTGGTAAGGTTACTACGGTGAGGTTACACTGGAAATATTCTTACCTTGTAATTACATTGATTTATAATTGTATATGTTGATGTGATCGTTATCATTGTTGAGTATTATGGCTGACCCCGTCGTGGGCTTTATCTTTTAGGTACTCAGAGAACGAGCTAGTAGCGGTCGTGAAGGGGTGAGCTTTCCGGTGGTACTGGCTATGGCATGGTTATTGGGTTTTGAGTATTCTTTCTGGTTTTCATAATTCCGCTGCAAATGTATTTAATCATGTCTGTATCCGTTGCGTGTGTAATTTTATAATGGCCTTCAGTATTTTCTCCAACTCGTGTATACTTTCTAAATGCCCTTTTGGCGTCTTCGCCTTGTGTTTTCAAATGGTATTTTGTGACGGTATTTGGGAACTATATTTTGCAAACACTTGGGTATTTAAAACATTACTGTCTTTGCCTCGTTGGCGTGTTTGAAAATGTTTACGAAAATGATTTTAGCCTTGTGGGTTCCAATGTGGGGCCCACGGCACTGTAATATTCCTAGCTTGGGTTTCGTAAAACCCGGACATGTGTGTTATGTGGCTCTACTGGTGCGGTAGTAGCGTGACTTTTGAAAATGATTTTCTGACTTTCGAGTCAAACCGATTTTTGGAGGTTCCAAAATTTTTTAGATATTTTCAAATTGCTATTTGTTATATTGGTGTGTGTTGGTATTGTGCCGAGATTTTGTATGGGAGTCATATGCTAGTATCACGGGAGATCATCGACTTCACGGATCTGTAAGTATGTTCTTTCAGTTATTTGGTTTTGATGATGATTATTTGAGCATGGTGACATGATTTTGAGATATTTCAGGATTGAGATATTGATTATGATAGGATTTTAAGTTTCAATGTAACCTTTGTCCAGCAGTTCACTCAATTGCTTCTTCAACTCTTGCATTTCCGATGGGGCCATTATGTATGGTGCCTTGGATATTGGCGCTGCATTAGGCTCTAATTCAATGGTAAACTCCACGTCACGATGCGGCGGTAATCCAGGCAAATAATCTGGAAATACGTCTGGAAATTCATTCACAACTGTAATAGAGGACAACTGTAACTCGCCAAGTTCCGACTTCAATGCATAACACCAATAACCGGTACAACCTTGTCGCAATAATTTCATCGCCTTCATGGATCGGATAATTTTCCTAAGAGGTACCAGGTTTCTACCATTCAATAACGTGTTCGGTACCATCCGGTGCAATTATCGAAATCATTTTCCGACGATAATCTACTATCGCTCCATGCCGATCTAACCAATCATCACCGAGGATCAAATCCTCTCCTATAATGTCAATCACAATCAAATCGGACGGTCAATTTCTACCGCCGATGGGGTAGAATGTAATACCCTGGATTTTTACCCTAAATAACTTTGAATTATTGACCTGTTTTGTGGATTCTTTGTCCGTTTGTTGAACTTACGCAATATTTCTATTGTTCTATTATCCTTGTTGTTCCGTTTTACCACAACTCTATAATTGCAACATAATAGAATATGCAATATCGTTATATGTTACTATTGATACCGTATGTTGATAACATTTCGGTATAATGCTATCACCATGACCGAATCATTTGATCAATCTAGATATTTACAACTCTTATTTAGAGTTAATATTACACTATAAAAACATTCAAATATGGATGGAGTACCAAAAGGGTGCTTATGGAAACAAGAGTGGATATTTCTGGATAGTGCCGTGCGCAAGGACTGACTTTGATTAATCATCATAAATTCTACAAAAATCCAAAAATTCCAAAATTTTACAGAATAATATATTATTGAATTATCTTTCTAATGGTTCTAACGGCGAGTCAATCGGATTCCGGACGAAGGAGTTGTGATCAAAATAGCAGACTCTGGTGCAGTGACACGACCGTGTCATTTGACGCGGGCCGTGTCGTACTATTTTAGAAAACAAAAAACTTTCTGGATGGGTGACACGACCAATGACCCAACCGTTCCATTTAGAACGACCGGAAAATGCTGAAATCTAGAAAACTCGTCCGGATGAGTATAAATAGCCCTCTCTCTCATTTCTGAAGTGTTCTAGGGCATTCTTTCGACCCAAACTCATTCTCCACGAATATTTTCAGTTTTGTACTCCAAAAGTAAGCCATAAACTTGTTTCTAACATCGTAGAATCCGGATATCAAGGTTGTTCTCGAAAAATCATCCATTTTTCTGGGTTAAATCAAGGTATGTGATGAAGTTCTTCAAGTTCCAACAATAGATTCTTACTAGTTCTTGTTTCTAGGATTTCTTGAGTGGTTTTCATCGAGTCTAGCGGGGTAGAGATTAGATTCTTCAACTATAATATTTCTTATAGACAAAATACCCGCTAGGTGTTCGATAAAAATCCCCTTAGAATATGGTTTTGAATTCCACGTGTTATTGTGATTAGAATCGGTAGTCCTGACATGAGTCTTTCTATATTGATTTTCTTAGATTCGGAAATTGGGAATCATTAACTTGTCCAAGTTTTACCGAACTCGATAACCACCAAAATAATCAAGGCAAGTACCTTGATATACAAATTATACCTATGTAAAATCATAGTTGTCGAAGTGTATCTGTTGTTTTATGTTAATTTCTCTCTCTCTCTCTCTCTCTCTCTCTATATATATATATATATATATATATATATATATATATATAGGAAGGATTGTGGGAGTGACATGTGTCATCCCCATTCCACATCATATGACATGTGTCACCCCCCACCCCACCCCCACCCACCACCCCCACCCCTATCTATATTTTTTCCCGCCAAAATTTTTTTTTTGGGGGGCCAATTTTTTTTCCCGCCAAAATTTTATAACTATGATGCACCATTTTATTTTGGTGCATCACAATTATAAAAATTAGTTATAACTATGATGCACCAAATTTCATAACGGTGATGCACCTAGGTTTTAATGCATCATAGTTATAAGTTTACTGCATTGTAGTTATAAAAAACTGCATCATTCTAAGTTTTCTGCATCATATATATATATGTAACTGCAGTATAGTTATAAGAAACTGCATCATCCTAAGTTTCTCTGCATCATATATGTATGTAATTGCTTCAAAATTAAATATGATTCTTTTTTATACAAGTACTACACTTTTTTTATATCATTAGTGCATCATACTAATAAGTTTTGGTGCGTCTTTATTATAAGTTACTGCATCATAGTTTATAGTTAAGTGCATCAACTATGATGCAGTAACTTATAACCTTAATGCACTAAAATCATAACTGTGATGCAGTAACTTTATAAATATGATGCACTTATAGTGGGGGTTGGGAGGGTGACACATGTCATATGATGTGGAATGGGGATGACACATGTCACTCCCACAGTCCTTCCTACGCTTTTTATTATAAGACCCTTTTTAGAATAACCCAAACATATATATATATATATATCTAGGGTGGGGTTATTCTAAAAAGGGTCTTATAATAAAAAGTGTAGGAAGGATTGTGGGAGTGACATGTGTCACCTTGCCACATCATCATGCCACATCATATGACATGTGGCACCCCCCAACCCCCCCCCCCCACCCACCCACCCACCCCCCCGACCCCCACGAAAAAAAAAATTTCCCGCCAAAAACTTATAAGTGTGATGCACCATTTTTTTGGTGCATCATGGTTATAAGTTTTGGTGCATCACACTAATAAGTTTTACTGCATCACAGTTATAAGTTACTGCATCATAGTTAACAGTTAAGTTCATCAACTATGATGCAGTAACTTATAACCTTAATGCACTAAATCATAATTGTGATGCATTAACTTTATAACTGTGATACAGTAATAATAAGTTTTACTGCATCGCAGTTATAAGTTACTGCATCATAGTTAACAGTTAAGTGCATCAACTATGATGCAGTAACTTATAACCTTAATGCACTAAATCATAATTGTGATGCAGTAGCTCTATAACTGTGATGCAGTAACTTTATAAATGTGATGCACTTATAAATTTTGGCGGGAAAAAAATTTTGGCAGGAAAAAAATTTCAAGGGGGGTGGGGGTGGGTGGGTGGGGGGGTGGGTGGGTGGCTGGGGTGGGTGGGGGTGGGGGTGACACAAGTCATATGATGTGGAATGGGGGATGACACATGTCAATCCCACAATCCTTCCTACACTTTTTATTATAAGACTCTTTTTAGAATAAACCAAACCTATATATATATATATATATATGTGTGTGTGTGTGTGTGTGTGCGTGTTTTTGTGGGTTCTTGTGAGTTTTGAATGATTGATGTTTGTATTAGTTTGGCGTGTGTAAACGGGATGCAGGTATAAGCGATATTTATAGTGATAATATAGTCGGGTATGTGTATTAGATTGAATTACGATTTAGAGATATATGTGTGGTGTGGTTTGTTTATGCCTGAAGGCATAATGTGCCGAGTTTTGATTGATAACGTGCGTGGTGTTGTTTGTCAGTGTAGTTGTTGATTGACAGACAATTTGTGTGAATTTGTGTACTTATTTTGACAATTGATGCAATGATTGACTGTGTGCTTGATGTTTGAAACAATGTGAGTACTTGTTGTGAGATACATTGTATCCGGGAGCCTCTGATGGCGGATCGTGAACTCCGGCCTGGTGTACGCTGCAATGAGCGGCTCCATATAGTTGGTGAACACCGAGGTTACATAATGCGTGAGCAAGGGGCGACTCTTGTGGGGGTGAGCGCCGGCGCGGTGACATGCTCAAGGGGCGGCCAACATAGTGGAGTGAATGCCGGTGCACAGGTGTGCAAGGGAGGCGCGTGGCAGGCTTATTGGTTACGGATATTCAATTGACAGCTAAGACCCCGATACCGAATGATTTTTGTATTTCAAAAGTTCTTTCAACTGGCTTTAAAATGTTGGTCTCGATAAAGACTGAGATTCATGCTTCTGAAAGTTTGTTTCAACTCATTTTAAACGTTGGTATTAAGATTAATTAACCAAGGATATTTGACGAAATCTCTGAGGGTTAATTAATCAAGGTCTTGAGCATGATTTGTCGAAATGAGAGGCTGTGTCATTCATTGTGCTGTGATGATATTATGTGGATTGGGTCGAGGACCCCGTGAGATGTTGAGATGATTGATCATGTGATGATATTCTGTGGATTGGTTTGAGGACCCCATGAGATGTTGAGATCATTGATCCTGTGATGATATTTTGTGGATTGGGTCGAGGACCCCGTGAGATGTTGAGATGATTGATCTTGTGATGATATTTTGTGAATTGGGTCGAGGAACCCCTGAGATGATTGAGATAATGATTCTTGTAATGATAGTGTTTTGTAAATTGGGCCGAGGACCCTGAATAACGTTGAAATGGTTTTTCTTGTAAAACTGTTTTTCACATACTGGGTCAAGGGCCCGAGAAATCTTCAAGCTATTTTCTAAAGCATTTACATTCGATTTTTCAAAACCCCAAACCATTCAAAACGACCCGAGTCAATAATAACGTTTTCAAACCATCTTATCAATATACTTTTCAAAATATATTCCTTTTAAAAAGGGGTTTCTGAACTTTATCTTTTGACTCATTGGGCTAGTTTAAAGTTTCATTGGTGTTATGTTCCATAAAGAACATATGACTATGTGATTATCTTTCACCTTGTGTAAGTGAGTGCTATTCTGTGCTGACTATGAGAATGTGTAGTTTGTGTTAAGGCTTCGCAGCTATTGAGTTTTGTGTTGATATTTTTCGTATATGTTGTATATTATGTACTTGTACTAGAAAATTTCAGTTTGATAACCCCCGAGTATTCGGGGGGTGGGTGCCTATTTTGTGCTCAGGTTTGTAGCTCGGGAGCAGTCACGGGATTGGCTAGGAAGGAGATGGAGGACGATGATGCTAATCACACAAGAGTCGAAGTCTTTTCTTTTGTTTTATCTTGGTCAGTATTTCTCGTGTGATTGAGTATTCACCCTTGCACGGGTGTGGTTTCCATTTTTGAATTGAGTTGTCATTCTTTTTTGTATTCACGTTTATTAATGTCGTTGAGTTATGAACTATGTTGGTTTTTGAATTGTTTATTGACCTTGTCGATATGTTTTGTAACTAATTTGACCCCGGTCGGTCAATCATTGAGCAGTATTTTGGCGTTTAGCCTGGTAGATTCTTGTGAGAAAGGTATACGGCATGTGACATTCCCAGTCAAATTTTGGGGATGTTACATAACGTACATTAACATACCAGTTGGTTGAGGCAGAAGTTTCTAGAGAGGCTTTAGCGTACGCTACATTGGGCACATAGCGTATGTTACCCTTTGATTGCATACGTAGCCTTGAAAGAATTGCGTACGGTAACTTACATGTAGTTTGGGGTAGTGAGCTCTGCGTAGAGCATTACAAACATAACATTTTGTATGCTACGTACGTAAGGTCTGTTACGTATGCTAACCTTATAGTGTTGCGTACATAACGTATTGTGGCCTATATATAGGCAGGAATCAGACTTTCATTTCGCATTTTGCATCGTTTCTTCTCCTTCTCCTTCTCGCGGTCGGTCGGATTAATTTGAGAGGGTAGAGTTGGTGAGTTCATCATCCACCAACCTTGTTGAGTTCCTAGCAAGTATTAACACGACCTAATCCATCGTTCTTCGTCGGATCGAAGGTATTTTCCTTGATTCCCAGAGTTGACCTTTTTTGGTTTTGATCTTGATTCCGGCTCTTGTCTGTTTTTGATGTTCAATTAGTATTTTAGAATGTTGTTAAACATGTTCTATGGATTGTATATCCATATTTTTGGTTCGTCCAACCCGGTTGATGATTTTAGGGTTCTTGAAAAGCCTTGAACATTTAATGTTTGATATAATGTTTCAATGAGTTTTCTTCGGATGTTGGGCGTGTTTTCCGTCATTATTAACCCTTATTCTCATAGTGATTTTGTTGTTGTTTATTTCTCGTGAAGGTTGTAGGTTTCCGCGACTGTTTTGGGTGAGCCGTGTTGTCGGAGTTTTCGGTATCGATCATCGAGGCAAGTGTTCTTCCCTATACGACTTATATCTCGTGAATTGATGTTATGTAAAGTGTGTATGATGGTTTGTCCGTATATGTATTGTGTATTATGGAATTGAGTTGGTTATGATGATTTGATTGGTTTGTGTAAGTGTTGATGTGTAGCGATGCGTCTAAGATGGTTAGTTTGTTTTGAAGTCGTGTCGGTCGTGTTGATTTCGTGAATTTTTTTGAACACATGGTTGTGTATTATGTCGTGCTGTTGATCTTGAGATATATTAAATGTTGAGTGTGTTGCTTGTGGATACCTTTGTGGTGTTGACGTATACTAGGAATAGTTTATAGTTATGTTAGTCCTTGGTCGTAGTTATGTGTCGGTAAGTGGTCATTCTAACTAGTGCCATAACTATATATTATATTGAATGTTCAAAAAATTTTGAAAGTTGTGAACGCAAGTGTGCGTGAGTTGTTCTTACACCTAGGGACGGTTCGAAGGGACCTCTGGGGGATGATACTAATGGGTACGGCTGCGGAAGTGGTTTCCCACCTGGGGATGGTTTGACGGGACCTCTGGGGGCCGATACTAATGGGTACGGCCACGGGTTACCAAGTGTGGTTTTCGTGGTGATGATGATGATGTTTGTAATAATTGTGATATGTCTAGAATATCATAATGTTTATCCTCGATGTTGAGATACATTATACATAGGGTCTTTGTACTTGGCTAGAATGGCACTAGAATATGTGTTACATGTATTTTGTTTCTTGGTTGTAATGTTTTGATGCCGAAAAACGGGCTTTGTTCCTATTCCTGTGTATTGTGGTTCGAAGAAAGTTTGGGTTGAGACCCTAACGATTGTGTAAAGATTGTTGTGCGGAAAATGACTTTGGGCTGAGACCCAATTATCTTGAAATGGTTTTGTAACTAAGGACATGAGGTCCAGAAAGATTTCCTATTTATACGAACGTTTGTTACACAAAACGAGATTTGGCCTTATTGTTTTACAAAAAGGTTTTATAATCCTGGACTTGAAGACTTTTTGTTGTTTTCTAAAACTCCCAGTTGATATATACTTTCGAGGACTTGAGTTTGTACTTTAAACATTGAAAATCTCTCAGGGACTTATTTTATGGTTTGTCATTGTTTTATTATAACTCATATTTGCGTGGTATATTTTGTATGACTTGAATACTTGCACTAGCAAATTCGAATTGCTAACCCCTTAAATGGGGGAAATGAGTTTCATGCATTTCAGGTGCTCTTTTACCGAGGGAGCATTCATAAGGTCGGCATGGAGAATGATGGACCGCAATACTAATCCAGAGTTAAGAGTTCAGTTGATGTCCTCGAATTGTCGAGTTAAATTCTGTCATCCGATGTATTGTATTTTGACCCCTGAATGGGTATGTGCAGTAATGTTTTTATTTTTTTTATTGATTTAGTCGTGAGACCTCATCGGTCAGTGTAATTTAACATTTGACCTTATCGGTCCGTATTAGTATGTAATTTGACCTCGGATGGTCAAAGTTTATTGGTCTTGTGGTGGTTGGCCTTGATCCTTGTGGAAAAGGGTCTACCAGTGTAATATTCTCGGTGGATTTTCGGGGGTGTTACACATAGTGCTAGTCATCATTAATGGTTAGTGGGAGCACACGGTATAGGTATGCTAATATGATTAGTATAGTCGAACCGGCTCACCCTTGATTCATCACATGGATTTCACTCTGGAACAGTCAATGACGGAATCAGAAGGTTGTGATAGGCATTCGTGAACCTTCGACTTGATATTTGAAAAGAGAATTTGAATGAAAGACTTGGGCAAAACAAAACTCTATCTTGGTTTTCAAGTTGAACATTTATGTAAAGGAATCTTTGTCCATCAGTCATCATATATTGAAAAGATCCTTAAACAATTTATTATGGACAGAGCTGTTAGGAGTATGCCCTCAAACGCCACTCAGAGGATGTTGAGTGAGGGCATTGTACTTGTTATTATGTAAATCATTATCAAAAGGCAAATGAATGTTTTTTTATTTACTAGAAGTTACTGGCATTCCTGACTCGTAAATATATATATAGAAACTAGTCCGTGTATTTGAGAGCAAAACATTCCACTCCTTATTAGATAAGGGGATCGGCACTAGAAAGGTTTATAGCTCAAACACTTAATCATTCGCAAGTCGATGAAACTTGATTGGGCGTTAAGTTTATGTGAAGGCTTGTATGACGTGTTCTTTGATGTGGAGAGTGTCTGTCGAACACTAATGGTTAGTGGGAGCACATGTTATAGGTATGCTAATTGGATTAGTATACTCAAACCGACTCACCCGCAATTCGTCACACCGATTTCACTCCGAGATAGTCAATGACGAAATCGAAAGGTTGTGATAGGTACTCGTGAACCTTCGACTTGAGTATTTGGTAGGGATGTGATTGTGATGTTAAGATTTTCATTAGAGTAGTTAGACCCAGAAAACCAGAAGGTGGGGGTCAACATCGACTTCTGTCGTGACGGGCAAGTAGCAGGTCCTACTGAATACCAAGAAATGATTCTTTCTCCTGTTAGTGAACGGGTTATATGTCCTATGTGGTTATTGGGAGATGAGATCATAAGTCTTTGGCCAAAGCATTGGAGCTAGTTGTATTGGATACACGAGAGCTCGATGATCTCGATTTGCATTAACTCATGCATAGAGTCAAGTACAGATAGGGTTTGACTGACCGTGACCCTATAACTTGATCGGGACATTTGAAAGAAGGGTTTATACATATACTGGTATTCACGATAGAACGGCTCTTGAAGTATCCCAATCATTCGTTCTCAGTTGGGGTACAATGTAGGCCGCCAGACTGACTAGGTGGTGCTACTACTCTTTGGTTCCTCCCATTGCTAACTGAGACGGACCTACCAAGTCACGCAATAAGATTTACGACGGAATGAATCAAGCTTATTCTCTCTTTATAAATATTAGATATTGGATATCTAATCTATTGGATGTCTAATTAATTTTGGGACATTGGATGTCTAAATTAATTTATTGGATAAATGAATTTACGGCCTAATAAATTAAATAAATTACTGGGTGATTAATTTAATTCATAGATATAATTATTTCTTAGAGAAATTAATTATATTATATTGTATTTGGTATGATTAATTAATTGATATAAATACATCGGAACGGAATTGGAGTTTATCTGTTTGGACTCACGGGAGTCCGAAACGAACCAAACTCGTCCGATTCCTTCTAGATGGTCGGCCCCTTCCACTCACCTTCCCTCTTGGTCTTTGTCTCCATTTTATAATGGAAGACTTATGACTTAAGAGATATCAAATCTCTTTTGTCTTGAAAAGGTGATTTGATTAAATGGGTTGAAGAATAATCAAAAGAGTGAAGACCAACTCTCACTCATTCACTCTTGGATTCATTCGTGAGATTGAGAGAGAGCGAGAGAGAGAGATAGAGAGAGAGAAAATAGTTTTCTACAAGTCTTCTTCTTCCTCTTCATTTGTTCTTAAGTTTTCTTGGAGAAAAATCGAGAGATTAATAAGAAATAAATTTTGATAAACATACTTGGAGTATATTCATCAAATCAAAAGCTTCTACAACCTTACTCTAGCCGCATCCTTGGAGGATACCAAGGCGTTGTCATTCCGATCATTTCTCCGGCGCATGGCAAGTAGCGACGCGGTGCTTTCGGCGTTGGATCATTCAAGAGCTTGGAGCGGATTTGATTCGTGGATAGCATTTAAACCTTGGGGAATCATCTTCAAGAAGTACACCATTTAATCAACGGAATACGAGGGTTTGATTCCTTATCTTCCTTGTTTTCGTTTTATATTCGTACATAAGTAGCTTGATCGATCCTCGTAGGGATTCAGATCGAATTAATTTTCATTTTACCGCTTCTGCTGGGCCTTTGTTTTAGGCACTGAATCCCAACAGTGGTATCGGAGCATAGGTCTTGTGATCGTATATACGATATTTGCATTTGGAATGCTTGATTGGATGGTGAATGATTTGGAATCATTTATAGTCATAATCGTGGTGTATGTTTTTCGTTCGTTGTAGTTATATTTTCCGTAAATGTATCTCTAAATATAAATCTTTAATTTCTTGGAAATGTGATTTATATTGAAGATATGAAAGTCAAAAAATATTGATATTGGATATCCGGTTGAAAATCATGCCCTGAGTCGTTGTTGGATGACTTTTCGGACGAGGGACGGAATCTACCCGGGTGACCCGACCGTGCCATTTGGCACAGGCCGTGTCAGGCGGCCAACCTAGGGACTATCAGGGTAACTCGACCGTGCCAATCGGCATGGGTCGTGTCAGGCAGGAAGATGACTGCCGAGGTAACCCGACCGTGCCATTCGGCACGGTCCGTGTTGGGCAGGCAAATGACTGCCGAGGTAACCCGCCCGTGCCAATCGGCACGGGCCGTGTCGGGCAGGCAGATTCGTCCCGTTTCGATTTTTTCGTGTATTTTAGAAAATTAATCTCCCGCATGTTAAATTGGATTTGATATGATTAAAATGATTAATGGTAATTCATTTTAAAAGGTAAATTTGATTAATTGGAATACTTGTGGATGGCCGAATTATTTTGAACGTTTTCATATTACTGTTTGTGTGAATTGATTGGATCAATTCTTTTTATTGATTGGATCAATATATATTTATACGCTGTATCCATTTATTTAGTATTTATTGGATAAATGCTTTTTGAATGGGGATGTGGTTTATGGTCTTAGTTTTGAATCGTTCGGTTTTATTCGATTGGGTTGTAAAGGCCGTTTTGAGCATATTTATTTTACTAGAAATATTGATATCTAGGATGAAGTATTTCAATGTAAAATTTATATGTAATGATGAAGACCAAAGGAAGATCCATTCGAGAAGACGAAGATTCAAGACCGAAGACTTGTAATCAGATTACGGAGGTTTTGATTCTAGGAATGGTCCATGAACTACATGTTGGTAGCAACTCGGTTGTGAATGTTTTATCATATGGTATGATAGCACAATTAGCCAAAAGGAATCGAACAGCACAGTTAGGAACTGACAGGAACTGGTAGCAATAGTTCGCTACAGCAACAAGAATGGACAGCGACATCTACACAAGACATGAACTGGTAATAACAGTTCGATACAACAACAATGATACGCGTCAAAACAGGAACTGGCCGAGTGGAAATGACTCGGAATAGGCAGCTCCAAACAGCGGCACTTGAAAACAGCATATTTCGGTCGGATGCACTGGAAACAGGAAGCAAGATTCGGACAATCGAATAGCAATTGATGCGAACTCCCGATCAGTTACAACCCTGTATCGAAGGCAAGAGGAATATCTTTTGCGAACAAGGAATACGGACAATAAGTTGAAGTATGGAACGAAATGTAAGGACTGTTTTGAAGATGGGGAGTTTTCTACCGAAACAGGACAGGAAATAGGTGTTTATCGAACTAAACCTATAATTCGATAAGGTGATTTCTTCTCAAGACCTATTGAGAATTGATCAGATTAAAATTCCAAAACATGTCGAATAATAATCACATTTTGGAAGGAAACTCGTCCAATACTTTAAACAATACACAATGTATTTTTTTTATCATTCAATAATATGATTGATTACAACCCAAACATGACTACTTGTAGGTAAGAGTAGCCTAAGATTACTTAAAATATTATAAGATAAGATCACATGATCTTAAAATAAAGGAAAAGACAATAAAAAGGGTACTTCACGCCACTTGCAAACAAAAAGAAATAAAGGATAGGTTTTGTCTCCAAGGTACGCTTCTTCTCCACATGCAGGCCGTGAATCAGGCATTTTTTTATTATCTTATCTTCACCAACTTAGACCCAACATGATGCAAGTTTCCACGTTTAAGTTATTCCCAGTCCGATCACCAAGATTACTCCAGGTCTCGTATCCGTTTTCACGCCTAAGTATGTAGGAGTATGTTCAAGGTGTTTTACGTCAATCCTCACTTCGTCTTCTTCGTTTGGAGTAGTTGGTTTCGTATCATTCCCTCCTTCTTTAAAAGGAATTGTCCTCAATTTCGTAATTCCATTACCATCGAGATATGGAGATAGATCACCTATGTTATGTAATACCCGTAATTTTGATTTTCAATAATTTTCTATTTTTGGTGGAAGTCCATTTTGACGACTCTCTTGGGACCATTTCGTCACCCTGAGAATGATTAATTCTACACTTTTTGACATCCGAGTTCGTTTCGGTGTCATTTTGTTGAGTTCCGTGCTTTTCAGCGACTTTTCCGCACTTGAGTTCGATTCTTGCGAATCTCGTTCTAAACTGCTGTTTCGAGTTTTCCGTAAGTCCGTTTAACTTTGTTAGACGTGTTGTGAACTTCGGGTTGGTTATTCGATTACGTATCGTGATTTTCGGGCGTTTTGGGCCATTTTGTAATTTACCCAAAGTTATGGGTATTCGTATCTGTATTTGTTGTCTCGACCCTTTTCTTGGTTGCGTATGATTAATTATTGCATTACTCTTTCATTTCGGCTCGTTGATGTTGTCTGCAAACTTTTCGTCGTGTTCGTTCCGTACGTTTTCGGAAATCGAGTCGTCGAGCCCTGGTGGTCGGGCACTGGCTGGACGGTTGCGGGTTCTGGCCGGACGATGGCGGGCACTGACCGAGCAGGCACAGAAGGAACCGGCGTAGCGCACGCTACGGCCGGGAGGCTGCGCGCGCAAGCTCGGCAGGTGTAGCGCACGCTGTTCAGCAGCCCAGCATGCGCTAGCGAGTCTAGGCAGAGAGGTTCTGAGGTTCTGGACTCGGGTAGGATCGGCAGGTAGCGCACGCTACTGTCGGTCGTGGCGCACGCTAACCGGCAGGGGTAGCGTACGCTGGATGTTTTTCCGGATGACTTACCGACGGGTTTGCCGCCCTTACGTGGGATTGAACACCAAGTCGATTTTATACCGGGTGCATCACTCCCTAACAAAGCCGCCTATCGATGTAACCCCGAGGATACAAAGGAGTTACAAAAACGAATCGAGGAACTAATAAACCGCGAGTACGCTCGAGAAAGTTTGAGTCCTTGTGCAGTTCCAGTTTTGCTTGTCCCAAAGAAAGATGGATCATGGCGAATGTGTATAGATAGTAGAGCCGTGAATAACATAACCATCAAGTATCGATTCCCAATTCCGAGACTTGATTATATGTTGGATGAATTGCATGGTTCAGTGGTTTTTTCGAAGGTTGATTTGAGAAGCGGCTACCATCAAATTTGCATGCGAGAACGTGATGAATGGAAGACGGCTTTTAAAATAATACATGGATTGTACGAGTGGCTCGTCATGCCCTTTGGCCTTACATATGCACCAAGTACTTTCATGCGATTAATGAATGAGGTACTTAAACCGTTTTTGGGAAAGTTTGTCATCGTATACTTGAATAACATTTTGATTTATAGTCGATCATTGCAAGAACATACCGGGCACTTAAGGTAAATCTTCGAGATCCTTAGGGACCAAAATCTTTATGGGAAGAAGGAGAAGTGATCGTTTCTAGTCGAGAGTGTAGCCTTTCTTGGATACATCATTTCAAAGGAAGGAGTGTCGGTTGATCAAGCCAAGATCGAGGCGATTAAATCTTGGCCTACTCCTAAAACCATCATGGAAGTCCGATAATTTCACGGACTTGCCTCATTTTGTCAGAGGTTCATCCGAGACTTTAGCACCATTTCAAGTCCGGTAAAGGAATGCTTGAAAAAAGGACCATTTGTGTACGATAACGTGCACTTGCGTTTAACGAAATATAGCAACAAGTTTTTGGCGCCGTTGCCGGGGAACTGATTTTTACTAATATCGATTTAGTATTTCTAGTCTTAGTTTGAATATATTTATTGTTTTTGTGTTATTTTATTTATTTGTTTGTTTTTCATTTCAGGATTGTTCGGTTAGTGTATGAGAAAATTCGGTAACGAAGGCCTACTACCTTTGGATATCGAACTCGAGCGCACTCTTCGGAGAAACAAAAAGGAGAAACGAGAGTTACCAACCACAGTCACCATGGCCAAAAATCACGGAGGTGATAATCTTGTACAACAAGCTCAACCGGCACTAGCACTTCGAGATTATGCTATGCCACAAATCAATGCGAACTTTTCGGGGATTCGGCGTCCCACAATCCAGGTGAACAATTTTGAAATCAATCCTGCAATTATTCAGATGGTGCAATCGAGCCAGTTTTGTGGTCTGCCGAACGATGACCCCAACGCACACATTGCATTGTTTCTCGAGATTTGTGACACGTTCAAGAACAACGGTGTCACCGATCTTTGAGGGATAAAGAAAAATTTTGGTTGAATTCCTTACCGCCGGGTTCTATCACGACATGGGCGGAATTAGCGCAAGCCTTCCTTGCTAAATTCTTCCCACCATCGAAGACGGCGAGGTTACGGAACGAAATTACTACCTTTGGGCAATTTGACATGGAGTCGCTCCACGAGGCGTGGGAGCGATACAAAGATTTGCTAAGGAGATGCCCACATCACGGCCTACCGGACTGGCTCCAAATTCAGACGTTCTATAATGGATTGAGTGCCTCTACACGCCCTCTCGTGGATGCAGCCGCTGGAGGAGCCTTAATGGGAAAAACGATGGCTGAAGCACACTCTTTGTTGGAAGCTATGGCCTCAAATGCATATCAATGGCCGTCCGAACGAGTAAATCCGAAGCGAGTCATGGAAATTTCGAATAATGATCCGATCTCTACATTGTCGGCCCAAGTCGCAGCGCTAACTCAACAACTTCAGGCATTTTCGCATGCTCCTTCCCCCGTTACCATTGAATCTTGTAATTGGTGTAATAGATCTCACCCTAGTGCAGAGTGCCAAGTCGGAAACCCTTTCGAGCAGCCCCCAATTGAACAAGCTCAGTTCGTAGGAAACGAAAACCGGCAAAATAATCCGTACTCCAACACTTATAATCCGGGATGGCGTAATCATCCTAACTTCTCATGGAGAAACGGACAAAACTCGAACCAGCCTCCGTTCGCTCAACACCAACAGCAACCTCCTCCCGCTCCAAAAGTTTCTCTAGAGGAAGCAATTGCGAAATTGGCAGCAAATACGAGTCAGTTCATGACCCATACGGAAGCAACATTGCAAAACCATTCCGCTTCTATCCGCAACTTGGAAGTCCAACTGGGCCAGATCGCTAATGTATTAACAGCCCGCCCGGAAGGTACCTTGCCAAGTACTACTGAAACGAATCCTAGAGAGAGTGTCAATGCCATTGGATTGAGAAGTGGGAAAGAATTGGGTGAGCTGCCCGGGCCGAACAAAAAGAGAAGTGAGGAAGGGGAGAAGAAAAATTCAGCGATGGAGAAATCACAAGATTGGAGACCCCCGATACTATTTCCGGACAATCCAAAGGCATATGTACCACCCGTCCCATTTCCGCAGCGATTACAACAGAAAAAGGTGGACAAGCAATTCTCTAAGTTCCTCGACGTCTTCAAGAAACTGCACATTGACATCCCATTTGCCGACGCCTTGGAGCAAATGCCGAGTTACGCGAAATTCATGAAATAAATTTTGTCAAAGAAAAGAAAACTCGAGGAGTTTGAGACTGTCGCATTGACGGAGGAGTGCAGTGCCATTCTTCAGAAAAAGCTTCTGCCAAAATTAAACGATCCGGGAAGTTTTAATATACCTTGCACTATAGGAAATCTGACTTTTGAAAGGGCATTGTGCGATCTCGGCGCTAGTGTTAATCTCATGCCTGTTTCTATTTTCAAGAAGCTTGTAATTGGAGAAGCGAAACCGACGACTGTCTCTTTACAATTAGCTGATAGATCCATTAAGTATCCGAGGGGAATAATCGAGGACGTCTTAGTAAAAGTTGATAAATTCATCTTTCCGGCCGATTTCATTGTGCTTGACATGGAGGAGGACCACGACATCCCAATTATCTTGGGAAGACCATTTTTGGAAACCGGCCGAACTTTAATCGACGTGGAAAAAGGGGAACTAACTCTAAGGGTTCAAGACGAGCATGTCACGTTCCAAGTATTTAAATCTCTTCCATGTCCAGGTGGTGTTGAGAAGAGCTCGCAAATTGAAAGTGTGGATACCGTTGCGAAAGACACACACCGGAAGAATCGTCGGTCGAAAAACTCAGAATCCGTTTCAGAGGGTCCGATGCCTAAGAAAAATTTAGAACGAGTTGCATATCTCAAGCATGTGGACATGCCGTCATCATCAACCGTTCATCCATCAATGAGAAATCCCGATGCTGTCATAAGTTCGTTCAAGAAAAAGGAGAATAAGCCGGACGTAAAACGGAGGCCAAATTATGAGAAAAATGGGTGCTTCGGAAAGTTGTTTGTGTCAAAACCTTTTCGCAAAAAACATTTGGTGTCCGAACCGAAAATTGAATCGTTAAAGACCAATGGTCAAAATTTTAAAACACATATTAACGGTTCGATGAGCGGGCGGAGTCCAAATGGAGTTCTGTGAAAGCGATTTCCAATAGGTCCGGCTGAAGACTATAAACTTAGCGCTTCTCGGGAGGCAACCCGAGTTTTAGTAGTAGATTTTTGTGTTTCAATATTTTCTTGCATTTTTGAACATTTATTTTTCATCATTTTTGCTTTGATTTTCTTATCCCTCTCGTTCTTGACGTGTTCCTTTTAAAATTCTGTGCAGAAAAAGTCCCAGGGGAAAAATTTATGCCTGAGCCGCGGCACAAGGCTTGTGAGCCGCGGCACACACAAATCGAACCAGAAGGCTAAACATTCTGTACTATGTGCTGCGGCACAACTTTACTGAGCCGCGGCACACTTGATTCCTAAGCCGCGGCACCTTGGTGCTGAGCCGCGGCACACCAATTGCCAAATGATGAGCCCAGGACGCTGTACTCTGTGCCGCGGCACAAACCAAGTAAGCCGCGACACATCAACACTCTGAGCCGCGGCACCCGCATTCTGAGCCGCGGCACATGGCGATGGAACAAAGAAGACCTGGCGGACTGTACTCTGGGCCGCGGCTCACTTAAGCTGTGCCGCGGCCCACCGTTCGGAATTTGAACAGCCCAGGTATCCTTATAACATGAATTCGGACGACCCCAGGTACATCTCTTTCCCTTCCCCTGCACAAGCGATCGGCTAAGAAATTTTCTTCTTCCTCTTGCATTCTTCTTGCA
Organism: Orobanche coerulescens; assembly: GCA_033398695.1. Taxonomy (NCBI): domain Eukaryota; kingdom Viridiplantae; phylum Streptophyta; class Magnoliopsida; order Lamiales; family Orobanchaceae; genus Orobanche; species Orobanche coerulescens. The sequence goes on from CM065818.1 coordinate 103,478,732, forward strand.
CTCTTCAAAATCTAAGCAAGGAACTCGCTATGGCTAGAACCAGAAAGCTCAGCAAAAGGGCCAGGACTCAGTCGTCCTCCACGCGAGGGGAAACTTCTCATAGTCGAGCCGAGTCATAGGCGCACCAATTTTCTGACCCGGAGATCCATAAAATCTTCAACGAGAAGATTCGCCCTCGACCTATGATCCCGGAGAGGGGATTCACCCCAGCCCCCCAGGACGGGGAGCTTCTGACCATGATCGACGAGATGGGGTGGGCCCGTTTTGCTGCACCTCCCGAGCCGGCGGTGATATCTATTGTGCAGGAGTTTTGTGGGAGCACTTTGTTGAAGCACATTCGGGCGGGGCAGATGTTACAGCAGTTAGACACTCGGACTCAGGTCGTAGTCCGAGGCATTACGGTGGATTTTTCTGTAGCTGCTATTCAGAGGTTATTTGAGCTGCCTGTGGTTGATGAGGCGGCTTATACGCGAGTTATGGATAGCCTCACGAAGGAGGCTCTGCTCGAGACTCCTACACAGCCCGACTCCGACTGGGAGAGGCGTGCCCCGGCTTCTTCCACCTTCTACTTTAAGAGCTCGCGCCTCAGTCGGTTCGGGCGTGCCTGGCTGTACTTTATCTGCGCTCGTATAGACCCCACTTCGCAGATCCGATCTGTTTTTCTCTCTCGAGCCCGTATATTATATGCTATCACCTCCGGGCTGCGATTCGATGTGGCTCCTCTCCTGGTCCGATCTATCTTCCAGTGTATTCAGGGAGGGGCCAATACGGGGCTGAATCACCCCCTCGCTTATTTGCGCTTTGCGCCGGCAGTCGGGGATGACGTGGTCGGACGACGAGCCGATGCTAGCTCCCTAGGGCCCGATTGATCACCGCATTATTTCGCATTTCGACCAGTGGGGAGGAGCACCAGCACACGCTCGGGGGCGAGTATTTCTACTTGATGAGGCCCACGAGGGGTCCCCCGAGCCTCTTCTGCTGACACAGAGGCAGGTAGATGCCAGCCCGCCGCCCGACAGAGAGCACTTGCAGGTGATGTTCGACGGGTTGGGAGAGGAGATGAGGAGAGAGAGAGGAGATGAGGAGAGAGAGAGAGAGTCTTATGGCTGCCATGAGAGATGAGAGTCGGACGGAGAGAGAGAGCATCATTGCTGCCGTCCGAGATGAGATGACAGAGCAGGCCCGCCGGGCCAACCGTCGTGAGTCGAGGCGTCTGGCAGCGAGGGATGCCTACCACCAGGAGCACCTTGCTTCATGGACGGCCCACATTATGCACCCGGACGGGCCATTTATTCCACCTGCTCAGCCAGCCACACCACCCTCCTCGCCGAACGACGCCGGCGCCAATTCGTGAGCAGACTGGAGGGGAGTACTTGACCTTTCACTTTTATTGCATATTATATTTTGTCCATTGAGGTAAATGTACGTCCTAAGTTTGGGGGGGTTACTTTCTGTTGATATACTTATTGTTGTACTTATTTCGTTTGCACTATCGTTATTTTTAGTTATATTTTTGTTGCTAGCCTTGCTTGCCGTGTTTTTATTTGCATTCGTGAATTTTTCATGCTTCTTCTTGCGTAAAATTGATGTTACGATACTGATTTCTCTCTGGAGAAACGGTTGAGTTTTAGTTGAGTTGTAGTCAGCGATATCTGTTTTTGTTAAGTCTTCATTTAGGTCCGAAATTTTTTCGTTTTTGTAGAAATCTTAGCAGATAATAAAGGAGACATACGTGTTTTCAAATCGCCGTCTATACGTTTGGTTACATTTTTCGGTTAGCTAGTCGTCCAGTAACATAAGTCGTGTTGGCACTTGCATTGAGTTTAGAGTCCGACAGTTTTTCCCAAAAGTCGAGATATTATTTGTTCTATGATGGGAAGTCTAGTAACCGGGGGTATTCACGTGACCCGTTGTTTACTCTCGCGTAAAACGACGAACCTGATTAGACTAGTGGTTTAGAGATTTCGCATGTGCCGATGATGGGGAGCCTAGTAACCGGGGGTATTTGCGTGACCCGTTGTTTACTCTCGCGTAAAACAGCGACCTTGAATCGGACATGCGGGAATAGCTATTCGAGTTGTTTCTCCGCTGTGGAGGGGAACTTAGTAACTAGAAGCATCTATGTGCCCCATGAGTGTCTTTTACATCAAACGGTTCCCCAACACATGAGAATGGAATTCCACCCTAGGACTATCCCGATGAAACATCCCGAGATCCGAACCTAGTGGTCAACTCGAATCAATTTATTGATCATATATAAGGGAACAATGACCGAGGGTTATTTTTGATGAAACTCTTGGAATTTTTGCCACTAGACTGTGGAACTGGGCGAGTTAGCTTGTTTATTTTAACCTTTCATATTGACAGTCGATTAAATTCACACTTGTTAATCTTTGAACTGGATTTTCTTCATGAACGATTGATTAGGACTGAAGTTGGTTACTTTGTGGAATCAGTGTCCTGGATGTAGCTCGCTATTACGATACTTGTATTATTCTTTGAGATTTTTAGGATAGTATTGATTAGGTTGAGCACTATGAGTTGCACGATTATTCACGATATTCTTTTGTTGAAATTGATTATTTTTGCTTGAGGACAAGCAAAGGCTCAAGTTTGGGGGTATTTGTTATGCGTATTTTTATATGCTTATTTATCATTATTGTGCATTCTTTTTGTGAGTAAATCTGCATAAATGAGCCTTTAATGCCCTATTATTTTATGTTTTGCAGGAAATTGGAGTCTGAAAGCCGAAACGATGAAAAACGGACGAAAACGGCGAATTTTGGCTTGGGGCCGCGGCACAAGGCAAGCGGGCCGCGGCACAAACAGAAGACTAGCAGGCACCAGAGTAGACTGTACTCTGATCCGCGGCACAGATATAGTGATCCGCGACCCAGAGGAAAATTATAGCGCCCAGGTTTTTATCGGAGTGCCGTGAGCCGCAGCACAGATTAAGTGAGCCGCGGCCCACGGGGCGGTTTTGACAGAAAGTGCCGCGTTTCTGGGACGTTTTGGAGCTTGTTCTCGACCTAATCACACGGACGCGATTTGGAGGTTGCTGGGAGCTATAAATAAGGGTTTAAGGCCATAATTAATGATCTTGGGAAGATCGATCAATCTTGGAGGAGGAATATCGCAGAGGAGAGGAATAAGCAGAGGACATCAAGAGCATAGGGCGGAAGCCAGAAGAACGGAGGAATCCAAGCTCTTCATCTGCGTTTGATTTTCATGCTTTCATTCATTAATTCTGTATTTTTATCTTTTAGCATGTCAGGCTAAAACCCTATTCTAAAATTTTGATGAAACCTAAGTTTTGACGGATTTGCTTTTGATTATCTATATAATTCCCTTTTCTATTGAGTTTTCCCAATCGATTTTAATGCTTTCAATTGTCTGGCCAATAATTAGATTGTTTTTATTACTCAACTCAAATCGGGAGAGGAGAGTTGGTGAGGAACTATTGGTGAGAACCGTTTTATCTTGTGAGATAGGAACTACGTGGCTACGTGGCTTTTTGAGGATTTTGTGATTTTTGCCTATTGTCGAATTAATTCACCTAGGGATAGAGTGTGTTATTCGCCTTTAGAAAAATCTATTGACCTCGGGAGAGGCGGTAGAGTATATTAGCAATCTTCGCCTTCAATAAATTGGGAAAATCATTAACTTCAGATAATCGAGAGTAAATTCGGATAAACCAAGGTGGATTCAGAATCCTAGACTTATTCATCATTTGATTTTCTTTCTTCAAGCGATCGTTTTTACTGTTAGTCTTTTATTGGTTTTATTTAGTTATTAATTGCAATCCAAATTTCGACTGTTCAAATAAAATTAGAATACATAAAAATCGGTACTTAGTGATTCAGTCCTCGTGGGAATGATACTCACTCATCACTTTATTACTTATCTACGATAACGTGCACTTGCGTTTAACGAAATATCACAACAGAATTGCACCAGGATCGTCGACTACACCCTCTGCATTACGTCTAGCATACTCCCACGCATCTAGTCGAGTCACAACAGGGTTTTGTTCACCTTTTTTAATTTTTTCATTAATCTGTACAGAAATCAATTTTCCTAATTATATTCATATAAACTTTACTATAAACCACCCAAAACTTGCAGTCTGAAAAAAACACAAACCATGCACAAGATTTTACAAAATTACTTGAGCATACCATTTTGCATATGTTTATACAATGATTCAATGAATCATAAAGTTCAGAATCACTTACTACCTTTAAACGGTTTCTTATTAGAAAGAAAAAGGCAAAGAAATACACCCACCGTGCAACATACAACTCACTTACAATTATCTCTCTAAGGCGCGCATAGCCAACACATGCTTTCCTATATCGAGCCTCCATTGCTTTTGCTCGCTCTTTATTCTTATTACTTTTTTCCTATATTTGAATTTCAACTATCAAATACAATATCCAATGAAGTAAATTGGTTTTAAATATAACACCTCACTAGTTAAGGAATAAGCTTACTAGAAAATCTACTTTCATTGACTTCTGTATAAACTCCTTCCAGCAAGGGGTCACGGTCGAAAAGTGTGCATACAGAGGAGGTGGCGATGTAGAGTAGTTACCATTTTCATCTCTAGCAAGAGTCCTCAATCTAGTTCTAAATTGTCGATGAAGGTTCCCGGCACGAGAAATTATTTTTTTCCTATGTTCTTCTTCAACCCCATTGAAGGTTTCCTACATATTTGTTTTACAAAAAAATCAATAAATCAGATCTGACCCCAAGCAACAAAATAACATAATGAGTACATAGAATTAATTAGATTTTATTAATCTCTACAAGTCAGGTTCTGTCTGATTAGGATTAATCAGATTTAATCAGGTTCTGCCCTGCCTTGGAATATTTCTGCTCCAAAAACAAAATGTGGTTTCTGCCCTGGAACTATTTTTTAATAAAGAATTTTTTAATAAAGAAAAATATAAAAATAATCACAAATAAATAAATCTGTTAATGTAAAATTATTAAGGAAATATGATACCTTGATTTCATCCCACAAAGCTTGTTTCACATTGAGCAAATCCTTGTTATGCCAATTATCATATGTGATTGGGACATGCCTTCTTACATAAGAGCCGATAAAATGTGCTAGAGTCATAGACTCTTTACCCATCGGTTGTCCCAGCTCATTCCAATTCACCTAAAAATATATAATATAAATGATACATGGTATTTAAAAAACTGGTAGTGCTTAATATAAATAAATAAATAAATATATATAAGTACTGTTAATCAGTATATTAGTTTTTGCTACCTTTTGCACTATGCCTTTAGTCCTAGCTTTCTTGACCTTCAATATATTTGCTATACCTCGCTTCGCACTTTTATCCGTGGCACTACTAGTTCCATTGGTGCCACTAGTGCCGGTTGTGTCGTGAGATCCACCAATCATGATCCTAAACAAAAAAAGACAAAAAAACAGTAACACCATTTAATAAAAAGATTAACATATTTCATGTTACAAGTTCATCATACAAGATATATGCAAGTTTATACCAAAAAAAAAAAACACAACAGCAGTTAAGTTATGATAACAAAGCAAACATACATTTCTTGGATTTACTTTTTCTTTTACGCTTCTTGATAGGTTTTGATCTTTTATGCCCATGCACATTTTGAAATTCTGGATTAACATATTCTCCCTCATCATGGTCATTTCTAGAATAAAAACATTCATATTCATCATCGTCATTCATGATCGTGGAAAAATTCACTCCAGGAAAGGGATCATCTATATTATCGACTTCTTCGTCTACACCATCAGTGACTTGATAACTATTATTGAGTTTGTTTGACAACACAACAATTGACCACTTCTTATCAACTAGATCAGTAACATAGAACACTTGTTGAGCTTGAGTTGCCATAATGAACGAATCATCTTTGTACCCAACCCTCTCAAGATCAACCCTTATGAATCCCGAGTCTTCAACATGTACACCACTGACATTGTTAACCCAACTGCAATCAAACACTGGCACCCTAAAGCCAACATAATCGAGCTCCCAAATATTTTCAATTCTGCCAAAGTATGTCGTATTAGCCAAAACAGGATCAGTGTCACTGGATGATTGGTGTAGTGCCGTCGCAGTAATTGCAACTCCACTATTCTGCATTATGCTTGTTGCATCATATTCTCTCGTGTAAAAAGTGAATCCATTTATAAGGTAACATTTGTAAGAATACACAAATGAATCAGGCCCTCTTGACAACCATTTAACTCTATCCGATATTGATTCATTATTTTGATTTAACTCGTTTGTGACATGATTCTTGAACCAATCAATAAATGTACGATTGTGATCCACTTCTATCCAACTAGCACCTATGTCTGGATGTTCTAAGCTGAGAGTTTGTTTATGTAAATCTACGAAGGGAACAACATCAACACTGTTATGTAGAACACAAAGGTGCACCCGATGCCATTGTGCACTATCGATCTCTACTTGTTGACCTCCGGTTACACCTTCACCATCAACCCTACCATTGTGACGAGCACTAGGCAAACCAATTGCTTCCACATTTGGGATAAATTCTGACCAAAACTCTATTGCTTCTTCTATCAGATAGCGTTCTGCTATACAACCCTCTGGCCGGGATCTATTCATCACATAATCTTTTAATATTTTCAAATAATGCTCGACTGGGTACATCCACCGCATACGAGCAGGGCCACACATACTAGTCTCATAGATAAGGTGAACAGTTAAATGAACCATGATGTCGAAAAAATATGGTGGGAAATATATCTCAACCTCACAAAGTGTCTCCACAATTTGTCGTTGCAGATACGACAACCTTCTCAGATCAATGACTTTGCTACTCATTGACTTAAAGAACCAACACAATTTTGTGACGGTTATACGCACCTTTTCGGGCAATACAGAACGTATAGCAATTGGAAGCAAATTCTCCATTATGACATGACAATCATGTGATTTTAAACTTTTTAATTTCAAGTCACTTAGAGAAACAAGACTCTTGATATTGGATGAGTATCCTTCTGGAACCCTGACAGAATGGAGTGTTTGTAACAACACTCTCTTCTCATCCTTAGATATAGTATGGGCTGCAGGAGGTAAATATTGTTTTTTTCCTGGTTTCTCCACAGGAATTAGTTCGTCTCTTATTCCCATTTCCTTCATATCCATTCTCGCATTGTAGCCATCTTTATTAGTTTTAACTGGGACACCCAGCAATGTACTAATTAGGCTCTCAAAAACTTTTTTCTGCACATGCATGAGATCAATGAAATATCTGACATAAAGGTCCTTCCAATAACTCAATTCAAAGAAGATTGAACGCTTCTTCCAACCTTTAGTAGGGACATCCTTTGCAAATTTCTTACCAAGCTGTACATTTAGGTTTTCAACCTCTTTCAACACATCGGCACCTGTTATTTTAGGAGGTGCACCTCGTTCTTCAACTTCACCATTGAATACTAATGGCATATTTCTAAACCGATGTTTCGAGTCCAACCACCGCCTATGCCCCATATATACACACTTCTTGCAATGTTTCAAATATAGTTGATCATTCTCCTCGCCACACCAAGGACATGCATCATAACCTTTCACACTGTATCCTGAAAGATTGCCATAAGCGGGGAAATCACTTATCGTTCCGAACAACATGGCCTTTAACCTAAATGGATCTTTCTTCTATTCATCACGCACTTCAATGCCCTGTTCCCACAATAGCTTCAAGTCCTCAATTAAAGGTGCCAAGTATACATCAATATTATTACCAGGTTATGTGGGACCAGATATCAAAATAGAAATCATCATATATTTACGCTTCATGCACAACCATGGTGCCAAATTGTAGATTATCAGAATCACAGGCCAGGTACTATGAGAATTATTTTGAAGCTTGTAAGGGTTCATTCTGTCTGTTGAAAGTGCAGGGCAAATATTCCTCGGTTCTTTCCCAATATCCTGATATGTATTATCAAATATCTTCCATTGAGGTGAATCGGCTGGGTCTCTCAACATCCCATCTTTAATTCTCCCACCATGATGCCATGTCAAACGTTTAGCATCTTCTGCACTAGCATACAACCGTCTAAGTTTGGGTAGTAACGGAAAGTACCACAAGATTTTGGCCGGATAATTACCATCCTTATAATGTTTTGTACCGCACTTCGGACATTCATTAAGCTCTGTATACTCTTTTCGATAAATAATACAGTCATTTGGACAAGCATGAATCCTATCATGTATTAACCCGATATATTTGAGCATTTGTTTAGCCTCATATGTTCTGCGAGGGAGGACATTGCCATATGGGAAGAGTTCACTAATAGTTGTGAGCAACTCTGTGAAGAACACATCAGAAACTTGATGTCCAACCTTTAGGTTATACAAAGTCAACACAGCCGACAATTTAGAAGCCTTGGTGCACTCTGGCCACAAAGGTAATGCATCATCATGCTTTAAATTCTCATGCATGTCAGGATGATCATGTAACTCTTCATTTATCACATTGGGAATATCCTTTTTCATCACTAGAATTTCTACCCTCAGTGTCTGTCATAACATTGGTATCTGTATCTACAAATTGATAATTTGAATTCCAATTACTTGAGCTATGTTTCCCTTTATCTTCACCATGAAATTTCTAAAATGTATAAGTTCTATCAATACCATGACATATTAAGTGTTCATACAAATCGGACTGACCATTAACTTCCACAACATTTAAACACTTCTGACACTGGCATAAGATAAAACGAATGTCCTTTGCACGTTGAGTTGCATATTTACAGAACTCTGTCACACCATTCTTATATTCTTTTGACAATCGGGGTGCATTTATCCAATTGCGATCCATCAAAACACTAACAAAAATATAAAACCTGAAGAGCACAATTAATTAGTAAACAGTAAACAAGGCAGTGACATTTTAAGATATGGGCAACACAATCTCTATACTCAAGTACTTGAAGATATGGAGTATGAAGCACAAGTAGACATTTTGACCATTGAACTTGTGTCTGCAAATGGCTGACATCATTGCGCCACTGTGTTACTTGTGTTCAATACTTCAAACTAAATTTCATCTTTCCCACCAAGTAATCCAAGTGTAGCAAGAAAATCATAAAAATACCAGTTAACACTAAGATTAGATATCTAGTTTAGAATTATCGTTCCAACTTCAAAATCTGTCTCAATTTAGTAAATTTAACAAAAAAATAATCTTTAAATCTTTCTTTTTAAACCTTAACATGGATGAGCAGAGAAATTTCAATGAATTTACCTTGGTTGTTCGGTTGACTGATTTGCGAAAAACCCTAAAAATAACCCGCTCTATTTGCTGGATTTCGATTGAAGATTGATGCTGATGTTGATCGATTGAACTTTATTGAAGACTTGATTGGATTCTTCAATTGCTGGGATTCTTCAAGTGCTGGGTTTCTCTTCTTCCTTCCCGATGGAGCAAAAAAAAGTTGAAGATGTTGTGTAGGTTTTTTCGTGGTTTTCCCCCCTCTTCTCAGCTGTAAAAGATAATAAAAAACACACATGTAACATGTAAAAGAAAATAAAGAATAAAAATAATTATTACTTTAACATAGAAAACGCTTTGGAAAACGCTAACGTACTATAAAAAAAATTCAAAATTAAAAAATAATTACTTAAAAACTGCTAACTACAATAGCGCTTCTAAAAGCGCTATCGTAGATAAACGCTACAAGAACGCTGCTTAAAAAAACGCTATTTACGTATTTTCTTTTATTTTTCATTTATTTTTATAATTCCTCACAATAACTTGTAACGAACTTTTCTAGAGAAGCGCTGTCAAAGTGTAATGCTTGCATAGAGTTTATGAAGAAGCGCTATTGAAGCAGTGTCTCTTAAGACTAGATTTGTAGTAGTGTATAAACCCTTTATTCAAATATACCGATCAAGTTATACGGTTACGGTCAGTCAAACCCTATCTGTACTTAATGCTATGCATGAGTTAATGCAAATCGAGATAACTAAGCTCTCGTGTATCCAATACAACTAGATCCAATGCTTTGGCCAAAGACTTTGGATCTCATCTGCCAATAACCGCATAGGACATATAACCCGTTCACTAACAGGAGAAAGAATCATATCTTGGTATTCAGTAGAACCTGCTATTTGCCCGTCAAGATGCATGTCGAGGTTGACCCCCACCTTTCGGTTTTCTGGGTCGAACTACTCTAGTGAAAATCTTAACGTCACAAGCACATCCCTACTAAATCCTCAAGTTGAAGGTTCACGAATACCTATCATAACCTTTCGATTCCGTCATTGACTGTCCCGAAGTGAAATTCGTGTGACGAATCGAGGGTGAGTCGGTTCGAGTATACTAATCTAATTAGCATACCTATAACGTGCGCTCCCACTAACCATTAGTGTTTGATAGGCACTCTCCAAGTCAAAGAACACGTTATACAAGTCTTCACATAAACTTAACGCCCAGTCAAGTTTCATCTACTTGCGAATGATTAAGTATATGAGCCATAAACCTTTCCAGTGCCAATCCCCTTATCCAATAAGGAGTGGAATTTTTTGCTCTAAAATACACGGACTAGTTTCTATATATATATATATATTTATGAGTCATGACTACCAGTGACTACCAATAAATAAAGAAACATACAATTGCCTTTTAATAATGATTTACATAATAACAAGTACAATTCCCTCACTCAACATCCTCTGAGTGGCATTCGAGGGCATACTCTCCCACTTGCACTCAATGCTACACACTATAGTATCTAATATCCATGTTCTCCATATGACGCTCCAAGCTAGTCTGAAAAAGTGGCTTGGTCAGTAGATCAGTGATGTTGTCGGCTGAGTCTACTCTATGCAGCACAATGCATCCCTTGCGAACAAATTCTCTTACGAGATGATACTTCCTCTCAATGTGTTTGGTACTGTTGCGAAACCTCGGTTCCTTGGCCTATGCAATAGCTCCGTCATTGTCGCAGAAAAGCGGAACAGGCAGCCCAGGACATGGTTTCACTTGAAGTTCTCCCAGAAACTTCTTAATACAAAAACCTTCCATGGAAGCCTCCGAAGCTGCTTGATACTCAGCCTGATTGGTGGAATCAGCAGTCGCTGTTTGCTTGGAGCTACGCCAAGATATTTATCCTCCATTAAGAGTAAATATGTAGCCAGAAGTAGACATCGCATCGTCCTTCTATCCTTGGAAGTCTGAATCAGTGAAGCCCATCACATTCAGTTCTCCACCGCCATACATAAGAACCATATCTCTTGTCCTTCTTAAGTACTTGAGAACGTTCTTTACGGCACTCCAATGTTCCCTACTTGGGTTTTCCTGAAACCTACTTACCATGCTCACAGCATGCACAATGTCCAGTCTCGTACACAATATAGCATACATAAGGCTATCCATGGCTGAAGAATATGGTATATTACTCATTTCCTTTCATTATTCCTCACTTCGAGGACACATCTTAGAGGAGAGTTTTAATGTGGTATATTACTCACATCGGTAGAAACCCTCTTTTAGAATCATCCATCTTAAATCGCTTTAAGATTTTATCTATATAGAGGGCTTTGGAAAGACCTATCATTCTCTTCGCTCTATCCATGTAGAGCCGAATACCAAGAATATAGGTTGCTTCTCCCAAGTCTTTCATGGAGAAACTACTCGAAATCCAAGCTTTCACAGAACTGAGCATTCCCACATCATTTCCTATTAGTAGAATGTCATCTACATATAGTACTAAGAATGCAATCTTGCTCCCACTAACCGTCTTGTATATACAATGTTCCTCTTAATTTTGCACAAAGTCAAACTCTTTGATTGCCTCGTCAAAACGAAGGTTCCAACTACGTGAAGCTTGCTTCAGTCCGTAAATGGAACGCTGAAGCTTGCACACTTTATGAATATCGACCTCGGACACAAGGCCTTTAGGCTGCTCCATATAGATTTCCTCCTCGAGTAATCCATTAAGGAAAGCCATCTTTATGTCCATTTGCAATATCTCATAATCGTGGTAGGCAGCTATAGCAAGCATCATGCGAATAGAATTGATCATGGATACGGGCGAGAAAGTATCGTGGTAATCGATCCCTTCTTCTTGGGTATAACTCTTTGCCACAAGCCTGGCCTTATAGGTGTCAACCTTGCCATCCCCATCAGTCTTTCTCTTGTAGATCCACTTGTTCCCAATAGGCACTATGCCCTTGGGGCGTTCTACTAGAGTCCAGACCTAATTGACATGCATCGAGTCTATCTCAGCTTCTATAGATTCACGCCATTCCGCGAAGTCTACATCCACCATCGCTTGGTTATAGGTCGTTGGGTCTGTCTCTTGGCTATCACCTGGAACCTCATGGAGACCCAGCTCTTCTAGGTGTACAAGGCCATACCTCTCAGGTAAATGAGATACCCTACGAGACCACGAGGTGGTTGTACTTGTGTTACAGAAGTTTCAGTTCCAATTTCTTGTACAGGTGTCTTCTGAGGAGTTTCATTGTATTCTTTCAAAGAAATACTTCTACCTGCTCCGCCTTCCTGAATGAACTCATCTTCCAGGAAGTGTGCTTGCAAAGCAACAACGATCTTTCGATCTTTGGGCATGTAGAATAGATAACCCATCGTCCCATATGTAAATCCAATGAAACATCCCTTCACGGACCTCGCTTACAACTTTTCCACTTTAGTCTTCTTGATATAGGCGGGACAACCTCAAATCCTAATGTGATTAAGACTTGGTTTCCTGCCCTCCCACATCTCATGTGGAGTTTTAGAAACGAATTTGGAAGGACATATATTCAAGATATAAGCAGCAGTCAGGAGTGCATACCCCACAGGTAAAATTTGTAAGTCAGTATTGCCTAGCATAGAACGAACCATGTTCAACAAGGTTCGGTTCCTTCATTCTGACACACCATTTAACTGGGGAGTTCCTGGAGTTGTTAATTGTGATACTATTCCATGTTCATTTAGGAACTCGTCAAACTCCGCACTCATATACTCGCCACCTCGGTCTGACTGAAGTGCTTTGATATGATTACCAGTTTGTTTTTCGACTAGGGCCTTAAATTCCTGGAATTTCTCAAAGGCCTCGGATTTATGTTTCATTAAGTATACATAACCATACCTAGTATGATCATCTGTAAACATAATGAAGTACTGATATCCATCACGTGCTACTTCCAAAGAACCACATACGTCGGTATGGATTAATCCTAGTTTATCAGCGGCTCTTTTAAAAGTCTCTGTTAAGGGGGACTTAGTCATTTAGCCTTTAAGGCAAGATTCACAAGTAGGAAAGGGATCTGATCCCAATGGGCCTATAAGTCCATTCTTTTCCATTTTGTAAACCTTGGTTTGACCAACATGACCAAGTCTAATATGCCATTTCAAAACTTGATTAGTTTCATCCCAACAACGCTTCCTAGTCATAGTATTCACAACGACTTTATTACTGAGGTTTAGATGATACAGTCCATTTAACAATGTAGCAGTGCCTACTAGTTTATTTCTAAAATAAATTTTGCAGGAACCATCACCAATGAAAATGAAAAGCCTTTCCGATCCATGACCAGAATGGATACAATGTTTTTATGCCCCTTGGGCAAAACAAGTACATCATCTAATGTCAAAACAAAGCCAGATTCTAAATTCAAAAGAAGTGTTCCTATGTCAATTGCTTCGACACTATGCCCACTTCCGACAGTAATCATCACTTTTCCAGCTCCAAGTTTCCTACTGTGTTCCAGATCCTCATTCACGGTATAAATGTGAGAAATAGCACCTGAATCCAGTGTCCAAGAAGTAGAAAATACAGTAGCAGAACAATTCTTTTCCAAAAGTAAAAGTTCTGTACCTGAAGCGCCATGAAGAATCGGACAGTCTCTAGCCCAGTGGCCCAGATCACCGCATTTGAGACATTCTTCCTTCTTCTTCTTGCTCTTAGGAACCATGGGGGCCTTGCCCTTACCCTTAAGGTCCTTGACTTGTGGTCCCGTCTGCTTCTTGGTGTTTTTTTTTTCTTATTCTTAGACCTCTGAGGTCTAGACGAAATCACAAGGGCAGACTCCTTCATCTGTGAAGTCTTCATCTAAGATTGCGCGGTCACCAGTTTGTTCATCAATCCTGCTAAATTGCACGCAATCTCATTGCAGTTGAAATTCATAACAAATTGTGAGAAGGAATCAGTGAGAGACTGTAGGATAAGGTCGGTCTGAAGAGAAGTATCTATCTTAAAATCAAGAGCCTCCAATATCTCGATCATAGATATCATTTTGAGGATGTGGTCCCCAACCTTCTCACCTTCCTTCATCCTTGCACCGAACAGTTGCTTGGAAATCTCATATCTAGCAGTTCGACTGTGCTCACCATTAAGCTCGGTTAAGTGAGATGAAATCTGCCTAGCAGAAGTCATTTTCTCATGAGCTCTATGAAGCTCATTAGACATAGAAGCCATCATATAATCACGGACTTTTACATCATCCATAACCCACTTTTCGTGGTTTTCAATCTCTTCCTGATTGGCTCTTGTACGCACCGGAGGCACCGGAATGTCCGTCTCCAAGACGTATCCCAGTGCCTCTATACTGAGGACTATGATCATATTGCGGAGCCAATCCACAAAGTTAGGTCCGATTAAGGTGTTCTTTTCGAGTAGAATTGCGAGTGGGTTCATTGTCACATTGAGAGTTATGTTCGTCTGCATTAAGTACAACAGATTTATGAGTGACTCGTTCATTATGATCTGAGTATAGAATTAAGGTCTTTTCTATTTTTTAACCTAGATCCCACTATTTTTATCGGAATAACATACTTCCATGTGAAATCCGGAAGTATCGTTCGCAATATCTTCATAGTGGTGATCGAGTTCTTTATAAATCTTAATAGAGGGTAACCGAACAGGTTTCTAGTCTATTAATTTTTCATAAAGTGGTGTCCAACACCAACCCATCTAATAGATGACTCGATCTTCTTTTTTCCCTTGTTCACTCCCCTCAACATATACGGTTTCTATAGTTCGTGAACAAGTTAAGTTTATACCATCGATGCAAATTAGTTTCACAATTGAATCTTATCCGGGAACCAAACAGGTTTCTTGGGGGTAAAATTTGCTCCAACCGAAGGCATCCAATGCACTTCCGGTAATTAATCCATCCTCCCCGAACGACTACCCCGATAACTCGGAAGCATAGCACATCCGGTTTGGATTTCAATTTTCTGAAAGCTCGATGGAGGCAAGGAAAACCTTGAAACCTTTTAAACTTAATAATTTGTTGCGGGAGAATTTTCGCGATTAATGTTACACTTTGCACATTAATTCATTTAAACGCATTTGTGCATTCATACCATATGAATAAACATCCACAACCTAGTTACTACCAACATGTAGTTCATAAACCATTCCAAGAACAAAAACATCGTAATCTAATTACAAGTCTTCGATCTTGAATCTTTGTCTTCTCGAATGGATCTTCCTACGGTCTTCGTCATTACATATATATTTTACATTTGAAAAATTGCATCCTAGATACAAATATTTCTAGTAAAATAAATAGGCTCAAAACGGCCTTTACAACCCAATCAAATAAAACCGAACGATTCAAAACTAGGTCCATGAACCACATCACCATTCAAAAATAATGCATCAAACAGATTAAAATAAATGGCATTCATAATTAATATAAATATTGATCCAATAAATATAAATTAATCCATCCAAACTAATTAATCTAATTAATTCAAACAACCGTTAATTTTAACTTGTTCCGGATGAGAAAATATTTCATTAAATTAATTCCCCTAAGAATAAAATTACTATAATGATATCTTAGTCAAATTAAATCCATTTAACTTGTGAAAAATTAATTTCCGAACGAAATATAAAAGACGGAGTCGAAAAACACGATCAGGCCAAGCCCGGGGCACTGCCCAGCAGGCTGCCGAGCAGGACCGGCCTGGATCGCGATCCACTGCCTGGCAGCGTCCGGCAGGCTGCCGAGCAAGGCCGGATAGCATGGCCGGATTGCGATTCGCTGCCTGGGACCGTGAGGCAGCGCCCGGCCAGCTCCAAGCTGTCGGGCCCGTTTACATTTTCGGCTCGTTTTTTCGCCCCGATTCCAAAAATAATATTTTTCTAATCTTTATATTACATATTAAATCAGTTTTTCAAAAGAAAAATAGATTTATATTGTAACATAAAATCATGAAAAAATAATTTTTAGATGAACAATAGAAAATCAACGATTAATACGATTATGATTCCAAATCATAAGAACAACTAATCAAGCATTCTAAATGCTAAATATCGTATATACGCTCGCAAGACCTACGCTCTGACTGTTGGGATTCGGTGCCTAAAACGAAGGCGCGGCGGAAGCAATAATACGAATCTAATTCAATCTGAATCCCTACGAGGATCGATCAAGCTACGTATATATGAATATAAAACAAAAACAAGGAATATTAGAAATCATACCCTCATAGTCCGTTGATTAATGGTGTACTTCGCGTAAGCTATTCCCTAATCTTTAGGTGATCTTCCCACGAATCTGATTCGTCAAGCTCTTGAATGATCCAACGCCGAAAGCACCGCGTCTCTACTTGCCACGCGTCGGAGAAACGATTGGAATGACCACCATCCTATTAACCTCCAAGGTTACAACTAGAATAGAGTAATGACAACTATCTAATTTAGATTACAACACTCTAAGTATTTAATCTATATCTATCAATTATATCTCTTGATTTTTTTTCTCCAAGAAAACTCTCAAGAACAAGGAATAAAATGATGAAGACTTGAGAAAACTATTTTCTCATTATCTCTCTCTCTCAAAACCGTGTGATGCTTAGTGAAGGAAGAGAGATTGTAGTCTTCATTTTATTCTTAATCATATCTCCCCAAATCACCTTTCAAATATAAAAAGGGATAACATATCTCTTATTTTTCTTTGGTCTTCCAATTATAAAATTGAAGACAAAGACCACGAAGGAGGTTGGTGAAAGGGGGCGGCCATCTAGAAGAACCGGGATGAGTTTGGTTCGTTTCGGACTCCGGTGAGTCCAAATAGATAAACTCCAATTTCGTTCCGATGTATTTATATCAATTAATTAATCCAATAAATTAATTATATCAAATACAAAATAATTTAATAAATTTCTCAAGAAATAATTATATCTATGAATTAAATTAATCACCCAGTATTATATTTAATTCATTAGGCCGTAAGTTAATTTATCCAATAAATTAATTTAGACATGCAATGTCCCTAAACTAATTAGACATCCAATGTCTAATAAATTAGATATCTAATATCTAATATTTATAAAGAGAGAACAAGTTCATTTCATAAATCAATCTGTTGTGCGACTCGGTAGGTCCGTCTCAGTTAGCAATGGGAGGAACCAAAGAGTAGTAGCACCACCTAGCCAGCCTGGCGGCCTACACTGTACCCCAACTAAGAGCGAATGATTGGGATCATTCAAAAATCTTTCTGTAGTGAATACCAGTATACGTATAAACCCTTTTTCAATGTACCGATCAAGTTATAGGGTCACGGTCAGTAAATCCCTATTTGTACTTGACGCTATGCATGAGTTAATGCAAATCGAGATAACTGAGCTCTCATGTATCCAATACAACTAGATCCAATGCTTTGGCCAAAGACTTATGATCTCATCTACCAATAACCGCATAGGACATATAACCCGTTCACTAACAGGAGAAAGAATCCTATCTTGGTATTCAAAAGAACCTGCTACTTGCCCGTCAAGATGCATGTCGAGGTTGAACCCCACCTTCCGGTTTTTTGGGTCAAACTACTTTAGTGTTAATCTTAACGTCACAAGCACATCCCTACTAAATCCTCAAGTCGAAGGTTCACGAATACCTATCACAACCTTTCGATTCCGTCATTGACTGTCCCGGAGTGAAATCCGTATGACGAATCGAGGGTGAGTCGGTTTGAGTATACTAATCTAATTAGCATACCTATAATGTGTGCTCCTACTAACCATTAGTGTTCGATAGGCACTCTCCAAGTCAAAGAACACATTATAAAAGTCTCCACATTAACTTAACGCCCAGTCAAGTTTCATCGACTTGCGAACGATTAAGTATATGAGTCATAAACCTTTCCAGTGCCAATCCCCTTATCCAATAAGGAGTGGAATGTTTTGCTCTAAAATACACGGACTAGTTTCTATATATATATATATATTTACGAGTCAGGAATACCAGTGACTACCAGTAAATAAAGAAACATATAATTGCCTATTGATAATGATTTACATAATAACAAGTACAATGCCCTCACTCAACATCCTCTGAGTGGCATTCGAGGGCATACTCTCCCACTTGCACTCAATGCCACACACTATGGTATCTAATATCCATGTTCTCCGGATGACGCTCCAAGCTAGTCTGAGAAAGTGGCTTGGTCAGTGGATCAGCGTTGTTGTTGGCTGAGTCTACTCTATGCAGCACAATGTATCCCTTGCGAGCAAATTCTCTTACGAGATGATACTTCCTCTCAATGTGTTTGGTACTGTTGTGAAACCTCGGTTCCATGGCCTGTGCAATAGCTCCGTCGTTGTCGCAGAAAAGCAGAACAGGAAGCTCAGCACATGGTATCACTTGAACTTCTCCCAGAAACTTCTTAATCCAAAACCCTTCCTTGGAAGCCTCCGTGGCTTCTTGATACTCAGCCTGGTTGGTGGAATCAGCAGTCGCGCTTCGCTTGGCGCTACGCCAAGATACTGCTCCTCCATTAAGAGTAAATTTGTAGCTAGAAGTAGACATCGCATCGTCCTTCTATCCTTGGAAGTCTTAATCAGTGAAGCCCATCACATTCAGTTCTCCACCGCCATACATAAGAACCATATCTCTTGTCCTTCTTAAGTACTTGAGAACGTTCTTTACGGCAGTCCAATGTTCCCTACTTGGGTTTTCTTGAAACCTACTTACCACGCTCATAGCATGCGCAATGTCAGGTCTCGTACACAACATAGCATACATAAGGCTATCCATGGCCGAAGCATATGGTATATTACTCATTTCCTTTCGTTATTCCTCACTTCACTACACCATATATGGGTTTCAGCAACACCTGAAAAACTGTGTTCAAAAGTCTAAAAAGTGTTGCTGAAGGCAAAAAAACAGGCTACGGCTACAGTTTGACCAAATTTGAAAGTGTTACAAAAACCGCCGCAACCATAGGGATCTAAGGTAACACTTTTCTTGTTTTTGGTAACATGAGAAAAAAGTGTAACAATAGACCCCTATGCCAACACTTTTCTTGTCTTTGCCTACACTAGATTTTGTGTTGCTGTAGACTTAAGGCTACACTTTTTATATATTTAGTAACATAAATATTTGTGTAGCTGTAGACCTATGCTAACACTCATGAGATCTAATGTAACATTAAATTGTGAAACACTTTGACATCTTTACCAACAACTTTAACACTATGGCTACACTTATATATGAACAGTTCTAACTTTTGCTAACACACTTTTAATCTTTGCCAACGCAATTTCTATATTTTGCCAACTGGAAGAATTATAAATTAGAGTCTATGGCTATATTTTTGCACAACATTTTACATGGTAAAAAACAACATGTTATATTGAAAAATAGATATTACCATAAAATAGTCAATACCATTAAAATACTGTCAACCATAACATCCAAAATACATGACTACCAAATATTCAATCCATAATCAAACAGCCAAATACACTTACATAAGCCAACATCCAAAATCTACTTAAAATGCCATTCAACAATACTATTTAATAGCTAAGAATAAGTTACCATCGCAATCGATAAATACAACAAAACTAATTGAGTCACTTAACAAAATTTCATCATCTCAGTCTCCCCAAAATGACATCTCTAGTTGCCTCATGGTCTACATCGAGCAGAATGTTTTGCGTCTCCGACTTCTTTCCTCGCACTCTCAGTTGTAGAGTATGTTGTTGTATTTGAGAAGATCCCGCATTATCTCCCTCAGTTGTGTAATACCCGTAATTTTGTTCCCCGGAAATTTTCTATTTTCTGGCGGAAGTCTATTTTGGCGACTTGCTTGGGACCGTTTCGTCATCCTGAGAATGATTAATTCTACACTTTTTGTCATCCGAGTTCGTTTCGGTATCGTTCTGTTGAATTCCGTGTTCTTTAGCGACTTTTCCACGTATGAGTTCGACTTTGTTAAATCACCGTAAATTCTTGGAAACTCCAAAAATTCTGAATCTTTGCAATATTATAAAGCATCGAGTTAGCTTTCCAATGGTTCAAGCGGTGAGTCAATCGGAGTCCGGACGAGGGAGTTATGGTCGAAATAGCTAAGTCACTCTCATTTTCCAGAATTGGCCAAAACCGCCTGTACCCGGTGCCGCGGCACACCTGGGCTGAGCCGCGGCACCTGCCGAGCCACAGGAGCGAATTTTGGGCTGTGCCGCGGCACACATATCTTGAGCCGCGGCACACATGATTACCCCTATATCTGCGTTTTACGCGTTTCAACCTATATTCCTCATTTCTTCATCATCACACGAGAGGAAAGGCTTGAGAGAGGGAGGTTTCTCCATCTATCACTTGAGTGGGTGATTTCCTTCATCTATTTTCGATTGTGAAGCCCGGATCATCGTTCTATCGCGTGCTCTTCGAATCATAGTGCTTGGATCTTCAAGAGGTAATTTCTTCAACATCTTGGACTTCGAATTTTGTATTGGAAATTGGGGATTTTGTTTGACTTCATCCTTTTAATCCGTAGTAATTTAGATTAGTGATGGATTGATGATTATTTAGGTGTATTCTATCATTTCCATCGTTATTCCACGGTTGGATTGTATTGATTCGCTGCTTTGGTTGAGTTATTAGCCGACGCCTTCAAAGTGTCCGACAAAAGGTCTAAGAGGGGGTTTTGTGCGTTGTACGATTATTATTCATCGTACGATTGTTGATTTATCATTGATATGACTTAGGGACGACATCCTTGTGAAGAACTCAAGTCGGAACCCTTCCGCTCGTTGTCTTCTTCGTGGTTCAAGCTTCCTTGACTGTGTTCTTGGGATTTTCGTAACGTTTATTAAGGCAAGTATACATTTATGATTATGCGTTCTCGACTTTGAAAGTATGAAATATTGATGATATGATTATTTCTAGCCACTCCGGGGACGGGCCTATGGTCCTCTGAGGGTTTCGTAGCCTCAGTGCGATTCCATGGTTGATATGAACGAACCGTTTCTACGGCATTCATATGAAATAATATTGGCATGTAATGAGCGAACCGTTTTGACGGCATTCCTACATGTAACGGCGTATGATATGAGCGAACCGTTTTACGGCATTCACATACGTCTTGAGATTTTAGTCATTAGGAATACTAGTCTTATATTGATGAATTGACGGATATTGATGAATTGACGGATTACATTTACTTTATTGTCGAGGAGTATCATGTTTCATATTGTTATACTTGCACTAGCTATTCGACGGCTAACCCCTTTATGGTTGAAATACGTTTCATGTATTTCGAGTTCCAGGAGAGCGGACGAGGAGTGCAGGTCGGCATGAAGATGATGGGCAAGTGTGATCGTGTCTTGTCTCCGGTTATTTTCTTGGATTCCTCCATTCGGTGTTGTTGTCTGGAATGGATTTTTAATACTCGAGTATTGTATTTCAGTTTCCTTGATGTTCCGGCCTGTGTTGCCGAGGTATTGATTTGTGCAGTGATGTATATGGTTTCATTGGTTATGGTTTTTGAATACCATTTGTATCGTCTTTCTTTCTATTGTATGTAGACCTTATCGGTCAAGTGTATAGTTCCGCGTATGTTTAGCCTTGTGTGTCCCACGGCGGGGCTCACGGCGCTGTAATATACCCTGAATAACTTGGGGGTGTTACAGAATATGGTATCAGAGCTTAGGTTTATGGATACCTAGGCTGTCGGTCTTTTGGGTCGATTGAGTCGGCATTTGCCCACAGTATCACTACTCTGCCATCATCACAGTGCGACCGGTACTTGTAAGTCCTCTCACTCTTCTTGTATTCTTCTTAATCGTTTCGTTTATAGCTTGGTATTCTTGGAAATTGGTCACTTCGAGAATGTGCGATTCGGATTATACTTACGCATGTATGTGCCCTTCAGAATGTTGGCTGAAAGTAGGAAGAATCGTGGCCGTGGTCACGGACGTGAACTCTTCCTTGAGATTTTGTTAAGTTGCTAATTTCGATAATGGTGTGTATCGGTATTATGTTGAGACTTTGTTTAGGAGTCGCATGCTAGTATCACGGGAGATCTTCGACTTCGCGGACTTGTAATAATGGTGTGTATCGGTATTATGTTGAGACTTTGTTTAGGAGTCGCATGCTAGTATCACGGGAGATCTTCGACTTCGCGGACTTGTAAGTATGTTGTTCGAATTATTCGATAATTCTTGGTGAAATTGAATTCCCGTTGAAATGTTGTTTGTACGAGTGATTGTAAGTTTCGAGGACGAAACTTATTTTTAAGGGGGGTAGAGTGTAATACCCCGATTTTCCGGATATATTTTTTCTTCGTTTATATATTGAATATCGTGGATGGTTAATTATGCTCGAGGACGTTGTGAATGTTTGAAAATGTTATTGAATTGAGTATATGTATTGATTTTGCCGTATGCTCGTATTTGGTATGTCATGACTTTGGACAGGAATTGTTGAAATTGGCTAAGGATGGAATTATCACGTACGTTAATAAGGTGAGATTACGTAAGATTGACATGGTTACGTGCGTTAAGGCTAAGGTATTACGTGCGTAACGAAGGCATCGGACGAACCGAGTCTGGTCGGCGGGTGGGACCCTGTTTGGCACTTTCGGCGGAGGATGTTGTGGTGAGTCAACGTCGTTTACGTGCGTTATACGGGGCGTGTTAAATGCGTTATACGGGGCGTGTTACGTCGTAACACAACCATTGTACCGTAGCAAGTCAACGGTATATTACATACGTTTTATGGTATGGGTTACGTCGTAATGGGTCGCGGAATGAGACGGTGAGTTGGTTACGTGCGTTATGGATTTTGGATTACGTGCGATAAGTTGTTACGTGCGTTAAGAAAGGACACTTACGTACGTAATGAGAGTGCAATTTATATATTGAAGTGTTGCCTTTCATTTCTCTCACGATCCTTTGAGATATTTCCCTCCAAAACTCGTCCCTCTTTACTTTTAAGAGTGTTTTAAACACTTTTAACATGATTGTGAGCACGGAATCATGGAATTAGAGCTTGGTTATGGAACTATCGTTGACTCTTGAAGTGATTTCTTGTGTTATCCATATTCTATGAGGTTTATGTTGAAGGAAGATAATGATATGCTTTGAATATGTTGATTATGATTATGGAATCATAGAGATCTTGATGTTCTTGAGGCCATATGATGACTATGATGATTTAATGATTCTTGGAATGGAGTTCAATTATTCTTTCTTCGTGGTTCGTCCATACAAGGTAATCCTCGTATCCCTTTGATAGTGGCTCATTTTTTTTCTTTTTGGATTACTACTTGGGAGGGAGTATGTTGGGAATCGTGTATTTTGATGTTCGTCCTATTTCAATGAAAATGCATAAATTGGGGTAATTTTATCCGCTGCGTGAGTATTTTTGAAATGGATTTTGGTATTTTGCCAACTGAAATTTTATTTTGTAAAACCGATTCCCTAAAATGAGTTTTGGCATTTTTAACCTTGATCGTTTTGACGGTATTTGGAAAATGATTTTTTTTAGTATTTGAAAAATATTACCGTCATCAGTCTTTTTGACATTTTTGAAATGACTTGGAAAATTGTGCTTGGCCGGGTAAATCCTTGTGAGAAGGGTTTACGGCGTGTAATACTCCCGTAAGGTTTTGGGGTGAAGATTGTAGTATTCGGATATTGTTGATGTCATTTTGGATATTCTTGGTCTATGGTATACATTTCGGAAGGAAGTCCGGATAGAGGTATGTTTTGTGGTAATCGTACATAGAAGATTGTGTATGGGAAGGTATTCGGTATTGAGGTATTATATGGTATCATGTGATAATGATATACGAGATTCATTGGAATTGTAATAAGAGATTTCGGATGTTGATATGATCATTGAGATCTTCTTCATATGGTGATAAGGGTTTTGTTGCGATTCTTGAGATTGTATGAATGACATGATGAAGAAAATGGTAACATGGAGATATATACCTCGGGTATGTTGTTCTGAACGTGATTTCGGATATTTCATGTTCTTGAAGAACTCTTGAATTATACGAGGTGATGAAAAAAAAAAAAAAAAATTTTAGAAGTGTTGATGTTTTGAAAATGAATATGGAATATTCATATCTAGAGCTAAACTATGTGTTGGAAATAATATTCGTATAGGAAATACGAATGTGATTATGAGCTTGATGAGACTATTATTCATCTCTGAATTTGGAAGCCCATACGTACGGAGCAAATATTCAAATCGAATGATTGGAGTGTTTGATAACCTTAAAATATGATTATCTATAATGCTGAACTAATTGGATGGTTAGAATTAACGATGATCATCGGAAAATTTTAACTACGGATTTACGAGAAGGGATCCTTGTCAATTCGTGTTTAAGAATTGAGTTTGGAACCGATAATATTTAGACCCTTATTATTGGTCCGAATTGATTGCTGATATGATCATCGGATTTCGGCTCGTATTGTGGACATGGATTCGTGAGGGTCTGAGTTGGGCGATTGGACTATGATTGGTCGAGATATGGTGAAACGATTGAGTTCGTGGTTTGGTGGTATTGATATTGGTCGTCATCGAACCGGTTGATTATCGATCCTTCGTTTTACAGTAAGATATGATGTTTGATCATAGATTATGACTTTTGTGTTGCGGTTAAGGTTGAAGGGTTCGTAGATTAACTTGGTCGAGACTCGTAAGACGAAATCGACTGAATTGGTAACAGTTCGTTGTATTGATATCGAGGCAAGTTTTATACTCGTACTAATCAATGAGA
The DNA here is from genome assembly GCA_033398695.1 of Orobanche coerulescens. Lineage (NCBI taxonomy): Eukaryota > Viridiplantae > Streptophyta > Magnoliopsida > Lamiales > Orobanchaceae > Orobanche > Orobanche coerulescens. The sequence goes on from CM065818.1 coordinate 103,503,751, forward strand.
CTAATGTTATTGTGTAGGCGTACGAATGTGTGTATCATTTGGGGACTTCGCCTCTTTATGATTGTATTGATATCAGGGGATCATTGATACGACGCCCGCCGGAAAATTATGCCAAATGTTACTGTTGGTTGTAAATGGCCGGTTCAAGGCATTACGATACTTGTTGGTAAAGTTGCTGTCGATAGCCGGTTCGCGGTATCGATGTATCGATTATTATTGTTCGCGATTAATGTCGTTCTGAGACATCGCTGAATCTTTGTCGTCGAATTGGAACTGTAGCTATGATGTTACGTTAACCGATTGGGGACGTTTGATATATCCTTTTGTCATCTCCGTTTCGGTGGTCGGTTTAATACACCGGGGAATCTATTCTATCGTATCATTGATTATCGATTGACCGTTCTAAGGTAATCGATATATTGAATTGGGATTATCAAAGATAATTCCCATCCGTTGTCAAAAATATTCTCATCCGTTGTATCATTGTTATCGATTGGCCATTCTACGGTAATCGAAGTGTTGAATTGGGACTGTCGAGGATAGTTCCCATCCGTTGAATTATTATTGTCGTGTTGACCAATTCAAGGCAGCACACTATTATTCTTGTAAACTCGGTAATTTTGTGATCGTTGAAGGTTGAGGATTTTCCCGAACTGTTGTGTTGTGATCGTTGCTCGTGTTAATCGGTCCTTAGGGATTTTGATCCCAGGATGGTTGCTTTGAATATTGTTGGTCGTGTCGATCTTTCATTATTCGTGTGTCATCGTTCACTTGGTGAGTCGTATGATCCATATTGGATGTTTTATCCCTTGAGTTTCGTTGTCATGTTGTATCGTGGCATACCCGGAATCATGTCTGCGTGCCGATTGGTTATGTGTAGGATTTTTTAGCCGGGCACCCGATAGTCATGCGTGGATATTTCCGCATTAAACCGTGCACACGAGACGTAGTTCTTGAGGCTAATTAGGTACATTGTCACACGTATATTCTGGATTCCGTATACGGGGTGGACATGTGCACGGACACATTTCCGGATCGGGCGTACTGTGATGTCCCTCTTGAGCTTTATTGATTGATCGTTCGTAGTCCATGTTGTATTAGATATGTCCGACGATTTGCGACAGGTTGTTCATACGCCGAGGGGTATGTCCGACAGTCAGGTTTGCTTCTTTGAGATCTCAGATTGTGATGAGTTCTGACTTTGGGCTGTTCGGCTTTCAGGCCATTGTGATGTATCGGTATTTCCGTTGGAGCCTTCGGGCATTGTGAATTCGTATCTTTTTCGGCATTGGTTTGGTTTACCTTCGGGTAATGTATTGTTGTGTTCTATATTGATGATTCGCCGTGTGGGCGTAAGTTTCGGTTCTTGTGCATCTCGTTGAGCTTTTCCTGGCGAAATATTTCTTCTCCCTACCTGTTTTAAGTTTCAGGACGAAACTTCTTTTAAGGAGGGTAGAATGTAATACCCGTAATTTTGTTCCCCGGAAATTTTCTATTTTCTGGCGGAAGTCTATTTTGGCGACTTGCTTGGGACCGTTTCGTCATCCTGAGAATGATTAATTCTACACTTTTTGTCATCCGAGTTCGTTTCGGTATCGTTCTGTTGAATTCCGTGTTCTTTAGCGACTTTTCCACGTATGAGTTCGACTTTGTTAAATCACCGTAAATTCTTGGAAACTCCAAAAATTCTGAATCTTTGCAATATTATAAAGCATCGAGATAGCTTTCCAATGGTTCAAGCGGTGAGTCAATCGGAGTCCGGATGAGGGAGTTATGGTCGAAATAGCTAAGTCACTCTCATTTTCCAGAATTGGCCAAAACCGCCTGTACCCGGTGCCGCGGCACACCTGGGCTGAGCCGCGGCACACTGCCGAGCCCTGGGAGCGAATTTTTGGCCTGTGCCGCGGCACACATATACTGAGCCGCGGCACACATGACAGATTACCCCTATATCTGCGTTTTTCTGCGCGTTTCAACCTATATTCCTCATTTCTTCATCATCACACGAGAGGAAAGGCTTGAGAGAGGGAGGTTTCTCCATCTATCACTTGAGTGGGTGATTTCCTTCATCTATTTTCGATTGTGAAGCCCGGATCATCGTTCTATCGTGTGCTCTTCGAATCATAGTGCTTGGATCTTCAAGAGGTAATTTCTTCAACATCTTGGACTTCGAATTTTGTATTGGAAATTGGGGATTTTGTTTGACTTCATCCTTTTAATCCGTAGTAATTTAGATTAGTGATGGATTGATGATTATTTAGGTGTATTCTATCATTTCCATCGTTATTCCACGGTTGGATTGTATTGATTCGTCGTTTTGGTTGAGTTATTAGCCGACGCCTTCAAAGTGTCCGACAAAAGGTCTAAGAGGGGGGTTTTGTGCGTTGTACGATTATTATTCATCGTACGATTGTTGATTTATCATTGATATGACTTAGGGACGACATCCTTGTGAAGAACTCAAGTCGGAACCCTTCCGTTCGTTGTCTTCTTTGTGGTTCAAGCTTCCTACGAACCGTGTTCTTCGGGATTTTCTAACGTTTATTAAGGCAAGTATACATTTATGATTATGCGTTCTCGACTTTGAAAGTATGAAATATTGATGATATGATTATATCTAGCCACTCACGGACGGGCCTATGGTCCTCTCGAGGGTTTCGTAGCCTCCAGTGCGATTCCATGGTTGATATGAACGAACCGTTTCTACGGCATTCATATGAAATAATATTGGCATGTAATGAGCGAACCGTTTGACGGCATTCCTACATGTAACGGCGTATGATATGAACGAACCGTTTTACGGCATTCACATACGTCTTGAGATTTTAGTCATTCCGGAATACTAGTCTTATATTGATGAATTGACGGATATTGATGAATTGACGGATTACATTTACTTTATTGTCGAGGAGTATCATGTTTCATATTGTTATACTTGCACTAGCTATTCGACGGCTAACCCTTTATGGGGAAATACGTTTCATGTATTTGAGTTCGGAGAGCGGACGGGCAGTGCAGGTCGGCATGAAGATGATGGGCAAGTGTGATACTGTGTCTTGTCTCCGGTTATTTTTCTTGGATTCCTCCATTCAGTGTTGTTGTACTGGAATGGATTTTTAATACTCGAGTATTGTATTTCAGTTTCCTTGATGTTCCGGCCTGTGTTGCCGAGGTATTGATTTGTGCAGTGATGTATATGGTTTCATTGGTTATGGTTTTTGAATACTATTTGTATCGTCTTTCTTTCTATTGTATGTAGACCTTATCGGTCAAGTGTATAGTTCCGCGTATGTTTAGCCTTGTGTGTCCCACGGCGGGGCTCACGGCGCTGTAATATACCCTGAATAACTTGGGGGTGTTACAAGTTGAAGGAAGTTCCCAGCCTCTGCTGCTATGCTGGCCAGTTTGTGGACCATTATTACTAGTCACCAAGCAAATTAACAGTTAAATACAATATATAATATCGACTTGCATATGGGGCATAGTAATACTTAGAAACTTTTGCTCATAATTCAAACCCATGCAAATTGAACAAAGATATGACTCTGATACTTTTTCACCAAAGGGAGAAGAAAAAAAAGCAAAATAGTCCATAATTTTGGGGGCTCCAACAGTTGTGTCCTCAGCTTCGCAATTTTAGCCTTGAGCTGACCCAAATGATATTCTGAGCAAATAAATTAAACATAAAATGTCAGCAACAAAATCAAATTCACAACAAAACCAACTCCAATTCCAATCATCCTGCCCGAAAGGTTCATACAACACAACTTCTAGCACTAATCATAGTTCAAAAAAGTAAAAAAATAAAATCAACATATAAGCTTTAATCCAGGATGGATACATGATACACATATAGACTCACATTCAGAGAAGATAGTCATATATATATATATATATATATATATATATATATATATATGTGTGTGTGTGTGTGTGTATGTGTGTGTGTGTGTGGGTGTGTGTGGGTGTGGGTGTGTGTGTGTCTGTGTCGGTGTGAGATTGTGTGTGTGTGTGTGTATGTATAACAGAGTATGCCATTTACATAAAGAAAAAGAGAATTGACACGCCGCAAAATATTTCTTTGTAACAGTTACCTAGCTGATGCAAGTTATCAACTGTAATATCCGGATTTATTACTGTGTATTTTACCTGTATTCGAACCCTGTATTATTCGGATTTGTGGTTTTGATTATTGGAGTATGATATTTCTTGCATTGGCATCCTTGTACTTAAGTATAACATCATGCAAATTTTCTCATGCAAACTCGTGATAGTGCACGCTAAGAATGTAGCTTAACGCGCGCTATCGGCTATTACTAGCGCACGCTACGTATGTAGGAGTTGCGTGCGCTAGACACTGAATTATTGAGGTAGGTGGCTAGCACATGCGCTAGCCGGAACATGGGTCCGGGTAAGATTCCAGCGGACGAACCTGGACAATTTTGGAGTCAACTCGTATTAGCGCGCGCTAAGGAATGCTTAGTAGCATGCGCTAATTAGTTAAAGTGCAGAATATTATAAATGAGACAACCACCCGTTTTGGCTTTCATTTCTTTCATCCATTCTTCATTCTTGAGAGGCCAGAGAGCTTTAATCATCCCTCTAACACACTTAGAACATATATTAGTGATCCTTGAATATTGGTTATCACTTGTGAGTGATCATTGAAGAGAAGTAACACCTTGGAGTGGCACATAACCAACCGGAGTCGGATTCTACCTTGTGGTTCAGTGATTTCGGCATATAAAGGTATGTTCAACCTATCACCAGTCTTAGATTTGGATTCCAAGGGATTAGATGATCATGCTAACGTGATATTGAATTTCATTGGTGAATTATTCAACAAACATCATGTTTTAAGATTGGAATGTCTATGCTTATGATATTATCATTGGAACCTCGTAGTTGGAATCCTAGTACTTCAAGTGATAAGAGAACATTCTGAAGTTATTATCCGTATGATTTATGTTATCTTAGTGATCATAAATTGGAGGTGGTATTATTTTCGGTTATAAGGACTTAATGGAAGAATCGTCTTAGGATATATTCTTTTGTATAAGTTGGAATTGTTATTTCACCTCCAGATGAAGTCTGAATATGTATAATGATAGTAGAATCTAATACATCAACCGTAGGTCACCAACTTCGCATGATAATTGTAATCAAGACGGATTATAGTGTTATGATGATTATACGTATACTTGCACCTCGAAGTTGTCAGTATCCATGAGATTATTCATAAAGGTTATGATCATATCATGAAGCCGAATAACAAACATTAATGACTGAGGGATTCGCTTACTTCATCACCATTTGTATAATTTGCTGCCCTCCAGTGAACTCCATGCACTCTTAGCGTGCGCTAATCTACGAGAATTAATGCGCGCTATCGAGTACGTTTAGCGTACGCAACGATTTGGACTTAGCGTGCGTTAAGTCATCAGCTGAGTCAGTCGACTGATCAGTGAGGCACTGACCACGCCTGGTTAGCATACGCTAGGCTGTGTGTACTGCGTGCGCTAACGAGTAGCATTAACATACGCTACATATGATTCGTAGCGTGTGTTAAGCTATCCAGACAGATTGCATATTAAGAAGGACTTTCTACCGAAATTGTTGAATTGTTAGACGTTCATTCGACATGAAATGAATTCTATGCTATTTCTTTTGTTAAGGTTCGAGCTTAACACGTGATTGATCGAAAGGGACGACCTTCGAGTATTTTGATATTCGTGGAAGTTTATTCTTGTCAACGAACCGAGGCAAGTACTCTAATTAGAATTGTTTATATTATGACAATTATGATGTGATTGTATCGTGTAAATATGTTGTGAATATATGTCCACCATGCGTTGATCCGACGGGAATCATCATGGGAATCTATAGCTGTGTGCGCTGGATCGTTGGACAGGTAGTTCCACCATGTGTTGGTCCGACGGGATCATCATGGGAATCTATAGTTGTGTGCGGTGGATCGTTGGAATGCCATCAGTATGTTGAAACTGTTATGATATGATATGTGTTGTGGATATTCTCGTTGGAGAAACTTGTTATGATATAATTGTTGATTATATCACTATTGTATGATTATTGTACTTGTACTAGCATCGTTGTGCTAACCCCTTCGGGGGTGAACATTTGTGTATGTTCAGGATCCAGGAGAGCGGGGAAACAATCACTGGAGATGCATGACGACGAGGGTGCAAAGTGATGTTCCGGCCGGGTTTACTGTCTGTTGTTTGTTGGTTATTTCAATAAGTACTCGAGTATGTCGTCGATTTATAATGTTTGGATTTTAGTGATGTAATAATAACTCTTCATGGGATATTTGTAATTTCGGTTTTGAACTAGTCGGTCGAATTTTATTTCAGAAATTTCATAAACTGGTATCTGTTATTGTCATTTTCTTTATTCAGCCTTGTAAATTCTTAGGTAAAGGATTTACGGCGCTGTAATATTCCTGAATATATCGGGGGTGTTACAGAATATGGTATCGGAGCTAAGATTTTGGATATCTTGGCCATTGGGTTAAAATAGGGGTCATTTACGTCTTTTGAGGTAACCGACCATGAACGACATCACTGTACTGCCTACATCTTCATGCGAACGGTGGTTGTAAGTTCCTAAACTCTATCTCGTTCTTTACATGTTGTACTTTTTATACTTGAACATTAGAACAATGTTGTTTCCTTTATATTAAGTACTTATGCTTACAGTATGTTGAGAGGCGGACGTGGACGTGGTCGCGGTCGTGGACGCGGACGAAGGAATGCTGAAAGGGAGGTGTCGCCTTCTAATCAGGCCAGTCATAGCTCAGGCGAGCCGCAACAATCCATCAATAACGAACCGTAACTCCGTACTGCAAATCCTTCGCCAAGTGGTCAATCAGATGACCCAGTTCGCTCATGTCGTGGACCGAATGCAGATGGCGGTGGGACTTCAGCAGGGAGATGGACAGCAAAAAATCCCAAAAATGGGAAATCGAGGTGACCTATGGTTGCAAGAGGTAGCGAAAATGTAACCGCCCAAATTTGACGGCTTTTCGGTGACTCGCACTTGGGATCATTGGTTGAAGGAATTGGAGAAAATTTTTGCTGGAATTAATTTCCCAGACGACAGGAGAGCTCCTATTGCCCAGTACTTTCTGATTGGGGAGGCATCCGAGTGGTGGGAAGCTATCCGACCTGTAGATCATGATGCTGATTGGACATAATTTAAAATGATGATGGAAGCACAGTACTGCCCTCGTCCTGTGAGGGAAGCCAAAATTCGGGAGTTTTTCTCCGCTCAACCATCAGACGAACCCGTATCCCAGACGATTAAGACGTTTAATCAGCAATTAGCATTTGTTCGACATCTGGTCAGAACAGATGCGGAGATGATGATTCATTTTGAAATGAGAATGAAACCAGAAATCCAGAGGTACATGTCCGGTTTTGAATGTACCACTCTCCGCCAATACCAGGATAAGGCGTTGGCGTATGAAATAAAAGAAGCGGCAATGGAGAAGTTTATGGAGTCGAAGAAACAAAAAGTCTCTGGTACGTTTACAGAGCACAAGAACAGTGGGCCCCGCAAGGCCCAGTCTTCTTTTTCTTTCAAGAAACCTCCGCACCCATCTAAGAGCGGAAAGAATTACGGAACAGTGTCAGCCACGACGGATACAGCTAGGAAGTGCTTTAATTGTGGTCGCCCAGGCCACCTTTAGCGTCATTGTCTGCGCACCCCAGTTACATGTTTTGACTGCGGACAGGAAGGGAACCGTACGACGTTTTGCAAGGACACCACCAAATACAATGGAACCCGTTCATCACAGCCAGTTCAGAAGGAAGCTAGTATCCAACAGACGCAGCAAAGTGTTCAGATGCCTCAAAATTTTGGCCGCGGACGAGGCAGAGGACAATGGGACCGAAAGGGGACATCGAGTGCCGGATCTGTTCCCCCACGTCTGTATGAGATGAGGAGGACAGACGATCAGGATGCTGTTGTCGCATCAGGTACTATCCAGATCCTTTCCCAGCCAGTTAGCGTTTTATTCGATACAGGAGCTACACATTCTTTTATATCTTTGTCTTGTGTAAATCGTTTGAATATTTCTGGTTTTCATACTTGTGAACCTTATGTTGTTGGTTTACCGAGTGGAGAGAGGATTTTTGGGAACTTAGAGACTAGAGATTTTCCTGTATTATTTGGGGGTAGGGAGTGGCTCTCAAATCTAATTGTGATAGAAATGCAAGGAGATGACCTAATACTCGGAGATGGTTGGCTTAATCGATATGGAGCAATTGTAAATTACCGAAGGAGGAATATTTCGCTGATCGCTGATGATGGCTCCGAAGTACTGTTTGAAGGATGGAAACCAGGAAGCTCAGGAAAGTTGATCAAAGCAATGAAAGCTGTCAAATTGTTGAAACAGGGCTGTACAGGATATTGGTGCTATGCAATGAAGAAAAGAAGATGAAATTATGAAACTTTCATCCATTCCTGTTGTGAATGAATTGACAGATGTATTTCCTGACGAATTACCAGGACTACCTCCACAACGGGATGTATAATTCACTATTGAACTGGAACCCGGAGCTACACCAATTTCTAAGGCGCCGTATCGTATGGCACCTACTGAAATGTATGAACTGAAGAAGCAACTGGAGGAGTTACTGGACAAAGGCTATATTCAGCCAAGCGTTTCACCCTGGGGAGCGCTAGTCCTTTTTGTCCGAAAGAAGGATGGATCGCTTCGACTGTGTATTAACTATCGAGAGCTGAACAAGATGACGATTAAGAACAAGTATCCGTTGCCACGGATTGATGATCTGTTTGACCAGTTGCAAGGAGCAACAGTATTTTCTAAAATCGATCTGAGATCAGGATACCATCAGCTGAGGATTAAGGAATCTGATGTTCCAAAGTCAGCATTCAGAACTCGCTACGGACACTATGAGTTTGTAGTGATGCCATTTGGTCTCACTAATGCACCTGTTGTATTCATGCAGTTGATGAACCGAGTGTTCATCGAATATTTGGATAAATTTGTGGTCGTGTTCATTGATGACATTCTGGTGTATTCTAAGAACCCGGAAGAGCATGCACAGCATTTGCGGATTGTATTAGAACTTTTGAGAAGCGAGCAACTGTACGCCAAACTCTCTAAGTGTGAATTCTGGCTAAAGGAAGTAATGTTCCTCGGTCATGTGGTATCAGCGGAAGGAGTCCGAGTAGATCCGCAGAAAATCGAAGCAATTATGGATTGGAAACCTCCAAAGAACGTGAAAGAAGTCCGAGGTTTCTTAGGACTTGTTGGGTATTATCGTCGGTTCGTGGAAGGGTTTTCCAAAATCTCCCGCCCACTTACTCGACTCCTGCAGAAAACTCAAAAGTTTGAGTGGAATGAGTCGTGTCAGACTAGTTTTGACGAATTAAAGAAGAGATTGACGACGGCACCGATTCTATCACTTCCACAGGGGACTGGATGATTCATAGTTTACAGTGATGCTTCGAACCAAGGACTCGGATGCGTATTAATACAGAATGACAAGGTGATCGCTTATGCTTCACGACAGCTGAAACCTTATGAAGTGAATTGCCCAACACATGATTTGGAGCTAGTAGCAGTAGTTTTTGCTTTGAAAATCTGGAGGCATTATCTGTACGGGACTCACTGTCAGATCTTTACGGATCACAAGAGTCTCAAATACATCTTCAGTCAGAAGGAATTGAACATGCGGAAAAGAAGATGGTTAGAGCTGATCAAGGACTATGACTTGGAGATTTTGTATCACCCAGGCAAAGCGAATGTAGTGGCCGATGCACTCAGTCGGAAGCCTGTTTCTATTCAGATGCTGGAGACTCTGACCTCCCAACTTAGCCTTTAACGAGATATGATCCGAGAAGGAATTGAAGTATGGTTACAAAGAGTACAAGGAAAACTGTGCGTGATGGAAATAACTTCGTCCTTAATCGAAGAAATCAAATCTAGACAGGTAGATGATCCTCTGATGATTCAGTTACGTGACGAAGTGATCAAGGGAAAGGCCCCCGGATTCATAATCCATGATGATGGAGTTTTGAGATTTCAGAACCGACTCTGCGTTCTCGATATCAATGTTCTGAAACAGACGATTATGAAGGAAGCTCACAGTTCGCCCTATTCTATCCACCCGTGCACCAGTAAAATATATAAGGACTTGAAGCAGAATTTCTGGTGGGGCAACATGAAGAAAGAGGTAGCGGACTATGTTTCGAAATGCTTGACTTGTCAGCAGGTTAAGATCGAGCATCAACGGCCTACCGAAATGTTGAAGCCGCTTCCAATCCCTGAATGGAAGTGGGAAGAGATATCGATGGACTTTATCACCAGTATGCCGAGAACCAAGACAGGAATGAATATGATTTGGGTGATAGTTGATCGTTTAACCAAATCGGCTCATTTTCTAGGCATTAAGGACACGTGGGGACCAGAGAGGTTGGCATGAGTATTTATATCGGAGATAGTTCGATTGCATGGTACGCCGAAGACCATCATTTCTGATCGAGACGGCCGTTTTGTGTCTCACTTTTGGAAAGCAGTTCATAAGGCCTTGGGGACCGAATTGAACTTGATGCCTTATCACCCGCAGACTGACGGACAATCCGAGAGGACCATTCAAACGGTGGAGGATATGCTGAGGGCCTGTGCCTTAGATTGGTCAAACGATTGGAAAATTCATCTACCATTGATTGAATTTACCTACAACAATAGTTGGCATGCTTCCATTAAGATGGCACCATTCGAGGCATTATACGGGAGGAGATGCAGATCGCCCCTATGCTGGGACGATTCATCAGACTTGATCGGAACAGAACCAGAGTTGATCATGCAGACTCGAGAGAAGATAGCCTTGATTCGTGAAAGGCTGTTGACTGCCCAGAGTCGCCAGAAATCTTACGCAGACATACGTCGTCGCCCATTGGAGTTCAGTACTGGAGACCACGTACTTTTAAAGGTTTCTCCTACTCGAGGAATCTTTCGTTTCGGAAGGAAAGGAAATTTGAGTCCGAGATATATCGGACCATTTGAGATCCTTGAGAGAGTTGGAGAGTTAGCATACAGATTGGCATTGCCGCCGTCATTGTGCCATGTTCATAACGTGTTCCACGTATCCCAGTTACGGAGGTATATACCAGATCCTAGTCATGTCATTGATTTCAGCGAGATCGAAGTTGCTCAAGATGGGACGTTTGAAGAAAGACCGGTCAAGATACTTGAGAGTCGAGTTAAGCAGTTGAGGAACAAACCAATCGTTTTGGTCAAAGTTCAATGGTCACGCCATGGAGTGGAAGAGGCCACATTGGAAACGGAAGATGGCATGAAGTCCAGATATCCCGAGTTATTTTCGTCTTGAGTTTCGAGACGAAACTCCTTTTTAGTAGGATAGTATGTAATATCCGGATTTATTACTGTGTATTTTACCTGTATTCGAACCCTGTATTATTCGGATTTGTGGTTTTGATTATTGGAGTATGATATTTCTTGCATTGGCATCCTTGTACTTAAGTATAACATCATGCAAATTTTCTCATGCAAACTCGTGATAGCGCACGCTAAGAATGTAGCTTAACGCGCGCTATCGGCTATTACTAGCGCACGCTACGTATGTAGGAGTTGCGTGCGCTAGACACTGAATTATTTAGGGAGGGGCTAGCACATGCGCCAGCCGGGACATGGGTCCGGGTAAGATTCCAGCGGACGAACCTGGACAATTTTGGAGTCAACTCTTATTAGCGCGCGCTAAGGAAAGCTTAGTAGTGTGCGCTAATTAGTTAAAGTGCAGAATATTATAAATGAGACAACCAACCATTTTGGCTTTCATTTCTTTCGTCCATTCTTCATTCTTGAGAGGCCAGAGAGCTTTAATCATCCCTCTAATACACTTAGAACATATATTAGTGATCCTTGAATATTGGTTATCACTTGTGAGTGATCATTGAAGAGAAGTAACACCTTGGAGTGGCACATAACCAACCGGAGTCGGATTCTACCATGTGGTTCAGTGATTTCGGCATATAAAGGTATGTTCAACCTATCACCAGTCTTAAATTTGGATTCCAAGGGATTAGATGATCATGCTAACGTGATATTGAATTTCATTGGTGAATTATTCAACAAACATCATGTTTTAAGATTGGAATGTCTATGCTTATGATATTATCATTGGAACCTCGTAGTTGGAATCCTAGTACTTCAAGTGATAAGAGAACATTCTGAAGTTATTATCCGTATGATTTATGTTATCTTAGTGATCATAAATTGGAGGTGGTATTATTTTGGGTTATAAGGACTTAAGGGAAGAATCGTCTTAGGATATATTCTTTTGTATAAGTTGGAATTGTTAGTTCACCTCCAGATGAAGTCTGAATATGTATAATGATAGTAGAATCTAATACATCAACCGGAGATCACCACCTTCGCATGAGAATTGTAATCAAGACGGATTATAGTGTTATGATTATTATACGTATACTTGCACCTCGAAGTTGTTAGTATCCATGAGATTATTCATAAAGGTTATGATCATATCATGAAGCCGAATAACAAACATTAATGACTGAGGGATTCGCTTACTTCATCACCATTTGTATAATTTGCTGCCCTCCAGTGAACTGCCATGCACTCTTAGCGTGCGCTAATCTACGAGAATTAACGCGCGCTATCGAGTACGTTTAGCGTACGCAACGATTTGGACTTAGCGTGCGTTAAGTCATCAGCTGAGTCAGTCGGCTGATCAGTGAGGCACTGACCACGCCTGGTTAGCATACGCTAGGCTGTGTGTACTGCGTGCGCTAACGAGTAGCATTAACGTACACTACATATGATTCGTAGCGTGCGTTAACCTATCCAGACAGATTTCATATTAAGGACTTTCTACCGAAATTGTTGAATTGTTAGACGTTCATTCGACATGAAATGAATTCTATGCTATTTCTTTTGTTAAGGTTCGAGCTTAACACGAGATTGATCGAAAGGGACGACCTTTGAGTATTTTGATATTCGTAGAAGTTTATTCTTGTCAACGAACCGAGGCAAGTACTCTAATTAGAATTGTTTATATTATGACAATTATGATGTGATTGTATCGTGTAAATATGTTGTGAATATATGTCCACCATGCGTTGATCCGACGGGAATCATCATGGGAATCTATATCTGTGTGCGTTGGATCGTTGGACAGGTAGTTCCACCATGTGTTGGTCCGACGGGATCATCATGGGAATCTATAGCTGTGTGCGCTGGATCGTTGGAATACCATCAGTATGTTGAAATTGTTATGATATGATATGTGTTGTGGATATTCTCGTTGGAGAAACTTGTTATGATATAATTGTTGATTATATCACTGTTGTATGATTATTGTACTTGTACTAGCATCGTTGTGCTAACCCCTTCGGGGGTGAACATTTGTGTATGTTCAGGATCCAGGAGAGCGGAGAAACAACCACTGGAGATACATGACGACGAGGGTGCAGAGTGATGTTCCGGCCGGGTTTACTGTCTGTTGTTTGTTGGTTATTTCAGTAAGTACTCGAGTACGTCGTCGATTTGTAATGTTTGGATTTTAGTGATGTAATAATAACTCTTCATGAGATATTTGTAATTTCGGTTTTGAACCAGTCGGTTGAATTTTATTTTAGAAAATTCATAAACTGGTATCTGTTATTGTCATTTCCTTTATTCAGCCTTGTAAATTCTTAGGTAAAGGATTTATGGCGCTGTAATATTTCTGAATATATCGGGGGTGTTACATCAACTTCCTCAATCATTGATTTGAATTTATCTGAATCTACTTTTGATAGATCATCTCTCTCATCTATATAAGAAAATAAAACACTCATTTTAGGAGCATTTAACAATATATTAATTTATCTATATAGATTTCAAGTAATAAAGCACATATTTTCACAGACATGATAACTGCATTTTTCGATGCAGTTGTCGACGATAAAGACTCAACCTTATTCATTTTAGGAGAATTTAACAATACATTAATTTATCTATATAAATTTCAAGTAATAAAGCCCAACTGAATACCTATATGGAAATGCCCAAGTAGCTGAGTAGCCAACCATTCACTCACATCCTCATCATCCGTAGCCATCGAAATCTGTTATTAGTATGCTCTTAGCTACAAGAACAGCTTCATGGTTCCCATAAATCCTCAATATGTCAAAATTGACGGTAAGTTCTACATTACCGTTATTGTATGGCTTAGATTCTCGCAGTCTCCACAGCCCATATACTTTACTGTCTCTCCAACATAACTTCTTTTCTTCTTTATCTGTAATAAAGATTGAGCAGTCACTTAAAAAGTACAGGAGGACATATGAGTTTAGGTACGAAATATAGTAATATGTTGCACCAATCGTTCCACTATGAGAGAAACTGAGCAAACACCTTCAAAGTAAAATCCCGCCCATGCACTCCGCATCCGTGCAACCGAAGTGCAACCTCCTTGCACAGGTGCATGAGAAAATGCCGAGTCTGAGATCAGAGTAAGAGTTACTGAAAGGAACTTTCAAGCATGAAAATTGTTAATTTTTACAATGGACCACTAACATCATTTAGGTTCTTGAACCTCACACCCCAGTTTACTTCAGCACCAATGGACTTACTTTCCTGCAAAACGCAAAAAACAGCAAAGTTCCAATGCAGAAATATAATAGAAGTAAGAATGATAAAAACGACAATTTGGCGGGATGAGATATTTGCACACAACATCTACCTGCAAGGTTTGCCATTTCTTCAATAAATTTGTAGTATGAAGTGACACTATTATGATCGCAAGAGTTAGGTGATATAAGATTAAGATTACAAATTGAACCATTATCATAAGTTACTTGCAGAGCAACAATTTTCACGTCAAGCAAATTCTGTTAAACTCTTCAATGGATAATAAGTATAAAGTGGACCAATAAAAGGGCCAAACCATGTAGAAAGAAAGATGTCATTTAGACATGAAAAACTGCATTTTGTTTCAAACAGTTAGATTCATTTGCATGGGACCATCTAAACATATCCAGAGAGAGAGATAATAATAGTGAAGAATGACTTTAGAATAAATTAACAAATCTTTCAATAGGGAAAAAATGAACTAAAAAGTACATAATTTTTGTTGTGGATTCTTTGGGAAATAGACGAATTGTAGCATAGAAATTAAAAAAAAAAGAACTAATTACTTCACTCCACAGTGAAATGCACCAATCTCTGGCCAAGCGACGCCGTTTCTTTTCGCCGGATTCGAAGAGAGGGAAGGGGATTCTCATATATTTTTTTGGATCTAGAATTTGGAATTTTATTTTGGGTTAATTGATTCTTGTTCTATGTACGTGAGGTGTCTCAAGCGGAAGAGAAAGGAGGAGAATGGTGCCATAGGATGCCTGCCGTGAAAGAGATGTGAGGAGAGAGAGATAGTGGGGGCGGCGTAAGAGTCGGAGAGATTGGGGAAGAGAGAGAGAGAGAGAGAGAGAGAGAGAGAGAGAGAGAGAGAGAGAGAGAGAGAGAGAGAGAGAGAAATGATGTAGGGTTTGTACATGGGTCTTGTGGCCAATTAGGGTGAAGAAAAAACACATTATATATTGCAGTAGATGGCGGGCTGACCGGAACCGGCGGGTTTGACCTGGCCCGAAACCGCCTGTTTTTAAACCCGGCCCTCACTACAAAAAAAAAACAGTTTTTACCGACATCAAATGTCGTTGGTAAAATATAAAAAGGCGTTGGTAAAAAATTTACCGACGGCAATCCGCCGTTATAAAAACGCTCGACGGTAATTTTTTACCGACGCTATTACAGACGCCGCTATTTACCGACGCTATTTTTGGCGTTGTTAAATTAGAAATAAAAAAATCTAGAAAAGTGGACTAAGGCGGGTCACGTCCGGGCTTAGGCGGGGCTCAGGCGGGTTAGGTTCGAGCTCAGGCGGGTCAGGTTCGTTCAGGTCCAGGTCCGGGCGGGTCGGGTCCGGGTCCGGGCAGGTCAGGTTCGGGCTCAATTCAATTTCAAATGGTTGAGAAAGATTTTGGTTTATAAACCACATAAAACACTACTGTTTTTACGATGTGGCATAGTATAAAAAATTTACCGACGCTATTTCGGCGTCGGTAATGGCGTCGGTAGATACCGACGTCGGTAAACAGCGTCGTTAATTTAAAAAAAATAAAAAAATAAAAAAAAATTACCAACGCCAAAATAGCGTCGGTAAAGGCGTCGGTAAATGGCGTCGTTAATTGTGAAAAAAGAAAAAAGATAATAATAAAAATTTACCAACGCCGAAGTGGCGTCGGTAAATGGCGTCGGTAAACGGCGTCGTTAATTGTGAAAAAAAAAAAGAAAAAAAAGTCTGCGAACCGGTCGTCGGCAATGGCGTCGGTAAATCAATTAAATAACGGGCATCAGTAATGGCGTCGGTAAATTATAAGTTTAACAACGGCGGGTACGGGCATCGGTAAATGGCGTCGGTAAAAACTGTTTTTTTTTTTGTTGTGCCTGTACCGTGTATAGTGTACACGGGCCAATTAAGGTT
Source organism: Orobanche coerulescens (assembly GCA_033398695.1). Taxonomy (NCBI): domain Eukaryota; kingdom Viridiplantae; phylum Streptophyta; class Magnoliopsida; order Lamiales; family Orobanchaceae; genus Orobanche; species Orobanche coerulescens. Next base: position 103,520,304 of record CM065818.1, read on the forward strand.
CACCCTCCTACAAACCGTGAATAGGCGGGCCTTGAACCGGAACCGGCGGGCCGTAAACCGTGGGCAGACTTCTCATCGGGATAGGGATTTATACCCATCATTTTACCTAGATTTTACTTTTAGTCCCTAAGTTTCTAATTCTTCCAGTTTCACCCCAGTCAAATTTTACCTTTGTAATTCGGAATGAAGATAACGGCTTGCAGAGCAGACCGACATATGATAAATATATTTAATGTTATGTATTTCTTTTAAATTCTGCTCAAGTTAATATGAAACAATTAACCTTGTTTTCGACAATTATTTTACGCTGCTGGATTTTACGGTTGTCTTAGAGATTTGAAATCGTTTTAAATTCCCCAAAATATATTAGAAAATGTATGTTTCGTAATGACTTGAAATTTCTACAAGTTTTCCTTATTATAAAAAAATATATTCATAAAATACCTTAGGAAAATCGGGTCGTTACAGTTGAAAATAATTGATTTGCACCGCCTAAAATATTTTAGTAAGCCTGCCTATTTCTTTTAGTGTTTAGTTACATTTTTTTTAAATAGCAACAGCTACACCAAAATTTGTGTTAGCGTAGATGCTTAATTTAGTCTATGGTAACACTAATTTATATCAATAATAACGTTAGAAAAATGTGTAGCCTTAAATCAAATTTGACCAATTTTAAGGCATCTAAGGCTACACTTTTGCTTGTAACATCAAAAAAAATGTTGTTGATAGTCATATATGGTGTGCTTTGAGGACACATCTTAGAGGAGAGTTTTAATGTGGTATATCACTCACATCGGTAGGAACCCTCTTTTAGAATCATCCATCTTAAATTACTTTAAGATTTTATCTATATAGAGGGCTTGGGAAAGACCTATCATTCTCTTCGCTCTATCCCTATAGAGCCGAATACCAAGAATATAGGTTGCTTCTCCCAAGTCTTTCATAGAGAAAATACTCGAAAGCCAAGCTTTCATAGAACTGAGCATTCCCACATCATTTTCTATTAGTAGAATGTCATCTACATATAGTACTAAGAATGCAATCTTGCTCCCACTAACCGTCTTGTATACACAAGGTTCCTCTTCATTTTGCACGAAGTCAAACTCTTTGATTGCCTTCTCGAAACGAAGGTTCCAACTACGCGAAGCTTGCTTCAGTCTGTAAATAGAACGCTGAAGCTTGCACACTTTCTGAATATCGACCTCGGACACAAAACCTTTAGGCTGCTCCATATAGATTTCCTCCTTGAGGAATCCATTAAGGAAATCCATCTTTACGTCCATTTGCCATATCTCTTAATCGTGGTAGGCACCTATAGCAACCATCATGCGAATAGACTTGATCATGGATGCGGGCGAGAAAGTATCGTGGTAATTGTAACGCACCCAGATTTAACCGGAAATATTGCAGCGCCGTGGGCCCCGAGATGGAACCCACAAGGCTAAAAGAATTTTTCGCAAACATTTACAAATGCCCAAGAGGCCAACGACGGTGCTATCTTTAAAGATTCACAAAGACTTAGAAAAATCCATTTATCAAAAACCGTCGTAAAAACTCATTTGAAATCACAAGGCCAAACGGCCGAAACTCAAAAGTTTAGAAAATGATTTCCAAAGTAACCTCAGTTACCAGATACCAAAAGAGCATTTAAAATACTCACGCAGCAGAAAAAGACCAGCCAAAAATATACTCTAGCAGCGGAATACAAGAACCAAACAAGAAACTCAATGCACAAAATATGTCCTAGCCAGTATCTTCCGGGAAGCTCATCTCTTCACGACCGCTACAAGCTCGATACTCCAAGAACCTAAAAAGAAATCCCACGACGGGGTCAGCCATAATATCCAACAATGATAACCGTCACAATACATTAATAATTACATACCAATGAGAATACAACATAAGAATACGACCAACGTAATCTTACCGTCATAACTTTACTTACTCAAGTAATTCTCATCAGAATAATCATTATCACAGTTCGCATATCGGACTCGATTAACCAATAACTTGAACATAATATCTGTATTGTACCTCAAACAATACTAAAGATTCTCAAACTATCATCACCAGCTCGCGATACGGAAATATACCAGTTCTGATCATTACGATCCATCGAATAACATCATCAAATCCCAAGACGATAACCGATTATCCATCAAAGACAAATACCAAAGGAAATACGGAACATACCTCGAGATATGAAGTGCCACGACAATCATATCAGTCTAATCCGAGATCAGATCAATGCAATACGGACACGGTCCTAACACAAGACCTACAAATGCATACTCATATGACCACGTCAATATTGTCAAAACAATATCAACAATGTATACTCAATGGAAATCCCATGACCCAGCGCCCTCAGCATAGGTCCCAAGATGATCCTACAAGATCAACACGAGGTGGATAACCAACAATATACATATGCAAAACAACACAACATTGGGTAATCCAACAATCCAGCGCCCTCAGCATAGATCCCTAGATGATCCCGTCGGACCAACACGAGGTGGAAAAACCCGTCCAATGATCCAGCACCCTCAGCATAGATCCCAAGATGATCCCGTCGGATCAACACGAGGTGGACATCTGATCCGGCGCCCCCAGCATAGATCACACGATCCCATCGGATCAACACAACACAAACAACACAATTATGCATACACATATGCAAATCAAAATGTTCATCAACATGAACAACGCAACATGAACGACAATATGACAAATCAACTAAGACGACCTCATGTTCGACAACATGAATGACAATATGCATGATCAACTCACTAACACTAACTGAATCGATATAAGATACTTGCCTGAGTCCTTCAGGAGAAATCTCGATATCAAACCATCACCGACGATTATCCGCAATGCTCGGCGATCCAAACGTAACATGGACTACAGATACTCATATCCTCGTCTTTACCTTAATGTAACCTCGATACCCGAATATGCCAATAACCGAAATAAATCATATACATTATGATTAAACTCCCAGAATCGGAATGACAACATATAATCATTGCTATATGCATTATAAACGAAATGAAACTGAAACCATTCATTAAACATTATAACTGAGCAAGTAATAACTTGCCTCGATACCGATACCACGAAGTTGCTGCCGAACACATTGCCTTTGCCTACGAGCTCCTAAGCCCCGATCCAAAGCAACATAACGGGCATACTCGAACACGACCGCAACATCCGGTTATAATCACCGATCAATAATCTCAACCTATCGAAGTAATCAAATAACACATATCGGATAACAATCAACAACCGACAAAACTAACCAATCGAACTCAACGGTTCAACAAACCTCGAATAAATGCAGTGAACAAACCAAATCAAACCATCACGAATTTATAATCACAACAAAAAAATACTGCACAGTCTGCCAACTTAGCGCACGTTAAACGCATAATGTAGTGTGCGCTAAGTTGCTCCCGTTAGCGTGCACTAGCCAGTAAGCTTAGCGTGCACTAATGCTGTATAGTGGCATGCATTCCAAGCATCGTCTAACACTTCCATCATATCAATGATCAACTCATCTAGATATTAAGGATTTCATAACATATTCGATTCCAACTTTAATCTTTAAACACGAATCAACAAGATTCCTTCTTGTTCATATTTGGTAAATTCATAGAACAATTTACCGGTTATTATCATGAATAATCATATTCCAAAATCGTCCATAACCTTTCCAATTTCCAGTTCTTATTCATAACAATAATGACATATATAATTCAATAGTTCTTCAAGAACACGAATTATCCGAATCCACGTTCATGATCCGTAAAATGACATAATCCGATGTGTTCTAACATCTAAAAATCCTTATTCATCATGTTCTTCGACATACAATTCATATAACTTCAAGAATCACAACAGCACCACCATAATCATTACCATACGAAGTAACCAACGACAAAACATCAGAAATCCGAATTGAAGAAGGGAAATACATCAACATATCTCTTGAATTCCATCCAAAACCATACGAAACATATCAATACTCATATATCGATAACAACACTAACTTAGTTCGGTAATCCAACTTGTTATCATGCTCATCAACTCGAATATATGATAATCATCAACTCAAGTACATCAATAATCAATCCAAACGAAATCCAAAGAGTGATTACCTTTTTGAAGGAATAGATTGATTTCCAAGATTAAATCTATTTCCAAGAATCGCCAATGATTTAAAGAACAAGGCTTTAATCCATGATTTTCTTCTTTAATCTTGATAAAGATCATCATCTCGGAGTGATTCTGGACCTCAAGTACCTCCCAAAGTTCTCTCTCGATCGAGTGAAAGAAATGGACGAAAATGCTTTAAAACACCCGTCTGTCCCCTTATATAGAATACATTACTAGCGTGCGCTAACATCTCATGTTTAGCGTGCGCTACAGCCTTAGCGTGCGCTAACTGACTTTGTTAGCGTTCGCTATCGCAGCCCAGAGACTACTGCCTTGCTTCGTAAACTATCTTACGTACGTAATGCCCATGCATTAACGTACGTAAAACATCATGTCTAGAGTACGCAAGTCCTTTCCCTTAGCGTGCGCTATCCGAAGTTGACTTACTACAGTCTGCACCTACCCCGAATATGCTCGCGACTCCACATGCCGAAAGCAACCAATAAAGCCAAGATTCCCTGTTGACCGATCTGATATTAGCATGCGCTAACAACAGGCATTAGCGTGTGCTAATGCTTTACGACAAACATTAGTTGACTACTCAGAACATGCGACGAAAGTGGCCGTGTCCACACATAGATTCCTTCTGATCTGTTCTGCACTAGCGTGCGCTAAGTTATGTCCGTAGCGTGCGCTAAACCTGCACGATAGTGTGCGCTACTCATGATTATTAGCGTGCGCTAATAATGTTACACTTGGCCATTTCCAACTTTTCTCGTCTGTCTCGACATACTGGATACGTATACATGACGCACTATATCCTCTAATACAATTGTCGACCAAGTACGACAATTATACCGATACTGACATCTCAGTCCTTCATTTATTTTAGCTACACTGTACAGATGCCACGCTGTACAATATAATTTGGATAAAATAATATCAAACAACAGTAGTAGAAATTCCGGATATTACATTCTACACCACTTAAAATAAGTTTTGGCCTCGAAACTTGCAATCCATCATAAAAACAAACAATCATACAGTTCAACCAAAATATCCCAAAACCATCACGACAACGATCAATCATCATCATTCTGAATAACCAAAACCGCATACTTACAAATACGCAGGTCGATGATCTCCTGAGATACTAGCAAGCGATCTCACTGTACAGTCCCAATACGCTTATAATAACAATTCCTTGAGTCTCAACAAAATTATATCATCGTCAGATGAAATAATCTATTCGTGACAAATCTTGTTTGACTGATCGCATGATCAAGTTCCAATTCCGATAAAACGAAAAATATCCGATATATCTGTGAAACAACTGTCCAAAACAATGACAATCAATCCCGAAACATCGACACAAAATTCGAACACTTATACGATCATCAACAATGATCAACCAACAAATTAACTGAGAATACCATCGACATGATAAGTTCCAATACGACCAATCCAATGGTCAAAACACAGTCGAGAATATCATCAACATGACAAACTCTATTATTACCAACGAAGGAGCAACAATAATCGGGAATACCTTCACACGGTAAATTCCAACATGATAAACACAGAACCACATAGACAGATATACGGAAAGGCAAAATTCTCGAAACGCTAAACAAATCACATACAGTGGATCTCAACGAAACACATCCGGTTGGTGAACATACCCCTCGGCATACGAACACCCAATCAAGCCGACGAAAATAACCAATCATACCTGGAGTGGAGACGTCCGTTCAACATCTAAAACAACCAACATGGGGTCACCATCCCAAAATCTACAAAAGAAATTATTCAGAAATCACTATGATAAAAATCGCGCTAATACCATACCAATGGAATTACATAGCACATATGCACCGATTTCGCAAAATCCAAAGTTCCAAAATTACATCCTGTGCATGAATCTACAACACGCAGCATATTTCCCTTATCCGATAAATCAATCGATCATCCTCGCATAACCAAACGATCATACCAAAGTTCGGATCCCTATTCATCGTTCCACATTGATATATTATCCAGTTCATGAGTCACACTCACAACTTCACCATGATATGTAATATACACTAAATGCGTATGGTTATCGATCACATTTTCAAAACCAGTTTGAAATCTTATAGTCTGGTCAAAACATAAATTTTCGAAAATTTCAAAACTCAAAACATAAATTTTCGTAAGACCACGAAAATAATTTTCGAAAAATTAACTGGCTTGCTAATGCCAAGTATTCAATGACAGTGTCCTCCGAATCCACACAATTTCGAAGTTTAAAAATGAAAACTATGCAAATGATTGACCACATCTATACCCCTGTATACCAGTCCGGCTCGTCACAAATTCCACTGACATTCGGTCGGAAAACTACACGATAGAATCCAAAATCTCAACGTATAGGCTCCGATAAAAAAACTCCTTTTCCCCACATGACTCGCAATGTCAACCATTAACCCATCCTGGATCACCTCAATTATGCTATGACAAAACATGGAATAATTAACAAATCAAACACAGCGAAAGACTACCCGAGAAGTCTCATTTGGACAATTAAATCAAAACCCCAAAAGGTAGAAATAAAATGTATAAACGATTAGTAAAGTGTTTTACAATCTCGGGAGTTTTAGAAAATAGAAAAGCCTTTTGAAACATTAGGGTCTCAGCCCGCATCTCGTTCCGCATTACAAGATGTTTAAAAAGTAGAAAACTCTTTATGGACCCCAAGTCCTGAGTTATAAAACTATTTCGAAATCAATTAGGCCTCGGCCCAAAAATCATTTTCCGTAAAACATCCGTGAAATATTCATTTTGAAAAGTATCATTTTCAAATGCTCAAAAGCAGTTCATACATCTCAAAATGAATTAACATGACTACATGTTCTTCTCAACAATCCACAGTCCTTCTCCCGATTACACAATTCCGTTCCAAAATCTAACTGATATACTGATTTCCTTATAGTTTCTCAAATCATCAATCTGTCCCAATTCTGTCACCACATACTGTAACGTATAATATCCTGCTGAATCTCAATGCATGTCAACTTAGAACGGCAATAAATCTCAATGAAATTCAAAAATCCAAATACTTACAGATCATGAAGCCGACGATTCCCCGTGATACTGACACATGTCTCGACTCAAGGAAATACTCGACACAGATGTTTTCAAAACACGCATTTGCAAACTCAGTTCAACTTGAGAACACAACACGGCTCTATCCGAAGAAACATGTTAATACCATTTGGAGAAATTTACAACAAACCCAATACCACACTGGTAAATCACATAACGCACAAGCCTGAGTGAATGCAAAAACTCACGGCTCTAGTATTAGTCAATTGACAACTAGAATGACACGACAAAACACGACCCAACTCGACCCAAATGCCTAGGTTTTCTCAACCTGGCTCTGATACCATATTCTGTAACGCCCCCAGATTTAACCGGAAATATTACAGCGCCGTGGGCCCTGAGATGGAACCCACAAGGCTAAAAGAATTTTTCGCAAACATTTACAAATGCCCAAGAGGCCAACGACGGTACTATCTTTAAAAATTCACAAAGACTTATTAAAATCCATTTATCAAAAACCGTCGTAAAAACTCATTTGAAATCACAAGGCCAAACGGCCGAAACTCAAAAGTTTAGAAAATGATTTCCAAAGTAACCTCAGTTACCAGATACCAAAAGAGCATTTAAAATACTCACGCAGCGGAAAAAGACCAGCCAAAAATATACTCTAGCAGCGGAATACAAGAACCAAACAAGAAACTCAATGCTAAAAACATGTCCTAGCCAGTATCTTCCGGGAAGCTCATCTCTTCACGACCGCTACAAGCTCGATACTCCAAGAACCTAAAAAGAAATCCAACGACGGGGTCAGCCATAATATCCAACAATGATAACCGTCACAATACATTAATAATTACATACCAATGAGAATACAACATAAGAATACGACCAACGTAATCTTACTGTCAAAACTTTACTTACTCAAGTAATTCTCATCAGAATAATAATTATCACAGTTCGCATCTCGGACTCGATTAACAAATAACTCGAACATAATATCTGTATTGTACCTCAAACAATACTAAAGATTCCCAAACTATCATCACCAACTCGCGAAACGGGAATATACCAGTTCTGATCAATACGATCCATCGAATAACATCATCAAATCCCAAGACGATAACCGATTGTCCATCAAAGATAAATACCAAAGGAAATACGGAACATACCTCGAGATATGAAGTGCCACGACAATTATATCAGTCTAATCCGAGATGAGAAATGCAATACGGACACGGTCCTAACACAAGACCTACAAATGCATACTCATATGACCATGTCAATATGCTCAAAACAATATCAACAATGTATACTCAATGGAAATCCCATGACCCAGCGCCCTCAGCATAGGTCCCAAGATGATCCAACAAGATCAACATGAGGTGGATAACCAACAATATACATATGCAAAACAACAAAACATTGGGTAATCCAACGATCCAGCGCCCTCAGCATAGATCCCAAGATGATCCCGTCGGACCAACACGAGGTGGAAAAACCCGTCCAATGATCCAGCGCCCTCAGCATAGATCCCAAGATGATCCCGTCGGATCAACACGAGGTGGACATCTGATCCAGCGCCCTCAGCATAGATCACACGATCCCATAGGATCAACACAACATAAACAACACAATTATGCATACACATATGCAAATCAAAATGTTCATCAACACGAACAACGCAACATGAACGACAATATGACAAATCAACTAAGACGACCTCATGTTCGACAACATGAATGACAATATGCATGATCAACTCACTAACACTAACTGAATCGATATAAGATACTTGCCCCGAGTCCTTCGGGAGAAATCTCGTTATCAAACCATCACCGACGATTATCCGCAATGCTCGGCGATCCAAACGTACCATGGACTACAGATACTCATATCCTCGTCTTTGCCATAATTGAACCTCGATACCCGAATATGCCAATAACCGAAATAAATCATGTACATTATGATTAAACTCCCAGAATCGGAATGACAACATATAATCATTGCTATATGCATTATAAACAAAATGAAACTGAAACCATTCATTAAACATTATAACTGAGCAAGTAATAACTTGCCTCGATTCGGATACCACGAAGCTGCTGCCGAACACATTGCCTTTGTCTACGAGCTCCTCAGCCCCGATCCAAAGCAACACAACAGGCATACTCGAACACGACCGCAACATCCGGTTATAATCAGCGATCAATAATATCAACTTATCGAAGTAATCAAATAACACATATCGGATAACAATCAACAACCGACAAAACTAACCAATCGAACTCAACGGTTCAACAAAACCTCGAATAAATGCAGTCAGAACAAACCAAATCAAACCATCACGAATTTATAATCACAACACAAAAATACTGCACTGTCTGCCTACTTAGCGCACATTAAACGCATAACGTAGCGTGCGCTAATTTGCTCCCATTAGCGTGCGCTAGCCACTAAGCTTAGCGTGCGCTAATGCTGTACAGTGGCATGCATTCCAAGCATCGTCTAACACTTCCATCATATCAATGATCAACTCATCTCGATATTAAGGATTTCATAACATATTCGATTCCAACTTTAATCTTTAAACACGAATCAACAAGATTCCTTCTTGTTCATATTTGGTAAATTCATAGAACAATTTACCGGTTATTATCATGAATAATCATATTCCAAAATCGTCCGTAACCTTTCCAATTTCCAGTTCTTATTCATAACAATCATGACATATATAATTCAATAGTTCTTCAAGAACATGAATTATCCAAATCCACGTTCATGATCCATAAAATTACATAATCCGATGTGTTCTAACATCTAAAAATCCTTATTCATCATGTTCTTCGACATACAATTCATATAACTTCAAGAATCACAACAGCACCACCATAATCATTACCATACGAAGTAACCAACGACAAAACATCAGAAATCCGAATTGAAGAAGGGAATTACATCAACATAACTCTTGAATTCCATCCAAAACCATACGAAACATATCAATACTCATATATCGATAACAACACTAACTTAGTTCGGTAATCCAACTCGTTTTCATGCTCATCAACTCGAATATATGATAATCATCAACTCAAGAACATCAATAATCAATCCAAACGAAATCCAAAGAGTGATTACCTATTTGAAGGAATAGATTGATTTCCAAGGTTAAATCCATTTCCAAGAATCGCTAATGATTTAAAGAACAAGGCTTTAATCCATGATTTTCTTCTTTAATCTTGATAAAGATCATCATCTCGGTGTGTTTCTGGACCGCAAGTACCTCCCAAAGTTCTCTCTCGATCGAGTGAAAGAAATGGATGAAAATGCTTCAAAACACCCGTCTGTCCCCTTATATAGAATACATTACTAGCGTGCGCTGACATCTCATGTTTAGCGTGCGCTACAGCCTTAGCGTGCGCTAACTGACTTTGTTAGCGTGCGCTATCGCGGCCCAGAGGCTACTGCCTTGCTTCGTAAACTAGCTTACGTATGTAATGCCCATGCATTAACGTACGTAAAACATCATGTCTAGAGTACGCAAGTCCTTTCCCTTAGCGTGCGCTATCCGAAGTTGACTTACTACAGTCTGCACCTACCCCGAATATGCTCGCGACTCCACATGCCGAAAGCAACCAATAAAGCCAAGATTCCCTGTTGACCGATCTGATATTAGCGTGCGCTAACAACAGGCATTAGCGTGCGCTAATGCTTTACGACAAACATCAGTTGACTACTCAGAACATGCGACGAAAGTGGCCGTGTCCACACATAGATTCCTTCTGATCTGTTCTGCACTAGCGTGCGCTAAGTTATGTCCGTAGCGTGCGCTAAACCTGCACGATAGTGTGCGCTACTCATGATTATTAGCGTGCGCTAATAATGTTACACTTGGCCATTTCCAACTTTTCTCGTCTGTCTCGACATACTGGATACGTATACATGACGCACTATATCCTCTAATACAATTGTCGACCAAGTACGACAATTATACCGATACTGACATCTCAGTCCTTCATTTATTTTAGCTACACTGTACAGATGCCACGCTGTACAATATAATTTGGATAAAATAATATCAAACAACAGTAGTAGAAATTCCGGATATTAAATTCTACACCACTTAAAATAAGTTTCGGCCTCGAAACTTGCAATCCATCATAAAAACAAACAATCATACAGTTCAACCAAAATATCCCAAAACCATCACGACAACGATCAATCATCATCTTTCTGAATAACCAAAACCGCATACTTACAAATACGCAGGTCGATGATCTCCTGAGATACTAGCAAGCGATCTCACTGTACAGTCCCAATACGCTTATAATAACAATTCCTTGAGTCTCAACAAAATTATATCATCGTCAGATGAAATAATCTATTCGTGACAAATCTTGTTTGACTGATCGCATGATCAAGTTCCAATTCCGATAAAACGAAAAATATCCGATATATCTGTGAAACAATTGTCCAAAACAATGACAATCAATCCCGAAACATCGACACAAAATTCGAACACTTATACGATCATCAACAATGATCAACCAACAAATTAACTGAGAATACCATCGACATGATAAGTTCCAATACGACCAATCCAATGGTCAAAACACAGTCGAGAATATCATCAACATGACAAACTCTATTATTACCAACGAAGGAGCAACAATAATCGGGAATACCTTCACACGGTAAATTCCAACATGATAAACACAGAACCACAGAGACAGATATACGGAAGGGCAAAATTCTCGAAATGCTAAACAAATCACATACAGTGGATCTCAACGAAACACATCCGGTTGGTGAACATACCCCTCGGCATACGAACACCCAATCAAGCCGACGAAAATAACCAATCATACCTGGAGTGGAGACGTCCGTTCAACATCTAAAACAACCAACATGGGGTCACCATCCCAAAATCTACAAAAGAAATTATTCAGAAATCACTATGATAAAAATCGCGCTAATACCATACCAATGGAATTACATAGCACATATGCACCGATTTCGCAAAATCCAAAGTTCCAAAATTACATCCTGTGCATGAATCTACAACACGCAGCATATTTCCCTTATCCGATAAATCAATCGATCATCCTCGCATAACCAAACGATCATACCAAAGTTCGGATCCCTATTCATCGTTCCACATTGATATATTATCCAGTTCATGAGTCACACTCACAACTTCACCATGATATGTAATATACACTAAATGCGTATGGTTATCGATCACATTTTCAAAACCATTTTGAAATCTTATAGTCTGGTCAAAAGACAAATTTTCAAAAATTTCAAAACTCAAAACATAAATTTTCGTAAGACCACGAAAATAATTTTTGAAAAATTAACTGGCTTGCTAATGCCAAGTATTCAATGACAGTGTCCTCCGAATCTACACAATTTCGAAGTTTAAAAATGAAAACTATGCAAATGATTGACCACATCTATACCCCTGTATACCAGTCCGGCTCGTCACAAATTCCACTGACATTCGGTCGGAAAACTACACGATAGAATCCAAAATCTCAACGTATAGGCTCCGATAAAAAAACTCCTTTTCCCCACATGACTCGCAATGTCAACTATTAACCCATCCTGGATCACCTCAATTATGCTATGACAAAACATGGAATAATTAACAAATCAAACACAGCGAAAGACTACCCGAGAAGTCTCATTTGGACAATTAAATCAAAACCCAAAAAGGTAGAAATAAAATGTATAAACGATTAGTAAAGTGTTTTACAATCTCGGGAGTTTTAGAAAATAGAAAAGCCTTTTGAAACATTAGGGCCTCAGCCCGCATCTCGTTCCGCATTACAAGATGTTTAAAAAGTAGAAAACTCTTTATGGACCCCAAGTCCTGAGTTATAAAACTATTTCGAAATCAATTAGGCCTCGGCCCAAAAATCATTTTCCGTTAAACATCCGTGAAATATTCATTTTGAAAAGTATCATTTTCAAATGCTCAAAAGCAGTTCATACATCTCAAAATGAATTAACATGACAACATGTTCTTCTCAACAATCCACAGTCCTTCTCCCGATTACACAATTCCGTTCCAAAATCTAACTGATATACTGATTTCCTTATAGTTTCTCAAATCATCAATCTGTCCCAATTCGGTCACCACATACTGTAACGTATAATATCCTGCTGAATCTCAATGCATGTCAACTTAGAACGGCAATAAATCTCAATGAAATTCAAAAATCCAAATACTTACAGATCATGAAGCCGACGATTCCCCGTGATACTGACACATGTCTCGACTCAAGGAAATACTCGACACACATGTTTTCAAAACACGCATTTGCAAACTCAGTTCAACTTGAGAACACAACACGGCTCTATCCGAAGAAACATGTTAATACCATTTGGAAAAATTTACAACAAACCCAATACCACACTGGTAAATCACATAACGCACAAGCCTGAGTGAATGCAAAAACTCACGGCTCTAGTATTAGTCAATTGACAACTAGAATGACACGACAAAACACGACCCAACTCGACCCAAATGCCTAGGTTTTCTCAACCTGGCTCTGATACCATATTCTGTAACGCCCCCAGATTTAACCGGAAATATTACAGCGCCGTGGGCCCTGAGATGGAACCCACAAGGCTAAAAGAATTTTTCGCAAACATTTACAAATGTCCAAGAGGCCAACGACGGTACTATCTTTAAAAATTCACAAAGACTTATAAAAATCCATTTATCAAAAACCATCGTAAAAACTCATTTGAAATCACAAGGCCAAACGGCCGAAACTCAAAAGTTTAGAAAATGATTTCCAAAGTAACCTCAGTTACCAGATACCAAAAGAGCATTTAAAATACTCACGCATCGGAAAAAGACCAGCCAAAAATATACTCTAGCAGCGGAATACAAGAACCAAACAAGAAACTCAATGCTCAAAACATGTCCTAGCCAGTCTTCCGGGAAGCTCATCTCTTCACGACCGCTACAAGCTGGATACTCCAAGAACCTAAAAAGAAATCCAACGACGGGGTCAGCCATAATATCCAACAATGATAACCGTCACAATACATTAATAATTACATACCAATGAGAATACAACATAAGAATACGACCAACGTAATCTTACAGTCAAAACATTACTTACTCAAGTAATTCTCATCAGAATAATCATTATCACAGTTCGCATCTCGGACTCGATTAACAAATAACTCGAACATAATATCTGTATTGTACCTCAAACAATACTAAAGATTCCCAAACTATCATCACCAACTCGCGAAACGGGAATCTACCAGTTCTGATCAATTCGATCCATCGAATAACATCATCAAATCCCAAGACGATAACCGATTGTCCATCAAAGATAAATACCAAAGGAAATACGGAACATACCTCGAGATATGAAGTGCCACGACAATTATATCAGTCTAATCCGAGATGAGAAATGCAATACGGACACGGTCCTAACACAAGACCTACAAATGCATACTCATATGACCATGTCAATATGCTCAAAACAATATCAACAATGTATACTCAATGGAAATCCCATGACCCAGCGCCCTCAGCATAGGTCCCAAGATGATCCCACAAGATCAACATGAGGTGGATAACCAACAATATACATATGCAAAACAACACAACATTGGGTAATCCAACGATCCAGCGCCCTCGGCATAGATCCCAAGATGATCCCGTCGGACCAACACGAGGTGGAAAAACCCGTCCAATGATCCAGCGCCCTCAGCATAGATCCCAAGATGATCCCGTCGGATCAACACGAGGTGGACATCTGATCCAGCGCCCTCACCATAGATCACACGATCCCATCGGATCAACACAACATAAACAACATAATTATGCATACACATATGCAAATCAAAATGTTCATCAACACGAACAACGCAACATGAACGACAATATGACAAATCAACTAAGACGACCTCATGTTCGACAACATGAATGACAATATGCATGATCAACTCACTAACACTAACTGAATCGATATAAGATACTTGCCCCGAGTCCTTCGGGAGAAATCTCGTTATCAAACCATCACCGACGATTATCCGCAATGCTCGGCGATCCAAACGTACCATGGACTACAGATACTCATATCCTCGTCTTTGCCATAATTGAACCTCGATACCCGAATATGCCAATAACCGAAATAAATCATGTACATTATGATTAAACTCCCAGAATCGGAATGACAACATATAATCATTGCTATATGCATTATAAACAAAATGAAACTGAAACCATTCATTAAACATTATAACTGAGCAAGTAATAACTTGCCTCGATACCGATACCACGAAGCTGCTGCCGAACACATTGCCTTTGTCTACGAGCTCCTCAGCCCCGATCCAAAGCAACACAACAGGCATACTCGAACACGACCGCAACATCCGGTTATAATCAGCGATCAATAATATCAACTTATCGAAGTAATCAAATAACACATATCGAATAACAATCAACAACCGACAAAACTAACCAATCGAACTCAACGGTTCAACAAAACCTCGAATAAATGCAGTCAGAACAAACCAAATCAAACCATCACGAATTTATAATCACAACACAAAAATACTGCATTGTCTGCCTACTTAGCGCACGTTAAACGCATAACGTAGCGTGCGCTAAGTTGCTCCCATTAGCGTGCGCTAGCCACTAAGCTTAGCGTGCGCTAATGCTGTACAGTGGCATGCATTCCAAGCATCGTCTAACACTTCCATCATATCAATGATCAACTCATCTCGATATTAAGGATTTCATAACATATTCGATTCCAACTTTAATCTTTAAACACGAATCAACAAGATTCCTTCTTGTTCATATTTGGTAAATTCATAGAACAATTTACCGGTTATTATCATGAATAATCATATTCCAAAATCGTCCGTAACCTTTCCAATTTCCAGTTCTTATTCATAACAATCATGACATATATAATTCAATAGTTCTTCAAGAACACGAGTTATCCAAATCCACGTTCATGATCCATAAAATTACATAATCCGATGTGTTCTAACATCTAAAAATCCTTATTCATCATGTTCTTCGACATACAATTCATATAACTTCAAGAATCACAACAGCACCACCATAATCATTACCATACGAAGTAACCAACGACAAAACATCAGAAATCCGAATTGAAGAAGGGAAATACATCAACATATCTCTTGAATTCCATCCAAAACCATACGAAACATATCAATACTCATATATCGATAACAACACTAACTTAGTTCGGTAATCCAACTCGTTTTCATGCTCATCAACTCGAATATATGATAATCATCAACTCAAGAACATCAATAATCAATCCAAACGAAATCCAAAGAGTGATTACCTATTTGAAGGAATAGATTGATTTCCAAGGTTAAATCCATTTCCAAGAATCGCCAATGATTTAAAGAACAAGGCTTT
This sequence comes from Orobanche coerulescens, assembly GCA_033398695.1. Taxonomy (NCBI): domain Eukaryota; kingdom Viridiplantae; phylum Streptophyta; class Magnoliopsida; order Lamiales; family Orobanchaceae; genus Orobanche; species Orobanche coerulescens. The sequence goes on from CM065818.1 coordinate 103,536,979, forward strand.
AATCCATGATTTTCTTCTTTAATCTTGATAAAGATCATCATCTCGGAGTGTTTCCGGACCGCAAGTACCTCCCAAAGTTCTCTCTCGATCGAGTGAAAGAAATGGATGAAAATGCTTCAAAACACCCGTCTGTCCCCTTATATAGAATACATTACTAGCGTGCGTTGACATCTCATGTTTAGCGTGCGCTACAGCCTTAGCGTGCGCTAACTGACTTTGTTAGCGTGCGCCATCGCGGCCCAGAGGCTACTGCCTTGCTTCGTAAACTAGCTTACGTACGTAATGCCCATGCATTAACATATGTAAAACATCATGTCTAGCGTACGCAAGTCCTTTCCCTTAGCGTGCGCTATCCGAAGTTGACTTACTATAGTCTGCACCTACCCCGAATATGCTCGCGACTGCACATGCCGAAAGCAACCAATAAAGCCAAGATTCCCTGTTGACCGATTTGATATTAGCGTGCGCTAACAATAGGCATTAGCGTGCGCTAATGCTTTACGACAAACATCAGTTGACTACTCAGAACATGCGCCGAATGTGGCCTGGTCCACACATAGATTCGTTCTGATCTGTTCTGCACTAGCGTGCGCTAAGTTATGTCCGTAGCATGCGCTAAACCTGCACGATAGCGTGCGCTACTCGTGATTATTAGCGTGCGCTAATAATGTTACACTTGGCCATTTCCAACTTTTCTCGTCCGTCTCGACATACTGGATACGTATACATGATGCACTATATCCTCTAATACAATTGTCGACCAAGTACGACAATTATACCGATACTGACATCTCAGTCCTTCATTTATTTTATCTATACTGTACAGATTCCACGTTGTACAATATAATTCGGATAAAATAATATCAAACAACAGTAGTAGAAATTCCGGATATTACAGTAATCGATCCCTTCTTCTTGGGTATAACCCTTTGCCACAAGCCTGGACTTATAGGTGTCAACCTTGCCATCCCCATCAGTATTTCTCTTATAGATCCACTTGTTCCCAATAGGCACTATGCCCTTGGGGCGGTCTACTAGAGTCCAGACCCGATTGACATGCATTGAGTCTATCTCAGCTTCCATAGCTCCATGCCATTTCGCAGAGTCTACATCCACCATCGCTTGGTCATAGGTCGTTGGGTCTGTCTCTTGGCTATCACTTGAACCTCATGGAGACCCAGCTCTTCCATGTGCACAAGGCCATACCTCTCAAGTAAATGAGACACCCTACTAGACCTACGAGGTGGTTATACTTGTGTTACAGAAGGTTCAGTTCCAATTTCTTGTACAGGTGTCTCCTGAGGAGTTTCATTGTATTCTTCCAAAGAAATACTTCTACCTGCTCCGCCTTCCTGAATGAACTCATCTTCCAGGAAGTGTGCTTGAAAAGCAACAAAAATCTTTCGATCTTCGGGCATGTAGAACAGATAACCCATCATCCCATACGTGAATCCAATGAAACATCCCTTCACGGACCTCGCTTCTAACTTTTCCACCTTAGTCTTCTTGATACAGGCGGGACATCCCCAAATCCTAATATGATTAAGACTTGGTTTCCTGCCCTCCCACATCTCATGTGGAGTTTTAGGAACGAATTTGGAAGGACATATATTCAAGATATAATCAGCAGTCAGGAGTGCATACCCCACAGGTAAGTTGGTATGTTAGTATAGCCTAGCATAGAACGGACCATGTTCAACAAGGTTTGGTTTCTTCTTTCTGACACACCATTTAACTGGGAGTTCCTGGAGGTGTTAATTGTGATATAATTCCATGTTTTTTTAGGAACTCGTCAAACTCCACACTCATATACTCGCCACGTCGGTCCGACTGAAGTGCTTTGATATGATTACCAGTTTGTTTTTCGACTAGGGCCTTAAATTCCTGAAATTTCTCAAAGACCTTGGGTTTATGTTTCATTAAGTATACATAACCATACCTAGTATGATCATTTGTAAACGTAATGAAATACTGATAACCATCATGTGCTGCTTCCAAAGCACCACATACATCAGTATGGATTAATCCTAGTTTATCAGCGGCTCTTTCAAAAGTCCCTGTGAATGGGGACTTAGTCATTTTGCCTTTAAGGCAAGATTCACAAGTAGGAAAGGGATCCGATCCCAATGGACCCATAAGTCCATTCTTTTCCATTTTGTAAACCTTGGTTTGACCAACATGACCAAGTCTAAGATGCCATTTCAAAACATGATTAGTTTCATCCCAACCACGCTTCGTAGTCATAGTATTCACAACGACTTTGTTACTAAGGATTAGATGATACAATCCATTTAACAATGTAGCAGTGCCCACTAGTTTATTTCTAAAATAAATTTTGCAGGAACCATCACCAATGAAAAATGAAAAGCTTTTCCGATCCATGACCAGAATTGATACAATGTTTTATGCCCCTTGGGCAAAACAAGTACATCATCTAATTTCAAAACAAAGCCGGATTCTAAATCCAAAAGAAGTGTTCATATGTCAGTTGCTTCGTCACTATGCCCGCTTCCGACAGTAATCATCACTTCCCCAGCTCTAAGTTTCCTACTTTGTTCCAGATCCAGATTCACGATACAAATGTGAGAACTAACACCTGAATCCAGTGTCCAAGAAGTAGAAAATACAGTAGCAGAACAATTATTTTTCAAAAGTAAAAGTTCTGTACCTGAAGCGCCATGAAGAATCGGACAGTCTCTAGCCCAGTGGCCTAGCTCACCGCATTTGAGACATTCGTCTTTCTTCTTCTTGCTCTTAGGAACCATGGTGGCCTTGCCCTTACCCTTAAGGTCCTTAACTTGTGGTCCCGTCTTCTTCTTGGTCTTTTTCTTCTTATTCTTAGACCTCCGAGGTCCAAACGAAATTACAAGGGCAGACTCCTTCATTTGTGAAGTCTTCATCTGAGACTGAGCAGTCACCAGTTTATTCATCAATCCTGCTAAATTGCATGCAATCTCATTGCAGTTGAAATTCATAACAAACTGTGAGAAGGAATCAGTGAGAGACTGTAGGATAAGGTCGGTCTGAAGAGAAGTATCCATCTTAAAATCAAGAGCCTCCAATCTCTCGATCATAGAGATCATTTTGAAGACGTGGTCCACAACCTTCTCACCTTCCTTCATTCTAGCACCGAACAGTTGCTTGGATATCTCATATCTAGCAGTTCGACAATGCTCACCATAAAGCTCGGTTAAGTGAGATAAAATCTGCCTAGCAGAAGTCATTTTCTCATGATCTCTCTAGAGCTCCTCTTGAACGATCCAACGCCGAAAGCACCGCGTCTCTACTTGCCACGCGCCGGAGAAACGACCGGAATGACCACCACCATATTAACCTCCAAGGTTACGGCTAGAATAAAGTAGTGGAAGCTATCTAATGTAGATTACAACACTCTAACGGTTAAATCTCTATTTCTCAATTATATCTCTTGATTTTTTTTCTCCAAGAAAACTCTCAAGAACAAGGTATAAAAGGATGAAGATTTGTGAAAATTATTTTCTCACTATCTCTTTCTCTCAAAACCGTGCGATGCTTAGTGAAGGAAGAGTGAATGTATTCTTCATTTTATTCTTAATCATATCTCCCCAAATCACCATTCAAATATAAAGAAGGATACCATATCTCTTATTTTTCTTTGGTCTACGAATTATAAAATTGGAGACAAAGACCAAGAAGGAGGTTGGTGAAAGGGGGCGGCCATCTAGAAGAATCGGGATGAGTTTGGTTCGTTTCGGACTCCCGTGAGTCCAAACAGATAAACTCCAATTTCGTTCCGATGTATTTATATCAATTAATTAATCATATCAAATACAAAATAATATAATTAATTTCTCCAAGAAATAATTACATCTATGAATTAAATTAATCACCCAGTATTATATTTAATTCATTTGGTCGTAAATTAATTTATCCAATAAATTAATTTAGACATCCAATGTCCAATAAATTAGATATCCAATAGCTAATATTTATACAGATAGAATAAGCTCGATTCATTCCGTCGTCAATCTTATTGCGCGACTCGGTAGGTCCGTCTCAGTTAGCAATGGGAGGAACCAAAGAGTAGTAGCACCACTCAGCCAGCCTGGTGGCCTACACTATACCCCAACTGAGAACGAATGATTGGGATCATTCCAAAACCTTTCTGTCGTGAATACCAGTATACGTATAAATCCTTCTTTCAAATGTCCCGATCAAGTGATAGGGTCACGGTCAGTCAAACCCTATATGTACTTGACGCTATGCATGAGTTAATATAAATCGAGATCACTGAGCTCTCGTGTATCCAATACAACTAGCTTCAATGCTTTGGCCAAAGGCTTATGATCTCATTTGCAATAACCGGATAGGACATATAACCCGTTCACTAATAGGAGAAAGAATCGTATCTTGGTATTAGTAGAACCTGCAACTTGCCCCTCAAGATGCATGTCGAGGTTGACCCCCACTTTCCGGTATTCTAGGTCGAACTACTCTATTGAAGATCTTAACGTCACAAGCACATCCCTACTAAATCCTCAAGTCGAAGGTTCACGAATACCTATCATAACCTTTCGATTCCGTCCTTGACTGTCCCGAAGTGAAATCCGTGTGACGAATCGAGACTGAGTCAGTTCCAGTATACTAATCCAATTAGCATACCTATAACATGTGCTCCCACTAACCATTAGTGTTCGACAGGCACTCTCCAAGTCAAAGAACACGTTATACAAGTCTTCACATAAACTTAACGCCCAGTCAAGTTTCATCGACTTGCGAACGATGAAGTATATGAGCCATAAACCTTTCCAGTGCTAATCCCTTATCCAATAAGGAGTGGAATTTTTTGCTCTCAAATACACGAACTAGTTTCTATATATATATTTACGAGTCAGGAATACCAGTGACTACCAGTAAATAAAGAAACATACAATTGCCTTTTGATAATGATTTACATAATAACAAATATAATGCCCTCACTCAACATCCTCTGAGTGGCATTCGAGGGCATACTCCTAACACGCACTTGGTCGGTCCCTGCCGCACCTGGCCGGCCAGTGCCCAGCTGCCATGACTCGACAACTCAAATTTACTAAAACGAACGGAACGAACTCGACAAAATGCTCGCGGAGAACATCACCGATCCGAAATGAGAACATCATGCGACAAATAATCACACATGACCATATAAACACAAAAATCAATCATCGAGAAAATAATACCGACACTCGACAACCGAGAAATATCCAAAAAAAATCTAAAATAACCGGAACGAAAATCTTTGGTATTACATTCTACCCCTCTAAAAACAAGTTTCATCCCGAAACTTAAAACAAAGACATTGCAGCGGTATCAGACAAAACACCATGCTCAAACATAAAAACATTACATAATAAGTCTTCACACCGTAGACCACCCGTACTACAAACACAAAATATTATCACTGGCATCGCTGGGGCCTCCAGAAGTATGAACGGAACCCCGATTCCCTACTATCTTAGCAATAGTCTCGCAGTACTGGTCTCGATGTCCTTCGCGTCCACAGTTATAACAAGTCACCGGCGGTTTCTTACAACTCGCATGCTCGTGGCCCAGTACATTACAGTTGAAACATCTTGGAACACTGCCTGAACTTAAAGACACCAACCTGGGTATTTTAAATTCTCTAGATGACCTAGAAGTTCCCAAACTTATATGGTACGAGGTTTGAGGTTTTAAAACCCCAATTTCCTTGCTTTCCGATGCGTCATCAGAAATCCTCTGTTTCTTTACTACAGATTCCGACTCGGTAGATAATACAACCATTTCAAATGCTAAGGCTCGATCCTGATAGTCCTTAAATGTGGGGCACATAGAAGGAGCCATACACTGCCGAACATGAGGTTTCATACGTATATCGAAATAATAAAATTTATCTGCCTCACCTCGCACTTGATCCCGAACATAACACAGCTGTCGATTATAATCGACTATTGCCTGAGATATCGACACATCTTGGGGCATAGCGGATAAAAACTCGACTATTCTACGCTCTTTAACAAGCGGCGGACAATACTCGGCCTTCATGGCAGTCTTGAATTCATCCCAAGTTGTTGTACGATCACTAGGCGCTACGGCCTCCAATCAGTCTGCAGCTTTCTTGTCGAGCAGGTATTGACCAATAGGTACTTTTCTTTCATTGGGACAAGCTACAGCATCTAATGATCTGTCCAACTGGAAGAGAAAGTTCTCCCAGCCTAACGAGTCCGAATACCTACGAAACGGGGCGGGTGCATTTTCATCACATCTCGTAACCACTTACTAGATCCGTTATCCCCACCTGGGGTTTCATCCCGGTGCACGGTCTGATTCATCTGATCCAACTGGTCTACCACCTGACAAAGGACGGTGGCGGCGCCAATGTCAACATTACCTCTGGCTGATTGCCCCTGATCACGCAACTGGTCATCTCGACCATCTGTACTGCGCTGATTGGCACTCGACAACGAGCGAGTCGCCCTCTCATCCTCCTGATTACGACCACTACCACAACCACGTCCTCGGCTTTGACCTCTCGGCATACTGAATAGACAACCATTCAGAATACCATAACAAAACAAACATTACATAATCAACATAGGACAACAAACAGCAGCACAATAAAATATTCATTATGAGTCATAACATGAATACACGAACCATCGCTGCAATAATAAAACCCAAGTTCATAAGTAATTCACACGGTCACATCAACAAAGATGTATGATCCTCATCTCAACAATCACTGTTAAAACATTGTACATACCATTGTGGTCAAACATGAGTAATATTCAAAAGAATGAAATCTCCTGAGGTATTAGATCAAGCGATAATATTTTATAATTCGTGCGTCTGAAAGATTTTGCTGAAATGAAATTTTTTGAAAAATACTTTTAACACCTCGATCGTTTAACCAGAACCATGAACCCATTATCATAACTGTTTTGTTTTGAAGTCATTTGTAAAATAACATTTTTGAAATATCAGGCCTACTCGATAATCAATGTCATCAAAATGACCTTATCAACATATAACATCACCACCGTAACAACATACAGGATAACCAACATAGTGCGACATTACCGATACAATAGTCAAAGTTTAAAATCGTCATTGGCGAACCATATGAATATATCAACAGGAATCAAACGATCGACAAAGAGCACTGATACCACTGTAATAACAAAATTACTGTCGTGACAGTCACAAACTTACGACCATAATAACATGCAGTTTACGGTCATAACAACTAGGAGCTTACGGCTGTAATGTCTATGAGATTACTGCCGTAATGGTAAACATCTTACGGCCATAATCACTAGCTGCAGGACAGCAGAATTGTCTCAGCAGCCCCGACATGGTTCCGAGAATTAAGGATCGACTCCTAACAATGTATTCCGACATTTAGAAACACTGCAACATTCTTCGACGAGCATAACAACATAACAAACTTGTCGCAACGACTAAGTCCCAACACACAAACACATAACATTTTAAATTCTCAAAACCAAGGTGGTTTTGCAAAACAGAAATTTTCCAAAATCCTTTCGATCATAACCAAAAATGACGGTAATATTTTGCAATGTCGGAAGTACTTTAAAACACATTTTCCAATTACTGTCTGATGGTGTCATTTGAAAATACATGAACAACTTGTCAAAATTCAACCGATTTCAAAATCCATACAAACCGTTGTTTAACCGCACAATCAAACTATTTCAAAAATCAATTTCCACAAAAATGCTCAAACTCGTAAAGTTTTTCAGAAAAACGTTCTCAAACCTACCTGCAGCGGGCATAATTACAACAATCCAAAAATAATCGAACTTAAAACCACATGCCCAAACGGCAAACAAAATCACCAACTCAAGCAAATACATCACGGGAGTATCAAGTTTAAACATACAACAAAATCATCCGTCTGAATTTCTCACAAACTCTACCGTCGATACCTTTTATGAATCACATCAAGGTTCGTAGCTTTCACGTCATACCACCCCACGCGGTGGTTCAAAGTCAAACCATAAATACTTCCAGTTCTATGAACATACAGTGTATCACAAGTATCGAATACAAACTCTATTACACAACACCGAGCAAACAAAGTTATGCACCACAAATATCGCACATAAATGAAATCATGAAACACACATACTACGCATAAAAGAGGAGACTTGTGTCCACAGGCCGCACGGAGATGACGGTCGCCCTCGATACTAATCTCATCCGACAACATATCTGACACGTTGTGACTAAAGCACAACTCAACTTATCACCCGATAACTCGAATGACACGACGACACATTACTCGACTTGACCCAACAGCCTAGGTTTCCACAACCTAAGCTCTGATACCATAAATGTAACACCCCAAAACTGTATGGGAATATTACACATCGTAGATCCTTCCCACGAGGATCTACCAGGCTAAACATCACAAAACGACCAAGTGTTTGCTCGGCTGGGACAAACGATACAATGACACGGACCGTTAAGGTCAATTATAAACAACTACATGAATCGGTGAGGTCGTATGACTGACACAAATAGAAAAATACAACTCTTCACAATGAATACCCACGCAGGGGTAAAGATACAAAATAGTGGAAGTCTGACTATAACTCGGTCGATACAACATATCTCGACCAAACTCTTAACTCTTTATTAGTATCGTAGCTCGTCACTTCCTGTGCCTATCCTGTGACTGCTACCCTGAACATGTCTGTACTTGGACACAAAACAGGCATCCACCCCCCAATTACGAGGGGGTTAATAAAACTCCACTGTTTTACTAGTGCAAGTATAATAGTATACGAAATGTATTAAGCAAAAGCGATAACGAATCAAGTAGGACAATCAATTGTCAAAACATTCCAGAGAGATTTTATTAATTAGAAATCATGCGATGAAGTATTGAAAATTAAACTCGGCATTTCGGGATTTTTTAAAGTATAAATTCTTTTGGACCTAGAGTCCCAAATTACAAAACCTCATTCGAAAATCGTTAAGGCCTCAGCCCGGTTCTTGTTTCAAACCACATTAGTGAAGATATCATCACGTCCGAGATTTAACATCAAAACGTTATTTATTAACTCACTGTTCGTACTGGTCAAGTAATGAACCCCAAAGGCCATGATGGACCGTACCCGGTTCCACATCATATACCGAACTCCAAAGGTCACAACGGACCGTACCTGGACCACACACACTGTTCGTACACCTCATGTACTAAACTCCAGAGGCCACAATGGACCATACCTGGACCACACACACTGTTCGTACACCTCATGTACCGAACTCCAAAGGCCACGACGGACCATACCTGGACCACACACTATACGTACACCTCATGTATCAAACTCCAGAGGCCATGACGGATTGTACTTGGACCACACACACACACACTTCCCAACACATATCAAAATCGCAACACATCACCACGAATAACACACCTTAATACAAATATGTTCGAACATCCAATCATACACCTAAATACATGTCCAAGTCAATCCAACAGAATAATTACAATCAACATGAGACATCAAACCCGAGCAATCAAGTCCAATACGGATCACGCAATTAACATGACCAACACGTCTTCACAATGCTAAACAAGCAAGAATATCATTAATACCAACAAACGGTCGAATAATCAAATCGCACCAATCATATCCACGAAGGTAAACTAAATCATCGTAAATCCAATACGTAAACTCTATTCACAAGACACAAATTGTATTAGTAGAATACTTGACTCAATAATCGATACCGAACACTCCGAAGAACACGGTTCAACCGGGAAACCTCGAACCCCGAAGAAGACAACGAACGGAAGGGATCCGACTCGTGTTCTACACAAAGATTTTATTCCTACAACATGTCATCGATAAATCAATGGTCGTACTAGGAATAATAATCGTATAACGCCCGAATCTCCCCCTCTAAGACCTTTTAGCGGACATCTTCAAGGCATCGATTAGGAACTCGACAAAACGATGAATCCTTTGTAATCAAACCATGGAACAACAAGGAAATTGGTAGAATACAACTTAATAATCAATAATCCATAACCACTCTAGGTTATAACGGATCAAACGGACGAAATCAAACAAAATCCCCAATTTCCCCAAACTAGATTTTTAGGAAATCTAACCTTGATTCGGTCGATCGGAGGAGGTTATGGATGATTAATCAATGTTATAAACTCAAGAACCTCGTGGATTGATAGTTGAACAGCATGACTTCATGTCCTCCAAGCCCCAGCCGCGGAAAGGAAAAACAAACCAAACCAAACATACCCAGTATAACCCACTCAAAGCAGGGTCTGGGGAGGGTAAGATGTACGCAGACCATGCCCCTACTTTTTACGATAGGGAGGCTGTTTCCGTGAAGACCCCCAGCTTAGTGCACAATAAAGTATTGAGTGATATATACATAGAAGCATATGATGCGAAAAAGCTCAAACCCATACCTGAGCCCATGGCCTAATTCACATGAGACTTACCCAAGGGAACTTTGGCAACTGCACTCTCGAATAACGCTGCTCTAACAGAAGAGAGGTTGACTCTACGTACAGGTCCCTGTCAAAATACACCACACGCAAAAGGCAATAGAATAAAATATACAATAAAAGCAAAAAAAATGAAATGCTTTAGGTCAAGGCTAACCGAGACAACCCAAATCTGAGGCTCTCAACTGCAGCACCGCTCCCTACAAAATAATCCACAACTTTGATCTGGCGTCTCCAAGCGCACCTATCAACAGTCATGGTCTCAGAAAGGTTTAAGGCCTTCAGATCTAATCTCAGCTGCTGCTCCCACGTCCTCCTCGGTCTACCTCTCCTCCTCTCCCTGACCACCACTAAACTCTCGACCCTCCTCACCAGAGCAGATGCCTGCCTCCTGCGGACGTGGCCAAACCTTGTCAATCTCCCTTCCCTAACTTTAGCAGAAATGGGCGCCACTTCTAGCGCGTTCCTGAAAACCCCGTTCGGGATTCTATCCAACGTTGTGCGCCCGCACGACCAACGTAACATTCTCATTTCAGCCATTTCCAGCTTACTCTCCAGCGACTTCTTCATCGCCCAACATTCGGAGCCATATAACATTGCAGGTCGGATTGCCGCTCTATAGAATTTACCCTTCAACTTTAGAGGGACTTTCTTGTCGCACAGGACCCCTGTCGCTTCTCTCCACCTTAGCCACCCCGCCTTGATACGATGAGTGACATCATCTTCACACTCACCTTCCTTCTGAATGATCGAACCCAAATACTTGAACTTATCCGTACGGGGTACGATCTAATCCACAATCATTACCTCTACTTCTTCCTCGCTGGCCTCACCACTAAAGTTACACCACAGATACTCGGTCTTAGACCGGCTCACACGCAAGCCCTGAGATTATAACTTAGACCTCCATGGCTCCAACTTTGAGTTCACCTCCCTTCTCGACTCCACCACTAACACAATGTCGTCGGCAAAAAGCATGCACCACGGGATGCCATCCTGTAACTCCCGCGAAATGACGTCAAGGATTAGAGCGGAAAGGAAAGAAGAGAAATGAGAAAATGAGTGTAAACCGTCTGCTCGATCATATTTATACTGCCCAGCGACGCACATGAAGACACACACGAGCGGCTGGTCGCGCGCCGGGTCGTGCGCGCCACTGTTACGAGCACCGAGCACAAGCCCCTGCTCATGCGCGTGCAGTCAGGGCCGCACGAGCGCCGGATTGTGCGCCCAGCTCGTGCGCCATGCTCGTGCGCACCTGGCCGGCTAATGCCCAGCCGCCATGACTCGACGACTCAAATTTCTGAAAATGCACGGAACGAACTCGACAAAATGCTCGCAGACAACATCACCGACCCGAAATGAAAACATCATGCAACAAATAATCACACACGACCATATAAACACAAAAATCAATCATCGGGAAAATAATACCGACACTCGACAACCGAGAAATATCCGGAAAAATCCAAAATAACCGGAATGAAAATCTCGGCTATTACATGAAGTGACATAAAGAATTGGACAGTCTCTAGCCTAGTGGCCCAGCTCACCGCATTTGAGACATACGTCCTTCTTCTTCTTGCTCTTGGGAACTATTGGGGCCTTGCCCTTACCTTTGAGGTCCTTGATTTGTGGGCCTATCTACTTCTTGGTCTTTTTCTTCTTATTCTTAGACCTACGATGTCCTGAAGAAATCAAAAGGGCAGACTGCTTCACCCGCGGAGTCTTCATCTACGACTGAGCGGTTACAAGTTTGTTCATCAACCCTGCTAAATTGCAAGCAATCTCATTGCAGTTGAAATTCATAACAAACTGTGAGAAGGAATCAGAAAGAGACTGTAGGATAAGGTCGGTCTGAAGAGAAGTATCCATCTTAAAACCAAGAGCCTCCAATCTCTCGATCATAGAGATCATTTTGAGGACGTGGTCCCCAACCTTCTCACCTTCTTTCATCCTAGCACCGAACAGATGCTTGGATATCTCATATCTAGCAGTTCGACTGTGCTCACCATAAAGCTCAGTTAAGTGAGATAAATTATGCCTAGCAGAAGTCATTTTCTCATGAGCTATCTGAAGCTCATTAGACATAGAAGCCATCATATAGGCACGGACTTTTATGTCATCCTTAATCCACTTTTCGTGGTTTTCAATTTCTACCTGATTGGCTCTAGTCCGCACTGGAGGCGCCGGAATGTCCGCCTCCAAGACGTATCCCAGTGCCTCTATACTAAGGACTATCATCAGGTTGCGGAGCCAATCCACAAAGTTAGGGCCAATTAAGGAGTTCTTTTCGAGTAGTATCGTGAGTGGGTTCATAGTCATATTAAGAGTTGATGTTTGTCTGCATTAAGTACGACAGATTTCTTAGTGACTCGTTTAATTATGATCTGAGTATCGAATTTAAGGTCTTTTCTATTCTTTTACCCAGGTCCCACTATTTTTATCGGAATAGCACACTCCCATGTGAAATTCAGAAGTATTTGTTCGCTTTATTTCATAGTGGTGATCGAGTTCTTTATAACTTTTAATAGAGGGCAACTGAACAGGTTTCTGGTCTATTAATTTTCATAAAGCGGTGTCCAAAACCAACCATCTAATGGATGATTCGATCTTCTTTTTCCCTTGTTCACTCCCCTCAACCTATACTGTTTCTATGGTTTGTAAACAAGTTAAGTTTATACCATCAATGCTAATCAGTTTCACAATTGAATCTTATCTGGCAACCGAATAGGTTTCTAGGGATAAAATTTGCTCCAACCGAAGGAATCCAATGCGCTCTCGGTAATTTATCGACCCTCCCCGAACGACTACCCCGATAACTCGAAAGCATAGCACATCCGGTTTGGATTTCAATTTTCCGAAAGCTTGATGGAGGGAAGGAAACCTTGAAACCTTTTAAACTTAATAATTTGTCGTGGGAGAATTTTCGCGATTAATGTTACACTTTGCACATTAATTCATTTAAGCGCGTTTGTATCATTCATACCATATGAATAAACATTCACAACCTAGTTGCTACCAACATGTAGTTCATGGACCGTTCCTAGAACAAAACATCGTAATCTAATTACATGTCTTCGGTCTTGAATCTTTGTCTTCTCGAATAGATCTTCCTCCGATCTTCATCATAACATATAAATTTTACATTGAAAAATTGCATCCTAGATACAAATATTTCTAGTAAAATAAATAGGCTCAAAACGGCCTTTACAACCCAATCGAATAAAACCGAACGATTCAAAACTAGGTCCATGACCTACATCCCCATTCAAGATTAATGCAACAATCACATTAAAATAATGGTGTTCATAATTAATCTAAATATTGATCAAATCAATATAAATTAATCCAACTATAAGAATTAATCCAATTAATTCACATAACCGTTAATTTTAATTTGTCCCGGACAAAATAAATATTTCATTAAATTAATTGCCTTAAAATAAAATTACCATAATGATACTTTAGTCTAATTAAATCCAATTTAATTTGAGGAAAATTAATTTATTGAACGAAATATAAAAACGGAGCCGAAAACATAAGGCCCGGCAAGGGCCCGGCCCTGACCCGAAATTCGACTAGCAACCCACCTTGCTGCCGGCGATCCCGGCAATGTCCGCCATTTCTCCAGCTCATCTTTTCGTCCCGAATCCAACTAATATTTTTCTAATTTTTATATTACACAATTAAATCAGTTTTTCAAAAGAAAAATAGATTTATATTGTAACATAAAATCATGAAAAAATAATTTTTAGATGAACAATTGAAAATCAACGATTCAAAACGATTACGATTCCAAATCATAAGAACACCCAATCAAGCATTCCAAATGCCTAATATCGTATATACGATCGCAAGACCTATGCTCCGATACCATTGTTGGGATTCGGTGCCTAAAAACGAAGGCGCAGCGAAAGCAATAAACGAATCTAATTCGATCCGAACTCCTACGGGGATCGATCAAGCTACATATATACGAATATATAAAAGAAAACAAGAGTAGGATTCGAAATCATACCCTCGAAGTCCGTTGATTAATTAAATATTTATCTCTTTCACGAATCCGATTCGCCAAGCTTTTGAAATCCCGAGGACCGAAGCACCGTGTCTCTACTTGCCACGTGCTGGAAGTCGACCGGAATAACTCCTTCCTTGTTATCTTACAAAGATACGGCTAGAACAAGGTAGTCGGAGCTTACTAAATTTAATTATTTATATCACTCCAAGTGCATAAAATAAATTTTCTCTCTTTAAATTTATTTTCTCACAATTTTTTCTCTAAGAAAATGTGAAGAAAAAGGAATGAAGAAGAAGATGGTGAAGAAGACAATAAAAGAAAATATTTCTCCCTCTCTCTTCTTAGCAACTTACGGATTTATCTTTCAATCAAGGAGGGAGAAGTCTACTTTTATTTCCACCAACTCATCACATGTCCCCCGACCATATTTGATTCTTCATTATTAAAATGAAAGAATCATTATGTTGATTTTATATGGTCTTCCACTAAATAAAATATAGAATCAAAGACCATTAAATCAAAAGGGGCGGCCAACAAGAAAGACCGGGGGAATCCGGTACGTTTCGGAGTCTCTCGAGTCCAAACAGATAAATTCCATTTCGTTCCGATATATTTATATCAATTAATTAATCCCATTAATTAATTATATCAAATACAAAATCATATAATTAATTTCTCCAAGAAATAATTATATTTACGAATTAATTAATCACCTAGTAATTTATTTAATTTATTAGTCCAAAATTAATTTATCCAATAAATTAATTTAGACATCCAATGTCCCAAAATTAAATAGACATCCAATGTCCAATAAATTAGATATCCAATATCTAATATTTATAAAGAGAGAATAATCTCGATTTATTCCATCGTCAATCCTATTGCGCGACTCGATAGGTCCGTCTCAGTTAGCAATGGGAGGAACCAAAGAGTAGTAGCACCACCTAGTCAGCCTGGCGGCCTCACTGTACCCCAACTAAGAACGAATGATTGGGATCATTCAAAGACCTTTCTATCTTGAATACTGGTATACGTATAAACCTTTCTTTCAAATGTCCCGATCAAGTTATAGGGTCACGGTCAGTCAAACCATATATGTACTTGATGCTATGCATGAGTTAATGCAAATCGAGATCATCGCGCTCTCGTGTATCCTGCAATTAGCTCCAATGCTTTGGCCAAAGACTTATGATCTCATCTGCCAATAACCGCATAAGACATATAACCCGTTCACTAACAGGAGAAAGAATTCTATCTTGGTATTCATTAGAACCTGCTACTTGCTCGTCAAGATGCATGTCGAACTTGACCCCCACCTTCCGGTTTTCTGGGTCGAACTACTCTAATGAAAATCTTAACGTCACAAGCACATTCCTACTAAATCCTCAAGTCAAAGGTTCATGAATACCTATCACTACCTTTCGATTCCGTCATTGACTATCCCGGAGTGAATTCCATGTGACGAATCGAGGGTGAGTCGGTTCGAGTATACTAATCTCATTAGCATACCTATAACGTGTGCTCCTACTAACCATTAGTGTTCGACAGACACTCTCCAAGTCAAAGAACATGTCATACAAGTCTTCACATAAACTTAATGCCCAGTCAAGTTTTATCGACTCGCGAACGATTAAGTATTTGAGCCATAAACCTTTCCAGTGCCGATCCCCTTATCCAATAAGGAGTGGAATGTTTTGCTCTCAAATACACGGACTAGTTTCTATTTATATGTTTACGAGTCAGGAATGCTAGTGACAGCGAGTAAATAAAGAAATATAGAATTGCCTTTTGGTAATATTTTACACAATAACAAGTACAATGCCCTCACTCTAACATCCTCTGAGTGGCATTCTAGGGCATACTCTTAACAATCATAACTCTTGTCCTTTTATAATCGTATATACGATGCATGATCGGTCTTCTTGAAAGGGTCGGTATATTTTGTTTTTACTTTCGTTGTGCCTTTGTTTTAGGCAATCGAATCCCAACAGTGGTATCGGAGCGATGTCTTGCAATTGTGTATACGATATATAGCATTTGAAATGATTGATTGAATGATTTAGGATTTGGAATCATAAATATCTTGATCGTTGTTTTTGTTTATTTGTTTGTTGCAGTTATATTAAATAGATTATTTCATAAAACATAGTAAATTTTATATATTGGCTGGATCAATATATCAAGTTACTCATTTAATACTAAATCCTTTTATTTGGTATTTATTGGATGGATGCTTGTGAATGGTGATATAGTTTATGGACCTAGCTTGAATCATTTGTTTTATTCGATTGGTTTGTAAAGGCCATTTTGAGCCAATTTATTTTACTAAAAAATTTTGTATTTTAGGATGCAATTTTTCAATATAAAATTCATATGTAATGACGAAGACTGGAGGACGAACCATTCCAGTAGACGAAGATTCAAGACTAAAGTCTTGTAATTACATTATGATGTTTTTTGTTCTACGAACGGTCCATGAACAGCATATTGGTAGCAACTAGGTTGTGAATGTTTTATTCATATGGTATGAATTTCGACAAATGCGCTCAAATTAATTAATGCGCAAACTGTAACATTAATCTAGAAAATTCTCCTAAGACAAAATATTATGTTTAAAAGGTTTCAAGGTTTTCCTTCCCTCCATCGAGCTCTCGGGACATTGAAATCCAAACCAGATGTGCTATGCTTCTGTGTTATCGGGGTAGTCGTTTGGGGAAGGACTATAAATTCCGAGAGTGCATTGGATGCCTTCGGTTGAAGCAAATTTTATCCCTAGAAACCTGTTTGGTTGATGGATAAGATTCAATTGTGAAACTGATCAGTATCGATGGTATAAACTTAACTTGTTCATGAACAATAGAAAGCGTATAGGTCGAGGGGAGTGAACAAGGGGAAAAAGAAGATCCAATCATTCATTAGATGGGTTAGTGTTGGACACTATTTTATAAAGATTCATAGACTGGAAACCTGTTCGGTTGCCCTCTTTTAAAATTTATAAGGATCTCAACCACTATGAAGTAAAGCGAATTAATACCTCCGTATTTCACAATGGGGTGTGTTATTCCGATAAAAATAGTGGGAACTAGGTTAAACGAATAGAAAAGCCCTTGATTCTAAACGCATATCATAATCAAACTAGTCATTAATCAATCTGTTATACTTAATGCATACAAACAAAATATCAACTCTCAAAATGACAATGAGCCCACTTGCAATTCTACTCGAGAAGAACAACTGAACCGAACCAAACTTTGTGGATTGGCTCCGCAATCTGATGATTGTCCTCAGTATGGAGGCATTATGATACATCTTGGAGGCGGACATTCCGGCGGCTCCGATGCGGACCAGGGCTAGTCAGGAAGATGTTGAAAACCACGAAAAGTGGGTTAAGGATGACATTAGAGTCCGTGGCTACATGAGGGGCTCTATGTCTAATGATCTTCAGAGAACACATGAGAAAATGACTTCCGCTAGGCAGATCTTATCTCACTTAACCGAGCTTTATGGTGAGCACAGTCGAACTACTAGATATGAGATATCTAAGCAACTCTTCGGTACCAGGATGAAGGAAGGTGAGAAAGTTGGGGACCCCATCCTCAAAATGATCTCTATGATCGAGAGATTGGAGTCTCTTGATTTTAGAATGCATTTTTCTCTCCAAATTGACCTTATCCTACAATCTCTTCCTCATTCTTTCTCTCAGTTTGTTATGAACTTCAACTGCAATGAAATTGCTTGAAATTTAGCAGGGTTGATGAACAAACTAGTAACCGCTCAGTCTTAGATGAAGACTCCGCGAGTGAAAGAATCACCCTTGTGATTTCTTCTGGATCACGGAGGTCCAAGAATAAGAAGAAAAAGACCAAGAAGCAGATGGGCTCACAAGGTAAGGCTTTTAAGGGAAAGGGAAAGGCTTCGATGGTTCCTAAGAGCAAGAAGGTGAAGACGGACGCATGTCTCAAATGCGGTAAAGATTCTTTTTTGAGAACCTACCAGGCTTATTAAAGAAAACCAACTTGAACACGCCATACATTACAAAAACAAAAACACCTCATCCCGTAGGACCACAACTGATACACAGTTAACAGCTGGTACAGTACCCGCGCGAGTACAAAACCAAAACACGACCATGACCATGACAGTACGACCACCAGCTCAAAAGGTACACGATATCAATGCTGCTCACCAAGCTCGTGTCCGCCGTATACTAGTTCTCCCACTGGACCTGTACCTGAATACACAACAAGTATATACCCCTGAAGGGGTCAGCAAGAAGTCGGTGCAAGTACAATGATTCTAGAATATGTACAACAAGTGAATAATTCACAGAAATCACAGTGCCATCACAGATATTCCGGAATACCACATCACAATCATCGTCACAAAATATCAACGGGGGTTGTACAGGTAATGTACCTCGCGCGAGATACATACCTCTCCCCAGAGAGTCCTCATCAGGCCTCCCTGGTTGTATAAACCCAGCCAAGTGGACCGCAGAAGCCTTAGTCTACGGAACCCAGGGGACCCTCGCTGGTTTTACTTGTCACACGACCTCAAGTCGCACTTTTGAAAACATCACTTTGGCACAAATCACATTTTCTAAAATTACCCCTTTTCACAAAACCATGGTTTTCACATATTCACACGAAGTACATTAAACACAGTCAATGTACTTGCCTCGATTTGAACGATACAAGAAACGACGAATGGGGAACTGTACGGTCCGAAATCCTTCAACAATTCGATCCTAGTTCAACAAAATACCGAATCAAACACCACACCATGAATACGGAAGGATTTACTCTAAGTTTTACCTTTAGGGACATTTAATCGAACACGAAGACAACATGGTTCAAATTCAAAATATGGAAGAAAACTTGGAATTTTTAATCTATGAACTATGGAGAAAAATGAAGAATTATGATTACAACATCAAAATCTAACACCAATCAGGGCTCGAAAGGATTAAAATCGAAGGATTTAACAAAAGCCCTAAATGTATGAAGAACTAGGAACAAGAACGAATTTTACCTTGATTCGGACGAAACTCGAGTGAAGGATGATATTAGACACAAATCAAACTTCCCAAAATATTACACAATGATGCTCCTAACCATACTTCTCTAGATCTACCGAAGAATTGAGAAGGAGGAATAAAAATGAAGAAGATAGCTTCTAGACCCATCACTCGGCCCTTTTATAGCCGAGTGAGTAACGGCCATAACCGGCAGTGCATTACGGTCGTAACGGATCCTATCGCCCACTGCCCAACATTCCAAGCTGCCCTACGGCTGCTACTCGGCCAGGCATTACGGCCATTATGATCATCATCTTACGGCTGTACTTGGCCATACCCTTACGGCAGTAATCGGCCTCTCTCTTATGGCCGTAATCGGCATCTGCCTTACGCCCATAACGAGCCCTGCCGAGCTACTGCCCAATTTATGCGGGTGCATTACGTCTGTAACCCGCAATGCCTTACGGCCGTAACAGGTAGTGCCTTACAGTCATAACTCGGCATCTATTTTGGCCGCAGACCTCATGCCATAAATCCGACAGTCTAGCCAGAATGAACACCTTCCGAAAATCACAAAACTCATTGATTACCAACCATGAACATTACAATATCAATTCATCAATACATTCATCTCAAAATAATCACATTACAACAAGATACAACCAAAATAACACACGTAAAATATACGGGTATTACACTCTTACCCATTAAAAAGAAGTTTCGTCCCGAAACTTATGATTCGAAAAGTTCGGGGTATCGGGAACGCATACTATCTTCAGTTTCCCACGTGGCTTCCTCAATTCTATGTGTAGACCATTGGACCTTTAGTAACGGGATCACTTTCCATCACAATTGCTTCACTCGTCGCTCCAATATGGCTACCGGTTGTTCTTCATATGAAACATCATCTTTAACTTCAATCTCTTGATAATCAACAACATGGCTGGGATTGGGAACATACTTACGCAATTGTGAAACATGGAACCTACTCTGTCCAGCATCTTGAAAGGACCGATGTAACGAGGACTAAGTTTCCCTTTTTTACCAAACCATAGGACTCCACGAGTCGGTGATACCTTTAACAACACATGATCTCCTACCTGAAATTCTAATGGTCGGCGTAGAACGTCGGCATATGACTTTTGTCGATTCTGGGTGGTCAATAATCTCTGTCGAATAGTAGCAATCTTCTCACCTATTTGAATCATTAAGTCCAGTTCTACTCCAAGTAACTCATACGGTTCCTCCCAACAAATTGGCAATCTACACCGTCTTCCATATAGTGCTTCAAACAGAGCCATTCCAATCAAACTATGCCAACTATTATTATATGCAAATTCGATCAACGATAAGTGAATCTCCCAATCTTCTTTCCAATCCAATGCACAAGCCCTCAACATGTCTTCCAATGTTTGGATCGTTCTATCCAACTGTCCATCCATCTGAGGATGATAAGCGGTTCTAAAATTCAGCTCAGTACCGAGTGATCGATGTATTGCTTGCCAGAAATGCGAGACAAATCGGCCATCTCGATCCGAAACAATACTTTTTGGGGTACCATGCAATCTTACAATCTCTGCAATGAACAAACGAGCCAATCTCTCTGGTACCCAAGTATCTCTAATGCCTAGAAAATGTGCTGATTTGGTTAGCCGAT
This sequence comes from Orobanche coerulescens, assembly GCA_033398695.1. NCBI lineage: Eukaryota > Viridiplantae > Streptophyta > Magnoliopsida > Lamiales > Orobanchaceae > Orobanche > Orobanche coerulescens. Next base: position 103,558,181 of record CM065818.1, read on the forward strand.
CAACGATTACCCAAATCATATTCATCCCAGTTCGCGTCCTTGGCATTCCCACAATTAAATCCATTGCAATATCTTTCCACTTCCATTCCGGAATCGGCAACGGATGTAACTTCCTGACAGGCCTCTTGTAACACCCCCAATATATTCGGGAATATTACAGCGCCGTAAATCCTTTACATAAGGATTTACAAGGCTGAAGAATTGAACAAGCATAAAAAGGTACTAACGAATGAAAATAACGGAATTACAGTACATCAGTTCAGACCAAATACAGAAACAGTACAATTGTTCAACAGAACTCAATAATACATCAACAAATCCAAATCATCACAAATGACTTTGTACTCGAGTACTAATTGAAATAACGAATAAACAACAGATAAATAAACCCGGTCGGGACATCACTCTGCACCCTCGTCGTCATACAGTTCCAGTGGTTGTTTCCCCGCTCTTCTGGATCCTGAACATACACAAATGTTCACCCCCGAAGGGGTTAGCACAACGATGCTAGTACAAGTACAATAATCATACAACAGTGATATAATCAACAATTATATCATAACAAGTTTCTCCAACGAGAATATCCACAACACATATCATAACATAACAGTTTCAACATACTGATGGTATTCCAACGATCCAGCGCACACAGCTATAGATTCCCATGATGATCCCGTCGGACCAACACATGGTGGAACTACCTGTCCAACGATCCAGCGCACACAGCTATAGATTCCCATGATGATACCCGTCGGATCAACACATGGTGGACATATATTCACAACATATTTACACGATACAATCACCTCATAATTATCATAATATAAACAATTCTAATTTAGAGTACTTGCCTCGGTTCGTTGACAAGAATAAACTTCCACGAATATCAAAATACTCGAAGGTTGTCCCCTTCGATCAATCACGTGATAAGCTCGAACCTTAACAAAATAAATAGTACAGAATTCATTTCGTGCCGTACGAACGTCTAACAATTCAATAATTACGGTAGGAAGTCCTTAATACGAAATGCATGCGGGCCAGTTAACGCACGCTACGAATCATATGTAGCGTCGTTAATGCTACTTGTTAGCGTCACGCGATCACCTGCGCCTAGCGTCGCTAACCCGGCATTGTCGATTGCCTCACCGATCAGCCGATCGACTCGGCCGATGATTTAACGTCGCTAAATCCAAAACGTTGCGTCGCTAAACGTATTTCGATAGCGCACGTTAAATCTCGTATATTAGCGCACGCTAATAATGCATGGTCAAGATTTCACCGATCAGCCCGACTCGGATCGATGGTCTAGCGTACGTTACGTACCAAACGTAGCGCACGCTAACTAGTACTCGATAGCGCACGTTAAACTGCATAACATAGCGTGCGCTATTTTTGCATGGCAGTTTACTGCTGAGCAGTAAACTGTTTCTTGCCATGTTCGAAACAATGAAATCCTTCGTGATAATTCATGTTACTTCCATGAATACCAAGTTCTTACTCTTATGAATGATCTCCAGGATGATATCAATTTCAAGATGCAAATATACGTATAATCATCATGATACCATAATCCATCTTGATTACAATTCTCATGCAAAGTTGGTGATCTCCGGTTGATGTATTAGATGCTACTATCATTATACATATTCAGACTTCATCTTGAGGTAAACTAACAATTCCGACTTATACGAAAGAATATTTCCTAAGATGATTCTTCCTTTAAGTTCTTATAACATCTCTTCCAAATCATGATCACAAAGATAACATAAATCATACGGCTTGTTAACTTCAGAATATTACTCTCATCATTTGAAGTACTAGGATCCCAACTTCAAGGTTCCAACAATAATATCGTATTTGTAGACATTCCAATCTTCTAAACATGATGTTGTTGAATAATTCACTAATGAAATTCAATACCTCGATAATATGATCATCGTATCCATTGGAAAACCAAATCTAAGACTGGTGATAGGTTGAACATACCTTAGAATGCCGAAATCACTGAACCACGAGGTATAATCCGACTCCGTTTGGTTATGTGCCACTCCAAGGTGTTACTTCTCTTCAATGATCACTCACAAGTGATACTCAATCATTCAATGATCACTAATATATGTTCTAAGTGTTTAGAAGGGATATACTTGCTCTCTGGACTCTCAAAGGTGAATTATAGACGAAGGAAATGAAAGCCAAAGCGGTTGCTGTCCCATTTATAATATTCTGCATTATTGACAAGTTAGCGCACGCTACTAAGCATCCCTTAGCGTGCGCTAATAATGGTTGACTTCAGAGTTTGTCCGGATGCGTCAGCGGGAATCTTATCCGGACCCATGTCCCGGCTGGCGCATGTGTTAGCTGTCCCGCTCAATAATTGAGTTCTTAGCGCACGCAACCCCTACCTTCATAGCTTGCGCTAATAATGGCCCGATAGCGCGCGTTAAGATACATTCTTAGCGTGCGCTATCACAAGGTTTCTTGAGCAATTTTGCATGTTTCTATACTTATGCACAATGATATCAATGCACTAAATATCATATTCCAATAATCAAAATCACCAATCCGAAATAATACATGGTTGAATACAGATGAAATACACTGTAATAAATCCGGATATTACATACTCTCCTACTAAAAAGGAGTTTCGTCCCAAAACTCAAGACGAAAATAACTCGGGATATCTAGACTTCATATCAGCTTCTGTTTCCCAAGTGGTTTCTTCCATTCCGTGACGTGACCACTGAACTTTGACCAAAACGATTGACTTGTTCCTCAGTTGCTTGACTCGACTCGAGTATCTTGGTAGTCTTTCTTCAAATGTCCCATCTGCTCGACTTCGATCTCGCCGAAATCAATGATATGGTGGGATCTCGGTATATATCTCGTAATCGGGATACGTGGAACACGTTATGTACATGACACAATGAGTGCGGCAATGCCTATCTGTATGACAACTCTCCATCTCTCTCGTGGTTTTCAAATGGTCAGATATATCTCGTAATCTGATTTCCTTTCTTTCCGAAACGAAAGATTCCCGAGTAGGAGAAACCTTCAAAAGTACGTGATCTCGATCTTGAACTCCAATGGACGGCGGCGTACGTCCGCATAGGATTCTCGCGACTCTGGCGCTAACGGCCTTTCACGAATCAAGGCTATCTTCTCTCGAGTCCGCTCGATCAACTCGTTACTTCGATCAAATCCGATGAATCGTCCCGGATAGGGCGATCTGCATCTCCTTCCGTATAATGCCTCAAACGGTGCCATCTTAATGGAAGCATGCCAACTATTATTGTAGGTAAATTCAATCAACGGTAGATGAACTTCCCAATCGTTTGACCAATCTAAGGCACAGGCCCTTAGCATATCTTCCACCGTTTGTATAGTTCTCTCCGATTGTCCGTCAGACTGCGGGTGATAAGTCAGATCAAGTTCAATTCGGTCCCCAAGGCCTTATGAATTGCATTCCAAAAGTGAGACACAAAACGGCCGTCTCGATCAGAAACAATGGTCTTCGGCGTACCATGCAATCGAACTATCTCCGAAATAAAGACTCGTGCCAACCTCTCTGGTCCCCACGTATCCTTAATGCCTAGAAAATGAGCCGATTTGGTTAAACGATCAACTATCACCCAAATCATGTTCATTCTGTCACTGTTTTCGGCATATTAGTGATAAAGTCCATTGATATGTCCTCCCACTTCCATTCAGAATCGGGAGCGGCTTCAACATTCCAAAGCAGCCGTTGATGCTCGATCTTAACTCGCCGACAAGTCAAGCATTTCAAACATAGTCCGCTACGCCTTGCTTCATGTTGCCCCACCGAAATTCTCGCTTCAAGTCCTTATACATTTTCTTGGTGCCGGGTGGATAGAATAGGGCGAACTATGAGCTTCCTTCATAATCGTCTGCTTTGAACATCAACATCGGGACGCAGAGTCGGTTCTGAAATCTCAAAACTCCATCGTCATGAATTATGAATCCGGGGCCTTTCCTTTGATCAGTTCATCATGTAACCGAACCATCGGAGGATCATCTACTGTCTAGATTTGATTTCTTCGGTTAAAGATGAAGTTATCTCCATCACGCACGCTTGTCCTTGGACTCTTTGTAACCATACCTCAATTCCTTCACGAATCATCTCTCGTTGAAGGCTAAGTTGGGATGTCGGCGTCTCCGGATCTCGAATAGAGACAGGCTTGCGGCTAAGTGCATCGGCCACTACATTTTCTTTGCCTGGATGATATAAAATCTCCAAGTCATAGTCCTTAATCAGTTCCAACCATCTTCTTTGCCGCATGTTCAACTCTTTCTGACTGAATATGTACTTGATACTCTTATGATCCGTAAAGATATGACAGTGAGTCCCGTACAGATAATGCCTCCAGATCTTCAAGGCAAAAACCACTGCTGCTAGATCCAAATCATGTGTCGGGTAACTCACTTCATAAGGTTTCAGTTGTCGCGACGCATAAGCGATCACCTTATCATTCTGCATCAACACACACCCAAGTCCTTGATTCGAAGCATCACTGTAAACTATGAATCCTTCAGTTCCCTGCGGAAGTGATAGAATCGGTGCCGTCGTCAATCTCTTCTTCAATTCATCAAAGCTAATCTGACACAGTTCATTCCACTCAAACTTTTGAGTTTTCTGCAGGAGTCGAGTAAGTGGGCGGGAGATTTTAGAAAACCCTTCCACGAATCGACGATAGTATCCAGCAAGTCCTAAGAAGCTTCGGACTTCTTTCACGTTCTTTGGAGGCTCCCAATTCATAATTGCTGCGATCTTCTGAGGATCTACTCGGACTCCTTCAGCCGACACTACATGGCCGAGGAACATTACTTCCTTTAGCCAGAATTCACACTTAGAAAGTTTGGCGTACAATTGTTCGTTTCTCAAAAGTTCCAATACAATCCGCAAATGCTGCGCATGTTCTTCCGGACTCTTAGAATACACCAGGATGTCGTCAATAAACACGACCACGAATTTGTCCAAAAATTCAATGAACACTCTGTTCATCAATTGCATAAATACAGCAGGTGCGTTAGTGAGACCAAATGGCATCACTACAAACTCATAATGCCCGTAGCGAGTTCTGAACGCTGATTTCGGAACATCAGACTCCTTAATCCTCAGTTGATGGTATCCTGATCTCAGATCAATTTTAGAAAATACCGTTGCCCCTTGCAGCTGGTCAAACAGATCATCAATCCGTGGTAACGGATATTTGTTCTTAATCGTCATCTTGTTCAGCTCTCGATAGTCAATACACAGTCGGAGCGATCCATCCTTCTTTCGGACAAAAAGAACTGGCGCTCCCCAGGGTGAAACGCTTGGCTGAATATAGCCCTTGTCCAGTAACTCCTCCAGCTGCTTCTTCAATTCGTACATCTCAGTAGGTGCCATACGATACGGCGCCTTAGAAATTGGTATCGCTCCTGGTTCCAGCTCAATAGTAAATTCTACATCCCTTCGTGGAGGTAGCCCAGGTAATTCATCAGGAAATACATCTGGAAATTTGTTCACAACAGGAATAGATGAAAGTTCCACCATTTCGTCTTCTTTCTTCATTGCATAACACCAATATCCGGTACAGCCCTGTTTCAACAATCTGACAGCTTTCATCGCTTTGATCAATTTTCCTGAGCTTCCTGGTTTCCATCCTTCGAACAGTACTTCGGAGCCATCATCAGCGATCAGTGAAATATTCCTCCTTCGGTAGTCTACAATTTCTCCATACCGATTAAGCCAATCGTCTCCGAGTATCAGGTCATCTCCTTGCATTTCTATCACGATCAGATTTGAGAGCCACTCTCTGCCCCCAAATGATACAGGGAAATTTCTAGTTTCTAAATTTCCGACAATTCTCTCTCCACTCGGTAAACCAACAACATAAGGTTCACAAGTATAAAAACCGGAAATATTCAAACGATTTACACAAGACAAAGATATGAAAGAATGTGTAGCTCCTGTATCGAACAAAACGCTAATCGGCCGGGAAAAGATTTGGGCCAGGCACGATGCGGCGACAAAGATCGATCATCGGTCCTCCTCATCTCATACAAACGTGGGGAACAGATCCGCACTCGATGTCCCCTTTCGGTCCCATTGTCCTCTGCCTCGCCCGCGGCCAAAATTCGAGGCATCGAATACTTTGCCGCGTCTGGTTGGACATGGCTTCCTTCAATCGGGCCGTGATGAGCGGGTTCCATTGTACTTAGTGGCGTCCTTACAAAACGTCGCACGGTGCCCTTCCTGTCCGCACTCAAAACATGTAACTGGAGTGCGCAAACAATCACGCCAAAGGTGGCCTGGGCGACCACAGTTAAAGCACTTCCTAGCTGTATCCGTCGTGGCTGACATTGTTCCGTAATTCTTTCCGCTCTTAGCTGGGTACGGAGGTTTCTTGAAAGAAAAAGAAGACTGGGCCTTGCGGGGCCCACTGCTCTTGTGCTCTGTAAAAGTACAAGAGACTTTGTGTTTATTCGACTCCATAAACTTCTCCATTGCTGCTTCTTTTATTTCGTACGCCAACGCCTTATCCTGGTATTGGCGGAGAGTGGTACATTCAAAACCGGACATGTACTTTTGGATTTCTGGTTTCATCCTCATTTCGAAATGAATCATCATCTCCATACATTACGACCGGATGTCGAACAAATGCTAATCAGGTTAAACATCTTAATCGTCTGGGATACGGGTTCATCTGATGGCTGAGCAGAGAAAAATTCTCGAATTTTGGCTTCCCTCACAGGACGAGGGCAATACTGAGCTTCCATCATCATTTTAAATTCTGCCCAATCGGCATCATGATCTGCAGGTCGGATAGCTTCCCACCACTCGGATGTTCCCCTATCAGAAAGTACTGGGCAATAGGAGCTCTTCTGTCGTCCGGGCAATTAATTCCAGCAAAAATTTTCTCCAGTTCCTTCAACCAATGGTCCCAAGTGGGAGTCTCGGAAAAGCCGTCAAATTTGGGTGGTTGCATCTTCGCCACTTCTTGCAGCCACCGGTCACCCCGATTTCCCATATCTGGAATCTCTTGCTGTCTCTCTCCCTGCTGTAGTCCCACCGCCACTTGCATTCGGTCCACGACCTGGGCGAACTGAGTCATCTGGTTCACCACTTGACGAAGGATCTCTGGTACAGCAGGATCTGGTTCATTATTAATAGATTGCTGCGGCTCGCGAGCTATGGCTCGGTTAGAAGGCGACGCCTCCCTTTCGGCATTTCTTCGTCCGCGTCCACGACCGCGACCACGTCCACGTCCGCCTCTCAACATACTGTAAGCATAAATACTCAATATACAGGAAACAACATCGTTCTAATATCCGAGTATAAAGAGATACAATATGTAAAGAACGAGATAGAGTTTAGGAACTTACAACCACTGTTCGCATGAAGACGCAGGCAGTGCAGTGATGTCTTTCACGGCCGGTTACCCCAAAAGACATAAATGACCCCTATTTTAACCCAACGGCCAAGATATCCATAATCTTATCTGATACCATATTCTGTAACACCCCCAATATATTCGGGAATATTACAGCGCCGTAAATCCTTTACATAAGGATTTACAAGGCTGAAGAATTGAACAAGCATAAAAAGGTACTAACGAATGAAAATAACGGAATTACAGTACATCAGTTCAGACCAAATACAGAAACAGTACAATTGTTCAACAGAACTCAATAATACATCAACAAATCCAAATCATCACAAATGACTTTGTACTCGAGTACTAATTGAAATAACGAATAAACAACAGATAAATAAACCCGGTCGGGACATCACTCTGCACCCTCGTCGTCATACAGTTCCAGTGGTTGTTTCCCCGCTCTTCTGGATCCTGAACATACACAAATGTTCACCCCCGAAGGGGTTAGCACAACGATGCTAGTACAAGTACAATAATCATACAACAGTGATATAATCAACAATTATATCATAAAAAGTTTCTCCAACGAGAATATCCACAACACATATCATAACATAACAGTTTCAACATACTGATGGTATTCCAACGATCCAGCGCACACAGCTATAGATTCCCATGATGATCCCGTCGGACCAACACATGGTGGAACTACCTGTCCAACGATCCAGCGCACACAGCTATAGATTCCCATGATGATTCCCGTCGGATCAACACATGGTGGACATATATTCACAACATATTTACACGATACAATCACCTCATAATTATCATAATATAAACAATTCTAATTTAGAGTACTTGCCTCGGTTCGTTGACAAGAATAAACTTCCACGAATATCAAAATACTCGAAGGTCGTCCCCTTCGATCAATCACGTGATAAGCTCGAACCTTAACAAAAGAAATAGTACAGAATTCATTTCGTGCCGCATTTAACGCCTAACAATTCAATAATTACGGTAGGAAGTCCTTAATACGAAATCATGCGGGCCATTAACGCACGCTACGAATCATATGTAGCGTACGTTAATGCTACTTGTTAGCGTACGCAGACACACCGCCTAGCGTCGCTAACCCGGCATTGTCGTGCCTCATCGATCACCGATCGACTCGGCTGATGATTTAACGTACGCTAAATCCAAAACGTTGCGTACGCTAAACGTACTCGATAGCGCACGTTAAATCTCGTATATTAGCGCACGCTAATAATGCATGGTCAGTACTTCACTGATCAGCCAACTGACTCGACTGATGGTCTAGCGTACGTTACGTACCAAACGTAGCGCACGCTAACTAGTACTCGATAGCGCACGTTAAACTGCATAACATAGCGTGCGCTATTTTTGCATGGCAGTTTACTGCTGAGCAGTAAACTGTTTCTTGCCATGTTCGAAACAATGAAATCCTTCGTGATAATTCATGTTACTTCCATGAATACCAAGTTCTTACTCTTATGAATGATCTCCAGGATGATATCAATTTCAAGATGCAAATATACGTATAATCATCATGATACCATAATCCATCTTGATTACAATTCTCATGCAAAGTTGGTGATCTCCGGTTGATGTATTAGATGCTACTATCATTATACATATTCAGACTTCATCTTGAGGTAAACTAACAATTCCGACTTATACGAAAGAATATTTCCTAAGATGATTCTTCCTTTAAGTTCTTATAACATCTCTTCCAAATCATGATCACAAAGATAACATAAATCATACGGCTTGTTAACTTCAGAATATTACTCTCATCATTTGAAGTACTAGGATCCCAACTTCAAGGTTCCAACAATAATATCGTATTTGTAGACATTCCAATCTTCTAAACATGATGTTGTTGAATAATTCACTAATGAAATTCAATACCTCGATAATATGATCATCGTATCCATTGGAAAACCAAATCTAAGATTGGTGATAGGTTGAACATACCTTAGAATGCCGAAATCACTGAACCACGAGGTATAATCCGACTCCGTTTGGTTATGTGCCACTCCAAGGTGTTACTTCTCTTCAATGATCACTCACAAGTGATACTCAATCATTCAATGATCACTAATATATGTTCTAAGTGTTTAGAAGGGATATACTTGCTCTCTGGACTCTCAAAGTTGAATTATAGACGAAGGAAATGAAAGCCAAAGCGGTTGCTGTCCCATTTATAATATTCTGCATTATTGACAAGTTAGCGCACGCTACTAAGCATCCCTTAGCGTGCGCTAATAATGGTTGACTTCAGAGTTTGTCCGGATGCGTCGGCCGAATCTTATCCGACCCATGTCCCGGGCGCATGTGTTAGCTGTCCCGCTCAATAATTGAGTTCTTAGCGCACGCAACCCCTACCTTCATAGCGTGCGCTAATAATGGCCCGATAGCGCGCGTTAAGATACATTCTTAGCGTGCGCTATCACAAGGTTTCTTGAGCAATTTTGCATGTTTCTATAATTATGCACAATGATATCAATGCACTAAATATCATATTCCAATAATCAAAATCACCAATCCGAAATAATACATGGTTGAATACAGATGAAATACACTGTAATAAATTCGGATATTACACCTCTGATGCTCAGCTTTAACTTGTTGGCAAGTTAAACATTTGGACATGAATTCCGTTACATCTTCCTTCATGTTTGGCCACCAAAAAGTTTTCTTCAAATCTTTATACATTTTATTCGTACCCGGATGAATCGAGTACGGAGTAAAATGTGCTTCATTCAAAATTGCTTGCTTAAGATCATCTATACTCAACACACAAATCCTGCCTTGAAACTCAAGAACTCCGTCTTCATCGATAAAGAATCTCGGAGCCTTTCCTTTAACAACATCTTCCGAAGCTGCATAAATAAGGGATCGTCTAACTGTTTGGACTTACTATCTTCCATCATGGAGGATGTGACCTCAAGGAAATGTAATTGTCCTTGAGTTACTTGAGTCCAAACTTCAACCTCCAATCAAATAACTCTCGTCTGAGCTTCAGTTGAATGGGAAGTAATTCCAATCTCTGCAACATGACTGACTTGTGGCTCAAAGCATCGGCAACGACATTGGCTTTACCTGGATGGTAAAGAATATCAAGACCATAATCTTTAAGAAATTCCAACCATCGCCGCTGGCGCATATTAAGCTTCTTCTGCGTGAATATGTACTTCAAACTCTTATGATCCGTATACACTCGACAAGAAGAACCATATAAATAATGCCTCCAAATTTTCAATGCAAACACCACAGCGGCTAGCTCAAGATCATGGGTAGAATAATTCATCTCATATGGCTTTAATTTTCGAAATACATAAGCCACTACTCTCTCATTTTGCATCAATACACATCACAATCCTTGTTTAGAAACATTACTATAAATAACGAAACCCTCCGTTCCTTGTAGTAAGGCTAGAACCGATGACGTAGTCAGCCTCTTCTTCAACTCATCAAAACTCCTCTAACACTCGTCACTCCATTCAAACTTTTGAGTTTTCTGTAATAATTGAGTGAGCGGTCGAGCAATTTTTGAGAATCCCTCAACAAAACAACGATAATAACCAGCTAATCCTAGAAAACTCTGAACTTCCTTAACATTCCGAGGAGGCTCCCAAGCTAAGACTGCTTCAACCTTTTGAGTGTCTAGCCGAATACCTTCGGCCGATACAATATATCTAAGAAAAGCAACTTCTTTCAGCCAAAACTCACACTTAGAAAACTTAGCGTAAAGACCCTCAAAATACTCAACGCAATTCTCAAGTGTTCGGCATGCTCCGATTTGTTCTTGGAATAGATCAAAATATCATCAATAAACACCAGCACAAATTTATCGAGATATTCGATAAATGTTTTGTTCATAAGTTACATAAATGCCGCCGGAGCATTCGTCAAACCAAAAGGCATAACTATAAATTCGTAATGTCTGTATCTCGTTTGGAATGCCGTTTTCGGAATATCCGAATCCCGAATCTACAATTGATAATACCCCGATCTCAAATCAACTTTCGAGAAAACTGTAGCCCCTTATAGTTGATTAAATAGATCATCGATTCTTGGCAACGGATAGTTGTTCTTGATAATGAGTTTATTCAACTCATGATAGTCAATACACAAATGTAAAGATCCGTCTTTCTTCCGTACGAACAATATCGGTGCACCCCATGGAGACGCACTACGCTGTAATATCCTAGAATTTCGCTACGATTTTTTTGCATTATTAATCTGATTTGTACTGTATAGAGTGGGACCGATACGGTATGGATAAATAATTTTGGTAACTGTGACAGTCGTGCCAGTATATCTATCGAGGTTATTTTTAATTCTAGGATATTACATGCTTGATATGTTTTTCGATGTCGGATATACTGTATGAGTATTTGTACAATTGTCGTACATGGTCGATAGTTGTATTTAAGGATATCGTGCATCAGATGTATCGTATGAGAATGTTATCGGAATGAGTATATGTATTCAGTATGTCGCGTGTACTTATTCAGTATATTGAGACGACAGACAGGAGCAAAAATGGCTAAGGATGAGAGTCATTACATACGTTAAATAATGGATCTTACGTAAGTAACTGAGCAAGCTAAACATACGTTAAGTTGGAGTTACCATAACGTTGGCAATCTCGTTTGTTATTGGTTCCCTACTGATCTCGTTTGGAGTAACCATATCATTGATAATCTCATTTGTCATTGATTCCCTACTGATCTCGTTTGGAGTTCACCCTATCGTTGGTCAACTCATTTGTTATTGATCCTTTATTAATCTCATTTGGAGTTTACTCTGTCGTTGGTAATCTCGTTTGTTATTGATCCTTATTGATTCGGTTTAGGGTTTGACTTATCGTTGGTATTCTCAAACGTTGTAGATCCTTTATCGATCTTGTTGGAGTTTACTGTATCGTTGGTATTCTCGGTTGTTGATCCTTTATTGATCTTGTTAGAGTTTACCGTATCGTTGGTATTATCGATCGCTAATCCTTTGTTGATCTTGTGGGAGTTACCACATCATGGTATTCTCGTTCGTGGTTGATACTTTATCGATCTTGTGTGGAGTTATCATATCATTGATAGTCTCATTCTGATGCATTGGTTGTTTATCATTATTGATTGTGTGAGCATTCATACTTTGTATTGATATCCGGTACTTGCCATTGTTTCGGGACAGTTGATCTTCAGATGTATCGTGTGATATCTGTTTTATCATAATTGGAATTCGATTGTGCGGTCCAGCGGACAGAGTTGGACAGGGATGGATTATTCCATATTGAGATATACTTATGCCTTAAGAATCTCGGTATCATTTGTATACAGTACAGATGGTTATTTTAGAATTCATTGTCACTTGAGGACGCCATGTATGGATTGAGGTAAGGGTTGAATTGATATGAATTATCACCATTGGTAAGGTTACTACGGTGAGGTTACACTGGAAATATTCTTACCTTGTAATTACATTGATATATTATTGTATATGTTGATGTGATCGTTATCATTGTTGAGTATTATGGCTGACCCCGTCGTGGGCTTTATCTTTTAGGTACTCAGAGAACGAGCTAGTAGCGGTCGTGAAGGGGTGAGCTTTCCGGTGGTACTGGCTATGGCATGGTTATTGGGTTTTGAGTATTCTTTCTGGTTTTTATAATTCCACTGCAAATGTATTTAATCATGTCTGTATCCGTTGCGTGTGTAATTTTATAATGGCCTTCAGTATTTTCTCCAACTCGTGTATACTTTCTAAATGCCCTTTTGGCGTCTTCGCCTTGTGTTTTCAAATGGTATTTTGTGACGGTATTTGGGAACTATATTTTGCAAACACTTGGGTATTTAAAACATTACTGTCTTTCCCTCGTTGGCGTGTTTGAAAATGTTTACGAAAATGATTTTAGCCTTGTGGGTTCCAATGTGGGGCCCACGGCACTGTAATATTCCTAGCTTGGGTTTCGTAAAACCCGGGCATGTGTGTTATGTGGCTCTACTGGTGCGGTAGTAGCGTGACTTTTGAAAATGATTTTCTGACTTTCGAGTCAAACCGATTTTTGGAGGTTCCAAATTTTTTTAGATATTTTCAAATTGCTATTTGTTATATTGGTGTGTGTTGGTATTGTGCCGAGATTTTATATGGGAGTCATATGCTAGTATCACGGGATATCATCGACTTCACGGATCTGTAAGTATGTTCTTTCAGTTATTTGGTTTTGATGATGATTATTTGAGCATGGTGACATGATTTTGAGATATTTCGGGATTGAGATATTGATTATGATAGGATTTTAAGTTTCAATGTAACCTTTGTCCAGCAGTTCACTCAATTGCTTCTTCAACTCTTGCATTTCCGATGGGGCCATTATGTATGGTGCCTTAGATATTGGCGCCGCATTAGGCTCTAATTCAATGGTAAACTCCACGTCACTATGCGGCGGTAATCCAGGCAAATAATCTGGAAATACGACTGGAAATTCATTCACAACTGGAATAGAGGACAACTGTAACTCGCCAAGTTCCGACTTTAATGCATAACACCAATAACCGGTACAACCTTGTCGCAATAATTTCATCGCCTTCATGGATCGGATAATTTTTCTAAGAGGTACCAGGTTTCTACCCTTCAATAACGTGTTCGGTACCATCCGGTGCAATTATTGAAATCATTTTCTGACGATAATGTACTATCGCTCCATGCCGATCTAACCAATCATCACCGAGGATCAAATCCTCTCCTATAATGTCAATCACAATCAAATCGGACGGTCAATTTCTACCGCCGATGGGGTAGAATGTAATACCCTTGATTTTTACCCTAAATAACTTCGAATTATTGACCTGTTTTGTGGATTCTTTGTCCGTTTGTTGAACTTACGCAATCTTTCTATTGTTCTATTATCCTTGTTTTTCCGTTTTACCACAACTCTATAATTGCAACATAATAGAATATGCAATATCGTTATATGTTACTATTGATACCGTATGTTGATAACATTTCGGTATAATGCTATCACCATGACCGAATCATTTGATCAATCTAGATATTTACAACTCTTATTTAGAGTTAATATTACACTATAAAAACATTCAAATATGGATGGAGTACCAAAAGGGTGCTTATGGAAACAAGAGTGGATATTTCTGGATAGTGCCGTGCGCAAGGACTGACTTTAATTAATCATCATAAATTCTACAAAAATCCAAAAATTCCAAAATTTTACATAATAATATATTATTAAATTATCTTTCCAATGGTTCTAACGGCGAGTCAATCGGATTCCGGACGAAGGAGTTGTGATCAAAATAGCAGACTCTGGTGCAGTGACACGACCGTGTCATTTGACGCGGGCCGTGTCGTACTATTTTAGAAAACAAAAAACTCTCTGGATGGGTGACACGACCAATGACCCAACCGTTCCATTTAGAACGACCGGAAAATGCTGAAATCTAGAAAACTCGTCCGGATGAGTATAAATAGCCCTCTCTCTCATTTCTGAAGTGTTCTAGGGCATTCTTTCGACCCAAACTCATTCTCCACGAATATTTTCAGTTTTGTGCTCCAAAAGTAAGCCATAAACTTGTTTCTAACATCGTAGAATCCGGATATCAAGGTTGTTCTCGAAAAATCATCCATTTTTCTGGGTTAAATCAAGGTATGTGATGAAGTTCTTCAAGTTCCACCAATAGATTCTTACTAGTTCTTGTTTCTAGGATTTCTTGAGTGGTTTTCATCGAGTCTAGCGGGGTAGAGATTAGATTCTTCAACTATAATATATCTTATAGACAAAATACCCGCTAGGTGTTGGATAAAAATCCCCTTAGAATATGGTTTTGAATTCCACGTGTTATTGTGATTAGAATCGGTAGTCCTGACATGAGTCTTGCTATATTGATTTTCTTAGATTCGGAAATTGGGAATCATTAACTTGTCCAAGTTTTACCGATCTCGATAACCACCAAAATAATCAAGGCAAGTACCTTGATATACAAATTATACCTATGTAAAATCATAGTTGTCGAAGTGTATCTGTTGTTTTATGTTAATTTCTCTCTCTCTCTCTCTCTCTCTCTCTCTCTCTATATATATATATATATATATATATATATATATATATGGTGGGGTTATTCTAAAAAGGGTCTTATAATAAAAAGTGTAGGAAGGATTGTAAGAACCCACAAAAACGCGCACACACACACACACACACACATATATATATATATATATATATATATATATATATATAGGTTTGGGTTATTCTAAAAAGTGTCTTATAATAAAAAGTGTAGGAAGGATTGTGGGAGTGACATCATCATGCCACATCATATGACTTGTGGCACCCCCAACCCCCCCACCCACCCACCCCCCCCCCACCCCGACCCCCACGAAAAAAAAAATTTCCCGCCAAAAACTTATAAGTGTGATGCACCATTTTTTTGGTGCATCATGGTTATAAGTTTTGGTGTATCACACTAATAAGTTTTACTGCATCACAGTTATAAGTTACTGCATCATAGTTAACAGTTAAGTTCATCAACTATGATGCAGTAACTTATAACCTTAATGCACTAAATCATAATTGTGATGCATTAACTTTATAACTGTGATACAGTAATAATAAGTTTTACTGCATCGCAGTTATAAGTTACTGCATCATAGTTAACAGTTAAGTGGATCAACTATGATGCAGTAACTTATAACCTTAATGCACTTAATCATAATTGTGATGCAGTAGCTCTATAACTGTGATGCAGTAACTTTATAAATGTGATGCACTTATAAATTTTGGCGGGAATTTTTTTGGCGGGAAAAAAAAAATTTTGCCCAAAAAAAAAGTTTGGCAGGAAAAAAAAAATTCCGCGGGGTGGGGGGGGTGGTGGGGGGGGTGGGGGGTGTGTGGGTGGGTGGCTGGGGTGGATGGGGGTGGGGGGTGACACATGTCATATGATGTGGAATGGGGGATGACACATGTCACTCCCACAATCCTTCCTACACTTTTTATTATAAGACCCTTTTTAGAATAACCCAAACATATATATATATATATATGTGTGTGTGTGTGTGTGTGCGCGTTTTTGTGGGTTCTTGTGAGTTTTGAATGATTGATGTTAGTATTAGTTTGGCGTGTGTTAACGGGATGCAGGTATAAGCGATATTTATAGTGATAATATAGTCGGGTATGTGTATTAGATTGAATTACGATTCAGAGATATATGAGTGGTGTGGTTTGTTTATGCCTGAAGGCATAATGTGCCGAGTTTTGATTGATAACGTGCGTGGTGTTGTTTGTCAGTGTAGTTGTTGATTGACAGACAATTTGTGTGAATTTGTGTACTTATTTTGACAATTGATGCAATGATTGACTGTGTGCTTGATGTTTGAAACAATGTGAGTACTTGTTGTGAGATACATTGTATCCGGGAGCCTCTGATGGCGGGTCGTGAACTCCGGCCTGGTGTACGCTACAATGAGCGGCTCCATATAGTTGGTGAACACCGAGGTTACATAATGCGTGAGCAAGGGGCGACTCTTGTGGGAGTGAGCGCCGGCGCGGTGACATGTTCAAGGGGCGGCCAACATAGTGGAGTGAATGTCGGTGCACAGGTGTGCAAGGGAGACGCGTGGCAGGCTTATTGGTTACAGATATTCAACTGACAGCTAAGACCCCGATACCGAATGATTTTTGTATTTCAAAAGTTCTTTCAACTGGCTTTAAAATGTTGGTTTCGATAAAGTCTGAGATTCATGCTTCTGAAAGTTTGTTTCAACTCATTTTAAACGTTGGTATTAAGATTAATTAACCAAGGATATTTGACGAAATCTCTGAGGGTTAATTAATCAAGGTCTTGAGCAAGATTTGTCGAAATGAGAGGTTGTGTCATTGATTGTGCTGTGATGATATTATGTGGATTGGGTCGAGGACCCCGTGAGATGTTGAGATGATTGATCATGTGATGATATTCTGTGGATTGGGTTGAGGACCCCGTGAGATGTTGAGATGATTGATCCTGTGATGATATTTTGTGGATTGGGTCGAGGACCCCGTGAGATGTTGAGATGATTGATCTTGTGATGATATTTTGTGAATTGGGTCGAGGAACCCCTGAGATGATTGAGATAATGATTCTTGTAATGATAGTGTTTTGTAAATTGGGCCGAGGACCCTGAATAACGTTGAAATGGTTTTTCTTGTAAAACTGTTTTTCACATACTGGGTCAAGGGCCCGAGAAATCTTCAAGCTATTTTCTAAAGCATTTACATTCGATTTTTCAAAACCCCAAACCATTCAAAACGACCCGAGTCAATAATAACGTTTTCAAACCATCTTATCAATATACTTTTCAAAATATATTCCTTTTAAAAAGGGGTTTCCGAACTTGATCTTTTGACTCATTGGGCTAGTTTAAAGTTTCATTGGTGTTATGTTCCGTAAAGAACATATGACTATGTGATTATCTTTCACCTTGTGTAAGTGAGTGCTATTCTGTGCTGACTATGAGAATGTGTAGTTTGTGTTAAGGCTTCGCGGTTGTTGAGTTTTGTGTTGATATTTTTCGTATATGTTGTATATTATGTACTTGTACTAGCAAATTTCAGTTTGATAACCCCCGAGTATTCGTGGGGTGGGTGCCTGTTTTGTGCTCAGGTTTGTAGCTCGGGAGCAGTCACGGGATTGGCTAGGAAGGAGATGGAGGACGATGATGCTAATCACACAAGAATCGGAGTCTTTTCTTTTGTTTTATCTTGGTCAGTATTTCTCGTGTGATCGAGTATTCACCCTTGCACGGGTGTGGTTTCCATTTTTTGAATTGAGTTGTCATTCTTTTTTGTATTCAAGTTTATTAATGTCGTTGAGTTGTGAACTATGTTGGTTTTTGAATTGTTTAATGACCTTGTCGATCTGTTTTGTAACTAATTTGACCCCGGTCGGTCAATCATTGAGCAGTCTTTTGGCGTTTAGCCTGGTAGATTCTTGTGAGAAAGGTCTACGGCATGTGACATTCCCAGTCAAATTTTGGGGATGTTACATAACGTACATTAACATACCAGTTGGTTGAGGCAGAAGTTTCTGGAGAGGCTTTAGCGTATGCTACATTGGGCACATAGCGTATGTTACCCTTTGATTGCATACGTAGCCTTGAAAGAATTGCGTACGGTAACTTACATGTAGTTTGGGGTAGTGAGCTCTGAGTAGAGCATTACAAACATAACATTTTGTCTGCTACGTACGTAAGGCCTGTTACGTATGCTAACCTTATAGTGTTGCCTACATAACGTATTGTGGCCTATATATAGGCAGGAATCAGACTTTCATTTCGCATTTTGCATCGTTTCTTCTCCTTCTCCTTCTCGCGGTCGGTCGGATTAATTTGAGAGGGTAGAGTTGGTGAGTTCATCATCCACCAACCTTGTTGAGTTCCTAGCAAGGATTAACACGACCTAATCCATCGTTCTTCGTCGGATCGAAGGTATTTTCCTTGATTCCCAGAGTTGACCTTTTTTGGTTTTGATCTTGATTCCGGCTCTTGTCTGTTTTTGATGTTCAATTAGTATTTTAGAATGTTGTTAAACATGTTCTATGGATTGTATATCCATATTTTTGGTTCGTCCAACCGGTTGATGATTTTAGGGTTCTTGAGAAGCCTTGAACATTTAATGTTTGATATAATGTTTCAATGAGTTTTCTTCGGATGTTGGGCGTGTTTTCAGTCATTATTAACCCTTATTCTCATAGTTATTTTGTTGTTGTTTATTTCTCGTGAAGGTTGTAGGTTTCCGCGACTGTTTTGGGTGAGCCGTGTTGTCGGAGTTTTCGGTATCGATCATCGAGGCAAGTGTTCTTCCCTATACAACTTATATCTCGTGAATTGATGTTATGTAAAGTGTGTATGATGGTTTGTCCGTATATGTACTGTGTATTATGGAATTGAGTTGGTTATGATGATTTGATTGGTTTGTGTAAGTGTTGATGTGTAGCGATGCATCTAAGATGGTTAGTTTGTTTTGAAGTCGTGTCGGTCGTGTTGATTTCGTGAATTTTTTTGAACACATGGTTGTGTATTATGTCGTGCTGTTGATCTTGAGATATATTAAGTGTTGAGTGTGTTGCTTGTGGATACCTTTGTGGTGTTGACGTATACTAGGAATAGTTTATAGTTATGTTAGTCCTTGGTCGTAGTTATGTGTCGGTAAGTGGTCATTCTAGCTAGTGCCATAACTATATATTATATTGAATGTTCGAAAATTTTGAAAGTTGTGAACACAAGTGTGCGTGAGTTGTTCTTCCACCTAGGGACGGTTCGAAGGGACCTCTGGGGGATGATACTAATGGGTACGGCTGCGGAAGTGGTTTCCCACCTGGGGATGGTTTGACGGGACCTCTGGGGGCCGATACTAATGGGTACGGCCACGGGTTACCAAGTGTGGTTTTCGTGGTGATGATGATGATGTTTTTAATAATTGTGATATGTCCAGAATATCATAATGTTTATCCCCGATGTTGAGATACATTATACATAGGGTCTTTGTACTTGGCTAGAATGGCACTAGAATATGTGTTACATGTATTTTGTTTCTTGGTTGTAATGTTTTGATGCCGAAATGCGGGCTTTGTTCCTATTCCTGTGTATTGTGGTTCGAAGAAAGTTTGGGTTGAGACCCTAACGATTGTGTAAAGATTGTTGTGCGGAAAATGACTTTGGGTTGAGACCCAATTTTCTTGAAATGGTTTTGTAACTAAGGACATGAGGTCCAGAAATATTTCCTATTTATAAGAACGTTTGTTACACGAAACGAGATTTGGCCTTATTGTTTTACAAAAAGGTTTTATAATCCTGGACTTGAAGACTTTTTGTTGTTTTCTAAAACTCCCGGTTGATATATACTTTCGAGGACTTGAGTTTGTACTTTAAACATTGAAAACCTCTCAGGAACTTATTTTATGGTTTGTCATTGTTTTATTATAACTGATATTTGCGTGGTATATTTTGTATGACTTGAATACTTGCACTAGCAAATTCGAATTGCTAACCCCTTAAATGGGGGAAATGAGTTTCATGCATTTCAGGTGCTCTTTTACCGAGGGAGCATTCATAAGGTCGGCATGGAGAATGATGGACCGCGATACTAATCCAGAGTTAAGAGTTCAGTTGATGTCCTCGAATTGTCGAGTTAAATTCTGTCATCCGATGTATTGTATTTTGACCCCTGAATGGGTATGTGCAGTAATGTGTTTATTTTTTTATTGATTTAGTCGTGAGACCTCATCGGTCAGTGTAATTTAACATTTGACCTTATCGGTCTGTATTAGTATGTAATTTGACCTCGGCTGGTCAAAGTTTATTGGTCTTGTGGTGGTTGGCCTTGATCCTTGTGGAAAAGGGTCTACCAGTGTAATATTCTCGGTGGATTTTCGGGGGTGTTACACATAGTGCTAGTCATCATTAATGGTTAGTAGGAGCACACGGTATAGGTATGCTAATATGATTAGTATAGTCGAACCGGCTCACCCTTGATTCATCACATGGATTTCACTCTGGAACAGTCAATGACGGAATCAGAAGGTTGTGATAGGCATTCGTGAACCTTCGACTTGATATTTGAAAAGAGAATTTGAATGAAAGACTTGGGCAAAACAAAACTCTATCTTGGTTTTCAAGTTGAACATTTATGTAAAGGAATCTTTGTCCACCAGTCATCATATTTAAAAGATCCTTAAACAATTTATTATGGACAAAGCTGTTAGGAGTATGCCCTCAAACGCCACTCAGAGGATGTTGAGTGAGGGCATTGTACTTGTTATTATGTAAATCATTATCAAAAGGCAAATGAATGTTTTTTTATTTACTAGAAGTTACTGGCATTCCTGACTCGTAAATATATATATAGAAACTACTCCGTGTATTTGAGAGCAAAACATTCCACTCCTTATTAGATAAGGGGATCGGCACTAGAAAGGTTTATAGCTCAAACATTTAATCATTCGCAAGTCGATGAAACTTGACTGGGCGTTAAGTTTATGTGAAGGCTTGTATGACGTGTTCTTTGATGTGGAGAGTGTCTGTCGAACACTAATGGTTAGTGGGAGCACATGTTATAGGTATGCTAATTGGATTAGTATACTCGAACCGACTCACCCTCGATTCGTCACACCGATTTCACTCCGAGATAGTCAATGACGGAATCGAAAGGTTGTGATAGGTACTCGTGAACCTTCGACTTGAGGATTTGGTAGGGATGTGATTGTGATGTTAAGATTTTCATTAGAGTAGTTAGACCCAGAAAACCAGAAGGTGGGGGTCAACATCGACTTCTGTCGTGACGGGCAAGTAGCAGGTCCTACTGAATACCAAGACATGATTCTTTCTCCTGTTAGTGAACAGGTTATATGTCCTATGCGGTTATTGGGAGATGAGATCATAAGTCTTTGGCCAAAGCATTGGAGCTAGTTCTATTGGATACACGAGAGCTCGATGATCTCGATTTGCATTAACTCATGCATAGAGTCAAGTACAGATAGGGTTTGACTGACCGTGACCCTATAACTTGATCGGGACATTTGAAAGAAGGGTTTATACATATACTGGTATTCACGACAGAACGGCTCTTGAAGTATCCCAATCATTCGTTCTCAGTTGGGGTACAATGTAGGTCGCCAGGCTGACTAGGTGGTGCTACTACTCTTTGGTTCCTCTCATTGCTAACTGAGACGGACCTACCAAGTCACGCAATAAGATTTACGACGGAATGAATCAAGCTTATTCTCTCTTTATAAATATTAGATTTTGGATATCTAATCTATTGGATGTCTAATTAATTTTGGGACATTGGATGTCTAAATTAATTTATTGGATAAATGAATTTACGGCCTAATGAATTAAATAAATTACTGGGTGATTAATTTAATTCATAGATATAATTATTTCTTTGAGAAATTAATTATATTATATTGTATTTGGTATGATTAATTAATTGATATAAATACATCAGAACGGAATTGGAGTTTATCTGTTTGGACTCACGGGAGTCCGAAACGAACCAAACTCGTCCGATTCCTTCTAGATGGTTGGCCCCTTCCACTCACCTTCCCTCTTGGTCTTTGTCTCCATTTTATAATGGAAGACTTATGACTTAAGAGATATCAAATCTCTTTTGTCTTGAAAAGGTGATTTGATTAAATGGGTTGAAGAATAATCAAAAGAGTGAAGACCAAGTCTTACTCATTCACTCTTCGATTCATTCGTGAGATTGAGAGAGAGAGAGAGAGAGAGAGAGAGAAAATAGTTTTCTACAAGTCTTCTTCTTCCTCTTCATTTGTTCTTGAGTTTTCTTGGAGAAAAATCGAGAGATTAATAAGAAATAAATTTTGATAAACATACTTGGAGTATATTCATCAAATCAAAAGCTTCTACAACCTTACTCTAGCCGCATCCTTGGAGGATACCAAGGCGTTGTCATTCCGATCATTTCTCCGGCGCATGGCAAGTAGCGACGCGGTGCTTTCGGGTTGGATCATTCAAGAGGTTGGAGCGGATTTGATTCGTGGATAGCATTTAAACCTTGGGGAATCATCTTCAAGAAGTACACCATTTAATCAACGGAATATGAGGGTTTGATTCCTTATCTTCCTTGTTTTCGTTTTATATTCGTATATACGTAGCTTGATCGATCCTCGTAGGGATTCGGATTGAATTAATTTTCGTTTTACCACTTCTGCTGGGCCTTTGTTTTAGGCACTGAATCCCAACAGTGGTATCGGAGCATAGGTCTTGTGATCGTATATACGATATTTGCATTTGGAATGCTTGATTGGATGGTGAATGATTTGGAATCATTTATAGTCATAATCGTGGTGTATGTTTTTCGTTCGTTGTAGTTAGATTTTGTAACACCCTCAAGATATTCGAGGTATATTACAGCGCCGTGAATCCCTATATGGGACCCACCAGGCTGAACAGCATCATACTCAACGACTCACATAAACGACGACCAACACCATGTCATAAAGACGCAAAACAGAACAAGCCACCCGGTTTAACCGGTCAATATAACATCATCATCCAACACAACATAATAAGCAACAATACAATCCAAACGAACAAGAACCCCTTAAGTACTCGAGTACAATTATTAGTCCAAAAACCACAAAACATGATAAGGTAAAAGACACTAAAACGTCACTCGTGCACAATCATCACGCACGGCCATCATCCGCGTACTGGTCAGTAGCCGATTCGTCTCGATGAACCTGACCGAAATTCATAAAGCGAATTTCCCCAAAGCGGGTCCCAGAGGGTTAGCAATTACGCTAGTACAAGTAACCAAATGAACAATTTACATCTTAAACATATAGAAAAGCAGGCCATCATTAAATATTAGTATGCAAAACACTCATTTCCTAAATGCCAACGATCAAATCACATTTGTAAAAATGCACCACAATTAACCGTGGATCCACCCCTCCGTGGACCCCTACCGAGACCCCGTCGGATCTAACCCGTAGTGGTTAAAAGCAAGCTCGCGGATCCACCCCTTCGTGAACCCCTACCGAGACCCCGTCGAGTCTAACCCGTAGTGAGCATACACACACACACAATTTCTCATACAAAACTACTATGTCAAGATCGTAAGTTCATAAGGATACTTGCCTCGATTAATTAGACGATGACACGAACGGAACGGAAGAGTTGAACACAACCGCAAGGAACCGCGGAAATGAACCTAGCGATTCGAACAACACAATCACAACCAACTCTAGACGATTACGGAAATGGAATACACCCGAAACCCGCCTACGATTCATGTATATTCATACAAAAATAACAACGAGGGCGGACCACAACCAAACCCTCTCGATTTCGCAAAACCATGAAAATATACCATGAATCCGTAGGGAAACTAAGAATACCAACAAGAATAATCATATTCATCATGAATCCATCAACGAAACGGAAAGAATCGGACAAAACCCCAAAATCCCCAATTATCCAAAAAGTAGGGTTTTAGAACATTACCTTTGGAGATTCAAGAACTAAGATCCGTAGAACTCGCGTTAGATTGATTATCCAAGCCTCACAACCGAAAAGAAATGATGAAAATCGACCCCCGGATGAAGAACTCTCCCCCTCTATACCCTCTTTCTCGTTACTCTCGCGATGCAGTGGAAAAGAAGAAGAAATGAGCAGTTCTCGCTCAAAACGACACATTTATAGTGTAACACGGCGGGACCTATCGGCGATAGTGGCCGATAGGCCCGGCCGATACCCGCCGGCTTGAGTCTTTCGCCCACCTATCGGCCGAAAGGCTTCCTGACGTGATCGGCCGATACCCATACTGAAATGCCGGCGGTTGAGTCTTTCGGCCCGCCCTATCGGCCGAAAGGCTTCCGGACGTGATCGGCCGATACCCATACAAATGTCGGCAGCTGAGTCTTTCGCCCGCCCTATCGGCGAAAGGCTTCCTGACGGTGCCGACAGTGACAGTCTTCCACTAAAACGACCATAACTCTCTCGTCCGAACTCCGATTGACTCACCGCTTGAACCATTGGAAAGCTAACTCGATGTTCTATAATATTGCAAAGATTTACCATTTTTGGAGTCACCAAAAATTAATGATGATCTAACAAAGTCGAACTCAAGCGAGGAAAGTTGAAACAACGAACAATAACGAGAGTACAATTCAACAATTGACAGAAGGACACCTTTGAAGATACATGTGGGTCACTATGACCGAGAAATATACCCAAAATGAAAATACAAGGGAAAGAAAAATACGGTATTACATTCTACCCCTCTAAAAATAAGTTTCGTCCGAAACTTAAGAGACAAACAACTCGGGGTACCTAGCACGCATGCTATCCTCGGTTTCCCAAGTTGCCTCCTCGACACCGTGTCTCGACCATTGCACCTTGACCAAAGGGATGGTCTTATGCCTCAATCGTTTCTCACGATGCTCCAAAATTTTCAAAGGACGCTCTTCAAAAGTAATATCTTGACAATATCAATCTCGCCATAATCGATGACGTGACTAGGGTCCTGGAACATATTTCCTCACCGGGAAACATGAAAAACGCTATGAAGATGACTCAAGGCCGGGTAACGCCAAACGGTATGCTAACCCACCGACTCGCTCGAGAATCTCGAAGGGTCCAATAAATCTCGGACTCAACTTCCCCTTCTTCCCAAGCGGAAAACTCCTTCGTCGGCGACACCTTGACAAAGCGTGGTCTCCCACCTCGAATTCCAAGGGTCGACGACGGATGTCGGCATACGACTTCGCCGACTCGGCGATCAACATCCGTTCTCGAATTAACTCTATCTTCCGCCTCGTCTCTAAAACGACATCCGGCTCGGTCCCGACTAAATCGGACGCCTCATTCCAACAAATCGGCGATCGACATCGTCGCCCATAAAGTGCCTCATACGGTGCCATCCGAATCGACGCGTGCCAACCGTTGTTGTACGTGAATTCAATCACGGTAAATGTTCCTCCCAGTCACTACTCCATCAAGAGCACAAGCACGTAACAAGTCCTCGAACGTTTGGATAGTGCGTTCGATCCATCGATCGGGATGAAAAGAGGTACTCAAACGCAACCGGTACCCAACGCCTTATGCACCGCCCGGAAGTGCAATACAAAGCGGCCGTCACGATCCGAAACAATAGACTTGAGTACCGTGAAGCCTCACAATCTGTGCGATAAATATACGGGCGACTTCTCCGGCCCCAAGTGTCCTTGATGCCCGAGAAAATGTGCCGACTTGGTCGACGATCAACAATCACCCAAACCATATTCATGCGATCTCGATCTCGGCAAACTCGTAATGAAATCCATCGATATGTCTTCCCATTTCCATTCGGAGCGAAGTGACTGCAACCCGGTGGAGCCGATGCTCGATTTTGACACTGTGGCAAGTCAAACATCTCGCTACAAAGCATGCGACCTCATCCTTCATATCATTCCACGAAATTCCTTCTCGTGTCCTTGTACATCTTACTCGAACCGGGATGAACAGAATAAGGCGTAGCATGGGCCTCTCATAAAATACTGCCTCAACTCTCGGGTCGTTCGGCACACAAAGCCGACTACAAATCTCAAAACACCATCCTCGTGAGTCACAAATCCAGGAGATTTTCCTTTAAGAACGTTCTCTCGGATTTGAGTAATCATCGGATCCTCTAACTGCTTCAGCTTAATTTCGTCGATCAAGGATGACGAAATCTCTAAAGCACAAAGTTGCCCAACAGCTCCCGGCAACGAGACCTCAACATATAACTCGATCAAGACTCTCCGAAGCTCAGACTGAGACGTAAGGATCTCAAGCGATCGCAATGCAACTGGTTTCCGACTCAAGGCGTCGGCCACGACGTTCGCCTTACCCGGATGATAAAGGATTTCGAGGTCATAATCCTTAATCAACTCTAACCATCTCCTCTGTCTCATATTCAACTCTCGCTGAGTAAATATGTATTTCAGACTTTTATGATCGGTAAAAATCTGACATGCAGAGCCGAAAAGATAGTGACGCCAAATCTTGAGCGCAAAAACGACTGCCGCTAACTCCAAATCATGAGTAGGGTAGTTAAGCTCATATGGCCTCAACTGTCTCGACGCATAGGCAATGGTCTTGCCGTGCTGCATCAATACGCACCCAAGGCCCTGACCCGAAGCATCGCTATAAACGGCAAAACCCTCGTTGCCACATGGCAATGCCAAAACCGGGGCTGAAGTTAAACGCCTCTTGACTCCTCAAAACTCGATCGCCTCTCATCGGTCAGACGAACTTCTCGGTTTACGGAGCAACTGTGTAAGTGGTCGAGCTAGTTTTGAGAAACCCTCGACGAACCTACGGTAGTAGCCAGCCAAACCCAAGAAACTACGGACCTCCTTCACATTTGTGGGCGATGCCCAATCCAACACTGCCTCAATCTTCTGCGGATCCACACGAACCCCCTCGGCCGAAATCACGTGACCCAAAAACATCACTTCTTTCAGCCAGAACTCACATTTCGAGAACTTCGCATAGAGTTGCTCGGCCCTCAAAATGTCTAACACTACCCGCAAATGATGGGCATGCTCTTCCTCGTTCCTCGAATAAATAAGAATATCGTCAATGAAGACGACGACACACTTATCCAAATACTCGATACAAACTTTGTTCATCAATCGCATGAACACCGGCGCATTAGTTAACCCGAAAGGCATAACTACAAACTCATAATGTCCGTATCTCGTCCGAAAAGTCGTCTTGACATCGGACTCTCTCACCGGAGCCGATAGTACCCGATTTCAAATCAATTTTCGAGAATACCGCAGCTCCTGCAATCGATCGAACAAGTCATCAATTCTCGGCAAAGGATACTTGTTCTTGATGGTCACCTTGTTTAGTTCGCGATAGTCGATACACAAACGTAGCGAACCATCCTTCTTTCGCACAAACAGACCGGTGCGCCCCAAGGCGAGGCGCTCGGTCGAACATACCCCGACTCAAGAAGCTCACTCAAGCTTCTTCAACTCGGACATCTCGAAGGTGCCATGCGATAGGCGCCTTGAAATCGAGCCGCACCGGCTCTAACTCTATAGCAAACTCAACCTCACGTTCGGTGGCAATCCCGCAACTCGTCGGGAAAAACATCGAAACTCACTAACGACCGGAATCGATGAAAGCTCGACTCCACCATTCTCCGCCTTCAAGGCGTAACACCAATAACCGGTACACCCCTTTCGCAGAGTCTCATCGCCTTCAAGGCGTTAATACGAGTTTGGTTCCCCCTCTTTCGCCCGGCGAAAGAGTGCTCTTGCCATCATCGGCCAACATGGTGATGATTCTCGTGCGGTAGTTCATGATCGCACCATGCCGCTCGAGCCTAGTCATCACCAAGGATCAAATCCTCACCCTCGATACTCACAACAATAAGATTAGAGGGCCAAGTCCTCTCGCAAATAAGCACAGAACAGTCTCGAACCTCCTGATTACCAACGATCCTATCACCGCTAGGAAGCTTAACGATGAAGGGCTCACAAGGTGTCAAACGGTCGAGACTCAAACGGCGCACACAATCCAGAGATATAAACGAATGTGTAGCACCGGAATCGAAAAGCACACTGACAGGATGAGAAAGAATATAAACGGTACCTGTCGCTACGGTAGCCACCGGATCATCGGCTCTCCGCATCTCATAGACACGCGGGTGGGCGGAGCCAACACTAGAAGCTCCCCCTTAGAGGCTGAACCCGACCTCTTCCCGACTAGCACTCGGCGGAGGCGAGGAGCAAACGATCCTGATTCACACTTGGTTCCCTAGGCTGGATGAGAAGAACGGCACCGAGGATTTTCTCCCTCTCGGCACGAAAGCCGCCTTGTGGCCCGGTTGGCCACTGCGATTACATATCAACAAAGGACTCGGGCAATTACGGTGATGTGGCACAGGCGCCAGTTAAAACACTTCACCTCTCGAGAAGGGGCACTGCGACCTGTGGGAAACCCGATGGATCGAGTGGGCCACCACCAGTGGAAAAGTTAGCAGATCAAATTCTGCCGACCCCCACCTTTGTGGCCGAAAAATTCCCAGCGGACTTACGCTTCTTACTCTCGCGGGCCGCCTCACTTGCCGTCACCGACATATCATAAGCAAGGGCCCTACTCGATAATCCTTCAATGTAGTGCATACGAGCCCCGACATATAGTCCCGAATCGACGACTTCATCGTGCGGAGAAATGGAAAATCTTGTCACTCTCCTCGACAACTTGGGTCTTCACATAACCCAACTCTTTATTAAAATCAGCAATAGCTTGAGCTACGGGGATATCCGCGGTTGAGCATCATAAAAGCATGTACCCGAGCACATCGGCGGCCACGGCAATATTCGGTCTCCATCAACTCCCGAAACTCAGCCCACGAAGCGGCATGGTCTTTGGGCCCAACGGCCTCCCACCGGTCCGTAGCGTCCCCGTGAGAAAGTATTGAGCAATAGGGACTCTACGTTCCTCGGGACGATTAGTGGCAACGAAGACCTTTGATATCTCCTTGATCCACCCTTCCTGCCCCACCGGGTCCGAAGCTCCCGAACCGAGGAGGATGCATCTTGATGACATCTTGGAGCCAACGGTCCGCTCCTCCCGATTAGCGTGGGCCTCGATCCGGTTGAACCGCCTGAGCTATCGCCGCCATTTGGTTCACCATCTGCTGCATAACGGCCGCGATACCAAGATCGCACGCTCCGAGAAGAAGCATGGCTATGACGGTCGCCGGCTCCGGCTCGAAGACAGTGACGTGGCCGCCCCACCGGCTGCCCCACGTCCCCGGCCGCGTCCACGACCACGACCGCGACCACGACCTCTTCCAGCATCCATACTGGAGTTAAATAAGTAGCAAAAGCCATACGAGGATCAGTACAGGAAAAGAACAATCACAAGTCGAGAATCAAGGGTGCGATACAAGGAATTAATGAACAGAGGAAAGAAAACTTACGGGCACTGGTAGTACCGGAATCATGGCAGCGTGACGATGATGTGCAAAACCAAACACCACAAGACCCAATAAACCAACAAGCCTAGGTATCCATAAACCTAGTGCTCCGATACCATTTTCTGTAACACCCTCAAGATATTCGAGGTATATTACAGCGCCGTGAATCCCTATATGGGACCCACCAGGCTGAACAGCATCATACTCAACGACTCACATAAACGACGACCAACACCATGTCATAAAGACGCAAAATGAACAAGCCACCCGGTTTAACCGGTCAATATAACATCATCATCCAACACAACATAATAAGCAACAATACAATCCAAACGAACAAGAACCCCTTAAGTACTCGAGTACAATTATTAGTCCAAAAACCACAAAACATGATAAGGTAAAAGACACTAAAACGTCACTCGTGCACAATCATCACGCACGGCCATCATCCGCGTCTTGGTCCAGTACCGCTCGTCTCGATGAACTCCGACCAAATTCATAAAACGAATTTCCCCAAAACGGGTCCCCAGAGGGGTTAGCAATTACGCTAGTACAAGTAACCAAATGAACAATTTACATCTTACACATATAGTAATGCATGCCATCAAGAAATCTTAGTTTCCAAAACACTCATTTCCTAAATGCCAACGATCAAATCACATTTGTAAAAATGCACCACAATTAACCGTGGATCCACCCTCCGTGGACCCCTACCGAGACCCCGTCGGATCTAACCCGTAGTGGTTAAAAGCAAGCTCGCGGATCCACCCCTTCGTGAACCCCTACCGAGACCCCGTCGAGTCTAACCCGTAGTGAGCATACACACACACACAATTTCTCATACAAAACTACTATGTCAAGATCGTAAGTTCATAAGGATACTTGCCTCGATTAATTAGACGATGACACGAACGGAACGGAAGAGTTGAACACAACCGCAAGGAACCGGCGGAAATGAACCTAGCGATTCGAACAACACAATCACAACCAACTCTAGACGATTACGGAAATGGAATACACCCGGAAACCCGCCTACGATTCATGTATATTCATACAAAAATAACAACGAGGGCGGACCACAACCAAACCCTCTCGATTTCGCAAAACCATGAAAATATACCATGAATCCGTAGGGAAACTAAGAATACCAACAAGAATAATCATATTCATCATGAATCCATCAACGAAACGGAAAGAATCGGACAAAACCCCAAAATCCCCAATTATCCAAAAAGTAGGGTTTTAGAACATTACCTTTGGAGATTCAAGAACTAAGATCCGTAGAACTCGCGTTAGATTGATTATCCAAGCCTCACAACCGAAAAGAAATGATGAAAATCGACCCCCGGATGAAGAACTCTCCCCCTCTATACCCTCTTTCTCGTTACTCTCGCGATGCGGTGGAAAAGAAGAAGAAATGAGCGATTCGCTCAAAACGACACATTTATAGTGTAACACAAAGGGACCTATCGGCCGATAGTCGCCGATAGGCCCGCCGATACCCGGCAGCTGAGTCTTTCGCCCACCCTATCGCCGAAAGGCTTCCTGACGTGATCGGCCGATACCCATACGTAAATGCCGGCTTGAGTCTTTCGGCCCGCCCTATCGGCCGAAAGGCTTCCGGACGTGATCGGCCGATACCCATACAAATGTCGGCGCTGAGTCTTTCGCCCGCCCTATCGCCGAAAGGCTTCCTGACGGTGCCCGACAAATGGATCTTCCACTAAAACGACCATAACTCTCTCGTCCGAACTCCGATTGACTCACCGCTTGAACCATTGGAAAGCTAACTCGATGTTCTATAATATTGCAAAGATTTACCATTTTTGGAGTCACCAAAAATTAATGATGATCTAACAAAGTCGAACTCAAGCGAGGAAAGTTGAAACAACGAACAATAACGAGAGTACAATTCAACAATTGACAGGAAGGACACACTGAAAGATACATGTGGGTCACTATGACCGAGAAATATACCCAAAAATGAAAATACAAGGGAAAGAAAAATACCGGGTATTACAGATTTTCCGTAAATGTATCTCTAAATATAAATCTTTAATTTCTTGGAAATGTGATTTATATTGAAGATATGAAAGTCAAAAAATATTGATATTGGATATCCGGTTGAAAATCTTGCCCTGAGTCGTTGTTGGATGACTTTTCGGATGAGGGACGGAATCTACCCGGGTGACCCGACCATGCCATTTGGCACAGGCCGTGTCAGGCGGCCAGCCTAGGGACTATCAGGGTAACTCGACCGTGCCAATCGGCATGGGTCGTGTCAGGCAGGAAGATGACTGCCGAGGTAACCCGACCGTGCCATTCGGCACGGTCCGTGTCGGGCAGGCAAATGACTGCCGAGGTCACCCGCCCGTGCCAATCGGCACGGGCCGTGTCGGGCAGGCAGATTCATCCCGTTTCGATTTTTTCGTGTATTTTAGAAAATTAATCTCCCGCATGTTAAATTGGATTTAATATGATTAAAATGATTAATGGTAATTCATTTTAAAAGGTAAATTTGATTAATTGGAATACTTGTGGACGGCCGAATTATTTTGAACGTTTTCATATTACTGTTTGTGTGAATTGATTGGATCAATTCTTTTTATTGATTGGATCAATATATATTTATACGCTGTATCCATTTATTTAGTATTTATTGGATAAATGCTTTTTGAATGGGGATGTAGTTTATGGTCTTAGTTTTGAATCGTTCGATTTTATTCGATTGGGTTGTAAAGGCCGTTTTGAGCCTATTTATTTTACTAGAAATATTGATATCTAGGATGAAGTTTTTCAATGTAAAATTTATATGTAATGATGAAGACCAAAGGAAGATCCATTCGAGAAGACGAAGATTCAAGACCGAAGACTTGTAATCAGATTACGGAGTTTTTGATTCTAGGAATGGTCCATGAACTACATGTTGATAGCAACTCGGTTGTGAATGTTTATTCATATGGTATGATAGCACAATTAGCCAAAAGGAATCGAACAGCACATTTAGGAACTGACAGGAACTGGTAGCAATAGTTCGCTACAGCAACAAGAATGGACAGTGGCACCTACACAAGACATGAACTGGTAATAACAGTTCGATACAACAACAATGATACGCGTCAAAACAGGAACTGGCCGAGTGGAAATGACTCGGAACAGGCAGCTCCAAACAGCGGCACTTGAAAACAGCATATTTCGGTCGGATGCACTGGAAACAGGAAGCAAGATTCGGACAATCGAATAGCAATTGATGCGAACTCCCGATCAGTTACAACCCTGTATCGAAGACAAGAGGAATATCTTTTGCGAACAAGGAATACGGACAATAAGTTGAAGTATGGAACGAAATGTAAGGACTGTTTTGAAGAGGGGGAGTTTTCTACCGAAACAGGACAGGAAATAGGTGTTTATCGAACTAAACCTATAATTCGATAAGGTGATTTCTTCTCAAGACCTATTGAGAATTGATCAGATTAAAATTCCAAAACATGTCGAATAATAATCACATTTTGGAAGTAAACTCGTCCAATACTTTAAACAATACACAATGTATTTTTTTTTATCATTCAATAATATGATTGATTACAACCCAAACATGACTACTTGTAGGTAAGAGTAGCCTAAGATTACTT
Organism: Orobanche coerulescens; assembly: GCA_033398695.1. Lineage (NCBI taxonomy): Eukaryota > Viridiplantae > Streptophyta > Magnoliopsida > Lamiales > Orobanchaceae > Orobanche > Orobanche coerulescens. The sequence continues at coordinate 103,591,693 of CM065818.1, forward strand.
AAAATATTAAAAGATAAGATCACATGATCTTAAAATAAAGGAAAAGACTATAAAAAGGGTACTTCACGCCACTTGCAAACAAAAAGAATAAAAGGATAGGTTTTGTCTCCAAGGTACGCTTCTTCTCCACATGCAGGCCGTGAATCAGGCATTTTTTTATTATCTTATCTTCACCAACTTAGACCCAACATGATGCAAGTTTCCACGTTTAAGTTATTCCCAGTCCGATCACCAAGATTACTCCAGGTCTCGTATCCGTTTTCTCGCCTAAGTATGTAGGAGTATGTTCAAGGTGTTTTACGTCAATCCTCACTTCGTCTTCTTCGTTTGGAGTAGTTGGTTTCGTATCATTACCTCCTTCTTTAAAAGGAATTGTCCTCAATTCCGTAATTCCATTACCATCGAGATATGGAGATAGATCACCTATGTTATGTAATACCCGTAATTTTGATTTCCGATAATTTTCTATTTTTGGTGGAAGTCCATTTTGACGACTCGCTTGGGACCGTTTCGTCACCCTGAGAATGATTAATTCTATACTTTTTGACATCCGAGTTCGTTTCGGTGTCGTTTTGTTGAGTTCCATGCTTTTCAGCGACTTTTCCGCACTTGAGTTCGATTCTTGCGAATCTCGTTCTAAACTGCTGTTTCGAGTTTCCCGTAAGTCCGTTTAACTTTGTTAGACGTGTTGTGAACTTCGGGTTGGTTATTCGATTACGTATCGTGATATTCGGGCGTTTTGGGCCATTTTGTAATTTACCCAAAGTTATGGGTATTCGTACCTGTATTTGTTGTCTCGACCCTTTTCTTGGTCGCGTATGATTAATTATTGCATTACGCTTTCATTTCGGGTCGTTGATGTTGTCCGCAAACTTTTCGTCGTGTTCGTTCCGTACGTTTTCGGAAATCGAGTCGTCGAGCCCTGGTGGTCGGGCACTGGCCGGACGGTTGCGGGTTCTGGCCGGACGACGGCGGGCACTGACCGAGCAGGCACGGCAGGAACCGGCGTAGCGCACGCTACGGCCGGGAGGCTGCGCGCGCTAGCTCGGCAGGTGTAGCGCACGCTGTTGAGCAGCCCAGCGTGCGCTATCGAGTCTGGGCAGAGAGGTTCTGAGGTTCTGGACTCGGGTAGGATCGGCAGGTAGCGCACGCTACTGTCGGTCGTGGCGCACGCTAACCGGCAGGGGTAGCGTACGCTGGATGTTTTTCCGGATGACTTACTGACGGGTTTGCCGCCCTTACGTGGGATTGAACACCAAGTCGATTTTATACCAGGTGCATCACTCCCTAACAAAGCCGCCTATCGATGTAACCCCGAGGATACAAAAGAGTTACAAAAACAAATCGAGGAACTAATAAACCGCGAGTACGTTCGAGAAAGTTTCAGTCCTTGTGCAGTTCCAGTTTTGCTTGTCCCAAAGAAAGATGGATCATGGCGAATGTGTATAGATAGTAGAGCCGTGAATAACATAACCATCAAGCACTACGCCATAAGTGCTCATAGGCAATGCCTGTTTATTGTTGCAGAAGACAAGAAAAGTGTTGCCTTAGGCCAAAGGCAACACCAAACTCTTGTTGCCAATACGGCCGTTGCCTTTGACACCTAAGGCAACACTTTTAGTCTCTATTGCAACAACAGAAAAGTATTGCATTACGCATATAATGCAACAACATAACCAAGTAAGGCAACAACAAACGATGTTGCCTAAGATTTAAAAAAAAAAAAAAACAGAACATAGGGTTCGCATGTGCCACATCATCAGTGGGTCCCACCTTTGTGCCACATCATCAGTGGGTTCCATCTTGATGCCACATCAACAGTGGGACCCATATTTATGCCACATCATCAATGGGCTCTACCTTTGTGCCACGTCAACAATGGCCCCCACATCTATGCCACATCAGCAATTTTTTGTTTTGTAATACTACTTTTATAAAATACAACACCAGCTAAAGTAAAAAGAAACAATTCAGACAAATATTTTGAAATAATTATTTTATTTTTACATCAACCCATCCAAAATAAACCAAGGCTGCCAAAAACTAACAAGGATGCCAATACAAAATACAAACCACCAATTTAACTTCAAAAGTTCAAAAACCAAGCAACACCACCAATCTAACTTAAAAAGTACAAAATTAATAAGTCTAAATACAAGTGATCAAAAGTTACATATTGAAATAACTGATAAGTGGTGCCGCCTTGAGTCATAGGAGTACCATTATCATCTTGATCACTTGATATCATTGCACAAAATTCTCCAATATCAGCAGAATAAGCAGAATTATCTCCATCCGTTATCTTCATCATACAGGTAAAGAAATAAGCAGAATCACCCTTCCATTTTCCTGAAGATCTAAAATCATTTCATGATCAGTTTGTGAAAAATAGGCAGAAAAATCTGACCGTATATATTATATATTAATATATAACTTATATATAATATATGTGTAATTCAGATTGCATATATATTATAATATGTATATATATAACTAATATATAATATATTATAATACTGCAGAATATATATTTATAAATATATAACAAATATATATTATATATATAAATACCAGGAAATATATATATATATATATAACAAATATATATTAATTAATTGCACAAATTCACTAAGAAAAAATGAGTAATCAGCAAAAGCGTTTCATGTGGAAGACTTATAACCGAATAACAAATAACCTAATTATATAAAATATTATTTACATATTTAGATTTCAATTTTTTTGCTTTTTAAGTTTTAATTTAGTTTTAGCTCTATTTCAACATTTCTGTTTTTTTTACTCTCAATTAACACAATTTCCCACCTATACAGTGCACGGTCCACCAACCACCCTTAAGTTACGCCTAGAGGGTGATGTTTTTGTTATGAGTTACTACTATTGTAGGTTAGCGTAGAATATTGATTGAGAATATTACTTTTTGTACATTTTCGATTAGGATTTCATAAATTGTTGATAATAAGGAAATAAAGTTGGGTACGAAATTTAGGTTTAAAATTAATTTATGTTATGATGCACGACAAATGAAATTGTAATGCACACATGTACTTGTGACCACTGAAAAGTACATAATCTCTCAAACAAAGTACATTAAATTTACCTTCTCAACATAATTGCGAACCATATTCTCAATGTCTTTAACTATAGTTTCAGGTTGACCCTCTGCAAAGAGTGAAGTTTTTTCTCTCCATCAGATATAGTGTTTATATCAACTAAATTTTACCAATGAGAAGAATAACTAATGTAATTTTAATGTAATTTTTTGCTTTCCTATTTTCTAATTTCATGCCAATTTCACAGGGGTACACGTGCAATTTCAGCGATTTATACAGGTAGGTAAAAATGTAAGATGTTGCATAAAGAGAGTTGCGAGGAAACAGAGATGATGCGTACAAGGACATGTAACCGCCAAAATTCGGGTAAAAACTTTTTCTGCGGAGATAGAGAGAAGAGCAGGTTACCAAAAATTTAAAACAAGAAAATTACATTCTCAATAAGAAAGTAAGAATACTTATCCAAATAAGTATTCTAGGCTTTTTTGTGTAATTACTCCAAACCTCAGAGGCGCCTTTTGCAATTATCCCTGTATAAAATTTCTAGTTTTCTTCACCAGAAAACTTTAGAAATTATGGGGGGTAGTGTAAGGAGGAAATTAAAATATAACCAGCAACAACAACAGAATGATCAAATAACTTACCTTGCAATGCTGCTCAAACAAAGGGTATACTGTGTCGTCTTTAACAACAATCTCCGCATGCTTTCTTGTCAGAACAACCCACTGCGAGAACCAAACGTAAAGTCTAAAGATAGCACGCTAGAACTGAATACAACTCAGAAATTCTCTCTCTTTCTTACGACCCATTTTACTTTATGTGAGGCTATTTCCAAACTAGTTGTACTATGGGATGCATGAAACAAACATATATATATATATAATATAGGGAAACTACAAGCCACCCACTCCTGAAATCTGGGGTAATTAGTAGAGCCCGAATGTTTTCAAAAATTACAACAACCACGAGTTTGATTCCACCTTACATTTTCCCACTTTATAAGCAACAAACATTCCAAACCCCCCAGCACATTTCTAGAAATGTTGCGGTTAACCCCTTAAATTTAAAACAGAAACAAACCTCAAGACATTCTTGTGATTTTAAAGCCTTCGGGTCAATTTGTAATTAGCGAAAACCTCACTTTTTGTTGTATACATCCCTATATATTATATAGATGTTACCTGAGATCCTTTCCGCCAGTGTTCAACGGGAATCACTGGGTCCATTTTTGGATTGTAACGGTCTTGTTTTGGCTGAGAAAAGCTGCTTTCATTATTGCAAGAACATTAGATTCTCAATGAACAGACACGATGACAATTATAAAAATTTGTAAAGAAGAATAGTTTTATAAAGAAACATTGAAGCAGAATGAGTTATATACACACACACACACACACACACACACACACACACACACACACACACACACATACCCCCACTAACCTCTGAGCAAATGCCAAAGCGAGAGGGAGAAGAGGAAATTAAAGAGCAGAGGACTGGAATTTAGGCCTGTGTTGATACATATCCAACTATTCAAGAATATCGAAAAGCTCTCGATCGTAGAAATCAGGCCCTCGCCGCTGAAATCGAGCAGCCCTTGCTCGCACTGGCGGAGCTTAATGGTGGTGCGGCGTGCTGCCGCTGGAGAATAGGTTGCGAGCGGCGAACGACGAGGGAGGTGGTGTGTATCTCGCGGCGGACGGCGGATGAACCCTTGCGTGAGAATGGAAAAGGCATGAATGCTACTGTGAAGATAGAGAAAAAACAAAAAAGAGAGAGACGAGGAGAGAATGAGGAGAGGGAGTAGGGTAGGGGTTACAAGGGGGAGATCGGACGGTCCTGATGAAGGGAAGATTAATAATTTCAATCGGACGGCTTCCACTAAAAAAGGGTGTCATGGGTTTTGGGTCGAGTTCGGGCTGAGATAATAAAAATGTTATAACGAGCCAGGTTGGGGCAAAATATTATAACAAAATCGATAACATAATTAACCACACCAGCAAAATACACTGAGCAATCAATCAAGGGAAAAAATTCTGAAACCCTTGAGCAATCATTCAGATCTAAACAAAAAAAAAAATTTAATCCTTCAAATCAAATCCAAAATAAAAAGTTCAACATACCTTTTTAATTGACGGATCGATAATTAAAGAAATATTACTTAAAATAAGGAATCTACCACAGCGTTTTCTAAAAACACCATGTAAGTGTACTCTTACATAGCGCTTCCTAATTAAACGTTATATAAGTATTTTAAAAAGGATTGTATTATTTTTTGTAATTTATAATTTTGAAATTTTAATATTAAAATTTATAATGTGTATTTATATTAAATAATTTAAATATATATAAGATATAATTTATATTATATTATATATCAAACTTTGAAAATAAAACATATATCGTAATTTAAATTTCATTATATATATTGATAATATTTTAAACTTTAAAATTATAAAAATATTTATATTTTTAATTACAATATTAAAAAATATGACAAGTATTTATATTAGATATAAATAATTTAAATCAAATTTATCATATGTTATATATCAAACTTTAAGAGTAAAAATTTATCAAAATTTAAATTTCATTTCATTGTGTTTCTTTTTTACAATAACTTGAAAAAATTATTAACAAATAGATATAACGCAACACCATCACAGGTGTTGCACGTCGCGCAACACCATTTTTATCTTGCAACACCAAATGTATATCTAGTGCAATACTATTTCAGTAGTGTTTCAAAAGATCAAAAATCAGCAATCTATTGAAACGCTTTGGTGGCAACACTAGCTAAAAGCATTGCCTATGAGCACTTATGGCGTAGTGAAGTATCGATTCCCAATTCCGAGACTTGATGATATGTTGGATGAATTGCATGGTTCAGTGGTTTTTTCGAAGGTTGATTTGAGAAGCGGCTACCATCAAATTCGCATGCGAGAACGTGATGAATGGAAGACGGCTTTTAAAACAAAACATGGATTGTACGAGTGGCTCGTCATGCCCTTTGGCCTTACATATGCACCAAGTACTTTCATGCGATTAATGAATGAGGTACTTAAACCGTTTTTGGGAAAGTTTGTCATCGTATACTTGAATAACATTTTGATTTATAGTCGATCATTGCAAGAACATACCGGGCACTTAAGGTAAATCTTCGAGATCCTTAGGGACCAAAATCTTTATGGGAAGAAGGAGAAGTGCTCGTTTCTAGTCGAGAGTGTAGCCTTTCTTGGATACATCATTTCAAAGGAAGGAGTGTCGATTGATCAAGCCAAGATCGAGGCGATTAAATCTTGGCCTACTCCTAAAACCATAATGGAAGTCCGATAATTTCACGGACTTGCCTCATTTTGTCAGAGGTTCATCCGAGACTTTAGCACCATTTCAAGTCCGGTAAAGGAATGCTTGAATAAAGGACCATTTGTGTGGAACGGGGCTGCCCAAGGGGCGTTTGAAAAATTGAAAATAAAAATGTGTGAGGCACCTATCTTGGCGTTACCCGATTTTTCACAACCGTTCGAGTAGAATGTGATGCGAGTGGAGTGGGTATTGGGGCTGTTCTCGTCCAAGGGAGACGACCGATTGCATACTTCTCGGAGAAATTGGGTGGGGCTCGACTCAACTATTGTACTTATGACAAGGAGTTATATGCCATTGTGAGAGCCCTTGATCATTGGAGTCATTACCTTCGGCCGAAACACTCTATCCTACATTCGGATCATGAGTCCTTGAAGTATATTAATGGGCAACAGAAGTTGAGTCCGAGACATGCTAAATGGGTGGATTTCTTTCAATCGTTCCACTTTTCATCGAAGTATAAGGATGCCAAGAGCAATATTATAGCGGATGCATTGTCTAGGCGGTATGCCTTGCTCTCTACTCTTGATGTTTGTTTGCTTGGGTTCGAGACGTTGAAGAAATATTATTATGAGGATGCGGATTTTGGTGAGACTTTCACTCATTGCAAATCTGGTCAGGTTGGAGAATTTATGATACAATAAGGCTTCCTCTTCAAAGGAAATCGTCTTTGCTTGCCCAAACACGTGGTTTGGGAATTGTTGGTTCGGGAAGCTCACAGTGGAGGCTTGGCTGGCCACTTTGGTTCGACTAAGACATTAGAGGTACTTAAGAAACATTTTTATTAGCCAATGATGCAGGGGGATGTGAATGACATAATTAGTAAGTGTGTGATATGCCATATTGCGAAGAGTTCGTTCAAACCGGGAGTATACACGCCTTTACTGATTCCAGAAAGGACATGGGAAGATGTCTCGATGGATTTCATTGTTGCTTTACCTCGTACTCAACGAGGGAGGGATGCTATTATGGTTGTTATCGATCGATTTTCGAAGATGGCTCACTTTGTGGCTTGTTACAAGACGGACGACGTGAGTAACGTCGCCGATTTGTATTTCTGAGAGGTTGTACGATTGCATGGGGTTCCGAAGACGATTGTTTCGGATCGAGACTCAAAATTCCTTAGCTATTTTTGGAACACCTTGTGGAGAAAGGTGGGAACCAGCTTCTATTTAGAACGTCGCATCATCCGCAAAAAGATGGCCAACCCGAGGTAACCAATCAAACCATGGGCACTTTATTAAGTGGTCTTGTGAGTAACACACAAAAGGATTGGGATTTGAAGCTTGCACATGCGGAGTTTGCTTATAATCATTCTCCTACTCATGCCACAGCACACTCTCCATTTGAAGTAGTTTACGGGCTGAATCCTTACATGCCATTAGATCTAATTCCATTACCGAGTGATGAATTGGTGCATAAGGATGTGGAGTCGAAGCTGAAGTCAATGATGAAATTACACGAGCAAGTACGTAATCGAATCAAGGAGATAAACGAGACTTACAAAAGAAAGTCGAACAAGCAAAGAAAGCCGAGATTATTCGAAGTTGGGGACTTAGTTTGGGTGCATTTGAGGAAAGAGTGATTTCCGAGTAAACGTAAGAACAAGTTAATCTCACGAGCTGAGGGATCGTTTAAAGTAGCTGCGAAGGTGAACGACAATGCATACAAGTTAGAACTTCCGGGTGATTATGGAGTGCATGCTACTTTTAACATGTAACACCCCCAAGATATTCAGGGTATATTACAGTGCCGTGAGCCCCGCCGTGGGACCCACAAGGCTAAACATACGCGAAACTATAAAACTTGACCGATAAGGTCTACATACAATGAAATGAAGGACAATACAAATGGTATTAAAAACCATAACCAATGAAACCATATACATCACCACACAATCAATAACTCGGCAACACAGGCCGAAACATCAAGGAAACTGAAAATACAATACTCGAGTATTTAAAATCCATTCCAGTACAACAACACTGAATGGAGGAATCCAAAAAGATAACCGGAGACACAACACAGTATCACACTTGCCCATCATCTTCATGCCGACCCGATACCCGCCTGTCCGTGCTCCTGGAACCTGAAATACATGAAACGTATTTCCCCCATAAAGGGGTTAGCCGTCGAATATCTAGTGCAAGTATATCAGTATAAAATACAATACTCCTCGACAATAAAGTAAATGTAACCCTCAATTCATCATTTCAAGACTAGTATTCCTGAATAACTAAATCTCATAGCATCGCATCAATGGATATATGAATACCGTGGAACCGCACCAGAGGCTACGGAACCCTTAGGGGACCTATCGGCCCGCCCCAAAGTGGTTCGTTCATATCGTCCGTTATCATTACATGTATGAATACCGTGGAACCGCACCAGAGCTGCGGAACCCTTAGGGGACCTATCGGCCCACCCCAAAGTGGTTAATTCATATTATCCATGGAATCGCACCAGAGGCTACGAAAGCCTCAGAGGACCCATCGGACCGTCCCGGAGTGGATATAAATAATTATGCCAAACATATGTCTTACTTTCAAAGTCGAGAACGTACAATCATAAATATATACTTGCCTTGAATAGTTGACGACGCAACGAATGGGAAGGAAAGTTACCGATGAATGCTAGGAACTCACGAAACCGAACCTAACGATTCGAAGAATACAATTACAACCAATTCCAAACGAATACGGAAATGGAATACACCCGGAAACCCGCCTACGATTCATGTATATTCGTATAAAAACGACAACGAGGGCGGACCACAACCAAACCCTCTCGATTCCGTAAAAACCACGAAATATACCATGAATCCGTAGGGAAACTAAGAATACCAACAAGATTAATCATATTCATCATGAATTAATCAACAAAACGGAATGAATCGGACAAAAACGTGAAAACCCCCAAATCTCCCCAAAAGTAGGGTTCTAAAGATCTAACCTTGATTCGCTGGATCGAAGGATGTTATAGGATGATCGATCAATGATATGAACTCAGGAACTTCATGGATTTGTTGTTTAACAACATGGCTTCATCTTCTCCAAAGCTCCAGCCGCGGACCGAAGAGAAAGGAAATGAAAAATGAGTGAGAAAGTGGTGCTCTGTCATTTATATACTGGGCCGGAACTAGCGTGCGCCAGCCTTTCCGGACTAGCGTGCGCTATCGGCCAGTATCGGCCCAGCACCCTCGGCCAGGGCCTGCACGACCCGGCACCACCAACCAATACTGCCGACCATGACCTGTCCGCCCGACCCCCGCTAGCGTGCGCTACGGCCGGCAGCCTGCGCGCGCTAGCCGACCTGTCCAGTGACCTCTGGACTAAACAGTACGCCCAGGTAACGTACGCTAGTCGGCCGACAGCGTACGCTACCCCTGCCGGTTAGCGTGCGCCACGACCGACAGTAGCGTGCGCTACCTGCCGATCCTACCCGAGTCGAGAACCTCAGAACCTCTCTGCCCAGACTCGATAGCGCACGCTGGGCTGCTCAACAGCGTGCGCTACACCTGCCGAGCTAGCGCGCGCAGCCTCCTGGCCGTAGCGTGCGCTACGCCGGTTCCTGCCGTGCCTGCTCGGTCAGTGCCCGCCATTGTCCGGGCAGAACCCGCAACCGTCCGGCCAGTGCCCGACCACCAGGGCTCGACGACTCGATTTCCGAAAACGTACGGAACGAACACGACGAAAAGTTTGCGGACAACATCAACGACCCGAAATGAAAGCGTAATGCAATAATTAATCATACGCGACCAAGAAAAGGGTCGAGACAACAAATATAGATACGAATCCCCATAACTTTGGATAAATTACAAAATGGCCCAAAACGCCCGAAAATCACGATACGTGATCGAATAACCAACCCGAAGTTCACAACACGTCTAACAAAGTTAAACGGACTTACGGGAAACTCGAAACAGCAGTTTAGAACGAGATTCGCAAGAATCGAACTCAAGTGTGGAAAAGTCGCTGAAAAGCACGGAACTCAACAAAACGACACTGAAACTAACTCGGATGTCAAAAAGTGTAGAATTAATCATTCTCAGGGTGACGAAACGGTCCCAAGAGAGTCGTCAAAATGCACTTCCGCCAAAAATAGAAAATTACCGGAAATCAAAATTACAGGTAATACATTCTACCCTCCTTAAAAGAAGTTTCGTCCCGAAACTTAAAACAAGTAGGGAGAAGAAATATCCCGTCAGGAAAAAAAACTCGACGAGACACACAAGAACCGAAAACTTAGGCCCAAACGGCGAATCATCGATATAGAACACAACAATACATTACCCGAAGGTAAACCAAACCAATGCCGAAATGGATACGAATCACAATGCCCGAAGGCTCCAACGGAAAATACCGATACATCACAATGGCCTGAAAGCCGAACCGCCCAAAGCTGTAAATCATCACAATACAGATCTCAAAGAAACAAACCTGACTGTCGGACATACCCCTTGGCGTATGAACAACCAGTCGCAAATCGTCGGACATATCCAACACAACATGGGTTACGAACGACCAAACAATAAGGCTCAAGAGGGACGTCACAGTACGCCCGATCCGGAAATGTGTCCGTGCACATGTCCACCCCGTATATGGAATCCAGAATATACGTGTGACAATGTGCCTAATTAGCCTCACGAACTACGTCTCGTGTGCACGGTCCAATGCGGAAACATCCACTCATGACCATCGTGTGCCCGGCTAAAATCCTACACATAACCGGTCGGCACGCAGATATGATTCCAGATATGCCACGATACAACATGACAACAAAACTCAAAGGATAACATATCCAATAAGAATCATGCGACTCACCAAGTGAACGATGACGCGCGAATAATGAAAGACCGACACGACCAACAATATCCAAAACAACCATCATGGGATCAAAATCCCTAGGGACGATTAACACGAGCTATAATCACAACACAACAATCCGGGAATCCTCACCCCTCAACGATCACAAAATTACCGAGTTCACAGGAATAATAGTGTGCTGCCGTGAGTCGGCCAACACGATAATAATAATTCAACGGATGAGAACTATCCTCGACAGTCCCAATTCAATACTTCGATTACCGTAGAATGGCCAATCTATAATCAATGATACGATAGAATAGATGTCCCGGCGCCTTAAACCGACCACCGAAACAGAGAGGATGAAATAATATATCAGACGCCTTCAATCGGCTAATGCAACATCATAGCAACAGTTCCAATTCGATAATAACGATTCAACGATGCCTCACAACGACATTAATCGTGAACAATGATAATCGATACATCGATACCGCGAACCGGCTATCGACAACATCAGTATCAAAAAGAATCTCAATGCCTTAAACCGGTCATTTACGAACAACAGTAACATTTAGCATCATTTGCCGATGGGTGTCGTATCAAACAATCCCCTGATATCAACAAGCTCATAAAGAGACCAAGTCTCGAAATGATACACACATCCGTACACCTACATGATAACATTAATCTCATTGATTAGTATAAGTATAAAACTTGCCTCGATATCAATACAACGAACTGTTACCAATTCAGTTAATTCCGTCTACGAGTTCCTCAGTCCCGTCCAAGCTAGTTACGAACTCTTCAACCTCAACCGTAACACAACAGTCATAATCCATGATCAAACATCATATCTTATTGTAAAACGAAGGATTAATAATCAACGGGTTCGATGACGATCAATATCAATATAACAAGGCCACAACTCATCGGTTCCACAATATCTCGATTAAACATAGTCTGAATTATCCCAACTCAGACCCTCACGAATCCATGTCCACAACACGAGCCGAAATCCGATGATCATATCAGCAACCAATTCGGACCAATAATAAGGGTCTAAATGTTATCGATTCCAAACTCCATTCCTAAATACGAATTGACAAGGCTCCCTTCTCGTAAATCTATCGTTAAAATTTACCTATGACTATCACTAATTCGAATCATCCGACTGGTTCAAAACGATAGATAATCATATTAAAAAGGTTATCAAATAATCCAATCATTCGACTTGAACATTTGCTCCATACGTATGGGCTTCCAAATTCAGAGATGAATAATAGTCTCATCAAACTCATAATCACATTCGTATTCCTATACGAATATTATTTCAAACATATAATTTAGCTCTAGATATGAACATTCCATATTCATTTTCACAACATCAACACTTATAAATTTCCATCACCTCGTATAATTCAAGAGTTCTTCAAGAACATGAAATATCCGAAATCACATTCAGAACAACATATCCGAGGTATATATATATCTCCATGTTACCACTTTCTTCATCATGCCATTCATACAACCTCAAGAATCGAAACAAAACCATTATCACCATATGAAGAAAATGTTAATAATCATATAAACATTCGAAATCTCTTATTACAATTCCAATAAATCTCATATAACATTATCACATGATCCCAACATGCTCCCTCCCAAGTAGTAATACTTTAAAAAACGAACCACTATTAAGGGGATACGAGGATTACCTTGTATGGACGAACCACGAACAAGAATATTCGAACTCCATTCCAAGAATCATCAAAACTTCAAGAGCAATACTTAAATCCGAGCTCTCCATCTTAATCTTGTTTAAGAGGATTATCTCTCAATGTTTAGGAACTTCAAGTACTTTCCAAGGCTCTCTCTATTGACTGAAGGAAGGAGAATGGACAAAATGCCTCTCAGCACTCGTTTATCCTCTTATAAACACATCACTAGCGCGCGCTAGACTTTATGTTTAGCGTGCGCTACAGATCTAGTGTACGCTATCCTTCCTCGATAGCGTGCGCTATCGGGCAGTCCAAAAGCTACTGCATTGCTTCGAAATTCATCTAACGTATGTAATGCCCATGCATTAGTGTACGCAAACAAGCATTGACTTGCTACAGTGAAATGCTCAGTAGCGTGCGCTATTCCTCGACCTTAGCGCGCGCTAATCGTCATTGACTTGCTACAGTATCTTGCCCCCACATGCCGAAAGCACCCGCGATTATCGGGATTCCTTTGACCGATATGGAATTAGAGTACGCTAATCATACGGTTTTAGCGTGCGCTAGCTCTACACGACAAACACTCGCTGACCTTATCTGGACACGCGTCGAACATGGCCGGGTCCACCCGCCGAAAGCTAAGATTCCATTATTGGCGATCTGATGTTAGCGTGCGCTAACCAACATGCGTTAGCGTGCGCTAACTGAATATAAAAATCAACATGGGCCTACCTGTCGGCCACCTTCCGGAACTAACCCAGCAAGTTCTTACGTACGTTAGGGGTCCTCCTTAGCGTACGTAACCGAACCTCTTACGTACGCTGTCAATACTTCGTAGCGTGCGCTACCTGTACCCAGTAGCGTGCGCTAATGAAACACTTATTGCGTGCGCTAACGTGGCTGTACTTAGCCATTTCCCGCTATTCTTATCCGTCGTCTTGTTATACTAGATGTATATACACGACATCTTCAAATGTAATTATCGACCAACTACGACAATTATACTAATACAACTGTCTCAGTCTTCCAATTATTTTATCCATACTGTATAGACACCAATCTATCCAGTATATCTCATATAAAATAACGCGAAGAATTTATACTAAAATCCAGATATTACGTACTAAAAGTCGGGATATCGCCTTAAAATAAGTTTCATCCTCGCAACTTGCAATCTTGTCACAAACAACAGATCAATCTAAAATTTCCAAACTCATCACGGAAGCAATCAGACACCGCCACCAGCGAAAATAACCAAAACAGTATACTTACAGGTACGTGAAGTCGATGATCTCCCGTGATATTAGCATGCGACTCCCAAACAAAGTCTCAACACAATACCGATACACGGTAATATCGAAATTAGCAATTTGACAAAACCTCAAGGAAGAGTTCACGTCCGTGACCACGGCCACGACTCCTTCTCCTTACATCCAACATTCTGAAGGGCACACACGTGCGTAAGTATAGTCCAAATCGCACCTTATCGAAGTGACCAATTCCCAAGAATACCAAGCTAAAAACGAAACGATCAAGAAAAATACAAGAAGAGTGAGAGGACTTACAAGTACCGGTCACACTGTGATGATGGCAGAGTAGTGATACTGTGGGCAAATGACGACTCAATCGACCCAAAAGACCGACAGCCTAGGTATCCATAAACCTAAGATCTGATACCATATTCTGTAACACCCCCAAGATATTCAGGGTATATTACAACGCCGTGAGCCCCTCCGTGGGACCCACAAGGCTAAACATACGCGGAACTATAAAACTTGACCGATAAGGTCTAAATACAATGAAATGAAGGACAATACAAATGGTATTAAAAACCATAACCAATGAAACCATATACATCACCACACAATCAATACCTCGGCAACACAGGCCGGAACATCAAGGAAACTGAAAATACAATACTCGAGTATTTAAAATCCATTCCAGTACAACAACACTGAATGGAGGAATCCAAAAAGATAACCGGAGACACAAAACAGTATCACACTTGCCCATCATCTTCATGCCGACCCGATACCCGCCTGTCCGTGCTCCTGGAACCTGAAATACATGAAACGTATTTCCCCCATAAAGGGGTTAGCCGTCGAATAGCTAGTGCAAGTATATCAGTATGAAATACAATACTCCTCGACAATAAAGTAAATGTAATTGTCAATTCATCATTTCAAGACTAGTATTCCGGAATAACTAAATCTCATAGCATCGCATCAATGGATATATGAATACCGTGGAACCGCACCAGAGGCTACGGAACCCTTAGGGGACCTATCGGCCCGCCCCAAAGTGGTTCGTTCATATCGTCCGTCATCATTACATGTATGAATACCGTGGAACCACACCAGAGGCTGCGGAACCCTTAGGGGACCTATCGGCCCACCCCAAAGTGGTTAATTCATATTATCCATGGAATCGCACCAGAGGCTACGAAACCCTCAGAGGACCCATCGGCCCGTCCCGGAGTGGATATAAATAATTATGCCAAACATATGTCTTACTTTCAAAGTCGAGAACGTACAATCATAAATATATACTTGCCTTGAATAGTTGACGACGCAACGAACAGGAAGGAAAGTCACCGACGAATGCTAGGAACTTACGAAACCGAACCTAACGATTCGAAGAATACAATTACAACCAATTCCAAACGAATACGGAAATGGAATACACCCGGAAACCCGCCTACGATTCATGTATATTCGTATAAAAATGACAACGATGGCGGACCACAACCAAACCCTATCGATTCCGTAAAAACCACAAAATATACCATGAATCCGTAGGGAAACTAAGAATACCAACAAGATTAATCATATTCATCATGAATTGATCAACAAAACGGAATGAATCGGACAAAAACGTGAAAACCCCCAAATCTCCCCAAAAGTAGGGTTCTAAAGATCTAACCTTGATTCGCTGAATCGAAGGATGTTATAGGATGATCGATCAATGATATGAACTCAGGAACTTCATGGATTTGTTGTTTAACAGCATGGCTTCATCTTCTCCGAAGCTCCAGCCGCGGAGGATCTACGGCGTGTAATATTTCCATATAGTTTTAGGGGTGTTACATTGAATCCCATATCGATTTAAAATGGTACTTAATCGATAGACAATCTAAATAAATAGAATTCAGTATCCTTAATCCTACATTGATTTTTTAAAATAAAACTTCACCAATGAAGAACCTAAATATATACTTAGAATTCAATGTGTATTTTTCAACTCCATATTTATATTTCACACACAAGTTTAAGAATTTTAATTCATTGTGTTTAATTTGCCCAATTATTAAGTTGGACAAAAAAAGTTAAATTTTTCTGTGGGATTTTAATTTGATCAATTATTACACTTACATTAATTATTTATCTAAAATCTGAATCTCACGTCTCTTTTGTTTTGTAGTTTTATTTTAATTAAAAATTTTAGTTTGGCCAATATTAATTATTAATAAATTACTTTATTTTTTATTTGATAATCTAATTTGACCAATTATCAAATTTCCATTAATAGTATTTATCTAAAATTTGAATACCGCGTCGATCTTAAATAAGGCTCTACCGTTGGGGAACTAAATAAATATTTAAAATAAATATTATTTTTTACTCCATAACTATTTTTACAACCCATAGAACACGATTAATAACATCATACTACACCAACCGATGTATCAAAATCGGACTAGAATCGAAATCAAGAACAAATCTCCGAAAAGTCAACTTGAAGGAAAATCAAGAAATATACCTTGATTCGACGAAACACACGGATTAGATGTTGATATAATCAACAAGGATCTTCCAAAATGCCTTGGAAATGATTAGAATCGGCCAAGAACTCGATTTCCCGAGCCTCCCGTCCGATAGCCGCGAGAAAGGAAGAAAATCGCGTAGGAAATGAAATCTGGCCGAGCCAGGCTATATATAGCCGGCAGGGTTACTGGCCAGAATCGGCAGCCTTACGGCCGTAACTCGTCCCTACGGACGTACTCGGCAGCCTTACGGCCGTAATCGCATTCGTCAAAAATCGCCAAAGACTAAATGGACACTTACGGCCGTAACTCGACACATTACGGCCAGAATCGGCCTTCGTCGAAGCCGCCAGCGCCATACGGCCGTACCCGATCACGCCTTACGGCCGTAATCGCACACGCACGGCCAGAATCGCACCTTACGGCCGTAACTCGGCCGAGCCAGCCTGCCCGGCCGTGACTTCCGTGGCCACTCCGACGGTCCGGACGACCCCGAAACCCGAACTTGAGTAAAAATCGAAGATACGGTTACGAAGTACTCGCAAAGACGAATCCAAGCGCTAAGAGAACACACGATTCCGACCACCCGAAGTGTTGGAATTCGACAACGGAAGTAATTACCCTAAACTTTGGGAAATTACAAAAATGGCCCAAAATGCCCGGAAATCACGATACGTGATCGAATAACCAAACCGAAGTTCATAACACGTCTAACAAAGTTAAATGAACTTACGGGAAACTGGAAACAGCAGTTTCGAACGAGATTCGCAAGAATCGAACTCAAGTGCGGAAAAGTCGCTAAAAAGCTCGGAACTCAACAAAACAACACCGAAACGAACTCGGATGACAAAAAGTGCAGAATTAATCATTCTCGGGATGACGAAACGGTCATGAGCGAGTCGTCAAAACGGACTTCCGCCGAAAAAAAGAAAGTTACCGAAAATCGAAAATTGCGGATATTACAAAAACGAGACAAAGGACCGAGAGTCGAGTCAAACGAACGGAAGAAACGGATTTTTGCAAAAGTCAGACCACCTATCGGGCCAGCCTATCGGCCGATAGGTGCGTCCGACAGGTGTTCCGAGCCCTATCGAGTGAAGTCGACCGACAGACCACCTATCGGGCCAGCCTATCGGCCGATAGGTGCGTCCGATAGGCTGCTCCGTGGTTTCTCGAGTTTTGACAGATTGTGACTCTTTTGGATAGATTTTGTTTCCTAGATTAGTTCTAATCGGGAGTTTAACTCCCATATGCTATATACACCTCCTTCTAGACTTAGTTTAGGATCTTTTATCATCTTTAGCACACTTTTACGTTTTTTTTTGCAATTTTAATTCCTTTGATACTAGAACTTTTTGCAAAGCAGCAATTATTATTGTTTTTCTACTTTTTCGGAGATTGAAGACTCAGAGTTCATCCGGAAGGGTTGTAATCTCTCTTTTCATATTAATAATATGTATTCTCCATCTATTTCTTGTTTAATTTCAATTATGTCTAGCTAAATCCATTGATTGATTCTAGGGTTAGTAATTTTAAATGATGTTCACATGATATCCCTTTGATTACCTTTTTACCTTTCATCCTAGGCTTGTGATCAAGATGTGTTAAATCCCATGCTAGATTAAAGGGCCCTTAATCGATGCATGTTAGCTAATTAATTTTGCCCAGAAGGATTAATTAATTAGTGGAAATACTTGATGCACAATATGATTTGATCTTAAGACTTGAGTGGAGTAAGATGAATCATAGATAAATAAGTTGACGCTTTTTAAGTGATTTAAATTCTTTGAGCCTTGCGGGAAAAGGGTTTAAATTAACTATCTTTCTAGGTTGCCTTGATCGGAATTCTAGATCGGCTGAGTGATTATTTCTAGGATTGAATTAAAATTTGGGAAAAGGAATCAAGTGAATGGATTGTGTGAACTCAATTAGACGATACTACCCTAGGATCAATTAGCTTTCAACTTGTGATTTTATCTTGCTAATTTGCTTTATTTGCTTGATTTAGATAATTCACTTTATTTTGCTCTCTTTGCATAATACTTAGAATTCTTATCTTATTGTTCTAGATTTTTTATTTTTAGGATTAATTGTTATTTAATTTTTATTTTTCGATTTTTGAAGTTAGATAATTAGAAACAAACCAAATTTTCGGATTCCTAAATAGCAGTCAAATTTTGAGTAGAGTTACTTCCTTTATTTTCGACATATCAATTCCCTTGGGTTCGACACCTTGGAAATACTTCGAGGTTTTACAAATTTTAAAATTGATCGGATTTGAAAACCATACTACGCGAATTTAAGCGATCAATTTTTGGCGCCGTTGCCGGGGAATTGATAGAAAACTTAAAGGGATAATTCGAAAAAGAAGAGATTGTTACTTTAGGTTGTATGCTATTATTATTAATATTCGATCTCGTTTCTTCACATCTTGTTTTCTCTTGCTTGTAGGAGGTGCATGATCACAAGATCCCAAGGAAAGGACTTATTTCCTTTGGATCCGGAAATCGAGAAGTCTTTGAGGAGGAAGAAGCAAGAAGCGAGAACCGAGACTATTTCTATACCTATCGTTGATACCATGGCCGGCATTGTTGACCCACCACTAGAACTCGCTCGTCCCGAGAAGATCCCTTTGAATGCCCGCTTTCGACCGAAGCTGGACGATTATCAAGAAGGAGGTTGGGGGAAGATTGATGCCAACAACTTCGAGCTTAAGCCGTCCCTCATCGCTACGGTGAAGTCTCAAACATACGGAGGAGGAGTTAATGAAGATCCAAACGCTCATCTTGAGTCGTTTTTGGACATATGTGCCACCATCAAGCAAAACGGAGTGCCTCCGGATGTCATTAAGCTCCGCCTATTCCGGTTCTCCTTAGAAGACGATGCACTAGATTGGTACAAGAGCCTAGATCGGAAGGAAATTGGTACTTGGAGAGAGATGACTCGGTTGTTCTTAACACAGTTCTATCCTCCTCGAAGGTGCAAAAACAAATCAACGATATCTTGCAATTCGAGCAATATGAGGATGAACACTTATACGAGGCATGGATCCGATTTAAGAAGCTACTTCGCAAATGCCTGACATGGAATTGACAAGGAGGAAATCTACATTCGGTTTTATCGGGGTTTGACGAGGAAGGCTAGAAGAGAGTTGGACTATTCCTCAAAAGGGGATTTCTTGCTAACGATTATGAAGAGGCCAAGAATCTCATCGAGCTAGCGGTCAACAATGATTACGAGGAGGTGACCGATAGGAAGATGACGAGAAGAAAGGTCCCATCCGGTGACGGACGCCTACGGTGATTTGAAGGCGAAATTTGAAAGACAACAAAAAGAGCTTGAGATGCTAAGAAAGAAGACTTTGGGAGTCAATGCGCTTTTGAAGAGCTAAACGAGCCTATTGCAATTGAGGAGGATGTAAATTACGTGCAAGGAGGAAACTTCCAAGGGGGAAATAGGGGAACTATTATCCGAACAATCGAAACCACCCTAATTTCTCCTATGCCAACCCGAACAATGCTCTTCAGCCACCACCGGGATTTAACGTGAAAAACGGGGTTATTCAAGAGCCGATTGCTAAGACACCGATGGAAGAGATGTTGGAACGGTTAGAGGCGAGTCAAAAAGATTTTATTTATAAAGCAGACAAGAGGTTCGGGGCTCTCGAGCATAGTGTGACATCTATTGGAAACTCAGTGATAGCCTTGACAAAGCAGATGTCGATGGTGGAGACCCAAATGGGTCAAATGGCGAACGCCCAAGCCGGAATTCATAAGCCGGGCCATTTTCCGAGCAGTACCGAGACCAACCCGAAGACGCAACAATGCAATGCAATCGAGCTTCGGAGTGGGACAAGGTACAGTAATCATGGGGCTGAAGTTGAGGAATCTGGAAATGAGGATGTACTAGAAACGGGAGCCGAGAACGAGAAGGCAGATGAAACGCAGCAGGCCTTTCGGCCAAGACTATCGGCCGATAGGCCCACCCGATACCCAGATAGAATTCCAGAAATTTAGCCGATCGACCCCCCTATCGGTCGAAAGGCTCCTTTAGGTTCTAATGTGAAGGATTTTGAGGTAAAAGCTCCATTTTCACAGCGATTGGCCAAGTCGAGATATGATGAAAAGCTTCAACGGTTTATCGACATGTTTCAAAAGGTGAATATCAACATTCCACTTCTAGATGCTTTGAGAGACATGCCGGGGTACGTTAAATTCTTGAAAAACACTGTGGCAAGCAAGAGGAAGTTGGCGAAGTTTGAAACAATAAATTTGACAGAGGAGTGTAGCGCTATCATTCAAAACAAGCTCCCGCATGATTGGCGACCAAACGTTCCGTAATGTGTTGTGTGATCTCGGGGCAAGCATCAATCTTATGCCTCTATCCATCTTTAAGAGGTTGAAGATTGGGGAGATGAAGCCGACTACCATTTCTCTACTCATGGCGGACCGGTCGATCTCTTATCCGAGGGGAGTTGTGGAGGATGTGTTTGTTAGAGTCCAACACTTAGTCTTCCCAGCCGATTTCGTAGTTCTTGATATGCCCGAGGACGAGAATCAACCATTGATCTTTGGGAGATCGTTTCTAGCGACGGGGAGAGCACTTATCGACGTCCAAGAGGGTGATCTTACCTTCTGGGTTAATGATCAAAATCTGAAAATTTCCATCTATGACGCGATGAAGAAGCCCGAGGATGCGCCCGAGGAATGTTATGCAATTGAGTCTATTATGCCGCCCCCGATCGACTTGTTGGAGCATTGCATTTCACAATCCATTTACTCACATTCCGATGTTGAAGAAATTTCCGAGGATTTGCCAAAGTATGTTCGAATGTTGGAGGCGAACGGGTTTCGATCTAATGAGAGGGACGTATGCTATCTTGATGTCAACAAACCCATTCAAGGGGGAGTTGTCGCTGAGGACCGATCGATCGAGGTGCCGAAGTTAGAACTTAAGCCGTTGCCGGATCACTTACAATATTGCTTCTTGGGCGAGAATGAGTCCTATCCCGTGATAGTTTCTTCTTCTCTCGGACCTACTAACTGGGAGAAGCTATTACGGGTGCTGCGAAAACACAAAGGGGCGATTGTATGGACGATTTCGGACATTAAGGGAATAAGCCCTTCTATTTGTATGCACCGGATTTTTCTAGAAGACGATCATAAGCCGAGGGTGCAACCGCAACGAAGATTAAATCCGGCAATGCAAGAGCTTGTGAGAAAAGAAGTGCTCGTTTTCAATTCTCGGCTTCGTCTATTTCCGGGGAAGTTGATGTCGAAGTGGACTGGTCCATACACCGTCTTTCAAGTAAATCAAAACGGATCATGTGTCGTGATGAAAGAAGATGGGAACAAGTTTATTGTGAACGGACATCGGATGAAGCACTATTTCAAGCCGTTGCACCACGAAGAGAAGTATGTTACTTACCTCGAAGACCCGGAATGAATGAGGTATCGTCTAGCTAAAGACGTTAAACGTAGCACTTGTTGGGAGGTAACCCAACGTATGTATATTAGTTCGTTTTATTCGTTTGTTTTCGATTGTTCGTTTGCGTGATTTTTGTAGTTTCTAGTTTCGTAGTAGCTTTGTTAGTTTTGTTAAGTTCTAATCCATGCAAGCTGAGTTTTGGATACTTGCAGGTCTTTAATCGCCATATCCAAGCGAAAACGGGACCAAGTATGCGAAATAGAAAAAGTTGAAAATTTTTCTTTTTTTTCCGGGTGCCTATCGGGCGAGCCTATCGGCCGATAGGCCCGGCCGATAGGCTGAGGAAAATTGAAAAAATTAAATGTTACAAGCAGTGGTCGATAGGCAGACCCTATCGACCGATAGGTCCCGCCCGATAGTCAGGTACGTAATTTTCTGTAGTACCTATCGGCCCAGCCTATCGGCCGATAGAGAAGGCCGATAGGACATACCCGGTCCAGTATTCCGCTTCGACCCGGTTGATAAATAACCCCTTTTAAACACCTTAACCACCCATTTTTCTCACACACACACCTATCGGCCGATAAGAACACAAGGGGCGATTTTCTCTACTGTTCTTCCTTCAAAATTCGATCAAGGTACTTAATTTCGACACTTAATCCTCTTGTTTTTCAATTCTATACATGTTTTGAAGCACTTTGACGGATTCTTTTTGGAGTTTTGATGAAATTCGAATTGGGGATCCACTTTTTGGGGGCTTTTGTTAGACTTTGATGTTCTGTGAATTTTATGCCCGATTGTTGATAGAATCTTGATGGAAACATGTTATCTATGCTTGATTGTTCATGGGTACTTCGAATTGGGGGATTAATTGATGAAATTGAACGAATTTAGAAAAAAAACCCCAAATTGGAAGAACCCTAATTTCGAATTTGTTGAAATTGGGTAAATTTATTGAATTGAATTGTTAATTGGGATTGATATGAGTTAAATTGTTGATGATGATTCGAAGATAGGTGGGCCCAGGAGGACCACTACAACCGAATGGTACACGAGATGTACCACTTTGCTCCTTTCCCCGATTCACATGCCCGCTATGATCCGAGCTCGCCGACCATTTCCGCCACAGTGATCAGGTACTCCGTTAACAAAGCCACTCCTTTCTCTTTTCAAACTTATTTCTCCTTTGGGATGCGAAATAAGTTTGGGGGGGGGGGGGAGAAGTGCGGCTTTGTTAATTTCGGCACGTGTGAGTACCTTGTATGCCTTGTATCACTATTTGCTTGTGTTGGTACCCGTTGTTTTTATTTGTGCTTCTCATATTGGTGTCGCGTGGATTTGGCTTTTGTTGCTTAGTTTTTAGATTTTTATGTTCATTTTCGTTTGGTGTGTTTGCTAGTTTCTATTTTTTAGGTCGTAGTAGTTTTTTTCTTTCGTGTTTGCTTTTATTTGCTTTTCGTTGTTTGCTTTGATGCTTTGCTTGGGTAAATAGTTTTTTTTTTTTTTTAGATTTTGGTCTAGACTGAGCATGTCCCTAGGCCATAGACATAAATTTGTTCGTGAAAAAATTGGCCGATGATATTAAAACTTGTTTTTCGTGAAAACAATATTCGGTATTATGCTTGGGACTTTGGCCGAGTCTTGCATTGTGGGTAATTCTAAGTCTAGTTTTAGTAATTCGGGAAATCGTTTTGTTTAGCCGTGAGGATCTTTGAGCCTTTGGTGCATGCTAATACCTATTTATTGTTGAGAGATCATGTAGTGCATTGTACTTCTAGAACTTGCCTTGGTTCTTAGTTGAGGCCACACATGTATGCGTAGATTAGGAGATGATCTTAGGCCGTCTCTTGTTTTAGCCGATTTTCCCAAACACTAACCTTTACATATTTATCCTTTGCTACCCCATTTGAGCTTTTATTAGCCTTTTATTCATAGCCGGTGATAGGGGGAAATGGAGGGTATTTATGGGAATCCTTAGTTGAAGTTGGTGTAGGTGAAATTGGTGGTTTGTCGTTTGATATTTATAGAGATGTTTTAGACCCCATTTTATGAACCGAGTATCCCTATAGACTCTATGATGTGTGAGAAGTCGATAGTAGAAAAAGCGAAACATTATCAAATCATGTTGTCGACTGAAAAAAAAATATATAATAATATGAAGAAGAAAATGATAAAATGGCAAAGTGAGTCACTTGGCCTAATAGAGTATAAGGGGATCTCTCGGGCATACATTAAAAAGTACTTGGGGTCGAGAAAAATAAAAAGGTTGGGATTTGATTGCATGATGGATTGGTGATTGAGTTAGGTAGCCGTGTATGATTGCAAAGAGTTGGGTGGTTTGAATACACGTTTGAGTCACTTAGCCAAATTTTCCTACCTTAACCAAAAGCCTACGTTACAACCTTTGAAAGTCCTATTTGATTTTAGTCTATGCATACAAATTAGTGGTGGAGACGATAGATAAGAGGCAAGCCTATGGTAAGACATTGCATTTGCATTGGATTTGAGTGACCCCTTGGCATAATTTGCCTAGACATACTTGTCTATTTCTTTGGAGAGAATGAGCGATCACTTAAAAATCATCTTACCTTAGGTTTTGTGAGGGTTTCCCGGTTTTCTAGAGCTTGCTTGATTTTATTTATCTTTGTCTGATTTGTACTAAGAGTCGTTTGTATAATATTGTTCATTGCGATTGCGAAAAACTTTGAGGCCGAATAATTTGACGTGATCTCGTTTGTGTCTATGTGCCGTGTCCTTGTTTTATTTTTATTGGTTCTTTTCTTTCTTTCTTTCTTTTTCTTTTCTTTTTGTTGTTCGGGACAAACAATGCTCAAGTTTGGGGGGGTTTGATAGGTGGTAATTTTACCACATTTTTCTAGGATTTTATACTAGGTTTTTATCTCGTTTCGTGATTAATGTGCTCGTATTTGGCTTATTTATGATTATTCGAGCCGTATTACGCGTTTGGGTTGGTTTTAGTGTGTTTGCAGGTTTTTAGAGCCAAAAGGACCCAAAACGAGACAAAGGACCGAGAGTCGAGTCAAACGGACGGAAGAAACGGATTTTTGCAAAAGTCAGACCACCTATCGGGCCAGCCTATCGGCCGATAGGTGCGTCCGACAGGTGTTCCGAGCCCTATCGAGTGAAGTCGACCTACAGACCACCTATCGGGCCAGCCTATCGGCCGATAGGTGCGTCCGATAGGCTGCTCCGCGGTTTCTCGAGTTTTGACAGATTGTGACTCTTTTGGATAGATTTTGTTTCCTAGATTAGTTCTAATCGGGAGTTTAACTCCCATAGGCTATATACACCACCTACTAGACCTAGTTTAGGATCTTTAAACATCTTAAGCACACTTTTACGTTTTTTTGCAATTTTAATTCCTTTGATACTTGTTCTTTTTGCATAGGAGCATTTATTATTGTTTTTCTACTTTTCTGAGATTGAAGACTCGAGTTCATCCTAAGGGTTGTAATCTCTCTTTTCATATTAATAATATGTATTCTCCATCTATTTCTTGTTTAATTTCAATTATGTCTAGCTAAATCCATTGATTGATTCTAGGGTTAGTAATTTTAATTGATGTTCACATGATATCCCTTTGATTACCTTTTTACTTTTCATCCTAGGCTTGTGATCAAGATGTGTTAAATCTCATGCTAGATTAAAGGGCCCTTAATCGATGCATGTTAGCTAATTAATTTTGCCCGGAAGGATTAATTAATTAGTGGAAATACTTGATGCACAATATGATTTGATCTTAAGACTTGAGTGGAGTAAGATAAATCATAGATAAATAAGTTGACGCTTTTTAAGTGATTTAAATTCTTTGAGCCTTGCGGGAAAAGGGTTTAAATTAACTATCTTTCTAGGTTGCCTTGATCGGAATTCTAGATCGGCTGAGTGATTATTTCTAGGATTGAATTAAAATTTGGGAAAAGGAATCAAGTGAATGGATTGTGTGAACTCAATTAGACGATACTACCCTAGGATCAATTAGCTTTCAACTTGTGATTTTATCTTGCTAATTTGCTTTATTTGCTTGATTTAGATAATTCACTTTATTTTGTCTCTTTGCATAATACTTAGAATTCTTATCTTATTGTTCTAGATTTTTTATTTTTAGGATTAATTGTTATTTAATTTTTATTTTTCGATTTTGGAAGTTAGATAATTAGAAACAAACCAAATTTTCGGATTCCTAAATAGCAGTCAAATTTTGAGTAGAGTTACTTCCTTTATTTTCGACATATCAATTCCCTTGGGTTCGACACCTTGGAAATACTTCGAGGTTTTACAAATTTTAAAATTGATCGGATTTGAAAACCATACTACGCGAATTTAAGCGATCAGTAGGATAAAAAGCATAAATAATGGATTCGTTGGCCGAGACTAATCATGAAATTAAGTGCATAACAAATCCTATAAACAATGAATCATCACCCTTTCATTGAGCACCCTTTTAGGCACATGTAATCGCATAGCCACGAAAGATTAGTTGAGGTCAGTGGCTTAACAACATTCGAGGGGGGTATTTTTACGGCCTCCCCCCTATTTTTTTCGGCCTTTATTATTTCATCTTAATTTCAGCACCCTTTTCTTTTCACTTCACCACCCACTTTTTTATAATTCCTCGTCATTCCCTCGACTTGTTACACACCTAATTCACAATCAAATCTTGACCAAGGGTTCAAACGGATGAATTTTCATCAAAAATTAGATAATGGCTAATAAAATGTGCTAGATCGAAGAATAAGGCTTAGGTCCAAATGGGCTTCTAATGGTGATTATGTTGAGGTGGGAAAATATAAGCCAAGTGGGTTATTCCTAATTGCCTTTATCACTTTATTGCATGAGAACATTAACATAGTCTTGACATGTATAATTGATTAAGTTCTAGCATGAACACAACACGTTCCACCCCACAAGTTCTTCACAGTTGAAACAGGTGATGGCCGAACTAGCCGCTCGGGACTGAGATTACGTGGGTTTAGGCGTCATAGGAGGTCGCTCGGAAAAAGTAGAGCCCGCACGTGGTTTCTTGAAAGTGGTCTGGCTGCCGTCAGACTGATTACGATTTTTTGACTTCTTGCCAGCAGATGAAGGTTGCTGCTTCGCAATCTCCTTAGCCGTAAGCTCATAAGTAAGAGCTTTCTCGATGAATTCGGCCAGGGTGGTGCAAACTGTAGTCGCATACGAGGTTTCAACCTCTTGCTGAAATATTTGATCTTGTCCGCCTCAGAATGAATAATGGACGAGGCGAAAGGAAGTATCTCCTGAAATTTCTCGGCGATGGTGAGAACATCGTCGTCCGCTGATGGGTCGGGAGTGAGTAATTATGATAACTTGGCCTCTCTGAGTGGGGCCGGATAATACCTCTCCATCATGAGAGTCTTGAATTGTTCCCAAGTACAAAATCCGTCGGTGGGCTTCAACGATAACCACCATGAATGAGCGCTCTTACCCAGATAGTAAGCCGCGACTGAAACTTTGTGTCCCCGTGATACCCACCATAGCAAACAGTTTCTCGAAATGCTCAAGCCAGTGAATGATATCCGCCGGTTCAGATGAACCCTCAAAAGTAGGTGGTCTTTGGCGAGAGATGTCGCCAATGATACTGCTCACACCCCTCTCTTGCCTCTGAGGTGGCGGCGGAGGAGCCTGTTGATTTTGAGTAGCTGAGTTATGCATCGTTTCCATCAGTTGTGTCATCTGAGTCATTTGGGCCATCATGCCCTGGATAAAAGCGAGTGGATCAACCCGAACACCTTCTGATTGAGCGGTGTCTTGGGTATGACTCCCTGATAGTGAATGATTACGCCCAAGTGAATGAGTGGCAGCATCACTGCTCGATGAATTAGCGTTATTCCTAGCATTCGCACGTGTATTCACACGAGTTCTCGGGTTTCGGCCCGCACCGCCGCCTCTTCTCCCGTGTCCTCTGCCAGCTCTTCCCATACTGAAGTGGGAAAGTCATGAAATGATTATATATCTCGCATGAATATCACATTATGATTACATTATGAAATGATGAAAATGAACATATGCGCTCAAACACAATGATTACATGAATAATCAACTGAAGTGACGTGATTATCCGATGAAATTCTTGAAATGATTATCTTGAACAAGTTAACAAGATCAATGATATGATCCTCAAGATCAACAACTGGACAATGAAATGAATTGAGTGATTAATGAATTAACATGATCGACTTGATTACAAATGAAAATGATAATTGAGGAAATCTTACTGTTCTTTGATCTGAAGGGCTCGGCTCTTGCACGGGTCACACTTGATGCGAAAGTCCAATGATACTAGTCTGATGAACGGTAATTTCAAATGAGACATGACTCAGAAGGTAGTATTCAAAACCACGCTCCGATACCAACTCTGTAACACCCCAAACTAGGCGAATACTACAGTGCCGTGAACCCCCGACTGGGACCCACTAGGCGGATGAAAATTTATGAATTAAGTGATATAATTGTAGTACCGAATCACAGTATATCAATGATTACTCCGATGAGGAGTTTTATTACAACACACCCAAGAAAATTACCGAATATAAGTATATTTTATATGGAGATAAAATATACAACACTGAATGAACTCAAAATCCAAACGGAAATCTGCAGCGGAAATAAAATAAGGAAAACACGGTGAATGAAAGGACTGGGGGCCCCCAACTAGTATCACTGGGACTCCTCGCCGTCAACGTTCTCTTCCCGTGCCTTAGCCTTGCCATGACCTGAAAAACAAAATCCCCCAATGGGGTCAGTTACACAGAACAACAATCCTCAAGAGTTGAATAAACACAATCATATATGATGTATAAACCACAAGTTTGATCATAAATTTCAAACCGTCGAACACATACGATCAAAAGTGAATCGGTCAGATTATAACCCAATCCTGTTGAAAACATATGCAATCAAACATGCTGTATGAATCAACTAATGGTACGGCTCAAAGGGTGGCGCCACACTACGCCCGGGATGGAAATGTGTCCGTGCACAAGCCACCAATGAGTATCGATCGAATACACGTGTGGTCTTCTACCTAATTAGTCTCACGAAGTGATCGTCTCGTGTGCACAGTCCAATGTGAGGCCAACAACCAACACACGACTTAATATGTGCCCGACATGAAAATCCTACACATACCAACCGGCACGCCAGTATGACCCGGAATGCCACAAGATAACAAAAGTGACATCGAAATCCACTACACCAAAATGGCCGATTTGTCACCTTTTTATCCGCGCTATTTGTCACCGCTAATAACCGTGACAAATATTGTCACGGCTACAGACGGTGACAAATGATAAAAAATGACAATTAAATTGTTTGTCACGGCTTTTAACCGTGACAAATTTAAAGAGATTTTTGTCACGTTTGTTAACCGTGACAAGTTCGTTACAAGTTTAAAAAAAAAATTATCGCGGTCAAAGGCATGCCCAGATATTAAAAATCAAAAGCAAAATATCCTTCTCTCTTCGCGACTTCACCCTCTTCCTCTCCCAACCTACCGGTGCTCTCTTCCTCCCCCACTCTCCTTCTCGCGACGGAAGAAAGCCACTCTCTGTCTCCGTCCGGCCATCGAATAGTAAAGCATCTCTTCCGAGAAGTCATCGCACTGCTCACAATCCAACCGTATCCTTCTCTCCGCTTTTATGAACTGCTCCAATTCCAATTGATCCGCTCAAAGATTATAAGACAGCAAAAGAGACCGGTGTTTGTGCGTCTGTCAACATGAGCAAATCTTTCAAACTACTTTTGATACATTTTTGGCCCTACTTATTGTATTGTGTACTGTTGCTTTTTTTTGTCAGATTATTTTTTCCATTTTTCATTTTGTAAACTTCCGTTTTTTGTCAGATTATTGTTTCCCCTTGCTTGGTTTTTCCCCAGAATATTCAAAGTCTTGGTATTTCCGTTTTCTTGCAAAAATTGGTTGTTTCCGTTTCTGTTTTTTTTTTGCTGTTTTGTTCTGTTTCTAGTGCTGGTCTGTTTCTATTTGATAAGTTTGTTTTACTGTTTGGATACTCTTTGAATATAGAATAAATACAGGAAATGACATCTTCAAGTCAACATCATGCCCAAAATAATATAGTGTCGTATGATACTCCCCACACCGGAGAATCCATCGTTGATCAACGGACAAAAGTTAAATTCAATTTGCATGGTCTGATCATAGAAGGTAAAACTCATTTGTTGAACCGGTGCTTGGATTTGTTGAAATCCCATATCGGTCTTGCCTATGGAAAATGGACAGATGTTGAAAAACTAAAAAAAGATGACATGTGGAAAACCCTCTTTAAAGAATTCATTATACCGGTGGAGCAAAAAGAGGAGGTCTTAAAAGAGATGGGCTTACAGTTAAATACGTGGAGGAGGAATATACCTGCAAAATATCTTAAAGGTTTAGACATCAATGGAATTAAGGTGTTGAAGGATCAAGTTCCAGAAAAAGAACAAATCCCTCTTAGCGAATGGAATGAATTCATCAAACGCGAAGCAACGGAGGAGAAAATGGAGCAAAGAAAGAAAGGCAAAGAGAGCAGGGCTAAAAAGACCGATGCGCACTGTCTCGGTCGACAATCGTATGCTGAAAAGGCCGAGGAAATGGTATGTATGATCCATTTGAACGGAGAATGATCTCATAAATTTAGTCTTCTCGTGTTTATTTCTTTGTTTAATGTATTTGACTTGTATAGTTATTGTTTGCATGTATTTGACTTGTATAGTTATTGTTTGCAGAAGCGTAAGAATCCACTTGGACCACCACCTGAGCTATCAGATCTTTATATAGAGGCTCGTAAGCAAAGAAAAACTGGGGAAATTCATCCTAATGCAGTTGAAAATGTGGTAAGTTTCATTACTTTCTTTAGCACGTAAACGACAAAAATATGAATCCAAATAATGATGAAAATACTAATATTTTTCTTAATATATTTGGCAGCAAAAATTGTCTGATAAAGTGTCTGAGTTGAAAAGCAGTCAAGATTCATCGAGTGAAGTTAGTTTGGAAACTAATGTGTTGACCGTGTGTTTCGGGAAAGACACTAGAGGTAGGACTCGTGGTGTAGGTCCAGTGTGTAAAACTAAAGTGAAGTGCATTCTTCCAATACGCACAGAGATTGAGTGTGTAAAACAGTCTAACGTGGAAGTGAAGCAAGACATTGATGAGATTAAAGAATCCATTAATAATATATTAAGAACAATGACTGAATATCAGAAACGTCCTCTCCAACAATCTCCACACCAAACTATTGTCTCGAATCCTTCAAGCCCGTTGACTCCAACGCATTCCGCATCCTCTTCATCATCAAATTGTGGGATATTTAGCTTGTCAGATGCATCAAAGAAGATTGCAACTGGAGTGATTGTTTCAACGGCAACTACGGGAATGATTGTGCATGGTCATGCATTGGTGGACTTTGAACGTAAAGTTCTAGTAATTGACGTCGTTCCAGGAGAAGAGGGACAAAGTTTGTATCTACATAGTCAAGGGTGTGCCACAAATATCAAGGAAACCGAGGGTAGTTGGGTGGTATGGCCTATATGGTTGCTAAAATGATTTGAGCGTTAAGTCTTACTTTTGTTAAGTATTTTTTATGAAATTGAACACTATGTGTGTAACTTGAGAATTTGAACACTTGCGTGTTGTTTATGAATTTGAACAAATGATGAATTTAATTAGTGCATTCTGTGATATTAAAATGATGTGGGTGTGGTGATATTAGAATTTGTGTTATTTATATTAAAATTATGTCCGATTTATCACTGCTAAAGGAGGTGACAAAATTAGAAGTCACGGAACATTTGTCACCTTCAACAGCGGTGACAAAGTTAGATATTGTCATTGTTCATAGAGGTGACAATATGAGGTGACAAATACAGATATTTGTCACCTTCATGGCCAGTGACAAATTAAAACAGTTGTCACCTCCCATGACAGTGACAAATACAGTGACTAGTGTTTTTTATGTACCCTTTTCAAGGTGTAACTTTAGCGGTGACAATGGAATTTTGTCACCTTCAGTAGCAGTGACTAAGGGATTTGTCATCCCTGAAAATGTCACCTTCAATAGCAGTGACAAAATCCATTTGTTACTGCTTTTGGCAGTGACAAATCGGTCATTTTTGTGTAGTGATCAATAATGACTCACCGAGATGAAATGACAGTGAAATGAATGATAGCTCAATGAAATGATTGGAACCGTCGTTCCTCGTGACAGAAGTGCTTAATTGACAATTACAAGTCTCAAAACGGTTAATACATTATGAATGAACTATAATTATGAATGAACAACAACGAAAGGAATGAATATCCTTTTAACCGAGTAAGAATTAACTTACACAACGCCGATGAAGAATGTCCTTCCATGAACAACATCCTAAATGAGATGTCGGTCGCTCGAACAACCTTGAATAACACAATTACCAACAATCCGGTTCAACACACGAATCAAACACGAGTATAACTAACTCAAAACGTCGATACGACTAAACCAAGTTCATTAAGACATTATATCGAACGCGTTGTGGCCAATCTTCGATTGTTTACAACCAAACCTCAATAATACCAATATCAAATCCCCAAGAAGTGTTTCAAACTAACAAAACATCTTCAATACGATCAATAACCCAATATGAATATCCAAATTCGTGATTTCAGCAACAATTAATCGAAAACCCCCAAATCCAACTCAATATTCAAACTGTTCTTGAATAACCTTTCAATAATCCGATGAATATTCATACATACTCATAATCATATGTATATCTATTCATACAACATGATTATAACGTCCAAAACATCATATCTCAACACAAAATCGAAATCTAAGAGGTTTGATGAATATTACCTTTGAAGATCCAAGTACTTTGATCCGATGAAATCGCGTTAGATCGACTATACAAGCTTCACAACCGAATGAAGATGATGAAAAATCGAGTATTCAAGTGATTGATGATGAAAATCTCTCTCACAAACCCTCTCTCTCGGAAGTAGGATGAAGGAAAGGTGAAAATGAGAAAAAACCCGTCGGTCCACCTTATATAGTCCCAGGGACCCACGATCAAACCCACACGACCAAGTGTCCGTGCGTCCGGTCATGCGTGAGGCTTCTGCCGGATACTCTCATAGCGCACGAGCGTCGCGCAAGAGTAGCAACTCGTGCGGCCTGCTCGTGCGTCCCTGACTCGAACACCCCAGTTCAGCCGCAACACACGAGCACCACGCCCGAGCAGTTGCTCGTGTGACCTGCTCGTGCGGCACTAACTCGACTACTGGGCCTCCTGCCCAGTACAGCCGCAATGCACGAGCGCCGCGCATGACCAGATGCTCGTGCGGCCCTGACTCGGCCCCTGGGCCTCCTGCCCAGTCCAGCCGCAATGCACGAGCGCCGCGCACGACCAGATGCTCATGTGGCCTGCTCGTGCGGCCCTGCTCGACAAGCAGTTCTGCCCAAAATGATGCACCAAGTACAAAAATCACATAATTTGAGAAGTACGGGACAAAAGTACGAGTATGACAAATATTACGCCGAACGGTGAACACAATTGAATGAGTATGAATTATGAGTGATTAATAATGAATGAAAATTACTGATTGAAAATTACTGACTGATAATTACTGAATAAAATGACTGAATTACAACCGGGATGGTGGATGTAGACTCCATGAAATAGACTGTAGCAGTCTTCATGAAGTTGGAACCTTCGTTTTGACGAGGCAGTCAAAGAGTTTGACTTCGTGCAAAATGAAGAGGAACCATGTGTATACAAGAGGGTTAGTGGGAGCAAGATCACATTCTTAGTACTATTTGTAGATGACATTCTACTAATAGGAAATGATGTGGGAATGCTCAGTTCTGTGAAAGCTTGGGTTTCGAGTAATTTCTCCATGGAAGACTTGGGAGAAGAAACCTATATTCTTGGAATTCGACTCTACTGGGATAGAGCGAAGAGAATGATAGGTCTTTCCCAAGCCCTCTATATAGATAAATCTTAAAGCGGTTCAAGATGGATTATTCTAATAGAGGGTTCCTATCGATGCGACATGGAATAAAACTCACCTTGAAGATGTGTCCTCAAATTGAGGAACAACGAAAGAAAATGAGTAATAAACCATATGCTTCGTCCGTGGGTAGCCTTATATATGCTATGTTGTGTACGAGACCTGACATTGCACATACTGTGAGCGTGATAAGTAGGTTTCAGGCAAACCCAGGTAGGGAACATTGGACTGCTGTAAAGAACGTTCTCAAGTACTTGAGAAGGACTAGAGATATAGTTCTTATGTATGACGGTGGAGAACTGAATGTGATGGGATTCACTGATTCAGACTTCCAAGGACAGAAAGACGATTCGATGTCTACTTCTGGCTATATATATTTACTCTTAATGGAGGAGCAGTATCTTGGCATAGTGCCAAGTATAGCGCGACTGTTTGTTCCACCTGTTAGGCTGAGTATAAAGCGGCCTCGGAGGCCTCAAAATGAAGGGTTAATAAGTTACTGGGTAAACTTCACGTGACACCATATGTTATGCTGCCTATTTTCATTTTTATAAGATAACAATAGAACGGTAGAACAGGCCCAGGAGCCGAGGTTTGATAACAATACGAAACATATTGAGAGAGAGACTATCATCTCATGAGAGAATTTGCTCGCAAAGGGATACATTGTGCTGCATAGAGTAGAGTCAGTCGACAACGTCGCTGATCCACTGACCAAGCCACTTTCTCAGATTAGCTTGGAGCGTCATCTGGAGAACATGGGTATTAGACACCATAATATGTGGCATTGAGTGCAAGTGGGAGATTGTTAGGAGTATGCCCTCGAATGTCACTCACAGGATGTTGAGTGAGGGCATTGCACTTGTTATTATGTAAATCATTAATATAAGGCAATGGGTGTTTTTTTATTTACTGGTAGTTACTGGCGTTCCTAACTCATATATATATATATATATATATATAAAGTAGTCCGTATATTTGAGAGCAAAATATTCCACTCCTTATTAGATAAAGGGATCGGCACTGGAAAGGTTTATAGCTCAATACTTAATCATTCGCAAGTCGATGAAACTTGACTGGGCGTTAAGTTTATTTGAAGACTTGCATGATGTGTTCTTTGATGTGGAGAGTGCCTGTCGAACACTAATGGTTAGTAGGAGCACACGTTATAGGTATGCTAATTGGATTAGTATACTCGAACCGACTCACCCTCGATTCGTCATGCGGATTTCACTCCGGGATAGTCAATGACATAATCGAAAGGTTGTGATAGGTATTCGTGAACCTTCAACTTGAGGATTTAGTAGGGATGTGCTTGTGACGTTAAGATTTTCATTAGAGTAGTTCGACCCAGAAAACCGGAAGGTGGGGGTCAACCTCGACGTGCGTCTTGACGGGAAAGTAGCAGGTCCTACTGAATACCAAGATAGAATTCTTTCTCCTGTTAGTGAACGGGTTATATGTCCTATGCGGTTATTGGCAGATAAGATCATAAGTCTTTGCCAAAGCATTGGAGCTAGTTGTATTGGATACGCGAGAGCTCGATGATCTCGATTTGCATTAGCGCATGCATAACGTCAAGTATAGATAGGGTTTGACTTACCGTGACCCTATAACTTGATCGCAATATTTGAAAGAAGGGTTTATACGTATACTGGTATTCACGATAGAATGGTTCTTGAATGATCCCAATCATTTGTTCTCTGCTGGGGTACAGTGTAGGCCTCCAGGTTGGCTAGGTAGTGCTACTACTCTTTGGTTCCTCCCATTGCTGACCTAGACGGACATACCGAGTCGCGCAATGGGATTGACGACGGAATGAATCGAGCTTATTCTCTTATTATGAACATTATATATTGGATATCTAATTTGGGACATTGGATGTCTGAATTGATTTATTGGATAAATTAATTTACGGCCAAATAAATTAAATAAATTACTGGGTGATTAATGTAATTCATAAATATAATTATTTTTTGGAGAAATTAATTATATTGTTTTGTATTAGATATGATTAATTAATTAGATTAATTAATTGATATAAATACATCGGGACGGAATCAGAGTTTATCTGTTTGGACTCACGGGAGTCTAAGATGTACTGAACTCTTTCCTACCCTTCTAGATGGCTGCCCCATACCTAACCCCTCCCTTGGTCTTGGTATTATCCTTGTTAGGTGGAATACATATAGCCACCAAGGGGACAATATCATATTAGATATGATATTAGGTGATTTGGTCCATAAAGTAAGAAGAATAAAAAGACTACTCCTCACTCTTGAAAGGCCATTCCATCCGTGAGTATAGAGAGAGAGAGAGAGAGAGAGAGAGAGAGAGAGAGAGAGAGAGAGAGAGAGAGAGAGAGAGAGAGAGAGGAGAGAGAGAGAGAGAAAAAACATTTTTCTCAAAGTCATCTTCTTTTTCTTTAATTTACTCTTGATTGTTCTTGGAGAAAATTG
Organism: Orobanche coerulescens; assembly: GCA_033398695.1. NCBI lineage: Eukaryota > Viridiplantae > Streptophyta > Magnoliopsida > Lamiales > Orobanchaceae > Orobanche > Orobanche coerulescens. The sequence goes on from CM065818.1 coordinate 103,628,327, forward strand.
AGAGATTCATTGAGAGTGTGTGATCTATACACTTAGAGTGTAATAATCACAATTGAAAGCTTCATCATCCTAGCTCTAGCCGTATCCTTGGAGAATAGCAAGGTGATCGTCATTCCGGTCGTTTCTCCGACGCGTGGCAAGTAGAGACGTGGTACTTTCGGCGTTGGATCATCCAAGAGCTTGGAGCGGATTAGATCGTAGGGAAATCAACTAAAGCTTGGGGAATAGCTCAAGAGAAGGACACCATTTAAATCAACGGACTACAAGGGTATGTTTCTCGTAACTCCTATGTTTCGTATTATATTCGTATATACGGAGCTAGATTGATCCTCGTAGGGATTCAGATCGAATTAATTTTCATTTTACCGCTTCCGCTGGGCCTTCATTTTAGGCACCGAATCCCAACAATTATCATCTAAAAGCTGATAATGGACTCCTTTAACTAGGCAACATAATAGAGTATTCAAAGTTTTGACATGTTTAGGGAAATATCACTTATGCAACAACAGCTCTTTTGAGACAACTTGTATTTGACTTAACCTAAAATTTCTCATCTTCAAGATAGTTATTAGGAATAGTTATCACCTAAAAGCTGATAATGGACTCCTTTAACTAGGCAACGTAATAGAGAGTTTGAAGTTTTCTCATCTTTCAAGAAATCTCACGCTCGTGCAATTAAATGTTCTTTGCAAATGCTTTTCTATCCAAAGTTATCTAATGTACACTAGATTACTTAAGTTTGAAACAACTGATGATACTTTTTCCCAAAACATTCAAAGACAGTACGATGATCGTATATTTTAAAGCATGAGCAAATAAAACAACGATCATTCTATACCTCAAAAATATTTGAAAAAGTATCACAATAACAAACTTTTGGTGAGGAAAAATAAAAACAGACAGAGAGAATTAAATCGCATGTTAAAAGAAAATAGGGCATGCGCTTATGCTATAAACGTAATAAAGCATAAGAAAAGAACATAAAAAGAAATATGCTCGAAAAAGAAATGCCAGAGCATACAAAAACAGATAGAGTGAAATAAATAAATTTAAATTTATCCATATACTTAACATCTTTCATATCATTTCAGAATTACATCACAAAAATGGCTCAAGAACAAGAACAACCACAAAACATTCAGGAAGAAGTTCAAGCTGTTCATGTTCCAACTAATGAAGAACTTCTCCCAGAAGTTGAATTGCTCAAAATTGGTGTATGAAATCATCAATTCATCCTTGAATCCTTTGAATGTGATCACCAAATAATCCCAGAAATTCTCAGACATCACCCCATTTTCCCCGCACTATCATCCTCAGACTCAACCGCTCCCATAATCTATATACAACAATTTTGGCGTCATGTTGTGCTCTTAGATGAAGTCAAGCCAGACACTCTACAAACAACCATTGAGACACAAACATTTGAGCTGACGTCAGAAAATCTTCGAACAACACTAAATCTACCAGCTGCGAACCACAACAATCATGAAAACTTTGAAGAACCACCTAATGCCACGCAGTTGCAAGATTTCTTCATTGAGCTAGGTTACGACAAAGATGCTGAGGGTTTCAAAAGATTATCAGCATTCAAGAGAAAATATCTTCCCGCGAGATGGGCAACACTCCTCTCAATTATGAACTATTGCATAACGGCTAAAGAAAGTTTGCAAGCTTCAGCGTTCCATTTATGGACTGAAGCAAGCGTCGCGTAGTTGGAACCTTCGTTTTGATGAGGCGGTAAACGAGTTTGACTTCGTGTAAAATGAAGAGGAACCTTGTGTATACAAGAGGGTTAGTGGGAGCAAGATCGCATTGTTAGTACTATATGTAGATGACATTCTACTAAAAGGAAATGATGTGGGAATGCTCAGTTCTGTGAAAGCTTGGCTTTTGAGTAATTTCTCCATGAAAGACTTGGGAGAAGCAACCTATATTCTTGGTATTCGGCTCCACCGGGATAGAGCGAAGAGAACAATAGGTCTTTCCCAAGCCCTCTATATAGATAAAATCTTAAAGCGATTTAAGATGGATGATTCTAAAATAGGGTTCCTTCCGATGCAACATGGAATAAAACTCTCCTTGAAGATGTGTCCTCAAAGTGAGGAACAACGAAAGAAAATGAGTAATATACCATATGCTTCGGCCGTGGGTAGCCTTATGTATGATGCTGTTGGGTATGTGGTCGGATATTGCGCCGTGTTACGGAAGCGTAAATATCAAGTGCGGAAATTTAAAGCACACAAGGATTTATAGAGGTTCGTCTATAAACGAGCCTACGTCCTCTCTCGGTATCTTTTTCAATAGGCTAAAGAAAAACCTCTTCTCCTCTCTTATATCGGTCGAGGTATAACCGTTACAATCACGTCTTTTATTGGTGTGTGATAAACCACTCGTACTTGTCTTTGTGTCGGTCTAAGTTAAACCGTTTTCCTTTTTGTAGGACAAGGAATCAACCTCTCTAGCTTTCTATCGGGACTAGATAAACCTCACTAAGATAGCGATTGCGATTCTAACAATGCCGGATCCTTGATCCTAATAACACCGAATCCAATCGTATCTTTTCTTTTACCACTCGTGTATGATTTTGTGTATAACACTCAATCACTCAATGTAAGCTCAATATTACAACAACAATACAATGAATATCAATCTCAGATCAATGTGTAGTATACTTGAAGTTGTTGTATCTGAATCAATACCATATCCTTGGTATTTATAGGCTCCATCATCAAACTAGTCGTTAGCTGCTGCACACTGCATTACGTACGCTATATAACACTGGTTACGTATGTAAGCTTGATTACGTACGTTAACCTCCATGGGTTACGTACGTTAGCCTCTTCACAAAACAGTCCAGGGAGTTTCGTCATTTGAGTTACGTACGCTAGCATAGACTTCGTTACGTACATTAACATTATATCACTGATGACGTCATATATCCGTTGCATGCTTTTCTGACTTTGACTCCTCCAACGTTCACTTGTTTGAACTGTGTTACGTACGTTATTCATCTTCTATTACGTACGTAAGCTTCCTCATATTACGTACGTTAACATAGTATTGTTACGTACATTAGCTTTGATTTTTCTCCCGCATTTTGCACTTCGATTTCCTTCGATGCTTGCTTCGCCTCTTCGTTATTTTGTTTTGTTTATCGCCATTAATCATCAAAACACTTTTAATTTATGTACGGAACAAAATGTTCCAACAGATGCTATGTTGTGTACTAGACCTGACATTATGCATGCTGTGAGCGTGGTAAGTAGGTTTCAGGCAAACCCAGGTAGGGAACATTGGACTGCCATAAAAATCATTCTTAAGTACTTAAGAAGGACTAGAGATATGGTTCTGATGTATGGCGGCGGAGAATTGGATGTGGTGGGATTCACTGACTCGGACTTCCAATAATAGAAGAACGATTCGATGTCTACTTCTGGCTACATATTTACTCTTAATGGAGGAGCATTATCTTGGCGTAGCGCCAAGCAAAGCGCGACTGCTGATTCCACCTGTCAGGCTGAGTATCAAGAAGCCTCGGAGGCTTCCAATGAAGGGTTTTGAATTAAGAAGTTTCTGGGAGAACTTCAAGTGATACCATGTGTTGAACTGCCTGTTCCGCTGTACTGCGACAACGAAGAAGCTGTAGCGTAGGCCAAGGAGCCTAGGTTTCACAATAGCACCAAACACATTGAGAGTAGGTATCATCTCATAAGAGAATTTGTTCGCAAGGGATACATTGTGCTGCACAGAGTAGACTCAGCCGACAACGTCGCTGATCCCCACTTCCTCAGATTAGCTTGGAGCATCATCTGGAGAACATGGGTATTAGATACCATAGTCTGTGGCATTGAGTGCAAGTGGGAGATTTTTAGGAGTATGCCCTCAAATGCCACTCATAGGATGTTGAGTGAGGGCATTGTACTTGTTATTATGTAAATCATTATCATAAGGTAAATGAATGTTTCTTTATTTACTGGTAGTTACTCGCATTCCTAACTCGTAAATATATATATAGAAACTAGTCCGTGTATTTGAGAGCAAAACGTTCCACTCCTTATTGGATAAGGGGTCGGCACTGGAAAGGCTTATAGCTCAAATACTTAATCGTTCACAAGTCAATGAAACTTGACTGGGCGTTAAGTTTATGTGAAGACTTGTATGACATGTTCTTTGACATGGAGAGTGTCTGTCGAACACTAATGGTTAGTGGGAGTACATGTTATAGGTATGCTAATTGGATTAGTATACTCGAACCGACTCACCCTCGATTCGTCACACGGACTTCACTCGGATACCAATGACTAATCGAAAGGTTGTGATAGGTATTCGTGAACCTTCGACTTGAAGATTTAGTAGGGATGTGTTTGTGACGTCAAGATTTTCATTAGAGTAGTTCGACCCTGTAAACCGGAAGGCGGGAGTCAACCTTGATGTGCGTCTTGACGGGCAAGTAGCAAGTCCTACTGAATACCAAGATAGAATTCTTTCTCCTGTTAGTGAATGAGTTATATGTCCTATGTGGTTATTGACAGATGAGATCATAAGTCTTTGCCAAAGCATTGGAGCTAGTTGTATTCGATACGCGAGAGCTCGATGATCTCGATTTGCATTAACGCATGCATAACGTCAAGTATAGATAGGGTTTGACTTACCGTGACCCTATAACTTGATCGGGATATTTGAAAGAAGGGTTTATACGTATACTGGTATTCACGATAAAATGGTTCTTGAATGATCCCAATCATTCGTTCTCTGCTGGGGTACAGTGTAGGCCTCCAGGTTGGCTAGGTAATGCTACTACTCTTTGGTTCCTCCCATTGCTGACCTAGACGGACATACCGAGTCGCACAATGGGATTGACGACGCAATGAATCGAGCTTATTCTCTTATTATGAACATTATATATTGGATATCTAATTTGGGACATTGGATGTCTGAATTGATTTATTGGATAAATTAATTTACGGCCAAATAAATTAAATAAATTACTGGGTGATTAATGTAATTCATAAATAAGATTATTTCTTGGAGAAATTAATTATGTTGTTTTGTATTTGATATGATTAATTAATTAGATTAATTAATTGATATAAATACATCGGGACGGAATCAGAGTTTATCTGTTTGGACTCACGGGAGTCTAAGATGTACTGAACTCTTTCCTACCCTTCTAGATGGCTGCCCCATACCTAACCCCTCCCTTGGTCTTGGTATTCTCCTTGTTAGGTGGAATACATATAGCCACCAAGGGGACAATATCATATTAGATATAATATTAGGTGATTTGGTCCATAAAGTAAGAAGAATAAAAAGACTACTCCTCACTCTTGAAAGGCCATTCCATCCGTGAGTATAGCAAGAGAGAGAGAGAGAGAGAAAGAGAGAGAGAGAGAGAGAGAGAGAGAGAGAGAGAGGAGAGAGAGAGAGAGAGAGAAAACATTTTTCTCAAAGTCATCTTCTTCTTCTTTAATTTACTCTTGATTGTTGTTGGAGAAAATTGAGAGATTCATTGAGAGTGTGTGATCTATATACTTAGAGTGTAATAATATTAATTGAAAGCTTCATCATCCTAGCTCTAGCCGTATCCATGGAGAATAGCAAGGTGATCGTCATTCCGGTCGTTTCTCCGACGCGTGGCAAGTAGAGACGTGGTACTTTCGGCGTTGGATCATCCAAGAGCTTGGAGCGGATTGGATCATAGGGAAATCAACTAAAGCTTGGGGAATAGCTCAGGAGAAGGACACCATTTAAATCAATGGACTACAAGGGTATGTTTCTCGTAACTCTTGTGTTTCGTATTATATTTGTATATATGGAGCTCGACTGATCCTCGTAAGGATTCAGATCGAATTAATTTTCATTTTACCGCTTCCGTTGGGCCTTCATTTTAGGCACCGAATCCCAACAGTTATCATCTAAAAGCTGATAATGGACTCCTTTAACTAGGCAACATAATAGAGTATTCAAAGTTTTGACATGTTTAGGGAAATCTCACTTATGCAACAACAGCTCTTTTGAGACAACTTGTATTTGACTTAACCTAAAATTTCTCATCTTCAAGATAGTTATTAGGAATAGTTATCACCTAAAAGCTGATAATGGACTCCTTTAACTAGGCAATGTAATAGAGAGTTTGAAGTTTTCTCATCTTTCAAGAAATCTCACGCTCGTGCAATTAAATGTTCTTTGCAAATGCTTTTCTATCCAAAGTTATCTGATGTACACTAGATTACTTAAGTTTGAAACAACTGATGATACTTTTTCCCAAAACATTCAAAGACAGTACGATGATCGTATATTTTAAAGCATGAGCAAATAAAACAACGATCATTCTATACCTCAAAAATATTTGAAAAAGTATCACAATAACAAACTTTTGGTGAGGAAAAATAAAAACAGACAGAGAGAATTAAATCGCATGTTAAAAGAAAATAGGGCATGCGCTTATGCTATAAAAGTAATAAAGCATAAGAAAAGAACATAAAAAGAAATATGCTCGAAAAAGAAATGCCAGAGCATACAAAAACAGATAGCGTGAAATAAATAAATTAAAATTTATCCATATACTTAACATCTTTCATATCATTTCAGAATTACATCACAAAAATGGCTCAAGAACAAGAACAACCACAAAACATTCAGGAAGAAGTTCAAGTTGTTCATGTTCCAACTAATGAAGAACTTCTCCCAGAAGTTGAATTCCTCAGAATTAGTGTATGCAATCATAAATTCATCCTTGAATCTTTTGAATGTGATCACCAAATAATCCCAGAAATTCTCAGACATCACCCCATTTTTCCCGCACTATCATCCTCAGACTCAACCGCTCCCATGATCTATATACAACAATTTTGGCGTCATGTTGTGCTCTTAGATGAAGTCAAGCCAGACACTCTACAAACAACCATTGAGACACAAACATTTGAGCTGACGTCAGAAAATATTCGAACAACACTAAATCTACCAGCTGCGAACCACAACAGTCATGAAAACTTTGAAGAACCACCTAATGCCACGCAGTTGCAAGATTTCTTCATTGAGCTAGGTTACGACAAAGATGCTGAAGGTTTCAAAAGATTATCAGCATTCAAGAGAAAATATCTTCCCGCGAGATGGGCAACACTCTTCTCAATTCTGAACTATTGCATAGTGGGTAAAGAAAGTTTGCAAGCTTCAGCGTTCCATTTATGGACTGAAGCAAGCGTCGCGTGGTTGGAACCTTCGTTTTGATGAGGCGGTCAACGAGTTTGACTTCGTGTAAAATGAAGAGGAACCTTGTGTATACAAGAGGGTTAGTGGGAGCAAGATCGCATTGTTAGTACTATATGTAGATGACATTCTACTAAAAGGAAATGATGTGGGAATGCTCAGTTCTGTGAAAGCTTGGCTTTCGAGTAATTTCTCCATGAAAGACTTGGGAGAAGCAACCTATATTCTTGGTATTCGGCTCCACCAGGATAGAGCGAAGAGAACAATAGGTCTTTCCCAAGCCCTCTATATAGATAAAATCTTAAAGCGATTTAAGATGGATGATTCTAAAAGAGGGTTCCTTCCGATGCAACATGGAATAAAACTCTCCTTGAAGATGTGTCCTCAAAGTGAGGAACAACGAAAGAAAATGAGTAATATACCATATGCTTCGGCAGTGGGTAGCCTTTTGTATGATGTTGTTGGGTATGGGGTCGGATATTGCGCCGTGTTGCGGAAGCGTAATTATCAAGTGCGGAAATTTAAAGCACACAAGGATTTATAGAGGTTCGGCTATAAACGAGCCTACGTCCTCTCTCGGTATCTTTTTCAATAGGCTAAAGAAAAACCTCTTCTCATCTCTTCTATCGGTCGAGGTATAACTATTACAATCACGTCTTTTATTGGTCTGTGATAAACCACTCGTACTTGTCTTTGTGTCGGTCTAAGTTAAACCATTTTCCTTTTTGGACAAGGAATCAACCTCTCTAGCTTTCTATCGGGACTAGATAAACCTCGCTAAGATAGCGATTGCGATTCTAACAATGCCGGATCCTTGATCCTAATAACACCGAATCCAATCGTATCTTTTCTTTTACCACTCGTGTATGATTTTGTGTATAACACTCAATCACTCAATGTAAGCTCAATATTACAACAACAATACAATGAATATCAATCTCATATCAATGTGTAGTATACTTGAAGTTGTTGTATCTGAATCAATACCATCTCCTTGGTATTTATAGGCTCCATCATCAAACTAGTCGTCAGCTGTTGCACACTGCATTACATACGCTATGTAACACTGGTTACGTACGTAAGCTTGATTACGTACGTTAACCTCCATGGGTTACGTACGTTAGCCTCTTCACAAAACAGTCCAGGGAGTTTCATCATTTGAGTTACGTACGATAGCATAGACTTCGTTACGTACGTTAACATTACATCACTGATGATGTCATATATCCGTTGCATGCTTTTCTGACTTTGACTCCTCCAACGTTCACTTGTTTGAACTGTGTTACATACGTTATTCATCTTCTATTACGTACGTAAGCTTCCTCGTATTACGTACGTTAACATAGTATTGTTACGTATGTTAGCTTTGATTTTTCTCCAGCATTTTGCACTTCGATTTCCTTCGATGCTTGCTTCGTCTCTTCATTATTTTGTTTTGTTTATCGTCATTAATCATCAAAACACTTTTAATTTATGTACGGAACAAAATGTTCCAACAGATGCTATGTTGTATACTAGACCTGACATTATGCATGCTGTGAGCATGGTAAGTAGGTTTCAGGCAAACCCAGGTAGGGAACATTGGACTGCCATAAAAATCATTCTCAAGTACTTAAGAAGGACTAGAGATATGGTTTTGATGTATGGCGGTGGAGAATTGGATGTGGTGGGATTCACTGACTCGGACTTCCAATAATAGAAGAACGATTCGATGTCTACTTCTGGCTACATATTTACTCTTAATGGAGGATCATTATCCTGGCGTAGCGCCAAGCAAAGCGCGATTGCTGATTCCACCTGTCAGGCTGAGTATCAAGCAGCCTCGGAGGCTTCCAATGAAGGGTTCTGAATTAAGAAGTTTCTGGGAGAACTTCAAGTGATACCATGTGCTGAACTGCCTGTTCCGCTGTACTGCGACAACGACGAAGCTGTAGCGTAGGCCAAGGAGCCTAGGTTTCACAATAGCACCAAACACATTGAGAGTAAGTATCATCTCATAAGAGAATTTGTTCGCAAGGGATACATTGTGCTGCACAGAGTAGACTCAGCCGACAACGTCGCTGATCCCCACTTCCTCAGATTAGCTTGGAGCGTCATCTGGAGAACATGGGTATTAGATACCATAGTCTGTGGCATTGAGTGCAAGTGGGAGATATTTAGGAGTATGCCCTCAAATGCCACTCAGAGGATGTTGAGTGAGGGCATTGTACTTGTTATTATGTAAATCATTATCAAAAGATAAATGAATGTTTCTTTATTTACTGGTAGTTACTCGCATTCCTAACTCGTAAATATACATATAGAAACTAATCCGTGTATTTGAGAGCAAAACATTCCACTCCTTATTGGATAAGGGGTCGGCACTGGAAAGGCTTATAGCTCAAATACTTAATCGTTCACAAGTCAATGAAACTTGACTGGGCGTTAAGTTTATGTGAAGACTTGTATGACGTGTTCTTTGACATGGAGAGTGTCTGTCGAACACTAATGGTTAGTGGGAGTACATGTTATAGGTATGCTAATTGGATTAGTATACTCGAACCGACTCACCCTCGATTCGTGACACGGACTTCACTCCGGGACAGTCAATGATGGAATCGAAAGGTTGTGATAGGCATTCGTGAACCTTCGACTTGAAGATTTAGTAGGGATGTGTTTGTGACGTCAAGATTTTCATTAGAGTAGTTCGACCCTGTAAACCGGAAGGCGGGAGTCAACCTTGACGTGCGTCTTGACGGGCAAGTAGCAAGTCCTACTGAATACCAAGATAGAATTCTTTCTCCTGTTAGTGAATGGGTTATATGTCCTATGTGGTTATTGGCAGATGAGATCATAAGTCTTTGCCAAAGCATTGGAGCTAGTTGTATTGGATATGCGAGAGCTCGATGATCTCGATTTGCATAAACGCATGCATAACGTCAAGTATAGATAGGGTTTGACTTACCGTGACCCTATAACTTGATCGGGATATTTGAAAGAAGGGTTTATATGTATACTGGTATTCACGATAGAATGGTTCTTGAATGATCCCAATCATTCGTTCTCTGCTGGGGTACAGTGTAGGCCTCCAGGTTGGCTAGGTAGTGCTACTACTCTTTGGTTCCTCCCATTGCTGACCTAGACGGACATACAGAGTCGCGCAATGGGATTGACGACAGAATGAATCGAGCTTATTCTCTTATTATGAATATTATATATTGGATATCTAATTTGGGACATTGGATGTCTGAATTGATTTATTGGATAAATTAATTTACGGCCAAATAAATTAAATAAATTACTGGGTGATTAATGTAATTCATAAATATAATTATTTCTTAGAGAAATTAATTATGTTGTTTTGTATTTGATATGATTAATTAATTAGATTAATTAATTGATATAAATACATCGGGACGGAATCAGAGTTTATCTGTTTGGACTCACGGGAGTCTAAGATGTACTGAACTCTTTCCTACCCTTCTAGATGGCTGCCCCATATCTAACCCCTCCCTTGATATTGGTATTCTCCTTGTTAGGTGGAATACATACAGCCACCAAGGGGACAATATCATATTAGATATGATATTAGGTGATTTGGTCCATAAAGTAAGAAGAAGAAAAAGACTACTCCTCACTCTTGAAAGGCCATTACATCCGTGAGTAGAGAGAGAGAGAGAGAGAGAGAGAGAGAGAGAGAGAGAGAGAGAGAGAGAGAGAGAGAGAGAGAGAGAGAGAGAGAGAGAGAGAGAGAATATAATATAATATAATATAATATATTCTTAATAAAATAAAATATAATATAATATATTTCGTCCGAACAATACAAAATCGATTCAGTTCGGTTCCTATGCGGTTCGGTTCCGAGTCGGTTCGGATAAAAAAAACTGGCAAAACCGAACCGTGAAAAAACTATGCGGTTCGATTCCGGTTTCTGTATTTTTCTCCCTGAAATCGAAAAGTCCCCGGCCTAGTTATTTTCTCTTTCCCATTCATATAATGACCCCCAATCGAGACCAAGAATTCAACTTTATCATAAAAAAACAGAGCACATAATGCAAATAAGAAAAAGGAACATCCAATTTAAGTATGCTTGTCCGATTTTAGTCCTCTAAGTATACAGTTATTTGATTTTGGTCCTTTAAGTTATAATACTGTCCGATTTTGGTCCTCAGTCGGAGAGTGTAGTTCACATGCCTTTTTCCAGTCGACCCTCTTTCATCGCAGGACCAAAATCAGACAATATTATAACTTAAAGGACCAAAATCGGACACATACATCTATAAAGGACCAAAATCGGACAGAGCGTCAATAAAGGACCAAAATCGAACACATACATCTATAAAGGACCAAAATCGGATTTTTCTCACATTGAATGAGACCACCCTTAGAGAGCTTATAGGAGAAGATGGGAAGTTGTTGAGAGAGGATCCAGCACCTGGAGTGCTCAGGATAGTGCAGCCTAGACCCCCTCGTGCCAAGCTGTTATGGAGCAAGTAGTGAAGAGGAATGCATACCACTGGGATAGGTATACCCATCTATTCATTAATAGCTTGGCAAGGCAGCAGGGTATCACTCTCAGTAGATTAGATATGCACCATCTGGATCTCGCAACCAACAGCCATCCACCTCAGCATAGCAGCAAGCAACAGCAGAACAGCCACAGTCATCATCACAGGAGCAGCAAGATTAGTACGCCGTACTTGAACAGTGGAAAACCAGAGTTTCTGGTTTTTAAAAACAAAGACAATTTCAAACACTTGTTTATTATTTATTATTAATCATGGGTTGTAAACACAATTGCTAAAATACACTTTCACTTTTGATTTGATGGGCAAAAGTGCGGTGGTGGTAACCTCCAAAAGTGTTCTTTTTAAAAAAAAAAAAAAAACTGTTTTTTTAATAGTATCACTATCAATTGTTATTTTTAAAAGTATTAATTATTTTTGTGATATTATAGCCGCTGTCGAGCGTGTCTGTCAGGCGCTATATTTTTTATTTAATGTTTTAGTCCAGCCCAATTATTTTTATTTACTTGCTATAGTAATTTTATTTCTCTCCAGCCCATTTTTTATGATAATCTTTTAATGGTAAAAAAATTTCTTATGCACAACAATGAAGATGAACCACGACGAAAATGGTAAAAAAATGGAAAAACATGAAACACGACGGAAATGGTGAAAAATGAAAAAACTAAAATTCAATATGAAACGATTGGTATATTAGTATCTTTTCTGCTGCCGTTTTTGTTTTTCAGCCTGAAATATACGTACATGTTCCAATTCATACTCTGCTTGTAATTTTTTGTAGAGTCGTATCGAAGCTGTAAATTGTAAGTCTAAGCCTGCTGCAGATGTATGTTTATTAGTGTGCCAGAAATTGGCGACTGGAGCTACTGGATAATCCCCGGGAATCATTTCCAACTGTAAAAATTAAAGTTCAATAATAATAGTTAGTTATAATTGCATAAAATATATTATATAAAAAATAAATATTATATCGTTTTTGTTACCAATATCCAATGGGTGTTTCCGTTCACGTTTCCTATCACCACCTTTGCGGTCGGAGGTGGATGGGAGGACATAAAAATGCCCCATAATCACTGAATGCAATTACGAAGACATTATACACGGTCGCAACCAAGTATCCACAATCAGGCATTGAAAACCACTTATCTCTCGTTGCAAAATCATAATTGAAGTGATCAATAAGTGCCTCCAAACCTTCCGTGGTAACACCGTATATAATATTTTTCGTATATTTCTCTTCTTTTGCGGAGTTCATCTAGCATATCCTGTCGTACCCTTGGCCAGAAATTTCCGTTTTCGTAGATGGCGAGTGCAACTGCTCTAAATCTATAATTTTCATCTCCAATCACATCCATGTATGATTGAATATAATATTTGATGTAGGGGGGGAAAGTCTTCCTGAAAATGAGACCGACTCTGATGAGCGGTGTTGTTCCGAGGCGGAACATTTTTAGAAGCAGGGGACTTGGGGGGCTTTGAAGTGTGACTATTTGGGAATTTTTGGTGAGAACAACTTTTACGACCTTGCGTATATCTGTTATTGCTACCTTCAGCAAAGTTCCCCGTATTGTGAGCTTCCGACGCGCTTTTTCTACGACCTTCTAGTGGAATATCCTGACCTGCGTTCGTTGCCGCCACTCTCCCTTTACCTTTTTGTGTTGGGGGAGTTTTAGCTCCGAAAATATTGCCGACACGCTCAAACATTGAAGGTTTGCGATCTGTGCTTCGAGTCGTCTTATTCTTTTTTTCAACCGCCGGAGGTGCAGCAACGTCTTCCGTGTCGTCGAATAATTTTCTCCGCATATTAACATCGACATCATCAATGTTTTTGTTGTTGGTAGGAATATCTGGAAAATTAATACCTAGTGTTCTCCAGTACGAATCAATACACGCAATAGGGATATTTTTTTGTGCTGACATGTACCTGAGAAGCTTGCAGCACATCATCATTGAAGGTTTGCGATCTGTGCTTCGAGTAGTCTTATTATTTTTTTCAACCGCCGGAGGTGCAGCAACGTCTTCCGTGTCGTCGAATAATTTTCTCCGCGTATTAACATCGACATCATCATTGTTTTGTCAGTGCTTGTTGAACCAACTGCTTCGAATAAAGGCATATTGTACATCGATGTCTTGTATGTCGTAACAATAATTAGGACTTGCGGATACGCGTTAACCATTGCATGAGAAGCAGGGTGACTGAAAGCGATGTCTTTGAGTACGTTACTGTCATTTACTGTCCGCAGTTGGTACCTAATTTCATAAGTTAAAATAACAGTAGGATTATCATTCTAAATTATATTACATGAATATACAACTATTAGATTTTGGTTGGGGGTTCAAACAATATTAAAAGTGCAAAAACGAGAAATCTGCATATTAATATCTAAATTATATTTTAATTATTGCACAGTAGTACCTAATATTTAAATTATATTTTAAAATGAATTCAATTTTCTAATTTTTTACCTGTAATTCCACTGAAGCATTAGGGAGATGAAGTTATTCGTAGGGGTACGCCCATCACGTTTGTCGCTCCTTGATTTGTTGTAGGCATTGTAGACTCTTTTTTGATCCGTAGCATTATTCGCATCGTTTTGCTTCATATAGGCCAACGCGTTGCTCGGACTTGTGTGTAACGCTTCCAGCCGTTGTAACTCTTTGTATTGGTCGCGTGATATTTGTCCTAGTCTCGAACCCTCCGCATGTTCCGGGAAGGGATGATTGTGTTTCCCTTCCAAAACTTTTATCTCCCAAAGATCATTGAAGAGATCAAATTGCTTAGCAACTATATGAAAACGATAATCTAGCTTTTGCGTTTTTGTATTTCTTTCATTCTTTGTTTTTTGATTTCTATACTTTCCACCTCGACTGTGTTATGCGGCGATTAATTCGCCACGATAGGCGATCGGCGACCTTCCAGAGAAGCCAACCATGAAAGACATATTCCGGACAAACGCTTAGAGTTCGGCATAATGTAGCGATCGTCTTTTGGTAACCAGCGATCGCCTTTTGGTAACCAGTGATCGTCTTTTGATACCTGGCGATCGTCTTTGAAGAACGGACCAGAGGCGATCGTCTCACGCCACGTGGGGATCCAGCATCCGTCAAAGTCGTCGAAGACCGAATCTTGGACGATGGCCCACCCGCGGATCTTCATAGGATACCGACAGATAGGATCATTGACCCCAGCCTGTCACCTACCACACCTACCGACAAGGCCGCCGAAAGGTACGAAGTGGGCCCTCCTCAGACAGCGACTCGCAACACGTGCTGGCTTCCCATTGGTTCACCCAGCTAGCCTCCAACTGCAACCTCGGACCTCAAGGGAACAGGCCCACGTGACGGGACGATCGGCCGTTTATTTTAATATAGAAAATGGCGATCACCCGCGATCGCCTGAGGGATCCCAACTACCTTGTCCCCTATAAATAGAGGACTCACTGTTGCGGCCAAGGCAGAGGCGAATTCTACTACGAATTAAGTGCACAATACACACCAAAGAGAGAATCAAAGGCTCTTTTGGCAAACACTAACACGTTCATAGTGATATTCATACACATTCATCATATATCCCAAGCAAGAACTCACAGATTCATCTATCTGGTTCTTCCGGCAATCTACTCGCTCTAAAGCCTAGATAACTAGAAGTCTTTACACTCCGTGTATTAGATTCTAACATTAATATTTGTACTGACAAAGATATTTATTAATAACATCTCGCGAGAGCATTGAAGCCCGGGATTAACAACCCCGGCAAATCTTGTGTTATCTATTTTCTCACGGAAGTGTTCTCGCATTTGTTTGTTACTCGATCATTCCAGCAATACTGTCTCCGGATAATATTTTGGGTAACAACAATTGGCGCTAGAAGAAGGGCAATCTAAACCTTCATTTTTACTCCTACCGTCTCGAAGAACACTCACTGTTCTCCGGACATATACTTGAAGAAACACTCACTGTTCTTCAATAGAAAAACCTTCAGAAAATGACATCAGCAACAACCTCCAAGAGGGCCACCATGAGATCTGCCGGAAATCTTATTCCGGCGAGGACTGAATCCCAGCCCACGGCGGAAGGCGACCGTGGCGACGCTAGGCTCTCACTCCCGCCCCCGAGGGACGGTTCTAGCCTCTCACTCGATCAGTTCCAGACATCGGAGCAGTTGAGGAGGCCATAGCCATCCTCGGGGAACGGCAGAGGGCCCGCGATACGCCCACCATCACCCCGTCGCCTAACCGCCGGCAAGCAAACTAAGCTCAAGGGGATCTATGTTGAGAAATCGACGGAAAGCCCCGAGCCGCAGGGAAGGCTCTCGTAAGGCGGGACGATTCCGTCTTCACCGCCCGGGAGCGACCCCTCATGGCGACTGGCACTGTGCCCCAAATGAGACATCAGATCCGAATCCTTTACCAGAGTTCGGCATATCCGACTCCCAAGAGGCAGTCGGCCGAGCCTGCTCGCCCAAGGAAGGAACCCACTGGCAGGGAGCTCGTCATTCACCACGGGGCTAGGGGATCGGTACACGATCGCCTTGGTTCACGCTCTGAGAGCCACCCGGCGAGCAGTCAGGCAACGGCGATGGCCGCCATGCAACGCCAGCTCGACAAGATAAAGACGCTCCTGGAAAATGGGGCAGGCGCCAGGAGACCAATCGTTGGGTCAAGCGAACCTCTCGCGACTCAGATCGAGCTCGCCCCAGTCCAACCAACGATCAATCCCCCACAAACACCTCTATACGAGGGGAGATCGGATCCGGAAACCCACTTAAGCAAATTCCGGATCTACATGACCGGATGCGGAGCTTCAGATGCGACGAAATGTCGTATGTTCCCGTTAACTCTGGGCGATCTCGCCCACAGATGGTACACCTCACTACCATATCGCTCAATCAATTGCTTTGAGAAGCTAGCGAACGACTTCACGTCGTACTTCGCCGCCAAAGTCGCTCGCCCGGAAGGTCCCCACCGCATGATGAAAATCAGGCAGGGGAAGGATGAATCGGATGAGGATTACGTCGACCGGGTAGACGAAATAGTCCTCACCGGTGATCCCGTCAGCGACGAGATCGCTCTCAACTCAGTTATGAGCGGATTCCACGGACGTTCGCCCATGTTCAGACACCTCACAAAAGATATCCCCCCGACCTACTCGATCTTCCGCAACAAAGCCGCAGGCTTCCTGGCCAGACAAAGGATGCTCTCACTCCGCTTAGAAGAGGGACCATCCGAAGAAGGAAAAGCACCTTCCCATGTCCAGAAGAAGGCGGTCGCCAAGCCTAGAAAGGCGATCGCCAAGCCGCCAGGCGAGTTCAAAGCCTTCGAGGATGTAGAGGTCCACCTTCTTCACAACCTCAACTTATCTCCGGCCCACATCTTCAACGCGATCAAGGGTCACGAGTGGCTATCCAAGCCAAAGCCAATAAGGGACCACGGTCAACTAGACCGTAGCAAATTCTGTGCCTATCATAAGAGTCCCGGCCACAACACTAGCCAATGCCGCGACCTTCTCAGACAGCTCTGGCGACTGTTTGAGGAAGGCAAACTGGACAACTTGGTCACCAAGCCGGAGCCAAGGACGGAAAGGACCGGAGGGCGCGAACGCCGACAACACGAGAGAACTCCTCCCAATCCGGTCTCCAGAATCGAGCATGAGCCGGAATACTCTGATGAATCGGTCCCACCGATCAACTCTGGCGGTCGGGTCAACATGCTTCAAGCAGGAGGTGGAAACCTCGGGGGTCTTTCCCCTGTTTCCACCATGTCGAACAGGAAGCGAAAGGCCGAGATGAGGGCATTCGTCGGAATTCATGTTGTAGTACCTCCGGAGCCGACCATTTCTAGAGACGCGCTCATCACCTTTTCCAACAAGGACAGGGAAGGAGTGCAATGTCCCAAAGAGGATGCACTAGTGATCTCCGCTTGCATCCTTGAGAAGACGGTCGATCGCGTGTTGGTCGACAATGGGAGTTTCTGCAACATCATATTCAAATCCGCCCTAGACCAACTCGGCAACTTAATCAAATTCATCAAGCCTTTCGACACCGTGCTCCAAGGGTTCGGCGACAACACAGTCCAAGCCTACGGGAGGATCAAGCTCTCCGTTGAACTAGTATGCTTTTATGATCCCAAGGTTAGGATTACTAGAACCTAAGCTTTGTAATCATAGATAGGCCCAGATCTATAATGGGTTCCTAGGTCGCCCCTTTTTAGAAACCTTTGAGGCGGTCGCCTCATCTTTCTTTATCAGATCAAATTCCCCACCGCCGATGGGACGGTCGGTACTGTAAAAGGAGATCAGCTAATGGCAAAGAGATGTTTGAATTACTCCTATGTTGTTACTTCTTTCAATACTTCCCATACTATATGTAACATTGAAGCGACCGATGATCAACCCATGGAGATCGACGAGCCCAACACTTCGTACTAACTCGACTCAGGGGACGCCATCTCTCATCAATTGACGGACGACATCGAGCCAAGGATCGGTTTCGAGCCAAGCCTCGACATCGATCCTAGGACCGAGTCCGGAGATCGTACCAAACGAGAGGCGACTGCCTCGTCAAGAGTTGGAAAGTATTACGATGGATCCGGATCATCCGTAACGGGAAGTACAGATCGCGCAAGCATCGACCACGAATTAAAGGGGATCTCGATCAACTTGCTACGTAGGAACATCGGAGTCTTTGCCTCGGTCGCATCAAGATATGGTTGGCATAAGTCCCGAACACGCTTGCCATTATCTCAAGATCGACCGCGATGAAGCCTCGCTCACCGAAGCGTAGGAAGTTCGGCCCCGAGAAATATGCGGCGCCGACATAGAAGTCCGTGGTTACTCAACAACAAATTGATCGGAGTAGCCATGCATTTAACCACAAGGTCGCCAACGCGGTGCTCGCCAAAAAGCCAACTGCTCCTGGAGATTATGCATTGACTTCACCGACCTCAACGCGGCATGTCCAAAAGACCACTTCCGATGCCTCATATTGATCACCTGGTCGATAAGACGGCAGTTGCGAAATGATGTCGCTTATGGATGCCTTCACGGATATCATCAAATCCCAATGGCGGAGGAAGACATAAAACACACATCTTTCCACACGTAAAAGACATATACTTTTGGGTCGAATGCCGCTCGCTTGAAAAACGCAGGGGCGACCTACCAACGACTAGTCAACAGGATGTTCGCCGATCAGATCGGCAAGACCATGGAGGTCTACATTGACGATATCGTAGTCAAAAGCCTCAAGAAGGAAGATCACCTCAACGATCTCGCCGAGACGTTCGCCATCCTTGAGAAGTTTAACATGAAGCTGAACCCCAAGAAATGCAACTTCGGGGTGGGCTCCGGGAAGTTCCTGGGGCACATAGTGAGCCAAAGGGGGATCGAGGCGAACCCCACCAAGATACAGGCGATCCTTGACATGCAGGAACCGTGTAACATCAAGCAGGTGCAACGCCTCACGGGTTGTCTAGCCGCCCTCAACCGTTTCATATCACGGCTCGGCGATAAAAGCAAGCCTTTCTTCGCGACCATCAAGAACAAGAAGTTTGCATGGACGAAAGAAAGCCAGATAGCATTCGCCAAGATAAAGGAATATCTATCTAACCCACAGATCCTGGCAAAGCCGATCCCCGGTGAAAAATTATTCCTTTACTTAGCGGCCTCGGAGGTCGCACTAAGCGCCGTTCTGGTGCGAGCAGAGGGGAAAGCCCACTTGCCGATCTACTATGTTAGCCAGGCGCTCCACGACGCTGAGACACGTTATACACCATTGGAGAAGATCGCCTACGCCCTTGTCATGAGTGTACGTAAGCTGAGGGCTTACTTCTTCGATCACCAAGTGGAAGTCCTAACAACTCTACCTCTAAGACAAGTCCTGCACCGACCGGACACCAACGGGCGACTCCTCAAGTGGTCGCTGGAGATCGCCCAATACGGTATCACGTACGCTCCTCGCACGGCGATCAAAGGCCAAGCTCTGGCGGACTTCGTGGTGGAATTAACGTTCCCTCACAGTCCGACCCAGGTCGGCCGACCTGCCTGGAAATTATACGTGGATGGCTCAGCGACCAATGCAAGAGCAGGGGCAGGGATTGTCCTCATTAGCCCCGACGGTCAGAGTTTCACAAATGCTGTGCGTTTCGGTTTTCGTGCGACCAACAATGAAGCTGAATACGAAGCTTTGGTAGGCGGGCTTGATCTAGCCCTCGCCCTGGATGTTCGTCGCCTCCATATCTTCATGGACTCCCTTTTGGTCGTGAACCAAGTCAAGGGAGAATATGAGGCGCGCGGCGAACAGATGGTCAAATACCAAGAGCTGGTCGCCGAAATGTGCACAAAATTTGAAGAAGTGCTAATCGAACAAGTCCCGAGAGAGCACAATTCCCAGGCCGATGCTCTTTCCAAACTAACATCATCGGACGGGGCAGCCAACTTCTCCAATATCCAAATCACAAAGTCACTAGGCCGCGATCGACAAATCTGGTTACCACGGCCGCCATCGCCGAGGAGAATTGGATGACTCCGCTCATCAAATATTTAAAGAACGGAACGGTCCCTAAGACCGTGTTAAAGCTATCCAACTCCAGCTTCGTGCGACTGTGTATACCCTATCGACGATCGTCTTTACAAGCGAGCCTTCACCTTCCTCCTCAAGTGTATTACACCGAGGAAGGTCGGCTCGTTTTAGCCGAGATCCATGACGGATTTGTGGAAACCACGCGGCGGCGAGCCCTCATCCATAAGACAACCAGACAAGGGTTTTTCTGGCCATCACTTCAGAAAGATGCGATCGCCTATGCCAGATCGTGTCATAGGTGTCAAATAATGGGCCCCAACATTAAACTATCACCCGAACAGCTCACCTCCATGTATAGCCCTTGGCCATTTGCGCAATGGGGCATCGACCTAATAGGTCCCTTGCCGACAGCTCCAGGAGGCTGTAAGTTCGCCATCGTTGGGGTCGACTATTTCACCAAATGGGCTGAGGCCGAACCGCTCAACAAGATCGGCCAAGAGCAAGTGATCAAGTTTATATGGAAAAACATTGTATGCCGATTCGGTCTGCCCCAGGCCATCATCTCTGACAACGGAAAACAGTTCGACGGTTTAGAAGTCATGCAATTCTGTGAGAAGTGGGGAATCAAAAGGTTATTCTAAGCGCCCTATCACCCTCAGACGAACGGGCAGGTAGAGGCGGTGAATAAGATCCTCAAACACACGATCAAAGCACGACTCGAATCCAGGCAAGGACGATGGGAGAGCGAGCTCCCAGACGTTTTGTGGTCCTACCAAACGACGACCCGCAATTCAACCGGCGAAACCCCGTTCGCCCTTACCTTCGGAACAAAAGCGGTGATTCCTTCAGAGATCGCCGTCCTCAGCCATCGAACCGAGCAGGAGATGATGACCGACAACGATGTAGCCCGACGAATCGACCTAGACATGCTCGAAGAAAGACGGCTGACCTCAGAAATGAAGAACACAATCCACAAACGGAGAGCCGAGAAGTTCTTCAATTCAAAGGTCAGAGAAAGAAGATTTCAAGTGGGCGATCTCGTCCTTAAGAAGATCCAAACCCACACGTGCGTTTTGGTCCGAATCGAGGGACCTTTCGAGTATCCAGATGGCTAACTAAAGGAGCCTACGAATCGGAACATCCCGATGGTACTCCGACCAATACCCTGAACGCCGTGCATCCGAAAAATACTATCGTGATAAATTTGTATTCGATTTCAATGATGTACAAGGAATATAATGAGATTTTTCCTATCCCATCTATTATGGCGATCGCCCCACTGTGCATATCGCATATCGCCGACGATCGCCGATCACAACGATCCTAGGTGAAATTAATGCCGCCATGGTCCCGGAGGTCGATAGAACCGATGCCTTCGCCCATGAAAGGTTCCTTTGGGCCGAGATCGCCGCCCTTCGCTTAAATACGAGGCCGGCGAGCCAAGGACCCTCCAAAATAACCGCAGGCACGATCGCACATCCTCAAGGTACATCATCTAACATGGTGAACCCGAACAATGCGACGTGCCGTTACCCCCTGCCTCAACGCACACTGTCGAGGATCGCCATCTTCATGGCGGGCCGAGGTGGAAGCAGAGCTGACAAGCCGCGGACGTGGTGTCGAATAAAGCCGACAACACTCCGCGCAAGGACTCCTCCAGACCGAGATCGCCCGCCTTTCGTTTTAACACAAGGCAGGCGTAGCCTAACGGAGGACCCTCACAAAAAGTGAGTCGCGGGATACACAATATCCCTCGCACACGAAGACACGATTGGGGAGATCGGTCCATCGAACACCCCAACCACACATGACTCTTCAGAATCGGCAAAATGAAGATAGCTCGCCAGACAGACTAGTCTTTGTTTCCTTACTTACGATAAATGAACAAAAACAAGGGGGCAGGGATAGGTCGAGCTAATCTCAAATACGATCGAACAAAGAGGAAACATGCAGGGCGATCGGGGTCGTCCGACAAAAATTACAAGTAAGAATTCCGATTCAAAACATGTCAACACTTTCAACACTCAGACGATCGGCCGAACGAACAAAAAGTCGAAAGCAAATATACACGTACTCGTAAAAATTGCACGCAAACAATCAAGGCGATCGCATGTAATATATTACGCAGTATGATAAAAGGAGTATTTTATTCATAACACAAGCTTCATACATTACGAGGCCCGAAGGCATTACAAAAAGTACAAGTTCCGGAGGAAAAACAAAAATGCCTCTCAAGGCCCCGCCGCCGGTCGCCCTCGGGTTGCGGATCGGCTTGGGCTCCCCCATCGGCCCCGGGATGAATGAGTTTGCCGGTATACCAACTCAAGTCGATCCCGAAGTCGACAAGGTCAAGGATCGGCAGGGAGAATTCTGGATGCAGAGGATGCTCGAGGACGTAGGATTTGAAGCTTTCCATCAGGGGACCGATGTCGACCCCTGCCTTTTTAGCGGCTCGAACAGCGTCGGCATAGGCCAAGTAGTAAGCGAACTCGCCGACGTGCTCGACGTTAAGGTAGGGATCGACTTCGATCGCCTTCAACTGCCCCTTCAGATCCGCCGCCGTCTTCTCGACCTCCGCCAGCTCGACCGCCTTAGCAACATTCTCGCCCCTGGCCTTCTCCAGCTCTCTCTTCGCCGCCTCCAGCTCACCACTGAGCCGATCCACCGCCGCCTTCAGCCCGGTCACCTCCTCCTGCGAAGCCTCGATCTTCTGGCGAGTTTCCTTCTCCTTATCACGGAACCGATCGGCAGCCTCCTTGGAGCGGCTCAGCTCCTGCTTCAATCGATCCACGTCCTGCTTAGCCCTTTTGGCCGTCTCCTCATACTCTTTTTCCATAGACCGGATCCGGTTGGCATCCTCGATATTTCTGTTCCGGGCGGTCTCGAGTTCGCGATGGAGATGAGCAGTGGAGGGTCGCCCCTCAAAATCCCGAGCAGCTTGGACGGCCATCGTCGCCGTCTGAAGAGCCAGTGGCAACGCCGCCGCATGGCGTCTCCAGATCGCCGACGAGCGATCGCATCAAGATCGGTCCCAAGCCTTGGGCAGAAGTGATAGCCTCATAACATAAGGTGGACTTCGAGAGAATTTTATGAGCCTTGCTCGACGTAAAGTCCAAGACCATGGGGCAACGTCCGGCCTGGGCGAGACGAACTCGCAGCCGTAAACCAAGGAAATCAAGGAGTTAGCCCATACCATGCCTAATGCCTAACTCATAAAATTTTTGACCCACTCTTACCTATTGACCACTCGGGATCGCGTCCAAAAAGGCTTGCCCCGGGATGTTTCCGCATCGGCGATCGCCACCTTCTTCGCCAAGCCGCTGATGACCGGGCCGAGACCGTAGGCTTGGGGCAAGATCGCTCCATCATCGGGATGGCAGAGATAGGAGCCGCAGCCGACTGCAGGCTCAAGAATCGATACGTCCGCCTCCGAGATCGACGGACTCCTCCGACCTCCGCCTTGCGGCGCTTGAGCCGCTCTCCTCGACCACCGGCTTGGCGACCGGCGCCTCGGGGGTCTCACACGGGCAAAGTTGAGACGTCGCCGCAGAACGCGACCACCGCTTGCCCAACTTAAGGCGACCAAGAACTCCCGGGTTCGACATGGCTATCTCTCGCGGTGGTTCGCGATTCGGGAAAATAAGTCTCTCACAAAGGAAAGGTACAAACAAGTTAGACAAAACAAAACGACCTCGTGGAGACGATCGTCAAAGAAAGGAAGCACACTTAAACTCATACCTTGAACTTTCAAGTGACGGGGTAGCAAAACAAACGAGCCCAACCGATGAGCTTTACCAAGCGATCGAACGTCAATAAAGGAGTTCGGCAAAGCACGGATCCGCTCCCAAACGATCAAGAAATCGAATGGAAGATCGCCGATCACCGGAACGAGAGGTCCCGCAAAAGAAAACAAAATTAGATCACCCAAGACAAGCTCAATCAAGGGGAGAGTTTAAATCCTTACTCGGATTCCTCTCCCTAAAATGGTGGGAATCTCCAACTCCTCATTCGGCATGTCACTCGACGCCGATCGCCATGCCCCGCCGACCCAACACCATTTAGCTGTGTCGCCCTTGGTCTTATTCGCACGCCGAGGACCACTCTCCCGAGTCGGCCCCGGATATGATGACCGCCGATCGACCCTTTCTGCAGCCAATTTAAACAAATAATTCATCTCCAAATAGCAGAAGGAGGCGGAACAACCGTGACCGCCAAACAAGGTCAACGTGCGGATGATCTGCAGCCAAGCGTTCGGTGTCATTGAAGAGGCGCCAAATTCCGTGCGATCGCAAGTAGGAGACGGCGAATGGCAACGGAATCGCACTCCGCCTCCATAATCATCTCGTTGACGGCGACTGATCCTTGGGCGGTTGGTCGGCGCGCTCATTCTCCAAAGGCACGTGAAGGGAAACGCCGAGGGGATGTGGTATTTGGCCCTCCATCGGCTCAGTCTTTCTTGGTCGCCGTACTCGGATCTGGCCCAAGAGTCCACGGAGACGGACGGCGGCCTGAAAGACCGTCCGATTCACATGTTCGTAAGGGTGAGCGGCGGTGTAGTCATCGAATCGAATTCGGACAGGTCCGGCGATCGCTTCCATCATCTCGAGCAAAAGCCACGTAGGCGGGGCCGAACCTACTCTCTCGCTCCCGTGCCTCCCGCACCAAATCGTCCTCATCCACCGGCAAGCCCCCGCTCCGCCGCCGCGCCGTCCTCGCCACCTCGGCCTCGTTGAAAAGTTTTTCGAGTTCTTCGGTGCAATCCTCGCCGAATAGCTTCAGCGCCGTCTCCATATCCACTCTAACGGAACCTCCTCCCGCTCGTGCAACGCGCGCAGCGAAGAGCTTCCGGTCTCAAGGTTTTTGATCCTCCCGACATATTAGAAAATAAAGAGAGGGAGAAGGTTAATTTTTTCTTACCTAGAAAAAGAAGAAGATCAGCACAAAAACAAAAGCTCCGTAAATTTCTCGAGAAATTCGGCTATGGATACGAAGGACGCGTAAAAATGAAGGAGAAGAAGCCCTACCCTTTTTATAGATGGAGACGAGGGCCTAAATGCAAATAGGAGAAACCTCGGGCCGGATCGCAACTGGCCACATGGGGACGCATTAAATGCGGCCCTCGAATCCCGCATACGCGTCTTTTCGAGGGCATGCCACGGCTGTGTCCGACAAACCGTCGGATTCCCCAACAATGCACAACGCGTGTCCCCGCCATTTCTGGAAAGCCCGCCTTCTTTTCCCGCTGCTCCCGACGCGAAAGAAGGTCGTCCATATTTGAATTCAGATCGGCTGGTCGTTTAAAACATTGGCGATCGCCAACAGAGACACCTCACCCCGTGTTTTCAACATCGAGGCGAGCTGGGGGGCAATTGTTATGCGGCGATTAATTCGCCACGATAGGCGATCGACGACCTTCCAGAGAAGCCAACCATGAAAGACATATTCCGGACAAACGCCTAGAGTTCGGCATAATGTAGCGATCGTCTTTTGGTAACCAGCGATCGCCTTTTGGTAACCAGCGATCGTCTTTTGATACCAGCGATCGTCTTTGAAGAACGGACTGAGGCGATCGTCTCACGCCACGTGGGGATCCAAAGATCCGTCAAAGTCGCCGAAGACCGAATTGGACGATGGCCCACCCACGGATCTTCATAGATACCGACAGATAGGATCATTGACCCCACTGTCACCTACCACACCTACCGACAAGGCCGCCGAAAGGTACGGGCGGGCCCTCCTCGCAACCGACTCGCAACACGTGGCCGCTTCCCATTGGTTCACCCACCGCCTCCAACTGCAACCTCGGACCTCAAGGGAACAGGCCCACGTGACGGAACGATCGGCCGTTTATTTTAATATAGAAAACGGCGATCGCCCGCGATCGCCTGAGGGATCCCAACTACCTTGTCCCCTATAAATAGAGGACTCACTGTTGCGGCCAAGGCAGAGGCGAATTCTACTACGAATTAAGTGCAAAATACACACCAAAGAGAGAATCAAAGGCTCTTTTGGCAAACACTAACACGTTCATAGTGATATTCATACACATTCATCATATATCCCAAGCAAGAACTCACAGATTCATCTATCTGGTTCTTCCGGCAATCTACTCGCTCTAAAGCCTAGATAACTAGAAGTCTTTACACTCCGTGTATTAGATTCTAACATTAATATTTGTACTCGACAGTATATTTATTAATAACATCTCGCAAGAGCATTCAAGCCCGGGATTAACAACCCCGGCAAATCTTGTGTTATCTATTTTCTCACGGAAGTGTTCTCGCATTTGTTTGTTACTCGATCATTCCAGCAATACTGTCTCCGGATAATATTTTGGGTAACAACAGACTGCATATAAATCGTACCTTATTTGGATCAGAATTACGTCTGGCTAAGGTGATGTTTCTTCTAGTCGCAATTCCCCTGACGTATTGTTCAACCTCTTGTATGCCTTTCAAACCCTCCTCTCGATTGTAAAAATTTGCCGTAACGCCTTCGTACTCGTCATCACCACCATAATTAAAACTCATTACTTAAATGAATTTTTCTGATCATTACCGCTCCCCGAATTTCTCTTATATTAAGCACACTTATAGCTGTCATCCACCTGCAATTAAAAAAAAAAAAAGGTTAGTGTGCTGCCATCCATTATAGCTCTCATCCACCCACCCATTATAGCTGTCATCCACCCATCAAATCACGTCCACCCACCCATTATAGCTGCCATCCACCCATCAAATCACGTCACAAGTGTGTTTATAGTGTTACTCGGTTGTAAATGCCTCTATTGGCATCTAAAAAAACAAAACATCAAATCTCGTAGCCACTGGTACTAATATATATATATATATATATATATATATATATAACTATAAATCGTATCGCATAAAATATATAATGCGTTAATAATAATAATAATATATCTTTTGCTAAATAATATGCATTTGTCTGTTTTTGTTTGTTGAGATAATTTTGCAGATAACGAATTGAGTACGAAGGCTATTGCAAGCTTCGTACAATTTTGCTGAATTCGTCATAAATCGAGGAGTATTTCACTTTTTCCCATTTATCTTTTTGATTATATTTTATCACATTGAGGACAATGCTCATAATAAGTATTGTTGGGGGGGGGGTGGGGTGGGTGGGTGGTTTAAGATAAATAGGAAAATTATTAAGTTTAAATAAATTGTTGCCCTTTTGCAATTAATAAAATCAAAACGAAGGTATTATATTAAAACAAACAAAAATATTTGATGAAATTTAAACTTTTTGGAAGATGGAATTATCTTAGATCATTTAAGCTGATTCGACTCGGAATTGATAACATTACTCGTATATTCGTATCAATTACCACTCAAATGTGAGGAATTTTAGCATATATTCAGCATATGTCTTATTGTGCTTGATTCTTTTTTTACGAGTGTGCCGGTGATTTGTTGATTCTAGAACTTGTACTTGAAATCTTTATGAGACCGCACTGATATCACATTCGTGTGATATAAGTGTTTAATATGATAAAGAGGCAATTAGGATTTACACCAAATGGCCATCCAATAAACATATCATTGTTTTCAAAAAAAAATAAAAAAATAAACATATCATTAGCTGATTACACTGATTAGCTAACCACCATCTAAACCCTACTGTAGCACTCAATTTTAGTGCTAGATACCCTAGTTTAACCTTCAGAGCCATTCTTTTCGTTTCTTAAATCCAGTAAAAAGAAGAAACAAATATATAACCTATAAACCTATACTTAAACCCTGTAGGAAGTCCACATGAGTATTTGATCAAAAGTGAAAGAATAAAGGAGTATCATTGTTGGTATTACTATTATAACGAAGTTAGAAGGTTGCAAACTTCTTGTTTTATTTGAAGTAATATGCTTATCATAAGTATGGGGGAAAACAACCTACTTTCCCAAAAGAAAAAGAAAAGAAAACAAAGTATGTTATTTGGCGGAATATGTGCCAAGAGAAGTGGGGATCGTTATGAAGAAGTTTTATGGATTTTCAACGTATTACTATATTTCTTAAAACCAATTTTATTACATATTTCCCCTGCCTTATCCATACCCTTATCCATACCCTTATTAACCTTTAGCCTAACATTATAAACCCGAATAAAAGCCCTCTTTTGATATTTATACTTGGTGCTTACGCCACGTCGGTGCAGTTTAGTTTCTTGTACAAGCTTATGTTAATTTAAATAAACCACGTCTGAGCAATTGAGTGTAATTTCCTGATACCCGTTATTTCATCATATATGAGTGCGAGTGAATTATACTTATCACGTTCGTGAGATGCTTAGTCGCGTTATCTTAGCTTATGATTCTTAGACTTTTTGATTCTTCCATTTAAAAACAAAAATGTTTCTTTTCTAAGGATTGCTTGTGGGCAAGCAACGTTCAAGTATGGGGGAATTTGATCGCTCTAAATATACACATTTATTCCCTCTAATATACTATTTATCTACTTAGTTATATAGATTATTATACTATTTGTATAGAGTTTGGTACTAATCTATTGGAAGAACGATGAATCGAAGTACTTGGAAATATAACTAGAAATCGTTGTAACCATTAACGGTCATTAAAGAGAAAGGACTTGAAGTGCAAAAGTAAAAGGAAAAGACCCAAGTACGCCGGTTTTATAACCGTGTGTGGCGTACTTGCTAGGCGGGTAAAGATATATGATTTGAAGCAAAGTACGGCGTACTTTCTATGAAGTGCGGCGCACTTATCTGTCAGTTACAAGACAAATACTTAATGATGATTGCATTCATGGTGAGGCCGATCATTTGCCTCTTCTATTGTTTCTTCGGAGATATACCACGTCTCTTGACACTATAAATAAGACCCAAGGTTAGAGATACAAAGGAGACGCACTCTAATACCAAAATCATCATCAAAGAAGATATTGGTGAACTCACACCAAGTTCACCTTATCTAAGCCAAAAGTTGCACAAGTTGCAGGAGTTTTCCAAGTCCCTTAGTGCTGTGATAGAGTCTAAGAAGCTAGGATACCAGTTGGAGTTTTCATTTGTGAAAACTATTTTCAATCATTCACTTGTAATTGTTTGGTACAATCTCTATAACTTTTCTATTATGAACTTTATTGAATTTCTCTTGTTTGTTATGAGTTTTGTTACTGCAATTATGGAGTAGTCGCTTTATGTTTGTTTGGGCAATTTGGAAATATGACTACTGACGTATTATTCGGATATTTGCTAATGATGCTATGAATTGTTCACTTGATATTGTTATGTTAAGACAATTGTTATATGCTTAATTTATCACTGTGATAGAATTGGATCGAAAGGCTCTATTGCTTTGATTGATTTCGAGTTGTTTGTCTATGGCAACTCGGTGTTAGACTTGTAGAAATTGGCTAATAAAACCATTATCGACCCTAGTATAATCTTGTTTAATGCCTAATCTCATGTCTAACGAACTTGATTAGGAAAATGTCCTGTTTATACATCGACCACAAACCTATCTTATTACATTTGGTTTGTTGAGAATTATAGGCCGAAAGGACTTCTTGGTATATTGGATAGTTATATGTTTGAGTGATCACCAGTCATTTCATGCTTATATACCTTGTTTGTGAGTGCAATTCTGTCTTTATATGTGTTTACTTTCATGTTTCTCATCCTAAGCAAACATATCTTAAATCAATCTTGTTAGAAATCTAAAATCAACCATTTGATTAAGTCTATTTATAAGTGACAATCTTTGGACTTTTCCGTGAACACTTGCTAACTGAGATTTCACCAATCCCTTGGGACGAAACAATTACAAGTGGATGATTTGAACTTAGTTTTCACAAATGAAAACTCCAAACTAGTGTCCTAGCTTCTCAGAACTCTGTCACAGCACTAAGGAAACTCTGAAACTTCTGCAAACTCTGTGATCTCCTGATGTAACTAAGATAGGGTGAACTTGGTGTGAGTTCACCTATCTCCTTTGATGATAATCTTCCTTTTGGTGATAAATTTGGTATATGGCTATTGCCCTTGCATCTCTTGTCTAGAGTCCAATTTATAGGGTCTAGGGATGTGGTTTATATCCCAAATAACGATAGTAGAGGCAAATGATCGGCCTCTCAATGAATGCAATAATTATTTAAGTGACTGCTCTATAACTCACAAATAAGTGCGCCGTACTTCATAGGAAGTACGCCGTACTTCTCTTCAATCAAAATATCTTTCACCCCCCAACCAAGTACGCCACACATAGTTGTAAAACCGGCATACTTAGGTCTTTTCATCCTTTTGCACTTTAGTCCTTCCTCTTTAACGTCCGTTAATGGCTATAACGGTATTCTAGCTATATTTCCAAGTGACTTCGATTCATCATTCCTACAACAAATTAGTACCAAACTATGAACAAATAGTATAATAATATATATAATTAAGTAGATAAATAATATATTCTAGAGGGAAAAAATGTGTATATTTAGAGCGTTATCAAATTCTCCCATACTTAAACGTTGCTTGCCCTCAAGCAATCCTTAAGAAATATTTTTGTTTTTAAATGGAAGAATAAGGAAGTCAAAGAATCATAAGCTAAGATAACGCGACTAAGCATCTCACGAACGTGATAAGTATAATTCCCTCACGCTCATATATGATGTAACAACGGGTATAAGAAAATCACACTCAATTGCTCAGACGTGGTTCATTTAAATTACCATAAGCTTGTACAAGAAACTAAACTGCACCGATGTGGCGTAAGCACCAAGTATAATCAAAAGAGGGCTTTTATTCGGGTTTATAATTTCCATGCTATGGGTTAATAAGGTATGGATAAGACATGGAAAATATGTAATGAAATTGGTTTTAAGAAAAATAATAATAAGTTGAAAGTCCATGAGATTCCTTCAAAACGATCGTACTTCTCTTGGCACAAATTTTTGCCCATGTCAAACTTTATCTTAATTTTCTTTCTTTTCTTTTTATTTTGGGAAAATAGATAATTTTTACCCATACTTATGATAAGCACACTATTCCAAATGAAACAAGAAGTTTGCAACCTTCGAATTCCGTTATAATAGCAATACGGACAATAATATTCCATTCTTTCTTCACCTTAGGGGACTGGCAACGGAGCGGTGAACACCTGCGGGTAAGAGGTACCCGAGCGGTGAACACCGCCGCCACCCACCCGGGTACGGTGAAGGTAGGAGGTGCTCGGGTAGATATGCCGCGTGAAGAGAAGTGGGGGTAGAGGAGAAAGGTGACTCAGGTGCGTGTGTATATGTGTGTGTTATATGTTATATATATATATATATATATATATATATATATATATATATATTGCAGGTGCGTGTGTATATGTTATATATATGTTAAATTGCAGGTAAGAAGCCAGCGAAGAAGAAGAAGACCAAATATATATATGTTAAATTATTTTTGTATTATTTTAATATTAGAATTAATTAGAAATTTTCGTTTTAAACCCTCAACTATTTAATGTTTCACATATAAAATTTATAGTTTCTATTAACTACAATTTATACCCTATTTTAATAACTACAAATTATATTTATTAATATTTAGTTGTATTAATAAAATATTATGTGTTTTTATTAAATTGTTTGATATAATTTTAAATATAAAAAGGTAAAAAAAAAAAATTAAAAGTGGTGAGGGTAGATGAGCACCATTGCCACTAAAAAATGGTGAGTGGGGGTAGAGTGGGGGTAAATTGGGGGTTGGATGAGTTGGAAGAATGTTATTGGTGGAGAATGGGGGTAGATGGGGTAAGTGAGGCACGGTTGCCACCACCCTTAGATCAAATACTCATGTGGACTCCCAACAAGAGTCAAAGCTTAGGTTTATAGGTTACATATTTATTATTTTTTTAGTGGATGAAAGAAATGAAAAGTATGGCTCAGAAGGATAACCTAGGGTATCTAGCACTAAAAATGAGTGCTACAGTAGGATTTATATTGTGGTTAGCTAATTAGTGTAATTAGCTAATAATATGTTCTAATTGGATGGCTATTTTTGGTGTAAATCTTAATTTGCCTCTTTATCATATATAAATACTTATATCACAAGAATGTGATCTCACTGTGGTCTTGTAAAGATTTCAAGTACAAGTTCTAGAATTAACAAATCACCGGCACACTCATAAACAAAGAAAGCACAAAAAAGAGATATGCTGAATATAGGCTAAAATTCGTGATATTTAGTGGTAATGAATACGAGTAACGTTATCAATTCCGAGTCGAATCAGCTTAAATGATTCTATCTTCCAAAAAGTTTTAATTATATCAAATATTTTTGATTGTTTTTATAAAATACCTTCGTTTTGGTTTTATTAATTGCAAAAGGGCAAACTATTATTTAAACTTAATAATTTTCCTATTATCTCACCCCCCATACTTATTATGAGCATTGTCCTCAATGTGATAAAATATAATCAAAATGATAAATGGGAAAAGTGAAATACTCCCCGATTATGTCGAATTCAGCAAAATTTGTACGAAGCTTGCAATAGCCTTCGCACTTAATTCGTTACGTGCAAAAAATAGTATCTAAACAAAACAAAACACACAAACAAATATTATTTAGCAAAAGATATATTTTATATTAATAACGCACTATATATATTTGTGTTACGATTAGTAATTTTTTGTAGCGTATAATATAAGGCTCCTATTTAGGGTTATCTCGTCGTCCGCCTCCTCCCTGCTTCCCCTGACTGCTTCACCTGCTCGCCGCTTCTATTTCTTTTCATCTGTGATTGCCACAACCTGGTACGTCTCTCGGTTTCAGCTTTCTCATTCGTCTTGCTCCTTCTCTTCCGTTTCTCCGCGGTTTGTTTCTTGGTTTCTCTTTGTTTTTCCTTTTTTTTGTAGGAAAATTAAGGGTCGAGCCCTTCTCTTTCGTTACTTTGCAGTTTGATTTTTCGTTTCTGTAATTCTTTTCTTATTTCTTTCGAATACAAAGTGATTGCCTGGCCGTGTTTATTTTGCGGGTATTCAGGAGTGCTTTCCATGCGATTTCTTCATTGACAGTGCCTGACTTCATGGATTGTTATCTTCTTTATTTTGACAAACTCGTTGGTTTCCCATCCTTGTTATAAATAGAGAATTAGAATCTTTCTGCTGAATTTTTGGTAGTTACATTTATTTTGTCTCAACTTTCTCCTTCAGCTGTCTCCTTATCTTTCGTTTCTCCGGGGTTTGTTTATGGATTTCTGTTTGGTTTTCTTTTTGTTTGTGCAGGAAATTTCAGGGTCCATCCCTCTTCCTTCGTTTCGCCGCAGTTTGTCTTCTCATTTGTGTACTTCTTTGATGATACCTTATTTTGATGTGTATTTGCGTTGGGTTTGGTATGTGATTTTCATTTGTGTTATTTGCCTGTTCCTTTTCTTGCTTCTTTCGGATGCATACGCACTTCTGTGGCCCGTTTATTTTGCGGGTCTTGAAGAGTGCTTTCCATGCAATTTGATCGTTCACGGTGTCTGACTTCATGGAATTTTAGGTGAGGCATTTGGATATTTTGATCTCCATTGCATTTTTTCCTGCTCGGCCGTTCAAGGACACTGAGGCATTGTGACTTTAAGGTTTTTAAACATGGTCTGATTGTCCACTGCACACGCATCTTGCTTCATCTCTTAGTTATTTAAATCAAATTTTAATACCTCTGTTTCTCCTTGCTTACTTTATTTCAATAGTGTCATTATTTATATTTGATTAGGCTGCGCCGCCTACTTATATTTCTTTTCTAACATGGTTCGTTGTTGTTCGTTTCCTTCTTCGACAGAGCTCTCTTTGTCTTCCGGATCAATAATGGTTGTGTTTTTACTAATACAGACAGTGTTTATTCATCTCCGCGTTCATTGCATAATATTATTAGTGTTCTATTGGCAGGGAAGTTTGGGACATGCATAAATATAGACATTTTATATTCGACACATCCTTATACAAATATAACTGGGAAGCCAATTAGTATTAGAACTACTTTGATTATATCTTAGCTTGTATTTGATATTGCTATTACTTTTATAGTGAGGAAATCTAACATGGCCTTTTAAAATCTGTTCGCAGCAAGTGCGCTGTATATTTCTCTTGTAATATGGTTCATTGTTGTCTGTCTCTTTGTTCAGCAGAGTTGTCCTCTCCAGCGAGATCAATAGTTGTGTTCTTCTCCCTTTAAGGTATACTCTATTGTTTGTTTGCTTTTACATTGTAGTGTTAAAGAATTATCTTTGTTCTAAATACAGGTACCTTTCTTCTCTGCTACAAACATGCTCGAGTTTCTCGACCTGAGACCTGTCACGCACATTTGCATGAGCGTGTATCTGATATTTTTATTACTTTAGAATTACAAATATCTGTGAACTAATACTTTTCCCAAGGCTGTTGAGGTCTGCATAGATTTACATACGTATTCAAATAGAAATACCTTTCTTCTATACCAAGAGGCCAAATTACTAATTGTACATTCCTCGCTTTGCTGGGTGGACATTCTAATGATGCAGCATGTTTGAGTTTATCGGCTGGAAACCTGACATGGCCCCACAAAATCTCTGAATAGAACCTGGGCCTAAGTAGGTGTAACAACGCCTCGAACAAGAACATATGGCATTCACTCGATGTCCTACCTAGATTTTCGTTATTGATCTTGTATGAATTATGCACCTCTGCAAATACTGGCCTCTCTATACCTCAACAGTTTTGGTTTATTAGTTTCCTCTTCAGCATAAGATGCTGTAGGCATTCATTCTTTCTGGTCTTCTGTATTCTCCTGCTGCATGTGTTCGTCAACAACTGTGCATTGCTTTGATTTGCTGCGTGCGTTTGTTTATTTTGGTTTCTGTATAAGTCCACAACCTTCACTTGCCTTGGTTTTTATAAACTTCAGCACGGATTTATTTTAGTTTCTGTGTGGCTTACTTTGGTTTACTTCATCTTATTCTGCATTCTTTTCTAACGTCCCCGTATCCATATTTAATTGCAGTTATATGCTTGTAGTAACTATTTGTCAGCATTTCTTGGTTTCGAATATTCTTTCAGTTTTTAAATCTCCACCGTAATAGAAAATGAACATTCTAATGACGCAATTCTCTACGCTCTGCCTCGAGGTCTTACCTAACCGCTTTTCCTTTTTCTTGAGTTCTGTGTGGTCTTTAAATTCGTGATTTTACGCCGTAATGCAAAATGAACGTTCTGGTGATGTCATGCGTTGGACACATCCTTTCACATATATAACTGGGAAGAAAATTGGTATTAGAGCCACTTTGATTATATCTTTTAATCAAAATAATCAAGAATGTGTAGAAACAAAGCTGGCAATTGCAAAATTCCCATACTCATGAAAAATGAATATTCTCACTGTTTCTTATAGTGAGGGAAGCTAACATGGCCCTTTAAAATCTGTACACGCCACCTGGGTTGTATATTTCTCTTCTAACATGGTTCATTATTGTCCGTATCCTTGTTCAACAGAGTTGCCTTCCCTAGCGGGATCAATAGTTGTTGTGCTCTTCGCTCTTTAAGGTATACTCTATTGTTTCTTTGCTTCTATATTGTAGTTTAAAAAAAATATATTCATTCTAAATATAGGTGCCTTTCTTCTCTGCTAGAAACATGTTCGAGTTTATCGGCCTGAGACCTGTTGTGGGCCCAGGAAACTTCTGAGTGGAGTTTGGGCCTATGAACATGTGGCATTTATTGCATGTTTTGCTCAGGTTTTGGTTGCTGCTGTTTGCAGAATGCGTGCTGCGACTGCACATTTGCCAGAGCGTTTATCTGATATTTTTATTACTTTAGAGTTACAAATATCTGTGAACTAATACTTTTCCCAAGGCTGTTGAGGTCTGCGTAGATTTACATACGTATTCAAATAGAAATACCTTTCTTATATACCAAGAGGTCAAATTACTAATTGTACATTCCTCGCCTTGCTGGGTGGACATTCTAATGATGCAGCTTGTTTGAGTTTATCGGCTGGAAACCTGACATGGCCCCACAAAATCTCTGACTAGAGCCTGGGCCTGAGTAGGTGTAACAACGCCACGGACAAGAACTGGCATTCATTCGATGTCCACCTAGATTTTCGTTATTGATATTGTATGAATTATGGACCTCTACAAATACTGGCCTCTCTATACCTCAACAGTTTTGGTTTCTTAGTTTTCTCTGCAGCATCAGATGCTGTATGCATTCATTCTTTCTGGTTTTCTATATTCTCCTGCTACATGTGTTCGTCAACAACTGTCATTTGCTTTGATTTGCTGCGTGTGCTTGTTTATTTTGGTTTCTGTATAACTCCACAGCCTTCGCTTGCCTTGGTTTTTGTAAACGGACATGTTTATTTTAGTTTTCATGTGGCTTACTTTGGTTTACTTCGGCTTATTCAGCATTATTTTCTAACGTCCCCGTATCAATATTTCATTGCAGTTATATGCTTGTAGTAACTGTTTGTCAGTTTTTCTTGGTTTCGAATATTCTTTCAGTTTTTAAATCTCCACCGTAATAGAAAATGAACATTCTAATGACGTAATGCATTTGAGTTTACTGGCTGGGAACCTGACATGTTCTGTTTACCTCTATCTTTTTCCTATGATCTATGTGTTCGTCTCTCTTCCTGTTTTGCCTCCACGCCTTAACCAACTGCCTCTCCTTGCTCTTGGGTTCTGTGTGGTCTTTCAGTTTGTAGATTTACGCCATAATGCAAAGTGAACGTTCTAGTGTTGTCATGCGTTCGAGTTTATTGGCTGTAAACCTGACATGGCCCCTTAAAATCTCTGAACAGAGCCTGGGTCTAAGTAGGTGTAACAATGCCACGAACAAGAACGCATGATATTCATTTCATGCTCTATTTGATGCCTTCCCATTTCTGCTACCTTCCCCCTCTATTAGATAAGTGACTGTTATATTGATGTACCATGTTCAGGACTCTCGAAATCTCTGAACAGAGTCCGCGCCTAGATAGGTGTAACAACATCACGAACAGGAACATGTTACACAACTGATTTACCATGTTTTCTGCCCCGTTTCGCTTCAACACCTTCACTACATGCGTTTGTTTGAGTTCTGAATAGTCTTTAGGTTCCTATATTTACACCGTAATGGAAAATGGACGTTACAATGACGTCATCCGTTCGAGTTTATTGGCTGGAAACCTAACATGGCCCCTTAAAATCTCTGAACAGAGCCTGTGTCTAAGTAGGTGTAACAATGCCACGAACAAGAGCGCATGATATTCATTTCATGCTTCATTTACTTCTTTGTTATCAATATTTGCAAAGTGATACCCTCCCTTTTCTGCTCCCCCTTTTTTTTTCTATACGTACCTCAATATAAATATCTTTCCCCTCTATTAAATAAGCAAATGTTCTAATGATGTACCAAGTTCGAGTTTATTGGCTGCAAACCTCTGAATAGAACTTGCACCTAGATATGTGTGACAATGCGCTGAACAATAACATGCAACTTTCATTTTATGTTCTACTCTATCCCATAGAATATAATTGTCGTTGTTATATTCATTTAATCCGCTTGTGTAATCGATCCTTTCTTTAGCCATTATACGACCCGATAACCAACAGTAGTATCGGAGCCCATTTTGTCGGGTGTCGGGTTATTTGGCTTCGTGGTTATACGGGATAACCCATATGGGTTTCCGCTCAGGTATATCGGATTGAGCCTCGTCTTTAATTATTGCTGCTACATTCGGTTCTATTGTCGCATTAGTTGTCTTTGAACTGTTTATTGTTACTTGCTGTTTCGCTTGCCGCGGATTACTTTTTATGTTAACTGGTTGGATTCGTTTTTTCGGGGTGACTCTTGTTTCCTTATTAATTAAAATTCAAACAAATTAAAACCTTAAAATCCAAAACAGCACTATCTTGCGCTGCCAGGACCGGAAGTGTCCCTCGGGTCTTTGTCAAGAGCTTTCGGATCCCGGTTATAATTTAAACGGGTTTTAATCTCAAAATTCAAATCGAGTCCCTAATTTTCAAGAGCTTGCAGATTGGTTTTAATTTACGACGTACTAGAAAATGAACGCTATGATGACGTCATGCGTACCTGACATGGCCCCTTAAAATATCTGATTAGAGCCTGGGTCTAAGTAGGTGTAACAATGCCACGAATAAAAACGCACGATTGGTCTCTGTTTACCTGAACAATTTTGGTTTATTAGTTTCTTGTGCAGCATCAAGTGGTGCATACAACTTGGGTTTGCTTATGAATGTTGCATACACTTGTCTATTTTGGTTTGTGTGTGGTCTACTTTGGTTTGGATTTTTTTCTTCCAATCTATTGAACACTTCATTTCATCTTCCATGTATTTCTCCGTATAGTGCATGGAATACATACCATAGTCGATTTTGGTTGCGTGCCTATACTAACTGTTATTCCAGTTTTTTTTGTTCTGAATATTCTTTCAGTTTCTGAATATCTGCCGTAATGGACGAATGTATCACAATGTTGCTTAGAGATATGAACAAATTATCAGACCCTCCAACCTGGGTTGGGTCTGCTACTGATGTCGTCACATGCATACAAGCTCTACAAAATTATCAACCAGACTCACTTGAGGATTTGCAGCAGAGAGCTATCGTTGAAATAGGTATACATATTCTGGAACTTCGGAATATTCTTCGTTACGAGAGAGGGACACAGCAAAAGCGAGATGATTTTCATGCACTCACTTCATTATTTGAGTACCCAGAGTATGAATTGGCATTTCAGTGCCCTCCAAATAGTCCTACGCATATTTCAGGCGAACATCGCCTCGATGTTTTAACTCTAAGAATGCAAATCGGATGTCTCTGCAACAAACTCTATTCAAGTGTCAGATCAAGAAAAATCATGTACTATACTGGCAGTCAGTGGAATCAATCACATGACTATCTTGATGAGGCACCTGCATACAAACCACTATTTGTGGATTGCGATACACTGGACCGCTGTCGTGTTCTTGAACATACTGTTGCTGACATTTACGGCTTTCCCAATCTGGCTGATTATGTTTTCAAGAGAGAACTTGGCCTGCGACTGTCTAGGCTTAGGGCTCGATCAGATGAGTGGGTCTAACCCAGAATTGTTGAGCTGCTTTGGCTGCATCGCTTGGAATAGAATTATGATATCTACTGCATTCTCAATGTTGTCAAATTTGTTGGCAATCAACTTTCTCGTTAACATTATGGAAATCACATATTTCTTTCTCATACTGGCAGTAAATATTATCCTAAACTAATAGCAAAGATTACAGCTTTAATATTTCGAAAATTAGTCTTCCAAATAATACCTGACCGTTTCACGCGTACACTGAATATTTTCTTCCTCTCATGAATTAATTACATTTCCTCTCACTCTTCATTAGTACAATGATTTTTAATATGTTATCGTCGCTGTTTTATGTATTATATTTCTATTGCCTCCAAATTATACTATTTCTCTAGAAATATTATCTATAAAAGGTAATAATAAGTTTCTACATTTCCTGCAAAGTATACTCCCGACAATTACATGTATGATTGTGGGGGTTATATTTTATAGTATGTTACTGAGTTCGGGTGTACAGAAAATCTTCTGTATTGGGTTGCGTTTAACTACATCTGTTGAGGCCTTCAATATCTGCTGCGTCATCAGGCTGCGACTGCAATGGCTACGTGCATACCTTATTAGTTCTAACAACTTCTACAGTTGACTGCACTGCCTGTACCCTATTGCGGCTAATTCTTTGGTATTTCATTCTGCAATATACTCTCAGCTCTTTACCATTCCTCGCTTAGTAGTTCTTCATCCTTTTTAAATATTTTTTAACTAATACGTACTGTCCGGGTTAACATTTCTTGCTCAATGTTTTTTGGACAAGGAAAAAAATTATTTTACTGCTCATCCAAAAATCATTACAATTTACATCAAATGGCGGGTACTTCTACAAACAGCTCAATCAAATTACATGTATGCTTTCAATAGGACGTAAATTTTTGGAATATCCTATTGTATTCGATAAATTATATCATTACAATCTCCTACTTCCCAGGACGACACCTGAAACTGAATATGGTATCAATCTTCACTCATCATCCCCTGCTGTGTTAGGTGCTTCCTCTTTTGCTTTATTTTCATTCTCCACTAACACCATCATGCATAACATTATTAACTCTTTCTTATTTCGGACAAGATCCCACAATGTAATTGACCTGAAAAGAAACGCACGAAAACAAAATACATACGCGTCTATAGACACAGAAAAGAAGCTTGCTCTACTAGACAATAGAAGAAATCGGTACAAACAACAAGGTAAATGACTTGGTAATTTTATTTGTTTCCTTTCACTATTTTCTTTATTTACTTTCGCTTGTTAGCCTCTGACCACATGTACATCACATTTTGCTTTCCTTACTAAATGTATGTGCCATGTTCCTTTCTGTAGTTGCACCTGCTAACGAGGCAACGTGTTCCACCAGGAGTCAAACTACAGGCCCGCGACCAAGAAGATCGCAATCGACTTCTGTTATCCGGCATGATCTTCTTAACAGAATGGAGAACATCCCCTTGCATGCTTGGTCTCTGCCCTTCTCTACTGCATGCGTTTCCTGCAAAGCCCTTCTTTATTTGAGGGAGCCTGAGGGTTTCTGCTGCTTACATGGACAAATATCCCTTGCTCTACCCACAATTCCACTGCAACTTTGGGAATTATATACCTCACTTGAGTCCTCTCATGCGGTCCATTTTCGCCGGCGTTGTCGTACATATAACAATACTTCTGCTTTTAGTTCCTTGGGTATCACCTACGACGAGACACTGGCCAAATCTAACAAGGATGTATACAGTCTCAGAATTCAGGGAGCAGTTTATCATTTCATCAGAGATTTGCTACCTGCGGAAGGTCCTAGGCATACGCAATCAGTATTTTTATTTAAATCGAAAACGAGCTGCAGAATAGACTATCGCAGTCGGGGGAGCTTGATTCACATGTCCTACAGGTCATTGTTGAGTTGATGAAAATAAATCCGTATGCAATTTTTTTCCAGGGGCTTCGCGAGCTGATGAATTTACAAGAATACAACATCATTCTTCGTGCAGACCCATCTTTGGACATGCGAATTTACAATCTGCTGACAGTTAACCAAGTCGCTGCAATTTGGAATGAAATGACTGGGACTCCTGCAGCGGAACCGCATGATATCCGTGTCTATAGTGCATCAGGAAAAACATACCGCATCCATTATTACTACGGCTGCTACGATCCAATGTAGTACCCGTTATTATTTCCGTACGGCGAAAGCAGTTGGCATACAGGAATTCGCCGAATATCACTCACGTCCGCTGCTGATCGTACCTGACTTGGTGCACAGTGCAGCGGTCAGACTAGCGTTTATTCTCATGACCATCAATCTGGAGAATCTATTATTTCTGCAAAACTCGAAAGTATGAATCTATAGTTTTTTTACAATACATTTCTTCGCTCGTTACGCCTAATCTCAATGCATGACTATTTATTTTCCCTACATGAAACAAATTTGAATGCAAATAAATAGAAGCGAAACAACGTGGCTGCAAGAGAATTTTATTGCTACTTATTCCAAACCCGACCCAATGACGTCACAAATATATTGTGTACAGGAAGACTGGCACAACAATACCAGATTGACTGCTATGTTAAGATCGAAACTCAACGCCTCGATTATCTAAGAGGTGAACAAAGGTAAGAACATATTCGCCTCGAATCGTTTGAAGGTATTATTGATAGTATGGCATGCAACACCAATGTCAAAGGATCTGATATTGGACAACGGTTTGTGCTTCCCGCATCATATATTGGCAGCCCTCGAGACATGTGGTGCCGTTATCTAAATGCATTGACTTTGGTGAGCGAATATGGGAAACCAGATTTCTTCATTACGATGACATGTAATCCAAATTGGCCTGAAATACGCGCCGGCCTGTTGCCTGGTGAGGAAGCTCAAAATAGATCCAACCTCGTTGCAAGAGTGTTTAGAGGCCGCAACGAGGAATTCAAACATGAGATTATTCGAGACAAACTTTTTGGCGAAGTTGCAGCATATTTATATGTTATAGAATTCCAAAAAAGAGGGCTTCCGCATGCTCACTGGATCATTATCTTACAACCTAAATATAAAATAACGTCGTCTGATGCGTACGATCGTTTTGTTAGTGCATAGCTACCCGACATAGGCCTAAGACCGCATTTTCATGCATGTGTCGTCAGGCATATGTTGCACGGTCCTTGTGGGTTGTTAAATCCTTCTAATATATGCATGCAAGATAACAGATGCAAGAATAAGTATTCGAAGGATTATGTGGAAAGCTCTTCGCATCGGGAGGATAGTTATCCGTTATACATGAGAAGAAATGATCAGAGAAACGTGTGCGTCCGTGGTCACACTCTTGATAATAGATGGGTGTTGCCATATAACCCCTACCTGTTAGCCAAGTTTGACTGCCATATTAATGTCGAAATATGCGTTGGCCTGAGACTTATTAAATACTTTTATAAGTACCTTTGCAAGGGCACCAACAAGATTGCATTCAATGTTGTGGAGCAGTCAGTTGTCCCGAAAATGGATGAGATTACAGATTTCTAGCTGGCCCGTTGGTTATGCGCACCCGAGGCAATATGCAGAATCTATGCTTTTATCCTTAGTGAAATTAATCCAGCAGTTCTTCACCTACATGTTCACTTGCCGAACAAACACCATGTTTCTTTCTCGTCCTCACGATCTCTCTCTGACGTAATAGCTAATCCAAACACTTCGAAGACACAGCTCACAAAATTTTTTGCCATGAACGCACAGTCAGCCACAGTGGCAAAATTGAAGTTGCTTTACAGAGATTTTCCTCGATTCTTCATATGGGACGCAACCAAAAAAACATGGAATCGAAGAGTTCGAGGTATCTGCATTGGACGTTTGGTCAGTGTAAGTCCTCTTGATGGAGAATGGTACTATCTACGGCTGCTGCTTAACCATATTCCTGCACCTACATCCTTTGGATATCTCAGAATATACAACGGCATTTTATACCCTACGTTCAGAGCTACTGCTTTAGCACGGGGTCTACTAGAATCAGATACAGACGTCAGCAGCTCTTTGGCGGAGGCCTGCTCCTATCAAATGCCGTATTTCCTCCGCCATCTCTTTGCAACGATCTTACTGCACAACACTCCATCTAATCCTCGACTATTGTGGAATACTTTTAGATGTTTATGGCGGATAATTATATTTCTCAAAAAAAATATACTGAGGATGAGTCCTTTCTTAAAGCACTTGCATCTATTGACATTTTCTTGCAATATGCCAGTCGAACGATTGACGAGTTCAGTCTGGTCGACTTTATTATTGGAACCTCACGAGAACAAATACAGAGTAAGGATTTCGATGAGGAGGAAAATTATCTCGTCTCCTATTTTGATTTGAATTCAGTGGCGTTTCTGAATTCAGGCCAACGCCAAGATTTCGACGAGATTATGCAAACTGTTGTTACTAACCGTTTAGCAGCTTTCTTTGTCGATGGTCCAGCTGGCTCTGGCAAAACATTTCTGTAGCGATATCTTATTACAACAGTCCGTTCACGGCATTTGATTTCTCTCGCAGTCGCATCTTCAGAGTTGCTGCATCTCTCCTCCCCGGCGGCCGTACCGCTCACTCATGA
This sequence comes from Orobanche coerulescens, assembly GCA_033398695.1. Taxonomy (NCBI): domain Eukaryota; kingdom Viridiplantae; phylum Streptophyta; class Magnoliopsida; order Lamiales; family Orobanchaceae; genus Orobanche; species Orobanche coerulescens. Next base: position 103,672,213 of record CM065818.1, read on the forward strand.
TTCAAACTTCCTATAATTGTAGAGGATGAGATTTGCACAATTAGCAAAAAGAGTGTGCATGCTTGCGTCTTGATTGCCTCTAAACTTATTATTTGGGATGAGGCATCCATGGCACACCGGAAGAGTATCGAGGCAGTCGACACTTTGCTGCGTGATCTTATGGATAATGATGTGCCTTTCGGCGGCAAGACCATTGTCTTCGGTGGTGATTTTAGACAGACCATCCCTATAGTTCCTGGAGGCACTCGTTCTGATGCTATCGACGTTTGTCTGATTAATTCTCACTTATGGCAGTGTATGCGCAAAATTCATTTAGTCTAGAATATGCGGGCAAGAGACGACCTCGATTTCAATGATTTCTTACTTAAACTTGGTAACAGCACTCAACCTTATATTCATAATGGGAATATTACACTGCCTTCGCAAATGTGTCTCCCTTACAAGGCAGACGACAATCTTCTCGACGCGCTTCTCTCAGAAATCTTCCCAAATTTTGATGCGCACATAGAGAATCTTCATTCAGTCATTGAACGTGATATTCTGACCCCAAAGAATGATTACGAGCATGAAATCAATAACACCTTAATTGAGAGATACCCAGGTTGCAGTGTGAATTATTATAGCACGGATCTAACAACTGACCCTCTCCAGCAAGCATATTATCAAGATTATTTGAACTCCGTCAACACTCCAGGCCTACCTCCTCATTTACTTTGACTTAAACTCAACTGCCCTATAATGCTTCTACGTAATATTAACCCTTCTGAAGAACTTTGCAATGGTACCCGCCTTATCTGTCGATGCCTAGATCGAAATATTTTCGGTGCTGAAATCGTATCAGGTCAACATGCTGGAGATTTTGTATTGATACCACGTATACCTTTAGAGCCCTCAAACAAGCAAAAATGCCTCATCCCATTTAAAAGGCATCAGTTTACTGTTCGTCTCTGTTTTGCGATGACCATTAATAAATCAGAGAGCCAAACATTGAACAATGTCAGCCTTTATCTACCTGAACCAATCTTCTCCCATGGACAGCTTTACGTTGCTCTCTCTCGAGCCAGGAAGGCAAGAGATATTCGAATATTAATTCGCCCACCTTCAATTCATGCCATCTCAAAGAATCTAACCAAAAACAGTGTGTATAGATAAATTATTGCTGCTGCAGTTCTGTGATTCTCATATCATTTCCATAGTCATTCGGTAGACACCAATAATAAATATACATTTGCCCCTTTCTCATTCGAAACAAAATTCATGTTATTTAGTTATCTAATATGCTTTTAATATTTATCTATTTCAATGACTTTCTTTCATTCATTGTCTGTGTGTGTTATGTATGTTCATGTGTTATGTGTTCCCTACCATTTCTGAGAAACTACCACTGACTCCAAACAAAAAAATAGAAAAATCAGGCATGTATTGTGCATATGTGTATTATACATATCTGTATGTATGCGCATCTCTGTTTGTAAATAGAAATATGTGCTCCACTCAATGTTAACATCTTGGATCTGTGTGTTCTCTCTTAAACTTATTATATACACACACACTGTGACTGCTTCAATCACACTGGAATGTTCAGCTACAATGTTCTTTGTCCATAACGCTATATGTCTCTCCTAATATACCTATGTAAATGTCTATGCTAATTATTAATTTCTTTTTCCTCCAGGTTTGTGTTCGTTTCTTGCTGCTCCTATCAGGTTCATGTTCAGTACGAATGCCTAATTTATTTTTGCCACTTAGCTCTCCACATTTTGTTTATAGTTTTATCGTTATATATATATATTTTCTCTTACATAAAACTATATCTTGACAATTAATGATCTTTGAATACTATTCAGCAATTTTTTGCTTCTGCCCTCAACCATTACATCAAGACCTTGCTCGTGTTTCATTTCCACCGTTCTTTGTACAGACTTCACCCTCATTTGTTGCTGCTGCCATGCTTCTTTTTCGTACTTCTTATTTGCTTCAATTGATTCTATTTTCTGCCTGTTGCTACATCATGTATGCCTCAATATTTGTGTATCGCTCTAACATATTGTTGTCTTTGAACTGTTTATTGTTACTTGGTGTTTCGCTGGCTGCGGACTACTTTTTGGGGTGACTCTTGTTTCTTTATTAATTAAAATTCGAATAAATTAAAACCTTAAAATCCAAAACAGCACTAATCTTGCGCTGCCAGGACCGGAAGTGTCCCTCGGATCTTTGTCAAGAGCTTACGGATCCCGGTTTTAATTTAAATGGATTTTAATCTCAAAATTCAAATCGAGTCCCTGATTTTGACACTATTGTATGCATCTTTGATCTGATTCATATGCTCCAAAAAGAGGTGTATAATATAAGGCTCCTATTTACCCTAATCTCGTCGTCCGCCTCCTCCCTGTTTCCCCTGACTGTTTCACCTGCTCACCGCTTGTATTTCTTTCATCTGTGATTGCCCTGACCTGGTACGTCTCTCGGTTTCAGATTTCTCTTTCGGCTTGCTCCTTCTCTTCCGTTTCTCCGGGGTTTGTTTCTGGGTTTTTGTTTGGTTTTCTCTTTGTTTGTGCAGGAAATTTCAGGGTCCAGCCCTTCTTTTTCGGTTATTTGCAGTTTGTTTTCTCATTTTTGTACTTCTTCGATGATACCCTAGGTTTATGCGCTTCTGCGCTAAGTTTGGTATGTGATATTCGGCTGTGTTATTTGATTCTTTCTTTTCTTATTTCTTTCAAATACAAAGGGATTGCCTGTCCGCATTTATTTTCCGGGTATTCAAAAGTGTTTTCCATACGATTTATTCATTGACAGTGCCTGACTTCATGGATTGTTAGCTTATTTACTTTGACAAACTCGTTCGTTTCTCATCCTTGTTATATATAGAGATTTAGAATCTTTCTGCTGATTTTTTGGTAGTTACCTTTTTTTTTTTTTTGTTAGTTACAGATATATTGAAGCAGGGACAATGTCTCAGCTTTCTCCTTCACCTTTGTCCTTCTCTTTCGTTCCTCCGGGGTTTGTTTCTGGATTTCTGTTTGGTTTTCTTTTTGTTTGTGCAGGAAATTTCAGGGTCCAGCCCTCTTTCTTCGTTTCTCCGTAGTTTGTTTTCTCATTTCTGTACTTCTTTGATGATACCCTATTTTTATGTGTTTCGGCGTTGGGTTTGGTATGTGACTTTCATTTGTGTTATTTGCCTGTTCCTTTTCTTGCTTCTTTCGGATGCATACGCACTTCTATGGCCCATTTATTTTGCGGGTCTTGAAGAGTGCTTTCCATACAATTTGATCGTTCACGGTGTCTGACTTCACGCATTTTTTTCCTGCTCGGCCATTCAATGGACACTCAAGCATTGTGACTTAGAAGTTTTTAAACACGGTCTGATTGTCTACCGAACACGCATCTTGCTTCATCTCTTAGTTATTTAAATCATATTTTAATACCTCTCCTTGCTAACTTTATTTCAATAGTTTTATTATTTACATTTGATTAGGCTGCGCCGCCTACTTATATTTCTTCTCTAACATCGCCCGTTGTTGTTCGTTTCCTTGTTCGACAGAGCTCTCTTCGTCGTCCGGATCAATAATTATTGTGTTTTTTGATTTCCAAGGTATATTCTATTTTTCTTTTCTTCTACCTTCTGGTTTTCTATCTATTTATTCGTTCTGACTGTCCACTGCGTGCATGCTTCCTCTGCCTGGATTGTCTGCTTGCGTTTGAGGTACAGTGTTACTGCATGTCTGTCTGTCGATTTATGTATTTTATAGTTCTCTGGCACGTGCAGATTTGTTCTGCGTGTATGATGCCTGCTTATTGTACATTGCTCTATGCGTAGCTTTACCCGACCTGCTATATTTATGTATGCGTGGCCTTACCCGTCCTGCTATATTTTTCTCCTAACATGGTTCGTTGTTGTCCGTTTGTCAATAGATTTTGTGCTGATCTAATCCTACTAATACATACAGTGTTTATTCATCTCTACGTTCGTGTAATAATATTATTAGTGTTCTATTGCCAAGGAAGTTCGAAACATGCATAAATATATATAATTTGTGTTCGACACATCCTTATACAAATATAACTGCGAAGACTATTGGTATTAGAACCACTTTGATTATATCCTAGCGTGTCTCTGATATTGCTATTACTTCTTATAGTGAGGAAAGCTAACATGGCCCTTTGAAATCTGTATGCAGCACCTACGTTGTATATTTATCTTGTAACGTGGTTCATTGTATACAAAATATCCCAACCCCTATTTTTGTGCCTGTTTCTGCCAACATTGCCTTCAATATATTTTTCAGTTTTGCATGTTAAACACCAACTTATCAGGTTCATTGTAAACTCTTATTATTCCACATTTTCATTGCATAATATAGTCAGCAAATGGAGCCGAAGATATTTCCGCTTGACGCAATAACTCCAGATACAAGAAACTGGACTCCCAAGGTTTCTGTCCTCAACAAAACAGAGGCTCGAACCTCGGTGCAGCCCACTGCTATAAAATTTCAGAAGTTGCTCCTGGCAGATGACAAGATAAACACCTCCCTACAACTACGATTACATCTCATTGTTATTAGTATTTTCCACATCTCTTCATCCTACATGACTCAGGAAAATAAGGTCGAAGCAATGTTATATCGAGGGGACATTGACCTGCTCAAAAATAGCTTGCATCCTCATCAGACCTACCTTATATCAAACGCAATAGTGGGGCCAGTAAAACCGGGGTTCGAAAATCCTTTGACCAATAAAAAATACCAATGGATAATTGGTGCGCGGACAGTTGTCCTGGCAGTTGAGGAAGATTTGTCCATCTCGTCCGAACTCTCTCCCAATTTCATACAATACGACAAATTTCGAGATTTTATACGCACAAGAAAATTAATAAGTCAGTTCCCACAAAAATCTCCTTGTTCTTATCAGATTCATTCATTTCTCAATACGTACTTCAATCTTGCTTGTTTCTTGACAGTTTAGGTAATGTCGTTTGTTTTATGTTCTGTTCGCTCTTATTTACCTTCATAATTTAGGTTCAAAATACATAACACTTTTTAAACTTAGCTTCCTACTCTTTTTCAAAACAGCTATTGCAATAATGTTATATGTTTAGGTTTATCGGCTAAAAACCTGACCTAGCTCTACGTAGATGTAAGAAGCCCGTTTCTATTGATCTGAACAATTTTTATTGCTTTGATTTTTGATTAAAGTTGTTTAAAGTCGCCTTTCCTCCTTACTGATGTCTGGAATTGTTCCTTCTCACGCATGTTCTCGAAAATATTTACAACTTAGTCAGCTTTGTGCACGTTGTTTATTTTCGGCTGCTGTATAAAATATTACTTGCTCGCTATCTTTCTTGTTTTATTTTCTAATGAACGTGCAGTGTTTATTGCTTCTTATTTTATACCTCTATTGCAGGTACTGTCGCCATTATTGTTAGGAGTATGCCCTCGAATGCCACTCAGAGGTTGTTGAGTGAGGGCATTGTACTTGTAATTATGTAAACCATTTATATAAGGCAAATGAATGTTTCTTTATTTACTGGTAGTTACTGGCATTCCTAACTCGTAAATAAACATATATAAACTAGTCCGTGTATTTGAGAGCAAAACGTTACACTCCTTATTGGATAAGGGGGTAGGCACTGGAAAGGTTATAGCTCAAATACTTAATCGTTCGCAAGTCGATGAAACTTGACTGGGCGTCAAGTTTATGTGAAGACTTGTATGACGTGTTCTTTGACATGGAGAGTGCCTGTCGAACACTAATGGTTAGTGGGAGCACACGTTATAGGTATGCTAATCGGATTAGTATACTCGAACCGACTCACCCTCGATTCGTCACACGGATTTCACTCTGGGACAGTCAATGTTGGAATCGAAAGGTTGTGATAGGTATTCGTGAACCTTCGACTTGAGGATTTAGTAGGGATGTGCTTGTGACGTCAAGATTTTCATTAGAGTAGTTCGACCCTATAACCAGAAGGCGGGGGTCAACCTCGACGTGCATCTTGATGGGCAAGTAGCAGGTCCTACTGAATACCAAGATAGAATTCTTTCTCCTGTTAGTGAACGGGTTATATGTCCTATGCGGTTATTAGCAGATGGGATCATAAGTCTTTGGCCAAAGCATTGGAGCTAGTTGTATTAGATACACGACCACTCGATGATCTTGATTTGCATTAACGCATGCATAGCGTCAAGTACAGATAGGTTTTGACTGACCGTGACCCTATAACTTGATCGGGACATTTGAAAGAAGGGTTTATACGTATACTGGTATTCATGACAGAATGGTTCTTGAATGATCCCAATCATTCGTTCTCAGTTGGGGTACAGTGTAGGCCGCCACGCTGGCTAGGTGGTGCTACTACTCTTTGGTTCCTCCCATTGCTGACTGAGACGGACCTACCGAGTCGCGCATTAGGATTGACGATGGAATGAATCAAGCTAATTCTCTCATTATGTGTATTAGATATTGGATATCTAAATTTGGGACATTAGATGTCTAAATCGATTTATTGGATAAATTGATTTACGGCCTAATGAATTAAATATATCACTGGGTGATTAATTTAATTCATGGATATAATTATTTCTTGTAGAATTTAATTATGTTGTAATGTATTTGATATGATGAAATTAATTGGATTAATTAAACTATACAAATACATCGGGACGGAATTGGAGTTTATCTGTTTGGACTCTCAGGAGTCCGAAACGAACCGAACTCATCCGTTTTCTCCACGCCCCCCCCCCCCCCCCATTTCTAGTCACCTTCCTTTTGGACTTATGTTTTCATTCTTTAATGAATGATAATTGTGGAGGTGGGGTTAGATTCCCACATGCATGAGTTGTAACATGTGGGAGAAGTTGAATAAGAGGGATGAAGACATCTTTCATTCATTAACATTGATTCCTACGTGAAAGTGAGATAGAGAGATAGAGAGAGAAAAACCATTTTCTCAATTGTCTCATCATCTTCTTCATATCATCTTAATTGTTCTTGGAGAAAATTGAGAGATTCATTAAGAGTAAGTGAGTTATACACTTGGAGTGTTGTAATCACAAATCGATAGCTTCATCACCTAGCTCTAGCCGTATCCTTGGAGGATAGCAAGGTGATCGTCGTTCCGGTCATTTCTCCGGCGCGTGGCAAGTAGAGACGCGGTGTTTTCGGTGTTGGATCGTTCAAGGGCTTGAAGCGGAATTGATTTGTAGAGACCAAGCAAAACTTGGGGAATAGCTTAAGAGAAGGTTATCCATCTAATCAACGGACTACAAGGGTGAGTTTCTATATCTCTTGTGAATTCGTTTTTTGATATTCGTATATACATAGCTCGATCGATCCTCGTAGGGATTCGGATCGAATTAATTTTCGTTTTACCGCTTCTGCTGGGCCTTTGTTTTAGTCACCAAATCCCAACAATTATAATTGATATCCACCCTCCAAGGATGGTGTCCTCAAGAGGAAAACAAAATACGCTCCGAGAATATGCAGCAGTAGATGAATTGTATGAAATTGTTGCACTATTTCATGAATCACATACAAACCAAATTACTCAAAAATATTACTTCTTTTACTCCTTCCTGCAGGCTGAAACCCTTCATCATTACTTTCTGGAATGATGCTACAACAGATGATGTTTACAAGCTGCTCGATTCTATGAAGGACACGCATGTTATAGCAGCTCTAAACCTCAATGTCATGGATTATCACAGTAATATCGCTGTCCCTTGCCCTCTGCTCACTGAATATCATCACATATAACAAAACAATTATCTCACGTTTATATTTTATACTATTCCATTCTCTCTTTCATTTACTTTCAGATATCTCACTTAGCTCTACATCTGCATCTCTTGTCCTCGTGAACTCCAAAATCAACCGTGTTCAAGAACATCAGAAATGGGGAGTACATATTCCGAAGTACCTTTATTGCTATATACATTTATTATAACAACATATGTTTTGATAGGTATGCCATACATAAACAGAAGATCGACGAAATTCAACACCAAGGCGATGTTTTCAAGAGACCACAAACCAATTTTGATTTAGATTCTCAGGCAATCATATCTGTTCAGGCACTCCTTGCAATCGAACAGGTAAACACTTCCGACTTCCCTTTCTCTAATATTTTCCTCGCCCATTATTACGTTTACGAAAATTCAATTATCTTACAGGCAGAGAAAACCATTCTGTTTGTCCGAGGTAAACTATCCCGCAGACGCCAGCATTTTATCTACCCTTGCTGCAAAAAATGTCACCGCTTAACAAATGCCGAGTACGGTTCTCTGTTCGACTACCACTCTTGTCAACAAAATAGAACTGCCATTCCAAGGTTCAACACATTACACAATCTCATTCTACCTCACACTGACATTATTTACTCAAACGACCACAATATATTTTCCGTGTATCAACAGATTCAAGTTCTCTCTCTCTTAATATATGATGATTCTGGCGAAATAGAGGTTACTGTTTTTGGCAACGAAGGCGAAGAAATCATGCAAGTGACAGCAAAGAACTTTCTCGAAAAGTATTCCAGTGCAAATAACTCCTCTTAATAGTATTCTTACTGCTCCCAACTGAACTGTTTAGAGAACATTTTATCTCACTTCAAACAACGTTAACCTGCAGGACGAAGCTTTAAAATTAGACTCCATTGACTCAAAATTGGCTCAAGTCCGACTGAAAGTAAAAATTCAGTCAAAGGTGTTTAATAAATAGGATGGCACAACTACAATGTCACATACCATGCAAGCCCTAGAATGTCAGCCAATACAATCTCTGGCTGTCTGCGACACTGGAACAATCACCTCATCCTCTGCAGGTATGCCTAATGTCCGCGTTTTCTCGAAGACTGTAGCGGCATCTGCCTCTTTATCTATTATCGCTTATGTTTTTTCATATGAGCCGTTTCCATATATTATACTCACTTTATTAAAAATGTTCGAGTCAAGTGCTCGCACCAATGTCCATATTTTCGGCTTCGTTGCACTATTTTGGGGATAACAGTCTTATATCTTATCGGCCATACGAAATATTGTATTCATCAATCAACCTGACTGACATCAGTTATACGGCAGAGCTATTTGGTAAAAATGTTTGAATAAAATCAGTTATACGATGGAGCCATTGTATTCATCATCGACCTTGTATTATGCTCACGTTTTAATTAGGAGGGCAGTGTTGTATTGATAGTTTGACTTGAATAAAAGCAATTATACCGCAGGGCTACTTGATGACAATGTTTGGTTTAACAGTTTTACATTTCCGTCGTACTAGCACGTCTTTGTTCAAATTTCTCGCTGAAAGCAATCATCGTATATTTTTGGTTTCAAAAAAATGTTAACATGATTTTCATTTTCTTCCACAGATACATTCAAAAGCTCCACCCCGCCCAAAAATGAGACAAAAACACTCCCACCAACAACCAAAGGTAATTTCTTATTAACATGTTCTGCTTATATGCATTCCCTAAATATATATTACAACATCTTTTTCATTTCAGAGCATCCTAACCCTGACGCACACATCAATACATCCTCTCGCGGACGAACCTTGAAAGCAAAAAGAGTTGAGTGACTCAACTTTGTTATCTGCCTGTTTAATCGGACATCCATCAACCTTAATCCCCTGCCTGTATATGCTTAAGATTTTTATTTTACTTTTCCATCCGTCTTAAATATTTCCTGACTTGGTTGTGGTTGTTACAAAACTTGTTGACGTTGTTTTTGTATAACATATCTCTAAATTCCTGTTCTCACGTGATTTCCTTTTTCCTGAAATATATAAAATACGTTTACTTCATATATTATTTTTTGTTTATTAGACTATTATTTCACAACGAAATAGGCAGCGAAGGACACGAGGCTTTTGGGCTTTAACTGTGTTCGAATGCGCCGGATCGTGGTACACTAATTACCCAGATGATTATTTGCGATTTTATGTTGTAAACATTTTACTTCTTTCATATTTTAATGGAATGCCAAATGGAATTGAGCAAACAGCTGTTAATTTATACACAAGCGATTGTTATATATTGTTTATTTAGCTGCACATTCAGGAATTATTGAGTTTAGAATGTGTAATTTTTTGGAATGGCATTGAGTTGACATCAGTGTATTTAGCAGCGTGTATGTTTAGTTGCCAAATGAATTTCATATGACATCATATTAAACATCAGTTACATTCGTACGGAATGGTTTCTAATATCCTAACAAATGTCTTGTTTAACGCTGCAAATTGCACACCCAATGCACATTTTACATATTTCGTGAGTACAACATATATTTTAGGACCAAACAAAAAAAATCTTCAAATAAGATCCCACAATGAAATTAACTATGTAGCATGACAACCAATATGTAAACAACTAACAAAAATTATTATAGCCAATTCCGAGTAAAAAAAATTAAATATGTAGTATAACAGCCAATATGTAAATAACTACTTTTCAATTTGAATACATAAAATGTGGTCTAAATCATACATGGGCAATCCCGTGCAGTATACAAACTACCTTAGCATTCATGAAAACCAAGACTATGTTGTATATGATATTTGATTGTCCAGTTTCACAAAAAACAGATAATAATAGTAAATACATATTCCAAATTACGTATTGCACACTCACAAAGCTATTTCTTCTTCTCAACATAACATTCAAATCCGAACGCTCTTTGCCTAACCAAATAAACTGAATACAACTTATATTTTATGAACCAAAAAAAAAAGATTCCACGTGTGTGCAAAATATCATTGTAGGAAGAGCTACCAAAACTGCAACTATTATTACAATAACAAATAACTCCAATATTAATAGAATTCCAACTCAAATACACACAATGCCATTCAATCATACATTAAATCCCACAGATTGATTTTAACGAAAAACTAGTGTATATATATATATATGCATACTAGCAGTAGTATCGAGTTACGGAGTTTTGTTTTTGTTTTATGCCAACAGAGGCATTTACACCCCATCATAAATATAATAATAATAATATTGTTTGAAATTGTTTTTGAAATAAAACCAGAAAATCTAGTTCACCCTGGCAAGTACGCCGTAACCAACAGTAATTGCAAACAATAGTCGTTGGGGTTCGAGTCAGAAGCGCATGGGTTTTATTCTAGCTACTCCCGTGAGGAAAGCATGTGTGGGCGATGCGGTTTCTCCGAACCGTGGCCTCACTTGTACCAAGACGTGGATCAGGTTAAGGCAACATGCATAATTTGTGGTGGTTAGTACTCTGTTTGGAGGGTGGTTGAGTCTAAGTTGAAATTCACCGTTCAAAAAAAAAAAAAATAGTAAGTATGGTGCACCTACTGCGGTTGTTGTTGTTGTGGTCGTGGTTGTGCTTTCTGCTGCTTCGGAGGTGGCTGCTGCTCATTACTGGTTCCAGGTGGTGCATATCTCCCAAGGTTGATTCCTTGTTGTCCTGCCAAGCTGTCAAACAAAGGAGCATACCTATCCCAATGGTATGCATTCCTCCTTACCAATTGCTCCACGGTGCTTTGGCGACTTTGCAACAAACCCTACCTTTGATAGATTTCATGTATGTGGGATGAGGGGGTCTTGACTGAACCAACCTGGGCACATCTGGTGTTAGATCCTCCCTCAGCAGCTTCCCATCTGGGCCAATGAGCTCTCTTAGTGTGGTCGCATTCAATGATCTATAAGGTCTGGGGGTGGAGTATGTTGACAAGACATCTTCAGTGAGAAGGCGCAAGCGTTTAGCAATCTTAGTCACAAACTGTCCACAAATAATATTACTCCATTCTTAAGTACCCCCGCATTTTCTCTTCATCCACCTAGCAATCACCCATGCCACATTGGCATAACTATCTCTATTCCTATCCTCAAACATGCTCAATAACCACAACTCATGTCTTTGAATTTTGTCATACCCGATTGTTCTCTGGAAAACCCCATAAGAAATCATCTTTTGCAACACTTTCAAAACTGGGCTCTTAATGGTGTTGGTGGCACTCCTAGACAGCCTCAACTCCTCCTCTGTACTAATCCTGCTACAATACTCATCTTCATTGAAATCAGACTCGTCTCGCAACCCTTTTTGAAAATAGATCTCAAATCCTTCCTCATTGAGCTCCTCACTGCTATACAACCCAAGATACCTAGCAAAATCAACCAGAATCAATGAGTTTATATGACCCCCAAGCCTAAACTTGATGATTTTCTTGGAACAAATCTCTTCGGTGCTAACATCCTCATCCATCTCAAATGTAGAAAATAACTCCTGACACAACTCCTTCTAAATAACTTCTTTGATGTGAAAGCACGTTTCCAAGCTTTTGAAACAAACAACTCTTCCTCTCCACCAGCTTCTATTAGCTTAATCTCCAACATTTCCTCAATTGTATCTCCACACCCCAAGTCATTCAACACCTTCCAATCAACAACACATGGAGAGAAAATCTCCTTTGTCATGAGCCTTGCCAAAACAGCGTTGTATTTTCTTTTGTTGTTCATATTACACCCTTGCCATTGCAAATACTCATGATTAACACGACCCATAAGCAACTCTTCAATATTCTCTGTGTGTCTTCTCCTTTTGCCCTTAGATGAAGAACCAGCCCCTTGATCATGTGCACCTAATTGCTGCACACACAAATACACAGGAACATGTGTCTTAATAGTTAGTGTAACAATTAAAAGCGTAAACACTCCCTAGGTATCAATTGCAGACATTCTGTTTGATTTTCAGAAAATCAGTGCGGCATACTTGACTACAATTACGATGTATTTCTGGGTTTATATAACGTATGTCGGCATATGTTGCAAAACCGGCACACATTCAGTCCTAGGTGCGAAAAGATTATAGTTTCCAGGCATGAAAACTCATAAAACTTAAACTAAAGGTATCCCTACTGGTTCCTTACTCTCTTAAATATATTTTAGTGTATATAAAACCAATGTAAGACCTACATTCCTAGAGATTATGTTATTAGTCAATGGGAAATAGAATGATCGCAGTATTGAAAATATTTGTTTCAATCTAATAATGTAGACTCCATTTGGTCGTTTGACTAATTCCCAGACCTCAATCCGTTTAAATTGATTCAATTCTTCTTGCATATATTCAATCCAGTTGTCATGTGTCATTGCTTCTTTAATATTTTTGGGTTCAGCATAGCTCACTGTGAGTGCATAAATGCAATTTTTAGATATCGTTTGATTGAAGTCCGTGTCTCGTTATGATTGGTTGGTTAGGATTGCCAATGATGTTTACTAGGGGATGATCTCTTGTCCATTTATGTGTTGAGGGTTGGTGTTGATATACATTCTGCATATTTGGTGGATCCAGATTTCGTGTAGATGATTCTGCAATATCTGGAATAGTTGATTCTGATGCGAATGGGTTAAAGAATGCATTTCCATCATAATCTGCAGGTACGGGTACTCCATGATTTAATGGATCATCAGCTGGTTCGTTGTCATTTGAAGCGGTTTGTTCTACTGTTGTTGGAGACTCGATTGGTGGTGCATCTGCATCAACGGTTGTTGTTGTAGTTTCAGGTGTATCAGGTATTGGTATTTGATCAGGTTGAGCAGCGGAAACATTGGATACATCTGTAGTACGTCGTTCGAGAGACTCGTTAAACATAGGAGCATACAAGGTGTTGTTGCCCGAAATATTTATCCGAAGATGAAATACTGCTGGAATGGACGGACAACAAACAAGGTTGCGGGAGCACTTCCGAGGGGGTGTCAATAACACTAGATTTGCCGGGTTTGTTAGGCCCGGGCTTGAATGCTCTCGCGAGATGTTATTAATACAAATATTCGTGGATATAAGTATTAATGTGAGAATCTAAGTACAATGAGTGTAAAAAGATCCTATTATCCAGCTCTTAAGCGAAGCTTTGGTATTCTTGCTCTCGGCCGATCGTCTTCTGTGTGAGAGAGGCTGAGAGAGAAGAAGGAACCGAGAGATAGCAGTTTCCAAGAGTAGGAGAAAGCCAAGTTGTGTGTAATGCTTGTAAACTGGGCGAAAACCGAAGCCTCTGTCCAAGTGCAGGCAGCCCTCTATTTATAGGGGCTGAGATGCCTTGTTTCCTGGCGGGCGATCGCCTTCCGGGCAATATAATAATGGGGCGATCATCTCCAAGTCACATGGGCTGTTTGCCTAAAGTCCAAGGCAGCTGCTGGCAGCCAGCTGTACGGTCCAATGAGGAGCCAGCACGCATCCGGAGATGCTGTCATGGGCGGTCCCACGGACACCTTTCGGCGGGCCTGTCGGTTGGTGGACGGATGCTAACAGGCTGTGGTCAACGATCCGTGAAATGCAGATCTTGTCTCGGCACTGCACGTGGGTTCTGTCCTGGTCTTCGGCCTTTGCCGACTGGATGACCATCGGCTTTGAGCGGCATGAGGCGGTCGCGATTGGTCGGTCACCAGGGGTCGGCATCGGTCGGTCACCAAGGGTCGATCGGCAAGTGTCGAGAGATGATCATCTGCTAGCCGGCCACCAGGAGTCGATCGCCAAGTACCGAGAGACGATCATCTCAGATGTCGATCGCTCGGCACCGGGACTTGTCCTGGGACCTTCGGTCGATCGATCTACCTTGGTTTCCAGGCTAAGGCTAGGTCGCCTGGTCGCTGGTTGGCAGTTTTGCCTCCGCTGCTCGGCAACGGCTAGGTCACCCGATCTCTGAGGTGATCGCCAGTCGGAGAGTATAATTCTAGACACAACAATTGCCCCCGAGTTTGCTCCGATGTTGAAGACATGGAGCGAGGTGGTTCTTGCTGGCGATCGTGTAAGATGAGGACGGGCGATCCGTTGAGCTGACTTTGGATTCGGGCTTGGGCGATCTGGTCGAATGGCTAGCTATCTTTCGGTCTTGTACCTGCAAAAACAACATTGGCCGATCCCCCTCAGAAACTTGATGATTTCGTCGTTTGAGGAATCGTGCACAGTCGCGGAGTTCGATGGACCGACTCCATGACCGTGTCTTGTCCGCGAAGACATTGAGTGTTTCGTGACTCATTTTATTGTGAGGGTCCTCTGTTAGGCTGCGCCTCGCCTCGTATTTAAACGAAGGGCGTGCGGTCTTGGTCTAGAGGAGTTCTTGCACGGGGCGTCATCGGATTAATCAACTCCACTTCCGCGGCTTGTTAGCTCTGCTTCCACCTCGGCCCGCCATGAAGGTGGCGAACCTCGACGGTGTACGTTGAGACGGGGGTAGTGACGTGTCGCATTGTCCGGGTTCACCATGTTAAATGATGACCCTTTGAGGGCGGGCGATTGTGTCCACTGATTAATTTTGGAGAGCCCTTAGACTACGCAGGACTCGTATTTAAACGAAGGGCGGCGATCTTGGCCCAAAGGGACCTTGCATGGCCGAAGCAGCCGGTTCCATCGACTACCAGGACCATGGTTGTACGTTGTTTGATAATGGCGATCGGGCTGGAAGACTGGCGATCGTCGCTCGGCTGCCGATCGCATTATTTATAGATTGATATCGGCGATCGGGCAGGAGATCGTCACTCGGTCGCCGATCGCGCTGCTCACAGGCTAAGAAGAAACCTTTGCCTAACCAGAAAGTCTGCGGCCTAAGCTCGGAAGATCGCATAGGTCGAGGGTTGGTCCTTCGTAAGATGCCTGAACATAGGCGAAAGACCATGGAATCCTCCTAGGACCGTGTAGAGGGCGATCTCATCGCTTATGGGTTCGCCGTTGAGGATGATCTCGTCTACTCGGTCGATGTAGTCCGAGTCGGACTCTTCTTCTCCCTACCTGATTTACATCATGCGAAGGGGACCTTCCGGTCGAGCGACCTTGGCGGCGAAGTAAGCTGTGAAGACGTTCGCCAGTTGATTAAAGGAGCCGATGGACCGAGGCGGCAATGAGGCGTACCACCTGTGGGCGAGGTCGTCCAGCGTCAGAGGGAACATTCGGCACATGGTCGCGTCTGATGCCCCACACCCGGTCATGTAGATGTTGAACTTGCTCAGGTGTGTTTCGGGGTCCGATCTCCCCTCGTACAAGGGTTTTTGCGGAGGAGCGATCTTGTGTTGCACGGGGGCGAGTTCGATGTGGACCGCGAGCGGCTCGCTTGGCTCGGAAATCTTGTTCTTGGCGCCTGCCCCGGATTCCAGGAGCGCCTTCATGTCGTCGAGCTGGCGTTGTATCGCGGCCATCGCCGTGGCTCGGTCGGTCGCGGATCGGCTTTGGGAGCGGGAGCCGAGGTGATCGTGTACCGATCTCCTGACTCCGCTGCTGCCGACCTCGACTATTTGGCGAGGGGGAGCCAGACGGCTGGGCTGTCTTCTGGGAGTCGGATAGGCCGAGCTCCTGGTGACAGACTCAAACTCCGTCGTCTCGTGGCTGGGGCTGGACTGCCCCAGTCGCCAAGATGGGTCGCTGCCGAGGCGATCGAAAACCGAGGTGCCCCGGCTGGCGACCGCCTCTCCTTGCGATCGGGAGCCTCCTGGCGATCGCTCGGTCAGCAACGCCTTGAACTTCCGTTTGGTCTTTCGGCGGATGGCCGAGTGGGTGATAGCGGGAGGCGCGTCGAGAGCACTCCGTCGCTCCTGTAGGATGGCCATGGCCTCCTCGATCTGTTCCGCGGTTTGGAACTGATCAAGTGAGAGACTTGGGCCGCCGCCCAGGGGCGGGATCGAGCGTCTCGGACCGCGGCGGCTACCTTCCGCCATCGGCTGTGGCTCGGACTGAGGCGGGATGAGGCGTCTGGCAGGTTGGCCAGCGGCTTTCTTCGACGCGGAGGCGGAAGACATGATTCTGAAAGCTTTATCTGAAGAACAGTGAGTGTTTCTTCAGGTATATGCCCCGGAGAACAGTGAGTGTTCTTCGAGATGGTAGGAATAAAAATTTGAGGGTTAGATCCCCTCCTTCTAGCGCTAATTGTTGTTGCCCAAAATATTTATCCGAAGATGAAATACTGCTGGAATGGACGGACAACAAACAAGGTTGTGGGAGCACTTCCGAGGGGGTGTGAATAACACTAGATTTGCCGGGTTTGTTAGGCCCGGGCTTGAATGCTCTCGCGAGATGTTATTAATACAAATATTCGTGGATACAAGTATTAATGTGAGAATCTAAGTACAATGAGTGTAAAAGATCCTATTATCCATCTCTTGAGCGAAGCTTTGGTGTTCTTGCTCTCGGCCGATCGTCTTCTGTGTGAGAGAGGCTGAGAGAGAAGAAGGAACCGAGAGATAGTTGTTGCCAAGAGTAGGAGAAGTGTGTAATGCTTGTAAACTGGGCGAAAACCGAAGCCTCTGTCCAAGTGCAGACAACCCTCTATTTATAAGGGCTGAGATGCCTTGTTTCCTGACGGGCGATCGCCTTCTGGCCAATATAATAATGGGGCGATCGTCTTCAAGTCACATGGGTTGTTTGCCTAAAGTCCAAGGCAGCTGCTGGCAGCCAGCTGTGCGGTCCAATGAGGATCCAGCACGCGTCCGGAGATGCTGTCACGGGCGGTCCCACGGACACCTTTCGGCGGGCCTGTCGGTTGGTGGACGGATGCTGACAGGCTGTGGTCAACGATCTGTGAAATGCGGATCTTGTCTCGGCACTGCACGTGGGTTCTGTCCTGGGCTTCGGCCTTTGCCGACTGGATGACCATCGGCTTCGAGCGGCATGAGGCGGTCGCCATTGGTCGGTCACGAGGGGTCGGCATCGGTCGGTCACCAAGGGTCGATCGGCAAGTGTCGAGAGATGATCGTATGCTAGTCGGCCACCAGGAGTCGATCGCCAAGTACCGAGAGACGATCGTCTCAGATGTCGATCGCTCAGCACCGGGACTTGTCCTGGGACCTTCGGTCGATCGATCTACCTTGGTTGTCGGGCTAAGGCTAGGTCGCCTAGTCGCTGGTCGGCAGCTCTGCCTCCGCTGCTCGGCAACGGCTAGGTCGCCCGATCTCCGAGGCGATCGCCGGTCGGAGAGTTTAATTCTCGACACAACACAAGGTTTCCAATTGACTTCGTGTAAGCTGAAATTGTTAGGCAGCTGGTGATTCAGGGAACTTTAGATAGTTGAATCCAGGTTCTAAGCTATTTTGCTCAGAACCCATTGCTGTAAGCTCATCGAAATGTACACGGATGGTTTCCATGATTCCCCTATGTTGTGTCGAGATTTATTCGTCTCAACAGGCGATCGCCTTAGAGACCGGGCGACCGGGCCAAAGTCGAATAGACCGAGGCAGACTTACCGATCACAGGTCCTAGGTCGAGTCCCAGCGCCGAGCGATCGACATCTAAGGCGATCGTCTCTTGGCATCTGGAGATCGACTCTGGTGCCCGGACAATGAGGACCGTCTCTTGCCACGCAAAGCCATCGACCGTCTAGTCGGCGAAGGCCGAAGCTCGGAATGGAGACTCACATGCAGATCCGGAAAAGGCGCCGCATAACATGGATCATTGACCACAGCCTGTCACCAACCTCACATACCGACAGACCCACCAAAAGGTTCAAAGTGGGACCCCTCGTGACAGCAACTCAGGACGCGTGAGGGCTCCTCATTGGACCACACAGCTGGCTGCCAGCAACAGCCGCGGACTTCAAGGCAGATAGCCCATGTGCTAAAATACGATCGCCCCTTATTATATTACAAGGAAGGCGATCGCCCGTCAGAAAAGGGCATCTCAGCTCCTATAAATAGAAGGTATCCCACACTTGGAAAAAGGCTGGCTTTTCTTGTGACTATCTCTCGGACATCTCTCTCTCACTCTCGAGACCTCTTAACCCATAAGACGGTCGGCAAAAATGAGAACAAGAACTCAGAGCAACTCTAGTTCTTCCGGCAAGCACTCAACAACTAGATAACTAGGATCTTTTACACTCATTGTAATCGCATTATTACATTAATATTTGTACTCAAACGTATTCGTATTAATAACATCTCGCGAGAGCATTCAAGCCCGGGCCTAACAAACCCGACAAATCTTGAGTTATTTCCATTCACTCGGACGTGCTCTCGCAACTTTGTTTGTTGTCCGTCCATTCTAGCAATATCTATCTCCGGATAATATTTCGGGCAGCAACAATTGGCGCTAGAAGGAGGTCATCTTAACCTTCATTTTTATTCCTACCGTCTCGAAGAACACTCACTATTATCCGGGGCATATACTTAAAGAGACACTCACTGCTCTTCAAAGAATGCTTTCAGAATCATGACTTCTGCCTCCACACCGAAGAAAGCCGCTGGCCGATCCGCCGGACGCCTCATTCCGTCTCAATTCCAGCCCCGGCCTATGGTGGAGGGTATTCGCGGCGACCCAAGACTCTCGATCCCGCCCCCGAGGGACGGCCCAAGCCTCTCGCTCGATCAGTTCCAAACCGCGGAACAGATCGAAGAGGCCATGGCCATCCTATGGGAGCGACGGAGAGCATTCGACGCGCCCGCTATAACCCCCTCGGCCATCCGCCGCGTGAGCAAACAGAAGTTCAAGGGTTACTGACCGAACAATCGCCAGGAGGCCCTGATTCGCAAGAAGAGGCGCTCGCATGGCGGGACACCTCTGTCTTCAGTCGCCTCGGAAGCGACCCATCATGGCGACCGGGGCAGTCCAGCCCCAGCCACGAGACGACGGAGCCCGAATCCGTCCCCAGTAGTTCAGCATACCCAACTCCCAGAGGGCAGGCCAACCATCTGGCTCCTCGCCGAAGAACCAAGATCGTCGGCGACGACCTCAACGCCTGCCGCGGAGTCAGGAGATCGGTACACGATCGCCTCGTCCCCCGCTCCGAAAGCGGAGCAACGAGCGACCAAGCTACAGCGATGGCCGCGATGCAACGCCAGCTAGACGACATGAAGGCGCTCCTAGAATCTGGGGCAGGCGCCAAGAGAGATCGTCGGGCCGAGCGAGCCACTTGCAGTCCACATCGAACTCGCCCCCGTGCACCGTAGGATCGCTCCTCCGCAAACACCTTTGTATGAGGGGAGGTCGGATCCCAAGACTCACCTGAGCAAGTTCTATATCTACATGACCGGGTGTGGGGCATCAGACGGGACCAGGTGCTGAATGTTCCCGCTAACGCTGGGCGACCTGGCCCATAGATGGTACATCTCATTACCGCCGCGATCCATCAATTCCTTTGATCAACTGGCGAACAACTTCACAGCGTACTTCACCGCCAAGGTCGCTCGGCCGGAAGGTCCTCATCGCATGATGCAGATTAGGCAAGGGGAAGAAGAGTCTGACGCAGACTACATCGACCGGGTGGATGAGATAATCCTCAAGGGCGAGCCCGTGAGCGACGAGATCGCCCTCTACTCGGTCCTAGGGGGATTCGATGGCCTTTCGCCTATGTTCAGGCATCTTACGAAGGACATTCCCCTGACCTACGCGATATTCCGCGCCAAGGCCGCAGACATTTTGGCCAGGCAAAGGTTACTCTTTCACTTATGAGCAGCGCGATCGGCGACCGAACGACGATCACCAGTCTTCCGACCCGATCGCCATAATCAAGCAACATCTCCGAAACCGGAGGACTCGCTTTCCATCCACAGTTCATCATCTAACATGATGGACTAAGCACGAGATCGCCTCCCCCACACAACGTATACCATCGAGGGTCGACATCTAACATGACGATCCGAGGTAGAAGAGTGCAGCCATGGTTCTGGTGGTCGATGGAACCGACTGCTTCGGCCATGCAAGGTTCCTTTGGGCTGCGATCGCTCGCCCTTCGTTTAAATACGAGGCGGGCGTAGCCGAAGGACTCTCCAATCAAATCAGTGGACACGCTCACCCGCCCTCAAAGGTTCATCATCTAACTTGGTGGACCCGGACAATGCGACGTGTCCCTACCCCCGTCTCAACGTATACCGTCGAGGATTGCCATCTAACATGACGATCCGAGGTAGAAAAGAGTTAACAAGCCGCAGACGTGGAGTCGATTAATCCGACGACGCCCCGGGCAAGGACTCCTCCAGACCAAGACCGCACGCCCTTCTTTTAAATACGAGGCGAGGCGTAGCCTAACGGAGGACCCTCACAATAAAATGAGTCACGAGACAGACTATGTCGCTCGCGCACAAGACACAGTCATAGAGGTCGGTCCATCGAACTCCGCGACTTTGCACGGTTCCTCAGTGACGAAACTATCAGCTTTTTACGAGGGATCGGCAAATTTGAAAAATTGCAGATACAAGACCGAAGATAGCTCGCCAATCGATCAGATCGCCCAAATCCAAATCCAAAGTCCGCTCTAACGGATCTCCCATCCTTATCCTCAACGATCTCCAGCAAGAACCACCTCACCCCATGTCTTCAACATCAGAGCAAGCTGAGGGGCAATTGTTGTGTCGAGATTTATTCGTCTCAACAGGCGATCGCCTTAGAGACCAGGCGACCGAGCCAAAGTCGAATAGACCGAGGCAGACTTGCCGATCACTGGTGTCGAGTCCCAGCACCGAGCGATCGACATTTAAGGCGATCGTCTCTTGGCATCTGGCGATCGACTCTGGTGCCCGGCCAATGACGACCGTCTCTTGCCACGCAAAGCCATCGATCGTCTAGTCGGCGAAGGCCGAAGCTCGGAATGGAGACCCACATGCAGATTTGGAAAAGGCGCCGCAGAACATGGATCGTTGACCACAGCCAGTCACCAATCTCACCTACCGATAGACCCGCCGAAAGGTGCAAAGTGGGACCCCTCGTGACAGCAACTCAGGATGCGTGCGGGCTCCTCATTGGACCGCACAGCTGGCTGCCAGCAACAACCGCGGACTTCAAGATAGACAGCCCATGTGCTAAAAGACGATCACCCCTTATTATATTACAAGGAAGGTGATCGCCCGTCAGAAAAGGGCATCTCAGCTCCTATAAATAGAAGGCATCCCACACTTGGAAAAAGGCTGGCTTTTCTTGCGACTATCTATCAGACATATTTCTCTCTCACTCTCGAGACCTCTTAACCCATAAGACGGTCGGCAGAAACGAGAATATTAACTCAGAGCAACTCTAGTTCTTCCGGCAAGCACTCAACAGCTAGATAACTAGGATCTTTTACACTAATTGTAATCGCATTCTTACATTAATATTTGTACTCAAACATATTCGTATTAATAACATCTCGCGAGAGCATTCAATCCTGGGCCTAACAAACCCAGCAAATCTTGAGTTATTTCTATTCCCTCGGGCGTGCTCTCACAACTTTGTTTGCTGTCCGTCCATTCCAGCAATATCTATCTCCAGATAATATTTCGGGCAGCAACACCCTAGTACGACGGTTCCAAATTCGAAATCCTTTTGAATTTTCACAATATCCAATGATTACTCCTATATCGGTCTTTGCTTTGATCTAACCAAGATCGTCACAATCATTATTTGGATAACAAAGTGCTCCGAAGACATGAAAGTGCTTAATGTTAGGTTTACGTTTATGAACAAGCTCATAAGGTGTTTTGTTGTGGCATTTGTTTATTATTGAACGGTTCTCAGTGTAGCATGCAGTTGAAATGGCTTCAGCCCATAGGTAATCAGGTAACTGAGAGAATACCAGCATCGTTCGTGCAGCTTCTACTAACGTCCTGTTGCATCTTTCGACTACACCATTCTGTTCCAGAGTGCGAGTGATTGAAGTATGATGCGTAATACCCACTTTCTCAAAGTAACCTCAAAGCTTCTGATTTTTTAATTCAGTTTCATTGTCTGTTCTTACTATTCTGACAATATTCTTCAGTTGAACTTGAATCTTGGTACGAAAGGTGACAATCATATCTGGAGCTTGATCTTTACTTCGAAGAAAATAAACCCAAGTCTATCTGGAATACATCGGCAATTACCAAAATGTAGTGTTTCCCATTGATGGTCTACACGCGCATCAGGCCACACAAATACATGTGAAGAAGTTCTAGCACATGATTGGAACGGTGTTCTGGTATTGACAGAAATTTTACATGTGTCCTTTTACCTTGTTCACTGTAATATCCGGTTGTAATTCAGTCATTTTTATTCAGTAATTATCAATCAGTAATTGTCACTCAGTGATTCTCATTCATTAGTAATCACTCATCATTCATACTCAGTCAATTGTGTTCACCGTTCGGCGTAATATTTGTCATACTCGTACTTTTACCCTCGTACTTCTTGAATTCTGTGATTTTTGTACTCAGTGCATCGTTATAGGCTGAACTGCTTGTTGAGCAGGGCCGCACGAGCAGGCCGCACGAGCATCCGTCGCGGCGCGGCGCTGCGTGCGCGGCCAATCGGGTGAGACCACGCCGAAGCCGGTGCCACACGAGCAGGCCACACTAGCAACTACTCGTGCGTGGCGCTCGTGTGTTGCGGTTGGATTGGGCAGGAGACCCAGCGGCCGAGTCAGTGCCGCACGAGCAGGCCACACGAGCAATCGCCAGGCGCGGCGCGCAGTGTGTTGCCAGATCGGGCAGAGGCCCAGCTGCTCGAAGCCGTGGCCGCACGAGCAGGCCACACGAGTTACTGCTCGTGCGTGGCGCTCGTGCGCTAAGACCAGTAGATGGCAGAAGCCTCACGCACGACCGGACGCACGGACACTTGGTCGTGCGGGTTGGTCGTGAGTCCCTGTGACCTATATAAGTGGACCGATGGGTTTTTCCTCATTTTCACCATTTCTTCATCCTACTTCTGAGAGAGAGGGTTTGTGGGAGAGATTTTTTCACCATCAATCGCTTGAGTACTCGGTTTTCATCATCTTCATCCGGTTGTGAAGCTTGGATAATCGATCTAACGCGATTTCATCGGATCAAAGTGTTTGGATCTTCAAAGGTAATATTCATCAAACCTCTTGGATTTCGATTTTGTGTTGAGATATGATGTTTTGGACGTTATAATCATGTTGTGTGAAGAGATATACATAAGATTATGAGTATATATGAATATTCATTGGATTATTGAAAGGTTATTCAAGAACACTTTGAATATGGAGTTGGATTTGGGGGTTTTCGATTAGTTGTTGTTGAAATCACGAATTTGGATATTCATATTGGATTTTTGATTGTACTGAAGATGTTTTTTCAGTTTGAAACACTCCTTGGGGATTTGATATTGGTATAATTGAGGATTGATTATAAACAATAGAAGATTGGTTACAACGTGTTCGATATAATGCCCCAATGAACTTGGTTTAGTCATATCGACATTTTTTGTTCGTTATATTCGTGTTTGATTCTTATGTTCAACGGATTGTTGGTAATTGTGTTATTCAAGATTGTTCGAGCGACCGACATTTCATTTAGGACGTTTGTTCGTGGAAGGACGTTGTTCACCGGTGTTGTGTAAGTTATTTCTTACTCGGTTAAAAGGATTTTCATTCCTTTCGTTGTTGTTCATTCATAATTATAATTCATTCATAATGTATTAACCGTATTGAGACTTGTAACTGTCAATTAATCACTTCATTCACGAGGAACGACGGTTCCAATCATTTCATTGAGCTATCATTCATTTCACTAGCATTTCATCTCGGTGAGTCATTCTTGACTTTGTCGGATTGTTATTCATTATTATTCTTCATGGTCATTCTTGTTCATATGACCTTCTGGGTTCATATTGCGCGGTCGGGTGTGGATGTGTGGGATTTTTAGTCGGGCACTTGATGGTCATTTGTTGGGTTCACCGACACATTGGACTGTGCACACGGTAATGTACCTCCGTGAGACTAATTAGGTACAATGGTGGGTGTGTCCGGACATCCGTCTTGTGCACGTGCACATTCCATTAAGGGTGTACTATGATGCCTCTCTTCAGCTTCATTTCATGATTAAGATATATCATGATTGTGTTTATTCATCTTTTGAGGATTGTTGTTCTGTGTAACTGACCCCGTTTGGGGATATTGTTTTCAGGTCATGGCAAGGCTAAGGCATGGGAAGAGAACGTTTACGGCGAGGAGTCCCAGTGATACTAGTAGGGGGCCCATCCCGTTTCAGTTATTCATGTTTTTTCATCTTTATTTCCGCTGCAGATTTCCGTTTGGATATTCTTTTTCATTTAATGTTGTATATTTTATCTTCACATAAAATATACATGTATTCAGTATTCTTCCTGGGTGTATTATACTTAGACTCCTCATCGGAGTACTTGGTAATATGATGTGGTTCGGTACTACATTTACGTTGTTAATTCATTAATTTTCATTCGCCTGGTGGGTCCCAGTCGGGGGTCCACGACACTGTAATATCTGCCTAGTTTGGGGTGTTACAGAGTTGGTATCGGAGTGTAGTTTTCAATACTACCTTCCGAGTCATGTCTCATTTGAAATCATCGTTCATCAGACTAGTATCATTGGACTTTCGCGTCACGTGTGACCTGTGCAAGAGCCGAGCCCCTCAGACCAAAGAACAGTAATTTTTCTGATGCCATGGTATAATTTCTGCCAATAAGAATCACTCATTCATCATTCATCAGTTAACAATCCTCAAACATCATTTTGATTTTGATCATGTTGATCATGCTTAACTCATTAATCACTCAGTTCATTTCATTACTCAGCTGTTGATCTTGATGATCATATCATTAATCTTGTTAACTTGTTCAAGATAATCATTTCAAGAATATCATCAGATAATCATGTCACCTCAGTTAATCATTCATGTAATCACTGTGTTAGAAAACGTATGCTCCTTTTCATCATTTCATGACGTAAATCATAATGCGGTAGTCATACGAGATATATAATTATCATGCGACCTTCCTACTTCAGTATGTAGAGAGCTGTCAGGGGACGCACGGGGAGAGGCCGCGGTGCGGGCCGAAATACTTGAAATAATCACTCACTGTCAGGAAGTCATACCCAGGACTCAGCTTGATCGGAAGATGTTCGGGTTGATCCACTCACTTTTATACAGGTCATGATGACCCATATGCAATTGCTTAATCATTATTGCGCCACTCTGGCCGAATTAATCGAGAGAACTCTCACGTATGAGCCTGCTGCTTAGGAAATTGCTGAGCAACATCCTTCATCTATCAGCAAGAAATCAACGAAGTGTAATTAGTCCGAAGGCGGTCAGTCAACCTCCAAGAAGCCTCGTGCGAGTCCTAACCTTTCTGAGCGACCTCCTACGGCGCCTAATCCTGTGGGATCTCAGTCCCAAGCGGCCAGATCAGCCATCACCTGTTTCAATTGTGAAGCGCCGGGTCATTACAACACTAAATGTCGGAAACTGTCTATCACGTGCCATAACTGTGGGATTGTTGGGCATAAGGCCCGTTTTTGCCGAAGGGACTCCAAGCCGACTCCGGTGGCATCTCAGGCCCCGAAGTAATCAGCGATTCGGAATCAGACTTCTCTATCAGTGTCGTTTAAGACGACGGAAGCGAATAAAAGTGGAGCTCATATTTATGAGACAGGAGCGTCCGGTTCGGGGGTCGGTAAGACCCGGATTCACGCGATGAAGTGGACCAACGATCCGGATGCCCGAATGATCTCAGGTATACTCGTAATTCTATCTCAACCCGTGTGTACCCTTTTTGATACTGGTACATCGCATTCATTCATTTCCGAATCATATTTGAATAGACTTCACTTAGACAGTCTTAATAATTGTGGACCTTATATCATTGGTCTACCTGACGGTAGAAGAATTTCCGGAAATCATGAGGTTAAGAACTGACCGAATTAAGCTTAATGACCGCGATTGGTTGGCGAACCTAATCGTGGTGGATTTACCTAAGGACGATGTAATATTGGGTATTAGTGGGATGGATCCTCATGATACCATCCTCAATGTTCGTAAGCGTACTATTGTTGTTGCCCGAAATATTTATCCGAAGATGAAATACTGCTGGAATGGACGGACAACAAACAAGGTTGCGGGAGCACTTTCCGTGGGGGTGTGAATAACACTAGATTTGTCGGGTTTGTTAGGCCCGGGCTTGAATGCTCTCGCGAGATGTTATTAATACAAATATTCATGGATACAAGTATTAATGTAAGAATCTAAATACAATGAGTGTAAAAAGATCCTATTATCCATCTCTTGAGCGAAGCCTTGGTGTTCTTGCTCTCTGCCGATCGTCTTTCGTGTAGGAGATGCTGAGAGAGAAGAAGGAACCGAGAGATAGCTGTTGCCAAGAGTTGAGAAAGCTAAATTGTGTGTTGAACTTCTGTATTGTGCTTGAAATAGCGAGAATGACCGAGAGAAATCCAAGTGTAGGCAGCCTTCTATTTATAGGGGCTGAGATGCCTTGTTTCCTAGCGGGCGATCGCCTTTCGTCCAATATAATAATGGGGCGATCGTCTTTAAGTCACATGGGCTGTCTGCCTAAAGTCCAAGGCAGCTGCTGGCAGCCAGCTGTGCGGTCCAATGAGGAGCCCGCACGCCTCCGGAGTTGCTGTCACAGGCGGTCCTACTGACACCTTTCGGCGGGCCTATCGGCTGGTGGAAAGATGCTGATAGGCTGTGGTCAATGATCCGTGAAATGCGGATCTTGTCTCGGCACTGCACTTGGGTTCTGTCCTGAGCTTCGGCAATTGCCGACTGGACGATCATCGGCTTCGAGCGACATGAGGTGGTCGGCATTGGTCGGTCACCAGGGGTCGGTATCGGTCGGTCACCAAGTGTCGATCGGCAGGTGCCGAGAGATAATCGTCTGCTAGTCGGCCACCAGGAGTCGATCGCCAAGTACCAAGAGACGATCGTCTTAGATGTCGATCGCTCGGCACCGGGACTTGTCCTGGGACCTTCGGTCGGCCGATATATCTCGACTGCTCGGCTATGGCTAGGTCGCCGCCTCGGTCGCGCTTCTGCCGCTTTCGGCAATGGCTAGGTCGCCGCCTCGGTCGCAGTCACGGCCGCCTTGGCTATGGCTAGGTCGCCCGATCTCTGAGGCGATCGCCGGTCGAAGAGTATAATTCTTGACACAACAATTGCCCCCCAGCTTGCTCCGATGTTGAAGACATGGGGCGAGGTGGTTCTTGCTGGCGATCGTGTAAGATGAGAACGGGCGATCCGTTGAGCTGACTTTGGATTCGGACTTGGGCGATCTGGTCGATTGTCTAGCTATCTTTCGGTCTTGTACCTGCAAAAAACAACATTGGTCGATCCCCCTTAGAAACTTGATGGTTTCGTCGTTTGAGGAATCGTGCACAGTTGCGGAGTTCGATGGACCGACTCCATGACCATGTCTTGTGTGCGAACGACATTAACTGTCGCGTGACTCATTTTATTGTGAGGGTCCTCTGTTAGGCTGCGCCTCGCCTCGTATTTAAACGAAGGGCATGCAGTCTTGGTCTAGAGGAGTCCTTGCGCGGGGCGTCGTCGGATTAATCAACTCCACTTCCGCGGCTTGTTAGCTCTGCTTCCACCTCGGCCCGCCATGAAGATGGCGAACCTCGACGGTGTATGTTGAGACGGGGGTAGTGACGCGTCGCATTGTCTGGGTTCACCATGTTAAATGATGAACCTTTGAGGGCGGGCGATAGTGTCCACTGATTAGTTTTGGAGGGCCCTCAGACTACGCCGGCCTCGTATTTAAACTAAGGGCGGGCGATCTTAGCCCAAAGGGACCTTGCATGGCCGAAGCAGCTGGTTCCATCGACTACCAGGACCATGGTTGTACGCTGTGCCGTGGAGGCGATCGCGTGCCTTGGTCCATCATGTTAGATGGTGGACTGTAGACGGCGAGCGAGTCCTCCGGTTTTGGTGATGTTGCTTGATAATGGCGATCGGGCTGGAAGACTAGTGATCGTCGTTCAGGCGCCGATCACGCTGCTAATAGGCTGAGAAGAAACCTTTGCCTGGCCAGGAAGTCTGTGGCCTTAGATCGGAAGATCGCGTAGGTCGAGGGTTGGTCCTTCGTAAGATGCCTGAACATAGGCGAAAGACCATGGAATCCTCCTAGGACCGAGTATAGGGCGATCTCATCACTTACGGGCTCGTCGTTGAGGATGATCTCGTCTACCCGGTCGATGTAGTCCGAGTCGGACTCTTCTTCCCCTTGTTTGATTCGCATCATGCGGTGGGGACCTTCTGGCCGAGCGACCCTGGTGGCGAAGTACGCTGTGAAGTCGTTCGCCAGTTGGTTAAAGGAGCTGATGGACCGAGGCGGCAATGAGGCGTACCACCTGTGAGCAAGGTCGTCCAGCGTCAGAGGGAACATTCGGCACCTGGTCGCGTCAGATGCCCCACACCCGGTCATGTAGATGTTGAACTTTCTCAGATGTGTTTCGGGGTCCGATCTCCCTTCGTACAGAGGTGTTTGCGGGGGAGCGATCTTGTGCTGCATGGGGGCGAGCTCGATGTGGACCGCGAGCGGCTCGCTCGGCCCGACGATCTTGCTCTTGGCGCCTGCCCCGGATTCCATGAGCGCCTTCATGTCGTTGAGCTGGCGTTGCATTGCGGCCATCGATGTAGCATGGTCGCTCGTGGATCGGCTTTTGGAGCGGGAGCCGAGGCGATCGTGTACCGATCTCCTGACTCCGCTGCTGCCGACCTCGGCTATTTGGCGAGGGGGATACAGACGGCTGGGCGGCCTTCTGGGAGTCGAATAGGCCGAGCTCCTGGTGACGGACTCGAGCTCCTTCGTCTCGTGGCTGGGGCCGGACTGCCCCGGTCGTCAAGATGGGTCGCTGCTGAGGCGATCGAAAACAGAGGTGCCCCGGCTGGCGAGCGCCTCCTCTTGCGAATGGGAGCCTCCTGGCGATCGCTTAGTCAGCAACGCCTTGTACTTCCGTTTGGTCATCCAGCGGATGGCCGAGGGGGTGATAGCGGAAGGCGCGTCGAGAGCACTCCGTCGCTCCTGTAGGACGGCCATGGCCTCCTCGATCTGTTCTGCGGTTCGGAACTGATCGAGAGAGAGACTTGGTCCGTCCCCCAGGGGCGGGATCGAGCGTCTCGGACCGCGGCGGCTACCCTCCGCCATCGGTTGTGGCTCGGACTGAGACGGAACGAGGCGTCTGGCAGGCTGGCCAGCGGCTTTCTTCGACGAGGAGGCATAAGTCATGATTCTGAAATCTTTCTCTGAAGAACAGTGAGTGTTTCTTCAGGTATATGTCCCGGAGAATAGTGAGTGTTCTTCGAGACGGTAGGAATAAAATTGAGGGTTAGATCCCCTTCCTCTAGAGCCAATTGTTGCCCGAAATATTTATCCGAAGATGAAATACTGCTGGAATGGACGAACAACAAACAAGGTTGCGGGAGCACTTTCCGTGGGGGTGTGAATAACACTAGATTTGCCGGGTTTGTTAGGCCCGGGCTTGAATGCTCTCGCGAGATATTATTAATACAAATATTCGTGGATACAAGTATTAATGTAAGAATCTAAATACAATGAGTGTAAAAAGATCCTATTATCCAGCTCTTGAGCGAAGCCTTGGTGTTCTTGCTCTCTGCCGATCGTCTTCCGTGTAGGAGATGCTGAGAGAGAAGAAGGAACCGAGAGATAGCTGTTGCCAAGAGTTGAGAAAGCCAAATTGTGTGTTGAACTTCTGTATTGTGCTTGAAATAGCGAGAATGACCGAGACAAATCCAAGTGTAGGCAGCCTTCTATTTATAGGGGCTGAGATGCCTTGTTTCCTGGCGGGCGATCGCCTTTCGTCCAATATAATAATGGGGCGATCGTCTTTAAGTCACATGGGCTGTCTGCCTAAAGTCCAAGGCAGCTGCTGGCAGCCAGCTATGCGGTCCAATGAGGAGCTCGCACGCGTCCGGAGTTGCTGTCATAGGTGGTCCTACTGACACCTTTCGGCGGGCCTGTCGGCTGGTGGAAAGATGCTGACAGGCTGTGGTCAATGATCCGTGAAATTCGGATCTTGTCTCGGCACTGCACGTAGGTTCTGTCCTGAGCTTCGGCCATTGCCGACTAGACGATCATCGGCTTCGAGCGACATGAGGCGGTCGGCATTGGTCAGTCACCAGGGGTCGGTATCGGTCGGTCACTAAGGGTCGATCGGCAGGTGCCGAGAGATGATCGTCTGCTAGTCGGCCACCAGGAGTCGATCGCCAAGTACCGAGAGACGATCGTCTTATATGTCGATCGCTCGGCACCAGGACTTGTCCTGGGACCTTCGGTCGGCCGATATATCTCGGCTGCTCGGCTATGGCTAGGTCGCCGCCTCTCGGTGTCGGCAGCCGCCCTCGGCGCCGACAATGGCTAGGTCGCCTGGCCTCTGGTCGGCAGTTCTGCCTCGGCTGCCCGGCTATGGCTAGGTCGCCCTATCTCTGAGGCGATCGCCGGTCGAAGAGTATAATTCTTGACACAACAACGATCACTATCATTTCTGTCGTTGGAGTCGAGTGTGTATTTCAGGGAGGTGATACCCGTTGTTCCGGAAGAATCATTAATATGATGAAAGCAGTAAAATTACTCAACCAGAGTTGTTCAATCATTCATTATATCATTGTCATCGATTGGCCGTTCTAAGGCAATCGATATGTTCAATCATTCATTATATATCATTGTCATCGATTGACCATTCTAAGGCAATCGAGATGTTCCATCATTCCTTATATCATTGTCATCGATTGACCGTTCTAAGGCAATCGAGATGTTCCATCATTCCTTATATCATTGTCATCGATTGACCGTTCTAAGGCAATCGAGATGTTCCATCATTCCTTATATCATTGTCATCGATTGGCCGTTCTAAGGCAATCGAGGTGTTCAATCATTCATTGTATCATCTTCATCGATTGGCTGTTCTAAGGCAATCGAGGTGTTCAACCATTCATCGTATCGTTGTCGTCGATTGGCCATTCTCAGGCAATCGAGGTGTTCAACCATTCGTGGTATCATTGTTATCGTTTGATGATGTACTCCCAGACGAGCTACCTGGTTTACCTCCACTGAGGGATGTGGAATTCACGATAGAGTTGGAGCCTGGTACGTCCCCAATATCGAAGGCACCATACCGGATGGCCCCGACCGAAGTGCAGGAATTGAAGAATTAATTAGAGGATTTGACGTAGAAGGGTTATATCCGACCGAGTGCGTCCCCGTGGGGAGCACCAGTGTTGCTTGTCAAGAAAGGATGGTTCGTTCCGCTTGTGTATTGATTACTGGGAATTTAACTGGGTGACGATCAAGAATAAGTATCCCCTACCCCGTATCGATGATCTTTTGGATCAACTTCTGGGAGCTTCAGTATTTTCCAAGATCAACTTAAGATCTGGATATCATCAGTTGCGAATTCGAGAGTCGGATATCGCGAGGATGGCATTTCGAACACACTATGGTCATTATGAGTTCGTGATAATGCCGTTGGGGTTAATTAATGCACCTGCGGTATTCATGGAGTTAATGAATCGGGTTTTCATCGACTATTTGGATCAGTTCGTGGTTGTCTTTATTGATGACATTTTAATTTATTCTCATGACCGGGAGGAGCACGAGTTTCACCTTCATCAGGTGCTCGACGTGTTGAGACGAGAGCAACTTTTTGGGAACTTTTCCAAATGTGAGTTCTGGATGCCAGAAGTGACGTTTCTCGGGCATGTAATTTCATCAGATGGAGTTCGTGTCTACCCTCAAAGACGGAGGCTATCCGAGATTGGTTACCTCCGAAGAATGTAGGGCTGAGAATTTCCCGTCGGGAAATCCCGAGTCCCGGTCCCGTCCCGAGTCCCGACGGGAAACGGGACCCCGAGTCCCGAATTTTTCGGGACCAGGACCGGGACCGGGACCTTAAACTTTGGTAATTTCGGGACTCGGGAGTCCCGAAATCCCGATCGGGACTATCCGAAGTCCCGGTTGCAAAGTTTAATTTCGGGACATTTCGGGACATTTCGGGATATTTCGGGACATTTCGGGACATTCGGGACATTTCGAAAAATTATCCTCAGGATCGGGACCGGGACCGGGACTTAAATTTATCCCAATTCGGGAATCGGGACTCCCGAAGTCCCGATCGGGACCGGGACCGGGACCAGCAAATTGATCCGTTTCGGGATCGGGACATTCGGGACTCGGGACCGGGACCTCGGGATGTCCCGATTCTCAGCCCTAGAAGAATGCTAAGGAAATCCGAAGATTTCTCGGATTAGCCGGTTATTATCGGCGATTTGTGGAAGGATTTTCTAAAATCACTCAACCAATGACAAACCTTTTGCGAAAGGATAAGAAATACACGTGGTCCGACGCGTGTCAGCGGAGTTTTGAGGAACTCAAGATCCGGTTAATTTCAGCACCTGTCCTTTCCTTGCCACAAGGGACGGAAGGATTTGTGATTTATAGTGACGCGTCCGGACACGATCTGGGATGTATATTAATGCAGAATGGGAAGGTTATTGCCTATGCCTCACAGCAATTGAGAACTTACTAGGTTAATTATAGGACCCACGACCTGGAGATAGCAGCCGTGGTTTTCGCGTTGAAGATTTGGCGTCATTACCTTTATGGCGTCACCTGTCAGATATTCACCGATCATAAGAGTTTGAAGTATATATTTACTCAGAAGGAGTTAAATATGCGACAGAGGCGGTGGTTAGAACTAATCAAAGATTATGATATCGAGTTGCTTTACCACCCGGGCAAGGCGAACATTGTCGCCGACGCCTTGAGTCGTAAGTTCGTTCAGGAGCAGATGCTTGCTCGATTAATAGTTCAGAAGGAACTTCAGCAAGAATTTCTGAGACCCGAGATCGAGGTGTGGTACAACGAGTACAAGGGCAACTTTGTACGTTGGATATTTCATCGTCACTTGAGGAGGCGATCAGGGAGAATCAGGGTTCGGACCCATTTTTGTTACGCATTCGAGATGATGTGACTCAGGGGAAAGCCCCTGGATTTGTGGTCCACGAGGATGGACTTTTGTGATTTAAGAATCGGTTGTGCGTATCGGCGAATGGCGAGTTGTAAAACTCGATTTTGAGAGAAACTCATGCTTTCCCTTATTCCGTTCATCCGGGGTCTAGCAAGATGTATAAAGACTTGAAACAAAATTACTGGTAGAGTAATATGAAGCGGGAAGTCGCAGAATTTGTTTCGAGATGTTTGACCTGTCAGCAAGTCAAGATAGAACATCAGCGACTGGCGGGTATGCTGAAACCTCTCCCTATTCCAGAATGGAAGTGGGAGGATATTTCAATGGACTTCATCACGACATTGCCGACGAGTCGTCGTGGCATGAATACAATCTGGGTAATTGCGGATCGTCTAACTAAATTAGCTCATTTCCTTGAGATTAAGGATACGTGGGGTCCCAAGAGACTTGCCCAATTATTTATCAAAGAGGTAGTGAGATTGCACGGCACTCCTAAGAGTATCGTTTCCGATCGTGACGGACGATTCGTGTCTCATTTTTGGAAATCAGTTCATCGTGCTATGGGAACTCAGCTTAATCTTAGTACAGCTTTTCATCCTCAGTCCGACGGACAATCGGAGAGGACTATTCAGATCTTGGAGGACATGTTGAGGGAATGTGTTCTCGATTGGAATGATGAATGGGAAGCCCAACTACCGTTGATCGAGTTCACGTACAATAATAGTTGGCATGCTTCGATTAAAATGGCACCTTACGAGGCCTTGTACGGTCGTCGTTGGTGATCTCCTTTGTGTTGGGATGACTTATCAGAATCAATCGGCACCGAGCCCGATATGCTTATAGCTGCCCGTGAGAAGGTAGCCTTAATCAGGAGTCATTTGTTGACCGCTCAGAGTCGATAGAAATCTTATGTAGATTAGAGTTCGATACAGGTGACCA
The DNA here is from genome assembly GCA_033398695.1 of Orobanche coerulescens. NCBI lineage: Eukaryota > Viridiplantae > Streptophyta > Magnoliopsida > Lamiales > Orobanchaceae > Orobanche > Orobanche coerulescens. The sequence continues at coordinate 103,706,824 of CM065818.1, forward strand.
TGTTTTGGTCAAAGTATCCCCGAGTCGTGGTATCTTCCGTTTTGGGAAGAGGAGAAAGTTGAGTCCGAGATTCATTGGACCGTTTGAGATTTTAGATCGAGTAGGTGAGTTAGCTTATCGATTGGCCCTACCTCCGGTGTTGAGCCGAATTCGTAATATGTTTCACGTATCTCAGTTACGGAAGTATGTTGCCGACCCAAGCCATATACTTCAGTTCGACGAAATCGAGATCCCCGATGATCATTCATACGAGGAGCGTCCTATACGAGTATTAGAGCGGCGAATCAAACAGTTGAGGAACAAGACGATTCCTTTGGTAAAGATCCAGTGGTCTAGACACGGAGTCGAAGAGACTACTTGGAAACCGAAGATAGTATGCGGGAGAGTTATCCCGAGTTGTTTGACCCTTAGTTTCAAGGACGAAACTCTTTTTAAAGTGGGGGTGGTTATGTAATACCCGGTTGTAATTCAGTCATTTTTATTCAGTAATTATCAATCACTAATTGCCACTCAGTGATTTTTATTCATTAATAATCACTCATCATTCATACTCAGTCAATTGTGTTCACCGTTCGGCGTAATATTTGTCATACTCGTACTTTTACCCCCGTACTTCTCGAATTCTGTGATATTTGTACTTGGTACATCGTTATAGCCGCGCTTGTCGGCGGGCCGCACGCAGCGAGCCGCACGAGCATCCGGGTCGCGGCGCGATCGTGCGTTGCGGCCGGATCGACAGAGACCGCCGACGAAGTCGCTGCCGCACGAGCAAAGCACACGAGCAATCGCCGCGCGCGCGCCTTCGTGTGTTGCGGTTGGATTGGGCAGGGGACCCAGTGGTCGAGTCAGTGCCGCACGAGTAGGCCACACGAGCAACTGCTCGTGCGCGGCGCTCGTGTGTTGCGGTTGTACTGGGCAGGAGGCCCAGCTTTCGAGTCAGGGCCGCCTGAGTAGGCCACACGAGTTACTGCTCGTGCGTGGCGCTCGTGCGCTAAGAGCAGTAGCCGGCAAAAGCCTCACGCACGACCGGACGCATGGACACTTGGTCGTGCGGGTTGGTCGTGCGTCCCTGTGACCTATATAAGTGGACCGACGGGTTTTTCCTCATTTTCACCATTTCTTCATCCTACTTCCGAGAGAGAGGGTTTGTGGGAGAGATTTTTTCACCATCAATCACTTGAGTACTCGGTTTTCATCATCTTCATCCGGTTGTGAAGCTTGGATAATCGATCTAACGCGATTTCATCGGATCAAAGTGTTTGGATCTTCAAAGGTAATATTCATCAAACCTCTTGGATTTCGATTTTGTGTTGAGATATGATGTTTTGGACGTTATAATCATGTTTTGTGAAGAGAGATATATATATGATTATGAGTATGTATGAATATTCATCGGATTATTGAAAGGTTATTCAAGAACACTTTGAATATGAAGTTGGATTTGGGGGTTTTCAATTAGTTGTTGTTGAAATCACGAATTTGGATATTCATATTGGATTTTTAATTGTATTGAAGATGTTTTGTTGGTTTGAAACACTCCTTGGGGATTTGATATTGGTATAATTGAGGATTGATTGTAAACAATTGAAGATTGGTTACAACGTGTTCGATATAATGCCCCAATGAACTTGGTTTAGTTGTATCGACGTTTTGAGTTCGTTATATTTGTGTTTGATTCGTATGTTGAACGAATTGTTGGTAATTGTGTTATTCAAGGTTGTTCGAGCAACTGACATTTCATTTAGGACATTTGTTCGTGGAAGGACGTTGTTCACCGGTGTTGTGTAAGTTAATTCTTACTCGGTTAAAAGGATTTTCATTCCTTTCGTTGATGTTCATTCATAATCATAATTCATTCAGAATGTATTAACCGTATTGAGACTTGTAATTGTCAATTAATCACTTCATTCATGAGGAACGACGGTTCCAATTATTTCATTGAGCTATCATTCATTTCACTATCATTTCATCTCGGTGAGTCATTCTTGACTTTGTCGGATTGTTATTCATTATTATTCTTCATGGTCATTCTTGTTCATATGACCTTCTGGGTTCATATTGCGCGGCCGGGTGTGGATGTGTGGGATTTTTAGTCGGGCACGTGATGGTCATGTGTTGGGTTCACCGACACATTGGACTGCGCACACGGTAATGTACCTCCGTGAGACTAATTAGGTACAATGACGGGTGTGTCAGGACATCCGTCTTGTGCACGTGCACATTCCATTACGGGTGTACTATGATGCCTCTCTTCAGCTTCATTTCATAATTAAGATATATCATGATTGTGTTTATTCAACTCTTGAGGATTGTTGTTCTGTGTAACTGACCCCGTTTGGGGATATTGTTTTCAGGTCATGGCACGGCTAAGGCAGAGGAATAGAACGTTGACGGCGAGGAGTCCCAGTGATACTAGTAGGGCCCCCCAGTCCGTTTCAGTTATTCATGTCTTTTCATATTTATTTCCGCTGCAGATTTCCGTTTGGATATTCATTTTCATTTAATGTTGTATATTTTATCTTCATATAAAATATACATGTATTCAGTATTCTTCCTGGGTGTATTATACTTAGACCCCTCATCGGAGTACTTGGTAATATGATGTGGTTTGGTACTATATTTACGTTGTTAATTCATTAATTTTCATTCGCCTGGTGGGTCCCAGTCGGGAGTCCACGGCACTGTAATATCCGCCTAGTTTGGGGTGTTACATTCACAAGCCGAACATAGGTTATCTTTGGAATACCGGAATCTTGGAAGACCTTCGACTAGTTTGTGTTTTGCGAGTTCAGTTATGGTTTTGAAGTTTAAGTGTGAAAGTCGTTTGTGCCATAACCATGATTTAGTCGATGTTGCTTTGGAGAGTAAACAAATGGGTGAGGATGCAATCATATCAGACATGGAGATTGTGTAGAGACTTGTACCACGAGTTCCCGACATAAGATCGTTTCCTTGCAAATCACATACGGAACATGTTTTCTCACGAAATGTTACTTCCAAATCACCATCACAGAATTGACCGACTAGGAAGAGGTTGTGACCAAGGCCTTCTACATAATAAACTCGACTAATTTCGATGTTGCCATTGATGTAATCTCCATAACCCATGATAGCAGCAAAATGATCGTTCCCGAATCTGACAGTTCCGATGAATTTTGAAACAAAATTTACTAACAGTTTAAGGTTGCCTGTCATATGTCGGGTACAACCGCTATCAACAATCCACAGAACGATTTAGATCACCTGCATCACACACATACGACGAAGGTGGAATAATGGTGGAGGTGTAACCCGAAGAGTTAGAGGGTTCCGTTACATTAGTAACACAAATGTTAACAAGCTTGGGTATCCACTTAAAACTAGGTGTACGCTGTAACCATTTCTGCCAAGTCCAACTATTTCATGCTTTTGTCTTAGTGAATTCGCTAGCTGATGGTTGTTTCTTAGGAGTTGTAATGGTAGTTAATGGTTCATCTAAGGCATGCTCAGAAACTACAGTGGATGCTCTACCTAATATAGACTTAGAAGCAATAGTGGGCCTAGAGGTAGTGCCAGATGTAGGTTTTTTATGACGAGATAAAAGTGAGTTCGCAACACAATGATCATGATTACCAGACAAGATACTTTTATGACAAAAGACACAAGATGCATCAACATTCGATTTCAAAGTGTTCAAAGGTTTAACATTCATTACATTGCCTTTACTATTACATTGATCTAATGCAATATCCAAAGCAGATGCAACATGATCTTTATTAAAATTCCTAAGATGATCTTCTACTTCTGGGCTTTAAGTGGTCCTCTCTTACATTGCAAGATCCTAGTCTTCGGTTTTGTGCTCTTACGTTGTGATCTGCTAACGCTAGTGGAGGCAACTAGTCCTGTAGAAGTGGAAAGAGTCAAATTAGTCTCTTGACGTTTGTCTACAGTGCTCTGCCTAGTGTTTGTATCAACTTTAAACATTCCTGGTGCAATCACGTTTGTGTTACTAGACTTTACATTTGTCTCTTTTTCCAATTTCTCTTAACTCAATGATGATGTGTCGCCGTTCTTGAATTTTACGATCTAAGTTCCTGTTTTCAAAGAGCTTGTTTTTGTAGTGTTCAATACAATCATTAATCTCGTTTGATGACTGACAGCGTTCCTTTTTAAGAGAATTAAAAATCGTTTTGTATTCTTGTTTTAAATGCTCATTCTATTGTTCATATTTGTGAATTTGACATTTTAAAACTGCGTTTTCATCATCCAATTTTTCAAGTTTTGGTTTCAAGGTGTGGTCGGAATTTTGTAAAGCGAGCTCAAAATTCTGAGTTTGAGTTTCACACCATTGAAGCCTTCGTTTAAGGTGAGAGATTTCATTTGAAAGTTTTGATTGAACATCATCATTTTGTGAAAAAATTCTCTAATTTTCCTCTTTTAAAATCTAAATATCGTGTCTCAGCATTTCATTTTCCTCTTTTAACTTTTGGGTTTCAGCATAGTTATCAGCAATAAGCACAGAATCACAAGAAGAGTAAGCAGAATATATGAACACAGATATAATATCAGAACACAGAGCATCTTCCAAGAGTCGATTTACTTTTTTTTGAAGCATTTTCTTTTTCATTTTCGTGTTTGAAATCGAGTTTTCCGTTGCATTGAAAGTGTTTACCATGGATGCTACTTCGTTTTGTAGTTCCCGTTCCCAGTGTGCTGCACAAAGACATAAATGATCGACATGAGGTTTGAATTGTTTTTGAAAAATGTCTCTTTGTTCTCTTGTGTAAGCAGATTGAAAACTTGAAACTTTTATTTCCGAATTAAGTTCAATTGCTTGTTCCAAAAATTTTATGTGTTCCAAAATACCGAAGTACAAGACACCGTTTAGGAAGGTTTGGTAATGGTTGTTAATTATATTTGAAAAAACGATTACTTGAAATAAAGCAGAACAATGAATGAAAATTATTATTTATCTAAATCCTGCAAAACATTGGTTAGCAAAACAGAAATTTGCCGATTATGTAAACGAATGGAAGAGTCGCTGTTGAGTCCAGAATATCTCTCCTTAAAGAAAATTCGCCTCACCACGGTGTATGACGTCTGCCTCCCAGGATAAAACAACAGCTCGATGTAGTGAACCGATGATCTGCTGCACCCCCAGCGAACTAGAACAACTCTGTATACTATCACCGACTCAAAGAAGATGAAAAATGAAGAAGGAAAAAACTGACTGAAAAAGGCTCTCGAAAATCGTACGCCTGAAGTGAAAAAAAAGAGTCCCTCAAGCCGGGTATTTATAGGTGAAGGCTGGAGGAGGTTGTGTGCTAGAGGAACTCTAAACCGATCACGATTGGTATCTCAATACTTATTCAGATTTGTTTAATTCGATAATTATCAATTAAATTGATATTTATCCGGATCCGAAAAATTCGGAATTTATAATTGAGGTGTTTCAATAAAATAAATTTTTACCGAATAATATTGCAGTAAAAAGATAACTTCGAGATGCCGAGACATTTCACCCAAATCGCCCTTCGACCGAGACCGACCTAACCCGAACTGAACTGAGCTGAGACGAGCCGAGCCATCCGGCCGAACGGACGGATGACGGCGGGAGCGTGTGTGTGTGTGTGTGTGCGCGAGGCGCACCTAGTGTAACACCCCCAAAACCATACGGGAATATTACAGCGCCGTGGGCCCCACATTGGAACCCACAAGGCTAAATCATTTTCGCAAACGTTTAAAAATGCCAAAAGGCCCTTTGAAAGTACACACACACGCAGCGGATAAAAATATAATTAAATACATTTGCAGCGGAATTATTAAAGTCAGAATAGAATACACAAATTCGAACGAACGCCATAGCCAGTATCACCGGAAAGCTCATCCCTTCACGACCGCTACTAGCTCGAACTCCGAGTACCTAAAAGCTAAAGCCCACGACGGGGTCAGCCATAATACTCAATAATGATAACGATTACATCACAAAAACAATATGTATCAATGTAATAACAAGGTAAGAACAATTCCAATGTAGTCTTACCGACATAACCTTACCAACCCATCACAATCCATATCAAATCAATCCTTACCATAATCCCATCTTGCGTTCTTAAGTGATGAATAAATTCCAAAGTATCCACCTGTACTATATCTGAAACGATACCAAAATTCCCAAATTTAAACCTATCTCGAATATAGAATAATCTGACCAAACTCAATTTTGCCAGTTGGGTCGCACAATCGGATCCCAATCCTAATAAAACCGATATCACACATCACATCTGTGAACCAACCGTCCCGAGGCAATGGCAAGTCCCGGATATCAATGCAAAACATGAATGTTCACACAATCAATAATGATAAACAACCAATGCATCAAAACGGAATACCAATGACATGATAACTCCGCACAAGATCGACAAAGGATCAACAACGAATGAGAATACCATGATATGGTAACTCCAACAACATCAATGAAAGATCAACCACCGGGAATGGCAACAATACGGTAACTCCAACGAGATCAATAAAGAGTCGACAACCAGAATTACTAATGGTACGATAAACTCCAATAAGATCAATAAAGGGTCAACAACCGAGAATACTGATGACACAGTAAACTCTAACAAGATCAATAAGGACCAACAACCGGGAATACCAACGATACGGTAAACTCCAACAAGAGCAATAAAGAATCGACAACCGAGAATACCGACGACACGGTAAACTCCAATAGGGATAATAAGGGATCAACAACCGAGAATACCGACGACACGGTAAACTCACTAGTAGAAAAAGAGTCTTTCTTGACGCGCATTTGGCGTCATAAAGGGCCTTTATGACGCGCAAATGCTGGTCATAGAAGGACCAGTCATAACTCATTATGACTCGCATTTGTTCGTCATTGTACAATGACATGTTCGCTATATTTTTAACCAATCCGCAAGTGTACGGAAAATATGTAGAAAGCGGCGAGCAAGGTCGTATTCCACAGAGACTAAATATTTTTATTGTGTTGAGTATTAGATTGTAGTGTTCTCGACTTATCTAGACGATCGAAAGGTAAAATTGACGATTAATGAAATAACATACAAAAATCACAATAAATTAAAACGATTGAAAATATCCGAATGGAAGCGAGTTACAAGAGTTTAGAACGTTAGATTCCAAGGCTAGGTTTCCGTTGATTACTAAATTTAGTCGGGATTGGTTTCAAAAGTTCTAAGTGCGTTTCCAAAAATGATAATCACAATAATATTCTAAAGTCCCTCTCGAGATGCATTAAAACGTAGATTAAACAACTTACAACAACGTCTCCGTTTACTATAAGTTATCTAACTCCAAAATGTTCATAAGATTTAGATATCATCATAGTTCATCACCGATTTCTCAATCCCGTAATTTACTACGTCAAATACTCGAAACCTATTAATGCCCTCTTCTCTCGAATTATGAGCAATTAAGTTTAACATGTAAAAACATTGATCAAGTGTCTAAACATGAATCAAACCAAGTATTTGATAAAGAAATCACACTAGGTAAATATAATTATCAATCCCTCAAAATCATAGTAAATCAACGTACTCCCATGCCCGGAATCTAAAGAGTTTAGCCGGACATGGAATTGAAAGAAAGGTAGATAATCATCATGTTCATGCTAATAAAAACAACAAAATGAAGAAAAGATAGGAAGAAGATAAAACTCGTGGTGTGTCTTGGTCGATCCCTATTGAAACCTTCACTTGTTCTTGAAGTGTTCTTCAAGAATTTCTTCAAAACTTCTTCTTTTGGAATGAAACTCCTTTGATTCTTTGTTATTCTCTCTCTCTAAACTCCCATATCTTCAAGATATCTCCTATCTTACCCCATAAATCCCTTTTATAAAGATAAAGCATCCACTTTTTCCACAAAAATCTCTCAAAAATGTCAAAAGGAGATATTTCCACGAAAAGTGACACGGCCGTGTCAAATGACACGGCCCGTGTCATAGTATGCTCAAAAGCTCAAAAGCTCGGCCGACAGGGACTCGACCGTGTCAAATGACACGGCCGAGCAAATGACACGACCGTGTCAAATGACACGGCCCGTGTCATACTTGTCGAAATAAGCACAAACGGCTGGGGATAGACCGACCGCGGTCGATATGGCACGGCCGATAATGACACGCCCGTGTCGATTGACACGGCCGGGCCTGCTTTGACACCGCTTTGACTCCGTTTTGACTCCGATCTCTCGCTTCCGCATTGCTTGATATGTATTGGGGTTGGAGACTTCGTTCTTGCTTGATTTATGTCCATAAAGTACCTATAAAATCAATAAAACGTACCCAAGCGTGATCGAGTCCAATAAACATAATACGCGTATAAACGACACAGTTCTACACATTTTAGGATCTTAAAACCCTAAAATCGATGTAAATATATGTGTAAAAATAAGTGTTATCAAAAACCCCAAACCTAGAAAGTTGATCGTCCCGAGCAATGCACTTTAAAATAACCACTCTTAAGGGAACTCGTCCCTCAACATACCTCAAAGGATCATTTTGAAACTTTATCAATACGCCTCAAGAAATAAATAAGTCGAGTTCTATAAAGTATTCAAATCTCGGGGGTGCTTCCTTAACATCATAGCTAATACTTGAATAATACGAACCTCGCCGGTCAAGTGTATTCCCTCACTCTCAAAGTGTATAAAGGTATAAGTAACGCTCAAAACTCATTCAATGAAATAAGAATCCCCATAGGCTTGCCAATCGTCTACATCTCTACCACTAGTTGTGCATGCAAATTTGGTGAATCAAAAAGGACTTTAATGGTTGTAATGTAGGCTTTTTGGTCGGGGTAGGATACATATGGCTTAAAGTGACTTGACTTGAGCAAATTAGAACATTATCTCCTCAATCACGTCGCTCTATTAGAAGTTCAATAATCCCTTAGGATTTTGTTTCTTTCAACCCCTTGATTTGAATATCATGGCACTAAGCAATTTTGAAAGTGAAAATCACAACCTTATTCCTCCTTATTGCTCCATACATCTTGTTTCTTTTGTGTCCACCATTTTTTTTTTTTTTTTTTTTGTGGTGGACAACATCATCATTAAATCACACCAATCCTCCTTCCACTTTTATTTTGATAATTTATTCCATTTTGAACCAACAATCTTCCCGATTGCTACCACATCTTTTCATTCTTTTGCCAATTTGTTCTAAATAGCTCAAGTATAGGGACAAAAGTTTATAATGGAACGAAAAGCTCATAATGTGGTTAACAAAAAATAGGCTTTAAGCTCAATCGGGCTAACTAGGGAAACAACAATTTTTTTCGGGTTGGCCACAAGGTTTGAAAGGTTGTCAAATAAAAATTGCCTTAAATCATTTTCACTAATTTGCAAGCACACTTGTAGTTTCGAATAAGATACCAGGGCAAGTTCTAGAGTCTTAAAACATGAATGGAACACTCGACAATGAAACTTGCATATTTAATGATGCACGAAGGCTCAAAAGCTCACAAGTTAGATTTGTTCATATTTCCAAGAGATTAGGCTATTTATTCAATTTCACACCCTTTTGATTATTCTATAATTTTTTCTCTTCAAATTATCCTCGATTTGTATATCAAAATAACAAAATAGATCCCGAGGCATCCAAGACAAGAGTTCATTCTTTCGAGTTTCATCAAAGTTCATCATCATCAAAACACACCAAGTTCGAAAAAAAAAACACACCAAAATGAAACACACCAAAGTAAACAATTCAAACCAAAACATAAAATAAAATCCAAACACACCAAAAAAATTCAAGCCAAAACAAAATCCAAACACACCAAAAAAATTCAAACAAACAAAAGTATTTCTTGACCCAATATCTCCCCCCAAACTTGATTTAAAGATTATGCACACAAAAAGGGGGTATAGTATTTAAACAACGAAAAAAACTTGGGTCAAGAAATACTTACAACCGGTCCTAATGACTTGGCGGAGGATAATGCCCTTGTTGGACATGCCAATATTCCATTCGTTGTAAAATTGCTTGCATCCCGGCTAGTGTTTCACGGGTCTCCTCTCGGAAAGCCTCGAACTCTTCACGAGATACGGAACTTCTTGATTCGGCTTGTCTCTACGACTCGGGCCGATCTCTCCTTCTTTCTTCTTCCTCCCCCGATTCTCTTTCTTCTTCCGGACCTCTTTCATACTCGAATTCCTCCTCCATTCTCTCCTCTCTCTCTTCTTCTCTCATTCTCTCGTTTTCATCCTCAAACTCCGTACGCCTAGGACGCACATTACGGGCAACATATCTTTCACTCGGGGAAATTAATCCGGCTGCCTCCCGGGCCAATTTGTGCGCTTCCGTGGACATTTGTAAATTTCCTATGTCCCGAATACTAGAAATAGTTGTCAGAGTTGTATTCGGGAGTAGGAAGTGATCACCGTCATTCTGGAGAAAAATAACTCGGGAGTCGTAGTCCAAGATGTTCATCAACTTCATGACTTGGATTGATAGAAGCATATTTCCTGGGAGGGGAGTTCGGTTTTGTAGAGGTACGTCAAGATGAAGTGCGATAGGGGTAATTAAACCCCCTATCCAAATTTCCCCTCTCGGTTTAGTAGCAACGTCCTCGAAATGGTCCATAATAATAGCTCCAGCCATGGATTTGTTCCGTCGAGTATATGAGCTAGGACATAAAGTTCTCGCTGAGTTATCGGCCCCGTTTCTTTCCGCCCAAAGATAGTGCTTGCGATGACTTTGTGTAAATAGCGGAGAATAGGATTACGAAGAGATGATCCTTTCGCCGATTTGGGAATGTAGGACGTGCACCGCTCCCGGTACTCAATCATTGTCCTCCAGAAGTCTCACACTCAAACCGATTGATTCGGTATTATCCGTGTCTTCGAGCGTCATATATAGTATCCACCCGCCGGACCCAATTTTTCGTTTTTGTTGTTGAGTGAAATTCCAAGGCGGTCGGCTCATGCCTAATCGGGTCTCTCTTAACGGAGAGTGTGCTAAGAAATTCCAAAGGTGAGACATCGGTAAGTGGGCCAATGTTGAGTCATTAGCGTCGTCCGGTGATTCGTCCGAGTAGCCGCATAACATCTTCTTTTATCCCCATCGCATCATGCATTCATCGTCCGCCATCGCGTGGGAGCATTTTTTCGTCCCAATGTTTCCCATCGTGCTGCGACTCGTGAAGCTCAATCCCATACGTCTCGGGCGTCTCGACACCCCTTGAGTAGGTATTCTCTCGGTTGTTCGATTTCTGCGGGCCTTCCTCTTCCTCGTTGAGTTGCGCCTCGTCCTTGGGCATTTCCTCGTCCTCGTTGAGCATTTCCTCGTCCTCTGGCCATTTCCTACAAGAGAATTATCAATTATCACTTATTCACACAAGCTCCGAATCACTATTTTTCGATAATACACGGACCCCCACAATATGTGTTTTCTTCAAAATATCCCAACCACAAATTTCAACCCCAAATGTAAGTAAAATCCCAAACATGTAATGACATCAATCATATATATCCATCATGTATGATAATCACCAACAAAAATTTCAACTCCTTTAATTCATGATAAATTTCCCAAAATCTCAAAAATATAATCCATTCAAGAACCCTAAGTTACTCAATAAATCATGTTCCACATAATTTGAATGCAATCAATAATTAAACCTTCCAAAATCGTGACTCATACCTTGAAGTTGGAGTGAAAATTGAAAAAAAAAACTCAGAAAAATCGCGACCCAACCCGGATGTATTCGTCCGATTCTCACCCTTGAAGCTTTAGGATTGTTGGATAATGATGAGCACTTTGTTTTTTTTGTGAGATTTGACACAATTTTTGCCTGATTTTGCCGGATTTGATGATAATCGGGACTAGGGTTTATGAATTGGGGAGGAGGAAAGTTTTGGGGAAGAAGATGAAGTGAATCGACCGTACAACACCTTTTTATACCCCCCGATCGACACGGCCCGTGTCAAATGACACGGCCCGTGTCATACCTGCTTCGTTTGTAAGCTTTTGCCATTGTCCAATCGATTCGCCTGTCAAATGACACGCCCGTGCCGTACTATACTAGAAAGTGAAAATTGACTGTTTGCACGAATTCGACCGTGTCATTTGACACGGCCCGTGCCATACCTTCTTGGATTCTTCAAATCGGCTGGCTAACGGACCCGACTGTGTCAAATGACACGGCCCGTGCCGTACTACGCCAGAAAGTAAAAATTTCGACTGGTTGCACGACCCGACCGTGTCATTTGACACGGCCCGTGCCATGCTGTCCTGGAAAATGCAGTTTTGTCCTCGGTGTGTTTTTCCTGCGATTTGAACACCAAAATTTGAACCGGTTAGTTATACAACAAAAAAAATACAACAAAATGCGAAGAAAAAAAAAAAAAAAACATGCAAATAAAATTTTATTGGGTTGCCTCCCAACTAGCGCTAAGTTTAATGTCTTCAGCCGGACGTGAAAGTCTTTTATGGCTCGATTAAAGTTATTGCGGATACGGCTTCCTTTTGATAGGGATGATAGTAATGTTTGACTCGTTGACCGTTAACTTTAAATAGCTCTCCGTCTCTGCTCATGAGCTCGACTATTCCAGGTGGAAGTACTTTCTTAATCACGAATGGACCCGACCATCTTGATTTCAATTTTCCGGGGAACAATTTCAGTCTTGAATTATAGAGAAGTACTTGTTGTCCCGGCATGAATTCACGTTTAATGATCATCTTATCATGCCATCTTTTAGACCTTTCTTTGTAAATTCGAGAATTTTCGTAGCATTCATCCCGGAATTCTTCCAATTCATTTAACTCTAGCAATCTTTTCTTTCCTGGCCTCAAAATCTAAGTTTATTCTTTTCACCGCCCACATCGCTCTATGCTCCAATTCCAAAGGTAGGTGACATGATTTCCCAAAAATGAGTTGATAGGGCGATGTTCCCAAAGGAGTTTTATAGGCCGTACGATAAGCCCAAAGTGCATCATCGAGCTTGGATGACCAATCTTTCCGAGATGTATTCACCGTCTTTTCCAAGATTAACTTGATCTCTTTGTTGGCCGCTTGGCTTGTCCATTTGCTTGTGGATGATAGACCAATGATTTTTTGATCGGACCCCATATTTCTGAAGAAGTTTATCCATGATTTTGTTGACAAAATGCGATCCCCGGTCACTGATTAATGCTCTTGGAGTTCCGAATCGGCAAAAGATGTTCTTCTTTAAAAATTTCATTACTACTTGAGCATCATTTGTTGGAGAACAAATTGCCTCGACCCATCGAGATACGTACTCGACCGCTAGGAGAATGTACTTATTTCCGAATGATGATGAGAATGGACCCATGAAGTCGATACCCCAAACGTCAAATAGTTCAACCTCAATTACGTTGGTTAGGGGCATCTCATGACGTCTTGAAATATTTCCTACTCGTTGGCATCTATCGCATTGTTGAATAAAGAGATAGCAATCTTTGTATAGCGTAGGCCAATAAAATCCGCTTTGCAACACTTTGCAAATTGTCCGTGTTGCTCCGAAATGTCCTCCGGTTGGTGATGAATGACATTGTTGAAGAATTTCATCGCATTCCTCCTGTGGTACACATCTCCTCACGATCATGTCGGCACATCTCTTAAAAAGTAATGGATCATCCCACATATAGAACTTAATATCATGTAGGAATTTCTTCTTTTGGTAATGAGATAAATCCGGGGGTAGCACACCTGCGACCAAAAAATTAACAATGTCAGCAAACCACGGAAATTTAGCTTCTACCATAAAGAGCCGCTCGTCCGGAAATTCTTCTTTAATCCCTTCGATCTCCGGTTCCTCCTCTTTTTTGTACTCGAGGCGAGATAGGTGGTCGGCTACCACGTTTTCACATCCTTTTCTGTCTCGGACTTCCACGTCAAATTCTTGTAAAAGAAGAATCCATCGAATTAGGCGAGGTTTAGAGTCTTTCTTCTCAAACAAGTATTTAATAGCTGCGTGATCCGTGTGTACTATCGTCTTTGTCCCAATTAAGTATGATCGGAACTTATCAAAACCAAACACTACGGAAAGCATTTCCTTCTCCGTTGTTATGTAATTTTGTTGGGCTCCGTCCAATGTTTTGCTTGCATAATAAATAGCCCGAAAGAGTTTTTCACGACGTTGTCCAAACACAGCACCGACCGCATAATCACTTGCATCACACATGATCTCAAAAGGTTGAGACCAATCCGGTACCACGAGGATAGGAGCACTCACTAATGCCTTCTTTAGAGTCTCAAAGGCCTGCAAACATTCGTTAGAAAGAATGAAAGAGGTGTCTTTTTCTAGCAATTTACTCAAAGGTTTAGTGGTTTTTGAAAAGTCTTTTATAAATCTCCTATAAAAACCCGCGTGTCCAAGGAAGCTCCTAATTGCTTTTTCATTCTTTGGTGGGGGAAGTTTCTCAATGGCGACAATTTTCGCCCTATCAACCTCCAAACCGGCGGCGGACACTCGATGGCCTAGGACAATTCCTTCTTGTACCATTAAGTGGCATTTCTGCCAATTCAACACGAGATTAGTGTCTTCACATCGCCGCAAAACTAAAGTAAGATTATGCAAGCAATGATCAAATGAATTTCCAAACACGAAAAATCATCCATGAAAACTTCCATTATATTTTCGATCAAACCGTGAAATATAGCCATCATACAACGTTGAAATGTGGTCGAGCATTACATAAACCAAACGGCATTCGACGATAAGCATAAATTCCATAAGGACATGTAAAGGCCGTTTTTCTTGATCTTCCTGTTATATAGATTTGATTATATCCTGAATATCCATCAAGAAAACAGAAAAATTCATGCCCCGCCAATCTATCAAGCATTTGATCAATGAAGGGAAGAGGAAAATGGTCTTTGCGAGTAGCCGCATTTAAAGCCCTATAGTCTATACATACTCGCCACTGTAACTACTCTCATAGCAATTAATTCATCTTTTTCGTGTTTGGTTACGGTCATCCCTCCACTTTTTGACACCACTTGAGTAGGACTTACCCACTCACTATCGGAAATTGGATATATCATCCCGGCATCTAAAAGTTTTAATACTTCCTTTTTCACCACTTCTTTCATTATGGGATTAAGTCTCCGTTGATTTTGCACTTTAGGTTTAAAATTTTCTTCTAGCAAAATCCTATGCATGCATATGGAGGGACTAATCCCCTTCAAATCTGAGATAGACCACCCTATAGCCGACTTATGTGCTCTCAATACACGAAGCAATTTATCTAGTTGAGTGGAGGAAAGTGAAGAGGATACAATTACCGGATTGGATTTGTTATCATCCGTAAATGCATACTTGAGGTGTTAGGGAGGGTTTTAAGGTCCAAGCTTGGTTGAGATGAATTCGATTGAGATGAAACGGACCCCAAATTTTTGTCCATGTCATTGGACACGTTTGATTCGTCCGTCAGCTTGATTTCTCCAACTACTTTATGCTCCCTTTCGTCTAAATCATCGAACGTATTGCTTTGCGTTTTTTCCTGTAGAGAATTCAATTCAGAAACGTAATCAAACAAGTCAGAATCGTCAAACTCCAAAGTTGAATCAATGGAAAAACATGAATTCGTAAGAGCGAACTCTAACGGATCCGACGATAATGAGTGTAGGATTTTTTTCTTTCCATACGAGCTTATATGGTCAATAACATTGCAATATTCCGTATTATCATGAAATTTCATAGCTTTGAAAATAGAAAATAGAACATGCTCGTCGTTAACACGTAGTGTTAATTCTCCCCTTTCAACATCAATAAGAGCCTTTCCCGTTGCTAGAAATGGACGTCCAAGGATAAGTGGTAAATCTCCGTCTTCTTCCATATCAAGGATAACAAAATCCGCTGGAAAAATAAACTTGTCGACTTTTACAAGCACATCTTCAACAATCCCCTTGGGATGTGTTATGGATCGATCCGCTAATTGGAGCATAACCGTTGTGGTTTTCATTTCTCCGCCACCTAATTTCCTGAAAATAGATAACGGCATGAGGTTAATCGAAGCACCTAAATCACACAAAGCTTTATCGAATGAGACGTTTCCAATAGTGCATGGAACGGTAAAGCTTCCGTGATCCTTAAGCTTTTGAGGCAATTTGCGTTGGATAATAGCGCTACATTCTTCGGTTAGTTTAACCGTCTCATGATCTTCCATCTTTCTTTTTCTTGACATCACATCCTTCAAGAACTTTGCGTAGTTAGGCATTTGTTCCAAAGCTTCTGCAAAAGGAATATTGATATTAATTTTCTTGAAGATGTCTAAAAATTTTGCGAATTGTGCATCTAACTTTTTCTTTTTGAAACGTTGAGGGAAAGGTATAGGAACGTTAGGAGTAGAGTTAGGAGATATTTTAAGCTTCTCAGCCCCCTTAGTTGTATCATGCTTCCCTTCTTCCTTTTCAATTTCGAATTGATCCTCCTTGACTTCCTCACTTGGCATCTTTGGCCCTTCATAATTCGTTCCACTTCTTAAGGTGATCGCTTGGCACGACTCTTTGGGATTCACTTCGGTATTGCTTGGAAATTGTCCCAGTTGATGTTGACTCCCAACCACTTTAGCTAATTGTCCAATTTGAGTTTCGAGATTTTTCATTTGAGCTCCCATGGTGGTAGCTAGTTGAGTGACATGGCCTTCGATTTTGTCTAATTTCTCCTCGTCTCGACTAAATCGACTTTTCGTCTCCATCATGAAGGTAGCTAGAATATTCTCGAGATTCGACGTCGGTTTTGATTCTTCAATTATCTCCCCATTCGATACCTTGAATCCGGCCGGTGGTTGCAAAGCATTCTTTGGATTGGCATAGCTAAAATTTTCATGATTTCGATTTGAGGGATGGTAGAAGCCCGGTGGTGGATTATTTCGGTAATTGTTGTAACTCAGATTATTAATGTAGTGTGCTTCTTCCAATGGATCGGATGGTAGTGAACTTGAACTTCCTTGAGAAACTCCCTTCGAATCACCTCATTTTGTTAGAGCCCCCAATTGAGTAGTTAGCATCGTCATTTGTGCGGTTAATGCCTTTATGGGATCCGAATCGGATATCTCAGCCACCCTTCTAATATTTGATCTTTCCGTTGGCCATTGATAGCTATTCATAGCCATTTCTTCGATCAATCCATATGCTTCTTCAGCACTTCTTGCTAGCAATGCCCCTCCCGCGGAAGCATCAATAAAATTCCTTGTTTCCCCCATAAGACCATTATAGAAGAAACACATCTGTTGGTCTTCGGGGAAACCATGTCGAGGGCATCGCCTTAGTAGATCTTTGAAACGTTCCCAAGCTTCATATAATGGTTCGGAATCCAATTGATGAAATTGAGTAATCTCACCCTTTAGCTTCATCGTCTTGTTTGGTGGGAAAAATTTGAACAAAAATTTTTCACTCAATTCTTCCCATGTCTTTATACTTCCGGGAGCTAAAGTTCCAAGCCAATTTCTTGCTTTCTCCCTCAAAGAGAATGGAAACAATCGTAAGCGTATAGCATCATCCGAGACTCCGTTCATTTTGATAGTATCACATATTTGCATGAAATGAGTGAGATGCGCATGTGGATCTTCGACAGCAAATCCTCCAAATTGATTTTGTTGAACCATTGAAATTAAGGCTGGCTTCAACTCAAAATTATTAGCGTTGATGGGGACATGAGTGATTCCTCCAAAGTTTCGGTCGAGTTTCGGTCGGAATCCATCCCGAATTGATTGCACCCTAGTTGGTGGAATTTCCATCCTTCTGCCCTCGTTGTCTTGGATTATTGCATTCTCGTTTGCGTTGCCCCTTTCTACGTTGTCTCCTGCTCTCTCCATATCTTCAAAAAGATCCCTTCTTAGTTTCCTTGAGGTAGCACTTGTTCTTCGGGCAAATGCTTCTACTTCCGGGATGAAAGTTTCTAACGGTACTCGAGATGAACGAGTGTTCATGCACTCCCTGAGTAGAAATTGTATGAGTTAAGTAACAAATAAGAAAATGTCTAAAGTAAGACTAAAAACACTAATCGTAATATCAACACAAAAATTAATTTAGTCCCCGGCAACGGCGCCAAAAACTTGTTCGCTATATTTTTAACCAATCCGCAAGTGTACGGAAAATATGTAGAAAGCTGCGAGCAAGGTCGTATTCCACAGAGACTAAATATTTTTATTGTGTTGAGTATTAGATTGTAGTGTTCTCGACTTATCTAGACGATCGAAAGGTAAAATTGACGATTAATGAAATAACATACAAAAATCACAATAAATTAAAACGATTGAAAATATCCGAATGGAAGCGAGTTACAAGAGTTTAGAACGTTAGATTCCAAGGCTAGGTTTCCGTTGATTACTAAATTTAGTCGGGATTGGTTTCAAAAGTTCTAAGTGCGTTTCCAAAATGATAATCACAATAATATTCTAAAGTCCCTCTCGAGATGCATTAAAACGTAGATTAAACAACTTACAACAACGTCTCCGTTTACTATAAGTTATCTAACTCCAAAATGTTCATAAGATTTAGATTTCATCATAGTTCATCACCGATTTCTCAATCCCGTAATTTACTACGTCAAATACTCGAAACCTATTAATGCCCTCTTCTCTCGAATTATGAGCAATTAAGTTTAACATGTAAAAACATTGATCAAGTGTCTAAACATGAATCAAACCAAGTATTTGATAAAGAAATCACACTAGGTAAATATAATTATCAATCCCTCAAAATCATAGTAAATCAACGTACTCCCATGCCCGGAATCTAAAGAGTTTAGCCGGACATGGAATTGAAAGAAAGATAGATAATCATCATGTTCATGCTAATAAAAACAACAAAATGAAGAAAAGATAGGAAGAAGATAAAACTCGTGGTGTGTCTTGGTCGATCCCGGTTGAAACCTTCACTTGTTCTTGAAGTGTTCTTCAAGAATTTCTTCAAAACTTCTTCTTTTTGGAATGAAACTCCTTTGATTCTTTGTTATTCTCTCTCTCTAAACTCCCATATCTTCAGCATATCTCCTATCTTACCCCATAAATCCCTTTTATAAAGATAAAGCATCCACTTTTTCCACAAAAATCTCTCAAAAATGTCAAAAGGAGATATTTCCACCGAAAAGTGACACGGCCCGTGTCAAATGACACGGCCCGTGTCAAATGACACGGCCCGTGTCATAGTATGCTCAAAAGCTCAAAAACTGGCTGGACAGGGGACTCGACCGTGTCAAATGACACGGCCGAGCAAATGACACGACCGTGTCAAATGACACGGCCCGTGTCATACTTGTCGAAATAAGCACAAACGGCCTGGGGGATAGACCCGACCGTGTCGATATGGCACGGCTGGGATAATGACACGGCCCGTGTCGATTGACACGGCCCGTGTCGATTGACACGGCCGGGCTCGTTTTGACACCGTTTTGACTCCGTTTTGACTCCGATCTCTCGTTTCCGCATTGCTTGATATGTATTGGGGTTGGAGACTTCGTTCTTGCTTGATTTATGTCCATAAAGTACCTATAAAATCAATAAAACGTACCCAAGCGTGATCGAGTCCAATAAACATAATACGCGTATAAACGACACGATTACACATTTTAGGATCTTAAAACCCGAAAATCGATGTAAATATATGTGTAAAAATGAGTGTTATCAAAATCCCCCAAACTTGAACGTTGATCGTCCCGAGCAATGCACTTTAAAATAACCACTCTTAAGGGAACTCGTCCCTCAACATACCTCAAAGGATCATTTTGAAACTTTATCAATACGCCTCAAGAAATAAATAAGTCGAGTTCTATAAAGTATTCAAATCTCGGGGGTGCTTCCTTAACATCATAGCTAATACTTGAATAATACGAACCTCGCCGGTCAAGTGTATTCCCTCACTCTCAAAGTGTATAAAGGGATAAGTAACGCTCAAAACTCATTCAATGAAATAAGAATCCCCATAGGCTTGCCAATCGTCTACATCTCTACCACTAGTTGTGCATGCAAATTTGGTGAATCAAAAAGGACTTTAATGGTTGTAATGTAGGCTTTTTGGTCGGGGTAAGATACATATGGATTAAAGTGACTTGACTTGAGCAAATTAGAACATTATCTCCTCAATCACGTCGCTCTATTAGAAGTTCAATAATCCCTTAGGATTTTGTTTCTTTCAACCCCTTGATTTGAATATCATGGCACTAAGCAATTTTGAAAGTGAAAATCACAACCTTATTCCTCCTTATTGCTCCATACATCTTGTTTCTTTTGTGTCCACCATTTTTTTTATTTTTTTTTTATTTTTTTTGTGGTGGACAACATCATCATTAAATCACACCAATCCTCCTTCCACTTTTATTTTGATAATTTATTCCATTTTGAACCAACAATCTTCCCGATTGCTACCACATCTTTTCATTCTTTTGCCAATTTGTTCTAAATAGCTCAAGTATAGGGACAAAAGTTTATAATGGAACGGAAAGCTCATAATGTGGTTAACAAAAAATAGGCTTTAAGCTCAATCGGGCTAACTAGGGAAACAACAATTTTTTTCGGGTTGGCCACAAGGTTTGAAAGGTTGTCAAATAAAAATTGCCTTAAATCATTTTCACTAATTTGCAAGCACACTTGTAGTTTCGAATAAGATACCAGGGCAAGTTCTAGAGTCTTAAAACATGAATGGAACACTCGACAATGAAACTTGCATATTTAATGATGCACGAAGGCTCAAAAGCTCACAAGTTAGATTTGTTCATATTTCCAAGAGATTAGGCTATTTATTCAATTTCACACCCTTTTGATTATTCTACAATTTTTCCTCTTCAAATTATCCTCGATTTGTATATCAAAATAACAAAATAGATCCCGAGGCATCCAAGACAAGAGTTCATTCTTTCGAGTTTCATCAAAGTTCATCATCATCAAAACACACCAAGTTCGAAAAAAAAAAACACACCAAAATGAAACACACCAAAGTAAACAATTCAAACCAAAACATAAAATAAAATCCGAACACACCAAAAAAATTCAAGCCAAAACAAAATCCAAACACACCAAAAAAATTCAAACAAACAAAAGTATTTCTTGACCCAATATCTCCCCCCAAACTTGATTTAAAGATTATGCACACAAAAAGGGGGTATAGTATTTAAACAACGAAAAAAACTTGGGTCAAGAAATACTTACAACCGGTCCTAATGACTTGGCGGAGGATAATGCCCTTGTTGGACATGCCAATCTTCCATTCGTTGTAAAATTGCTTGCATCCCGGCTAGTGTTTCACGGGTCTCCTCTCGGAAAGCCTCGAACTCTTCACGAGATACGGAACTTCTTGATTCGGCTTGTCTCGACGACTCGGGCCGATCTCTCCTTCTTTCTTCTTCCTCCCCCGATTCTCTTTCTTCTTAGGACCTCTTTCATACTCGAATTCCTCCTCCATTCTCTCCTCTCTCTCTTCTTCTCTCATTCTCTCGTTTTCATCCTCAAACTCCGTACGCCTAGGACGCACATTACGGCAACATATCTTTCACTGGGAAATTAATCCATTTGCCTCCCGGGCCAATTTGTGCACTTCCGTGGACATTTGTAAATTTCCTATGTCCCGAATACTAGAAATAGTTGTCAGAGTTGTATTCGGGAGTAGGAAGTGATCACCGTCATTCTGGAGAAAAATAACTCGGGAGTCGTAGTCCAAGATGTTCATCAACTTCATGACTTGGATTGATAGAAGCATATTTCCCGGGAGGAGTTCGGTTTTGTAGAGGTGCGTCAAGATGAAGTGCGATAGGGGTAATTAAACCCCTATCCAAATTTCCCCTCTCGGTTTAGTAGCAACGTCCTCGAAATGGTCCATAATAATAGCTCCGATTCAGGATTTGTTCCGTCAGTATATGAGCTAGGACATAAAGTTCTCGCTGAGTTATCGGCCCCGTTTCTTTCCGCCCAAAGATAGTGCTTGCGATGACTTTGTGTAAATAGCGGAGAATAGGATTACGAAGAGATGATCCTTTCGCCGATTTGGCAATGTAGGGACGTGCACCGCTCCCCGGGTACTCAATCATTGTCCTCCGAAGTCTCACACTCAAACCGATTGATTCGGTATTCTCCGTGTCTTCGAGCGTCATATATAGTATCCAATTCGCCGGACCCAATTTTTCGTTTTGTTGTTGAGCTGAAATTCCAAGGCGGTCGGCTCATGCGTAATCGGGTCTCTCTTAACGGAGAGTGTGCTAAGAAATTCCAGTGTGAGACATCGGTAAGTGGGCCAATGTTGAGTCATTAGCGTCGTCCAGCTGATTCGTCCGAGTAGCCGCATAACATCTTCTTTTATCCCCATCGCAGTCATGCATTCATCGTCCGCCATCGCGTGGGAGCATTTTTCTGTCCCAATGTTTCCCATCGTGCTAGCGACTCGGGAAGCTCAATCCCATACGTCTCGGGCGTCTCGACAGCCCCTTGAGTAGGTATTCTCTCTGGTTGTTCGATTTCATTGCGGGCCTTCCTCTTCCTCGTTGAGTTGCGCCTCGTCCTTGGGCATTTCCTCGTCCTCGTTGAGCATTTCCTCGTCCTCTGGCCATTTCCTACAAGAGAATTATCAATTATCACTTATTCACACAAGCTCCGAATCACTATTTTTCGATAATACACGGACCCCCACAATATGTGTTTTCTTCAAAATATCCCAACCACAAATTTCAACCCCAAATGTAAGTAAAATCCCAAACATGTAATGACATCAATCATATATATCCATCATGTATGATAATCACCAACAAAAATTTCAACTCCTTTAATTCATGATAAATTTCCCAAAATCTCAAAAATATAATCCATTCAAGAACCCTAAGTTGCTCAATAAATCATGTTCCACATAATTTGAATGCAATCAATAATTAAACCTTCCAAAATCGTGACTCATACCTTGAAGTTGGAGTGAAAATTGAAAAAAAAGCTCAGAAAAATCGCAACCCAACCCGGATGTATTCGTCCGATTCTCACCCTTGAAGCTTTAGGATTGTTGGATAATGATGAGCACTTTGTTTTTTTTGTGAGATTTGACACAATTTTTGCCTGATTTTGCCGGATTTGATGATAATCGGGACTAGGGTTTATGAATTGGGGAGGAGGAAAGTTTTGGGGAAGAAGATGAAGTGAATCGACCGTACAACACCTTTTTATACCCCCCGATCGACACGGCCCGTGTCAAATGACACGGCCCGTGTCATACCTGCTTCGTTTGTAAGCTTTTGCCGCTGTCCAACTGACCCGGCCCTGTCAAATGACACGGCCCGTGCCGTACTATACTAGAAAGTGAAAATTGACCTGTTTGCACGACCCGACCGTGTCATTTGACACGGCCCGTGCCATACCTTCTTGGATTCTTCAAATCGGCTGGCTAACGGACCCGACCGTGTCAAATGACACGGCCCGCGTGCATCTACGCCGTAAAGTAAAAATTTCGATTGGTTGCACGACCGTAGTGTCATTTGACACGGCCCGTGCCATGCTGTCCTGGAAAATGCAGTTTTGTCCTCGGTGTGTTTTTCCTGCGATTTGAACACCAAAATTTGAACCTGTTAGTTATACAACAAAAAGAATACAACAAAATGCGAAGAAAAAAAAAAAAAACATGCAAATAAAATTTTATTGGGTTGCCTCCCAACTAGCGCTAAGTTTAACGTCTTCAGCCGGACGTGAAAGTCTTTTATGGCTCGATTAAAGTTATTGCGGATACGGCTTCCTTTTGATAGGTATGATAGTAATGTTTGACTCGTTGACCGTTAACTTTAAATAGCTCTCCGTCTCTGCTCATGAGCTCGACTATTCCAGGTGGAAGTACTTTCTTAATCACGAATGGACCCGACCATCTTGATTTCAATTTTCCGGGGAACAATTTCAGTATTGAATTATAGAGAAGTACTTGTTGTCCCGGCATGAATTCACGTTTAATGATCATCTTATCATGCCATCTTTTAGACCTTTCTTTGTAAATTCGAGAATTTTCGTAGCATTCATCCCGGAATTCTTCCAATTCATTTAACTCTAGCAATCTTTTCTTTCCGGCGGCCTCAAAATCTAAGTTTATTCTTTTCACCGCCCACATCGCTCTATGCTCCAATTCCAAAGGTAGGTGACATGATTTCCCAAAAATGAGTTGATAGGGCGATGTTCCCAAAGGAGTTTTATAGGCCGTACGATAAGCCCAAAGTGCATCATCGAGCTTGGATGACCAATCTTTCCGAGATGTATTCACCGTCTTTTCCAAGATTAACTTGATCTCTTTGTTGGCCGCTTCGGCTTGTCCATTTGCTTGTGGATGATAGGCCAATGATTTTTGATCGGACCCCATATTTCGAAGAAGTTTATCCATGATTTTGTTGACAAAATGCGATCCCGATCACCGATTAATGCTCTTGGAGTTCGAATCGGCAAAAGATGTTCTTCTTTAAAAATTTCATTACTACTTGAGCATCATTTGTTGGAGAACAAATTGCCTCGACCCATCGAGATACGTACTCGACCGCTAGGAGAATGTACTTATTTCCGAATGATGATGAGAATGGACCCATGAAGTCGATACCCCAAACGTCAAATAGTTCAACCTCAATTACGTTGGTTAGGGGCATCTCATGACGTCTTGAAATATTTCCTACTCGTTGGCATCTATCGCATTGTTGAATAAAGAGATAGCAATCTTTGTATAGCGTAGGCCAATAAAATCCGCTTTGCAACACTTTTGCAGCTGTCCGTGTTGCTCCGAAATGTCCTCCGGTTGGTGATGAATGACATTGTTGAAGAATTTCATCGCATTCCTCCTGTGGTACACATCTCCTCACGATCATGTCGGCACATCTCTTAAAAAGTAATGGATCATCCCACATATAGAACTTAATATCATGTAGGAATTTCTTCTTTTGGTAATGAGATAAATCCGGGTAGCACACTGCGACCAAAAATTAACAATGTCGAAACCACGGAAATTTAGCTTCTACCATAAAGAGCCGCTCGTCCGGAAATTCTTCTTTAATCCCTTCGATCTCCGGTTCCTCCTCTTTTTTGTACTCGAGGCGAGATAGGTGGTCGGCTACCACGTTTTCACATCCTTTTCTGTCTCGGACTTCCACGTCAAATTCTTGTAAAAGAAGAATCCATCGAATTAGGCGAGGTTTAGAGTCTTTCTTCTCAAACAAGTATTTAATAGCTGCGTGATCCGTGTGTACTATTGTCTTTGTCCCAATTAAGTATGATCGGAACTTATCAAAAGCAAACACTACGGCAAGCATTTCCTTCTCCGTTGTTGTGTAATTTTGTTGGGCTCCGTCGATGTTTTGCTTGCATAATAAATAGCCCGAAAGAGTTTTTCACGACGTTGTCCCAACACAGCACCGACCGCATAATCACTTGCATCACACATGATCTCAAAAGGTTGAGACCAATCCGGTACCACGAGGATAGGAGCACTCACTAATGCCTTCTTTAGAGTCTCAAAGGCCTGCAAACATTCGTTAGAAAGAATGAAAGAGGTGTCTTTTTCTAGCAATTTACTCAAAGGTTTAGTGGTTTTTGAAAAGTCTTTTATGAATCTCCTATAAAAACCCGCGTGTCCAAGGAAGCTCCTAATTGCTTTTTCATTCTTTGGTGGGGGAAGTTTCTCAATGGCGACAATTTTCGCCCTATGAACCTCCAAACCGGCGGCGGACACTCGATGGCCTAGGACAATTCCTTCTTGTACCATAAAGTGGCATTTCTCCCAATTCAACACGAGATTAGTGTCTTCACATCGCTGCAAAACTAAAGTAAGATTATGCAAGCAATGATCAAATGAATTTCCAAACACCGAAAAATCATCCATGAAAACTTCCATTATATTTTCGATCAAACCGTGAAATATAGCCATCATACAACGTTGAAATGTGGCTGGAGCATTACATAAACCAAACGGCATTCGACGATAAGCATAAATTCCATAAGGACATGTAAAGGCCGTTTTTTCTTGATCTTCCGGTGTTATATAGATTTGATTATATCCTGAATATCCATCAAGAAAACAGAAAAATTCATGCCCCGCCAATCTATCAAGCATTTGATCAATGAAGGGAAGAGGAAAATGGTCTTTGCGAGTAGCCGCATTTAAAGCCCTATAGTCTATACATACTCTTGACTGTAACTACTCTCATAGCAATTAATTCATCTTTTTCGTCTTTGGTTACGGTCATCCCTCCCCTTTTTGACACCACTTGAGTAGGACTTACCCACTCACTATCGGAAATTGGATATATCATCCCGGCATCTAAAAGTTTTAATACTTCCTTTTTCACCACTTCTTTCATTATGGGATTAAGTCTCCGTTGATTTTGCACTTTAGGTTTAAAATTTTCTTCTAGCAAAATCCTATGCATGCATATGGAGGGACTAATCCCCTTCAAATCTGAGATAGACCACCCTATAGCCGACTTATGTGCTCTCAATACACGAAGCAATTTATCTAGTTGAGTGGAGGAAAGTGAAGAGGATACAATTACCGGATTGGATTTGTTATCATCCAGAAATGCATACTTGAGGTGTTCCGGGAGGGTTTTGAAGGTCCAAGCTTGGTTGAGATGAATTCGATTGAGATGAAACGGACCCCAAATTTTTGTCCATGTCATTGGACACGTTTGATTCGTCCGTCAGCTTGATTTCTCCAACTACTTTATGCTCCCTTTCGTCTAAATCATCGAACGTATTGCTTTGCGTTTTTTCCTGTAGAGAATTCAATTCAGAAACGTAATCAAACAAGTCAGAATCGTCAAACTCCAAAGTTGAATCAATGGAAAAACATGAATTCGTAAGAGCGAACTCTAACGGATCCGACGATAATGAGTGTAGGATTTTTTTCTTTCCATACGAGCTTATATGGTCAATAACATTGCAATATTCCGTATTATCATGAAATTTCATAGCTTTGAAAATAGAAAATAGAACATGCTCGTCGTTAACACGTAGTGTTAATTCTCCCCTTTCAACATCAATAAGAGCCTTTCCCGTTGCTAGAAATGGACGTCGAGGATAAGTGGTAAATCTCCGTCTTCTTCCATATCAAGGATAACAAAATCATTGAAAAATAAACTTGTCGACTTTTACAAGCACATCTTCAACAATCCCCTTGGGATGTGTTATGGATCGATCCGCTAATTGGTGCATAACCGTTGTGGTTTTCATTTCTCCGCCACCTAATTTCCCTGAAAATAGATAACGGCATGAGGTTAATCGAAGCACCTAAATCACACAAAGCTTTATCGAATGAGACGTTTCCAATAGTGCATGGAACGGTAAAGCTTCCGGGATCCTTAAGCTTTTGAGGCAATTTGCGTTGGATAATAGCGCTACATTCTTCGGTTAGTTTAACCGTCTCATGATCTTCAATCTTTCTTTTTCTTGACATCACATCCTTCAAGAACTTTGCGTAGTTAGGCATTTGTTCCAAAGCTTCTGCAAAAGGAATATTGATATTAATTTTCTTGAAGATGTCTAAAAATTTTGCGAATTGTGCATCTAACTTTTTCTTTTTGAAATGTTGAGGGAAAGGTATAGGAACGTTAGGAGTAGAGTTAGGAGATATTTTAAGCTTCTCAGCCCCCTTAGTTGTATCATGCTTCCCTTCTTCCTTTTCAATTTCGAATTGATCCTCCTTGACTTCCTCACTTGGCATCTTTGGCCCTTCATAATTCGTTCCACTTCTTAAGGTGATCGCTTGGCACGACTCTTTGGGATTCACTTCGGTATTGCTTGGAAATTGTCCCCGTTGATGTTGACTCCCAACCACTTTAGCTAATTGTCCAATTTGAGTTTTGAGATTTTTCATTTGAGCTCCCATGGTGGTAGCTAGTTGAGTGACATGGCCTTCGATTTTGTCTAATTTCTCCTCGTCTCGACTAAATCGACTTTTCGTCTCCATCATGAAGGTAGCTAGAATATTCTCGAGATTCGACGTTGGTTTTGATTCTTCAATTATCTCCCCATTCGATACCTTGAATCCGGCCGGTGGTTGCAAAGCATTCTTTGGATTGGCATAGCTAAAATTTTCATGATTTCGATTTGAGGGATGGTAGAAGCCCGGTGGTGGATTATTTCGGTAATTGTTGTAACTCCGATTATTAATGTAGTGTGCTTATTCCAATGGATCGGATGGTAGTGAACTTGAACTTCCTTGAGAAACTCCCTTCGAATCACCTCCTTTTGTTAGAGCCCCCAATTGAGTAGTTAGCATCGTCATTTGTGCGGTTAATGCCTTTATGGGATCCGAATCGGATATCTCAGCCACCCTTCTAATATTTGATCTTTCCGTTGGCCATTGATAGCTATTCATAGCCATTTCTTCGATCAATCCATATGCTTCTTCAGCACTTCTTGCTAGCAATGCCCCTCCCGCGGAAGCATCAATAAAATTCCTTGTTTCCCCCATAAGACCATTATAGAAGAAACACATTTGTTGGTCTTCGGGGAAACCATGTCGAGGGCATCGCCTTAGTAGATCTTTGAAACGTTCCCAAGCTTCATATAATGGTTCGAATCCAATTGATGAAATTGAGTAATCTCACCCTTTAGCTTCATCGTCTTGTTTGGTGGGAAAAATTTGAACAAAAATTTTTCGCTCAATTCTTCCCATGTCTTTATACTTAGGAGCTAAAGTTCCAAGCCAATTTCTTGCTTTCTCCCTCAAAGAGAATGGAAACAATCGTAGCGTATAACATCATCCGAGACTCCGTTCATTTTGATAGTATCACATATTTGCATGAAATGAGTGAGATGCGCATGTGGATCTTCGACAGCAAATCCTCCAAATTGATTTTGTTGAACCATTGAAATTAAGGCTGGCTTCAACTCAAAATTATTAGCGTTGATGGGGACATGAGTGATTCCTCCAAAGTTTCGGTCGAGTTTCGGTCGGAATCCATCCCGAATTGATTGCACCCTAGTTGGTGGAATTTCCATCCTTCTGCCCTCGTTGTCTTGGATTATTGCATTCTCGTTTGCGTTGCCCCTTTCTACGTTGTCTCCTGCTCTCTCCATATCTTCAAAAAGATCCCTTCTTAGTTTCCTTGAGGTAGCACTTGTTCTTCGGGCAAATGCTTCTACTTCCGGGATGAAAGTTTCTAACGGTACTCGAGATGAACGAGTGTTCATGCACTACCTGAGTAGAAATTGTAGGAGTTAAGTAACAAATAAGAAAATGTCTAAAGTAAGACTAAAAACACTAATTGTAATATCAACACAAAAATTAATTTAGTCCCCGGCAACGGTGCCAAAAACTTGTTCGCTATATTTTTAACCAATCCGCAAGTGTACGGAAAATATGTAGAAAGCGGCGAGCAAGGTCGTATTCCACAGAGACTAAATATTTTTATTGTGTTGAGTATTAGATTGTAGTGTTCTCGACTTATCTAGACGATCGAAAGGTAAAATTGACGATTAATGAAATAACATACAAAAATCACAATAAATTAAAACGATTGAAAATATCCGAATGGAAGCGAGTTACAAGAGTTTAGAACGTTAGATTCCAAGGCTAGGTTTCCGTTGATTACTAAATTTAGTCGGGATTGGTTTCAAAAGTTCTAAGTGCGTTTCCAAAATGATAATCACAATAATATTCTAAAGTCCCTCTCGAGATGCATTAAAACGTAGATTAAACAACTTACAACAACGTCTCCGTTTACTATAAGTTATCTAACTCCAAAATGTTCATAAGATTTAGATATCATCATAGTTCATCACCGATTTCTCAATCCCGTAATTTACTACGTCAAATACTCGAAACCTATTAATGCCCTCTTCTCTCGAATTATGAGCAATTAAGTTTAACATGTAAAAACATTGATCAAGTGTCTAAACATGAATCAAACCAAGTATTTGATAAAGAAATCACACTAGGTAAATATAATTATCAATCCCTCAAAATCATAGTAAATCAACGTACTCCCATGCCCGGAATCTAAAGAGTTTAGCCGGACATGGAATTGAAAGAAAGATAGATAATCATCATGTTCATGCTAATAAAAACAACAAAATGAAGAAAAGATAGGAAGAAGATAAAACTCGTGGTGTGTCTTGGTCGATCCCGGTTGAAACCTTCACTTGTTCTTGAAGTGTTCTTCAAGAATTTCTTCAAAACTTCTTCTTTTTGGAATGAAACTCCTTTGATTCTTTGTTATTCTCTCTCTCTAAACTCCCATATCTTCAGCATATCTCCTATCTTACCCCATAAATCCCTTTTATAAAGATAAAGCATCCACTTTTTCCACAAAAATCTCTCAAAAATGTCAAAAGGAGATATTTCCACCGAAAAGTGACACGGTCCGTGTCAAATGACACGGCCCGTGTCATAGTATGCTCAAAAGCTCAAAAAGCCCTGGCCGGGGGACTCGGCCGTGTCAAATGACACGGCCGAGCAAATGACACGACCGTGTCAAATGACACGGCCGTGTCATACTTGTCGAAATAAGCACAAGCGGCACGGGGATAGACCCGGCCGTGTCGATATGGCACGGCCGATAATGACACGGCCGTGTCGATTGACACGGCCGGGCTCGTTTGACACCGTTTGACTCCGTTTGACTCCGATCTCTCGTTTCCGCATTGCTTGATATGTATTGGGGTTGGAGACTTCGTTCTTGCTTGATTTATGTCCATAAAGTACCTATAAAATCAATAAAACGTACCCAAGCGTGATCGAGTCCAATAAACATAATACGCGTATAAACGACACAGTTCTACACATTTTAGGATCTTAAAACCCGGAAAATCGATGTAAATATATGTGTAAAAATGAGTGTTATCATGACACGCACTTATGACACCCACTTTATGACGCCCTTTTCTGACAACTATATATGCGTGTCATAAAAGTTATGACCCCTTTTTTCTGATTTCAGTTTTTGCGTGTCATAACTTCAAAAAAATTTATTTATTTTTTCTGGCTTTTATGACCCCCCTGCTATACCTGCAATATATTGTACCCAATTCATTACAAAACCTGCTGATCGATTGTACAAAATTAACGCATTTCATATATATCGCAAAACCATGCGTTACCAATTCATTACATGACTCGACTAAACTCGATCATGTCAAAATCGGATCAATATTATCTAGTTTACGATTACTACCAATTGTACCCATTTCTACCAACTGTACCTATTCCTACAAACAGTTTTACTCCCTAAAAATAAAATTCGACACATAAGTACACCATTCTTCTCGAATGTCGTCGAAATCCGCATCAGTGTAGTCGTTGCTTTCACCTCCAATCTAGTCAAATAAAACAACAAGTTAAAACAGTTTAAATAGGATCCGCGGACTAACTAAGCTAGACAAAAACCCAAAACTAGCATCCACTGAAATAGTTGGGCAAAAACCAAAGAACTCCTCTATAAATCCCTACCACAAAAAGCAACAAAAGGAGAAGGGAATAAGAAGCATAAACAAATCTCCTGGAATTAAATCACAAACTTAGATAAAGAGTCAGGCTGCCTAAGGAATTGTTCTATAGGATAATGCACTATGCAGAAGTCAATTACTGCCAAGTTCGAGCCTATATGCCATTTAATAGATCATCAACAGCTTTATATTCAAAAAAAGGAATAGCCAAATATATGTGGCCATCAATGTCAGATATGCATTAAACCTGAACTAAATAAATAGATAATACATCTTCAAGGAGCAATAATGTCCAAAATAAACTTTGAAAATCAGAAATCTTGTCTATGGAAAAAATTACTTTGCAGGAGAAAACACCTTTTCTGCAGTATATAACCTACATTGTCCTTTAATGAGATAAGCTGTTAATACGGATCATAATCTACGATAACGACTTCGACAACGGTAAAAGAGCTCACAATAAGCGTACGGTGGCTTATGGGTTGGTAGCAATTGTAAATGTGACAAAAAGAAGAGATGTAAACAATATTTGAACATATTCTAGCGTCAAGAAGCATAGTACACAGTGAAACTAAGAAGCTCAATTGATAGAATAAGGCACAAAATAAATGGATAATGCTCGTAAAACTCATTAGAGATAACAAAAATAAGATACAACAACCAATGATATCACTGACCACTGGGGCATTCAAATAGCGGAGTCGGTTTTATGGCAGGACTTGAAAAAAGGAAAAAGAATAATTTCATTCGAGAAGATAATGTCTTGCCCCAAGCCTAAGCTCGAAAACTATACATAGTATGTCTCTGATGCTCCATAATAAAAGAGACATAATAATAAACCTATTACTAACAGGAATTTGACCCATAATACTAGCAATTCGGCATAAATTGATACCAGTAACTTCAACTCTATTTACAACCACTTATGAATCCTTTTTTGGATTACACCCGACCAGTCACAAAACCACAATTCAGTCACAAGACCAACTACAAGACAATCTAGACTGCTCATTATCACCAACAGCCACAATTCACAGTCACAAAACTTCAATTCACAGTCACAAAACTAGGCAATAACAGGGACAACCGAGAGCCGGCAATAACCTACACTTACAACTAAAACCAGCTGCCAATTCATATTAACAAAACAAATAACCTACACTTACAAGTAAAACAAGATGATCAATTAACTAGGCAATAACCTACACAAACTGAGATTCAATTACCAAGCAGTAAAACAACCTTCACTTACAAGTTACGAAAGCAAGAAACAAGCATAATTAGACAAGTTAACTAGCGATAACTTGAGGACAACCGAGAAAGCGGCATCTAAACTCTAAAACCATTTGCCAATTCACAATCACAAACCGAGATTCAAACCAGACTCTAAACACCATAAAACAATACAAATCAACAAAATCAAACCGGACTCTAAACACCATAAAACAACACAAATCAACAAAATCAAACCGGACTCTAAACACCATAAAAGCAGTTAAGACAAACCATTCCGGCTACTTTAACCTACTTTATTCATACTCGAATCATACCTACTTCAAATAAACTAATAAAAAGTAAACTTTATAGCTACTTTAAGTAATTAACTTACATTGTCATTTTCGAGAACCGAACTCCATGCTTAACAACCTCCTTCATAAACTTGAGATGAAGTACCCACATTCGGTGAATCCGGGTGACGTGGACACTACACAATGCATACGCTAATTGTTACAATTAATTACTAACTTTACTACAACTTAACTTTATATATCTTAAAACAACACAAGACTAATTACTACGACCTGCATAATCACATAAATATATATAATAACCTTAGATCGATTAACTAACCTTAGAATTAACCCGGATAAGTTTGGTTCTCTTCTTGCTTCCAACTTGTACATCATACATTGCAATTGCCCTACACCGAATTAACCTGATTAAGTATTACATCATAGAGATAATGGTTAAACTGAGAATTTGTATTACTTACGCATCCACTATTTGCTTAAACTGAGAATTGACATCGCTTGTCGTGAGGGAATCGAGATAATAGCATGTGCTTGTCTTCATATTAAGGACGCCCAACACCCAATGTCTTCTACAAAAACAAAAATCAAATTGTTAAAAAGCAGTTAATATTTACTAATTAATTTGAAGATTGTCGAAAATCTAACCCGGGATTGTATGGCGGTATGACAATGTCATTTTGCTTCCTTGAAGATAATCGTTTTGCAATGACTCGACTTGCATCCTCGATATTCGACCCTCGCTTTACGTCCAGAAGTCATGGTTGCAGTCGGGGTCATGAAACAAACTCCATGATCTTGTTGTGACCCATTCTTGATTTGCTCATACAAGAACCTGTTAAAATAGAGTTAATTAACTAAATTAACTACTAAATAATAAGTTAACTAAATTAACTAACTAAATTAACTAACTTACATGGTATAAGATGCAACGACAGCACCGCTTAATTCATCCATCGCAAAAAGCTTGTCAAAGTCATTCCAGTTTAAGTACCTGTTAAAATAAAGTTAACTAAATTAACTAAGTAATTAAATTAACTAGCTAAAATAACTAAATTATAAGTTAACTAACTTACGTGAAACTGTCGTACCCAAACAAATCATCCTCGCACTGCACTTTAATGGAATCGACCTTCGCAACTTGTCCATCAACCATCATTGCATTCATTTTCAACCCAAGCCTTTCGTTAATTCTCTTCCGTACTTTCTTCTGCCCTCTCGTCGTCATTTTTCTCAACGGATTTCTGGCCTTTTTCTTAGTTTTTGCAACAGTGGCGAGAGTTTCCGGACTTTGGCCTTTATCCTTCACATCAACTACAACATATCAAGCTGGTTATTATCAACATATCAACTACAAAAACTTGAAAAAATTGAAAAATAGAAAAACTAGAAAAAATACCTGCAACCAAGTGTAACTTTTTCCCATCATCCACATATGTTGTATACAATTGGTCAACCTGAGTAGGAGGACATTTTGGTCATTTTGTTAATAAAAATAGAAAAACTTGAAAAGATAATAAATGTTAAGTACAAAGATCGATCAGTTTACCTCGGGTCGTTTTCTGTCAACTGTCGGTTCTTCGTTGTTGGCTTCTCGTTGGCGCTTCTTCTTCTTTTCTTTTTTTTGGTGGGTCACAGTTCCCAACTCTCCATTCTTATTTCCTTCGTCTTCTTTTCTTTTGGCTTCTTCTTCATCTTTTTTTCGCTTGTTTGCTTCTTCGATTCTGCGTTTCTCCTTTTCTTGGGCAGCATTCTTTTTCTCCATCTTTTTGACCACTGCTATCTTGTTCTACACAAATATAACCAAGTCAAACTATAACTAACACTAATTAACTAACTTAAACATAAAAAAGTCAACTGTTTTATAATAAAAAACATACCAAACCAGAACATGGAATGACTAGGTGAGTCGGCCAACTTAGTAGGTACCCGAGGGCATCTTTAACAGTCTCAACAAACTCATCGGGAATTGGATTCGGTAGCTTAGCTTCTCCTTGAACAGATGTATCAACGGTAACTTGAAGGTTCCCATCTAATATATGAACAAATAAATATTAAATAAGTAAGAATATATATAAAGTTTAAATATATATAAATATATACCTTCAACAAACGGATTCACTATGGTTCCTTTGGCGACTATATTTGAAGGATCGTCGACCGCAAGATAGCATAATTTATCCTACACAAGATTTATATGTTAGTAAACCTGAGTGTTTAAGTTATAAATCCAAACAGAATATATAAATGACTTACAGTTGGTTCACTTGGTTCATTTGGTTCTTCGTCTTGATCGCTCCAGAAATGGTAATTACTTGCACCCTCAGAAGCATTACTTCCACATCTTTTCATTCTTGCTAACTCATTTTCAACATCTCTGAGCCGTTGGTTCATCTTCTTAGCATGTTGTCTCAGGTACTGCTTGATATTTTTGGGTATTAGAAAGTACTGATGCGGTGTTATATAACGACCCATCCCACGAACACGCCCACGTTGTTCTTCGGTACCCAGAGCTTCTGTTAACAAATCTTGTGCTCCCATTGGATCTTCTATGAAATCTTTGTCCTTCTTTAGCTCCTCCTGAATACACAAACCAGATTACAAGTCAAACATACCAAAATAGTTAACAACAAACAAGCAACAAGTCAAACTTTTAAAAACTTATAACATACCAAAATAAAGAAGAGACTATATGAAACTTACAATTTTATCGATAACTTGTTGGATATTTGGATCGAAACCTCCTTTCTTCTTTTCTCTTGCTTTTTCCAACATTCTACCCGATCAATTTCTTCTTCCTCTAGGCGCTTACATCATCTAAGTTGTCAACAAAATAAAAGTCAATTAACATAAGAATATAATTAAATTAAATTAAATTAAATTACATATACCATCTCGAAATGAGTCCAAAGATATCCCTTTCGGCTCAAACGATGGTTGTACTTATTACGTGCCGGATAGGCGACGCCTTTGCACTCCTTTCTGTTTTACAAATACAAATAGTTAGAAACTTAAACAAATACAAATTATAACTATTTAACAAACTTAAACAAATACAAATACCTCAAAAGCTTTCTTAGTTCTTTGTGATACGAACAACTTCAGTCTTTTTTTTCACGGACGGATAACATGCGGGAGGAGTATTTAATCGCTCCTTGGCCTCCGGGACTCATCATCCTTTAGTGGCTTAATGTACTTCTTGTAGAGATAATGATTGAAGTTTTTCCACTTTCCCCGATTAATGGAGAACTTGCTTGAGCTCTTTAGGCTAACTACAAAATGTGTCTCAAACGTAACAAAACACAGTTAGAATAAATTACTAAAACTAAAACTTAATTAGAATAAAATATTTCAATACTTACCAAAATATATTGCCAACAAGCTTCCTTTGTTTCAGCATCTACAACTAACCAAGAATCATAGGTTATGGGAACCATAGATCTTGCAACCAATCCCTCAAAAGTTGTGATTTCTTCGCCCCGGTCCAAGTGGCACACCTCTTTTATTATAAGTAATTATTGTTTTGTTCTTCGCCTTTGCTTTTATTGTTGGGCCTCTTTGCTTGGAACCGAATTCGGGATCCGACTCGGAGCAGAACCGGTTCGAAACATCTTCGCCGTCCGAATCGGAACTGTAACCCGAGGCCATCTTATTACCAAAAAGCAACTGTTTAAAATTAACAAAATAAAGCTGTTAACAAATAATAAATAAATAGTTAAATAGTAACTAAACGATTAAATAATAAATAAACATACCAAAAACTAATGATCTAAGATGAATATGCCCTCGTCATCCGGCGCGTACACTTAAAATCATCGTCTAGGTCTACTAAAGACGAGTTCATATCTTGTGTAACATCAAATTCACCCACATCATCATTTTCACTTAAATCTCCATATTTATGCATCCTATGTGGTGTGAAGCCAACAACTAATGTGTTCCTATCTTGTTGGTCGGAACGAAAAAAACTTGTCTTGCTTGACTAGCTAATATGAAGGGTTCGCACTGCTAACCAAGCCTATCAAAGTTAACTCATGAACCCTAAATCATCTTTTCTTACTCCACGACTATCTACCCATTCACACATGAAAACAGGAATCGTAAATGTACGATAATCAAGATCCCATATTTCCAATATGCGACCGAAGTAGGTAATGACGCCGTACACCTTGGAGTCTTTGCACTAGCAATCTGCATAGTATTTGCAACTATAGATACTCCACTACCTTGAGTGGTTTTAGATTCATCGCGAGATTTTGTATGGAATTTATATTCATTTATGGCATAACCGGTATATTCACTAACGGCAAAATCGGGGCCTTTTGCTAACCAACGACAGTTTCACAAATATTTTCCCGTTAGCCAAACCCTTTTCAACCAACTTCTTAAACCGACCACTAAACGTCCGACTATGTTGGAGTGCGGCCATGTATTATTTCGACGTGGGTTAAGATCCTTAAGTTATAACATATGCCGATTTATGTATGCGGTTCAACGTCGCGGTGTTTCGTATTACATAGAGATGAGCGATCAAGTAACTTAGAATCCACAACACGGATGGTAGCCGCCGATAAAGGTTTACCGGTCGAATTCTTTCACAACTCGATCATTACGATTTCCAATAGACTTCATGTTTTCTAAGTAGACGAGAACTCTAATGCTTCCTCTGCCACATAACATTCTCGCCATGCAACCCTCGGGTCGATAATGGTTTCGTACATAACCCTTTAGTGTTTTCATGTACCTCTCAAAGCGGATACATCCACCTAAAGTGGGTGGGCCACATAACCTAACCTCTCTGACTAAATGCACCATCAAATGAATCATGACATCGAAAAACGAAGGCGGAAAATACTTCTCTAATAAGCACAAAGTTAATACGATGTCATTTTGCAGCTTGCCTAGCTTACTAACATCAACAACTTTACTACACAGCTCGTTGAAGAAGTGACACAACGATATAATAGTTTTCCTAACTTTCACGTCTAACACCTCTTTGATTGCAAAAGGAAGAATCTGTTGCATTAGTACATGACAATCGTTGGACTTCAATCCATTCAACTTCGAATCGTTGGACACCAGATTCTTAAAATTGGAGGAATAGTCTTCGGGCACTTTTATGTTAGACAGCGTGTCATAAAACATAAGTTTCTCCGAGCTGTTTAATGAGTAGACAACTGGTGGAAGATAATGGCCAGACCCTTTCAGTTGACTTATTAACTCAGGCTTAATCCCTAACTCTTTAAGATCTTTTCGTGCGTTTAAACCGTCCTTCGTCTTGCCTTGCAAATTCAGTAATGTCCCATAAATACTCTCGCATACATTTTTTTCTATATGCATCACATCTAACTGGTGACGAACCAGCAAATGCTTCCAGTACTCTAGTTCAAAAAAGATAGATTTTTTATGAAAAAGTTTCGATCTCGCATCGATAGTTTCTTTTATCTTTTTCGATCTCTGCAAACGTGGCATTTTCTTCTTCTTCTTTGATATTTTCTTCTTCCACATGTAAATATCCTTCTTTGCCTTAATCTTCTTACCCCATTTAGTCTCAAACCCCTCAAGATACTCGTAAACTTCTTCACCCGATTTCGGTCTTCTAGTCAGACCGCTCTCTTGTTGATTATTGAAATCCTTTTTTCTTTTGCGAAACGGATGTATTACTGGGAGGAATCTTCTATGCCCGAGGAAGCATACTTTTTTGGAATTTGTCAGCCATTGTGAGTAGGTCTCCTCGGAACATACTGGACACGCTTTATAACCTTTGGTAACACACCCCGACAGGTCACCATATGCGGGAAAGTCATTTATAGTCCAAAGTAAGACTGCTTTTAAATTGAAGAACTGTTTCCTATAAGCATCGTATGTATTAACGCCCGGTTCCCACAACTCTTTCAGATTTGCAATTAGTGGTGCCAAGTAGACATCGATATTGTTACCAAGTTGCCTTGGACCTGATATCAATAGAGTCAACATCAAGAACTTTCTTGACATACACAAATTAGAAGGCAGATTGTATGTTGCTAGGATAACCGGCCAACAACTATACTTTGCACTTAATGACTTATGAGGATTTATACCGTCCGCGGACAAGGCTAACCTCAGATTCCTATCTTCGTTTCCAAAGTCTTTCCACTTGTCATCAACAAGTTTCCAAGATGGGGAATCAGAAGGATGTCTCAGCTTTCCATCACTGACCCGACCTTGCGCGTGCGAAGTCAGGTCCCGTGCGGTTTCTGGTGACGCAAACATTCTCCTAAATCTAGGAATTGGCGGAAAATACCAAACAACTTTTCTCGGCACGTTCTTGGTATTCTCCTTCCACCGAGAAGTGCCACATGTTGGACATTGAGTAGCATCCTCATGTTCTTTCCAGAATAAGACACAATCATTAGCACAAGCATGATACTTTATGTATTCTATAGTTAGGCCTTTTAGCAACTTCTTGGCTTCGTATAGCGACTTAGGGATTGCATTATTTGGAGGCAAAACATCATTTAGCTCGCCCAATAAAGCATCAAAGCTTGTATCAGACCAGCCAAATTGACCCTTCAAATGTTGGAATTTCAGCAACCCACTTAGTGCATTATGGTTAGACCCTTCATAAAGTGGCTTGTCGCATTGTTCAAGAAGTGACTTCAGTGAACTAGGTTCATTCTCTGCATATGTGTAGGCATCATGTAGCATCTCCTTCGCGTAGTCGAACTGAGGAGGTCTAGGCTGATTAGACTCATTAGGTTCAGACTTAGATAAACTCTATCCGTGGAAGGACCGAACCTTATACTTCTCATCGAACCCGTGTTTAAACAGGTGATAGCGCACGTTGGAAACTGAAGTGTGACACAAATTTATACAGTTTACACAAGGACATGGAATGGCGTCCGAATTCGGATTATTACATTGTGCAAACTCTAAAAATGCATTCACACCTTGTACGCGATTGATAATCTATCGGACAGAATCCAAGATTTATCCATGAGAGTTTTGATTAGGTTTTATGAACATACCTTTTTGATTACGCGACTGCAACTTCCACAAAACGACTGAAATTAGGGCTTAAGAGATTTGGGGCAAAATCAACTGATGTGTGCGAGATTTGGGGGTGAATCGACTAAGTGTGTGTGTTTGAGAGATTTGAGTGATTTCAGTGATGAATCGACTGATGTTTGTGAGAGATTTGTGAGATTTGGGTTAAGTGTGTGTGTTTGAGTGTGTTTCTTGTGTTGACGGGAATAGGAGGAATGAATCGATAAGTGGAGTAGGAGAGGAATGAAAACGATTATGACTGCCACTTTTTGACACATGTAAACTCGCGTCATCGCTAATGGACATTTTACGCGTTATGACTCTGATTATGTGACTAAGCTATTTGCGAGTCATCTTCGACTTTTGGTCATAAAAAAAAGGGTCAAGGAAGGGGCTGTTTCTACTAGTGACTCCAATAACGTCAATCAAGGACTAATAACCGAGAATACCAATGGTGAGACAACTCCCAACAGAATCAATAAGGATCAATAACGAACGAGATTACCAATGACAGGGTGAACTCCAAATGAGATTAAATAAGGAATCGATATCAAATGAGGACAGAAAAGGGGTCAAT
Organism: Orobanche coerulescens; assembly: GCA_033398695.1. Lineage (NCBI taxonomy): Eukaryota > Viridiplantae > Streptophyta > Magnoliopsida > Lamiales > Orobanchaceae > Orobanche > Orobanche coerulescens. The sequence goes on from CM065818.1 coordinate 103,747,328, forward strand.
GGGGACAGATACACGATAGAATAAAATCATCAACCATATACGAATCATATATGCGGGATTTCAAAGACAACCCAACTATTGAATAGGTCCGATTATACATGGACTATGAACGACCAATCAACAAGATTCAAGATGGACGTCACGATATGCCCGATCCAAACATGTGTCCATGTATAAGCCAACCACGGGTATTGATCAAATACACATCTGGCTCGTACCTAATCAGCCTCACGAAGTACGTCTCGTGTGCACGGTTCAATATGAGGTTGAAACCAACATATGCTACACGTGCCCGTCCCGAAAATCTTACACATGAACGATCAGAACGTATCTGACTCCAGATATGCCAAGATACAACATGACAAGAAATCTCAAAGAAACGCATATCCAACAAGGATCAGCAGACTTTCCAAGTGAGCGACGATAACTCGATCATGAAAGACCAATACGACCACAATGTCGTATTTCCGCCAGACAACAGTTCATAGCATGCTCAACAATGCATATAATATTAACATATAAACCCCAAGGCCGCAGCCAAGGGTCATGGAAGCATCTCACAGGAATACTCTGGAACGTAGGTGCCATTTAGGTCTTATCCCCTAACACAGTTCATGCAATCACAAAATACCCCAAGGTCGCAACCAAGGGTTACGAAAGTATCCTCACATGAATACCCCGGAACATAGGTGCCATTTAGGTCTTATCCCCTAACACATCGGCCTAACAGATCACATCTCAGAGAAAGAGCACATCACAAAATGTAATACATAATGATGCATACTCACCACATGAAGTATCAACGCACACATGCAATAATGCCACATGATGATTATTATAATCTAACAATATTAATTTACCTCAAGCTGGAGACGCTAACCTCTCCACGACCAACCGCCCTGAACGAATACACGGTTTATTCAAAAAATCCAAAATGAAGTACAGTCCATAACTAATACCAAACCACCACCTCGAGTTCAATATCGACATGATAACTAACCTTGATATCCAACTTCTCGTACTACAGACCAAATATGATTCACGTCTCCGTTTCCATTAGACATCTTTAAAATCATATACATTATGATTTATCTTAGTCCAAGCATAATATACATACAATCATTCCGACAATCCATATTCCACGATACCATTGCTATACGAATCATAAATGAATGAAAACGAAATCATTTATTAACATATGAACTAATCAAGCATAACTTGGCTCGATACCGATACGATGAAGTTGTTACTAGTCCCGTCGTCTTCATCTACAATCTCCGCAGCCCCGACTCACCCGCAACACAACGGTTAACACCAACGATCACTAAACGCAACCTAATGCAATAATCAATTAATGATACGTTCAATAACAATCAACAACCGAAATGACCAACCAATCACACTCGACGGTTCAACGGTATATCGATCATATGAAACCAAACCATGTCCACTCTTAACAATACAAATACAAGCCGAAATTCGATATTAAATAGTCCTAACAATGTCTTCAACATATAGTTCATGTAACCGCAAGATTCGTAACAACAACACCATAATCATCTTCATACGAATCATTCTTCAACGATAACATCAAAATCCTAATTCAAGGAGATGATTACCCAACATACCTCTTAGAAGATGAAATACGTTTTGAATAACACGGTGCGAAGAAATCGACGAAAGTAAAGGTACCATTCAACCTCCTTCAAAAGTTCATTCCTAAATCACAATAATATCAATTCAATCACCATTCATACGAAAACGTATAGAATTTCCCATGTTCTACTCATTGAGGCATTTCATCGAACACTTTGAGGGCATAATCCAATTTAATCTTTTTTACGAAGAAATACTCGAATTTGTTCCACAAAACTTCAAGAGTATTGAATGATTACGAGTATACAATCAAGTTCTATCAATAATCTGAATCAAAACGAATCAAATCGGCCGAAACACCAAGAAACCTCAAGAACATCCAAAAACCAAAAGTTCATGTGTTCTTACCTTCGATCTTGGTGGAAGATGATACTAATCCATGAATCAAACTTCCAAAACATGTTGTTCTAAGTTGCTCTTACTCAAATACATCATCTTTGCTGAAGAAATCGCGAAAGGAATGAAGAAAAACGAAAAATGCTCAAGGTGACTCGGTCCAGGCCTTATATATGCCGAGTCCTGTCGGCACGTTATGGCCGTAACCGGCCGTGGCTTACGTACATAACCGGCCGTGGCCTACCCTACTGTCCATTTTAGCCGACACCCTTACGTACGTAACCACAGTTGGCTTACGTACGTAACTGCCACTTACGGCCGTAATCGGCCACAGCCTTACGTATGTTATCGGCCAGTCCTTGCCACAACGAGTCACTGTCGACCGTGATCGGCCATCCCTATGAGTCAGTGCCGACCAGGCTCGGCCACTGCAGGTCCTCTCGGCCACGACTCGGCGAGCCGCCGGTAACGTACGTAACACTTATTCTGTTGCGTACGTGATACGTACGTTGACTTATTACAGTATTATACTCGTATTACGTACGTAATACACCCTGTATAATGTACGTAACTCCATACATTGACTCACCTGTCCACATCCGCGCCGAAAGCTGCTGACACCAGGCCCAACTGTCCGATTCCTCTTGTTACATACGTAATACCTTACGCATAACGTACGTAACACGTACCAACTTAGCGTACGTTATCTCAAAGTCTTAACTTATGTTAACAGTTCCATACTTAGTCATTTCCAGCAATTCCTATCCAACGTCTCGACATAACAAATATGAACATACGACATACTGAACACATATACGAAATCCCAAAAATATTCTCATACGGTACGTCTGATGCACGATATCCTCAATTACAACTGTCGACCAAGTACGTCAATCATACAAATACTCATACGGTATATCCGATATCGAAAAACACAGCAAGCATGTAATATCCTAGAATCAAAATAACCTCGATAGACATACTGGCGCGACTGTCACGGTTTCCAAAATTATCCACTCATATCGTGTCGGTCCCACTCTATACAATACAACCCAGATAAAATAATGCGAAAAATTCATAGTGAAATTCTAGGATATTACATATATACCCACTTAAATAAGTTTCATCCTCGAAACTCAACACTTGTCATAATCAGTATCTCAATCACGAAATATCTCAAAATCACGACACCATACTCAAATAATCATCATCCAAACTGAAATAACTGAAAGAACATACTTACCGGTCCGTGAAGTCGATGATCTTCCGTGATACCAGCATACGACTCCCATACAAAGTCTCAACACACTAACAACACACCGGCATCGCAAATACAGCAATTTGAAAATATTTCAAAAATTTTGAAACCTCCAAAATCGGTTTGACTAAAAAGTCAGAAAATCATTTTCAAAAGTCACGCTACTACCGCACCGGTAGAGCCACATAACACACACGCCCAGGTTTTACGGAACCCAAGCTCCTATACCATCTTCTGTAACACCCCCAAAACCATACGGGAATATTACAGCGTCGTGGGCCCCACATTGGAACCCACAATGCTAAAATCATTTTCGCAAATGTTTAAAAATGCCAAAAGGCCCTTTGAAAGCACACACACACGCAGCGGATAAAAACATAATTAAATACATTTGCAGCGTATTATAAAAGTCAGAATAGAATACACAAATTCCAACGAACGTCATAGCCAATATCATCGGAAAGCTCATCCCTTCACGACAGCTGCTAGCTCGAACTCCGAGTACCGAGAAGATAAAGCCCACGACGGGGTTAGCCATAATACTCAACAATGATAACGATCACATCACAAAAACAATACATATCAATGTAATAACAAGGTAAGAACAATTCCAATGTAGTCTTACCGACATAACCTTACCAACCCATCACAATCCATATCAAATCAATCCTTACCATAATCCCATCTTGCGTTCTTAAGTGATGAATGAATTCAAAAGTATCCACATATACTATATCAGAAACGATACCAAAATTCCCAAATTTAAACCTGTCTCGAATATAGAATAATCTGACCAAACTCGATTCTGCCGGTTGGGTCGCACAATCGGATCCCAATCCTAATAAAACCGATATCACACGTCACATCTGTGAACCATTCGTCCCGAAGCAATGGCAAGTCCCGGATATTAATGCAAAACATGAATGTTCACACAATCAATAATGATAAACAACCAATGCATCAAAACAGAATACCAATGACATGATAACTCCACACAAGATCGACAAAGGATCAACCACGAATGAGAATACCATGATGTGGTAACTCAAACAAGATCAATGAAAGATCAACCACCGGGAATGCCAACAATACGGTAACTCCAACGAGATCAATAAAGAGTCGACAACCAGAATTACTAATGGTACGATAAACTCCAATAAGATCAATAAAGGGTCAACAACCGAGAATATTGACGACACAATAAACTCTAACAAGATCAATAAGGACCAACAACCGGGAATACCAACGATACGGTAAACTCCAACAAGAGCAATAAGGAATCGACAACCGAGAATACCGACGACACGGTAAACTCCAATAGGGATAATAAGGGATCAACAACCGAGAATACCGACGACACGGTAAACTCCAATAACGTCAATCAAGGACTAATAACCGAGAATACCAACGATGAGACAACTCCCAACAGAATCAATAAGGATCAATAACGAACGAGATTACCAATGACAGGGTGAACTCCAAACGAGATTAATAAGGAATCGATATCAAATGAGTTGACCATCGATAGTAGCCCCAAACGGGATCAGAAAAGGGGTCAATGGGGACAGATACATGAGAGAATAAAATCGTCAACCATATACGAATCATATATGCGGGATTTCAAAGACAACCCAACTATTGAATAGGTCCGATTATACATGGACTATGAACGACCAATCAACAAGACTCAAGATAGACGTCACGATATGCCCGATCCGGACATGCGTCCGTGTATAAGCCAGCCACGGGTATTGATCAAATACACGTCTGGCTCGTACCTATTCAGTCTCACGAAGTACGTCTCGTGTGCACGGTTTAATATGAGGTTGAAACCAACATATGCTACATGTGCCCGTCCCGAAAATCCTACATATGAACGATCAGAATGTATCTGACTCCAGATATGCCACGATACAACATGACAACAAATCTCGAAGGAACGCATATCCAACAAGGATCAGCAGACTTTCCAAGTGAGCAATGATAACTCGATCATGAAGGACCAATACAACCTCAATGTCGTATTTCCGCCAGACAACAGTTCATAGCATGCTCAACAATGCATATAATATTAACATATAAACCCCAAGGCCGCAGCCAAGAGTCACGGAAGCATCTCACAGGAATACTCCGGAACGTAGGTGCCATTTAGGTCCTATCCCCTAACACAGTTCATGCAATCACAAAATACCCCAAGGTCGCAACCAAGGGTCACGAAAGTATCCTCACAGGAATACCCCGGAACATAGGTGCCATTTAGGTCTTATCCCCTAACACATCGGCCCAACAGATCACAGCTCAAAGAAAGAGCACATCACAAAATGTAATACACAATGATGCATACTCACCACATGAAGTATCAACGCACACATGCAATAATGCCATATGATGATTATCATAATCTAACAATATTAATTTACCTCAAGCTGGAGACGCTAACCTCTCCACGAAAACAGCCCTGAACGAATACACGGTTTATCCGAAAAATCTAAAATGAAGTACAGTCCATAACTAATACCAAACCACCACCTCGAGTTCAATATTGACATGATAACTAACCTTGATATCCAACTTCTCGTACTACAAACCAAATATGATTCACGTCTCCGTTTCCATTAGACATCTTTAAAATCATATACATTATGATTTATCTTAGTCCAATCATAATATATGTACAATCATTCCGACAATCCATATTCCATAATACCATTGCTATACGAATCATAAATGAATGAAAACGAAATCATTTATTAACATTATGAACTGAGCAAGCATAACTTGCCTCGATACCGATATAATGAAGTTGTTACTAGTCCCGTCGTTTTCATCTACAAGCTCCGCAGCCCCGACTCACCCGCAGCACAACGGTTAACACCAACGATCACTAAACGGAACCTAATGCAATAATCAATTAATGATATGTTCAATAAAAATCAACAACCGAAATGACCAACCAATCACACTCGACGGTTCAACGGTATCTCGATCATATGAAACCAAACCATGTCAACTCTTAACAATACGAATACAAGCCAAAATTCGATATTCAATAGTCCTAACAATGTCTTCAACATATAGTTCTGGTAACCGCAAGATTCGTAACAACAACACCATAATCATCTTCATACAAATCATTCTTCAACGATAACATCAAAATCCTAATTCCAGGAGAGGATTACCCAACATACCTCTTAGAAGATGAAATACACAAGTAATCACTCGTTTTGAATAACACGGTGTGAATAAATCGACGAAAGGAAAGGTACCGATTCAACCTCCTTCAAAAGTTTATTCCTAAATCACAATAATATCAATTCAATCACCATTCATACGAAAATGTATAGAATTTCCCAAGTTCTACTCATTGAGGCATTTCATCGAACATTTTGAAGGCATAATCTAATTTAATCGTTTTTACGAAGAAATACTCGAATTTGTTCCACAAAACTTCAAGAGTATTGAATGATTACGAGTATACAATAAAGTTCTATCAATAATCTGAATCAAAACAAATCAAATCGGCCAAAACACCAAGAAACCTCAAGAACATCCAAAAACCAAAAGTTCATGTGTTCGTACCTTCGATCCGGGTGGAAGATGATGTTAATCCATGAATCAAACTTCCAAAACATGTTGTTCTAAGTTGCTCTTACTCAAATCCATCATCTTTGCTGAAGAAATCGCGAAAGGAATGAAGAAAAACGAAAAATGCTCAAGGTGACTCGGTCCAGGCCTTATATAGGCCGAGTCCTGTTGGCACGTTACGGCCGTTACCGGCCGTGGCGTACGTACGTAACCGGCTGTGGCCTACCCTACTGTCCATTTTGGCCGACACCCTTACGTACGCAACCGACAGCTGGCTTACGTACGTAACTGCCACTTACGGCCATAACCGGCCACAACCTTACGTACGTTATCGGCCAGTCCTTTCCCCAAGCAAGTCACTGCCGACCGTGATCGGCCATCCCTGCGAGTCACTGCCGACCAGGCTCGGCCACTGCAGGTCCTCTCGGCCACAACTCGGCCAGCCGCCCGTAACGTACGTAACACTTATTCCGTTGCATACGTAATATGTACGTTGACTTGCTACAGTATTATACTCGTATTACATACGTAATACAACCTGTATAACGTACGTAACTCCATACGTTGACTCACATGTCCACATCCGCGCTGGAAGCAACCGACACCGGGCCCAACTATCTGATTCCTCTTGTTATGTACGTAATACCTTACGCATAACGTACGTAACACGTACCAACTTAGCGTACGTTATCTCAAAGTCTTAACGTACGTTAACAGTTCCATACTTAGCCATTTCCAGCAATTCCTGTCCAACGTCTCGACATAACAAATATGAACATACGACATACTGAACACATATACGAAATCCCAAAAATATTCTCATACGGTACGTCTGATGCACGATATCCTCAATTACAACTGTCGACCAAGTATGACAATCATACAAATACTCATACGGTATATCCGACATCGAAAAACACACCAAGCATGCAATATCCTAGAATCAAAATAACCTCGATAGACATACTGGCACGACTGTCACGGTTTCCAAAATTATCCACTCATATCGTGTCGGTCCCACTCTGTACAGTATAATCTAGATAAAATAATGCAAAAATTCATAGTGAAATTCTAGGATATTACACTTAGTCACATATCCACTCATGTCTCACTTTTTGAATAAGACTTTGTCCACATCTCTTTATATACTCACAATTTTTCCCTTCCTTTTCCAATGTGGGATAGCAGCCCAAACCCATTTCTAATGGGTTTACTTTGAAACATTATATGTCATTCATACCTCAATAAGTTTGAGTGTTCTTACATGTTTTGGAAACCTCGTATGGAGTACTACGTATTCCAACTAAGTCCCGACTTTAACTCGTAGTCGAGCCCACTCAAAAATTCTTCTCAAATGGGCTTCTCAAAATAGCCCATTTTTCTTCATTTTTCCAGCAATCCCCCACATGAATGAGATTGATGGTCCAGCAGCACACGTCAGACACGGAGTTGACTTGGTGATAGTTACTACGGTTAGGCATTGCATAGGATAGGTAGAGTATGCTCCTTGAACCTTCCCTCGAAAAGATATATTCTCCTTACTGACTAGACAATGTGACTAGACGCCTTTGAACTGTCCAACCACTTGTGTAAGTGATCGTATATCCTTCACAAGTGCCCTTCCTGATTTGTTCTACTCTCATTATTGTGCCCATTTTGGCCGTGGACTCCATCCTGGTTCTGCGAGAGTTTCTAAAGAATTGTGCCTTTGCAATTCTCCTTTGAAGCGACCCCTCTTCTCTCTAACATAGGTGATTCTCTTTAAGTATTTAGAGTAAACCCGTATTTTACTCCACCCAACTATACGTTGTCGACTTAAGAATCATTAAAAGCATAAGCTTAACCTCTCCCTACGAGTATCAGTATTTTCATCCTAGGAATGGTCGGTTCGGATTAACATCAAAACAGTGATCGTTCCCAGTTTTATGGATTGGTTGTACCATTGAACCTAGATCTTGGGATCTCCAGTCAGCTTAGGTTGGGTATCCTCCATAAAACCATTATCTCAAGGCAATAGACCCATTTCTCTCGATGATTTATCAACAAGGTCTCTTGATAACCCTTTGGCTAGTGGATCCGCAATGTTATCCTTTGATGACACATAATCAATAGAGATAACTCCTGTTGATATTAATTCTCTAATGTTATTATGTCTCCTCCTTATATGACAAGACTTACCATTGTACATTACGCTCTGTGCCCTGCCAATCGCAGATTGACTATCGCAATGAATGCATATTGCGGTCACAGGCTTTGCCCATCTTAGAATATCTTCTAGAAAATGATGTAACCATTCTCCTTCTTCCACACATTTATCTAATTAAACTCAGACTCCATCATTGACCAAGATATAAGTGTTAGTTTTGAAGATTTCCATGCTACTGCTGCACCAGCTAGTGTGAATACATATCCACATGTTGACTTTGAGTCTTTTATATCAGATATCCAATTTGCATCAATATATCCTTCAAGTACTGCTGGATGTTTGGTATAGTGAAGCCCATACTCACGAGTACCCCTTAAATATCTTAGTACCCTTATGATCGCCTTCCAGTGATCCTTTTTGAGGTTGCTCGTGTATCTACTTAGCCTACTAACTGAGTAGGCTATATCTGGTCTTGTACAAATCATCAAGTACATCAGACTTCCTATTATGCGTGAGTACTCAAGTTGAGATACTCCTTCACCCTTATTCTTGGATAATCTCAACGTCATATCCACCGGGGTTTTGGTTGTGCCAGATTCATCCTTATTAAATCTTTCAAGGATTTTGTCCACATAGTGGGCTTGACTCAGTATGAGACCTTCCGACATTCGTGTGATTTTAATCCCTAAAATTACATCTGCGAGTCCCATATCTTTCATATCAAATCTCGACCTCAGCATGTCTTTGGTCGATTTGATTATTCTTTCATTACTGCTGATAATGAGCCAGTCATCTACATATAGACACAAAATGACATAGCCATCTTCTGTGTCTTTCACATATACACATTTGTCAGATTCATTAATTTTGAAGCCACCTCTTAACATGACATGATCAAATTTTTCATGCCACTGTTTTGGTGCCTGCTTCAATCCGTACAAAGATTTTACCAGCTTGCAGACTTTCCTTTCTTGTCCAGGAGCAGAGAACCCCTCGGGTTGTTCCATGTAGACTTCCTCTTCTAAGTCCCCATTAAGAAAGGCAGTCTTAACATCCATTTGAGGAACTTCTAAACCTCGTAATGCAGCGATGGCAAGTATCATCCTGATGGAAGTTATTCTCATCACAAGAGAGTAAGTATCAAAATAGTCTAGGCCTTCACGTTGGTTATATACCTTCGCTACGAGCCTAGCCTTATAGTTATCAACTACCCCATCTTTCATCTTCTTGAAAATCCACTTATCTCCTAATGGTTTACACCTAGGAGGTAATTCCACTAGTTTCCAAGTATGATTTTGTAATATAGAATCAATCTCTTCTTTGATAGCCTCCTTCCATAGAGGTCCATCCGTCGAGCTTATAGCTTCTTTGTAAGTCTGAGGTGCCTTTTCAAGCAAGTAGGTGATGAAATCTGGTCCATAATATTTCTTCGTCCTTTGTCGCTTGCTCCTTCTAGGTTCGTCCTCATTATCTATTATTTGGTCTTCATTATCTTCATCCATTAGTTCAGAAGTCTGTTCGGATGAGATATGGGGTTCACTTGCAGTCTTACAAGGAAAGATATTCTCAAAGAATGACGCATTCCTTGATTCCATAATTGTATTCTTGTGAATCTCAGGCACTTTGGATTCATGCACAAGAAATAGGTAAGCATTACTGTTGTGTGCATATCCAATGAAGATGCAGTCAACCATTTTTAGGACTATTTTGACTTTCTTAGGAGTAGGTATCAGCACCTTTGCTAGACACCCCCACACTTTCATGTAATTATAGGAAGACTTGACTCCTCTCCACAATTCATAAGCAGTTTTGTTCCCGTTCTTACGGCATATCTTGTTTAAGAGATAATTCGTCGTTAAGATGGCTTCTCCCCACTTATTTTGCGGAAGACCTGAATTTAGTAGTATCGCATTCATCATCTCTTTCAGAGTGCGGTTCTTTCGTTCCGCCACGCCATTTGACTGTGGTGCATATGGGGCAGTGACCTCATGAATAATCCCATGTTGTGAGTAAAATTCACCAAATGGTTCCACATATTCACCTCCACGGTCACTCCTCAAAACTTTTATCTTAGCATTCAATTGATTCTCAACTTCCGTTTTATAGAGAATGAATTTTTCTATGGCTTCATCTTTGCTTTTAAGCAAGTATATATAGCAATATTTAGTACAATCATTCATAAAAGGTTTGGACAAACTTCAAATCACATAGGTCGCTATGTATTAATTCTAAAGGTTTGGTGTTTCTTTCCACTTGTTGAAATGGAGATCGAGTTAATTTTGCCTCTACACAAGTTTCACACTTGTGGTTTAAATCAATTTTAAACTTTGGTATGTGATCTAATGCAATTAGTCTATGCATTACATTAAAATTAACATGTCATAATCTAGCATGCCATAAATTAGGAGACTCAAGCAAGTAAGCAGAAGAATTCTTCATTTCATTATTTTTTATAGTCATTACATTGAGCTTAACTAGCCCATCACATTCATATCCCTTGCCTATAAACACACCATTTTTCGACAAAATAACTTTACCAGACTCGAAAACTGATCTAAAGCCATGCTTCATCAACAAGGTACCAAAAATAAGGTTCTTGCGAATATAGGGCACATATAACACTTATTTAAGAGTCGCTTCCTTTCCAGACGTCATCTTCAAAATCACCGTGCCTTCGCCTAAGATAGTTGAGGTTGCTAAATTTCCCATATACAGCACATCGCCGGCATCAATTTCTTCCAAGGAGGAGAACATTGTCTTGTTGGCACATATATGCCTAGTTGCTCCAGTGTCGATCCACCACTCTTTAGGATTTTAGCTAACTAGGTTCACTTCGGAGATCATAGCACATAAGTTAAGATTTCCTACTTGTTCGGTAATCAGATGTCCTGCATTACCTTATTTTTTCTTTGGTTTCTTTGGCAGCCTACAGTCAGCCGCCCTATGACCCATCTTTTCACAGTTGAAGCATTTACCAAGGAATTTTTCTTTCTTTTTACCAATTCCTCCTTTAGGTCCCAGCTTGGTTCCCTTTCCATTGTTGCCTTTCTTAGATGTCTATCCAGTTTCCACAACATTGGCCTTTGCCACAACAACATTTACCTTCTTCTTTGATCCTCGGTTGTCTTCCTCTATGTGAAATCTAACGATCAGATCTTCCATGCTCATCTCCTTGCACTTGTGCTTGAGATAATTCTTGAAGTCTTTCCAAGTCGAGGGCAGTTTTTCGATCACAGCAGCCACTTGGAAGGATTCACTAATGACCGTTCCTTCAGCATGGATTTCGTGAATGATCACTTGTAGCACTTGTACCTGACTGACCACGGTCTTGAAATCCACCATCTTATAGTCAAGAAACCGCCCAACAATCCACTTTTTGGTACCGACATCCTAGATCTTGTTCTTATGACCTAGTGAGTCCCATAGTGCCTTGGCTGATGTAGCAGTGCTATACACGTTGTATAGCGAATCAGCAAGGCCATTCATCACATAATTCCGACATAGATAGTCGGAAGTTTTCCAAGCGTCTATGGCCATCAAAGTCTGTTCGTCACTGTCTTCATTATATTTTGACGCGTCCTCCTTAAGGAATCGAGACAAGCCTAGAGTGGTTAGATAGAACATCATCTTCTGCTGCCATCTCTTGAAATTCTGCCCGTTGAATTTTTCTGGTTTGTCCGCATGGTTGACCGGAACCGAAACCGAATTAGTTATCGGAACCGAGGCAGAGTGGTTCCCAGGATAAAACAACAGCTCGATGTAGTGAACCGATGATCTGCTGCACCCTCAGCGAACTAGAACAACTCTATATACTATCACCGACTCAAAGAAGACGAAAAACGAAGAAGGAAAAAACTGACTGAAAAAGGCTCTCGAAAATCATATGTATGAAGTGAAAAAAGCGAGCCCATCAAGCCGGGTACTTATAGGTGAAGGATGGAGGATGTTTTGTACTGGAGGAACTCTAAACCGATCAGTATTGGTATCTCAATACTTATCCAGATCTATTTAATTCGCTAATTATCAATTAAATTGATATTTATCCGGATCCTTAAAATTCAGAATTTATATTGAGGTGTTTCAGTAAAATAAATTTTTACCGAATAAAATTACAATAAAAAGATAACTTCGAGATGTCGAGACATCTCGCCCTTCGACCGAGACGGGCCGGGCCGGACGGACGGATGCAGTGCGCGTGTGTGTGTGTGTGTGTGTGCGCGCGCGAGGGGCGCCTAGTCACACATCTACTCATGTCTCACTTTTTGAACTAGACTTTGTCCATATTTCTTATATACTCACAATTTTTCCTTTCTTTTTCCAATGTGGGATAGCATTCCAAACCCGTTTCTAAAGAGTTCATTTTGGAACATTATATCTCATTCATAGCTCAATCATTTTAAGTGTTCTTATATGTTTTGGAAACCTCGTACGGAGTACTACGTATTCCAACTAAGTCCTGACTTTAACTCATAGTCGAGCCTACTCAAAATTTCCTCTCAAGTGGGCTGCTCAAAATAGCCCATTTTCCTTCTTTTTCCAACAATGGTTCATTTTCACAAGAGGATGGTAAAGGGCCATTTATTTGGGTAACTGATTTAACGGGACCAACGTTAGAAGAAGTTCGAAAATGCCCGTAACACACCATGGTTGTTCAGATTTTTCACGTTGAGGAACAAAGTGTCCATAAAGAGGAGGTAATTTGGAATAATCAAATGGTTTAATTAATTCCTTTTTGCTCATTTTTAATCGACTCTCGTCTTCCTGTTCCCATTCTTCCTCACAATTATAAACAATAACACGCATAATAGATGAATCTTCTAAACATTCAGCACTATACAACTTTGGGTTTTCTTTGAGGTCTTGTGGAAGGGTTTCCTGCACATGATCATGAATTGTTAAATCAATCAAATCAAAGTCCTGACTGTCGTCATCAGCAAAAGTAGCATATTTCATAGATTCTTCTAAATCGAAGGTTATCTTCTCCTTTCCAATTTCTAAGGAGATTTTTTATTGAATACGTCAATCATAGCGTGTGCAGTCGCCAGGAACGGTCTCCCTAATAAAATTGGAACTTTTGCATCTTCCTCAAACAAAAATTTATCGATTTTAACAAGAACATTTTCAGCAATTCCCTTAGGGAATTGAGTTGATTTGTTGGCTAACTCAACGCACATTCGGGTAGGTTTTAATTCTTCCAACTCCAACCTTAAGTACAATGAATAGGGCATAAGGCTAATGCTTGCTCCCAAATCAGCCAAAGCTTTCTCAAAGGTTATCTCTCTGATGGTGCATGGTATGGTAAAACTCCCAGGATCCCTTTCTTTGGAAGGAATCTCGTTGAGGAGTGCAGCAGAGAATCTATCGTTCAAAATAACCCGCGTTGGATCTGCAAGCCTCGTGTGGGTAAGAAGATCTTTCATAAACTTAGCGTATTTAGGCATCTGTTCTAACGCTTCCACAAAAAGTATGTTGATGCTGAGATCTTGGAGTTTTTCTAAGAATTGTTTGAACTGTTTTTGCTCCTTTTCCTTCCTAATCCTTCCTGGAAATGGAATGGGAGGAGTATAAGGTTTGGTTTTCTTATCGTGCACTGCTGCTTTTGTTTCTGGTTCTTTTACACTTTCGTCTTGTGGGGCTTCTTTTTCGCGCTCTTCTTTTTTTTTTTGAATCAATGTTAAATTTGTATTGATCAAAAAACTGTTTTACAACTTACAAGAAAAGCTGTTTTTCATTAGAACTTGAATTAAAACAGACCATTATTTTGTTGGCTTCTTCATCGAGAGCCAAACCAAAGCCTTAGAGCATCCTCAAGCTTCGAACCTGGATAAGCTAGAAGAGAGAGCTTGTTACGCACCAACCTGTCAATGCTTATCTCAAGCTGCCGTGAAGAAATTGGGACCTCCCCATGTCTTCTTTTGTTTCGTTCCGTCCAAATTGTATGAATCGCGCATTGGAAAACATACCGGCAAATAAAAAGCTTCGATCCCGCGAGAGAATTTCCCTGCAAAAGCCTCAGTAGGTCGGACCAGAGGACTGTGAAATCCCGTCCAAGTAAGTTCAGCATCAGCTTTTTCCAAATCGCTGACGTGAAAATGCAACCAAAAAACAGGTGGTCGCGGGACTCCATCGTTCGTCGACATAAAACACATTGTGTGTTAACAGTAGGCCCCCATAATCTCATTCTATCTCCCGTAGAAAGTCGGTTGAGCGTTGCAAGCCAAGTTATAAATGAGTACTTCGGGGTGCCTTGTGTAAACCAGACTCCGGCGTACCAATCCTTTTCAACCCGAGTAACTCGGACCTGTTCCCATGTATCACGGGTGCTATACTGCTTTAAACAAGGCGGTTCTTGACCTCCATAAGTGCTTGTCACAGCCCGAGACCTCACCCCTTTCGCGCAGTCGAGACAACTCATCCAAAATTTGATTGGCGAACTCAAAACGGAACCTTCGCCGACGAGAAGAAGCTAAAGCTTCAGCCACCGTTGCTTTCCGAGAGAGTCCAAAATCAATAAACCCTCTGTTTCCTAAGACGTCAAACAAACATCCTAAAGGACTCCAATTATCAAACCATAACGATGTCGTTTTACCATCACAAACCTCCACTCGATGGAAACTTTGTGCTATAGTCCTGTATTTGATAATTTTTCTCCACATCCACGATCCAACATTCGTGGTTTCTGCCTCCGACCATAATGAACCCGTGCGGATGATGTTTCTCTTAATCCAGTCAACCCATAAAGAGTTGTTTGCCGAAAGGATACGCCAAATAAGCTTCAATACACTGACCTTATTGGCTTCATCTAATCGCTTTAGACCCAAACCACCCTCCTTTTTTGGCAAGCAAACATTTTCCCAACAAACTTTTGCTTTTTTCGCTTTTAACTCGGGGCCTGACCATAGAAAAGCACTGCAAATACGCTCAATCTCCTTTATGCATCCTTTCGGTAAACGAAAAGCCATAATCCGTAAATTCGTAAGGCTTGCTATAACCGATTTCAACAATGTAGACGTCCGGAAAAGAAAGAAAACGATTAGTCCATGAGCTTATTCTAGCTTTAATCTTCTCCAACAACGGAGTGTAATCTGCGACTGTCATTCGTTTAGTAAGAAGTGGCACCAAATATCTAACCAGGTAATGTTCAGTTGAGGGGAATCTTGCGAGGGTGAATTTCGTTGATCCATGCTCACACCAAAAATAATGTGGACTTCGCCAAACTAATCCCGAGACCAGGAGATCCCGGAAATTCATCAAATACAGTTAAGACTCCTTCCAGTGATCTTGCGTTACCATCGGTGAAAACCATTATATCATCCGCGAAACACAAATGGGTTATCTTTAACTGTTGACAACCAGGATGATAGCCAAACCTCCTCTCCTCCGCTGCTTTATCTAAGAGCTTTGATAAGACATTCATACAAATTACAAAGAGATAAGGAGAAAGTGAGCAGCCTTGTCGCAAACCCCTTTTGCTCTGAAAAAAACCTGCAAGTTCTCCATTAACTTGTACAGAGAAAGAGGCTGTTGAAATACATAGATCAATCCATTTGATGAACTGAGCTGGAACATTCATCGCCCGCAAAGTGTTAAGTAAAAACGGCCATTGTACCGAGTCAAAAGCTTTCGAAATATCAATCTTCATCGCGCAACGGGCCGAGATATCTTCTTTGTGATAGCTCTTAACAAGTTCTGTGGCTAGCAGTAGATTCTCCATCAATAAACGATCACGTACGAATGCCGACTGATTAGGAGCGATAAACCGGGGCAAAATGCATTTTAGCCGGTTTGCCAAAATCTTGGATATAACCTTATAGATCACATTACAACAAGAAATTGGCCTATAGTCTTTCATTACTTTGGCTTCCTCCTTCTTTGGTATTAGTGCCAGAATTGTGGAATTTAAGCCCTTTGGTAAGAAGCCATAACGGAAGAATGATTGGATAGCAATGGTGCAGTCCGTACCCACAATTGACCAAGCCTCTTTAAAAAACTCTACTGTAAACCCATCCGGGCCTGGAGCCTTCTCCTTTGGCATTCTGAATAGAGTTTTCTTAATCTCTGTAGCCGATACCTCCTTTGTCAAATTTTGCTGGTCAACTTCCGAACACTCAAACTCCAAGAGATCTCGCAAAGCATCCACTTCCATCCCAACAAAATCATCAGGTTGGTGGTTAAGAAATTCTTCAAAATAACGACTTGCTTCCTGCTTCGGAGGTTTTCGGAGGTCTTCGGAGGTTGAAGGATAGGCTGGCTCTTTATAATTCAAACCACTCCTAGTGGTGATAGCATGCGCTAGATCTCTAGAATTAGTTTCAGTAGTGCTAGGTAGTCCTCCCACATCTCTGTTACTGATGGGTTCGGCTAAATTCCCTACTTGGGTTTCCAATCTCCTTGTCGTGCTCGCTTGAGTTTTTAATGCTCTATCATATTCCATCTTAATTCCCCAGATAATTCCTTCACTTTCTTTTTGTTTCTTATAGGATTCACTCATGAGTTTCTTCACTGCTTTCTCGAGGTTTGTTACTCTTCCTTCCACAGGGCCATTGAAATGATAGTTTTAATTAAATATTATAATTAAACTCATTTATTAAAACATTAAATATTTCATTGACCGTTAATCGTTAAGCAAAACAAATTATATCGACGTGATGAACATTTTTATTGTATTTTCATAGATAGGAAATTTCATATACTTTCGACAAGAAATCAATCACGTTTTTTTATGTTTTGTTCGTTCTTCAAGTTCGTTTTTCAGTTATATGGACTCCTTCCTATCCGACTGGACTTCATTTCCGGTAAAGTAAGTGATAGATCGCGTTTAGGCTCAAGTCACAAAGCAACCACAATTAACATCACTACGGTCGGGCTATCGAACACTTTTTCTCTAAAGCCTATTTCTCCTCTCCGTCTTCTTCTTTCTAGAAGGGAGATCTATCATTCGGAAACCAAAGAAAGAACGTTTGAAGGCTTATCACGTGTAATTTAACATTAATTTGAAAATTTAAATACTAAATAACTTTAGTAAGATTGGCATAAGTATTTGTATATAAATAAATAAAAAATATGTTTTTTCAATGAAAACACACATTCATGGTTTTTTAGACATATAAGACACGTTTTATATAACCTATTGGATTATATTAGTTTATTCATGTAACTTCTATAATCATGTGTGATAATGATCACATGTGGTTAAAATTGTAAAAATCGGAAAATGAACAATATATTGATCAGATTCACCCAAACAATGAAGGTTACAATATATTAAATAGAAAACAAACCAACATAGCCCTAGGAACTAAACGGGCCAAACCCAACGGGCTTACATGCCTTTATTATTATCTAACACCCTCTCTCAAACTCATATGTAGAGCCGCGTTCATTGGGAGTGAAGTGGCAATTCGCTTGGTGTAAGTCCCATGGATTGGCCAGTGTGCGGTATGGTCTCGAACTTTTCGAATCATATGTTTTCATTTGTATTTATCACACTCTTCTGCGCACTGTGTGTCTTCACTGAAAGCAGCTCCTACTGTAAGTAATAAGTAGGGCGTAGACATCTTACCCTCCCCAAACCCTGCTCTGAGCGGGATATACTGGGTTTGTTTGGTTTGGTTTCCTCTCTCAAACTCACAATTTGAGAGTTTGTCAAACAGAAAATAAACTAAAACTGAAAAGCAAACGAAAAGCGGATGGTCCAAGAGTGCAAACGTGGTGCAAACTCAGAACATGAAAACATAATTACGGAGATGAACGAGAGCAGAATAGGCAGACAGAGCAGATTCAGCAGAGAGGTCCGAACAGAGATAGACGAAGAGCAGATTTAGGCGAACAATTGCAAACGGACAAATGCAGATTTAGTAGAGAGATCCGAACAGAGGTAGACGAAGAGCAGATTCAGGCATATAGACAGATGCAAACAAAGCAGCAGATTCAGACAGACAGCAGCAGATGGAACCAGACAGATGGAATCAGGCGAACTAGATACAGAACCAGGCAGTACCAAACATAACCAAATGTAGACAGGAGAAACCAGAGTGGAACTGTAGGACCCTAGATTATGATTAACAACGACACAAATGAAGAAGAGAGGTGATGTGGTGGCGTTGGAATGAGGAGAGAAAGAAAGAAAGAAAAAACTTTATTAACCAAACATGAATACACACACTAACTTTCCCTAACCTTACCCCTATTGTCACACACCTCATATGGGAGGTCATTGTTGGGTATCAAATCGGATATTTGCGCCGTTTTATGCGGAAGCGAAAATAAATTGCGGAAAATAAAGGACACGAGGATTTATAGAGGTTCGGCTATTAACGAAGCCTACGTCTTCTCTCGATGTATCTTTTTCCTTAGGCTTAAGATCAAAACCTCTACGCCTCTCTTCTATCGGTCGAGGGATTAAGATTCTGGCTCGTCTTATCGGTCCGAGTAAAACCGTTTTTCCTTTTCTATTGGATAAGGAATCAACCACTCTAGCTTTCTATGGGTACTAGATAAACCTCACTAAGATAGCGATTGTGATTCTAACAATTTTGGATCCTTGATCCTAATAACACCGAATCAAATCGTATCTTTTCTTTTTATCGCTCATGTATGATCTTGTGTATAACACTCAATCACTCTTAATTAAGCTCAAGAACAACAACTATAATGTTTACAATGATATAACACGTCTGTATGCTTTGCTCAATGTTGTTGTATGGAATAATACCAACTCCTTGGTATTTATAGCCTTCTTCCTCCTTACTAGCCGTTGCTGCCAGTTGACTAGCTAGCGTGCGCTAGCCTTCCTTCTTAGCGTGCGCTAGCCTTCCTTCTTAGCGTGCGCTATCGCACATTTTTGCTCTAGCGTACGTAAAGGCTTTCATGTAGCGTGCGTTAATCACTTTATATTTCAGTCCAGTAGCTCGCCTTATGATTAGCGTGCGCTACCACTTCCTTTGTAGCGTGCGCTAATCCAATATACCCGTTGCATGGATTGTCAAAGTGACCGTTTGATATGCTGACTTTGACCTGCTTTTCCCAACGTTCGGATTGACTAGATTCAAACATCTTAGCGTGCGCTAATCATCCTTTGTAGCGTGCGCTAATGATGACTTCATTGCATACGTCATTCATTGTTTGAATATCTTCCACAACAGTAACATGGCTCGATAGCGTGCGTTAATAATAGAGGGTAGCGTGCGCTAATAATAGAGTGTAGCGTGCGCTATCCATCTGCTGACTTCACTGCAGCTTACTTCGATACTAGGCTGGAATGCAATGACTCCTCGTTAGCGTGCGCTAACATATGTCCCTTAGCGTGCGCTAATGCGATCCAGTTGCAATTTTGCGTCTTAAATGCCTTCGCCGTTTTGCTTCGCCTCGATGTTGTTTTGTAGTTTAGCAACTTTAATCATCAAAACATAAATTAAATAATGTGTGGAATAAATATTCCAACAATCTCCCCCTTTTTGATGATTACAAAACAACTCTTGAATTGGATAATCTGTAAAAAAATAATATCTGTATATTTATACGAATCAAAGTTTTCGGCTTTGATCGTTTCGTTAGTTTCTCCAATCCTTTTCTTTTTCGACTTCTTCATTTTTCAATTTTTCAACTCCTTCCTTCGTTTTAACTCCCCATTTTTGTATGCTTTCTTTTTCTTTTCGACTTCTTCGATTTTTCTCATTTTTATCTCAATTCATATCTTTCTCCCCCTTTTTGTTTTCATCAAAAAATAACAAAAAATATAAGGGATACCAAATGAAATATAAATATGCATGATACCAATTTATGCATTAATAAGAATATAAACTCCCCCTGAAAATATTATTTCCTTCTCCCCCTTTGTAAAATATCATTTGTCAAAATTTATTTTTGGGGATCCAACCGATAGTTGGTTTTTCTTTTGAAACATAAACGATGTTTGAAACGTTTGTTCCTTTAGGAACCCAAATCTTTTTAATTTTTATCGTCCGTCTTGGGCTTTTGCAATTTGAAATGTGATGCCCAATTTTCAAACATTTTTCACATCGGGGTATTTTGAAATTGACGGATTCATTTTTCGAACGTGATTTGAATCCTAACCCCTCTTTATTTAGCGTATATTTTTGAACACATAACATTTGTTCAAATTTATCGTTGCCGCACGAGAATTTCTTTGTCAAAATTTTTAGTTCATCTTGAACTTTTAAAAGATCATTTTTTAAAATATTTTCATTTTCAAGGCATTTCGAATGATCAATTTCGACAAATTTCCCTTTTTCAAGTATTTTGGAATTTTCAATTTCCAAAGTTTTATATTTAGACTTGAGGGACTTAATTTCATTTAAAGCATTTTGATAGTCCGTATGTAGTAACTCGAATGCTTCAAAAAGTTCGTCGTAGGAATTACTTACTTGGCTTTCGACGTCGCTATCGTCGAATGAACTCCGGCCATGAGCGAGATTATTTTGTTCAAGAAAATCTTCATCGGGATCTTCGTCGCTCCATGTTGCGATTAGAACCTCCTTTTGCTTTACTCGAGTTCTTAGCAAAGTGGCACAGTTTACCACATAATCGACAAGTGTTGTCGAATTTCTTAGGTTCGCCCGCTTGAATGTCCTTCTTTCTCCGGTTTAATAAGTGTTGGAACTTATTAATATTTTTGGCATAATATGCCATTTCTTCGTCACTTTCGTCCACCGGGGTTTCTTCTTTCTTCTTCGACATTTTAGCCTTGAAGGCTATCGACCTCTCTTTCGGTTTCGGTTTGGCATTACGAGATTTTAGGACAATCTCGTAGTTGATAAGAGAACCAACGAGAGCACTAAAATCGAGAGTATTTAAATCTTTGGATTCCATTATTGCCGTAACCGTACCGTCCCATTCTCGAGGTAGTGATCGGAGAATTTTCTTTACTTTCTCACTACTCGAAAGTGGTTTTCCGTAACATGCTAATCCATTTGTGATAACCGAAAATCAGTCAAGCATAATCGAGATGGATTCGTCGTCCTTCATTTGAAATAATTCATAATCGTGAAGGAGCATGTTTATCTTCGTCTCCTTGACTTGAGACGTACCTTCGTGTGTTACCTCAAGCATTTTCCAGATTTCTTTGGCACTATCACACGATGATATCCGGTTGTGTTCTTCCGGATTTAAGGCACAATAGAGAAGTTGAGTTGCCTTACAGTTGTAGTGGTCGTTTTTCCAATCGGAATCGTCATATTCTTCGAAGGTTTTGAGCGTACCGTTGGAATTTGTCGGAATTTTCGGACCAAGGCATATTACCT
Organism: Orobanche coerulescens; assembly: GCA_033398695.1. Lineage (NCBI taxonomy): Eukaryota > Viridiplantae > Streptophyta > Magnoliopsida > Lamiales > Orobanchaceae > Orobanche > Orobanche coerulescens. The sequence goes on from CM065818.1 coordinate 103,769,571, forward strand.
TCCATAATTCGATATCGTAAGCTCGAATGAATATCGACATCTTCTTCTTCCAAGTCATGAAGTTTGCGCCATCAAAGAATGGTGGTCGGTTGAGAGCAAGGCCTTCGACTGGAGCCATTTGAAACGCCATTGGATCTATTCTCCTCGGATGTTAAGCCGCGTATTGGAGTACCGCTCTGATACCAATCGTTGGGTACCAAATCGGATATTTGCGCCGTTTTATGCGGAAGCGAAAATAAATTGCGGAAAATAAAGGACACGAGGATTTAAAGAGGTTCGGCTATTAACGAAGCCTACGTCCTCTCTCGATGTATCTTTTTCCTTAGGCTTAAGATCAAAAATCTACGCCTCTCTTCTATCGGTCGAGGGATTACCGTTACAAGCTCGTCTTCTATCGGTCCGAGTAAAACCGTTTTTCCTTTTCTATTGGATAAGGAATCAACCACTCTAGCTTTCTATGGGTACTAGATAAACCTCACTAAGATAGCGATTGTGATTCTAACAATGCCGGATCCTTGATCCTAATAACACCGAATCAAATCGTATCTTTTCTTTTTATCGCTCGTGTATGATCTTGTGTATAACACTCAATCACTCTTAATTAAGCTCAAGAACAACAACTATAATGTTTACAATGATATAACACGTATGTATGCTTTGCTCAATGTTGTTGTATGGAATAATACCAACTCCTTGGTATTTATAGCCTTCTTCCTCCTTACTAGCCGTTCTTTGCCGGATGACTAGCTAGCGTGCGCTAGCCTTCCTTCTTAGCGTGCGCTATCGCACATTTTGCTCTAGCGTCGTAAAGGCTTTCATGTAGCGTCGTTAATCACTTTATATTTCGATCCGGTAGCTCGCCTTAACGATTAGCGTGCGCTACCACTTCCTTTGTAGCGTGCGCTAATCCAATATATCCGTTGCATGGATTGTCAAAGTGACCGTTTGATATGCTGACTTTGACCTGCTTTTCCCAACGTTCGGATTGACTAGATTCAAACATCTTAGCGTGCGCTAATCATCCTTTGTAGCGTGCGCTAATGATGACTTCATTGCATACGTCATTCATTGTTTGAATATCTTCCACAACAGTAACATGGCTCGATAGCGTGCGTTAATAATAGAGGGTAGCGTGCGCTAATAATAGAGTGTAGCGTGCGCTATCCATCTGCTGACTTCACTGCAGCTTACTTCGATACTAGACTGGAATGCAGCTGACTCCTCGTTAGCGTGCGCTAACATATGTCCCTTAGCGTGCGCTAATGCAGTCCAGATTGCAATTTTTGCGTCTTCGTCTGCTTCGCCGTTTTGCTTCGCCTCGATGTTGTTTTGTAGTTTAGCAACTTTAATCATCAAAACATAAATTAAATAATGTGTGGAATAAATATTCCAACAGTCATAGGTTTCTTTTATAGATAAGAAACCCTTATTGTTGGAGGTAGATCGGAATATGCGCCATGTTGCGGAAGCATAAACTAAATGTGCGGAAATTAAACGACACAAAGATTTACAGAGGTTCAGCTATAATCGAGCCTACGCCATCTATCGGTATATTTTTCTATAGGTTGAAGATAAAAATCTCTGCACCTCTCTTCTATCGGTCGAGGGATAACCGTTACAATCACGTCTTCTATTGGTCCGTGATAAACCACTCGTACTTGTCTTTGTGTCGGTCCAAGTTAAACAGTTTTCCTTTTCTATCGGACAAGGAATCAACCGCTCTAGTTTTCTATCGGTACTAGATAAACCTCACTAAGATAGCGATTGCGATTCTAACAATACGGGATCCTTGATCCTAATAACACCGAATCCAATCGTATCTTTTCTTTTACCTCTCGTGTATGTGTTGAATGTATAAACACTCAAACTAACAATATAAGCTCAATATCACAACAACAATAATATCAATCTGAAAATCTGATCAATGAGTTGTTTGCTTGAAGTTGTTCTCCAAAGCCTCAACTAGCCGTTAGCCTCCTGACACTCCATTACGGCCACTAACATTTTTCCCTTACGTATGTTAATAACGTTACGTACGTTAAAGACAATACTTTACATACGTTAGCTTAGCCCAGTTTTAGTCCAGTAGCTTTCGTTTCCTCCTTTAGGTACATTAACCAAACATACATTACATACGTTATATATAGTCAATATGTTCGTTGCTCGCTAACCTATGTCATGACGTCATCTCCAATGTTCATCTTGTTTGAACTCAGAACCATCACTTTACGTATGTTATCCACTGAATATTACGTACGTTATTGTCATTCTTTTACATATGCTAAGTTATAATTTTTACGTATGTTAAGCATGCATTTTCCAGCTTTTTGCACTTCGTCTTCTTCGATGGTTTGCTTCGCCTTTTTGTTGTTTTGTTTTGTGTATCAACTTCAATCATCAAAATATTATTAATACATGTATGGAACAAAATGTTCCAACAATCTCCTTCTTTTTGATGATTACAAAACAACACTTCGTCAATGGGATTTTACCTGCAAAAAATACAAGTATATCTATATGTGTACAGACCAAAGTTTTCGACTTTGTCCATTTCGTTAGTTTCTTCTCCCATTTCTTTTTCGACTCCTTCTTTCCTTTTATTTTTCTTTTCGAATTTTCAAATTTTCATCATTTTTTCGACGTCTCCTCATTTTTCTTTTCAACTTCATCTTTTCGACTTTTCTTCTCTTTTCTCCCCCTTTCAGGGTTAATCGCATTCTCCTTTCTCCCCCTTTTTATTTTCATCAAAAAGTGTAATAAATAACACGAGTAATAAATATCAAATTGATAAATATAACTATATGCGTGAATAGGGTATAAACTCCCCCCGAAAATATTATCTCCCTTAAAAAAATTATTACTCCCCCTAAGTAAAATATTTTGAAGAAAAATTAATTTTTGGGGATCCAACCTATAATTGGTTTTTCATTTGAAACATAGACGATATTCGAAATAATTGTTCCTTTAGGAATCCAAATATTTTCAATTTTAATCGTCCGGCGTGGGCTTTTACAGTTAGAAATGTGATGCCCAATTTTCAAATATTTTTCGCAACGGGGTATCTTTAAATTTAAAGATTCATTTTTAGAATGAAGTGTGAATCCCAACCCCTGTTTATTTAAAGTATATTTTTGAACCGAGAGCGTATTTTCAAATTTCTCGTTTCTGAGAGAAAATTTCTTCGTCAAATTTTTGAGCTCGATTTGAATTTTAATAAGATCATCCTTTAAAATATTTTCATTTTCAATGCATTGGGAATGATCGCTCTCGATAAATTTTCCCTTTTCAAGGATTTTGGAATATTCAATTTCCAATGATTTATTTTTGTATTTTAGGGATTTAATTTCGGATAAAGAATTTTGATAGTCCGTATGTAATAATTCAAATGTTTCAAATAGCTCGTCACGAGAGGATGTACTTACTTGAATTTCGACGTCGCTATCATCTAATGAACTTCGGGCCATGAGAGCGAGATTAGATTGATTGATAAAATCATCATCTTCGTCTTCATCGCTCCCATGTTGCAACGGGAACCTCCTTCTCTGGTTTAGCTCGGCAATTTGGCAAAGTGGTCTGGTTTACCACATAATCGACAATTATTATCGAATTTCTTAGATTCGCCCGAGATGTCTTTCTTTCTCCGGTTTAATAAGGTTTGAAACTTATTAATATTTTTGGCATAATATGCCGATTCTTCATCGCTATCATCCACCGGAATTTCTTCTCTCTTTGACATCTTAGCCTTCAAGGCTATCGATATTTCCTTTGATTTTGGCTTTGTATTTCGAGATTTAAGGACAATCCCGTAATTTATTAGTGAACCAACAAGGGCACTAAAATCAAGATTATTGAGATCTTTCGATTTCATAATCGCCGTCACCGTTCCGTCCCATTCAACAGGTAGTGATCTTAAGATTTTCTTGACTTTCTCACTACTTGATAATGGTTTACCGACCGAAGCAAGTCTATTTGTGATGATCGAAAATTGGTCGAGCATGTTGGTGATGGACTCGTCACTCTTCATCATGAATAACTCATAGTCATAGAGAAGCAAATTGATCTTCGTCTCATTGACTTGAGTTGTCCCTTCGTGTGTAATTTCAAGAATTTTCCATATCTCTTTAGCACTTTCACACGATGAGATACGATTGACCTCTTCTGGATTTAAGGCACAATATAAAAGTTGAGTAGCCTTACAATTTAGATGGTAGTTCTTCCAATCCTCGTCATTATATTCTTCGAAACTTTTAAGAGATCCGTCAGGTTTTATTGGAACTTTCGGGCCAAGACAAATGATCTTCCAAATCTCGATGTTATACGTTCGGATGAATATTGACATCTTTTTCTTCCATGTCATGAAATTTGCGCCATCAAAAAATGGTGGTCGGTTAAGAGCAAGGCCTTCGACTGGAGCAAATTGAAACGCCATTTGGATCGAGTCCTCGGATGTTAAGCCATGTATTGGAGGAACTGCTCCGATACCAATTATTGGAGGTAGATTGGAATATGCGCTGTGTTGCGGAAGCGTAAATTAAATGTGCGGAAATTAAACGATACAAGGATTTATAGATGTTCAGCTATAATCGAGCCTACGTCCTGTCTCGGTATCTTTTTATATAGGTTGAAGATAAAAACCTATGCACCTCTCTTCTATCGGTCGAGGGATAACCGTTACAATCACGTGTTCTATTGCCCCTGATAAACCACTCGTACTTGTCTTTGTGTCGGTCCAAGTTAAACTGTTTTCCTTTTTCTATCGGACAAGGAATCAACCGCTCTAGCTTTCTATAGATACTAGATAAACCTCACTAAGATAGCAATTGTGATTCTAACAATGCCGTATCCTTGATCCTAATAACACCGAATCCAATCGTATCATTTCTTTTACCTCTCGTGTATGTGTTGAATGTATAAACACTCAAACTAACAATATAAGCTCAATATCACAACAACAATAATATCAATATTAATATCTGATCAATGAGTTGTTTGCTTGAAGTTGTTGTAGTGAAACAATACCATAGGAATGGTATTTATAGGCTCCAAAGCCTCAACTAGCCATTAGCCTCCTGACACTCCATTACGGCCGCTATCATTCTTCCCTTACGTACGTTAATAACGTTACGTACGTTAAAGACAATATTTTACCTACGTTAGCTTAGCCCAGTTTCAGTCCAGTAGCTTTCGTTTCCTCCTTTATGTACGTTAACCAAACATACATTACGTACGTTATATATAGTCAATATGTCCGTTGCTCGCTGACCTATGCCATGACGTCATCTCCAACGTTCATCTCGTTTGAACTCTGAACCATCACTTTGCGTACGTTATCCACTGAACATTACGTACGTTATTGTCATTCTTTTACATAAGTTATACTTTTTACATACGTTAAACATGCATTTTCCAGCTTTTTGCACTTCATCTTCTTCGATGCGTTGCTTCGCCTTTTTGTTGTTTTATTTTGTGTATCAACTTAAATTATCAAAACATTATTAATACATGTATGGAACAAAATGTTCCAACACTTATATCACTACAAAAAAATTGGTGACAAACTTTAATGACCAATAAAGAACGTTGTCAACAGAAATAATCTTCTGGTGACGAAAACTAATGTAGTCACGGTACTCTTACTATCCAGTGACAAAATTCATTATCGCCGGGGTAATCTTAACTTCTTGTGACAAAATACATTTTTTGTCACTGAAGTACTGCGCGGGAGGTCAACTTTTCGTGTGATTTCTTTTGTGAAGGATTTCTTCAGGTTTAGTGACAAGACGATTTTGTGAGTAAAAGTAGGGATGTCAATATTCGATTTTGATTTTTTTTTTTTGGAGGAACCGAACCCGAATTGTGTATTTTGGGTTCGGTTTCATGTTTTTTTTCATCTGGAACCGAACACAACCCGAACCGAAAATTTCAGTTCGGTTCGGACAATATTTCGGTTTCAGTTTTTCATTTTTATATGAATCTATTCACGTGCTTCAATCTATAAAATTCAATTTTAAATAACAATAGTTCATTTAAAAGCAAGGCTTGACTCCATTTTAAATTTCTAAATAACAATAGTTCAATTAAAAACAAGATAGTGAAGATACAACGTTGAATGTTCAGTTAATACAATAAAAATATCAAACAAAATGAAGCAGGAAAAGAGTAACTTGAACTTCAATAAATTAACTAAGGTGGTATACTACTAGAATTTTTTTCTTTTACTATATAAATTAACTAATACAAATAAAAAATAGGTAAATAAGTAATTTCGAATTTTTGTAATTTTTTTTGGCAGGAACCGAACCCGAACCGAATTTATAAACGGGTTCGGTTCCAAAAAAAAATACATATTTTCAACATCAGGAAACGAATTTCGGTTCGGTTCCTATCGGTTCCACGGGTTTTGAGTTGAAAATTCTTAGCCATAAGTAAAAGTTTCCTTGTGATAAATGTAAACTCTTCACTCTACATTGTTTCTGGTGACAGAATGGCTTAGCCTGGGGTTTAATTGAATAACCCTAAAAAAGACCGGGTATAAAACCCCTATCAGGCGGCCGCAAAAACTCATTTCTCACCTCTCTTCTCATACCTCTCGCCTCTCTCTCTAATATGCAGAAGTCGATCAACTCCCTGCAAGAGGTCTCTCTCTCTCTCTACACATCGTCCGACTCATCTCCTCCCTGTACACATACAACACCGAAATCTACCTCTGAACTATACACTCGCACACACGCGCGATCTGAAAAACACCCACACACACCAACGCTCGGGTTTGGAACACACACACACTACACCTCACGGCGTGTCGCGGCCGGATTAGGGCTTTTCCTCCAGTAAGCGGCGACGGCGAGTGCAAGGAGATGGCTCTCTATCGGTTCATGCATAAAATGGAGGTGCGGGTGGACTCGATTCGGGGCTGCAAATTGGTTCTAGGGTCAGAGGGCTGGTAGGTAAGTTTTTTTTCCAATCAGGATGGGGTTGAAGGTGATTCGGGCTTCTGATTCGGGTCGATTACCGAATTCGGGTTTGATTCTTCAAATCAAGCCAGGACAGAAAATTAGGGTTCGTTCGCAGTTCTGGGTTGTAAGTTCAGATTTCGATTTTAGATTTTGGTGTTGAAGGATTCTGTGTTTGTGCTACTGTTGAAATTTGCAAGAGAAAAATAAAAGGGGATAGAATTTACCTTAATAGGGGAGAGAGGAAGATGAGGAAATTGCAGTATGGTGTGGGGAGTTGCATATTTGCGGCCGGAGCTGACTCCGTGGATCGGTAGAAAAAAATAGTATTTTGGTGTTTGAAGGAACTGGATGTATTGTGTATTACTTATTGTAATTTTTTTTCCTGGATGCTGAACGTGGATTCTGGTTCTATGTATTAGAATGTTTATAGATATAGATTTTGGAGTATTTTGATTGAATATTTAGGATATACATCAAACTCTTTGATGAAGTAAAAGAATTGTGGTAAGGAGAATTCTTAATTATGGTTAATTAAATTTAATAGTAGTTAGTTAAATTAAAATACATGATTAAATATAATTGATATAATAATAATAATATAATTCATATAAACAGTGATCGAGAATGGATTACGGTGACGAAAACAAAAATCTGATGACGAACTTTTAATTCTACAACGACAAAACACTTCGTCATAGGAAGTTTTATCAGGTGACGAAATAATTTGTCACTATAGATAACACAAACAAACTTTATGGTGACAAATGGACTCTTTGTTGACAATATTTCGTGTTTTCATGATAAATTTTTTGTAACGAGAACCCACTTATTGTGACCAAATTTATTTTCGTCACGAGCTGCAATGACAAAAAATCTTTCGTCACCAGGTGGGGTGACAACATCTCCATTTTGTCACCGCACGGTTATTGTGATGGGCCTACCGTGACGACTGCTGTGACGAATTATAACGTCATGGTAACTCTTCAATGACAATATTTTGACATTCGGTGACACAAAATTTCGCCACAAACATGTCGTTTTTTTGTAGTGTATGGTTTACTATGTAGGGCGATGTGGGATAGTTTAGGTTATAAGATAAAAAGATAATAACTTACGGTTTTCACAACTTAAACCATTTACAATCGTTAAAAGATAAATGCAATTCACGAGTTCCTAATCTAAGAATGACGCTCACTTCCATTAAATCTAACAATCTCCCCCTAAGGGATGCCATTCTTTAGATGATTCATTGTGATGATGTCATTAGTCGTCTTGATCTTGAACTTCGTGAAATGTCTTAGAATCTTTGTTCCTTCATGCTTTGTGATCTTCAATCGTAGTCTTTTTGTCGATCTCACCTTTGATCAACATCTTTAATGATTTGTTGTGTCGTCTTCTCCACCATACTCATACGTCTTGAAAAGACATTGAACTTCATACTTATATCTTCCTCACTTGATACATGAACTTTGTTCTTGACTTCTTGATTGGCTCTTTTACTTTGACGTAAATCTTTATCTTTAACTTGATCTTTTTGTCTTGAACGTTCTTGATTTGAGCTTGTTGAGGATGAATGAGTATGTGGAGGTTAAGATGTTGATGGTGGTGCATTACGAGTGGCTAACATCATTTTTACATGCACAACTAAGGTAGATAATAATAACGTTAGGAGATGAATGTCCTGTTTCCATTCACCTAAGGTCGGGTAACATATTTGACCTGATATTGTGAAGGACCTCTTGCATCACATAGAATAAATCCATGTGAAGACCTACGTCATTAGGAATTGATTCATAAAAGGAATCTCCTTAGCAGGGTTTCTAGCGTTTACGTGTTAGGTGTAATATCCAGATTTTCAGTATAAATTTTTCGCGTTATTTTATCTGAGATATACTAGATAACTTGGTGTCTATACAGTATAGATAAAATAAATTGAGAACTGAGATAGTCGTATTTGTATAATTGTCGTCTTTGGTAGACAACTACATTTGAGGATATCATATATCAGGTTGTTTTAAGTTTGATATCGGCTATATCATATGAGAACATTATTGGATCCAATATCTGTATTCAGTATGCCGTATGTTTATATTATGTATGTCGAGACGTCGAACAGGAACAGTTGGATTTTGTCCAAGTACAGAAGGCCATTACGTACGTTAAGCTCAAGGACTTACATACGCTAAATTCTATGTTTTACGTACGTTATGCATAAGGCATTACGTACGTAACAAGAAGAATCGGACAGGACCGAGTTGTGATCGGCTAGTGGGCCCCGTGGTCGGCAGCTTTCGGCGCGGATGTGGACAAGAGTCAACAGATGGATTTACGTACGCTATACAGGGTGTATTACGTATGTAATTCGACCATATACTGTAGCAAGTCAATGTAATACCCGAGATTCTCGGATCCAGTTATTTTTGAATTTTTGTCGATTGCGCCGTTCATTTTGTTCTGTTGGCGATTTCTTGAGATTTTCCCCTATGTTGGGTACGGCACAATGTACCGTGTTGTGGTGTTCGTCGGGTACGACTTATCGTTGCGTAAGTCGATCTAATAGTATGTCTTGGTTTGTTATGTGTTCGTTTTTGATTTGGATCGTTGGTGTTGTCTGTTAGTGTTTCGTTGCATGTTGAATAATTATTGTTTTGTCGAGAAGTATCGTTTTTGTGCATTTGGTTGACTTTGAAAGATCACCACCGGCGCTTATAAATTCTAAAAATTCTGAAACTTTACAATGTGATACAGCATCAAATTAGCTTTCTAATGGTTCAAACGGCGAGTCAATCGGAGTCAGGACGGAGAAGTTATGGTCATAATGAAAAAGTCTACACTATGAGAATACGACCCTGGAATACGACGCTGTTTGCACCATTTTTTCTGAGTCGTTTATAACACGGCGCTGGAATACGGCTCTAATTTGGGCCGTGTTCTGAGCCGTTTTGTCCAGTTGTATAAATAGGACAGTTGTGTTTTTCAGCCCATTTTCACTTCTCTCTCGGTTTTTGGGTGATTTGATGGGGATTTCAATCCCTGAGTAGATTATCATCATATTCTTGAAGTCTTGATCATGTTTAACAACATCTAATCCATTGTTCTTCGTCCGATTGAGGTAATTCTTCAAAAAAATCCTTTTTCAACTATTTTGGGGTTTTCCTTTTGATTTCAATTCTGGGCCGATTATGATGAATTTGTCATGTAATTCTTGTTGTATTGGTTGTAATCTACGGATTAGTAACTCGTTTATCGATTTCGTTTCACCCAGAACATGATTTTGGCTTTCATGGAACGAACCCTTGAACCCTTGTAGTTTCTTAGTGTCGATTGAGATTTCGTTTAGTTTTGTGGATTCGTAGCGGTGTTATTCTCGTGGTGATTGTGTTGTTATTGATTTCTCGCGAAGGTGGTTGGTTTTTGGGGCTGTTTCGGGGCTGTTTTGGGGCTGTTTCGGGACTGATTTGGGGCTGTTTCGGCCCGGCTATTTTAGGACTGTTTTGGGGCTGTTTCGGCCGAGCCGCTTTCGTCGGAGTATTCACAAATTGATTTCGAGGCAAGTATCTTGCCCATACATTTCGTATTTTGTGGATATAATGGTTGTTAATCGTCCATATGTGCTAAATAAATATTTATAACCATTTTTCAAAAGAATCGGTATATTTACCATCATGGTTTTCGTAAAGGTGACCCGTGTGTGTCGGAAATTAATATGCTTAGTTGAATATGTGTGCTAGTGTCGAGTATAGGATCACCTTACTTTCCTGTGATGTCATTGTGTATGATTATGTCGTTGGTAAATATAAAGTGTAATTCTTTTGTCAAATTATGTGCGTGGAGTCATGTGGTTATGGATGAATATGTGAGTTTGTGTGATATTGGTTGTATCGTTCGGTGCTGTTGAGATCTTGTGCTTCCTTGTGAATTGTTATAGTTCTGGGTCGTGAGTCCGTGTTACATAATATGACCATTCTAGCAAGGTACCTCGACTATATATATTTTGTGTGATTGACCTTTGAGAGTTGTGGTTTTGTAATATGTGAGTTGTTCTTCCACCCGGGGATGGCATGTGTGGCCTCTGGGGGCCGATACTAATGGGTGCGGCCACGGAAGTGGATTTGGGTGCGTGTGTTGATGTTCTTCCACCTGGGGACGGTTCGACGGGACCTCTGGGGGCCGATACTAATGGGTACGGCCGTGGAAGTGGTTTCCCACTCGGGGACGGTCCGACCGAGCCTCTGGGGGCCGATACTAATGGGTACGGCCACGGGTTACCAAGTGTGGTTTTTGGTGATGTTGATGTTGATGTTTTGATGACTATTGTGATATGTTCGGAGTATCACAATGCTTTATGCTCGGGGTCGAGATACATTATATATCGAGTCTTGGTGTTTGGCTAGAATGGCATAAGAATAATGTGTTATGTGTAATGTGTCCTTGTAAGTGAATTGCAGTGGATGATCGGGTCGTGGGTCCCTTATTTTGTGATCGAAATGGTTGGGCCATGGACCCCGTGTTTTGTTAACGGATTTGTATTTTGGAAAATGAAATTTGGGGCTGTGACACTAAGTGGCTTTCGAGGAATTAAGAACTTTTCAAATTCTAATATTTTCAAAACTCTCGAGATTTGGAATTGTTTTCAAAGTGCTTACTTGTTTCGTTTCTACTTTCAAGACTTGAACTATTTTAATTAAATGATATATCTCGGGAAGTATTTCGCTGTATTCTCGGAATGTATTGTGTATGGCTCGAATTTGCACTTTATACTTGTACTAGCAAAACAGTGGAGTTTTGCTAACCCCCGAGTATTTGGGTGGTGGATGTCTGTTCTGCGTCCAGGTACATGCAGGTTTTGGGAGCAAAACACAGGATCGGTGCGAAGGATGATGGAAGACGAATGATACTAATCACATGAAGGCCAGTTTTGGGTGCAGTCAGTCGGAGTTCGTTGTTTGGTCTTTTCCGCTGTAGTATTTCTGTTTGTGAGTGTATTTTACCCTTGTATGGGTATGAGTCCAGATAGAGTTATGTATACTAGAGTTGTATGATAACGATGAAAGACCAAATCGGTCTATTGGTTCATTATTTTGTTACGTCGGTATGTAGTGTAATGTGTTGTTTCGATGTTTAGCCTGGCGGATCCTCACGGAGAGGGTCTGCGGCGTGTAATATTCCCAGTTAGATTCTGGGGGTGTTACTTTTATGGTATCAGAGATTAGGTTGCGGAAACCTAGGCTGTCGGGTCCAGTCGTGTATTGTTGGGTCTTGTCTTGTCAGATTCAGTCTGACTGATGTCGTGTCGCGACGCGTCATTTGGAATGTCGGCCGTGATTAGTATCAGGGTGCAGCCATCATCTTCGTGCGATCTGTGGATGTAAGTCTCCCTACTACATGTTGTACCACGAGCTATTCGAGCCTGTGTGATTCTGTGTTATGTAGTAGTATTTGAAGGTGCATTGTGAGTAAGTGACATATATTTGTTGATTCCCGTTTTGTGCTAGAATGAAGAATGATCTTGCTAAATGTATCCTTGTATGAACTGTTTTTCTTGCAAGAGTAACAACCTTGGAATTTTTAGTTTCGAAGGCTTCCGGGGAGCCGCGTAAATTTTTAAAATGTTCTCCAAGGGAGGAATTTTTTTGATTTTTGTATGATGACCTCAAGGATAAAATTTTTGAGACTTCAACTACCGATATTTCATTTTCATCTCAAACTATATGTTTTCTAAACACGAGTTTTTAACTCAAATAAGGTCTACAAAATATACTCAAGACGTGACTCTCGTTTGTAACTTTTCGGTTTCATGAATGCTAGTCAGAAGATGTGTATTGATGATGCTCTCGTTGTTGAGCAGTGGTGCCAGTTTTATGATTAAAATAGTAACGTGAATGTTGAGTCCATCGGTATGTATGTGTTGAGATAGTCCTCTTTATTGAGAAGTAAAATTTTCGTTTTCGTAGGATGATTTTCTTTTGATGGTTGCTTGTGAGATGTTATAATTATGTGAGTCGATGACATTTAGACTTGTATGTTGTTGCTTATTTGTAACCTTCGAGTCTAGTATTACCTCATATATGTTTGCAATCGTGTTGGTGATTAGAGCACTTAGCACAAGCTTAGTACGAGCCTAACGCGCGCTAACGTGGCGTGTTTAGCGCACGTTAATCTTTGTTGTAACGCGCGCTAATCAACCTGGGCAGAGGCTATGGAACTGCATTTTAGCCGTTAGGTCTAACTTTTGCGGCCAATCACCTGTAGTTGTATTCTCTACGTGGTGTCTAGTGATAACAACTGTTGTGCGTGATTGTGTGTTAAGAATTTTCGTATTGCTAGGTGATATTTGATTGTGTTTGATGAATTGATAAATTATGCCTGCTGTGTGTGTGTGTTCAAAAACACTTTCCTGGAAACTTCACAAAGTTTTGACGGTTCGATTAATCGGCGGCTCCGTGTATACTTTGAAAATTATTTGGAATTGGCGAGCCGGTTGGATTCTCAAATAAAACCTCGATGGTATTTGAAAGAGTTGTTTAAAAGTACATGTAGACATTTTGTAAAATGTTACCATTGTTGATTTTCATGTAGTATTGGGAGGATTTTCCAAAATGATTTTTAACGTATTGTTGCATTTTTCAGATAATTCGAGTATATAATTTTCAAAAATCTTTCACATCATAAAAATATTTTATTTCAAAAACCAATACGATTTTTATATTCAAAAATATATATGGAAAGATGAAAAATCTCACTCGATGTAAACTTCAAACTCGGATTTGAGAAAGTTTCCTGTATTGAATAAAGTATGTACGAATAGTTTGATGACCTTGCGTGGCAACCTTGTTGTTATTAACGTAATGCTGGTGTGTAGGGGCGTGGTGATTTTGACAATGCCGGTTGTACAAAAAATATTATTTAGCCAATGATTTCAAAATGAGATGGTTAAAGTCTGTTGTTTAAAAGTTTTGATAAAGCAACCCTAGGTACCAACAATACTTTTAAAGTTTTACTTTGTAGAGCAAACAAATCCAAGGATTTTCAAATGATATCATTTAAAATAATACCTCGTGGATTTTCTTATTGAGTTGTTAGTAGTTATCTTATGTGATATTGTCGTGCCGAGTTGATACTTTAGCATGTTATTTTTGTGAAGTTGTGGCATCGTATCGAGTGAGAATCAGCTTAGTATGTCAAGGGACAGAGGATGCGGTCGTGACCGCGGTACAGTTGGTCATGGAGATCAGATGCAGGACCAAGAAGATATGGCTGAGAAGGTCGCTATTCCAGCATTTCGTTCTCGTTGTTTAGGTTTCGGGGACGAAACCTCTTTTAAAGGTGATATGATGTAATATCCGCAATTTTTGATTTTCGGTAAATTTATTTTTGGCAGGAGTCCATTTTAACGGATTGCCTGTGACCGTTTCGTCCTTCTGTGAATGTTTCGTTCTACACTTGTTAACATCCGAGTTCGTTTCGGTGTCGTTTTGCTATGTTCCGTGCTTTTTGGCGTCTTTTCCGCATTTGAGATCGATTCTTGCGAATCTTGTTCGAAATTGTTGTTCGTATTTCCCCGTAAGTCCGTTTAACCTTGTTAGACGTTTTGTGAAGTTCGGTTTGGTTATACGTTGTCTTATCGTGATGTTTAAGGCGTTTGGGCCATTTTGCAATTTCCCAAAGTTTTGGGGTGGTTGCCTTCGTATCGCCTTTCCCGATCTTCAAGTTATCGGAATCATGTGTCATCTAGAGTTGCTTTGCCTGGATTGTTTCATGTTTTAAGTTTCGGGACGAAACTTCTTTTAAGGAGGGTAGAATGTAATACCCGAGACTCTCGGTTCCGGTTATTTTTCAATTTTTGTCGATTGCGTCGTTCATTTTCTTCTGTTGGCGATTTCTTGAGATTTTCCCCTATGCTGGGTACGGCACGATGTATAGTGTTGTGGTGTTCGTCGAGTACGACTTATCGTTGCGTAAGTCGAGCTAATAGTATGTCTTGCTTTGTTATGTGTTCGTTTTCGAATTGGATCGTTGGTGTTGTCCGTTAGTGTTTCGTTGCATGTTAAATAATTATTGTTTTGTCGAGGAGTAGCGTTTTTGTGCATTTGGTCGACTTTGAAAGATCACCACCGGCACTTATAAAGTCTAAAAATTCTGAAACTTTACAATGTGATAGCATCAAATTAGCTTTCCAATGGTTCAAACGGCGAGTCAATTGGAGTTCGGATGGAGAAATTATGGTCATAATGACAAAGTCTACACTGTCAGAATACGGCCGTGGAATACGACGCTGTTTGCACCGTTTTTGCTGAGTCGTTTATAACATGGCGCTGGAATTCGGCTCTAATTTAGGCCGTGTTCTAAGCCATTTTGTCCAGTTGTATAAATAGGACAGTCGCGTTTTTTAGCCCATTTTCACTTCTCTCTCGGTTTTTGGGCGATTTGATGGGGATTTCAATCCCTGAGTAGATTATCATCATATTCTTGAAGTCTTGATCATGTTTAACAACATCTAATCCATTGTTCTTCGTCGGATTGAGGTAATTCTTCAAAAAAATCCTTTTTCAACTATTTTGGGGTTTTCCTTTTGATTTCAATTCTTGGCCGATTATGATGAATTGGTCATGTAATTCTTGTTGTATTGGTTGTAATCTACGGATTAGTAACTCGTTTATCGATTTCGTTTCACCCGGAACATGATTTTGGCTTTCTTGGAACGAACCCTTGAACCCTTGTAGTTTCTTAGTGTCGATTGAGATTTCGTTTAGTGTTGTTGATTCGTAGCGGTGTTATTCTCGTGGTGATTGTGTTGTTATTGATTTCTCGCGAAGGTGGTCGGTTTTTGGGGCTGTTTCGGGGCTGTTTTGGGGCTGTTTCGGCCGAGCTGTTTCGGGACTGTTTTGGGGCTGTTTCGGCCGGGCTGTTTCGGGACTGTTTTGGGGCTGTTTCGGCCGAGCCGCTTTCGTCGGAGTATTCACAAATTGATTTCGAGGCAAGTATCTTGCCCATACATTTCGTGTTTTGTGGATATAATGGTTGTTAATCGTCCATATGTGCTAAATAAATATTTATAACCATTTTTCAAAAGAATCGGTATATTTACCATCATGGTTTTCGTAAAGGTGACCCGTGTGTGTCGGGAACTAATATGCTTAGATGAATATGTGTGCTAGTGTCGAGTATAGGATCACCTTACTTTCTTGTGATGTCATTGTGTATGATTATGTCGTTGGTAAATGTAAAGTGTAATTCTTTTGTCAAATTATGTGCGAGGAGTCACGTGGTTATGGATGAATATGTGAGTTTGTGTGATATTGGTTGTATCGTTCGGTGCTGTTGAGATCTTGTGCTTCCTTGTGAATTGTTATATTTCTGGGTCGTGAGTACGTGTTAGATAATATGGCCATTCTAGCAGGGTACCTCGACTATATATATTTTGTGTGTTTGACCTTTGAGAGTTGTGGTTTTGTAATCTGTGAGTTGTTCTTCCACCCGGGGATGGCATGTGTGGCCTCTGGGGGACGATACTAATGGGTACGGTCACGGAAGTGGACTTGGGTGCGTGTGTTGATGTTCTTCCACCTGGGGACGATTCGACGGGACCTCCGGGGGCCGATACTAATGGGTACGACCGCGGAAGTGGTTTCCCACCCGGGGACGGTCCGACGGGGCCTCTGGGGGCCGATACTAATGGGTACGGCCACGAGTTACCAGGTGTGGTTTTTGGTGATGTTGATGTTGATGTTTTGATGACTATTGTGATATGTCCGGAGTATCACAATGTTTTATGCTTGGGGTCGAGATACACTATATATCGAGTCTTGGTGTTTGGCTAGAATGGCATAAGAATAATGTGTTATGTGTAATGTGTCCTTGTAAGTGAATTGCAGTAGATGATCGGGTCGTGGGCCCCTTGTTTTGTGATCGAAATGATTGGGCCATGGACCTCGTATTTTGTTAACGAATTTGTATTTTGGAAAATGAACTTTGGGGCTGTGACCTTAAGTGACTTTCGAGGAATTAAGAACTTTTCAAATTCTAATGTCTTCAAAACTCCCGAGATTTGGAATTGTTTTCAAAGTGCTTACTTATTTCGTTTCTACTTTCAAGACTTGAACTATTTTAATTAAATGATATATATCGGGAAGTCTTTTGTTGTATTCTCAGAATGTGTTGTGTATGGCTTGAATTTGCACTTTATACTTGTACTAGCAAAACAATGGAGTTTTGCTAACCCCCGAGTATTCGGGGGTGGATGTATGTTCTGCGTCCAGGTACATGCAGGTTTTGGGAGCAAAACACAGGATCGGTGCGAAGGATGATGGAAGACGAATGATACTAATCACATGAAGGCCAGTTTTGGATGCAGTCAGTCGGAGTTCGTTGTTTGGTCTTTTCCGCTGTCGTATTTCTGTTTGTGAGTGTATTTTACCCTTGCATGGGTATGAGTCTAGATAGAGTTAGGTATACTAGAGTTGTATGATAACGATGAAAGCCCAAATCGGTATGTTGGTTCATTATTTTGTTACGTCGGTAAGTAGTGTAATGTGTTGTTTCGATGTTTAGCCTGGCGGATCCTCACGGAGAGGGTCTGCGGCGTGTAATATTCCCAGTTAGATTCTAGGGGTGTTACATTTATTTATAAATAAAATGGTTTGTGGATGTTACATTTCGTGTTTTGTGGATAAAATGGTTATAAATATTTATTTAGCACATATCGACGATTAACAACCATTATATCCACAAAACACGAAATGTATGGGCAAGATACTTGCCTCGAAATCAATTTGTGAATACTCCGACGAAAGCGGCTCGACCAAACGACCCCAAAACAAGTCTAAACAACCCGGCGAAACAGCCCCAAAAGCGGTCAACTCGGCCGAAACAGCCCCAAAAACCGACCACCTTTGCGAGAAATCAATAACAACACAATCACCACGAGAATAACACCGCTACGAATCGACAACACCAAACGAAATCGCAATCGACACTAAAAAACTACAAGGGTTCAAGGGTTCGTTCCAAGAAAGCCATAATCATGTTCCGGGTGAAATGAAATCGATAAATGAGTTACTAATCCGTAGATTACAACCAATACAACAAGAATTACATGACCAATTCATCGTAATCGGCCCAGAATTGAAATCAAAAGGAAAACCCCAAAATAGTTGAAAAAGGATTTTTTTGAAGAATTACCTCAATCCAACGAAGAACAATGGATTAGATGTTGTTAAATGTGATCAAGACTTCAAGAATATGATGATAATCTACTCAGGGATTGAAATCCCCATCAAATCGCCCAAAAACCGAGAGAGGAGTGAAAATGGGCTGAAAAATGCGACTGTCCTATTTATACAACTGGACAAAACGGCTCAGAACACGGCCCAAATTAGAGCCGTATTCCAGCACCGTGTTATAAACGACTCAGAAAAAATGGTGCAAACAGCGTCGTATTCCAGGGCCGTATTCTAACAGCGTAGACTTTGTCATTATGACCATAACTTCTTCGTCCTGACTCCGATTGACTCGCCGTTTGAACCATTGGAAAGCCAATTTGATGCTCTATCACATTGTAAAGTTTCAGAATTTTTAGACTTTATAATCGCCGGTGGTGATCTTTCAAAGTCGACAAAATGCACAAAAACGATACTCCTCGACAAAACAATAATTATTCAACATGCAACGAAACACTAACGGACAACACCAACGATCCAAATCGAAAATGAACACATAACAAAGCAAGACATACTATTAGCTCGACTTACGCAATGATAAGTCGTACCCGACGAACACCACAACACGGTACATCGTGCCGTACCCAACATAGGGGAAAATCTCAAGAAATCGCCAACAGAACAAAATGAACGGCGCAATCGACAAAAATTCAAAACTAACTGGAACCGAGAATCTCGTGTATTACATTCTACCCTCCTTAAAACAAGTTTCATCCCGAAACATAAAACATGAAACAATCCAGGCAGAGCAACTCTAGATGTGTAACACCCCCAATCCGCTCAGGGATATTACACGCCGTAGAACCTTTCCTCAATGATCTACCAGGCTAGTAACAACATATAACAACTCAACCATGCCTTTAAGGCTAAAATGACTCAGTAGACCGATTTGGTCTGTCAATAAATACATACAACTTAAATACAAATCATGCCCACGCAGGGGTCAAAACACAACCACACCCGTACAGCGGGAAAAATATAGCAGCGGAAAATAAAGTACAACCGAACCAATAAACAATATACGGTTCCTCATGTGATTAGTATCGATCATCTTTCATCATATTTCGTTCCGACCCTGTGTTATGCTCCAAAACCTGAATGCAAAAATAGACATCCACCCCCGAATACTCGGGGGTTAGCAAAACTCCACTATTTTGCTAGTACAAGTACAAGTGCAAAAATACGAGTCATACAGTTCACATTCCACGAACAATGATAATTCGGAATCCTCAAAGATTCAAATACAACAAGATGAACACTTCCCGAGGCAAGAGTTCGAGTAAAGACTTCCCAAAATTTCAAGATCAAAATATTAAGGGAAACAGTTTATAAAGTGATTTGAAATACCATCGAGAGTTTTAAGAGAAAACAATTTAGGATTATCAAATCCCGCTTTTCAAAACCCAAAAGACGAAAGGGGTCACCGCCCCAAAGGTTTACTTTCCGAAAAATGACCTTTACCAAACCATTGGGATTTTAGCCCCAAATCCATAAAATGACTTTTACAAAACCATTGGGGTTTTAGCCCCAAATCTCATCAACTCACAGTACACAAGAACGACTACAAGGTTCGTCTCCCAACATCAAAATCCACAAATAAAGGATTTAACACAAACAACAAAATACTCTAGTGCCATCCTAGCCAAGTAAGCCAAACGAACACTTACCTCTTACACACTTAGTCGATGCATGCAATCATGAAAACCATTCGAAAGCACTCATTTCCGGAAATGCCATTATCAAATCACATTTGCAAAATGCACCACAATTAACCGCGGACCCACCCCTCCGTGGATCCCTACCGAGACCCCGTCGGATCTAACCTGTAGTGGTTAAAAGCAAACTCGCGGATCCACCCCTCCCTGGAACCCTACCGAGACCCCGTCGGATCTAACCCATAGTGAGCATACATACACACACACTTTACTCTTGCAATACTAACATGCTAAGAATGTAAGTTCATCAAGAATACTTACTAGGGATGGCCACTAATCCGACACCATTATTAAACTCTTCAAAAACACAATAACAAGATTAAATATGGAATACACGATTCCATAACTTTAAAAAACAGGAGTATCATCATCAAAGCCTTCAACGTTCAAAATAATCAAATTGTAACCAATTCCCAAAACACACCGTTCACAAAACACACGCGTTTTGAAAGAGAGCCTTTAACGAGGCCAAACCGAAATCTTTTGAAAACTCATTTGCAAATAACCAAACAAACACACCAACACGACCATCGATCATCTTATCCACAAAACAAGAAGCGTATGAACAAGGTACTTGCCTCGAATAAGAACAACGCGAAGAATCGACCGAAGTAGGTTGACACGAACCGACTACGAACCCACCGACTCCACCGATCGCCAACTCGCGTTCATAAACTATGAAGGACAATAACAACAATGAAATGAATTCCCTAACACGACTTAAAGCCGTTGAATTCAAAGAACGAATGACGAAAGTTCAAGCATTTCCCCCAAAACGGCCAAGAACACGATTCGTTCCGTCAAAACCCGAAAACGGAATTCCAAGTTGAAATATGGATATACAATCCATAGAATATGTTTAACAACATCATTTAACCACAATCGATCCATCAAAAATGGATGAAAAACGAGATCGAGAACAAATCCCCCAAAAAGTCAATTTGAAGGAAATCAAGAAATATACTTCGATTCGACGAAGAACAATGGATTAAATGATGTTAAACACAAGAATACTACCAAGATTAATCATACCCATCATGAATTAATCAACAACACGGAACGAATCGGACAAAAATGCAAAACCCCCCAAATTCACGAAATTAGGGTTCTACGGAAGATTACCTTGATTCGCTGGATCAAAAGATGATAACAGATGATTGATTGATGTTATGAACTCAAGAACTTCATGGATTTGTTGTTAAACAACATGGCTCCATGGTAAGATCACCCTCAGCAGCGGAAGAGAAGGAGAAGAAGGAGAAAAATGGCCAAAAACCCGTCTGCAGGACCTTAAATAGGCTGCACAGTGTGCCGCGGCCCAGCGGGAGTACGCCGCGGCACAGGCCCAAAAATGGCTCCCAGTGGTCGGCAGTGTGCCGCGGCACCCGGTACAGTCGGTTTGGCCGAAAATTGCCACAGAGTGTGCCGCGGTCCCACGGTACGGCCTGCTCGGCCAGAAGCTGCCGAGCACTACCGGCCGTGACTCGGCCAGTGCCGGCCTGGGCCCAGATTGCCCAGCCATGACTCGGCTGGGGCCAACTCCGACGGCCCGAACGACCCCGAAACCCGAACCTGAATACGAATCGATGATACGGTTACGACGTACTCGCAAAGACGAATCTAAGAGCTAAGAGAACACACAATTCCGACCACCCGAAGGCTCGGAATTCGACAACGGAAGTAATTACCCAAAACTTTGGGAAATTACGAAAATGGCCCAAAACGTCTGAAAATCACGATACGCGATTGAAACACCAAACCAAAGCTCGAAACATGAATAATAACATTAAATGAACTTACGAGAAACTCTAAACAACAGTTTCGGACGAGATTCGCAAGAATCGAACTCAAGTGCGAAAAAGTCGCTAAAAGCTCGGAACTCAACAAAACGATACCGAAACGAACTCGGATGACAAAAAGTGCAGAATTAATCATTCTCGAAATGACGAAACGGTCATGAGAGAGTCGTCAAAATGGACTCCGGCCGAAAAAAGAAATTTACCGAAAATCGAGAATTGCGGATATTACATTCTACCCTCCTTAAAAGAAGTTTCGTCTCGAAACTTAAAACAAGTAGGGAGAAGCAATATCCCGCCAGGAAAACTCAACTAGATACGCAAGGAAACGCGTAACTTACGCCCATCGGAGAAACGTTACAAGCAACGCAAAGGAATATACGGCGTGAAAACACGCTCCACGACGACCAACACAACGTCGCCGTTAGGGATATAATAAAACCAACAAGTGACATGCGTCATCAAATGGATAATACAATCAAGTCAATTATCCGAACAATCACAAAACACAACGAACGAAAATCAATACGATTGACCAACCCAACGGTACATCAATCAAAACGCGAGCCAATCGCTGAACAAATACGAAATTCCACCGCCCAAGGGTTGGAAGATCGAAAACGAGACTAATTTCCCGAACTTAAGGGAATTAGGAAGGAGCCTTAATGCTTAACAATCACGAAACGAGGACGAAAACCGAACAAACAAACGACCGAGACAACAAAAATCGAACAATCATGTCTGAAACACAAGGATAATAAAATTCAAACAACAACTTCCAGGATGATCTGGTGAGAACTACAAGACATGCATTCCCATAAGATCCACCGGAAAGGGAATAGTGATTGAAAAGTCACAACGACAAACGAGTTATTCCGAAACAATACCACACTTGTTCGATCAACAAAAGCAAGGGGCAGGACAAGCTCAGAAATGCCAACAAACATAATGAGTCGACAAAGTCGAAAACACAAGAGTTCCAAATCCGATCCACTTCGAAAAAAAAAAGAACTAATAGAACCAAATGATGTCGCTCCCGAACAAGGTTCACAAGAATCGAACCGAACCCGAAAAAGTCACAGCAATAACCAGATCGACCCACAACAAGATCACAGCTCGATCGGACGATGAAACCGAAATACAGACCAAGTTCATAAAGTATCAACGAACATGAGCGAATCGATAGACTGGAGAAAGAGAAAATACAGAAGTCAAAATAGTACGGGCATTACCTCCGACCTCGTCCACGAAATTCACAAAACGGGAGCAAGGTAACAAGACATTAAACAACCGACACATAACAGAACCATCACCGATACACACGGTCATACCAAACCAAGCTCTAACAGCTAGCACATGCGCGACAACGCAGAAATCACCACGAGGCGACAACCTTTAACACCAACATCCCGCCTCTTACAGGGGGCTAACACATCAAATGTGTGGAAAACGACTCAACGCTCACACCGCCAATTCGATCATACTCGGGAGCAAACATCAAAATGACAACGCGAACATCACACATACATACCCAGCCCTCAAACGGGAATGGATAGGTTCTAAAAACGAAAACCTCATTTTGAAAATAATTTAGAAGAACACCGGTTGATCTTGAGTATCACCTTTCAATTATACAAACGTGAAACATTGTTATCGAGACTTTGGAGAACCATTTCACATTTGATAAAAAAATGAGGACACTTTCTCTTAGTGGGAACTTTCAGAATATTCGACCCTTGGGTCTAAATAAAAGTGTTTCTAAACATAGAAAATATCTCAAATATTTTGGTCCTCGAGGTAGAAAATTTTTGAAAAATATTGTGGCACCTAGGATGTACCACAAGAAAATAACTCATTTGAAAAGTACGTCTCGAAATTTATTTTTCTAAGATACTCAAGGTTTTTAAAGATAATTCAATGGGCTAGAATGCCCAAAAATTTCGGGTAATTATACGGAACATTATAGCGCCGTGGGTCCCGTGCCGGAACTCACCAGGATAAAAACCATTTACAAAAACGCCAAAAAGGCCGATAACGGTAATATTTCAAAAACTCACAAAGCCATTTACAAAATACTAAATACAGTCATAAGAGTTTCGCCAAAATGATCAAGGCCATAATGCCCAAAAACTCGATTAATGGAATTGGTTTTTGAAATAAAACTCAGTCGGTAAAATACCGAAAGCCATTACAAAAGAACTCACGCAGCGGATAAAAGAAATAAAGTCAAACATGCACAATCCAGCAACACTACTCCTCATATGAACGACATATGAGGGTCAAATAACCGCATATCAAGAAATCAAAATCCATAAGAGGATTCCGTTACTTAACAAATAATCATAAAAAAATAGTTCGTGTCACACGAGGCACAACACAAAGAAGGGAGACTTACATCCACAGGTCTCACGAAGATGATGATCGCCCCACGATACTAATCACGACCAACAAACTCAAACGACGAGTCGCGACACGACTCAGTCAGATAAAATCCGACGAAACAAGACTCAAACAACACGACTTGACCCGACAGCCTAGGTTTTCCTCAACCTAAGCTCCGATACCATTTATGTAACACCCCCAATCCGTTCAGGGATATTACACGCCGTAGAACCTTTCCTCAAGGATCTACTAGGATGGTAACAACATATAACAACTCAACCATGCCTTTAAGGCTAAAATGACTCAGTAGACCGATTTGGTCTGTCAATAAATACATACAACTCAAATACAACTCATGCCCACGCAGGGGTCAAAACACAACCACACCCGTACAAGGGGAAAAATATAGCAGCGGAAAATAAAGTACAACCGAACCAATAAATAATATACGGTTCCTCATGTGATTAGTATCGATCATCTTTCATCATCCTTCGTGCCGACCCTGTGTTATGCTCCAAAACCTGAATGCAAAAATAGACATCCACCCCCGAATACTCGGGGGTTAGCAAAACTCCACTATTTTGCTAGTACAAGTACAAGTGCAAAAATACGAGTCATACAGTTCACATTCCACGAACAATGATAATTCGGAATCCTCAAAGATTCAAATACAACAAGATGAACACTTCCCGAGGCAAGAGTTCGAGTAAAGACTTCCCAAAATTTCAAGATCACAATATTAAGGGAAACAGTTTATAAAGTGATCTGAAATACCATCGGGAGTTTTAATAGAAAACAATTTAGGATTATCAAATCCCGCTTTTCAAAACCCAAAAGACGAAAGGGGTCACCGCCCCAAAGGTTTACTTTCCGAAAAATGACCTTTGCCAAACCATTGGGATTTTAGCCCCAAATCCATAAAATGACTTTTACAAAACCATTGGGATTTTAGCCCCAAATCTCATCAACTCACAGTACACAAGAACGACCACAAGGTTCGTCTCCCAATATCAAAATCCACAAATAAAGGATTTAACACAAACAACAAAATACTCTAGTGCCATCCTAGCCAAGTAAGCCAAACGAACACTTACCTCTTACACACTTAGTCGATGCATGCAATCATGAAAACCATTCGAAAGCACTCATTTCCGGAAATGCCATTATCAAATCACATTTGCAAAATGCACCACAATTAACCGCGGACCCACCCCTCCGTGGATCCCTACCGAGACCCCATCGGATCTAACCCGTAGTGGTTAAAAGCAAGCTCGCGGATCCACCCCTCCGTGGTGTAATATCCGGAATTTCCACTACTGTTGTTTAAGATTATTTTATCCGAGTTATGTTGTACAGCGTGGAATATGTACAGTATGGGTAAAATAATTGAAGGACCAAGACATCTGTATTGGTATAATTGTCGTACTTGGTCGACAATTGGATGTAAGAAGTATATGTATTCAGTGTGCCGTATGTTCGTATTCTGTATGTTGAGACATTGGACAAGAATAGCTGAAAATGGCTAAGTGTAACATTATTAGCGCACGCTAATAATCATAAGTAGCGCACGCTATCGTGCAGGTTTAGCGCACGCTACGGATATAAGATAACGCACGCTAATGCAGTCAGGTCGGAAGGAATCTGCGTGTGGACCAAGCCACTTTCGGCGCACGTTCTGGTAAGTCAACGGATGATGTAATGTAGTGTTAGCGCACACTAATGCATGTTGATTAGCGCACGCTAATTGTATATCGGACAAAAAGGAATCTTATCCTCGTCAGCACTTTCGGCGTGTGGAACAGTCTTCGGAGCATACAGACAAACGAGTCAACTGATATTAGCGCACGCTAAATGCAAGGACTTGCGTACGCTAGATGGTTTAAGTTACGTATGCTAATGCATGGGCATTACGTACGTAAGCTCATGTACAAAGCCAGACAGTAGTCTCTGGACTGCGATAGCGCACGCTAACAAAGGTCAGCTAGCGAACGCTAAGGCCGTAGCGCACGCTAAACATAAGGTTTAGCGCACGCTAGTAATGTATTCTATATAAGGGACAAACGGGATTTATGAAGCATTTCGTCCATTCTTTCACCTTCAGTCGATAGAGAGAGCTTTGGGAGGTTCTTGAGGTTCCCAAACACGGTGAGGTGGTGATCTTTAACAAGATTAAAGATGGAAATCATGGATTAAAGCTTTGTTCTTGAAATCATTGGTGATTCTTGGAAATGGATTCAACCATGGAAATCAATCCATTCCTTCATAAAGGTAATCACTCTTCATCTTTGGATTTCGTTTTGGATTGAATGTTGATGTTCTTGAGTTGATGATTATTACATAAACAAGTTGACAAGCATGATTATGAGATGGATTACCGGAGTATGATGATATTAATATGATTCTTGTGATTTGGATTGTGTCGTTCGTTTTCTTGAGATAAGTGGATTAATCCTTCTCCTCAGTTTCGGATGTTTATGTTATTGTAGATGATTACTCTTTGTAATGGAAGATTAAGGAAGTGTGGTTACGTTCTTGATGTTTCGTGTATTAATATTAAGGAAGATGATATATGGATATAGAACTTGGATTATAAGTTGGATGATTGTTTATATGTTAAAGGATATCGGATTTCGTTGTTTTGATAGCTTTGAACATGATTCAGAATCACTTAGTGTTCTTGAAATCGCCATAAGTTGATCGGTATCTGAAAAACATGCATCTGTACAGCATTAGCGCACACTACGTTTACTGCCTAGCATGCGCTAACGGGAGCAACTTAGCGCACGCTACGTTAGGTGATTAACGTGCGCTAAGAAGGCAGAAAGTGCAGTATTTTAGTGTTGTGGTTGTAAATTCGTGCTGGTTTGAGTAGGATTGATCCGACTAGTGTTTGATCGAGATATTGTCGAGTCGTTAGGTTTGTGAATTGGTTTTATCGATTGTTAATTGTTGTCGATCTTGTTGTCTATCGATTATTGTAATAGGTTGAGATTATTGATCGATGTTTAGAACCATGCTTTGTGGTCGTATTCAAGAATGTTCGTAGATTGCTTTGATCAGGGCCGAGGGACATGTAGACGACGGCAAGGAAATGGTAGCGGCTTCATTGGTATCGAGGCAAGTTATTACTTGCTCAGTTTATAATATTTAATGAATGGTTTCAGTTTCATTCGTTTATAATTCGTGTAGCAATGTATAATCGTAATCACAGGAGATTTGGAATTATAGGTTGTATTCGAGTTTTCGGAATTTAAATCATAATGTATATGATTTACAATTGTCGTTGGTATACTTGTTATCGAGGATACATCATGGTATTGACGAAAACGTGAATTATCTACCGTCCGTGATGTTTTGGATCGGTGAATATTCAGAATAATGGTTGGTGATGGTTTAGATATCGAGATTGCTCTCGAAGGACTCGGAGCAAGTATTTTAATCATTTCTGTCATTTGTGTCGATCATGTCGTAATAAATTCGTATATCGTTGTTGTCATGCATTTGTGCATTATTGTTGTCGTGTATTGTGCACGGTTGTTTTGTGAAGTTGTGCATTGTTGTCATATGTCCACCATGTGTTGGTCCGACGGGATCATCATGGGAATCTATAGCTGTGTGCGCTGGATCGCTGGACAGGTAATGCCACCATGCATTGGTCCGACGGGATCATCATGGGAATCTATAGCTGTGTGCGCTGGATCGCTGGACAGGTAATGCCACCATGCGTTGGTCCGATGGGATCATCATGGGAATCTATAGCTGTGTGCGCTGGATCGTTGGATTACCATATGTATTGTTGTTGTGCATATGTATATTATGGGTTTGCCATAAGTATACATTGTCGTTATTGTTGTGATCATATTGACGTTGTCATATGAGTATGCATTTGTAGGTCTTGTGTTAGGACCATGTCCGTATGTTATGTTGATCTGATCTCGGATTAGACTGACGTGATTGTCATGGTATTTCGTATCTTGAGGTATGTTCCGTATTGTAACACCCCCAATCCGCTCAGGGATATTACACGCCGTAGAACCTTTCCTCAAGGATCTACCAGGCTGGTAACGACATATAACAACTCAACCATGCCTTTCAGGCTAAAATGACTCAGTAGACCGATTTGGTCTTTCCACAAATACATACAACTCAAATACAACTCATGCCCACGCAGGGGACAAAATACAACCACACCCGTACAACGGGAACAATATAGCAGCGGAAAAATAGAGTACAACTGAACCAATAAACAAAGTACAGTTCCTCATGTGATTAGTATCGATCATCTTTCATCATCCTTCGTGCCGTCCCTGTGTTATGCTCCAAAACCTGAATGCAAAAATAGACATCCACCCCCCGAATACTCGGGGGTTAGCAAAACTCCACTGTTTTGCTAGTGCAAATACAAAGTGCAAATACGAGCCATACAATTCACATTCCACGAATAACAATAACCAGGAATCCTCTAGGTTCCAAACGAAACGAAAAGCACTTCTCGAGGCAAGAATTTGAGAAAACATTTCAAAATCGAAATATCATAAATCAATGGAAGTAATTTATAAAACGGTTTAGAATGCCATCGAGAGTTTTAATAGAAAACCATTTAGGATTATCAAATCCTACTTTTCAAAATCCACAAGACAAAAGGGGTCGCCGCCCCAAATCTTTACTTTCCGAAAAATGACATTTACCAACCCGTTGGGATTTTAGCCCCAAATCCATAAAATGACTTTTACAAAACCATTGGGATTTTAGCCCCAAATCTCATCAACTCACAGTACACAAGAACGACCACAAGGTTCGTCTTCCAACATCAAAATCCACAAATAAAGGATTTAAAACAAACAACAAAATACTCTAGTGCCATCCTAGCCAAGTAAGCCAAACGAACACTTACCTCTTACACACTTAGTCAATGCATGCAATCATGAAAACCGTTCAAAAGCACTCATTTCCGGAAATGCCATAATCAAATCACATTTGTAAAATTCACCACAATTAACCGTCGATCCACACCTCCGTGGACCCCTACCGAGACCCCGTCGGATCTAACCCGTAGTGGTTAAAAGCAAAGCTCGTCGATCCACACCTCCGTGGACCCCTACCGAGACCCCGTCGGATCTAACCCGTAGTGAGCATACACACACAGACGTTACTCATGCAATACTAATATGCTAAGAATGTAAGTTCATTAAGAATACTCACTAGAGATGGCCATTAACTCGACACCAATATCAAATTCTTCAAAACACCACAACACGATTAAATACAGAATACGCGATTCCATAACTTTAAACAATAGGAGTATCATCATAAAATCCTTCAACGTTCAAAATAACCAAATCATATCAATTCTCAAAACACCGTTCAGAAAGCACACTCGCTTTGAAAGAAAGTCTTTAACGAGGCCAAACCAAAATCCTTTGAAACTTCATTTCAAATAACCAAACAAACACATCAAGACGACCACCGATCATCATATCCATAAAACGAGAAAAGTATGGGCAAGGTACTTGCCTCGAATAAGAACAACGCGGAGAATCGACCGAAGTAGGTTGGCCCGAACCGACTACGAACCCGCCGACTCCACCGAACGCCGACTCACGTTCATAAACTACGAAGGACAAATAATAACAATGAAATGAATTCCATAACACGACTCAAAGCCGTTGAATTCAAAGAACGAATGACGAAAGTTCACGAATTTCCCCCAAAACGGCCAAGAACACGATTCGTTCCGTCAAATCACGAAGACGGAATTCCAAGTTGAAATATGGATATACAATCTATAGAGTATGTTTAACAACATCATTTAACCATAATCGATCCATCGAAAACGGATGAAAAACGAGATCGGGGACAAATCCCCCGAAAAGTCAATTCGAAGGAAATCAAGAAATATACTTCGATTCGACGAAGAACAATGGATTAAATGATGTTAAACACAAGAATACTACCAAGATTAATCATACCCATCATGAATTAATCAACAACACGGAACGAATCGGACGAAAATGCAAAAATCTCCAAATTCACGAAATTAGGGTTCTAAGGAAGATTACCTTGATTCGCTGGATCAAAGGATGATAACGGACGATTTATTGATGTTAAGAACTCAAGAACTTCATGGATTTGTTGTTAAACAATATGGCTTCATGACCCATGAATCGCCACCCGCGGACGGAGAAGGAAGGAAGTGAAAAACGAAATGAAATGTGATCGTCTTCATCATATATATCGGGCGGAACTAGCGTGCGCTAGCCTTCCCGGACTAGCGTGCGCTATCGGCCAGTACCGGCCGAGCACTCTCGGCCATGGCCCGCATGACCCGGCACCACCGACCAATTCTGCCGACCATGACTGGTCCACCCGACTCCCGCTAGCGTGCGCTACGACCGGAAGCCTGCGCGCGTGGCTTTGTCCGAGAGCCACCGGACTAACAAACTTACCTGTAACGTCGCTAGTCGGCCGGCAGCGTGCGCTACCCATGCCGGTTAGCGTGCGCTACGGCCAAGCGATGCGCGCTACTGCCGATCTGGCCGAGTCGAGAACCTCGAAACCCCACCGTCCGGCCCGATGGCGTCGTTGGTCGACCCAGCTAGCGTGCGCTACACTGCCCGGTTAGCGCGTGCAGCCTTCCGGCGATAGCGTGCGCTACGCCCGATTCTTGCCGCATCTGTCCGGCCGGTGCCGTCGTCGGCCATCCCGCAACCGTCGGGGCTCGGCGACCCGATTTCCGAAACGTGCGGGCGAACACGGCGAAAGTTCGCGGACAACATCAACGGCCCGAAATGAAAACATAATACCATAATTAGTCATACGCGACCAAGAAACGGGTCGAGACAACAATTACAGATACGGATACCCGTAACTTTCAAGAAATTACAAAGTGGCCCAAAACGCCCGGATACGTGATCGAATAACCAAACCGAAGTTCACAACACGTCTAACAAAGTTAAACGGACTTACAGGAAACTCGAAACAGCAGTTTCGAACGAGATTCGCAAGAATCGAACTCAAGCGCGGAAAAGTCGCTAAAAAGCACAGAACTCAACGAAACGACACCGAAACGAACTCGGATGTCAAAAAGTGTAGAATTAATCATTCTCAGAATGATGAAACGGACATGAGCGAGTCGTCAAAACGGACTCCGACCGAAAAAAAAATTTTATTAAAAATCGAAAATTGCGGATATTACATTCTACCCTCCTTAAAAGAAGTTTCGTCCCGAAACTTAAAACAAGTAGGGAGAAGAAATATTCCGCCAGGAAAAACTCAACGAGATACACAGGAATGCGTAACTAACGCCCAACGGCGAAATGTTACAAACAACGCAAAGGAATATACGGCGTGAAAACACGCTCCACGGCGACTAACACAACGTCGCCGTTAGGGATATAATAAAAACAACAAATGACAAGCGTCATCAAACGGATAATATAGCCAAGTCAATTATCCGACAATCACAAAACACAACGAACGAAAATCAATATGATTGACCAACCCAACGGTACATCAATCAAAACGCGAGCCAATCGGCGAACAAAATACGAATTCCACGCCAAGGGTTGGAAGATCGAAACGAAACTAATTTCCCGAACTTAAGGGAATTAGGAAGGAGCCTGAATGCTCAACAATCACGAAACGAGAACAAAAGCCGAACAAACAAACGATCGAGACAACAAAAATCGAACAATCATGTCTGAAACACGAAGGATAATAAAATTCAAACAACTCCAAGGTTCACATCTCGGCTCGAGACAATATATGATCCGGTGAAAACAACAGGATGTGCATTCACATAAGATCCACAGGAAAGGGAATAGCAATTAAAAAGTCACAACGACAAATGAGTTATTCCGAAACAATACCACACTCGTTCGATAAACAAAAGCAAAGGGCAGGACAAGCTCAGAAATGTCAACGAACATAAATGAGTCGACAGAGTCGAAAACATAAGAGTTCCAAATCCGATCCACTTCGAATAAAAGAACTAATAGAACCAGATGATGTCACTCCCGAACAAGGTTCACAAGAATCGAACTGAGCCCGAAAAAGTCACATCGATAACCAGATCGACCCACAACAAGATCACAGCTCGTTCGGACGATGAAATCGAAATACAGAACAAGTTCATAAAGTACCAACGAACATGAACGAATCGATAGACTGGGGAAAGAGAAAATACAGAAGTCAAAATAGTACGGGCATTACCTCCGACCTCGTCCACGAAATTCACAAAAACGGAAGCAAGGTCAACAAGACATTAAACAACCGACACATAACGGAACCATCACCGATGCACACGGTCATACCAAACCAAGCTCTAACAGCTCGTACATACACGACAACACAGAAATCACCACGAGGCGACAACATTCAATACCAACACTCCGCCTCTCACAGGGGCTAGCACAACCAATGTGTGGAAAGCGTCTCAACGCTCACACCGCCAATTCGATCATACTCGGGAGAAAGTATCAAAATGACAACGTGAACATCACACATACATACCCAGCCCTCAAACGGGAATGGATAGGCTTAAAAATGAAAACCTCATTTTGAAAATAATTTGAAGAATACTGGTTGATCTTGAGTATCACCTTTGAAAAAGTATAAACGTGAAACATCGTTATCGAGACATTGGAGAACCATTTCGCATTTGATAAGAATGAAGACACTTTCTCTTAGTGAAAACTTTCAAAATATTCGACCCTCGGGTCTAAATAAAAATATTTCTAAAACATTGAAAATATCTCAAAGCATTTTGGTCCTCGAAGTAGAAAATTTTGAAATATATTGTGGCACCTTGGATGTACCACAAGAAAATAACTCATTTGAAAAGTATGTCTCGAAATTTATTTTTCTAAGATACTCAAGGTTTTCAAAAATCCAATAGTCCAGAATGCCCAAAACTCACACATATCGACGTTTACTAAAACAACTCCTAGCACACGCATCAAAAAGTTTAAAATCAAGACAATACATGTCTTTAAATGGAAATAAACGATAAAATACCACATTCAGAACAAAACCACTGATAAAATACTCTCCCGCACTGGCTAGTGAACAAGTCGAACGCGTATAAGCACAAAGCTTCCACAATAGAACTTGTAAAACGTGCAAATCGATTCGAAAATCATAAAAAATGAACAAAAACAACAATAAAAAGACATCACAAGCGACGACACTCCTCGTATAAATCAAATACGAGAGTCGACTAAATACATATCGTGAAATCAAAATTCACATAAGGATTCCACCACTTAACAAATAATCAAAAAAATAGCTCGTGTCACACGAGGCACAACACAAAGAAGGGAGACTTACTTCCACAGGTCGCACGAAGATGATGATCGCCCCACGATACTAATCACGACCAACAAACTCAAACGACGCGTCGCGACGACTCGATCGAGATAAAATCCGACGAAACAAGACTCAAACAACACGACTTGACCCGACAGCCTAGGTTTCCTCAACCTAAGCTCCGATACCATTTATGTAACACCCCCAATCCGCTCAGGGATATTACACGCCGTAGAACCTTTCCTCAAGGATCTACCAGGCTGGTAACGACATATAACAACTCAACCATGCCTTTCAGGCTAAAATGACTCAGTAGACCGATTTGGTCTTTCCACAAATACATACAACTCAAATACAACTCATGCCCACGCAGGGGACAAAATACAACCACACCCGTACAATGGGAACAATATAGCAGCGGAAAAATAGAGTACAACTGAACCAATAAACAAAGTACAGTTCCTCATGTGATTAGTATCGATCATCTTTCATCATCCTTCGTGCCGTCCCTGTGTTATGCTCCAAAACCTGAATGCAAAAATAGACATCCACCCCCCCGAATACTCGGGGGTTAGCAAAACTCCACTGTTTTGCTAGTGCAAATACAAAGTGCAAATACGATCCATACAATTCACATTCCACGAATAACAATAACCAGGAATCCTCTAGGTTCCAAACGAAACGAAAAGCACTTCTCGAGGCAAGAATTTGAGAAAACATTTCAAAATCGAAATATCATAAATTAATGGAAGTAATTTATAAAACGGTTTAGAATTCCATCGAGAGTTTTAATAGAAAACCATTTAGGATTATCAAATCCCACTTTTCAAAATCCACAAGACAAAAGGGGTCGCCGCCCCAAATCTTTACTTTCCGAAAAATGACATTTACCAACCCGTTGGGATTTTAGCCCCAAATCCATAAAATGACTTTTACAAAACCATTGGGATTTTAGCCCCAAATCTCATCAACTCACAGTACACAAGAACGACCACAAGGTTCGTCTTCCAACATCAAAATCCACAAATAAAGGATTTAAAACAAACAACAAAATACTCTAGTGCCATCCTAGCCAAGTAAGCCAAACGTACACTTACCTCTTACACACTTAGTCAATGCATGCAATCATGAAACCGTTCAAAAGCACTCATTTCCGGAAATGCCATAATCAAATCACATTTGTAAAATTCACCACAATTAACCGTCGATCCACACCTCCGTGGACCCCTACCGAGACCCCGTCGGATCTAACCCGTAGTGGTTAAAAGCAAAGCTCGTCGATCCACACCTCCGTGGACCCCTACCAAGACCCCGTCGGATCTAACCCGTAGTGAGCATACACACACACGTTACTCATGCAATACTAATATGCTAAGAATGTAAGTTCATTAAGAATACTCACTAGAGATGGCCATTAACTCGACACCAATATCAAATTATTCAAAACACCACAACACGATTAAATACAGAATACGCGATTCCATAACTTTAAACAATAGGAGTTTCATCATAAAATCCTTCAACGTTCAAAATAACCAAATCATATCAATTCTCAAAACACCGTTCACAAATCACACTCGCTTTGAAAGAAAGTCTTTAACGAGGCCAAACCAAAATCCTTTGAAACTTCATTTCAAATAACCAAACAAACACATCAAGACGACCACCGATCATCATATCCATAAAACGAGAAAAGTATGGGCAAGGTACTTGCCTCGAATAAGAACAACGCGGAGAATCGACCGAAGTAGGTTGGCCCGAACCGACTACGAACCCGCCGACTCCACCGAACGCCAACTCACGTTCATAAACTACGAAGGACAAATAATAACAATGAAATGAATTCCATAACACGACTCAAAGCCGTTGAATTCAAAGAACGAATGACGAAAGTTCACGGATTTCCCCCAAATCGGCCAAGAACACGATTCGTTCCGTCAAATCACGAAGACGGATTTCCAAGTTGAAATATGGATATACAATCCATAGAATATGTTTAACAACATCATTTAACCATAATCGATCCATCGAAAACGGATGAAAAACGAGATCGGGGACAAATCCCCCGAAAAGTCAATTCGAAGGAAATCAAGAAATATACTTCGATTAGACGAAGAACAATGGATTAAATGATGTTAAACACAAGAATACTACCAAGATTAATCATACCCATCATGAATTAATCAACAACACGGAACGAATCGGACGAAAATGCAAAAATCCCCAAATTCACGAAATTAGGGTTCTAAGGAAGATTACCTTGATTCGCTGGATCAAAGGATGATAACGGACGATTGATTGATGTTAAGAACTCAAGAACTTCATGGATTTGTTGTTAAACAACATGGCTTTATGACCATGAATCGCCACCCGCGGACGGAGAAGGAAGGAAGTGAAAAACGAAATGAAATGTGACTGCTCTGTCATATATATACTGGGCCGGAACTAGCGTGCGCTAGCCTTCCCGGACTAGCGTGCGCTATCGGCCAGTACCGGCCGAGCACTCTCGGCCATGGCCCGCATGACCCGGCACCACCGACCAGTGCCGACCATGACTGGTCCACCCGACTCCCGCTAGCGTGCGCTACGGCCAAGCTGCGCGCTAGCCGACTGGCCCGAGCCACCGGACTAACAAACTTACCTGTAACGACGCTAGTCGGCCGGCGTGCGCTACCGCCGGTTAGCGTGCGCTACGGCCGACGAGCGCGCGCTACCCGCCGATCCCGACCGAGTCCGTAACCTCGAAACCCCACCGTCCGGCCCAATAGCGCGTTGGTCGACCAGCTAGCGTCGCTACACTGCCGGTTAGCGCGCGCAGCCTTTCCGGCGATAGCGTGCGCTACGCGGTTCTGCCAGATCTGTCCGGCCGGTGCCCGCAATCGTCCGGCCGCCCCAGAACCGTCGTGGCTCGGCGACCCGATTTCCAAAACGCGTTTTAACGAACACGACGAAAAGTTCGCGGACAACATCAACGGCCCGAAATGAAAACATAATACCATAATTAGTCATACGCGACCAAGAAACGGGTCGAGACAATAATTACAGATACGGATACCCGTAACTTTCAAGAAATTACAAAGTGGCCCAAAACGCCCGGAAATCACGATACGTGATCGAATAACCAAACCGAAGTTCACAACACGTCTAACAAAGTTAAACGGACTTACAGGAAACTCGAAACAGCAGTTTCGAACGAGATTCGCAAGAATCGAACTCAAGCGCAGAAAAGTCGCTAAAAAGCACAGAACTCAACGAAACGACACCGAAACCAACTCGGATGTCAAAAAGTGTAGAATTAATCATTCTCAGAATGACGAAACGGACATGAGCGAGTCGTCAAAACGGACTCCGACCGAAAAAAGAAATTTATCGAAAATCGAAACTTGCGGATATTACACGTATTTCCTTGGTACTTGTCTTTGATGGACAATCGATTATCGTATTGGAATTGTCGATGTTATCCGATGGATTGAATTGGCCAGAGTTGGTATAATTTCCGTATCGCGAGTTATGATAATGTTTTGAGAACCTTGAGTATTGTTGAGATACCGTACAGATATTTCGGTATTATCTTATTGTGTTGTTAAGGATACGAATCGTGGATTTTCGTAAAGTTACGACGGTAAGATTACATTGGTCGTATTCTTACTTAGTATTTCCATTGATATGTAATTATTGACGTGATGTGATGGTTATTATTGTTGGATATTATGGTTGACCCCGTCGTGGGCTTTCTTTTTAGGTTCTTGGATTATCAAGCTTGTAGCGGTCGTGAAGAGATGAGCTTCCCGGAGGATACTGGCTAGGGCATGTATTTGTATATTGAGTTTCCTGATCAGTTCTTGTATTCCGCTGCTAGAGTATTTTAATTGTTTGTCTTTATCCGCTGCGTGAGTATTTTTAAATGGCCTTTTTGGTATCCGGTAACTTAGGTTACTATGGCAATCATTTTCTAAATCTATTCTGTCGGTACGTGTAAGCGATAGCTTAACGTATGTTTTCAAACTGTTGAGTTTTGGCATTTTGGGCCTTGTGGTTTCAAATGAGTTTTTACGACGGTTTGATAAACGAGCTTTATAAATCTTCGAATGTTTTTAATAGATAATACCGTCGTTAGCCTCTTGGGCGTTTGTAAATATTTGCGAAAATTTCCTTCAGTCTTGTGGGTTTCATCTAGGGGCCCACGGCGCTGTAATATTCCCGGTCGGATCTGGGGGTGTTACACGTGGACCCCTACCGAGACCCCGTCAGATCTAACCCATAGTGAGCATACACACACACACACTTTACTCATGCAATACTAACATGCTAAGAATGTAAGTTCATCAAGAATACTTACTAGGGATGGCCACTAATCCGACACCATTATCAAACTCTTCAAAAACACAATAACAAGATTAAATACGGAATACACGATTCCATAACTTTAAACAACAGGAGTATCATCATCAAAGCCTTCAACGTTCAAAATAATCAAATTGTAACCAATTCCCAAAACACACCGTTCACAAAACACACGCGTTTTGAAAGAGAGCCTTTAACGAGGCCAAACCGAAATCTTTCAAAAACTCATTTTCAAATAACCAAACAAACACACCAACACGACCATCAATCATCTTATCCACAAAACGAGAAGCGTATGAACAAGGTACTTGCCTCGAATAAGAACAACGCGAAGAATCGACCGAAGTAGGTTGACACGAACCGACTACGAACCCGCCGACTCCACCGATCGCCAACTCGCGTTCATAAACTATGAAGGATAATAACAATAATGAAATGA
This sequence comes from Orobanche coerulescens, assembly GCA_033398695.1. Classification (NCBI taxonomy): domain Eukaryota; kingdom Viridiplantae; phylum Streptophyta; class Magnoliopsida; order Lamiales; family Orobanchaceae; genus Orobanche; species Orobanche coerulescens. The sequence goes on from CM065818.1 coordinate 103,807,728, forward strand.
ATTCCCTAACACGACTTAAAGCCGTTGAATTCAAAGAACGAATGATGAAAGTTCAAGCGTTTCCCCCAAAACGGCCAAGAACACGATTCGTTCCGTCAAAACCCGAAAACGGAATTCCAAGTTGAAATATGGATATACAATCCATAGAATATGTTTAACAACATCATTTAACCACAATCGATCCATCAAAAACGGATGAAAAACGAGATCGAGAACGAATCCCCCAAAAAGTCAATTTGAAGGAAATCAAGAAATATACTTCGATTCGACGAAGAACAATGGATTAAATGATGTTAAACAAAAGAATACTACCAAGATTAATCATACCCATCATGAATTAATCAACAACACGGAACGAATCGGACAAAAATGCAAAAACCCCCAAATTCACGAAATTAGGGTTCTACGAAAGATTACCTTGATTCGCTGGATCAAAAGATGATAACAGATGATTGATTGATGTTATGAACTCAAGAACTTCATGGATTTGTTGTTAAACAACATGGCTCCCGAAGGCTCGGAATTCGACAACGGAAGTAATTACCCAAAACTTTGGGAAATTACGAAAATGGCCCAAAACGTCCGAAAATCACGATACGCGATCGAAACACCAAACCAAAGCTCGCAACATGAATAATAACATTAAATAAACTTACGATAAACTCGAAACAACAGTTTCGGACGAGATTCGCAAGAATCGAACTCAAGTGCGGAATGGTCGCTAAAAAGCTCGGAACTCAACAAAACGATACCGAAACGAACTCGGATGACAAAAAGTGCAGAATTAATCATTCTCGAAATGACGAAAAAGTCATGTGCGAGTCGTCAAAACGGACTCCGGCCGAAAAAAGAAATTTACCAAAAATCGAGAATTGCGGATATTACAAGATGACACATGATTTCGATAACTTGAAGATCGGGAAAGACGATACGAAGGCAACCACCCCAAAACTTTGGAAAATTACAAAATGGCCCAAACGCCTAAAACATCACGATAAGACAACTTATAACCAAATCGAACTTCACAAAACGTCTAACAAGGTTAAACGGACTTACGGGGAAATACAAACAACAATTTCGAACAAGATTCGCAAGAATCGATCTCAAATGCAGAAAAGTCACCAAAAAGTACGGAACTTAGCAAAACGATACCGAAACGAATTCGGATGTTAACAAGTGTAGAATGAAACATTCATAGAAGGACGGAATGGTCACAGGCGATCCGTTAAAATGGACTCCTGCCAAAAAGAAATTTACCGAAAATCGAAAATTGCGGATATTACATCATATCACCTTTAAAAGAGGTTTCGTCCCCGAAACCTAAACAACAAGAACGAAATGCTGGAATAGCGACCTTCTCGGCTATATCTTCTTGGTCCTGCATCTGATCTCCATGGCCAACTGTATTGCGGTCACGACCGCATCCTCTGTCCCTCGGCATACTAAGCGGATTCTCACTCGATACGATGCCACAACTTCGCAAAAATAACATGCTAAAGTATCAACTCAGCACGACAATATCACATAAGATAACTACTAACAACTCGATAAGAAAATCTACGAGGTATTCTTTTAAATGATATCATTTGAAAATCCTTGGATTTGTGTGCTCTACAAAGTAAAACTTTAAAAGTATTGTTGGTACCTCGGGTTGCTTCATCAAAACTTTTAAACAACAGACTTCAACCATCTCATTTTGAAATCATTGGCTAAATAATATTTTCTGTGCAACCGGCATTGTCAAAATCATTCGATGGTAAGAACACTTGAACTCTTGGTTTTGGGGGTTTTTTGGAGTTTCATGATATTGTGGCCAATTTCTTTCGTTTTAATTCGGATTATTGATAGAACTTCGTTGTATTCTCGGAATCATTCATTACTTTTGAAGTTTTGTGGAACAAATTCGAGAAATCCTCCGTTAATTGATTAAATTGGACCATGCCCTCAAAGTGTCCGCTTAAATGCTTCAATGGGGTAGAACTTGGGAAGTTCTATGCGTTTTCGTAGAATTGTGAATTAATTGATATCGTTGTGATTTAGGAATGAACTTTTTGAAGGATGTTGGATCGGGACTCTTTTCTTTCGTCGATTTCTTCACACCGTGTTAATCAAGATAAGTGTTTACTTGTGTATTTCATCTTCTAAGAGGTATGTTGGATAATCCTCTCTTTGAATTTGGATTTTCGATGTTGTTGTCGATGATTAATTCGTATGGTGCTAGTTTATGGAGTTGTTGTGATGATTCTTGGTATTTACAGGAATTTTGTTAAAGGAAGATAATGAATTGATGATAAATGCCTTGATTATGTTGTTATGATTATGGAATCATAGTATTCTCGATGTTCTTTGTAATATTGTTGCGATTCTTGATGTCAGGAAGGTGGTATATTGGAAGATACGATAATATACATCTTGAATTATGAATGAAGATTGTTTAGATTTTAAAACACATCAGATTATGTCATTTGAGGATTTTGAATGTGATGTCGGAATAAGTTGTGTTCTTAAGGAACTCTTGGATTATATGACTTGATAAATATGTTTAAGAGGTGTTGGTGTTTTGGATATGAATATGGAATATTCATATCTAGAACTAAGTTATGTGTTTTGGTACAATATTCGTATATGAATACGAATATGGTTCCGCGTTTGATAAGATTATGATTCACTTTTGAGTTTGAGAATTCATACGTATTGAACATTGTTCAAATTGGATAATGGAATTATTTGACACCCCTGGAATATGATTACCTATAATGTCGAACTAATCGGATCGTCCGGATTGATGATGATAATCGGTAATTGGTTCTAATTATGAATGTACAAGGAGAAAACTTGTAATCGTATTTAAGATTGAATTTGGGATCGGTAATGCTTAGACACTTGGCTTAAATTGATTGTTGATATGACTTTCGGATTGTGGAATCGTATTATGGTTATGAGTTCATGATTGATTGATTTGGGTTATTTTGGATTTGTATTTAATCGGGATATTGTGGAACCGTTGGGTTTATTTCTCGGTTATATTGATTATCGAGTTGCGGCTTATATTATGGTTATGAGTTCGAAATTGTTTGAATTGTATTGTTCGGTTTTGTGTATGATTGAGGTATTGTTGAGCCGTTGAGTTTGATTGGTTGGCTATATCGGTTATTGATTGTTATCGGATTGTTGTTGATTGATTACTTCAATAGGTTGAGATGTTTGATCGTGGTTTATGACCGTTGTGTTGCGGTTGAGGTCGAAGAGTTCGTAGATTGCTTTTGGTCGGGGCTGAGGAGCTCGTAGACGAGGGCAAAGGGATTGGTAACGACTTCGTGGTATCGGTATCGAGGCAATTTAAACTTGTTCAGTTTATAATATTTGATGAATGGTTTCGTTTTCATTTCATTTATAATTCATATAGCAATGATATTATAAATATAAATTGTCGGGATGATGGTTTGTATATTGTGCCTTGGTTTGGATTAAATCATAATGTATATGGTTTAAATGTATTGGTGAATACGGAGATGTGAGTTTGTTGGTATAAATGGACTATACCTATTTTGGGATTATTCGTATAACTGTGTATTCGTTCAGGGATGTTGGTTCGTGGAAAGGATATTGTCTTCGACTTTGAGGTAATTTAAGTATTGTTCAGTTATGAAGATAATTATTATGTTGAGTTGTATATGTTGTACGATGATGTTTCATATATTGGGATTCATATTGATTATTTCGTTGAGGGACGATGATCCCAGGGCTGATTGTATTGAGATCGTTGATCGTGTTGATCATTTGTCGGGGATGATGATCTCAGGATTGTTGTTTTGGATATTGATTAGTCATGTCGACTTTTCTTTGTCAGTTTGTCTTTGTTCACTTCAGTGAGTCTTTTGATCCTTATTGGATATGTGATTCTTTGAGTTTCGTTGTCATGTTGCATCGTGACATATCTGGAATCATATCTGCATTCCGATTGGTTATTGTGTAGGATTTTTAGCTGGGCACACTATGGTTATGTGTTGATATTTCCACATTGAATCGTGCACACGAGACGTAGTTCGTGAGGCTAATTAGGTACATTGTCCCACGTATATTCTGGATTCCGTATACGGGGTGGACATGTGCACTGACACATTTCCGGATCGGGCGTACTGTGTAATATCCGACGGAAATTCTTGCTTACTGTTGTATTATTCGGATAATTCAATACTGTTGTAGTCTTGTTGCATTTGTTTAATGCTTATTGATATTGGAATATATCATAATAGACTTAATAATAACTATCACTCGCACTATGATTGAATTTTGATCGTTGTGTAGATAAGTGCATTTTTGGGCTAGTAATTCTGTACTTAACGTACGCTAACCCTTTAGCATAACGTATGATATAGTGTGAGATTTACGTACGTAAGGAGGTGCCTTTTACGTACGTAATGCTTGTAGTCGTATCCGATATCAACTTTCGGCATGTGGGGTCGGGCGTGATTCGAAACGTAATGCTCCAAGCAATAACGTACGTAATGAGGTTTGTATTTTAGTCCAGTAGCCTCTGGAATTAGCTTACGTACGTAACACTTTTGGTGTAGCTTACGTAAAGCTGCTAACGTACGTTATCCTTTGGTGTATAACATGCATAACAAACTGTGCTGTTATAAAAGGACAACTTGTGTCTTTCATTTTGCACGTCCAACTTCGATATTTCTCCAGTCTAAACATCCCCATCCCCCCTAGATCACTTCTACCTTCTTTCCACTTGTGTTTGAGCTATACATCTTGGTTTGGAGCTTGTTGATTGGAAGTTTGGAGTCATTCTTGAAGCTTATAGTGTATTCTTGTGATTTTGGTGTAGTGTTCTTCATTTCTGAAGGTATGTTATACGAATTCACTCTATAATTTTGTAGTTATAATGTTAGTGATAATGGGTATGTTTGGATGCATTAATTGATAATATAGCTAATTGTTGATAATCCAGCTGAAAATCAATAATCTAGATTATATCAGATAATCTAGCTGAAATTGATAATCTAGTTGTAGTATGATAATTTAGATTATTGTATTTAAAAGTGTTTGGCAAAACTAGCTATCATACTAGCTGAAATTTATAAAATGACATAAAGGTACATCTTTTATATTTATTGTTATATTATAATATTAAAAAACAACCTTAATATTTATATATTAACTCTTATGTTGCTTATTATATTTTGACATTATGCAATATTATTATTTATTTTGTTTTCAACTTCTAATGGTATTTTAGTTTTTTTTATGTTATCACTTATATTATTATATAAATTTTTACAAATATTTATTAAGGGTCAAATCGGAATAAAAATATATATATATATATATATATATACATTAAGGGCAAAATCAGAATGAAAAAATAAAATCTGGTAGCTTTGGGTTGAAAGCTATATTTGAAAGCGTTTGAATTTAATCTATATTAAGATTATAATCTAGATTAAATTAGCACCATCCAAACAAGATTTTGAAGGTCAAATTAGATTATTTGACCAACTTTAATCTAGATTAAGATTATAATCTAGATTAAGTGGTCATCCAAACATACCCAATATATACTCCACCTAATGTTAAATCAATCAAGATAAACATGGTTGCAGTTAAGTTTTTTCAACAAATTAATGATGAATATGGAGAACAAGGTTTGATATGGTGAATTCTTGATGTTTTAAATGGTAGTAATCATGGCTAATAGAAACTCACCCTCCTTGCTGAACAATTAACATTACTAAGATGATAATAATCATTAATTTCATTTTAGATAGGTTAATGTGTAGAATTTTTATCATTATAATGAATCAACTATCATGTTTAGAGAGATTTTGAACTAGATGAACTTAGGTTCCTCGTTAGAATTGGTTGAACCTTGGATTTCATCAACATAAGATTATTGTTCAGAGATGTTAATTCACCTTGATGATGATTTGTTAATGATCTTGTGATGAATAACTCAACTATATCACTAACCTAACTGGATGAACTCATAATCGATGAACATAGTATTAATTTTACAAACTCATGATTCGTTGAGCAATGATAATCACCGAGTAACCTTCGTTTTAATCAATGTTTTATGAACGTAGTTGTTCGGATTATATCTTTAAAAATATTGATGTTGATTTTAAGAAATTCTATCGGCATATCCATTTTAGCAAGTTCTCTTTGAGGATTGTCCTTGATAAATGCTCATTCATTTGAACCACATGAATGATTGAAAGCCCCTTGAATGATAACCAATAATGAGTATAAATTAAAGTTAGTATGAATCTTTGAAATGGAATTAATACAAATATAGTCGAACTAAGTGAATTGAAGTTAGGATATGGATTCGCTGAATTAGACATCGATAGTTATGAAAATGTGTTATTGAATGGATTGTATCCCTTACAAGGTTGATTGTTCGAGTAACCGATATTAAGTCGAGGACCATTCTTTCGTTTGTCAAGGAAGGACTATTCTCGTCTCCGTATTGAGGCAAGTTATCTTTCTTGGTTATAATGATGTTTGGATTCTTATGATGATTATGCGTTTTGTGTATCTGAAACACTTATGAAATTGTGATCCGTGAATTGATATTATTTTTGATGATGTCCCGTTTTCATCGTGGATTGCATTCTCAAGTTTGTCTTTTTGAACCGTCGATGTCATTGATCCTTATTGTCATTTGGATGTGTTTCTTGATCCTTAATTGGATATGTGATTTATTGAATTCGTTGTCATGTTGTATCGTGACATATCCAGAATGATATATGCATTCCGATTGGTTATTGTGTAGGATTTTTAGCTAGGCACATATATAGTCATGCGTAGATGTTTCCGTATTTGACTGTACACACGAGACGTAGTTCGTGAGGCTAATTAGGTACATTGTCCCGCGCATATCCTGGATTCCGTATACGGGGTGGACATGTGCACTGACACATTTCCGGATCGGGCGTACTGTGATGTCCATCTTGAGCCGTACTATATTAGTCGTTCATAGTCCATTTATATATTTGGATGTGTTCGACGTTTTGTGACTAAACGTTCATACTCCCGAGGGGTATGTTCGTTAGTCGGGTTGTTTTCCTTGAAATCTTATATATGTGAATTGTATAATATCTTGAGAAACCATTTATCATGTATATCTGACCCTGTGTTGGGCGAAATACTTGTGTTGTATTTTAGGTCGAGGAAAAGGCAAGGCACGGGAAGATCATGGTGATGGCGAAGGGTTCGAAGGATACTAGTTCAGGGGCCCCAAGTCTTTTGTTGTCTGGTCATGTTCGAACCGTGTAATGTTATCTTTCAGCTTTATTTTAATTTTGGACAAATGTATTGTTATTTAAAGTATATTCCATCTCCATATGAGTTATACTTATATTTTGGATCCTGTGTATAATAAGGCCGTTGGCCATACTACTGTAACCTCCTAATCGAGTAAGTGCTATGTATAGTGGTTTGGTATCACATGTATTGTGTATTTAATCTGTATTTTGGGTATCGCCTGGTGGCTCCCAGTGTGGGGTCCACGGCACTGTAATGGCCGCCTTATTGGGGTGTTACAGAAGATGATATCGGAGAAAGTTATTTTTCTTTTTTCTTTTGAGTCTTTGTGTATTGAACTAGTATCAAGAGACCTTCGTGTCATGTGTGACCTGTGCAAGCGCCTGATCCTACGAGCCAAATGCGGTACGTACTTTATGAGCTATGATTTAATTACTGAAATGATATTGATATCAGAATGGATCTCTTTGTTGATCTTGGCATTTTAAGGATTTGTGGCAGGAATTATCTGATTAATAATACGAAGAAAATTTTGGATTGATCATATGATTGAAATTGTTCGACTCAACGTCGATATGATATTTTGTGTGACCCTCGTAGTGTCGATAATTCATTACGAACTGTTTTCTTAAATATGTAATTTCTTGTTGCTATTAACTTAGCATGAATTCTGATTGGTATCATGAACTGTACTTATCGTTATCTTTACAAATTGATTCTTTCAGTATGGAAAGAAATTTGAGAGGCCGTGGCAGAGGGGGACGAGGCCGCGGAAGGGGCTGAATCCCGATACCATGAGCCAACAGGCGTGCGAATGCAGAACATAGTTCCGCAGGCAGTGATTAGCCTTCTAGGGACCAATCGCACCACACTGGACGCGAGGATGCGCGTGTCGATCCTTATTCTGTGATGCAAGGCATGATGTCCCAGATGACCGAGATGGGTCAATTAATGGAAACTATGCAGAGAGAGCTGCTATCGACCAGCATCAGGGGCCACCTCCTGTACATGGCGGACCAGTGAGTCGGATCATCAGCGACATCTCTCGCCAGCGACCCCCGATTTTTGAAGGTTCCTCTGAGCCTGCTGATATCATGCATTGGATTGAACACATTGAGAAATTGTTTGATATGGTAGACTGTCCAGCAGAGAATCGCGTCTCCGTAGCAGCTTACTACCTGGGCAAGGGCGCCCACACTTGGTGGTTTTTGGTGAGGCCAGCTGATGGCGTATGTACTTGGGAGGAATTTAAGATTCTCATGCTAGACTATTACTATCCGGGTCCTCTCCACGAGGCCAAACTATCATAATTGCTGAATCCAGACACGTCCGAAGATGATGACGTACTATCTATTGCCGAGAAATTCCAGGCACTTCTTCCTTTTGCCGCGACTATTATCCGAACGGAGGCTGATAAGATCAAATACTTTCTCAAAAGGCTTAAACCCCGAATGAGAATGCAGCTGTTGAACCATGTCTGTGCTACCCTACCGGAGTTCATTGAGAATGCTTTGGAGTACGAATTGACTGTGAAAGAAATTTCCAAGAAGCAACCGCAGTCCAACAACAAGAAATTCAGGAACCAGAACCAAACTGATAGCAACCGGGGAACATTCAAGAGGCCCCAACCAGTGCCAAATCCTTCTGAATGGCAACCCATGGTGTCGAAGCCAACCGGATCTCAACCTCGAGCGGTCAGCCTATCTGTTGTGTGCTATAACTGTGGAGACCAGGGGCACATCAATTCTAAATGCCCAAGGCCAGCCGTTGCATGCCAAACTTGTGGGAAGAATGGACATCGTGCTCGTTATTGTAGGAGTGGACCAGGACGTACTCCAGTAGCACCTCATGCTCTAGTTCAGTCTTCCGTCCAGGAGTACCTCCGTCCGCTTCTTATCAGACTACCGGGGCAAACAGAGGAATGGGCCGTGGAAATCAAGCTGGTGCATCTAGTACCGGGGCTGCAAAACCCAGGGTCTACGAGATGAAGAAGGCCGACGATCCCGAAGCCAGCATGACTGCAGGTACTCTCGAGATCCAATCTCAGCATGTCTGTGTTCTTTTTTATGCTCCTAGCAATAACGTAGGTAATGATTTTCGTATTTTAGCCCAGTAGCCTCTGTAATTAACTTACATACGTAACACTTCTGGTGTAGCGTACGAAAAGCTACTAACGTACGTTTTCCTTTGGTGTATAACGTACGTAACGAACTGTGCTGTTATAAAAAGACATCTTGTGTCTTTAATTTTGCACGTTCAACTTCGATATTTCTCCAATATAAACATCCCCTTGCCTCCCTAGATCACTTCTACCTTCTTTCCACTTGTGTTTGAGCTATACATCTTGGTTTGGAGCTTGTTGATTGGAAGTTTGTAGTCATTCTTGAAGCTTAGAGTGTATTCTTGTGATTTTGGTGTAGTGTTCTTCATTTCTGAAGGTATGTTATACGAATTCACTCTATAATTTTGTAGTTATAATGTTAGTGATAATATCTAATGTTAAATCAATCAAGATAAACATGGTTGTAGTTAAGTTTTTTCAACAACTTAATGATGAATGTGGAGAACAAGGTTTGATATGGTGAATTCTTGATGTTTTAAATGGTAGTAATCATGGCTAATAGAATCTCACCCTCCTTGCTGAATTATTAACATTACTAAGATGATAATAATCATTAATTTCATTTTAGATAGGTTAATGTGTAGAATTTTTATCATTATATTGAATCAACTATCATGTTTAGAGAGATTTTGAACTAGATGAACTTAAGTTCCTCATTATAATTAGTTGAACCTTGGATTTCAACAACATAAGATTATAGTTCAGAGATGTTAATTCACCTTGATGATGATTTCGTAATGATCTTGTGATGAATAACTCAACTATATCACTAAACTAACTTGATGAACTCATAATCGATGAACATAGTATTAATTTTACAAACTCATGATTCGTTGAGCAATGATAATCACCGAGTAACCTTCATTTTAATCAATGTTTTATGAACGTAGTTGATCGGATTATATCTTTCAAAATATTGATGTTGATTTTAAGAAATTCTATCGGCATATCCATTTTAGCAAGTTCTCTTTGAGGATTGTCCTTGATAAATGCTCATTCGTTTAAACCACATGAATGATTGAGAGCACCTTGCATGATAACCAGTAATGAGTATAAATTGAAGTTAGTATGAATCTTTGAAATGGAATTAATACAAAGATAGTCGAACTAAGTGAATTGAATTTAGGATATCGATTCGCTGAACTAGACATCGATAGTAATGAAAATGTGTTATTGAATGGATCGTATCCCTTACAAGGTTGATTGTTCGAGTAACCGATATTAAGTCGAGGACCATTCGTTCGTTTGTTAAGGAAGGACTATTCTCATCTCCATATTGAGGCAAGTTATCTTGCTTGGTTATAATGATGTTTGGATTCTTATGATGATTATGCATTTCGTGTATATGAAACACTTATGAAATTGTGATCCGTGAATTGATATTATTTTTGATGATGTACCGTTTTCATCAAGGGATTGCATTCCCAAGTTCGTATTTTTGAACCGTCGATGTCATTGATCCTTATTGTCATTTTGGTGTGTTTCTTGATCCTTAATCGGATATGTGATTTATTGAATTCGTTGTCATGTTGTATCGTGACATTTCCGGAATCACATCTGCGTTCCGATTGGTTATTGTGTAGGATTTTTAGCTAGGCACATATATAGTCATGCGTGGATGTTACCGTATTGGACTGTGCACACGAGACGTAGTTCGTGAGGCTAATTAGGTACATTGTCCCGCGTATTTCCTGGATTCCGTATACGGGCTGGACATGTGTACTGACACATTTCCGGATCGGGCGTACTGTGATGTCCATCTTGAACGGTACTATATTAGTCGTTCATAGTCCATTTATATATTTGGATGTGTTCGACGTTTTGTGACTAAACGTTCATACGCCCGAGGGGTATGTTCGTTAGTCGGGTTGTTTTCCTTGAAATCTTATATATGTGAATTGTATAATATCTTGAGAAACCATTTATCATGTATATCTGACCCTATGTTGGGCAAAATACTTGTGTTGTATTTTAGGTCGAGGAAAAGGAAAGGCACGGGAAGATCATGGTGATGGCGAAGGGTTCGAAGGATACTAGTTCAGGGGCCCCAAGTCTTTTGTTGTCCGGTCATGTTCGAACCGTGTAATGTTATCTTTCCGCTTTATTTTAATTTTGGACAAATGTATTGTTATCTAAAGTATATTCCATCTCCATATGGGTTATACTTATATTTTGGATCCTGTGTATAATAAGGCCGTTGGCCATAGTACTGTAACCTCCTAATCGGAGTAAGTGCTATGTATTGTGGTTCGGTATCACATGTATTGTGTATTTAATCTGTATTTTGGGTCTCACCTGGTGGGTCCCAGTATGGGGTCCACGGCACTGTAATGGCCGCCTTATTAGGGTGTTACATACTGTGATGTCCATCTTTGAGCCATATTGTTTGGTCGTTCAAAGTCCATGTATGATTGGATATGTTCGACGATTTGCGACTGGTTGTTCATACGCCTGAGGGGTATGTTCGACAGTCGAAGTTATTTCTTTGAGATCCATTATTGTTGATCATTTGGAGTTTACCTTGTTGATGGTATTCTCGGTTATTGTTGATCTTTGTTGATCGTGTCGGAGTTTACCTTGTTGAGGATATTCTCGGTTATTGTTAATCTTTGTTGATCGTTTGGAGTTTACCATGTTGAGGGTATTCTCGGTTATTGTTGATCCTCTGTTGATCGTGTCGGAGTTTATCATATTGATGGTATTCTCGGTTATCGTTGATCCTTTGTTGGTCGTATTGGAGTTATCATGTCGAAGATATTCTAAGTTCATGTATTGGTTGATCATTGTTATTGATCGTATGAGCATTCAGACTGTACGTTGATGTTTCGGGATTTGTTATCATTTTTTTGGTGGTAGTTTATCTACAGATATGTTGTATGTTATTGGTTATCCAGGTTGAGATTTGATTGTGCAATCCGACGGATAGGATTTGGCACGGATGAATTACTTCATGATTATGAGTTTTGATGATGTTTTGAGGATTTTTGATATTGTTTGAATACAGTACAGTTGGTTGTAGTTGAGTTCATTTCGTCATTTGAGAATGTGAAATGTGGATTATGGTAAGGATTGATTTTTTATGGATTGGTAAGGTTATAACGGTAAGATTATGTTGGTAGTATTCTTACAGCATTATTACATTGGTATGTAATTATTTATGATGATGTGATCGATATCATTGTTGAGTATTGTGGCTGACCCCGTAGTGGGTTTTATTTTTAGGTACTCGGAGATCGAGCTAGTAGTGGTCGTGAAGAGATGAGTTTCCCGAGTGATACTGGCTGTGGCATGTTTTTGAGTTTTGAGTATTCTTTTCTGGTTGTTTTATTTCCGCTGCAAATGTGTATTTTGAACTGTGTCTTTTCCGCTGCGTGTGTATTTTCAAAATGGCTTTTCGGTATTTTTACCAACTCATGTATACTTTCAAAATGGCCTTTTGGCATTTTGCGAACTTGGATTATCTCGTTAAACCCTTTTTCCATAAATTATTTTATCGGTACGTATAAGTGGTGGCTTAACATATATTTTGAAACTGTTGAGATTTGGCATTTCGCCTTGTATTTCCAAACAGCACTTGATGATGGTATTTGAGAACTATGTTTTGGTAAATATTTGAGTATTTAAAATATTACCGGCATCGGTCTTTTGGCATTTTTAAACGTTTTTGAATTGATTTTTAGCCTGGTGGGTTCTGGCACAGGACCCACGGCGCAGTAATACCCCGGATAGTTTTTGGGGTGTTACATTCCCAAGAACTTTTACAGCATAGTGTGCAAACCTTTTTGGGTCTTCACATAGGCTATTCCTGAATTAGATACCACAGAAGTGCTTACAATAATTCCCAAGAACTTTTACAGCATAGTGTGCAAAGCTTTTTGGGTCTTTACATAGGCTATTCCTGAATTAGATACCACAGAAGTGCTTACAATAATTCAGGTGAGCCGCTGAAGTATACTAAAGTATCACTCTACGACTTTAAACCATTTGAAGCATATAAACCACCATGAAGTAGCGTAATCCATAAAGAATGACCGAATTGACCTGTTGTCGGTCCTGTTTGATGTCGATACTGGCAGGATTTTGACTCTATCACTGAGGGTCACATGTGTGATACCTCTCAAGAATGTTCTGGCAAGATTACTAAGATATGTGAAGGACTCTAAAATTACAACTTGTGTTCTTATTGATGAACAAGTGTAGAAATGGAATGTGTCCTACGATATTTTATTTATGAATCTCATTTGGCTCTAGAATCGATTTGTGCATTTTGGTTTAGTGAGCGGAGGTGGAGCAGACTGCCACCTTTTCAATATCAACACATCTCAGAGTGAGAGGTCGATAGATTACACAAGATTCTCCGTGAGAAATGAAACAAGTATCTGTTGAGAGAAACTTGAGTGGCTAGGAGGGGTTGTGCAAAGCATCACTGGGTCCATGACGTCTTGTCCCGGCTTCTGTTCCTAAGTTTATGGAGGGATCATTTCTTTTCACCCTTTCACAACTTTTCTTTTTCATTCTTCAACCCCTTCATTCCCCATTTCTCATTTACTCATTTTTTCAATCATACCTAAGGAATTCTAATTCTAATCTAGTGGAATTATCCTTGGATAGATCCCGCCGGCTCTGGCTGGATCAGAGGACATAAACCTAACCTTAATCACCTTATAACTCCATGACTACCCTAGTTGTTTCAATGTCGATCATGTTGCCATAAAACCTTTTGTAAAATCACTCAAAATGTTTATGATATAAGACATGTTTTGTTAACACTTTGAGAGTTTTGATTTTTCAGAAATACTCCCCCTCCAGATGTACTCATATTGTTTTAAGTATAAATTGCACATTGAGGGAAGAGTTCGCACTTTTTAGAATTGATCAACTCTTAATAGATGAGACCTTTACGAGACACGTTTACATCACTAGTTAGACCATCTTGAAATTATTACTAGTTCCGGTACAAGTCTATATAGAGTCTCTCGAGACGGTACATTCTACTTCGATAAGTCCTTTGCGAGATATGTTAACATCACTGGTTAGACCAGCTTGAAATTATTACCTGTCCAGGAACAAGTCGTTTCGATCTTTCATATTGATTTCTCATCAATTATGTGGTTATATCTGAGTCGAGCTCTTTTGAGATTTAACAATAATCTTTAAACAGATTTCACATTTGTTTTAAACAAGTCTGTTTTTTAAATTAGTTTTGATGATCAAATTTGTTTAAATCACAATTTTAATCACATATTCTCCCTCTCAAAAATAGTATATTCGTGAAATTTTTGATATCAACATATTAAAAGAGATGTTTTTGGAGAGAAAAACGGATTTATTTTTCGCATGAAAATGGAACATTTTTAAATTTTTATACTCCCCCTTAAAGAAAGCATATTTTCAAACATAAAGTTTAAAATCAATTAAGGATTTAGAGAGAGTTATCTTGAGCACAGAATAATTTTGAAAGATTTTGAAAAATCTTTTGAAAAATCTTGAAAAAGTGCTCAAGATGAGATGATTTCTCACCATTTTTAAGTGTAGTGCACTGAAGCGTACACTAGGGACTTCTTTTTGAAAATCGAGTTGTGCACTGAAATGTACACAAGGCATTTGAATGAGCACATACTTTGATAGATTTTGAAAATCATCTTTGAAAAATCTTGAAGAATGTGTGATCAGAATGTAAGAAAATTTCTTTTCTTATCCATTAGGATTGTCGCCCGGACACGTATAAATGCAGTCCTTTTTAGAATAAAATGCTTAACACTTTCCTTTCTTTTAAAATCGCGGATTATACACTGACATATGTGCATAATCCATTAATTTTAAGTCCGGCTTTCGTACTGAAGTATACGAAAGCCATTTTGAAGAATCCTGTCTTTGAAAAACAAAGAGTTTATCATGCATTTACTCTTATTAATTATACTACGTACGTGCACGATATTAAACCTATTGTCAACCAAACACTTTTCAAGTAATCAAACCATTCTCTCATTTACTTTTAAAACAATGAATATGCTATTCTAATCAATTATCTTTTTTTTTATATTCACGTCACCTATCAATTTGTGACATATCATTTTGGGATAAAATCTTTTATAAATTTTTTGTGTCCTCTTATAAACATAACCTTTTTAGCATGATATACCAACTTCAACTTCAACCTCTTTTTTTTTCTTTTTTTGTTTGGACTCATTCAAATACCTCAATCACCGTAAATTATGATAAATTCAACACAGTAAAAACTTCAAACACATCTAAACACACACTATCACTAACCAATTCTACTGATTCCATTTATTAAATCAAGAAAATAAAAATCCTTAACAACATATTCCGACGGGAAGATCCCAACAACCTTAAAAAACGAAACCAAACCAAACAGGTTCCTATTAATCCAGCCATCACTTTCACCATCATACCCAAACCTTAAACTCAAATCCTTAAAAACCCACTTCACAAATCCTGTTCATTACAAACCCCACAAAAATCTTGAAAAAATACAACCCGTATCATGCACAATTCACCCCACATCTTCCTACACATCCTTCAAACCCTTCGTCGAGTTTGAATGGAAAACGACAAGTGCTGGGTGGCTTTTCAGCGAAGTTTCGGTCTATTCGTTATCGAGAATTGTCCCATGTGTAGGGAAATGTAGTGCTGCCATGAGTTTGGAGAGGTTGAAAAGTGAGGGATTGGTTATTAGGGTGTTGTTTTTGGTGATATTGGTTTCGAGTTATTTGCAGCAGAGTTTATTTTGGGAGGCGTCGTTGAGGGCGGTTTATAAGATGAGAGTTAGTGTGTTTGAGAAGGTGTTGAAGAGGGAGTTGGGGTTTTTCGAAGGAGAGAAGGGGAGTTCGGTTGGGGATGTGGCGTATAGGATTACTGCTGAGGCATCTGATGTGGCTGATACGGTTTATGCTGTGCTGAATGTATGTATTTTGGTTGTGTTTTGTGATGTTTATGGGTTTGTGTTTATGATTTGGTTTGAAAGTAGTAATTTTTGGATATAGGGGGTGTTTGGGATTGTATATATTAAACTGGTTCTCGGTTATTTTTTATAGATAAGCCGATTGGAATAAGCAACTCCAAATTGCATATTCAAAACAAATTTTATTACTCACAAATGATCACATAACAATTTAGATGATAAGTCTTAAACACCCACAAAACATTGTATAAAAACGTTGTTGGGTATCGAGTCGTATAATTATGGTTAAATACAGGATCGATAATACAAGGGGATTAAACGAATATAACAATTACAGTTTATATTCTACGGGATAGAGTTTAAGGATTACCAGCCAACTAAATGAACTTATAATTATAACCAATATAATTATTGCAATAAACCCGAAAATAATGCTGACGAAAAGAGTACCAATCGTCCAGAACAAATCTGCAAACCACAAAGATCTGATTCAGTTAGCAGTGATAACGATAATAACGATCGGAAATACACCAAGTAATTAAAGCAACAAAAATGCAGAATATATATATATATAACAAATATATATGTAATATATATATGGAATAATACCGAATATATATGTATAATATATTACACAAAATCACCAAGAATAGCAATATAAACGGAGATAAATTAAGATCGAAAAACCCCTTTTTTCAGAAAGAGATGAATAGGCTCAGATCTTCCGAAAACCCTAGCAATTGACACCGATACGAACGATTGTCCACAGAGGATTGTCCGAACCACCTCCGGCCGGCCAACAGCCCGGTAGCTCCTTCACCAAACCCAGAAAACTCAGAAAACCAAGCCTCGATCTTACTCACGGTTCTTATCAAAGAAATTACTCTCATTTTCACTCGGATTCTCAAGGCTCAAATCGGTTTTGTTCTCGGTGTGTGAAAACTCCAGACCTGCCATGCCTTTTATACACGGAGCGATGAAATCGGATATAAGAAGTTTCAAGGGATTTCATTGTCTCAGTCAGAGGTTCACGGGAGAAAGGATGATAAGAAAAACGGGAGCAGAATAACGGCGGGGTGGGAGTTGACCGAAAAGGAGGTGAGAACAGGAGAAGAAAGGGAGATACGAGAGAGAAGTGAGTGGAGGCGGTGAGGAAATGAGGGAGAGTGTTAGGGTTAGGGTTAATATAAGAGAGATCGGACGATCCAGATTAGGTGTAGGTAATAAATTTGGATCGGACAGCTCCCATTCAAAAGGGCTGCCAAATGGGCTGGGCCAGCTCTTAAATGGTATGGGCCAGACTTTATGAAAAGGAGGAGATATATTTTCTGGGCCGGTTGGGCCAAACACTAACATTTCTCCACCTTTTGGTCTTACCAGTCAATTGGATTTTCGGGCTTTAGAGGAAACTCTTCATCGCCTAGCTCCGGGGTTATCTGCACTTACACACAGTAAATAAGGTAAAGCAATCACAAAGAAGACTAACTCACAAAGAGATTCCCTAAAAACACAAAGTTCAAAAATTTATTCGACTGAATCGAAATTCAGTCTTTTCAAACAGGATTTAAATTTTTCAACGGGCAAATACTTAGTATCCATATCTGAAGGATTGAACTGAAATGGTATTTTTTCAAGATAGATAATACGTTTAGCGACAATATCACGAACAAAGTGAAAACGTACATCGATATGTTTTGTTCTATCATGAAAAACAGGGTTTTGACAAAGTTGAATACCGGAATGAGTGTCTGAAAAAACCTCGACTTTATCTTTTAGAGAACCAATTTCTGATAAAAGTCCTTTTAACTAAATAGCCTCTTTTAATGCTTCTGTTATAGCAACATACCCAGACTCGGTAGTAGATAAAGCGACTATAGGTTGCAACTGAGATTTCCAGCTAATGTGTGCGCCACACAAAGTAAACACATATGAAGTAGTAGACTTACGATTGTCACGGTTTGCGGCATAATTGGAGTCCACATAACCTTCCAATTTAACACCTTGAGGGTGTTTAGGGAATTTCAAACCGTACCTAACAGAACCATTCAAATACCTGAGTAGCCATTTAACGGCTTGCCAATGATATACCCCTAGGTTAGCCATGTATCGGCTAAGACAACTTACAGCATAAGTTATGTCTGGTCTCGTACTCACCATTAAGTACATTACAGAGCCAATTGCATTAGAATAAGCACATTTTTCATATACTTAACATCATCTTCTGTCTTAGGGGATTGGTCTTCACTAAGAAGGAAGTGACCAGATAAAGGTACATTCGTTGGTTTAGAATCAGCCATTGAAAATTTAGATAAAATTTTCTGCACGTAGGATTCTTGATTTAAAACAATCGTGGAGTTCTTCCTATCACGATGGATATTCATACCGAGAATTTGTTTGACATCTCCTAGATGTTTCATGTCAAATTTAGCACTTAAGCATTTTATGACATGATCTACTGTTTTCACACAAGGACTAATTAAGAGCATGTCATCAACATAGATGAGCAAGAAAACAGGGCATTTTTAAACGTTTTTGAATTGATTTTTAGCCTGGTGGGTTCTGGCACAGGACCCACGGCGCTGTAATACCCCGGATAGTTTTTGGGGTGTTACATTCCCAAGAACTTTTACAGCATAGTGTGCAAACCTTTTTGGGTCTTCACATAGGCTATTCCTGAATTAGATACCACAGAAGTGCTTACAATAATTCCCAAGAACTTTTACAGCATAGTGTGCAAAGCTTTTTGGGTCTTTACATAGGCTATTCCTGAATTAGATACCACAGAAGTGCTTACAATAATTCAGGTGAGCCGCTGAAGTATACTAAAGTATCACTCTACGACTTTAAACCATTTGAAGCATATAAACCACCATGAACTGTAAGCGTAATCCATAAAGAATGACCGAATTGACCTGTTGTCGGTCTTGTTTGATGTCGATACTGGCAGGATTTTGACTCTATCACTGAGGGTCACATGTGTGATACCTCTCAAGAATGTTCTGGCAAGATTACTAAGATATGTGAAGGACTCTAAAATTACAACTTGTGTTCTTATTGATGAACAAGTGTAGAAATGGAATGTGTCCTACGATATTTTATTTATGAATCTCATTTGGCTCTAGAATCGATTTGTGCATTTTGGTTTAGTGAGCGGAGGTGGAGCAGACTGCCACCTTTTCAATATCAACACATCTCAGAGTGAGAGGTCGATAGATTACACAAGATTCTCCGTGAGAAATGAAACAAGTATCTGTTGAGAGAAACTTGAGTGGCTAGGAGGGGTTGTGCAAAGCATCACTGGGTCCATGACGTCTTGTCTTCAATATTAGTCTCATCTTTGTGATAACTGATAGCAGATGTATTGACCCGGCTTCTGTTCCTAAGTTTATGGAGGGATCATTTCTTTTCACCCTTTCACAACTTTTCTTTTTCATTCTTCAACCCCTTCATTCCCCATTTCTCATTTACTCATTTTTTCAATCATACCTAAGGAATTCTAATTCTAATCTAGTGGAATTATCCTTGGATAGATCCCTCCGGCTCTGGCTGGATCAGAGGACATAAACCTAACCTTAATCACCTTATAACTCCATGACTACCCTAGTTGTTTCAATGTCGATCATGTTGCCATAAAACCTTTTGTAAAATCACTCAAAATGTTTATGATATAAGACATGTTTTGTTAACACTTTGAGAGTTTTGATTTTTCAGAAATACTCCCCCTCCAGATGTACTCATATTGTTTTAAGTATAAATTGCACATTGAGGGAAGAGTTCGCACTTTTTAGAATTGATCAACTCTTAATAGATGAGACCTTTACGAGACACGTTTACATCACTAGTTAGACCATCTTGAAATTATTACTAGTCCCGGTACAAGTCTATATAGAGTCTCTCGAGACGGTACATTCTACTTCGATAAGTCCTTTGCGAGATATGTTAACATCACTGGTTAGACCAGCTTGAAATTATTACCTGTCCAGGAACAAGTCGTTTCGATCTTTCATATTGATTTCTCATCAATTATGTGGTTATATCTGAGTCGAGCTCTTTTGAGATTTAACAATAATCTTTAAACATATTTCACATTTGTTTTAAACAAGTCTGTTTTTTAAATTAGTTTTGATGATCAAATTTGTTTAAATCACAATTTTAATCACATATTCTCCCTCTCAAAAATAGTATATTCGTGAAATTTTTGATATCAACAGATTAAAAGAGATGTTTTTGGAGAGAAAAACGGATTTATTTTTCGCATGAAAATGGAACATTTTTGAATTTTTATACTCCCCCTTAAAGAAAGCATATTTTCAAACATAAAGATTAAAATCAATTAAGGGTTTAGAGAGAGTTATCTTGAGCACAGAATAATTTTGAAAGATTTTGAAAAATCTTTTGAAAAATCTTGAAAAAGTGCTCAAGATGAGATGATTTCTCACCATTTTTAAGTGTAGTGCACTGAAGCGTACACTAGGGACTTATTTTTGAAAATCGAGTTGTGCACTGAAATGTACACAAGGCATTTGAATGAGCACATACTTTGATAGATTTTGAAAATCATCTTTGAAAAATCTTGAAGAATGTGTGATCAGAATGTAAGAAAATTTCTTTTCTTATCCATTAGGATTGTCGCCCGGACACGTACAACAGAGTCCTTTTTAGAATAAAATGCTTAACACTTTCCTTTCTTTTAAAATCGCGGATTATACACTGACATATGTGCATAATCCATTAATTTTAAGTCCGGGTTTCGTACTGAAGTATACGAAAGCCATTTTGAAGAATCCTGTCTTTGAAAAACAAAGAGTTTATCATGCATTTACTCTTATTAATTATACTACGTACGTGCATGATATTAAACCTATTGTCAACCAAACACTTTTCAAGTAATCAAACTATTCTCTCATTTACTTTTAAAACAATGAATATGCTATTCTAATCAATTATCTTTTTTTTTTTATATTCACGTCACCTATCAATTTGTGACATATCATTTTGGGATAAAATCTTTTATAAATTTTTTGTGTCCTCTTATAAACATAACCTTTTTAGCATGATATACCAACTTCAACTTCAACCTCTTTTTTTTTCTTTTTTTGTTTGGACTCATTCAAATACCTCGATCACCGTAAATTATGATAAATTCAACACAGTAAAAACTTCAAACACATCTAAACACACACTATCACTAACCAATTCTACTGATTCCATTTATTAAATCAAGAAAATAAAAATCCTTAACAACATATTCCGACGGGAAGATCCCAACAACCTTAAAAAACGAAACCAAACCAAACAGGTTCCTATTAATCCAGCCATCACTTTCACCATCATACCCAAACCTTAAACTCAAATCCTTAAAAACCCACTTCACAAATCATGTTCATTACAAACCCCACAAAAATCTTGAAAAAATACAACCCATATCATGCACAATTCACCCCACATCTTCCTACACATCCTTCAAACCCTTCGTCGAGTTTGAATGGAAAACGACAAGTGCTGGGTGGCTTTTCAGCGAAGTTTCGGTCTATTCGTTATCGAGAATTGTCCCATGTGTAGGGAAATGTAGTGCTGCCATGAGTTTGGAGAGGTTGAAAAGTGAGGGATTGGTTATTAGGGTGTTGTTTTTGGTGATATTGGTTTCGAGTTATTTGCAGCAGAGTTTATTTTGGGAGGCGTCGTTGAGGGCGGTTTATAAGATGAGAGTTAGTGTGTTTGAGAAGGTGTTGAAGAGGGAGTTGGGGTTTTTCGAAGGAGAGAAGGGGAGTTCGGTTGGGGATGTGGCGTATAGGATTACTGTTGAGGCATCTGATGTGGCTGATACGGTTTATGCTGTGCTGAATGTATGTATTTTGGTTGTGTTTTGTGATGTTTATGGGTTTGTGTTTATGATTTGGTTTGAAAGTAGTAATTTTTGGATATAGGGGGTGTTTGGGATTGTATATATTAAACTGGTTCTCGGTTAATTTTTATAGATAAGCCGATTGGAATAAGCAACTCCAAATTGCATATTCAAAACAAATTTTATTACTCACAAATGATCACATAACAATTTAGATGATAAGTCTTAAACACCCACAAAACATTGTATAAAAACGTTGTTGGGTATCGAGTCGTATAATTATGGTTAAATACAGGATCGATAATACAAGGGGATTAAACGAATATAACAATTACAGTTTATATTCTACGGGATAGAGTTTAAGGATTACCAGCCAACTAAATGAACCTATAATTATAACCAATATAATTATTGCAATAAACCCGAAAATAATGCTGACGAAAAGAGTACCAATCGTCCAGAACAAATCTGCAAACCACAAAGATCTGATTCAGTTAGCAGTGATAACGATAATAACGATCGGAAATACACCAAGTAATTAAAGCAACAAAAATGCAGAATATATATATATATATATATAACAAATATATATGTAATATATATATGGAATAATACCGAATATATATGTATAATATATTACACAAAATCACCAAGAATAGCAATATAAACGGAGATAAATTAAGATCGAAAAACCCCTTTTTTCAGAAAGAGATGAATAGGCTCAGATCTTCCGAAAACCCTAGCAATTGACACCGATACGAACGATTGTCCACAGAGGATTGTCCGAACCACCTCCGGCCGGCCAACAGCCTGGTAGCTCCTTCACCAAACCCATAAAGCTCAGAAAACCAAGCCTCGATCTTACTCACGGTTCTTATCAAAGAAATTACTCTCATTTTCACTCGGATTCTCAAGGCTCAAATCGGTTTTGTTCTCGGTGTGTGAAAACTCCAGCCCTGCCACGCCTTTTATACACGGAGCGATGAAATCGGATATAAGAAGTTTCAAGGGATTTCATTGTCTCAGTCAGAGGTTCACGGGAGAAAGGATGATAAGAAAAACGGGAGCAGAATAACGGCGGGGTGGGAGTTGACCGAAAAGGAGGTGAGAACAGGAGAAGAAAGGGAGAGACGAGAGAGAAGTGAGTGGAGGCGGTGAGGAAATGAGGGAGAGTGTTAGGGTTAGGGTTAATATAAGAGAGATCGGACGATCCAGATTAGGTGTAGGTAATAAATTTGGATCGGACAGCTCCCATTCAAAAGGGCTGCCAAATGGGCTGGGCCAGCTCTTAAATGGTATGGGCCAGACTTTATGAAAAGGAGGAGATATATTTTCTGGGCCGGTTGGGCCAAACACTAACATTTCTCCACCTTTTGGTCTTACCAGTCAATTGGATTTTCGGGTTTCACAGGAAACTCTTCATCGCCTAGCTCCGGGGTTATCTGCACTTACACACAGTAAATAAGGTAAAGCAATCACAAAGAAGACTAACTCACAAAGAGATTCCCTAAAAACACAAAGTTCAAAAATTTATTCGATTGAATCGAAATTCAGTCTTTTCAAACAGGATTTAAATTTTTCAACGGGCAAATACTTAGTATCCATATCTGAAGGATTGAACTGAAATGGTATTTTTCAAGATAGATAATACGTTTAGCGACAATATCACGAACAAAGTGAAAACGTACAACGATATGTTTTGTTCTATCATGAAAAACAGGGTTTTGACAAAGTTGAATACCGGAATGAGCGTCTGAAAAAACCTCGACTTTATCTTTTAGAGAACCAATTTCTGATAAAAGTCCTTTTAACTAAATAGCCTCTTTTAATGCTTCTGTTATAGCAACATACCCAGACTCGGTAGTAGATAAAGCGACTATAGGTTGCAACTGAGATTTCCAGCTAATGTGTGCGCCACACAAAGTAAACACATATGAAGTAGTAGACTTACGATTGTCACGGTTTGCGGCATAATTGGAGTCCACATAACCTTCCAATTTAACACCTTGAGGGTGTTTAGGGAATTTCAAACCGTACCTAGCAGAACCATTCAAATACCTGAGTAGCCATTTAACGGCTTGCCAATGATATACCCCTAGGTTAGCCATGTATCGGCTAAGACAACTTACAAAGATAAGTTATGTCTGGTCTCGTACTCACCATTAAGTACATTACAGAGCCAATTGCATTAGAATAAGCACATTTTTCATATACTTAACATCATCTTCTGTCTTAGGGGATTGGTCTTCACTAAGAAGGAAGTGACCAGCTAAAGGTACATTCGTTGGTTTAGAATCAGCCATTGAAAATTTAGATAAAATTTTCTGCACGTAGGATTCTTGATTTAAAACAATCGTGGAGTTCTTCCTATCACGATGGATATTCATACCGAGAATTCGTTTGACATCTCCTAGATGTTTCATGTCAAATTTAGCACTTAAGCATTTTATGACATGATCTACTGTTTTCACACAAGGACTAATTAAGAGCATGTCATCAACATAGATGAGCAAGAAAACAGGATTTTTGGAATCACTTTTGAAATACATGCAATGATCATAATTACTGCTAGTAAAATTAAGAGAGAGCGTGTATTCATCAAACTTCTTATTCTATTGTCTAGGAGATTATTTTAAACCATAGAGTGATTTCTTAAGTAAACAAACATGATTAGGGTGTTTGGAATTAACAAAACCTTCAGGTTGACTCATGAAAATCTTTTCCTCAAGTTCACTATGCAAGAAAGCAGTTTTAACATCTAGCTGTTTTAATTCCCAATCAAATTGAGCAATTAGAGCTAGCATTATTCGCACAGTAGTAAATTTAACAACAGGAGCAAAGATTTCAGTGTAGTCAATACCTTCCTTCTGGGTGAAACCCTTAGCAAAGAGTCTGGCTTTAAATATAACCGAATCATTTTCTTCTTTAACTTTGAAAAGCCATTTACAGTTAACAACAGAACAGTGGGCAGGTTTGGGCACAAGAGCCCATGTTTCGTTCGAGTGCAATGAAGTCATTTCTTCATTCATTGTGTTAAGCCACTGTTCTGAGTTCTCAGTTTTCAAAGCTTCATTGTATGATTTAGGTTCACTGTTATCAATGGATTCAAATATATTGAAAGCATGCGATGTCATATGATAGTCATTGAATTGAGATGGCCTTCTAACTTCACTCCTACGCCTATCCATAGCAAGTTGATAATCATGCAAATTTTCTTCAAGTACTTCTTCAATTTCATCATGCACATCAGCATTATCATGATTATCGAGATTGGTTTTTGTTTGCACATTATCCGTTTTATCTAAAGAAATGTGCAGATCCACCTCATTTGGAGCAGGGGAGGTTTTCCGGATCAGGTAAAAGGCAAGGAAATTCATTTTCGTTGAAAACAATATCTCGATTAATAATTGTTTTGAAACCGGGTTGGCCTTTCAACCAAACCCTATTGCCTTTTACCCCTTCCAGGTACCCCAAGAACACACATCTCACTGACTGAGGCTCAAGCTTATCGTTTCTCTGATGTACATAAGCAGAGCATCCAAATACACGAAGATTTGAAAAATCAATAGATCGACCAGACCAAACACATTCAGGATAATTACCATTCAGCGGCACAGAGGGAGATCTCTTTCTCAAATAAGTAGCAGTTAGTAAAGCCTCACCCCATAATCTTTTTGAGAGGCCAGACATAGCAAACATGCTTCTGAACCTTTTGAGCAAGGATCTATTCATCCATTCAGCCACCCCATTTTGTTGGTGCGTATAAGGGACATACTTAAGTCTCTGAATACCAGATTGAGCGCAAAGCTCATCAAACAATTGATTGCAAAACTCAAGGCCATTGTCAGTTCTTAAGATTTTAATCTTATTTCCAGTTTGGTTTTCAATCAAGGTTTTCCAATTTTTAAATTTCTCAAAAACATCGGATTTATTTATCAGAAGGAACACAAAGACCTTTCTAGAGAAATCATCAATCACAGATAAAAAATATCGATTTCTGTAATACCCGGTTGTAATTCCTTCATTTTCATTCAGTAATTATCAGTCTGTAATTGTCACTCAGTGTATTTTCACTCAATTATAATCATTCATCAATCATGTTCTTTCACCGTGTTCACCGTTCGGAAAAACTTCGAGTTGTGTATCGTTATTGTTCATTGTTTCAACTTTCCTCATATGAGTTCGACTTTGTTAGATCACCTTTAATTTTTGGTAACTCCAAAAATTCTAAATCTTTGCAATATTATAGAGCATCGAGTTAGCTTTCCAATGGTTCAAACGGTGAGTCAATCGAGTCCTGAGAGAGTTATGGTCGCTTTAGCTCAACCGCTCATTTTTCGGTTTGGCGATCATCGCCGAACGAACTCGGCCGTGTCGTCGACACGCCCGTGCCGTACTCGTCCGGAAAGTGCCGAAGTGTCTGCCTCGGGACCCGACCGTGTCGTCGCACGGCCGAGTCGAACCCTTCCGGATAAGCCGAGCGATCGCTGACACGCCCGACCGTGTCGCCCGCACGGCCGAGTCATGCCGAGTCATTGCCGGACGGGTCATCGTCGGGAGGCCCTCCGTGCCGCGACCGTGTCAGCGCAGACACGGTCGAGTCCTGTCGCCACTGTCGGCCAATCGCGTGCGACACGACCGCGCCCGATCGGCACGGCCGTGTCCGGCAGGTAGTCAACCCCTATAAATTCATTTTTTCAAGATTTCACCATTTTTCTTCCTTTTCTTCACCTTAAACCGAGAGAGAAGGCTTGAGGGAGGGTTTTTCCTTCACAAATCATTTGGGTGTTTGATTTTCTTCATCTCCTTTCGATCGTGAAGCCCGGATAATCAATCTAACGCGTGTTCTTCGGATTAAAGTACTTGTATCTTCAAGAGGTAATTCTTTCAACACTTTGGACTTCGATTTTGTGTTGAGATATGATGTTTTGGACGTTTATATATCATGTTATATGAAGGGATATGTATATGATTATGAGTTTGTATAAGGATTCATTGGATTATTGAGGGATTATTCAAGAACACCTTGAATATCGAGTTGGAATTGGGGATTTTCGACTAATTGTTGTTATAATCACATTTTTGGATATTCATAACGGATTATTGATCGTATTGGAGATGTTTTCTTGGTTTGAAACACTTCTTGGGGGATTTGATATTGGTATATTGAAGTTTGATTGTAAACAATCGGAGTTTGGACGCAACGTGTTTGTTTTAATGCCTCAATGAACTTAGTTTAATCGTATCGACGTTTTGAGTTCGTTATATTCGTGTTTAATTCGTATATTGATCGGATTGTCGGTAATTGTATTGAATTAAGGTTGTTCGTGCGACCGACACTTCATTTAGGACATTTGTTCGTGGAAGGACTTTCTTCATCGGTATTTAGTAAGTTAATTCTTACTCGGTTAAAAGGATATTCATACCTTTTGTTGTTGTTCATTCATAATCATAACTCATTCATCATTATATTAACCGTATCAAAACTTGTTGTTATCAATTAATCGTTTCAGTCATAAGGAACGACGGTTCCAATCTTTTCATTGAGCTGTCATTTATTTCGTTACCATTCCACCTCGGTGAGTCATTATTCATTTTCGATGTCACTTTTGTTATATCGTGGCATTCCGGGTCATACTGGCGTGCCGGTTGGTATGTGTAGGATTTTCATGTCGGGCACATTATGGTCGTGTGTTGGTTGTTGGCCTCACATTGGACTGTGCCCACGAGTCAATGTGTCTCGTGAGACTGATTAGGTACAAGACCACGCGTGTATTGATCGTTGGTGGCTTGTGCACGGACACATTTCCATCCCGGGCGTAGTGTGGCGCCACCCTTTGAGCCGTACTGTTAGTTGATTCATATAGCATGTTTGATTGCGTATGTTTCGACAGGATATTTCATAACTTCAGATATAATCATGATTGTGTATTTTCAACCCTTGAGGATTGTTGTTCTTTGTAATTGACCCCGTCTGGGGATTTTGTTTTTCAGGTCATGGCAAGGCAAACGCACGGGAATAGCATGTTGATGTCGAGGAGTCCTAGTGATACTAGTAGGGCCCCGATCTTCAGATTATTCATGTTATTGTCCTTTATTTTCCGGGCCGAGACTTTCATTTGAATACTCCGTTTCATTCAGTGTTGTGTATTTTATCTTCATATAAAATACACTAGTATTCGGTATTATCCTGGTGTGTTGTAACTAAACTCCTCATCGGAGTAATTATTGTTGTAATGTAGTTCGGTACTACATTTATCTTGTGTAATTCATTCATTTTCATTTGCCAGTGGGTCCTTGGGGATCTACGGCACTGTAATATCCGCCTAGTTTGGGGTGTTACAGAGTTGGTATCGGAGCGTGGTTTTGAATACTACCTTCCGAGTCATGTCTCATTTGAAGTCATCGTCATCAGACTAGTATCATTGGACTTTCGTGTCACGTGTGACCTGTGCAAATGCCGAGCCAATCAGACCGGAAGAACTGTAAGATTTCTAACGCCATGGTATAATTTCTGGCAATAGTCATTCATTCATCATTCATCATTTAACAATCCTCAAACATCATCATTCATTATGATCGGCACGATCATATTAACTCATCAATCACTCAATTCATTTCATTACTCAGTTAATAATCAGGACGATCATATTAACTCATCAATCACTCAATTCATTTCATTACTCAGTTAATAATCAGGACGATCATATTAACTCATCAATCACTCAATTCATTTCATTACTCAGTTAATAATCAGGACGATCATATTAACTCATCAATCACTCAATTCATTTCATTACTCAGTTAATAATCACGACGATCATGTTAACTCGTTAATTACTCAATTCATTTCATTACTCAGTTGTCAATCTGGATGATCATATTATCAATCTTGTTAAGTTATTCAAGATAATCATTTCAAGAATTTCATCGATAATCATGTAACTTCAAGAAATCATTCATATAATCACTAAGTTAGAGCATGTATACTCATTTTCATCATCTCATGACATAATCATAACGTGCTAATCATGCGGGAAATATAATCATTATGCGACCTTCCTACTTCAAGATGGAGAGAGTCATGTGGAGATGCACGGGGAGAGACGCAGTGCGGACCAAACCCGAGAAATAATCACTGGCCGGAAATCGTGCCCAGGACTCGGCTCGATCAGAAGATGTTCGGGTTGATCCACTCACTTTTATGCAGCCATGATGACCCATGTGCGGTTGCTCAATCATCATTGCGCCACTCTGACCGGATTAATCGAGAGAACTCTCCCGTATGAGACGGCCGCTAAGGAAAGTGCTGAACAACAACCTTCATGTTTCAGCAAGAAATCAACGGCGTAATCAACCCAAAGGCGGTCAATCAACCTTCAAGAAGCCTCGTGTGAGCCCTATCGTTTCGAGCGACCTTCTACGGCGCATAATCGTGCGGGATCTCATTCCCGAGCGGCCGTTCGGCCATCACCTGTTTCAATTGTGGAACGCCGGGTCATTTCAGCACCGAGTGTCCGAAACCGTCTATCACGTGCTATAATTGTGGGAATTTTGGGCATAAGGCCCGTTTTGCCGAAAGGACTCCAAGTCGGCTCCGGCATCTCAGCCCAAGCAATCGCCTTTCGTAATCGATCGCTTTGTCAACGCTGCTTAAGACACTGGAAGCAAATAGAGTTGGAGCTCGTATTTATCGACGGAGCGTCCGGTTCGGGGCCGCAAGTCCTGCATTTATATGATGAGGAGGATCGACGATCCGGTGGCCCGAATGATTTCGTATACTCGTAATTTTATTTCAACTTGTGTGTACCTTTGATCTTTGGTACACCGCATTCATTCATTTTCGAATCATGCTTGAATAGACTTATTTCGGGATAGTCCTACTGCTTGTGGACCTCATACCATCGGTCTACCTGACGATGGAAGAATTTTCGGAATCATACCGAATTAAGCTTAACGACCGCGATTGATTGATGGATCTAATCGTGGTGAATTTATCTTAGGACGACTTAATTTTCGGTATTAGTTGGTTTAACCGTCTTAATACTATCCTCAGTGTTTGTTAGCGTTTGGTCGCTATTTTCCGTCGTTGGTTGTTGAATGTGTGCTTCAGGGAAGTAATCCCCGTTGTTCCAGAAGAAGTATTATTATGACGAAGCAGAGAAATTCCGCAATCGAACTATTCAATCATTCATTGTATCATTCTCATCGATTGGCCTTTCTAGGGAAATCGAGTTATTCAATCATTCCTTGTATTATTTCCATCGATTGGCTTTTCTAAGACAATCGAGTCATTCAATCATTCATTGTATCATTTTCATCGATTGGCTTTTCTAAGACAATCGAGTCATTCAATCATTCATTGTATCATTTTCATCGATTGGCCTTTCTAGGGCAATCGAGTTATTCAATCATTCATTGTATCATTTCCATCGATTGGCCTTTCTAAGACAATCGAGTTATTCAAACATTCATTGTATCATCTTCATCGATTGACCTTTCTAAGGCAATCGAGTTGTTCAATCATTATTGGTATCTCTTTTTATCGATTGACCATTCTAGGCAATCGAAATGTTCAATCATTCGTGGTATCATTGTCATCGATTGACGATGTATTTTCGTGACGAGTTATCTGGTTGCCTTCACATAGAGTAAGGGAATTCAGGAGTGAGTCGAGCCGTACGCCCCTTTATCGAAGGCACCGATCGGATGACCCCGACTGTAATGCAGGAGTTGAAGATTCAACTTGAGAAATGGTTCGAGAAAGGTTATCTCCGACCGACGCGTCCGTGAGGAGCACCGGTGTGATCTGTCAAGGAGAAGGATGGCTCGTCTCGTGTGTGTATTAATTACCGTGAGTTGAACAGGGTGATGATCAAGAGTAGTATCCTTTACCTCGTATTGATGATCTTTTAGATCAACTTCAGGGAGCCTCAGTATTTTCCAGGATCGACTTAAGATCTGGATATCACCAGTTGCGGATTCGAGAGTCGGATATCGCGAGGACAGCGTGTCGTACACGCTATGGTCATTATGAGTTCGTAGTTATGCCGTTCGGGCTAACTATTGCACCTGCGGTATTCAGGGAGTTAATGAATCGGGTTTTCATCGACTTTTTGGATCAGTTTGTTGTTGTCTTCATCGAAGACATTTTGATTTATTCTCTTAGCCGAGAGGAACACGAGGTTCATCTTCTTCAGGTTCTCGACGTGTTGAGACGAGAGCAACTTTATGGAAAGTTTTCCAAATGTGAGTCCTGGAGGTCCGAAGTGACTTTCTCGGACATGTAATTTCATCTGACAGAGTTCGTGTCGACCCTCAGAAGACGGAGACTATCCGAGATTGGCAACCTCCGAAAGATATTAAGTAAATCCGATGTTTCCTCGGAATAGTTGGTCAATTATCCAACCCACGACCTGGAGCTAGCAGCCGTGGTTTTCGCGTTGGGGAGTTGGCGCCGTTACCTTTATGGCGTCACCTTTCAGTTATTCACCAATCACAAGAGTTGAAGGATATATTTACTCACAAGGAGTTAAATATGCGACAGAGGTGGTGGTTGGAACTAATCAAAGATTTTGATATCGAGATCCTTTACCACCTGGGCAAGGCGAATGTTGTCGCCGACGCCTTGAGTCGTGAGTCCGTTCAGGAGCAGATGCTTGCTCGTTTAACAGTTCAGAAGGAGCTTCAGCAGGAATTCCATAGACCCGAGATCGAGGTCTGGCTTCAGCGTCACTTGAGGAGGTAATCAGAGAGAATCAGAGTTCAGACCCTTCATTGTTGCGCATCCGTGAAGATATGGCTCAGGGGAAAGCCCCTGGATTCGTGGTCCACGAGGATGGACTTTTGAGGTTTAAGAACCGGTTGGTACCGGCGAATGACGAGTTGAAAAACTCTATTTTGAGAGAAGCTCATGCTACCCCTTATCCTGTTCATACGGGGTCCAGCAAGATGTACAAGGACTTGAAACAAAATTACTGGTGGAGTAATATGAAGCGAGAAGTCGCGGAATTTGTTTCGAGATGCTTAACTTGCCAACAAGTCAAGATTGAACATCAGCGACCGGCGGGTATCTTTGAAACCTCTCCCTATTCCAGAGTGGAAGTGGGAAGACATTTCTATGGATTTCATCACGAGTTTGCCGACGAGTCGTCGTGGCATGAATACAATCTGGGTGATTGTGGACCGCTTAACTAAATCAACTCATTTTCTTGAGATTAAGGATACTTGGGGTCCCGAGAGACTTGCCCACTATTCATCAAAGAGATAGTGAGACTGCAGTACTCCTAAAAGTATCGTTTCCGATCGTGACGGACGGTTTGTGTCACATTTTAGGAAATCGATTCATCGTGCTATGGGAAATCGGCTTAATCTCGTGTGCCTTTCATCCTCGGTCCGACGGACAATCGGAGAGAACTATTCGGACATTAGAGTACATATTGAGGGCATTCGTACTAGATAACAAGACGATTGTGAAGCCCAATTACCGTTGTTTAAGTCCACGTACGTATAGTTGGCATGCCTCCATTAAGATGGCACCTAACGAGGCCTTGCACGGTCGTCTTTGTCGATCTCCTGTGTGTTAGGATGACTTGTCAGAATCAAACGGCACCGAGCCGATATGCTTATAGCCGCCCGAGAGAAGGTAGCTTTGATCAAGATTCTGATGTTGACAGCTGAGAGTCGACAGAAATCATATGCGAGAAATCGTCGTCGACCACTAGTGTTCGATACGTGTGTCCATGTTTTGGTCATGGTATCATAGAGTCGATGTATTTTCCGTTTAGGAAAACGGGGGATGTTGAGTCCGAGATTCATTGGACCGTTTGAAATTTTGGATCGAGTAAGCGAGTTAACTTATCGATTGGCTTTACCTCCGGCTTTGAGCAGGATTCATAATGTGTTTCACGTCTCTCAGTTGCGGAAGTATGTTGCCGACCTGAGTCACATACTTGATTCGACGAAATCGAGATCGCGGATGATCATTCGTACGAGGAGCGTCCTGTACGAGTGTTAGAGCGGCGAGTCAAACAGTTGAGGAACAAGACGATTCCTTTGGTTAAGATTCAGTGGTCTAGACACGGAGTCGAAGAGGCCACTTGGGAAACCGAGATGAATATGCGGGAGAGTTATCCCGAGTTGTTTGACCCTTAGTTTCGGGGACGAAACTCTTTTAAGGGGGGGTGTATGTAATACCCGGTTGTAATTCCTTCATTTTCATTCAGTAATTATCAGTCTGTAATTGTCACTCAGTGTATTTTCACTCAAATATAATCATACATCAATAATGTTCTTTCACCGTGTTCACCGTTCGGAAAAACTTCGAGTTGTGTATCGTTATTGTTCATTTTTTCAACTTTCCTCATATGAGTTCGACTTTGTTAGATCACCTTTAATTTTTGGTAACTCCAAAAATTCTAAATCTTTGCAAAATTATAGAGCATCGAGTTAGCTTTCCAATGGTTCAAACGGTGAGTCAATCGGAGTCCGGACGAGAGAGTTATGGTCGTTTTAGCTCAACCGCTCATTTTTGATTTTGGCGATCAACGCCGACGAACTCGGCCGTGTCGTCCGACACCGCGGCCCGTGCCGTACTCGTCCGAAAGCTGCCGAAGTGTCGCCTCGAGACCCGACCGTGTAAATCGCACGGCCGAGTCGAACCCTTCCGGATAAGCGAGCGACCGCTGACACGCCCGGCCGTGTCGTGCAGCACGGCCGAGTCATGCCGAAGTCGGCCGGACGGGTCAGCGTCGGGAGGCCCTCGCGCCGCGACCGTGTCAAGCGGGACACGGTCGAGTCCTGTCGGCACTGTCGGCCAATCAGGCGACACGACCGTGCCGATCGGCACGAGCCGTGTCCGGCAGGTAATCAACCCTATAAATTCATTTTTTCAGCATTTCAGCCCATTTTTCTTCCTTTTCTTCACCTTAAACCGAGAGAGAAGGCTTGAGGAGGGTTTTCCTTCACAAATCATTTGGGTGTTTGATTTTCTTCATCTCCTTTCGATCGTGAAGCTTAGGATAATCAATCTAACGCGTGTTCTTCGGATTAAAGTACTTGTATCTTCAAGAGGTAATTCTTTCAACACTTTGGACTTCGATTTTGTGTTGAGATATGATGTTTTGGACGTTATAATCATGTTATATGAAGGGATATGTATATGATTATGAGTTTGTATAAGGATTCATTGGATTATTGAGGGATTATTCAAGAACACCTTGAATATCGAGTTGGAATTGGGGATTTTCGACTAATTGTTGTTATAATCACATTTTTGGATATTCATAACGGATTATTGATCGTATTGGAGATGTTTTGTTGGTTTGAAACACTTCTTGGGGGATTTGATATTGGTATATTGAAGTTTGATTGTAAACAATCGGAGTTTGGACACAACGTGTTTGTTTTAATGCCTCAATGAACTTAGTTTAACGTATCGACGTTTTGAGTTCGTTATATTCGTGTTTAATTCGTATATTGATCGGATTGTCGGTAATTGTATTGAATTAAGGTTGTTCGTGCGACCGACACTTCATTTAGGACATTTGTTCGTGGAAGGACTTTCTTCATCGGTATTTAGTAAGTTAATTCTTACTCGGTTAAAAGGATATTCATACCTTTTGTTGTTGTTCATTCATAATCATAACTCATTCATCATTATATTAACCGTATCAAAACTTGTTGTTATCAATTAATCGTTTCAGTCATAACGACGGTTCCAATCTTTTCATTGAGCTGTCATTTATTTCGTTACCATTCCACCTCGGTGAGTCATTATTCATTTTCGATGTCACTTTTGTTATATCGTGGCATTCGGGTCATCTTGGCGTGCAGTTGGTATGTGTAGGATTTTCATGTCGGTCACATTATGGTCATGTGTTGGTTGTTGGCCTCACATTGGGTGTGCTGCAGTCAATGTGTCTCGTGAGACGATTAGGTACAAGACCACGCGTGTATTGATCGTTGGTGGCTTGTGCGGACACATTTCCATCCGGGCGTAGTGTGGCGCCACCCTTTGAGCCGTCTTGTTAGTTGATTCATATAGCATGTTTGATTGCGTATGTTTCGACAGGATATTTCATAACTTGAGATATAATCATGATTGTGTATTTTCAACCCTTGAGGATTGTTGTTCTTTATGCGGACCCGTTTGGGGATTTTGTTTTTCAGGTCATGGCAAGGCAAACGCACGGAATAGCATGTTGATGTCGAGGAGTCCTAGTGATACTAGTAGGGGCCCCGATCTTTGATTATTCATGTTATTGTCCTTTATTTTACGCCGAGACTTTCATTTGAATACTGTTTCATTCGGTGTTGTGTATTTTATCTTCATATAAAATACACTAGTATTCGATATTATCTGGTGTGTTGTAACTAAACTCCTCATCGGAGTAATTATTGTTGTAATGTAGTTCGGTACTACATTTATCTTGTGTAATTCATTCATTTTCATTTGCACTGGTGGGTCCCAGGTTGGGGATCTACGGCCGTAATATCCGCCTAGTTTGGGGTGTTACGAGTTGGTATCGGAGCGTGGTTTTGAATACTACCTTCCGAGTCATGTCTCATTTGAAGTCATCGTCATCGACTAGTATCATTGGACTTTCGTGTCACGTGTGACTGTGCAAATGCCGAGCCAATCGAATAGGAAGAAGCTGTAAGATTTCTAACGCCATGGTATAATTTACGGCAATAGTCATTCATTCATCATTCATCATTTAACAATCCTCAAACATCATCATTCATTATGATCGCACGATCATATTAACTCATCAATCACTCAATTCATTTCATTACTCGATTAATAATCGGGACGATCATATTAACTCATCAATCACTCAATTCATTTCATTACTCGATTAATAATCGGGGCGATCATATTAACTCATCAATCACTCAATTCATTTCATTACTCGATTAATAATCGGACGATCATATTAACTCATCAATCACTCAATTCATTTCATTACTCGATTAATAATCGGAGACGATCATGTTAACTCGTTAATTACTCAATTCATTTAATTACTCGGTTGTCAATGGATGATCATATTATCAATCTTGTTAAGTTATTCAAGATAATCATTTCAAGAATTTCATCGAGATAATCATGTAACTTGATAAATCATTCATATAATCACTAAGTTAGAGCATGTATACTCATTTTCATCATCTCATGACATAATCATAACGTGCTAATCATGCGGAAATATAATCATTATGCGACCTTCCTACTTGAGTATGGAGAGAGGCTGTCGAGGATGCATGGGGAGAGAGCGGTGCGGACCGAAACCCGAGAAATAATTACTGTTGCCGAAATCGTGCCCGGACTCGGCTCGATCGTAAGATGTTCGGGTTGATCCACTCACTTTTATGCGAGGCCATGATGACCCATGTGCGGTTGCTCAATCATCATTGCGCCACTCGACCGGATTAATCGAGAGAACTCTCCCGTATGAGACAGCCGCTAAGGAAAGTGCTGAACAACAACCTTCATCTTTCAGCAAGAAATCAACGAAGCGTAATCAACCCAAAGGCGGTCAGTCAACCTTCAAGAAGCCTCGTGTGAGCCCTATCGTTTCTGAGCGACCTTCTACGGCGCATAATCGTGCGGGATCTCATTCCCGAGTGGCCAGTTCGGCCATCACCTGTTTCAATTGTGGGCAGGGTCATTTCAGCCGAGTGTCTGAAACCGTCTATCACGTGCTATAATTGTGGGAATTTTGGGCATAAGGCCCGTTTTTGCCGAAAGGACTCCAAGTCGGCTCCGGCGGCATCTCATTCCCCGAAGCAATCAGCCTTTCAGAATCAGACTGCTTTGTCAACGTCGTTTAAGACACTAGAAGCAAATAGAGTTGGAGCTCGTATTTATCAGACGGGAGCGTCCGGTTCGGGGGCCGGCAAGTCCCAGATTTATATGATGAGGAGGATCGACGATCCGGTGGCCCGAATGATTTCAGGTATACTCGTAATTTTATTTCAACTTGTGTGTACCTTTTGATGCTGGTACACCGCATTCATTCATTTTCGAATCATGCTTGAATAGACTTATTTCGGGATAGTCCTACTGCTTGTGGACCTCATACCATCGGTCTACCTGACGATGGAAGAATTTTCGGAATCATACCGAATTAAGCTTAACGACCGCGATTGATTGATGGATCTAATCGTGGTGAATTTATCTTAGGACGACTTAATTTTCGGTATTAGTTGGTTTAACCGTCTTAATACTATCCTCAGTGTTTGTTAGCGTTTGGTCGCTATTTTCCGTCGTTGGTTGTTGAATGTGTGCTTCAGGGAAGTAATCCCCGTTGTTCCAGAAGAAGTATTATTATGACGAAAGCAGAGAAATTCCGCAATCGAACTATTCAATCATTCATTGTATCATTCTCATCGATTGGCCTTTCTAGGGAAATCGAGTTATTCAATCATTCCTTGTATTATTTCCATCGATTGGCTTTTCTAAGACAATCGAGTCATTCAATCATTCATTGTATCATTTTCATCGATTGGCTTTTCTAAGACAATCGAGTCATTCAATCATTCATTGTATCATTTTCATCGATTGGCCTTTATAGGGCAATCGAGTTATTCAATCATTCATTGTATCATTTCCATCGATTGGCCTTTCTAAGACAATCGAGTTATTCAAACATTCATTGTATCATCTTCATCGATTGACCTTTCTAAGGCAATCGAGTTGTTCAATCATTATTGGTATCTCTTTTTATCGATTGACCATTCTAGGGCAATCGAAATGTTCAATCATTCGTGGTATCATTGTCATCGATTGACGATGTATTTCCAGACGAGTTATCTGGTTGCCTTCACATAGAGTAAGGGAATTCAGGAGTGAGTTGGAGCCGGTACGTCCCCTTTATCGAAGGCACCGTATCGGATGACCCCGACCAGAATGCAGGAGTTGAAGATTCAACTTGAGAAATAGTTCGAGAAAGGTTATCTCCGACCGATTGCGTCCCCGTGAGGAGCACCAGTGTGATCTGTCAAGGAGAAGGATGGCTCGTCTCTTGTGTGTATTAATTACCAGGAGTTGAACAGGGTGATGATCAAGAGTAGTATCCTTTACCTCGTATTGATGATCTTTTAGATCAACTTCAGGGAGCCTCAGTATTTTCTAGGATCGACCTAAGATCTGGATATCACCAGTTGCGGATTCGAGAGTCGGATATCGCGAGGACAGCGTGTCGTACACGCTATGGTCATTATGAGTTCGTAGTTATGCCGTTCGGGCTAACTATTGCACCTGCGGTATTCAGGGAGTTAATGAATCGGGTTTTCATCGACTTTTTGGATCGGGTTTGTTGTTGTCTTCATCGAAGACATTTTGATTTATTCTCTTAGCGAGAGGAACACGAGGTTCATCTTCTTCGTGTTCTCGACGTGTTGAGACGAGAGCAACTTTATGGAAAGTTTTCCAAATGTGAGTCTGGAGGTCCAGTGACTTTCTCGGACATGTAATTTCATCTGACAGAGTTCGTGTCGACCCTCAGAAGACGGAGACTATCCGAGATTGGCAACCTCCGAAAGATATTAAGTAAATCCGATGTTTCCTCGGAATAGTTGGTCAATTATCCAACCCACGACCTGGAGCTAGCAGCCATGGTTTTCGCGTTGGGGAGTTGGCGTCGTTACCTTTATGGCGTCACCTTTCAGTTATTCACCAATCACAAGAGTTGAAGGATATATTTACTCACAAGGAGTTAAATATGCGACAGAGGCGGTGGTTGGAACTAATCAAAGATTTTGATATCGAGATCCTTTACCACCTGGGCAAGGCGAATGTTGTCGCCGACGCCTTGAGTCGTGAGTCCGTTCAGGAGCAGATGCTTGCTCGTTTAACAGTTCAGAAGGAGCTTCAGCAGGAATTCCTTAGACCCGAGATCGAGGTCTGGCTTCAGCGTCACTTGAGGAGGTAATCAGAGAGAATCAGAGTTCAGACCCTTCATTGTTGCGCATCCGTGAAGATATGGCTCAGGGGAAAGCCCCTGGATTCGTGGTCCACGAGGATGGACTTTTGAGGTTTAAGAACCGGTTGGTACCGGTGAATGACGAGTTGAAAAACTCTATTTTGAGAGAAGCTCATGCTACCCCTTATCCTGTTCATCCGGTCCAAAGAAGATGTACAAGGACTTGAAACAAAATTACTTGGTGGAGTAATATGAAGCGAAGTCGCGGAATTTGTTTCGAGATGCTTAACTTGCCAACAAGTCAAGATTGAACATCGGCGCGACCGCGGGTATCAAACCTCTCCCTATTCCAGAGTGGAAGTGGGAAGACATTTCTATGGATTTCATCACGAGTTTGCCGACGAGTCGTCGTGGCATGAATACAATCTGGGTGATTGTGGACCGTTTAACTAAATCAACTCATTTTCTTGAGATTAAGGATACTTGGGGTCCCGAGAGACTTGCCCAGCTATTCATCAAAGAGATAGTGAGACTGCACGGTACTCCTAAAAGTATCGTTTCCGATCGTGACGGACAGTTTGTGTCACATTTTAGGAAATCAGTTCATCGTGCTATGGGAAATCAGCTTAATCTCAGTATTGCCTTTCATCCTCAGTCCGACGGACAATCAGAGAGAACTATTCAGACATTAGAGGACATATTGAGGGCATGCGTCCTCGATTAGTAGACGATTGGGAAGCCCAATTACTGTTGTTTAAGTCCACGTACAGTATAGTTGGCATGCCTCCATTAAGATGGCACCTTACGAGGCCTTGTACGGTCGTCTTTGTCGATCTCCTTTGTGTTAGGATGACTTGTCAGAATCAATCGGCACCGAGCCGATATGCTTATAGCCGCCCGAGAGAAGGTAGCTTTGATCAAGAGTCGTATGTTGACAGCTGAGAGTCGACAGAAATCATATGCAGTAAATCGTCGTCGACCACTAGAGTTCGAGACGGGTGACCATGTTTTGGTCAAGGTATCCCAGAGTCGAGGTATTTTCCGTTTCGGAAAACGGGGGAAGTTGAGTCCGAGATTCATTGGACCGTTTGAAATTTTGGATCGAGTAAGCGAGTTAACTTATCGATTGGCTTTACCTCCGGCTTTGAGCAGGATTCATAATGTGTTTCACGTCTCTCAGTTGCGGAAGTATGTTGCCGACCTGAGTCACATACTCCAGTTCGACGAAATCGAGATCGCGGATGATCATTCGTACGAGGAGCGT
The DNA here is from genome assembly GCA_033398695.1 of Orobanche coerulescens. Classification (NCBI taxonomy): domain Eukaryota; kingdom Viridiplantae; phylum Streptophyta; class Magnoliopsida; order Lamiales; family Orobanchaceae; genus Orobanche; species Orobanche coerulescens. Next base: position 103,848,090 of record CM065818.1, read on the forward strand.
CCTGTACGAGTGTTAGAGCGGCGAGTCAAACAGTTGAGGAACAAGACGATTCCTTTGGTTAAGATTCAGTGGTCTAGACACGGAGTCGAAGAGGCCACTTGGGAAACCGAGATGAATATGCGGGAGAGTTATCCCGAGTTGTTTGACCCTTAGTTTCGGGGACGAAACTCTTTTAAGGGGGGGTGTATGTAATACCCGGTTGTAATTCCTTCATTTTCATTCAGTAATTATCAGTCTGTAATTGTCACTCAGTGTATTTTCACTCAATTATAATCATTCATCAATCATGTTCTTTCACCGTGTTCACCGTTCGGAAAAACTTCGAGTTGTGTATCGTTATTGTTCATTGTTTCAACTTTCCTCATATGAGTTCTACTTTGTTAGATCACCTTTAATTTTTGGTAACTCCAAAAATTCTAAATCTTTGCAATATTATAGAGCATCGAGTTAGCTTTCCAATGGTTCAAGAGTCAATCGGAGTCCGGACGAGAGAGTTATGGTCGTTTTAGCTCAACCGCTCATTTTTCAGTTTTGGCCGATCACTGCCGAACGAACTCGGCCGTGTCGTCCGACACGGACCGTGCCGTACTCGTCCGGAAAGTGCCGAAGTGTCTGCCTCAGGACCCGACCGTGTCGCAGCACGGCCGAGTCGAACCCTTCCGGATAAGCCGAGCGATCGCCGACACGCCCGTGTCGTGCCGCCCGCACGGCCGAAGTCATGCCGAAGTCGCCGTCGGACGGGTCATCGTCGGGAGGCCCTCCGCGCCGCGACCGTGTCAGCGGTGACACGGTCGAGTCCCTGTCGGCCAGGTCGGCCAATCATGCGACACGACCGCGTGCCGATCGGCACGGCCGTGTCCGGCAGGGTAGTCAACCCCTATAAATTCATTTTTTCAGCATTTCAGCCCATTTTTCTTCCTTTTCTTCACCTTAAACCGAGAGAGAAGGCTTGAGGGAGGGTTTTTCCTTCACAAATCATTTGGGTGTTTGATTTTCTTCATCTCCTTTCGATCGTGAAGCCCGGATAATCAATCTAACGCGTGTTCTTCGGATTAAAGTACTTGTATCTTCAAGAGGTAATTCTTTCAACACTTTGGACTTCGATTTTGTGTTGAGATATGATGTTTTGGAAGTTATAATCATGTTATATGAAGGGATATGTATATGATTATGAGTTTGTATAAGGATTCATTGGATTATTGAGGGATTATTCAAGAACACCTTGAATATCGAGTTGGAATTGGGAATTTTCGACTAATTGTTGTTATAATCACATTTTTGGATATTCATAACGGATTATTGATCGTATTGGAGATGTTTTGTTGGTTTGAAACACTTCTTGGGGGATTTGATATTGGTATATTGAAGTTTGATTGTAAACAATCGGAGTTTGGACGCAACGTGTTTGTTTTAATGCCTCAATGAACTTAGTTTAATCGTATCGACGTTTTGAGTTCGTTATATTCGTGTTTAATTCGTATATTGATCGGATTGTCGGTAATTGTATTGAATTAAGGTTGTTCGTGCGACCGACACTTCATTTAGGACATTTGTTCGTGGAAGGACTTTCTTCATCGGTATTTAGTAAGTTAATTCTTACTCGGTTAAAAGGATATTCATACCTTTTGTTGTTGTTCATTCATAATCATAACTCATTCATCATTATATTAACCGTATCAAAACTTGTTGTTATCAATTAATCGTTTACCATAAGGAACAGCGGTTCCAATCCTTTCATTGAGCCGTCATTTATTTCGTTACCATTCCACCTCGGTGAGTCATTATTCATTTTCGATGTCACTTTTGTTATATCGTGGCATTCGGGTCATCTTGGCGTGCAGTTGGTATGTGTAGGATTTTCATGTCGGTCACATTATGGTCATGTGTTGGTTGTTGGCCTCACATTGGACTGTGCACACGAGTCAATGTGTCTCGTGAGACTGATTAGGTACAAGACCACGCGTGTATTGATCGTTGGTGGCTTGTGCACGGACACATTTCCATCCCGGGCGTAGTGTGGCGCCACCCTTTGAGCCGTACTGTTAGTTGATTCATATAGTATGTTTGATTGCGTATGTTTCGACAGGATATTTCATAACTTCAGATATAATCATGATTGTGTATTTTCAACCCTTGAGGATTGTTGTTCTTTATGTAACCCCGTTTGGGGATTTTGTTTTTCAGGTCATGGCAAGGCAAACGCACGGGAATAGCATGTTGATGTCGAGGAGTCCTAGTGATACTAGTAAGGGCCCCCGATCTTTCAGTTATTCATGTTATTGTCCTTTATTTTCCGCTGCAGACTTTCATTTGAATACTCCGTTTCATTCAGTGTTGTGTATTTTATCTTCATATAAAATACACTAGTATTCGGTATTATCCTGGTGTGTTGTAACTAAACTCCTCATCGGAGTAATTATTGTTGTAATGTAGTTCGGTACTACATTTATCTTGTGTAATTCATTCATTTTCATTTGCCTGGTGGGTCCCAGTTGGGGATCTACGGCACTGTAATATCCGCCTAGTTTGGGGTGTTACAATTTCCACCATGTGTGGGTTCACTAGATGGCCCCCACACATCAGCATGCAGATAATGCATAGTATCATAGCAAGTAGGAGACCTAGGGGAATGGGGATTAGGAAACTTAACACGATGTTGTTAACTTACCACACAGGAGTCACAAAACGGTACACAAGATAATTTTTCTTTCCCGAAACAGCCCTGTTTTTGCAAAATATCTAATCCCTTATTACTTAAATGACCCATATGTTTATGCCACAAATCAGTTAGGTCAACATGGACCGCATTTACAAAAGAATCATATTTTGTAATTTTCACATAGAGGTAATTCCGTTTTATAGCATTGAAAATACACAAGTTTCCTTTTAAGATTTTCATAACTCCATTGCCCCACTTGCCTTCATAACCCTCATCATTAAGGGCACCACAAGAAATAAGGTTTTGACGTAGATCAGGAACATGCCTCACATTCTTTAAGGTTAACAAATTACTGATGTCACATTTTATCTAGATATCTCCTATACCAGACACTTGACACCTTATCTCATTTGCCATAGAGACAGACCAGTTGGTCACTTCTCTATATTCAGAAAACGGCCTTTTAAAAGGCGACATGTGAAATGTACAAGCTGAATCTACAAGCCACTCATTTTCACACAAAGTGAGAGTATGAACAGTATTAGCTTGTTCACATATCTCAGACACCATGAAAACATCATCTACATGGGCATTTTCAAATACCAAGTTGGCGTTATCGTTTTGATGATTTTTTTTGGTTTAGTGCACTCATGAGTGTAATGATCAGATTCACCACAATTATAGCACTTACGGTTCTTAGGTCGAGACTTTGACCTACTCTTCCATTTGCTCTTTTTCTTGTCAGAAAAATGACTGTTGGTTTTGGCTTGAGGAAGGTTTTTGTTTTTGAAAGTGGTTTTGATGCCTTCCCTTCACAAAATTAACCTCACCTAGAGATTTATTCCCCTTATTATTTTTCAAATCCAATTCTTTACTTTTCAAACCGTTTATTACAGTATCAGGAGTTACTTTATCTCTGCCGTACATAATAGCAGATTTAACATCACTATATGAATCAGGGATGGCATTTAAAAGAACAATATGGGTGTATTCATCAATATTTTTATCACCTGTTTGTTTGATATCCTCGATTAATTCTGTAAAAGTGTCCAGGTTATCATTTATATCTTTTGAAATATCAAGTTTGTCCCACAGTGCCTTAGCTGTATCATGTTTACCAATTTTTAGAATTACAGAATCGGACAGGTTTAGAATAATTGATGAATATGCAAACTCATCTGCCCTAGCCTTTTTATCGGCAGCAGTATTGTCAGAAAAGGATGGATCAATACCCTTAAAAACTTTTATTGTATTAAAATGCCCTTCATCTTTTGTTGCCAAATTTGGAAATCTCTTTTACCATCAAAGGGTGCAATATTAAAAACTGAGAAAGAACCCATTGAAACACGCAATATATGACAATTACAAAGAAACCCGAAAATCCCAAAGATCAGGAAAGGGACACACAGCTGATGAGAATCAAATTCAGGAACTCGATTTGAATTTTGAGATTAAAACCCATTTAAATTAAAACCGGGATTCGCAAGCTCTTGACAAAGATTCGAAGGACACTTCCGGTCCTGGCAGCGCAAGATTTTAGTGCTTTTGGACTTTAAAATTTTAATTCGTTTGGATTTTAATGAATGAAAAACGAGAGTACACCCGAAAAAGAGTCCAACCATTTAAAGCAACAAGAAGGTCCGCGGCAAGCGGAAAAACAGTAAGTGACAACAGGCAGTCCAATCAAACAGCAGATATGACAATTGAACAGAGACCAACAGTAACGTAAAGAGAGAGGATCAAGACGAGATACCTAAGCGGAAACCCGGATGGGTTATTCCGTATCACCAAGATGCCACATGACACGACACCCGACAAAATGGGCTCCGATACCACTGTTGGGTATCGACTCGTATAATTATGACTAAAGACACGATCGATAATACAAGCGGATTAAACGAATATAACAATTACAGTTTATATTCTACGGGATAGGGTTTAAGGATTACAGACCAACTAAATGATCCTATAATTATAACCAATATAATTATTGCAATATACCCGAAAATCAAGCTGACGAAAAGGAGCACTAATCATCCGGAACAAATCTGCAAACCACAAAGATCCAATTCAATTAGTAGTGATAACGATAATAACGATCGGAAATACACCAAGCAATTAAAGCAACAAAAATGCAGAATATATATATATATATATATATATAAAACAAATATATATGTAATATATATGGAATAATACCGAAAATATATAAATATAAATAACAAATATATCTATGTAGAATATATTGAACAAAATCACCAAGAATATCAATATAAACAGAGATCAATTAAGATCGAAAAACCCCTTTTTTCAGAAAGAGATGAATAGGCTCAGATCTTCCGAAAATCCTAGCAATTGACACCGATACGAATGCTTGTCCACAGAGGACTGCCCAAACCACCTCCGGCCGGCCAACAGCCCGGTAGCTCCTTCACCAAACCCAGAAACTAAGAAAACCAAGCTTCAATCTTACTCACGGTTCTCACCAAAGAGATTACTCTCGTTTTTACTCGGATTTTGAAGGCTCAAATCGGTTTTGTTCTCGGTGTGTGAAAACTCCAGCCCTACTGTGCCTTTTATACATGCAGTGATGAAATCGGATACAAGAAGTGTCAGGGATTTCATCGTCTCAGTCAGAGGTTAACGAGAGGAAGGATGATAAGAAAAACGGGAGCAGAATCGCGGCGGGGTGGGAGTTGACGGAAGGGTATGTGAGAATGGGCGAAGAAAGGGAGAGACGAGAGAGAAGTGAGTGGAGGCGGTGAGGAAATGAGGAAGAGTGTTAGGGTTAGGGTTAATATAAGGGAGATCGGACGGTCCAGATAGGTATATGTAATAAATCTAGATCGGACGGCTCCCATTCAAAAGGGCTGCCAAATGGGCTGGGTCAGCTCTCAAATGGTATGGGCCAAACTTTATAAATAGTAGGAGATATATTTTCTGGACCGGTTGGGCCAAATACTAATAAACTGTTCTAATAAGCATTCCCAAAAAACCCCGTAGTAACTTTTGAGAATCTAATGTCATCAATGCTACTCTTACCTAAATTAGAAAGTCAGTTAGTACTAAAATGTTACTAAGACTTTAGAGTCTGTTTGGATAGATTAATCTTTGTTTGTGCACTCGTTTCAATTCACGTATGTAGTCTAATGTTTGGGAAATACCAAAGAATGTATCGAAGAGAACATAGGGTAGCTGGCAAAAGGTCCAACAAACTTGAGGTCATTGGGCTTTTTCATTCTACGTTGTAGGATGCCAAGACAGTTCGACATACAGATATGTTTTCCTGTAGCAGCATAAGCGATATACTAGAGAACTTCTAAGTGAACACTAGTTGCATTTTTGCTATGGAGGCTAACTTTGTTGCATAATGCCAGGCATCCAATCTTTCTGTATTGATGCGCATTAGGATTGCAAGTTATAATGTGTTAATAGGACTTGGAGTTATCAATCCAGTTAAGCCATATTGTGAATAGACAATATAGAAGCAATCTTGTATTCATATGACATTGGCAACTCTTTAAGTCTGAACATATCAAATTTAAGTTTCTTGTTCTTGTAGAAAGAATTCATAGTGGCAGCTCAAAGTCCCATTTCCTACCGACGCAAAAGAGTAAGCATTCATTTTTTTTTTCATTCTAACTTGTTAGTTTCCTCTCCCAATTGTGAAGAGCCAAGCATGATTAGTTTATAGATTCAGGTATGCTTCCATAATCATTTTTTTTTCTAAACAATGTTCAGAGCTAGTTGGATTCACATTTATCTTTTCAAAACTTTATTATATTCTAATCAATTGGTATCAGTGAAAACTCCTTTAGAAGCCAGGTAAACTGCTGCCACAGCCACAATATTGTTTCATTCTTGCTGATTGCTAGGTTGTTTTTTTCTAGCTAGTGGTGTGGTTGTAGTAGTTATTTCCGAAATATAGGCCTTCTCGGAGTCGACTGGACTCTGGTCCGCGGCACAAGCCCTTCGGTCCGCGGCACACATTTTTTTCTCAACTCCATCTCCATCTCACTGTACTCCGGGCCGCGGCACACGCCATCCGGGCCGCGGCCCCCTGAAATTTCCCCTCCCCTGTTGTACTCCGTTCTTAGGTGCAGAAGCGCTGCGCCTAAGCCCCCTGGGACTTTTTGTCACAATCCGGCCTAGGCGCACAAAGTCAACCCAGCACTTGGGTTTCTTTTTAGACAGATTTTTCTGCGTTTTTTTCTTAACTACTTCACCACTTTTGAGAGAAGACACGAGAGACAGAGATACAAGGGAGAAAAGAAAGAGAGAAATACTTGTTCGATTTTCCGAAGTTGTACCGATCAGATCGTCGTGATATTTTGACAAGAGCTTGGTAGCGATTGGGCAAATCTTTTCACCGGAGTAGATCGAGGTTTTGAGTCCAAAAATTCGGGTATTTTGTTAGCTTTTTGTGTAAGATATTTACGGTGTTTTTCTTTCTCGATCTTGTTGTTGTTGTGTATTCCAAATACTTGAAGATTGTTTATTTCCATGTATTTGAAGATTATTGCTGTATACGTCTAGTTTTTACTAGGGACGAATCGTGTATTATGAATTGGTGATAGTGGATTTAAGCGGATTCGGTCCAGTGGTTTTTACTCTCATCTTGAGGGGTTTTCCACGCTAAAAATTGTGTCTCGTTTTTTACCATTTTTGATATCATTTGTATTGTTTGTCGAGTTGTAATCAATTTACTCTACTCGTCGGTAACCTCAAAGCTACAATTAAAGATTGGGAAAGTTGTCAAACGAGGTTCCGCATTTTCGTTGTGTCGTTATGTTGTCGGTTTTTTCCAACAAAGTGGTATCGGAGCCACGAGATTTTTTGTTTCGTGGTTGTATTATCTCAATTGTAAGTTGGAAGCCAATACAAGTAGAATGGTGAATTTGAATGGTTCGAACTACCATGTATGGAAGGGCAAGATGGAAGACCTTCTATATGTGAAGGATTATTATCTACCTGTCTTTACCAAAGACAAACCAGAAGGCAAGTCCGACCCAGATTGGGCTATTTTGCATTGCCAAGTGTGTGGCTATATTCGACAATGGGTTGATGATAATGTGTTGAATCATATTAGTGGAGAAAAGGACGCTCGGGAATTGTGGCACAAGCTCGAGCAATTGTATGCTTGGAAGATTGGGAATAATAAGCTATTTATCATTAAACAAATAATGAACCTAAAATATCGCGATAGGACTCCTCTGTCGGATCATTTGAATACATTCCAAGGCATAATTAATCAACTTGCAGGAATGGGTATTAAATTCGAAGAGGAGGTTCAAGCTTTGTGGTTGTTGGGCACATTGCCGGATACTTGGGAGACGTTTCGTACGTCGTTGTCTAACTATGGCCCTGATGGTGTCATTTCAATGGAACTTGCTAAGGGGAACATACTAAACGAGGAGGTCCGAAGAAAGTCACAGGAATCTTCGTCACAGTCGGATGTTCTTGTTACCGAAAGACGGGGGAGAGGTCAAAGCAGAGGACCGAGTAATAGAGGGCCACAAAGAAGTAATTCCAGAGGAAAGTATGCCAATATTGAATGCTACCATTGTGGTAAGAAAGGGCATATGAAGAAATTTTGCCGACAATTAAAGAAGGAAAATCGCCAAGACAGAGAAAACACTCAAAAGAAAGAGAACGTCAGTAATGAAAAAGCCGAAGTAAATACTACTACCAAAGAGTTCTTTCTATATTGCGATTATGACATGGTGAACCTTGCCATAGATGAGTCGAGTTGGGTGGTTGATAGTGGAGCTACGTAGGGATTTCTATTCCTCTTATACTCCGAGTGACTATGGGATAGTCAAGATGGGTAACGATGGATTATCCAAGATTGTTGGAGTAGGAGACGTACACTTGAGGTTCGACGCAGGTGTGGAACTTGTTTTATGTAATGTGAAACATGTTCCGGATATGAGGCTAAATGTGATTTCTGTTGGCTTACTCGATGATGATGGCTATTGTAGCGGTTTTGGCAAGGGATTGTGAAAACTCACTCGAGTTTCCTTGATTGTCGGTAGAGGAGAGAAGACAGGGGAACTTTCCGTGACACTTCCAAAGCTCACGATTAATGCCGTGAACACAATTGGCAATAATGACATGACCGAGCTATGGCATAAGAGGCTCGGTCACATGAGCGAGAAAGTGATGGCATTATTATCAAAGAAGGAGGTGTTATCCAGGGTTCACAATGTACATCTTAAAAGGTGCTCTCACTGTCTAGGTGGGAAGTAAAGGAGAGTCACTTTTAAGAGTCATACTCCTTCACGGAAGGAAAATGTTCTTGATCTTATATATTCTGATGTTTGTGGTCCTATGAAGACTAGGACGGTTGGTGGTTGCCGATACTTTATCACATTCATCGATGACGGGATGACGTTGAAGTGTATTCGGATGGATAATGGTGGAGAATACACTGGGCCTTTTGATGAGTATTGCCGAGAACAAGAGATCCGACATCAAAAGTCACCACCGAAGACTCTGATGTGAAATCTCTATCAGTACAGCGGAAGGCTGTTGTACGAGCGGAAACAAACATCACTTAGCCAAAAGGAATCGAATAGCATAGTTGATGCAATCAATTTATCAGGTACAACCCTGTACCGAAAGCAAGAGGAATGTCTTTTGCGAACATGGAACACGAAGTATGAAACAAAATGTAAGAATTGTCTGAAAATTGGACAATTCTACCAAAACAGGACAGGAAACAGGTGTTTATCGAATTAGACCTATAATTTGATAAGATGATTTCTTCTCAAGACCTATTGAGAATCGATCAGATTAAAATTCGAAAATGCATTGATTAATAACCATATTTTAGTAGGAAACTCGTCCAACTCTTTTAAACAATACACAATGTATTTTTCTTGATGATTCAATGATCTCGATTAAAACCCAAACATAACTACTTATAGATAAGAGTAGCCTTACAAGATTACCGATTTTCCGGGTTTTAAGATCCTAAAATGTGTAGAACTGTGTCGTTTATACTCATGTTGTGTTTATTGGACTCGATTACGCTTGGATACCTTTTATTGATTTTATAGGTACTTTATGGACATAAATCAAGCAAGAACGAAGTCTCAAACCCCAATACATATCAAGCAATGCGAAAACGAGAGATCGGGCCTAAAAAAAGTCAAAACGGTGTCAAAATGAGTCAACACGAGCTCGGCCGTGTCAATTGACATGGGCCGTGTCATTAGCTCGGCCGTGCCACATTAACACAGTCGGGTTTCATATCCAGGCGGTTTTTCATTATCTGGACGAGTAAGACACGGGCCGTGTCATTCGACACGGTCGTGTCATTTGCTCGGCCGTGTCAATTGACATGGTCGAGTTCCCTATCCAGTGAGTTTCAGAGTTTTGAGCGCACTATGACACGGGCCGTGTCATTTGACACAGGTCATGTCACTTTTCGGTGGAAAAATTACCTTTTGACATTTTTGCAAGATTTGTGTATGAAAAGTGATGTTTTTGGACTTATAAAAAGAGATCATGGGCAAGACTTGAGAGATATGCTGAATATTGGAGAGATTAGAGAAAGAGAAACACAAGATTGAGGGCTTTCACTCCAAAAAGAAGGAGATTTGAGGAAATTCTTGAAGAACACTTCAAGAACATTTGAAGGCTTCAACCGGGATCAATCAAGACACCTTACGAGTTTTATCTTCTTCCTATCTTTTATCTATTTTGTTGTTTTATTTAGCATGAACATGATGAATATGATGATTATTAATCTTTCTTTCATTACCATGTCCGTCTAAACTCGTTAGATTCCGGGCATGGGAGTATGTTGATTTACTATGGTTTTGAGGGATTGATGATTATATATATCTAGTGTGATTTCTTTATCAAATACTTGGTTTTGATTCATGTTTCAATGTTTTTACATGTTAAGCTTAATTGCTCATAATTCGAGAGAAGAGGGCATTAGTAGGTTTCGAGTATTTGACGTAGTAAATTACGAGATTGAGAAATCGGTGATGAACTATGATGATGTTTAATCTTATGAACATTTAGGAGTTAGATAATTTATAATAGACGGAGACGTTGTTATAGGTTGTTTAATCTACATTTTATTGAATCTCGAGAGAGACTTTAGAATATTGTTGTGATCATTGTTTTGGAGATTCACTTAGAACCTTTTGGAACCAATCCCGACTAAATTTAGTAACCAACGGAAACCTAGCCTTGGAATCTACCTTTCTAAACTCTTGCAATTCGCTTTAATTCGGATATTTTCAATTGTTTTAATTTATTGTGATCATTGTATTTTATTTCATTAACCATTCATTTTATCTTTCGATCGTCTAGATAAAACTGAAAATACTATAATCTAGTACTCAACACAATAAGAATATTTAGTCTCTGTGGAATACGACCTTGCTCGCTGCTTTCTACATATTCTCCGTACACTTGCGGATTGTTTAAAAATATAGCGAATAAGTTTTTGGCATCGTTGACGGGGACTAAATTAATTTCATTATTGTTGATATTACGTTAAGTGTTTCTAGTCTTACTTTAGACATTTTCTTATTTGTTACTTAACTCATGTTATACAATTTCTACTCAGGGAGTGCATGAACACTCGTTCATCTCGAGTGCCTTTAGAAACTTTCATCCCGGAAGTAGAAGCATTTGTCCGAAGAACAAGTGCTACCTCAAGGAAACTAAGAAGGGATCTTTTTGAAGACATGGAGAGAGCGGGAGATAACGTGGGAAGGGACAACGAGAATGAGAATGTAATAATCCAAGACAATGAGGGCGGAAGGATTGAAAATCCAACAACTAGGGTGCAATAAATTCGGGATGGATTCCGATCAAAACTAGACCAAAACATTGGAGGAATCACTCATGTTCCAATCAACGCTTTAAATTTCGAGATGAAGCCCGCCTTAATTTCAATGGTTCAACAAAATCAATTTGGAGGATTTGCTGTCGAAGATCCACATGCCCATCTCACTCATTTCATGCAAATATGTGATACTATCAAAATGAATGGAGTCTCGGATGATGCCATACGCTTACGATTGTTTCCATTCTCTTTGAGGGATAAAGCAAGAAATTGGCTTGAAACTTTAGCTCCCGAAAGTATAAAGACATGGGAAGAATTGAGCGAAAAAATTTTGTATAAATTTTTTCCACCAAACAAGACAATGAAGCTAAAAAGTGAGATTACTCAATTTCATCAATTGGACTCCGAACCGTTATATGAAGCTTGGGAACGTTTCAAAGATCTACTAAGGCGATGCCCTCGACATGGTTTCCCCGAAGATCAACAAATATGTTTCTTCTACAATGGTCTTATGGGAGAAACAAGAAATTTTATTGATGCTTCCGCGGGAGGGGCATTGCTAGCAAGGAGCGCTGAAGAAGCGTATGAATTGATCAAAGAAATGGCTATGAATAGCTATCAATGGCCGATGGAAAGAGCAAATATTAGAAAGGTGGATGCGATATCCGATTCAGATCCTATAAAGGCACTAACCGCGCAAATGTCGATGTTAACTACTCAATTGGGGGCTCTAACAAAAGGAGGTGATTCGAAGGGAGCTTCTCAAGGAAGTTCAAGTTCACTACCATCCGATCTATTGGAGGAGGCTCATTACATTAATAATCGGAGTTACAACAATTTCCGGAATAATCCACCACCGGGCTTCTACCATTCCTCAAATCGAAATCATGAAAATCTTAGCTATGCTAATCCAAAGAATGCTTTGCAACCACCGACCAGATTCAAGGTGTCGAATGGGGAGATAATTGAAGAAGCAAAGCTGACATCAAATCTCGAGAATATTCTAGCTACCTTCATGATGGAGACGAAAAGCCGATTTAGTCGAGATGAGGAGAAATTAGACAAAATCGAAGGCCATGTCACTCAATTAGCTTCCACCATGGGAGCTCAAATGAAAAATCTTGAAACTCAAATTGGACAATTAGCTAAAGTTGTCGGGAGTCAACATCAACGGGGACAATTTCCGAGTAATACCGAAGTGAATCCAAAAGAGTCTTGTCAAGCGATCACCTTAAGAAGTGGAACAAATTATGAAGGGCCAAAGATGCCAAGGGTCCAACAAAAAGAGGAAGTCAAGGAGGATCAATTCGAAATTGAAATGGAAGAAGGGAAGCATGATACATCCAAGGGGACTGAGAAGTCTAAAATATCTCCTAACTCTACTCCGAATGTTCCTCTACCTTTTCCTCAATGTTTCAAAAAATAAAAAGTTAGATGCACAATTCGCAAAATTTTAGATATCTTCAAGAAAATTAATATCAATATTTCTTTTGCAGATGCTTTGGAATAAATGCCTAACTACGCAAAATTCTTGAAGGATGTGATGTCAAGAAAAAGAAAGATGGAAGATCATGAGACGGTTAAACTAACCGAAGATTGTAGTGCTATTATCCAACGCAAATTACCTCAAAAGCTTAAGGATCCTGGAAGCTTTACCGTTCCATGCACCATTGGAAACGTCTCATTCGATAAAGCTTTGTGTTATTTAGGTGCTTTGATTTACCTTGTGCCCTTATCTATTTTCAGGAAATTAGGTGTCGAAGAAATGAAAGCCACAATGGTTATGCTACAATTGGCGGATCGATCCATAACACACCCCAAGGGGATTGTCGAAGACGTGCTTGTAAAAGTCCACAAATTTATATTTCCAGCGGATTTTATTGTCCTTGATATGGAAGAAATCAGAGATTTACCACTTATCCTTGGACGTCCATTTTTAGCAACGGGAAAGGCTCTTATTGATGTTGAAAGGGGAGAATTAACACTACGTGTTAACGATGAGCATGTTCTATTTTCTATATTTAAAGCTATGAAATTTCATGATGATACGGAATATTGCAATGTTATTGACCATATAATCTCGGATGGAAAGAAAAAATTCTTACACTCATTTTCTTCGGATCCATTAGAGTTTGCTCTTACGAACTCATGTTTTTCTAGTGATTAAACTTTGGAGTTTGACGGTTCTGACTTGTTTGATTATGTTTCTGAATTAAATTCTCTACAGGAAAAAACGCAAATAAATACATCCGATGATTTTGACAAAGGGGAGCATGAAGTAGTTGCGGAAATCAAGTTGACGGATGACTCGAATGTGTCCAACGACATGGTGCAAAATTTGGGATTCGTTTCATCTCAATTGGATTCATCTCAACCAAGCTTGGACCTTAAATCCCTCCCGGAACACCTCAAGTATGCATTTCTAGATGATAACAATACCAATCCGGTAATTGTATCCTCTTCACTTTCATCCACTCAATTAGATAAATTGCTTCGTGTATTGAGAGCACATAAGTCGGCTATAGGATGGTCTATCTCAGATTTAAAGGGAATTAGCCCGTCCATATGCATGCATAGTATTTTGCTTGAAGAAAATTTTAAACCTAAAGTGCAAAATCAACGCAGACTTAATCCCATAATGAAAGAAGTGGTGAAAAAAGAAGTGCTAAAACTTTTAGATGCCGGAATGATATATCCAATTTTCGATAGTGAGTGGGTGAGTCCTACGCAAGTTGTATCAAAAAAGGGAGGGATGACCGTAACCAAAGATGAGAAAGATGAATTAATTGCTATGAGAGTAGTTACGGGATGGCGAGTGTGTATAGACTATAGGGCTTTAAATGCGGCTACTCGCAAAGACCATTTTACCCTTCCCTTCATTGATCAAATGCTTGATAGATTGGCAGGGCATGAATTTTTCTGTTTTCTTGATGAATATTCAGGATATAATCAAATCTACATAACACGAGAAGATCAAGAAAAAAATGGCTTTTACATGTCCTTATGGAATTTATGCTTATCGTAGAATGCCGTTTGGTTTATGTAATGCCCCAGCCACGTTTCAACGTTGCATGATGGCCATCTTTCATGGTTTGATCGAAAATATAATGGAAGTTTTCATGGATGATTTTTCGGTGTTTGTAAATTCTTTTGATTATTGCTTGCGTAATCTTACTTTAGTTTTGCAGCGATGTGAAGACACTAATCTCATGCTGAATTGGGAGAAATGCCACTTTATGGTGCAAGAAGGAATTGTCCTAGGCCATAGAGTGTCCGCCGCCGGTTTGGAGGTTGATAGGGCGAAAATTGTCGCCATTGAGAAACTTCCCCCACCGAAGAATGAAAAACCAATTAGGAGTTTTCTTGGGCACGCGGGTTTTTATAGGAGATTCATAAAAGACTTTTCAAAAACCACTAAACCTTTGAGTAAATTGTTGAAAAAGATACCACTTTCATTCTTTCTAACGTATGTTTGCAGGCATTTGAGACTTTAAAAAAGGCATTAGTGAGTGCTCCTATCCTCGTGGTACCGGATTAGTCTCAACCTTTTGAGATCATGTGTGATGCAAGTGATTATGCGGTCGGAGTTGTGTTGGGACAACGTCGTGAGAAACTCTTTTGGGTTATTTATTATGCAAGCAAAACATTGGACGGAGCCCAACAAAATTACACAACGACGGAGAAAGAAATGCTTGCCGTGGTGTTTGCTTTTGATAAGTTCCGATCATACTTAATTCGGACAAAAAAAATAGTACACACGGACCACGCAACTATCAAATACTTGTTCGAAAAGAAAGATTCTAAACCTCACCTAATTCGATGGATTCTTCTTTTGCAAGAGTTTGGCGTGGAAGTTCGAGATAGAAAAGGGTGTGAAAATGTAGTAGCCGACCACTTATCTCGCTTCGAGTACAAAAAGGAGGAGGAGCCCGAGATCGAAGGGATTAAAGAAGAGTTTCCGGACGAGTGGCTTTTTATGGTAGAAGCTAAATTTTTGTGGTTTGCTGACATTGTTAATTTTTTGGTCGCAGGTGTGCTACCCCCGGATTTATCTCATTATCAAAAGAAGAAATTCCTACATGATATCAAGTTCTATATGTGGGATGATCCATTACTTTTTAAGAGATGTGCCGACATGATCGTGAGGAGATGTGTATCGCAAGAGGAATGGGATGAAATTATTCAACAATGTCATTCCTCACCAACCGGAGGACATTTCGGAGCAACACGGACTGTTGCAAAGGTGTTGCAAAGCGGATTTTATTGGCCTACGCTATACAAAGATTGCTATCTCTTGATTCAACAATGCGATAGATGCCAACAAGTAGGAAATATTTCAAGACGTCATGAGATGCCCCTGACCAACGTAATTGAGGTTGAACTATTTGACGTTTGGGGTATCGACTTCATGGGTCCATTTTCCTCATCATTTGGGAATAAGTACATTCTACTAGGGGTCGAATACGTATCTCGATGGGTCGAGGCAATTTCTTTCCCAAAAAATGATGCTCAAGTAGTAATGAAATTTTTAAAGAAGAACATCTTTTGCCGGTTCGGAACTCCAAGAGCATTAATCAGTGATCGGGGATCGCATTTTGTCAACAAAATCATGGATAAACTCCTTCAGAAATATGGGGTCTGATCAAAGAAATCATTGGCCTATCATGCACAAGCAAATGGACAAGCCGAAGCATCCAACAAAGAGATTAAGCTAATCTTGGAAAAGACGGTGAGTACATCTCGGAAAGATTGGTCATCCAAGCTCGACGATGCACTTTGGGCTTATCGTACGTCCTATAAAACCCCTTTGGGAACATCTTCCTATCAACTCATATTTGGGAAATCATGTCACCTACCTTTGGAATTGGAGCATAGAGCGATGTGGGCGGTGAAAAGAATAAATTTGGATTTTGAGGCCGCCGGAAAGAAAAGACTGGTAGAGCTAAATGAGTTGGAAAAATTCCGGGATGAATGCTATGAAAACTCTCGAATCTACAAAGAGAGATCGAAAAGATGGCACGATAAGATGATCGTTAAACGTGAATTTATGCCGGGGCAACAAGTACTTCTCTATAATTCAAGACTGAAATTGTTCCCCGGAAAATTAAAATCAAGATGGTCGGGTCCATTCGTGATCAAGAAAGTACTTCCACCCAGAAAAATCGAGCTCATGAGCAGAGACGGAGAGCTATTTAAAGTTAATGGACAACGATTCAAACACTGCTATCATCCCAATCAAAAGGAAGCCGTGTCCGTAATAACTTTAATCGAGCCATAAAAACTACCAGTTGAAGATTTCCGGCTGAAGACATTAAACTTAGCACTAATTGGGAGGCAACCCAATAGTTTTTATTTT
This sequence comes from Orobanche coerulescens, assembly GCA_033398695.1. Lineage (NCBI taxonomy): Eukaryota > Viridiplantae > Streptophyta > Magnoliopsida > Lamiales > Orobanchaceae > Orobanche > Orobanche coerulescens. Next base: position 103,864,917 of record CM065818.1, read on the forward strand.
CATGTTTTGATCTTTTTCGCATTTTTTTTTGTATTTTTACTTGTTGTAAAACTAACCGGTTCGATTTTTGGTGTTCAATTCGCAGGAAAAAGACCCGAAAACAAATCTGCATTCTCCAGGCCAGTACGACACGGGCTGTGTCATTTGACATGGTCGGGTCATGCAGGCAGATCAAATATCACTTTCTGTGCAGGTATGAAACGGGCTGTGTCATTTGACATGGTCGAGTCAGGGGTCCAGTCGATTTTGACGTTCCAAGAAAGTACAACACGGGCCGTGTCATCCGACACGGTCGAGTCAGGTATCCAGTGAAAATTTTACTTATTGGGGTAGTACGGCACGGGCCGTGTGAATTGACACGGCCGGGTCAGGTGGACAACAACATTTTTTAAAATAGAGACAGGTATGACACGTGCCGTGTCATTTGACACGGGCCGTGTCAGTCGTGCGGTATAAAAGGCTGCAACACAGCCGACCCTCCATTTCCTTCTTCCCCAAATTTCCTTCTCCCCCAAATCATAAACCCTAGCGCCGAATCACCCAAAATCCAGCAAAATCAATCAAGGTTCGTGTTAAATTTCACATAATAACAAAGTGTTCATCATTATTCCACACTCCTAAAGCTTCAAAGGGTACGAATCGGACGAATTCATCCGGGTTTGGGTCGCAATTTTTTCTGAAATTTTCTTCAACTTTCACTCCAAATTCAAGGTATGATTCACGATTTGGGATGGTTTAATTCTTCATTGCATTGAGATTATGTGAATATGATTTATTGAGCAATTTAGGGTTCTTAAATAGATTTTTGGTGGAATTTGTCATGAGTAAAAATACGTTGAAATTTTGTTGATGATTATCATGAATTACATGTTGGATGTATATGATTGAGAGATGTTATTACATATTTGAAATTATTGGGATATTACATACAATGACGATTGGCGTTGAAATTTACGGTTGGGGTATTTTTGAAGAAACGCTTATTTTGGGGAAAATGTGTAATTTGTAAGAAGTTTGGGGGAGCGTTTATTATAGATAAATAGTGATTCTGAGCTTTTGTGAAACAAATGATAATCGATGAATCTCTTGCAGAAAAATGGCCAGGGGACGAGGACGAGGAAATGCCCAACAGGGACGGGGCGCAGCTCAAAGGGGACGAGGAAGACCCACAACAAAAATTGAACAACCGGAGAGAATACCTACTCAAGAGGCTGTCGACACGCCCGGGACATATGGGATTGAACTTCCACTGAGTCGCCTAGCACGATGGGAAACATTGGGGCAGAAAAAAATGCTCCCCACTCGATGGCCGGACGAAGAGTGCATGACGGCGATGGGGATAAGAGACGATGTCATGAGGCTACTTGAACGAATAAGTTGGACAATGTTAATGACCTAACATTGGCCCACCTACCGCTGTCTCACGTTGGAATTCCTTAGCACACTCAATGTTAAAAGAGACCCGATTTCGCATGAGCCAACCACTTTGGAATTCCGGCTAAACAACAAAAACGAAAAATTTTCTCCTGGTGAATTGGATGCTATATATGACGCTCGAAAGCACGGAGAATACCAAATCAACCGGTTCGAGTGTGAGACTTATTGGCGGGCAATGGTTGAATATTCGGGGAGCGATGCATGTCCCTACATCCCAAAGTCGGCAAAAGGATCCTCTCTTCGCAATCCTATCCTCTGCTATCTATACAAGGTGAATGCAAGCACTATCTTCGGCCGAAAAGAAAAGGGGCCAATTACTCAACAAGAGCTATACGTTTTATCACACATACTCAACGGAACAAATCCAGCAACCGGCGCTATTATCATGGATCATTTTGAGGATGTTGCCACTAAACCGAGAGGGGAGATTTGGATAGGGGGTTTAATTACCCCTATCGCACTTCATCTTTACGTACCTCTAGAAAACTGAACTCCTCTCCCGGGAAATATGCTCCTATTTGTCCAAGTCATGAAGTTGATGAATATTCTCGACTACGACTCTCGCGTTATTTTCCTCCAGAATGACGGCAATCACTTCTTACTCCCGAATACAACTTTGACAACTATTGACAGTATTCGGGATTTAGGAAATCTACAAATGGCCACGGAAGCGCATAAATTGGCCCAGGAGGCAGCTGGATTAATTTCTCCTAGTGAAAGATACATTGCTCGGAATGTCCGTCCTAGGCGTACGAAATTTGAGGATAGAGCCAAGAGGATGTGAAAAGAAGAGAGAGGAAAGAATGGAGGAAGAATTCGCCTATGAGAGAGGCCCTGAAGACAAAAGAGAAACGGAGGAGGAAGAAGAGATAAGGAGAGAATGGCCCGAGTCGTTGAGATAAGCCGAGTCAAGACATGCCACATCTCGTTCCACGCTTAGAGAAGAGTTCGAGGCTGTAATATCCGCTATTTTGATTTTCGGTAATTTCTATTTTTGGCGGAAGTCCATCTTAGTGACTCTATTGTGACCGTTTCGTCATTCCGAGAATGATTAATTCTACACTTTTTGTCATCCAAGTTCGTCTCGGTGTCGTTCTGTTGAGTTCCGTGTTCTTAAGCGACTTTTCCACGTATGAGTTCGACTTTGTAAAATCACCATTAATTCTTGAAAACTCCAAATATTCTGGATCTTTCCAATATTTTAGAGAATCAAGTTAGCTTTCCAATGGTTCAAACGGTGACTCAATCGGAATCCGGATGAAGGAGTTATGGTCGAAATAGCTAAGACTGCACCGTGTGCCTTTTGATGCTGGAGTGGGTTGTACCGCGGGCCGCGGCCCCTTCTGGCCGGGCCGCGGTACAAAACTGTTTTGCTGGGCATTTTTGGCCTTGTGCCGCGGCACACTCAGCCCGTGCCACGGCACACAGTGCAGATTCTTCTATAACTGTGTTTTGTTGAGGAGAACAAGCGCAATTCTTCATTTCACTTCTTCCTCTCTTCCTTGGGGCAATTTTGGGCGATGTTGGAGTGTTTCAACATCATCAAAACTCAGAGATTTCATCTTCTTCAAGTTGTAGTGTGGATCAACAACATATTTGTGAATTTTTCATCCTAATCTAAGGTAACTTTCTTCAACCCTTGAATTCAATTTTGAGTTGGAGCATGATGTTTTGGATGGTATAATCATGAATTGTGATGGATATAAGTATGATTATAAGTTTTTACGAGTCATCATCGGATTGTTGGAAGTTTTTCTCAAGAACACTTTGAAGGTTGACTTGGAATTGGGTTTTGCAATTTAATGATATCGTAAACTCAATTTGAATATTTCGTTTGGATTATCGATTGTATTGATGATGTTTTGGTGGTTTGGATCATTCAATAGAAGTTGGTTTTCGATACAAATGGGTTTAGTTGTTTAAGAAGGGAGTTTGTTTTCAAGGTGTTTGTCGAAATGCCTCAATGAGTTTGGATTTATTGTACTGACATCTTGAGTTGGTTATGATCACTTTTGGTTCGTATATTAAGCGAGTGGTTGATAATTGTGTTATTCAAGGTTGTTCGAGCGACCAGTAGTTCCCTTAGGACGTTGTTCGAGAGAGATCGTATCATCACCGGTGTTAAGGTAAGTTAATTCTTACTCGGTTAAAAGGATATTCATTCCTTTCGTTGTTGTTCATTCATAATTATAGTTCATTCATAATGTATTAACCGTATTGAGACTTGTAATTGTCAATTAATCACTTCATTCACGAGGAACGACGGTTCCAATCATTTCATTGAGTTATCATTCAGTTCACTATCATTTCATCTCGGTGAGTCATTATTGATTTTCGATGTCACTTTTGTTATCTCGTGGCATTCCGGGTCATACTGGCGTGCCGGTTGGTATGTAGGATTTTCATGTTGGGCACATATAAAGTCGTGTGTTGGTAGTTGACCTCACATTAGACTGTGCACACGAGAATATTACTTCGTGAGACTGATTAGGTATAAGACCACACGTGTATTCGATCGATACTCGTTGGTGGCTTGTGCACGGACACATTTCCATCCCGGGCATAGTGTGGCTCCATCCTTTGAGCCGTACTGTTAGTTGATTCATACAGCATGTTTCATTGCGTATGTTTTCAACAGGAATAGGTTATAATCTGTAAGACTCACATTTGATCGCATGTGTTCGACGATTTGAGATTTTGATCGAACTTGTGGTTTATACAGCATGTATGATTGTGTTTATTCAACTCTTGAGGATTGTTGTTCTGTGTAACTGACCCCATTGGGGATTTTGTTTTTCAGGTCATGGCAAGGCTAAGGCACGGGAAGAGAACGTTTACAGCGAGGAGTCCCAGTGATACTAGTAGGGGCCCCCAGTCCTTTTCATTCACTCGTGTTTTCTTTATTTTATTTCCGCTGCAGACTTCCGTTTGAATACTCATTTTATTCAGTGTCGTTTGTTTTATCTTCATATAAAATATACACGTATTCTATATTATCTTGGGTGTGTTGTATGAAACTCCTCATCGGAGTAATTAATGATGTAATGTGGTTCGATATTACATTTACCCTGTGTATTTTATGTTGGGATTCGGTGCCTGAAACGAAGGCCCAGCGGAAGCGGTAAAACGAAAATTAATTCGATCCGAATCCCTACGAGGATCAATCGAGCTACGTATATACGAATATCAAAAACGAAATACAAGAGATACGAGAAACATACCCTCGTAGTCCGTTGATTAAATGGATAACCTTCTCTTGAGCTATTCCCCAAGCTCTTGAACGATCCAACGCCGAAAGCACCGCGTCTCTACTTGCCACGCGCCGAAAAAATGACCGGAATGACTAAACCTCGTTATCCTCCAAGGATACGGCTAGAACAAGGTTATAGAAGCTAAGCAACTCAAGATTACAATACTCTAAGTGTTTAATCTAGTATCTCTCTATCTCACAAATATTTTTCTCCAAGAAAAACTTATGAATGATGTGAAGATGATGATGAATAGTATGAAGCCTTGGAAAAAGCTTTTCCTCTCTCCTTCTACTTAACAAAAACGTGATCTCTCTTACAAGCAAGGAGATTTGGTCTTCTCTATATATTATCCATCAAATCCCCTCATATCTATCACCTTTTGACAAAATCACCTTAGGTGATATTTTGTCCCCTTGACAAAACATAAGTCTTCCACCAACGTGTGGAGACTATGACCAAGGAAAAGGGAAGGAAAGAGGGGAGGCCATCTAGAAGGAGCCGGGCGAGTTCGGTCCGTTTCGGACTCCCGTGAGTCCAAACAGATAAACTCCGATTCCGTTCCGATGTATTTATATTGATTAATTAATCCAATTAATTAATCATATCAAATACATAATAACATAATTAATTTCTCCAAGAAATAATTATATTCATGAATTAAATTAATCACCCAGTAATTTATTTAATTCATTAGGCCGTAAATCAATTTATCCAATAAATCGATTTTAACATCTAATGTTCCAAAACTAGATATCCAATATCTAATATTCATAATGAGAAAATTAGATTTATTCATTCCGTCGTCAATCCTATTGCGCGACTCGGTAGGTCCGTCTCAGTCAGCAATGGAAGGAACCAAAGAGTAGTAGCACCACCTAGCCAGCCTGGCGGCCTACACTGTACCCAAACTGAGAACGAATGATTGGGATCATTCAAGAACCATTCTGTCGTGAATACCAGTATACGTATAAACCCTTCTTTCAAATGTCCCGATCAAGTTATAGGGTCACGGTCAGTCAAAACCTATCTATACTTGACGCTATGCATGCGTTAATGCAAATCGAGATCATCGAGCTGTTGTGTATCTAATACAACTAGCTCCAATGCTTTGGCCAAAGACTTATGATCTCATCTGCCAATAACCGCATAGGACATATAACCCACTCACTAACGGGAGAAAGAATTCTATCTTGGTATTCAGTAGGACCTGCTACTTTCCCGTCAAGATGCACGTCGAGGTTGACCCCCACCTTCCGGTTTATAGGGTCAAACTACTCTAATGAAAATCTTGACGTCACAAGCACATCCCTACTAAATCCTCAAGTCGAAGGTTCACGAATACCTATCACAACCTTTCGATTCCGTCATTGACTGTCCCGGAGTGAAATCCGTGTGACGAATCGAGGGTGAGTCGGTTCGAATATACTAATCCAATTAGCATACCTATAACGTGTGCTCCCACTAACCATTAGCGTTCGACAGGCACTCTCCATGTCAAAGAACACATCATACAAGTCTTCACATAAACTTAACGCCCAGTCAAGTTTCATCGACTTGCGAACGATTAAGTATTTGAGCTATAACCTTTCCAGTGCCGCCCCCTTTATCCAATAAAGAGTGGAACGTTTTGCTCTCAAATACACGGACTAGTTTCTATATGTTTATTTACGAGTTTGGAATGCCAGTAACTACCAGTAAATAAAGAAACATTCATTTGCCTTATATAAATGGTTTACATAATTACAAGTACAATGCCCTCACTCAACAACCTCTGAGTGGCATTCGAGGGCATAATCCTAACAATCTCCCACTTGCACTCAATGCCACACACTATGGTATCTTATACCCATGTTCTCCAGATGACGCTCCAAGCTAGTCTGAGAAAGTGGCTTGGTCAGTGGATCGGCGACGTTGTCGGCCGAGTCTACTCAGGCAAGACAATGTATCCCTTGCGAACAAATTCTCTTACGAGATGATACTTCCTCTCAATATGTTTGGTGCTGTTGTGAAACCTCGGCTCCTTGGCTGCGCTCTGACTCTGTCGTTGTCGCGATGCAGTAGACAGGCGGCTCGGACATGGTATCACTTGAAGTTCTCCCGAAATTTCTTAATCCGAACCCTTCCTTGGAAGCCTCCGAGGCCGCTTGATACTCGGCTGACAGGTGGAATCGGCGATCGCGCTTTGCTTGGAACTACGCCAAGATACCGCTCCTCCATTAAGAGTAAATATGTAGCAGTGGACATCGAGTCGTCCTTCAGTCCTTGGAAGTCCGAATCAGTGAATCCCACCACATCCAAATCTCCACCGCCATACATAAGAACCATATCTCTCGTTCTTCTCAAGTACTTGAGAATGTTCTTTACAGCAGTCCAATGTTCCCTACTTGGGTTTGCCTGAAACCTACTCACCACGCTTACAACATGCGCGATGTCAGGTCTTGTACACAACATAGCATACATAAGGCTACCCACGGCCGAAGCATATGGTATATTACTCATTTCCTTTCGTTGTTCCTCACTTTGAGGACACATCTTCAAAGAGAGTTTTATTCCATGTTGCATCGGTAGGAACCCTCTTTTAGAATCATCCATCTTAAATCGCTTTAAGATTTTATCTATATAGAGGGCTTGGGAAAGACCTATTGTTCTCTTCGCTCTATCCCGGTAGAGTCGAATACCAAGAATATAGGTTGCTTCTCCCAAGTCTTTCATGGAGAAATTACTCGAAAGCCAAGCTTTCACAGAACTGAGCATTCCCACATCATTTCCTATTAGTAGAATGTCATCTACATATAGTACTAAGAATGCGATCTTGCTCCCACTAACCCTCTTGTATACACAAGGTTCCTCCTCATTTTGCACAAAGTTAAACTCTTTGACTGCCTCATCAAAACGAAGGTTCCAACTACGCGACGCTTGCTTCAGTCCATAAATGGAAAGTTGGAGCTTGCACACTTTCTGAATATCGACTTCGGACACAAAGCCTTTAGGCTGCTCCATATAGATTTCCTCCTCGAGGAATCCATTAAGGAAAGCGGTCTTTATGTCCATTTGCCATATCTCATAATCGTGGTAGGCAGCTATAGCAAGCATCATGCGAATAGACTTGATCATGGCTACGGGCGAGAAGGTATCGTGGTAATCGATCCCTTCCTTCTGGGTATAACCCTTTGCCACAAGCCTGGCCTTATAGGCGTCAACCTTGCCATCACCATCAGTATTTCTCTTGTAGATCCACTTGTTCCCAATAGGCACTATGCCCTTGGGGCGGTCTACTAGAGTCCAGACCTGATTGACATGCATCGAGTCTATCTCAGCTTCCATAGCTTCACGCCATTTCGCGGAATCTATATCCACCATCGCTTGGTCATAGGTCTTCGGGTCGGTCTCTTGGATATCACTTGGAACCTCATGGAGTCCCAGCTCCTCCAAGTGCACAAGCCCATACCTCTCAGGTAAATGAGACACCCTACTAGACCTACGAGGTGGTTGTACTTGTGTTTCAGAAGGTTCGGTTCCAGTTTCTTGCACAGGTGTCTCCTGAGGAGTTTCATTATATTCTTCTAAAGAAATACTTCTACCTACTCCGCCTTCCTGAATGAACTCATCTTCCAGGAAGTGTGCTTGTAAAGCAACAATGATCCTTCGATCTTCGGGCATGTAGAATAGATATCCCATCATCCCAGATAGGAATCCAATGAAACGTCCCTTCGCAGACCTAGCTTCCAACTTCTCCACCTTAGTCTTCTTGACATAGGCGGGACATCCCCAAATCCTAATATGATTAAGACTTGGTTTCCTTCCCTCCCACATCTCATGTGGAGTTTTAGGAACGGATTTGGAAGGACATCTGTTCAAGATATATGCGGCAGTCAGGAGTGCATACCCCCACAGGTAAATCGGCAAGTCAGTATAGCTTAACATGGAACGAACCATGTTCAACAAGGCCCGGTTCCTTCTTTCTGACACACCATTTAACTGAGGAGTACCTGGAGGTGTTAGTTGTGAAACTATTCCATGTTCCTTAAGGAACTCGTCAAACTCCGTACTCATATACTCGCCACGTCGGTCCGACCGAAGTGCTTTGATATGATTACCAGCTTGTTTCTCGACTAGGGCCTTGAATTCCTGGAATTTCTCAAAGGCCTCGGATTTATGTTTCATTAAGTATACATAACCATACCTAGTATGATCATCTGTAAACGTAATGAAATATTGATATCTGTCACGTGCTGCTTCCAAAGCACCACATACGTCGGTATGGATTAATCCTAGTTTATCAGCGGCTTTTTCAAAAGTCCCTGTGAAGGGGGACTTAGTCATTTTGCCTTTAAGGCAAGATTCACAAGTAGGAAAGGGATCTGATCCCAATGGACACATAAGTCCATCTTTTTCCATCTTGTAAACCTTGGTCTGACCAACATGACCAAGTCTAAGATGCCATTTCAAAACTTGATTGGTTTCATGCCTACCACGTTTTCTAGTCATAGTATTCACAACTACTTTGTTGCTGAGATTTAGATGATACAACCCATTCAACAATGTAGCAGTACCCACTAGTTTATTTCTAAAATAAATTTTGCAGGAACCATCACCAATGAAAAATGAAAAGCCTTTTTGGTCCATGACCGGAATGGATACAATGTTTTTGTGCCCCTTGGGCAAAACAAGTACATCTTCTAAAGTCAAAACAAAGCCGGATTCTAAACCCAAAAGAAGTGATCCTATGTCGGTCGCCTCGACACTATGCCCGCTTCCGACTGTGATCATAAATTCTCCAGCTCCAAGCTTCCTACTTTGTTCCAGATCCTGATTCACGGTACAAATATGAGAACTAGCACCAGAATCCGATATCAGAAGTAGAAAATACAAGATGTAACAATTTGTTTCCAAAACTAAAAGTTCTGTACCTGAAGTACCATGAAGAATCGGACAGTCTCTCGCCCAGTGGCCCAGCTCACCGCACTTGAGACAAGCATCCTTCTTCTTCTTGTTCTTCGGAACCATCGGGGCCTTGCCCTTACCCTTAAGGTCCTTAACTTGTGGTCCAGTTTGCTTCTTGGTCTTTTTCTTCTTGTTCTTAGACCTCCGAGGTCCAGAAGAAATCACAAGAGCGGACTCCTTCATCCGTGGAGTCTTCATCTACGACTGAGCGGTCACAAGTTTGTTCATTAGCCCAGCTAAATTACATGCAATCTCATTGCAGTTGAAGTTCATAACAAACTGTGAGAAGGAATCAGGGAGAGACTGTAGGATAAGGTCGGTTTGGAGAGAAGTATCCATTTTAAAATCAAGAGCCTCCAATCTCTCGATCATGGATATCATTTTGAGGACGTGTTCCCCAACCTTCTCACCTTCCTTCATCCTTGCACCGAACAGTTGCTTGGATATCTCATATCTAGCAGTTCTGCTGTGCTCACCATAAAGTTCGGTTAAGTGAGATAGAATCTGCCTAGCAGAAGTCATTTTCTCATGAGCTCTCTGAAGCTCATTAGACATGGAAGCCATCATATAAGCACGGACTTTCACGTCATCCTTAACCCACTTTTTGTGGTTTTCAATCTCTTCCTGATTGGCTCGGGTCCGCACAGGAGGCGCCGGAATGTCCGTCTCCAAGACGTATCCCAGTGCCTCTATACTGAGGACAATCATCAAATTGCGGAGCCAATCCACAAAGTTAGGTCCCATTAAGGTGTTCTTTTCGAGTAGAATTGCGAGTGGATTCATTGTGATATTGAGTTATGTCTGCATTAAGCATAACAGATTAATTAGTGACTTGTTATATTATGTTCTGAGTATAGAATTAAGGTCTTTTCTATTCTTGTTACCCAGCTCCCACTATTTTTATCGGAATAACACACTCCCATGTGAAATGTGGAAGTATCGTCGCTCTACTTCATAGTGGTGATCGAGTTCTTTAGAAATCTTAATAGAGGGCAACCGAACAGGTTTCTAGTCTATTAATTTTCATAAAGTGGTGTCCAACACCAACCCATCTAATGGATGATTCGATCTTCTTTTTCCCCTTGTTCATTCCCCTCAACCAATACGGTTTCTATGGTTCGTGAACAAGTTAAGTTTATGCCATCGATGCAAATCAGTTTCACAATTGAATCTTATCCGGCAACCTATCAGGTTTCTAGGGATAAAATTTGCTCCAACCGAAGGCATCCAATACGCTCCCGGTAATTTATCCATCCTCCCCGAACAACTACCCCGATAACTCGGAAGCATAGCACATCCGATTTGGATTTCAATTTCCCGAAAACTCGATGGAGGGAAGGAAAACCTTGAAACCTTATAAACTTATTAATTTATCGTGGGAGAATTTTCGCGAATAGCGTTACACTTTGCACATTAATCATTTAAGCGCATTTGTGGCATTCATACAATATGAAACAACCATTCACAAACTAGTTGCCACCAACATGTGGTTCATGGACCGTTCCTAGAAAACAAAAACTCCGTAATCTAATTACAAGTCTTCGTTTTGAATCTTCGTCTTCTCGAAATGGATCTTCCTCCGATCTTCGTCATTACATATAAATTTTACATTGAAAATTGCATCCTAGATACAAATTTTTCTAGTAAAATAAATAGGCTCAAAACGGCCTTTATAACCCAATCGAATAAAACGAACGATTCAAAAACTAAGTCCACGAACCACATCCCCATTCAAAAGCATTCATTCAATAAATACTAAATAAATGGAAAGCGTAGAGATACATTGATCCAATCAACAATACGAACCGATCTAATCGATTCACACAATCGGTAATATGATAACGTTCAAAGTAATTCGGTGGACCATAAATATTCCAATTAATCAAATTTCCCTTATAAAATGAAATACCATAAATCATTTTAATCATATTAAATCTAATTTAACATGCAGGAGATTAATTTTCAAGAATACACGAAAAAATCGAGCCGGGGCGAAATTGGCCTGCCATGGCCGAGTCATCGCGGCAGATGCCGCAGACATGCTGGCATGGCCGATCATGCTCGGCCGTGCCGGCGCCAAGCAGCCCCGTGCCGCGGCCTCGGAGATTGTGCCACCGCCACGCATGCTGGTGCCTGTGCCGGGCCGCAACGCCCTAGGCCGCGGCCCCCAACTTCCGGACCCCTCCCGGACCGTCCAACGGCATTTCGGGACTAGTTTTTCGACCGGATATCCAATATCTATATTCTCCAACATTCATATCTTCAATATAAATCATATTTCCAAGAAATTAAGATTTATATTTAGACATAAACTTACGAAAAATATAACTACAACGAACGTAAAAACTATTGGGATTCCACAGAAAATAAATGCAGCGGAAGAATAACGGAATCCCTAAGAGGATCGATCAAGTAACGTATATACGAAAAGAAAAATACGAAGATCAAGTAATCAAAGTCCCATACCTATGATGTCTCTGAAAAAACTTCGTATGATGATGATGATGAAGAGCCATTCGTTCCAAGCACCTAAAGCAAGATGCCTCTACTTCACACGCCGGAACTTGATGGTAAAATCGACAAGCTTCCTTTCTTCAAGAATGCGGCTAGGGAAGCTTGTAGAAATTTTCTCTCTCAATGTATTCTTCTTATATCTTGTCTCTAAGATCAAGATGAAGTTTTCAACCTTACTCTCTCTCTCAAATTCGTGATTTTGAGTTCATTCAAGAAGAAGTTGTACTCTCTCCTTTTTAAAGACATTTATTTATAAAAAAATGAAAGTCTTCCATTAACCCATGATTGAGGGTATCAAATACACATCACATATGTCACCTAGTGACATAAAATAAGTATAAAAGAGACAAGAGAGGGAGGGGGGCGGCCTTAAGGGAAATTTCCAAGAAGACGGGTCGAATTTACTCGGCTCGTGTACTGGATGTTCGTCAAAATGAATCCCTCATGTACCGGATGTTCGTCGAACGAATCCGTTTTATTTCCAATGTGTTTGGACTAATTAATTAATCCAATGAATTAATTATATCAAACACAAATATATATTTCTCTAAGAAATATAATTTATGAATTAAAGTAATTACCCAGTAATCTACTTACAATTCATAAGACTGCTATTTGATTTATCCGATAAATCAAACTTAGATATCTAATATCTAATATTATAAGAGAGATTATTAATTCACATTTATCCATCAATGATCCTATTGCGCGACTCCGTAGGTTCGTCTCAGCTGGCATTGGGAGGAACCAATGAATGCGGGCAGCACTTAGCTAGCCTAGCGGGCCGCACTGTAAACCCCGACTGAGAACGAATGAACGAATCATTCCAGAACCATTATGTCATGAATACTATATACGTATAGACCCTTCATCAGATGTCCCGGTCAAGTCTTCGGGTCACGGTAAAGTCAAACCCTACTGTTGACTAAACTCTATACATGTGTTAATGCAAATCAAGACCGACTGATTAATAGTGTATCTAATACGACTATATCAGAATGCTTTGGCCAAAGACTTATGATCTTATTTGCCATTAACCGTATAGGACATTCGCCTGCTCACTAACAGGAGATAGAATCCTTTCTTGGCGTTCAGCAAAAACTGCTACCTGCCCGTATAGTCCGCACTTCGAGGTCGACTCAGCAATTAAGCAAATGAGTCTAACTACTCTAATGACAAACTAAATGTCACAGACACATCTTCTACTAAACCCTCAAGTCAAAGGTCCACGTATACTATCACAACCTTTCGATTCGTCATCGACTCTCCGAGAGTGAATACCGTGTGACTGAATCGAGTATGAGTCATGTTCGAGTATACTGGTCCCACCAATATACTTATAACTATGCTATCAAGACGTGCACACATCCTAGCATCAGTTATACAAGTCTTATTAAAACTTAATGTCCTGTTAAGTTTTATCGACTTGCGAACTAGTTAAGCATTCGAGCTCTAAACACTTCTAGTGCCTATCTCCTTATCTCCATAAGGAGTAGAATGTTCACTCTCAAATGCAATGACTATTATTCTATATACCAAATCACAATGCCAGTGATATACAATAATATAGAAATAATAATTGCCTTATTAAATATAATATTCATAATTACAATACAATTGCTCTCACTCTCTCATCCTCTGAGTGGCATTCGAGGGCATATTCCTAACAATCTCCCACTTGCACTCAATGCCACAAACTATGGTATCTAATACCCATACTCTCCAGATGTCTCTCTAAGACCTTCGAGATAGTGGCTTGGTAAGCGGATCGAGAACGTTATTTGCCGTGTCTACTCTCTGTGATGTAACATTCCCATCCCGAACCATTTCTCTAACAAAATGATATTTTCGCAATATGTTTGGTGTTGTGGTGAGCCCTAGGCTCCTTAGCCTCGTGCAAAAGCTCCGTCGTTGTCACAAAACAAAGGTCACGGGCTTCTGCGTTAGGAACCACTTGAAGTTCCTCGGTGAACTTCTTTATCCAAAAGCTTCTTTAGCAAGTCTTCGTGGCCGCTGATATTCGACTTGACATGTAGAGATAGCAATCGAACTTTGCTTGGCACTTCCAAGAAATCGCCCCACCATTCGAGTAAAGATATACCCTGATGTGGACATCTGAGCATCCATGTCCCCCGAAAAATCTGAGTCTGTATAACCCATCACTCTTAGTTCTCCACCGCCGTATGTAAGAACCAAGTCTTTAGTCCTCCTTAGGTACTTAAGAATGTTCTTTACAGTAGTCCAATGTTCCTGCCCTGGATTTGACTGAAACCGACTTACTATGCTCATAGCATAGGCAATGTCCGGTCTAGTGCAAATCATTGCATACATAAGGCTACCTACTGCCGAAGCATAAGGTACCTTGCTCATTTCCTTTCTATATTCCTCACTTTGAGGACACATCTCTAAGGAAAGTTTTGCACCATGTTGCATAGGTAGAAACCCTCTTTTAGAATCTTCCATCCTAAATCGCTTCAGGATCTTTTCTATGTAGAGGGCTTGGGAAAGACCTAACATTCTTTTCGCTCTATCCCGGTAGAGACGAATACCCAGAATATAGGTAGCTTCTCCCAAGTCTTTCATTGAGAACTCTTTAGAAAGCCAAGCTTTCACAGAACTGAGCATTCCTACGTCGTTTCCTATAAGTAGAATGTCATCTACATATAGTATTAAGAACGAAATTTTGCTCCCACTAACCTTCTTGTAAATACAGGGATCTTCTTCGTTTTGGACAAAATCAAACTCTTTGACTGTCTCATTAAAATGAAGATTCCAACTCCGTGAAGCTTGCTTCAGTCCATAAATGGCACGCTGAAGTTTGCATACTTTATGAATATTGGTTTGAGATATGAATCCCTTAGGCTGTTCCATATAAATCTCCTCCTCGAGGAATCCATTTAGGAATGCCGTTTTCACATCCATTTGCCATATTTCATAATCTAAGTGGGCTGCTATAGCAAGCATCATGCGAATAGAATTAATCATAGCTACAGGCGAGAAGGTCTCGAAGTAATCGATTCCTTCTCTTTGGGAATAACCCTTTGCCACAAGCCTGGCCTTATAGTATCAACCTTGCCATCTCCATCAGTCTTTCTCTTATAGATCCATTTGTTTCCAATAGGCACTATGCCTTTAGGACGATCTACTAAAATCCAGACCTGATTAGCATGCATTGAGTCTATCTCAGCTTCCATAGCTTCTTGCCACTTGGTGGAGTCAACGTCTACCATCACTTGGTCGTATGTAGAAGGATCATTCTCTTGACTACTTTCTGTCATCTCATGGACACCCAGTTCCTCTTGATGCAGATAGCCATACCTCTCAGGTAATTGAGAAATTCTACTAGACTTGCGAGGTTGTATTTGTATTTCAGAAGGTTCGGTTCTTATATCTTGCATAGGTGTCTCATTTGGTGTTTCTTTTATTTCTTCCAAAGAAATATTTCTACCTGCCCCTCCTTCCTGAATAAACTGATCTTCCAGGAAGTGTGCTTGTATAGCAACGATGATCCTATGATCTTCGTGCATGTAGAATAGATATCCCATGGAATCCCCTGGATATCCTATGAAACGACCTTTCACAGACCTAGTTTCCAATTTCCCTACTTTAGTCTTCTTGACATAAGTAGGGCATCCCCAAATCCTAATATGATTAAGACTTGGTTTCCTACCTCTCCACATATCATGGGGAGTCTTAGGAATGGATTTGGAAGGACATCTGTTCAAGATATGCACAGCAGTAAGGAGCGCGTAACCCCACAGATAAATCGGTAGATCAGTATAGTTAAGCATGGAGCGAACCATGTCCAACAAGGTTCGGTTCCTTCTTTCTGATACACCATTTAATTGTGGAGTAGCTGGAGGAGTGAATTGTGACACTATTCCTAGTTCTTTTAAGAACTCATCAAATTCGGTACTCATGTACTCACCACCCCGGTCTGACCGAAGAGTCTTAACACGGTCACCTGTTTGATTTTCAACTAGGGCTTTAAATTCCTTGAATTTATCAAAAGCTTCAGACTTATGTTTCATTAAGTACACGAATCCATACCTGGTATAGTCATCAGTGAATGTAATGAAATACTGAAAGCCGTCTCGTGCCACTTCAAAAGGACCACAGACGTCGGTATGGATCAATCCAAGTTTTTCAGCAGCTCTTTCAAAAGTCCCTGCGAAGGGTAACTTAGTCATTTTGCCTTGAAGGTAAGATTCACAAGTTGGATAGGGATCTGATCCCAATGGACCCATAAGCCCATCTTTCTCCATTTTATGAACCTTGGTCTGACCGATATGACCAAGTCTAAGATGCCACTTAAGTGCTTGGTTCGTTTCATCCCTACCACGCTTCCTAGTTATAGTGTTCACACTTGTCTTATTCTTTAAATTTAAATGGTATAAACCATTTAATAATGTAGCAGTACCAACCAATTTATTTCTGAAATAAATACGACAGGACCCATCTCCAATAAAGAAGTGAAATCCCTTTCGGTCCATGACCGGAATTGATACAATATTCTTGTGCCCCTTGGGCAAAACAAGTACATCTTCTAAAGTGAGAATAAAACCAGATTCTAAATACAACATAAGGGATCCGATATCAGAAGCCTCGACACTATGCCCACTTCCGACGGTGACCATCACCTCCCCTGAATCCAGCTTCCTACTTCGTTCCAGATCCTGATTCATTGTACAAATGTGAGAACTCGCACCGGAATCAAGTATCCAAGAAGTAGAATATACAGTTACAGAACAATTTGTTTCTAAAACTAGTAGTTCCGTACCTGAAGGCGCATTACGGTCAAGCTTTGGACAATACCTCTTCCAGTGGCCTAGCTCACCGCAGTTGAGGCATACATCCGTTTTCTTGGCCCCTATGCTCTTTTGAACCATTGGGGCCTTGCCCCTTTCCTTGTCGATCTTAGCTATCAGACCTAACTGCTTCTTGTTCTTTTTCTTCTTATTCTTGGACTTCCAAGTCTTAGAAGAAATCACAAGTGCAGCTTCCTTTCCCTTTGTCTTCATCCGAGATCGGCGTCGTCGGCTTGTTCATTAGCTTGACTAAGTTACATGCAATCTCATTGCAGTTGAAGTTCATGACAAATTGGGAAAATGAGTCAGGAAGTGACTGCAGGATAAGGTCAGTTTGGAGAGATGCATGCATCTGAAAATCAAGAGCTTCCAATCTCTCAATCATCGAGATCATCTTGAGGACATGGTCCCCAACCTTCTCTCCTTCCTTCATCCTGGCGCCGAATAATTGCTTTGATATCTCATATCTAGCAGTTCGGCTATGCTCTCCATAGAGCTCAGCCAGGTGCGCTAAGATGGCTCGTGAAGACGTCATCTTTTCATGGGCACGTTGAAGCTCATTGGTCATTGAGCCTAACATGTACCCTCGCACTCTTATGTCGTATTTTACCCATTTCTCATGGGCATCGACATCTTCCTGATTGGCTCGGGTTCTTGCAGGAGCCATTGGGATGTCCGCCTCCAAGACGTATCCCAGCATTTCCATAGTTAGGACAATCCTCAAGTTCGGCCGATCCACATAGTTCGGACCAGTCAGGACGTTCTTTTTAAGTAGTATAGCGAGTGGGTTCATTGTCATATTGAGAGTTTTGTTAACTGCAGAGAATAATATGAGATTCGTTAGTGATTGTTTAATTATGATCCGAGTAAAGAATTTAAGGACTTTCTTTATTCATAACTCGGCTCCCACTATTTTATCGGCATTTACACACTCCCATGTTAAATCCGAAGCCTTGGGTGACTTCATAGTGGTGATCGATTTCTTTACAAAGTTTAATAGAGGGCAACCCATACGGTTTATATTCTATTATTCTTTATAAAGTGGTGTCTAATACCAACCCATCTAATGGATGATTCGATCTTCTTTTACCCCTAGTTCACTTGCCCTCAACCCATTCGGTTTCGTGGCTCATTGAACTATCTAAGTTTAAACCGTCAACTCCTATTAGTCTGACAATTGAATCTTACCCGGCAACCCATACGGTTTATAGGTGTTTGATTTGTCACAACCAAAGGCATCTAATGCACTCTAGGAATTTATCAACTTTCCCCAAAAATATTACCCCGACATACTCGGAAGAATAATATTCCGGTTTAGATTTCAATTTTCCATGAGTTTGACGGAGGGTAGGAAACCTCGTAACCTTTATAACTTAGTGTTTGTAAGTGGGAGTATTAACGCGATTATATGTTACACTTTGCACATTAATCCGTTTATAAGCGCGGTTTGTGGTTTGTCAATCATTCAAAATGAAAAACAATAAATAGCAACCTAGTTACTACCAACATATAGCTCATGGACTTTTCCTAAGTATTGGGCCAAGCCAAATAAAGAAAGGAAAATACGATTGATTCTTCGTCTTCTAGTCGGTCGTCTTCGGTCTTCGTCATAGCCATATGAATAATTACATCATTGAACAATACGTCCTATAATACATATTTTCTAGTAAAAATAAATAGGCTCAAAATGGCCTTTACAACCATATCGAATCGAACAAATCAACAACTAAGTCCACGAGCTATATCACCATCACATAAGGCATTCCATACAACATGTAACGGTAAATGAAATTAAATAATCAATTAATATATTAATCCAATTAATATAAAAATTAATCTATTTAATTTCTACAATATTAATCAAATTAATATTTATAATCGTCATTTTAATCCGTTCAAAGTAATCCGCCAAAACAATATTCTCGTCTAATAATTTTCCTAAATAAAAATATATTCCAAATATTTTATTAAATCCAATTAAATCCAATTTAAATTTCAAAAATTATTACAACGAAATATAAACACAAAAATGGAGTCCCGGAAAATCCAGATCGTGTCACCCACGGCCCGATTCAAAATCGGGCCGAAAACCCGAGAATCGCCGACCGAGTCACTCTCGGCCACCGCCCGGCATGCTGGCCGAGCATCTCTGAGCCTACCGAGTCACTCTCACCCGGCCAGCGCAGTCCGATGAGCTGCCACGGCATTGCGTCTTTGTGCGGTATTCGTGTTTAACTCCCGTTTTACTCATTTTTTCGACTCGCTTCCAAAACAAAAAAGTTTCTTAACTTCATGAAGAACTTATAAATCAACAAAAATCATATTTTTCAGATTTATAATTCACATAAAATAGTCGAAACTTGACTTACTACGAACGATTAAATTTCTTCGATTATATCTATTATGATTCTAAATCATAAACATCATCAAATAACATTCCAAATGCAAAGATGATCGTATATACGATATATATGACCTCTCTCCGATACCACTGTTGGGATTCCACAGAAAATAAATGCAGCGGAAGAATAACGGAATCCCTAAGAGGATCGATCAAGTAACGTATATACGAAAAGAAAAATACGAAGATCAAGTAATCAAAGTCCCATACCTATGATGTCTCTGAAAAAACTTCGTATGATGATGATGATGATGAAGAGCCCTTCGTTCCAAGCACCTAAAGCAAGATGCCTCTACTTCACACGCCGGAACTTGATGGAAAAATCGACAAGCTTCCTTTCTTCAAGAATGCGGCTAGGGAAGCTTGTGTTAGGAGTATGCCCTCGAATGCCACTCAGAGCTTGTTGAGTGAGGGCATTGTACTTGTAATTATGTAAACCATTTATATAAGGCAAATGAATGTTTCTTTATTTACTGGTAGTTACTGGCATTTCTAACTCGTAAATAAACATATAGAAACTAGTCCGTGTATTTGAGATCAAAACGTTCCACTCCTTATTGGATAAGGGGGTCGGCACTGGAAAGGTTATAGCTCAAATACTTAATCGTTCGCAAGTCGATGAAACTTGACTGGGCGTTAAGTTTATGTGAAGACTTGTATGACGTGTTCTTTGACATGGAGAGTGCCTGTCGAACACTAATGGTTAGTGGGAGCACACATTATAGGTATGCTAATTGTATTAGTATACTCGAACCGACTCACCCTCGATTCGTCACATGGATTTCACTCCGGGACAGTCAATGACGGAATCGAAAGGTTGTCATAGGTATTCGTGAACCTTCGACTTGAGGATTTAGTAGGGATGTGCTTGTGACGTCAAGATTTTCATTAGAGTAGTTCGACCCTGTAAACCGGAAGGCGGGGGTCAACCTCGACGTGCATCTTGACGGGCAAGTAGCAGGTCCTACTGAATACCAAGATATAATTCTTTCTCCCGTTAGTGAGCGGGTTATATGTCCTACGCGGTTATTGGCAGATGAGATCATAAGTCTTTGGCCAAAGCATTGGAGCTAGTTGTATTAGATACACGACAGCTCGATGATCTCGATTTGCATTAACGCATGCATAGCGTCAACTACAGATAGGGTTTGACTGACCGTGACCCTATAACTTGATCGGGACATTTGAAAGAAGGGTTTATACGTATACTGGTATTCACGACAGAATGGTTCTTGAATGATCCCAATCATTCGTTCTCAGTCGGGGTACAGTGTAGGCCACCAGGTTGGCTAGGTGGTGCTACTACTCTTTGGTTCCTCCCATTGCTGACTGAGACGGACCTACCGAGTCGCGCATTAGGATTGACGACAGAATGAATCGAGCTAATTCTCCCATTATGAATATTAGATATTGGATATCTAATTTTGGAACATTGGATGTTTAAATCGATTTATTGGATAAATTGATTTACGGCCTAATGAATTAAATAAATTACTGGGTGATTAATTTAATTCATGAATATAATTATTTCTGGGAGAAATTAATTATGTTACTTTGTATTTGATATGTTTAATTAATTGGATTAATTAAACGACATAAATACATCGGAACGGAATAGGAGTTTATCTGTTTGGACTCACGGGAGTCCAAAACGAACCGAACTCATCCGTTTTCTAGCATGGGCCGCCCCCCCACTTATTACCATGTGTGTGTATTGACTTGTCCCCATCATGGTTTTGGAATCTCATGTGATTGAGGGGACAAGTATCATATACATTATATGGGGAATCAATCACGATATATGTATTTGTTTTCATGTGGGTTGAATAAGAATATATAGAAGACTTTGATCTCTCATCCTCACTTAACTCTTGGCATCATACGTATAAGTGAGAAAAAGAGAGAGAATTGTTTTCTCATATAGTCTTCCTTTTCCTTCTTCATCTTCATCACAAGTTTTTGGTTTTTCTTGGAGAAAACATCAAGACATAAAAGAGAGATTGTGAGTTATACACTTAGAGTGTTATAATTTCATATTGGAAGCTTCATCACTTAGCTCTAGCCGTATCCTCGGAGGATAGCAAGGTGATTGTTGTTCCGGTCGTTTCTCCGGCGCGTGGCAAGTAGAGACGCGGTGTTTTCGGCGTTGGATCGTTCAAGAGATTGGGGAATAGCTCAAGAGAAGGTTATCCATTTAATCAACGGACTACGAGGGTATGTTTCTCATATCTCTTGTATTTCATTTTGATATTCGTATATTCGTAGCTCGATCCTCGTAGGGATTCGGATCGAATTAATTTTCGTTTTACCGCTTCCGATGGGCCTTCATTTTAGGCACCGAATCCCAACAGTGGTATCAGAGCGTAGGTCTTGCGATCGTATATACGATATTGGCATTTGGAATGCTTGATTAGATGGTGAATGATTTGGAATCATTTTAGTCATAATCGTGGTATATATTTTTACGTTTGTTGTAGTTATATTTTTCGTAAGTTTATGTCTAAATATAAATCTTAATTTCTTGGAAATATGATTTATATTGAAGATATGAATGTTGAAAAATATTGATATTGGATATCCGGTCGAAAATCGAGCTCCGAATCGTCGTCGGACGATTTTTCGGACAAAGGGCAGGAAGCCAACAGGGTGACTCGGCCGTGTCTGGTGACACGGGCCGTGTCCGGCATTCTCGCAAGGCCACTGCCAGGCAGACCCGACCGTGTCAGGCGACACGGGTCGTGACTGTCCGGCAGCTTCCGGAAGTGACTCGACCGTGTCAGGTCACACGGCCGAGTCTGGCAGGTAGGTCTAAGTCACTGCCTGAACGACCCGACCGTGCCATTCGGCACGGGCCGTGTCCGACCGGAAGGCTGCCGGCAGTGACTCGGCCATGGCAGGCCATTTTCGCCCCGGCTCGATTTTTTCTTGTATTCTTGAAAATTAATCTCCCGCATGTTAAATTGGATTTAATATGATTAAAATGATTTATGGTATTTCATTTTATAAGGGAAATTTGATTAATTGGAATATTTATGGTCGACCGAATTATTTTGAACGTTATTATATTACCGATTGTGTGAATCGATTGGATCGGTTCGTATTGTTGATTGGATCAATGTATCTCTACGTTTTCCATTTATTTAGTATTTATTGGATGAATGCTTTTGAATGGGGATGTGGTTCGTGGACTTAGTTTTTGAATCGTTCGTTTTATTCGATTGGGTTGTAAAGGCCGTTTTGAGCCTATTTATTTTACTAGAAAAATTTGTATCTAGGATGCAATTTTCAATGTAAAATTTATATGTAATGACGAAGACCGGAGGAAGATCCATTTCGAGAAGACGAAGATTCAAGACGAAGACTTGTAATTAGATTACGGAGTTTTTGTTTTCTAGGAACGGTCCATGAACCACATATTGGTAGCAACTAGGTTGTGAATGGTTGTTTCATATTGTATGAATGCCACAAACGCGCTTAAATGAATTAATGTGCAAAGTGTAACATTAATCGCGATAATTCTCCCACAACAAATAATTAAGTTTATAAGGTTTCAAGGTTTTCCTTCCCTCCATCGAGTTTTCGGGAAATTGAAATCCAAACCGGATGTGCTATGCTTCCGAGTTATCGGGGTAGTCGTTCGGGGAGGACGGATAAATTACCGGGAGCACATTGGATGCCTTCGGTTGGAGCAAATTTTATCCCTAGAAACCTGATAGGTTGCCGGATAAGATTCAATTGTGAAACTGATTTGCGTCGATGGTATAAACTTAACTTGTTCACGAACCATAGAAACCGTATAGGTTGAGGGGAGTGAACAAGGGGAAAAAGAAGATCGAATCATCCATTAGATGGGTTGGTGTTGGACACCACTTTATGAAAATTAATAGACTAGAAACCTGTTCGGTTGCCCTCTATTAAGATTTATAAAGAACTCGATCACCACTATGAAGTAGAGCGACGATACTTCCGGATTTCACATGGGAGTGTGTTATTCCGATGAAAATAGTGGGAGCTGGGTAACAAGTATAGAAAAGACCTTAATTCTATACTCAGAACATAATATAACAAGTCACTAATTAATCTGTTATACTTAATGCAGACAAATCTCAATATGACAATGAATCCACTCGCAATTCTACTCGAAAAGAACACCTTAATGGGACCTAACTTTGTGGATTAGCTCCGCAATCTGATGATTGTACTCAGTATAGAGGCACTGGGATACGTCTTGGAGACGGACATTCCGGCGCCTCTTGTGCGGACCCGAGCCAATCAGGAAGAGATTGAAAACCACTAAAAGTGGGTTAAGGATGATGTGAAAGTCCGTGCTTATATGATGGCTTCCATGTCTAATGAGCTTCAAAGAGCTCATGAGAAAATGACTTCTGCTAGGCAGATTCTATCTCACTTAACCGAGCTTTATGGTGAGCACAGCAGAACTGCTAGATATGAGATATCCAAGCAACTGTTTGGTGCAAGGATGAAGGAAGGTGAGAAGGTTGGGGAACACATCCTCAAAATGATATCCATGATCGAGATATTGGAGGCTCTTGATTTTAAAATGGATACTTCTCTCCAAACCGACCTTATCCTACGCCTCTCTCGATTCCTTCTCACGCTTTGTTATGAACTTCAACCGCAATGAGATTGCACGTAACTTAGCCGGGCTAATGAACAACCGTGACCGCTCGCCTCGATGAAGACCCCGCGGATGAAGGAGTTCGCACTTGTGATTTCTTCCGGACTTCAAGTCTAAGAATAAGAAGAAAAAGACCAAGAAGCGGACTGGACCACAAGCTAAGGACCTTAAGGGTAAGGGCAAGGCCCCGATGGTTCCAAAGAACAAGAAGAAGAAGGATGCTTGTCTCAAGTGCGGTGAGTGGGCCACCGGGCTAGAGACTGTCCGATTCTTCATGGCACTTCGTGCAGAACTTTTAGTTTTGGAAACAAATTGTTCTCTACCGTATTTTCTACTTCCTGGATATTGGATTCTCGTGCTAGTTCTCATATTTGTACCGTGAATCAGATCTGGAACAAAGTAGGAAGCTTGGAGCCGGAGAAGTTATGATCACAGTCGGAAGCGGGCATAGTGTCGAGGCGACCGACATAGGATCACTTCTTTTGGGTTTAGAATCCGGCTTTGTTTTGACTTTAGAAGATGTACTTGTTTTGCCCAAGGGGCACAAAAACATTGTATCCATTCCGGTCATGGACCGAAAAGGCTTTTCATTTTTCATTGGTGATGGTTCCTGCAAAATTTATTTTAGAAATAAACTAGTGGGTACTGCTACATTGTTGAATGGATTGTATCATCTAAATCTCAAAGAACAAAGTAGTTGTGAATACTATGACTAGAAAACGTGGTAGGGATGAAACCAACCAAGTTTTGAAATGGCATCTTAGACTTGGTCATGTTGGTCAGACCAAGGTTTACAAGATGGAAAACGATGGACTTATGGGTCCATTGGGATCGGATCCCTTTCCTACTTGTGAATCTTGCCTTAAAGGCAAAATGACTAAGTCCCCTTCACAGGGACTTTTGAAAGAGCTGCCGATAAATCGGGATTAATCCATACCGACGTTTGTGGTGCTTTGGAAGCGAGACGTGACGGATATCAATATTTCATTACGTTTACAGATGATCATACTAGGTATGGTTATGTATACCTAATGAAACATAAATCCGAGGCCTTTGAGAAATTCCAGAATTCAAGGCCCTAGTCGAGAAACATACCGGTAATCATATCAAAGCACTTCGGTCGGACCGAGGTGGCGAGTATATGAGTACGGAGTTTGACGAGTTCCTTAAAGAACATGGAATAGTTTCACAACTAACACCTCCAGTACTCCTCGGTTAAATGGTGTGTCGTAAAGAAGGAACCGGACCCTGTTGAACATGGTCCGTTCCATGCCGGGCTATACCGACTTGCCGATATACCCGTGAGGGTATGCACTCCTGATCGCCGCGTATATCTTGAGCAGATGTCCTTCCAAATCTGTTCCTAAAACTCCACATGAGATGTGGGAAGGAAGGAAACCAAGTCTTAATCATATTAGGATTTAGGGATGTCCCGCTTATGCCAAGAAGACTAAGGTGGAAAAGTTGGAAGCTAGGTCATGAAGGACGTTTCATTGGATTCCCGTCTGGGATGATGGGATATCTATTCTACATGCCCGAAGATCGAAGGATCGTTGTTGCTTTACAAGCACACTTCTGGAAGATGAGTTCATTCAGAAGGCGGAGCAGTAGAAGTATTTCTTTAGAAGAATACAATGAAACTCCTAGAGAGACACTGTGCAAGAAACTGAAACGAACTTTCAAACACAAGTACAACCACCTCGTAGGTCTAGTAGGGTGTCTCATTTACCTGAGAGGTATGGGATTGTGCACTTGGAGGAGCTGGGTCTCCATGAGGTTCCAAGTGATAGCCAAGAGACCGACCCGACGACCTATGACCAAGCGATGGTGGATGTAGACTCCGCGAAATGGCGTGAAGCTATGGAAGCCGAGATAGACTCGATGCATGTAAATCGTGTCCTGGACTCTAGTAGACCGCCCCAAGGGCATAGTGCCCATTGGGAATAAGTGGATCTACAAGAGAAAGACTGATGGTGATGGCAAGGTTGACGCCTATAAGGCCAGGCTTGTGGCAAAGGGTTATACCCAAAAGGAAGGGATCGATTACCACGATACCTTCTCGCCCGTAGCCATGATCAAGTCTATTCGCATGATGGTTGCTATAGCTGCCTACCACGATTATGAGATATAGCAAATGGACGTAAAGACGGCTTTCCTTAATGGATTCCTCGAGGAGGAAATCTATATGGAGCAGCCTAAAGGCTTTGTGTCCGAAGTCGATATTCAGAAAGTGTACAAGCTTAAGCGTTCCATTTATGGACTGAAGCAAGCGTCGCGTAGTTGGAACCTTCGTTTTGACGAGGCGGTCAGAGAGTTTGACTTCGTGCAAAATGAAGAGGAACCTTGTGTATACAAGTAGGTTAGTGGGAGCAAGATCGCATTCTTAGTACTATATGTAGATGACATTCTACTAATAGGAAATGATGTGGGAATGCTCAGTTGTGTGAAATCTTGGCTTTCGAGTAATTTCTCTATGAAAGACTTGGGAGAAGCAACCTATATTCTTGGTATTCGGCTCTACCGGGATAGAGCGAAGAGAACAATAGGCCTTTCCCAAGCCCTCTATATAGATAAGATCTTAAAGCGATTTAATATGGATGATTCTAAAAGAGGGTTCCTACCGATGCAACATGGAATAAAACTCACCTTGAAGATGTATCCTCAAAGTGAGGAACAACGCAAGGAAATGAGTAATATACCATATGCTTCGGCCGTGGGTAGCCTTATGTATGCTATGTTGTGTACAAGACCTGACATCGCGCATGCTGTAAGCGTGGTGAGTAGGTTTCAGGCAAATCCAGGTAGGGAACATTGATCGTCAGAAAGAACGTTCTCAAGTACTTGAGAAGAACGAGAGATATGGTTCTTATGTATGGCGGTGGAGATTTGGATGTGGTGGGATTCACTGATTCGGACTTCCAAGGACTGAAGGACGACTCGATGTCCACTTCTGGCTACATATTTACTCTTAATGGAGGAGCAATATCTTGGCGCAAAGGCTGCAAAGCGCGATCGCCGATTCCACCGTCAGCCGAGTATCAAGCATCCTCGGAGGCTTCCAAGGAAGGGTTCTCGATTAAGAAGTTTCGGGAGAACTTCAAATGATACCATGTCTTGAGTGCTGTTCACTGCATCGCGACAACGACGGAGTCAGTAGCGCAGCCAAGGAGCCGAGGTTTCACAATAGCACCAAACATATTGAGAGGAAGTATCATCTCGTAAGAGAATTTGTTCGCAAGGGATACATCAGGCCGCACGTAGTAGACTCGGCCGACAACGTCGCCGATCCACCGACCAAGCCACTTTCTCGGACTAGCTTGGAGCGTCATCCTGAGAACATGGGTATTAGATACCATAGTGTGTGGCATTGAGTGCAAGTGGGAGATTGTTAGGAGTATGCCCTCGAATGCCACTCGGAGGTTGTTGAGTGAGGGCATTGTACTTGTAATTATGTAAACCATTTATATAAGGCAAATGAATGTTTCTTTATTTACCGGTAGTTACCGGCATTCCTAACTCGTAAATAAACATATAGAAACTAGTCCGTGTATTTGAGAGCAAAACGTTCCACTCCTTATTGGATAAGGGGGTCGCACCGGAAAGGTTATAGCTCAAATACTTAATCGTCATGAAGTCTATGAAACTTGACCGGCGTTAAGTTTATGTGAAGACTTGTATGACGTGTTCTTTGACATGGAGAGTGCCCGTCGAACACTAATGGTTAGTGGGAGCACACGTTATAGGTATGCTAATTGGATTAGTATACTCGAACCGACTCACCCTCGATTCGTCACATGGATTTCACTCGGATACCAATGACGGAATCGAAAGGTTGTGATAGGTATTCGTGAACCTTCGACTTGAGGATTTAGTAGGGATGTGCTTGTGACGTCAAGATTTTCATTAGAGTAGTTCGACCTCGTAAACCTAAGGCGGGGGTCAACCTCGACGTGCATCTTGACGGGCAAGTAGCAGTCCTATCAATACCAAGATAGAATTCTTTCTCCCGTTAGTGAGCGGGTTATATGTCCTACGCGGTTATCGCGATGAGATCATAAGTCTTTGGCCAAAGCATTGGAGCTAGTTGTATTAGATACACGACAGCTCGATGATCTCGATTTGCATTAACGCATGCATAGCGTCAAGTACAGATAGGGTTTGACTGACCGTGACCCTATAACTTGATCGGGACATTTGAAAGAAGGGTTTATACGTATACTGGTATTCACGACATAATGGTTCTTGAATGATCCCAATCATTCGTTCTCAGTCGGGGTACAGTGTAGGCCACCAGGTTGGCTAGGTGGTGCTACTACTCTTTGGTTCCTCCCATTGCTGACTGAGACGGGCCTACCGAGTCGCGCATTAGGATTGACGACGGAATGAATCGAGCTAATTCTCTCATTATGAATATTAGATATTGGATATCTAATTTTGGAACATTGGATGTTTAAATCGATTTATTGGATAAATTGATTTACGTCCTAATGAATTAAATAAATTACTGGGTGATTAATTTAATTCATGAATATAATTATTTCTGGGAGAAATTAATTATGTTACTTTGTATTTGATATGTTTAATTAATTGGATTAATTAAACGACATAAATACATCGGAACGGAATAGGAGTTTATCTGTTTGGACTCACGGGAGTCCAAAACGAACCGAACTCGTCCGTTTTCTAGCATGGGCCGCCTCCCCACTTATTACCATGTGTGTGTATTGACTTGTCCCCATCATGGTTTTGGAATCTCATGTGATTGAGGGGACAAGTATCATATACATTATATGGGGAATCAATCATGATATATGTATTTGTTTTCATGTGGGTTGAATAAGAATATATAGAAGACTTTGATCTCTCATCCTCACTTAACTCTTGGCATCATACGTATAAGTGAGAAAAAGAGAGAGAATTGTTTTCTCATATAGTCTTCCTTTTCCTTCTTCATCTTCATCACAAGTTTTTGGTTTTTCTTGGAGAAAACATCAAGACATAAAAGAGAGATTGTGAGTTATACACTTAGAGTGTTATAATTTCATATTGGAAGCTTCATCACTTAGCTCTAGCCGTATCCTCGGAGGATAGCAAGGTGATTGTTGTTCCGGTCGTTTCTCCGGCACGTGGCAAGTAGAGACGCGGTGTTTTCGGCGTTGGATCGTTCAAGAGATTGGGGAATAGCTCAAGAGAAGGTTATCCATTTAATCAACGGAGTACGAGGGTATGTTTCTCATATCTCTTGTATTTCATTTTGATATTCGTATATTCGTAGCTCGATCCTCATAGGGATTCGGATCGAATTAATTTTCGTTTTACCGCTTCCGATGGGCCTTCATTTTAGGCACCGAATCCCAACAGTGGTATCAGAGCGTAGGTCTTGCGATCGTATATACGATATTGGCATTTGGAATGCTTGATTAGATGGTGAATGATTTGGAATCATTTTAGTCATAATCGTGGTATATATTTTTACGTTCGTTGTAGTTATATTTTTCGTAAGTTTATGTCTAAATATAAATCTTAATTTCTTGGAAATATGATTTATATTGAAGATATGAATGTTGAAAAATATTGATATCGATATCCGTCGAAAATCGAGCTCCGAATCGTCGTCGACGATTTTTCGACAAAGGCGTGAAGCCAACAGGTGACTCGGCCGTGTCCAGTGACACGGGCCGTGTCCGGCATTCTCGCAAGGCCATCGCCAGTGCACTGACCGTGTCGCGACACGGGTCGTGCCGGCGGCAGCTTCGAGTGACTCGGCCGTGTGACACGGTCGAGTCCGGCAGTAGGTCTAAGTCATCGCTGAACGACCCGGCCGTGCCATTCGGCACGGGCCGTGTCCGACCTAAGGTGCCGGCAGCGACTCGGCCATGGCAGCCATTTTCGCCCGCTCGATTTTTCTTGTATTCTTGAAAATTAATCTCCGCATGTTAAATTGGATTTAATATGATTAAAATGATTTATGGTATTTCATTTTATAAGGGAAATTTGATTAATTGGAATATTTATGGTCGACCGAATTATTTTGAACGTTATTATATTACCGATTGTGTGAATCGATTGGATCGGTTCGTATTGTTGATTGGATCAATGTATCTCTACGTTTTCCATTTATTTAGTATTTATTGGATGAATGCTTTTGAATGGGGATGTGGTTCGTGGACTTAGTTTTTGAATCGTTCGTTTTATTCGATTGGGTTGTAAAGGCCGTTTTGAGCCTATTTATTTTACTAGAAAAATTTGTATCTAGGATGCAATTTTCAATGTAAAATTTATATGTAATGATGAAGACTGGAGGAAGATCCATTTCGAGAAGACGAAGATTCAATACGAAGACTTGTAATTAGATTACGGAGTTTTTGTTTTCTAGGAACGGTCCATGAACCACATGTTGGTAGCAACTAGGTTGTGAATGGTTGTTTCATATTGTATGAATGCCACAAACGCGCTTAAATGAATTAATGTGCAAAGTGTAACATTAATCGCGATAATTCTCCCACAACAAATAATTAAGTTTATAAGGTTTCAAGGTTTTCCTTCTCTCCATCGAGTTTTCGGGAAATTGAAATCCAAACCGGATGTGCTATGCTTCCGAGTTATCGGGGTAGTCGTTCGGGGAGGACGGATAAATTACCGGGAGCGCATTGGATGCCTTCGGTTGGAGCAAATTTTATCCCTAGAAACCTGATAGGTTGCCGGATAAGATTCAATTGTGAAACTGATTTGCGTCGATGGTATAAACTTAACTTGTTCACGAACCATAGAAACCGTATAGGTTGAGGGGAGTGAATAAGGGGAAAAAGAAGATCGAATCATCTATTAGATGGGTTGGTGTTGGACACCACTTTATGAAAATTAATAGACTAGAAACCTGTTCGGTTGCCCTCTATTAAGATTTATAAAGAACTCGATCACCACTATGAAGTAGAGCGACGATACTTCCGGATTTCACATGGGAGTGTGTTATTCCGATAAAAATAGTGGGAGCTGGGTAACAAGAATAGAAAAGACCTTAATTCTATACTCAGAACATAATATAACAAGTCACTAATTAATCTGTTATACTTAATGCAGACAAATCTCAATATGACAATGAATCCACTCGCAATTCTACTCGAAAAGAACACCTTAATGGGACCTAACTTTGTGGATTAGCTCCGCAATCTGATGATTGTACTCAGTATAGAGGCACTGGGATACGTCTTGGAGACGGACATTCCGGCGCCTCCTGTGCGGACCCGAGCCAATCAGGAAGAGATTGAAAACCACTAAAAGTGGGTTAAGGATGATGTGAAAGTCCGTGCTTATATGATGGCTTCCATGTCTAATGAGCTTCAAAGAGCTCATGAGAAAATGACTTCTGCTAGGCAGATTCTATCTCACTTAACCGAGCTTTATGGTGAGCACAGCAGAACTGCTAGATATGAGATATCCAAGCAACTGTTTGGTGCAAGGATGAAGGAAGGTGAGAAGGTTGGGGAACACATCCTCAAAATGATATCCATGATCGAGAGATTGGAGGCTCTTGATTTTAAAATGGATACTTCTCTCCAAACCGACCTTATCCTACAGTCTCTCCCTGATTCCTTCTCACAGTTTGTTATGAACTTCAACTGCAATGAGATTGCACATAACTTAGCTGGGCTAATGAACAAACTGGTGACCGCTCAGTCTCAGATGAAGACCCCGCGTATGAAGGAGTCTGCACTTGTGATTTCTTCTGGACTTCAGAAGTCTAAGAATAAGAAGAAAAAGACCAAGAAGCGGACTGGACCACAAGCTAAGGACCTTAAGGGTAAGGGCAAGGCCCCGATGGTTCCAAAGAACAAGAAGAAGAAGGATGCTTGTCTCAAGTGCGGTGAGCTGGGCCACTGGGCTAGAGACTGTCCGATTCTTCATGGCACTTCGTGCATGTAACTTTTAGTTTTGGAAACAAATTGTTCTCGCTCATCGTATTTTCTACTTCCTGGATACTGGATTCTGGTGATAGTTCTCATATTTGTACCGTGAATCAGGATCTGGAACAAAGTAGGAAGCTTGGAGCTGGAGAAGTTATGATCACAGTCGGAAGCGGGCATAGTGTCGAGGCGACCGACATAGGATCACTTCTTTTGGGTTTAGAATCCGGCTTTGTTTTGACTTTAGAAGATGTACTTGTTTTGCCCAAGGGGCACAAAAACATTGTATCCATTCCGGTCATGGACCGAAAAGGCTTTTCATTTTTCATTGTTGATGGTTCCTGCAAAATTTATTTTAGAAATAAACTAGTGGGTACTGCTACATTGTTGAATGGATTGTATCATCTAAATCTCAGCAACAAAGTAGTTGTGAATACTATGACTAGAAAACGTGGTAGGGATGAAACCAACCAAGTTTTGAAATGGCATCTTAGACTTGGTCATGTTGGTCAGACCAAGGTTTACAAGATGGAAAAAGATGGACTTATGGGTCCATTGGGATCGGATCCCTTTCCTACTTGTGAATCTTGCCTTATAGGCAAAATGACTAAGTCCCCCTTCACAGGGACTTTTGAAAGAGTTGCTGATAAACTGGGATTAATCCATACTGACGTTTGTGGTGCTTTGGAAGCAGCACGTGACGGATATCAATATTTCATTACGTTTACAGATGATCATACTAGGTATGGTTATGTATACCTAATGAAACATAAATCCGAGGCCTTTGAGAAATTCCAGGAATTCAAGGCCCTAGTCGAGAAACATACTGGTAATCATATCAAAGCACTTCGGTCGGACCGAGGTGGCGAGTATATGAGTACGGAGTTTGACGAGTTCCTTAAAGAACATGGAATAGTTTCACAACTAACACCTCCAGGTACTCCTCAGTTAAATGGTGTGTCAGAAAGAAGGAACCGGACCCTGTTGAACATGGTCCGTTCCATGCTGGTCTATACTGACTAGCCGATATACCTGTGAGGGTATGCACTCCTGACTGCCGCGTATATCTTGAACAGATGTCCTTCCAAATCTGTTCCTAAAACTCCACATGAGATGTGGGAAGGAAGGAAACCAAGTCTTAATCATATTAGGATTTAGGGATGTCCCGCTTATGTCAAGAAGACTAAGGTGGAAAAGTTGGAAGCTAGGTCTGCGAAGGGACGTTTCATTGGATTCCCGTCTGGGATGATGGGATATCTATTCTACATGCCCGAAGATCGAAGGATCGTTGTTGCTATACAAGCACACTTCCTGGAAGATGAGTTCATTCAGGAAGGCGGAGCAGGTAGAAGTATTTCTTTAGAAGAATACAATGAAACTCCTAGAGAGACACCTGTGCAAGAAACTGGAACCGAAGTTTCTGAAACACAAGTACAACCACCTCGTAGGTCTAGTAGGGTGTCTCATTTACCTGAGAGGTATGGGCTTGTGCACTTGGAGGAGCTGGGTCTCCATGAGGTTCCAAGTGATAGCCAAGAGACCGACCCAACGACCTATGACCAAGCGATGGTGGATGTAGACTCCGCTAAATGGCGTGAAGCTATGGAAGCTGAGATAGACTCGATGCATGTAAATCAGGTCTGGACTCTAGTAGACGCCCCAAGGGCATAGTGCCCATTGGGAATAAGTGGATCTACAAGAGAAAGACTGATGGTGATGGCAAGGTTGACGCCTATAAGGCCAGGCTTGTGGCAAAGGGTTATAC
Source organism: Orobanche coerulescens (assembly GCA_033398695.1). NCBI lineage: Eukaryota > Viridiplantae > Streptophyta > Magnoliopsida > Lamiales > Orobanchaceae > Orobanche > Orobanche coerulescens. The sequence continues at coordinate 103,898,580 of CM065818.1, forward strand.
CCAAAAAGAAGGGATCGATTACCACGATACCTTCTCGCCCGTAGCCATGATCAAGTCTATTCGCATGATGCTTGCTATAGCTGCCTACCACGATTATGAGATATGGCAAATGGACGTAAAGACGGCTTTCCTTAATGGATTCCTCGAGGAGGAAATCTATATGGAGCAGCCTAAAGGCTTTGTGTCCGAAGTCGATATTCAGAAAGTGTACAAGCTTAAGCGTTCCATTTATGGACTGAAGCAAGCGTCGCGTAGTTGGAACCTTCGTTTTGACGAGGCGGTCAGAGAGTTTGACTTCGTGCAAAATGAAGAGGAACCTTGTGTATACAAGTAGGTTAGTGGGAGCAAGATCGCATTCTTAGTACTATATGTAGATGACATTCTACTAATAGGAAATGATGTGGGAATGCTCAGTTGTGTGAAAGCTTGGCTTTCGAGTAATTTCTCCATGAAAGACTTGGGAGAAGCAACCTATATTCTTGGTATTCGGCTCTACCGGGATAGAGCGAAGAGGACAATAGGCCTTTCCCAAGCCCTCTATATAGATAAGATCTTAAAGCGATTTAAGATGGATGATTCTAAAAGAGGGTTCCTACCGATGCAACATGGAATAAAACTCACCTTGAAGATGTGTCCTCAAAGTGAGGAACAACGCAAGGAAATGAGTAATATACCATATGCTTCGGCCGTGGGTAGCCTTATGTATGCTATGTTGTGTACAAGACCTGACATCGCGCATGCTGTAAGCGTGGTGAGTAGGTTTCGTGCAAATCCTGTAAGGAACATTGGATCTGTCAGAAAGAACGTTCTCAAGTACTTGAGAAGAACGAGAGATATGGTTCTTATGTATGGCGGTGGAGATTTGGATGTGGTGGGATTCACCGATTCGGACTTCCAAGGACTCGAAGGACGACTCGATGTCCACTTCGCTACATATTTACTCTTAATGGAGGAGCAGATTCTTGGCGCAAAGGCCAAGCAAAGCGCGATCACGATTCCACCTGTCAGCCGAGTATCAAGCACCTCGGAGGCTTCCAAGGAAGGGTTCTGGATTAAGAAGTTTCGGGAGAACTTAAAATGATACCATGTTACCATGTCTTTGTTTGCTGTTCATCGCGACAACGACGGAGCCGTAGCGCAGCCAAGGAGTCGAGGTTTCACAACAAAGACCAAACATATTGAGAGGAAGTATCATCTCGTAAGAGAATTTGTTCGCAAGGGATACATTGTGCCGCACGAGTAGACTCGGCCGACAACGTCGCCGATCCACCGACTAAGCCACTTTCTCGGACTAGCTTGGAGCGTCATCCTGGAGAACATGGGTATTAGATACCATAGTGCGTGGCATTGAGTGCAAGTGGGAGATTGTTAGAGTATGCCCTCGAATGCCACTCGAGGTTGTTGAGTGAGGGCATTGTACTTGTAATTATGTAAACCATTTATATAAGACAAATGAATGTTTCTTTATTTACCGGTAGTTACTTGGCATTCCTAACTCGTAAATAAACATATAGAAACTAGTCCGTGTATTTGAGAGCAAAACGCTCCACTCCTTATTGGATAAGGGGTCGGCACCGAAAGGTTATAGCTCAAATACTTAATCGCTCGCAAGTCGATGAAACTTGATAGGCGTTAAGTTTATGTGAAGACTTGTATGACGTGTTCTTTGACATGGAGAGTGCCTCCGAACACTAATGGTTAGTGGGAGAACACGTTATAGGTATGCTAATTGGATTAGTATACTCAACCGACTCACCCTCGATTCGTCACATGGATTTCACTCCGGACACCAATGACGGAATCGAAAGTTTGTGATAGGTATTCGTGAACCTTCGACTTGAGGATTTAGTAGGGATGTGCTTGTGACGTCAAGATTTTCATTAGAGTAGTTCGACCGTAAACCTAAGGCGGGGTCAACCTCGACGTGCATCTTGACGGGCAAGTAGCAGGTCCTACTGAATACGAAGATAGAATTCTTTCTCCCGTTAGTGAGCGGGTTATATGTCCTATGCGGTTATTGGCAGATGAGATCATAAGTCTTTGTCCAAAGCATTGGAGCTAGTTGTATTAGATACACGACAACTCGATGATCTCGATTTGCATTAACGCATGCATAGCGTAATGTACAGATAGGGTTTGACTGACCGTGACCCTATAACTTGATCGGGACATTTGAAAGAAGGGTTTATACGTATACTGGTATTCACGACAGAATGGTTCTTGAATGATCCCAATCATTCGTTCTCAGTCGAGTGCAGTGTAGGCCACCAGTGGCTAGGTGGTGCTACTACTCTTTGGTTCCTCCCATTGCCGATCGAGACGGACCTACCGAGTCGCGCAGACAGATTGACGACGGAATGAATCGAGCTAATTCTCTCATTATGAATATTAGATATTGGATATCTAATTTTGGAACATTGGATGTTTAAATCGATTTATTGGATAAATTGATTTACGGCCTAATGAATTAAATAAATTACTGGGTGATTAATTTAATTCATGAATATAATTATTTCTTGGAGAAATTAATTATGTTTTTTTGTATTTGATATGTTTAATTAATTGGATTAATTAAACGACATAAATACATCGGAACGGAATAGGAGTTTATCTGTTTGGACTCACGGGAGTCCGAAACGAACCGAACTCGTGCGTTTTCTAGCATGGGCCGCCCCCCCACTTATTACCATGTGTGTGTATTGACTTGTCCCCATCATTGTTTTGGAATCTCATGTGATTGAGGGGACAAGTATCATATACATTATATGGGGAATCAATCATGATACATGTATTTGTTTTCATGTGGGTTGAATAAGAATATATAGAAGACTTTGATCTCTCATCCTCACTTAACTCTTGGCATCATACGTATAAGTGAGAAAAAGAGAGAGAATTGTTTTCTCATATAGTCTTCCTTTTCCTTCATCTTCATCACAAGTTTTTGGTTTTTCTTGGAGAAAACATCAAGACATAAAAGAGAGATTGTGAGTTATACACTTAGAGTGTTATAATTTCATATCGGAAGCTTCATCACTTAGCTCTAGCCGTATCCTCGGAGGATAGCAAGGTGATTGTTGTTCCGGTCGTTGCTCCGGCGCGTGGCAAGTAGAGACGCGGTGTTTTCGGCGTTGGATCGTTCAAGAGCTTGGGGAATAGCTCAAGAGAAGGTTATCCATTTAATCAACGGACTACGAGGGTATGTTTCTCGTATCTCTTGTATTTCATTTTGATATTCGTATATTCGTAGCTCGATCGATCCTCGTAGGGATTCGGATCGAATTTATTTTCGTTTTATCAGCTCACCGGGCCTTCGCTTTAGGCACCGAATCCCAACAAACCTTGTAGAAATTTTCTCTCTCAATGTATTCTTCTTATATCTTGTCTCTAAGATCAAGATGAAGTTTTCAACCTTACTCTCTCTCAAATTCGTGATTTTGAGTTCATTCAAGAAGAAGTTGTACTCTCTCCTTTTTAAAGACTTTTATTTATAAGAAAATGAAAGTCTTCCATTAACCCATGATTGAGGGTATCAAATACACCTCACATATGTCATCTAGTGACATAAAATAAGTATAAAAGAGACAAGAGAGGGAGGGGGCGGCCTTAAGGGAAATTTCCAAGAAGACGGGTCAAATTTACTCGGCTCGTGTACTGGATGTTCGTCAAAACGAATCCGTTTTATTTCCAATATGTTTGGACTAATTAATTAATCCAATTAATTAATTATATCAAACACAAATATATATTTCTCTAAGAAATATAATTTATGAATTAAAGTAATCACCCAGTAATCTACTTACAATTCATAAGACCGCTATTTGATTTATCCGATAAATCAAACTTAGACATCTAATATCTAATATTATAAGAGAGATTATTAATTCACATTTATCCATCAATGATCCTATTGCGCGACCCCGTAGGTTCGTCTCAGCCGGCATTGGGAGGAACCAATGAGTGCGGGCAGCACTTAGCCAGCCTAGCGGGCCGCACTGTAAACCCCGACTGAGAACGAATAAACGAATCATTCCAGAACCATTATGTCGTGAATACTATATACGTATAGACCCTTCATCAGATGTTCCGGTCAAGTCTTCGGGTCATGGTAAAGTCAAACCCTACTGTTGACTAAACTCTATACATGTGTTAATGCAAATCAAGACCGACTGATTAATAGTGTATCTAATACGACTATATCAGAATGTTTTGGCCAAAGACTTATGATCTTATTTGCCATTAACCGTATAGGACATTCGCCTGCTCACTAACAGGAGATAGAATCCTTTCTTGGCATTCAGCAAAAACTGCTACCTGCCCGTATAGTCCGCACTTCGAGGTCGACTCAGCAATTAAGAAAATGAGTCTAACTACTCTAATGACAAACTAAACGTCACAGACACATCTTCTACTGAACCCTCAAGTCAAAGGTCCACGTATACTATCACAACCTTTCAATTCGTCATCGACTCTCCGAGAGTGAATACCGTCTGACTGAATCGAGTATGAGTCATGTTCGAGTATACTGGTCCCACCAATATACTTATAACTATGCTATCAAGACGTGCACACATCCTAGCATCAGTTATACAAGTCTTATTAAAACTTAATGTCCTGTTAAGTTTTATCGACTTGCGAACTAGTTAAGCATTCGAGCTCTAAACACTTCTAGTGCCTATCTCCTTATCTCCATAAGGAGTAGAATGTTCACTCTCAAATGCAAGGACTATTATTCTATATACCAAATCACAATTCCAGTGATATACAATAATATAGAAATAATAATTGCCTTATTAAATATAATATTCATAATTACAATACAATTGCTCTCACTCTCTCATCCTCTGAGTGGCATTCGAGGGCATATTCCTAACAAAAACATATACCACAATTATGACTAAAATGATTCCAAATCATTCACCATCTAATCGAGCATTCCAAATGCTAATATCGTATATATGATCGCAAGACCTACCCTCTGATACCACTGTTGGGATTCGGTGCCTAAAACGAAGGCCCAGCGGAAGCGGTAAAACGAAAATTAATTCGATCTGAATCCCTACGAGGATCAATCGAGCTACATATATACGAATATCAAAAACGAAATACAAGAGATACGAGAAACATACCCTCGTAGTCCGTTGATTAAATGGATAACCTTCTCTTGAGCTATTCCCCAAGCTCTTGAACAATCCAACGCCGAAAGCACCGCGTCTCTACTTGCCACGCGCCGGAAAAATGACCGGAATGACTAAACCTCGTTATCCTCCAAGAATACGGCTAGAACAAGGTTATAGAAGCTAAGCAACTCAAGATTACAATACTCTAAGTGTTTAATCTAGTATCTCTCTATCTCACAAATATTTTTCTCCAAGAAAAACTTATGAATGATGTGAAGATGATGATGAATAATATGAAGCCTTGGAAAAAGCTTTTCCTCTCTCCTTCTACTTAACAAAAACGTGATCTCTCTTACAAGCAAGGAGATTTGGTCTTCTCTATATATTATCCATCAAATCCCCTCATATCTATCACCTTTTGACAAAATCACCTTAGGTGATATTTTGTCCCCTTGAAAAAACATAAGTCTTCCACCAACATGTGGAGACTATGACCAAGGAAAAGGGAAGGAAAGAGGGGAGGCCATCTAGAAGGAGCCGGGCGAGTTCGGTCCGCTTCGACTCCCGTGAGTCCAAACAGATAAACTCCGATTCCGTTCCGATGTATTTATATTGATTAATTAATCCAATTAATTAATCATATCAAATACATAATAACATAATTAATTTCTCCAAGAAATAATTATATTCATGAATTAAATTAATCACCCAGTAATTTATTTAATTCATTAGGCCGTAAATCAATTTATCCAATAAATCGATTTAAACATCTAATGTTCCAAAATTAGATATCCAATATCTAATATTCATAATGAGAGAATTAGATTTATTCATTCCGTCGTCAATCCTATTGCGCGACTCGGTAGGTCCGTCTCAGTCAGCAATGGGAGGAACCAAAGAGTAGTAGCACCACCTAGCCAGCCTAGCGGCCTACACTGTACCACAACTGAGAACGAATGATTGGGATCATTCAAGAACCATTCTGTCTTGAATACCAGTATACGTATAAACCCTTCTTTCAAATGTCCCGATCAAGTTATAGGGTCACGGTCAGTCAAAACCTATCTATACTTGACGCTATGCATGCGTTAATGCAAATCGAGATCATCGAGCTGTTGTGTATCTAATACAACTAGCTCCAATGCTTTCGCCAAAGACTTATGATCTCATCTGCCAATAACCGCATAGGACATATAACCCACTCACTAACGGAAGAAAGAATTCTATCTTGGTATTCAGTAGGACCTGCTACTTTCTCGTCAAGATGCACGTCGAGCTTGACCCCCACCTTCCGGTTTATAGGGTCAAACTACTCTAATGAAAATCTTGACGTCACAAGCACATACCTACTAAATCCTCAAGTCGAAGGTTCACGAATACCTATCACAACCTTTCGATTCCGTCATTGACTATCCCGGAGTGAAATCCGTGTGACGAATCGAGGGTGAGTCGGTTCGAGTATACTAATCCAATTAGCATACCTATAACGTGTGCTCCCACTAACCATTAGCGTTCGACAGGCACTCTCCATGTCAAAGAACACATCATATAAGTCTTCACATAAACTTAACGCCCAGTCAAGTTTCATCGACTTGCGAACGATTAAGTATTTGAGCTATAACCTTTCCAGTGCCGCCCCCTTTATCCAATAAAGAGTGGAACGTTTTGTTCTCAAATACACGGACTAGTTTCTATATATTTATTTACGAGTTAGGAATGCCAGTAACTACCAGTAAATAAAGAAACATTCATTTGCCTTATATAAATGGTTTACATAATTACAAGTACAATGCCCTCACTCAACAACCTCTGAGTGGCATTTGAGGGCATAATCCTAACAATCTCCCACTTGCACTCAATGCCACACACTATGGTATCTTATACCCATGTTCTCCAGATGACGCTCCAAGCTAGTCTGAAAAAGTGGCTTGGTCAGTGGATCGGCGACGTTGTCGGCCGAGTCTACTCTGTGCAGCACAATGTATCCCTTGCGAACAAATTCTCTTACGAGATGATACTTCCTCTCAATATGTTTGGTGCTGTTGTGAAACCTCGGCTCCTTGGCCTGCGCTACAGCTCTGTCGTTGTTGCAGTACAGCGGAACAGGCAGCTCAGCACATGATATCACTTGAAGTTCTCCCAGAAATTTCTTAATCCAGAACCCTTCCTTGGAAGCCTCCGAGGCTGCTTGATACTCAGCCTGACAGGTGGAATCAGCAGTCGCGCTTTGCTTGGCACTACGCCAATATACTGCTCCTCCATTAAGAGTAAATATGTAGCCAGAAGTGGACATCGAGTCGTCCTTCAGTCCTTGGAAGTCCGAATCAGTGAATCCCACCACATCCAAATCTCCACCGCCATACATAAGAACCATATCTCTCGTTCTTCTCAAGTACTTGAGAACGTTCTTTCTGACGATCAATGTTCCCTACAGGTTTGCCTGAAACCTACTCACCACGCTTACAGCATGCGCGATGTCAGGTCTTGTACATAACATAGCATACATAAGGCTACCCACGGCCGAAGCATATGGTATATTACTCATTTCCTTTCGTTGTTCCTCACTTTGAGGATACATCTTCAAAGAGAGTTTTATTCCATGTTGCATCGGTAGGAACCCTCTTTTAGAATCATCCATCTTAAATCGCTTTAAGATTTTATCTATATAGAGGGCTTGGGAAAGACCTATTGTTCTCTTCGCTCTATCCCGGTAGAGTCGAATACCAAGAATATAGGTAGCTTCTCCCAAGTCTTTCATGGAGAAATTACTCGAAAGCCAAGCTTTCACAGAACTGAGCATTCCCACATTATTTCCTATTAGTAGAATGTCATCTACATATAGTACTAAGAATGCGATCTTGCTCCCACTAACCCTCTTGTATACACAAGGTTCCTCCTCATTTTGCACAAAGTTAAACTCTTTGACTGCCTCATCAAAACGAAGGTTCCAACTACGCGACGCTTGCTTCAGTCCATAAATGGAAAGCTGAGGCTTGCACACTTTCTTAATATCGACTTCGGACACAAAGCCTTTAGGCTGCTCCATATAGATTTCCTCCTCGAGGAATCCATTAAGGAAAGCCGTCTTTATGTCCATTTGCCATATCTCATAATCGTGGTAGGCAGCTATAGCAAGCATCATGCGAATAGACTTGATCATGGCTACGGGCGAGAAGGTATCGTGGTAATCGATCCCTTCCTTCTGGGTATAACCCTTTGCCACAAGCCTGGCCTTATAGGCGTCAACCTTGCCATCACCATCAGTCTTTCTCTTGTAGATCCACTTGTTCCCAATAGGCACTATGCCCTTGGGGCGGTCTACTAGAGTCCAGACCTGATTGACATGCATCGAGTCTATCTCAGCTTCCATAGCTTCACGCCATTTCGCGGAGTCTATATCCACCATCGCTTGGTCATAGGTCTTCGGGTCGGTCTCTTGGCTATCACTTGGAACCTCATGGAGTCCCAGCTCCTCCAAGTACACAAGCCCATACCTCTCAGGTAAATGAGACACCCTACTAGACCTACGAGGTGGTTGTACTTGTGTTTCAGAAGGTTCGGTTCCAGTTTCTTGCACATGTGTCTCCTTAGGAGTTTCATTATATTCTTCTAAAGAAATACTTCTACCTGCTCCGCCTTCCTGAATGAACTCATCTTCCAGGAAGTGTGCTTGTAAAGCAACAATGATCCTTCGATCTTTGGGCATGTAGAATAGATATCCCATCATCCCAGATGGGAATCCAATGAAACGTCCCTTCGCAGACCTAGATTCCAACTTCTCCACCTTAGTCTTCTTGACATAGGCGGGACATCCCCAAATCCTAATATGATTCAGACTTGGTTTCCTTCCCTCCCACATCTCATGTGGAGTTTTAGGAACGGATTTGGAAGGACATCTGTTCAAGATATACGCGGCAGTCAGGAGTGCATACCCCCACAGGTAAATCGGCAAGTCAGTATAGCCTAACATGGAACAGACCATGTTCAACAAGGCCCGGTTCCTTCTTTCTGACACACCATTTAACTGAGGAGTACCTGGAGGTGTTAGTTGTGAAACTATTCCATGTTCCTTAAGGAACTCGTCAAACTCCGTACTCATATACTCGCCACCTCAGTCCGACCGAAGTGCTTTGATATGATTACCAGCTTGTTTCTCGACTAGGGCCTTGAATTCCTGGAATTTCTCAAAGGCCTCGGATTTATGTTTCATTAAGTATACATAACCATACCTAGTATGATCATCTGTAAACGTAATGAAATATTGATATCCTCACGTCTTTGCTTCCAAAGCACCACATACGTCGGTATGGATTAATCCTAGTTTATCAGCGGCTCTTTCAAATGTCCCTGTGAAGGGGGACTTAGTCATTTTGCCTTTAAGGCAAGATTCACAAGTAGGAAAGGGATCTGATCCCAATGGACCCATAAGTCCATCTTTTTCCATCTTGTAAACCTTGGTCTGACCAACATGACCAAGTCTAAGATGCCATTTCAAAACTTGATTGGTTTCATCCCTACCACGTTTTCTAGTCATAGTATTCACAACTACTTTGTTGCTGAGATTTAGATGATATAATCCATTCAACAATGTAGCAGTACCCACTAGTTTATTTCTAAAATAAATTTTGCAGGAACCATCACCAATGAAAAATGAAAAGCCTTTTTGGTCCATGACCGGAATGGATACAATGTTTTTGTGCCCCTTGGGCAAAACAAGTACATCTTCTAAAGTCAAAATAAAGCCGGATTCTAAACCCAAAAGAAGTGATCCTATGTCGGTCGCCTCGACACTATGCCCGCTTCCGACTGTGATCATAACTTCTCCAGCTCCAAGCTTCCTACTTTGTTCCAGATCCTGATTCACGGTACAAATATGAGAACTAGCACTTAATCCAAGATCCGAAGTAGAAAATACAGTAGCAGAACAATTTGTTTCCAAAACTAAAAGTTCTGGACTTGAAGTGCCATGAAGAATCGGACAGTCTCTCGCCCAGTGGCCCAGCTCACCGCACTTGAGACAAGCATCCTTCTTCTTCTTGTTCTTCGGAACCATCGGGGCCTTGCCCTTACCCTTAAGGTCCTTAACTTGTGGTCCAGTTTGCTTCTTGGTCTTTTTCTTCTTGTTCTTAGACCTCCGAGGTCCAGAAGAAATCACAAGAGCAGACTCCTTCATCCGTGGAGTCTTCATCTACGACTGAGCGGTCACATGTTTGTTCATTAGCCCAGCTAAATTACATGCAATCTCATTGCAGTTGAAGTTCATAACAAACTGTGAGAAGGAATCAGGGAGAGACTGTAGGATAAGGTCGGTTTGGAGAGAAGTATCCATTTTAAAATCAAGAGCCTCCAATCTCTCAATCATGGATATCATTTTGAGGACGTGTTCCCCAACCTTCTCACCTTCCTTCATCCTTGCACCGAACAGTTGCTTGGATATCTCATATCTAGCAGTTCTGCTGTGCTCACCATAAAGTTCGGTTAAGTGAGATAGAATCTGCCTAGCAGAAGTCATTTTCTCATGAGCTCTCTGAAGCTCATTAGACATGGAAGCCATCATATAAGCACGGACTTTCACGTCATCCTTAACCCACTTTTTGTGGTTTTCAATCTCTTCCTGATTGGCTCGGGTCCGCACAGGAGTCGCCGGAATGTCCGTCTCCAAGATGTATCCCAGTGCCTCTATACTGAGGACAATCATCAAATTGCGGAGCCAATCCACAAAGTTAGGTCCCATTAAGGTGTTCTTTTCGAGTAGAATTGCGAGTGGATTCATTGTGATATTGAGTTATGTCTGCATTAAGCATAACAGATTAATTAGTGACTTGTTATATTATGTTCTGAGTATAGAATTAAGGTCTTTTCTATTCTTGTTACCCAGCTCCCACTATTTTTATCGGAATAACACACTCCCATGTGAAATGCGGAAGTATCGTCGCTCTACTTCATAGTGGTGATCGAGTTCTTTAGAAATCTTAATAGAGGGCAACCGAACAGGTTTCTAGTCTATTAATTTTCATAAAGTGGTGTCCAACACCAACCCATCTAATGGATGATTCGATCTTCTTTTTCCCCTTGTTCATTCCCCTCAACCTATACGGTTTCTATGGTTCGTGAACAAGTTAAGTTTATACCATCGATGCAAATCAGTTTCACAATTGAATCTTATCCGGCAACCTATCAGGTTTCTAGGGATAAAATTTGCTCCAACCGAAGGCATCCAATGCGCTCCCGGTAATTTATCCGTCCTCCCCGAACAACTACCATGATAACTCGGAAGCATAGCACATCCGGTTTGGAATTCAATTTCCCGAAAACTAGATGGAGGGAAGGAAAACCTTGAAACCTTATAAACTTAATAATTTATCGTGGGAGAATTTTCGCGATTAGCGTTACACTTTGCACATTAATCATTTAAGCGCATTTGTGGCATTCATACAATATGAAACAACCATTCACAACCTAGTTGCCACCAACATGTGGTTCATGGACCGTTCCTAGAAAACAAAAACTCCGTAATCTAATTACAAGTCTTCGTTTTGAATCTTCGTCTTCTCGAAATGGATCTTCCTCCGATCTTCGTCATTACATATAAATTTTACATTGAAAATTGCATCCTAGATACAAATTTTTCTAGTAAAATAAATAGGCTCAAAACGGCCTTTACAACCCAATCGAATAAAACGAACGATTCAAAAACTAAGTCCACGAACCACATCCCCATTCAAAAGCATTCATTCAATAAATACTAAATAAATGGAAAGCATAGAGATACATTGATCCAATCAACAATACGAACCGATCCAATCGATTCACACAATCGGTAATATGATAACGTTCAAAATAATTCGGTCGACCATAAATATTCCAATTAATCAAATTTCCCTTATAAAATGAAATACCATAAATCATTTTAATCATATTAAATCTAATTTAACATGCAGGAGATTAATTTTCAAGAATACACGAAAAAATCGAGCCGGGGCGAAATTGGCCTGCCATGGCGAAGTCATCACGGCAAAGATGCCTGCAGACATGCTGGCATGGCCGATCATGCTCGGCCGGTGCCGGCCACGCCCAGCAGCCACGTGCCGCGGCCCCGGAGATTGTGCCGCCACGATGCATGGCCGCCTGTGCCGGCAATGCCCTGGGCCGCGGCCCCCGACTTCCGGACCCCTCCCGGACCGTCCAACGACATTTCGGGACAAGTTTTTCGACCGGATATCCAATATCTATATTCTCCAACATTCATATCTTCAATATAAATCATATTTCCAGGAAATTAAGATTTATATTTAGACATAAACTTACGAAAAATATAACTACAACGAACGTAAAAACTGTTGGGATTCCACAGAAAATAAATGCAGCGGAAGAATAACGGAATCCCTAAGAGGATCGATCAAGTAACGTATATACGAAAAGAAAAATACGAAGATCAAGTAATCAAAGTCCCATACCTATGATGTCTCTGAAAAAACTTCGTATGATGATGATGATGATGAATAGCCCTTCGTTCCAAGCACCTAAAGCAAGATGCCTCTACTTCACACGCCGGAACTTGATGGAAAAATCGACAAGCTTCCTTTCTTCAAGAATGCGGCTAGGGAAGCTTGTAGAAATTTTCTCTCTCAATGTATTCTTCTTATATCTTGTCTCTAAGATCAAGATGAAGTTTTCAACCTTACTCTCTCTCTCAAATTCGTGATTTTGAGTTCATTCAAGAAGAAGTTGTACTCTCTCCTTTTTAAAGACTTTTATTTATAAAAAAATGAAAGTCTTCCATTAACCCATGATTGAGGGTATCAAATACACCTCACATATGTCACCTAGTGACATAAAATAAGTATAAAAGAGACAAGAGATGGAGGGGGGCGGCCTTAAGGGAAATTTCCAAGAAGACGGGTCGAATTTACTCGGCTCGTGTACTGGATGTTCGTCAAAATGAATCCCTCGTGTACCGGATGTTCGTCGAACGAATCCGTTTTATTTCCAATGTGTTTGGACTAATTAATTAATCCAATTAATTAATTATATCAAACACAAATATATATTTCTCTAAGAAATATAATTTATGAATTAAAGTAATTACCCAGTAATCTACTTACAATTCATAAGACCGCTATTTGATTTATCCGATAAATCAAACTTAGATATCTAATATCTAATATTATAAGAGAGATTATTAATTCACATTTATCCATCAATGATCCTATTGCGCGACTCCGTAGGTTCGTCTCAGCCGGCATTGGGAGGAACTAATGAGTGCGGGCAAGACTTAGCCAAACTAGCGGGCCGCACCGTAAACCCGATCGAGAACGAATGAACGAATCATTCCAGAACCATTATGTCGTGAATATTATATACGTATAGACCCTTCATCAGATGTCCCGGTCAAGTCTTCGGGTCACGGTAAAGTCAAACTTTACTGTTGACTAAACTCTATACATGTGTTAATGCAAATCAAGACCGACTGATTAATAGTGTATCTAATACGACTATATCAGAATGCTTTGGCCAAAGACTTATGATCTTATTTGCCATTAACCGTATAGGACATTCGCCGCTCACTAACAGAGATAGAATCCTTTCTTGGCATTCAAAGAAATCGCTACTGCCCGTATAGTCCGCACTTCGAGGTCGACTCGGAATTAAGCAAATGAGTCTAACTACTCTAATGACAAACTAAACGTCACGGACACATATTCTCGAACCCTCAAGTCAAAGGTCCACATATACTATCACAACCTTTCGATTCGTCATCGACTCTCCGAGAGTGAATACCGTGTGGTGAATCGAGTATGAGTCATGTTCGAGTATCTTGGTCCCACCAATATACTTATAACTATGCTATCAAGACGTGCACACATCCTATCATCGATTATACAAGTCTTATTAAAACTTAATGTCTGTTAAGTTTTATCGACTTGCGAACTAGTTAAGCATTCGAGCTCTAAACACTTCTAGTGCCTATCTCCTTATCTCCATAAGGAGTAGAATGTTCACTCTCAAATGCAATGACTATTATTCTATATACCAAATCACAATGCCGTTGATATACAATAATATAGAAATAATAATTGCCTTATTAAATATAATATTCATAATTACAATACAATTGCTCTCACTCTCTCATCCTCCGAGTGGCATTCGAGGGCATATTCCTAACAATCTCCCACTTGCACTCAATGCCACAAACTATGGTATCTAATACCCATACTCTCCGATGTCTCTCTAAGACCTTCCGAGATAGTGGCTTGGTAAGCGGATCGGCAACGTTATTTCTTTGTGTCTACTCTCTGATGTAACATTCCCATCCCGAACCATTTCTCTAACAAAATGATATTTTCTCGCAATATGTTTGGTGTTGTGGTGAGCCCTAGGCTCCTTAGCACGTGCAATGACTCCGTCGTTGTCACAAAAGCAGTGTCACGGGCTTCTCTGCGTTAGGAACCACTTGAAGTTCCTCAATGAACTTCTTTATCCAAAAGCTTCTTTAGCGGCCTTCGTGGGCCTGATATTCGGCTTGACATGTAGAGATAGCAATGAACTTTGCTTGGCACTTCTCCAAGAAATCGCCCACCATTCGGAGTAAAGATATACCCCGATGTGGACATCGAGCATCCATGTCCCGAAAAATCTGAGTCTGTATAACCCATCACTCTTAGTTCTCCACCGCCGTATGTAAGAACCAAGTCTTTAGTCCTCCTTAGGTACTTAAGAATGTTCTTTACAAGATCAATGTTCACCTTACTGGATTTGACTGAAACCGACTTACTATGCTCACAGCATAGGCAATGTCCGGTCTAGTGCAAATCATTGCATACATAAGGCTACCTACTGCCGAAGCATAAGGTACCTTGCTCATTTCCTTTCTATATTCCTCACTTTGAGGACACGTCTCTAAGGAAAGTTTTGCACCATGTTGCATAGGTAGAAACCCTCTTTTAGAATCTTCCATCCTAAATCGCTTCAGGATCTTTTCTATGTAGAGGGCTTGGGAAAGACCTAACATTCTTTTCGCTCTATCCCGGTAGAGACGAATACCCAGAATATAGGTAGCTTCTCCCAAGTCTTTCATTGAGAACTCTTTAGAAAGCCAAGCTTTCACAGAACTGAGCATTCCTACGTCGTTTCCTATAAGTAGAATGTCATCTACATATAGTATTAAGAACGCAATTTTGCTCCCACTAACCTTCTTGTAAATACAGGGCTCTTCTTCGTTTTGGACAAAATCAAACTCTTTGACTGTCTCATTAAAATGAAGATTCCAACTCCGTGAAGCTTGCTTCAGTCCATAAATGGCACGCTGAAGTTTGCATACTTTATGAATATTGGTTTGAGATATGAATCCCTTAGGCTGTTCCATATAAATCTCCTCTTCGAGGAATCCATTTAGGAATGCCGTTTTCACATCCATTTGCCATATTTCATAATCTAAGTGGGCTGCTATAGCAAGCATCATGCGAATAGACTTAATCATAGCTACAGGCGAGAAGGTCTCGAAGTAATCGATTCCTTCTCTTTGGGAATAACCCTTTGCCACAAGCATGGCCTTATAGGTATCAACCTTGCCATCTCCATCAGTCTTTCTCTTATAGATCCATTTGTTTCCAATAGGCACTATGCCTTTAGGACGATCTACTAAAATCCAGACCTGATTAGCATGCATTGAGTCTATCTCAGCTTCCATAGCTTCTTGCCACTTGGTGGAGTCAACGTCTACCATCACTTGGTCGTATGTAGAAGGATCATTCTCTTGACTACTTTCTGTCATCTCATGGACACCCAGTTCCTCTTGATGCAGATAGCCATACCTCTCAGGTAATTGAGAAATTCTACTAGACTTGCGAGGTTGTATTTGTATTTCAGAAGTTTCAGTTCTTATATCTTGCATAGGTGTCTCATTTGGTGTTTCTTTTATTTCTTCCAAAGAAATATTTCTACCTGCCCCTCCTTCCTGAATAAACTGATCTTCCAGGAAGTGTGCTTGTATAGCAACGATGATCCTATGATCTTCGTGCATGTAGAATAGATATCCCATGGAATCCCCTGGATATCCTATGAAACGACCTTTCACAGACCTAGTTTCCAATTTCCCTACTTTAGTCTTCTTGACATAAGTAGGGCATCCCCAAATCCTAATGTGATTAAGACTTGGTTTCCTACCTCTCCACATCTCATGGGGAGTCTTAGGAACGGATTTGGAAGGACATCTGTTCAAGATATGCACAGCAGTAAGGAGCGCGTAACCCTACAGATAAATCGGTAGATCAGTATAGTTAAGCATGGAGCGAACCATGTCCAACAAGGTTCGGTTCCTTCTTTCTGATACACCATTTAATTGTGGAGTAGCTGGAGGAGTGAATTGTGACACTATTCCTAGTTCTTTTAAGAACTCATCAAATTCGGTACTCATGTACTCACCACCCCGGTCTGACCGAAGAGTCTTAACACGGTCACCTGTTTGATTTTCAACTAGGGCTTTAAATTCCTTGAATTTATCAAAAGCTTCAGACTTATGTTTCATTAAGTACACGAATCCATACCTGGTATAGTCATCAGTGAATGTAATGAAATACTGAAAGCCGTCTCGTGCCACTTCAAAAGGACCACAGACGTCGGTATGGATCAATCCAAGTTTTTCAGCAGCTCTTTCAAAAGTCCCTGTGAAGGGTAACTTAGTCATTTTGCCTTGAAGGCAAGATTCACAAGTTGGATAGGGATCTGATCCCAATGGACCCATAAGCCCATCTTTCTCCATTTTATGAACCTTGGTCTGACCGATATGACCAAGTCTAAGATGCCACTTAAGTGCTTGGTTCGTTTCATCCCTACCACGCTTCCTAGTTATAGTGTTCACACTTGTCTTATTCTTTAAATTTAAATGGTATAAACCATTTAATAATGTAGCAGTACCAACCAATTTATTTCTGAAATAAATACGACAGGACCAATCTCCAATAAGAAGTGAAATCCCTTTCGGTCCATGACCGGAATTTATACAATTTTCTTGTGCCCCTTGGGCAAAACAAGTACATCTTCTAAAGTGAGAATAAAACCAGATTCTAAATACAACATAAGGGATCCGATATCAGAAGCCTCGACACTATGCCCACTTCCGACGGTGACCATCACCTCCCCTGAATCCAGCTTCCTACTTCGTTCCAGATCCTGATTCATTGTACAAATGTGAGAACTCGCACCGGAATCAAGTATCCAAGAAGTAGAATATACAGTTACAGAACAATTTGTTTCTAAAACTAGTAGTTCCGTACCTGAAGGCGCATTACGGTCAAGCTTTGGACAATACCTCTTCCAGTGGCCTAGCTCACCGCAGTTGAGGCATACATCCGTTTTCTTGGCCCCTTTGCTCTTTTGAACCATTGGGGCCTTGCCCCTTTCCTTGTCGATCTTGGCTATCGGACCTAACTGCTTCTTGTTCTTTTTCTTCTTATTCTTGGACTTCCAAGTCTTAGAAGAAATCACAAGTGCAGCTTCCTTTCCCTTTGTCTTCTTCTGAGACTGGGCAGTCGTCAGTTTGTTCATTAGACCATCTAAGTTACATGCAATCTCATTGCAGTTGAAGTTCATGACAAATTGGGAAAATGAGTCAGGAAGTGACTGCAGGATAAGGTCAGTTTGGAGAGATGCATGCATCTGAAAATCAAGAGCTTCCAATCTCTCAATCATCGAGATCATCTTGAGGACATGGTCCCCAACCTTCTCTCCTTCCTTCATCCTGGCGCCGAATAATTGCTTTGATATCTCATATCTAGCAGTTCGGCTATGCTCTCCATAGAGGTCATCCAGGTGCGCTAAGATGGCTCGTGAAGACGTCATCTTTTCATGGGCACGTTGAAGCTCATTGGTCATTGAGCCTAACATGTACCCTCACACTCTTATGTCGTCTTTTACCCATTTCTCATGGGCATCGACATCTTCCTGATTGGCTCGGGTTCTTGCAGGAGCCATTGGGATGTCCGCCTCTAAGACGTATCCCAGCATTTCCATAGTTAGGACAATCCTCAAGTTCCGAAGCCAGTCCACATAGTTCGGACCAGTCAGGACGTTCTTTTCGAGTAGTATAGCGAGTGGGTTCATTGTCATATTGAGAGTTTTGTTAACTGCTGAGACTAATATGAGATTCGTTAGTGATTGTTTAATTATGATCCGAGTAAAGAATTTAAGGACTTTCTTTATTCATAACTCGGCTCCCACTATTTTATCGGTATTTACACACTCCCATGTTAAATCCGGAAGTCTTGGGTGACTTCATAGTGGTGATCGATTTCTTTACAAAGTTTAATAGAGGGCAACCCATACGGTTTATATTCTATTATTCTTTATAAAGTGGTGTCTAATACCAACCCATCTAATGGATGATTCGATCTTCTTTTACCCCTAGTTCACTTGCCCTCAACCCATTCGGTTTCTGTGGCTCGCTGAACTATCTAAGTTTAAACCGTCAACTCCTATTAGTTTGACAATTGAATCTTACCCGGCAACCCATACGGTTTATAGGTGTTTGATTTGTCACAACCAAAGGCATCTAATGCACTCTAGGAATTTATCAACTTTCCCCAAAAATATTACCCCGACATACTCGGAAGAATAATATTCCGGTTTAGATTTCAATTTTCCATGAGTTTGACGGAGGGTAGGAAATCTCGTAACCTTTATAACTTAGTGTTTGTAAGTGGGAGTATTAACGCGATTATATGTTACACTTTGCACATTTATCCGTTTATAAGCGCGGTTTGTGATTTGTCAATCATTCAAAATGAAAAACAATAAATAGCAACCTAGTTACTACCAACATATAGCTCATGGACTTTTTCCTAAGTATTGGGCCAAGCCAAATAAAGAAAGGAAAAATACAGTATTGATTCTTCGTCTTCTAGTCGGTCGTCTTCGGTCTTCGTCATAGCCATATGAATAATTACATCATTGAACAATACGTCCTATAATACATATTTTCTAGTAAAAATAAATAGGCTCAAAATGGCCTTTACAACCATATCGAATCGAACAAATCAACAACTAAGTCCACGAGCTATATCACCATCACATAAGGCATTCCATACAACATGTAACGGTAAATGAAATTAAATAATCAATTAATATATTAATCCAATTAATATAAAAATTAATCTATTTAATTTCTACAATATTAATCAAATTAATATTTATAATCGTCATTTTAATCCGCTCAAAGTAATCCGCCAAAACAATATTCTCGTCTAATAATTTTCCTTAATAAAAATATATTCCAAATATTTTATTAAATCCAATTAAATCCAATTTAAATTTCAAAATTATTACAACGAAATATAAACACAAAAATGGAGTCCTAAAATCCAAGATCGAGCCCACCCACGGCCCGATTCAAAATCGGGCCGAAAACCCGAGAATCGCCCGACCGAGTCACTCGGCCATCGCCTGGCAGGCTGGCCGAGCAGCTATAGTAGCCTACCGAGTCACTCTCGGCGGCCGCAAGCAGCAAAGATGGCTGCCGTAAATGCGTCTTTGTGCGGTATTCGTGTTTAACTCCCGTTTTACTCATTTTTTCGACTCGCTTCCAAAACAAAAAAGTTTCTTAACTTCATGAAGAACTTATAAATCAACAAAAATCGTATTTTTCAGATTTATAATTCACATAAAATAGTCGAAACTTGACTTACTACGAACGATTAAATTTCTTCGATTATATCTATTATGATTCTAAATCATAAACATCATCAAATAACATTCCAAATGCAAAGATGATCGTATATATGATATATATGACCTCTCTCCGATACCACTGTTGGGATTCCACAGAAAATAAATGCAGCGGAAGAATAATGGAATCCCTAAGAGGATCGATCAAGTAACGTATATACGAAAAGAAAAATACGAAGATCAAGTAATCAAAGTCCCATACCTATGATGTCTCTGAAAAAACTTCCTATGATGATGATGATGATGAAGAGCCCTTCGTTCCAAGCACCTAAAGCAAGATGCCTCTACTTCACACGCCGGAACTTGATGGAAAAATCGACAAGCTTCCTTTCTTCAAGAATGCGGCTAGGGAAACTTGTGTTAGGAGTATGCCCTCGAATGCCACTCAGAGGTTGTTGAGTGAGGGCATTGTACTTGTAATTATGTAAACCATTTATATAAGGCAAATGAATGTTTCTTTATTTACTGGTAGTTACTGGCATTCCTAACTCGTAAATAAACATATAGAAACTAGTCCGTGTATTTGAGAGCAAAACGTTCCACTCCTTATTGGATAAGGGGGTCGGCACTGGAAAGGTTATAGCTCAAATACTTAATCGTTCGCAAGTCGATGAAACTTGACTGGGCGTTAAGTTTATGTGAAGACTTGTATGACGTGTTCTTTGACATGGAGAGTGCCTGTCGAACACTAATGGTTAGTGGGAGCACACGTTATAGGTATGCTAATTGTATTAGTATACTCGAACCGACTCACCCTCGATTCGTCACATGGATTTCACTCCGGGACAGTCAATGACGGAATCAAAAGGTTGTCATAGGTATTCGTGAACCTTCGACTTGAGGATTTAGTAGGGATGTGCATGTGACGTCAAGATTTTCATTAGAGTAGTTCGACCCTGTAAACCGGAAGGCGGGGGTCAACCTCGACGTGCATCTTGACGGGCAAGTAGCATGTCCTACTGAATACCAAGATAGAATTCTTTCTCCCGTTAGTGAGCGGGTTATATGTCCTACGCGGTTATTGGCAGATGAGATCATAAGTCTTTGGCCAAAGCATTGGAGCTAGTTGTATTAGATACACGACAGCTCGATGATCTCGATTTGCATTAACGCATGCATAGCGTCAAGTACAGATAGGGTTTGACTGACCGTGACCCTATAACTTGATCGGGACATTTGAAAGAAGGGTTTATACGTATACTGGTATTCACGACAGAATGGTTCTTGAATGATCCCAATCATTCGTTCTCAGTCGGGGTACAGTGTAGGCCACCAGGCTGGCTAGGTGGTGCTACTACTCTTTGGTTCCTCCCATTGCTGACTGAGACGGACCTACCGAGTCGCGCATTAGGATTGACGACGGAATGAATCGAGCTAATTCTCTCATTATGAATATTAGATATTGGATATCTAATTTTGGAACATTGGATGTTTAAATCGATTTATTGAATAAATTGATTTACGGCCTAATGAATTAAATAAATTACTGGGTGATTAATTTAATTCATGAATATAATTATTTCTGGGAGAAATTAATTATGTTATTTTGTATTTGATATGTTTAATTAATTGGATTAATTAAACGACATAAATACATCGGAACGGAATAGGAGTTTATCTGTTTGGACTCACGGGAGTCCGAAACGAACCGAACTCGTCCGTTTTCTAGCATGGGCCGCCCCCCCACTTATTACCATGTGTGTGTATTGACTTGTCCCCATCATGGTTTTGGAATCTCATGTGATTGAGGGGACAAGTATCATATACATTATATGGGGAATCAATCATGATATATGTATTTGTTTTCATGTGGGTTGAATAAGAATATATAGAAGACTTTGATCTCTCATCCTCACTTAACTCTTGGCATCATACGTATAAGTGAGAAAAAGAGAGAGAATTGTTTTCTCATATAGTCTTCCTTTTCCTTCTTCATCTTCATCACAAGTTTTTGGTTTTTCTTGGAGAAAACATCAAGACATAAAAGAGAGATTGTGAGTTATACACTTAGAGTGTTATAATTTCATATTGGAAGCTTCATCACTTAGCTCTAGCCGTATCCTCGGAGGATAGCAAGGTGATTGTTGTTCCGGTCGTTTCTCCGGCGCGTGGCAAGTAGAGACGCGGTGTTTTCGGCGTTAGATCGTTCAAGAGATTGGGGAATAGCTCAAGAGAAGGTTATCCATTTAATCAACGGACTACGAGGGTATGTTTCTCGTATCTCTTGTATTTCATTTTGATATTCGTATATTCGTAGCTCGATCCTCGTAGGGATTCGGATCGAATTAATTTTCGTTTTACCGCTTCCGATGGGCCTTCGTTTTAGGCACCGAATCCCAACAGTGGTATCAGAGCGTAGGTCTTCCGATCGTATATACGATATTGGCATTTGGAATGCTTGATTAGATGGTGAATGATTTGTAATCATTTTAGTCATAATCGTGGTATATATTTTTACGTTCGTTGTAGTTATATTTTTCGTAAGTTTATGTCTAAATATAAATCTTAATTTCTTGGAAATATGATTTATATTGAAGATATGAATGTTGAAAAATATTGATATCGATATCCTCGAAAATCGAGCTCGAATCGTCGTCGGATGATTTTTCGGACAAAGGGCGTGAAGCCAACAGGTGACTCGCCGCGGTTCTGGTGACACGGGCCGTGTCCGCATTCTCGCAAGGCCATCGCCAGTGCACTCCGACCGTGTCGCGACACGGCCGTGTCCGCCGGCAGCTCGGAAGTGACTCGACCGTGTCGTGACACGGCCGAGTCCGGCAGTAGGTCTAGGTCACCGCCTCGAACGACCCGACTGCCATTCGCACGGGCCGTGTCCGGCCGAAGGTTGCCGGCATGACTCGCCATGGCAGCCATTTTCGCCCGCCGATTTTTTCGTGTATTCTTGAAAATTAATCTCCCGCATGTTAAATTGGATTTAATATGATTAAAATGATTTATGGTATTTCATTTTATAAGGGAAATTTGATTAATTGGAATATTTATGGTCGACCAAATTATTTTGAACGTTATTATATTACCGATTGTGTGAATCGATTGGATCGGTTCGTATTGTTGATTGGATCAATGTATCTCTACGTTTTCCATTTATTTAGTATTTATTGGATGAATGCTTTTGAATGGGGATGTGGTTCGTGGACTTAGTTTTTGAATCGTTCGTTTTATTCGATTGGGTTGTAAAGGCCGTTTTGAGCCTATTTATTTTACTAGAAAAATTTGTATCTAGGATGCAATTTTCAATGTAAAATTTATATGTAATGACGAAGACCGGAGGAAGATCCATTTCGAGAAGACGAAGATTCAAGATGAAGACTTGTAATTAGATTATGGAGTTTTTGTTTTCTAGGAACGGTCCATGAACCACATGTTGGTAGCAACTAGGTTGTGAATGGTTGTTTCATATTGTATGAATGCCACAAACGCGCTTAAATGAATTAATGTGCAAAGTGTAATATTAATCGCGATAATTCTCCCACAACAAATAATTAAGTTTATAAGGTTTCAAGGTTTTCCTTCCCTCCATCGAGTTTTCGGGAAATTGAAATCCAAACCGGATGTGCTATGCTTCCGAGTTATTGGGGTAGTCGTTCGGGGAGGACGGATAAATTACCGGGAGCGCATTGGATGCCTTCGGTTGGAGCAAATTTTATCCCTAGAAACCTGATAGGTTGCCGGATAAGATTCAATTGTGAAACTGATTTGCGTCGATGGTATAAACTTAACTTGTTCACGAACCATAGAAACCGTATAGGTTGAGGGGAGTGAACAAGGGGAAAAAGAAGATCGAATCATCCATTAGATGGGTTGGTGTTGGACACCACTTTATGAAAATTAATAGACTAGAAACCTGTTCGGTTGCCCTCTATTAAGATTTATAAAGAACTCGATCACCACTATGAAGTAGAGCGACGATACTTCCGGATTTCACATGGGAGTGTGTTATTCCGATAAAAATAGTGGGAGCTGGGTAACAAGAATAGAAAAGACCTTAATTCTATACTCAGAACATAATATAACAAGTCACTAATTAATCTGTTATACTTAATGCAGACAAATCTCAATATGACAATGAATCCACTCGCAATTCTACTCGAAAAGAACACCTTAATGGGACCTAACTTTGTGGACTAGCTCCGCAATCTGATGATTGTACTCAGTATAGAGGCACTGGGCTACGTCTTGGAGACGGACATTCCGGCGCTTCCTGTGCGGACCCGAGCCAATCAGGAAGAGATTGAAAACCACGAAAAGTGGGTTAAGGATGATGTGAAAGTCCGTGCTTATATGATGGCTTCCATGTCTAATGAGCTTCAAAGAGCTCATGAGAAAATGACTTCTGCTAGGCAGACTCTATCTCACTTAACCGAGCTTTATGGTGAGCGCAGCAGAACTGCTAGATATGAGATATCCAAGCAACTGTTTGGTGCAAGGATGAAGGAAGGTGAGAAGGTTGGGGAACACATCCTCAAAATGATATCCATGATCGAGAGATTGGAGGCTCTTGATTTTAAAATGGATACTTCTCTCCAAACCGACCTTATCCTACAGTCTCTCCCTGATTCCTTCTCACAGTTTGTTATGAACTTCAACTGCAATGAGATTGCACGTAACTTAGCTGGGCTAATGAACAACCGGTGATCGCCGCCTCGATGAAGACCCCACGGATGAAGGAGTCTCGCACTTGTGATTTCTTCGACTTCTAAGTCTAAGAATAAGAAGAAAAAGACCAAGAAGCGGACTGACCACAAGCTAAGGACCTTAAGGGTAAGGGCAAGGCCCCGATGGTTCCAAAGAACAAGAAGAAGAAGGATGCTTGTCTCAAGTGCGGTGAGCCGGGCCACCGGGCTAGAGACTGTCCGATTCTTCATGGCACTTCGTGCATGTAACTTTTAGTTTTGGAAACAAATTGTTCTGCTACCGTATTTTCTACTTCCTGGATACCGGATTCTCGTGCTTGTTCTCATATTTGTACCGTGAATCGTGATCTGGAACAAAGTAGGGAGCTTGAGTCGAGAAGTTATGATCACAATGGAAAAGGGCATAGTGTCGAGGCGACCGACATAGGATCACTTCTTTTGGGTTTAGAATCCGGCTTTGTTTTGACTTTAGAAGATGTACTTGTTTTGCCCAAGGGGCACAAAAACATTGTATCCATTCCGGTCATGGACCGAAAAGGCTTTTCATTTTTCATTGGTGATGGTTCCTGCAAAATTTATTTTAGAAATAAACTAGTGGGTACTGCTACATTGTTGAATGGATTGTATCATCTAAATCTCAGCAACAAAGTAGTTGTGAATACTATGACTAGAAAATGTGGTAGGGATGAAACCAACCAAGTTTTGAAATGGCATCTTAGACTTGGTCATGTTGGTCAGACCAAGGTTTACAAGATGGAAAAAGATGGACTTATGGGTCCATTGGGATCGGATCCCTTTCCTACTTGTGAATCTTTCCTTAAAGGCAAAATGACTAAGTCCCCCTTCACAGGGACTTTTGAAAGAGCTGCTGATAAACTGGGATTAATCCATACTGACGTTTCTGGTGCTTTGGAAGCAGCACGTGACGGATATCGATATTTCATTACGTTTACAAATGATCATACTAGGTATGGTTATGTATACCTAATGAAACATAAATCCGAGGCCTTTGAGAAATTCCAGGAATTCAAGGCCCTAGTCGATAAACAAACTGGTAATCATATCAAAGCACTTCGGTCGGACCGAGGTGGCGAGTATATGAGTACGGAGTTTGATGAGTTCCTTAAAGAACATGGAATAGTTTCACAACTAACACCTCCAGGTACTCCTCAGTTAAATGGTGTGTCAGAAAGAAGGAACCGGACCCTGTTGAACATGGTCCGTTCCATGCTGGGCTATACTGACTTGCCGATATACCTGTGGGGGTATGCACTCCTGACTGCCGCGTATATCTTGAACAGATGTCCTTCCAAATCCGTTCCTAAAACTCCACATGAGATGTGGGAAGGAAGGAAACCAAGTCTTAATCATATTAGGATTTGGGGATGTCCCGCTTATGTCAAGAAGACTAAGGTGGAAAAGTTGGAAGCTAGGTCTGTGAAGGGACATTTCATTGGATTCCCGTCTGGGATGATGGGATATCTATTCTACATGCCCGAAGATCGAAGGATCGTTGTTGCTTTACAAGCACACTTCCTGGAAGATGAGTTCATTCAGGAAGGCGGAGCAGGTAGAAGTATTTCTTTAGAAGAATACAATGAAACTCCTAGAGAGACACCTGTGCAAGAAACTGGAACCGAACTTTCTGAAACACAAGTACAACCACCTCGTAGGTCTAGTAGGGTGTCTCATTTACCTGAGAGGTATGGGCTTGTGCACTTGGAGGAGATGTGTCTCCATGAGGTTCCAAGTGATAGCAAAGAGACCGACCCGACGACCTATGACCAAGCGATGGTGGATGTAGACTCCGCGAAATGGCGTGAAGCTATGGAATCTGAGATAGACTCGATGCATGTAAATCAGGTTTGGATTCTAGTAGACCGCCCCAAGGGCATAGTGCCCATTGGGAATAAGTGGATCTACAAGAGAAAGACTGATGGTGATGGCAAGGTTGACGCCTATAAGGCCAGGCTTGTGGCAAAGGGTTATACCCAAAAGGAAGGGATCGATTACCACGATACCTTCTCGCCCGTAGCCATGATCAAGTCTATTCGCATGATGCTTGCTATAGCTGCCTACCACGATTATGAGATATGGCAAATAGACGTAAAGACGGCTTTCCTTAATGGATTCCTCGAGGAGGAAATCTATATGGAGCAGCCTAAAGGCTTTGTGTCCGAAGTCGATATTCAGAAAGTGTGCAAGCTTCAGCGTTCCATTTATGGACTGAAGCAAGCGTCGCGTAGTTGGAACCTTCGTTTTGACGAGGCGGTCAGAGAGTTTGACTTCGTGCAAAATGAAGAGGAACCTTGTGTATACAAGAAGGTTAGTGGGAGCAAGATCGCATTCTTAGTACTATATGTAGATGACATTCTACTAATAGGAAATGATGTGGGAATGCTCAGTTCTGTGGAAGATTCGCTTTCGAGTAATTTCTCCATGAAAGACTTGGGAGAAGCAACCTATATTCTTGGTATTCGGCTCTACCGGGATAGAGCGAAGAGAACAATAGGCCTTTCCCAAGCCCTCTATATAGATAAGATCTTAAAGCGATTTAAGATGGATGATTCTAAAAGAGGGTTCCTACCGATGCAACATGGAATAAAACTCACCTTGAAGATGTGTCCTCAAAGTGAGGAACAACACAAGGAAATGAGTAATATACCATATGCTTCGGCCGTGGGTAGCCTTATGTATGCTATCTTGTGTACAAGACCTGACATCGCGCGTGCTGTAAGCGTGGTGAGTAGGTTTCAGGCAAACCCAGGTAGGGAACATTGGATCGTCAGAAAGAACGTTCTCAAGGACTTGAGAAGAACGAGAGATATGGTTCTTATGTATGGCGGTGGAGATTTGGATGTGGTGGGATTCACTGATTCGGACTTCCAAGGACTGAAGGACGACTCGATGTCCACTTCTGGCTACATATTTACTCTTAATGGAGAAGCAGTATCTTGGCGCAGTGCCAAGCAAAGCGCGACTGCTGATTCCACCTGTCAGGCTGAGTATCAAGCAATCGGAGGCTTCCAAGGAAGGGTTCTGATTAAGAAGTTTCGGGAGAACTTCAAATGATACCATGTCCGAGTCACCTGCTCTACTGCATCGCGACAACGACGGAGTCAGAAGACGTGCGAAGGAGCCGAGGTTTCACAACAAAGACCAAACATATTGAGAGGAAGTATCATCTCGTAAGAGAATTTGTTCGCAAGGGATACATCAGGCCGCACAGAGTAGACTCGGCCGACAACGTCGCCGATCCACCGACTAAGCCACTTTCTCGACTAGCTTGGAGCGTCATCTGGAGAACATAGGTATTAGATACCATAGTGTGTGGCATTGAGTGCAAGTGGGAGATTGTTAGAGTATGCCCTCGAATGCCACTCGAGGTTGTTGAGTGAGGGCATTGTACTTGTAATTATGTAAATCATTTATATAAGGCAATGAATGTTTCTTTATTTACCGGTGGTTACCGCATTCCTAACTCGTAAATAAACATATAGAAACTAGTCCGTGTATTTGAGAGCAAACGCTCCACTCCTTATTGGATAAGGGGTCGCACCGGAAAGGTTATAGCTCAAATACTTAATCGTTCGCAAGTCGATGAAACTTGACTAGGCGTTAAGTTTATGTGAAGACTTGTATGACGTGTTCTTTGACATGGAGAGTGCCTGTCGAACACTAATGGTTAGTGGGAGCACACGTTATAGGTATGCTAATTGGATTAGTATACTCGAACCGACTCACCCTCGATTCGTCACATGGATTTCACTCCGGACACCAATGACGGAATCGAAAGGTTGTGATAGGTATTCGTGAACCTTCGACTTGAGGATTTAGTAGGGATGTGCTTGTGACGTCAAGATTTTCATTAGAGTAGTTCGACCCTGTAAACTGGAAGGCGGGGGTCAACCTCGACGTGCATCTTGACGGGCAAGTAGCAGGTCCTACTGAATACGAAGATAGAATTATTTCTCCCGTTAGTGAGCGGGTTATATGTCCTATGCGGTTATTGGCAGATGAGATCATAAGTCTTTGGCCAAAGCATTGGAGCTAGTTGTATTAGATACACGACAGCTCGATGATCTCGATTTGCATTAACGCATGCATAGCGTCAAGTACAGATAGGGTTTTACTGACCGTGACCCTATAACTTGATCGGGACATTTGAAAGAAGGGTTTATATGTATACTGGTATTCACGACAGAATGGTTCTTGAATGATCCCCATCATTCGTTCTCACTCGGGGTACAGTGTAGGCCACCAGGCTGGCTAGGTGGTGCCACTACTCTTTGGTTCCTCCCATTGCTGACTGAGACAGACCTACCGAGTCGCGCATTAGGATTGACGACGGAATGAATCGAGCTAATTCTCTCATTATGAATATTAGATATTGGATATCTAATTTTTGAACATTGGATGTTTAAATCGATTTATTGGATAAATTGATTTACGGCCTAATGAATTAAATAAATTACTGGGTGATTAATTTAATTCATGAATATAATTATTTCTTGGAGAAATTAATTATGTTATTTTGTATTTGATATGTTTAATTAACTGGATTAATTAAACGACATAAATACATCGGAACGGAATAGGAGTTTATCTGTTTGGACTCACGGGAGTCCGAAACGAACCGAACTCGTCCGTTTTCTAGCATGGGCCGCCCCCCCACTTATTACCATGTGTGTGTATTGACTTGTCCCCATCATGGTTTTGGAATCTCATGTGATTGAGGGGACAAGTATCATATACATTATATGGGGAATCAATCATGATATATGTATTTGTTTTCATGTGGGTTGAATAAGAATATATAGAAGACTTTGATCTCTCATCCTCACTTAACTCTTGGCATCATACGTATAAGTGAGAAAAAGAGAGAGAATTGTTTTCTCATATAGTCTTCCTTTTCCTTCTTCATCTTCATCACAAGTTCTTGGTTTTTCTTGGAGAAAACATCAAGACAAAAAAGAGAGATTGTGAGTTATACACTTAGAGTGTTATAATTTCATATTGGAAGCTTCATCACTTAGCTCTAGCCGTATCCTCGGAGGATAGCAAGGTGATTGTTGTTCCGGTCATTTCTCCGGCGCGTGGCAAGTAGAGACGCGGTGTTTTCGCCGTTGGATCGTTCAAGAGCTTGGGGAATAGCTCAAGAGAAGGTTATCCATTTAATCAACGGACTACGAGGGTATGTTTCTCGTATCTCTTGTATTTCAATTTGATATTCGTATATTCGTAGCTCGATCGATCCTCGTAGGGATTCGGATCGAATTAATTTTCGTTTTACCGCTTCCGCTGGGCCTTCGTTTTAGGCACCGAATCCCAACAGCTTGTAGAAATTTTCTCTCTCAATGTATTCTTCTTATATCTTGTCTCTAAGATCAAGATGAAGTTTTCAACCTTACTCTCTCTCTCAAATTCGTGATTTTGAGTTCATTCAAGAAGAAGTAGTACTCTCTCCTTTTTAAAGACTTTTATTTATAAGAAAATGAAAGTCTTCCATTAACCCATGATTTAGGGTATCAAATACACCTCACATATGTCATCTAGTGACATAAAATAAGTATAAAAGAGACAAGAGAGGGAGCCTTAAGGGAAATTTCCAAGAAGACGGGTCAAATTTACTCGGCTCGTGTACCGGATGTTCGTCAAAACGAATCCATTTTATTTCCAACATGTTTGGACTAATTAATTAATCCAATTAATTAATTATATCAAACACAAATATATATTTCTCTAAGAAATATAATTTATGAATTAAAGTAATCACCCAGTAATCTACTTACAATTCATAAGACCGCTATTTGATTTATCCGATAAATCAAACTTAGATATCTAATATCTAATATTATAAGAGAGACTATTAATTCACATTTATCCATCAATGATCCTATTGCGCGACTCCGTAGGTTCGTCTCAGCCGGCATTGGGAGGAACCAATGAGTGCGGGCAGCACTTAGCCAGCCTAGTGGGCCGCACTGTAAACCCCGACTGAGAACGAATGAACGAATCATTCCAGAACCATTATGTCGTGAATACTATATACGTATAGACCCTTCATCAGATGTCCCGGTCAAGTCTTCGGGTCATGGTAAAGTCAAACCCTACTGTTGACTAAACTCTATACATGTGTTAATGCAAATCAAGACCGACTGATTAATAGTGTATCTAATACGACTATATCAGAATGCTTTGGCCAAAGACTTATGATCTTATTTGCCATTAACTGTATAGGACATTCGCCTGCTCACTAACAGGAGATAGAATCCTTTCTTGGCGTTCAGCAAAAACTGCTACCTGCCCGTATAGTCCGCACTTCGAGGTCGACTCAGCAATTAAGCAAATGAGTCTAACTACTCTAATGACAAACTAAACGTCACAGACACATCTTCTACTGAACCCTCAAGTCAAAGGTCCACGTATACTATCACAACCTTTCAATTCGTCATCGACTCTCCGAGAGTGAATACCGTGTGACTGAATCGAGTATGAGTCATGTTCGAGTATACTGGTCCCACCAATATACTTATAACTATGCTATCAAGACGTGCACACATCCTAGCATCAGTTATACAAGTCTTATTAAAACTTAATGTCCTGTTAAGTTTTATCGACTTGCGAACTAGTTAAGCATTCGAGCTCTAAACACTTCTAGTGCCTATCTCCTTATCTCCATAAGGAGTAGAATGTTCACTCTCAAATGCAAGGACTATTATTCTATATACCAAATCACAATGCCAGTGATATACAATAATATAGAAATAATAATTGCCTTATTAAATATAATATTGATAATTACAATACAATTGCTCTCACTCTCTCATCCTCTGAGTGGCATTCGAGGGCATTTTCCTAACAAAAACATATACCACGATTATGACTAAAATGATTCCAAATCATTCACCATCTAATCGAGCATTCCAAATGCTAATATCGTATATACGATCGCAAGAACTACGCTCTGATACCACTGTTGGGATTCGGTGCCTAAAACGAAGGCCCAGCGGAAGCGGTAAAATGAAAATTAATTCGATCCGAATCTCTACGAGGATCAATCGAGCTACGTATATACGAATATCAAAAACGAAATACAAGAGATACGAGAAACATACCCTCGTAGTCCGTTGATTAAATGGATAACCTTCTCTTGAGATATTCCCCAAGCTCTTGAACGATCCAACGCTGAAAGCACCACGTCTCTACTTGCCACGCGCCGGAAAAACGACTGGAATGACTAAACCTCGTTATCCTCCAAGGATACGGCTAGAACAAGGTTATAGAAGCTAAGAAACTCAAGATTACAACACTCTAAGTGTTTAATCTAGTATCTCTCTATCTCACAAATATTTTTCTCCAAGAAAAACTTATGAATGATGTGAAGATGATGATGAATAGTATGAAGCCTTGGAAAAAGCTTTTCCTCTCTCCTTCTACTTAACAAAAACGTGATATCTCTTACAAGCAAGGAGATTTGGTCTTCTCTATATATTATCCATCAAATCCCATCATATCTATCACCTTTTGACAAAATCACCTTAGGTGATATTTTGTCCCCTTGACAAAACATAAGTCTTCCACCAACATGTGGAGACTATGACCAAGGAAAAGGGAAGGAAAGAGGGGAGGCCATCTAGAAGGAGCCGGGCTAGTTCGGTCCGTTTCGGACTCCCGTGAGTCCAAACAGATAAACTCCGATTCCGTTCCGATGTATTTATATTGATTAATTAATCCAATTAATTAATCATATCAAACACATAATAACATTATTAATTTCTCCAAGAAATAATTATATTCATGAATTAAATTAATCACCCAGTAATTTATTTAATTCATTAGGCCGTAAATCAATTTATCCAATAAATCGATTTAAACATCTAATGTTCCAAAATTAGATATCCAATATCTAATATTCATAATGAGAGAATTAGCTTTATTCATTCCGTCGTCAATCCTATTGCGCGACTCGGTAGGTCCGTCTCAGTCAGCAATGGGAGGAACCAAAGAGTAGTAGCACCACCTAGCCAGCCTGGCGGCCTACACTGTACCCCAACTGAGAATGAATGATTGGGATCATTCAAGAACCATTCTATCGTGAATACCAGTATACGTATAAACCCTTCTTTCAAATGTCCCGATCAAGTTATAGGGTCACGGTCAGTCAAACCCTATCTGTACTTGACGCTATGCATGCGTTAATGCAAATCGAGATCATCGAGTTGTCGTGTATCTAATACAACTAGCTCCAATGCTTTGGCCAAAGACTTATGATCTCATCTGCCAATAACCGCATAGGACATATAACCCACTCACTAACGGGAGAAAGAATTCTATCTTGGTATTCAGTAGGACTAGCTACTTGCCCGTCAAGATGCACGTCGAGGTTGACCCCCACCTTCCGGTTTATAGGGTCGAACTACTCTAATGAAAATCTTGACGTCACAAGCACATACCTACTAAATCCTCAAGTCGAAGGTTTACGAATACCTATCACAACCTTTCGATTCCGTCATTGACTGTCCCGGAGTGAAATCCGTGTGACGAATCGAGGGTGAGTCGGTTCGAGTATACTAATCCAATTAGCATACCTATAACGTGTGCTCCCACTAACCATTAGCGTCGGCGTGCACTCTCCATGTCAAAGAACACGTCATACAAGTCTTCACATAAACTTAACGCCCAGTCAAGTTTCATCGACTTGCGAACGATTAAGTATTTGAGCTATAACCTTTCCAGTGCCGCCCCCTTTATCCAATAAAGAGTGGAACGTTTTGCTCTCAAATACACGAACTAGTTTCTATATGTTTATTTACGAGTTAGGAATGCAGTAACTACCAGTAAATAAAGAAACATTCATTGCCTTATATAAATGGTTTACATAATTACAAGTACAATGCCCTCACTCAACAACCTCTGAGTGGCATTCGAGGGCATAATCCAAACATTTTATTCATTTTCACTCGCCTGGTGGGTCCCAGTTGGGGGTCCACGGCACTGTAACATCCGCCTAGTTTAGGGTGTTACAGAGTTGGTATCGGAGCGTAGTTTTAAATACTAACTTCCGAGTTATGTCTCATTTGAAATCATCGTTCATCAGACTAGTATCATTGGACTTTCGCGTCACGTGTGACCTGTGCAAGAGCTGAGCCCCTCAGACCAAAGAACAGTAAGATTTCTGACGCCATGGTATAATTTCTGGCAATAAGAATCACTCATTCATCATTCAACAGTCAACAATCCTTTTTCATCATTTTCATTTTTGATCAAGTCGATCATGTTAATTCATTAATCACTCAGTTCATATCATTGTTCAGTTGTTGGTCTTGAGGATCATATCATTAATCGTGTTAACTTGTTCAAAATAATCATTTCAAGAATTTCATCAGATAATCACGTCACCTCAGTTGATCATTCGTGTAATCACTGTGTTAGAGCGCGTATGCTCATTTTCATCATTTCATGACGTAATCATAATGTGATATTCATACGAGAACTATAATTATCATGCGACCTTCCTACTTCAGTATGGAGAGAGCTGTCAGGGGACGCAGGGGGAGAGGCCGCGGTGTTGACCAAAACCCGGGGAATAATCACTCACTGTCGGGAAGTCGTACCCAGGACTCAGCTCGATCGGAAGATGTTCGGGTTGATCCACTCACTTTTATGCAGGTCATGATGACCCATATGCAATTGCTTAATCATCATTGCGCCACTCTGGTCGAATTAATCGAGAGAACTCTCACGTGTAAGCCTGATCCTAAGGAAATTGCTGTGCAACAACCTTCCTGTGCTACTAAGAAATCAACGAAGCGTAATCAGTCCGAAGGCGGCCAGGCAACCTTCAAGAAGCCTCATGTGGGCTCTAACTTTTCGGAGCGACCTCCTACGGTGCCTAAACCTGCGGGATCTCAGTCCCGAGTGGCTAGTGCGGCCATCACCTATTTCAACTGCGGAGGGCAGGACCATTTCAGCACTAGGTGTACGCCGCCATCTATCACATGTCATAACTGTGGAACTGCGGGGCATAGGGCCCGTTTTTGCCGAAGGGACTCCAAACCCACTCCGGCGACATCTCAGACCCCAAAATACAATCGGTTCCGAATCAAAGCCACTTCACCAAGGCTGCTTAAGACGACATGAGCTAACAAAGGCGGAGCCAAGAGCTATCAGATGAGAGTATCCGGTTCGAGGGCCGGCAAGCCCCGAATTTACGAGATGAAGAAGACCGACGATCCAGAGGCCCGGATGATCTCAAGTACACTCAATATTCTATCTCAACCTGTGTATACCCTTTTTGATACTGGTGCATCGCATTCTTTTATTTCCGAATCATGTTTGAGTAGATTACGTCTGGGTAGTGCTACTAGTTGTGAGCCTTATGTCATCGGTCTACCTGATGGTAGAAGAATTATCGGGAATCGTGAGATTAAGGATTGTCCGATTCAACTTCATGGCCATGATTGGTTAGCAGACCTAATCGTGGTAGATTTTCCGAGAGACGATGTCATTATGGGTATTGATTGGATGGATCGTCACGATGCCGTCATTAGCGTCCGTAAGCGTTTGATCACTATCATTTCAGACAATGGGGTCGAATGTGTTTTCCAGGGAGGTAATCCCAGCTGTTCCGGGAGAGTCATCAACTTGATGAAAGCAGTGAAATTACTCAATCAGTGGTGTGTCGGTTATTGGTGCTATATGACTAAGACCGAGAAATCATCAATAATGTTGGCGGATATTCCGGTAGTGAGAGAATATGCCGACGTATTTCCAGACGAGTTACCTAGTTTGCCTCCACAGAGAGATGTGGAATTCACGATTGAGTTGGAGCCTGGTACATCTCCAATATCGAAGGCACCGTATCGGATGGCCTCGACCAAAATGCTGGAACTAAAGAATCAATTAGAGGATTTGACCGAGAAGGGTTATATCCATCCGAGTGCGTCTCTATGGGGAGCACCGGTATTATATGTCAAGAAAAAGGACGGTTCTTTTCGTTTGTGTATTGATTACCGAGAGCTGAACAGGGTGACGATCAAGAATAAATATCCCCTAACCCGTATTGATGATCTTTTGGATCAACTTCAGGGAGCTTCAGTATTTTTCAAGATCTATTTAAGATCTGGGTATCATTAGTTGCGAATCCGAGAGTCGGATATTGCTAGGACGGCGTTCCGAACACGCTATGGTCATTATGAGTTTGTGGTAATGCCGTTTGGGTTAACTAATGCACCTGCGGTTTCATGGAGTTAATGAATCGGGTTTTCATCGACTATTTGGATCGGTTCATGGTTGTCTTCATTGATGATATTTTAATTTATTCTCGTGACCGGGAGGAGCACGAGTTTCACCTTCATCAGGTGCTCGATGTGTTGAGACGAGTGCAACTTTATGGGAAGTTTTCCAAATGTGAATTCTGGATGTCCGAAGTGACATTTCTCGGACATGTAATTTCATCAGATGAAGTTCGTGTTGACCCTCAGAAGACGGAGGCTATCCGAGATTGGCAACCTCCGAAGAATGTTAATGAAATCCGAAGTTTCCTCGGATTAGCTGGTTATTATCGGCGATTTGTGGAAGGATTTTCTAAAATCGCTCAACCCATGACGAACCTTTTAAGGAAAGATAATAAATACACATGGTCCGACGCGTGTCAACAGAGTTTTGAGGAACTCAAGAGCCGGTTAATTTCAGCACCTGTCCTTTCTTTACCGCAAGGGACGGAAGGATTTGTGGTCTATAGTGATGTGTCTAGACAGGGTCTCGGATGTGTACTCATGCAGAACGGGAAAGTTATTGCTTATGCTTCACGGAAATTGAGACCTTACGAGGTTAATTATCTGACCCACGACCTGGAGCTAGCAGTCGTGGTATTCGCATTGAAGATTTGGCGTCATTATCTTTATGGCATTACCTGTAAGATATTCACCGATCATAAGAGTTTAAAATATATATTTACTCAGAAGGAGTTAAATATGCGACAGAGACGGTGGTTGGAACTAATCAAAGATTATGATATTGAGATACTTTACCACCCGGGCAAGGCGAACGTTGTCGCCGACGCCTTGAGTTATAAGTCCGTTCAGGAGCAGATGCTTGCTCGATTAACAGTTCAAAAGGAGCTTCAGCAAGAATTACTTAGGGATAAGATCGAGGTTTGGTTATAGCGTGTTCAGGGACAGCTTTGTATGATGGAGATTTCATCGCCACTTGAAGAGGCGATCAGAGTGAATCAGGGTTCGGACCCATTTTTGTTGCGCATCCGCGAGGATGTGGCACAGGGAAAAGCCCCTGGTTTGTGGTCTATGAGGAAGGACTCTTGAGATTTAAGAATCGGTTATGTGTACTGGCGAATGACGAGTTGAAAAACTCGATTTTGAGAGAAGCCCATGCTACCCCTTATTCTATTCATCTGGGGTCCAGCAAGATGTACAAAGACTTGAAACAAAATTACTGATGGAGTAATATGAAGCGTGAAGTCGCCGAGTTTGTTTCAAGATGTCTCACCTGTCAACAAGTCAAGAAATAACATCAGCGATCGGGGGGTATGCTGAAACCGCTCCCTATTCTGGAGTGGAAGTGGGAGGATATTATAATGGACTTCATCACGAGTTTGCCGATGAGTCGCCGTGGCATGAATACAATCTGGGCAATCGTGGATCGTCTAACTAAGTCAGCTCATTTTCTCGAGATTAAGGATATGTGGGGTCCCGAGAGACTTGCCCAATTATTCATCAAAGAAATAGTGAGATTGCAAGGTACTCCTAAGAGTATCATTTCTGATTGTGACGGGCGATTCGTGTCTCATTTTTGGAAATCAGTTCATCGTGTCATGGGAACTCAGCTTAATTTCAGCACAACTTTTCATCCTCATCCCGACGGACAATCAGAGAGGACTATTTAGACATTGGAGGACATGTTGAGGGCTTGCGTCCTCGATTGGAAAGACGATTGGGAAGTCCAACTACCATTGATCGTGTTCACATATAATAATAGTTGGCATGCTTCGATTAAGATGGCACCTTACGAGGCCTTTTACGGTCGTCATTGTCGATCTCCTTTGTGTTGGGACGACTTATCAGAATCAATCGGCACCGAGCCCGATATGTTTATAGCCGCCCGTGAGAAGGTAACTTTGATCAGGAGTCATTTTTTGACGACTCAGAGTCGACAGAAATCTGATACAGATAATCGTCGCCGACCATTAGAGTTTGAGACAGGTGACCACGTGTTGGTCAAGGTATCCCCGAGTCGAGGTATCTTCCGTTCGGGAAGCGGGGAAAGTTGAGTCTGAGATTCATTAGACCATTTGAGATTTTGGATCGAGTAGGTGAGCTAACTTATCGATGGGCCTTACCTCCGGCGTTGAGCCGAATTCATAATGTGTTTCACGTCTTTCAGCTATGGAGGTATGTTGCCGACCCAAGTCACATAGTTCAGTTCAACTAAATCGAGATCGCGGATGATCATTCGTATGAGGAGCATCCCGTACGAGTCTTAGAGCGGCGAATCAAACAGTTGAGGAACAAGACAATTCCTTTCGTTAAAGTTAGTGTCGAGACACGGAGTCGAAGAGGCAACTTGGGAAATCGAGGATAGTATGCGGGAGAGTTATCCCAATTTGTTTCACCTTTAGTTTCGTGGACGAAACTATTTTTAAGGGGGTAGTATGTAATACCCGATTGTAAATTCATTCATTTTCATTCAGTAATTGTCACTCGGTGGATTTTCACTCATTAATAATCATTAATCAATCATGTTCATTCATTTGTGTTCACCGTTCGGACTAATGTTGAGTCGTGTATCAATATTGTTCATTTTTTCAACCTTGCTTGAGAATCGAGACGAGAATATTATCTTGATCGTTATAATTACTTCATTATTCGATGTTAATATTGGAGTTCATTCCATTTCAAATTTCCTTCTTGTTCGAATCATGCTATTGTTGGGTATATTTGCGGTTCTTGTGTATCTCGTTGAGTTTTCCTGGCGGTATATTATTTCTCCCTACTTGTTTTAAGTTTCGGGACGAAACTTCTTTTAAGGAGGGTAGTATGTAATATCCGCAATTTTGATTTCCAGTAATTTCTATTTTTTGGCGGAAGTCCATCTTAGCGACTCTATTGTGACCGTTTCGTCATTCCAGGAATGATTAATTCTACATTTTTTGTCATCCGAGTTTGTCTCGGTGTCGTTCTGTTGAGTTCCGTGTTCTTAAGCGGCCCTTCACATAGCCCACTTAAAACTCAACTCATAAAGCAACCCAATAATCTTTACAATTATTTCAAACCTACACCTAAAATTCAAACCAGTCCGTCTAAAATTAATAAGCCCAACCCCACACCCCAAACCGTGGCCCATCCATCTGCCCCCCTTAAGCCCATCTCCTTCCATCCCATAAACCCAGCCATCCATAGTGCCAAGCCTAATTCTACTAATCACAACCCAACCCAACCGCTTCAATCTAACCCACCAACCCAGCCCAATCACACTGCCCCAACCCAGAGAGCAGCCCTTGTCCGCCAACCTCCTCCAGCCCCAACAGGTTTCAACATCCATGCACACGTAAGCTCGTCGGAACCGACCCGACCGTCCGACCCGGGTGCATCCGAACAGCCCCGGCCGAAGCCCTCCTTCGCGCAAATGGTCAACAATCAACATAGCTCGAGGCAGCCCGATTTCGCACATCTACCCGGTTCGTCAACGAAATCATTTAATTTCGACGGAGCTAAGGTTAGTCCTTTTGGTACTCTCTCCTCCGTAAATGAAAAAATGCGTGTTACCTTTTCTTCCTCTGATATGATTGCTCTTGCTGCGTCATGGGAACGCACTTTGATTCTTAAATTCTCACATGTTATCCCTTCCCCTCGAGATATGTCTACGGGTTTGAATGATATGAAACTGAGGGGTAAATTTAGCTGGAGTTGGTTAAATTATTGCCACATAGCGATTAGGTTTGATAATGATGAGGATTTTAGAGGAATTTGGTTAGGATCAATGACACGTTCTTAGTGTAACTATCGCAAGTGCACGATATCGTATCAAGTAGTAAGTGGACTTTTTGAGTCCGGTTTATCGATCCCACGAGGAAGTTTGGTTATAATTTGAATTATATACTATTAGTCTATTTTTATAGATACTAAGATGAGTGAAACACACAATTAAAGAGTTTAGTTTAATAATTGCAAAGATAATGCAATAATAGTTCTAATATTATAAGGAAATAAAAAGATAGCAATAATAATAGATTGATTAACGATAAAATGAAATAGTTGGGATTACAAACTTAGTTCGTCATTAGTTATAGAATATGTATAGGAGATCATAAGATGCATTTACTTATTATGTTGTGTAGATTCGATTTTCCTTAAAAAGACGGTTTCTCTTTCGAACTATAAAACGCCCCTTACATATTGAATCAATCCACTATATTTCTATGTTGATTGGCTTCAATACATAGCATTAGCATTTATGAAAATAACTCAAAGAATCATCTAAGGTCTAGAGGTATATTTCTATCCCCTAGAATAACTTAGAGTGAAGATCATTTGATCTAATCAAACATATTTTCTTTCGAAACATTTGAAGACCATAAATATCGTCATTTATTGGCCAAATAAATAAAGATTGTTAAAACAATGAAAATCACACACAATAATAAGTAATTCACAATAGATCTTTATACAAACTTAAATAACATGACTAACCTTGTTTATAATCCCAACTAAAGGTAACTTAGCCCATGAAGGGTTTAATATACATAATACAAGCTTTGGTGGTCATTATTAGTTGAATCAAGAGAAAGAATTGATCCTCACTCCC
Organism: Orobanche coerulescens; assembly: GCA_033398695.1. NCBI lineage: Eukaryota > Viridiplantae > Streptophyta > Magnoliopsida > Lamiales > Orobanchaceae > Orobanche > Orobanche coerulescens. The sequence goes on from CM065818.1 coordinate 103,938,898, forward strand.
TTAGTAGATAAAGGAGAAAGAAACAATAAACTATCTGAACAACATTAGCTATACCACACTCACACAAATCACTCAAGAACACAAGTGTGTTCTTCACACAAAAAGAAAATTTACAAAAAGTGAAAAATTATATGATGAATGATGAAGGATCTAAGGGGTCTATTTATACACCTAAAGTCATATAATAGCTCCAAAACTCTAGCATTATTACAATAGATCGGATCAATGCCGGCCATCCCCTCAATAATACACAAAAAGTATAAAAAAATTAGACAAATTTTAACAATCTGTTAAGAGTTATGGCCGTAACATTAAGGAGTTACGGCCGTAACTTGGATGACTTACGGCCGTAATATTCTGTAGTTATGGCCGTAACTTGGCTTCGTCAATTTGCTCACTGGTTGCTTTGAGAGTTACGTTTTCAGCCCAAAATTTCTCAGACTTTGCGTTTTTGCCCCAAATCTTCTTCGGATGATAACTTTTTATATATAACTCTGATTTTGAATTCGGAAAGACTGCCGAATTTGTCTCGGAAAGCCCTACAACATGAATATATCAAAATTCAACAAAGAGAATATTTAATAAACATGTTATTTCTTGAGTAAAGCAGTTATTTAATCCGATTAAGACTAGATTTACATCATCATCCGATAAAAATAAAATTATTAAAAACTAATTAACTAAAAGCAAAAAACGAGTAGACTAGCTCAATTATGAGTGAATTTTATCGATACAAACCATGGATAAGTGTATAAAACTGACACTTATCAATCAACGTGGAATTTTTCTGGATGTCCTGCCCGTGTTTTTAAGTGGTCACCTAGTTTTTCGGTTAGGACAGAGACATCGATCTGCCCGGTTTGGATTAGACTTCCGGGTTTACCTTTGTATTTATTTCATCCACGCGCATTATAAACGATTGCCAAGGCTGTTGGCAATCCCATCTTAGTTGTTGCCCCGACGGCCACACATTCACGACTTTCAGTCGCCCGTGTGTGTGTCGAGATTGATCTTCTGGCGCCCAGAGTGCCCGAGATTGAAGTTGAATTTGAGGATCACATTCTTACGCAGCGCATCATCTATGAGAGAGTTCCATTATATTGCTCTCTATGTTCTCATGTGGGGTATGACCCGTCTAGTTGCTACATAGTTGGCAACAAAGAACGGCCTCCTCCGCCCCAGCGTAAGAAGCCTGCTGTTGTCACTTCTAGACAACAGAAGGCGCAGCCAGCCCCCGCTAAACCCCCTAAGGCTAATACCTCTCAGGCTGCTCCTAAGACCGCTAAAGGGAAGGACCCTGCCGTTTGGCAGGTTGTTACCAAAAAATGAGCTAGAGAGACGGGGATGATCCCCAAGGGCACGGCTGCCAGCGGACAGCACTCGTACTTTGTATCGTTAGACTCCTCTGCTAGAGAGGAAGAGGATTTAGTAGGCACATATGACATTATTAGCGTGGGCAATAAAGACAGCATGTTGGGTAGCGATGATGGTGGTCGAGATAGTGATATTGAGCGTTTTTTAGAGTACGACACGGAGTCCTCTACCGTCCCCCATTTTCTAGACTCGTAGAGTCTACCTCCTCCCACCATGACGGTGAGGGCTGCACGGATGATCCGATCATCATGGAGCCTGAGACCCTTGCCATGGTCGTTTATGAGCCTCCCCCCTCCTCCTTCTTCTTTTTTTCCTTCTCTATCTCAGACTGAGTGTGGTCTTAAACACACCCAATTTGAGATTTCTGAGTCCAGTCTCTCTTTCTCGGCACTGGTGCCTCTTACGACAACACCGAAGCCCCCGGTTAAGAGACGTCTGATGTCTTTTACTGCTGCTCCTGGTGTCACCACTAGGGGCAAAGCTGCTTCCGACTCCTCGATTTCCACACGAGAAAGAACAGCTTCTCGCGACCCTCCTCCTCCTCGAAGGGGCGATCTTCATTGCCCTTGAAAAAGGGAACATCTGCCCGACAGGATACACCTCGGAGACGGGGCCGCTCTAGTCAGCGTCCTAGGTCTTCATCTGAGTTGGTTGGTTAGTTTATGTCGATACCCATTCTTACATGGAACGGTCGTGGTCTGGCTAACACCGGAGCACAGAAGCGTATTCGTCATCTAAACCGTGTTCATAGGTTTTCTTTTATGGGCATTTTAGAACCCATGGGTTCCAATGCTAATTTTGATTTTTATATTCGTTCTTTAGGTTTTGCGTCGGGACTTTATAATCGGTCTAACAAAATTTGGTTCTTTTCTTCCCCTCACTTTCAGCACCAAGTTTTGTTGGATACGGATCAAGTCCTCCATTTTTCTATTTCTTCCTCCCTTCTTCCTCAGTCGATTTATGTCACCTTTGTCTATGCCAGCACTAACCGTGCTGGTCGTTACGCCCTTTGGGACACCCTCCGTGAGATTGCTTTGGAAGTAGATGGGTTGTCGTGGCTAGTCAGCGGTGACTTCAACATCTTCTTGCATTCACTTGAGCGCGAGGGTAGTACCACAGACCGTTCTCCAGAGATTCTTGACTTCGCACAGACTATTGCTGACTGTGAGTTGATTGATGCGGGCTGCGAGGGCGATATTTTCACTTGGGAGCGCAATGGTTTGAGGGAAAGGGTAGATCGTGCTTTATTGAATGAAGCATGCTCGAACGTGTCTGCGGTTTCTACCGTCACTCACCTGCCTAGACTTCGGTCGGACCATGTGCCCCTTCTTATCCAGTGTCGCTTCTCCGCGATTCGTCACAAGTCGTCATTCCATTTCCAGAGTATGTGGATCCGGCATCACACATTCCTGGACACTGTTAGGGAGGTCTGGCTTACCCCGACTGGTTTATCTAGCATGTGTAACCTTCAGGCCAAACTCCTTAGGGTTAAGCACAGGCTGAAACAATGGAACTGGTCTGTTTTTGGAAATCTTCATACGAAGTTGGATGAGGCCTTGAGGGTTGCTGACGAGGCCGAGCGGCGATATGATTCGGATGCTACTCCGGATAATAGAATCGCTATGCAGTGTTTTCGTGCTGAGTACCATCTTCGTCTCTCTATGGAGGAAGATTTATGGAAACAGAAAGCCGCATTTCGTTGGGTTACTGAGGGCGAGCGCAACACCCGGTTCTTTCAGGGTTTTGTGAAGCAGAAGCGTTGTCAGTTGCATATTCACAGCATTGAGGATGGTGGTACGACGATCGCTGTAGAGTCGGACATCCGATCATCCACTGTGAATTTCTTTAGGACTCTGCTTACATCCGATGGTGATGTCCTCGTCCCCCTGGATGACACTTGTTTTCCCTCTATCCCCTGTTCTTTTGATTCTGATAGTTTGTGTGTCCCACCCTCTACCGAGTAGATTCGTGCTGCGGTATTTGATATCGATCCTCACAGCGCTTTTGGGCCTGAAGGGTTCTCGTCTTTGTTTTTTCAGCATTGTTGGGAGATTGTCTCTTCCGACGTGGAGGGGGATGTGCTCGAGTTTTTTGATGGTCATCCTATGCCTTCGGCTTTCACGGCGACTACGGTCGTCTTGATCCCGAAGAAGCCTGTTCCGAGCGGTTGGTCAGATTACCGACCTATTAGTTTGTGTAATGTGACCAATAAGATTATCACGAAAATTCTTAATGCTCGGCTTGCTCCTCTCCTCCCTCTGATTATCTCTCCGAACCAGAGTGGATTTGTTCACGGGCGGGTTATTACTGATAATATCCTTCTGGCCCAAGAACTTATTCACGACCTCCACGTCGCGGACATTCATGGTGTCCCGAACCTTGCGCTGAAGCTTGATATGGCTAAGGCGTATGATAGGGTTCACTGGCAGTTTTTACGTGAGGTCCTGGTGAGGATGGGATTCCCGGCTAGATGGATTTTGTTCATCCGTCATTGCATCGAGTGCTGCACGTTCTCCATTTTGGTTAACGGCAGTCCGGCCGGCTATTTTACCTCTAGTCGGGGTTTGCGTCAGGGCGACCCTATCTCTCCGTCGCTCTTCGTGCTTGCCGCTGATTATTTATCACGCTGCTTGGACCGATTCATTCGTGACCATCCTTTGATGAGGTATAGGAAGGCTGGACGGCCTTTCCCCGTCTCGCACCTATCCTACGCCAATGACATCATTATATTCACACGGGCTGTGGATGATGGTCTCGTTGATCTTATGCGTCTTCTGGATCACTACTCTATGGCTTCGGGCCATATGGTTAGTATCCAGAAAAGCACTTTTATTCTTGCTCCTAAGCATGCGCCTCGTTGGCATCAGAGAGTTCACGATCTTACTGGTTTTCGCCAGGGCAACCTCCCCATCACCTATCTTGGTGTGCCCCTTTACAAAGGCTTTATGAGACGAGAGCTGTAGCAACGGATGTTGGATAGGATCTCTGGTCGGTCCCATCGCCACCTTGCTTTTGGGGGACGCTTGGCTCTTATTAAGAGCACTCTCTGCATGATTCCTCTACACCTGCTTCAGGTGTTGGACCCTCCACAGTACATTATCCAGGAGCTTGAGCAGATCATTGCGAGATACTTCTGGGGTACTATTGGTCTGAAGAGGAAGACGCACTGGGTCCGTTGGCGGCAGATTTGTCGTCCGGTCTCTGAGGGAAGCCTCGGGGTTCGGAGCCTTTCGGATATGGCGAGAGCTTTTAGTTATAAGCTCTGGTGGCGCCTTCGCACGGGCATGTCTCTGTGGGCGCAGTTTATGCTCCGCAGAAACTGCTTTGGTGGCCTTTATACGCCTATGTGTACCACTCTTAAAGCTCGTGCCAGCCACCCTTGGCGCCGTCTCCTCTGCGTGGGTATTGAGGCTCAGGAGTTCATCCGCTGGACTCTTGGTTGTGGCTGCGGGGAGGTCAGCTTTTGGGACGATACTTAGATTGGGAATAGACCTATTTCTTCTTTTCATCAGGTTACTGGTAGACCCCATCTTAGGATTCATGAGTTATGGGTTGATGTGACGTGGGACATGGGTAGATTGGAGTCTATTGTTGGAGAGGAGCTAGGATTTCCCCCTCAGTTCATCCAAGAGATCTCCGCGATTCCCATCGCCGAGTAGGATTCGGATAGTATGTGCTGGACTCTTACCTCTTCGGGTGCATTCTCATTGTCGTCGACTTGGTCTCACATCAGGGTGAGGGGTCAGGCTAATCTTGTTTACGGGGCCATCTGGACTACCTTACTTACACCGACCACTTCGGTGTTTATTTGGCGCCTTCTAATGCGACGGATACTGACTGATGACATTCTACAGAGGAGGGGCATTTCATTGGCTTCTAGATGTTTGTGCTGCTCGCATACCCTTACCCAGACCTACCATACCGAGACCATTGCCCACCCTTTATTGGAGAGTGATGTGGCTCGTGACGTATGGGAGTATTTTGGCGCATGGACTCATTTTTCCCTACCCCATACTCAGAATATCTTTGAGCTCCTGAGTTTTTTCGAACACGACACACACTTTAGGCACGCGACTTTCATTATTCCTTGTCTGATCCTTTTGTTCATCTGGACAGAAAGGAATAGTGCAAAGCATAGGGCAGTTACTTTTCTTTCGTCTCATGTTATTGTGCAGGTGGAGTGCCATGTTGCTTTATTGGCTTCTGCGGGGCTTATTTCATCTGAGTTCTGGGCGGGTTGCTCGCCGCCTGATCGTTTCCAGCGAGCTACATCTTCCCCCGCTCAGACTCGTCGCCCCATCCCGGTGGTTTGGCTTCGACCCGAGACCCCTTGGATCATGCTGAACACGGATGGTTCGTTCGATAGAGAAACACATATTGCGGGTGGGGGAGGTCTGATTAGAGATCACCACAGAGAGCTCCTTCTTGCTTTCCATTCCTCTTTTCAGGCCTCTTCGAGTTTTGATGCTGAGGTCCAGGCGTTGGCGATTGGATTGATTCTAGCTTCCCATAGATCGAGACATGTTTGGATTGAGCTTGATGCTGCTGCTGTGGTGATCCTGCTATCATCTGGCCATCGGGGCTCTTGGCAGGTTCGTCACACTCTTATGCGTATCCGACACATGCTCAGAGATATTCGATTTATAGTCACTCACATTTTCTGGGAGGGCAACAGGCCGACCGACTATCTTTCTGAGCTCGGCATGTCATCCCTTGGCATTCAGACTTATACTTACGATACTGATCCTCCGTTTCTTCTCTCCCTTGTACGGATGGATCAACTTGGTTATCCATCTTTTAGATTTAGATAGGTTTTTTATTGATTGCTTGCTTGCCTATTGGTCCGCACATTAGCCCACGGTTTTAGTGGTGCACCTTGTATTGATCTAGCGGGCCGTAGGCACTTTAGATTTTAGGTTCCGGATTATGGCCCATTTTTTGTCATAATTCGGACTTGAGTTATTTTAGTCTACGGGTCCACACATTAGCCCACGGTTTATGGTGCACTTTGTATTTCTTTAGCGGGCCGTAGATTTCTTCGATGTTAGGACCCGAATTATGGCCCATTTGGTCATAATTCGGGAATGATACTTTGTAATTCTTGATTTCTTCTAATCTACAGGTTGGTGGGTCCCGCCTCAACCCCCCGTCCACACTGGACGCTTTTGGGTTTAAAAAAAAGCGACTTTTCCACGTATGAGTTCGACTTTGTAAAATCAGCATTAATTCTTGAAAACTCCAAAAATTCTGAATCTTTTCAATATTTTAGAGCATCAAGTTAGATTTCCAATGGTTCAAACGGTGAGTCAATCGGAGTCCGGACGAAGGAGTTATGGTCGAAATAGCTAAGACTGTACCGTGTGCCTTTTGATGCTGGAGCGGCCTGTACCGCGGGCCGCGGACCCTTCTGGCGGGCCGCGGCACAAAACTGTTTTGCTGGGCGTTTTTGGCCTTGTGCCGCGGCACACTCAGCCTGTTCCGCGGCACACAGTGCAGATTCTTCTATAACTGCATTTTGTTGAGGAGAACAAGCTCATTTCTTCATTTCACTTCTTCCTCTCTTCCTTGGGGCGATTTTGGGCAATTTTGGGGTCTTTCAACATCATCAAAACTCAGAGATTTCATCTTCTTCAAGTTGTAATGTGGATCAACAACATATTTGTGGATTTTTCATCCTAATCTAAGGTAACTTTCTTCAACCCTTGAATTCGATTTTGAGTTGGAGCATGATGTTTTGGATGGTATAATCATGAATTGTGATGGATATGCATATGATTATGAGTTTTTACGAGTTATCATCGGATTGTTTGAAGTTTTTCTCAAGAACACTTTGAAGGTTGACTTGGAATTGGGTTTTGCAATTTAATGATATCGTAAACTCGATTTGAGTATTTCGTTTGGATTATCGATTGTATTGATGGTGTTTTGGTGGTTTGGATCATTCAATAGAAGTTGGTTTTCGATACAAATGGGTTTAGTTGTTTAAAAAGGGAGTTTGTTTTCAAGGTGTTTGTCGAAATGCCTCAATGAATTTGGATTTATTGTACCGACATCTTGAGTTGGTTATGATCACTTTTGGTTCGTATACTAAGCGAGTTGTTGATAATTGTGTTATTCAAGGTTGTTCGAGCGACCGGTAGTTCCCTTAGGACGTTGTTCGAGAGAGATCGTATCATCACCGGTGTTAAGGTAAGTTAATTCTTACTCGGTTAAAAGGATATTCATTCCTTTCGTTGTTGTTCATTCATAATTATAGTTTATTCATAATGTATTAACCGTATTGAGACTTGTAATTGTCAATTAATCACTTCATTCACGAGGAACGACGGTTCCAATCATTTTATTGAGTTATCATTCAGTTTACTATCATTTCATCTCGGTGAGTCATTATTGATTTTCGATGTCACTTTTGTTATCTCGTGGCATTCCGGGTCATACTGGCGTTCCGGTTGGTATGTATAGGATTTTCATGTCGGGCACATATAAAGTCGTGTGTTGGTAGTTGACCTCACATTGGACTGTGCAAACAAGACGATTACTTCGTGAGACTGATTAGGTACAAGACCACACGTGTATTCGATCGATACTCGTTGGTGGCTTGTGCACGGACACATTTCCATCCCGGGCGTAGTGTGGCTCCATCCTTTGAGCCGTACTATTAGTTGATTCATACAACATGTTTGATTGCGTATGTTTTCAACAGGAATGGGTTATAATCTGGCCGATTCACATTTGATCGCATGTGTTCGACGATTTGAGATTTTGATCGAACTTGTGGTTTATACAGCATGTATGATTGTGTTTATTGAACTCTTGAGGATTGTTGTTCTGTGTAACTGACCCCGTTGGGGGATTTTTTTTTTCAGGTCATGGCGAGGTTAAGGCACGGGAAGAGAACGTTGACGGCGGGGAGTCCCAGTGATACTAGTAGGGGGGCCCAGTCCTTTTCATTCACTCGTGTTTTCTTTATTTTATTTCCGCTGCAGACTTCCGTTTGAATACTCATTTTATTCAGTGCCGTATGTTTTATCTTCATATAAAATATACACGTATTCTATATTATCTTGGGTGTTTTGTATGAAACTCCTCATCGGAGTAATTAATGATGTAATGTGGTTCGGTACTACATTTACCCTGTGTATTTCATTCATTTTCACTCGCCTGGTGGGTCCCAGTCGGGGGTCCACGGCACTGTAATATCCGCCTAGTTTGGGGTGTTACAGAGGCTTTCAGAGAGGAGGCCCGACAGAGACAAGACAAGATGCTGGAAATTTTATGACGAATGGAAGATTGGCATGTCCAACAAGGCCACTTTCCTCCGCCAAATCAGTAGGACCGGTTATAAGTATTTCTTGACACAAAGTTTTTATTGTTTAAATACTATACCCCCTTCGTGTGTATACTCTTTAATTCAAGTTTGGGGGAGATATTGGGACAAGAAATACCTACATTGTTTGTTTGCTTTTATTTTGTCTTTTGGATTTTGGTTTGGATTTTGGTGTGATTTTGATTTACGTTTTGGTGTGAATTTTTTTTGAATTTTTGTTTTATTTTGGTGTGTTTTGAACTTGGTGTGTTTTGATGATGATGAACTTAGATGAAACTTAAAAGAATGAACTCTTGTCTTGGATGCCTCGGGATTTATTTTGTTATTTTGATATGCAAATCGAGGGTAATTTGAAGGGAAAAATTGTAGAATAATCAAAAGAGTGTGAAATTGAATAAATAGTTTACTACCTTGGAAATATGAACAAATCTAGCTTGTGAGCTTTTGAGCCTTCGTGCATCATTAAATATGCAAGTTTCCTTGTCGAGTGTACCATTCATGTTTTAAGACTCTAGAATTTGCCCTGGTATCTTATTCGAAACTACAAGTGTGTGTGCAAATTAGTGAAAATGATTTTAGGCAAAAAAATTTTGCAACCCTTCAAACCTTTTGGCCAACCCAAGAATTTATTTCCCTAGTTAGCCCGATTGAGCTTAAAGCCTATTTCTTGTTAGCCACACAATGAGCTTTCCGTTCCATTATAAACTTTTATCCCTATACTGAGCTTATTAGAAGAAATTGGCAAAAGAATGAAAAGATGTGTGGAGGCGATTGGAAAAATTGTTAGTTCAATTGCAATGATTCATCAAAATAAATTTGAAAGAAGAATGGTGTGATTATAATAATGATGTTGTTCACCAAAATAAAAAAAAGAAACGAAATTTATTGGAGCGATAAAGAGGAATAAAGTTGTGATTCTTACTTTCAAAAGCGCTTAGTGCTATTATATTAAAGTCAAGGGGTTGAAGGAAGCAAATTCCAAGGGATTATTGAGCTTCTAATTGAGCGAAGTGATTATTGAGATGATGTTCTAATTTACTCAAGTCAAGTCACTTTAAGCCATACTTATCCTACCCTGACCAAAAAGCCTACATTGCAACCGATAAAGTCCTTTTTGATTCACCAAATTTGCATACACAACTAGTAGTAGAGATGTAGACGATTGGCAAGCCTATGGGATTCTTATTTCATTGAATGAGTTTTGAGCATCACTTATCCCATTAAACACTTCGAGAGTGAGGGAATACACTTGACCGACGAGGTTCATATTATTCAAGTATTAGCTATGAGGTTAAGGAAGCACCCCAGAGATTTGCATACTTTAGAGAACTCGACTTATTTATTTCTTGAGGCGCATTGATGAATTTTCAAAATGATCCTTTGAGGTATGTTGAGGGACGAGTTCCCTTAAGAGTGGTTATTTTAAAGTGCATTACTCGGGATGATCAACGTTCAAGTTTGGGGGATTTTGATAACACTCATTTTTACACATCTTTTTGCACCAATTTTCTGGGTTTTAAGATCCTAAAATGTGTAGAACTATGTCGTTTATACTCATATTGTGTTTATTGGACTCGATTACGCTTGGGTACGTTTTATTGATTTTATAGGTACTTTATGGACATAAATCAAGCAAGAACGAAGTCTCAAACCCCAATACATATCAAGCAATGCAGAAACGAGAGATTAGGCCTAAAAAGGAGTGAAAACGGTGTCAAAACGAGTCAACACGAGCTCGGCCGTGTCAATTGACATGGGCCGTGTCATTAGCTCGGCCGTGCCACATTGACACCGTCGGGTTTCATATCCAGGTGGTTTTTCATTATCTGGACGAGTAAGACACGGGCCGTGTCATTCGACACGGTCGTGTCATTTGCTCGGCCGTGTCAATTGACACAGTCGAGTTCCCTGTCCAGCGAGTTTCGGAGTTTTGAGCGCACTATGACACGGGCTGTGTCATTTGACACGGGCCGTATCACTTTTCGGTGGAAAAAATCACCTTTTGACATTTTTGCAAGATTTGTGTATGAAAAGTGATGTTTTTGGCCTTATAAAAAGAGATCATGGGCAAGACTTGAGAGATATGTTGAATATTGGAGAGATTGGAGAGAGAGAAACACAAAATTGAGGGGCTTTCACTCCAAAAAGAAGGATATTTGAGGAAATTCTTGATGAACACTTCAAGAACATTTGAAGGCTTCAAGCGGGATCAATCAAGACACCTTACGAGTTTTATCTTCTTCCTATCTTTTATCTATTTTGCTGTTTTATTTAGCATGAACATGATGAATATGACGATTATTAATCTTTCTTTAATTACCATGTCCGGCTAAACTCGTTAGATTCCGGGCATGGGAGTACATTGATTTACTATGGTTTTGAGGGATTGATGATTATATATATCTAGTGTGATTTCTTTATCAAATACTTGGTTTTGTTTCATGTTTAGACACTTGATCAATGTTTTTACATGTTAAGCTTAATTGCTCATAATTCGAGAGAAGAGGGCATTAATAGGTTTCGAGTATTTGACGTAGTAAATTACGAGATTGAGAAATCGGTGATGAACTATGATGATGTTTAATCTTATGAACATTTTGGAGTTAGATAATTTATAATAGATGGAGACGTTGTTATAGGTTATTTAATCTACGTTTTATTGCATCTCGAGAGAGACTTTAGAATATTGTTGTGATCATCGTTTTGGAGACGCACTTAGAACCTTTTGGAACCAATCCCGACTAAATTTAGTTATTAACGGAAACCTAGCCTTTGAATCTACCTTTCTAAACTCTTGCAATTCGCTTTAATTCGGATATTTTCAATTGTTTTAATTTATTGTGATCATTGTATTTTATTTCATTAACCATCCATTTTACCTTTCGATCGTCTAGATAAAACCGGAACCACTATAATCTAGTACTCAACACAATAAGAATATTTAGTCTTTGTGGAATACGACCTTGCTCGCCGATTTCTACATATTCTCCGTACACTTGCGGATTATTTAAAAATATAGCGAACAGTAAGATCACATGATCTTAAAATAAAGGAAAAAGACAATCAAAGGGGTACGGCAAACTCCGTGCCACTTGCAAACAAAAGGAATAAATGATGGGTGATATTCTTCTTCACATGCAGGCCGTGAATCATGCATCACTTTATTATAAAGAAATGGGATGAAATCTTTATTATCTTATCTTCACCAACTTGGACCCATCATGATGCATGTCGCCACGTTTAAGTTATTCCCAGTCCGATCACGAAGGTTACTCCAGGTCTCATATCCGTTTTCTCACCTAAGTATGTAGGAGTATGTTCAAGGTGTTTTACGCCAATCCTCACTTTGTCTTCTTCACTTGGAGTAGTCGGTTTCGTATCATTTCCTCCTTCTTTAAAAGGGATTGTCCTCAATTCCGCAATTCCATCGTCATCGAGATATGGAGATAGATCACCTATGTTAAAAGTAGCATGTACTCCATAATCACCAGGGAGTTCTACCTTGTATGCATTATCATTTATTTTAGCAACTACCTTGAAAGGACCCTTGACTCATGGCATAAGTTTATTCTTGCGTTTACCCGGAAATCGTTCTTTTCTCAAATATACCCAAACCAAGTCGCCAATTTCAAATTGTCTCGCTTTTCTTTGTTTGTTAGACTTCCGTTTGTAGGCATCATTAACCTCTCTAATCTGATTATGCACTTGCTCATGTAGCTTCATCATGGACTTAAGTTTCGACTCCGCGTCTTTGTGAACTAACTCATCGCTCGGGAAGGGAATTAAATCTAACGGTATATATAGATTCAAACCATATACGATTTCAGAAGGTGAGTTAGCCATGGCATGCGTAGGGGATCGGTTTTATGCAAACTCCACATGTGCAAGTTTAAATCCCAGTCCTTTTGTGTCTTGCTTACAGGACCACGCAACAATGTTCCCAAAGTTCGATTAGTCACTTCGGTTTGTCCGTCGGTTTGAGGATGGTGCGAAGTTCTAAACAAGAGTTTGGTTCCCACCTCCATAAGGTGTTCCAAAAGTAGCTAAGGAATTTTGAATCTCGATCTGAAGCAATAGTATTCGGAATTCCGTGTAAATGTACCACCTCTCGGAAATATAAGTCCGCCACATTGCTTGCATTGTCTGTCTTGTGGCATGCTATAAAATGAGCCATTTTCGAAAAACGATCTATGACCACCATAATAGCATCTTTACCCCATTTAGTATGAGTCAACGCAACAATGAAATCCATTGAAACATCCTCCCATGGCCTATCCGGAACCGGTAGAGGCATATACATGCCCGGTTTGAATGAACTCTTTGCCATATGACATGTCACGCATTTACTCACGATATGATTTATGTCTCCTTGCATTTTTGGCCAATAAAAATGTTCCCTAAGTACCTCCATGGTTTTAGTCGTGTCAAAGTGGCTAGCAAAGCCTTCTCCATGAGCTTCACGAATCAATAGCTCCCGAACCGTATGTTTGGGCAAGCAAAATCGATTCCTCTAAGAGAAACCCATCTTGTATCATAAAATACTCGAACGGACCAGGTTTACATCGGGTAAAAATCTCTCTGAGATCAGCATCGTCAACATAATACTCTTTCAACATCTCGAACCCAAGTAAACGAGCTTCAAGAGTAGACAGTAGAGCATACCGTCTAGATAACGCGTCCGTAACAACATTTCTTTTCCCGTCCTTATACTTTAATGAAAAGTGAAATGATTGTAAGAATTCCACCCACATAGAATGCCTCGGAGTTAACTTGTGTTGCCCGTTAATATACTTCAATGATTCATGGTCCGAATGTAGGATGAAATGCTTCGGCCGAAGATAGTGACTCCAATGATCTAGAGCCCTCACAATAGCATAGAACTCTTTATCGTACGTACAATAATTGAGACGAGCACCATTTAACTTTTCTGAAAAATAAGCAATAGGACGCTTTCCATGAATAAGAACTGCTCCAGTGCCAACTCCGCTAGCATTACACTCTACTTCGAATGGTTGTGAAAAATCGGGTAATGCCAATATTGATGCTTCACATAACTTTGTTTTCTAAATTTTCGAACGACTCTTGGGCAGCCCTACTCCAATTAAGCGTACCTTTCTTCAAACATTCCAATATCGGGCTTGTTATGGTGCTAAAATCTCGAATAAATCTCCGGTAGAATGAATCAAGTCCGTGGAACGACCTAACTTCCGTCACTGTAGTAGAAATCAGCCATGACTTAATTGCTTCGATCTTGGTTTGATCAACTGACACTCCATCCTTCGAAACGATATAGCCAAGAAAGACTATACTTTCGACTAAGAATGAGCATTTCTCTTGTTTTCCATACAGCCTTTGGTCCCTAAGTGTAATACCCGTAATTTTGTTCCCCGGAAATTTTCTATTTTTGGCGGAAGTCTATTTCGATGAATTGCTTGGGACCGTTTCGTCATCCTTAGAATGATTAATTCTACACTTTTTGTCATCCGAGTTCGTTTCGGTATCGTTCTGTTGAATTCCGTGTTCTTTAGCGACTTTTCCACGTATGAGTTCGACTTTGTTAAATCACCATAAATTCTTGGAAACTCCAAAAATTCTGAATCTTGGCAATATTATAAAGCATCGAGTTAGCTTTCCAATGGTTCAAACGGTGAGTCAATCGGTGTCCAGACGAGGGAGTTATGGTCGAAATTGCTAAGTCACTCTCATTTTCCAGATTCGGCCAAAACCGCCTGTACCCGGTGCCGCGGCACGCCTGGGCTGAGCCGCGGCACACTGCCGAGCCCTGGGAGATATTTTCGGGCCTGTGCCGCGGCACACTCGGCCTGATCCGCGGCACACCTGTCAGTCAGCCCTATATCTGCGTTTTTTTTGTGCGATTCAACCGATACTTTTTCATTTCTTCACCTTCACACGGGAGAGAAGGCTTGAGAGAGGGAAGTTTCTTCATCTATCACTTGAGTGGGTGACTTCATCTATTTTCGATTGTGAAGCCCGGATCATCGTTCTATCGCGTGCTCTTCGAATCATAGTGCTTGGATCTTCAAGAGGTAATTTCTTCAACATCTTGGATTTCGATTTTGTATTGGGTAATGATGTTTTGGATGTTAAAATCATGGGGTATGAAGTGATATACGCATGATTATGGACATGTTTGAGTATTCATCGGATTATTGAAAGATTATTCAAGAACACTTCGAATTTTATGTTGGAAATTGGGGATTTTGTTTGACTTCATCCTTTTAATCCGTAGTAATTTAGATTAGTGATGGATTGATGATGATTTAGGTGTATTCTATCATTTCCATCGTTATTCCATGGTTGGAGTGTCATGATTCGTCGTTTCGGTTGAGTTATTAGTCGACGCCTTGAAGGTGTCCGACAAAAGGTCTAAGAGGGGGGTTTTGTGCGTTGTACGATTATTATTCATCGTACGATTGTTGATTTATCATTGATATGACTTAGGGACGAAATCCTAGTGAAGAACTCAAGTCGGAACCCCTCCGTTCGTTGTCTTCTTCGTGGTTCAAGCTTCCCGGTCGAACCGTGTTCTTCGGGATCTTCGGTAGCGATTATTAAGGCAAGTATACATTTATGATTGTACGTTCTCGACTTTGAAAGTATGAAATATTGATGGTATGATTATTTCTAGCCACTCCGGGACGGGCCTATGGTCCTCTGAGGGTTTCGTAGCCTCTGGTGCGATTCCATGGTTGATATGAACGAACCGTTTCTACGGCATTCATATGAAATAATGTTGGCATGTAATGAACGAACCGTTTTGACGGCATTCCTACATGTAACGGCGTATGATATGAACGAACCGTTTCTACGGCATTCACATACGTCTTGAGATTTTAGTTATTCCGGAATACTAGTCTTAAATTGATGAATTGACGGAAATTGATGAATTGACGGATATTGATGAATTGACGGATTACATTTACTTTATTGTCGAGGAGTATTATGTTTCATATTGTTATACTTGCACTAGCTATTCGACGGCTAACCCCTTTATGGGGGAAATACGTTTCATGTATTTCAGGTTCCAGGAGAGCGGACAGGTGGGTATCGGTTCGGCATGAAGATGATGGGCAAGTGTGATATTGTGTCTTGTCTCAGGTTATTTTCTTGGATTCCTCCATTCAGTGTTGTTGTACTGGAATGGATTTTTAAATACTCGAGTATTGTATTTCAGTTTCCTTGATGTTCCGGCCTGTGTTGCCGAGGTATTGATTTGTGCAGTGATGTATATGTTTTCATTGGTTATGATTTTGAATACCATTTGTATCGTCTTTCTTTCCATTGTATGTAGACCTTCTCGGTCAAGTTTATAGTTCCGCGTATGTTTAGCCTTGTGGGTCCCACGGCGGGGCTCACGGCGCTGTAATATACCCTGAATAACTTGGGGGTGTTACAGAATATGGTATCGGAGCTTAGGTTTATGGATACCTAGGCTGTCGGTCTTTTGGGTCGATTGAGTCGGCATTTGCCCACAGTATCACTACTCTGCCATCATCACAGTGCGACCGGTACTTGTAAGTCCTCTCACTCTTCTCGTATTTTTCTTAATCGTTTCGTTTATAGCTTGGTATTCTTGGTAATTGGTCACTTCGAGAATGTGCGATTCGGATTATACTTACGCACGTGTGTGCCTTTCAGAATGTTGGCTGAAAGTAGGAAGAATCGTGGCCGTGGTCACGGACGTGAACTCTTCCTTGAGATTTTGTTAAGTTGCTAATGGCGATAATGGTGTGTATCGATATTATGTTGAGACTTTGTTTAGGAGTCGCATGCTAGTATCACGGGAGATCTTCGACTTCGCAGACTTGTAAGTATGTTGTTCGAATTATTCGATAATTCTTGGTGAAATTGAATTCCCGTTGAAATGTTGTTTGTAGGAGTGATTGTAAGTTTCGAGGACGAAACTTATTTTTAAGGGGGGTAGAGTGTAATACCCCGATTTTTCGGATATATTTTTTTTTTTCGTTTATATATTGGATATCGTGGATGGTTAATTATGCTTGAGGACGTTGTGAACGTATGACAATGTTATTGAATTGAGTATATGTATTGATTATGCCGTATGCTCGTATTTGGTATGTCATGACTTTGGACAGGAATTGTTGAAATTGGCTAAGTATGGAATTATTATGTACGTTAATAAGGTGAGATTACGTACGTAAGATTGGCATGGTTACGTACGTTTAGGCTAAGGTATTACGTACGTAACGAAGGCATCGGACAGAACCGAGTCCTGGTCGGCAGGTGGGACCCTGTTTCGGCAACTTTCGGCGGAGGATGTTGACAGGTGCGTCAACGTACGTGTTACGTACGTTATACAGGACGTGTTACGTACGTAACACAACCATTGTACTCTAGCAAGTCAACTGGTATATTACGTACGTTATATGGTATGGGTTATGTACGTAATGGACTGCACGGAATGAGACAGTGAGTTGGTTACGTACGTTATGGATTTTGGATTACGTACGTTAAAGTTGTTACGTACGTTAAGAAAGGACACTTACGTACGTAATGATAGTGCAATTTATATATTGAAGTGTTGCCTTTCATTTCTCTCACGATCCTTTGAGATATTTCTCTCCAAAACTCGTCCCTCTTCACTTTTAAGAGTGTTCTAAACACTTTTAACATGATTGTGAGCTTGGAATCATGGAATTAGAGCTTGGTTATGGAACTATTGTTGATTCTTGAAGTGATTTCTTGTGTTATCCATATTCTATGAGGTTTATGTCGAAGGAAGATAATGATATGCTTTGAATATGTTGATTATGATTATGGAATCATAGAGATCTTGATGTTCTTGAGGCCATATGATGACTATGATGATTTAATGATTCTTGGAATGGAGTTCAATTATTCTTTCTTCGTGGTTCGTCCATACAAGGTAATCCTCGTATCCCTTTTATAGTGGTTCATTTTTTTAAGGATTACTACTTAGGAGGGAGTATGTTGGGAATTGTGTATTTTGATGTTCGTCTTATTTCAATGTAAATGCATAAATTGGACTGTACTTTTATCCAGTACGTGAGTATTTTGAAATTTGCTTTTGGTATTTTTCCAACTGAATTTTTATTTCGTAAAACCGATTCCCTAAACTGAGTTTTTGGCATTTTAACCTTGATCATTTTGACGGTATTTGGAAAATGATTTTTTTTAGTATTTTAAAAAAAAAATATTACCGTCATCGGTCTTTTTGGCATTTTTGAAATGACGTGGAAATTTGTGCTTAGCCTGGTAAATCCTTGTGAGAAGGGTTTACGGCGTGTAATATTCCTGTGAGGATGCAGGGTGTTACAATCTTGGTATCATGTGATAATGCTATACGAGATTTATTGGAATCGTAATAAGAGATTTCGGATGTTGATATGATTATTGAGATCTTCTTCATATGACGATAAGGGTTTTGTTGTGATTCTTGAGGTTGTATCAATGACATGATGAAGGAAATGATAACATGGAGATATATACCTCGGATATGTTGTTCTGAACGTGATTTCGGATATTTCATGTTCTTGAAGAACTCTTGAATTATACGAAGTGATGAAAATTTTTAAGAAGTGTTGATGTTTTGAAAATGAATATGGAATATTCATATCTAGAAGTGTTGGAAATAATATTCGTATAGGAATACGAGTGTGATTATGAGTTTGATGAGACTATTATTCATCTCTGAATTTGGAAGCCCATACGTATGGAGCAGGTATTCAAATCGAATGATTGGATTGTTTGATAACCTTTTTAATATGATTATCTATTGTTTTGAAGCAGTCGGATGATTCGAATTGATGACGGTCATAAGTAAATTTTAACTACGGATTTACGAGAAGGGGACCTTGTCAATTCGTATTTAAGAATTGAGTTTGGAACCGATAATATTTAGACCCTTATTATTGGTCCTCATTTGTTGCGGATATGATCATCATATTTCGACTCGTATTGTGGACAGGGTTTGTCGATTATGCGAGTTGGATTGTTCAGACTGTGTTTAGTCGAGATATGGTTCAAACGATTGAGTTCGCGGTTTGGTGGTATTGATATTGGTCGTCATCGAACCGGTTAATTATCAATCCTTCGTTTTACAATAAGATATGATGTTTGATCATAGAGTATGACTGTTGTGTTGCGATAAAGGTCGAAGGGTTCGTAGATTAACTTGATCGAGACTGAGGGAATTCGTAAGACGAAATCAACTGAATTGGTAACAGTACGTTGTATTGATATCGAGACAAGTTTTATACTCGTATTAATCAATGAGAGTAATGTTATTGTGTAGGCGTACGGATGTGTGTATCATTTCGGGACTTGGCCTCTTTATGATTGTATTGATATCAGGGGATTGGTTGACACGACGCCCGTCGGAAAATTATGCCAAATGTTACTGTTGTTTGTTAAAGGCTGATTCGAGGCATTGCGATACTTGTTGGTAAAGTTGCTATCGATAGCCGGTTCGCGGTATCGATGTATCGATTATTATTGTTCGCGATTAAAGTCGTTCTGAGACATCGTTGAATCTTTGTCGTCGAATTGGAACTGTTGCTATGATGTTGCGTTAACCGATTGGGGACGTTTGATATATCCTTTGTCATCTCCGTTTTGGTGGTCGGTTTAAGACACCGGGACATCTATTCTATCGTTTCATTGATTATCGATTGACCGTTCTAAGGTAGTCGAGGTATTGAATTGGGATTATCGAAGATAATTTCCATCCGTTGTATCGTTGTTATCGATTGGCCATTCTACGGTAATCGAAGCATTGAATTGGAACTGTCGAGCATAGTTCCATCCGTTGAATTATTATTGCCGTGTTGGCCGACTCAAGGCAGCACACTATTATTCTTGTGAACTCGATAATTTTGTGATCGTTGAGGGTTGAGGATTTCCCGAATTGTGGTGTTGTGATTATTGCCGTGTTAATCGGTCCTTAGGGAATTCTGATCCCAGGATGGTTGTTTTGAATATCGTTGGTCGTGTCGATCTTTCATTATTCGTGTGTCATCGTTCACTTGGTGAGTCGTATGATCCGTATTGGATGTTTTATCCCTTGAGTTTCGTTGTCATGTTGTATCGTGGCATATCTGGAATCACGTCCGCGTGCCGATTGGTTATGTGTAGGATTTTTAGCCAGGCACTCGATGGTCATGTGGATATTTCCGCATTGGACCGTGCACACGAGACGTAGTTCTTAAGGCTAATTAGGTACATTGTCACACGTATATTCTGGATTCCGTATACGGGGTGGACATGTGCACGGACACATTTCCGGATCGAGCGTACTGTGATGTCCCTCTTGAGCTTTATTGATTGATCGTTCGTAGTCCATGTTGTATTGGATATGTCCGACGATTTGCGACTGGTTGTTCATACGCCGAGGGGTATGTCCAACAGTCAGGTTGGTTTCTTTGAGATCTATTTTGTGATGATTTACAGCTTTGGGCTGTTCGGCTTTCAGGCCATTGTGATGTATCGGTATTTCCGTTGGAGCCTTCGGGCATTGTGAATTCGTATCTTTTTCGGCATTGGTTTGGTTTACCTTCGGGTAATGTATTGTTGTGTTCTATATTGATGATTCGCCGTTTGGGCGTAAGTTTCGGTTCTTGTGTATCTCGTTGAGTTTTTCCTGGCGAAATATTTCTTCTCCCTACCTTTTTTAAGTTTCGGGACGAAACTTCTTTTAAGGAGGGTAGAATGTAATACCCGTAATTTTGGTCCCCGGAAATTTTCTATTTTTGGCGGAAGTCTATTTCGACGAATTGCTTGGGACCATTTCGTCATCCTGAGAATGATTAATTCTACACTTTTTGTCATCCGAGTTCGTTTCGGTATCGTTCTGTTGAATTCCGTGTTCTTTAGCGACTTTTCCACGTATGAGTTCGACTTTGTTAAATCACCATAAATTCTTGGAAACTCCAAAAATTATGAATCTCGGCAATATTATAAAGCATCGAGTTAGCTTTCCAATGGTTCAAACGGTGAGTCAATCGGAGTCCAGACGAGGGAGTTATGGTCAAAATAGCTAAGTCACTCTCATTTTCCAGATTCGGCCAAAACCGCCTGTACCCGGTGCCGCGGCACACCTGGGCTGAGCCGCGGCACACTGCCGAGCCCTGGGAGATATTTTCGAGCCTGTGCCGCGGCACACTCGGCCTGAGCCGCGGCACACCTGTCAGTCAACCCTATATCTGCGTTTTTTTTGTGCGATTCAACCGATACTTTTTCATTTCTTCACCTTCACACGGGAGAGAAGGCTTGAGAGAGGGAAGTTTCTTCATCTATCACTTGAGTGGGTGACTTCCTTCATCTATTTTCGATTGTGAAGCCCGGATCATCGTTCTATCGCGTGCTCTTCGAATCATAGTGCTTGGATCTTCAAGAGGTAATTTCTTCAACATCTTGGATTTCGATTTTGTATTGGGTAATGATGTTTTGGATGTTAAAATCATGGGGTATGAAGTGATATACGCATGATTATGGACATGTTTGAGTATTCATCGGATTATTGAAAGATTATTCAAGAACACTTCGAATTTTATGTTGGAAATTGGGGATTTTGTTTGACTTCATCCTTTTAATCCGTAGTAATTTAGATTAGTGATGGATTGATGTTGATTTAGATGTATTCTATCATTTCCATCGTTATTCCACGGTTGGAGTGTATTGATTCATCGTTTCGGTTGAGTTATTAGTCGACGCCTTGAAGGTGTCCGACAAAAGGTCTAAGAGGGGGGTTTTGTGCGTTGTACGATTATTATTCATCGTACGATTGTTGATTTATCATTGATATGACTTAGGGACGAAATCCTTGTGAAGAACTCAAGTCGGAACCCTTCCGTTCGTTGTCTTCTTCGTGGTTCAAGCTTCCCGGTCGAACCGTGTTCTTCGGGATCTTCGGTAGCGATTATTAGGACAAGTATACATTTATGATTGTACGTTCTCGACTTTGAAAGTATGAAATATTGATGGTATGATTATTTCTAGCCACTCCGGGACGGGCCTATGGTCCTCTGAGGGTTTCGTAGCCTCTGGTGCGATTCCATGGTTGATATGAACGAACCGTTTCTACGGCATTCATATGAAATAATGTTGGCATGTAATGAACGAACCGTTTTGACGGCATTCCTACATGTAACGGCGTATGATATGAACGAACCGTTTCTACGGCATTCACATACATCTTGAGATTTTAGTTATTCCGGAATACTAGTCTTAAATTGATGAATTGACGGAAATTGATGAATTGACGGATATTGATGAATTGACGGATTACATTTACTTTATTGTCGAGGAGTATTATGTTTCATATTGTTATACTTGCACTAGCTATTCGACGGCTAACCCCTTTATGGGGGAAATACGTTTCATGTATTTCGAGTTCGGGAGAGCGGACAGGTGGGTATCGGGTCGGCATGAAGATGATGGGCAAGTGTGATACTGTGTCTTGTCTCCGGTTATTTTCTTGGATTCCTCCATTCAGTGTTGTTGTACTGGAATGGATTTTTAAATACTCGAGTATTGTATTTTAGTTTCCTTGATGTTTCGGCCTGTGTTGCCGAGGTATTGATTTGTGCAGTGATGTATATGTTTTCATTGGTTATGGTTTTGAATACCATTTGTATCGTCTTTCTTTCCATTGTATGTAGACCTTCTCGGTCAAGTTTATAGTTCCGCGTATGTTTAGCCTTGTGGGTCCCACGGCGGGGCTCACGGTGCTGTAATATACCCTGAATAACTTGGGGGTGTTACACTAAGAGTCTCGAAGACTTGCCTTTAGTGTCCAAAATGTTCTTGTAACGATCGACTATAAATCAAAATGTCATCCAAGTACACAACTACAAATTTTCCCAAAAACGGCTTAGTACCTCATTCATCAAACGTATGAAAGTACTCGGCGCATTTGTAAGGCCTAACAGCATAACAGTCCATTCATACAGCCCGTGTTTAGTTTTGAAATCCGTCTTCCACTCATCTCCTTTTCGCATACGAATTTGGTGATAACCACTCTGTAAATCGACTTTTGAAAAGATCACGGAGCTGTGTAGTTCGTCCAACTATCATCAAGTCTCGGAATCGAGAATCGATACTTGATTGTTATGTTATTCACAGCTCGACTGTCAATACACATTCGCCAAGATCCGTCCTTCTTAGGAACAAGTAAAACCGGAACTGCACAAGGGCTTAGACTTTCTCGAACATACCCGCGGTTCATTAATTCTTCAATTTGTTTTTGTAATTCCTTCGTATCCTCAGGATTACATCTATAGGCAGCTTCGTTAGGGAGCGACGCACCCGGTGTGAGATCGATTTGATGTTCAATCCCATGAATAGGTGGCAAACCCGACGGCAACTCTTCGGAAAAAATATCCACAAATTCATGTAATAAAGCATCCATCTTTCCGTCGTTCCGCACAACCATGTTATCGTTCCGTGTCTCCTTCAATATTAACATGTACACACTCACCATCATTAATAGCATGTTCCATCTCCCGCTCAATAGCAAACATGGTAAGTTTTGGTTTTTTAACCTGATTAGAGCTTATAGAACGAATAGCTTGAGGTGGCATCGGTTTAAGCACAATTATTTTGCCCTTATTCCGTAACTCATATTCATTGCTTCTTGCTTGCTGTAAAACATCCCTATCAAACATCCATGGATGTGCCAAAAGTACATGACATGCGTCCATTGGGAGAACATCACATAATACGTTGTCATCATATGAACCCATGGTTAATTCGACCCTCACTTGTTTGGTCACCTTTATTTTGCTCCCATCATCGAGCCAATGTAAAATGTAAGGTTTCAGATGAGTCGTAGTGGTCAGCCCGAGTTTAGTCACCATCTCACTTGAGGCTATGTTGGTGCAGCTTCCTCCATCAATGATCAAACTACACCATTTATTCCCGACTTGACACTTCGTGTGAAATATTTGATCCCGCTGTTCCGAATCATTCGAAACGGATTTGGATTGTAAAGTACGAAGAACTAAAGCCGTGTCATAGTTTGGAGAATCGTAAGTTTCACATTCTTCTTCTTCTTCTTCTTCATCCTCCACATTAAAATCAAACACATCACCAGTCTTTCCTTTTCGTCCTCGACCAACAACTCGTCTCGGATCGTGACAGCTTCTCTTAGCGTCACCACTCGTTTGTTCGGAGAAGCATTTTGATAATGACCGAACCTTTGACATTTGAAACATCGTACTTTAGTGAAACTCGTCGTCTTCGGCACGTAGGGTGCTTTAGGAACCGCAGTAGGGGTAGGAGTCAGTACATTTGTTTTAGTAGCTGAACTGGAACCGATACTTGGGTTCCCAAATTTGGATGGAAACTCAGGTTGATAAAACTTTATCTTGTTTTGAGATTCCAACTTCACACATAGTCCACACAATGTATTGAAGTCTTCGTATGGGTATAATTCAACCGAGTTAGCTATGCTTCGGTTCAAGCTACGCAAGAAACGCGACATCTTCTACTCCTCATTATCATCTATTTCTCCCATTAAGGTCAGATTTTTAAATTCCTCAATGTATTCACTGACACTTAACTTTTCTTGTATGTGGTCAGCAATCTTCTGGTATAAGGACAACCGATGTGCTGTTAGTATATATCTTTTACGAAGTTTTCTTTTTAATGAATCACACGAACGGATCTTATCTTTCCCCGCACAAGTTCTTCATGTTTTAACTCCTTCGAACCAAAGTGAAGCGCCTTTCCCCAACTTGAGAATTGCATACTTGCACCGTTTCTCATCGTCGAGGTCTTTAAACTCGAACATGCGATCAATTTTACGTTCCAATTCCAAGTAAACTTCAGGGTATGTCCCACCAATGAACTCCGGAAGCTCGTTAACTTTAAATTCTTCGACGTGGTGTGAGGGTCGTTCTTAATCACCACGCCTAGGTTGCCAATGTTGGTCGCGTTGTTCTGGTATGTCACGCAATGCGTCGCGAAGTTTTGCCAAGAAATCAGCGTCGTTGAGATCCATAATGCCAAAGATCAAGAACCGGGGCTCCGATGCCACTCATGATGCGAAATCTCTATCGGTACAGCGGAAGGCTGTTTTACGAGCGGAAGCAAACCACACTTAGCCAAAAGGAATCGAACAGCATAGTTGGGATCTAACAGTAAAAGCCCAATACAACAACAACAACGAACAGCGGCATGCGCACAAGACAGGAACTGATAGCAAAAGTTCGATACAGCAAAAATAAAGGACAGCAGCACGCGCCAAGACAGGAACTGGCCGAGTGGAAATGAACCGGAACAGTCAACTCCAAACAGCGGTACCCGAATCAGCAAGTTTCGGTTGGATGCAATGAAAATAGGACGCAAGCTTCGGACAATCGAATAGCATTTGATGCGATCACTTTATCAGGTACAACCCTGTATCGAAAGCAAGAGGAATGTGTTTTATGAACTGGGAACACGAACAATAATTTGAAGTATGACACAAAATGTAAGAATTGTCCGAAAATGGAGCAATTATACCAAAGCAGGACAGAAAACAGGTGTTTATCGAATTAGACCTACAATTCGATAAGGTGATTTCTTCTCAAGACCTATTGAGAATCGATCAGATTAAAATTCGAAAATACGTCGAATAATAACCAAATCTTAGTAGGAAATTCATCCAACTCTTTTAAACAATACACAATGTATTTTCTTGATGATTCAATGATCTCGATTACAACCCAAAACATGACTACTTATAGATAAGAGTAGCCTTACAAGATTACTTAAAATATTAAAAGGGTAAGATCACATGATCTTAAAAAAAGGAAAAAGACAACAAAAAGGGTATGGCACACTCCATGCCATTTGCAAACCAAAGGAATAAAAGATGGGTGATATTCTTCTTCACATGCAGGCCGTGAATCATGCATCACTTTATTATAAAGAAATGGGATGAAATCTTTATTATCTTATCTTCACCAACTTGGACCCATCATGATGCATGTCACCAAGTTTAAGATATTCCCAGTCCGATCACCAAGGTTACTCCAGGTCTCGTATCCGTTTTCTCGCCTAAGTATGTAGGCGTATGTTCAAGGTGTTTTACGTCAATCCTCACTTCGTCTTCTTCACTTGGAGTCGTTGGTTTCGTATCAGATTCTGCAATTTAATGGGTTGGCGGAGAGGATGAATCGGACTTTGGTTGAGAGAGCTCGATGTTTGCTCTCACATGCCGGATTACCAAAGTCATTTTGGGGAGAAGCTTTGAACACGGTGGTTCATGTGATTAATTTGACGTCGTGTGTTCCTTTAAAGTTTGATGTCCCGGACAAAGTGTTGAGCAGTAAAGATATTTCATATTGCCACTTACGGGTTTTCGGATGTAAAGCATTTGTACACATTCTGAAAGATGAGAGGTCGAAGCTTGATTCCAAGACGAAGCCTTGTATCTTTACTGGCTATGGTCTTGATGAGTTCGGGTATAGATTGTATGAACCGGTGACTAAGAAGCTTGTTCGTTAGAGAGATGTTGTTTTTGTCGAAGATCAAACGATGAACAATGTTGAGAATTGAGAGTCGGCTCCACAACATGATTATGATCTTATTGATTTGGACACCGTTCCTCCACAACATGTTGAGACACCAGTTAGATATAATAGCCAAAACAATGAACAACATGATGCTGGTGACAATGATGAGTTGGTACAAGATGACTCCGATGGAGTTCATCCCGAGCTACCCGTGACGAACATGCCCTCATTTGTTCCACTTAGATGGTCGATGAGGGACCGTCATCCCTCCACTCGTTATTCGGCCGATGAGTATGTTTTACTCACCGACGAGGGAGAGCCCAAATATTTCGAGGAGGCTATGGAGGATGAGAACAAAAAGGAGTGGATGGATGCCATGCAAGACGAGATGAGTGCATTGCATGAGAACAATACGTACGAGTTGGTGAAGTTGCCGAAGGGCAAGAGAGCTTTGAGAAATAAATGGGTGTATAAGGTGAAGTCGGAGGAGCATACTTCATTGCCCCGATACAAAGTAGACTCGTAGTCAAGGGCTTTCGTCAAAACAAAGGCATTGATTTTGACGAGATTTTTTCTCCTGTTGTGAAGATAGGATCTATTCGATTGGTCCTTGGTATAGCGGCTAGTCTTGACCTTGAGATTGAGCAAATAGATGTCAAGACGGGATTTCTTCTTGGAGACCTCGATAAAGAGATATATATGAAGCAACCTAAAGAGTTTCAGGTTAAGGGAGAAGAGGATTATGTTTGTAGACTACGTAAGATTCTATATGGATTGAAGCAAGCACCACGGCAATGGTATAAAAAGTTCGAGTCGGTTATGGGGGAGAAAGGCTACCGGAAGAAGACCCTGGAGCATTGCGTATTTTTAAGAAATTTGGAGATGATGATTTTATCATCTTATTGCTTTATGTGGATGACATGTTGATCATTGGTAAGAATACCGAAAGGATTGACAATTTGAAGAAAGCGTTGAATAAGTCTTTTGCCATGAAAGACTTGGGGCACGCTAAGCAGATTCTAGGGATAAGAATCACTCGGGATAGAGCGGCCTGGAAATTGCACATGTCACAGGAAAAATACATTGAGAAGGTGCTTAAGCGGTTTAATATGGATAAAGCTAAGGTTGTTAGGCCCTGTTCTTTTGGACTTATTTTTCATTTTGATTCGATGATTCCATTCGAGTCCATTCGATGATTCCATTCGATTGCATTCGATTCGAGTCTATTCATTTAGTTCGATTTAGTTCGATTCGATTCGATTCATTTCGATTCTTCTTCTTCTTATTATTATTAATCTTAATTATTATTATTGTTATTATTACTAATAATATTACTATTATCATTGTTGTTGTTAATTACTATTATTATTATTTACCATTATTATTATTATTTACCCTTAATATATATTTGATTCGATTCGATTCGATTCGATTCCATTCGATTCCATTCGATGATTCCATTCGATTCCATTCGATTCGATTCATTTGATTCGATTCATTCAGTCCAAAAGAACAGAGCCTTAGTCTGCCGCTTACTAACAATTTTAAATTGACAAGTAAGGATTGCCCTACGACGAAGGAAGAGATTGAGGAAATGGATAAAGTTCCCTATGCCTCTGCGGTCGGGAGTTTGATATATGCCATGGTATGTACGGGGCCCGACATTGCTCATGCCGTGGGAGTGGTGAGCCGTTTTCTATCGAATTCGGGAAAGAAGCATTGGGAAGCCATAAAGTGGATATTTAGATATTTACGGGGTACTTCCAAATTAGGGATCACATATGGAAATGGAAAAGCTATGCTTGTTAGATATTTCAATTCTGATATGGCAGGAAACGAGGATAATAGAAAATCCACTTCCGGTTATTTGATGACGTTTGGATGGGGAGCCGTGTCATGGCAATCGAGATTGCAAAAGTGTGTTGCCTTGTCAACAATGGAGGCCGAGTATATTGCGGCGGTGGAAGCGAGTAAAGATCTCTTGTGGTTGAATTTTTTTTTTTACGAGAGATGGGATTCTGACAATGGCGTTACGTGGTTCTTTGTGATAATCAAAGTGTGATTCATTTGGCGAAGAATGTAACCTTTCACAAAAGAAAAAAACATATCGATGTGAGATATCATTGGATTCGAGATGCATTGGAAGATAGTTTGTTTGAACTTGATAAAGTTCACACCGATGATAATTATTCTGATATGTTAACTAAGGCGTTTAGAGATGAGGTTAAAGTATGTTGTTCAATCGTTGGGATGGCGAACTCTTCCTATATTCCGGAAATGGGGAGATTTGTAGGAGTTATTTCCGAAATTTAGGACTTCTAGGAGTCGACTGAACTTCGGGCCGCGGCACACATTTTTTTCTCAACTCTATCTCCATCTCACTGCACTCTGGGCCACGGCACACGCTATCCGGGCAGCGGCCCCCTGAAATTTCCCTTCCCCTACTGTACTCCGTGCCTAGGCGTAGAAGGGCTGCGCCTAGGCCCCCTGGGACTTTTTCTCACTCTTTTTCTGAGTGTGCCTAGGCACACAATGTATGCGCCTGGGCGCACGAAGTCAACCCAACACTTGTGTTTCTTTCTAGGTAGATTTTTCTACATTTTTTTCATAACCACTTCACCACTTTTGAGAGAAGACACGAGAGAGAGAGAGAGAGAGAGAGATGCAAGAGAGAAAAGAAAGAGAGAAATACTTGTTCGATTTCACGGAGTTGTACCGATCGGATCTGTTGGAATATTTATTCCACACTTTAATAAATAGTGTTTTGATGATTAAGTTGCTAAACAATACAAAACAACATCGAGGCGAAGCAAAATGACGAAGCAGACGACGACGCAAAAAGTTGCAATCTGGACTGCATTAGCGCATGCAAGTCATCACACGTTAGCGCACGCTAACGGGGAGTAATCTGCATATCAGCCAAGTTCGAAGTTACCTGAAGGGAAGTCATCTGACGAGATAGCGCACGCTACACTTGTTCATTAACGCACGCTATCGAGGGCTTGTTACCGTTGTGAAGATATTCAAACTCAGAATGATGTATACAGTGAAGTAATCATAGCGCACGCTACAGAGAAGGAATAGCGCACGCTAAAGAAGTTTGAATACAAGTCAATTAATCCGTTGGAGAGATTCTGAAATAAGTCAAAAGTGGATCGGTCAGTTTGACAAATCAAGCAACATATATATTGGATTAGCGCACGCTACATTGTAATATTAACGCACGCTAATACAAGATGGTTACGTACGTAACACAGAAGGCGTAACGTACGCTAAAGAAGAAACGAAACTATTGGACTGGAATTGGGAACAGTCTAGCGCACGCTAATAGAGAAAGGCTAGCGCACGCTAGCAAGTCAAAACAGCCAACAACGGCTAGTTAGTGGAAAACGCCTATAACTACCATTCCTATGGTATTGTTTGAGTACAACAACTTCAAGCAAACGAGACATACATCTGAGAATCATATACTTACATTGTTGTTGTAATATTGAGCTTATATTGTTAGTTTGAGTGTTTATACATTCAACATTATTCACGAGAGGTAAAAGAAAAGATACGATTGGATTCGGTGTTATTAGGATCAAGTATTCGGCATTGTTAGAATTGCAGTCGATATCTAAGTGAGGTTTATCTAGTACCCATAGAAAGCTAGAGTGGTTGATTCCTTATCCAATAGAAAAGGAAAAATGGTTTTACTCGGACCGATAGAAGACGAGCTTGTAACGGTAATCCCTCGACCGATAGAAGAGAGGTGTAGATATTTTGATCTTAATCCTAAAGAAAAAGATACATCAAGAGAGGACGTAGGCTTCGTTTATAGCCGAACCTCTATAAATCCTTGTGCGATTTATTTTCCACAATTTATTTACGCTTCCGCACAAACGGCGCAAATATCCAATTTTATACCAACAATTGGTATCGGAGAGGTACTCCAATACGCGGCTTAACATCCGTGGAGAAGATCCAAAATGGCGTTTCAACTTGCTCCCGTCGAAGGACTTGCTCTCAACCGACCACCATTTTTTGATGGATCGAATTTCATGACTTGGAAGAAGAAAACGTCTATTTTCATCCGAACTTACGATATCGAATTATGGAAGGTGATATGCCTTGGTCCCAAAATTCCGACGAACTCAAACGAAACTCTGAAA
Source organism: Orobanche coerulescens (assembly GCA_033398695.1). Classification (NCBI taxonomy): domain Eukaryota; kingdom Viridiplantae; phylum Streptophyta; class Magnoliopsida; order Lamiales; family Orobanchaceae; genus Orobanche; species Orobanche coerulescens. The sequence continues at coordinate 103,969,254 of CM065818.1, forward strand.
ATCTTTGAAGAGTATGATGATGCGGATTGGAAAAGCGACCGTTATAATTGCAAAGCCACACAATTATTATATTGTGCATTAAATCCAGAAGAACACAACTGGATATCATCGTGTGATAGTGCCAAAGAAATTTGGAAAATGCTTGAGGTAACACACGAAGGTACGTCTCAATTCAAAGAGACGAAGATAAACATGCTCCTTCACGATTATGAATTATTCCAAATGAAGGACGACGAATCCATCTCGATTATGCTCGACCAATTTTCGGTCATCACCAATAGATTAGCATGTTTCGGAAAACCACTTTCGAGTAGTGAGAAAGTAAAGAAAATTCTCCAGTCACTACCTCGAGAATGGGACGGTACGGTTACGGAAATAATGGAATCAAAAGATTTAAATACTCTCGATTTTAGTGCTCTCGTTGGTTCTCTTATCAACTACGAGATTGTTCTAAAATCTCGTAATGCCAAACCGAAACCAAAGGAGAGGTCGATAGCCATGAAGGCTAAAATGTCGAAAAAGAAAGAAGAAATCCCGGTGGACGAAAGCGACGAAGAATCGGCATATTATGACAAGAATATTAATAAGTTCCAACACTTATTAAACCGGAGGAAGCAGGACATTCAAAAGGGTGAATCTAAGAAATTCGACAACACTTGTCGATTATGTGGTAAACCAGGCCACTTTGCTAAGAACTGTCGAGTAAAACAAATTGGTTGTAACGACATCACATTGGTTGTCCTTATACCGGAATATTGCCGATCTCATGCAAGGAAAGTTAAGTGTCAGTGAATATATTGAGGAATTTAAAAATCTGACCTTAATGGGAGAAATAGAGGAGAATTAGGAGCAGAAGATGTCGCGTTTCTTGCGTGGCTTGAACCAAAGCATAGCGAACTCGGTGGAATTATACCCATATGAAGACTTCGATACATTATGTGGACTATGTGTGAAATTGGAAGCTCAAAACAAGATGAAGTTTTATAAACCCGAGTTTCCATCCAAATTTGGGAACCCAAGTATCGGTTCCAGTTCAGCTACTAAAACGACTGTACCAACTCCTACCCCTATTGTGGTTCCTAAAGCCCCCTACGTGCTGAGGGAGACGAGTTTGACTAAAGTATGATGTTTCAAATGTCAAGAGTTCGGTCATTATCAAAATGCTTGTCCGAACAAACGAGTGGTGACACTAAGAGAAGCTGTCACGATCCGAGACGAGTTATTGGTCGAGGACGAAAAGGAAAGACTGGGTGATGTATTTGATTTCAACGTGGAGGATGACGAAGAAGAAGAATGTGAAACTTACGATTCTCCAAACTATGACACGGCTTTAGTTCTTCATACTTTACAAGTCAAATCTTTTTTGGAATGATTCGGAACAGCGGGACCAAATATTTCACACGAAGTGTCAAGTCGGGAAGAACTGCTGTAGTTTGATCATTGACAGAGTAAGTTGCACCAACGTAGCTTCAAGTGACATGGTGACTAAACTTGGACTGACCACTATGACTCATCCGAAACCTTACGCTTTACATTGGCTCGATGATGGGAGCAAAATAAAGGTGACAAAACAAGTGAGGATCGGGTTAACCATGGGTTCGTATGATGACAACGTATTATGTGATGTTCTCCCAATGGACGCATCTCATGTACTTTTAGGACATCTATGTATGTTTGATAGGGATGTTTTACATCGAGGAAGAAGCAATGAGTATGAGTTACGGGATAAGGGCAAAAAAATTGTGCTTAAACCGATGTCACCTCAAGCTATTCGTTCTATGAGCTCTAATCGGGTTGAAAAACCGAAAATTACCATGTTTGCTAGCGAGCGGGAGATGGAACATGCTATTGATGATGGTGAGTGAGTGTACATGTTGATATTGAAGGAGACACGGAACGATAACTTGGTTGTGCGGAACGACGGAAAGATGGATGCTTTATTACACGAATTTGCGGATGTTTTTCCCGAAGAGATGTCGTCGGGTTTGCCACAAATTCGTGGTATTGCACATCAAATCGATCTCATACTGGGTGCGTCGCTCCCTAACAAAGCTGCCTATAGATGTAATCCCGAGGAGATGAAGGAATTACAAAAACAAATCGTAGAACTAATGAACCGCGGGTATGTTCGAGAAAGTCTAAGCCCTTGTACGGTTCCGGTTTTACTTGTTCCTAAGAAGGACGGATCTTAGCGAACGTGTATTAACAGTCGAGCCGTGAATAACATAACAATCAAGTATCGATTCCCGATTCCGAGACTTGATGACATGTTGGATGAACTACACAGATCCATAATCTTTTCAAAAGTCGATTCACAGAGTGGTTATCACCAGATTCGTATGGAGAAGGAGATGAGTGGAAGACGGCTTTCAAAACTAAACACGGGCTATATGAATGGACCGTTATGCCATTCGGCCTTACAAATGCACCGAGTACTTTCATGCGTTTGATGAATGAGGTACTTAAGCCGTTTTTAGGGAAATTTGTAGTTGTGTACTTGGATGACATTTTGATTTATAGCCGGTTGTTGCAAGAACATTTCAGACACTTAAGGCAAGTCTTCAAGACTCTTTCTTAGTCGAAAGTATAGTCTTTCTTGGCTATATCGTTTCGAAGGATGAAGTGTCAGTTGATCAAACCAAGATCGATGCAATTAAGTCATGGCCGATTCCTACTATAGTGACAGAAGTTAGGTCATTCCACAGACTTGCTTCATTCTATCGAAGATTTATTCGAGATTTCAGCACCATTACAAGCCTGATAACGGAATTTTTAAAGAAAGGTACGTTTAATTGGAGCAGGGCTGCCCAAGAGTCGTTCGAAAATTTAAAAACAAAGTTATGTGAAGCACCAATCTTGGCATTACCCGATTTTTCACAACCATTCGAAGTAGAGTGTGATGCTAGCGGAGTTGGCATTGGAGCGGTTCTCATTCAAGGAAAGCATCCTATTGCTTATTTTTCAGAAAAGTTAAACGGTTCTCATCTCAGTTATTGTACGTACGACAAAGAGTTCTATGCTATTGTGAGGGCTCTAGATCATTGGAGTCGCTATCTTCGGCCGAAGCATTTCATCCTAAATTCGGACCATGAATCATTGAAGTATATTAACGGGCAACACAATTTAAAGTCTAAGGCATTCTAAGTGGGTGGAATTCTTACAATCATTTTACTTTTAATCAAAATATAAGGACGGTAAAAGCAATGTTGTTGTGGGCGCATTATCTCGGCGGTATGCTCTACTGTCTACTCTTGAGGTTCATTTACTTGGGTTCGAGATGTTGAAAGAGTATTATGTTAACGATGCTGATCTCGGGGAGATTTTTGCCCAATGTAAATCTGGTCCATTCGAGGAATTTATGATACAAGATTGGTTTCTCTTTAAGGGGAATCGACTTAGCTTGCCCAAACATACGGTTCGGGAGCTATTGATTCGTGAAGCTCATGGAGGAGGCTTGGCTGGCCACTTCGGCATGACTAAAACCATGGAGGTACTTAGAGAACATTTCTATTGGACAAAAATGCAAAGAGACATAAATGATATCGTTAGTAAATGCGTGACATGTCATATGGCGAAGAGCTCGTTCAAACTGGGCATGTATATACCTCTACCGGTTCCGGATAGGCCATGGGATGATGTTTTAATGGATTTCATTGTTGGGTTGCCTCGTACTCAACGGGGTAAAGATGCTATTATGGTGGTCATAGATCGTTTTTTGAAAATGGCTCATTTTGTAGCGTGCCACAAGACAGACAATGCAAGCAATGTGGCCGACTTATATTTCCGATAGGTGGTACGTTTACACGGAATTATGAAGACCATTGTTTCGGATCGAGATTCAAAATTCCTTAGCTACTTTTGGAACACCCTATGGAGGAAGTTGGGAACCAAACTCTTGTTTAGCACTTCGCACCATCCTCAAACCGACGGGCAAACCAAAGCGACTAATCGAACTTTGGGAACATTATTGCGTGGTCTTGTAAGCAAGACACAAAAGGACTGGGATTTAAAACTTGCACATGTGGAGTTTTCATACAACGGATCCCCTACGCATGCCAGGGCTCACTCACCTTTTGAAATCATCTATGATTTGAATCTGTATATACCGTTAGATTTAATTCCCTTGCCGAGGGATGAGTTACTTCACAAAGATGCGGAGTCGAAACTTAAGTCCATGATGAAGCTACATGATCAAGTGCATAATTGGATCAGGGAGGTTAATGATGCCTACAAACGAAAGTCTAACAAACAAAGAAGAGCAAGACAATTTGAAATTGGCGACTTGGTTTGGGTACATTTGAGAAAAGAACGATTTCTGGGTAAACGCAAGAATAAACTGATGCCACGAGCCGAGGGTCCTTTCAAGGTAGTTGCTAAAATAAACGATAATGCATACAAGGTAGAACTCCCCGGTGATTATGGAGTGCATGCTACTTTCAACATAGGTGATCTATCTCCATATCTTGATGACGATGGAATTGCGGAATTGAGGACAACTCCTTTTAAACAAGAACAGAATGATACGAAACCGAATACTCCAAGTGAAGAAGACAAAGTGAGGATTAACGTAAAACACCTTGAACATACGCCTACATACTTAGGCGAGAAAACAGACACGAGACCTGGAGTAACCTTGGTAATCGGACTGGGAATAACTTAAACGTGGCGACATGCATCATGATGGGTCCAAGTTGGTGAAGATAAAATAATAAGGATTTCATCCCATTAACCATTTCTTTATAATAAAGTGATGCAGGATTCACGGCCTGCATGTGAAGAAGAATATCACCTTGGAGACGAAACCCATCCTTTATTCCTTTTGCTTGATAGTGGCGTGGAGTACCCCTTTTTATTGTCATATTTTAAGATCATGTGATCTTATCTTTTAATATTTTAAGCATTCTTGTAAGGATACTCTTATCTATAAGTAGTCATGTTTGGGTTGTAATCGAATCATTATTGAATGATAAAAAAATACATTGTGTATTGTCTAAAGTGTTGGAGAGTTTCCTTCCAAACTTTGGTTATTATTCAACGCGTTTTCGAATTTTAATGTGATCAATTCTCAATAGGTCTTTAGAAGAAATCACCTTATCGAATTATAGGTCTAGTTCGATAAACACCTGTTTCCTGTCCTGTTTCGGTAGAAAACTCCCCCTCTTCAGACAGTCCTTAAATTTCGTTCCATACTTCAACTTATTGTCCGTGTTCACTGTTCACAAAAGACATTCCTCTTGCTTTCGATACAGGGTTGTACCTGATCGGCAGTTCGCATCAATTGCTGTTCGATTGTCCAAAGCTTGCTTTCTGTTTCCACTGCATCCGACCAAAACATGCTGTTTACGAGTGCCGCTATTTGGAATTTCTTGTTCCGAGTCATGACCGCCTCAAGGACATAGTTCCCATTGGGAACAAGTGGATCTACAAGATAAAAACTAATGAGGATGGCAAGGTTGACACCTATAAGGCCAGACTTGTGGAAAATGGTTTTACCCAGAAAGAAGGGATCGATTACCACGATACCTTCTCGCCCATAGCTATGATCAAGTCTTCTCAAATGATGCTTGCTATAGCCGCCTACCACGATTATGAGATATGGCAGATGGATGTAAAGACGACTTTCCTTAATCGATTCCTCGAGGATGAGATCTATATGGAGCAGCCTAAAGGCTTTGTGTCTGATATCGATAGTCATAAAGTGTTCAAACTCCAGTGTTCGATTTATGGACTGAAGCAGGCTTCGCGTAGTTTGACTTCGTGCAAAATGAAGAGGAACCTTTTGTGTACAAGGGGGTTAGTGGGAGCAAGATCGCATTCTTAGTACTATATGTAGATGACATTCTACTAATAGGAAACGATGTGGGAATGCTCAGTTCTGTGAAAGCATGGTTTTCGAGTAGGTTCTCCATGAAAGACTTGGAACAAGTTACCTATATTCTTGGGATTCGACTCTACCGAGATAGAGCGAATAGAATGATAGGTCTTTCCTAAGCCCTCTATATAGATAAAATATTAAAGCGATTTAAGATGGATAATTCTAAAACAGGGTTCCTACCGATGCGACATGGAGTAAAACTCACCTCGAAGATGTGTCCTCAAAGTGAGGAACAACAAAAGAAAGTGAGTAATATACTATATGCGTCGGCCGTGGGTAGCTTTATGTATGTTATGCTGTGTATGAGACCTGAAATTGCACATGCTGTAAGCGTGGTATGTAGGTTTCAGGCAAACCCAGGAAAGGAACATTGGACCTCCGTAAAGAACGTTCTCAAGTACTTAAGAAGTACTAGAGATCTGGTTGGTGGTGGAGAACTGAATGTGAAGGGCTTTACTGATTCAGACTTCCAAGGCCAGAAAGACGACTCGATGTCTACTTCTGGCTACATTTTTATTCTTAATGGAGGAGCAATATCTTGGTGTAGTGCCAAACAGAGTGCGACTGCTGATTCCACCTATCAGGCTGAGTATCACACGGCCTCGGAGGCCTCTAAGGAAGGGTTTTGGATTAAGATGTTTCTGATTGAACTTTAAGTGACACCATGTGTAATGCCCAGATAATTATTGTGTATTTTATCTGTTTTCGAACTTGTAACATTTGATTATGTGGTATTGTTAATCGAAGTGTGGTTTCCCATATTCGTATTCATGCGTTTTTGTGTTTCCAAACACATTCATGCATGCATGCATCTGCACATATTAATGTACGCTGGACGTTAAGCATAATGTATGCTACATGTGGAATATAAAGTACGTTAGAATTGTAGTGTAACGTACGTAAGCTGCAGTCAAGGACAGATCGGATAAGGTCGGCGTGTGGGGGCCAGAGGGAGATACGCCGAAATTGCCCCGCGTGAACCTGGACGGCTTTTCGTACATGGCTTAATGTACTTTAGACATGGGTGTTAGTGTGCGCTATGTGCATGGTTTTACTTACGTAAAGGCCTTGTATAACATACGTAATAGAAGCCAAGATTGAGGCAGTGAGTACTGCCAAACGATTACGTACGCTAAGGTTTGATGATAGCGTACGCTAAGGCTGTAACGTATGTAAGGCTTTGCCCTTAACGTACGTAACGTGTTAAAAATCTATTTATAGAACTCAACCTCAATTTCATTTCCTCCTCACTCCTTGGACGATTTTTGTAACTTGAGAACTCCCCAACACCATAAATCTTTCATATCATCATCTCAACTTGATTTAGAGGATTATAGACACTTATGGATTGGTGTTCAAGCTTTCGGTGTTGAGTTTCACCAAGTATTCGTTGTTCTTCTCTCTATTGTGGTATGTTGATCCTTCACCAACTAGATTACATGTTCTTGATTGTGTTTTGAACCTGTTTTTGAGATTTCTAAGTTCGTTATATTCATGAGGAGTCGAAAACCATGTTTTTAGAATAATAGATTTGGTCCTACTTTAGCTCTCCTTCATTGTTAAGAGTATTAATCGAACCTTGTTGAGATAGAACCTTAGGACGTAGTGTCCTGAGTTTGTTACGAATTTATGAGCATGATTCTAGTTAGTTTTCTGAAATTACTAAGATATTTCACCGAGAATAATTCGTGTTTTGATAGAAGTGTTTCGTTTATCATACTTCTTCATATTCATTCTTGAATGAACCAACTATGTCGATAGATTCAAACCCGAACCACCGTAGTATCATTCCCTTGCGAAGTATGATTGGTATGCTTGTTCTTGAATCACACCTTTGTTAAGAATTGTAAGACTAGCCGAACCATACGTTTATTAGAATTAGAAATCAAGATTCAGTTTCGAATGAGGTAACATGCATATCCATGAATTCGTAGATGTTGTCCTTTCATCTTCGATATGGTCGATCGTTTCGTATGAAGTACGTCTTTGTTTCCGGCCTAGCTTTCATCGAGTGGATAAACCGTGAATCGGCCTTATGTTAATGTTAGCTCGAATATGAGTTAGGGCGTTCGGTGCTCGTACATTAGTTTTGAATTATGTTGAATCCCTTTTTATTTCTTTTGAACAAGGTCCGAGCCTTACAAGGTGATCGAGCGAGGGGCGGCGACCTTCAGGCATTTTGTCAGTCATTGGAGTATTTAATTCTTGCCATCTTTAAGGCAAGTATCGTAATTTGACTATTGATTAATGTTGATGATTTTGATCATGCATATTGTTATTCATGTTGTTAAACATGAGATCATTCAAGTGAATTGTCATGATGTCATTCAGGTTATTGATTCATATGTTGTTCATGTTGATGGACATATCGATTTGCATATGTGTATGCATAGTTGTGTTGTATATGTGGTATTGATCCGAAGGGATCGTGTGATCTATGCTGAGGGCGCTGGATCAGTTGTCCACCTCGTGTTGGTCCGACGGGATCATCTTGGGATCTACGTTGAGGGCGCTAAATCATTGGATAGGTTTTCCACCTCGTGGTAGTCCGACAGGATCATCTCGGGATCTTTGTATAATACCACCAGTATTACATGCTGTTTCATGTTGAGCGCTCATTTCTATTTCTACTATTTAATAAAATAAATGTACTCCATCGCGATAAATGTATTGTTGTATGATATGTTCGTACTGTATTATCATGAATAAAGCTTGTCCGCACCTGTTATTCTTGTAATGTGATTGTGTGATGGTTGATGATTTGTCAGTGACATACCTTGATATCGTTGGGCAATTATTGGTCCGAGAAATTACTCGACGAGATTGAGAGGGAGTCACATTATAAGGAATTAATGTGACAATAACTCAGTGAACAAACTGAACCTTACGTACGTTATCCGCTAAGTATTACGTACGCTAAGTGTGTGACATTACGTACCCTAATGATTACACCTTACGTACGTAACGCGGTCTTCGGTCTGCGGATAGGGAATCTTCGTCGGATGGTATGCATTGTCAGACCAACTTTCGGCGCGATAGCGACAGGCAAGTCAACGGATGCTACATACGTTAATCGGATTTCGTTACGTACGTAATGATGTGTGTGATTTAGTCCAGTTAGTTCTGAGTTTTCCTTTCATACGTTAAGATTTATATATAATGTACGTAACAGGGCTTACGTACGTGAAACTTCAGGCCTAACGTACGTAAAGCCATTCTGAATTTATAAAAGGACGCCCTTCCTTTCATTTCATCCGACTCAAAAATTACCCTATTACCACCAGAGGGAAGTTACCAGTAACACCCTCTCGTTCTTCGTCATCCTTCGTCGTTCTTCATCGTCTCTTGTCAATTAAGGGAAGTTATCGAATCTTGAACTCATTTGAGTGTTATTATACGAGTTATACTAAATTTCGGGTGCCTTGGGTAGTTTAGAACTTTCAATAATGATCGGACCGGTGATAACTATCGCAATTGTTAATCGCTACCTATCAAGCTAGTAATTGGAATGGATGATGATAGTACTCGTAGTTGGATGGAAGAACTCATAACCGAATTTGTTAATCACCAACACCTTAGAATCATCTTGTTGAACATTGCAATTATAATCCTATTACCATGTTGTAAAACCCGTTGATAATTCCTTGATGAACTAACTAACGATTATCAAATCGGTTAGTTATTCAAGCATGTTAGGATATTGGAGAATTAGTGCTTAATCGTTCTATTCTAGAAATTCAAATTGTAGTTAGTGATGTAATTACGGTGGCCATTAGCCATAATCACAACGTAGGAATATTGTATTAGAACATTGATCAACGAGATGATAAATTGTAAAATGGCGAACCAAGGAATTTAGTAATATGCATTGTGGTCAAATAGAGAATTTCGATCACGGAGACATAAACAACTAGGTTTAGAATCCTAACGGGACGGGGAAAATTGTCTTTAATCATCATTGTTACCATAAGGTGTTAATCGACGAACATGTAATAGGTTGAGCTTTCGGGTGTGGTCGTTTGAGCCGTTGTGTTATCAAGGGAGTAACTCTCGTCGGATTTGAGGCAAGTGAATCTTGCTCGGACTTTACGTCTTCAAATTTCAGAATATTTCATGCGTTACTATATGTGGAATGGTGCTTCTCTTATTTATCTTGTTCGGAGTATTCCTGAGTAGATACTTCTGTGACCCTTGGATGCGGCCTTGGGAGTTTATATGTTGATATATTTTGCGGAACTTTGTTGCGCAATAAAACCTGAATGGTACCCATGTCCGGAGTATTCCTGTGTATATACTTTCGTGACCCTTGGTTACGACCTTGGAAGTTTATGTGCTGATAAACGAAACGACGTTGAATATTCGGTGAGAACTTTGTTCTCTGAATTTATCTAATTCTATCGATGAAATTGGTTCGATTTGTGTGACCTAGGTTGACTGACAAGATACGTCGTGTCAGGTAAATTTGTTGAATATGTGCATGACATTCCCGAAGGTTCCGGTCAGACTTGAGCAGTGTTGGAGAAAAGGCTTGTTATTTTCTTAAAATAATTTGAATAATCCACGTTGTGTAATAACCATATGAACGGACATTATTCCCTTTTGTATTTTGATTTGTATGAATGCTTTCATTAGAATATTTCCGCAAAATATTTGTTGAATAAATTGTTTTAAAACCCCTTTTAAAACTCGCTTTGTGGGTCCCATACGGGATTCACGACACTGTGGCGTCCCAGTTTATTTTGGGGGCGTTATAGAAAATGGTATTGAAGTCGAAAACTCACGTGGAAAGTTGTATCAAAATATTTTGAAAATGTTTTACCTTCAAAATTCCAACACTCCTGGCGACCGTAACTCCTCGAGGAATCTTGAGGTAAAATACACGTAGACTCTTGAGAATCAGGTATAATGTTGAATTCAGTAAGAACTTAGAGAATGTTTGTACTAAACTAACCTTCTAGATCGAACAATCATCACTAATGGCACGTCGTGGAGCTAGAAGGAATGTAAACGATGCACAGGGTTCCGCTATGAATCAGCAGGAAGATATGAACACCGGTGAAACTAATCCAGGAAGTAATCAGCCACCGCCCGTTAATCAGAACGAACAGGAGGCGAAAAACCAGAACAACGGGGGATTGGATCCAGCCTTCGTTCAGACCCTCGCCCAGGACATTGCTATGGGGATCGCTCAGGTCAACCGAGCAGAACGGGTACCAGTCATTAACATAGAAGAGAACACCGGGAAGGACCTTTGGTTGGGAGAGATGCTGAAGGCCAGACCACCATTATTCGACGGATCAGGGCATAAGCCCGTGGATGATTGGATCTCCGAGATGGAGACTGCCTTCGAGGTGATCGGTTGCCAAGGGAACCGAAAAGTACCGCTCGGAGTCAACCAGCTCTGCGACACCGCAGCCCGATGGTGGATGACCTATAAGCCGGAGGACAGAGTAGTCAGATGGATCGAGTTTTCCGAACTATTGAGAGATGAGTACTGCCCCCGGTCAGGTCAGACTGCTCGAGCGCGGAATTTCTTCAGTGCAGGACCTCAGAACTTACCAGTAACAGAAATCATTCGAGCTTACAGGACCGAACTAAGCTATGTCGCACAAATGGTTCCATCCGAAGATCAACGAATTTGCCACCTTGCTCAACGGTTGCTGGAGGATGTTCAACGTTACGCGGCTGGGTTTCACTGCACCACTCTAACAGCATATGAGGACGTAGTCACAGCATACACCGGTACGGTTGTCAGTTCAAATATCGGGCATAACTAAAAGAAGCAGAAGACATCTAATCAGTCCGGGATTACCAGCATAATGAACTTGGGAATTGGGTTCTCCTCTATATCAGCAGCTTCGTCCCAACAGAAAGGAGCATCTGACGGGCCCTCTCGACGGAGCTGTTTCAATTGTGGCATAGCGGGGCATACCATGAGTCAATGTCGTAAGGCGTCTACAAAGTGTTTTTCATGCGGAAGGGGTGGGAACATGTCTCGCTACTATTCACGGATCAAACCTACACCAAATTCTGCTCCTCAAAGTCATCAAGGCTCAGTACAGACGTCCAGAGCATCTGCCATGTTTGATTATCGATCCCCACCTTACCAAACTCCTCCATATGGTGCCAGAAGGGGACGTGGGCGCGGAGGAGGCACTGCACCCTCCTCGGGAACACTGCCATCCCATATGTTCGAACTGAGAGCTACTGATGACCAGACTGCACCTGCTGTCTCAGGTACACTTCTTATTAATTCCCAGACTGTTCATGTACTGTTTGATACTGGAGCGGCCTACTCGTTTATATCCGTGGAATGTGTTAACCGTTTGAATCTTCCTTATGTACCTTGTGAATCTTTTACTGTTAAGCTTCCTGAGGGTAGCAGGGCGGGGGTAATTTGGAAGTTCGAAACTGCCCGATCCGCATCGATAATCAGGGCTGGACAGCAAATCGCATGGTCTTTCCACTCCAGAATGAAGACGTTATTTTGGATATGGACTGGATGACAATGCACAAGAAAGTATTAGACACCTATCACCTAACAGTTTCCATTACAACTCATGACGGTGCCACTCACATAATCAGAGGCCGAGAACACTTTAGCACTAAGGGGTCCCTCAGTCTCCTTACAGCAGGAGTGTCTTGTGACGATCGGGGAACGTATTATTGGTGTTATATTCTTCAGGAGGACACATCACAGCTGTCGGTTGCTAATATTCCTGCGGTGAGCAAATTTCCGGACGTTTTTCCCGATGAATTACCAGGGTTGCCGCCACGACGGGAGGTCGATCTCTCGAATGAACTTGAGCCAGGAATGACGCCTATCTCCAAGGCACCATACAGGATGGCACCAGCCGAGATGAAGGAATTAAATTTACAACTCGAAGAATTGCTAAGGAAGGGGCTCATTCGTCCGAGCACTTCGCCATGGGGTGCGCCGATCCTTTTTGTAAAGAAAAAAGACAACTCCCTGCGCCTATGTATCAATTACAGATAACTAAATACAGTCACTATTAAGAACCATTACCCACTTCCGAGGATTGATGATTTACTGGATCAACTATAGGGAGCGACTGTATTTTCAAAGATCGATTTACATTCTGGATATCACCAATTGAGAATTCGAGAGGAGGATATTCCCAAGACCGCATTTCGATCAAGATACGGACACTACGAGTATATGGTGGTGTCGTTTGGCTTGACTAATGCCCCAACCGTTTTTATTGAATTGATGAACAAGGTTCTGATAGAATTTCTCGATAAGTGTGTGGTAGTTTTTATTGATGACATTTTGATCTATTCCCGTATAAAAGTGTTCTTCTAATATGTCTTTGTAGGTTGACGTGGTGTCTGAGGCCTTTGAGATTTCTTATTGACGACTCATGGGATCAAAGCACTGGTACATGCAACACCGAAGAAGAAAAAGCGAAGGATCTAATATAATGGATCCAGTCTGCCAATCATATTGGTGTCGTTTCTTGCATATGCATGCGGATGGTTGCATTTTATGCCTGGGATCATGTAAAAGACTTGACCTTATATAGGTACATAGATTGCCTTCTTTTCTTAAAAATCATATCTCCTTTGATTTGTAGGTTTATATCGAATACCGCTTAATGTGTTGGGACTTGTGAGCTGTAAATTTTCTTCAAGATCTCAAAGCGGTCTGCATCGGCATTATAGGCAGATTTTCATGGAACTTGATATCTGCTCTCTCCTTGGAGCCCTGGGATTCAATTTCCTGAATCAAATTCCTAGGCACTCTCAGATTAATCTTTTCTTTTTGTTGTTTGTTCTATTACTCACTTTTGTGGCTGTTTTATTTTAGATATTTTTTAAAATCTTTTAGAATTTAATCTCATGTTAAGATTGGGTTTTTGATATATTATTGTGTTTCCGATTGTTGTTGATCATCCTTCTAATCAAAGTTAGATGTCTTCTGACCAAAAGAATTTGGCCCGTTTCTTGTCCATATGATTATTATGCACATATTGTAAATAATTATATATTTAGCTTTTGCTGTGCCTTTCATGTATTTGGATGGATTTTTCTCTTCTTTGTTTCTTTTTTTTTTTTTCCAACAATAAGAGGGGACTGCTTTTTACTGCAAGTTAATTTATTTATTATTGTTGTAGTATTGGTCTTTTGAAAGCAGTAGGTAGATTGATTTACCTATATATTTTAGGTGCCTGTTTTTTTTACCTGTTAACTTTCAATTTAGTTTTGTTAGTTCTTTAGTCTCACTAGTGCGTAAATAGTTCTGATACCTTATTTCCCACCATTTTTTTTATTTCTTCATGTGTAAATTTTTTTTGTCGATTTTGAGGAATTCTACCGGTAGTGTGATCCTGGTATTTTTTGTTTGTAATTTCTGGCGCTATTCTGTTTCTTTTTTTTTAGTTAGAGGAACACTTGAGGCAGGTGTTGAGCATTTTGAGGCAACACCAAATTTATGCTAAACTTTCTAAATGCGAGTTCTCGATGCCGGAGATGACCTTTTTGGGAAGATCGAGAAGGCGTTAAGGTAGACCCCCAGAAGATCGAGACAGTTATGAGTTGAGAACCACCAAGAAATGTCAAGGAAGTGAGGAGTTTTCTGGGATTGGCAGGATATTCTCGACGGTTTGTCGAGGCTTTTTCCTGTATTGCTCGGCCGTTGACGAATCTACTAAGGAAAAGTACCAAGTTTGTTTGGACAACAGATTGTTAGGAGAGCTTCGACGAACTGAAGAGGAAGCTGACTGCTGCTCCAGTACTGGTACTACCGCAGGGCACGAAACGATTTGTAATATACACCGATGCGTCTAAGCATGGACTTGGATGTGTATTCATGCAAAATGACAGAGTTATTGCATATGGCTCTCGACAACTTAAACTATATGAGGTGAACTATCCGACGCACGACTTGGAACTGGCTGCAGTGGTCCACGCCCTTAAGATTTGGAGACACTACCTTTATGGGGTTACCTGTAAGATTTTTACGGACCACAAGAGTTTAAAATATATTTTCACCCAGAGAGAGTTAAACATGAGGCAGAGGCGTTGGCTGGATCTAATCAAGGACTACGATGTGGAGATCTCATATCACCCGGGAAAGGCCAACGTCGTAGCATATCCATGAGTCGAAAAACTGCACAGGAGATGACACTATTCGGTTTAACGGTACAGTCGGAATTACAGCAAGATCTAAGGAGAAATGGCATTGAAGTGTGGATACAACACCGCCAAGGACAGTTGTGCTCAATTAACATTCATTCATCCTTGGTGGACGAGATACGCCTAGCACAAATGGAAGACCCGGAACTTCGTGCGATAGGCGCAAGGGACGAAAGGGGGGATTATTTCAGACTACAGGATTTAAGGGAACTTGGTGAGGTTTAAGAACAGGATTTGTATTCCACCGAATGACGAGCTTAAACAAACTATACTCAAAGAGGATCATTCTACTCCCTATTCGGTATATCCTGGGGCGAGCGAAATATATAAGGATCTGCGGAAGAGCTTATGGTGGAAGAACATGAAGCAGGAGGTAGCGAGGTTCGTTACTCTATGTAAGACATGTCAACATGTGATGATTGAACACCGAAGGCCGGCTGGAATCATGCAGCCCTTACCCATTCCGGAATGGAAATGGGAGAGCATATCAATGGATTTTGTCACCAAGTTACCAGTAACGGCAGGAAAAAAAGACATGATATGGGTCATTGTAGACCGACTGACGAATTCGGCACATTTCATTCCAATTCGGGAGACCACCGGAACAGAGCAGTTGGCCACCATCTTTATCCAGGAAATTATGGAACTACATTGCATTCCCTCGGGAATCATATCAGATAGAGACACTAGGTACGTGTCCCGCGTCTGGACGGCTGTCCACAAGGCTATGGGTACTCATCTACATTTCAGCATGGCCTATAACCCTCAAACAGATGGACAGACAGAACGTACTATACAAACCCTGGAGGATATATTAAGAGCATGTGTACTCAATTGGGGTAAGGATTGGGCCAGACACATCTGCTTGGCGGAATTTTCATATAACAACAGCTGGCATGCAAGCATAGGCATGGCACCCTTCGAGACCTTGTATGGTAGGAGGTGCAAGTCTCCCCTATGTTGGGATTATGCGTCCGATGTCGTCGCTACCGAGCTGAATCTGATCCATGAATCTATTAAGAAGATTTTTGTTGTTCGAAAACACATGTTGACAGCTCAGAGCCGCCAAATGTCGTATGCTACGGACCGCCAGCGACCATTGGAATTTATGGTCAGGAACCACGTTTGGGTCAAAGTATCGCTGATGTGGGGTGTTCGACGCTTCGTCCAGAAGGACAACCTGAGACCGAGATTTATTGGCCCATTCGAAATATTGGACCGAGTTGGTAAACTCGCTTATCGACTAGCATTGCCACCATCATTAGACGGAGTGAATAACGTCTTCCACATTTTCCAGCTGAGGAAGTACGTGTACGACCCAAGCCACAAGATTAATTTCGAGGACGTAGAGATTTCTAATGATGCTACCTTTAGAGAAGTCCCGACCACGATTATGGATCGACGCGTAAATACACTAAGGAATAAGGCCATACCTCTTGTAAAAGTTCAATGGTCACACCATGGCATGGAAGAAACAACTTGGGAGACCGAGGCGAGCATGAGGGAGAACCATCCTGAATTATTTTCTTAGTTTCGGGACAAAACTATTTTTAAGGGGGGTGGTATGTAATACCACCAGTATTACATGCTGTTTCATGTTGAGCGCTCATATCAATTTCTACTATTTAATAAAATAAATGTACTCCATCGCGATAAACGTATTTTTGTATGATATGTTCGTATTGTATTATCATGAATAAAGCTTGTTCGCACCTGTTATTCTTGTAATGTGATGGTTGATGATTTGTCAGTGACATGCCTTGATATGGTTGGGCAATTATCGGTGCGAATATAACGGTGGCCAACGTCTTGTTCCCCGAGAAATTACTCGATGTGATTGAGAGGGAGTCGCATTATAAGGAATTAATGTGATAATAACTTAGTGAACAAACTGAACCTTACGTACGTTATCCGCTAAGTATTACGTACGCTAAGTGTGTGACATTACGTACGCTAAAGATTACACCTTACGTACGTAACACGGTCTTCAGTCTGCGGATAGGGAATCTTTGTCGGATGGTACGTATTGTCAGATCAACTTTCGGCGTGATAGCGACAGGCAAGTCAACGGATGCTACGTACGTTAACCGGCTTACGTTACGTACGTAACGAGGTGTGTGATTTAGTCCAGTTAGTTCTGAGTTTTCCTTAGGTACGTTAAGCTTTCTATATAACGTACGTAACAGGGCTTACGTATGTAAAGCTTCGGGTCTAACGTACGTAAAGCCATTCTGAATTTATAAAAGGACACCCTTCCTTTCATTTCTTCTGACCCAAAAATCACCCCTTCCTCTTGTATACTATCTTCCACCTTCCCTAAATCGATTTTAGCTTCCCTAATCAAGTGTTGTCCTATTGGAGTGAGTTGATCAAGCTCTGGAGATGGTTTTGAAGGTGCTACCCTCTCGTTCTTCGTCATCCTTCGTCGTTCTTCATCATCTCTTGTCAATTAAGTTAAGTTATCGAATCTTGAACTCATTTCAGTGTTGTTATATGAGTCATACTAAATTTCGGGTGCTTTGGGTAGTTTAGAACTTTCAATAATGATCGGACCGATGAAAACTATCGCAATTGTTAATCGATACCTATCAAGCTAGTAATTGGAATGGATGATGGTAGTACTCGTAGTTGGATGGAAGAACTCATAATCGAATTTGTTAATCACCAACACCTTAGAATCATCTTGTTGAAGATTGCAATTATAATCCTGTTACGATGTTGTAAAACACGTTGATAATTCCTTGATAAACTAACTAACAATTATCAAATCAGATAGGTATTCAAGCATGTTAGGATTTCGGAGAATTAGTGCTTAATCGTTCTATTCTAGAAATTCAAATTGAAGTTAGTGATGTAATTACGGTGGCCATTATCCATAATCACAACGTAGGAATGTTGTATTAGAACATTGATCAACGAGATGATAAATTGTAAAATGGCGAACCGAGGAATTTAGTAATATGCATTGTGGTCAAATTGAGAATTTCGATCTCGGCAACAAAAACAACTAGGGTTAGAATCCTAACGGGACGGGGAAAATTGTCGTTAATAATCATTTTTACCATAAGGTGTTAATCGACGAACATGTAATAGGTTGAGCTTTCGGGTGTGGTCGTTCGAGCCGTTGTGTTATCAAGGGAGTAACTCTCGTTGGATTTGAGGCAAGTGAATCTTGCTTGGACTTTACGTCTTGAAATTTCAGAATATTGCATGCGTTACTATCTGTGGAATGGTGCTTGTCTTGTTTATCTTGTATGGAGTATTCCTGAGTAGATACTTTCATGACCCTTGGCTGCGGCCTTGGGAGTTTATATGTTGATATATTTTGCGGAACTATGTTGCGGGATAAAACCTGAATGGTACCCACGTCCGGAGTATTCCTGTTTAGATACTTCTGTGACCCTTGGTTGCGACCTTGGGAGATTATGTGCTGATAAATGAAACGACGTTGAATATTAGATGATAACTTTGTTCTATGAATTTATCTGATTCTATCGATGAAATTGGTTCGATTTGTCTGACCTAGGTTGACTGACACGATACGTCGTGTCAGGCAAATTTGTTGAATATGTGCAGGACAATCCTGAAGGTTCCGGTCAGGCTTTAGCAGTGTTGGAGAGAAGGCCTCTTATTTTCTTAAAATAAATTGAATAATCCACGTTGTGTAATAAGCGTATGAACGGACAATATTCCCTTTTGTATTTCGGTTTGTATGAATGCTTTCATTAGAATATTTCTGCAAACTATTTGTTGAATAAATTGTTTTAAAACCCCTTTTAAAACTCGCCTTGTGGGTCCCATATGGGATTCACGGCACTGTGGTATCCCGATTTATTTTGGGGGCGTTACACTATGCTGAGGGCATTGGATCATTGGATTACCGTGTATTATGTTGATGGAATCATGGGGATTCTCATCGTTGGATTCCCGTAGAGGAAGCCCGTGTTTTGTATTTTGCTATGCATCCTTGTTGCATATCTTTATTTGTATATTATGATACTTGTACTATCATCGTTTTGCTAACCCCTGAGGGGGTGGACATTTGTTTTGATGTTCATGTAGCCGAGGAGCAGGGATGCAACCACAGTACCGACATGATGACGAAGGGGATCAGTGATGTTGTCCGTTGTATTATTTTGTTATTCTGGTTTGGTTTTTAGTACTCGAGTACGTGTGTTTCTTTTGATGATTTGTGAAGTCTGTAATAAATGGATTGTTTTGGAATGATTATACCGATCGTTACATTACTCAACTATTAGTGATATTTTCGTGTTGTCCAGGTTTTCTTTTAATTTAGCCTTGTAAATTCTTATATTAAGGGTTTACGGCGCTGTAATTATTCCGAATATCTCGAGGTGTTACACAATATGGTATCGGAGCTAAGATTCATGGATATCTTTGCAGTTGCGTTTAGATGGGTTTGTTTATGTCGTTTGATTTGTCGATCGCATATAACATCACAGCACAGCCAGCATCGTCATGTGGACCGTGATTGTAAGTTCCCTAATCTCATATACTACCATTTTAATTATTTCGTGTTTTGTGCATATTGATGAATTTTAGAAGGTTTTGCTCTCGTTCTTGAGTATTTGTGTTTACAGTATGTTGAGAGGAGGTCGTGGATGCGGACACGGTCGTGGACGCGGACATGGTAATGCGAGACAGGAAAATTTATCGTCTTCCCCAGATTTGTCAGCTAATCGAGCTAATTCCCGTTCTGATGGACAACAGGAATCGGTAAATAATGACCGAGCACGAACTGTGGAGGAAGAGGCAAATCCTAACATGTCGGGAGTGCTTCAACAGGTGGTCACTCAGATGACCCAATTTGCTCAAGTGGTTGACCACATACAAGCGATGATGGGTCAACAGCGTAACGAAGACAATTGGGGAGACAAGTGGCTTTCAGAAGTGGTCAAACTACACCCACCGAAGTTTGACGGTTCCTCAAAGATGCCTACATGGGACCACTGGTTGAAAGAACTGGAGAAGATATTTGCATGAATTAATTGTCCCGATGATCAAAAAGTTCCGATCGCTCAATATTTTCTGATTGGGGAAGCTTTCGACTCGTGCGAAGCTATTCGAATCGAGGATCATAATGCTTACTGGACTGAATTCAAAATAATTATGGAAGCACAATATTGCCCTCGTCCAGTTAGAGAGTCTAGAGTCCGAGAGTTTTTCTCGCCGCAAAATTTGGAGGCATCTGTGACAGATATGATTAAGACTTTTAATCACCAGCTGACCTTTGTGCGTCATCTAGTCCGAACCGAGATAGAGAAGATTTTTCACTTCGACATGCGAATGAAGTCAGATATCCAACAATATATGTCGGTATTTGAATATGCTACTCTCCGACAGTATCAGGACAAGGCCCTGGCTGACGAAATGAAATAGACAGCAATGGAGAAATTTACGGAAGCAAAGAAGTAGAAAGTGTCTGGTAACTTCACTAGGAACAAGAGTAGTGGGCCCCGCAAGGGCCAGTCCTCATTCCATTCATCCAAGAGGCCTCCATATCCTCCTCGGGGTGGAAAGAAGTTCAGAACGGCATCGATGACTACCGACACAGTGAAGAAGTGTTATAACTGTGGACCCCCATGATATGTTCGACGTGATTGCTCCGCTCCTTCTGTAACCTGTTTAGAATGTGGGCCAGAGGGGCATAGAGAGACTTTTTGCGGAAATGTGAGTAGATCGATTAGAGTTCGCACTTCAGCACATGTTTCGAAAGAGACGAGTGTGAACTTGATACAACAGAGTGGACTTCAACAATAGAATTTCGGGAAAAGAGAGGCATCCAGTGCTGGGTCCATTCCTCCGCGCCTTTATGAGATGAAGAGGTCAGATGATCAGAACACTACTGTTGCATCAGGTATGATTCAGATCTTTTTGCAACCAGTTAGTGTTTTATTCGATTCATGAGCTACGCATTCTTTCATATCATTGAACTGTGTTCATCATTTGAAAATCTCGGGTTTGAATGATTGTGAACCTTATGTTGTGAGTTTGCCGAGTGGAGAGAGAATTGTGGGAAATCTAGAAACTAGAGATTTTCCAGTGTCTATAGGAGGAAAAGATTGTCCATCAAATCTTATTGTGATCAACATCTATGGTGACGATTTAATTCTTGGAGACGATTGGCGTTATGAGGCTATTTTGAATTATCGGAAGAGAGTTATCTCGATTATTGCTGATGATGGATCTGAACACTTATTTGAGGGGTAGAGACCAGGAAGCTCAGGGAAAGTACTCAAACCCACGAAAGCAATTAAATTGCTGAAACAGGGTTGTACTAGGTTTTGGTGTTATGCCATGAAGAAGGAGGAAGGAGTAGAGCTCTCATCTATTCTAGTTGTGAACGAATTCTCAGACGTATTCCCCGACGAACTACTCGGATTACCTCCACGTAGGGCTGTAGAGTTTCATATCGAATTGGAATCAGGAGCTGCACCTATTTCCAGAGCACCATACCGTATGGCGCCAACCGAGATGTACTAGTTAAAGAAACAGCTTGAGGAATTGTTACAGAAGGGTTTCATATAAGTGTTTCTCCTTGGGGTGAGCTCGTTCTTTTTATTCGAAAGAAAGATGGATCCCTCCGATTGTGTATTGATTACAGGGAGCTTAACAAGATAACAATCAAGAATAAATACTCATTGCCTCAGATCGATGATTTATTTGATCAACTATAGGGGGCAACGGTATTCTTGAAGATCGACTTGAGATTAGGATACCATCAGTTGAGGATTAAAGAATCTGATATACCGAAATCCGCTTTCAGATCCCGATACAGGCACTATGATTTTGTGGGGATGCCATTTGGACTTACTAATGCTTTTGTGGTGTTTATACAATTGATGAATCGGGTATTCTGAGAATACTTGGATAAATTCGTAGTTGTTTTCATTGATGACATTTTGATCTATTTGAAGGGTCCAGAAGAGCATGCAGAACATTTGCGTATTGTTTTGAGTACTTTGAGGAATGAACGGCTTTATGCAAAACTTTCCAAATGTGAGTTCTGGCTTAAGGAAGTAACGTTCCTTGGGCACGTGATATCAACCGACTGAGTACAGGTAGACCCAAATAAAGTTGAGGCAAGCTTGGAGTGGGAATCTCCTAAGAACGTGAAGGAAGTCCGAAGTTTCTTAAGACTTGCTGGGTATTATAGCCGTTTTGTGGAAGGATTTTCCAAAATTGCTCGTCCGCTTACTCAGCTGCTACAGAAGACTCAGAAATACATGTGAGAAGAGAAATGCCAAACTAGTTTTGATGAACTTAAGAGAAGACTGACAACGGTGCCAATATTAGCACTACCAGATGAAACTGATGGGTTCGTGGTTTTCAGCGATACTTCAAATCAGGGTCTGGGTTGCGTGTTGATACAGAAGGATAAGGTGATTGCTTATGCCTCTTGACAGTTGAAATTGTATGAGGTTAACTACCCGGCTCATGATTTAGAATTAGTAGTCGTTGTCTTTGCCCTAAAGATTTGACGACATTATTTTTATGGCACTCACTGTTAGATCTTCACAGATCACAAGAGTCTCAAGTATATTTTCAGTCAGAAGGAATTAAACATGAGACATAGGAGATGGCTGGAATTGATCAAAGATTATGACCTGGAAATTCTTTATCATCCAGGCAAAACGAACGTGGTAGCTGATGCACTGAGCCGCAAACCTATTTCTCTTCGAATGTTGGAAGCGCTTACATCCCAATCCAGCATTCAACGAGAATAGATTCGCAAAGGAATTGAAGTATGGTCGCAACGAGTCCAAGGAAAACTATGTATGATTGAATTATATTCGTCATTCATTTAGGAAATCAAATCTAAGGAGTTAGATGATTCTCTAATTTTTCGGTTACGTGATGAAGTTAACAAAGGAAAGGCCCTAGGATTCGTGATACATGATGATGGAGTTCTGAGATTCCAGAGTCGACTTTGTGTCTCTGACGAAGATTCTTTGAAACAGACGATCATGAATGAAGCTCACAGCACGCCCTATTCTATTCACCCGGGCACCAGTAAGATGTACAAGGACCTAAAGCAGAATTTCTGGTGGGTAAATATGAAGAGAGACGTAGCGGAATACATCTTGAAGTGTTTAAATTGTTAAAAGGTTAAGTTTGAACATCATCGACCTGCCGGAATGTTAAAGCCACTTCTGATTCCTAAATGGAAGTGGGAGGATATATCGATGGACTTTATCACTAGTATGCCAAGGACCAGAATAAGAATGAATATGATTTGGTGATAGTTGATAGTCTAACCAAGTCGGCTCATTTTCTAGGTATTGAAGATACTTGGGGACCCGAGAAGTTGGCACGAGTGTTTATTGCGGAGAAAGTCCGATTGCATGGTACGCCGAAGGCCATTAGGATGGTCATTTTGTGTCACACTTTTAGAAGGCAGTTCATAAAGCCTTGGAAACCGAGCTGAACTTTAGCATAGCTTATCATCCTCAGACAGACGGACAGTCCGAAAGGACAATTCAGAAATGGAAGATATTCTAAGAGCTTGTGCCTTTGATTGGTCAACTGAGTGGGAGATTCATTTGCCATTGATTGAATTTACCTACAACAATAGTTGGCATGCTTCCATTAAGATGGCACCGTTTGAGGCGTTGTACGGGAGAAGATGCAGATCACCCCTGTGTTGGGATGATTCATCTGACTTGATCCAGACAGACCTGAGTTGATAGTTCAGACTCAAGAGAATGTAGCTCTGATTCGTGAAAGGCTTTTAACTGTCCAGAGTCGACAGAAGTCATACGCAGACGTGCGCCGTCGCCCGTTAGAGTTGAAATCGGGGACCATGTGCTCTTAAAGGTTTCTTCTACTCGAGGAATCTTTAGTTTTGGGAGGAAAGTAAAGCTGAGTCTGAGATATATTGGACCATTCGAGATCCTCGAAAGAGTCAGGGAGTTGGCGTATAGGTTGGCCTTACCGCCATCGCTGAGTCACGTTCATAATGTGTTCCACGTATCCCAATTACGGAAATATGTACCGGATCCCAGTCATATCATCGATTTTGGCGAGATTGGAGTGTCTAATGATGGTACGTTCGAAGAAAAGCCAATCAAGGTACTCGAGAGTCGAGTCAAACAATTGAGGAATAAATCAATCTCCTTGGTTAAAGTTCAATGGTCTCGACATGGAGTCGAAGAAGCAACTTGGGAGACTGAGGATATGAAGAAATCGAGATACCTGAAATTATTTTCGTCTTAAGTTTCAGGACGAAATTTCTTTTTAGAGGGATAGTATGTAATGCCCATATAATTATTGTGTATTTTATATATTTTCGAACTTGTAATATTTGATTATGTGGTACTATTAGTCGAAGTGTGATTTCCCGTATTCGTGTTCACGCGCTTTTGAGTTTCCAGCACATTCATGCATGCATGCATCTGCACGCCTTAACGTACGCTAGACGTTAAGCATAACGTACACTACATGTGGAATATAACGTACGATAGAACTACAGTGTAACGTACGTAAACTACAGTCGAGGGTAGATCGGATAAGGTCGGCGTGTGGGGGCCAGAGGGAGATTCGCCGAAATTGCCCCGTGTGAACCTGGACGGATTTTCGTACATGGCTTAACGTACGTTAGACATGGGTGTTAGCGTGCGCTATGTGCATGGTTTTACGTACGTAAAGGCCTTGTATAACGTACGTAATAGAAGCTAGGATTGAGGCAGTGAGTACTGCCAGACGATTACGTACGCTAAGGTTTGAGGATAGCGTACGCTAAGGCTGTAACGTACGTAAGGCTTTGCCCTTAACATACATAACGTGTAAAAATCTATTTATATACCTCAACCTCCATTTCATTTCCTCCTCACTCCTTGGCTGATTTTTGTAACTTGAACTCCCCAACACCAGAAATCTCTCATATCATCATCTCATCTCGATTTCGAGGATCATCTAGACCCTTGTAGATTGGTGTTCAAGCTTCCGGTGTTGAGTTTCACCAAGTATTCGTTGTTCTTTTCTATATTGAGGTATGTTGATCCTTCACGAACTAGATTACATGTTCTTGATGGTGTTTTGAACCTGTTTTTGAGATTTCCAAGTTCGTTATATTCATGAGGAGTCAAAAACCATGTTTTTCGAAGAATAGATTCGGTCATAATTTACCTCTCTTTCGTTGTTAAGAGTATTAATCGAACCTTGTTGCGATAGAACCTTAGGATGTAGTGTCCTGAGTTTGTTACGAATTTATGAGCATAATTCTAGTAAGTTTTCTAAGATTACTAAGATATTTTATCGAGAATAATTCGTGTTTTGGTAGAAGTGTCCGGTTTATCAAACTTCTTCATATTCATGCTTGAATGAACCGTCTATGTCGATAGATTCAAACCCGGAACACCATAGTATCGTTTCCTTGCGAGGTATGATTGGTATGCTTGTTCTTGAATCACACCTTTGTTAAGAATTGTAAAACTAGATGAACCATATATTTATTAGAATTAGAAATCAAGATTGAGTTTGGAATGTGGTAACATATATATCCATTAATCCGTAGATGTCGTCCTTTCATATTTGATATGGTCGTTCAATTTGTATGAATTACGTCTTTGTTTCCGGCCTAGATTTCATCGAGTGGATAAACCGTGAATCGGCCTCGTTAATGTTAACTCGAATATGACTTAGGGCGTTCGGTGCTCATACGTTAGTTTTTCCCTTGTTATTTCTTTTGAACAAGGTCCGATCCTTACAAGGTGATCGAGCGAGGGGCGGCGACCTTCGGGCATTTTGTCAGTCGTTAGAGTATTTATTTCTTGCCATATTTAAGGAAAGTATCGTGATTTGACTATTGATTAATGTTGATGATTGTGATCATGCATATTGTTATTCATGTTGTTGAACATGATCATTCAAGTGAATTGTCATGATGTCATTTAGGTTATTGATTCATATGTTGTTCATGTTGATGGACATATCGATTTGCATATATATATGCATAGTTGTGTTGTATATGTGGTATTGATCCGAAGGGATTGTGTGATCTATGCTGAGGGCTCTGGATAAGTTATCCACCTCGAGTTGGTTCGACGGGATCATCTTGGGATCTATGATGAGGGCGCTGGATCATTGGACAGGTTTTCCACCTCGTGTTGGTCCGACGGGATCATCTTTGGATCTATGCTGATGGCGCTGGATCATTGGATTACTCTGTACTGTGTTGATAGAATCACGTGGATTCGCATCATTGGATTCTGGTAGAGGAAGTCTGCATTTTGTATTTTGCTATGCATTGTTGTTGCATATCTGATTTTTTATATTATGATACTTGTACTAGCATCGTTTTGCTAGCCCCTGCGGGGGTGGACATTTGTTTTGATGTTCAGGTAGCCGAGGAGCGGGGAAGCAACCACAGTACCGACATGATGACGAAGGGGCTCAGTGATGTTGTCCGTTGTATTGTTTTGTTATTCTGGTTTGGTTTTTAGTACTCGAGTACGTGTGTTTATAATGATGATTTGTGAAGTCTGTAATAAATGGATTGTTTTGGGATGATTAGACTGGTCGTTAGATTACTCAAATATTAATGATATTTTTGTGTTGTTCTGCTTTTCTTTTAATTTAGCCTTGTAACTTCTTATATTAAGGGTTTATGGCGCTGTAATTATTCCGAATATCTCGGGGTGTTACACCATGTGCTGAGCTGACTGTTCGACTTTTATGCAATGACGGAGCTATAGCACAGGACCAGGAGCCGAGGTTTCACAATATTACAAAACACATTGAGAGAAAGTATCATCTTGTGAGAGAATTTGTTCGCAAAGGATACATTGTGCTGCATAGAGTAGACTCAGAAGACAATGTCGCTAATCTACTGACCAAGCCACTTTCGCAGATAAGCATGGAGAAACATCTGGAAAACATGGGTATTAGATAACATAGTGTGTGGCATTGAGTGCAAGTGGGAGATTGTTAGTAATATGCCCTCAAATGCCACTCAGAGGATGTATGAGAGGGCATTGTACTTGTTATTATTTAAACTATTATCAGAAAGCAATTATGTGTTTCTTTATTTACTGAAAGTCACTGGCATTCCTGACATGTAAATATATATATAAAAACTAGTCCATCTATTTGACAGAAAACTTTACACTCCCTATTAGATAAGGGGATAGGCACTGGTAAAGTTTATGACTCAAACTCTTAATCGTTCGCAAAGTCGATTAAACTTGAATGGGCTTTAAGTTTATGTGAAGACTTGTATGACGTGTTCTTTGACTTGGGAAGTGCCTGCCTCACAAATGGTTAGTGGGAGTACATGTTGTAGGTATGCTAATAGATTAGTATACTTGAATCGACTCACTCTCAATTTGTCTCACGGATTTCACTCCGGGATAGTCAATGATGGAATCGAAAGGTTGTGATAGGTATTCGTGAACCTTTGACTTGTGGGTTTCTTAGAGATGTGCTTGTGACATTAAGATTTTCACTAAAGTAGTTCAACCCAGGAAACCGAGAGGTGGGGGTCAACCTCGATGTGCGTCTTGACGGACAAGTAGCAGGTTCTACTAAATACCAAGATAGGATTATTTCTCCTATAAGTGAACATGTATATGTCCTATGTGGTTATTGGCAAATGAGATCATAAGTATTTGGCCAAAGAATTGAAGATAGTTGTATTGGATACACGAGAGCACAGTGATATAGATTTGCATAAACTCAAACATAGCATCAAGTACAAATAGGGTTTGACTGGTCGTGACCCTATAACTTGATCGGGACATTTTAAAGAAGGGTTTATATGTTTACTGGTATTCACGATAGAATGATTCTTGAATGATCCCTATCATTCGTTCTCATTAAGGTTATAATATAGGCCACGGGACTGGCTAGGTGGTGCTATAACTCCTTGGTTCCTCCCATTGCTTACTGAGACGAACCTACCGAGTTGCGCATTAGGGAGGCGACAGAATAATTTAAAGTGGATCTCTTATTGTGAATATTGGAAATTAGATTTCTTATTTAATTTATTGGATAAATTAAATCGGTCTGGTGAATTAAATAAATTATTGGGAATTAGATGAATTAATTGTATTAATTTTAAATGAGACGAACCAAGATGTATCAGTCGGACTGGATATACGATGGTCCCTTTCATGGATCGAAATGAACCGTACCTTCTCAATCATGTGTAGGCCGCCACCCTCTCATATGCACCTTCCATGATGGTGGCTTTTGTCCCCTCTTTTATTATGATGAGTTGGTTACATATAGAGAGGACAAAAGGGTGTGATAAGATGGGATCTTATCTTGATACACCAAGAGGTGGGGACCTTGGAGGTTTGTATGGACTTTGTTATAAAACAAAGTCCATCCTCCTTCACCAAGACACCAAAATCGGCCAAGACACACACACACACACACACACACACACACACAGAGAGAGAGAGAGAGAGAGAGAGAGAGAGTTCATTTTTTGTTCAAGTTCTCACACTCTTTGAGAGAGAAAGAAAATCAAGAACAAAAATTATATCACTTAGAGTGATCACAAATTTGAGAGAATCATTTCATACTACTCTTTTCTAGTCGTATCCTTGGAGGATTATCAAGTAGTTGCTATTCTTATCATCTCCCGGCACATGGCTACTAGAGACGCGGTGCTTTCGATGTTTGAATCATCGAGGACTTATCAAATTGGATTTACGGCCACCGGGATCAACTTTAACATTCAATCGAAGGACTTCAAGTGTATGATTTCATATCTTTATTCTTGTCCTTTTTATTTTATATTCGTATATATGTTGCATGATCGGTCCTCTTTAGAGGTTCGGTAAAATTCATTTTTGCTTCCGCTGTGCCTTCGTTTTAGGCATCGAATCCCAACAGTATTCTGATTGTCGTTTTGCCTCTTAGAAGGTATTGCTGGCACATGATTGTTAGGAGTATGCCCTCAAATGCCACTCAGAGGATGTTAGAGTGAGAGAATTGTACTTGTTGTTATGCAAATCATTATCAGAAGGCAATTGTATGTTTCTTTATTTACTGGTAGTTACTGGCAGTTCTAACTGATATATATATATATATAAACTAGTCCGTGTATTTGAGAGAAAAACACTCCACTCCCTTTGGATAAGGGCATCGGCACTGGAAAGGTTTATGGCTCAAATACTTAATCGTTTGCAAGTCGATGAAACCTGACTGGGCGTTATGTTTATGAGAAGACTTGTATGACGTGTTCTTTGACTATGAGAGTGCCTGTCAATCACTAATGGTTAGTGGGGGCACAAGTTATAGGTATGCTAATGAGATTAGTATACTCGAACCGGATTTCACGGATTTCACTCTGGGACAGTCAATGACGGAATCGAAAGGTTGTGATAGGTATTCGTGAACCTTCGACTTGAGGATTTAGTAGGGATGTTCTTGTGACGTTAAGATTTTCATTAAAGTAGTTGTACCCAGAAAACCAGAAGGTGGGGGTCAACCTCGACGTGCATCTTGACGGGCAACTATAAGGTTCTATTAAATGCCAAGATAAGATTCTTTATCCTGTAAGTGAACGGGTATATGTCCTATGCGGTTATTGGCAGATGAGATCATAAGTGTTTGGCGAAAGCATTGGGGCTAGTTGTATTGGATACATGAGAGATCAGTGATCTCGATTTGCATTAACTCATGCATAGCGTCAAGTACAGATAGGGTTTGACTGACCGTGACCCTATAACTTGATCGGGACATTTGAAAGAAGGATTTATACATATACTGGTATTCACGACAAAAAGGTTTTTGAATGATCCCAATCATTCGTTCTCAGTTAGGTTACAGTATAAGCTGAAGGACTGGATAGGTGGTGTTATCGCTCTTTGGTTCCTCCCATTGCTAATTGAGACGGACCTACCGTGTGGCGCATTAGGAAGACGACGGAATAAATCGAGCTTACTCTCTCTTTATGAATATTAGATATTGGATATCTAATTTATTGGACATTGGATGTCTAATTAATTTTGAGACATTGGATGTCTAAATTAATTTATTGAATAAATTAATTTAAGGCCTAATGAATTAAATAAATTATTGGGTGATTAATTTAATTCATATATATTATTATTTCTTGGAGAAATTAATTATATTAATTTATATTTGGTATAATTAATTAATTATATTAAATAATTGATATAAATACATCGGTTTGGAATGGAGTTTATCTGTTTGGATTCGCGAGAGTCCGAAATGGACTGGATTCATCTGGCTCTTCTAGATGGCCGAACCCATCACTTTGTTTTTCAAATTGGTCTTCCTTCCACCATAAATGGTGGAAGACCAATGACTAAGAAAAATAAAGGGGATTATTCTTGTGGAATAATCATGATGAGATAAAGAATAAGATGAGAAGACTTCACTTCTTTTCCATTCACTTGAACTCACGGCATATTACAAGATAAAGGGAGAGAGAAAATAGTTTTGTCTTCTTCATTTCTTCATTCTTCATTTCTAAGAGAAATATCAAGAGAGTAATTTTATTTTCACTTGGAGTGATATAAATAAAATTAGTAAAGTTCCAACAACATTGTTCTAGCCGTATATTTGGAAGATAACAAGGTATGAGTTATTTCGGTCGACTTCCGGTGCGTGGCAAGTAGAGGCACGGTGTTTGGTGCTCGGAATCTCAAAAGCTTGACGAATCGGATTGGTGGGAGGATCACCTAAAGCTTGGGAAATCACATACATAAAGAACATAATTTAATCAACGAACTACGAGGGTATAATTTCGAATCTTTCTTTGTTTCGTTTTATATTCGTATATATGTAGCTTGATCGATTCTCTTAAGTGATTTAGACCGAACTCACTTTTGTTTTTCGTTTCCGCTATGCCTTCGGTTTAGGCACGGAATCCCAACAGTGATATCAAAGCATAGGTCTTGCGATTGTATATATGATATTTAGCATTGGGAATGCTTGATTTATTGTTTTTTTTATCGTGGTATATGTTCGATTGTTCATCATAGTTGTATTTTTAATAAATCTATATTTAAATATAAATCTTTATTTTCTAGGAAATATGATTTATATTGAAGATATGAAAGTCGAAAAATATAGATATTGATATCCGGTCGGAAATCTAGCCTCGGGATGATGTTGGACATCATCGGAACGAGGCCAGGAGCTCCTGGAGCGCGGTCTGGGCTGATGGACTGCGATCTGGGCTCATGGGACCGCGGTCCATGCCTTGTCCTGGCCCTACCGTGCGATCCAGCATGTTCGGACCGCGGTCCAGCCCCTCACGGACCTGTTTTGGGCTTGTTTTATCGTGTATTTTATAAAATTAATTTTCGCATTTTAAATTGGATTTAATATGATTAAAACGATATGGTATTTCATTTTATAAGGAAAAATTGATTTATTGGAATACTTATGATTGACCGAATTACTTTGAACGATTTTGTATTACCGATTGTGTGAATTGATCGGATCAATTCTATTTTATAGTTAATTATATACATTGGTTGGAGCAATATATTCTATATGCAATCCATTTATTTAGTATTTATTGGATGAGTACTCTATGAATGGGGATGTGGTTCGTGGACCTAGTTTTGAATCATTCGGTTTTATTCGATTGGGTTGTAAAGGCCATTTTGAGCCTATTTATTTTACTAGAAATATTTGTATCTAGGATTCAATTTTTCAATGTAAAAATATATATGTAATGATGAAGACCGTACGAAGATCCGTTCGAGAAGACGAAGATTCAAGACCGAAGACTTGTAATTAGATTACGACATTTTTGTTCTAGGAATGGTGCATGAACTACATGTCGGTAGCAACTAGGTTGTGAATGTTTATTCATATGGTATGAATGCTACAAACGCGCTTAAATGAATTAATGTGCAAAGTGTATCATTAATCGCAAAATTCTCCCACGACAAATTATTATGTTTAAAAAGTTTCAAGGTTTTCCTTCCCTCCATCGGGCTTTCGGAAAATTAAAATCCAAATCGGATGTGCTATGATTCCGAGTCATCGGGGTAGTCGTTCGGGGAGGGTCGATAAATTACCTAGAGTGCATTGGATGCCTTTGGTTGGAACAAATTTTATCCCTAGAAACCTATTCGGTTGCCGGATAAGATTCAATTGTGAAACTGACTAGCGTCGATGGTATAAACTTAACTTGTTCACGAACTATAGAAACCGTATAGGTTGAGGGGAGTGAACAAGGGGAAAAAGAAGATCGAATCATACATTAGATGGGTTGGTGTTGGACACCACTTTATGAAGATTAATAGACCAGAAACCTGTTCGGTTGCCCTCTATTAAAATTTGTAAAGAACTCGATCACCACTATAAAGTATAGCAAACTAATAATTTTGGATTTCACATGGTAGTATGTTATTCCGATAAAAATAGTGGGAGCTGGGTTAAAAGAATAGAAAAGACATTAATTCTAAACTCAGATCATAATTGAACGAGTCACTAATAAACCTGTCATACTTAATGCAGACAAACAACATATCAACTCTCATAATGACAATGAACCCATCTACTCGAGAAGAAGAACCTAACTGGACCAAACTTTGTGGACTGGCTCTGCAATTTGATGATTGTCCTCAGCATGGAGGCACTTGGATAAGTCTTGGAGGCGGACATTCTGGCACCCCCAGTGCGCACCAGAGCCAGTCAGGAAGATGTTGAAAACTACAAAAAGTGGGTTAAGGATGACATAAAAGTCCGTGCCTATATGATGGCTTCTATGTCTAATGAGCTTCAGAGATCTCATGAGAAAATAACTTCTGGTAGGCAGATTTTATATCACTTAACTGAGCTTTATGGTGAGCACAGTCGAACTGCTAGATATGAGATATCTAAAGAGCTTTTCGGTGCCAGGATGAAGGAAGGTGAGAAAGTTGGGGACCATGTCCTCAAAATGATCTCTATGATCGGGAGATTGGAGGCTCTTGATTTTAGGATGCATGATTCTCTACAAATCGACCTCATCCTACAACCTCTTCGTGATTCCTTCTCACCGTTTGTTGTGAATTTCAACTGCAATGAGATTGCTTGCAATTTAGAAGGGTTGATGAATAAACTGGTAACTACTCAGTCTCAGATAAAGACTCCGAGGGTGAAGTAGTCTGCCCTTGTAATTTCTTCTGGACCTTGGAGGTCTAAGAATAAGAAGAAAAAGATCAAGAAGCAGATGGGCCTACAAAGTAAGGACCTTAAGGGTAAGGGTAAGGCCCCTATGGTTCCAAAAGGCAACAAGAAGAAGAAGGACGCATTGTTAGGATTCCGGAAACAATATCGAATACACTGCGGAATCATAATACACAAAAATAAATCCCAAACTGGATCGATCAAGTAACGTATATATGAAAAAAAATCAACAAAGATAAAAGGATCAAAGTCCCATACCTTTGAAGCCTTTGATAATATCTTCGTATATTGATGATGATCAATATCCCAGAAACGAGCACGAAATCCCTTCATTACAAACACCGAAAGCCCGTCTACTTCACATGCGTCGGAACTTGACCGGAAAATTTTACAAAACTCCATTCTATGAAGAACACGGCTAGGAAGTGTCGTAGAAATTTTTTTTCTTTTTTTTCTTACTTATTTCTTATCTCAAACTGAAGAACAAGATGAAGAAAAGTATTTTCTCCCTTCTCGCAAATTGCTCTCGGCCGAAGCTCACTAAGGTGAAGAAGTGTTTTTTTTTTTTGTTATCTTTGATATCTTATAGACAAGAATCATAATAAGATAATATCAAGGATCCTACCATATCATATCCTATCAACAAGTCATAATCATGGTGGGATAACAACAAAAATGAATCACCAAGTTAAGAGAGGGGGGAAAGGTGGCGGCCCTAGTGGAAATTACTAGGAAATGGGTCGAGTCACTCGACTTGTGTATCGAACGTTCATGAAACGACACCATTAAATACACTCCGTTATATCACCAATGTATTTACATCAATTAATTAATCTAATTAATTAACTACATCAAATACAAATATATTT
Source organism: Orobanche coerulescens (assembly GCA_033398695.1). Taxonomy (NCBI): domain Eukaryota; kingdom Viridiplantae; phylum Streptophyta; class Magnoliopsida; order Lamiales; family Orobanchaceae; genus Orobanche; species Orobanche coerulescens. The sequence goes on from CM065818.1 coordinate 104,003,283, forward strand.
CTCTAAGAAATATAATTTATGAATTAAATTAATTACCTGGTAACTTAATTTCAATTCATAAGACCGCCATAAGACTTATCCAATAAATTATAATTAGATATCCAATATCTAATATTATTAGAGAGATAATAAATTCATATTTATCCGTCAACGATCCTGATGCGCGACTTTGTAGGTCCGTCTCAGCCGGCACTGGGAGGAACTAATGAGTGCGGACAGCACTTAGCCAGCCTAGTGGACCGCACTGTAAACCCCAACTGAAAACGAATGAAAGGATCATTCCGGAACCATTATGTTGTGAATACTATATATGTATAGACCCTTTGTTACGTGCTATTTTTGTACGCTTTATTGTCAGCATTTTATCTCTATTTTGATCTAATTCTACGTAAATTAACTCCTAATGCATTATGTTTACATGTTTTGTAGGAAATTGGAGTCCTGGAGATTGAATGAGGCAAAACGGACCAAAAACGACATTTATTGGTAGAGGGACGCGTCACATGAAGCTAGGTCGCATCGCAGACTCAACACGCAGCATGCTGGCACAATCTGTACTGAGGGCCGCGGCACAGTAACTACGGGCTGTGGCCCGTACTAAATTTACACCTAGATAAGGTAGTTTTGTAATTGTGGCCGCGGTACACTTACTCCAGGCTGCCGCCCACAGCGGCAAAAAACCTAATACGATTCTGTGACTTTGGCCGTTTTAGAGTCAGACAAAACCTAATTTTCTAGACGCTCTTTGGAGAGATGAGAGGGTTATAAAAGCTGAGACAAAGACACAAACAAATGGGGAGGATATGATATATAAAACCTACTTTTAAAGAGGAGGAGCTCAAGGAATCATCAAGGTATCCAAGGAGGAATCCGACGGAGGCTTCGGCGAGGACTTGAACAGGACGAGCACGAATTCAGATCTCTATATTAGTGTTTGAATATTCTGTACTCATGCCTTATTTCTGTATTCTGTTGATTAATTCTAGCATGTTAGGCTAGTTCCTTTGTTCTAGGGAAGAGATGAAACCTAACTTATGAGGAATTGTTTGTTCCTGGCATATCTCTAAATTATTGTGGTTGTTTGAGTTTTAATTCTTGATCGTAATGCTTTTCATTTACTAGACATTTATGAACTGAAACTTGTTTTGAATTGGGAAAGGATAATCATGTAACGACATAGGGAATTAAAACCAATCGGATATTGTGGGATAGGAATATACCCTTAAGGCAATTGTAGTCAAAATTAGATTATAAGTGCTTTTTAGGCCTTGAATGAAACAAGTCACATAGGAATATAGTGATTTGCTAGTTCTGGGTACATTATAGCATCCTCGGGAGAGGCGATGAGATTAAACTAGATAATCTAGACTTTCATCCAACTCGATAATCATCTTTAGAACTCGAACAAATCAATTCTGAATAACTGTGGTGGATTCTCGACCCTAGACGCTTTTAAAACCAATAAACTCTCTCTTTACAACGTATCGTTTATTATTCCTTAATCTGCAATTTTCAGCCTTCATTTATTTTATTTGTTTTCTTGCAAAACCAACCCAAATATCTCGATCATTCGAGTAAAACTAGGTATAACCAATAAATTGGTAATTAGTACACTAGTCCTCGAGGGAACGATACTCTACTCACTACTTTATTACTTGTATGCAACAACGTGCACTTGCGTTCATGAAAAATACATATCAAGTTTTTGGCGCTGTTGCCGGGGACTGATTGTTTTTGCTAATATCAATTTCAATATTTCTAGTTAATTTGAATATTATTTTATATTTTTATTTTATGTGTAAATTTGGTTTCATTTGTTTTCCTTTCAGGAATTCGTTTATTGCATGAGAAAATTTGGTAACGAAGGTTTATTTTCTTTGAATACCGAACTCAAACGCACTCTTCGGAAAAACAGGAAGGAAAAATGTGAGTTATCTATTATGGATACCATGGTTGACAATACTGGAAATCAAGGGAATGATAACCCAAATCAACAGGTTCAACCAGCATTGGCTTTCCGTGATTATGCACTTCCGCAGATCAATGCTAATTTTTCTGGGATTTGGTGCCCGAATATTCAAGCGAACACTTTTGAAATGAAGCTAGCTATCATTCAAATGGTGCAAGCAAGCCAATTTTGTGGATTAGCTAATGATGACCCTAATGCACATATTGCTTCATTTCTCGAGATTTGTGACACATTCAAGAATAATGGTGTTACTGATGATGCCATTCGTCTACGGCTTTTCCCATTTTCTCTAAGGGACAAGGCCAAGTTCTGGTTAAACTCACTCCCAACAGGCTCTATCACAACTTGGGCAGAGTTAGCACAAGCTTTTCTGGCTAAGTTCTTTCCATCGGCAAAGATAGCAAGGCTCAGAAATGAAATAACTACTTTCGGACAGTATGAGATGGAATCACTACATGAGACATGGGAGCGATATAAAGATTTTCTAAGGAGATGCCCCCGTCATGGTCTACCGGATTAGCTGCAGATTCAAACATTCTATAATGGATTGAGTGCTTCTACACGCACTCTAGTAGATGCAGCAGCTGGGGGTGCTTTAATGGGCAAAACTATGGCTGAAGCTTATTCCTTGCTGGAAGCTATGGCTGCGAATGCTTATCAGTGGCCTTCTGAGCGTGTGAACCCAAAACAAATTATGGAAATTTCCGACAATGATCTAATATCTACGCTATCAGCTCAAGTTGCAGCTTTAGCTCGACAATTGCAAGTTGTATCACACGTTCTTTCTACCGGTACCACCACTACACCATATACGACCTATTGCAAGCCCATTACATATTTGTGTTGCATAAAATGTTCCTATAGATAAGAAATTTGCTAATCTATTGCAATATTTTCAGAAAGTGTTGTATAAAATGGGAAAATATTGCAAGCCTAAGAATCATTTTGAAAATTTTAGAACTATTGCAATACATTACAAAAGTGTTACAATACACATAACAATTTTGGTCAACTTGAGCCAAATTTGCAGGTGGGAGTTTAATTCTTTGAGTGGGCGGGCAAAAACTAGCTGCAAATGTTTTGGGACCAAAACAAAATCAGAGACATGACCGAACGATTCTTGGTTCTTGATTCCAAATTACCAGGCCAAAGCTAATTGGGATGAACCCCAGCCTCCGCTGTAGATAATCCACCATTTAATATCTCTGGACAAAAAAAACCTCCGACACTCCAGTCAAATCCTCTTCGCCAAATCGAAACTATCTTAGAAATTATAATTTAATCATGTTTCAATTATCCTCTATCGAAACCCAAGAATTGTTCAAACCAAGGAAGAGAACGATAAAAGAAATGGAAACTGTAATTACATTATTGTTCAACGATTTACCTGAGGGCACGCAGCTCTAGGTGTTGTCCTTCCTCCGCCCCTCCGATCTCACAGCAGTCGCCTCCACCTGCAAGCACTTTGTCTCGCTCTGTTGCAATGACCAATGCGTATGGTTCTCCATGTGTCACCTCCGTTGGGGTTCGAAAACCCTAATAAACAAATGGGGTAGTGGCAGCATCTCCTACAGGTAAATGTTAATTTCATAGGTGAATGCCATGTGGTGGTCGAGGAAACCTAGGGGTTTCTGGGTTTAGAAGGGGTTCAAGCTCGGGAAATTTGGGAGATGGGAACCATGATAATGTTTAGGGCTATCCACCTGATAAATTGGTGGGAGATATTTATCAGTACTTTGCTAATCCATTACGTAGAACCAAGTGATGGTTAATTGCATCTTCTTGATATGTATCAACTCATCCTGGAATACAGGTAAAGAGAAAACTTGATTTAAGATAAATTTCTTGCTTAAGATTGCCATTTTGTGTGAATAATTATTCTTAAATATTTTATATGGGTTTTTCATTGTAGTCCTATGACTTTTGTTGTGACAGAATGGTCAACTTCTGGATATAGTAGAACCATGTGATGGTTGATTGCATCTTCTTGATATGTATCAACTCGTCCTGGAATACAGGTAAAGAGGAAACTTGATTTAAGATTAATTTCTTGCTTAGGATTGCCATTTTGTGTGCATAATTATTCTTAAATATTTTATGTAGGTTTTGCATTGTAGTCCTATGACATTTATGGAGAAATGAGTCTTTGATTTTCTTCCAAAAAATTAAAACTAAATGGGGCGAACTAGAGTTTTATCTCGGTCTTCAAGATCTGGTGCCCTGCCTTCCTCTGTTGTGTTTGATAGGGATGTTATGTTTGTTAGTCATTTTTGGCAAACTTTCTGGTGATTGTTTGGCACCGATCTCAGGTTTTTTGCTGCATTTCACCCCAGATTGGGCAAACCGAGGTTGTCAACCATAGTTTAGGCTCTTTACTTAGATTTCTTGTAGAAGAAAAACCTCATAACTTTGATTTGGTGTTGCCCACTGCTGAGTTTGCTTATAATTTGTAATTAGTAATGGTATTCCTCGAATTCCTATTGATTTAGTGCCATTGCCTGTGCATTATGTGCTTGCTGAGTTTGCTGTAACATTTGTACAACATATTCATTGTTTACATCCAGATAATAGACCAAAATTACAAAGGTAATAAAAATTATGAATTGGCTTGCTGATGTTCATCGTAGGAAATTAGAGTTTAATGAAGGTGATTATGTTCTTGTTCGTATTCGTCCTGAACGATTACCAGATATATGTTTTAAAAAGCTCTTTGCAAGAGCTTCAGGACCTTTACGCATTATCAAATGCCTTGGCCCTAATACATATTTATTGGACTTATCTCCTGGTTTATCGATTTGTCCAAATTTTTGATGTTGAGGAATAAATACCTCACTAAGGTACTTTTGAGCCTCCTACTTTCCCTGGTACATGTGGGTTTTTATCTTCGTCGGTTACCATGCCGAAGCTTCCTCAAACTGTACCTCTGGCTAAAGATCTAATGGTGCATTAATTGACGACGAGTTTGTTAGTTCTACTAGTGGAGGAATTCCGCATTTGCTTATGCACTGGAAATGTCGTCCATCTTCAGATATTCTTGTATGCTTGAAGAATATTTGCACGCCGGAGTTCCTGATCCGATGCGGAGTATCTTATTTCCAACTCTCCAGAGGCGAATTCTTTCAAGCTGGGGAGAGATGATAGAAATAAATGTTTCAGTAAAGTGTATAGTAGAAAGAAACACAATGTCTAGTGTTACATTTCAGCATGTTGCCTGCTTTTCCAGCTTGTTTCCTTTTCCAGCTTGCTGCCCTTTTTTTGGCAGATTGTTTGAGCTATTCCTTAGCCTATAAATACATGTCTAAGGCTGTGTTTTGAATATCTTCCAATTATTATCAATATTGAAGTATAAGTATTTTCTCCTAATTGTTTTTTATTTTTAATTTATCTCAAAATAGATCTATAACACTTAAATGTTCTATTGTAGTACTAGTATAAGGTGAAGGAGTTTTCTCATGTAGGTATTGCATTCATCCTCTCTCCAAATTGTTGGGGATAGGGAAAACAACTACGAATACATCCAGTCGACCCTTCGCTATTTCACTGATGGAGATGGTCGTGTGCTCAGCCAAGAAGAGCGTGCTCAGGAGATAGTTTACATTCAGGTTTTTATTTCGTAGAATTATGGTTTTTATTCTTTAATATCTGGTATGTGTGTGTGTGTGTGTGCCTCGAGTTACCACGTTCCACTTTGAAGTGAAAACTGCATAAGAAGAAAGATGGAAAATGCTTTGGCATTTTAGAGGCTTACTTTTCGTATCTACATCTAGAGAAGGAAACTAGGATTTCCTTGTCTATCTTAACAATGATATCTCGGTGCGAGAAACAATCTAACTACTAAATAATTGCATGAATGCTCGGTTTTTGGTTTTGACCTTATACTAAGCTCCAGAGAATCAAACACCAGAACACTGACTAAACATTGCAACAGAAGTATCCATTCTCTTTTGTTTTTCCATCACCATATAGCTTGATACATATCTTCATTCTCTTTTGAGGTGCATGTACATATATCTTTAATGTGTCACTTTCTATACTTGACATGTTTTTATATTATATATCCCCCAAGTCAGTAATAAAAGTCATAAATGTTTCCTTACTAGTATCTTAATTTACTATTCACTTTTTCTTCAGATGCATCACTTGAAGTGGATTAGAACAAGCAAATATAGAGATCAAAGTTGTGGAGCAAGAAAGAACAGACAAGGAAGATTATGCTCAGAAGTCCTTAGCATATGAAAATAGCATCATGGAAAAGGGTTCATGACGATGAGTGCGAGGATGACGATCGCGAGGCTGAGAAAAATGAACTTCATGATGATTGATGATCAGTACTTTTATTTTGTATATGTGTAATTGATTGGTTGGATATTTTGACTTGAAAGACAGTTCATGTAGAATTATGGTGTAGGTCGATTATGTGTTTTGACTTTAGACTTAAGTACTAGATGCAAGATGATGTCGTGGTACACATCGGTTTTGTTTTGGCTCTATTGACATGCTTTGTTAGATTTGCCATTTGGGAAATTTGAAATGTGATTTCTAGTTTGATATGCTTTTGTGAATGGTATATTGAAATTTCAAACAGGATATTGCAATTCGGACTAATAAAGTGTTGCATATTAGTGTTGCAAATAAAATTTAGAAGTATTACAATAGGGAAATAAATGTTGCTAAAAAGTGTTGCGTTAGTCTATTGTAAAACCTTAAAAATGTTACTAAAACAGATCAAAGTGTTACAAAAAAGTGCTATTGTAATAAGACATCTTGTGTCTTTCATTTTGCACGTTCAACTTCGATATTTCTCCAGTATAAACATCCCCTTGCCTCCCTAGATCACTTCTACATTCTTTCCACTTGTGTTTGAGCTATACATCTTGGTTTGGAGCTTGTTGATTGGAAGTTTGGAGTCATTCTTGAAGCTTAGAGTGTATTCTTGTGATTTTGGTGTAGTGTTCTTCATTTCTAAAGGTATGTTATACGAATTCACTCTATAGTTTTGTAGTTATAGTGTTAGTGATAATATATACTCCACCTAATGTTAAATCAATCAAGATAAACATGGTTATAGTTAAGTTTTTTCAACAACTTAATGATGAATATGGAGAACAAGGTTTGATATGGTGAATTCTTGATGTTTTAAATGGTAGTAATCATGGCTAATAGAAACTCACCCTCCTTGCTGAACTATTAACATTACTAAGATGATAATAATCATTAATTTCATTTTAGATAGGTTAATGTGTAGAATTTTTATCATTATAATGAATCAACTATCATGTTTAGAGAGATTTTGAACTAGATGAACTTAGGTTTCTCATTAGAATTGGTTGAACCTTGGATTTCATCAACATAAGATTATTGTTCAGAGATGTTAATTCACCTTGATGATGATTTGTTAATGATCTTGTGATGAATAACTCAACTATATCACTAAACTAACTTGATGAACTCATAATCGATGAACATAGTATTAATTTTACAAACTCATGATTCGTTGAGCAATGATAATCACCGAGTAACCTTCGTTTTAATCAATGTTTTATGAACATAGTTGTTCGGATTATATCTTTAAAAATATTGATGTTGATTTTAAGAAATTCTATCGTCATATCCATTTTAGCAAGTTATCTTTGAGGATTGTCCTTGATAAATGCTCATTCGTTTGAACCACATGAATGATTGAGAGCCCCTTGAATGATAACCAATAATGAGTATAAATTGAAGTTAGTATGAATCTTTGAAATGGAATTAATACAAAGATAGTCGAACTAAGTGAATTGAATTTAGGATATGGATTCGCTGAATTAGACATCGATAGTTATGAAAATGTGTTATTGAATGGATTGTATCCCTTACAAGGTTGATTGTTCGAGTAACCGATATTAAGTCGAGGACCATTCTTTCGTTTGTCAAGGAAGGACTATTCTCGTCTCCATATTGAGGCAAGTTATCTTGCTTGGTTAGAATGATGTTTGGATTCTTATGATGATTATGCATTTTGTGCATCTGAAACACTTATGAAATTGTGATCCGTGAATTGATATTCTTTTTGATGATGTCCCGTTTTCATCGTGGATTGCATTCCCAAGTTTGTCTTTTTGAACCGTCGATGTCATTGATCCTTATTGTCATTTGGATGTGTTTATTGATCCTTAATCGGATATGTGATTTATTGAATTCGTTGTCATGTTGTATCGTGACATATCCAGAATCATATCTGCATTCCGATTGGTTATTGTGTAGGATTTTTAGCTAGGCACATATATAGTCATGCGTGGATGTTTCCGTATTGGACTGTGCACACGAGACGTAGTTCGTGAGGCTAATTAGGTACATTGTCCCGCGTATATCCTGGATTCCGTATACGGGGTGGACATGTGCACTGACACATTTCCGGATCGGGCGTACTGTGATGTCCATCTTGAGCCGTACTATATTAGTCGTTCATAGTCCATTTATATATTTGGATGTGTTCGACGTTTTGTGACTAAACGTTCATACGCCCGAGGGGTATGTTCGTTAGTCGGGTTGTTTTCCTTGAAATCTTATATATGTGAATTGTATAATATCTTGAGAAACCATTTATCATGTATATCTGACCCTGTGTTGGGCGAAATACTTGTGTTGTATTTTAGGTCGAGGAAAAGGCAAGGCACGGGAAGATCATGGTGATGGTGAAGGGTTCGAAGGATACTAGTTCAGGGGCCCCAAGTCTTTTGTTGTCTGGTCATGTTCGAACCGTGTAATGTTATCTTTCAGCTTTATTTTAATTTTGGACAAATGTATTGTTATTTAAAGTATATTCCATCTCCATATGAGTTATACTTATATTTTGGATCCTGTGTATAATAAGGTCGTTGGCCATACTACTGTAACCTCCTAATCGGAGTAAGTGCTATGTATTGTGGTTCGGTATCACATGTATTGTGTTTTTAATCTGTATTTTGGGTATCGCCTGGTGGCTCCCAGTGTGGGGTCCACGGCACTGTAATGGCCGCCTTATTGGGGTGTTACAGAAGATGGTATCGGAGAAAGTTATTTTTCTTTTTTCTTTTGAGTCTTTGTGTATTGAACTAGTATCAAGAGACCTTCGTGTCATGTGTGACCTGTGCAAGCGCCTGATCCTACGAGCCAAATGCAGTACGTACTTTATGAGCTATGATTTAATTACTGACATGATATTGATATCAGAATGGATCTCTTTGTTGATCTTGGCATTTTAAGGATTTGTGGCAGGAATTATCTGATTAATAATACGAAGAAAATTTTGGATTGATCATATGATTGAAATTGTTCGACTCAACGTCGATATGATATTTTGTATGACCCTCGTAGTGTCGATAATTCATTACGAACTGTTTTCTTAAATATGTAATTTCTTGTTGCTATTAACTTAGCATAAATTCTGATTGGTATCATGAACTGTACTTATCGTTATCTTTACAAATTGATTCTTTCAGTATGGAAAGAAATTTGAGAGGCCGTGGCAGAGGGGAACGAGGCCGCGGAAGGGGCTGAATCCCGATACCACGAGCCAACAGGCGTGCGAATGCAGAACATAGTTCCGCAGGCAGTGATTAGCCTTCTAGGGACCAATCGCACCACACTGGACGCGAGGATGCTCGTGTCGATCCTTATGCTGTGATGCAAGGCATGATGGCCCAGATGACCCAGATGGGTCAATTAATGGAAACTATGCAGAGAGCTGCTATCGACCAGCATCAGGGGCCACCTCCTGTACATGGCGGACCAGTGAGTCGGATCATCAGCGACATCTCTCGCCAGCGACCCCCGATTTTTGAAGTTTCCTCTGAGCCTACTGATATCATGCATTGGATTGAACACTTTGAGAAATTGTTTGATATGGTAGACTGTCCAGTAGAGAATCGCGTCTCCATAGCAGCTTACTACCTGGGCAAGGGCGCCCACACTTGGTGGCTTTTGGTGAGGCCAGCTGATGGCGTATGTACTTGGGAGGAATTTAAGAATCTCATGCTAGACTATTACTATCCGGGTCCTCTCCACGAGGCCAAACTATCATAATTTCTGAATCCAGACCCATCCGAAGATGATGGGGTACTATCTATTGCCGAGAAATTCCAGGCACTTCTTCCTTTTGCCGCGACGATTGTCCGAACGGAGGCTGATAAGATTAAATACTTTCTCAAAAGGCTTAAACCCCGAATGAGAATGCAGCTGTTGAACCATGTCTGTGCTACCCTACCGGAGTTCATTGAGAATGCTCTGGAGTACGAATTGACCGTGAAAGAAATTTCCAAGAAGCAACCGCAGTCCAACAACAAGAAATTCAGGAACTAGAACCAAACTGATAGCAACTGCGGAACATTCAAGAGGCCCCAACCAGTGCCAAATCCTTCTGAATGGCAACCCATGGCGTCGAAGCCAACCGGATCGCAACCTCGAGCGGTCAGCCTATCTATTATGTGCTATAACTGTGGAGACCAGGGGCACATCAATTCTAAATGCCCAAGGCCAGCCGTTTCATGCCATACTTCTGGGAAGAATGGACATCGTGCTCGTTATTGTAGGAGTGGACCAGGACGTACTCCAATAGCACCTCATGCTCTAGTTCAGTCTTCCGTCCAGGATCGTCTACCTCCGTCCGCTTCTTATGAGACTACCGGGGCAAACAGAGGAATGGGCCGTGGAAATCAAGCTGGTGCATCTAGTACCGGGGTTGCAAAACCCAGGGTCTACGAGATGAAGAAGGCCGACGATCCCGAAGCCAACATGATTGCAGGTACTCTCGAGATCCAATCTCAGCCTGTCTGTGTTCTTTTTGATACTGCTGCTTCACACTCCTTTTTATGTGCTTCTTGTTTGAGTCGTTTGCAATTAGATCATGTTACCAATTGTGAACCTTATATAATTGGTCTACCCTATGGTAAAAGAATTATTGGGAATCGTGAAGTGCAGAACTGTCCAATTCGCATGAACGACCGTGAGTGGTTGTCGAATTTAATTGTGGTCGATTTACCTAAAGATGATGTAATCTTGGGTATCGATTGGATGGACCGTCATGATGTCATACTTAGTGTTCGCAAGCGAACATTGACCGTCACATTTGACGATGGTGTTGAGTGTACCTTCCAAGGTGACAATCCCAGCCATTCTGGGAGAGTCATCAGCACTATGAAAGCAGTGAAACTGCTTAATCACGGGTGTATTGGATATTGGTGTTTCATGATCAAAGCAGTGGATCAACCAGTCAAATTAGCCGATATATCGGTAGTCCGAGACTACCGAGATGTATATCCAGATGAGTTGCCTGGTACGTCCCTGCTTTCAAAAGCACCGTATCGTATGGCTCCGACTGAGATGCAGGAGCTGAAGTGCCAACTTGAGGATTTGACCGAGAAGGGCTATATTAGACCTAGTGCGTCCCCTTGGGGAGCACCAGTACTATTTGTATGGAAGAAAGACGGATCCTTATGTTTGTGTATTGATTATCGTGAGCTGAACAGGGTAACCATTAAGAACAAATATCCATTGCCGCATATTGATGATTTATTGGATCAGCTTCAGGGGGCTGCTATGTTTTCTAAGATCGACTTGAGGTCTGGTTACCATCAGTTGAGGATTCGTGAGTCTGACATTTCGAAGACCGCTTTTCGTACTCGTTATGGGCATTATGAGTTCGTAGTGATGCCTTTTGGACTAACAAATGCACCGGGAGTATTCATAGAGTTGATGAATCGAGTCTTTATTAATTATCTGGATCGCTTTGTAGTCATTTTTATTGACGACATTCTGATCTACTCTCATGACCATGAAGAGCATGGGCGTCATCTCTATCTAGTTCTCGAGGCGTTAAGGCGGGAGCAGCTTTATGGAAAATTTTATAAATGTGAGTTATGGATGCGTGAAGTTATCTTTCTCGGACATGTGATATTAGCTGATGGAGTGCGAGTACACCCACAGAAGACAGAAGCTATCCGAGACTGGCTACCACCAAAGAACGTTAAGGAAGTGCACAGTTTCTTGGGACTAGCAGGTTATTACCGACGGCTCGTGGAAGGTTTTTCCAAAATTGCCCAACCAATGACTAATTTGATGAGGAAGGATAAAAAGTATTTATGGTCAGAGGCATGTCAGCGGAGTTTTGATGAACTCAAGAGTCGGTTAATTTTGGAACCTATTTTGGTCCTACCGAAAGGAACGGGCGGATTTGTGGTGTATAGTGATGCATCTAAACAGGGCCTTGGATGTGTACTAATGCAGAACTGGAAGGTGATCTCCTATGCATCGAGACAGCTACGACCTTACGAGGTCAACTACCCCACCCATGATTTAGAACTTGCAGCCGTGGTGTTTGCTTTAAAAATCTGGCGTCATTATCTGTATGGAGTTACCTGTCAGATTTTTACCGATCACAAAGGCCTGAAGTACATTTTTACTCAGAAGGAGTTAAACATGAGGCATAGAAGGTGGCTAGAACTCATCAAAGATTATGATATCGAGATCCTTTATCATCTGGGCAAATCAAATGTAGTTGTCGACGCTTTGATTCCTAAAACAGTACAGGAGCAGATGCTTGCCCGCTTGACAGTTCAGGGAGAATTGCAGTTAGAGTTGGTGAGGCCAGAAATAGAAGTCTGGTTACAACATATTCAAGGACAACTCTGCACACTTGAGATTTCATCGTCTCTTGAGGATATAATTAGATCGAAGTAGGTTACGGACCCATTCTTATCTCGAGTTCGGGGAAGTAACTCAAGGGAAAGCCCTTGGCTTTGTGATCCACGAGGATGGATTGATACGCTTCAGGAATCGGGTTTATGTACCAGCAGATGGAGATTTGAGGAACACTATCCTAAGAGAAGCTCATGCTACCCTGTACTCCATTCACCCGGGGTCTAGCAAAATGTATAAGGATTTGAAACAATATTATTAGTGGGGAAGTATGAAATGTGAAGTTGCAGAATTCGTTTCGAGGTGTTTAACCTATCAACAAGTTAAGATTGAGCATCAGCGACCCGCAGGAATGCTGAAACCGCTCCCGATTCCCGAGTGGAAATGGGAGGACATATCGATCGATTTTATCACCAGTTTGCCGACGAGTCGATGAGGGATGAATACGATTTGGGTGATTGTGGAGATTAAAGACACTTGGGGACCCGAGAGATTGGACCAACTATTTATCAAAGAGATTTTAAGGTTACATGGTACCCCTAAGAGTATTGTATCAGATCATGACGGGCGATTCGTGTCACATTTTTGGAAAGCAGTTCATCGTGCGATGGGTACGCAATTGAACTTCAGCACAACATTTCACCCGCAGACGGGTGGTCAGACTGAGAGGACTATCCAAACTCTATAGGATATGTTGCGTGCGTTCTCGATTGGAAGGATGATTGGGAGGCCCAACTACCTTTGGTGGAATTCACTTATAATAATAGCTGGCACGCTTCGATTCAGATGGCACCTTATGAAGCGTTGTATGGCCGTCGTTGTAGATCCCCTCTATATTGGGACAATCCATCTGAAACCTTGGGTACGGAACCCGATATGTTGTTAGCAACTCGTGAGAAGATCGCTCTGATTAGGAGTCGTTTATTGATGGCTCAAAGCCGACAGAAGTCTTACGCAGACAACCACCGACGAACATTTGAGTTCGAGGTCAGCGACCATGTCCTAATGAAGGTGTCCCCTACTCGAGGTGTTTTTCGCTTTGGGAAGAGAGGTAAGCTGAGTTCGAGATATGTCGGGCCGTTTGAGATTTTGGAACGAGTAGGCGATCTAGCCTATCGCCTGACATTGCCACCAACTCTGAGCCGGATTCATAACGTGTTCCATGTCTCCCAGTTAAGGAAATATGTTGCTGATCCGAGTCATATACTTCAGTTCAACGAGATCGATATAGCGGAGGATCATTCGTACGAGGAGCACCTCGTACGAATACTTGAGAGGAGGATCAAACAGTTGCGGAACAAGACGATTCCCCTACTGAAGGTTCAGTGGTCACGACACGGAGTCGAGGAGGCCACGTGGGAGACGGAGAGCAGCATGCAAGAGAGGTATCCCGACTTGTTTACCCTTTAGTTTCGAGGATAAATCTCCTTTTAAGGGGGGAGTATGTAATATCCGACGGAAATTCTTGCTTACTGTTCTATTATTCGGATAATTCAATATTGTTATAGTCTTGTTGCATTTGTTTAATGTTTATTGATGTTGGAATATATCATAATAGACTTAATAATAACTATCACTCGCACTATGATTGAATTTTCAGCGTTGTATAGATAAGTGCATTTTTGGGCTAGGAATTTTGTACTTAACGTACGCTAACACTTTAGCATAACGTACGCTATAGTGTGAGATTTACATACGTAAGGAGGTGCCTTTTACGTACGTAATGCTTGTAGTCGTATCCGATCTCAACTTTCGGCGTGTGGGGTCGGGCGTGATTCGAATATTTGATCTTTTGGAGGCAACCTAGTTGACCTACATTACGTATGTAATGCTCCTAGCAATAACGTAGGTAATGATGTTCGTATTTTAGTCCAGTAGCCTCTATAATTAACTTACGTACGTAACACTTTTGGTGTAGCGTACGAAAAGCTACTAACGTACGTTTTCCTTTGGTGTATAACGTACGTAACGAACTGTGCTGTTATAAAAAGACATCTTGTGTCTTTCATTTTGCACGTTCAACTTCGATATTTCTCCAGTATAAACATCCCCTTGCCTCCCTAGATCACTTCTACCTTCTTTCCACTTGTGTTTGAGCTATACATCTTGGTTTGGAGCTTGTTGATTGGAAGTTTGGAATCATTCTTGAAGCTTAGAGTGTATTCTTGTGATTTTGTGTAGTGTTCTTCATTTCTGAAGGTATTTTATACGAATTCACTCTATAATTTTGTAGTTATAATGTTAGTGATAATATCTAATGTTAAATCAATCAAGATAAACATGGTTGTAGTTAAGTTTTTTCAACAACTTAATGATGAATGTGGAAAACAAGGTTTGATATGGTGAATTCTTGATGTTTTAAATAGTAGTAATCATGGCTAATAGAATCTCACCCTCCTTGCTGAATTATTAACATTACTAAGATGATAATAATCATTAATTTCATTTTAGATAGGTTAATGTGTAGAATTTTTATCGTTATATTGAATCAACTATCATGTTTAGAGAGATTTTGAACTAGATGAACTTAAGTTCCTCATTAGAATTAGTTGAACCTTGGATTTCAACAACATAAGATTATAGTTCAGAGATGTTAATTCACCTTGATGATGATTTCGTAATGATCTTGTGATGAATAACTCAACTATATCACTAAACTAACTTGATGAACTCATAATCGATGAACATAGTATTAATTTTACAAACTCATGATTCGTTGAGCAATGATAATCACCGAGTAACCTTCATTTTAATCAATGTTTTATGAACGTAGTTGTTCGAATTATATCTTTCAAAATATTGATGTTGATTTCAAGAAATTCTATCGGCATATCCATTTTAGCAAGTTCTCTTTGAGGACTGTCCTTGATAAATGCTCATTCGTTTAAACCACATGAATGATTGAGAGCACCTTGCATGATAACCAATAATGAGTATAAATTGAAGTTAGTATGAATCTTTGAAATGGAATTAATACAAAGATAGTCGAACTAAGTGAATTGAATTTAGGATATCGATTCGCTGAACTAGACATCGATAGTAATGAAAATATGTTATTGAATGGATTGTATCCCTTACAAGGTTGATTGTTCGAGTAACCGATATTAAGTCGAGGACCATTCGTTCGTTTGTCAAGGAAGGACTATTCTCGTCTCCAAATTGAGGCAAGTTATCTTGCTTGGTTATAATGATGTTTGGATTCTTATGATAATTATGCATTTCGTGTATATGAAACACTTATGAAATTGTGATCCGTGAATTGATATTATTTTTGATGATGTACCGTTTTCATCATGGGATTGCATTCCCAAGTTCGTATTTTTGAACCGTCGATGTCATTGATCCTTATTGTCATTTTGGTGTGTTTCTTGATCCTTAATCGGATATGTGATTTATTGAATTCGTTGTCATATTGTATCGTGACATATCCGGAATCACATCTGCGTTCCGATTGGTTATTGTGTAGGATTTTTAGCCAGGCACATATATAGTCATGCGTGGATGTTTCCGTATTGGACTGTGCACACGAGACGTAGTTCGTGAGGCTAATTAGGTACATTGTCCCGTGTATTTTCTGGATTCCGTATACGGGGTGGACATGTGTACTGACACATTTCCGGATCGGGCGTACTGTGATGTCCATCTTGAGCCGTACTATATTAGTCGTTCATAGTCCATTTATATATTTGGATGTGTTCGACCTTTTGTGACTAAACGTTCATACGCCCGAGGGGCATGTTAGTTAGTTGGGTTGTTTTCCTTGAAATCTTATATATGTGAATTGTATAATATCTTGAGAAACCATTTATCATGTATATCTGACCCTATGTTGGGCGAAATACTTGTGTTGTATTTTAGGTCGAGGAAAAGGAAAGGCACGGGAAGATCATGGTGATGGTGAAGGGTTCGAAGGATACTAGTTCAGGGGCCCCAAGTCTTTTGTTGTACGGTCATGTTCGAACCGTGTAATGTTGTCTTTCCGCTTTATTTTAATTTTGGACAAATGTATTGTTATCTAAAGTATATTCCATCTCCATATGGGTTATACTTATAATTTGGATCCTGTGTATAATAAGGCCATTGGCCATACTACTGTAACCTCCTAATCAGAGTAAGTGCTATGTATTGTGGTTCGGTATCACATGTATTGTGTATTTAATCTGTATTTTGGGTATCACCTGGTGGGTCCCAGTATGGAGTCCACGACACTGTAATGGTCGCCTTATTAGGGTGTTACATACTGTGATGTCCATCTTTGAGCCATATTGTTTGGTCGTTCATAGTCCATGTATGATTGGATATGTTCGATGATTTGCGACTGGTTGTTCATACGCCCGAGGGGTATGTTCGACAGTCGAAGTTATTTCTTTAAGATCCATTATTGTTGATCATTTGGAGTTTACCTTGTTGATGGTATTCTCGGTTATTATTGATCTTTGTTGATCGTGTCGGAGTTTACCTTGTTGAGGATATTCTCGGTTATTGTTGATCTTTGTTGATCGTTTGGAGTTTACCATGTTGAGGGTATTCTCAGTTATTGTTGATCCTCTGTTGATCGTGTCGGAGTTTATCATATTGATCGTATTCTCGGTTATCGTTGATCCTTTGTTGGTCGTATTGGAGTTATCATGTCGAAGATATTCTAAGTTCATGTATTGGTTGATCATTGTTATTGATCGTATGAGCATTCAGACTGTACGTTGATGTTTCGGGATTTGTTATCATTTTTTTGGTGGTAGTTGATCTACAGATATGTTGTATGTTATTGGTTTATCCAGGTTGAGATTTGATTGTGCAATCCGACGGACAGGATTTGGCACGGATGAATTACTTCATGATTATGAGTTATGATGATGTTTTGAGGATTTTTGATATTGTTTGAATACAGTACAGTTGGTTGTAGTTGAGTTCATTTCGTCATTTGAGAATGCGAAATGTGGATTATGGTAAGGATTGATTTTTTTATGGATTGGTAAGGTTATAACGGTAAGATTACGTTGGTAGTATTCTTACAGTATTATTACATTGGTATGTAATTATTTATGATGATGTGACCGATATCATTGTTGAGTATTGTGGCTGACCCCGTAGTGGGTTTTATTTTTAGGTACTCGGAGATCGAGCTAGTAGCGGTCATGAAGAGATGAGTTTCCCGAGTGATACTGGCTGTGGCATGTTTTTGAGTTTTGAGTATTCTTTTCTGGTTGTTTTATTTCCGCTGCAAATGTGTATTTTGAACTGTGTCTTTTCCGCTGCGTGTGTATTTTCAAAATGGCTTTTCGGTATTTTTACCAACTCATGTATACTTTCAAAATGGCCTTGGCATTTTGCGAACTTGGATTATCTCGTTAAACCCTTTTTCCCTAAATTATTTTGTCGGTACGTATAAGTGGTGGCTTAACATATATTTTGCAACTGTTGAGATTTGGCATTTCACCTTGTATTTCCAAACAGCACTTGATGATGGTATTTGAGAACTATGTTTTGGTAAATATTTGAGTATTTAAAATATTACCGGCATCGGTCTTTTGGCATTTTTAAACATTTTTGAATTGATTTTTAGCCTGGTGGGTTCTGACGCGGGACCCACGGCGCTGTAATATCCCGGATAGTTTTTGGGGTGTTACATTAGGGTCCCGAGAACTTTTACAGCATAGTGTGCAAACATTTTTGGGTCTTCACGTAGGCTATTCCTGAATTAGATACCACAGAAGTGCTTACAATAATTCAGGTGAGCCGCTGAAGTATACTAAAGTATCACTCTACGACTTTAAACCATTTGAAGCATATAAACCACCATGAACCGTAAGCGTAATCCATAAAGAATTACCGAATTAACCTGTTGTCGGTCCTGTTTGATGTTGATACTGGCAGGATTTTCACTCTATCACTGAGGGTCACATGTGTGATACCTCTCAAGAATGTTCTGGCAAGATTACTAAGATATGTGAAGGACTCTAAAATTACAACTTGTGTTCTTATTGATGAACAAGTGTAGAAATGGAATGTGTCCTACGATATTTTATTTATGAATCTCATTTGTCTCTAGAATCAATTTGTGCATTTTGGTTTAGTGAGCGGAGGCTGGAGCAGACTGCCACCTTTTCAATATCAACACATCTCAGAGTGAGAGGTCGATAGATTACACAAGATTCTCTATGAGAAATGAAGCAAGTATCTGTTGAGAGAAACTTGAGTGGCTATGAGGGGTTGTGCAAAGCATCACTGGGTCCATGACGTCTTGTCTTCAATATTAGTCTCATCTTTGTGATAACTGATAGCAGATGTATTGACCCGGCTTCTGTTCCTAAGTTTATGGAGGGATCATTTCTTTTCACCCTTTCACAACTTTTCTTTTTCATTCTTCAACCCCTTCATTCCCCATTTCTCATTTACTCATTTTTTCAATCATACCTAAGGAATTCTAATTCTAATCTAGTGGAATTGTCCTTGGATAGATCCCTCCGGCTCTGGCTGGATCAGAGGACATAAACCTAACCTTAATCACCTTATAACTCCATGACTACCCTAGGTTGTTTCAATGTCGATAGTGTTGCCATAAAACCTTTTGTAAAATCACTCAAAATGTTTATGATATAAGACATGTTTTGTTAACACTTTGAGAGTTTTGATTTTTCAGAAATACTCCCCCTCCAGATGTACTCATATTGTTTTAAGTATAAATTGCACATTGAGGGAAGAGTTCGCACTTTTTAGAATTGATCAACTCTTAATAGATGAGACCTTTACGAGACACGTTTACATCACTAGTTAGACCATCTTGAAATTATTACTCGTCCCGGTACAAGTCTATATAGAGTCTCTCGAGATGGTACATTCTACTTCGATAAGTCCTTTGCGAGACATGTTAACATCACTGGTTAGACCAGCTTGAAATTATTACCTGTCCAGGAACAAGTCGTTTCGATCTTTCATATTGATTTCTCATCAATTATGTGGTTATATCTGAGTCGAGCTCTTTTGAGATTCAATAATAATCTTTAAACAGATTTCACATTTGTTTTAAACAAGTCTGTTTTTTAAATTAGTTTTGATGATCAAATCTGTTTAAATCACAATTTTAATCACATATTCTCCCTCTCAAAAATAGCATATTCGTGAAATTTTTGATATCAACAGATTAAAAGAGAGGTTTTTGGAGATAAAAACAGATTTATTTTTCGCATGAAAATGGAACATTTTTGAATTTTTATACTCCCCCTTAAAAACAATTAAGGGTTTAGAGAGAGTTATCTTGAGCACAGAATAATTTTGAAAGATTTTGAAAAATCTTTTGAAAAATCATGAAAAAGTGCTCAAGATGAGATGATTTCTCACCATTTTTAAGTGTAGTGCACTGAAGCGTACACTAGGGACTTCTTTTTGAAAATCGAGTTGTGCACTGAAATGTACACAAGGCATTTGAATGAGCACATACTTTGATAGATTTTGAAAATCATCTTTGAAAAATCTTGAAGAATGTGTGATCAGAATGTAAGAAAACTTCATTTCTTATCCGTTAGGATTGTCGCCCGGACACGTACAACAGAGTCCTTTTTAGGATAAAATGCTTAACACTTTCCTTTCTTTTAAAATCGTGGATTATACACTGACATATGTGCATAATCCATTAATTTTAAGTCCGGGTTTCGTACTGAAGTATACGAAAGCCATTTTGAAGAATCCTGTCTTTGAAAAACAAAGAGTTTATCATGCATTTACTCTTATTAATTATACTACGTACGTGCACGATATTAAACCTATTTTAAACCAAACACTTTTCAAGTAATCAAACCATTCTTTCATTTACCTTTAAAACAATGAATATGCTATTCTAATCAATTATCTTTTTTTTTTTTATATTCACATCACCTATGAATTTGTGACATATCATTTTGGGATAAAATCTTTTATAAATATTTTGTGTCCTCTTATAAACATAACCTTTTTAGCATGATATACCAACTTCAACTTCAACCTCTTTTTTTTTTTTTCTTTTTTTGTTTGGACTCATTCAAATACCTCAATCACCGTAAATTATAATAAATTCAACACAGAAAAAACTTCAAACACATCTAAACACACACTATCACTAACTAATTCTACTGATTCCATTTATTAAATCAAGAAAATAAAAACCCTTAACAACATATTCCGACGGGAAGATCCCAACAACCTTAAAAAACGAAACCAAACCAAACATGTTCCTATTAATCCATCCATCACTTTCACCATCATACCCAAACCTTAAACTCAAATCCTTAAAAACACACTTCACAAATCATGTTCATTACAAACCCCACAAAAATCTTGAAAAAATACAACCCATATCATGCACAATTCACCCCACATCTTCCTACACATCCATCAAACCCTTCGTCGAGTTTGAATGGAAAACGACAAGTGCTGGGTGGCTTTTCAGCGAAGTTTCGGTCTATTCGTTATCGAGAATTGTCCCATGTGTAGGGAAATCCAGTGCTGCCATGAGTTTGGAGAGGTTGAAAAGTGAGGGATTGGTTATTAGGGTGTTGTTTTTGGTGAGATTGGTTTCGAGTTATTTGCAGCAGAGTTTGTTGTGGGAGGCGTCGTTGAGGGTGGTTTATAAGATGAGAGTTAGTGTGTTTGAGAAGGTGTTGAAGAGGGAGTTGGGGTTTTTCGAAGGAGAGAAGGGGAGTTCGGTTGGGGATCTGGCGTATAGGATTACTGCTGAGGCATCTGATGTGGCTGGTACAGTTTATGCTCTGCTGAATGTATGTATTTTGGTTGTGTTTTGTGATGTTTATGGGTTTGTGTTTATGATTTGGTTTGAAAGTAGTAATTTTTGGATATAGGGGGTGTTTGGGATTGTATATATTAAACTGGTTCTCGGTTAATTTTTATAGATAAGCCGATTGGAATAAGCAACTCCAAATTGCATTCAAAACAAATTTTATTACTCATAAATGATCACATAACAATTTAGATGATAAGTCTTAAACACCCACAAAACATTGTATAAAAACGTTGTTGGGTATCGAGTCGTATAATTATGGTTAAATACAGGATCGATAATACAAGGGGATTAAACGAATATAACAATTACAGTTTATATTCTACGGGATAGAGTTTAAGGATTACCGGCCAACTAAATGAACCTATAATTATAACCAATATAATTATTGCAATAAACCCGAAAATAATGCTGACGAAAAAGAGTACCAATCGTCCCGAACAAATCTGCAGACCACAAAGATCTGATTTAGTTAGCAGTGATAACGATAATAACGATCGGAAATACACCAAGTAATTAAAGCAACAAAAATGCAGAATATATATATATATATAACAAATATATATGTAATATATATATATATGGAATAATACCGAATATATATATATATGTATAATATATTACACAAAATCACCAAGAATAGCAATATAAACGGAGATAAATTAAGATCGAAAAACCCCTTTTTTCAGAAAGAGATGAATAGGCTCAGATCTTTCGAAAACCCTAGCAATTAACACCGATACGAACGATTGTCCACAGAGGATTGTCCGAACCACCTCCGGCCGGCCAACAGCCCGGTAGCTCCTTCACCAAACCCAGAAAACTCAGAAAACCAAAGCCTCGATCTTACTCACGGTTCTTACCAAAGAGATTACTCTCATTTTCACTCGGATTCTCAAGGCTCAAATCGGTTTTGTTCTCGGTGTGTGAGAACTCCAGCCCTGCCGCGCCTTTTATACACGGAGCGATGAAATCGGATACAAGAAGTTTCAAGGGATTTCATTGTCTCAGTCAGAGGTTCACGGGAGAAAGGATGATAAGAAAAACGGGAGCAGAATAGCGGCGGGGTGGGAGTTGACCGAAAAGGAGGTGAGAACGGGAGAAGAAAGGGAGAGACGAGAGAGAAGTGAGTGGAGGCGGTGAGGAAATGAGGGAGAGTGTTAGGGTTAGGGTTAATATAAGGGAGATCGGACGATCCAGATTAGGTGTAGGTAATAAATTTGGATCGGACGGCTCCTATTCAAAAGGGCTTCCAAATGGGCTGGGCCAGCTCTTAAATGGTGTGGGCCAAACTTTATAAAAAGGAGGAGATATATTTTCTTGGCCGGTTGGGCCAAACACTAACATTTCTCCACCTTTTGGTCTTACCAGTCAATTGGATTTTTGGGTTTCGGAGGAAACTCTTCATCGCCTAGCTTCGGGGTTTTCTTCACTTACACACAGTAAATAAGGTAAAGCAATCACAAAGAAGACTAACTCACAAAGCGATCCCCTAAAAACACAAAGTTCAAAAATTTATTCGACTGAATCGAAATTCAGTCTTTTCAAACAGGATTTAAATTTTTCAACGGGCAAATACTTAGTATTCATATATGAAGGATTGAAATGAGATTGTATTTTTTCAAGATAGATAATACGTTTAGCGACAATATCACGAACAAAGTGAAAACGTAAATCGATATGTTTTGTTCTATCATGAAAAACAGGGTTTTGACAAAGTTGAATACCGGATTGAGTGTCTGAAAAAATCTCAACTTTATCTTTTAGAGTACCAATTTCTGATAAAAGTCCTTTTTAACCAAATAGCCTCTTCTAATGCTTCTGTTATAGCAACATACCCAAACTCGGTAGTAGATAAAGCGACTATAGGTTGCAACTGAGATTTCCAGCTAATGTGTGCGCCACACAAAGTAAACACATAGGAAGTAGTAGACTTACGATTGTCACGGTCTGCGGCATAATTGGAGTCCACATAACCTTCCAATTTAACACCGTGAGGGTGTTTAGAGAATTTCAAACTGTACCTAGCAGAACCATTCAAATACCTGAGTAGCCATTTAACGGCTTGCCAATGATATACCCCTAGGTTAGCCATGTATCGGCTAAGACAACTTACAGCATAAGTTATGTCTGGTCTCGTACTCACCATTAAGTACATTACAGAGCCAATTGCATTAGAATAAGCACATTTTTCATATACTTAACATCATCTTCTGTCTTAGGGGATTGGTCTTCACTAAGAAGGAAGTGACCAGCTAAAGGTACATTCGTTGGTTTAGAATCAGCCATTGAAAATTTAGATAAAATTTTCTGCACGTAGGATTCTTGATTTAAAACAATCGTGGAGTTCTTCCTATCACGATGGATATTCATACCGAGAATTCGTTTGACATCTCCTAGATGTTTCATGTCAAATTTAGCACTTAAGCATTTTATGACATGATCTACTGTTTTCACACAAGGACTAATTAAGAGCATGTCATCAACATAGATGAGCAAGAAAACAGGATTTTTGGAATCACTTTTGAAATACATGCAATGATCATAATTACTCCTAGTAAATTTAAGAGAGATCGTGTATTCATCAAACTTCTTATTCTATTGTCTAGGAGATTATTTTAAACCATAGAGTGATTTCTTAAGTAAACAAACATGATTAGGGTGTTTGGAATCAACAAAACCTTCAGGTTGACTCATGAAAATCTTTTCCTCAAGTTCACTATGCAAGAAAGCAGTTTTAACATCTAACTGTTTTAATTCCCAATCAAATTGAGCAACTAGTGTAATACCCGGTTGTAATTCATTCATTTTCATTCAGTAATTATCAGTCTGTAATTGTCACTCAGTGTATTTTCACTCGATTATAATCATTCATCAATCATGTTCATTCACCGTGTTCACCGTTCGGAAAAACTTCGAGTTGTGTATCGTTATTGTTCATTGTTTCAACTTTCCTCATATGAGTTCGACTTTGTTAGATCACCATTAATTTTTGGTAACTCCAAAAATTCTAAATCTTTTCAATATTATAGAGCATCGAGTTAGCTTTCCAATGGTTCAAACGGTGAGTCAATTGGAGTCCGGACGAGAGAGTTATGGTCGTTTTAGCTCAACCGCTCATTTTTCAGTTATTGGCCGATCACTGCCGAACGAACTCGGCCGTGTGTCGTCCGACACGGCCCGTGCGTACTCGTCGGAAATGCCGAAGTCTCTGCCTCGAGACCCGACCAGTCGTGCAGCACGGCCGAGTTGAACTCTTCCGGATAAGCGAACCGATGCCGACACGCCGACCGTGTTCGGGACACGGTCGAGTCATGCCGAAGTCGGCTGTCGGACGGGTCACTATCGGAAGGCCCTCGCGCCGCGACCGTGTCAAGCGGGACACGGTCGAGTCCTGTCGGCCAGGTATGCGACACGGCCGTGCCGATCGGCACGGGCCGTGTCCGGCGAGCGATCAACTCCTTTAAATTCGTTTTTCAGCATTTCACCATTTCTCTCCCTTTTCTTCACCTTCAACCGACAGTTTAATCTTGAGGGAGGGTTTTTACTTCACAAATCATTTGGGTGTTTGATTTTCTTCATCTCCTTTCGATCGTGAAGCCCGGATAATCAATCTAACGCGTGTTCTTCGGATTAAAGTACTTGGATCTTCAAAGGTAATATTCTTCAACACCTTGGATTTCGATTTTTGTGTTGAGATACAATGTTTTGGACGTTATAATCATGATATATGAAGGGATATGTATATGATTATGAGTTTGTATAAGGATTCATTGGATTATTGAGGAATTATTCAAGAACACCTTGAAAATCGAGTTGGAATTGGGGATTTTCGACTAATTGTTGTTATAATCACGATTTTGGATATTCATAATGGATTATTGATCATATTGGAGATGTTTTGTTGGTTTGAAACACTTCTTGGGGGAATTAATAGTGGCTTATTGAGATTTGATTGTAAACAACCGGAGTTTGGCCACAACGTATTCGATATAATGCCCCAATGAACTTAGTTTAATCGTATCGACGTTTTGAGTTCGTTATATTCGTGTTTAATTCGTGTATTTATCGGATTGTTGGTAATTGTATTGAATTAAGGTTGTTCGTGCGACCGACACTTCATTTAGGACTTTTGTTCGTGGAAGGACTTTCTTCATCGGTATTGTGTAAGTTAATTCTTACTCGGTTAAAAGGATATTCATCCCTTTTGTTGTTGTTCATTCATAATCATAACTCATTCATCATTATATTAACCGTATCAAAACTTGTTGTTGTCAATTAATCACTTGATCATAAGGAGCAGCGGTTCCAATCTTTTCATTGAGCTGTCATTTATTTCATTACCATTCCACCTCGGTGAGTCATTATTCATTTTCGATGTCACTTTTGTTATATCGTGGCATTCCGGGTCATACTGGCGTGCCGGTTGGTATGTGTAGGATTTTCATGTCGGGCACATTTATGTCGTGTGTTGGTTGTTGGCCTCACATTGGACTCTGCACACGAGTCAATGTGTCTCGTGAGACTGATTAGGTACAAGACCACGCGTGTATTCGATCGTTGGTGGCTTGTGCACGGACACATTTCCATCCCGGGCATAGTGTGGCGCCACCCTTTGAGCCGTACTGTTAGTTGATGCATATAGCATGTTTGATTGCGTATGTTTCGGCTGGATATTTCATAACTTCGTATATAATCATGATTGTGTATTTTCAACCCTTGAGGATTGTTGTTCTTTGTATCGACCCGTTTGGGATTTTGTTTTTCAGTCTTGGCAAGGCAAAAGTACGGGAGAACACGTTGACGTCGAGGAGTCAGTGATACTAGTAGGGGCCCCGATCTTTCGATTATTCATGTTATTGTCCTTTATTTTCCACTGAGACTTTCATTTGAATACTCCGTTTCATTCGGTGTTGTGTATTTTCTCTTCATATAAAATACACTAGTATTGATATTGTCTGGTGTGTTATAACTAAACTCCTCATCGAGTAATTATTGTTGTAATGTAGTTCGGTACTACATTTATCCTATGTAATTCATTCATTTTCATTCGCACGGTGGGTCCCGGTTGGGGATTTACGGCCTTTGTAATATCCGCCTAGTTTGGGGTGTTACGAGTTGGTATCGGAGCGTGGTTTTGAATACTACCTTCCGAGTCATGTTTCATTTGAAATCATCGTCATCGGACTAGTATCATTGGACTTTCGCGTCACGTGTGACTGTGCAAATGCCGAGCCAATCGACGAAAGAAGCGTAAGATTTCTAACGCCATGGTATAATTTACGGCAATAGTCATTCATTCATCATTCATCAATTTACAATCCTCAAACATCATCATTCATTGTGATTAGGACGATCATGTTAACTCATTAATTACTCAATTCATTTCATTACTCAGTTGTCAATCTGGATGATCATATTACCAATCTTGTTAAGTTATTCAAGATAATCATTTCAAGAATTTTATCAGATAATCATGTAACTTCAGTAAATCATTCATATAATCACTAAGTTAGAGCATGTATACTCATTTTCATCATCTCATGACATAATCATAACGTGCTAATCATGCGGGAAATATAATCATTATGCGACCTTCCTACTTCAGTATGGAGAGAGCTGTCAGGGGATGCACGGGGCGAGGCCGCGGTGCGGACCGAAACCCGAGAAATAATCACTCGCTGCCGGGAAATTGTGCCCAGGACTCGGCTCGATCAGAAGATGTTCGGGTTGATCCACTCACTTTTATGCAGGCCATGATGACCCATGTGCAGTTGCTCAATCATCATTGCGCCACTCTGACCGGATTAATCGAGAGAACTCTCCCGTATGAGACGGCTGCTAAGGAAAGTGCTGAACAACAACCTTCATCTTTCAGCAAGAAATCAACGAAGCGTAATCAACCCAAAGGAGATCGATCAACCTTCAAGTAGCCTCGTGTGAGCCCTATCGTTTCTGAGCGACCTTCTACGGCGCATAATCGTGCGGGATCTCATTCCCGAGCGGCCAGTTCGGCCATCACCTGTTTCAATTGTGGAACGCCGGGTCATTTCAGCACTGAGTGTCTGAAACCGTCTATCACGTGCTATAATTGTGGGAAATTTGGGCATAAGGCCCGTTTTTGCCGAAAGGACTCCAAGTCAGGCCCCGAACCAACCAGCGTTTCAGAATCAGACTGCTTTGTCATCGTCATTTAAGACAATGGAAGCAAATAGAGTTGGAACTCGTATTTATCAGACGGGAGCGTCCGGTTCGGGGACCGGCAAGTCCCAGATTCATATGATGAGGACGATCGACGATCCGGTGGTCCGAATGATTTCAGGTATACTCGTAATTTTATTTCAACTTGTGTGTACCTTTTGATGCTGGTACACCGCATTCATTCATTTTCGAATCATGCTTGAATAGACTTATTTCGGGATAGTTCTATTGCTTGTGGACCTCATACCATCGGTCTACCTGACGATGGAAGAATTTTCGGAATCATACCGAATTAAGCTTAATGACCGCGATTGGTTGATGGATCTAATCGTGGTGAACTTATCTTAGGACGATGTAATTTTCGGTATTAGTTGGTTTGATCGTCTTGATACTATCCTCAGTGTTTGTTAGCGTTTGGTCGCTATCTTTCCGTCGTTGGTTGTCGAATGTGCGTTTCATTGAAGTAATCCCCGTTGTTCCAGAAGAAGTATTATTATGACGAAAGCAGAGAAATTCCGCAATCGAACTATTCAATCATTCATTATATCATTTTCATCGATTGGCCTTTCTAAGGCAATCGAGTTATTCAATCATTCCTTGTATCATTTCCATCGATTGGTCTTTCTAAGGCAATCGAGTTATTCAATCATTCATTGTATCATTTTCATCGATTGGCCTTTCTAGGGCAATCGAGTTATTCAAACATTCATTGTATCATCTTCATCGATTGGCCTTTCTAAGGCAATCGAGTTGTTCAATCATTATTGGTATCTCTTTTTATCGATTGACCATTATAGGGCAATCGAAATGTTCAATCATTTGTGGTATCATTGTCATCGATTGACGATGTATTTCCAGACGAGTTATCTGGTTGCCTTCACATAGAGTAAGGGAATTCAGGAGTGAGTTGGGCAGTCGTCCCCTTTATCGAAGGCACCGTATCGGATGGCCCCGACTGTAATGCAGGAGTTGAAGATTCAACTTGAGGAATAGTTCGAGGAAGGTCATCTTCGACCGATTGCGTCCCCGTGAGGAGCACCAGTGTGATCTGTCAAGGAGAAGGATGGCTCGTCTCGTGTGTGTATTAATTACCAGGAGTTAGAACAGAGTGATGATCAAGAGTAGTATCCTTTACCTCGTATTGATGATCTTTTAGATTAACTTCAGGGAGCTTCAGTATTTTCCAAGATCGACTTAAGATCTGGATATCACCAGTTGCGGATTCGAGAGTCGGATATCGCGAGGACAACGTTTCGTACACGCTATGGTCATTATGAGTTCGTAGTTATGCCGTTCGGGCTAACTATTGCACCTGCGGTATTCATGGAATTAATGAATCGGGTTTTCATCGACTTTTTGGATCGGTTTGTTGTTGTCTTCATCGAAGACATTTTGATTTATTCTCTTAGCCGAGAGGAACACGAGGTTCATCTTCTTCAGGTTCTCGATGTGTTGAGACGAGAGCAACTTTATGGAAAGTTTTCCAAATGTGAGTTCTAGAGGTCCGAAGTGACTTTCTCGGGCATGTAATTTCATCTGACAGAGTTCGTGTCGACCCTCAGAAGACGGAGACTATCCGAGATTGGCAACCTCCGAAAGATATTAAGTAAATCCGATGTTTCCTCGGATTAGTTGGTCAATTATCCAACCGACACGGAGCTAGCGGTAGTGGTTTTCGCGTTGGGGATTTGGCGTCGTTACCTTTATGGCGTCACCTTTCAGTTATTCACCAATCACAAGAGTTGAAGGATATATTTACTCACAAGGAGTTAAATATGCGACAGAGGCGGTGGTTGGAACTAATCAAATATTTTGATATCGAGATCCTTTACCACCCGGGCAAGGCGAACGTTGTCACCGACGCCTTGAGTCGTAAGTCCATTCAAGAGCAGATGCTTGCTCGTTTAACAGTTCAGAAGGAGCTTCAACAGGAATTCCTTAGACCCGAGATCGAGGTCTGGCTTCAGCGAGTTCAGGGACAGCTTTGTATGTTAGAGATTTCATCGTCACTTGAGGAGGTAATCAGAGAAAATCAGAGTTCATTCCCTTCATTGTTGCGCATCCGTGAAGATGTGGCTCAGGAGAAAGCCTCTGGATTCGTGATCCACGAGGATGGACTTTTGAGATTTAAGAATCAGATGTGTGTACCGGCGAATGATGAGTTGAAAAACTCGATTTTGAGAGAAGCTCATGCTACCCCTTATTTTGTTCATCCGGGGTCCAGCAAGATGTACAAGGACTTGAAACAAAATTACTGGTGGAGTAATATGAAGCGAGAAGTCGCAGAATTTGTTTCGAGATGCTTAACCTGTCAACAAGTCAAGATGGAACATCAGCGACCGGCGAGTATGCTGATACCGCTCCCTATTCCAGAATGGAAGTGGGAAGACATTTCTATGGAATTCATCACGAATTGCCGACGAGTCGTCGTGGCATAAATACGATCTAAGTGATCGCGGACTGCTTTACTAATTTAGCTCATTTCCTTGAAATCAAGGATATGTGGAGTCCCAAGAGGCGCCCGATTGTTCATCAAGGAGATAGTGAGACCGCAGTACTCCTAAGAGTATCGTTTCCGATCGTGACGGACGATTTGTTTCCCATTTTTGGAAATCGATTCATCGTGCTATGGGAACTCGGCTTAATCTCGTGTGCCTTTCATCCTCGGTCAAGCGGACAATCATAGAGAACTATTCGGACATTAGAGGACATATTGAGGGCATGCGTTCTAGATTAGTAGACGATTGGGAAGCCCAATTCACGTTGTTTGAGTCCACGTACGGTTTAGTTGGCATCTTTGCGATGAAGATAGCACCTTACGAGGCCTGGTACGGTCGTCTTTGTCGATCTCCTTTGTGTTAGGATTACTTGTCATAATCAAACGGCACAGAGCCCGATATGCTTATAGCCGCCCGGGAGAAGGTAGCTTTGATCAAGAGTCGTATGTTGACAACTCGAGTCGGCGTAAATCATATGCGAGATAATCGTAAATCGACCACTAGAGTTCGAGACGGGTGACCATGTTTTGGTCAAGGTATCTCAGAGTCGAGATATTTTCCGTTTCGGAAAACGGGGGAAGTTGAGTCCGAGATTCATTGGACCGTTTGAAATTTTGGATCGAGTAGGCGAGTTAGCTTATCGATTGGCTTTACCTCCAGCTTTGATCCGAATTCATAATGTGTTTCATGTCTCTCAGTTGCGGAAGTTTGTTGCCGACCCGAGTCACATACTTCAGTTCGACGAAATCGAGATCGCGGATGAGCATTCGTACGAGGAGCGTCCTGTACAAGTGTTGGAGCGGCGAATCAAACAGTTGAGGAATAAGTCGATTCCTTTGGTCAAGATTCAGTGGTCTAGACACGGAGTCGAAGAGGCTACTTGGGAAACCGAGGATAGTATGCGGGAGGGTTATCCCGAGTTGTTTGACCTTTAGTTTCGGGGACGAAACTCTTTTAAGGGGGGTGTATGTAATACCCGGTTGTAATTCATTCATTTTCATTCAGTAATTATCAGTCTGTAATTGTCACTCAGTGTATTTTCACTCGATTATAATCATTCATCAATCATGTTCATTCACCGTGTTCACCGTTCGGAAAAACTTCGAGTTGTGTATCGTTATTGTTCATTGTTTCAACTTTCCTCATATGAGTTCGACTTTGTTAGATCACCATTAATTTTTGGTAACTCCAAAAATTCTAAATCTTGCAATATTATAGATCATCGAGTTAGCTTTCCAATGGTTCAAACGGTGAGTCAATCGAGTCCGGACGAGAGAGTTATGGTCGTTTTAGCTCAACCGCTCATTTTTCGATTATTGGCGATCAACTGCCGAACGAACTTCGGCCGTGTCGTCGACACGGCCCGTGCCGTACTCGTCCGGAAATGCCAAAGTCTCGCCTCAGGACCCGGCCGTGTCGTCAGCACGGCCGAGTCGAACTCTTCCGGATAAGCGAACCGATCGCTGACACGCCCGGCCGTGTTCCAGACACGGCCGAGTCGAGTCATCCGTCGGACGGGTCACTATCGGAAGGCCCTCCGCGCCGTGACTGTGTCAAGCAGGACACGGTCGAGTCCCTGTCGGCCAGCTGTGCGACACGACCGTGCCGATCGGCACTTCAGCCCGGATATGATGATAAGTCTCTACCTTTCAAAGTCCCGGAGTGGATATAAATAATCATGCCATTAATATTTCTTACTTTCAAAGTCGAGAACGCACATTCATAAATATATACTTGCCTTTGAGACATCGAGAAATCGAATGGAAAAACGGTATGAGTTCGGTAGGTCCAAGAACGCGCTTCCGGCACCTAAAAGATTCGCAAGGAATATGATAATCAATTATCCATACTCAAATTACATGAAGAAATTTCCGAAACTCGTCTACGATTCATGAAAATACACGGATAAACAACTAAAGGTTGGAAAATCGCCCAAACTCCCACAAGTCCGAAAATGGCACAATTCAACCCGTAAAATCATAGGAAAAGCATGCCGGAAAGTACACGGATTCGCAAGGAATATGATAATCAATTATCCATACTCAAATTACATGAAGAAATTTCCGAAACTCGTCTACGATTCATGAAAATACACGGATAAACAACTAAAGGTTGGAAAATCGCCCAAACTCCCACAAGTCCGAAAATGGCACAATTCAACCCGTAAAATCATAGGAAAAGCATGCCGAGATACTCTGGTATCTCGGTTCTTCACCTTCAACCGAGAGAGAAAGCTTGAGGGAGGGTTTTTCCTTCACAAATCATTTGGGTGTTTGATTTTCTTCATCTCCTTTCGATCGTGAAGCCTGGATAATCAATCTAACGCGTGTTCTTCGGATTAAAGTACTTGGATCTTCAAAGGTAATATTCTTCAACACCTTGGATTTCGATTTTTGTGTTGAGATACAATGTTTTGGACGTTATAATGATGATATATGAAGGGATATGTATATGATTATGAGTTTGTATAAGGATTCATTGGATTATTGAGGAATTATTCAAGAACACCTTGAAAATCGAGTTGGAATTGGGGATTTTCGACTAATTGTTGTTATAATCACGATTTTGGATATTCATAATGGATTATTGATCATATTGGAGATGTTTTGTTGGTTTGAAACACTTCTTGGGGGAATTAATAGTGGCTTATTGAGATTTGATTGTAAACAACCGGAGTTTGGCCACAACGTATTCGATATAATGCCCCAATGAACTTAGTTTAATCGTATCGACGTTTTGAGTTCGTTATATTCGTGTTTAATTCGTGTATTGATCGGATTGTTGGTAATTGTATTGAATTAAGGTTGTTCGTGCGACCGACACTTCATTTAGGACTTTTGTTCGTGGAAGGACTTTCTTCATCGGTATTGTAAGTTAATTCTTACTCGGTTAAAAGGATATTCATCCCTTTTGTTGTTGTTCATTCATAATCATAACTCATTCATCATTATATTAACCGTATCAAAACTTGTTGTTGTCAATTAATCACTTGATCATAAGGAGCAGCGGTTCCAATCTTTTCATTGATTTGTCATTTATTTCATTACCATTCCACCTCGGTGAGTCATTATTCATTTTCGATGTCACTTTTGTTATATCGTGGCATTCTCGGGTCATTTGGCGTGCGGTTGGTATGTGTAGGATTTTCATGTCGGGCACATTTATGTCGTGTGTTGGTTGTTGGCCTCACATCGATCATGCACACGAGTCAATGTGTCTCGTGAGACCGATTAGGTACAAGACCACGCGTGTATTCGATCGTTGGTGGCTTGTGCACGGACACATTTCCATCCCGGGCATAGTGTGGCGCCACCCTTTGAGCCGCATCGTTAGTTGATGCATATAGCATGTTTGATTGCGTATGTTTCGGCTGTGATATTTCATAACTTCGGATATAATCATGATTGTGTATTTTCAACCCTTGAGGATTGTTGTTCTTTGTAATCGACCGTTTGGGGATTTTGTTTTTCGTGTCTTGGCAAGGCAAAAGTACGGAGAACACGACGCCGAGGAGTCCCAGTGATACTAGTAGGGGCCCCCGATCTTTCAGTTATTCATGTTATTGTCCTTTATTTTCCGCTGCAGACTTTCATTTGAATACTCCGTTTCATTCAGTGTTGTGTATTTTATCTTCATATAAAATACACTAGTATTCGGTATTGTCCTGGTGTGTTATAACTAAACTCCTCATCGGAGTAATTATTGTTGTAATGTAGTTCGGTACTACATTTATCCTATGTAATTCATTCATTTTCATTCGCCTGGTGGGTCCCAGTTGGGGATTTACGGCACTGTAATATCCGCCTAGTTTGGGGTGTTACAGAGTTGGTATCGGAGCGTGGTTTTGAATACTACCTTCCGAGTCATGTTTCATTTGAAATCATCGTCATCGGACTAGTATCATTGGACTTTCGCGTCACGTGTGACCTGTGCAAATGCCGAGCCAATCAGACCGAAAGAACTGTAAGATTTCTAACGCCATGGTATAATTTCTGGCAATAGTTCATTCATCAATTTACAATCCTCAAACATCATCATTCATTGTGATTAGGACGATCATGTTAACTCATTAATTACTCAATTCATTTCATTACTCAGTTGTCAATCTGGATGATCATATTACCAATCTTGTTAAGTTATTCAAGATAATCATTTCAAGAATTTTATCAGATAATCATGTAACTTCAGTAAATCATTCATATAATCACTAAGTTAGAGCATGTATACTCATTTTCATCATCTCATGACATAATCATAACGTGCTAATCATGCGGGAAATATAATCATTATGCGACCTTCCTACTTCGATGGAGAGAGGCTGTCGAGATGCACGGGAGAGAAGGCAGTGCGGACCGAAACCCGAGAAATAATCACTCACGCCGGGAAATCGTGCCCAGGACTCGGCTCGATCAGAAGATGTTCGGGTTGATCCACTCACTTTTATGCAGGCCATGATGACCCATGTGCAGTTTCTCAATCATCATTGCGCCACTCTGACCGGATTAATCGAGAGAACTCTCCCGTATGAGACGGCTGCTAAGGAAAGTGCTGAACAACAACCTTCATCTTTCAGCAAGAAATCAACGAAGCGTAATCAACCCAAAGGCAGTCAGTCAACCTTCAAGAAGCCTCGTGTGAGCCCTATCGTTTCTGAGCGACCTTCTACGGCGCATAATCGTGCGGGATCTCATTCCCGAGCGGCCAGTTCGGCCATCACCTGTTTCAATTGTGGAACGCCGGGTCATTTCAGCACTGAGTGTCTGAAACCGTCTATCACGTGCTATAATTGTGGGAAATTTGGGCATAAGGCCCGTTTTTTCCGAAAGGACTCCAAGTCAGGCCCCGAAGCAACCAGCGTTTCAGAATCAGACTGCTTTGTCATCGTCATTTAAGACAATGGAAGCAAATAGAGTTGGAACTCGTATTTATCAGACGGGAGCGTCCGGTTCGGGGACCGGCAAGTCCCAGATTCATATGATGAGGACGATCGACGATCCGGTGGTCCGAATGATTTCAGGTATACTCGTAATTTTATTTCAACTTGTGTGTACCTTTTGATGCTGGTACACCGCATTCATTCATTTTCGAATCATGCTTGAATAGACTTATTTCGGGATAGTTCTATTGCTTGTGGACCTCATACCATCGGTCTACCTGACGATGGAAGAATTTTCGGAATCATACCGAATTAAGCTTAATGACCGCGATTGGTTGATGGATCTAATCGTGGTGAACTTATCTTAGGACGATGTAATTTTCGGTATTAGTTGGTTTGATCGTCTTGATACTATCCTCAGTGTTTGTTAGCGTTTGGTCGCTATCTTTCCTTCGTTGGTTGTCGAATGTGCGTTTCAGGGAAGTAATCCCCGTTGTTCCAGAAGAAGTATTATTATGACGAAAGCAGAGAAATTCCGCAATCGAACTATTCAATCCTTCATTATATCATTTTCATCGATTGGCCTTTCTAAGGCAATCGAGTTATTCAATCATTCCTTGTATCATTTCCATCGATTGGTCTTTCTAAGGCAATCGAGTTATTCAATCATTCATTGTATCATTTTCATCGATTGGCCTTTCTAGGGCAATCGAGTTATTCAAACATTCATTGTATCATCTTCATCGATTGGCATTTCTAAGGCAATCGAGTTGTTCAATCATTATTGGTATCTCTTTTTATCGATTGACCATTCTAGGGCAATCGAAATGTTCAATCATTTGTGGTATCATTGTCATCGATTGACGATGTATTTCCAGACGAGTTATCTGGTTGCCTTCACATAGAGTAAGGGAATTCAGGAGTGAGTTGGAGCCGGTATGTCCCCTTTATCGAAGGCACCGTATCGGATGGCCCCGACCAGAATGCAGGAGTTGAAGATTCAACTTGAGGAATAGTTCGAGGAAGGTCATCTTCGACCGATTGCGTACCCGTGCGGAGCACCAGTGTTTTCTGTCAAGGAGAAGGATGGCTCTTCTCGTGTGTGTATTAATTACCAGGTGTTGAAAAGAGTGTTGATCAAGAGTAGTATCCTTTACCTCGTATTGATGATCTTTTAGATTAACTTCAGGAGCTTGATATTTTCCAAGATCGACTTAAGATCTGGATATCACCAGCCATGGATTCGAGAGTCGGATATCGCGAGGACAACGTTTCGTACACGCTATGGTCATTATGAGTTCGTAGTTATGCCGTTCGGGCTAACTATTGCACCTGCGGTATTCATGGAATTAATGAATCGGGTTTTCATCGACTTTTTGGATCGGTTTGTTGTTGTCTTCATCGAAGACATTTTGATTTATTCTCTTAGCCGAGAGGAACACGAGGTTCATCTTCTTCAGGTTCTCGACGTGTTGAGACGAGAGCAACTTTATGGAAAGTTTTCCAAATGTGAGTTCTAGAGGTCCGAAGTGACTTTCTCGGGCATGTAATTTCATCTGACAGAGTTCGTGTCGACCCTCAGAAGACGGAGACTATCCGAGATTGGCAACCTCCGAAAGATATTAAGTAAATCCGATGTTTCCTCGGATTAGTTGGTCAATTATCCAACCCACGACCTGGAGCTAGCAGCCGTGGTTTTCGCGTTGGGGATTTGGCGTCGTTACCTTTATGGCGTCACCTTTCAGTTATTCACCAATCACAAGAGTTGAAGGATATATTTACTCACAAGGAGTTAAATATGCGACAGAGGCGGTGGTTGGAACTAATCAAATATTTTGATATCGAGATCCTTTACCACCCGGGCAAGGCGAACGTTGTCGCCGACGCCTTGAGTCGTAAGTCCATTCAAGAGCAGATGCTTGCTCGTTTAACAGTTCAGAAGGAGCTTCAGCAGGAATTCCTTAGACCCGAGATCGAGGTCTGGCTTCAGCGAGTTCAGGGACAGCTTTGTATGTTAGAGATTTCATCGTCACTTGAGGAGGTAATCAGAGAAAATCAGAGTTCATTCCCTTCATTGTTGCGCATCCGTGAAGATGTGGCTCAGGAGAAAGCCTCTGGATTCGTGATCCACGAGGATGGACTTTTGAGATTTAAGAATCGGATGTGTGTACCGGCGAATGATGAGTTGAAAAACTCGATTTTGAGAGAAGCTCATGCTACCCCTTATTTTGTTCATCCGGGGTCCAGCAAGATGTACAAGGACTTGAAACAAAATTACTGGTGGAGTAATATGAAGCGAGAAGTCGCAGAATTTGTTTCGAGATGCTTAACCTGTCAACAAGTCAAGATGGAACATCAGCGACCGGCGAGTATGCTGATACCGCTCCCTATTCCAGAATGGAAGTGGGAAGACATTTCTATGGAATTCATCACGAATTGCCGACGAGTCGTCGTGGCATAAATACGATCTAAGTGATCGCGGACTGCTTTACTAATTTAGCTCATTTCCTTGAAATCAAGGATATGTGGAGTCCCAAGAGACTGGCCCAGTTGTTCATCAAGGAGATAGTGAGACTGCACGGTACTCCTAAGAGTATCGTTTCCGATCGTGACGGACGATTTGTTTCCCATTTTTGGAAATCAGTTCATCGTGCTATGGGAACTCAGCTTAATCTCGATCTGCCTTTCATCCTCAGTCCGACGGACAATCAGAGAGAACTATTCAGACATTAGAGGACATATTGAGGGCATGCGTTCTAGATTAGTAGACGATTGGGAAGCCCAATTACTGTTGTTTGAGTCCACGTACAGTTTAGTTGGCATGCTGCGATGAAGATAGCACCTTACGAGGCCTGGTACGGTCGTCTTTGTCGATCTCCTTTGTGTTAGGATGACTTGTCAGAATCAATCGGCACCGAGCCCGATATGCTTATAGCCGCCCGGGAGAAGGTAGCTTTGATCAAGAGTCGTATGTTGACAACTCAGAGTCGACAGAAATCATATGCAGATAATCGTCGTCGACCACTAGAGTTCGAGACGGGTGACCATGTTTTGGTCAAGGTATCTCAGAGTCGAGATATTTTCCGTTTCGGAAAACGGGGGAAGTTGAGTCCGAGATTCATTGGACCGTTTGAAATTTTGGATCGAGTAGGCGAGTTAGCTTATCGATTGGCTTTACCTCCAGCTTTGAGCCGAATTCATAATTTGTTTCATGTCTCTCAGTTGCGGAAGTTTGTTGCCGACCCGAGTCACATACTTCAGTTCGACGAAATCGAGATCGCGGATGAGCATTCGTACGAGGAGCGTCCTGTACAAGTGTTGGAGCGGCGAATCAAACAGTTGAGGAATAAGTCGATTCCTTTGGTCAAGATTCAGTGGTCTAGACACGGAGTCGAAGAGGCTACTTGGGAAACCGAGGATAGTATGCGGGAGGGTTATCCCGAGTTGTTTGACCTTTAGTTTCGGGGACGAAACTCTTTTAAGGGGGGTGTATGTAATACCCGGTTGTAATTCATTCATTTTCATTCAGTAATTATCAGTCTGTAATTGTCACTCAGTGTATTTTCACTCGATTATAATCATTCATCAATCATGTTCATTCACCGTGTTCACCGTTCGGAAAAACTTCGAGTTGTGTATCGTTATTGTTCATTGTTTCAACTTTCCTCATATGAGTTCGACTTTGTTAGATCACCATTAATTTTTGGTAACTCCAAAAATTCTAAATCTTTGCAATATTATAGATCATCGAGTTAGCTTTCCAATGGTTCAAACGGTGAGTCAATCGGAGTCCGGACGAGAGAGTTATGGTCGTTTTAGCTCAACCGCTCATTTTTCAGTTATTGGACGATCACTGCCGAACGAACTCGGCCGTCGTCCGACACGCCCGTGCCGTACTCGTCCGAAATGCCAAAGTCTCGCCTCAGACCCGACCGTCGTCCCGCACGGCCGAGTCGAACTCTTCCGGATAAGCGAGCCGATCGCTGACACGCCCGACCGTGTTCCAGACACGGCCGAGTCATGCCGAGTCGCCGCTGACGGGTCACTATCGGAAGGCCCTCGCCGCGATCCGTGTCAAGCAGACACGGCCGAGTCCTCGCTGCCACCGTGCAACACGACCGTGCCGACAGGGCAGTCAACTCCTTTAAATTCGTTTTTTCAGCATTTCAGCCCATTTCTCTCCCTTTTCTTCACCTTCAACCGAGAGAGAAAGCTTGAGGGAGGGTTTTTCCTTCACAAATCATTTGGGTGTTTGATTTTCTTCATCTCCTTTCGATCGTGAAGCCCGGATAATCAATCTAACGCGTGTTCTTCGGATTAAAGTACTTGGATCTTCAAAGGTAATATTCTTCAACACCTTGGATTTCGATTTTTGTGTTGAGATACGATGTTTTGGACGTTATAATCATGATATATGAAGGGATATGTATATGATTATGAGTTTGTATAAGGATTCATTGGATTATTGAGGAATTATTCAAGAACACCTTGAAAATCGAGTTGGAATTAAGGATTTTCAACTAATTGTTGTTATAATCACGATTTTGGATATTCATAATGGATTATTGATCATATTGGAGATGTTTTGTTGGTTTGAAACACTTCCTGGGGGAATTAATAGTGAGATTTGATTGTAAACAACCGGAGTTTGGCCACAACGTATTCGATATAATGCCCCAATGAACTTAGTTTAATCGTATCGACGTTTTGAGTTCGTTATATTCGTGTTTAATTCGTGTATTGATCGGATTGTTGGTAATTGTATTGAATTAAGGTTGTTCGTGCGACCGACACTTCATTTAGGACTTTTGTTCGTGGAAGGACTTTCTTCATCGGTATTGTGTAAGTTAATTCTTACTCGGTTAAAAGGATATTCATCCCTTTTGTTGTTGTTCATTCATAATCATAACTCATTCATCATTGTATTAACCGTATCAAAACTTGTTGTTGTCAATTAATCACTTCAGTCATAAGGAACGACGGTTCCAATCTTTTCATTGAGCTGTCATTTATTTCATTACCATTCCACCTCGGTGAGTCATTATTCATTTTCGATGTCACTTTTGTTATATCGTGGCATTCCGGGTCATACTGGCGTGCCGGTTGGTATGTGTAGGATTTTCATGTCGGGCACATTTATGTCGTGTGTTGGTTGTTGGCCTCACATTGGAC
Organism: Orobanche coerulescens; assembly: GCA_033398695.1. NCBI lineage: Eukaryota > Viridiplantae > Streptophyta > Magnoliopsida > Lamiales > Orobanchaceae > Orobanche > Orobanche coerulescens. The sequence continues at coordinate 104,043,422 of CM065818.1, forward strand.
TGTGCACACGAGTCAATGTGTCTCGTGAGACTGATTAGGTACAAGACCACGCGTGTATTCGATCGTTGGTGGCTTGTGCACGGACACATTTCCATCCCGGGCATAGTGTGGCGCCACCCTTTGAGCCGTACTGTTAGTTGATGCATATAGCATGTTTGATTGCGTATGTTTCGACAGGATATTTCATAACTTCAGATATAATCATGATTGTGTATTTTCAACCCTTGAGGATTGTTGTTCTTTGTAACTGACCACGTTTGGGGATTTTGTTTTTCAGGTCTTGGCAAGGCAAAAGTACGGGGAGAACACGCTGACGTCGAGGAGTCCCAGTGATACTAGTAGGGGGCCCCGATCTTTCAGTTATTCATGTTATTGTCCTTTATTTTCCGCTGCAGACTTTCATTTGAATACTCCGTTTCATTCAGTGTTGTGTATTTTATCTTCATATAAAATACACTAGTATTCGGTATTGTCCTGGTGTGTTATAACTAAACTCCTCATCGGAGTAATTATTGTTGTAATGTAGTTCGGTACTACATTTATCCTATGTAATTCATTCATTTTCATTCGCCTGGTGGGTCCCAGTTGGGGATTTACAGCACTGTAATATCCGCCTAGTTTGGGGTGTTACAACTAGAGCTAGCATTATTCGCACAGTAGTAAATTTAACAACAGGAGCAAAGATTTCAGTGTAGTCAATACCTTCCTTCTGGGTGAAACCCTTAGCAAAGAGGCTGGCTTTAAATATAACCGAATCATTTTCTTCTTTAACTTTGAAAAGCCATTTACAGTTAACAACAGAACAGTGGGCAGTTTTGGGCACAAGAGCCCATGTTTCATTCGAGTGCAATGAAGTCATTTCTTCATTCATTGTGTTAAGCCACTGTTCCGAGTTCTCAGTTTTCAAAGCTTCATTGTATGATTTAGGTTCACTGTTATCAATGGATTCAAATATATTGAAAGCATGCGATGTCATATGATAGTCATTGAAGTGAGATGGCCTTCTAACTTCTCTCCTAGGCCTATCCATAGCAAGTTGATATTCATGCAAATTTTCTTCAAGTCACATCAGCATTATCATGATTATCGAGATTGGTTTTTGTTTGCACATTATCCGTTTTATCTAAAGAAATGTGCAGATCCACCTCATTTGGAGAAGGGGGGTTTTCTGGATCAGGTAAAAGGCAAGGAAATTCATTTTCGTTGAAAACAATATCTCGATTAATAATTGTTTTGAAACCGGGTTGGCCTTTCAACCAAACCCTATTGCCTTTTACCCCTTCCAGGTACCCCAAGAACACACATCTCACTGACTGAGGCTCAAGCTTATCATTTCTCTGATGTACATAAGCAGAGCAGCCAAATACACGAAGATTTGAAAAATCAATAGATCGACCAGACCAAACACATTCAGGATAATTACCATTCAGCGGCACAGAGGGAGATCTCTTTCTCAAATAAGTAGTAGTTAGTAAAGCCTCACCCCATAATCTTTTTGAGAGGCCAGACATAGCAAACATGCTTCTGACCCTTTCGAGCAAGGATCTATTCATCCATTCAGCCACCCCATTTTGTTGGTGCGTATAAGGGACATACTTATGTCTCTGAATACCAGATTGAGCGCAAAACTCATCAAACAATTGATTGCAAAACTCAAGGCCATTGTCGGTTCTTAAGATTTTAATCTTATTTCCAGTTTGGTTTTCAATCAAGGTTTTCCAATTTTTAAATTTCTCAAAAACATCGGATTTATTTATCAGAAGGAACACAAAGACCTTTCTAGAGAAATCATCAATCACAGATAAAAAATATCGATTTCCACCATGTGTGGGTTCACTAGATGGCCCCCACACATCAGCATGCAGATAATGCATAGTATCATAGCAAGTAGGAGACCTAGGGGAATGGGGATTAGGAAACTTAACACGATGTTGTTAACCTACCACACAGGAGTCACAAAACGGTACACAAGATAATTTTTCTTTCCCAAAACAGCCCTGTTTTTGCAAAATATATAATCCCTTATTACTTAAATGACCCATACGTTTATGCCACAAATCAGTTAGGTCAACATGGACCGCATTCACAAAAGAATCATATTTTGTAATTTTCACATAGAGGTTATTCCGTTTTATAGCATTGAAAATACACAAGTTTCCTTTTAAGATTTTCATAACTCCATTGCCCCACTTGCCTTCATAACCCTCATTATTAAGGGCACCACAAGAAATAAGGTTTTGACATAGATCAGGAACATGCCTCACATTCTTTAAGGTTAACAAATTACCGATGTCACATTTTATCTAGATATCTCTCCTATACGAGACACTTGACACCTTATCTCATTTGCCATAGAGACAGACTAGTTGGTCACTTCTCTATATTCTGAAAGCGGCCTTTTAAAAGGCGACATGTGAAATGTACAAGCTGAATCTACAAGCCACTCATTTTCACACAAGGTAAGAGTATGAACAGTATTAGCTTGTTCACATATTTCAGACACCATGAAAACATCATCTACATGGGCATTTTCAGATACCAAGTTGGCGTTATCGTTTTGATGATTTTTTTTGGTTTAGTGCACTCATGAATGTAATGATCAGATTCACCACAATTATAGCACTTACGGTTCTTAGGTCGAGACTTTGACCTACTCTTCCATTTGCTCTTTTTCTTGTCAGAAAAATGACTGTTGGTTTTGGCTTGAGGAAGGTTTTTGTTTTTGAAAGTGGTTTTGATGCCCTCCCTTCACAAAATTAACCTCACCTAGAGATTTATTCCCCTTATTATTTTTCAAATCCAATTCTTTACTTTTCAAACCGTTTATTACAGTATCAGGAGTTACTTTATCTCTGCCGTACATAATAGCAGATTTAACATCACTATATGAATCAGGGATGGTATTTAAAAGAACAATAGGGGTGTATTCATCAATATTTTTATCACCTGTTTGTTTGATATCCTCGATTAATTCTGTAAAAGTGTCCAGGTTATCATTTATATCTTTTGAAATATCAAGTTTGTACCGGGATTTTTTTAAGTAAAAACAGTTTGTTAGGCAGGGAAGTTTCAGTGTAAGTCTCTGCCAATTTGTCCCACGGTGCCTTCGATGTATCATGTTTACCAATTTTTAGAATTACAGAATCGGACATGTTTAGAATAATTGATGAATATGCAAACTCATCTGCCTCAGCCTTTTTATCGGCAGCAGTATTGTCAGAAAAGGATTGATCAATAGCTTTAAAAACTTTTTATTGTATTAAAATGCCCTTCATCTTTTGTTGCCAAATTTGGAAATCTCCTTTACCATCAAAGGGTGCAATATTAAAAACTGAGAAAGAACCCATTGAAACACACAATATATGACAATCACAAAGAAACCCAAAAATCCCAAAGACCAGGAAAGGGACACACAACTGATGAGAATCAAATTCAGGAACTCGATTTGAATTTTGAGATTAAAACCCATTTAAATTAAAACCGAGATCCGCAAGCTCTTGACAAAGATCCGAGGGACACTTCCGGTCCTGGCAGCGCAAGATTTTAGTGCTTTGGGACTTTAAAGTTTTAATTCGTTTGGATTTTAATGAATGAAAAACAAGAGTACACCCGAAAAAGAGTCCAACCATTTAAAGCAACAAGAAGGTCCGCGGCAAGCGGAAAAACAGTAAGAGACAACAGGCAGTCCAATCAAACAGCAGATATGACAATTGAACAGAGACCAACAGTAACGTAAAGAGAAAGGATCAAGACGAGATACCTAAGCGGAAACCTAGATGGGTTATTCCGTATCACCAAGATGCCACATGACCCGACACCCGACAAAATGGGCTCCGATACCACTGTTGGGTATCGACTCGTATAATTATGACTAAAGACAGGATCAATAATACAAGCGGATTAAACGAATATAACAATTACAGTTTATATTCTACGGGATAGGGTTTAAGGATTACAGGCCAACTAAATGAACCTATAATTATAACCAATATAATTATTGCAATATACCCGAAAATCAAGCTGACGGAAAGGAATACTAATCATCCGTTACAAATCTGTAAACCACAATGATACAATTCAATTAGCAGTGATAACGATAATAACGATCGGAAATACACCAAGCAATTAAAGCAACAAAAATGCAGAATATATATATATATAACAAATATATATGTAATATATATGGAATAATACCGAAAATATATAAATATATATGACAAATATATCTATGTAGAATATATTGCACAAAATCACCAAGAATATCAATATAAACGGAGATAAATTAAGATCGAAAAACCCTTTTTTTCAGAAAGAGATGAATAGGCTCAGATCTTCCGAAAACCCTAGCAATTGACACCGATACGAATGATTGTCCACAGAGGACTGCCCGAACCACCTCCGGCCGGCCAACAGCCCGGTAGCTCCTTCACCAAACCCAGAAACTCAGAAAACCAAGCTTCAATCTTACTCACGGTTCTCACCAAAGAGATTACTCTCGTTTTTACTCGGATTCTCAAGGCTCAAATCGGTTTTGTTCTCGGTGTGTGAAAACTCCAGCCCTACTGTGCCTTTTATACACGCAGTGATGAAATCGGATACAAGAAGTGTCAGGGATTTCATCGTCTCATTCAGAGGTTAACGGGAGGAAGGATGATAAGAAAAACGGGAGCAGAATCGCGGCGGGGTGGGAGTTGACCGAAGGGTATGTGAGAATGGTCGAAGAAAGGGAGAGACGAGAGAGAAGTGAGTGGATGCGGTGAGGAAATGAGGAAGAGTGTTAGGGTTAGGGTTAATATAAGGGAGATCGGACGGTCCAGATAGGTATATGTAATAAATCTGGATCGGACGGCTCCCATTCAAAAGGGCTGCCAAATGGGCTGGGTCAGCTCTTAAATGGTATGGGCCAAACTTTATAAATAGTAGGAGATATATTTTCTGGACCGGTTGGGCCAAATACTAATAAACTGTTCTAATAAGCATTCCCAAAAAACCCCGTAGTAACTTTTGAGAATCTAATGTCATCAATGCTACTCTTACCTAAATTAGAAAGTCAGTTAGTACTAAAATATTTGTAATACCCGGTTGTAATTCAGTCATTATCATTCAGTAATTTCATTCGGTGATTGTCACTCTGTGGATTTTCACTCAATTATAATCATTCATCAATCATGTTCTTTCACCGTGTTCACCGTTCGGAAAAACTTCGAGTTGTGTATCGTTATTGTTCATTGTTTCAACTTTCCTCATATGAGTTCGACTTTGTTAGATCACCATTAATTTTTGGTAACTCCAAAAATTCTAAATCTCTGCAATATTATAGAGCATCGAGTTAGCTTTCCAATGGTTCAAATGGTGAGTCAATCGGAGTCCGGACGAGAGAGTTATGGTCGTTTTAGCTCAACCGCTCATTTTTCAGTTTTGGCCGATCACTGCCGAACGAACTCGGCCGTGTCGTCCGACACGGCCCGTGCCGTACTCGTCCGGAAAGTGCCGAAGTTCGCCTCGGGACCCGACCGTGTCGCTCGCACGGCCGAGTCGAACCCTTCCGGATAAGCCGAGCGATCGCTGACACGCCCGACCGTGTCGCCTGCACGGCCGAGTCATGCCGAAGTCGCCGCCGGATGGGTCATCGTCGGGAGGCCCTCCGCGCCGCGACCGTGTCAAGCGAGACACGGCCGAGTCCCTCGCTGCCAATCGCCGGCCAGGCGACACGACCGTGCCGATCGGCACCGGCCGTGTCCGGCAGCGCCAACTCCTTAAATTCGTTTTTTTTTCAAAGATTTCAGCCATTTTTCCTTTTCTTCACCTTCAACCGAGAGAGTAAGCTTGAGGGAGGGTTTTTCCTTCACAAATCATTTGGGTGTTTGATTTTCTTCATCTCCTTTCGATCGTGAAGCCGATAATCAATCTAACGCGTGTTCTTCGGATTAAAGTACTTGGATCATCAAGAGGTAATTCCTTCAACACTTTGGACTTCGATTTTGTGTTGAGATATGATGTTTTGGACGTTATAATCATGTTATATGAAGGGATATGTATATGATTATGAGTTTGTATAAGGATTCATTGGATTATTGAGGAATTATTCGAGAACACCTTGAAAATCGAGTTGGAATTGGGGATTTTCGACTAATTGTTGTTATAATCACGTTTTTGGATATTCATAACGGATTATTGATCGTATTGGAGATGTTTTGTTGGTTTGAAACACTTCTTGGGGGATTTGATATTGGTATATTGAGGTTTGATTGTAAACAATCGGAGTTTGGTCGCAACGTGTTTGATTTAATGCCTCTATGGACTTAGTTTAATCGTATCGACGTTTTGAGTTCGTTATATTCGTGTTTGATTCGTATATTGAACGGATTGCTGGTAATTATATTTATTCAAGGTTGTTCGAGCGACCGATATCTCAATTAAGACGTTGTTCGTGGACGGACATTCTTCATCGTTGTTGTGTAAGTTAATTCTTACTCGGTTAAAAGGATATCCATCCCTTTTGTTGTTGTTCATTCATAATCATAACTCATTCATCATTATATTAATCATATCAAAACTTTTTGTTATCAATTAATCGTTTCAGTCATAAGGAATGACGGTTCCAATCTTTTCATTGAGCTGTCATTTATTTCGTTACCATTCCACCTCGGTGAGTCATTATTCATTTTCGATGTCACTTTTGTCATAACGTGGCATTCCGGGTCATACTGGCGTGCCAGTTGGTATGTGTAGGATTTTCATGTCGGGCACATTATAGTCGTGTGTTGGTTGATGGCCTCACATTGGACTGTGCACACGAGATTGATTGTTTCGTGAGACTGATTAGGTACAAGACCACGCGTGTATTGATCGTTGGTGGCTTGTGCACGAACACATTTCCATCCCGGGCGTAGTGTGGCGCCACCCTTTGAGCCGTACTGTTAGTTGATTCATATAGCATGTTTGATTGCGTATGTTTCGACAGGATATTTCATAATTTCAGATATAATCATGATTGTGTATTTTCAACCCTTGAGGATTGTTGTTCTTTGTAACTGACCCCGTTTGGGGATTTTGTTTTTCGTGTCATGGCCATGCAAACGCACGGGGAGAGCACGTTGACGGCGAGGAGTCCTAGTGATACTAGTAGGGGGCCCCGATCTTTCAGTTATTCATGTTATTGTCCTTTATTTTCCGCTGCAGACTTTCATTTGAATACTCCGTTTCATTCAGTGTTGTGTATTTTATCTTCATATAAAATACACTAGTATTCAGTGTTGTCCTGGTGTGTTGTAACTAAACTCCTCATCGGAGTAATTATTGTTGTAATGTAGTTCGGTACTACATTTATCTTGTGTAATTCATTCATTTTCATTTGCCTGGTGGGTCCCAGTTGGGGATCTACGGCACTGTAATATCCGCCTAGTTTGGGGTGTTACAGAGTTGGTATCGGAGCGTGGTTTTGAATACTACCCTCCAAGTCATGTCTCATTTGAAATCATCGTCATCGGACTAGTATCATTGGACTTTCGCGTCACGTGTGACCTGTGCAGATGCCGAGCCAATCAGACCGAAAGAACTGTAAGACTTCTAACGCCATGGTATAATTTCTGGCAATAGTCATTCATTCATCATTCATCATTTAACAATCCTCAAACATCATCATTCATTATGATCGGACGATCATATTAACTCATCAAGCACTTAATTCATTTCATTACTCGCTTAATAATCGGGACGATCATGTTAACTCATTAATTACTCAATTCATTTCATTACTCGATTTGTCAACTGATGATCATATTATCAATCTTGTTAAGTTATTCAAGATAATCATTTCAGAATTTCATCGATAATCATTTAACTTCAAGAAATCATTCATATAATCACTAAGTTAGAGCATGTATACTCATTTTCATCATCTCATGACATAATCATAACGTGCTAATCATGCGGAAATATAATCATTATGCGACCTTCCTACTTCAAGATGGAGAGAGTCGGGGATGCACGGGAGAGAAGTGCGGACCAAAACCCAAGAAATAATCACTCACGGGAAATCGTGCCTGGACTCGGCTCGACGAGAAGATGTTCGGGTTAATCCACTCACTTTTATGCAGCCATGATGACCCATGTGCGGTTGCTCAATCATCATTGCGCCACTCTGACCGGATTAATCGAGAGAACTCTCCCGTATGAGACGGCCGCTAAGGAAAGTCTTGAACAACAACCTTCATCTTTCGAAGAAATCAACGGCGTAATCAACCCAAAGGCGGTCATCAACCTTCAAGATGCCTCGTGTGTGCCCTATCGTTTATGAGCGTCCTCCTACTGTGCATAATCGTGCTGGATCTCATTCACGAGCGCCGCCTTCGCCATCACTGTTTCAATTGTGGAACGCCGGGTCATTTCAGCACCGAGTGTCCAAACCGTCTATCACGTGCTATAATTGTGGGAATTTTGGGCATAAGGCCCGTTTTTGCCGAAAGGACTCCAAGTCGGCTCGGTGGCATCTCAGCCCAAGAAACCAACGTTTAATCGACTCCTTTGTCATCGCTGTTTAAGGCAATGGAAGCAAATAGAGTTGGAGCTCGTATTTATCGACGGAGCGTCCGGTTCGGGACCGGCAAGTCCCGATTCATATGATGAGGAGGATCGACGATCCGTGGCCCAAATGATTTCGTATACTCGTAATTTTATTTCAACTTGTGTGTACCTTTTGATCTTTGGTACACCGCATTCATTCATTTTCGAATCATGCTTGAATAGACTTATTTCGGGATAGTCCTATTGCTTGTGGACCTCATACCATCGGTCTACCTGACGATGGAAGAATTTTCGAATCATACCTAAGTAAGCTTAGTAACCGCGATTGGTTGGTGGACCTAATCGTGGTGAATTTATCTTAGGACGATGTAATTTCGGTATTAGTTGGTTTAACCGTCTTAATACTATCCTCAGTGTTTGTTAGCGTTTGGTCGCTATTTTCCGTCGTTGGTTGTTGAATGTGTGCTTCAGTGAAGTAATCCCCGTTGTTCCAGAAGAAGTATTATTATGACGAAAGCAGAGAAATTCCGCAATCGAACTATTCAATCATTCATTGTATCATTCTCATCGATTGGCCTTTCTAGGGCAATCGAGTTATTCAATCATTCCTTGTATTATTTCCATCGATTGGCTTTTCTAAGACAATCGAGTCATTCAATCATTCATTGTATCATTTTCATCGATTGGCCTTTCTAGGGCAATCGAGTTATTCAATCATTCATTGTATCATCTTCATCGATTGACCTTTCTAAGGCAATCGAGTTGTTCAATCATTATTGGTATCTCTTTTATCGATTGACCATTCTAGGGCAATCGAAATGTTCAATCATTCGTGGTATCATTGTCATCGATTGACGATGTATTTCCAGACGAGTTATCTGGTTTCCTTCACATAGAGTAAGGAATTCAGGAGTGAGTTGGAGCCGGTACGTCCCCTTTATCGAAGGCACCGTATCGGATGGCCCCGACCAGAATGCAGGAGTTGAAGAATCAACTTGAGGAATAGTTCGAGAAAGGTTATCTCCGACCGATTGCGTCCCCGTGAGGAGCACCAGTGTGATCTGTCAAGGAGAAGGATGGCTCGTCTCGTGTGTGTATTAATTACCAGGAGTTGAACAGGGTAATGATCAAGAGTAGTATCCTTTACCTCGTATTGATGATCTTTTAGATCAACTTCAGGGAGCTTCAATATTTTCCAAGATCGACTTAAGATCTGGATATCACCAGTTGCGGATTCGAGAGTCGGATATCGCGAGGACAGCGTTTCATACACGCTATGGTCATTATGAGTTCGTAGTTATGCCGTTCGGGCTAACTATTGCACCTGTGGTATTCATGGGGGTTAATGAATCGGGTTTTCATCGACTTTTTGGATCAGTTTGTTGTTTTCTTCATCGACGACATTTTGATTTATTCTCGTAGCCGAGAGGAATACGAGGTTCATCTTTATCAGGTTCTCGACGTGTTGAGACGAGAGCAACTTTATGGAAGGTTTTCCAAATATGAGTTCTGAAGGTCTGAAGTGACTTTCTCGGGCATGTAATTTCATCTGCCAGAGTTCGTGTCGACCCTCAGAATACGGAGGCTATCCGAGATTTGCAACCTCCGAAAGATGTTAAGGAAATCCGATGTTTCCTCGGATTAGCTGGTTAATTATCCAACCCACGAACGGAGCTAGCAACCGTGGTTTTCGTGTTGAAAATTTGGCGTCGTTACCTTTATGGCATCACCTGTCAGATCTTCACCAATCACAAGAGTTGATGTATATATTTACTCAGAAGGAGTTAAATATGCGACAGAGACGGTGGTTGGAATTAATAAAAGATTTTGATATCGATATCCTTTACCACCCGGGCAAGGCAAGCATTGTCGCCGACGCCTTGAGTCGTAAGTCCATTCAGGAGCAGATGCTTGCTCGTTTAACAATTCAAAAGGAGCTCCAACAGGAATTCCTAAGACCCGAGATCGAGGTCTGGCTTCAGCGAATTCAGGGACAGCTTTGTATGTTAGAGATTTCATCATCTCTTGAGGATGCAATCAGGGAGAATCAGGGTTCAGACCCAGCATTGTTGCGCATTCTTGAGGATGTGGCTCAGGGGAAAGCTCCTGGATTCGTGATCCACGAGGATGGACTTTTGAGATTTAAGAATCGGATGTGTGTACCGGCGAATGACGAGTTGAAAAACTCTATTTTGAGAGAAGCTCATGCTACCCCTTATTCTGTTCATCTGGGGTCCAGCAAGATGTACAAAGACTTGAAACAAAATTACTGGTGGAGTAATATGAAGCGAGAAGTCGCATAATTTGTTTCGAGATGCTTAACCTGTCAACAAGACAAGATGGAACCTCAGCGACCGGAGAGAATGCTGATACCGCTCCCTATTCGAGAATGGAAGTGGGAAGACATTTCTATGGAATTCATCACGAATTGCCGACGAGTCGTCGGGGCATAAATACGATCTGAGTGATCGCGGACTGCTTTACTAATTTAGCTCATTTCCTTGAAATCAAGGATATGTGGAGTCCCAAGAGATCGCCCATTGTTCATCAAAGAGATAGTGAGTCTTCTCTGTAGTCCTAAAAGTTTGGTTTGAGATCTTGTCGGACTGTTTGTTTCACGTTTTTGGATATCAGTTCATCGTGCTATGGGAACTCGGCTTAATCTCGATCGCCTTTCATCCTCAAATCGACGGACAATCGAGAGAACTATTCGGACATTAGAGGACATGTTGAGGGCATGCGTCCTCGATTGGAAGGACGATTGGGAAGCCCAACTACCACTGATCGAGTTCACGTACAGTATAGTTGGCATGCCTCCATTAAGATGGCACCTTACGAGGACTTGTACGGTCGTCGTTGTCGATCTCCTTTGTGTTGGGATGACTTGTCAGAATCAATCGGCACCGAACCCGACATGCTTATAGCCGCCAGGGAGAAGGTAGCTTTGATCAAGAGTCGTATGTTGACACTCGTAGTCGGCAAATCATATGCAGAAATCGTCATCGACCACTAGAGTTCGAGACGGGTGACCATGTTTTGGTCAAGGTATCCCAGAGTCGAGGTATTTTCCGTTTCGGAAAACGGGGGAAGTTGAGTCCGAGATTCATTGGACCGTTTGAAATTTTGGATCGAGTAGGCGAGTTAGATTATCGATTGGCTTTACCTCCGGCTTTGAGCAGGATTCATAATGTGTTTCACGTCTCTCAGTTGCGGAAGTCTGTTGCCGACCCGAGTCACATACTTCAGTTCGACGAAATCGAGATCGCGGATGATCATTCGTACGAGGAGCGTCCTGTACGAGTGTTAGAGCGACGAATCAAACAGTTGAGGAACAAGACGATCCCTTTGGTCAAGATTCAGTGGTCTATACACGGAGTCGAAGAGGCCACTTGGGAAACCGAGGAGAATATGCGGGAGTGTTATCCCTAGTTGTTTGACCCTTAGTTTCGGGGACGAAACTCTTTTAAGGGGGGGTGTATGTAATACCCGGTTGTAATTCAGTCATTATCATTCAGTAATTTCATTCGGTGATTGTCACTCTGTGGATTTTCACTCAATTATAATCATTCATCAATCATGTTCTTTCACCGTGTTCACCGTTCGGAAAAACTTCGAGTTGTGTATCGTTATTGTTCATTGTTTCAACTTTCCTCATATGAGTTCGACTTTGTTAGATCACCATTAATTTTTGGTAACTCCAAAAATTCTTAATCTTTGCAATATTATAGAGCATCGAGTTAGCTTTCCAATGGTTCAAACGGTGAGTCAATCGGAGTCCGGACGAGAGAGTTATGGTCGTTTTAGCTCAACCGCTCATTTTTCAGTTTTGGCCGATCACTGCCGAACGAACTCGGCCGTGTCGTCCGACACGGCCCGTGCCGTACTCGTCCGGAAAGTGCCGGTGTTCGCCTCAGACCCGACCGTGTCGCCAGCACGGCCGAGTCGAACCCTTCCGGATAAGCCGAAGCGATCGCTGACACGCCCGACCGTGTCGCCTCGCACGGCCGAGTCATGCCGAGTCATTGCCGGACGGGTCATCGCCGGGAGGCCCTCCGCGCGCGACCGTGTCAAGCGAGGACACGGCCGAGTCCTCGCTGCCAATCGTCGGCCAGGCGACACGACCGTGCGACGGCACGGCCGTGTCCGGCAGCATCAACTCCTTAAATTCGCTTTTTTTCCGGATTTCAGCCATTTTTCCCCTTTTCTTCACCTTCAACCGAGAGAGTAAGCTTGAGGGAGGGTTTTTCCTTCACAAATCATTTGGGTGTTTGATTTTCTTCATCTCCTTTCGATCGTAAAGCCCAGATAATCAATCTAACGCGTGTTCTTCGGATTAAAGTACTTGGATCATCAAGAGGTAATTCCTTCAACACTTTGGACTTCGATTTTGTGTTGAGATATGATGTTTTGGACGTTATAATCATGTTATATGAAGGGATATGTATATGATTATGAGTTTGTATAAGGATTCATTGGATTATTGAGGAATTATTCGAGAACACCTTGAAAATCTAGTTGGAATTGGGGATTTTCGACTAATTGTTGTTATAATCACGTTTTTGGATATTCATAACGGATTATTGATCGTATTGGAGATGTTTTGTTGGTTTGAAACACTTCTTGGGGGATTTGATATTGGTATATTGAGGTTTGATTGTAAACAATCGGAGTTTGGTCGCAACGTGTTTGATTTAATGCCTCTATGGACTTAGTTTAATCGTATCGACGTTTTGAGTTCGTTATATTCGTGTTTGATTCGTATATTGAACGGATTGTTGGTAATTATATTTATTCAAGATTGTTCGAGCGACCGATATCTCAATTAGGACGTTGTTCGTGGACGGACATTCTTCATCGTTGTTGTGTAAGTTAATTCTTACTCGGTTAAAAGGATATCCATCCCTTTTGTTGTTGTTCATTCATAATCATAACTCATTCATCATTATATTAATCATATCAAAACTTGTTGTTATCAATTAATCGTTTCAGTCAAAAGGAACGACGGTTCCAATCTTTTCATTGAGCTGTCATTTATTTCGTTACCATTCCACCTCGGTGAGTCATTATTCATTTTCGATGTCACTTTTGTTATATCGTGGCATTCCGGGTCATACTGGCGTGCCGGTTGGTATGTGTAGGATTTTCATGTCGGGCACATTATAGTCGTGTGTTGGTTGATGGCCTCACATTGGACTGTGCACACGAGATTGATTGTTTCGTGAGACTGATTAGGTACAAGACCACGCGTGTATTGATCGTTGGTGGCTTGTGCACGGACACATTTCCATCCCGGCGTAGTGTGGCGCCACCCTTTGAGCCGCATCTTAGTTGATTCATATAGCATGTTTGATTGCGTATGTTTCGACAGGATATTTCATAATTTCGTATATAATCATGATTGTGTATTTTCAACCCTTGAGGATTGTTGTTCTTTGTAATCGACCCCGTTTGTGGAATTTGTTATTCAGCACAAGGCCATGCAAACGCACGGGGAGAGCACGTTGACGGCGAGGAGTCCTAGTGATACTAGTAGGGGGCCCCGATCTTTCAGTTATTCATGTTATTGTCCTTTATTTTCCGCTGCAGACTTTCATTTGAATACTCCGTTTCATTCAGTGTTTTGTATTTTATCTTCATATAAAATACACTAGTATTCGGTGTTGTCCTGGTGTGTTGTAACTAAACTCCTCATCGGAGTAATTATTGTTGTAATGTAGTTCGGTACTACATTTATCTTGTGTAATTCATTCATTTTCATTTGCCTGGTGGGTCCCAGTTGGGGATCTACGGCACTGTAATATCCGCCTAGTTTGGGGTGTTACAATATTACTAAGACTTTAGAGTCTACTTGGATAGATTAATCTTTGTTTGTGCACTCGTTTCAATTCACGTATGTAGTCTAATGTTTGGGAAATACCAAAGAATGTATCGAAGAGAACATATGGTAGCAGGCAAAAGGTCCAACAAACTTGAGGTCATTGGGCTTTTTCATTCTACGTTGTAGGATGCCAAGACAGTTCGACATACAAATATGTTTTCCTGTAGCAGCATAAGCGATATACTAGAGAACTTCTAAGTGAACACTAGTTGCATTTTTGCTATGGAGGCTAACTTTGTTGCATAATGCCAGGAATCCAATCTTTCTGTATTGATGCGCATTAGGATTGCAAGTTATACTGTGTTAATATGACTTGGAGTTATCAATCCAGTTAAGCCATATTGTGACAATAGACAATATAGAAGCAATCTTGTATTCATATGACATTGGGAACTCTTTAAGTCTGAACATATCAAATTTAAGTTTCTTGTTCTTGTAGAAAGAATTCATAGTGGCAGCTCAAAGTCCCATTTCCTACCGACGCAAAAGAGTAAGCATTCATTTTTTTTTTCATTCTAACTTGTTAGTTTCCACTCCCAATTGTGAAGAGCCAAGCATGATTAGTTTATAGATTCAGGTATGCTTCCATAATCATTTTTTTTCTAAACAATGTTCAGAGCTAGTTGGATTCACATTTATCTTTTCAAAACTTTATTATATTCTAATCAATTGGTATCAGTGAAAACTCCTTTAGAAGCGAGGTAAACTGCTGCCACAGCCACAATATTGTTTCATTCTTGCTGATTGCTAGGTTGTTTTTTTCTAGCTAGTGGTGTGGTTGTAGTAGTTATTTCCAAAATATAGGCCTTCTCGGAGTCGACTGGACTCTGGTCCGCGGCACAAGCCCTCCGGTCCGCGGCACACATTTTTTTCTCAACTCCATCTCCATCTCACTGTACTCCGGGCCGCGGCACACGCCATCCGGGCCGCGGCCCCCTGAAATTTCCCCTCCCCTGTTGTACTCCGTGCTTAGGCGCAGAAGGGCTGTGCCTAGGCCCCCTGGGACTTTTTGTTACAATCCGGCCTAGGCGCATGAAGTCAACCCAGCACTTGGGTTTCTTTTTAGGCAGATTTTTCTGCGTTTTTTTCATAACTACTTCACCACTTTTGAGAGAAGACACGAGAGACAGAGATACAAGGGAGAAAAGAAAGAGAGAAATACTTGTTCGATTTTCCGAAGTTGTACCGATCGGATCGTCGTGATATTTTGACAAGAGCTTGGTAGCGATTGGGCAAATCTTTTCACCGGAGTAGATCGAGGTTTTGAGTCCAAAAATTCGGGTATTTTGTTAGCTTTTTGTGTAAGCTATTTACGGTGTTTTTCTTTCTCGATCTTGTTGTTGTTGTGTATTCCAAATACTTGAAGATTGTTTATTACCAAGTATTTGAAGATTATTGCTGTATACCTCTAGTTTGTACTAGGGACGAATCGTGTATTATGAATTGGTGATAGTGGATTTAAGCGGATTCGGTCCAGTGGTTTTTACTCTCATCTTGAGGGGTTTTCCACGCTAAAAATTATGTCTCGTTTTTTTACCATTTTTGATATCATTTGTATTGTTTGTCGAGTTGTAATCGATTTACTCTACTCGTCGGTAAACTCAAAGCTACAATTGAAGATTGGGAAAGTTGTCAAACGAGGTTCCGCATTTTTGTTGTGCCGTTATGTTGTCGGTTTTTTCCAACAAAGTGGTATCGGAGCCACGGGATTTTTTGTTTCGTGGTTGTATTATCTCAATTGTAAGTTGGAAGCCAATACAAGTAGAATGGTGAATTTGAATGGTTCGAACTACCATGTATGGAAGGGCAAGATGAAAGACCTTCTATATGTGAAGGATTATTATCTACCTGTCTTTAGCAAAGACAAACCGGAAGGCAAGTCCGACCCAGATTGGGCTATTTTGCATTGCCAAGTGTGTGGCTATATTCGACAATGGGTTGATGATAATGTGTTGAATCATATTAGTGGAGAAAAGGACGCTCGAGAATTGTGGCACAAGCTCGAGCAATTGTATGCTTGGAAGATTGGGAATAATAAGCTATTCATCATTAAATAAATAATGAACCTAAAATATCGAGATGGGACTCCTCTGTCGGATCATTTGAATACATTCCAAGGCATAATTAATCAACTTACAGGAATGGGCATTAAATTCGAAGAGGAGGTTTAAGCTTTGTGGTTGTTGGGCACATTGCCGGATACTTGGGAGACTTTTCGTACGTCGTTGTCTAACTATGGCCCTGATGGTGTCATTTCAATGGAACTTGCTAAGGGGAACATACTAAACGAGGAGGTCCGAAGAAAGTCACAAGGATCTTCGTCACAGTCGGATGTTCTTGTTACCGAAAGACGGGGGAGAGGTCAAAGCAGAGGACCGAGTAATAGAGGGCCACAAAGAAGTAATTCCAGAGGAAAGTATGCCAATATTGAATGCTACCATTGTGGTAAGAAAGGGCATATGAAGAAATTTTGCCGACAATTAAAGAAGGAAAATCGCCAAGACAGAGAAAACACTCAAAAGAAAGAGAACGGGAGTAATGAAAAAGCCGAAGTAAATACTACTACCGAAGAGTTCTTTGTATGTTGCGATTATGACATGGTGAACCTTGCCATAGATGAGTCGAGTTGGGTGGTTGACAGTAGAGCTACATAGGGATTTCTATTCCTCTTATAGTCCGAGTGACTATGGGATAGTCAAGATGGGTAACGATGGATTATCCAAGATTGTTGGAGTAGGAGACGTACACTTGAGGTTCGACGCAGGTGTGGAACTTGTTTTATGTAATGTGAAACATGATCCGGATCTGAGGCTAAATGTGATTTCTGTTGGCTTACTCGACGATGATGGCAATTGTAGCGGTTTTGGCAAGGGATTGTGAAAACTCACTCGAGTTTCCATGATTGTCGGTAGAGGAGAGAAGACAGGGGAACTGCCCGTGACACTTACAAAGCTCACGATTAATGCCGTGAACACAATTGGCAATAATGACATGACCGAGCTATGGCATAAGAGGCTCGGTCACATGAGCGAGAAAGGGATGGCGTTATTATCAAAGAAGGAGGTGTTATCCAGGGTTCACAATGTACATCTTAAAATGTGCTCTCACTGTCTAGCTGGGAAGTAAAGGAGAGTCACTTTTAAGAGTCATACTCCTTCACGGAAGGAAAATATTCTTGATCTTATATATTCTGATGTTTGTGGTCCTATGAAGACTAAGACGATTGGTGGTTGTCGATACTTTATCACATTCATCGACGGCGGGATGACGTTGAAGTGTATTCGGACAGATAATGGTGGAGAATACACTGGGCCTTTTGATGAGTATTGCCGAGAACAAGAGATCCGACATCAAAATTCACCACCGAAGACTCTGATGTGAAATCTCTATCAGTACAGCGGAAGGCTGTTGTACGAGCGGAAACAAACATCACTTAGCCAAAAGGAATCGAATAGCACAGTTGATGCAATCACTTTATCAGGTACAACCCTGTATCGAAAGCAAGAGGAATGTCTTTTGCGAATAGGGAACACGAAGTATGAAATGAAATGTCAGAATTGTCTGAAAATTGGACAATTCTACCAAAACAGGACAGGAAACATGTGTTTATCGAATTAGACCTATAATTAGATAAGATGATTTCTTCTCAAGACCTATTCAGAATCGATCAGATTAAAATTCGAAAATGCATCGATTAATAACCATATTTTAGTAGGAAACTCGTCCAACTCTTTTAAACAATACACAATGTATTTTTCTTGATGATTCAATGATCTCGATTAAAACCCAAACATAACTACTTATAGATAAGAGTAGCCTTACAAAATTACTTAAAATATTAAAAGGATAAGTGATAACACTCATTTTTACACATATTTTTGTACCGATTTTCCGGGTTTTAAGATCCTAAAATTTGTAGAACTGTGTCGTTTATACTCATGTTGTGTTTATTGGACTCGATTACGCTTGGATACCTTTTATTGATTTTATAGGTACTTTATGGACATAAATCAAGCAAGAACGAAGTCTCAAACCCCAATACATATCAAGCAATGCGAAAACGAGAGATCGGGCCTAAAAAAAGTCAAAACGGTGTCAAAACGAGTCAACACGAGCTTGGCCATGTCAATTGACATGGGCCGTGTCATTACCTCGGCCATGCCACATTAATACAGTCGGGTTTCATATCCAGGCGGTTTTTCATTATCTGGACGAGTAAGACACGGGCCGTGTCATTCGACACGGTCGTGTCATTTGCTCGGCCGTGTCAATTGACATGGTCGAGTTCCTTATCCAGTGAGTTTCAGAGTTTTGAGCGCACTATGACATGGGCCGTGTCATTTGACACATGTCATGTCACTTTTCGGTGGAAAAATCACCTTTTGACATTTTTGCAAGATTTGTGTATGAAAAGTGATGTTTTTGGACTTATAAAAAGAGATCATGGGCAAGACTTGAGAGATATGCTGAATATTGGAGAGATTAGAGAAAGAGAAACACAAGATTGAGGGATTTCACTCCAAAAAGAAGGAGATTTGAGGAAATTCTAGAAGAACACTTCAAGAACATTTGAAGGCTTCAACCGGGATCAATCAAGACACCTTACGAGTTTTATCTTCTTCCTATCTTTTATCTATTTTGTTGTTTTATTTAGCATGAACATGATGAATATGATGATTATTAAGCTTTCTTTCATTACCATGTCCGGCTAAACTCGTTAGATTCCGGGCATGGGAGTATGTTGATTTACTATGGTTTTGAGGGATTGATGATTATATATATCTAGTGTGATTTCTTTATCAAATACTTGGTTTTGATTCATGTTTAGACACTTGATCAATGTTTTTACATGTTAAGCTTAATTGCTCATAATTCGAGAGAAGAGGGCATTAATAGGTTTCGAGTATTTGACGTAGTAAATTACGAGATTGAGAAATCGGTGATGAGCTATGATGATGTTTAATCTTATGAACATTTAGGAGTTAGATAATTTATAATAGACGGAGACGTTGTTATAGGTTGTTTGATCTACGTTTTATTGCATCTCGAGAGAGACTTTAGAATATTGTTGTGATCATTGTTTTGGAGATTCACTTAGAACCTTTTGGAACCAATCCCGACTAAATTTAGTAATCAACGGAAACCTAGCCTTGGAATCTACCTTTCTAAACTCTTGTAATTCGCTTTAATTCGGATATTTTCAATTGTTTTAATTTATTGTGATCATTGTATTTTATTTCATTAACCATCCATTTTACCTTTCGATCGTCTAGATAAAACTGAAAATACTATAATCTAGTACTCAACACAATAAGAATATTTAGTCTCTGTGGAATACGACCTTGCTCGCTGCTTTCTACATATTCTCCGTACACTTGCGGATTGTTTAAAAATATAGCGAATAAGTTTTTGGCATCGTTGATGGGGACTAAATTAATTTCATTATTGTTGATATTACGTTAAGTGTTTCTAGTCTTACTTTAGACATTTTCTTATTTGTTACTTAACTCATGTTATACAATTTCTACTCAGGGAGTGCATGAACACTCGTTCATCTCGAGTGCCTTTAGAAACTTTCATCCCGGAAGTAGAAGCATTTGCCCGAAGAACAAGTGCTACCTCAAGGAAACTAAGAAGGGATCTTTTTGAAGACATGGAGAGAGCGGGAGATAACGTGGGAAGGGACAACGAGAATGAGAATGCAATAATCCAAGACAATGAGGGCGGAAGGATTGAAAATCCAAAAACTAGGGTGCAATCAATTCGGGATGGATTCCGATCAAAACTAGACCAGAACATTGGAGGAATCACTCATTTTCCAATCAACGCTTTAAATTTCGAGATGAAGCCCGCCTTAATTTCAATGGTTCAACAAAATCAATTTGGAGGATTTGCTGTCGAAGATCCACATGCCCATCTCACTCATTTCATGCAAATATGTGATACTATCAAAATGAATGGAGTCTCGGATGATGCAATACGCTTACGATTGTTTCCATTCTCTTTGAGGGAGAAAGCAAGAAATTGGCTTGAAACTTTAGCTCCCGGAAGTATAAAGACATGGGAAGAATTGAGCGAAAAATTTTTGTTCAAATTTTTTCCACCAAACAAGACAATGAAGCTAAAAAGTGAGATTACTCAATTTCATCAATTGGACTCCGAACCGTTATATGAAGCTTGGGAACGTTTCAAAGATATACTAAGGCGATGCCCTCGACATGGTTTCCCCAAAGATCAACAAATGTGTTTCTTCTACAATGGTCTTATGGGAGAAACAAGAAATTTTATTGATGCTTCCGCGGGAGGGGCATTGCTAGCAAGGAGCGCTGAAGAAGCGTATGGATTGGTCAAACAAATGGCTATTAATAGCTATCAATGGCCGATGGAAAGAGCAGATATTAGAAGGGTGGATGCGATATCCGATTCGGATCCTATAAAGGCACTAACCGCGCAAATGACGATGTTAACTACTCAATTGGGGGCTCTAACAAAAGGAGGTGATTTGAAGGGAGCTTCTCAAGGAAGTTCAAGTTCACTACCATCCGATCTATTGGAGGAGGCTCATTACATTAATAATCGTAGTTACAACAATTTCCGGAATTATCCACCACCGGGCTTCTACCATTCCTCAAATCGAAATCATGAAAATTTTAGCTATGCTAATCCAAACAATGCTTTGCAACCACCGACCAGATTCAAGGTGTCGAATGGGGAGATAATTGAAGAAGCAAAGCCGACATCAAATCTCAAGAATATTCTAGCTACCTTCATGATGGAGACGAAAAGCCGATTTAGTCGAGATGAGGAGAAATTAGACAAAATCGAAGGCCGTGTCACTCAATTAGCTTCCACCATGGGAGCTCAAATGAAAAATCTTGAAACTCAAATTGGACAATTAGCTAAAGTTGTCGGGGGTCAACATCAACGGGGACAATTTCCGAGTAATACCGAAGTGAATCCAAAAGAGTCTTGTCAAGCGATCACCTTAAGAAGTGGAACGAATTATGAAGGGCCAAAGATGCCAAGGGTCCAACAAAAAGAGGAAGTCAAGGAGGATCAATTCGAAATTGAAATGGAAGAAGGGAAGCATGATGTATCGAAGGGGACTGAGAAGTCTAAAATATCTACTAACTCTACTCCTAACGTTCCTCTCCCTTTTCCTCAACGTTTCAAAAAAGAAAAAGTTAGATGCACAATTCGCAAAATTTTTAGATATCTTCAAGAAAATTAATATCAATATTTCTTTTGCGGATGCTTAGGAACAAATGCCTAACTATGCAAAATTCTTGAAGGATGTGATGTCAAGAAAAAGAAAGATGGAAGATCATGAGACGGTTAAACTAACCGAAGAATGTAGTGCTATTATACAACGCAAATTACCTCAAAAGCTTAAGGATCCCGGAAGCTTTACCGTTCCATGCACCATTGGAAACGTCTCATTCGATAAAGCTTTGTGTGATTTAGGTGCTTCGATTTACCTTATGCCCTTATCTATTTTCAGGAAATTAGGTGTTGGAGAAATGAAAGCCACAATGGTTATGCTACAATTGGTAAATCGATCCATAACACACCCCAAGGGGATTGTCGAAGACGTGATTGTAAAAGTCGACAAATTTATATTTCCAGCGGATTTTATTGTCCTTGATATGGAAGAAATCGGAGATTTACCACTTATCCTTGGACGTCCATTTTTAGCAACAGGAAAGGCTCTTATTGATGTTGAAAGGGGAGAATTAACACTACGTGTTAACGATGAGCATGTTCTATTTTCTATATTTAAAGCTATGAAATTTCATGATGATACGGAATATTGCAATGTTATTGACCATATAATCTCGGATGGAAAGAAAAAAAATCTTACACTCATTTTCTTCAGATCCATTAGAGTTTGATCTTACGAACTCATGTTTTTATAGTGATTCAACTTTGGAGTTTGACGGTTCTGACTTGTTTGATTATGTTTCTGAATTAAATTCTCTACAGGAAAAACGCAAATAAATATATCCGATGATTTTGACAAAGGGGAGCATGAAGTAGTTGCGGAAATCAAGTTGACGGACGACTCGAATGTGTCCAACGACATGGTGCAAAATTTGGGTTCCGTTTCATCTCAATTGGATTCATCTCAACCAATCTTGGACCTTAAATCCCTCCCGGAACACCTCAAGTATGCATTTCTAGATGATAACAATACCAATCCGGTAATTGTATCCTCTTCACTTTCATCCACTCAATTAGATAAATTGCATCATGTATTGAGAGCACATAAGTCGGTTATAGGATGGTCTATCTCAAATTTGAAGGGAATTAGCCCGTCCATATGCATGCATAGTATTTTGCTTGAAGAAAATTTTAAACCTATAGTGCAAAATCAACGCAGACTTAATCCCATAATGAAAGAAGTGGTGAAAAACGAAGTGCTAAAACTTTTAGATGCCGGAATGATATATCCAATTTTCGATAGTGAGTGGGTGAGTCCTACGCAAGTTGTATCAAAAAAGGGAGGGATGACCGTAACCAAAGATGAGAAAGATGAATTAATTGCTATGAGAGTAGTTACAGGATGGCGAGTGTGTATAGACTATAGGGCTTTAAATGCGGCTACTCGCAAAGACCATTTTCCCCTTCCCTTCATTGATCAAATGCTTGATAGATTGGCAGGGCATGAATTTTTCTGTTTTCTTGATGGATATTCAAGGTATAATCAAATCTACATAACACGAGAAGATCAAGAAAAAAATGGCTTTTACATGTCCTTATGGAATTTATGCTTATCGTAGAATGCCGTTTGGTTTATGTAATGCCCCAGCCGCGTTTCAACGTTGCATGATGGCCATCTTTCATGGTTTGATCGAAAATATAATGGAAGTTTTCGTGGATGATTTTTCGGTGTTTGGAAATTCTTTTGATCATTGCTTGCGTAATCTTACTTTAGTTTTGCAGCGATGTGAAGACACTAATCTCATGCTGAATTGGGAGAAATGCCACTTTATGGTGCAAGAAGGAATTGTCCTAGGCCATAGAGTGTCCGCCGCCAGTTTGGAGGTTGATAGGGCGAAAATTGTCGCCATTGAGAAACTTCCCCCACCGAAGAATGAAAAACCAATTAGGAGTTTTCTTGGGCAAGCGGGTTTTTATAGTAGATTCATAAAAGACTTTTCAAAAACCACTAAACCTTTGAGTAAATTGTTCAAAAAGATACCACTTTCATTCTTTCTAACGTATGTTTGCAGGCATTTGAGACTTTAAAGAAGGCATTAGTGAGTGCTCCTATCCTCGTGGTACTGGATTGGTCTCAACCTTTTGAGATCATGTGTGATGCAAGTGATTATGTGGTCGGAGCTGTGTTGGGACAATGTCGTGAGAAACTCTTTTGGGCTATTTATTATGCAAGCAAAACATTGGATGGAGCCCAACAAAATTACACAACGACGGAGAAAGAAATGCTTGCCGTGGTGTTTGCTTTTGATAAGTTCCGATCATACTTAATTCGGACAAAAACAATACTACACACGGACCACGCAGCTATCAAATACTTGTTCGAAAAGAAAGATTCTAAACCTCACCTAATTCGATGGATTCTTCTTTTGCAAGAGTTTGACGTGGAAGTTCGAGATAGAAAAGGGTGTGAAAATGTAGTAGCCGACCACTTATCTCGCTTCGAGTACAAAAAGGTGGAGGAGCCCGAGATCGAAGGGATTAAAGAAGAGTTTCCGGACGAGCGGCTTTTTATGGTAGAAGCTAAATTTTCGTGGTTTGCTGACGTTGTTAATTTTTTGGTCGCAGGTGTGCTACCCCCGGATTTATCTCATTATCAAAAGAAGAAATTCCTACATGATATCAAGTTCTATATGTGGGATGATCCATTACTTTTTAAGAGATGTGCCGACATGATCGTGAGGAGATGTGTACCGCAAGAGGAATGGGATGAAATTCTTCAACAATGTCATTCCTCACCAACCGGAGGACATTTCGGAGCAACACTGACTGTTGCAAAGGTGTTGCAAAGCGTATTTTATTGGCCTACGCTATACAAAGATTGCTATCTCTTGATTCAACAATGCGATAGATGCCAACGAGTAGGAAATATTTCAAGACGTCATGAGATACCCCTGACCAACGTAATTGAGGTTGAACTATTTGACGTTTGGGGTATCGACTTCATGGGTCCATTTTCCTCATCATTTGGGAATAAGTACATTCTACTAGCGGTCGAATACGTATCTCGATGGGTCGAGGCAATTTCTTCCCCAAAAAATGATGCTCAAGTAGTAATGAAATTTTTAAAGAAGAACATCTTTTGCCGGTTCGGAACTCCAAGAGCATTAATCAGTGATCGGGGATCGCATTTTGTCAACAAAATCATGGCTAAACTCCTTCACAAATATGGGGTCTGATCAAAGAAATCATTGGCCTATCATGCACAAGCAAATGGACAAGCCGAAGCAGCCAACAAAGAGATTAAGTTAATCTTGGAAAAGACGGTGAGTACATCTCGGAAAGATTGGTCATCCAAGATCGATGATGCACTTTGGGCTTATCGTACGTCCTATAAAACCCCTTTGGGAACATCTTCCTATCAACTCATATTTGGGAAATCATGTCACCTACCTTTGGAATTGGAGCATAGAGCGATGTGGGTGGTGAAAAGAATAAATTTGGATTTTGAGGCCGCCGGAAAGAAAAGATTGCTAGAGCTAAATGAGTTGGAAAAATTCCGGGATGAATGCTATGAAAACTCTCGAATCTACAAAGAGAGATCGAAAATATGGCACGATAAGATGATCGTTAAACGTGAATTTATGCCGGGGCAACAACTACTTCTCTATAATTCAAGACTAAAATTGTTCCCCAGAAAATTAAAATCAAGATGGTCGGGTCCATTCGTGATCAAGAAAGTACTTCCACCCGGAATAATCGAGCTCATGAGCAGAGACGTAGAGCTATTTAAAGTTAATGGATAACGAGTCAAACACTGCTATCATCCCAATCAAAAGGAATCCGTATCCGTAATAACTTTAATCGAGCCATAAAAACTACCAGTTGAAGATGTCCGGCTGAAGACATTAAACTTAGCACTAATTGGGAGGCAACACACTAGTTTTTATTTTCATGTTTTGATCTTTTTCGCATTCTTTTTTTGTATTTTTATTTGTTGTAAAACTAACCGGTTCGATTTTTGGTGTTCAATTCGCAGGAAAAAGACCCGAAAACAAAACTGCATTCTCCAGGCCAGTACGACACGGGCTGTGTCATTTGACATGGTCGGGTCATGCAGGCAGATCAAATATCACTTTCTGTGCAGGTATGAAATGGGCCGTGTCCTTTGACATGGTTGAGTCAGGGGTCCAGTCGATTTTGACGTTCCAAGCAAGTACAACACCGGTCGTGTCATCCGACAAGGTCGAGTCAGGTATCCAGTGAAAATTTTACTTATTGGGGTAGTACGGCACGGGCCGTGTCAATTGACACGGCCGGGTCAGGTGGACAGCAACATTTTTTAAAATAGAGACAGGTATGACACGGGCCGTGTCATTTGACACGGGCCGTGTCATTTGACACGGGCCGTGTCAGTCGGGCGGTATAAAAGGCTGCAACACAGCCGACCCTCCATTTCCTTCTTCCCCAAATTTCCTTCTCCCCCAAATCATAAACCCTAGCCCCGAATCACCCAAAATCCGGCAAAATCAATCAAGGTTCGTGTTAAATCTCACATAATAACAAAGTGTTCATCATTATTCCACAATCCTAAAGCTTCAAAGGGTACGAATCGGACGAATTCATCCGGGTTTGGGTCGCAATTTTTTCTGAAATTTTCTTCAACTTTCACTCCAAATTCAAGGTATGATTCACGATTTGGGATGGTTTAATTCTTCATTGCATTGAGATTATGTGAATATGATTTATTGAGCAATTTAGGGTTCTTAAATAGATTTTTGGTGGAATTTGTCATGAGTAAAAATACGTTGAAATTTTGTTGATGATTATCATGAATTACATATTGGATGTATATGATTGAGAGATGTTATTACATATTTGAAATTATTGGGATATTACATACAATGACGATTGACGTTGAAATTTACGGTTGGGGTATTTTTGAAAAAACGCTTATTTTGGGAAAAATGTGTAATTTGTAAGAAGTTTGGGGGAGCGTTTATTATCGATAAATAGTGATTCTGAGATTTTGTGAAACAAATGATAATCGATGAATCTCTTGTAGAAAAATGGCCAGGGGACGAGGACGAGGAAATGCCCAACAGGGACGGGGCGCAGCTCAAAGGGGACGAGGAAGACCCACAACAGAAATTGAACAACCGGAGAGAATACCTACTCAAGAGGCTGTCGAGACGCCCGGGACATAAGGGATTGAACTTCCACCGAGTCGCCTAGCACGATGGGAGACATTGGGGCAGAAAAAATTCTCCCCACTCGATGGCCGGACGAAGAGTGCATGACGGCGATGGGGATAAGAGACGATGTCATGAGGCTACTTGAACGAATAAGTTGGACAATGTTAATGACCTAACATTGGCCCGCCTACCGCTGTCTCACGTTGGAATTCCTTAGCACACTCAATGTTAAAAGAGACCCGATTTCGCATGAGCTGACCACTTTGGAATTCCGGCTAAACAACAAAAACGAAAAATTTTCTCCTGGTGAATTGGATGCTATATATGACGCTCGAAAGCACAGAGAATACCAAATCAACCGGTTCGAGTGTGAGACTTATTGGCGGGCAATGGTTGAATATTTGGGGAGCGATGCATGTCCTTACATCCCAAAGTCGGCAAAAGGATCCTCTCTTCGCAATCCTATCCTCCGCTATCTACACAAGGTGATTGCAAGTACTATCTTCGGCCGAAAAGAAAAGGGGCCAATTACTCAACAAGAGCTATATGTTTTATCACACATACTCGACGGAACAAATCCAGCAACCGGCGCTATTATCATGGATCATTTTGAGGATGTTGCCACTAAACCGAGAGGGGAGATTTGGATAGGGGGTTTAATTACCCCTATCGCACTTCATCTTTACGTACCTCTAGAAAACTGAACTCCCCTCCCGGGAAATATGCTCCTATCTGTCCAAGTCATGAAGTTGATGAATATTATCGACTACGACTCTCGCGTTATTTTCCTCCAGAATGACGGCGATCACTTCTTACTCCCGAATACAACTTTGACAACTATTGACAGTATTCGGGATTTAGGAAATCTACAAATGGTCACAGAAGCGCATAAATTGGCCCGGGAGGCAGCTGGATTAATTTATCCTAGTGAAAGATACGTTGCTCGGAATGTCCGTCCTAGGCGTACGAAATTTGAGGATAGAGCCGAGAGGATGCGAGAAGAAGAGAGAGAGGAAAGAATGGAGGAAGAATTCGCCTATGAGAGAGGCCCTGAAGACAAAAGAGAAACGGAGGAGAAAGAAGAGATAAGGAGAGAACGGCCCGAGTCGTCGAGATAGGCCGAGTCAAGACATGCCACGTCTCGTTCCACGCTTAGAGAAGAGTTCGAGGCTGTAATATCCGCAATTTGAATTCTGGTAATTTCTATTTTTGGCGGAAGTCCATCTTAGTGACTCTATTATGACCGTTTCGTCATTCCGAGAATGATTAATTCTACACTTTTTGTCATCCGAGTTCTTCTCGGTGTCGTTCTGTTGAGTTCCGTGTTCTTAAGCGACTTTTCCACGTATGCGTTCGACTTTGTAAAATCACCATTAATTCGTGAAACCTCCAAAAATTCTGAATCTTTTCCATATTTTAGAGCATCAAGTTAGCTTTCCAATGGTTCAAACGGTGAGTCAATCGGAGTTCGGACTAAGGAGTTATGGTCGAAATAGCTAAGACTGCACCGTGTGCCTTTTGATGCTGGAGCGGGCTGTACCGCGGGCCGCGGTCCCTTCTGGCCGGGCCGCGGTACAAAACTGTTTTGCTGGGCGTTTTTGGCCTTGTGCCGCGGCAAACTCAGCCCGTGCCACGGCACACAGTGCAGATTCTTCTATAACTGCGTTTTGTTGAGGGGAACAAGCGCATTTCTTCATTTCACTTCTTCCTCTCTTCCGTGGGGCGATTTTGGGCGATGTTGGGGTGTTTCAACATCATCAAAACTCAGAGATTTCATCTTCTTCAAGTTGTAGTGTGGATCAACAACATATTTGTGAATTTTTCATCCTACTCTAAGGTAACTTTCTTCAACCCTTGAGTTCGATTTTGAGTTGGAGCATGATGTTTTGGATGGTATAATCATGAATTGTGATGTATATAAGTATGATTATGAGTTTTTACGTGTCATCATCGGATTGTTGGAAGTTTTTCTCAAGAACACTTTGAAGGTTGACTTGGTATTGGGTTTTGCAATTTAATGATATCGTAAACTCGATTTGAATATTTCGTTTGGATTATCGATTGTATTGATGGTGTTTTGGTGGTTTGGATCATTCAATAGAAGTTGGCTTTCGATACAAATGGGTTTAGTTGTTTAAGAAGGGAGTTTGTTTTCAAGGTGTTTGTCGAAATGCCTCAATGAGTTTGGATTTATTGTACCGACATCTTGAGTTGGTTATGATCACTTTTGGTTCGTATATTAAGCGAGTTGTTGATAATTGTGTTATTCAAGGTTGTTCGAGAGACCGGTAGTTCCCTTAGGACGTTGTTCGAGAGAGATCGTATCATCACCGGTGTTAAGGTAAGTTAATTCTTACTCGGTTAAAAGGATATTCATTCCTTTCGTTGTTGTTCATTCATAATTATAGTTCATTCATAATGTATTAACCGTATTGAGACTTGTAATTGTCAATTAATCACTTCATTCACGAGGAATGACAGTTCCAATCATTTCATTGAGTTATCATTCAGTTCACAATCATTTCATCTCGGTGAGTCATTATTGATTTTCGATGTCACTTTTGTTATCTCGTGGCATTCCGGGTCATACTGGCGTACCGGTTGGTATATAGGATTTTCATGTTGGGCACATATAAAGTCGTGTGTTGGTAGTTGACCTCACATTGGACTGTGCACACGAGACGATTACTTCGTGAGACTGATTAGGTATAAGACCACACGTGTATTCGATCGATACTCGTTGGTGGCTTGTGCACGGACACATTTCCACCCCGGGCGTAGTGTGGCTCCATCCTTTGAGCCGTACTGTTAGTTGATTCATACAGTATGTTTGATTGCGTATGTTTTCAGCAGGAATGGGTTATAATCTGGAAGACTCACATTTGATCGCATGTGTTCGACGATTTGAGATTTTGATCGAACTTGTGGTTTATACAGCCTGTATGATTGTGTTTATTCAACTCTTGAGGATTATTGTTCTCTGTAACTGACCCCATTGGGGATTTTGTTTT
Organism: Orobanche coerulescens; assembly: GCA_033398695.1. Classification (NCBI taxonomy): domain Eukaryota; kingdom Viridiplantae; phylum Streptophyta; class Magnoliopsida; order Lamiales; family Orobanchaceae; genus Orobanche; species Orobanche coerulescens. Next base: position 104,073,190 of record CM065818.1, read on the forward strand.
TCAGGTCATGGCAAGGCTAAGGCACGGGAAGAGAACGTTGACGGCGAGGAGTCCCAGTGATACTAGTAGGGGGCCCCAGTCCTTTTCATTCACTCGTGTTTTTTTTATTTTATTTCCGTTACAGACTTCCGTTTGAATACTCATTTTATTCAGTGTCGTATGTTTTATCTTCATATAAAATATACACGTATTCTATATTATCTTGGGTGTGTTGTATGAAACTTCTCATCAGAGTAATTAATGATGTAATGTGGTTCGATACTACATTTACCCTGTGTATTTTATTCATTTTCACTCGTCTGGTGGGTCCCAGTCGGGGGTCCACGGCACTGTAATATCCGCCTAGTTTGGGGTGTTACAGAGTTGGTATCGGAGCGTAGTTTTAAATACTACCTTCCGAGTCATGTCTCATTTGAAATCATCGTTCATCAGACTAGTATCATTGGATTTTCACGTCACGTGTGACCTATGTAAGAGCCGAGCCCCTCAGACCAAAGAACAGTAAGATTTCTGACGCCATGGTATAATTTCTGGCAATAAGAATCACTCATTCATCATTCAACAGTCAACAATCCTTTTTCATCATTTTCATTTTTGATCAAGTCGATCATGTTAATTCATTAATCACTCAGTTCATTTCATTGTTCAGTTGTTGATCTTGAGGATCATATCATTAATCATGTTAACTTGTTCAAAATAATCATTTCAAGAATTTCATCAGAAAATCACGTCACCTCAGTTGATCATTCATGTAATCACTGTGTTAGAGCGCATATGCTCATTTTCATCATTTCATGACGTAATCATAATGTGATATTCATACGAGAACTATAATTATCATGCGACCTTCCTACTTCAGTATGGAGAGAGCTGTCAGGGGACGCAGGGGGAGAGGCCGCGGTGTTGACCGAAACCCGGGGAATAATCACTCACTGTCGGGAAGTCGTACCCAGGACTCAGCTCGATCGGAAGATGTTCGGGTTGATCCACTCACTTTTATGCAGGTCATGATGACCCATATGCAATTGCTTAATCATCATTGCGCCACTCTGGTCGAATTAATCGAGAGAACTCTCACGTATGAGCCTATTCCTAAGGAAATTGCTGAGCAACAACCTTCATGTGCTAGCAAGAAATCAACGAAGCATAATCAGTCCGAAGGCGGCCAGGCAACCTTCAAGAAGCCTCATGTGGGCCCTAACTTTTCGGAGCGAGCTCCTACGGCGCCTAAACCTGCGGGATCTCAGTCCCGAGTGGCTAGTGCGGCCATCACCTGTTTCAACTGCGGAGGGCAGGGCCATTTCAGCACTAGGTGTACGCCGCCATCTTTCACATGCCATAACTGTGGAACTGCGGGGCATAGGGCCCATTTTTGCCGAAGGGACTCCAAACCCACTCCGGCGACATCTCAGACCCCAAAACAGTCAGCGGTTCCGAATCAGGCCACTCAGTCCGCGTCATTTAAGACGACAGAAGCTAACAAAGTCGGAGCCAAGATCTATCAGATGAGAGTATCCGGTTCGGGGGACGGCAAGCCCTGAATTTACGAGATGAAGAAGACCGACGATCTAGAGGCCCAGATGATCTCAAGTACACTCAATATTCTATCTCAACCTGTGTATACCCTTTTTGATACTAGTGCATCGCATTCTTTTATTTCCGAATCATGTTTGAGTAGACTACGTCTGGGTAGTGCTACTAGTTGTGAGCCTTATGTCATCGGTCTACCTGATGGTAGAAGAATTATCGGTAATCGTGAGATTAAGGATTGTCCGATTCAGCTTCATGGCCATGATTGTTTAGCAGACCTAATCGTGGTAGATTTGCCGAGAGACGACGTCATTCTGGGTATTGATTGGATGGATCATCACGATGCCGTCATTAGCGTCCGTAAGCATTTGATCACTATCATTTCAGACAATGGGGTCGAATGTGTTTTCCAGGGAGGTAATCCCAGCTGTTCAGGGGAGAGTCATCAACTTTATGAAAGCAGTGAAATTACTCAATCAGGGGTGTGTCGGTTATTGGTGCTATATGACTAAGACCGAGAAATCATCAATAATGTTGGCGGATATTCCGGTAGTGAGAGAATATGCCGACGTATTTCCAGACGAGTTACCTAGTTTGCCTCCACAGAGAGATGTGGAATTCACGATTGAGTTGGAGCCTGGTACATCTCCAATATCGAAGGCACCGTATCGGATGGCCTCGACCAAAATGCTGGAACTAAAGAATCAATTAGAGGATTTGACCGAGAAGGGTTATATCCGTCCGAGTGCGTCTCCATGGGGAGCAATGGTATTATTTGTCAAGAAAAAGGAGGGTTCTTTTCGTTTGTGTATTGATTACCGAGAGCTGAACAGGGTGATGATCAAGAATAAATATCCCCTACCCCGTATTGATGATCTTTTGGATCAACTTCAGGGAGCTTCAGTATTTTCCAAGATCGATTTAAGATCTGGGTATCATTAGTTGCGAATCCGAGAGTCGGATATTGCTAGGACGGCGTTCCGAACACGCTATGGTCATTATGAGTTTGTGGTAATGCCGTTTGGGTTAACTAATGCACCTGCGGTTTCATGGAGTGAATGAATCGGGTTTTCATCGACTATTTGGATCGGTTCATGGTTGTTTTCATTGATGATATTTTAATTTATTCTCGTGACCGGGAGGAGCACGAGTTTCACCTTAATCAGGTGCTCGACGTGTTGAGACGAGAGCAACTTTATGGGAAGTTTTCCAAATGTGAATTCTGGATGTCCGAAGTGACATTTCTCGGACATGTAATTTCATCAGACGAAGTTCGTGTTGACCCTCAGAAGACGGAGGCTATCCGAGATTGGCAACCTCCGAAGAATGTTAATGAAATCCGAAGTTTCCCCGGATTAGCTGGTTATTATCGGCGATTTGTGGAAGGATTTTCTAAAATCGCTCAACCCATGACGAACCTTTTAAGGAAAGATAAGAGTTTTGAGGAACTCAAGAGCCGGTTAATTTCAGCACTTGTCCTTTCTTTACTGCAAGGGACGGAAGGATTTGTGGTCTATAGTGATGCGTCTGGACAGGGTCTCAGATGTGTACTCATGCAGAACGGGAAAGTTATTGCTTATGCTTCACGGAAATTGAGACCTTACGAGGTTAATTATCGGACCCACGACCTAGAGCTAGCACCTGTGGTATTCGCATTGAAGATTTGGCATCATTATCTTTATGGCATTACCTATCAGATATTCACCGATCATAAGAGTTTAAAATATATATTTACTCAGAAGGAGTTAAATATGCGACAGAGACGGTGGTTGGAACTAATCAAAGATTATGATATTGAGATACTTTACCACCCGGGCAAGGCGAACGTTGTCGCCGACGCCTTGAGTTGTAAGTCCGTTCAGGAGCAGATGCTTGCTCGATTAACAGTTTAGAAGGAGCTTCAGCAAGAATTACTTAGGGATAAGATCGAGGTTTGGTTACAGCGTGTTCAGGGACAGCTTTGTATGCTGGAGATTTCATCGCCACTTGAAAAGGCGATCAGAGTGAATCAGGGTTCAGACCCGTTTTTGTTGTGCATCCGCGAGGATGTGGCCCAGGGAAAAGCCCCTGGCTTTGTGGTCCACGAGGATGGACTCTTGAGATTTAAGAATCGGTTATGTGTACTGGCGAATGACGAGTTGAAAAAATCAATTTTGAGAGAAGCCCATGCTACCCCTTATTCTATTCATCCGGGGTCCAGCAAGATGTACAAAGACTTGAAACAAAATTACTGATGGAGTAATATGAAGCGTGAAGCCGGCGAGTTTGTTTCAAGATGTCTCACCTGTCAACAAGTCAAGAATGAACATCAGCGACCGGGGGGTATGCTGAAACCGCTCCCTATTCTGGAGTGGAAGTGGGAGGATATTTTAGTGGACTTCATCACGAGTTTGCCGACGAGTCGCCGTGGCATGAATACAATCTGGGCAATCGTGGATCGTCTAACTAAGTCAGCTCATTTTCTCGAGATTAAGGATATGTGGGGTCCCGAGAGACTTGCCTAATTATTCATCAAAGAAATAGTGAGATTGCACGGTACTCCTAAGAGTATCGTTTCTGATTGTGATGGGCGATTCGTGTCTCATTTTTGGAAATCAGTTCATCGTGTCATGGTAACTCAGCTTAATTTCAGCACAGCTTTTCATCCTCATTCCGACGGACAATCAGAGAGGACTATTTAGACATTGGAGGACATGTTGAGGGCATGCGTCCTCGATTGGAAAGACGATTGGGAAGTCCAACTACCATTGATCGAGTTCACATATAATAATAGTTGGCATGCTTCGATTAAGATGGCACCTTACGAGGCCTTGTACGGTCGTCGTTGTCGATCTCCTTTGTGTTGGGACGACTTATCAGAATCAATCGGCACCGAGCCCGATATGCTTATAGCCGCCCGTGAGAAGGTAACTTTGATCAGGAGTCATTTGTTGACGACTCAGAGTCGACAGAAATCTGATACAGATAATCGTCGCCGACCATTAGAGTTCGAGACAGGTGACCACGTGTTGGTCAAGGTATCCCCGAGTCGAGGTATCTTCCATTTCGGGAAGCGGGGAAAGTTGAGTCTGAGATTCATTGGACCATTTGAGATTTTGAATCGAGTAGGTGAGCTAACTTATCGATGGGCCTTACCTCCGGCGTTGAGCCGAATTCATAATGTGTTTCACGTCTCTTAGCTATGGAAGTATGTTGCCGACCCAAGTCACATAGTTCAGTTCAACGAAATCGAGATCGCGGATGATCATTCGTATGAGGAGCGTCCCGTACGAGTCTTAGACCAGCGAATCAAACAGTTGAGGAACAAGACGATTCCTTTCGTTAAAGTTAGTGTCGAGACACGGAGTCGAAGAGGCTACTTGGGAAATCGAGGATAGTATGTGGGAGAGTAATCCCGATTTATTTCACCCTTAGTTTCGTGGACGAAACTATTTTTAAGGGGGGAGTATGTAATACCCGATTGTAAATTCATTCATTTTCATTCAGTAATTGTCACTCGGTGGATTTTCACTCATTAATAATCATTAATCAATCATGTTCATTCATTCGTGTTCACCGTTCGGACTAATGTTGCGTCGTGTATGAATATTATTCATTTTTTCAACCTTGCTTGAGAATCGAGACGAGAATATTATCTTGATCGTTATAATTACTTCATTAATCGATGTTAATATTGGAGTTCATGCCATTTCAAATTTCCTTCTTGTTCGAATCATGCTATTGTTGGGTATATTTGCGGTTCTTGTGTATTTCGTTGAGTTTTCCTGGCAGTATATTACTTCTCCCTACTTGTTTTAAGTTTCGGGATGAAACTTCTTTTAAGGAGGGAAGTATGTAATATCTGCAATTTTGATTTCCAGTAATTTCTATTTTTTGGCGGAAGTCCATCTTAGCGACTCTATTGCGACCGTTTCGTCATTCCAAGAATGATTAATTCTACATTTTTTGTCATCCGAGTTTGTCTCAGTGTCGTTCTGTTGAGTTCCGTGTTCTTAAGCGGCCCTTCACATAGCCCACTTAAAACTCAACTCATAAAGCAACCCAATAATCTTTACAATTATTTCAAACCTACACCTAAAATTCAAACCAGTCCGTCTAAAATTAATAAGCCCAACCCCACACCCCAAACCGTGGCCCATCCATCTGCCCCCCTTAAGCCCATCTCCTTCCATCCCATAAAACCAGCCATCCATAATGCCAAGCCTAATTCTACTAATCACAACCCAACCCAACCGCTTCAATCTAACCCACCAACCCAGCCCAATCACACTGCCCCAACCCAGAGAGCAGCCCTTGTCCGCCAACCTCCTCCAGCCCCAACAGGTTTCAACATCCATGCACACGTAAGCTCGTCGGAACCGACCCGACCGTCTGACCCGGGTGCATCCGAACAGCCCCGGCCGAAGCCCTCCTTCGCGCAAATGGTCAACAATCAACATAGCTCGACGCAGCCCGGTTTCGCGCATCTACCCGGTTCGTCAACGAAATCATTTAATTTCGACGGAGCTAAGGTTAGTCCTTTTGGTACTCTCTCCTCCGTAAATGAGAAAATGCGTGTTACCTTTTCTTCCTCTGATATGATTGCTCTTGCTGCGTCATGGGAACGCACTTTGATTCTTAAATTCTCACATGCTAACCCTTACCCTCGAGATATGTCTATGGGTTTGAATGATATGAAACTGAGGGGTAAATTTAGCTGGAGTTGGTTAAATTATTGCCACATAGCGATTAGGTTTGATAATGATGAGGATTTTAGACGAATTTGGTTAGGATCAATGACACGTTCTTAGTGTAACTATCGCAAGTGCACAATATCGTATCAAGTAGTAAGTGGACTTTTTGAGTCCGGTTTATCGATCCCACGAGGAAGTTTGGTTATAATTTGAATTATACACTATTAGTCTATTTTTATAGATACTAAGATGAGTGAAACACACAATTAAAGAGTTTGGTTTAATAATTGCAAAGATAATGCAATAATAGATCTAATATTATAAGGAAATAAAAAGATAGCAATAATAATAGATTGATTAACGATAAAATGAAATAGTTGGGATTACAAACTTAGTTCGTCATTAGTTATAGAAGATGTATAGGAGATCATAATATGAATTTACTTATTATGTTGTGTAGATTCGATTTTCCTTAAAAAGACGGTTTCTCTTTCGAACTATAAAACGCCCCTTACATATTGAATCAATCCACTATATTTCTATGTTGATTGGCTTCAATACATAACATTAGCATTTATGAAAATAACTCAAAGAATCATCTAAGGTCTAGAGGTATATTTCTATCCCCTAGAACAACTTAGAGTGAAGATCATTTGATCTAATCAAACATATTTTTTTTCGAAACATTTGAAGACCATAAATATCGTCATTTATTGGAAAAATAAATAAAGATTGTTAAAACAATGAAAATCACACACAATAATAAGTAATGCACAATAGATATTTATACAAACTTAAATAACATGACTAACCTTGTTTATAATCCCAACTAAAGGTAACTTAGCCCATGAAGGGTTGAATATACATAATACAAGCTTTGGTGGTCATTATTAGTTGAATCAAGAGAAAGAATTGATCCTCACTCCCATAGTAGATAAAGGAGAAAGAAGCAATAAACTCTCTGAACAACATATGCTATACCACACTCACACAAATCACTCAAGAACACAAGTGTGTTCTTCACACAAAAAGAAAAGTTTACAAAAAGTGAAAAATTATATGATGAATGATGAAGGATCTAAGGGGTCTATTTATACACCTAAAGTCATATAATAGCTCCAAAACTCCAGCATTATTATAATAGATCGGATCAATGCCAGCCATCCCCTCAATAATACACAAAAAGTATAAAAAAATTAGATAAATTTTAACAATCTGTCAAGAGTTGCGGCCGTAACATTAAGGATTTACGGCCGTAACTTGGATGACTTACGGCCGTAATATTCTGTAGTTATGGCCGTAACTTGGCTTCGTCAATTTGCTCACTGGTTGCTTTGAGAGTTACGTTTTCAGCCTAAAATTTCTCAGACTATGCGTTTTTGCCCCAAATCTTCTTCGGATGATAACTTTTGATATATAACTCTGATTTTGAATCCGGAAAGACAGCCGAATTCGTCTCGGAAATCCCTACAACATGAATATATCAAAATTCAACAAAGAGAATATTTAATAAACATGTTATTTCTTGAGTAAATCAGTTATTTAATCTGATTAAGACTAGATTTACATCATCATCCGATAAAAATAAAATTATTAAAAACTAATTAATTAAAAGCAAAAAACGAGTAGACTAGCTCAATTATGGGTGAATTTTATTGATACAAACCATGGATAAGTGTATAAAACTGACACTTATCAATCAACGTGGAATTTTTCTGGATGTCCTGCCCGTGTTTTTAAGTGGTCACCTAGTTTTTCGGTTAGGACAGAGACATCGATCTGCCCGGTTTGGATTAGACTTCCGGGTTTACCTTTGTATTTATTTCATCCACGCGCATTATACACGATTGACAAGGCTGTTGGCAATCTCATCTTAGTTGTTGCCCCCACGGCCACACATTCACGACTTTTAGTCGCCCGTGTGTGTGTCGAGATTGATCTTCTGGTGCCCAGAGTGCCCGAGATTGAAGTTGAATTTGAGGATCACATTATTACGCAGCGCATCATCTATGAGAGAGTTCCATTATATTGCTCTGTATGTTCTCATGTGGGGTATGACCCGTCTAGTTGCTACATAGTTGGCAACAAAGAACGGCCTCCTCCGCCCCATCGTAAGAAGCCTGCTATTGTCACTTCTAGACAACAGAAGGCGCAGCCAGCCCCTGCTAAAGCCCCTAAGGCTAATACCTCTCAGGCTGCTCCTAAGACCACTAAAGGGAAGGACCCTGCCATTTGGCAGGTTGTTACCAAAAAAGGAGCTAGAGAGACGGGGATGATCCCCAAGGGCACGGCTGCCAGCGGACAGCACTCGTAATTTGCATCGTTAGACTCCTCTGCTAGAGAGGAAGAGGATTTAGTAGGCACAGATGACATTATTAGCGTGTTGGGTAGCGATGACGGTGGTCGAGATAGTGATATTGAGCGTTTTTTAGAGTACGACACGGAGTCCTCTACCGTCCCCCATTTTTCTAGACTCGTAGAGTCTACCTCCTCCCGCCATGACGGTCAGGGCTGCACGGATGATCCAATCATCGTGGAGCCTGAGACCCTTGCCATGGTCGTTTACGAGCCTCCCCCCTCCTCCTTCTTCTTTTTTTCCTTCTCTATCTCAGACTGAGTGTGGTCTTAAACGCACCCAATTTGAGATTTCTGAGTCCAGTCTCTCTTTCTCGGCACTGGTGCCTCTTACGACGGCACCGAAGCCCCTGGTTAAAAGACGTCTGATGTCTTCTACTGCTGCTCCTGGTGTCAGCACTAGGGTCAAAGTTTCTTCCGACTCCTCGATTTCCACACGAGAAAGAACAGCTTCTCGCGGACCCTCCTCCTCCTCGAAGGGGCGATCTTCATCGCCCTTGAAAAAGGGAACATCTGCCCGACAGGATACACCTCAGAGACGGGGCCGCTCTAGTCAGCGTCCTAGGTCTTCATCTGAGTTGGTTGGTTAGTTTATGTCGATACCCATTCTTACATGGAACGTTCGTGGTCTGGCTAACACAGGAGCACAGAAGCGCATTCGTCATCTAAACCGTGTTCATAGGTTTTCTTTTATAGGTATTTTAGAACCCATGGGTTCCAATGCTAATTTTGATTTTTATATTCGTTCTTTAGGTTTTGCGTCGGGACTTTATAATCGGTCTAGCAAAATTTGGTTCTTTTCTTCTCCTCACTTTCAGCACCAAGTTTTGTTGGATACCGATCAAGTCCTCCATCTTTCTATTTCTTCCTCCCTTCTTCCTCAGTCGATTTATATCACCTTTGTCTATGCCAGCACTAACCGTGCTGGTCGTTACGCCCTTTGGGACACCCTCCGTGAGATTGCTTTGGAAGTAGAGGGGTTGCCGTGGCTAGTCAGCGGTGACTTCAACATCTTCTTGCATTCACATGAGCGCGAGGGTAGTACCACAGACCTTTCTCCAGAGACTCTTGACTTCGCACAGACTATTGCTGACTGTGAGTTGATTGATGCGGGCTGCGAGGGCGATATTTTCACTTGGGAGCGCAATGGTTTGAGGGAAAGGCTAGATCGTGCTTTATTGAATGAAGCATGGTCGAACGTGTTTGCGGTTTCTACCGTCACTCACCTGCCTAGACTTCGGTCGGACCATGTGCCCCTTCTTATCCAATGTCGCTTCTCCGCGATTCGTCACAAGTCTTCATTCCATTTCCAAAGTATGTGGATCCGGCATCACACATTCCTGGACACTGTTAGGGAGGTCTTGCTTACCCCGACTGGTTTATCTAGTATGTGTAACCTTCAGGCCAAACTCCTTAGGGTTAAGCACAGGCTGAAACAGTGGACCTGGTCTGTTTTTGGAAATCTTCATACGAAGTTGGATGAGGCCTTGAGGGTTGCTGATGAGGCCGAGCGGTGATATGATTCGGATGCTACTCCGGAGAATAGAATTGATATACACCGTTTTCGTGCTGAGTACCATCTTCGTCTCTCTATGGAGGAAGATTTATGGAAACAGAAAGCCGCAGTTCATTGGGTTACTGAGGGCAAGTGCAACACCCGGTTCTTTCAGGGTTTTGTGAAGCATAAGAGTTGTCAGTCGCATATTCACAGCATTGAGGATGGTGGTACGACGATCGCTGTAGAGTCGGACATCCGATCATCCGCTGTGAATTTCTTTAGGACTCTGCTTACATCTGATGGTGATGTCCTCATCCCCTTGGATGACACTTGTTTTACCTCTATCCCCTGTTCTTTTGATTCTGATAGTTTGTGTGTCCCACCCTCTCCCGAGGAGATTCGTGCTGCGGTATTTGATATCAATCCTCACAGCGCTTCTGGGCCTGACGGGTTCCCGTCTTTGTTTTTTCAGCATTGTTGGGAGGTTGTCTCTTCCGACGTGGAGGGGGATGTGATCGAGTTTTTTGATGGTCATCCTATGCCTCCGGCTTTCACGACGACTACGGTCATCTTGATCCCGAAGAAGCCTGTTCCGAGCGGTTGGTCAGATTACCGGCCTATTAGTCTGTGTAATGTGACCAATAAGATTATCACGAAAATTCTTAACGCTCGGCTTGCTCCTCTCCTCCCTCTGATTATCTCTCCGAACCAGAGTGGATTTGTTCACGGGCGGGTTATTACTGATAATATCCTTCTGGCCCAAGAACTTATTCACGACCTCCACATTGCGGACATTCATGGTGTCCCGAACCTTGCGCTGAAGCTTGATATGGCTAAGGCGTATGATAGGGTTCACTGGCAGTTTTTACATGAGGTCCTGGTGAGGATGGGATTCCCAGCTAGATGGATTTTGTTCATCCGTCATTGCATCGAGTGTTGCACGTTCTCCATTTTGGTTAACGGAAGTCCGGCCGGCTATTTTACCTCTAGTCGGGGTTTGCGTCAGGGCGACCCTATCTCTCCATCGCTCTTCGTGCTTGCCGTTGATTATTTATCGTGCTGCTTGGACCGACTCATTCGTGACCATCCTTTGATGAGGTATAGGACGGCTGGACGGCCTTTCCCCGTCTCGCACCTATCCTACGCCGATGACATCATTATATTCACACGGGCTGTGGATGATGGTCTCGTTGATCTTATGCGTCTTCTGGATCACTACTCTATGGCTTCGGGCCATATGGTTAGTATCCAGAAAAGCACTTTAATTCTTGCTCCTAAGCATGCGCCTCGTTGGCATCAGAGAGTTCACGATCTTACTGGTTTTCGCCAGGGCAATCTCCCCATCACCTATATTGGTGTGCCCCTTTACAAAGGCTTTATGAGACGAGAGCTCTTTGCTGGGGTGAAGCAACGGATGTTGGATAGGATCTCTGGTTTGTCCCATCGCCACCTTGCTTTTGGGGGACGCTTGGCTCTTATTAAGAGGACTCTCTGCATGATTCCTCTACACCTGCTTCAGGTGTTGGACCCTCCACAGTACATTATCCAGGAGCTTGAGCAGATCATTGCGAGATACTTCTGGGGTACTTTTGGTCTGAAGAGGAAGATGCACTGGGTCCGTTGGCGGCAGATTTGTCGTCCAGTCTCTGAGGGAAGCCTCGGGGTTCAGAGCCTTTCGGATATGGCGAGAGCTTTTAGTTATAAGCTCTGGTGGCGCCTTCGCGCGGGCATATCTCTGTGGGTGCGGTTATGCTCATGGCCTTTCTTTGCCTTTATACGCCTATGCGTACCGCTCTTAAAGCTCGTGCCAGCCACCCTTGGCGCCGTCTCCTCCGCATGGGTATTGAGGCTCAGGAGTTCATCCGCTGGACTCTTGGTTGTGGCTACGGGGAGGTCAGCTTTTGGGACGATACTTGGATTGGGAATAGACCTATTTCTTCTTTTCATCAGGTTATTGGTAGACCCCATCTTAGGATTCATGAGTTATGGATGGATGGGACGTGGTACATGGGTAGATTGGAGTCTATTATTGGAGAGGAGCTAGGATTTACCCCTAAGTTCATCCAGGAGATCTCCGCGATTCCCATCGCCGAGAAGGATTCAGATAGTATGTGCTGGACTCTTACCTCTTCGGGTGCATTCTCATTGTCGTCGGCTTGGTCTCACATCAGGGTGAGTGGTCAGGCTAATCTTGTTTACGGGGCCATGTGGACTACCTTACTTACACCGACCACTTCGATGTTTATTTGGCGCCTTCTAATGCGACGGATACCGACTGATGACATTCTACAGAGGAGGGGCGTTTCATTGGCTTCTAGATGTTTGTGCTTCTCGCATACCCTTACCCAGACCTACCATACCGAGACCATTGCCCACCTTTTATTGGAGAGTGATGTGGCTCGTGACGTATGGGAGTATTTTGGCGCATGGACTCATTTTTCCCTACCCCATACTCAGAATATCTTTGAGCTCCTGAGTTTTTTCGCACACGGCACACACTTTAGGCATGCGACTTTCATTATTCCTTGTCTGATCCTTTGGTTCATCTGGACAGAAAGGAATAGTTCAAAGCATAGGGCGGTTACTTTTCTTTCGTCTCATGTTATTGTGCAGGTGGAGCGCCATGTTGCTTTATTGGCTTCTGCGGGGCTTATTTCATCTGAGTTCTGGGCGGGTTGCTCGCCGCCTGATTATTTCCAGCGAGCTACATCTTCCCCCGCTCAGACTTGTCGCCCTGTCCCGGTGGTTTGGCTTCGACCCGAGAACCCTTGGATCAGGCTGAACACGGATGGTTCGTTCGATATAGACACACATATTACGGGTGGGGGAGGTCTGATTAGAGATCACCACGGAGAGCTCTTTCTTGCTTTCCATTCCTCTTTTCAGGCCTCTTCGAGTTTTGATGCTGAGGTCCAGGCATTGGCGATTGGATTGATTCTAGCTTCCCATAGATCGAGACATGTTTGGATTGAGCTTGATGCTGCTGCTGTGGTGACCCTGCTATCATCTGGCCATCGGGGCTCTTGGCAGGTTCGTCACACTCTTATGCGTATCCGACACATGCTTAGAGATATTCAGTTTAGAGTCACTCACATTTTCCGGGAGGGCAACAGGCCGACCGACTATCTTTCTGAGCTCGGCATGTCATCCCTCGGCATTCAGACTTATACTTACGATACGGCTCCTCCGTTTCTTCTCTCCCTTATACGGATGGATGAGCTTGGTTATCCATCTTTTAGATAAAGATAGGTTTTTTATTGATTGCTTGCTTGCCTATTGGTCCGCACATTAGCCCACGGTTTTAGTGGTGCACCTTGTATTGATCTAGCGGGCCGTAGGCACTTTAGATTTTAGGTTCCGGATTATGGCCCATTTTTGGTCATAATTCGGAGTTGAGTTATTTTAGTCTACGGGTCCACACATTAGCCCACGGTTTGTGGTGCACTTTGTATTTCTTTAGCGGGCCGTAGATTTCTTCGATGTTAGGACCCGAATTATGGCCCATTTAGTCATAATTCGGGAATGATACTTTGTAATTCTTGATTTCTTCTTATCTACAGGTTGGTGGGTCCCGCCTCAACCCCCCGTCCACACTGGACGCTTTTGGGTTTAAAAAAAAAGCGACTTTTCCACGTATGAGTTCGACTTTGTAAAATCACCATTAATTCTTGAAAATTCCAAAAATTCTGAATCTTTTCAATATTTTAGAGCATCAAGTTAGCTTTCCAATGGTTCAAATGGTGAGTCAATCGGAGTCCGGACGAAGGAGTTATGGTCGAAATAGCTAAGACTGTACCGTGTGCCTTTTGATCTTTGGAGCGGGTCAGACATGGGCCGCGGGCCCTTCTGGCGGGCCGCGGCACAAAACTGTTTTGCTGGGCGTTTTTTACCTTGTGTCGTGGCACACTCAGCCTGTTCCGCAGCACACAGTGCAGATTCTTCTATAACTGCGTTTTGTTGAGGAGAACAAGCTCATTTCTTCATTTCACTTCTTCCTCTCTTCCTTGGGGCGATTTTGGGCGATTTTGGGGTGTTTCAACATCATCAAAACTCAGAGATTTCATCTTTTTCAAGTTGTAGTGTGGATCAACAACATATTTGTGGATTTTTCATCCTAATCTAAGGTAACTTTCTTCAACCCTTGAATTCGATTTTGAGTTGGAGCATGATGTTTTGGATGGTATAATCATGAATTGTGATGGATATGCATATGATTATGAGTTTTTACGAGTTATCATCGGATTGTTTGAAGTTTTTCTCAAGAACACTTTGAAGGTTGACTTGGAATTGGGTTTTGCAATTTCATGATATCATAAACTCGATTTGAGTATTTCGTTTGGATTATCGATTGTATTGATCGTGTTTTGGTGGTTTGGATAATTCAATAGAAGTTGGTTTTCGATACAAATGGGTTTAGTTGTTTAAAAAGGGAGTTTGTTTTCAAGGTGTTTGTCGAAATGCCTCAATGAGTTTGGATTTATTGTACCGACATCTTGAGTTGGTTATGATCAGTTTTGGTTCGTATATTAAGCGAGTTCTTGATAATTGTGTTATTCAAAGTTGTTCGAGCGACCGGTAGTTCCCTTAGGACGTTGTTCGAGAGAGATCGTATCATCACCGGTGTTAAGGTAAGTTAATTCTTACTCGGTTAAAAGGATATTCATTCCTTTCGTTGTTGTTCATTCATAATTATAGTTTATTCATAATAAATTAACCGTATTGAGACTTGTAATTGTCAATTAATCACTTCATTCACGAGGAACGACAGTTCCAATCATTTCATTGAGTTATCATTCAGTTCACTATCATTTCATCTCGGTGAGTCATTATTGATTTTCGATGTCACTTTTTTTATCTCGTGGCATTCCGGGTCATACTGGCGTGCCGGTTGGTATGTATAGGATTTTCATGTCGGGCACATATAAAGTCGTGTGTTGGTAGTTGACCTCACATTGGACTGTGCCAACGAGACGATTACTTCGTGAGACTGATTAGGTACAAGACCACAAGTGTATTCGATCGATACTCGTTGGTGGCTTGTGCACGGACACATTTCCATCCCGGGCGTAGTGTGGCTCCATCCTTTGAGCCGTACTATTAGTTGATTCATACAACATGTTTGATTGCATATGTTTTCAACAGGAATGGGTTATAATCTGGCCGATTCACATTTGATCGCATGTGTTCGACGATTTTACATTTTGATCGAACTTGTGGTTTATACAGCATGTATGATTGTGTTTATTCAACTCTTCAGGATTGTTGTTCTGTGTAACTGACCTCGTTGGGGGATTTTCTTTTTCAGGTCATGGCAAGGCTAAGGCACGGGAAGAGAACGTTGACGGCGAGGAGTCCCAGTGATACTAGTAGGGGGCCCCAGTCCTTTTCATTCACTCGTGTTTTCTTTATTTTATTTTTGCTGCAGACTTCCGTTTGAATACTCATTTTATTCAGTGTCATATGTTTTATCTTCATATAAAATATACACGTATTCTATATTATCTTGGGAGTTTTGTATGAAACTCCTCATCGGAGTAATTAATGATGTACTGTGGTTCGGTACTACATTTACCCTGTGTATTTCATTCATTTTCACTCGCCTAGTGGGTCCCAGCCGGGGGTCCACGGCACTGTAATATCCGCCTAGTTTGGGGTGTTACAGAGGCTTTCAGAGAGGAGACCCGATAGAGACAAGACAAGATGGTGGCAATTTTATGACGAATGAAAGATTGGCATGTCCAACAAGGCCACTTTCCTCCGCCAAATCAGTAGGACCGGTTATAAGTATTTCTTGACCCAAAGTTTTTATTGTTTAAATAATATACCCCCTTCGTGTGTATACTCTTTAATTCACGTTTGGGGGAGATATTGGGACAAGAAATACATACATTGTTTGTTTGCTTTTATTTTGTCTTTTGGATTTTGGTGTGATTTTGATTTACGTTTTGGTGTGAATTTTTTTTGAATTTTTGTTTTATTTTGGTGTGTTTTGAACTTGGTGTGTTTTGATGATGATGAACTTAGATGAAACATGAAAGAATGAAATCTTGTCTTGGGTGCCTCGGGATTTATTTTGTTATTTTGATATGCAAATCGAGGATAATTTGAAGGGGAAAAATTGTAGAATAATCAAAAGAGTGTGAAATTGAATAAATAGTTTAATGCCTTGGAAATATGAACAAATCTAGCTTGTGAGCTTTTGAGCCTTCGTGCATCATTAAATATGCAAGTTTCCTTGTCGAGTGTACCATTCATGTTTTAAGACTCTAGAATTTGCCTGGTATCTTATTCGAAACTACAAGTGTGTGTGCAAATTAGTGAAAATGATTTTAGGCCAAAAAAATTTGCAACCCTTCAAACCTTTTGGCCAAACCAAGAATTTATTTCCCTAGTTAGCCCGATTGAGCTTAAAGCCTATTACTTGTTAGCCACATTATGAGATTTCCGTTTCAT
Organism: Orobanche coerulescens; assembly: GCA_033398695.1. NCBI lineage: Eukaryota > Viridiplantae > Streptophyta > Magnoliopsida > Lamiales > Orobanchaceae > Orobanche > Orobanche coerulescens. The sequence goes on from CM065818.1 coordinate 104,089,699, forward strand.
TATAAACTTTTGTCCCTATACTTGAGCTTATTAGAACAAATTGGCAAAAGAATGTTGTGTTGGAATAAAGAGTAGTACCGGTATGCATGTATATATATATTTACATCTTTGTGTAAAATCGTTTTTACAGGAGTGATGTTTTGGATTGGTTACTCAATAAAAGTTTATCAATATGGTATTTCAATTTCAAATGTTTTGGGGAAGTCACGTAAATTCTATTTAAAAATATCCTATGAGAAGGAAAAATGATTTGATTTTCGTATGATGACCTCGAGACCAAAGATTTTGAGAATTCAAACTACACATATTATATTTTCATCTTGCATTGAAAATTTTCAAAATATTTTAAATGCTTAAACGAGGTCTACCAATAGTTTACTTGAGACGTGACTTTCGCCTTCAACTTTTCCGGTTAAACGATATGTAGTGAGAATGTAAATTGTTGGCGTTTGGATTCGTATGTTGTTGTTTATTTGTAACCTTCGACTTTCGGCATTATTTGGTATATGTTCATGAATAACAATTGTTGTGTGTGGTTATGTGTAACTTGAACTGTGTTCTTATCCGCTGCGTGTGTAAAGTCCAAAGTGACTATTTGGGTACTTTTACCAAATAGTGTGTGTTTCAAAATGACCTTTTGGGTTTGTAAATTTGAATTATTTCGTTGACCCTTTTTCCTAACTCTTTTGTTGGGTGATTTAACATATATTTTGAAACTATTTGAGTTTTCGCGTCTACGCCTTGTAATTTCAAACGGTATTTGGTGACGGTATTTGGTATTTGGAAAATGACTTTTGGGGAGTATTTGGAAAGTATTACCGTCATCGGCCTTTCTGGCATTTTGGAACGTTTTCGAAAATGGTTTTCAACTTGGTGAGTTCCGGCGCGGAAACCGTACAGAAAGTGATTTTGATATAATGGATGATTTCAATTTCGTTGCATTTATGAATCGCATAACAACGGCATTATAAATGAAGATTGTTGGTATAATAGTTTGTATATTGTGTTCTAGCTGGAATTAAATGGTAATATGTATATGATTTAATGATGTTGGATTAGAGACAGAGATGTGAATATCTTGCTATGAGTTATGATCTTTCGTTACCCTAGGTTGTTGTTTGTTAGTATGCCGAGGGGCAGAGGTCGTGGTCGTAACCGTGGCGCTGATGGCCACGGGGATCAGACGCGGAATCGAGAGAATGCCGCTGGGAATGATTTTAGTTTGGGTTTTGCTACAATATTGCAACAAGTAGCGACTCAGATGACTCAGTTGACCCAGGTGGTTCAACGTAGCACTGACGCGAGTCAGAACGTCGGTGTGAATCAATGGCTTCGCGAGGTAGTTCGTATGAATCCCCCTCAATTCGTCGGTGCTGCGGATGCATTGGGCTAGGATGGTTGGATTTTCCAGTTGGGAAAGATTTTCGAGACTGTCGGATGTCCTGAAGAGCGGAAGGTACCTATCGCTCAGTACCTTCTCGACAAAGATGCCGCTAATTGGTGGGAAGCTGTTAAACCTCGTGATCGTGATGTCACGTGGGCGGAGTTCCAAGCATTTATGGAAGCCGAGTTCTGTCCGAAACCGATTAGAGAGCAGAGGATTCGCGAATTCTACTTGGCAGAACCGCAAGATATATCGGTGTCGCAAGCTATCATCGATTATAGCAAACAACTCGATTATGTGCGAGACCGGTGAGAACCGAGGAAGAGAATCCTTCACTTTGTGACGGATGAAGCCGGTTATTCGCGTGTATATGTAGGGTTTCTTTTTCACTTAGTTGAGGGACTATCAAGATCGAGCATTAGCGTGAACTAGCTTCGTTATCATCGGAGCGTGTGTCCGAGTCGAAGAAGCGAAGAAGTACGATGGCCGTGTGGGAGTACAGAGTTGGTGTTTCTAGTTTTCAATGTCGTAGCCTTTCCATTGTGAAGCTCCATCGCTCGATGCGTGGGCGAGAGTTCTAAGTCGTGCATTACGACTCTGGTAAAGCCGGAGATGTTTTAATCAGTAATGTGGCGGGACATGTTCGTGCACATTGTCCTACCCCACCCGATGGCGTGTTGCAGTGCGGACTCGAGGACACCGGTTCGGATTTTGCGAGATGGTTACCGAGCATTACGAGCGAGGACTTGAACTATGATATCGGGATCGACTCCGAGTAGTCCCGGAGGCGTGGTCTATCGATTGCATGTTGAATTATTTCCCTTGCTTTGTTGTTTCGAAATTCAGAGATTGACTTCTTTTATTTGAAGTGGATCGGATTTTGAACTCTGTACTCTCGACTCTGTCGAATCGTTTATATTCGTTGATATTTTCTGATCTTGTCCTGTCCTGTGCTTTTATTGATCGAACGAGTTGTGGTATTGTTTCAGAATGACCCGTTTGTCGTTATGACTCTCCAAATTGCTAATCCCTTTCCTGTGGATCTTATGTGAATGCACATCTTGTTGTCTTCGCCGGATCGTATATTATCTCTAGTCGAGATGTGAACTTTGGGGTTGTTGTTTGAGTATTATTGTTCGTCGTGAACATGATTGATCGACTGTTGTTGTCTCGATCGTTGTAACTCAATCGTTTGATGGTTCAGTGTTTGTTGATCTCGTTTCGTAATTGTTGAGCGTTAGGACTCCTTCGTAATTTCCTTAAGTTCAGGAAATTTGTTTTGTGTTCGATCTTCCAACCCTTGGGCTGTGGAATTTCGTATTGGTCCAGCGTATAGCTCGTGTTTTGGTTGATGTACGGTTGAATTGTTCGACCGTATCGATTTTCGTTCTTTGTGTTTTGTTATTTCGGCAACGGATATCGTGTGTTATCTGAGTTGTTTTGCGTCGTTCGTTCTATGTTTCAAGTTTCGAGGACGAAACTTCTTTTAAGAGGGGTAGAATGTAATACCCGAGATCTTTATTCCGGATTCGTTGGGTTTTCTCGGTTTTATCGGATTGTCATAGTCCTCATCGTAGGAATTTCGTGCCATGTTTGGTTGTGACTTGTTGGGACATGTTTTTGGAGGCATTTCGGATCACTTTGTGAGTTTTTGAGATTTTGTGGTGTAGCGCACGCTAATGCTTGAAGCATAGCGCACGCTACTGCGTGGTGTTTAGCGCACGCTACTGAATGTGTAGCGCACGCTAATCGGCGATCGAGCGATCCGGTAGCTCTTTGGGCCCAGGGCTGAGCTTTGTTAGCGCACGCTAAGGCCGATAGCTAGCGCACGCTATCGACCGCTGAGCGCACGCTCCCTCTTCTTTCTAGCGCACGCTACCCGGTAGGTGCAGTTCTGTCCAGGGGCTACTGGACTGGTTTTGTGACCCGTTAGCGCGCGCTACGGCTGTTGGCTAGCGCACGCTAACTATGTTATACGCGGTTTCTCTGGAGCGTTGACCCCGTTAGCGCACGCTAATGAAGGGTGATTAGCGCACGCTAATAACTGTCCAGTATAAATACTGGACAGCAGCATTAAGTCGTCATTTTCCACTTTTCCTCATCCCTTCCGACGGGAGTGAGATCCAGAGGTGAGTAGGACCGATCTTTTTCTTCTAGCTTCATCTCTGAGCGGATTTGTAGATGTTTAACAACATCTAATCGTCTTCTTGGTCCAGATCAAGGTAATCTCTTCTTAGAACCCTAGTTTCTTGAATTTGGGGTTTTTCCTTGGATTTGTGATTCTTAACCGATCTCATCCGATCGGTTGTGTATTTTTGGTTGTCTTCACCGTAATCTTCAGATTTTGTTAACCGTTCATCGATTTTTATCGCCCGGATCAACGATTCTTGATTTCTTTGAGAATACTTAGATCCTTGTCCTTTTTAGGATCGTTTTGGATTTCGATTAGTGTTATTGATTCGTGGTGATGCTATTTTCGTAGTATTCGTGGGCTGTCGAAGTCTTGATCGTTTTTGGAGGTTCGAAGGTTGCCCGATCGTGCCCGTCCGTCGTTTCGTCGCTCGTAATACTGAGGCAAGTATCTTGTTGATCGCTGGGATTTCGCGTAGTATGGTTTTCAAATCCGATCAATTTTAAAATTTGTAAAACCTCGGAGTATTTCCAAGGTGTCGAACCCAAGGGAATTGATATGTCGAAAATAAAGGAATTAACTCTACTCAAAATTTGACTGCTATTTAGGAATCCGAAATTTGGTTTGTTCCTAATTATCTAACTTTAAAAATCGAGAAATAAAAATTAAATAAGAGATGAATTATCTAAATTAAGCAAATTAAGCAAATTAGCAAGATAAAATCACAAGTCGAAAGGTAATTGATCCTAGGGTAGTATCATCTAATTGAGTTCACACAATCCATTCACTTGATTCCTTTTCCCCAAATTTTAATTCAATCCTAGAAATAATCACTCAGCCGATCTAGAATTCCGATCAAGGCAACCTAGAAAGATAGTTAATTTAAACCCTTTTCCCCGCCAGGGCTCAAAGAATTTAAATCACTTAAAAAAAGCGCCAACTTATTTATCGATGATTTATCTTTCTCCGTCAGGTCTCAAGATTAAATCATATTGTGCATCAAGTATTTCCACTAATCAATTACTCCTTCCGGACAAAATTAATTAGCTAACATGCATCGATTAAGGGCCCTTTAATCTAGCATGAGATTTAACACATCTTGAACACAAGCCTAGGATGAAAGGTCAAAAGGTAATCAAAGGAACATCATGTGAACATCAATTAAATTTACTAACCCTAGAATCAATCAATGAATTTAGCCAGACATAATTGAAATCAAGCAAGGAATAAATGGAGAATGCATATTATTAATATGAAAAGAGAGATCACAACCCTTTCGGATGAACTCTAAGTCTTCAATCTCTGAAAAACAATAATAGTTGCTGCCTCCAAAAAGTTCTTGCATCAAAGGAATAAATCTTGCTAAAAAGATGTAAAATTATGCTAAATATGATAAAGGATGAAAAAGAATGATTTAAGATTGTGAAAGATGATAGAACTAGGTCTAGGAGGAGGTTTATATAGCCTAAGGGGGTTAAAATCCCGATTAGCCCTAATCTAGGAAGCAAAAACTATCCAAAAGAGTTATAATTCGTCAAAACACGAGAGTCCGATGGGCAGCATATCGGCCTGGCCTATCGGTCGATAGCTTGGCCGATAGTTGGTTCGTCGATCTCATCCAACGGTAGGGCAGGAACACCTTTCGGACAAACCTATCGGCCGATAAATTTGGCGATAGGTTAAATCATCTCTTGCAAAATCCGTTTCTTCCGTCCGTGACTCGACTCTCGGTCCTTTGTCTCGTTTTGGGTCCTTTTGGCTCTAAAAACCTGCAAACACACTAAAACCAACCCAAACGCGTAATACGGCTCGACTAATCATAAATAAGCCAAATACGAGCACATTAATCACGAAACGAGATAAAAACCTAGTATAAAATCCTAGAAATAATGTGGTAAAATTACCACTTATCAAACCCCCCCAAACTTAAGCCTTGTTCGTCCCGAACAACAAAAAGAAAAGAAAAAGAATGTCGTGAATCATCGTGCAACTCATAGTGTTCAACCTAATCAATACTATCCTGTAATTCTCTCTAAATAATCCGAGTGTCATAAAAGCGAGCTGCACTCAGAATAATGATTCCGCAAAGTAGTCAAGTTCAGTCCTAATTATTCGTTCATGAAGAAAATCCAGCTCAAAGATTAACAAAACGTGAGTCAAATCGACCGTCAATATGAAAGGCTAAAATAAACAAGCTAGTTCGTCCCGTTACACAGTCTAGTGGCACAATTTTCACGAGTTTCATAACAAATAAACCTCGGACAGTATTCCCTTATGTGTATGTTCAAGAATTTGATTCGAGTTGACCACTAGGTTAGGATCTCGGGATGTTTCATCGGGGTAACCCTAGGGTGGAACTTCCATTCTCATGTATTAGGAAACCGTTTGACGTAAAAGACACTCATGGGGCACATGGATGCTTCTAGTTACTAAGTTCCCGTCTACAGCGGAGAAACAACTCGAATATATAATTTCCGCATGTCCGAATCAAGGTCGCCGTTTTGCGCGAGAGTAAACAGCGGGTCACGCGAATACCCCCGGTTACTAAGTTCCCTATCATTGGCACATGTGAAATATCGAAATCACTAGTCTAATCAGAGTCGTCGTTTTCCGCGAGGGCAAACAACGGGTTACGCGAATGCCCCCGGTTACTAGACTTCCCTTCATAGAACAACATTATCTCAACTTTTGGGGAAAAACTGACCGACTCTAAACTCAATCTAAGTGCCAACACGACGTAATGCTTGATCGACTCACTATCCTAAGATGTAACCAAACGTATTGACGGTGATTTCAAAACAAGTATGTATCGTCTCTTATCTGCCAAGACCTCTACAATCACGAAAAATTTTGGACCTAAATGAATACTATGCAAAACAGAAATAACTGACTACAACTCGACTAAAACTCGACCGTTTCTTCAGAGAGAAAAACAGTGTCGTAACATCGGTATCACACAAATAGAAGCACGAAAGATTCACTAATAAAGAAAAACTAAGACAAGCAAGGCTATCTAAGCAAACAACGAAAAGCAAATAAAAGCAAACACGAAAGCAAAACACTACTACGACCTAAAAAAAAAAATAGAAACTAGCAAACACACCAAACGAAAATGAACATAAAAATCTAAAAACTAAGCAACCAAAAGCCAAAACCACGCAACACCAATATGAGAAGCACAAATAAAAACAACGGGCACCAACACAAGTAAATAATGATACAAGACATACAAGGTACTCACACGAAACGAAATTAACAAAGCCGCACTTCTCCCCCCCCCCCCCCCCCAAACTTATTTCGCATCCCAACGGAGGAATAAGTTTGAAAAGAGAAAGGAGTGGCTTTGTTAATAGAGTACCTGATCACTGTGGCGGAAATGGCGGGTTTGTCGGCGAGCTCGGATCATAGCGGGCATGTGAATCGGGGAAATATGTCCTATCGGGCAGGCCTATCGGCCGGTAGGCTGGGCCGATAGGAACTACTGAAACCTACGTATCTCATATCGGGCGGGATATCGGTCGATAGGGTCTGCCTATCGACCACTGCTTGTAACATAAAAATTCTTTTAATTTTCCTCAGCCTATCGGCCGACAGGCTCGTCTGATAGGTTTGTCTGTCTCAAAAAAAAAATTTCAACTTTTCCTACTTTCGCATAATTGGTCCCGTTTTTGCTTGGATATGGCGATTAAAGACCTGCAAGTATCCAAAACTCGGCGTGCATGGATTAGAACTAAACAAAACTAACAAAGCTACTACGAAACTAGAAACTACAAAAATCACGCAAACGAAAAATCGAAAACAAACGAAATAAAACGAACTAATATACATACGTTGGGTTACCTCCCAACAAGTGCTACGTTTAACGTCTTTAGCTAGACGATCCCTCATTCATTCCGGGTCTTCAGCGACAACTCCCCCTTGAACGGGTTTGTTGATATCAAGATAGCATACGTCCCTCTCATTAGATCGAAACTCGTTCGCCTCCAACATTCGAACATACTCTGGCAAATCCTCGGAAATTTCATCAACATCGGAATGTGAGTAAATGGAGTGTGAAATGCAATGCTCCAACAAGTCGGTCGGGGGAGGCATAATAGACTCAATTTCATAACATTCCTCGGGCGCATCCTCGGGCTTCTTCATCGCGTCATAGATGGAAATTTTCAGATTTTGATCATTAACCCGGAAAGTAAGATCACCCTCTTGGACGTCGATAAGCGCTCTCCCCGTCGCTAGAAACGGTCTCCCAAAGATCAGTGGTTGATTCTCGTCCTCGGGCATATCAAGAACTACGAAATCGGCCGGGAAGACTAAGTGTTGGACTCTAACGAACACATCCTCCACAACTCCCCTCGGATAAGCGATCGACCGGTCCGCCATGAGTAGAGAAATGGTAGTCGGCTTCATCTCCCCAATCTTCAACTTCCTAAAGATGTATAGATGCATAAGATTGATGCTTGCCCCGAGATCACACAACCCATTACGGAACGTTTGGTCGCCAATCTTGCATGTCAAAGTAAAACGTCCCGGATCCTTCTGCTTGAGCGGGAGCTTGTTTTGAATGATAGCGCTACACTCCTCTGTCAAATTTATTGTTTCAAACTTTGCCAACTTCCTCTTGCTTGCCACATCGTCTTTCAAGAATTTAACGTACCCCGGCATGTCTCTCAAAGCGTCTAGAAGTGGAATGTTAATATTCACCTTTTGAAAAATGTCGATAAACCGTTGAATCTTTTCATCATGTCTCGACTTGGCCAATCGCTGTGGAAATGGAGCTTTCACCTCAAAATCCTTCACATTCGAACTTCCAGGAGCCTTTCGGCCGATAGGGGGGTCGATAGGATCCACCGGCGTGCATTGCGGGTATCGGGTGGGCCTATCGGCCGATAGTCTTGGCCGATGGGCCTGCTGCATTTCATCTTATTTCTCGTTCTCGGCTCCCGTTTCTAGTACATCCTCGTTTCCAGATTTCTCAATTTCAGCCCCATGATTACTGTACCTCGTCCCACTCCGAAGCTCGATTGCGTTGCATTGTTGCGTCTTCGGGTTGGTCTCGGTACTGCTTGGAAAATGGCCCGGCTTATGAAATCCGGCTTGGGCGTTCGCCATTTGACTCATTTGGGTCTCCACCATCGACATCTGCTTTGTCAAGGCTATCACTGAGTTTCCAATAGATGTCACACTATGCTCGAGAGCCCCGAACCTCTTGTCTACTTTATAAATAAAATCTTTTTGACTCGCCTCCAATCGTTCGAACATCTCGTCCATAGGTGTCTTAGCAATCGGCTCTTGAATAACCCCGTTTTTCACGTTAAATCCCGGTGGTGGCTGAAGAGCATGTTCGGGTTGGCATAGGAGAAATTAGGGTGGTTTCGATTGTTCGGATAATAGTTCCCCCTATTTCCCCCTTGCCAGAAGTTTCCTCCTTGCACGTAATTTACATCCTCCTTAACTGCAATAGGCTCGTTTAGCTCTTCAAAAACTGAATTGACTCCCAAAGTATTCTTTTTTAGCATCTCAAGTTCTTTTTGTTGTCTTTCAAATTTCGCCTTCAAATCACCGTAGGCGTCCTCGTCACCGGATGGAACCTTTCTTCTCGTCATCTTCCTATCGGTCACCTCCTCGTAATCATTGTTGACTGCTAGCTCGATGAGATTCTTGGCCTCTTCATAATCGTTAGCAAGAAATCCCCCTTTCGATGAATAGTCCAACTCTCTTCTAGCCTTCCTCGTCAAACCCCGATAAAACCGAATGTAGATTTCCTCCTTGTCAATTCCATGCTGTGGGCATTTGCGAAGTAGCTTCTTAAATCGGATCCATGCCTCGTATAAGTATTCATCCTCATATTGCTCGAATTGCAAGATATCGTTAATTTGTTTTTGCACCTTCGAGGAGGATAGAAGCGTACTAAGAACAACCGAGTCATCTCTCTCCAAGTACCAATTTCCTTCCGATCTAGGCTCTTGTACCAATCTAGCGCATCGTCTTCTAAAGAGAACCGGAATAGGCGGAGCTTAATGACATCCGGAGGCACTCCGTTTTGCTTGATGGTGGCACATATGTCCAAAAACGACTCAAGGTGAGCGTTTGGATCTTCATTAACTCCTCCTCCGTATGTTTGAGACTTCACCGTAGCGATGAGGGACGGCTTCAGCTCGAAGTTGTTGGCATCAATCTTTCCCCAACCTCCTTCTTGATAATCGTCCAGCTTAGGTCGAAAGCGGGCATTCAAAGGGATCTTCTCGGGACGAGCGAGTTCTCGTGGTGGGTCAACAATGCCGGCCATGGTATCAACGAAAGGTATAGAAATAGTCTCGGTTCTCGCTTCTTGCTTTTTCCTCCTCAAAGACTTCTCGATTTCCGGATCCAAAGGAAATAAGTCCTTTCCTTGGGATCTTGTGATCATGCACCGCCTACAAGGAAGAGAAAACAAGATGTGAGGAAACGAGATCGAATATTAATAATAATAGTAAACAACCTAAAGTAACAATCTCTTCTTTTTCGAATTATCCCCTTAAGTTTTCTATCAATTCCCCGGCAACGGCGCCAAAAATTGATCGCTGGGATTTCGTGTAGTATGGTTTTCAAATCCGATCAATTTTAAAATTTGTAAAACCTAGGAGTATTTCCAAGGTGTCGAACCCAAGGGAATTGATATGTCGAAAATAAAGGAATTAACTCTACTCAAAATTTGACTGCTATTTAGGAATCCGAAATTTGGTTTGTGCCTAATTATCTAACTTTAAAAATCGAGAAATAAAAATTAAATAAGAGATGAATTATCTAAATTAAGCAAATTAAGCAAATTAGCAAGATAAAATCACAAGTCGAAAGGTAATTGATCCTAGGGTAGTATCATCTAATTGAGTTCACACAATCCATTCACTTGATTCCTTTTCCCCAAATTTTAATTCAATCCTAGAAATAATCACTCAGCCGATCTAGAATTCCGATCAAGGAAACCTAGAAAGATAGTTAATTTAAACCCTTTTCCCCGCCAGGGCTCAAAGAATTTAAATCACTTAAAAAAAGCGCCAACTTATTTATCGATGATTTATCTTTCTCCGTCAGGTCTCAAGATTAAATCATATTGTGCATCAAGTATTTCCACTAATCAATTACTCCTTCCGGAAAAAATTAATTAGCTAACATGCATCGATTAAGGGCCCTTTAATCTAGCATGAGATTTAACACATCTTGAACACAAGCCTAGGATGAAAGGTCAAAAGATAATCAAAGGAACATCATGTGAACATCAATTAAATTTACTAACCCTAGAATCAATCAATGAATTTAGCCAGACATAATTGAAATCAAGCAAGAAATAAATGGAGAATGCATATTATTAATATGAAAAGAGAGATCACAACCCTTTCGGATGAACTCTAAGTCTTCAATCTCTGAAAAACAATAATAGCTGCTGCCTCCAAAAAGTTCTTGCATCAAAGGAATAAATCTTGCTAAAAAGATGTAAAATTATGCTAAATATGATAAAGGATGAAAAAGAATGATTTAAGATGGTGAAAGATGATAGAACTAGGTCTAGGAGGAGGTTTATATAGCCTAAGGGGGTTAAAATCCCGATTAGCCCTAATCTAGGAAGCAAAAACTATCCAAAAGAGTTATAATTCGTCAAAACACGAGAGTCTGGCATGACATATCGGCTGGCCTATCGGTCGATAGCTTGGCCGATAGTTGGTTCGTCGATCGCATCCAACGGTAGGGCAGAACACCTTTCGGACAAACTATCGGTAGATAAGTGGCCGATAGGTTCGTCATCTCTTGCAAAAAATCCGTTTCTTCCGTCCGTGACTCGACTCTCGGTCCTTTGTCTCGTTTTGGGTCCTTTTGGCTCTAAAAACCTGCAAACACACTAAAACCAACCCAAACGCGTAATACGGCTCGACTAATCATAAATAAGCCAAATACGAGCACATTAATCACGAAACGAGATAAAAACCTAGTATAAAATCCTAGAAATAATGTGGTAAAATTACCACTTATCACTTGTCCATACATTTCATGTTTCGTAGGCGTAATTATTCATAAATGATTATATACGAAACCCAATGTTTAATGAACGTAAAAAGGGATCGGTATATTCTCGATAAATGTTGCCTTTCAACGATAATTTATGTACTTCGTGAATATATGTGTTCTCGGAATATGTGTGTTGGATTTGTATGTTGTAAAGATGATATGATCACTTTGAATGAGTTTATTATACCGTAATCCTTTGGCGGGGATTACGTAATGTTATATGTACTTGTTCGTTAAGAATGTATTACGTGGGATATTAGTTGTTACTCCTTTGAAAGGAGGTTGTGATGTTTAAGTGTTGCTTGGCTTGATGTTCTACTGATTGTGATGTGATTGCTGAAAGTGATGTGCCTCCGTGTAGGATTGTTGAATCTCCGGGATCCATACTTGCTAGTATGGGTCGGGCGTGACCGTAGGGTTATCCAATTCGGGTATGTCTTGCGGGGACTCCGAGGTTCGGGGCTTGCTAGCCCGATGCCGAGATAACTTGTGGAGTTATCATCGGGTATGTCTTGCGGGGACTCCGAGGTTCGTGGCTTGTTAGCCCGATGCCGGGATAACTTATGGTTGTGATTTGGAATGGTTCTGTGGTTGTTGCCACGAGGACATGTGATTTTTGGTATGGTTTCCTATTGGATTATTCACTCGGGTATGTTCTACGGGAGCATATGAGGTTCGTGGCTTGTTAGCACGGGACGCGAATAATCCTTAGGAACATGTGTTATGTTATTCGGGTCGTGGACTGTGGCTTATGATTCGGTCTTGGACCCGTGTGTTGTGAATTGGGTTGTGGAACCACGTTTTATTATCGGAATCGTATTTTGGAAAGACGATTTTGGGCCGTGCCCCCAAGTGTTTTGAAAGACTTGAGAATTCATTATTTCCAAATGTTTTCAAACTCCCGAGATTATAAAATGTTTTGTAAGAGATACATGGTATTATTTCCTACCCTTTTTATAAATCAAACTGTTTTGATTAAGTGAATTATCTCGGAAAATATATTCAAGATTATTATATTCTTGATGCACGTTGTGTATGGCTTGTACTGCTTTATACTTGCACTAGCAAAACGGTGGAGTTTTGCTAACCCCAGTATTCGGTGGGTGGATGTCATGTATTGCGTCCGGTACTTGCGGGTAGGCGGGAGCGAATCACAGGATCGATACGAAGGATGATGGGAAACGAAGATACTAATCACGTGAAGACCAATTATAGAGTATTTGGTAGAGTCGTGTTGATTATTCCTCCGATGTGTTATTTTATCGAATTATGGAAGTGATATTGTATTCTAGCCCCTGCGTGGGTATGTGTTCTGGGCAAGGATCTTGTATGTATTGTTCTGTGTGTTGTGATATAAGACCATATCGGTCTAATGGTCCTTTATGTAGCCATGTCGGCATGTGAAGTGATGCATTGTTTTGTATTTAGCCTGGTAGATCCTCGCGGAGAGGGTCTGCGGCGCTGTAATATTCCCGAGTGGTTTGGGGGTGTTACACCACCCACAGTCCTGCATAAAATAGCCCTGTCAACAAACACAACTAAACATAAAAAAAAAAGACGCCGGGTTGGAAGGTCGAAAATAGCCCCCTCGAACCCTAGTTCCTTCTTCTCCTGCAACTTCAATATCCTCTCCTTAATCGTATTTTCAATCACAAACCTACATTCCTAATTACACAAAAAATAGGGGGCCATTACTCTCCATAAACATATATGCATGACTAATTAAAATCATATGGAAATGATAAGGCCTGCATAACCCAATAGAATTACTTGATTGGTTTGTATTGACCTATTCGATGTATTATATCCTAAGCCTGCCGCTCGACAGCAGGATTCCACCAAGGATCCATCAAGAAAACCTGATACGGTGTGTGTGTATGTGTGTGTGTGTGATATTCTGCAAAAAAAAAAAATTCTTTGGACGACGACCGAGAGAAGTTTAGGGAGAGGGAGAAGAGGACAGGGAGAGAGGTGGGAGGTAGGGAAGTGAGAAGTGACAGCGGCCGATCGATGATAGGGTTTATGCCCAGAGTTTTGTGTCAAGATCAATTAAGTCTTTTATTTCTATATTTATTCAATTTCACCCCATACATATTTTAATTGTTACAATTAACGCCCAATCAGGTTTAGAATTCCTTCAATTTCACTATCACTTTAAGTAGCATCATTTTATTCGGGTGACAATTTTTACTATCACTTTAATTGCTTTAATTGGACTGCAATGTGATATTTTATTTACATTTTAAATCTAGGATACATGCTGTAAAATTTGAGGAAAATCATGATTAGAAATATTCATTTATAAATTTATTTCCACCGCAATTATTGTCTCTTATCTATGTCATGTCGTTGCCTTAATTAATGGGCATTTATTTTAGTCAGCGTAGCGACTTGACATTATTTTTATTAAAATTTGTTATTATATATAGACATTAAATTTGTTATTTTAATTATTTTGTAATTATTCATAGTTATTACAAGCTTTTACTTTTTTTTAATAATTTTTTTAATTATTTAAATCAAAATTTATTAATTTTCAAATACTACTTTATTTTAAAACCTTTTCAATTTAAATTTATTAAAAATATTTTATTATTTATAAAAAAATATATATAATTCATTATTTGATAGAATAATTTTTATAAAAATAGATTCAATGTTTTATTAAAATTAACTATTTTTAAAGTTAAATATTTATTAAATTATTAATTTTATATAAAATTTAAAATTTTGTTTATTAATACTCTAAGGTAACACATCTCATGGTGTTACTGAGAGTTACACCTTTTATAGCTAGAGTAACATATATTTCAGGATTTGGTAACACCATAACCCGAACGTTGTGGTAGGTCCAACCTATGGTAACATCCAAGAAGGTAACACCCCCTAAGTGTTGTAGAAAGCCATCTATGACGTAGTGTTCTATTCGGAACATGGAGGTTCAAATGGTGTAGATTGCAAATCTATTATCATCTAGTCCCCAAGGTGTCTTACCAAGTGCTACCGAGACGAATCCCAAAGAAAATGTGCAAGCTATTGACTTACGAAGTGGAAAGGAACTACACGAGCAGTCCAAGAGTAGCAAAAAAAAGAGCATTCCCTTTGAGAAAGTGAATGATAAGGAGCCCACTCAAGTGGAGACCAATATGTCCTCAAAGCCCAAGTTAAAAGTAGTCTCGACCACTCATCCTACTTATGTGCCACCAGTCCCGTTTCCACAACGTCTGCAAAAACAGAAGTTAGAAAAGTAATTTTCTAAGTTTCTCGATATCTTCAGGAAATTGCATATTAATATCCCATTTGCCGACACTTTGGAACAAATACCGAGATATGTGAAATTTATGAAGGAGATTTTATATAACAAAAGAAAGCTCGAAGAATATGAAACGGTGGCACTAACTTAAAAGTGCAGCGCTATTTTGCAAAAAAACCTCCCACCTAAATTGAAAGATCCACGAAGCTTCATTATACATTGAACTATTGGAAAATCGTCCTTTGATAGAGCTTTGTGTTATCTTGTCGCCAGTATTAATCTTTTGCCCCTCTCTATTTTGGGAAGGTTATTTTTAGCTACAGGTAGAACTCTCATCGATGGGCAAAAAGGGGAGCTAACTTTACGAGTTGAAGAAGAGAGAGTCACTTTTAATGTGTTTCGAGCTATGCAACATCCTAGTGATGTCGAAAATTACTTTCAAATTGATGTCATTGACTCGTGTGTAGGAAATGCTTTTTGGGAGAGCTACCCATTAGATCCACTAGAGTCCATTTTAGTCGGATCCTCTACCGAGTTGAATCTAGAGCACGTAGCTTATTTACGACACATGGATGCTTCACCACCATTTTTCATTCGTAAACCATGTGAGGAGCTTGGAAGTTCACCAACGCAAACTGTCCCATCGGTTGAGAAACCCTCAAAGATAGAACTTAAGCAGCTACCAAATCATTTGAAGTATGCATTTTTTGGGACAAATAATTTCCTACCTATCATTCTTTCTGCCACTTTGGCGGTTGATCAAGAGGATAAGCTATTAAGAGTATTGAGCGAATTCAAATCTTCCTTGGGACGGTCTATTTCGGTTATCAAGGGAATTAGTCCTTCATTTGTATGCACATGATTTTAATGGAGGAGGACTACAAGCCTTCTGTGGAGCATCAACGTCGGTCAAATCCGAATATGAAAGAGGTGGTAAAAGTCGAGGTTTTAAAACTTCTCGACGTAGGTATGATCTTTCCTATTTCCTACAGTAAGTGGGTAAGTCCTGTTGAAGTAGTGTCAAAGAAAGTTGGGACAATTGTTATTCAAAATGATAATAATGAATTAATTCCACTAGAATTGTTGAAGGGTGGCATATGTGTATAGATTACAGAAAATTAAATAAAGCCAGTAGAAAAGACCATTTTCCTTTACCGTTTATTGATCAAATGTTGGATAGATTGGCTGGACACGAGTTCTACTGTTTTCTTGATGGTTATTCTGGGTGTAGTCAGATTTATATAGCCCTTGAAGACCAAGAAAACACGACGTTTACATGTCTTTATGGCATTTTTGCTTACCGGCGCATGCCTTTTGGTTTATGTAATGCGCCATCCACTTTTCAAAGGTGTATGACGGCTATTTTTTCTGACATGGTAGAGCATTGTATTAAAATCTTTATGGATGACTTCTCTGTTTTCGGTGATTCGTTTGATCTATGTTTGCAGAATTTAAAGAATATCCTGAATAGATGCGAAGAGACATATCTTGTGTTAAATTTGGAGAAATGCCGCTTTATGATCCAGGAAGGCATTGTGTTAAGCCATCGCTTATCCGCTCATGGGATTGAAGTAGATCGTGCAAAAATTGGAACGGTTGAGAAAATGCCTCCGCCTACTTCAGTAAAGAGGGTGAGGAGTTTTTTGGGACACGCGGGTTCTACCATCATTTTATTAAAGATTTTTCAAAGATCACGAAGCCTTTGTGTAATTTGCTCGTGAAAGATGTCCCATTTAATTCTAATGAGTTATGTAAAGAAAGCTTCGATATCTTGAAGAAGGATCTAAGCAACGCTCCTCTTATAGTCGCCCCAGACTGGATCTTGCCATTTGAATTGATGTGCGATGCTAGCGATTTTGACATTGGGGTAGTTTTGGGACAGCGACGGGGAAAATTATTTCATGTGATATATTATGTAAGCCGAACCCTCAACGACGCCCAAAGAAATTATGCCACGACAGAGAAAAGAACTATTAGCCGTGATTTTTGCTTTGATAAATTCCGAGCTTATCTGTTTGGGACAAAAGTGGTCGTGTCGACTGACCATTCAGCTATCAAGTACCTTCTAGAAAAGAAAGATGCTAAACCGAGGTTTATTAGATGGGTGCTTCTCCTACAAGAGTTCAATTTGCAGATATGAGATAAGAAAGGGACTGAAAATGTCATTGCAGATCATCTCTCATGTTTATAAAATCCCTTGGAGAAAGCAGAGAATCATCCGCTAATTGTAGAAAATTTCCCGGATGAGCAGCTCTACAAGATGGGGTCACAACAAGCACCTTGGTATGCTGATTTAGTAAATTATCTAGCAACCAATGTGATTCCCTCTGAGTTTAGTCGCCAACAGAAAAAGAAGTTCATCTCTGATGCAAAATACTATTTATGGGACGAGCCGTTTCTGTTCAAAAGGTTCTCTGATCAAATGATTCGTCATTGTATTCCTGACGAAGAAATATCTAGTGTTCTATATCATTGTCACTCTTTCTCATATGGCAGTCATTTTGGCGGAGTTCGGACTGCATCGATGGTATAAACTTAACTTGTTCACGAACTATAGAAACCGTATAGGTTGAGAGGAGTGAATAAGGGGAAAAAGAAGATCGAATCATTTATTAGATGCATTGGTGTTGGATACCACTTTATAAAGATTAATAGACCAGAAACCTGTTCGGTTGCCCTCTACTAAATTTATAAAAAACTCGATCACCACTATGAAGTAATGTGAACAAATACTTCCGGATTTCACTAGGGAGTGTGTTATTTCTCTAAAAGTAGTGGGAGTTAGGTTATGTGAATAGAGAAGTCCTTAATTCTAAACTTAGTCCATAACCAAATGAGTCACTAATCAATATGTCATACTTAATGCAAAATAACCAAAATATCAACTCTCAAAATGACAATGAACACACTCGCAATTCTACTTAAGAAGAGCATCTTAACCGTATCAAATTTTGTGGGTTGGCTCCGCAACCTGGTGATTGTCCTCAGTATGGAGGCGCTGGGATACATCTTGGAGGCGGACATTTCGGCGGCTCCGGTGCGGACTAGATCCAACCAGGAAGATGTTGAAAACCACAAAAAGTGGGTTAAGGATGAAATAAGAGTCTGTGGCTTTATAATGGGCTCTATGTATAATGAGATTCAGAGAGCTCATGAGAAAATGGCTTCTGCTGCAAATCATATCTCACTTAACCGAGCTTTATGGTGAGCACAGTCGCACTGCTAGATATGATATATCTAAGCAGCTCTTCGGTGCCAGGATGAAAGAAGGTGAGAAAGTCGGGGACCATGTCCTCAAAATAATGTCTATGATCGAGAGATTGGAGTATCTTGATTTTATAATACATAATTCTCTCCAAACTGACCTTATCCTATAATCTCTTCCTGATTCCTTCTCCCAGTTTGTTATGAATTTCAACTGCAATGAAATTGCTTGCAATTTAGCATGGTTGAGAACAAACTTGTGACCGCTCAGTCTCAGATGAAGACTTCACGGATGAAGAAATCTGCCCTTGTGATTTCTTCTGGATTTCGGAGGTCAGAGAATAAGAAAAAAAGACCAAGAATCAAATGGGCTCACAAAGTAAGCTTTTAAGGGTAAGGGCAAGGACCTGATGGTTCCTAAGAGCGAGAAGGTGAAGATGGATGCATGTCTCAAATGTGGTGAGCTGGGCCACTGGTCAAGAGACTGTCCGATCCTTTATGGTGCTTCAGGTACGGAATTTTTAATTTTGTAAACAAATCATTCTGCTACCGTATTTTTTACTTCTTGGATACTAGATTCAGGTGCTAGTTCTAACATTGTACCATGAATCAGGATCTGGAACAAAGTAGGAGGCTTGGAGTTTGGGAGGTGATGATTACTGTCGGAAGCGGGCATAGTGTCGTAGCAATTGATATAGGATCACTTCTTTTGGATTTGGAATCCAGATTTATTTTAACATTAGATGATGTACTTGTTTCGACCAAGGGGCATAAAATATTTCATCCATTACGGTCATGGATCGGAAAGGCTTTTCATTCTTCATTGGTAATAGTACCTACAAAATTTATTTTGGAAATAAATTAGTAGGCACTACTACATTGTTAAATGGATTGTATCAGCTAAACCTAACTAACAAAGTCATTGTGAACACTATGACTAGGAAGTGTGGTAGGGATGAAACTAATCAAGCTTTGAAATGGTATCTTAGACTTTATGATGATAGTCAGACCAAAGTTTACAAAATTAATAAAGATGGACTTGCGGTCCCATTGGGATTAGATCCTTTTCCAACTTGTGAATCTTGCTTTAAGGGCGAAATAACTAAGTCCCCTTTCACATGGACTTTTGAAAGATCTACTGATAGACTTGGATAGACCATACTGACGTGTGTGGTGCTTTGGAAGCAGCATGTGGTGGATATCTGTTGCGAAATTCGGTGAACGCAAGTGCACGTTGTCGTAAACAAGTAATAAGGAGATGAGTAAGATATCGTTCCCACGAGGACTGACTTACTAACTACTAGTTTATGAGTATTCTAATTTTATCTGAACGATTGAAATTGGAGGTGCAAGAATATTTAAAGAAAATTAATAAAAGAATAAATAATGAAAACAATTATTCGAAGAACGAAAATCAAATAAGGAATTAATCTAGGATTGTGAATCCACCTCGGTTTATCCGAATTACTCTTGATTAAATAAATTTAATGAATTCCCAATTTATTGAAGGCGAAGATTGCTAAAATACTCTACCGCCTCTCCCGAGGTCAATAGAATTTTCTAAGGCGAGTAACACACACTATTCCTAGGTGAATTAATTCGACAATAGGCGAAAAGCACAAAATCTCCAGAAAGGCCACGTAATTCCTATGATTATATTCCTATCTCACAAGATAAAACGGTTCTCACCAATTTTTCCTACCAACTCTCCTCTCCCGATTCGAGTTGCGTAATCAAAACAATTCAATTATAGGCCACACAATTGAAAGCATTAAGAATAATTGGGGACAACTCAATAAGAAAGGGAAATTATATTTTAATAAAGCATAATCAAAAGTTAATTCGTCAAAACCTCAGTTTCATCAAAATCCTAGAATAGGGTTCTAGCCTGACATGCTATAAAGTAAAAATACATAGAGAATTAAAGAAAGCATAGAAATCAAACGCAGACGAAGAACTTGGATTCCTCCGTTCTCTAGCTTCTGCTCTCTGCTCCTTGGTGTTTTCTGCTTCTTCTCGATGATCAATGATGATTCCCCTCTTTTGATCTTCAGACCTTTAATCCCTATTTATAACCATCCTTCGTCTCCAAAATGCGTCTGTGGATTAGGTCAAAAACGGGCTTCAGAAACGGCTCAGAAACGCAGCAAACATATCAAAACCGCCCCGCGGGTCGCGGCTCAGTAAGTGTGTGACGCGGCCCCTAACCTTCAGCGCGTTGTACCTGAGCGCAAATTTCTTCATGGGCCGCGGCTCAGCTTCAACGTGCCGCGGCCCCCGGTACAGCATGCTCGGTGACTTGGTGTGCCGTGCGTGTGCCACGGCTCAGTTTCTTCATGCCGCGGCCCCGGACCAAAAATTGTCGTTTTCGCCTGTTTTTCATCGTTTAGGCTTCTGGACTCCAATTTCCTATAAAACATATAAGAATAGTGCATTAAAAGCTCATTTATGCAGACTTAGACTTCAAAATGGTTAAAAGTAATGATAAATAAGCGCATAAAAATACGCCTAACAAATACCTTCAAACATGAGCCTTTGCTTCTCCTCAAGCAAAAAGAATCAATTTCAAATAAAAAGGTATCGTGAATGATCGTGCAAATCCATAGTGCTCAACTTAATCAATACTACCTTGAAAATCTCAAAGAATAATACGAGTATCGTAATAGTGAGTCACATCAAGGACACTGATTCCACAAAGTAACCATTTTTAGTGCTAATCGATCGTTCATGAATAAAATCAAGCTCAAAGATTAACAAGCGTGAATTTAACCGACCGCCAATATGAAGGTTTAGAGTAAACAAGCCAACTCGCCCAGTCCCACAGTCAAGTGGCAAAATTCAAGAGTTTAATAATCAAAAAGAATCATCGGATAGCATTCCCTTATGTATGATCATAATAACGATTCGAGTTAACCACTAGGTTCGGATCTCGGGATGTTTCATTGGGATAATCCTAGGGTGGATTTCCATTCTCATGTATTGGGGAACCGTTTGACGTAAAAGACACTCATGGGGCACATGGATGCATCTAGTTACTAAGTCTCCCTCTACAGCGGATAAAAAATTCGAATAGCAATTCCCGCACATCAAGGTTGCTGTTTTACGCGAGAGTAAACAACGGGTCACGTGAATACCCCCAGTTACTAGGCTTCCCATCATCGGCAAATGCGATATTTCTAAACCATTAGTCTATTCAGGGTTGTCGTTTTACACGAGAGTAAACAACGGGTCATGTGAATACCCCCGGTTACTAAACTTCCCATCATAGAATATGTATAATATCTCGACTTTTTGGGAAAAATTGTCCGACTCTAAACTCAATTTAAGTGCCAACAGGACTCATGTTACTGGACGACTATCTACGCAAAAAGTGTAACCAAACGTATAGACGACGATTTGAAAACACGTATGTCTCCTTTCTTATCTGCTAAGATTTCTAAAATAATGAAAAATATAGACCTAAATGAATACTCGGAGGAAACAGATATCACTGACTGCAAACTCGACCAAAACTCAACCGTTTCTTCAAAGAGAAATTGTAGGTCACAAGTCGTCCAGGAATAAGTCTAGGGGGGGTGAATAGACTTATTGAAACTCTTAAACTCATTTTCCTAAAGAGTGAGTTTCTTCAGCTGATAGATAAACAAATGACTTGAAGTCGTTTGTTCTTAATACGTGCGGAAGTCAGCTGATGAAGAATACAAAGCAACTGATGAAACACTTAACAATGAATGCAGCAGTAAAAGTATGATGCAATAAAACAGTAAAGTACGCAGGCAATTATAGTGGTCTCAGAGGTGGGGTAATCCTCTACTAATCCACTTTTCTCCAAACCAGTTGGAGATGAATTCACTATAATTTTCAACCAGTGATAAATATTACAGTGATTAAACCAAACTACAACAGCTTCCAACCAGTGGAAATCCGTGCCGTTGTAACACACTTGACTGCCTTGCACCTCTTGATCCTCGATCCTTGGATGCATTTACAGTCTCTAACTTCAACCAGTGAAGTACCCCGAACTCAGGATTTAAGACACGAGTTTTTGTCTTCTCCAACTAAGAGCTTCTTCAGGTATGAACTTTGAGAACTCCTCTTTTTACGATGCTATAGTTTGCTTTTAGATTGCTTGAATGCTTTGATCGCTTGTTCGCACCATTTGTAATTGTTGTAAATCTTGTGTGTGCTCAGCTTCAAATCTTTGGATATATATAGGTCACGATCTCTGAGCTTTTCCTTCATAGCCGTTGCAAACCTTTTCAACAAATCCGTCCGTTGGAGAGGTAGACTTCATTGTTTTCTTTTTTGAACGTTGCAAGGCTGGATTCCCATATTTTAATCCATCTTTCGACCGTTGTGAAGACTTTGCATGTGAGGCACCGAATCTGTTGAATATAATATGATTAAAGTCTTCAAGGTGGGTCTGAATGAATTATTTAATTCATATCCTTTGCGGGAATCTCTCCAATTTGTCTCTTCACGTTGCATGTGACTTTCCGTAATACTTGACTTTTCAACGCATGCTGACATGGACTTGGAGTGCTTGGCTGATCTTGAGTAGGCTGATGTGAGGTTAACTTCTCTGCAGTTCTGGACCTCTCTGATGTTCACTGTTTGGAACTACTTTGATCACCGACACATGCGAGGTTACTTATTGCGATCTGGTCAAACATCTCTGATAATTTTTGTTGACCAGATCCTCTCTGACTTAACTCGGCTGTACCTCTCTGATGAACTTAGCTGTTCTTTAGTACTTAGCCGATTTTTAGCCTAACTTATTTTGGCCTATAGAAGATACTCATTTGGTTCTTCTTTACATTTTGCCAAGTTATACACTTAACATAATTTGGCCTATAGAAGATACTCATTTGGTACTTCCTTACATTTTTGCCAAGTAATAACTATTTGAATTTATATTAATGACATCATCAAAATCTAGCAAGTATTCCTAACAAATTCCCCCTATTTTGATGATGGCAAACTTTAAGGAAATATTCAAATGAATAAGTCTGCACTTGAGTGCAAGACACAAACTAAATCAGTCTAATTTTTGAGACAACTGGAAATTGCCATTCAAAAGACTGTTATAAAATTTTCTGACTTGATTACATGTCTGAAATTTACAAGAAATTTTTACTAAGTACAGAAATAAAATCATTACAAGTACAAAATGAATGAAAGTCATCTGCCTCTTCCTCTGCCTCTTCGAATAGGCTGTTTGGCAGGCCTGAAAGGTTTAGCTCCGATTGGTCTTGTTTTGACAGGGGCAAGACCATACTTCCTCTTTACAACAAGAGCTGTAAAGTCTTGCTATTCTTGAGATGAAAACTAATTCTCAAGACACAGCTTCTTGATTTTTCTCTGGAGTGCAAGTTCATCCAAAGCATCACCTTTCTCTAATGTAGGAGGTTCTTTGGCACTGAAAGGAGGGATCATGGGATATGCATTATGTGTCTCAGCATGTTTTAGCAGAATAGTCCAGAGTTGTGGATGAGCTTCTTGCATGAAGTTGATGAAGATTTGCTGTGGGGAGCAATTATCATCCTGGAGTATTTCCCAGATGTAGTAGTCTCTGATGAATTTTTTCCTTGCTGATCCCCACATGGGTAGATCTTCATAAGGTACAAAATCTTCAACAAACCACAACTCCTTACCTTCCCACTCTAGAGTAGGCTCAAATCCTCCTCTAGTCCTCCTTTTCTTGCCTGCAGGCTGGTCAGCCTGTTCTTCTGGTTCTGCTCCTCTCTTCCTTTTAGCTGAGGATGTCCCAGCACTGATCAACTGGACATCCTGCCTCTTCTTCGATCTAAGATCCTCCCTTATCTCTCCTTGAATGCTGCCTTCCCCCTGTATCCTATCTTCCTCCTTTTTTCCAGCATCAACCAAAGTGGTCAGATGCTGCTCCATCTTGTGCATCCAGTCAGACATGCCAAATGGAATTCTGTTGTTTGTAGGGGGAGGAGGCTGAGGGACTTCCCTCTCCAGCAAAGTATCAATCTTGGCATTGATGGATTGGAGGTCAGGAGTGACCTGAGATGCAAGAAACTCTCCAATAGTATCCTTCACTATTTGTCTTATCAGCTCAGTTATCACAGGTGAGATCTGCGATGGTGGAGAGTGCTCGCCTGAGCCTTCTGCAAATGATCCACTAGACTGCAGGCTCCTATCTACAGCTGGTACTCCAGATGGGGTCTTTTCAGGTGTCCCTGATCTGGAGTCCTCAGCTAACTCTGCGTCCAGGCTGGTATACCGGGCAGGCGCCCCAGCCTTGTCTGCAGCCTCTACTTCTGGCTCTTTCTCCGGCTCCTTTTCTTTCTCTTTTTCTTCCCTTTATACTTCCTTCTTTTGTTCTTCCTCCTTTTCTTCTTCATCAACATTATCTTTTTCTTTTTCACCTCCCTGGTCTCCTCTTTCATCCTTATCATCATCATCATGATCATCATCATAATCATCATTCTTTTTCCCATCTCTTTTATCTTCTCCTTCATTCTCATCATCTTTTTCATCATTCTCATCACCTTTTTCATCATTCTCATCATTCTTTTCTCCTTCATCATCCTCCTGTTCTACTTCTTCCCCTTCTTCTTTTTCTTCATCAATTAACTCCTCTGTTTTCTCAACTTCCTCTGTTTGTTTTTCAACTAAAATATTTTCTCCATCTTTTCTTTCTTCCTGCTCCTCTTCTTCGTCGTCTATAACAATAACCTCTTCTTCTTCTTCATTCACTTCTTCAATCCTAATTTCCTTTTATTCTTCCTCCTCATCTTCTTTCCCAAATGATCCATCAAAAATACTGTACATTATAGAAATGATGAATTGGTCCATGTTGGTTTTGAAATTTGACATGAACCAATTCTCCTGGAGGATCAAAACTATGTCTGATACTTTGCAAAAGTGTATCAGTACATCCTCTGTGGCTTGGGGATACTCCCAACTACTGGTTTCAATATAAGTTTGAAGTTTAGCAAATGAAAGTGATTTGAAAAATTTCCACTCTTCAAAAATATTAACAAAAGAGTGTTTTAAGGCTTGTGGTTTAACAAGCTGTAATTGTTCTATGGACAGGTTGAAAACATTGTTGTTCAGCAGGTTAAAGGTGTAGTTTGCTTCAGGGATTGAGATGATTAAACCTGCTTCTTCCTCCTCTCGAATGAATGCTGGAGTGAGGACAACGACGATCTGAGTTTCCAGGCTGCCCGGAGCAAGATGGTCTTCCAGATGGGTAGGCGACCTGGTTGCAGGACTGGCATAATGATCTGACTGTTCCTCCTGACTAAACTGCAGTCGCCTAGGCCTCTTGCGAGAGGGTTCTGGAGATGACTGCATGACGGATGGCTCTCCAGGGGCTGGTCCCCTTCTTTTGAATCGGACAGCTATCGGTGTGTTGTCTGACTCAGAGTCTAACTCGGCTGCAGTTGGGTTGACGGCTGCAGGTCGGTCCGACTCGCCTGATGAATAATATCTGGGGTAGGTCCTTGAGTCAGGCAACTCCTTTAACATTTGAGCTGGTCTTCTGTTGTTTCCTAACTTCCTTAGAGTCTCTTGGTCTAGATGACCAAGTCTCTTGTTGATGTGAAAGGGGTCAGTACTTCCCTTCGCCACACCCATTTTCTCAAGGATCTAACTCAATTGCGTTCCAAATGCCAGCTTGGATCTGAATCTCTTCTCATCAGCAAGCCATTCGGATTTGTTGACCTCGCGAACAAGCTGCATAAAGATATAGTCAACCCAATCAATTTCCTTGTCTTGAATCAGTGCTCCCAGCACTGTGAATTTCGCCGATGACAGTTGGTCGTAACTACCGGCCATACCCATAATGATTTTATTGGTTATATCCAACGCATATCGATAGACCTTTTTAATCTCGCTCCTTTTGGCAGTGATCTTCAGCTTCTCCAGCTGATTGTCCGCCTTGATCTTCATCCAGGTGTCGGCTGCTTTATGCTTGAGGGCTTCGATAGCTATGCCACGGTGTTTCATACCAAAAACTGTACGAATCGACTCCGGCGATATGTCGACTTGCACTCCGCCAATAGTGCTCCTAATTCCTACCTGAATCAAATGGGCTTCGCGGTAGAACGCGATAACATCCTCCTTGTACAAATGTTGAGGACTGATATCCAGAAATAGGTAGATCTCATTTAGCTTCATCGAACGAATCAGGTCAAGCACGTCGTAGTTTTCCAGATTTGCTTCCAAAAGACCTTCGAAATCAACGACCAGAGAAAAGATAATCTGGTCTTTGACCACCTTCATGTTAACGCCTTCGAAATAGGATTCCATTTCTGCAACTAAGAGATTTTCAGTGTATTTGGAGTTCAAAAGATTTTTTGCTCTGTAAGTCTAGGGTTTTGAAAGATTGGTAAGCGTAAAGGTAAAGTGAAGGGTTTTCGTCCTTATAAAGAAGATGAAAAGACGTATGGATTAAATTATTATTTATTTTGAATCGGTGGTACGCCTTTTGAGATTCTTTTTAAATTTCAAATTTGAATCGGTGGTCCAGGTTTTGATTTTAAAATTGGACGGTTAGATTTAACTGGTCACCGTGGAGGTCGATTTATCAAGTGATTGCCACGTGTATTTAAATGCCACTTGTGAACCGAAAATTAATATAATATTATTATACATATGGCAGATAATAATAAAATATTCAACAGTCGGTTAAGTTTAGAAAACTTAGTTGGTTGACTGTTGACTGTTGACTGCTCTGCATCAGGTGAGTTGACTCTTTGGACTTCTCGCCTGAGAATCTGATCAGCTAGGTTCCTTGTCTGTCCTTCGTCCTCTTATCTGCATCAGCTAGGATCTGATTCCTTTAATCAGCTGGGTCCGTCCTTCCTCTGATATGCTTCAGCTTGCTTCTGTACTAGATTCCCAATCTAGTAGACCAAGTTCTCTGCTCAACTCCAAGAATCTTTCTTCTGGCAAAGTTTTGGTAAAGATGTCAGCTATTTGGTAGTCTGTGCTGACTCTTTCAACTCTAACTCTTTTGTTAAGCATGTGGTCTCTAATGAAGTGGTGCTTAACATCAATGTGCTTGGTCCTCGAATGCAAAACCGGATTGTTGGTTATTGCAATAGCACTATTGTTGTCACACCAGATAGGGACTTCATTGGAAATGATATTATAATCCCTCAGTTGTTGTGTGATACATAAGATCTGGGCACAACAACTACCTGCAGCTAGGTATTCTGACTCTGTGGTAGAGATAGAGTTAGAAACCTGCTTCTTGCTAAACCAGGATATCAGTCTGGTTCCTAGGAATTGGCACGTTCCACTAGTGCTTTTCCTATTAATTTTGCATCCTGCGAAATTTGCATCTGAATATCCTGATAGCTCGAAGTTATCGTCCTTAAGATACCATAGTCCAACGTTGACTGTAGACTTAAGGTATTTAATTATCCTCATTGCTGCATCTATATGTGACTGCTTAGGCTTAGATTGGAATCACGGACAAACTCCTACGGCATAGGATATGTTAGGCCTGCTTGCAGTGAGGTAAAGCAATGATCCGATGAGTCCTCTATAGTGGGTTGAGTCCACTGATATGCTTCCCTCATCTGCATCTAGGTGAGTACTTACGCTCATAGGAATTCTTGCTGGCTTGGCTGATTCCATTCCAAATCTCTTGATTAGATCTTTGGTATACTTAGCTTGGTTGATGAAAATTTCATTTTCCATGTGCTTGACTTGTAATCCGAGAAAGAAGTTAAGCTTTCCCATCATACTCATCTCAAATTCTCCTTGTATGAGGTTAGAGAATTTCTCACATAGCTCTGGATTGGTTGAGCCAAAGATGATGTCATCCACATATATACGAACTAACAATATGTGGCCTTCGTGCTCCACTCTGAATAGGGTCTTGTCCACCTTTCCTTTGCAAAAACCATTCTTCTCAAGAAACACAGACAGTGTTTCATACCACGCTCTTGGTGCTTGCTTAAGTCCATAGAGAGCCTTCAACAGCTTGTAGACTTTGTCTCATTTAACAAAACCTGGGGGTTGCTCTACATAGACTTCTTCTTCTAGGATGCCATTTAGAAATGCACTCTTTACATCTATCTGATAGACTTCAAAATCTTTGAATGCAGCATATGCGAGGAATAGTCTGATGGCCTCTAATCTTGCAACAGGTGCATAAGTTTCATCAAAATCTATTCCTTCACACTGTGCATATCCTTTAGCAACAAGTCTGGCTTTATTCCTAACAACAGCTCCATCTTCATCACTCTTGTTTTTGTACACCCATTTGGTACTAATGACCTTCTTGTGATCTGGTCTCTCTGTTAGTTCCCAAACTTTGTTCCTTTCGATCTGCTCAAGTTCCTCTTGCATGGCATTTATCCAAGAATAATCTTCTAAAGCTTGTTCTGTTGCCTTGGGTTCTATTTGTGACTTGAAGCATGAGAACATAGCCATTCCTACGGGTAGAGTAGACTATCTTGTCTTAACTCCATCAGTCAGCTTCCCGATGATTTGCTGGATTGGGTGGTTTTTGAGCCATTTGGGGATATCGTCTTCTTCTGGGTCTGTTCCCCCTGTTGAATTGCTCTGGTGGATTTCTACATCAGCTGGGTTCTGGTCTCCTTGGTCTGCAGCTGGATCAGCTACCGTCTTGTCATCTGCAGGTTGGGTCTGATCTGCAGATGAGTCTTTATCAGCTACAGCTGGATCTTCATCAGCGGCAACTGGATCAGATAGGTTTGGTGATCCTGTCTGATCTGCAGTTGGGTCTTCAGCAGCTACAGTTGGGTCATCAGGCTGGTCTGCAGGTGAGTCCACCATTCCATTGTCATGTACAATGACTTCTTCAAGGGTTGATGATTTGAGCTTGTTCTCAATTAACTCAACTTGCTTCCTGTACTCCACAGTAGATTCATCAAATACAACATGGGGTGTTTCCTCCACAACTAAGGTTCTTTTTTTAAATACTCTATATGCCTTGCTTCTTTGTGAGTATCCCATAAAGAGACCATCATCAGTTTTAGCATCAAAGGCATTTAGTTGTGTTTTATCGTTGTTGTGGATGAAACACTTACAACCAAAAACGTGAAAGTAAGCAACAGTAGGAGTTCTATTATTCCAAACCTCATAGGGAGTTTTGCCATGTCTCCCTACTATCATACTCCTGTTCTGAGTGTGGCAAGCTGTGTTGACAGCTTCAGCCCAGAACCTCTTGAGCAGGTCCGCTTCTGCAATCATGGACCTGGCTGCTTCCTTCAGAGTTCTGTTTCTTCTTTCATCAACGCCATTCTGCTGGGGAGTCCTGGCTGCAGAGAGCTCATGCTGGATCCCATTCTGATCGATGTAATCAGTGATCGCCTTGTTGAGAAACTCTCCTCCTCTATCTGATCTGATCTTGATGATGGATAGGGATTTCTCATTCTGGATCCTTCTCAGCAGCTCAGGTAGCTTGGTCAAGGTTTCACTCTTCTTATTCAGGAAGATAATCCAAGTGTACCTTGAATAATCATCTACTACAACAAGTGCATGATTTCAGCCGCTTAGAGTCCTTGGCTTGATAGGACCAAACAGATCCATATGGAGTAGATCTAAGATCCTTGTTGTGAGAGTTGTAGGCTGGACTGGCTTGAATGATGCTCTGGTCTGTTTCCCTTTCTGACACGCATCACATATGGCTTCCTTTCTGAATGCTTCATCTAGAAGTCCTCTCACCAGCTTCTGAGAACTAATTTTGTTGATGGCTTTGAAGTTCAGGTGACATAATCGTTTGTGCCACAGCCATCCATTCTCGACTACTATCTTAGATAAAAAATAGGAGTTAGGTGTTCTTGTGTTCCAATCTATCATGTAGACATCTCTCCTCCTGAATCCTTGTAGCTTCACTTCTCCAGATAGGATATCTATCACCATACATTTCCAAATGGTGAAGACTACTAGATTCTTCTCATCGCAAAACTGGCTTATGCTCAGGAGATTATACTTGAGCCTTTTGACATAGTAAACTTTGGATATCACAATATTTCCTCGGTGCATCTCTCCAAAGCCCTTTGTTTGTCCTCTAGAGCTATCTCCAAAGGTTACATCAGGATCTTTTTCTTTGGTGTATTTAGACAGCATCTTCTTGTTCCCGGTCATGTGCATTGAGCATCCAGAATCTACAAACCATTCTTCACCTCCAAAGTTTGAATTTGTGGAGATGTGGTTGTAGTCCTTCCACCTTTTCTGCAATCAAACAAGTAGAGATTTAGGTACCCAAATCTGTGTGGGTCCTCTAGGGTTAGCTGGTTTCCTGGAGAATTAATTTCTCCTTGGATTGTGAAAATTGTTATTATTATTACCCTTATAAGGTGTGTAAGGTCAAGGTCTGAATCTCCTGTTGGGATTGTATACTCAATATTCCTCAAAATATTGATAGTGTGGGCCATTTCTAAACCTTGGCTGAGACCATTTATTAAATGTTTGAGGTCTCCACACTAGTTCATTTTGGAAATTAGGATAACATTGAGGTTTCCATCTGCCCCTCCCATTTTGAAATCTATTTTTAGGGAGTTGTTGATAATAGTAGGCATGTTGTCTGGGCTGCTGCTTCTGCCTGGGCCATTGCCTAGTCACTTGTCTAGGTGGCTGCCTTGTATACCCTGGCTGCAGCCTAGACTTGTGTCTTGGCTGTTGCCTATTTTTAAATATCGGTTTGTATGTTGGCTCAGCAGTCGAGACAATTGTTTCTCCCTTGAAGAAAGTGGTTTTGGAACTAGAGGGAGTGTGAGGATCATATCCAAGGCCTGATCTGGAATATAGTGTCCTTTTATTAGTACACAATTCTTCCAGAGTTGGAGACGCCTTCAGGGAGGTTATTTCCTGCGCCTTAGTCTTATTTGCCCGAGTCAGCTTAGTAAATTCGGCTTTGACATGAGCAAGTGTAGCTGATTTTTCTTTAAGTAAAACAGTTAGTCGATTTATCTCAGCTGTATTGACATCAGCCTGGTTTTGTAAGTTAGCTGCATTTATCTCAACTATATTCAGTTCTAGGCTGAGTTTTTCAAAATCATTTTTCAGCTGCCTATTCTCATCTTGCAGCTGAGTCTTCTCTGCTGATACAGATAGGTGTGCAGATTTTAGTGTTTCAAAATCATTAAATAGCTGATTTACAGATTCGTGCAGATCCATATCTTGTGACATTGCTGAGCTATTATTTGAACCAGAGGGTTTTGATGTTACCTCTTCATCAGCTAGGTTGGCCATCAGACAATTATACTCTTCATCATCATCTGAGAAGAATCCGCTGCTTGATTCTACATGCTCTTGATCTTCTCCGATGAGGGCCTTCCTCCTGTCTTCCTTTCTGCCCACCACCTTCTTGCTCTCGTCCTTCTTAAGATCAGGACAGTCGATTTGAATGTGTCCTGTCTTGTGACAATTGTAGCATTCCACCTTCCAGCTTTCGGCTTTCTGGTTCCTTCTGGGATTCTCCTTATAATTTTTCTTGTATTTGGAGTAGTTTTTCCGGAAGTTGCTGAACCTCTGCATTATGAATGCCATTTCTTCCTCAAAATCTAATGGATTTGGAGGCTTTACATCAGATAAGCTCTTGGCGGGGGACTCGGCTGCAAAGGCTATTCCCTTCTCTGCAGGCTCAGTTGAGGATGAACTTGGAAGCTCGAACTCATAAGCCTTCAGATCAGAGAACAGCTCTTAGATCTTTATCTTATTGAGGTCCTTGGACTCTCTCATGGCCACTGCCTTCATGCTCCATTCAGGATTGAGAGATCTTAGAACCTTCAGTGCCGTTTCCCTGTTGCCATAAGTTTTGCCGAGGGAGTTGATCTCATTGATAATCCTAGTGAACCTTGTGTCCACTTGGTCTTTAGATTCGCCATTCTTCAATTTGAAGTTGTCAAATTTTTGAATAGCAATTGACAACTTGTTTTCTTTTATCAGTTCCGTTCCTTCATACATTAGGGATAATGTGTCCCAGATTTCTTTGGCATTCTTGCAATTCTTGATCTTGACCATGGTGGATTTGTCAAGAGTTTGATATAGCACATCTCTGGCCTGGTTGTCAAGATTGGCCAACTTTCTTTCTTCGGGAGTCAGGTCTGTCCTTTTCCTTGAGATCTTCTCTGGCTTCCCAGCTGCGATCTCCTCTGGAGTGTTGTCCTTCTCGAAGATGAATGGACCGTCCTCTATGATGCACCACATGTCATCATGGATTGAAGATAAGTGTGCCTGCATCCTTATCTTCCAAAGATCATACTCGTCAACTGAAAACACAGGTATTCTAGAATGCATGTGTTCCATTATAAAATGAGAGTAAAGATATATCTCTGATATAGATCTAGTTCGTGAAATAAATGAACCAACCTCTCTGATACCACTTGTAGGTCACAAGTCGTCCAGGAATAATTCTAGAGGGGGGGGTGAATAGACTTATTGAAACTCTTAAACTCCTTTTCCTAAAGAGTTAGTTTCTTCAGCCGATAGATAAACAAATGACTTGAAGTCGTTTGTTCTTAATATGTGCGGAAGTCAGCTGATGACGAATACAAAGCAACTAATGAAACACTTAACAATGAATGCAGCAGTTAAAGTATGATGCAATAAAACAGTAAATTACGCAGCCAATTATAGTGGTCTCAGAGGTGGGGTAATCCTCTACTAATCCACTTTTCTCCAAACTAGTTGGAGATGAATTCACTATAATTTTCAACCTGTGATAAATATTACAGTGATTCAACCAAACTACAACAGCTTCCAACCAGTGGAAATCTGTGCCGTTGTAACACACTTGACTGCCTTGCACCTCTTGATCCTCGATCATTGGATGCCTTTACAGTCTCTAACTTCAACCAGTGTAGTACCCCGAACTCAGGATTTAAGACACGAGTTTTTGTCTTCTCCAACTAAGAGATTCTTCAAGTATGAACTTTGATAAGTGCTCTTTTTATGATGCTATAGTGTGCTTTTAGATTTCTTGAATGCTTTGATTGCTTGTTCGCACCGTTTGTAATTGTTGTAACTCTTGTGTGTGCTCAGCTTCAAATCTTTGGATATATATAGGTCACGGTCTCTGAGCTTTTCCTTCATAGCCGTTGCAAACCTTTTCAACAAATCCGTCCGTTGGAGAGGTAGACTTCATTGTTTTCTTTTTTGAACGTTGCAAGGATGGATTCCCATATTTTAATCCATCTTTCGACTGTTGTGAAGACTTTGCATGTGAGGCACCGAATCTGTTGAATATAATACGATTAAAGTCTTCAAGGTGGGTCTGGATGAATTATTTAATTCATATCCTTTGCGGGAATCTCTCCAATTTGTCTCTTCACGTTGCATGTGACTTTCTGTAATACTTGACTTTTAAACGCATGCTGACGTGGACTTGGAGTACTTGGCTGATCTTGAGTAGGCTGATGTGAGGTTAACTTCTCTGCAGTTCTGGACCTCTCTGATGTTCACTGTTTGGAACTACTTTGATCGGTGACACATGCCCGAGGTTACTTGACTATGATGCAGTCAAACATCTCTGATAATTTTTGTTGACCAGATCCTCTCTAACTTAACTCGGATGTACCTCTCTGATGAACTTAGCTGTTCTTTAGTACTTAGCCGATTTTTAGCCTAACTTATTTTGGCCTATAGAAGATACTCATTTGGTTCTTCTTTACATTTTGCCAAGTTTTACACTTAACATAATTTGGCCTATGAAAGATACTCATTTGGTTCTTCCTTACATTTTTGCCAAGTAATAACTATTTGAATTTATATTAATGACGTCACCAAAATCTAGCAAGTATTCGTAACAGAAATCAGTATCATAATATCAGTTTTACACAAAGAAGCACAAAAACTTCACGAATGCAAATAAAAACAAGACAAGCAAAGCTAGCATCAAAAATAACGAAAAATAACGAAAAATGCAAATGAATAAGTAAAAAGAAACTGAAAGTAAACCCCCCCAAACTTAGGACGTACATTGACCTCAATGGACATAGATAATAATATGCAATTAGAGAAAAGGTCAAGTATTCCCCTAATGTCCGCTCATGAACTGGTGTCGGCCTCGTCCGGCGAGGAGGGTGGTGTGGCTGGCCTAACTGGTGGAATGAATGGCCCGTCCGGGTGCAGTACATGGCTCGTCCATGCAGCAAGGTAATCCTGGTGGTAAGCATCCCTCGCCGCCAAGCGCCTCTCCTCACGTCGGTTGGCCCGACGGGCCTGATCTCTCATCTCCTCCCGGACGGCTGTGAGGATGCTCTCTCTCCGTCCGCATATCCTCTCTCAAAGCAGCTAGATGGCTCTCTCTCTCTCTCTCCTCATCTCCTCTCTCAGGCCGTCGAACATCGCCTGAAGGTGCTCTCTATCGGGCGGCGGGCTGGACTCTGCCTGCCCATGTGTCAGAAGAAGAAGCTCGGGGGACTGCTCATGTGCCTCGTCAAGAAGAAATCCTCGTCCCCGAGCGTGTGCCGGCGCTCCACCCCACTGGTCAAAGTGAGAAATAATACGATGATCAATCGGACCCTGGGGTGCTAGCATTGGCTCATCATCTGACCAAGTCATGCCCGACTGGCGGTATAGAGCGCAAATGAGAGATGGGTGCTTCATCCCCGTCTTGGCTCCACCTTGAATGCACTGAAGGATAGCTCGGACTAGATGAGGGGCCACATCGAATCTGAACCCAGTAGTGATAGCATAAAGTAGTCGGGCCCGAGAGAATAAGACTGAGCGAATCTGCGAGGTAGGATCAACTCGTGCGCAGAGGAAGTATAACCAAGCTCGCCCGAGCCGACTGAGGCGCGAGCTCTTAAAATAGAAGGCGAAAGAACCCGGGGCGCGAGTCTCCCAGACGGAACCGGGCTGTGTGAGTGTCTCAAGCAGAGCCTCCCTCGTGAGGCTACTCATACTCTGCGTAAACGCCGTCTCATCCACCGCTGGCAGCTCATATAGTCTCCGAATTGCAGCCACCGAAAAATCCATAGTATGGCCTCGGACGACGACCTGAGTCTGAGTATCTGATTGCGGTATCATCTGCCCTAGCCGAATATGTCGCAATAAGGCGCTAGCATAAAACTCCTGGACGATAGAGATCACAGCCGGCTCGGGAGGCGCAGTGAAACGAGCCTATCCCATCTCGTCAATCATAGTCAGCAGCTCACCGTCCTGGGGGGCGGGAGTGAATCCCCGCTCCGGGATTATTGGTCTAGGCCGGATTTTTTCATTGAATATTTTGTGAATGTCCGGATCGGAAAATTGGTGACACTCTAAATCGTCTCGGCTCTATGAAGTCTCCCCTCGTGTGGGGGATGATTGTGTCCTGGCCCTCATGCTAATCTTCCTTTTTCTAGCCATTGCGAGGATCCTGAAAAGATAAACACCGGAAATTACACAACCTTTAAGAAAAAACCAGACCACTCTCAACTTAAGATACGCTAAATGTGAATAAAAAGTCTTGCACCATTGTAAGATGAAATTAAGGTTGAGCTTTCAAGTTTAATCATGAAGTAAGGGTTGGGGTACAATGTAATTCGATAATCAATTTCGTTGCATGTAATTTGAAAACGTTTTGCACAAAAATTTTCATTGACGCATTTTATCAAACACTTAACATGCATGGATTTAAATGAAGAACAAACATGACAATGGCTTAATCCAATCCCCAAAAATAACAACATCAATCGATAGTCATGAGAAAAACGACAAATAACATCAACAATTATACATAATCACAAATACCATCACAATAAATCACCATATTCACCATATTCCAACTCAATTTTTGATAGAACTTTGAAGAAAAACTAACAACATATTCAACATTGAATGAAGAACAACACCTCACCTTTCAATTCATGTAGCAATTAAGATTAGGAATTGAGAATTACCTTGCTTGGATTGAAGGATGTAAGAAGAAGTAGAATTGAGAAGGGGATCGTCCGAGTGCTGCGCGAAGGAAGGGAAAGAACTTACCTGGTGTGCCGGCCGATCGAGTATATGAAGGATAACTGGGCTTTTGAACTTCCGAACAGGGGCCGCGGCACAACTTAAATGAGCCGTGGCCTAGAGTACAGCCTGCCCGGGCTTCTTTGTTCTATTGCCGTGTGCCGCGGCACAGCGTACGGGTGCGGCGGCTCATAGTATAAGTGTGCCGCGGCTCATTTGGTCTGTGCCGCGGCACGGAGTACAGTTACCTGGGCGTTTCTGGGGCATTTGGCGTGCCGCGGCTCAGTATAATTGTGCCGCGGCTCAGGTGTTGTGCGTGCCGCGGCTCACTAAGTTCGTGCCGCGGCAGAGAGTACAGTTTGGTTAGCCCTTTTTGTGTCGACTTGTGTGTGCTGCGGCTCACTTTCCTTGTGCCGCGGCCCATTTCTGAATTATCCCCTGGGGTGATTTCTGTACAGAATTTTCAGAGGCAAACACCAAGAGCGTGAGAGATAATCATATCCAAGCAAATATGACGAAAAAAATAGACTCCTAAAATGAAAGAAAACACTGAAAAATAAAATTCTACAACTAATACTCGGGTTGCCTCCCGAGAAGCGCTAAGTTTATAGTCTTCAGTCGGACCTTTTGAAAATCAATTTGCTTTTCGCAAAGACCATTTGAACTCCGCCCCGTCCATCGAACCGTTAATATGTGTTTTAAATTTTTGACCATTGGTCTTTAACAATTCGATTTTCGGTTTGGACATCCAATGTTCTTTGCGAAAAGATTTGAACAAAAACAACTTTCCAAAACACCCATATTGCGCATGACTTGGCACCCGTTTCACTTCTGGCTTATTCTCTTTTTTTACGAATGAACTTATGACAGCATTAGACTTTTTCGTTGGTGGGTGAACGGTTGATGAAGACGACATGTCCAAATGCCTAAGGTATGCGACTCGTTCTACATTTTTCTTCAACGTCGGAGCAACTAACACGGATTCTGAACATTTCGACCAACAACTCTCCCGGTGTGTGTCTTTCTCAAAGATATCAATTTGTGAACACTTCTTGTCCGTGCTTGGACACGGGAGAGATCGAAACACTTTGAATGTGACTTGCTCATCTTCAACTCGAAGTATTAATTTACCCTCCTGAACATCAATAAGGGTCCTTCCAGTGGCTAAGAACAGTCTACCCAAAATAATCAGAATTTCCTCGTCTTCTTCCATATCAAGCACAATGAAATCAGCAGGAAAAATTAATTTATCCACTTTGACCAAGACATCTTCTATTACCCCTCTCGGGTACTTGATGGATCTATCGGCTAGTTGTAAAGAGACCGTAGTAGGTTTCGCTTCCCCAATTCCTAGCTTCTTGAAAATAGAAAGAGGCATGAGATTAACGCTAGCACCGAGATCACATAATGCTTTATCAAAAGACAAGTTCCCAATAGTGCACGGTATAGTGAAGCTTTCTGGGTCCTTCAATTTAGGCGGGAGCTTTCTCTGCAAGATTGCGCTGCACTCTTCAGTCAGTGCCACCGTTTCATATTCCTCGAGCTTCCTTTTGTTAGATAAGATTTCCTTTATAAACTTCATATAGCTCGACATTTGTTCTAAGGCGTCGGCAAATGGAATGTTGATATGTAGTTTCTTGAAGACGTTAAGAAACTTGGAGAATTGTTTGTCCAATATTTGCTTTTGCAAATGCTATGGAAACGGGACGGGTGGAACATAGGCTGTCGGATTATCTGGAAACAATTTCGAGGGTCTTGAAATTTTTGATTCCTCGGTCGCCAAATTTTTCTTCTCCTCATCATAACCTCTCTTTTTGTCCTGCCTGGGCTGCTCGCACAATTCCTTCTCACTTCTCAAACTAATGGCATTGATACTCTCTCTGGAGTTCGTCTCGATTGTACTTGGCAGGGTACCCTCAGGGCGGGCTATTAACCCATTTGCTATTTGACCCAATTGTACTTCCAAGTTGCGAATAGAGGCAGAATGGTTTTGCAAGGTTGCTTCCGTACGGGTCATAAACTGACTCGTATTTGCTGCTAATTTCGCCATTGCCTCCTCTAGAGAGATTTTTGGAGCGGGAGGAGGTTGCTGTTGGTGTTGGGAAAACTGAGTTTGGTTTGAGTTTTGTCCATTTTTCCATGAAAAGTTTGGGAGATTTCTCCACCCTGGATTAAATTTGTTAGAATACGGATTGTTCTGCCGATTCCCGTTCCCCACAAACTGAGCTTGTTCCATCGGATGTTGCTCGAAAGGATTTCCGACTTGGCACTCTGCGCTAGGATGAGACCCGTTACACCAATTACATGATTCTGTGGTAATGGTGGTAGGAGCATGTGAAAAAGCTTGCAATTGCTGAGTCAGCGCTGCGACTTGGGCTGATAGTGTAGAGATCAGATCGTTGTCGGAAACTCCCATAACTTGCTTCGGGATCACCCGTTCGGAAGGCCACTGATAAGCATTTGCAGCCATCGCTTCCAATAGAGAGTGTGCTTCGGCCATCGTTTTTCCCATCAACGCTCCTCCAGCGGCTGCATCAACAAGAGTGCGTGTAGAAGCACTCAATCCGTTATAGAACGTCTGAATTTGTAACCAGTCCGGTAGGCCATGGTGTCGGCATCTCCGTAATAAATCCTTGCATTGCTCCCAAGCTTCGTGCAGTGATTCCATATCAAATTGCCCGAAAGTGGTTATCTCGTTCCTAAGTCTCGCTGTCTTCGATGGTGGGAAGAACTTAGCCAGAAAGGCTTGTGCTAATTCTGCCCAAGTCGTGATAGAACCCGGCGGTAATGAATTCAACCAAAACTTGGCTTTGTCCCTCAAAGAGAAAAGGAAAAGCCGTAGACGAATAGCATCATCGGTAACACCGTTATTCTTGAAGGTGTCACATATCTCGAGAAATGAAGCGATGTGCGCGTTGGGGTCATCGTTTGCCAGTCCACAAAACTGGCTTACTTGCACCATCTGAATAATAGCCGGCTTGATTTCGAAGTTGTTCGCTTGGATGGTTGGACGCCGAATCCCCGAAAAGTTTCCATTGATTTGTGGCATAGCATAATCAAGAAGTGCCAATGCCGGTTGAACTTGCTGCATAGGATTTTCTCCTCCATGATTTTCCGTGTTCTCGGCCATGGTGTCTTTTGTTGGTCGCTCACGCATTTCCTTCTTGTTTTTCCGAAGAGTGCGCTCGAGTTTAGTATCCAAAGGTAATAGACCTTCGTTACCGAATTTTCTCATGCACTAATCAGAAATTCCTGAAAGGAAAACAAATAATAAGAATTACACAAAAATAAAAAAAATATTCAAACTAAGACTAGAAATACTGAAATCGATATTAGTAAAATAATCAATCCCCGGCAACGGCGCCAAAAACTTGTTGCGAAATTTGGTGAACGCAAGTGCACGTTGTCGTAAACAAGTAATAAAGAGATGAGTAAGATATCGTTCCCACGAGGACTGACTTACTAACTACCAATTTATGAGTATTCTAATTTTATCTGACAGATTGAAATTGGAGGTGCAGGAATAATTAAAGAAAATTAATAAAAGAATAAATAATGAAAACGATTATTCGAAGAAAGAAAATCAAATAAGGAATTAATCTATGATTGTGAATCCACCTCGGTTTATCCGAATTACTCTTGATTAAATGAATTTAATGAATTCCCAATTTATTGAAGGCGAAGATTTCTAAAATACTCTACCGCCTCTCCCGAGGTCAATAGAATTTTCTAAGGCGAATAACACACTCTATTCCTAGGTGAATTAATTCGACAATAGGCAAAAAGCACAAAATCTCCAGAAAGACCACGTAATTCCTATGAGTATATTCCTATCTCAGAAGATAAAACGGTTCTCACCAATTTTTCCTACCAACTCTCCTCTCCCGATTCGAGTTGCGTAATCAAAACAATTCAATTATAGGCCACACAATTGAAAGCATTAAGAATAATTGGAGACAACTCAATAAAAAAGGGAAATGATATTTTAATAAAGCATAATCAAAAGTTAATTCGTCAAAACCTCAGTTTCATCAAAATCCTAGAATAGGGTTCTAGCCTGACATGCTAGAAAATAAAAATACACAGAGAATTAAAGAAAGCATAGAAATCAAATGCAGACGAAGAATTTGGATTCCTCCGTTCTCTAGCTTCCGCTCTCTGCTCCTTGGTGTTTTCTGCTTCTTTTCGATGATCCGCGATGATTCCCCTCTTTTGATCTTCAGACTTTTAATCCCTATTTATAACCATCCTTCGTCTCCAAAATGCGTCCGTGGATTAGGTCGAAAACGGGCTTCATAAATGGCTCAGAAACGCAGCAAACATATCAAAACCGCCCTGCGGGCCGCGGCTCAGTAAGTGTGTGCCGTGGACCCTAACCTTCAGCACGTTGTACCTAGGCGCAAATTTCTTCATGGGCCGCGGCTCAACTTCAACGTGCCGCGACCCCCGGTACAGTGTGCTCAGTGCCTTAGTGTGTCGTGCGTGTGCCGCGGCTCAGTTTCTTCAAGCTGCGGCCCCGGACCAAAAATTATCGTTTTCGCCCGTTTTTCGTCGTTTAGGCTTCCGGACTCCAATTTCCTATAAAACATATAAGAATAGTGCATTAAAAGCTCATTTATGCAGATTTAGACTTCAAAGTGGATAAAAATAATGATAAATAAGCGCATAAAAATATGCCTAACAATATCAGTATTTTATTACGTTAAGGGATGATCATACTAGTTTATATGTACTAAAGGAAACACAAATCCGAGGTCTTCAAGAAATTCTAGGAATTTAAGCCCTTAGTTGAAAACCAAACTGGTAATCATATCAAATCACTTCGGTCGGACCGAGGTGGCGTGTATATAAGTACAAAGTTTGACGAGTTCCTAAAGGAACACGGAATAGTATTACAACTTACATCTCCAAGAACTCCTTAGTTAAATAGTGTGTCGGAAAGAAGGAACTGAACCTTGTTGAACATGGTTCGTTCCATGCTTAGCTACATCGACTTACCAATTTACATGTGGGGTTATGCGCTCCTTACGACTGCTTATATCTTGAACATATGTCCTTCCAAGTTCATACCTAAGACTCCACATGAGATGAGGGAGGGTAAGAAACCAAGTCTTAATCATATTTGTTGGGTTATTTATTCCAAATATTCATTAATAGAGTTTGAAGATTAAGTTGCTAAATAAAGCAAAACAACAAAAAGGCGAAGCAAAGCAACGAAGCAGACGAAGACGCAAAAAGCTGAACAAAATACAAAGCTAACGCATGCTAAACTCAAACATAAGTGCACGCTAACAGGTCCTATCTGTAGTTCAGTCAAGTTCAAAGCTACTTGAAGTCAAGTCATCTGGTGAAGATAGCGCACACTACACATGAACACTAACGCACGCTATCGAAGGCTATTTTATCGTTGTGAAGACATTCAAACACAGAATGATGTATGCAGTGAAGTAAGACATAGCGCTCGCTACTGCTAATATTTAGCGCATGCTGAATATCATTTTGAATTCAAGGCAATCAATCCGTAGGAAGATGCTAAACCAAAGTCATAAAGTGGAACAATTAGTTTGACAAAATCATGCAACGGATATATGGTTAGCGCACGCTACAAGGAAAGATTAACGCACACTAACAAAGAGAGACAGTAGCCACCGGACTAGAATTACAAGCAGTTAACGCACACTACATGCAGTACATAACGTACGCTATAGGCAAAAACATGCGATAGCGCATGCTAAGCAAGAAGTCTAGTGCACGCTAATAAAAGCTGGAAAATGGCTATAAATACCAAACCACTTGGTATCAAACAATACAACAACATTGAGCAAATCATGTACTCTTGAGATATCATTGTAAACATTATAGTTGTTGTTCTTGAGCTTAATTTGAGAGTGATTAAGGGTTATACACAAAATCACACAAGAGAGAGAAAAAGAAAAGATACGATTGGATTCGGTGTTATTAGGATCAAGGATCCGGCATTGTTAGAATCGCAATCGATATCTTCGCGAGGTTTATCTAGTACCCATAGAAAGCTAGAGTGGTTGATTCCTTGTCCAATAAAAAAAAAACTATTTAACTTAGACCGACATAAAGATAAGTAAGAGAACGGTTTACTCGGACCGATAGAAGACGAGCTTGTAATGGTTATCCCTCGACCGATAGAAGAGAGGTGCAGAGGTTTATCTTGAGCCTATAGAAAAAGATAATGAGAGAGGACGTAGGCACGTTTGGCCGAACCTCTATAAATCCTTGTGTCATTTATTTTCTGCACTTTCATTTAAATCGCTTCCGCAATGCGAAAGAGTTTTACAGCTCTATCTCCAAACGGCGATACCGATCAAAAGTGCTACAACAATTGGTATCGGAGCGGTACCTCCAATAAACGGCTTAACATTCGAGGAGAAGATCCAAATGGCGTTTCAACTTGTCCCAGTCGAAGGCCTTGCTCTTAACCGACCACCATTTTTTGATGGCTCAAACTTCATGACGTGGAAGAAAAAGATGTCAATAATCATCCGAGCATATGACATCGAGCTTTGGAAAGTGATATGTATTGGTCCGAAAATTCCTCTCAAATCCGACGGTACGCTTAAATCTTTCGAAGAATATGATGACGCGGATTGGAAAAATGATCATTACAATTGTAAGGCAACTCAACTTCTATATTGTGCCTTAAATCCGAAAGAACACAACCGGATACCTTCGTGTGCCTGTGCCAAAGAAATTTGGAAAATGCTTGAAGTCACACCTGAGGGAACATCTCAAGTCAAGGAGACAAAAATAAACATGCTCCTTCACGAGTACGAGTTATTTCAAATGGACGATTAATCCATCACGATCATGCTCGACTGATTTTCGGTCATCATAAATGGATTGGCATGTTTTGGAAAACCACTTTCGAGTAGTGAAAAAGTTAAAAAGATCCTACGATCACTACCTCGAGAATGGGATGGTACGGTAACGGTAATAATGGAATCTAAAGATTTAAACAATCTTGATTTTAGTGCTCTTTTTGGTTCACTTATAAACTATGAGATAGTTCTAAAATCTCGGAATGCCAAACCGAAGCCGAAGGAAAGATCGATAGCCATGAAGGCTAAGATGTCGAGATCTAAAGAAGAAATCCTGGTGGACGAAAGCGACGAAGAATCGGCATATTATGCCAAAAATATTAATAAGTTACAACACTTATTAAACTGGAGAAAGCAGGATATCCAAAAGGGTGAATCTAAGAAATTCGACAACACTTTTCGATTATGTGGTAAACCAGGCCACTTTACAAAGAATTTCCGTGTAAAACCCAAGAAGGAGGTTTTAATAGCAACATGGAGCGATGAAGACAGCTGAAGATTTTCTAAATAAATAACCTCACTCTCATGGCCCGGAGTTCATTCGACGAAAACAACGTCGAAAGCCAAGTAAGTAATTCTTACGATGAACTTTTTGAAGCATTTGAATTATTGAATACAGATTATCAAAATGCTTTATCCGAGATTAAATCCCTCAAATCTAAAACTAAATCATTGGAAATTGAGAATTCCAAAATTCTTGAAAACGGAAAATTTATCGAAACCGATCATTCAAAATGCGTTGAAAACGAAAATATAAAGGATGTATCTTTCCAAGGTTCAAACAGATCTGAAAAACTTAACGAAGAAATTCTCGTGTGGAAACGAGAAATTTAAATAAATGCTCTCGGTCAAAAGTTTACGTTGAACAAACAGGGGCTAGGATTCAAACCACATTTTAAAAATGAATCCTTAAATTTCAAAATACCCAATTGTGAAAAATGTTTGAAAATTGGGCACCACATTTCGAATTGCAAAAGCCCACGAAGGACGATAAAGACTAAAAAGATTTGGATTCCCAAAGGAAGTTTTATTCCAAATATCGTC
Organism: Orobanche coerulescens; assembly: GCA_033398695.1. Taxonomy (NCBI): domain Eukaryota; kingdom Viridiplantae; phylum Streptophyta; class Magnoliopsida; order Lamiales; family Orobanchaceae; genus Orobanche; species Orobanche coerulescens. Next base: position 104,133,504 of record CM065818.1, read on the forward strand.
TATGTCTCTAAAGAAAAACGAGCTATAGGTTGGATTCCTAAAAATTAATTTTTAACAAATTGTATTTTACTCAGGGGGTGTTATACCCTTTCATGCATAATTTTTTTTATATACATCATTTGGTATTTATTATTCGTTCTATTACACTTTTTGCTGAATACAAAAAGGGGAAGAAAGAAGTTGAATAGGATAAAAAGCGTCATGAAAGAATGACGAGAAAAATAAAAAGCAAAAAGGGGGACGAGAAAAATTAAAAAGAAGAAGAAGAAGTCGAAAAGAAGAAAAGTATATAAAAGGGGGAGAAATGAAGAAGTTGAAAAATAAGAAACGGAGAAGTCAAAAATGACAAGAATAGAAAAATTGGAGAAACTAACGAAACGATCAAAGCCAAAAGCTTTGATTCGTATAAATATACATATATCTATTTTTGCAGATTTTATCAATTCAAGGGTTGTTTTGTAATCATCAAAAAGGGGGAGATTGTTGGAATATTTATTCCAAATATTCATTAATAGAGTTTTTATGATTAAGTTGCTAAACAAAGCAAAACAACAAAGAGACGAAGCAAAGCAACGAAGCAGATGAAGACGCAAAAAGCTGAACAAAATAAAAAACTAGCGCACGCTAGACTCAAACGTTAGCGCACGCTAACGGGTCCTATCTGCAGTTCAGTCAAGTTCAAAGCTACCTGGAGTCAAGTCATCTGGTGAAGATAGCGCACGCTACACATGAACACTAACGCACGCTATCGCAGGCTATTTTACCATTGTGAAGACATTCAAACACAAAACGACGTATGAAGTGAAGTAAGACATAGCGCACACTACTGATAATATTTAGCACTCGCTAAATAGCATTTTAAATTCAAATCAATTAATCTGTTGGAAGATGCTGAACCAAAGTCATAAAGTGGAATGGTCAGTTTGACAAATCATGCAACGCATATATGATTAGCGCACGCTAAAAGGAAAGATTAACGCATTCTAACAAAGAGAGACAGTAGCCACTGGACTGGAATTACAAGCAGTTAACGCACGCTACATGCAGTACATAACGTATGCTACACGCAAAAACACGTGATAGCGCACGCTAAGTAAGAAGGCTAGTGCACGCTAATAAAAGCTGGCAGTAACGGCTAGTTGGATGGTAATGGATATAAATACCAAACCACTTGGTATCAAACAATAAAACAACATTGAGCAAATGATATACTCTTGAGATATCATTGTAAATATTATAGTTGTTGTTCTTGAGCTTAATTTGAGAGTGGTAAGGGTTATACACAAAATCACACAAGAGAGAGAAAAAGAAAAGATACGATTGGATTCGGTGTTATTAGGATCAAGGATCCGACATTGTTAGAATCGCAATCGATATCTTCGTGAGGTTTATCTAGTACCCATAGAAAGCTAGAGTGGTTGATTCCTTGTCCAATAGAAAAGGAAAACGGTTTAACTTGGACCGACATAAAGACAAGTAAGAGAACGGTTTACTCGGACCGATAGAAGACGATCTTGTAACGGTTATCTCTCGACCGATAGAAGAGAGGTCCAGAGATTTATCTTAAGCCTATAGAAAAAGATAATGAGAGAGGACGTAAACACGTTTGTCCGAACCTCTATAAATCCTTGTGTCATTTATTTTCTGCACTTTCATTTAAATCGCTTCCGCAACATGAAAGAGTTCTACAACTCTATATCCAAACGGCGATACCGACCAAAAGTGCTATAACAATAGTAGGATTTGGGGATGTCCCGCCTATATAAAAAAGACTAAGGTGGAGAAGTTGGAAGCAATGTCCGTGAAGGGATGTTTCATTAGATTCCCATCTGGGATGATGGGTTAAATATTCTACATGCACGAAGATGGAAAGTTCTTCATCGCTTTGCAACCACACTTCCTGGAACATGAGTTCATTCAGGAAGTTGGAGCAGGTTGAAGTAATTGTTGGAATAATACAATGAAACTTCTCAGGAGATACCTGTACATGAAGTTGGAACTGAACCTTCTGAAACACAACTACAACCACCTTGTAGGTTTAGTAGGGTTTACCTGAGAGGTATGGCTTTATGCACTTGGAGGAACTGGGTCTCCATAAGGTTACAGGTGATAGCAAAGAGACCGACCCCTCGACCTATAACCAAGTGATGGATGATGTAGACATAACATCATCTCACAAAATCCAAGACTAGTACTCCGAAATAACTAATTCTTGTTAGGAATATACCCTCAAATGCCACTCAGAGTATGTATGAGAGAGGGCATTGTACTTGTTATTATGTAAATTCTTATCAGAAGGCAATTGTTTGTTTCTTTATTTACTGGAAGTCGTTGACATTCTTGACTCGTAAATATATTTAGAGAAACTAGTCAATCTATTTGAGAGGAAATATACCACTCCTTATTAGATAAGGGGATCGGCACTAAAGGTTTATGGCTCAAATACTTAATCATTCGTAAGTCAATGAAACTTGACTGGGCGTTATGTTTATGTAAAGACTTATATGACATGTTCTTTTAACTTGGAGAGTGTCTATCGAACCGGCTCACCCTCGATTCATCACATGGATTTCACTCCGAGACAATCAACAATGGAATCGAAATGTTGTGATAGGTACTCGTGAACCTGGACTTGAGAATTTAGTAGGGATGTGTTTATAATACTAAGATTTTTAGTAGAGTAGTTTGACCCAAAAAACCTGAAGGTGGGGGTCAACCTCGACATGCATCTTGACGAGCAAGTAGCAGGTTCTACTAAATACCAAGATAAGATTCTTTCTCATGTAAGTGAACAGGAATGTGTCCTATGTTGTTATTGGTAAATTATATAATTAGTCTTTGGTCAAAGTATTAGAGCTAGCTGTATCGGATACACGAGAGCTGGGTAATCTCGATACTGAGGCATAGCATCAGGTACAGATAAGGTTTGACTGATCGTGACCTTCTAACTTGATCGGGACATATGAAAGAAGGGTTTATTACGTATACTGGTATTCACAAATAATGGTTCTTGAATGATCCCAATCATTCGTTCTCAGTAAGGTTACAATGTCGGCTGCGAGACTGGCTAAGTGGTGTTATAACTCTTTGGTTCCTCCAAAAATTAGGAATTCCTCTTCCAACTCGTCCCAGAATAGGCGTTATGGCAAAAAAGAAATGCTTACCGAGATGGACCTGCTGAGTCGCGCATTAGGGAGATGACAGAATAATATGAAATGAATCTCTTATTGTGAATTATAAACATTAGATGTCTTATTTATTTTATTGGATAAATTAAATCGGTCTGGTTACATCATTAATTATTTCTTGGAGAAATAAAATTTTAATATAATTAATTAATTGGATTAATTAATTATATTAATTTTATTCGAGGCGAACCAAGGTGTATCAGTCGGACTGGACACACGACGGTTCGTTTCACGGACCGAAACGAACCAACTCCTCCTCTAACATGTCTTGGCCGCCGCCCCCACTACCGTGAAGCTTCATAGTAGTTGTTTATGTCCTTGGTTGCTTAATGGTTCCAATTTTTGGGGTTGGGTTTGATTCACTTTGTGTATTTTATTAAATGGATAATGGTGGACTTTAGTTATTTAAACTAACACCACCATTATCATCATCATCCTTTTGTAGAGATTGCCCATCACAAGAAAGAGAAAGAGGGAGGGTTCATCTTCTTGATATTCTTACATTCTTAGAGAGAGAAGAAAATCAAGATCAAAAGTATATATCCCTTAGAGTGATCATATTCTTAGGAGATAAAATCAAGAACAAAACATATATCACTTAGAGTGATTGCACTCTTGAGAAGAAAAGTTTCTACTACTCTTTTCTAGCCGTATCCTTGGAGGATAATAGAGTGGGTAGTTCTTCCGATCATCTCCCGGCACGTGGATAGTAGAGACACAGTGTTTTCGGCATTTGGATCATTGAGGACTTATTAAATCGTATTTGTGGTCACCGACATCAACTTCAAAATTCAATCAAGGGCTTCAAGGGTATGTTTTCATATCTTAAGGCTTGTCCTTTTATATTTGTATATATGATGCACGATCGGTCCTCTTAGGGATTTGGTATATTATGTTTTTTGCTTCTATTGCACCTTCATTTTAGGCATCGAATCTCAATAATTGCTATTTCATTTCACATTTCAAAGATAGACGTGATTAATCATGGATCACACTAGAAGCAGCGGCCTGTCCTGGAGTGGTTAACTCATAGATGTTCATGGATCGTACCGGAAGCAATGAACCCTCATAGGACCTATCGACCCATCCCGGAGTGAACATATACTCGCATACAACACATATACTTTACTTTCAAAGTCATGAACATATAACCATAAATATATACTTGGCTTTGAGACATAAGAATCGAGAAGAAGATGTATACAAGCTCGGTATGTCCAAGAACGCACTTCCTGTCACGCCCCCACACCTGGGTTGGACGAGAACGCGACAGTTAACATAATAAATAACGTTTATGATAATACATTCTAATAAAGCATACATATGCCAGATCTCAGCCCGGTGAACTAAGACTGGTTATTTCATAGAAAAGAAATATTCAAGAGTACAGCGAAATTATTACATCAAGTGCAAAAGAGTACATCAGAAACCAAAATACATTATGACACAGGAATAAAAATAAGTGTTAAAGCAGCATCCTAATTCCTACGTCTTGGTAATACTTTGAGGACGGTCTTCAGAGGTCGTCAGCATCTGTCTCTTCTTCTTGGTTCTCTTCATCTAGTGGGGTTTTAAAAAACAATTCAAAATGGGGTGAGAATAATGGATTCTCAGTGAGTTGGGTTTGGGTATTTAATGAGTTTATTATTTAATAAATATTATGTTTCTCCCACTCTTGAAAAATAGTGTTGTTTAAAAATTGGTGCAAGTTTTCAAGAAGAATATTATGAATTATGACATGAATGTACAATCAATCTCCATAGATTGCTGTTAAGTATGAATAATGTACGGCGTCGAGCGCCCAATGAGTATTTAGCCTTGGGAGGTCATCTACATGACTAATCCCTGAGCCTCCTTATAACGTCTTAGAACGTTATCAGTGTTTGACCTTTGACTATCGCCACGACCTTTGGTTTGATAACCATAGCCTTGGGCGTTTGTCGGACCATCACTATAACATTGGCCTTTGAGCTTTATCGCTCTCACGCTTGGTGACGTGCTGACTTATCTCTTATATGGGCTCTATATGTCCTTAGCTTGGGTCTATGCCCGGATCATATCATAATCGTGACTATACCCGAATTCTACGACCCAGTCACCTTAAGATCACTCCGTCCTTCGGCTTCAAGGGAATAGGATACGACGGTAGCTTTGCCTAGAACTGCAGGCACGCTGTCGATTCATGACTTCATGGCTATAGTAACCCTGATGGTCTTTGGTGTTCAACCTTCACTCTTTGTCAGGTTAAACACCTTGCTACGAAATCTGCTACTTGGTTCTTCATATTCACCCACCAGTAGTGTTTCTACAAATCCTTATACATCTTATTACCGCCTGGATGTATTGTATACCAAGAGCAGTGAGCTTCTGCTAAAATTTTCCTCTTGAGTTCGTCATTGTTGGGAACACATATTCGGTTTTTGAATTTTAGTGTTCCATTAGCTGACATGCTAAACTCAGATTTCTCGCCTTGTGCGACCTTTTCCTTAAGTTTACACAACTTCTCGTCTTGTGTTTGTGCTTCTCGTATTTCCTCAAGTAAATACGGCTTTATTGACAAATTAGCACATAAGACGTGTGTCTTTGCCTGCCTTGGGTTCCATTGGATTATTTCTCTCATGGCATTCCATTCCCTTATCATGAGTCTAGCCACACTCGCTTTCCTACTTAAGGTGTCTACTACGACATTGGCCTTGCTCGGATGATGCTGAATGGTGAAGTTATAATCCTCAAGAAGTTATATCCATCGTCTTTGTCTTAGATTCAACTCCTTCTTAGAGAACAAATATTTGAGGCTCTTGTGGTCGGTAAAGATGGTGAATGTAGCTCCAAAGAGGTAGTGTCTCCATTTCTTCGAAGCAAACACTATTGTTGCTAGTTCAAGGTCATGGGTCGGATAATTCATCTCGTGGATTTTCAGCTTTCGTGATGCATAATCCACAACCTTGCCGTTTTGCATCAGCACAGCTCCTAATCCTTCATTTGATGCATCACTGTATACTACAAACCCTTCACTCCATTCGGGAAGTGTTAGTACAGGTGCGGTAGTGAGTTATCTCTTGAGTTCCTGGAAGCTCGACTCACACTTATCGTTCCACTAAAATTTAACGTGCTTTTGCGTCAGTCTTGTGAGTGGTCCTTCGATTTTGGAAAAATCTTTAATGAATTTGCGGTAGTAACCCGCAAGTCCAAGAAAGCACCGTATCTCTGTAACTGTTTGTGGCCTCTTCCAGTCCAAAATAGTCTCCACCTTTGATGGATCTAATGCGACTCCATCTCCAGATATTACGTGTCCCAAAAATGCTACTTCTCTTAACCAGAATTCACACTTACTGAATTTGGCATACAACTTATGACACCTTAGCGTTTCTAGCACTAATCTTAGGTGAGTTTCGTGATCCTGATCCGACTTGGAATAAACGAGTATGTCATCAATAAATATCACTACGAATTGATCCAGATATGGTTGGAATACGGGGTGCATTAAATCTATAAATGCATCCGGTGCATTGGTCAATCCAAAAGGTATTACCACGAATTCGTAATGACCATACCTAGTTTGAAAGGCAATCTTCGGTATGTCATTCTCCCTGATGATCCCCAATTGGTAATATCCCTGTTGAAGATCGAACTTTGAGTAAACAATTGCTCCTTGTAGTTGGTCGAATAATTCGTCGATCCTGGGAAGTGGATACTTGTTCTTAACGATAATATTGTTAAGTTCTCGATAATCGATGCACAATCTTAGTGTGCCATCTTTATTTTTTACAAATAGCACTAGTGCTCCCCATGGAGATATACTTGGTCGGATAAATCCAACCTCTAGCAATTTTTGCAACTGAACCTTCAGTTCTTGCAGTTCCAGTGAGTCCATTCGATATGGCGTTCTAGCCACAGGTGCCTTTCCCGGCAAGATGTCAAAGCTGAATTCAACTTCCCTATCTGGAGGTAGAGAAGTGAGTTCCGTGGAGAAAACATCACAGTACTCTAATACTACCGGTGTAGTTTCAATCTCTGTTTTGCTCTTGGGTTTGTTAATGACAAAAGCCAAATATCCCGTTGCTCCCTTCGAGATGGCGTTTCTCGCCTTCGTGGATAATATGATTGGGGCCGAGTTAATTCTAGCATCCCCGTGTAGTTCAAGTACTGGGTGATCGGGTTTATAGAATCGAACTATTTTAGAATGGCAGTCGAGTTGTGCAAAGTGTTTAGATAGCCAATCCATCCCAAGTATGAGGTCATACTCAAGTATAGGGAGAAGAATTAGGTCGGCAGGAAAAAATGACCCTCAACTATTACTTCACACTCCTTAAATACCGAATCTGTTTCTCGGCTCGTACCCATAGGTGTGGATACTTCTAAGCTTACGGGTAGTGATTATTGAAGTGAGTGTTAATTAAGATGCTTGCATTTGGTTGTTGAGTATCAAGAAATATTATCATTATTCAACATTATTATTACATTCGCAATGCTGTTTCATGAAAAAATATAGCATTGGATAAGGAAAAATAGGTTTTCCTTATCAACTATCAATAGTAGGTAACATCTCAAAGAGACAACTCATGGGACGTAAATATACAAATAATTATTAAGGAAATATTTCTTAATAATTCAAATCGAACTTTGAGTTTTTGCAAGGTTTAGATTTCGCCCCATCCATATGGGTCGAATATTTTGAATAATCCCCTGCAATAATACCTTTATGTCTTCCGAACGAATAACTAGCTAAGTTAATGACGAGATACGTAGCAACACAGGCTTTAATAAGTTGAAATTAGCCATTACTGTTCCAAACGAATAGTATAGCGACTCAATTGATTTTGACAATACTGATTGGTAACGCTCACTCTGAATGAATAGCAAATGGATTGGAATATCCAATAATAGAACTCTATTAAGCATGAATTATCATCAAGGTTATGATCTTAATGACTCAACAAATATGCTTATACGACTTCAGCGACCAAGAAATAATAATACTCCATTTTGAAAGGTAATGAGGTTTAGTGTAGTTCAGAGGATCTGATAAGTGAAATAAGCTATGTCCGTTTCAAGAGTTCAATAGAGGAATTAATTCAATCGGGAAATGCCATGAATACTTAATCAAGTATCTTAGCTGATGACTTAGGGAATTTGAATATGACTACGCATATCCCAAGTGAATAGCGACAATTCGAAAGAGATCTTAATGAGAATTGACTCGAGAAATCTACATTAGGTCTCAATCCTATGGTTCACTTCATTCTAGGTAGAATTCCCATCTAAGTCCGAAGAATCTTATCCTGGAAAAGCTCGATGTAAGTGTCCTTCTTACAAAGCGAGCTCCGATACCACTCCTGTCACGCCCCCACACCGGGGTTGGACGAGAACACGATAGTTAACATAATAAATAACGTTTGTGATAATACATTCTAGTAAAGCATACATATACCAGATCTCAGCCCGGTGAACTAAGACAGGTTATTTCATAGAAAAGAAATATTCAAGAGCACAGCGGAATTATTACATCAAGTGCAAAAGAGTACATCGGAAACCAAAATACATTATGACACAGGAATAAAAAGAAGCGTTAAAGCAGTATCCTAATTCCTACGTCTTGGTAATACTTTGAGGACAGTCTTCATAGGTCGTCAGCATTTGTCTCTTCTTCTTCTTGGTTCTATTCATCTAGTGGGGTTTTAGAAAACAATTCAAAATGGGGTGAGAATAATGGATTCTCAGTGAGTTGGGTTTGGGTATTTAATGAGCTTATTATTTAATAAATATTATGTTTCTCCCACTCTTGAAAAATAGTGTTGTTTAAAAATTGGTGCAAGTTTTCAAGAAGAATATTATGAATTATGACATGAATGTACAGTCAATCTCCATAGATTGCTGTTAGGTATGAATAATGTACGGCGTCGAGCGCCCAATGAGTATTTAGCCTTGGGAGGTCGTCTACATGACTAATCCCTTAGCCTCCTTATAACGTCTTAGATCGTTATCAGTGTTTGACCTTTGACTATCGCCACGACCTTTGGTTTGATAACCGTAGCCTTGGGCGTTTGTCGGACCATCACTATAACATTGGCCTTTGAGCTTTATCGCTCTCACGCTTGGTGACGTGCTGCCTTATCTCTTATCTGGGCTCGATATGTCCTTAGCTTGGGTGTGCCCAGATCATATCATAATCGCGACTATACCCGAATTCTACGACCCAGTCACCTTAGGATCACTCCGTCCTTCGGCTTCAAGGGAATAGGATACGACGGTAGCTTTGCCTAGAACCGCAGCCACGCTGCTCGATTCATGAATTAGACTAACCGCCCCTCTAGAGGTACTCGTACGGACTCTAGTGGTGGCTTCCGCGCGAAGGTCTTAGAACTTAGCTCCGTACAACACTTACTCCCGATTTCAATTGAATAACAATTATTGTCGTGATTAACAGTGGTTATGCATATTGTATGATATCAATATGATTATTTGATAGTATATGGACTTGGATAAGCTAGAGGAATTAGTTCAACCGGTTGATGATTAAATTGCTATTGTGCGAGTCTTAGCATAATCTTATAATAAATTTATAAATTTGAATAGTTCGGTACGGATTATAAATTTAATAATAATAATAAAATTCATAAATTCATAAATTTGATTATACGTCCGAAAATTACGAACTTTATTGCGAAAAGTCCGTTATGATATGAGGATTGAAGGTCAGAAGTTGCATGAAAGTTTTACCTTTCGGAAATTAAAGTTCTGTCGTTTCGTCTTTTAAGTACTATCATTATTTTTACTAAATTTTATAAATTTAGATAATTCGGTACGGATTGATTATAAGTCCGAAAAATACGAACTTTATTGCGAAAAGTCCATTATGATGTGAGGATTGAAGGTCAGAAGTTGCATGAAAGTTTTACCTTTCGGAAATTACAGTTCTGCCCTTTCGTCTTTTAAGTACTATCATTATTTTTACTAAATTTTATAAATTTGGATAATTCGGTACGGATTGATTATACGTCCGAAAATTACGAACTTTATTGCGAAAAGTCCGTTATAATATAAAGTTCTGAGATCAGAAGTTGCATGGAGGTTTTTCCTGCCATAAATTACAATTCTGCCCTTTCGAAATTATAGTACTATTATTATTATTTTTATTTAGTTTTATCTTATAATTTTGATTAATTCGTTTGGATTCATTTAAACTCCAAACATTATGAATCCAGTTGCGATTTGAACCTTACGACTTGTAATTTTAGATTACGTTCAGTTTTAATTTTTATTCTTTTATAATTTATGATTTCACCCCTTTATTTTGTCTTAATCGACATTTTAGTATTCGGGTCATATCTTTTTCGTTTCTTGTCGGATTGAACTCAAATTTTCGGGGTAGGCTCTTCATGTTATTATGAGTACATAGAGTTCAACTTTTCTGGAAATTTTATTTTCGAAAAAGTAATTTTCTGTAAATTACGGTTTTGGCCCTGAATTCTTGAAATTTACATTTTTGCCCCAAATTTTCTATTTTATTAAATTCCGATTTAGGTGAAATTTTATAGAGAACTTATTTTTGATATTTTAAGACTTAATTTTAAGACATAAGACAAGAATTATGGATCTTAACAATTTTACCTCAAATTTATCTTATTTAAACTATTTTAGTTTATCCTTCGAACTTAGGTTCGAATTATCAAATCTTCCGGTGACTAATTATCCTCTTACCATAGTCCAATATATAATCATATATTTTTGGGATTTCAATCCCCAAAGATCAGATTTGTCATGCTCAACCAATATTTCCATCAATAAATTAATTTGCACATATAATTAAAATATTACAAACAAAAATTCAACAAATATTAAGACAATTACATGCATAGTAATGAATGTCAATCAAGTATAGATAACTAAGGTTTTAACACTTTCATGCACCATATTTAGCTTGTATAAATTTTGAATAAGAGAAAAGAAAGAAACAATTTTACCCACTTTTGAATTCTTCAAAGAGATGTTAAAGATGATGGCTTAGACAAGATGACTCCCCTCCTTGAATGTATGTGGTTGATCAAAGGAAGAGTTCAAGGATGATTAGTTTATTTCTAAGTTTATAATAATAGAAAAAAAATACACAAAGTTCTAAGATTGACTCATTACCTTTCTTTTCCTCATCTTTCTTCTTCTTCCTCTCTATATTTTTTTTTTGTTTCTTCTCTCCTCACATCAGCCCTCTCTCTCTCTCTTAAAAGTGCAGAGATTTTTTTTTGTGTGTGTTGTGAAATGGGAGGAGTTTACAAGGAGAAAGTATTTATATGTGAGGTGTTAAGGTGGAGGTGTGATCAAGACTTGCATGTAAGGGTACAAGTGTCTTGGATCAAGCTTGAAATTATGACAACACAACTCTCCTTTATTTTAATTGTGTAGGCAGATTTTTTTTTCTTGTATTTATACATGTATGGTGTATTTTAGTTGTATTTATTAAGTATTAGGTAGTAAGTTTAAGTTGGGTTGGGTCATGAGTGTTTTGGGCTAGGTGTAGTATTTTAGGTGATAGGTGGTTTATTATTTAAATGGTCATAAGCCCATAATGCATCTAAGTTCAAATTTTAATAATAAGCCCACTAATTAAGTTATACTATTAGATTAAATAGCCCATTTAGCTAATAAATTAAAATTTATTAAAAAATTAAGTTAATTAAACTTATATGATATTATTATTTTTATTTATTAAATTGAAGTAATAAAAATAATTAGGTTGTTGAACTTATATAATTTATTTAGCTAATGTGACTATGCATAAGGTAAGAACTAATTTTATTCGATAATGAAATATTGTAAACTTTATTTTATTTATTAAAAATTAATAATCTAATCTACATACAAAATAATGGGGTCTCACACTTCCAGCCCTAAATGATTCGTAAGGAATATACTTCAAATTTTAATAATAAGCCAACTAATTAAGTTATACTACTAGATTAAATAGCCCATTTAGCTAATAAATTAAAATTTATTAAACAATTAAGTTAATTAAACTTATATGATATTATTCTTTTTATTTATTAAATTGAAGTAATAAAAATAATTAGGTTGTTGAACTTATATAATTTATTTAGCTAATGTGACTATGCATAAGGTAAGAACTAATTTTATTCGATAATGAAATATTGTAAACTTTATTTTATTTATTAAAAATTAATAATCTAATCTACATACAAAATAATGGGGTCTCACACTTCCAGCCCTAAATGATTCGTAAGGAATACGATAATTAACAAGTGATACTCAATCCACAAGAAGAAACTCCTGAAACCTTGTCTACGATTCACAATTCTTCAAGGATATTCACATAGAGGTTGGAAATTATCCAAATCCTCTCAAATCCGAGTAATACACTAAAACATTCGGAAATTCGTAATAAAAATGTGGGTATGGAGAAGAGACTTCATAATCTCAAGTATTTAAAGTTTCAAAATGAATTAAATGGACGAATCTAATAAAACCCCCAAAAATTCCCCAAACTAGGGTTCTAAGAAATTTACCTCAATTCGAAGGAGAAGAGATGGATGGGTGGATCAAATTACGTTGGAAACTCAAAGATGTCGATGATTCATGAACTCTCGACAAACTTCATCTTGGAATAGCCCAAATCCCCCGAATGAAGAGAAAGAATGAATAAATGAATTAAGAAACCTGCCTATCATGTTTTTATACGTGCAAAGGCTCATGACCAGACACGCACGACCAGTTACTCGTGCGTGACTCGTGCGCTGGTTTATTATGCTGAACAGACTAGATACGCACGACCAAAACTGCTCGTGCGTTTGTCCATGTGCTAGGTCGTGTGGAACCTACTACCCAACTTCTATTGTGGCGCATGAGCACCAGCTGGTGTGTTCAACTCGTGTGCCTACTCGTGCGTCCCTTCTGAATGTAAAGAGTGCACCAGTTAGCGGCTAATCTTCATCATGTCCTACCGCCTCGATTTCCTGTACTCGCACCGAAGCTAACATACGACAAAGTGCTTACGTAGAGTCTCCAAATATGAAGTCGAGCACAGAACAAACACGTGATTCCGACCACCCGAAGGTACAGAAAATGAACATAAGAGAATACACCCAAAACATTGGGAAACTACAAAATGGCTCAAAACCTCCAAAATCTACGATTCGAGGTCGAATAACAATACCGTTGCTCACAACGAAACTAATTATATTGAACGAACTTATAAGATCAATGAAACTATAGTTCCGAACAACACTTCCGAGAATCGGACCAAAACACGATATAGTCACAACATTACTTAGATTCGACTGAAAGGGTTGCAAAACTCATTCAAAGCACAAAGGTGCAGAACAAGATAATTCTAGAAATATCAACGTGATTACATGCGAGTCGTCAAAATCGAAAGTACCCAAATCAGAAAAAGACGAAAAGTAGAAAAATATGGATATTACATTCTCCCCCTCTAAAAGAAAGTTTCACCCCAAAACTCAAGAAACAAAAAGTTCGGGTCATCTCGCACCCATCTTCTATTCTGTCTCCCAAGTCACTTCCTCGACTCCATTCCTCGACCATTGTACTTTAACCAACGTGATGACTTTGTGCCCGAGTTGTTCTCACGATACTCAAGGATCTTCATCGATCTTTCTTTAAAGGTAACAACTTTGGCAAGATCTATCTCACCGTAATCGATAATATGACTCAGATTTGGTATATACTTTCTCAATTGAGAAAAATGGAAAACACTATGGACGTGACTCAAAAGATGGAGGTAACGCCAAGCGATAAGCCAATTCTCCAACCTTGTCTAATATCTAGAACTGTGCGATATACCTTGGACTAAGTTTCCCTTTCTTCACAAAATAGAAGACTCCTCTCGTCGGCGACACCTTGAGAAGAACATGATCCCCCACTTTAGATGCCAACGGTCGACGATGAATATCAGCATATGATTTTTGTCGACTCTGGGCAGTCAACAATCAATCTTGAATGATAGAAATCTTCTCCTTAATTTCCATCACATATCTGGTTCCATCCCAACCAACTCCGAAGCCTTATCCCAACATAAGGGGAACCTACACCGCCTACCATAAAGTGCCTCAAAAGGTACCATTTTGATCGATGCGTGCCAACTATTATTGTAAGTAAACTCGACCAACGTCGAATGTAGTTCCCAATCACTACTCTAGTCTAGGACACAAGTCCACAAGATGTCCTCTAACGTCTGAATTGTCCACTTGGTTTGACCCTCTAACTGTGGATGAAAAAATGTACTTAACCTCAACTCGGTACCCAAGGCATGATGGATCGCCTGCCAGAAATGTGACACAAAATGGCCATCTCGATCAGATACAATAGTTTTAGGCATATCATGCAATGCAATAATCTCTGATATAAATATCCGTGCCAGCTTCTCCGGTCCCCAAGTATCCTAAATACCAAGGAAATGTTACTGCTTGGTTAATCGATCTACGATTACCCAAATCATATTCATTCCAGCTTTAGTCCTTGGCATTCCGGTGACACTACTACAAAACTGGGCCTTTAACAGCGGTTCTGGAGCTACATTAACAGCGGTTCCGGAACCGCTGTTAAAGGTAGTGTTGTTAATTTAACAGCGGTTTCTGCTGAAACCGCTGTTAATTTTACAGTGTTAATTTAACAGCGGTTTCAACAAGAACCGCTGTTAAATGTCCAGTTTAACAGCGGTTCCCTTAAAAACCGCTGTTAAAATGTCCAGTTTAACAGCGGTTCCCTTAAAAACCGCTGTTAATTTAACAGCGGTTCCCTTAAAAACCGCTGTTAAACTGGACATTTAACAGCGGTTCTTGTTGAAACCGCTGTTAATTTTAAGGGAACCGCTGTTAAATGTCCAGTTTAACAGCGGTTTTTATCTGGAACCGCTGTTAAGGGAACCGCAGTTAAATTAACAACGGTTTTTAAGGGAACCGCTGTTAAACTGGACATTTTAACAAATGTTTTAAATAAACCGTTAATCGACATTTAACAATGTTCTTGTTGAAACCATTTGTTAATTTAACTTCCAGTTTAACAACGGTTTTTATCTAGAACCGCTGTTATTATATATCTTTTTTTAATTACCAGGTTTATTTTTTTTTTATTTCCAACCTGCTACACATACACATAAAACAGCATCCTAAACACCAAAAACAGCATCCAACCAAAAACATCAAATAAAACCTCAACAACACAACTTTATTTCATCCATTCACCAATACAACTAAACAACTTTTATCCAACCATCAAATACAATAACATTCTATCCAATACAAAAAAAATACAACACAATTCAAGTACAACGACAACAAACAACAACAAGCAAAATCAAGCACAAGTAAAAGGAGAAAAGGAAGAAGAAGAACACAACAATGAATACACTGCAACCATGAACAAAACATGAATCAGAAAAAGGATATCCCTACAACCATGAACCAGAAAAGAAACTGAATCTTCAGGTACAACAATAGTATTCTTACAAAATTAAATGTCAAAGGTCAACGCACATAAACGGTCCCTAACCTCCAAAAATTGTTTTGCCCATTCGATTCGAATTGCACGAATACTCTTTATAGTAAGTGCCGCAACATCATCAAACATCTGTACATATAAACATATATATAAATTAACAAACTCATCAACTTAAACGAATCACTTTTAAACTGAAATAATTTAAAAAACTGAAATAAAAGTTTATCACCTCCATCCATCCATCGATAATACGAGCTCGAACAATAGTCGACATCCAGTGCATGACGTAATACCCACACTCCCAACCTCCGTTTTGTTTATTACACTAAAAAGAATATGTTGCTCAATTATGTAATATATAATATTTAATAATATATACTTATATAGCTAATATATATATATATTGAATGTATTACTTACTTTGGGATATATCCACGTAATCGTCTGTTTGGATCTACTTGTATGCATACCCCCCATCACCTTATACGCGGTCACGGCACTGTTTAAAAGAAGTAATAATGTATTATGAAATGAAAACATTGAGTATGTTGTCAGCACATCAGCCCACATTAATACTGCCAAATTAATTATCAAATTAAATGACCAAGTTAGTAGTATGTAATAACTAAACAAGTAGAAAATAGATACCAATAGATGGCATAATGAATCGAAGGATCTTAGTCCAAAATCTACTAATAATGGCAAACCTCAATGTACATAAGACGTATAAAAACAATCATACTGATTGGATTGTTCTTTTTTTTTCTGGTCACAGGGCCTGAAATTGAACTTGAAAAGTCAGATTATTAACTATGTTATTGGGGTTGGGGAATTTTTGGTTGTTGTCCCGTTTGTGACTAAGGACAGGAAACATAGGCATGGAGTTGAAGCATATGAAACACCCCCAGGCGACCCTAATCCCAAAGAAAAATTTGAGACTAATTTGGCTGAGTCAGCTTGGTCTGACTTGATGCAAGACCTGTCATCTTATTAAGATATTTCTAATGATCGAAACCTAGCAGAGGCTGGGTTCATGTCCATGAATTCTGAAGATAAGAATGACTATGATAACACAACCTCTTTGAGTACAAGGAAAAGGAAGAAAGAATTGAATAATGACAAAGAAAAGGGAACTTCGTATGATGTTATATTAAGCATATTGCAGGTCTCTGGACATAAATAGGGATAACTCGCGTTTTGAGATCATAAATAAAAAATGAAACAAAGGCCATTTAATAGTTTAATAAAGTGATAATCTCATCGGGACCTAAAAATTAGCATAAGACGTATTTTACAAATAAATCAAAAACTAGAAACACTAATGACTAAACAGATCTCGATCTACACGAATTAAATTGTACTTAAATTTCACATACTGTTAGCGAGAGAGTAATAGCCTTGAAGCGTTTCTGAAGGCGACATGTAGATGCTACAAGTTAATATAATATATATTTTTCAAGTAAATGCCATGATTAAAAACTTACTTACGGGTATGGCCTTAATGCGATTGTCGGGCTTACGGTGTAGTGAGCAAAACCACACAACTTCGGCTTTTGCCGGAATAACGACCAAAAGTTGCCAATGCACACTGCATTAACAAACGGAATATTTAATTTTTCCATAATCAATCTAAATACATCTACTTACATAATTATTAATATATAATAATCTACAAAGACAAGAAAGAAATATTAAGACTTTTAGAGAAAAAAAGAGAGTAGTGAGAGGAATATGTTAGATCTTACTCATGATGGTAAGCTTCAAGGTATATCTGTTTTATGGCATCCGACATACGCGAAGCGATGTATCTGGAGACCTCCTCTCCCTTATTTCCCATATTTTGTATGGATTGAGGATCAAAATATCCATACAAATCCTTGTCCATCGTGCCCACGTTCAATTTCGATAAGTACCTAATTTCTTAAATAAAATATTACTACCTTATTTACGTTTCAAACTATGAATTTTTGATAAAAATACATAAATATGCATGTAAAGAATTACTTACAAAGTCCAAAACTGTAGAATCGATAAGCTAAGCCACTGCTTGTCTTGAATGATTTCCAAAAGATCATTGTAACTTATGTACAAGGGAACGTCATCACCACCACAACCAAAGGAAGCTGTATCCCATGGCAACTATAATGGCTCACTAAAGAGAGTCGCTGCAACACTAAATAACTCTCTCAATGTGTCACTGTCACTCGACTGGTCATCTTGACGAGCATGTTTCTTAGGTGGCTTGGGTCGCTCAATATCCTAAATCATATAGAAAAAACATGAAAACTATAAAAACCAACTGTAAAACCAATTGTAAACGAAACATGCCTGTAATAATACTTCATACTCTCAGTATTAATTTTATTTTACTTGGACCTTTGTATGGAAATCCTTATTAATTTGGTCTAAATTTTGTGTTATTAAGTCATCCCAAATGCAAACCAGCAAAAAACAGTATCTCAACTTCTCCAAATCAAAGGTAATTATTCTTATGCAACTCTCTCTTTATTTCGTCAAAGTAAACTCAAAACTCCACGTTCCTTTCCCCCTACAACTCTTAATCTTACAGCAAATTTACTGTCAAAACTATCCTTTTATCTTATTTGCCCAATCAGCCCCAAACCAGATTATACTAAGTACCAATCAGAACACCAAAATTAGGCTAAACATTAGATGTATCTTTAATTTAGATTTAATATTAAAACATGAAAGAAATATACCTTGATAAAGTCGGCAACGACAAAATCCTTTGGCCATGCAATAAAGGTACCTAGAGCTTCCCTCACTAAGCTCACCTCTTCAGTAGCTATAGGAACTTTAGCATCGCCATCTACGGCCTCCTCGACTACTACCTTAACCAAATGAGCTGGTAAAGGTGCACAGTGCAGGGTAGAATCACCATGATGAACTCGACCGAGAGCGACTAGACGAGGAGGACGCTCGTCCACATAAAATCCAAATCGACCAGTGTCCCCAGGCGGAGTCTTCCCTCGTGAAGGGCCAAAAACATCATCGGCACAACTCCCCTTCGTACTGACACGGGTAACATGATGATCATCAGGTGTACGTAGATCGGTGTGGGGCTGCTGTGAATGGCCAAATATCTTCATCAAATTTTGTGTCACATCATATGTGATCTTTTTCGTTAGTTCCTCCAACACACTTGATGATGCAGATCGACGTGAAGATCGTCCAAAATAATCTAGAATGCCTACACCAAATCCAATCCCACGAACACGACCAGGGTGCTCCGGTCTCCCAATGGCCTCGGCCAATATATCATGTCGTCCCTCGGGAGTGAAGCTGTCCTGTGTACACTATGCCTCCAACTCATCCTACAAAAGAACGTTTTTTCGTAAGTGTAACACAAATGTGAAGCACATAAATGAACAGTTAATATTTTTGTTGTAAGGATAAAAAAACTTTGTTTCATAAGTGAAACATAAAAGTGAACTTTTAAAATTTTATTCACAACCTTTAAATATTTCAAATTAAATATTACGACTTTTATTTTTTTCAACAACAATTTAAGTTATAGAATTTAATTGCAAAACAAAAATTTCCAGAATCAACTTTTGAAAAGATAAGAAAACTAAGTTTATTTAATTTTAAGTACATTGTCAAATATTAAATGATTTTTTAAATTTACGAGCTTATTAATAATCTCTCGTGCTGCATTTGATGACACTCCTCCAGATCTTTTTTGGTGACCAAGTTTCCACCTCTGATGACGTGAAGGAGGAGATGGAGGATCAATAATAACATCTTCTCCAGACTTTGACGCTTTTTCTTTACGCCCATTCATCTTTCTCTCCGTCTCCTGTACCTCCACAAAATCATATCCGCCTCGAGCCATAGTATGGGGAGCATTGTTCATCTTCGCTATTTCTTGTTTCTTGATTCTCTTTTCCTGGAAAAAAATATTTGCAAGGAATCGAAATAATATTTGTACTATCAATGTGTTCATAGGTCAAGTACAATGTGATACAACAAATATGAAAAAGTCTTCCCAATCCTTTTATTTAAGAGGTATTAATTTTATATATATTTCTAACTTGAGAACGACTATGTTGGTACACCATATATAGACATTTTTAATCACGTCAAGTTAGGATGACCTTAAAAAATTAGAACTCAAGTGACAACTATGCCTTTTCTGTGCCTGGGTATAGTTAAGAATATACATGCACCCTGTAATGGCCAATTCACAATAAAACTTCCTATAGTACCTACAACCCATCAAATAAAGTAGAAGTATTACAACCCATCAAATAAAGTATTCAACGCCAGTTCTGTAGAAGGTTCAGGAACGGTAATGCACCCTATAGAAGAAAAGATTTTTTTTACATATACTACATTCAAAGTTTTACTGTTACCACCCTTATATTGTCCAATTCAATACTTTTTGCATATATTAGTTTTGTGAACACATGTAGACATGCAGGATTTCATGTTTCCAAAATTTCTTACTTGAATTTGTGACGTGGCTAATTAGGTATGGAGTTGCATGTGAAACCGATGAGGGTAAGGAGTCCGAAGTCAGCAGTGGAGACATCTAGGTACTGGGAGAAGCCAACTAAGCCACTTATAAGTTAACTATCTTCGTTTATGATGCATTGTGTTTTTGCAAGCTAATTAGGAAAAAAAGGTCAAAGATTTCCAGTTAACGAGAGGTGAATGTTTGTGGTGCAGGTGGTATTAAGGGATGAATAGCACGTTGACCCAAAATGATGAAAATTCAGGTCTTTGACACCTACACACTGTGGTAAGCTATTTTGGCTCATGAAGATTCTGCATATCTTTGGGTGTTATGTTGTTTTATGTAGGATTTTGTTGACAGTGAATGGATTTAGTTGGCCAGTTTAATAGAAAAGTGTAACGGAACAATCAAATAAACAATTAAGCTGTTGTTATAAGTGGTGGGAGATTGTATTGTGTTGCAAGGATCCTGTAACCAGTTACAGGATTGACCTCATTTAACTCAGGAAATATGGCAACTAATATGATAGATGAGTACTAAAAATTGGTCAGGATCGAGTTTAGAGATGTTTCTAAAAAGATAAGGGCAGAAACATTGTGAAAAATATATAATGCATTATGATTTTTTTTAAAGTTCTTTAAATCTTTGTTTTTTATGGCGTATGAGTGTGTAGGATTAACTTTTCTGCGTGCAGGTTGTTGACAGAATCAACCTCAGCTTTTTTTGCAAGTTGTCAACACTCCTCTATGTGCGTACTAGCTTGGTAAGCGCAAGGAGAAGTTGAGGAAAGAGGCAGCAGCGAAAAATAAAGCTTTAACATGGTGCTTCTTAACATATGATTATCCGTAAGTAATCATTACTTTCTAATCTCAAAATTGCGTTTTGGGAGACTTTGTGATATTGATCATATGTGTATTGATCATGTGTGTATTCATCATTTGTCAAAATTTGTTAATGTTAGGTAAAAGTAGAAAGTTAGAATTTAATAGTTGCAATTTTTTTCAATGTGATGTTGGATTCGATATGATGTATTTGAGGGGACTGTTTAAGCAAAGTTATTTACGGTTGTTCCTTACATTTCATGGTTTAGATAATGCTTAAAAAACTTACAGAATGCAGACATGAACGATTTTTTTTTTCATGCCAGGTTCTGCAATACCATCAAAACCAAATGTTGGTCAGACGCTGGAACAAATAAACCAGGAAAAACAAGAGCACGAGGGATTCACAGGTTAAACAGCTTAGCTAACAGTGACACATGTATTTAAATCAGACTGCAAGTCTACAAATGTATATCTTTTTGTGAAATCTTTCGATCCATTTCAATTCAATAATAGACTTTATTTTTTTTTTATTCTTTTAAACAATTCAATTATAGACTTTATGGTTATGACAAATGATCAGCTAGGTTTGCCTCTATTCTGATCTCATATACCAAGCGCTCTCGCGGCAACGCGCGGGCTACCCAGCTCGTTAGGTAAACTTCAGGGGAAGTATTTCTAGTTAAGCCTAAAAGGAAAAGTCGCACTAATAATTTTGTAGGTCTTATCTATCCAGTAAAGATCTAAGAAACCAAGTAATATCATAAGTCATAACCTGTATCTTCAAGAAAGTATATACTTTTAAACTGATGACTTTATTTAATTTTTCAAAAAAAATTAGACTTCTTTCGGGGTTGAGGTTTCCTTCTACCTTGAATAGAGCAGTTGTTCGGCTTTGTGAACAATCTTTTCTTCTTTTTATATAAGCTTTTCGCCGTTTAGCCAAAAAACATAACTATGTCGAGGTAAGTGGAATTACAAGTTTATGTTACAAGGATAAAGTGAAACACATGGCTTTTCTCACCATGGTGATGAACTTCTGGCTTTGTAGCTAAAATCGAAAGACTGACCAGAAGGCCCACACTTTACAGCAACAGGTAGAATATTTTCAGAAGGAATCACATGACCACATGCAAAGAATGGTAACTGATTTAGCTGTAGTGATGGAAAGAGTCTTTTGAATTCAGATTTACCTCCCAAGTAGGGTCCTCACGAGTCTTTTTGAATTCCTTCCAATCGTCCTCCGATATACCATATTTCTCGCAAGAAGACAACCCTTTCGACGGACCATATATATACTCGCCGGTCCAATCAGTCCTAAATTGCCTCCACATCCTGCCAATAGACTGCAATGTCTTCGTGCGAAATTGACCAATATTACTAATTTGACTGACATCAAAGTTGGCCTACATTGACAATTCAAATTCAAACGTTATCAATAATACAATTTTAAATTATTTGCAATAATTTAAGTTTTTATAGAATAATTTGATCAAATAATGTTTTTTCATAAATTTTAATTTTATTCCAGATTATTTATATTTAATTCAGTTTTTTAAATTATTTTATTTAATTTCAGTTTTTAGAAAATAAATTACTTAAATTAAGGTTTTTTTTAATAAATTTCACTTTTAATCCATATTTATATTTAATTCAGTTTTTTAAATTATTTTATTTAATTTCAGTTTTTATAGAATAATTTAATTTAAGCACAAAGTGAAACACATAATTAATCACAAAAGTAATGCACGTACCAATACATCCTGCCACAACATTTCCTTATCGGGCTTGTCCGGTACGTGATTCCATCGATCGTACAATATAGAAACATGATCTTTCGCAAGTTTACCCAAATACGTACTCAACTTGACTTTGTGCTCGTACTTAAGTTTTCCCCTGACTGGATCGATATCAAGAGGTAGCTTTTTTCCATCTACACGCCGCTTGGCCATACTTCTACATCTTGTAGGATTTCTCGATGTAGTAGTCTGCGTATGAGGAGAAGTAGCGGAATGAGGAGGAGAATGGCGAGGAGTATGAGGAGAATGAGAAGGAGAACGAGAAGGATGCTGAGGAGAAGTCATGTGCCTGTATAAACAAATGAAAATATTGTCAAACACAACATAAACCAAAAAAATAATATTTGTCAAACACAACATACAACAATAATATTTTTTGTTTGAAAAACTCTTTGTCAAAAAACTAATACTTGTCAAACACAACAGTAATATTTTTTTTTGAAAAACTCTTTGTCAAAAAACTAATACTTGTCAAACATAACAATAATATTTTTTTTTTGAACAAAAAACTAATACTTGTCAAACACAACGTATTACCTAGTTGTCTAAATTGACTCTTATTATAACTTAACATCTAATTACCTACATTTTGATTAGTAAGTACAAAATCTACCGATTTCTAAGTGAACACCTACTCACTTTATAAGAGGAGAATAAATTAATTCGGTTAGACTTAGAATGAGAACAAAAATGACATATGTATCTATGCAAAACTTAGATGTATTCATTCATGTACCTGATTTTTATTTATCTTTTGAGATCATAGTTCTCCCATAAACCTTCATCATGGTCATTTCGAATGGCATGTATGTAAATCGACTTCATTTTCTTCAACGATAGTGGGTAACCGTGTTGACAAAGGAATAAATTCACAATTGTCAAACGTTGATTCTTCAGTTTCATTCATATCCACACTTCTACCAGGAATAACCACGGACAATCTTTCATTACATGGATCGTTGACATAGAACACCTGTTTTGCTTGGTGTGCCATGATAAAAGGCTCGTCTTTGTAAGCTACCTTGTGAAGATCTACCAAAGTAAATCCTAACTCATCGGTTTCCACAACTGTATTATTATCATCCCACTTGCACTTAAACACAGGCACTCTAACCTTAACATAATCAAGTTCCCACATCTCTTCTATAACTCCATAGTAACTCGTCGATGCCAAAACTGGGTTTTTGTATTTTGAGCTTGAAAAGTGCATAGACTCGGCTTGAAGAGTAACTCCACTATTTTGAACCGTACTCTTGTCATCTTGTGACTTTGTATAGAATGAGTACTTATTAATATCGTATCCACTCCAAGTTACGACATCAGATTTGGGTCCGTAAGCTAGCCATTGTAATGTTTCAGATGCACTGCTAGAAATTTGTTCCTTAAACCATCTCAATAAAGTCTTATTATGTTCGATCAACAACCATTTTTCACTCATTCGGGGATTCTTTATCTTCAAATGATTCTTGTGAGCTGACAAGTAGGGAAGAACATCATCAGTGTTATTCAAAATGTACAAATGTGCTTGAAGCACCTCATCTCGACTCTTGGTTACAACTTTAACACCTCGTGTACCCTTTCCTCTAATTCTATCCTCATGTAGAGACTTAGGAAGCCCTACAGATTCCACTTGTGACATGTAATCTGTGCAAAACTCGATAGCTTCTTCTGCAATGTACCTCTCCACAATAGATGCTTCCGAACGAAATGGATTTTTGGTATACCGTTTGAAAATCTTCATGTATCGCTCAATGGGGTACATCCATCTCAAATAAACAGGGCCACACTCTTCAATCTCTCTAACTAGATGGACAAGTAAGTGAACCATAATATCAAAAAAAAAGGAGGAAAATACATCTCCAATTGGCATAAGATAACAACAGCCTCATTTTTCCACTCATCCAAAACTAGAGGATCTATCACTTTGCTATATATAGCATTGAAAAAAAAAAGCACAAGCGAGTTATGACATGCCTCACTTTTTTAGGCAAAACATCACGTATAGCCACTGCTAGAAGTTGTTGCATCAAGACATGACAGTCATGGGACTTTGAGCTAACCAATTTAAGAGTTTGCAACGACACAAGACTCTTAATATTTGAAGAGTAACTTTGTGGCACTTTAATGCCTTGTAAACATTTACAAAAGCTGATTTTCTCCCTTTTTGATAAGGTATAACATGCTTGGGGGAGATAAGTTTGTTTACCAACTGATTGCGGATGCAACTGAGGACGAATACCCATATCCTCTAGGTCTAGACGAGCCTGGACACCATCTTTTGTTTTGTATTTGATATTGAGAAGTGTGCCGATCACACTATCGCACACATTTTTTTCGACATGCATAACATCTATGCAATGTCTAACATCTAGTTTGCTCCAGTATGGAAGATCAAAGAATATGGACCTCTTCTTCCATATATTTGTCGCAACGGACTTTTTTGTAGCTTTCCCAAACACAGTATTGATATTCTTAACGCGATCGTAAACATGCTCACCTGTTAATGGTATCGGTGCAAATCCCTCTTCCTGGTATCCATTAAAAGCTTTTCTCAATCTACGATATGGGTGATGGCGCTTGAGAAACCTCCGATGTTGAGTGTAAACTGTTTTTTTTTCATGTTTCAACTGAACGTAACTTGTGTTTTCTTCACATATAGGACATGCATGATGCCCCTTCACACTATACCCGCTCAAGTTTCCATATGCCGGAAAGTCATTAATGGTACAAAATAACATTGCACGTAGCTTGAAACTTTGTTGGTGGTACCCATGAAACACGTCAACCCCTTCATCCCACATCATTTTCAAATCATCAATCAATGGACTTAGATAAACATCTATGTCATTTCCTGGCTGCTTTGGGCCTGAAATCATCATTGACAACATAACATATCTACGCTTCATACATAACCAATGAGGTAATTTATAGATCACAAGTAGGACGGGCCATGAGCTATGCTTAGTGCTTAAATTACCAAACGGATTCAACCCATCTGTGGCAAGTCCAAGCCTAAGGTTTCTTGCCTCACCCCCAAAATCCGGAAATAAATGATCTATTTTCTTCCACTGTACAGAATCAGCAGGATGACGAATTAGTCTGTCGCATTTTCTCCCTTTTGCGTGCCATATGAGATTCTTTGCGTCATCCTTATTAGCAAACAGTCGCTTGAACCTTGGAATAATTGGAAGATACCACAACACCTTAGCTGGAGGCCCTCGTTGTGTGCTCTCTCCATCACTAGAATCATCATGCTTCACTTTGTAGCGTGATGCACCACACCTAGGACACTTATGCAATAATTCAAACTCTTTTCGGCACAATATGCAATCATTAGGGCAGGCGTGTATTTTCTTATATGCTAAACCCATCGGACACAAAACCTTATTTGCCTCATAAGTACGGTTAGGCAATTTATTACCTTCTGGAAGTATCTCCTGTATCAACTCGAGTAATTCGGTGAAACTTTTATCACTCCACCCATTTTTTGCTTTTCACATTAACCAACTTCAACTCGGCAGACAAGCGTGTAAAATTTTTACAACCCGGATATAACGGAGTCTCTGAATCACTTTTCAATGCATCATAAACATGCGCTCGTCGGAATGATTCTTCTCCAACATCACGAATCATGTCTTCAAATTGATCACCATCTATATCTACGTGTGTGTCTTCAGTTGGAATGTCTACTAGTTCGCCATGCCATATCCAAATCGTATAGTTCGTATTTATTCCCTCACAAATAAGATGTTCACGAATTATGTCAGCTTCATGTCGTCTCCCGTTCATACACTTGACACAAGGGCAAAAATATCTTTCATAGGGTTCCGGGCGATTTTGTCGGGCGAACTCAAGAAATTGTTCGATTCCATTATCATACTCATCACTGTTACGACTTGCATTCATCCAACTTCGATCCATTTTTCTTCTTTTCTGTTGTACACATAGTGAAATTCAATTTGCAATTCCTTTAGTTAGAACCAACCACATTTAGTGTTATTTTAATCTTCTACCAAAAACATACAACTGTTATTGCTATTAATATACTATGTCATCTCACTATTTTATAAAGACTGTAACCTTTTCCTGCATTAACTATTGGGAGAAGATCCTTAAGATGAAAGTTAACATCTATTCCAAAGGGAGAAGATCCTTAAGAAGTTAACCACATCTATCCCAACGTAATTCATGCTTTAAAAGGTTACAGATAAAAACTAAAAAACACATAAGAGTAATTATCCCATTAATGAAAGCAAAAAAATGACAGACCATACTTCTAATTACCAATCAAATGCTCTTGTTTGTCAAAACCATTGAACAGAAACTAAAAAAATCAACATATGAGGAAATAAAGCACAAAAATAAATACCTGTCGGAGAGTGGCTGGCAGCGGCCGGAGAGAGAGAGAGAGAGGTCGCAGCGGCGATTCGGGCGTGGTAAAATAGGGCTTAAGGCTGTCGTTTGTCGTGCCTTTCTAGAACCTCAGGGTTCGTTTGGTTCAACAGCTACCCCAGTGAAGAATGCCCCAAACCTCCCCTTAGTCCATAGGAAGAACTGGACGACCAAATACAAGCACTGAATTCCAAAAATAGTGCCCCTCTCTCCTTGCTTGCAGCTTACGAACCCAGCTGCAAAAATAATGCCCCTCTCTCCTTTCCCCCGAAAACAAGAGTTACGCAGAAAGGTAGCGAACTGTTTTTGCTCAATAGCTAAATAAAGATAAACCAAACCACCCGAAGAGTTATGAAAGCTTCAAATCGAGTTCTCTCTAGTAAATAAAAATCAACAGAAACAAAAAAAAAAAAGAAAAAAAGGAACTTACAGAAAAAAAAAACGCAGCAGAAGATAAACCAGAACCCAGATGAAAAAATGAAACATGTCAAAGGACAGACTACTCGACGGCATACTTGGTCCTTTATTTCGATCAAATCTCAAATGTTTTTACCAATGAGGTCAGAGGAAATCAAGAGGAATAAAAGAAAATGGATGCATTATTATTGAGAATTAAGAAATGAAGTATTTGTTATGCAAGTATATTATTGACGGATTTAACGCTTAGAGCCCTACTCGGAAAAACTCATGATTTCACTCATGGGTTTTTTGTATGCCCTCTCCAAAACTCGAACTCCGTAACACTAGACTCCGAATAAGTTCATGAGTGGTATGACAAAGGCTGCTGGTTCGGCCCTAATGGTGCCGGATTACGGATCTTGGGGAGGGCATACAAACGTGGATGATATCATGAGTTGTTCCGACAAGCGCTCTAACCTTTCGAAGATGGATCAACACATAATTTTACAGAAATAAATCATAATAAACAACAGAGATAATTAGCAACTGAAAAATAAAACTTCCTTCAAAAAAAATTTAAAAAAAATCCAGGCTTCACTATAGATTCATTTGTATTCACTGTCTTTTGGTAAAAAAAAATACAAGAACTGTATATCCTGAAAAAAATGAAGACTGAAAAAAAATAGAGAAAGGCATTCTTTCTCTCCAGAACAGCATAAACAAAGAAATCTAAAAGAGGACCAAGAATACGAGAGGGTGGGTGGGGGGTGGGGGAGAATGGTGATCTTCCACTCGAAAAAACAGATCTAGTGACTATAAACGATTGAAAATCTAAGTATCAAAAGAAATATATCAAACCCAGACGGCTTACAGATAATATAAGCAAATAAAAATCAAAAGAAAAAAAAAGAACTTACAGAAAAAAAAAAACGCAGCAGCCGCGGGTCGGAAGGCGGCGGAGGAATCCTCCTTTGAAGTTCCCTGTGAAGATCCGGGGGCAGACACATGTCTCGAACAGAAAGAAAAGCGGGAGTAATCAAAAGTGACGCCCTTGGGAGTGAAGTGGTGGGTGGCGAAGTTGAATATACCGATGGGGGAGATGAACCCAGATGAAAAAAGGAGAAATTCTTGTAGAGAGAGAGAGAGAGTGTGCGCGCAGAAGATGGTCAAAAAGATGAAAGGTTTTGGGTACAGAGGCAGAGGAAGAAAGGCGGAGGAAGAAAGAAAAAGAAAACCTCGACTATTCTTAATGATAAAATAACAGCGGTTGTTAAGCAACAACCGCTGTTAAATGTATTGTTAACAAAGTTTAACAGCGGTTATAAATAAAACCGCTGTTAACGATATTTTTTTTTTGAAAAACATTAACAGCGGTTATTGTATAAACCGGTTAATTGTCACTGGCGAAAATTTAACATCGGTTTTCCTGAACAACCGATGTTAAATTGCAAGTTCATTTTTTTTTATTTTTCGGGATAAATTTAACAGCGGTTATTATAAAACCGCTGTTAAGTGCCTATTTTAACATCGGTCATTTTAATAACCGCTGTTAATTTATTGCACACTATTTACAAGTATGCCACCGCGTCATTTTAACAGCGGCTTTCGAACAAGCACTGTTAAAAGGGTGCTGTTAAAGGCTAGTTTTGTAGTAGTGTGATAAAGTCCATGGAGATGTCTTCCCACTTCTACTCGAGAATAGGAAGCGGTTTCAACAACCTCGCTGGTCGTTGATGCTCGATTTTGACTTGTTGATAAGTCAAACACTGAAAAACAAACTATGTGACATCTTTCTTATTATTATTCCACCAAAAATTCACTTCAAATCTTTGTACATATTACTCGTACCCGGATGGACTGAGTAAGGGATAGCATGGGCTTCTCAAATTATCTTCTCTCTCAACTCTAAATCATTCAGAACACAAAGCCTCCCCTAGAATCTCAAAATACTATCCCTTTACTTACATCTTCCTTCAGTTGAGTATTCATCGGGTCACTCCATTGATTTCCTTTGATGTCATCGACCAAGGAAGTAATTTCGAGGGTAGACAACTGTGCTTGCACTCTCTGAAGCCAAAACTCTATTCCCTGTTCGATCAATTCTTGCCGAATCCTTATTTGAGGAGTAATGACCTCGAGGATCTGAAGTGATGCCGGCTTTTGTCTCCACGCATCTGCGATGACATTAGCCTTTCCTGGATGGTAAAGATTTCCAAGTCGTAATCTTTTATCAATTCCAACCAACGGCGCTGCCTCATATTCAGCTCTTTCGGACTGAAAATATATTTTAAACTTTTTTCATCAATATAGATCCGACACGAAGAGCCACACAAATAATCCACCAAATCTTTAGTGCGAACACGACTGCTGCCAGTTCCAAGTCATGAGTAGGATAATTCATCTCATATGGCTTCAACTGCCGCAACACAAATGCTATTGTCTTATCGTGATGCATAAGCACACATCCGAGTCCCTAACCTGAAGCGTCACTGTATACTGTAAACCCCTCATTATCTTGTGCTAAAACCAAAATCGAAGCTGACGTCAAATGCTTCTTTAGTTCATAAAAGCTTTGTTGTCCAATCCGACAATAGTACCCCCACAAGACCGAAAAAGCTACGAACTTTCTTTAAATTTTTAGGCAGTGTCCAATATAACACTACATCAATCTTATGCAGGTCCACACGAACTCCTTCGACCAAGATTACATTGCTAAGAAACATAACCTCCTTTAGCCAGAATTCACATTTTGAGAACTTCTCATAAAGGCGCTGAGCTCTCAAAATGTATAATATTAAACTTAAGTGCTAGGCATGCTCCTATTCATCCCAGGAATAAATCAGAATATCATCAATGAAGATGACCACACATTTCTCGATAAACGTCTTGTTCATCAATTGCATAAACACTGTTGGCGCATTGGTCAGTCGAAAAGGCATGACCATTAAGTCATAACGCTAGTATCTCGTCCGAAAAGCAGTCTTTGGAACGTCGAATTCTTTCACTCGAGGCTAATGGTATCCCGATCTCAAGTCGATCTTCGAGTATATTGTAGCTCCCTACAACTGATCGAACAAGTCATCTATACGAGGTAACAGATACTTGTTCTTGATGGTCACTTGGTTTAGCTCGCGGTAATCGATGCATAAACATAATGAACCAATCCTTATTCCTCACAAATAGGACCGGTGCATCCCAAGGAGAAGCGCTCGGTATAATATACCCCTTTTCCAACAAATCTCCAAACTAATTCTTCAACTTGTGCATCTCTTAAGTTGCCATGCGATAAGATGCTTACAAATCGGTGCCACGCCAGGCTCTAGTGCAACAGAAAATTCTATCTCTCGATCTGGCGATAATCTAGGAAGATCGTCTGGAAAAACATCTGGATACTCAATAACGATTGGGATCGAAGAAAATTTGATTCTTCCCTTCCGCGTCTTCAAAGCATAACACCAGTAGCCCGTGCAACCCTTATTCAGGAGTTTCACAGCCTTCATGGCACTAATAAGCAATTTATGCTTATCTAGTTTACGGACCACAAAAGGGTACTCGGAACCATCCTCAGTTTATCATAGTGATAACCTTAGTGTGTTAGTTCATAATTGCTCTGTGACTCTCGTGCCAATCATCACCGAGGATCCAGTCCTCGCCCTCGAAATCAACCACAATCAGATTCGACATCCAGTCTGCATCTGCTATGCTCACTAGATAATTTCCAATCTCACAATTATCCATGATTCTATCCCCACTAGGTAGTCTCACAATAAAAGGCTCGGAAGCAGTTATGCAATCAATACTCAAATGGCTTACACAATCTAAAGAGATGAAATAATGTGTAACACTCGAATCAAATAACACTCAAACTAGATGAGATAGAATATGAATGGTACATGAGGCCACCGCCGCATTGGGATCATCCACTCGGTGCATCTCGTAAACTCGTGGATGTATCACACCAGCACTATAATCTCCCCCTCTAACGGACTGACCCCATCCCCGGACTCTACCGAAACTCTATTGTTGCTGGCTAGAGGACTTCCGCTGATTCACACTCGGATCTCTAAGTATTTGGGCAGAAGCTTGAGTATCAAAGGTCTTATCCCATCCAGTGCAATAAATCGCTCTGTGATCCATCTGACCGCAAGTGTTACATCTCAGAGGTGGAAAATGGCACTCGCGGTTGATGTGGCCAGTACGTTGCAATTAAAGCATGTCACCTCGCGAGTCGAGGTGGCCGGAGCAGAATGAAAACTCTTCCCACACATAAAAGAACATGACGGCTTCTCGACAACGCTTTTATGGAAGCTTTAACGATTTATGGATTGATGGTTAACTGAATTGGATGTTTGAAAGTTACCACCCTTGTTACTAGAGAAGTTCCTAGTAGTTTTCGATTTCTTTTGATCGGTAGCTATCTCAGTCGCCGAACTCAACAAATCATAGGCTAGTGCCTTATATTGATACTCTCTCAGTGTGGTGCAGGAGAACATGGCCATATAACACCTAATCTCTGTCTTCATCCGCATATCGAAATGGCGGATCTTGTCACACTCATCACGCACCTGATTCTTCACATGGACTAATTGCTGGATGTACTCGACTATTGCTTGTGAAATTAGGATGTCATGTGTCTTAGCCTCGAAAAAGGACCGAATTCTGCTCTCTTGAACTGGCCAAGGACAAAACTCGACCTCCATCAGGTTCTTGAACTCATCCCAAGAAGCAACATGACCTTGGCACTTAACTACTTGCCACCAAGTCGCAGCTTTCTTGGCAAGGAAGTATTGAACTAGGGGCACTCTCCGTGCCTCGGGACAACTGACTGCTTCAAAAACTTTCTGCATCTTGAAAAAATAGCTTTTCCAACCGGACGGGTCAGTAGCACCAATAAACTGTTAGAGGATGCATATGGACTACATCCTGGAGCCATCTTTCCGCACCCGTATTAGCTGTCGGATTTGGATTACTCAGTTGGATCATCTGGGTCAAGAGAGCCCATTGATTTGTCGCTGCTGAAGAATTTTCGCAACACTAGAATCTGCATTATTCCCTTGGCCGTCTGACTGCTCCTGCTGACCATCTGTACTTGGACGCACTGAGTTCGATAACATATGAGTGGTCAAGCCAGCATCAGCATCAAAGACATGTCCGCTCCATTGGTTGCTCCATGCCCATGACCGCGACTGCGACCGTGACCACGTCCATGCCCTCTACTCTTGGACATTCTGAGGAACAATGAGATTATTGTATAGAGTAATGATACTGTATACAAATGATGACTCAATTCGACCTAATGAGACCGACAGTTTAGGTTTCCATAAACCTAAGCTCTGATACCATATTCTGTAACATCCCCAAGATATTCAGGGTACATTACGGTGCCGTGAGCCTCTTTTTGGGACCCACAAGGATATACGTATGCGTAACCATAGATTTTGACCGACAAGGTCCAGACATAATCAAACGGAAGGCGATAAGAATTACTGTCTAAAGCAATAATCAAGTTCGACAGGATAAAAGTCATTAGGAATTAGTCCCAGAGCAATACAAGCGAAATACCAAGAAGAACATCCCGTGGTACTCGAGTACTGAAAGTCATTTAAAGTACAATATCTAGAATGGAAGACATAAATAATACAGAGAAAAATAACACAGCATCACTCTTGTCCATCATCATCATACCGATCCGGTACCCGCTCGTTCGCTCTCTTGAAACCTGAAATACATGAAACGTATTTCCCCCATATGGGGTTAGCCATGGAATAGCTAGTACAAGTATATCAAATATGAATTAATATTTCTTGAATGGTAAAGTAAGCATAAAATCATCTCACAAAATTTAAGTCTAGTATTCCAGAATGACTTATTTTCATATCATTTCACATTTAAACATATACGTGATTAACCGTGGATCGTACCCGAAGCAGCGACCCCTCAGAGGACCCATCGGCCCATCCTAGAGTGGTTAACCCAAAGATGTTCATGGATTGTACCAGAAGCAACGACCCCTTAACGGACCATCCTGGAGTGAACATATACTCACACACAACACATATACTTCACTTTCAAAGACAAGAATATATAGCCATAAACATATACTTGCCTTTGAGACATAGGAATCGAAAGGAAGATGGTATAGAAGCTCGGTAGGTACAAGAACACACTTCGGCCCTAAACAATTTGTAAGGAATATGATAATCAACAAGCGATACTCAATTCAAAAGAAGAAACTCCCAATCCCGTCTACAATTCACAAATATTCAAGGATATTCACATAGAGGTTGGAAATAATTCAAACCCTCTCAAATCTGAGTAATACACAAAAACATTTGTAAGGAAAATGTGGGTATGGAGTAGATACGTCATAATATCAAGGATTTCAGGCTTCAAAACGAATTAAACGGATGATCTAAGAAAACCCCCCAAAATTCCCCAAACTAGGGTCCTAAGAAATTCACGTCAATTCGAAGGATGACTGAGGATCAAATCATGTTAGAAACTCAAAGATGTTGATAATTCATGACCTCTTGATCATGTCCTACCGCCTCGATTTCCTAGACTCCCACCGAAGCTAACATGCGACAAAGTGCTTACATAGAGTCTCCAAATATGAAGTCGAGCATAAAACAAACACGTGATTCTGACCACCCAAAGGTACAAAAAATGAACATAAGAGAATACGCCCAAAAATTTTAGAAATTATAAAATGGCCCCAAACCTCCGAAATCCATGATTCGAGATCGAATAACAATACGTCGCACACAACGCAACTAATTATTTTTAACGAACTTATAGGATCAATCAAACAACAGTTCCGAACAACATTTACGAAAATTGGACCAAAACACAATATAGTCACAACATTACTCAAGTTTGACTCAAATGGCTGCAAAGCTCGTTCAAAAGACAAAAGTGCGGAACAAGATAGTTCCCAGAATATCACGTGATTACAAATGAGTAGTCAAAATCGGAAAAATACCAAAATCAAAAAAATATGGAAAGTAGAAAAATATGGATATTACAATTGAATCAATCACTATAACTCTTGCCCATGGTAAATCAAAGCAATAAATATTATAAATACACAATTAAATATCATATACTTAGAATTTAAGAAATAATAATTATCCGATATTTACGTTCTTCTTATAGTAGTACAGAAGACACTATCTCACAGCGACCATATTCAACATATGCAAATATGTTAATGCATGCTAATAGTCAAGACCAACCAATATAAAGCATACATTCCAAACTTTCATATAATTTATCTAGTAATTATAAAGGTTGTGAACTATTATCTTATTTTATAAGACACTGATAATGTGATCTTCCGGTGACACCACCACACCACATTATCTACATTATAAAATAAATATGCAATATATTTGCATAACCATAAGGTGAATAAATATGCAAAACATGCGATTAAAAGTACTTAATATTCTCATAGGTAGTTACACAGAAATAAGGTAATACAAGCATAAAGTATAATTTGCAGTATACAACCCTATCAATCTCCCACTATACTCAAAGCATGCTTTTAAGTATAGTACTCTATTCCATAGTCTATTATATCTCCCGGTTATACTCAAAAATGGTGCCATACACTGTGTAACGCCCCGAGTTTCTAGGGGTAATTATAGGGGAAAATAAGTAAAAGGTAAATTTTGACAAAAATAATTTCTTTTGAGAATATTAAAATTCTCGCCTACAAAGTCGAGTCGCTTTACTGATTAAAATAAATACCTTTTAATTAAGGCAACAACACATCATAGATAAGAGATAATAATTGTGGTGGAAGAATAAATTATAAATTGTTAATTTCTAAACAAAAGTTTCCCCAAATAAATTTCAAAAACGGGAGACGTAAAGAAAAATGTGTTTTTTAATAAAATTTCATTCATATGCCCTCTCGGCTCGCTCCTTCGTCCATCCAGCTCGGTTTAACCTGCGGGATCAATAAAGGTGGGGGTGAGCTTCATTCAGCTCATGGAAATCACACATATCACATAAATATACAATCTCATGGAAAGCATTTAAATGATTATTCTACCAATAATATTTTTCTCAACATGAATACATACACATAATACCACATATAACATGAATCGAGCACGCATGTGAATATTGAGGTTGTGCATGTGTCCCCACACAACATATATCTTAAGATAGCCTCTTTACACGCATACAGGTGAGCCTGATTTACAACATATATCCTCAATTTTAAACATGAATAGAATATCACATATACAATCCAATTAAAGCAATTAAAGTGATAGTGAAAATTCCCACCTGAATAAATAATGCCACTTGACTTGAATATGAAGATACTCGACCCACAGTCCTAAGCCCGTAAATTCTCGTTAATGTCTACATATAATAATGTAATCATTATATAATATTATGATATAATGATTGAAATTAAAAATATACGTGCATAAAATCGGACTAATTATTAACATTAACTGAAGAGTCAACATTTTAATGTCTTGGTCAAAATAGGACTGAATTGAAGGTGTAAAAATCTGTACGGGGTTAATTGAAGTAGTTAAAAGTGTTTGGGGTTAAATTGAAAGTCATTGGGAAAAGTGAGGACTAAATTCCAAAACCCTAAAATCTCGCGGGTATAAATACCCTAACCTATTCCCCAGCCGACACCAAATCCCCATTTCTTTACTTCCCACTTCTTCTCCCGTCTCTCTCTCTCTCTCTCCCCCTCTCTCTCTCTCTCTGTGTCCTCTACTATATCTCTCTAACCCCCGCTCCCTCTCTCTCTCTCGCTCGGCCGGAAAATTAAATGGCAGAAACACACACACACAACGAAATATTTCCTACACACTAGCCATTAACATGAATCAATCACGGTTGGGCTGAAATTGGGTGATGGTGGCAGGACCGAAGGGCTTTCAATCGGATTCCGAATCGTGCGATATGGTAGCGACGATTGAGGCTTACCTGTTAGGAATACTTGTTAGATTTTGATGATGTCATTAATTTAAAATCAAATGTTTATTACTTGGCAAAATGTAAGGAAGAACCAAATGAGTATCTTCCATAGGCCAAAATATGTTAAGTATAACTTGGCAAAATGTAAAGAAGAACCAAATGAGTGTCTTCTGTAGGCCAAAGTTAGTTAGGCTGAAAATCGGCTAAGTACTAAAATCTGACCTTGTCCATCGAGAAGTACAATGAGACTCGGTCAGGTAGCTCAGTCAACTAAATTTATCGAGAGAAGTTTGACCAGATGCGGTAGAGTACCTCGGGAAGTCACTGATCGGACAAGTCTCAAACGGTGAGCAGTAGAGAGGACCTACTGCAGAAGATGTAAGTGCACATCGGCCTACTCAACTACTGACCTAGTACTCCAAGTCCGTCGGCATGCTTTGAAAAGTCAAATATTACGGAAAGCTCACATGCAACGTGAAGAGACAAATTGGAGTGATTCCATAAGAGATATGATTTAATTAAATCATCGACCCACCGTGAAGACTTTTATCCTTTTATATTCAAAAGATTCGGCGCTCACATGCGAAGTCCTCACAATGGTCGGAAGATAAAATAAAATAATGGGAATCCGGCCTTGCAACGTTCGAAAAGATTAAACAATGAAGTCTCCCTCCAACGGACGGATTTGTTCAAAGATTTGCAACGGCTACAAGGAAGAAGCTCGGAGATCGACCTATATATATCCAGAGATTTGAATCGAGCAACGAGCGGTGCGAACATACATTCTAGCGATCAAAGCAAACAAAGCAATCTCAAGCAATCAAATAGCATCGTGAAAAGAGCAGATCCAAAAGTTCATATTTAAGGAAGCTCTTAAGTTGGAGAAGACAAACACTCTTGTCTATAATCTTGAGTACGGGGTACTTCTTGGTTGAAGTAAGAGCGTAAAGGCATCCGAGGATCGAGGATCAAGAGGTGCAAGGCGATCAGTGTGTGTACAACGGCACGGATTTCCCGGTTGGAAGGCTGTTGTATTGTGGTTGAATCACTGTAATATTTATCACTGGTTGAAAATTATAGTGAATTCATCTCCAACTGGTTTGGAGAAAAGTGGATTAGTAGAGGATTACCCCACCTCTGAGACCACTATAAATTGCCTGTGTTATTTACTGTTTTACTGCATCATACTCTAACTGCTGCATACATTGTTAAGTGTTTCATTAAGTTAATTTATATTCGTCATCAGCTGACTTCCGCATATATCCAAGAAAAAACGACTCCAAGTCATTTGTTTGACCATCAGCTGAAGAAACTCACTCTTCGTGAAAAAGAGTTCAAGAGTTTCAACAAGTCTATTCACCCCCCCCTCTAGACTTGTTTCTGGACGACTTGTGACCTACAAGTGGTATCGGAGAGGTTGGTTCATTTTTTTTTCACGAACCAGATCTATACTAGATATATATCTTATCTCTCACTTTATAATGGAACACATGCACTCTAGACTACCTGTCTTTTCAGTTGACGAGGATGATCTCTGGAAGATAAGAATGCAGGCACACTTATCTTCAATTCACGACGACATGTGGTGCATCATTGAAGACGGTCCATTCATTTTCGAGAAGGACAACACAGCCGAGGAGATCATAGCTAGGAGGCCCGAAAAGATCCCTAAGAAGAGAACGGAGCTGACCCCCGAAGAGAGAAAGCTGGCCAATCTTGACAACAGGGCCAGAGATGTGTTATACCAAACTCTTGACAAATCCACAATGGTCAAGATCAAAAATTGTAAGAATGCCAAAGAGATTTGGGACACATTAGCTCTAATGTGTGAAGGAACGGAGCTGATCAAGGAAAACAAGTTGTCAATAGCTATCCAAAAGTTTGACAACTTTAAAATGAAGAATGGAGAATCTATAGACCAAGTGGACACAAGGTTCACTGAAATTATCAATGAAATCAACTCCCTGGGCAAAACCTATGGCAACAGGGAAATGACACTTAAGGTCCTCAGATCGCTCAATCCCGAATGGAGCATGAAGGTTGTAGCCATGAGAGAGTCCAAAGACCTGAATAAGATAAAGATTCAGGAGCTGTTCTCGGATCTAAAGGCTTATGAGTTCGAGCTTCCAAGCTCATCCTCAACTGAGCCTGCAGAGAAGGGAATCGCATTTGCAAATGAGTCCCTGCTAAGAGCCTATCTGATGTGAAACCTCCAAATCCACTAGATTTTGAGGAAGAAATGGCTTTCATAATGCAAAGGTTCAGCAATTTCAGAAAGAACTACTCCAAGTATAAGAAAAACTACAAGGAGAATCCAAGAAGGAACCAGAAGGCTGGGAGCTGGAAAGTTGAATGCTACAACTGTCACAAAATAGGACACATCCAAATGGATTGCCCCGAGATCAAGAAGGACGAAACCAAGAAGGAGGTGGGCAGAAAGGAAGACAGAAGAAAAGCTCTCATCGGAGAAGACCAGGAGCATGTCGAATCAAGCGGCGGTTTCTTTTCTGATGAAGACGAGGAGTATGATTGCCTGATGGCAAACTTGGCTGATGAAGAGAAAAGGTGGAAGGACTACAACCACATCTCCTCAAGCTCAAATTTTGGAGGTGAAGAATGGTTTGTAGACTCTGGATGCTCGAGGCATATGACCGGGAACAAGAAGATGCTGACCAAATATATCAAAGAAAGAGGTCCCGATGTAACCTTTGGAGATAGCTCTAGAGGACAGACAAAAGGCTTTGGAGAGCTGCACCGAGGAAATATTGTAATATCCAAAGTTCATTATGTCAAAGGGCTCAAGTACAACCTCCTGAGCATCAGCCAGTTCTGTGACGAGAAGAATCTAGTAGTCTTCACCATCTTGAAGTGTATGGTGATAGACATCTTATTTGGAGAAATAAAGCTACAAGGTTTCCGAAGAAGAGATGTATACATGATTGATTGGAACACAGGAACACCTAACTCCTGTTTTCTATCCAAGACTGTAGCTGAGAATGGATGGCTGTGGCACAAAAGACTATGTCACCTGAACTTCAAAGCCATCAACAAGATTAGCTCTCAGAAGCTGGTCAGAGGACTTCCAAATGAAGCATTCAAGAAGGAAGCACTCTGTGATGCATGTCAGAAGGGAAAGCAGACCAAGGCATCGTTCAAGCCGGATTCACCTACAACGCTCACAACAAGGATCTTAGATCTACTCCACATGGATCTATTTGGTCCTATCAAACCAAGGACTTTGAGCGGGAGAAAGCATACTCTTGTGATTGTAGATGATTATTCAAGGTACACTTGGATCATTTTTCTATTCAAGAAAAGTGAAACCCTGACCAAGTTACCCGAGGCCGAGAAGGATCCAGAATGAGAAATCCCTCTCCATAATCAAGATCGGATCGGATAGAGGAGGAGAGTTTCTCAACAAGGCGATAATCGATTTGGCGATCGAATGGGATCCGGCATGAGCTCTCTGCCAGGACGCCCCGTGAGAATGGTGTTCTTTGAAAGAAGAGCAGAACCACTGAAGGAAGCGGCAAGGTCCATGATTGCGAAGCGGACCTACCCAAAGGTTACAGGCTGAAGGCTGTCAACACACTGCCACACCCGAAGCAGAGTATGATAGTAGGGAGACATGGAAAAACTCCCTATGAGGTTTGGAATAATAGAACTCCTACCGTTGCTTACTTTCATGGTTTTGGTTGTAAGTGTTTCATCCACAACAACGGTAAAACACAACTAAATGCCTTTGATGCTAAAACTGATGATGGTCTATTTATGGGATATTCCCAAAGAAGCAAGGCATATAGAGTTTTTAACAAAAGAACCTTAGTTGTGGAAGAAACACCCCATGTTGTTTTTGATGAATCTACTGTTGAGTACAGGAAACAACTTGAGCAAATTGAGAACAAGCTCAAGTCAGCAACCCTTGAAGAAGTCATCATACATGACACTGGAATGGTGGACTCACCTGCAGATCAGCCTGATGACCCAACTGCAGCTGATGAAGACCCAACTGCAGATCAGACAGGATCACCAAACCTATCTGATCCAGTTGCTGCTGAAGAAGACCCAGCCGGAGCTGACAAAGACTCATCTGCAGTTCAGAACCAAGCTGCAGATGACAAGGCGGTAGCTGATCCAGTTGCGGACCAGAATCCAGCTGATGCAGATAACCACCAGAGCAATCCAACAGGGGGAACAAACCCAGAAGAGGACGAGATCCCCAAATGGCTCAAGGATCATCCAATTCAGCAAATTATCGGAAAGTTGACTGATGGAGTCAAGACAAGGCAGTGAACTCTACCAAAGGGAATGGCGATGTTCTCATGTTTCTTGTCACAAATTGTACCCAAGACTACGAACAAGCCTTGGAAGATTATTCATGGATTAATGCCATGCAAGAGGAATTGGAGCGAGATGGAAAGAAACAAAGTTTGGGAACTAATGCATGCACTGATCACAAGAAAGTTATTGGCACCAAATGGGTGTATAAAAACAAGAGTGATGAAGACGGCTGTTGTTAGGAATAAAGCGACTCGTAGCAAAAGGTTATGCAGTGTGAGGGAATAGATTTTGATGAAACTTATGCACTGTTGCAAGATTAGAAGCCATCGACTATTCCTCGCATATGCTGCATTCAAGGACTTTGAAGTCTACCAGATGGATGTAAAAAGTGCGTTTCTGAATGGAATCCTAGAAGAAGAAGTCTATGTAGAGAAACCCCAAGGTTTTGTCAAAGGAGACAAAGTCTATAAGCTGTTGAAGGCTCTGTATGGACTCAAGCAAGCACCGAGAGCATGGTATGAAACACTGTCTGTGTTTCTTGAGAAAAATGGATTTTGCAAGGGAAAAGTGGACAAGACCCTATTCAGAGTGGAACACGAAGGCCACATATTAATAGTTCAGATTTATGTGGATGACATCATATTCGGATCAACCAATCCAGAACTATGCGAGAAATTCTCCAACCTCATGCAAGGAGAATTTGAGATGAGTATGATGGGAAAGCTTAACTTCTTTCTCGGATTACAAGTTAAGCAGATGGAAAAAGGAATTTTCATCAACCAAGCAAAGTATACCAGGATCTTATCAAGAGATATGGAATGGAATCACCAAGCCCGCAAGAATTCCAATGAGCACAAGTACTCACGGATGCGAGACAGGCGAGGCATATCGGTGGACTCAACCCACTACAGAGGACTCATCGGATCTCTTCACCTAGCGCAAGCAGCCGGACATATCATATGCGGTTGGAGTGTGTGCAAGATTCGATCCAAGCCGAAGCAATCACACCTAGATGCGGCTAAGAGAATAATTAAGTACCTAAAGTCTACAATTAATGTTGGGTGTGGTACCCCAAGGATGACAACTTCGAGTGTCAGGATACTCGAGATGCGGATTTCGCAGATGCAAAATCAACAGAAGAGCACTAGTGGAACGTGTCAATTCCTAGGAACCAGGTGATATCTGGTTTAGCAAGAAGCGAGTTTCTAACTCCATATCCACTACTGAGTCGAATACCTAGCTGCGGAGTACATTGTGTGCCTGATTCTATGGATCGGACAACGGTTAAGGGACTACAATATTATTGCCAACGAAGTTCCAATATGGTGTGACAACAATAGTGCTATTGCAATAACCAACAATCCGGTTTTGCACTCAAGGGCGAAGCACATTGACGTTAAGCACCATTTCATACGAGACCATGTGCTTAACAAAAGGGTTAGAGTTGAAAGAGTCGGCCTGAGACTACCAAATAGCCGACATCTTCACCAAACCCCTGCCGAAGAAAGATTCCTAGAGCTTAGCGAGACCTTGGATTACTAGATTGGGAATCTAGTTCGAAGCAAGTTGAAGG
The DNA here is from genome assembly GCA_033398695.1 of Orobanche coerulescens. Lineage (NCBI taxonomy): Eukaryota > Viridiplantae > Streptophyta > Magnoliopsida > Lamiales > Orobanchaceae > Orobanche > Orobanche coerulescens. The sequence continues at coordinate 104,175,857 of CM065818.1, forward strand.
AAGGACGGACACTCGGAATCACCTAAGATGATGCGGGCGAGAAGACGAAGGCCGACGAAGCAACTTAGGCATGCAGAATACCAGGCGAGAAGTCAAACTCACTGTTGCGAGTGGTCAGCGATCAACAAAATCGGACTCACTAAGTTCTCTAAACTGATCTCTAAATTTTTAATTATTATCTGTCACATTTATAAATATTATTTTGGCTAAAATGGCATTTAAAATATACATCTTTATTAGCCAAGTGGCAATTTTAATACACGAGTCAAACGCCTATTTAATTAACCTCTACGGTGGCCAATCAGAATCAACCGTCAAATTTTAAATAGGGCCACCGATTCAAATTTGAAATTCAAAAGAATATCAAAAGGCGTACCACCGTTCAAATTTATAATAAACTAATACAAACGTCTTTTCATCTTCTTTATAAGGAAGAAAACCTTTCACTTTACTCTTTACGCTTACAGAAACCCTAGAACTTACAGAGCAAAAATATACACTAAAAAATCCTAAAATCCTTTTTGCAGAAATGGCATCTTTTGAAGGCGTAAACTTGAAGGCGGTGAAGGATCAAGTCATCTTCTCCATGGTCGTCGTTTTCGAAGGTTTATTAGAAGCAAATCTAGATGACTTCGATATGCTCAATCTGATCCGGGCGATGAAGCTGAACGGAATCTACCCGTTTCTCGACATTAACCCGCAACATTTGTTCAAGGAAGATGTCGTTGAATTTTATCGTAATGCCTCTCTGATTCAGCACGAGATTAACAGCTCAGTCGGCGGAACCCCTATCACCATAGATCGAGAAAAGATTCGTTCTGTATTCGGGATGAAACATCGCGGTTTGGCGGTCGAAGCTCTTAAACAATCACCCGCCGAAACATGGAAAACGATCAAAGCCGAGAATATCCCAGAGAAATTGAAGTTTACAGCAAAGAGGAATGAGTTGAAGAGGATTTATCGAGTTGCTTTGGACATCACAAACAAGATAGTGATGGGGATGGCAGGCAGCTATGACCAACTGTCATCATCCAAATTCATGGTGTTGGGTGCGTTGATCCAAGAAGAAGAAGTTGATTGAGCGGACTATATTTTCAGACAACTTGTTCGCGAGGTGAACAAAGTCGAATGGCTTGAAGGTGAGAAGAAATTCAAAACTAAGTTGGCGTTCGGTGTTGTTGGTTGATTCTTTAGTCTTATACTCGCAAGCGCATGATTTGTTCGATGTAGATATGCGGTGCAAGGTCGATTCCACAGGGAGGACTATGATAGTGAAGTCAAATTATTCCTATCGTTTTGAACCAAATTATATTAAATTCTAACCTAGTCCCAAATAATTTGATTTTTTAATGGTTATAATAATTGCAACAAATAACAGTAATTTTAAGTAGATTTTAGGTAAATTGATTTTAAATAATTTACTAGGGTTTAGAGTCCACCAATGTCTATTTATTATTTATTTTATATTTTAATTCCAAGAAATTCAGGGAATAGATTAAATCAATCTCACTATTTCCTATAGATTTGACAATAAGTACAAAATTATAATACAAATATATATTTTACTTCTCTTAAAAATGTAATTTATAAGCATTATATGTATCCAATTTTATGGAAAACAAATTATCAAAGAAATTAACTTATATCAATAATCACAAAGCAAGGGGAATTTATAACTATCAAAAATACGTGATATAATTGATGAAATAATATTCCCTGTTGAAGCGAAAATCATAATCTTTAAAAACATTTATTTGGAATTATTATATAAATATTAATAATAATATAGACATGGTTTCATCATAACCCCAAGAAAAGAAAATTACTCACTCATAATAACAACACAAATAAATAAATATTCCATAATATTATTACACAAATATAATTTTATTACACAATATTTTTTTCTCTCCCTTACAATAATATCTCTATTTTTTCTCCTTTTTCTCCTCTCCAAACACTACACAATCATCCCTATTTATACTACTTCAAAATCAATAAAATAATCATTTTTACAATTAAAAATTCCACCCCCAACAATAATACACGGCTGCCATGAGTGCTGATGTCATGGATGACATCAGCACAGAGTTGAAATTCCGGTCCAATCGGTGTTGACACGTGGCACAATATGGTCCGTCTATTTAATTGTCCTTGACGGTCATAACTTCTTCATACGAACTCGGATTTGGATGAATTTTTTTAAAACGATCATCTCGACGAGACGAATAAAGTGAGACCAGTCGTGACTATATTTGAGTTTTGTAAAAATATCGCCCTTGAACCAATTGATACATCTTGTCAGGTTGGTTAACTGCAGATATAATTTAATTCCAATTAATTATCCAAAAATGACATAAAATTATAGAAAATTCTAAGAAAATGAAATAATATAAATATATGGTAAAACGAATAAATTATCACACAAAACACACAATTATATACATAAAATACTAATAAAAATATTACTCAAAATATACTAAACAAATTCCCCCACACTTCTCTTTTGCACGTCCTCGGGCAAATCTTATACCCGAGTTATAATACTCATATGCTGAAAAAATCATGACAAAACCAATATCAAGAGAGAACAAGTGATCATGACCCAAGTGAGATCAGAGAAAAATAGGATGCCGCACCAAATTCTAACAACTTCATTGAGAATCGAATGCCAAAAGATTCAATACCCTCACAGTGGATATCACTCTTCACTCAAGTGTATATACGGGATATTCGAGAAGAGTTCACTCATATCAAATCATAATGTGTCATTACCATATGCTTGGTCAAAAATCAAATCTCCACTACTTAAAAATAAACTCATGCATAAATCAAAAGGTCTTTCATTTGGTTGTAACGTGGCTTTGGGAATGGGTAGGATAAAGGGAAAATTATGAGGTTTGCTAGCCAAGATCAATTGTGAATTTAGATGCATAACAAATCCTACAAATAACAATCAACACCCCCCCTTCTGTAATGAAAACTCTCAACCCATCATCCCCAAGTTATTCTGTACATGGTATTTGAATATTCATCTGGTAAGGTCATACTCTTGTGTAAGGAAAAGTATGCAATGGATCTTCTGGAAGGATTTATGTATCACTTAAAGGATAGTTCAAGTGCTATTTTATGTATATATAGTGATGATTTTCGCACTTGACCTCCCGTTTTTTTTTTTTTTTTTTTTTAGGCCGTTTTTTTTTTTTTTTTTTTTTTTTTTTTTGGCCTTTATTTATATTTTTTTTTTGGTTCAATACTCCAATGTACTTCACACCCTTTCACTTTCAACAAAAGCTCTTAATCTCCACAATACTCTTATGAACATCGGCCCCTATTTGTCACACATCTAGTTCACAATTAAATCTTTGACTAGAGGGTGCAAATGGATGAGTCATCAACAAGAATGGATAATGGCTAAAGTAATGTGCTTGATCAAAGAAATAGGCTCAGGCTCAATGGGGCTTCTAAGGATAAAATGTAATGGGTGGGAAAAATATAAGCCAACAAGGGTTAATCCTAATTGCCTTTATCATCTTAATGCAAGAGTTTATAAATGTAGTCTCGAAATGTATAAATGAGCAAGTTCTAGAATGAACACAATATGTTTGACCACACAACAAAAAATATAGAGCGTATATATAAGGATTGCTCTAAGGCTCAAAACTCACAAAAAGGGTGTTGTGTACTGAATCCCATACACCTTCATCCAAATCCATTATCAAAACCAGTGAAATATCCCAAAAATGATTTTTTCACTAACGTTTTCTCAAGAAAATGGTGCCGTGATTTTCAGCCCTTTTTTTTTATTTAATATTGCATATATATATATATATAGATATAGATATACACCTTCCCCCACACTTAATGATAAACAATATCCTTATTGTGTAAAAAGAACAATGGAGTAAGGGTTTAAATAAGACTTCCCTGTTTATGAAAGACGACGCTTTGCTCAAGCCTTTTTTTTTTTGGACCTGCAAGAAATAAGTGTGGCAAAACAACAAAAGAAAATATATACCCGGAAGTATAACACAAACAACCTAGATGCGCTTCAAGAGAGTCCGAAGAGTCGCCTTACGCTGCCATCAATGCTTTTATTAAAAACAAACAGAAAAAGTACAGTAATAGAAATAACAATACATAAATCGTGGATAGATGCGCGTCAAGAGATCGAAAAGAAAACTCCTTAAGCTGCCATCATTTTCACGATTTTTACACTCGCTAAAAAGTAAAAACAACAAGAGGGATGAAGTGGGATATCAGAGGGAAAGGAATGTATCAATTTTGCGTTTCCATACGGTGAAATCTTCCATCCAAACAATATTAGCTAGAGTTGGAGTGCGGTTCAGAACAAATGCAATAAGTTTTTGATCGGCTCTTACGGTGTTGTTGCAACAACTATGATTCGTTTAGCACGCTCGAAATAAAACCTTTTCGGAAGAGTAGTTGATGAAAGATAGTAAACCATCGAAGAAACCATTGACATTTAGCGAGACCTATTGGTTTCGTATGAACATTTAGCTCTGGTAACCACATGAAAAAGTTCCTCAAGAGTGCCAAAACCACCGGAAGGGTGATAAAGGCATCGGCATTATTTATCATGTGAGTTATGCGGTCTTGCATATTCACGACTCTGAACTCATCTCCAATAGTTGCTCCGGTGATTTTACTTTCGGCGGAGGTTTTGAAATGATTCCCAACACTCTTACTCCTTCCGGATAGGCGAGAAGACACGTCCCATTAATCCTAGACTTCCTCCTCCGTAAACTACATGAATGCATTTTTTTCCTAAGGTACGACCCAAGTTGTGGTTTCTTGATAAAGCAAGCCTCTTTCCCATGACTAGCTCCACCAAAAATGCGGATGGAGTTAAATCTTTTGCGGAAGATGATGATTCCATTTTTTGAAAAGAAAATTACTTAGAGAGATAATGAAAAGAATACAAGTTTGAGGGATGCGAAAAGAAACAAGCTGCAATGTTTATTTATAGATGCAAAATAAAGTAAAAAGATTTATCAAATCTGTGACCGCGTTAATTGCGCTTCAACTACTCAATAGAATAATGAATGCATTTATTGCGTATCACGTTTTTATTCGAAAATCTAAAAAAGCGACAAAAATAAAGATACTCACGTGTATACGGTAGTTGTGATTGTGGCTCACATCTTCCTCTCGATTTTACGTTCGAAGCGGCTTAACGCCTTCTATGAGTGCAGGAGAAGCTTCCCATCCAATTTTCTTACAAATTGGCAAGCGAGGTCTTTTAACGTCGATTCCCAAGGCGTTGTTCATATTCTGGTTTGAATTTATTCCACAAACATCGAATCCCGTAATGTACGAGTCCACTAGGATGCGTGTCAAGAGAAATTTCGATATCATCTAAATTCTCCTTATTCGGACCATCCTTGATGAACCGAATTTTATCTTCTCTGTTTGTGGAAGGAATTCCTAAAGATCGACATCTTGAATCACGGTTCCACCTAGCACATTTGTAGCAAACGGCGATTTTCTTTGCTCGTCGTTTCTTGGCATATGAACTTTTTCCAAGCCACAGTAAAAATCTAGTTGGTGTTTCCGTGAACTCACCCGCTATTCTCACTTTGGCTTCAATAATGAATCGAATATCAAAAGGTATGCCGTTATTCATAAGCAACCTCATTCTTTCAACTCTGGCTTGGTAAAGTTTCAAAATGACTTTTTGCTAAGAAAGGGAAATCTTTTTCAATTGTTTTCAAAGTTTCTTCCATAATTAAAAATAAAATAAAAATATCTACAAAATCGATTATTGTAGGAAGCGAAAATCCGACTTTACTAGCCACGGAGTACCGTTATCCGCCACTTGACCGGCAAACACAATGGAGTATTAATGCACAATATCGGGGTCCTTAAGAAGAATCTCTTCTACCTCAAAAGATTTTAATTCCAAATATGGTTTTAACCGTTGACCATTCACTTTGAAAATATTACCATTTTTGGATTTTCAATTTCTGACTCCGTGAGGATAGACCGTATGAATAATAAATGGACGGACCACCGTGAACGTAACTTGCACGGAAATAATAACAAGCGAGAGTTAAAAGAAGGACTTTTTGACCGGAGAAAAAGTTTTTCTCAAAATGTGTTTATCATGAAAAAATTTCATTTTGTCCTTATATTTCCTTGCACTGATAAATGCGCATCATTTCGATTTCTTCCAATTCATTTAGTTGAAGTTTCCTATGAATTCCACCATGTCTAATGAAAAATTTAATCGTTTTATGGCCCAAGATGCTCTATGTTCCAATTCAACAGTAAATGACATGGTTTTCCAAAGACAAGCCTAAATGGAGACATTAGATGGGAGTTTTAAAAGCACGGTAAGCCCACAATGCATCATTCAATCGCAAAGACCAATCTTTCCTTGTAGGATTAACGGTTTTTCAAGAATATGTTTGATTTCTCTGTTTGAAATTTCAACTTGGCCACTTGTTTGAGGGTGATAAGGAGTAGCAACTTTATGTGTAACACCATATTTTTAAATAAATGATTCAAAAATTTATTACAAAAATGTTTTCCTCCATCACTTATAATTGCTCGTGGTGTTCCAAATCTGGAAAAAATATTTTCTTTCAAAAATTTTACCACGACTTTGTGGTCATTTGTTTTGCAAGCAATTGCTTCGCCCATTTTGAAACATAATCGACGGCCACAAGGATGTAAAGATTGCCAAAAGAAATTGGAAAAGGTCCCATAAAATCTATGCCCCAAACATCAAATATTTCAATAATTAAAATTGGGTTTAAAGGCATCATATTTCGTTTAGAAATTCGACCTAATCTTTGACATCTATCACATGTCTTTGCAATATGAATGTGTATCTTTGAAAAGTGTTGGCCAATAAAAACCACATTGCGAAATTTTAGCATTGTTTTCTTTGAACTAAAATGACCTCCACATGCATGATCATGACAAAAGGAAATGATATTTTGTTGTTCATGTTCGCACACATCTCCTAATAATTTGATCGGGACAATATTTGAACAAATATGGATCATCCCAAAAGAATTTTTACTTCGTTTAAAAATTTTGTTTTATCTTGATTATTCAATGAGATGGCATGTTACCAAGAACAAGGTAATTGACAATGTCTCGCATACCAAGGTATTTGAGAAAGCAGGACATGAGTTGTTCATCGGGAAAGTTTCATTAATGGGAGGTTCTTTATCGGTAAAATTCACGATTAGCCTAGACAAATGATCGGCAACAACATTTTCAACACCTTTTTATCTCGAATTTCTAAGTCAAACTCTTGTAACAATAGAATCCAACGGATCAAGCGAGGTTTAGCATCTTTCTTAGAAAGAAGATATTTTAATGCGGCATGATCGGAGTAAATTATGACTTTTGAACCAATCAAGTAAGGTCGAAATTTGTCTAAAGCAAAAACGATTGCAAGCAATTCTTTTTCGGTTGTAGAATAATTTAATTGGGCATCATTTAGAGTTCTACTTGCATAATATATTACAGTTGGCAATTTATTTTCTCTTTGACCCAATACTACACCGACGGCATAGTCGGATGCATCGCACATTATTTCAAAAGGAAGATTCCATTGGAGATTTGATGATAGGTGCGAGCTCAACATAGATTTGAGTGTCTTAAAAGCTTTTAGACAATGATCATCAAATACGAAAGGTGTGTCTTTTGAAAGTAAATTACATAATGGCCTTGAGATTTTACTAAAATCTTTGATGAATCGACAGTAAAAACCGGCATGGCCTAAGAATGACCGAATTTCTTTAATCGTTCGTGGGGTGGAAGACTGGATATTAAATCAACTTTAGATTTGTCCACCTCAATTCCTTTTTCGAAATCACATGCCCTAAGACAATTCCTTTTTAACCATAAAATGACATTTTTCCCGATTTAGGACAAGATTCTTCTCCTTACACCTAACCAACACTTGGGTTAAGTGGTGTAAACATTCATCAAAGCTAGACCCGAATACGTAAAAATCATCCATAAAAATTTCCAAAAACGCTCAACCATGTCGAAAAAATGCTCATCATACACCGAAAAGTAGCGGGTGCATTACACGAACCAAATGGCATTCGTCGGTAAGCAAAAGTTCCGAAAGGACGGTAAAAGTGGTTTTTCTTGATCTTCAGAGCAATGGGAATTTGGTTATAGCCGAATATCCATCAAGAAAACAATAATAAGCATGGCCGGCTAACCTTTCTAGCATTTGATCAATAAAAGGAAGTGGAAAGTGATCTTTTCTTGTAACAGAGTTCAATTTTCTGTAATCAATACAGACTCTCCATCCAGTTTGAATTCTGGTTGGAACAAGTTCATTTTCTTCATTCGTGATTACAGTTATGCCAGATTTCTTTGGAACCATATGAACAGGACTGACCCAAGAGCTATCAGAAATAGGGTAGATGATCCCTACATCTAAGAGTTTGATTATTTCAGCTCTTACAACTTCTTTCAAATTAGGATTTAGTCTTCTTTGAAATTCTCGGGAAGTTTTCGCATTTTCTTCAAGGTGAATTCGATGCATGCATATAGAAGGATTAATACCTTTAATATCGGAGATGGTCCAGCCTATTGCTTCTTTATGTTCTTTAAGAACATTGATTAACTTATCTTCTCGTTCTTCATCTAAATCAGATGCTATGATGACAGGCAGGGTTTCTGATGGACCTAAAAATGCATATTTTAGAGATTCAGGTAATGGATTGAGCTCTATCTTTGAATCCTCAATAGTTACTTCATTATTCATTTGGCTCTCAAGTGGTTCGGTTTTAGCTTTCCATTATTCATTATCCAATAATGGTGTAGACTCTAGTAAAGAATTTACTTCATTAATTGAATTGTCGATGTCAAAATCTGAGCCAAAATGAGCAAGGCGACAAATTTTCAAAAAGATCATCATCATCCATTTTTGGAAAGAAATAAGGACCCATACTCTCTATCATATTTACCTCACGACATCATCAAGATCATCATGTTGTTGAGAAATGTTAAACATATTTAGTTCAACATCATATTTCCAAAAGAAAATTTTATGATGCCATTTCTACGCTTAATTAATGCATTTGAAGTAGCTAAAAATGGCCTTCCTAAAATAACAGGATTTGATCTTTGGTATTCTCAACAGTTCGGTGTCTATGACTATAAAATCAACAGAAAGTAGAATTTATCTACTTGAATCGAACATCCTCTACGATTCCTCGAGGTATTTTTATAGATCTATCACTAGTTGAAGTATCACGGATATTGATTTTAGCTCCCTAATCCAAGTTGTGTATAAAGAATATGGTAATAAATTCACACCGGCTCCTAAATCAAGCAAGGCTCGTTTAATGATGTGATCTCCAATGACACAAGATATTGTAGGACTACCAGATCTTTATACTTAACGGAGTTTTATTTTGGATTATTGAGCTAACATGTTCGATAAAAATGCCTTTCTTGGAACATTTGTTCTTCTTTTACAAGGCAAAGATCTTTCAAGAACTTAGAATAAGGTGCACTTGTTTAATAGCATCAAGGAATGGAATATTTATTCGAACTTGTTTAAATATTTCCATTATATCTTTGTATTGCACACTTTTATCTTTTGGAATAAGTCTTTCAGAAATGGAGCTTTTGGAACGTAAGGCTTTTCTTTTTCCTTAGAATCTTTTGGTTTTGAAACTTGTGGTTCATTTGATTTTTCTTAGGATCATATTCGGGCTTTTGTATTTCTTTTCCACTTCTAAGGGTAGTTATGGTGAACTGCGTTAGAAGAGTTTACTTCATATTGTCCTTTAGGATTAGGGATGGGTGACTCGGAAATTTTCCCTTTTCTCTTCAAATAAAGTTGTTGCAAGTTGACCAATTTGTGTTTCAAGCTTAGAAATAGCTGTGAGTTTGATGCATCTGACTTCTTGAGTTGATTGGAACATTTGTTGAGTAGATTGCATGAATTGTTGCAACGTATCTTCCAAAGATGGTTTCTTTGGCACTATAGAAGGATCTTGATAAGTATTTGGAGGATATTGATTAGGACGGACATTTTGTTGATTTGGCATATTCATTTGATGTCCTCCTTGATTCATTGGAGGCATATTTTGCTTCCGGGGAAAAATTTGGATGATTCCTCCAATTTGGATTATAAGTTGGAGCAAATGGGTATCAGAAGATTTTCCATATGAATGTAACACATTGACTTCTTCATTAAAAATTTCTTGATTTTGTGGACCGGAGGACAAGATTGAGATGAATGAAATGATTCCGCACATGAAATGCAAAATTCATTTTTGAGTTTGTGAGGGATGGATTGCTTCAAGACTAACGCATCCACTTTTCGTACTAAATCATCTATAGTAGATTTTATTTCAACATCTTGTTTAACCTCGTAAATTCCACCTTTTTTGGGGTCGTATGCATCGATTTGGCTCTAGAGTCGAGTGAATTCCATTGTTGTGAATTAATTGACATATTTTCAAGTGCATTCCAAGCTTCGTCTCCAATAAGGTGAAGAAATTTTCCACCATGCATTGATTGGATTAATTGGCGATTGTTTGGAGTTAAACCGTCATAAAAATATTTTACCAAACGCCATATTTCAAAACCATGATGGGGACACTTAAGGATTAAATCATTAAATCTTTCCCAACACTCGTAAAATTCTTCATTTTCTTTTTGGAAAAATTCGGATATTTCTCTTCTAAGACTATCAGTTTTGGACATTGGAAAAAATTTTGCGAGAAATTTATTCACTAGTTGGTCCCAACTAGTAATTGTTCTTGCTTGAAGAGAATTTAGCGAATTTTGCTTTATCTTTGAGAGAAAATGGAAATAATCTAAGTTTGACAGATTCATCGGAGAAATTTTGGAATCGGAAAGTAGAACAAATATCGAGAAATTCCTTGACATGCATATACGGATCTTCTCTTTCCAAACCGTGAAAAGATGGAAGAAGTTGAATTATTGATGGTTTAAGTTCGAAATGAGTTGCATTAGTCGTAGGCAACACTATGCAAGAGGGAGAATTAGCACTCACTGGAGAAAAATATTCTATTAAAGTTTTTTCTTTTGCAACTTGATTATTCCGATTTTCGATTTCGTCCATTTTTGGTATCGGTTTTATTTGTTGAACTTCAATTTTAGTTAAGGACAATCTTCTTCTCGTTAATCGACCTTTATTATTTCGTTGCCAAACTTGCATTCACCGATATTACAATTTTTAACTTTGCATACAAACCAAATTATGATAGTCGATCGAACTTCCGGATCGTTGGAGGCGTCACAACGGTCGCACTTAAAATCCAACTTTCTTGGCATGTACAACAGATGCCTTTTTGCCAAAATTCAATCGATTTTCAACATCAGTTTGTACAAGATTGATATTTAGCTTTTCTCTATTCAAATCGAATAAAGTAGTGAGTGAAAAATATCAATCCCTTGTTGAATCTTTTAAAGGATTTTATTGTTTAATTAATTTTTTTTTGAGTTTTTATATTTTTATTATTATTAATAATAATGATAATTATTATAATTATTACTAAAATTATAGGATGTAATAGATTGCAAAGGAATAAATTTACTAATTGATCTACGGAAGCAATATCTATTGATAAACTAAATTATACGACGAGAAATATTACAACTAAACTAAATGTCTAAGAATAATGTAAGTAGAAAATAACAACTAAAAACACAATCTAAATTTACCACTAGAAGATTCTATTAGAACTAAAGACAAGATATAAAAATTAAAAAAAAATTCTGATTTTTTTTTGTATTATTTTATATTTATTTTATATTTTTATATTTATTATAATTTTATTATATTTTTAGACTAATAATATTGAGCTAATATATATATATATATATCAAGATATATTATTTATTTTTTTATAAAAAAAATCAGATTTTTTAAAACAGTTTTTATGCAAACAGTTTTAAAACAATTTTATAAAAGTTTTTATAAAAGGTAAAACAGTTTTACCTTTTAAAAAAGGTAATTAAAAAATTAAAATTACAAACTTTTATTTTATGCAAACAATAGAAATAGTTTTTTTTTTTTTTAAAATTTTCGTTTTTTTTTTTTTTTTTTAAATTTTCGGGCTTTTAATTTTTTTAGTATTTTCCCTTTTTATTAAAATATTGTAATTTATTTTAAAAAAATAAATTCTGTTTTTATTAAAAAAAATTCAAAGTTCAGAAAGTTTATTTTATTATATATATTCCAGATTGTTTAAATTATTAATTCTTAATTGATTTTTTTTTAGATTTTTAGGAAAATTAAATTTTTAATAAAACTAGCAGGTTTTACTTTTAAAAATAAAATAAAATAATTCAGATTTTTATTTATTACGGAAAATAATATTCCAGATTATTTTTAATTTATTTTTATTATTTTTATTTTTTATTTTTTCGAATTTAAATTAAAATTTTTGATTTTTATAATATTAATATACCAAAATTACAAAAATATTACCTTAAAATCTGAAACTTTTTGTATTTTCCAGATCTTTTTTTTAAATAAAAATAAATAATTTCTGAATTTTTTAAATTTTTTCAGATTTTTTTATATTTTTATATATTTTTGGACTTTTTTAATTTTTTTTTATTATTATTTTATTATTATTTTTACGAAAATGAACAGTAGATTTTATTATTATTACTTATATTTATTATTAAAAGTTTTTAAAGTTTTTCAGATTTTTCTTTATGAATAAAATAAATTCTACAACTAACAGATATTAAAAAGACAGATAATAATAAAGAAAAGCAGTAAAATAAATAACTAGTAGAAGAATTCAACTAACTTGGTGACGACGGTCTTCTTGTACTTCGTTTGCGCCTCCCCGGCAACGGCGCCAAAAACTTGTTGTTGGTTGATTCTTTAGTCTTATACTCGCAAGCGCACGATTTGTTCGATGTAGATATGCGGTGCAAGGTCGATTCCACAGGGAGGACTATGATAGTGAAGTCAAATTATTCCTATCGTTTTGAACCAAATTATATTAAATTCTAACCTAGTCCCAAATAATTTGATTTTTTAATGGTTATAATAATTGCAACAAATAACAGTAATTTTAAGTAGATTTTAGGTAAATTGATTTTAAATAATTTACTAGGGTTTAGAGTCCACCAATGTCTATTTATTATTTATTTTATATTTTAATTCCAAGAAATTCAGGGAATAGATTCTGAAATCAATCTCACTATTTCCCTATAGATTTGACAATAAGTACAAAATTATAATACAAATATAGATTTTCCTTCGCTTAAAAATGTAATTTCTAAGCATTATATGTATCCAATTTAATGGAAAACAAATAATCAAAGAAATTAACTTATATCAATAATCACAAAGCAAGGGAATTTATAACTATCAAAAATACGTGATATAATTGATGAAATAATATTCCCCTGTTGAAGCGAAAATCATAATCTTTAAAAACATTTATTTGGAATTATTATATAAATATTAATAATAATATAGACATGGTTTCATCATAACCCCAGTAAAGAAAATTACTCACTCATAATAACAACACAAATAAATAAATATTCCATAATATTATTACACAAATATAATTTTATTACACAATATTTTTTTCTCTCCTTACAATAATATCTCTCTATTTTTTCTCCTTTTTCTCCTCTCCAAACACTACACAATCATCCCCTATTTATACTACTTCAAAATCAATAAAATAATCATTTTTGCAATTAAAAATTCCACCCCCAACAATACACGGTGCCATGAGTGCTGATGTCATGGATGACATCAGACAGAGTTGAAATTCGGTCCAATCGGGTGTTGACACGTGGCACAATATGGTCCGTCTATTTAATTGTCCTTCGAACGGTCATAACTTCTTCATACGAACTCGGATTTGGATGAATTTTTTTTAAAACGATCGTCTCGACGAGACGAATAAAGTGAGACCAGTCGTGACTATATTTGAGTTTTGTAAAAATATCGCCCTTGAACCAATTGATCTGTCTTGTACCGGTTGGTTAACCTGCAGATATAATTTAATTCCCATTAATTATCCAAAAATGACATAAAATTATAGAAAATTCTAAGAAAATGAAATAATATAAATATATGGTAAAACGAATAAATTATCACACAAAACACACAATTATATACATAAAATACTAATAAAAATATTACTCAAAATATACTAAACATTCGGAACGCATCTTAGTTGGTTGTTGGAGAAAATCAGAGTGGCCAAGGGAAATATTAACCCTTTCCATCCGAACAAGAGGCTAGGTCACATGGACCATGACAAGAAAAAAGTTGGAGTCACTGGGAGAGCAGCCCAGTTGTTGAAGGATTTGCCAGACTCTCCGTATTGCCCAAGATACGATTTATCAGAGGAATCGGACCAACCTGCAGCTGAGATCGGAACTGCAGTCGAGTCCGGGAATGAGTCTGACGATACACCAATCGCCATCCGATTCAAGAGACGGGGACCAGCCCCAGCAGGACCCTCTAACCTGCAGTCATCACCTGAACCCTCACCAAAGAGGCCAAGGAAGCTGCAGTTCAGCGAGGGAGAGCAGCCTGAGCACCATATCAGCCCATCAGTTCAGTCACCAATCCATCCGGACTTGCCTGCACCAGATACTGAAACTCGGATTGTACCTGTTATTACACCTCCTGTGTACATAACCGAAGAAGAGGAAGCAGGTCTTGTTATCTCTATTCCTGAAGCAGATTACACTTTCAACCTTTTAGAAAATAACACTTTTAATCTCTCTATTGAGCAACTTCAGCTTGTCAAGCCACAAGCAGAAAAACACTCTTTTGTAAATATTTTTAAAGAGTGGAAAACTCTCAAAACCATGTCTTTTACAAATTTTCAAACCTTTGTTGAAACCAATGGTTGGGAATATCCCCAAGCCACTGAGGATGTTCTGACTAATTTTTGCAAAGAGTCAGATTTAGCTTTACTCCTCCAGGATAACTGGTTCATGTCACATTTTGAGACCAACATGGACCAATTTATCCATTCTATAATGCTCAGTATTTTTGATGGCACTTTTGGAGAAGAGGAGGAAGAGGAAGTAGAGAAGGAGATTAGGATTGAAGAAGTTGATGGTGAGAATGAAATTATCAATTTGGAGGCTGAAGAAGAAGAAGAAGAGAAAGAATCTGAAGAAAATATACCAGTTGAAAAACAAACAGAGGAGATTGAGAAAACAGAAGAAGTGATGGATGAAGGAGATGAAGAAGAAGGAGAAGAAGTAGAGCAGGAAAAAGATGAAGAAGAGAAAGATGATGAGGATGATGAAGGAGAAGAGAAGGAGAAAGATGATGATAAAAATGATGATGATGATGATGATAACAATGATGATGGAGGTGAAGGAGGAGCAGAAAAAGAAAAAGAAAAAGATGAGGAAAAAGAGAAAGAAAAATCTGGAGAAGGAGAAGGGAAAGAAGGAGAGAGAGAAGGAGCCAAAGAGCCAGAGCCAGAGCCAGAGGCTACTCATGAAGCTGCAGATAGGATTGCATTCGCCTGTACACTGCCCTAGACGCAGAGCCGCGAAGACTCAGTCGGGGTCCCCGGAGAAAACCCAATCTGATCTACCAGCTGCAGCCAGGAGCCTGCAGTCTAGTGGTTCTCTTGCAGAAGGTTCAGGAGAGCATTCCCCATCAGCTCAGTTATCTCCTACCATGACTGATCTGATCAAGCAAATTGTCAGAGATACTATTGGGGAGCTACTATCAACTCAGGTCACTCCTGACCTTCAGACCATTAATGCCAAGATTGACACCCTACTTCAGAGAGAGATCCCTCAGCCTCCTCTTCCTACAAACAACAGAATGCCTTTTGGCATGTCTGATTGGATGAGCCACATGGAACAGCAGTTGACAACCCTTATTGATGCTGGCAAAAAGGGGGAAGAGCGGATTCAGGGGGAAGAGAGAGAAATCAGAAGCAAAAAGAAGCAGGATGTCCCTCAGATTGAAGGACCCTCCAATCTAAAGAGAAAGGAAGCTGTAGATCGAGATGACCAGGCTGACCAGCCTGTAGGAAAAAGAAGAAGGACCAGAGGCGGCTTCGAACCTACTCTAGAATGGGAAGGGTTGGAGCTATGGTATGTTGAGGATTTCGTTCCATTTGAAGCTCTTGAGATGTGGGGAGCTGCTAGGAAGAGGTTCATCAAAGATTATTATGTCTGGGAACTAATCCATGATGACAAACTCTCCCCACAAGAAATCTTCATAAACTTCATGGAAGAAGTCTATCCGAAGCTTTGGGCTGTTCTCAAGAAGCACGCTAAAGAACAAAAAGCTTTTCCCATGATCCCTCCATTCAGAGCTGAAGAAGCACCAATCCGCATGGATGGTGAACTTGATGAATTACAACTTCAAAAGGAAATCAAGCTAGTGTGCCTCGAGAACAGATTCAGATCTCAGCAAGAGCAGGATTTCGCAGCACTCGTGGTAAAAAGAAAATATGGTCTTGCTCCAGTCAAGGTAAGACCTATCGGAGCCAAACCATTCAAGCCTGCCAAGCAGCCTACTCGAAGAGGCAGAGGAAGAGGCAGATGACCTTAGTTATTTCTCTTACTTGTAATTTTATTTTCTGTACTTAAAACATTCTTGTAAAATTTCAATGATAAGTCAGAAAAGTTTATAAACAGTCTGTTGAATGACAATTTCCAGTTGTCTCAATATTAGATCGATTTCGCTTTTGTCTCGCACTTAAGTGCAGACTTGGTTATTTGATTTCCTACTTAGTTTTGCCATCATCAAAATAGGGGGAATTTGTTAGGAATACTTGTTAGATTTTGATGATGTCATTAATTTAAAATCAAATGTTTATTACTTGGCAAAATGTAAGGAAGAACCAAATGAGTATCTTCCATAGGCCAAAATATGTTAAGTATAACTTGGCAAAATGTAAAGAAGAACCAAATGAGTGTCTTCTGTAGGCCAAAGTTAGTTAGGCTGAAAATCGGCTAAGTACTAAAGTACAGCCTAGTCCATCAGAGAAGTACAGCCGACTCCAGTCAGAGTAGCTCTGGTCAACTAAATTTATCAGAGAAGTTTGACCAGACTGCAGCCGAGGTACCTCAGGGAAGTCACCTGATCAGACAAGTCTCAAACAGTGAACAGCCGAGAGGACCTACCTGCAGAAGATGTAAGCTGCACATCAGCCTACTCAACTACAGCCTAGTACTCCAAGTCCACGTCAGCATGCTTTGAAAAGTCAAATATTACGGAAAGCTCACATGCAACGTGAAGAGACAAATTGGAGTGATTCCCGCAAGAGATATGATTTAATTAAATCATCCTGACCCACCGTGAAGACTTTTATCCTTTTATATTCAAAAGATTCGGCGCTCACATGCAGAAGTCCTCACAACGGTCGGAAGATAAAATAAAATAATGGGAATCCAGCCTTGCAACGTTCAGAAAAGATTAAACAATGAAGTCTCCCTCCAACGGACGGATTTGTTCAAAGATTTGCAACGGCTACAAGGAAGAAGCTCAGAGATCTGACCTATATATATCCAGAGATTTGAATCTGAGCAACGAACGGTGCGAACATACATTCTAGCGATCAAAGCAAACAAAGCAATCTCAAGCAATCAAATAGCATCGTGAAAAGAGCAGATCCAAAAAGTTCATATTTAAGGAAGCTCTTAAGTTGGAGAAGACAAACACTCTTGTCTATAATCTTGAGTACGGGGTACTTCACTGGTTGAAGTAAGAGACTGTAAAGGCATCCGAGGATCGAGGATCAAGAGGTGCAAGGCAGTCAAGTGTGTGTACAACGGCACGGATTTCCACTGGTTGGAAGCTGTTGTATTGTGGTTGAATCACTGTAATATTTATCACTGGTTGAAAATTATAGTGAATTCATCTCCAACTGGTTTGGAGAAAAGTGGATTAGTAGAGGATTACCCCACCTCTGAGACCACTATAAATTGCCTGTGTTATTTACTGTTTTACTGCATCATACTCTAACTGCTGCATACATTGTTAAGTGTTTCATTAAGTTAATTTATATTCGTCATCAGCTGACTTCCGCACATATCCAAGAACAAACGACTCCAAGTCATTTGTTTGACCATCAGCTGAAGAAACTCACTCTTCGTGAAAAAGAGTTCAAGAGTTTCAACAAGTCTATTCACCCCCCCTCTAGACTTGTTTCTGGACGACTTGTGACCTACATTACCATGAACAACAATCTTCTCTGGTGAATCGACGGTGACTGGAAGTTCGGGTTTCGGGTTGTAATAATCGGACGAACTAGTATAAGAAGGCAAGTTGGGTCAGAGTTCTATTCGGTTTCGGGTTGCAGTTGGTTTTTGGGCTTGGCCCAATTTCGGGATTCTTATGTTCAGGTGAGTGAAAAATATTGAGTTTTTGATTTGGTATTTGGCTTGAATCATTCAGGTTTCTGAATATGGTTTAGAGTTTTTTGAGTTGATGGTTTGATTTGTATTCAAGCCTGAACTGGGCTAAGGGTGCTCCGAATCTGGTGCTTGAACTCGGAAAAAGGTGTCAATTTCTGAGTTGTATGGGAAGATGATTTAATCTATTTTGAATCTTTTGATGAAATTTATGTTTGATATTGCAGGTATTGATTATGGGTTGAAGGGTGGCTGGAAGTGGGTTCTGGGTTCTGATTCTGGTTTGGCCATGAGTTCGTGCCGAGTTGGTTGATGATTTCGGGCTCGGTGTGTAATACCCACCTTTTTTTTCTCTTCTCGTTTCCATTTCGTTCGATCATATTGAGGCGATTGTGTTCGTTAATGCTTCTGACCTTGTATTGTTTCTCACCTTTGTCATTCGAGCGAGTTCTAATATTGTTCCAAATTGATGTGTATATTGTTGTGATCTTTCCAAGTTCGGATCGATTTCTTGTGAACCGTGTTCGGAGTTAACACCTCGTGATTCCTACGAGTTTATTGATGTCTTGATTTGAGGTTTGAACATCACAGTTGATCGTTGTTGTTCGATCATTTCTATTTGTTCGTCGTTGTACAATCAATTTTGTTTTATCTCGAAATCGTGATTTGATTTTTGTATTGCTCGGTTTTATCAACCGCAGCGATTCATGCTCGTTGCTTTTCGTAAGCATTCTTGCGTATTGAATCGGATCGTAGTGGCTTTATACTGTATGGAGTTCTGGTGTGTTGTCGAGAGTCGCCTTGCTTTTGTTTTAAGTTTCGGGACGAAACTTATTTTTAGGGGGGTAGAATGTAATACCCACGATTTTCGTTCCGATTATTTTGGATTTTTTCCGGATATTTCCCGGTTGTCGAGTGCCGGTATTATTTTCTCGACAACTGATTTTGGCGTTTAAGACCGTAAGTGATGATTGGTTATCTGTCGTTTTCATTTCGGATCGATGATATTGTCCCCGAGTGTTTTGTCGTGTTCGTTCCGTGCGATTTCAGAAAATCGACTCGTCGAATCATGGTGGTCGGGCACTGGCCGGACGGTTGCGGGCACTGGCCGGATGGGTGCAGGCACCGGCCAGGCGGGTGCGGCAGGAACCGGCGTAGCGCACGCTATGGCCGGAAGGTAGCGCACGCTACGGCCGGGAGGCAGCGCACGCTATGGACGGTTGGTTGCGTGCGCTAGTCGGACGAGCGATAGGGCGAAAGGTTACGGACTCGGAGGATCGGCGGGTAGCGCACGCTCTCGTTAGACATCTGCGCCCTTCTGGCCGGCGAGTAGCGCACGCCTTCTGGCCGGAAGAGGTCTGACGCTTCTGGCCGAGCCAGGAAGTCTCTGGATTGTGGCCCGGGCCGACAGCGCACGTGTTCAGCGCATGATGGCGGGTCCCGGCCGAACATTCTTGACCATGACCGCCTGCTAGCGCGCGCTAGCTCGACAGTCTAGCGCACGCTAGGCTGCACCAGTATAAATATGACCGAGCAGTCCAGTTTCAGTCATTTTTTCCCATTTCTCCCCTTCTCTTCCGCGGCTTGATCCTTGGAGATCATGAAGGCATGTTGTTATGCAATGAATCTACGAAGTTTGGGAGCTCATATCATCGATTAATCACTCCATAATATCCTTCAATCCAGCGAATCAAGGTTAGTTTTCCTAAAATCCTAGTTTTGGGAAAAATTGGGGATTTTTTTGATTTCGTCCGTTTGGTTCGTTATAACTTAGAATAGTGATGGATTGATGATTATTAAGTTGTGTTATATCGAATCCCTTGTTTTTACACGGTTGGATTGCCGAGAATTCATCGTTTTATTGAGTTTCTAATCGACACCTTGAAAGTGTTCGATAAAAAGTCACAAAGGGGATTCGGGCGTTCTACAATTATTCTTCCTCTTTCGATCGTCAATTTATTCATGGTATGATGTTGGGGTCAGGTTCCTTGTGAACAACTCGAGTCGGAACCCTTCCATTCGCCGTTTTCCGATCGGTGGTGTTACCGTCGTTTCTGCCGGAGAGTTGTGGGCATTCGAAGTTTTCCGGTTGAGAGACGTTCGTCGGAGTGTCCGGTATCGACTATCGAGGTAAGTATCTTGCCCATACATTACATATTTTGTGAATATGATGGTTGAAAATTGACGATACGTGCTAAACGAATTGTTTACAACCATTTTTCTAAAGAATCGATATAACTATAATCATGGTTTTATTAAAAGAGGATTCTTGTGTTCGGGAATTAATGTGCTTAATTGACTATGCGTATTGGTGTCGAGTATAGGATCACATTATTTTCGAGTGATGCCATTATGTGTGATTTTGTTGTTGGTAAGTTAAAGTTCAATTATTTTGTTAAGATTTTGTGTGGAGTCATGCAGATGTGTGTGAATATGTGAACTTGTGTGATATTGATTGTGTCGTTTGGTGCTGTTTAGATGATATGCTTCTTTGTTAATTGTATAATCTTTGGGTCGTGAGTGTGTGTTGGACATTTCGCCATATTAGCAAAATACCTCGATTTTATATATTGTGATTGACTCTTGAGGATTTCAGTTTTGGAAATTGTGAATTGATGAGAATTGTAATGTTATTCTCGGGTACTCTCACTCGGGTATTGACTCGACGGGGTCACACGGGGACCTGGTGGCTTAGCAGCTGGACCGGGTCACGAGAGTTACTTCGAGTGGGCATTCTCACCTGGGGATTGCTCGACGGGGCACATAGGGACTTGGTGGCTTGAGGTCCGGACCGGGTCGCGAGAATTGCCAGAATGTTTGTACTGATGAATAATTATGATATATCCGGAGTATCACAATGCTTGGTGCTCGGGGTCGAGAGACATTATATATTGAGTCTTGGTGTTTGGCTAAAATGGCATAAAAATAATGTGTTGTGTGTAATGTATTTTTGGAAGTGAATTGAAGTGAATGAACGGGTCGTGGACCTGTGCTGGTGATCGAAATGGTTGGATCGTAGACCCGGTGTTTTGTGACTGGAATGAATTGGGTTGTGAACCCCGTGTTTTGTTAATCGGTTTTGCATTTTTGGAAAATGAACTTTGGGGCGGTGACCCTAGGTGGCTTTGGTAGAATTAAAAACTTCTCAATCACAAATGTTTTCAAAACTCCCGAGATTTGGAAGTGTTTGCAAAGTGCTTACTTGTTTCGTTTTACTTTCAAGACTTGAACTATTTTTAATTATCAAAATATCTCGGGAAGTCTTTTGTTGTATTCTCGGAATGTGTTATGTATGGCTCGTATTTACACTTTATACTTGTACTAGCAAAACAGTGGAGTTTTTCTAACCCCCGAGTATTCAGGGGGTGGATGTCTGTTTTTGCATCCAGGTACATGCAGGTTTGGGAGCAAAACACAGGATCGGCGCGAAGGATGATGGAAGGCGAATGATACTAATCACACGAAGGCCAGTGTTAGATGCAGTCAGTCGGAGTTTGTGTATGGTCTTTCTTCTGTCGTACTTTTGGTTTGCGAGTGTATTTTTCCCTTGCATGGGTATGAGTCGAAATAGAAATGGGCATTTTGACGTGTATGTTTGTGATGAAAGACCAAGTTCGTATGTTGATTTTGGTATTTTATCATGTCGGTATGTAATGAGTTGTGTTGTTTGGATGTCTAGCCTGGTGGATCCTCGCGGATAGGGTCTGCGGAGTGTAATATTCCCGGTTTGAAATTGGGGGTGTTACACGGTGAACTTGAAGGGGCTGAGTGGCCATGGATGGCTCTTGCCGAAGCTCGGGTGGAGTAGCCGACCCGGGTAGATTCGGCTCCAGATTAAAAATGGAGAATCGATTAGAGGTTCGATAATATTGCAGACAAAATTTAAGTTCGAAAAATACTCGGATAAGGCAGGAGAAGAGGGACTGTGAGGTTTACCTCGGTGGATTGAACGGAAGTCGGATGAAACGTGACTGGAGTCGACGAACGCACCGGACTCGTTGTGTTCTCTGTCCCTCAGCTGGTAGAAGAAATTTTTTTGCAGAGAAGTTCTGCCTGCACTGTGTATTCTCTCTTTTCTTTTCTTTTTTGTCTTAAGATGTTTATAGATGATTTTGTATCATGAAGTTTGAATCAAACTGGTTGATAAAGTGATAACTGTGGGGGGAACGGTCCGGGAAAAGAGGAGTTCTTAATTGTGGTTGGTTTAGTTGAATGATAGTTGGTTAATTCCTAACACATGATTAAATATAAATGATATAATAATAAATACAATAGTAATAATAGTAATGTAAAAATAGTAATTTGGTAATATGATAATAATATCTGAAAAATGAAAATGATAATAATAATAATAATATTTGTACTAATAAAATAGTAATAATAATATTATTACTAATAAAATAGTAATAATAATATTATTACTAATAATAATGATAATATTAATAATAGTAGTGTTAGTATTATACTTGGATGAATATTAACACTATTATACAAATATAAATAATGACTACTTGAATATATCTCACAAAATGACTCGGGCTAGAACTTGTGATACGTCGAAATAAATATTCATGATCCTCTAAATGAAATTAAATGAAATGAAATGCATTATAATATTATTATGAATAATAATATTACATTATGAAAATGGCGGGCATTACATCATATCCTTCTTAGAAAAATTTCCGTCCTCGAAAATAAATGATATCCCTCGATTGAAGAAATTTGGATAACGAGCTTGAAGTTCTTCTTCGCGCTCCCACGTAGCCTCATCTTTATTGTGGTTACGCCATTAGATTTTGACAAACACCTTCTCTTTGTTCCTCAACTTCTGGACTGATCGGTCGAGAATCACTTCTGGTTGTTCATCATAAGTAAGATCTCTGTTCACCTCCACGGCGGTATATTTGATGATGTAGCTGGGATCGTGAACATACTTCCTCAACAACAATACATGAAAAACGTTGTGCACAGCCGAAAGTTCTGGGGGTAAAGCCAAGCGGTAAGCTAACTCTCCAATTCGTTCAAAAATTTGGAACGGTCCAATGTATCTCGGTCTCAACATTCTCCTTGGACCAAAATGAACAATTCCCTTGGTAGGAGATACCTTCAGGAATACTTTGTCGCCAATACATAATTCAAGATCTATCCTATGCTTGTCGGCATAAGACTTCTGACGATCCTGTGCTATCTTGATCTTCTCACGAATCTTATCCACCACACCTACTGTCTGCTCAATCATCACGGGACCCAAGATTCTCCTTTCACCTACTTTGTTGCAATATAGTGGTGATCGACAATTCCTACCATATAAGGCTTCATACGGTGCCATATCGATCGTCGACTGATAACTGTTGTTGTAAGCAAATTATACCAAAGGCAACAGTCGTTCCCAATTATTTCCCGTGTCTAACATATATGCTCAAAACATATCCTCAAGAATATGAATGGTCCTCTCAGACTGACCATCAGTATGAGGATGATAGGTCGTGCTAAAATTCAATTGCGTTCCCAAAGCTTCTTAAAAACTTTCCCAAAAATGCGATGTGATGTCGGATACAATAGAGACTAGCACTCCATGCAACTTAATAATCTCACCGATGTAGAGTTGAGCATACTGATCCATTCGAAAGTTCATCTTGACTAGGATGAAATGAGCTGACTTTGTGAGTCGGTCCACAACAACCCAAATAGTGTGGTTTCCTCTTTCCGTTCGAGGCAAACCTACCACAAAGTCCATCATAATATGTTCCATTTCCATTCTGGAATATGAAGTGATTTAAGTAGTCCAAAGGGGCATTGGTGTTCTGCCTTCACTTGTTGACAAACTATACACCTTCTAACAAAGTCTGCCACATCTCTTTTTAAACCTTCCCACCAAAATGTCCCCTTAAGGTCTTGATACATCTTTTTACTCCCACGGTGTGTTGTATATGGAGTATTATGTGCCTCTTTCAATATTGCTTCTCTCAGCTTGACAAAATTGGGCATACAAATTCTTCCTTCACAGTAGATTGTGCCATCATCGGACACACTGAACCCCTTATCCTCACCTAAAAGAGTACGTTCTTTTATTTTGACCAAGAAGTCATCTTGTCCTTAACCTTCTTCCTCAAGGTCGGTTGTACCACCAAACTAGCCAATAACGACTAAACTGGATTCGATGGTTTAGCTATCTCAAGGTTCATTCTTGCAAATTCCTTGACCAATCTTTCCTCTTTGGTCAACAAACAGGCTAGGTCTCCTCTCGCCTTACGGCTCAGTGCATCAGCAAGTACATTTGCTTTACCAGGGTGGTAATAGATTTTACAATCGTAGTCTTTGACCAACTCTAGCCATCTGTGCTGCCTCGTATTCAATTCCTTTTGTGTGAAAATATATTTCAGACTTTTGTGGTCTGTATAAATTTCACACTTACCTCCATACAGGTAATGTCTCCAAATCTTCAAGGTATGAACTACCGTTACTAATTTCAAATCATGAGTAGGGTAGTTCAGCTCGTGCGGTTTTAATTATCTCGAAGCATAGGCAACTACCTTGCCCTCCTACATCAATATACATCCCAAACTTTTCTTGGATGCGTCACTGTAGATGACGAATTCTCTCATCAAATCGGGAATCGTCAAAACTGGTGCTGCGGTCAACCTTCGCTTAAGTTCTTGGAAACTCTTTTCGCACTTCTCATTCCATAAGAAAACTTCTCCCTTCCTAGTCAATCTAGTTATTGGTGCAGCTATCTTCGAAAATCCCTCGATAAATCTCCTATAATAACGAGCTAAACCCAAGAAGGTGCGAACTTCGTTTGCATTACTTGGTACTTTACAATCATTGACTGCCTCTACCTTAACCGGGTCAATCTCAATTCCTCTAGAAGTGATCACATGTCCCAAAAATGCAACTCAGTTAAGCCAGAATTCACATTTGTTGAACCTTGCATACAACTTCTCCTTGCGCAATACTCCCCATACTGTTCTAAGATGTTCCTCATGTTCAACCTTGCTCTTTGAATACACAAGCATGTCATCTATGAACATAATGACAAACTTATCCAAACAAGGTTGAAATACATGGTTCATGAGGTCCATGAATACTGCTGGCGCATTAGTCAAACCAAATGGTATCTGTAATACCCGAGATTCTAATGTGTTTTTGAACATTGTGACATTGTATATGTTGTATTTGATCTGAGTATTATCCAGCGTATTTCATGATCCGGTGTTGTTGAGCGTATGATTTCATGATTGTGTTCAAAATTATAATTTTTGCACTTGTAGCGCACGCTAACGACTAGGCGGGCGTACGCTAATTTGGGTTTTGTAGCGCACGCTGTGTATGAACCTTAGCGCATGATATACGTAGTCAACTTGATTAAGACAAGGTGGTAGGTGAGATCAGCCGTGGATCTTGGTCGGGACATGTCGGGATGAACCTGGATGGCTTTTGGAAAAGCTGAGTCAACGCTGTTTAGCGCATGCTACTGGTATGAGGATAGCGCATGCTAAATGTTGAGTACAGTGAGGTCAGTAAGATTCGTATGGCCGTTAGCGCACGCTATATAAGTGGTAGCATATGCTAATTTATGTACTTAGCGCACGTAAATGGGTGTTAGCGTACGCTAAGTCGAGACCAGCCAGAAACAGTAGACTGCAAGCCCGCTACCACACGCTATGGATATGGCCGTAGCGCGCGCTAATAACCATTTTCTATATATAGGATAGCACCCTACTTCATTTTTCAGATTTCACCTCTTCCCATACTCGATTTCTGAGACTTAGAGAGTCACTCTCTCTATCCTAAACCTTCATATCAGCCTCCTAACACATCATTTAAGGCGAGGAGCTTTGAGGATTGGTGTTCAAGCGTCCAATGTTGAGTTCATCAAGGGTTTTCGTCTTTTCTTTCCATACAAGGTATGTGTTGCTGCCCAAACTTTGAATTCATGTTCTTATTCGGATTATAGCTTCCTCCTGGAGTTTATCAAGGTTATGGATTAATGGTTAGGTTGAACACCATTCATGTAAGCTTGAAGTAATCATTTTAGAACCCCTTTGATTAAGAAGATTGTGACCGAACCCTTTTGAGTTGAATCAAGGATTTGTGATTTCTGAGATATAGGTATATTTTAGGATGTCTTATCCGAATCACTTGCATGTCGGGGTACTATGATTATCATCACTTTGTATGAGATTTTTTTTACAAGAAGATGAATTATTAGAATGGTCCAGAAATATCCTTGGATAGTATTAGATGACCTTCAATGTAATTCATAACTCATAGTAATTTCTGGATATGGTTATCTTCATGTTGATAATTCAAACAAAAGGATGTTGATGGGTAACCATTGCTATGAATGTAAATTTTGGCAAGGAATATGAATTGTGGAAGAACGAAGTGTAGTGATGATTCAACCTTAAACTCGGATTGAAACGTGATTTATAACCGAACATGACATCGATAGTCAAAAATCATAGTACGGAATTACGGTGATTTGAGTGACTCTAGCTAGACCGAGCGGTCGTCGGGTGAGTTGAACCATGAGCCGGCTAGCTTAGAGTGTTAACCCGATCGTAGTAGATGTTAGAAGTTCGTACGTTTTACTTGTTTTGAGTTGCTGTTATTTTTCCTGTTTTGTTCAAGGGCCGAGCATTGCGAACGTTTGATCGAAAGAAGCGGCCTTCGAGTGTGTTGAGATCATTGGAGTAATTAGTTCTTGCCATCTTTGAGACAAGTATCATAATTTGTTAATGTTGGTATTTTGAGCATGCATGTGGTTTATTCATGTTATTGAACATGGGATTTATATCGTTGAATTGTCATGATATTTGCTATCGAGTGTTTGTATGTTCATGTTGATGGACATGGCGATTTTGCATATATGTATGCATGAGTTGTGTTTGTGTATGTTGTGCGATCTATGCTGAGGGCGCTGGATCGGATGTCCACCTCGTGTTGGTCCGACGAGATCATCTTGGGATCTATGCTGAGGGCACTGGATCATTGGGCGGGTTTTTCCACATCGTGTTGGTCCGACGAGATCATCTTGGGATCTATGCTGAGGGCGCTGGATCATTGGAATACCCATGTTGTGTTAATGGAATCTTGTGGATTCGCATTGTTAGATTCCGGTAGCGGAAGTCTGTGTTGTGTATTCTGTTATGCATTGTTGTTGCATATTCGATTTGTTTAATATGACACTTGTACTAGCATCGTTTTGCTAACTCCTTCGGGTATGGACATTTGTTTTGATGTTCAGGTAACCGAGGAGCGGGAAAACAGCCACAGTACCGACGTGACGACGAAGGGACTCAGTAATGTTTATTGTGGTTGTGACTTATCTTTTTGGATTATTTTCAGTACTCGAGTACGTGCGTCTTATTAATATTTCGAGATGGTTGTATTAATGAACTCATTTGATGTGTTGAAACTGGTTTTGTAGTTTGAACTTTTATGGTACTGTTGTATTATTTTTACATTTCTTCTAATTAGCCTTGTAAATCCTTACTTAAAGGGTTTACGGCGCTGTAATTATTTCGAATATCTCGGGGTGTTACAGAATATGGTATCGGAGCTAAGATTCATGGATATCTTGGCAGTCGGGTTTAGTTGGGTCTGTTTACATTATTTGATTTTCGTAACATCACTGATCAGCCAACCTCATCATGTGGATCGTGGTTGTGAGTCTCCTAATCTCTTATACTACCGTTTTACCTAATTTCTGTTTTGTGAATATTGACGGACTTTATTTTTGAAAATTTTGCACTGGATATTGAGTAATTGTGTTTACAGTATGTTGAGGGGAGGTCGGACACGGACGTGGTAATGTGAGACATGAGGATTCAGCGACTACCCCAGAATTATCGGCTAGTCGAACCGATTCCCATTCTGGAGGACAACAGGGATCAGCGAATGACAACGCAAATCCTAACATACCGGGAGTGCTTCAACAGGTGGTTGCTCCGATAAACCAGTTCGCTCAGGTAGTTGACCGCATGCAGACGGCGATGGGACAGCATCATAACGAGGATAATCGGGGAGACAGATGGCTTACTAAGGTGGTCAAATTGCACCTTCCAAAATTTGACGGTTCTGCTGAGGCACTTACTTGGGATCACTGGTTGAAGGAGTTAGAGAAGATATTTACGGGGATTAACTGTCCCGAGGACCGGAAAGTTCCTAATGCTCAGTGTTTTCTGACTGGGGAGGCTTTTGACTGGTGGGAAGCTATTTGCCCTGCGGATCATAATGCTGACTGGATGAAATTCAAACTAATGATGGAAGAACAATATTGTCCTCGGCCAGTTAGAGAGGCTAGAGTCCAAGAGTTCTTCTCCCCGTAGAGTTCGGAAGCATCTGTAACAGACATAATCAAGACTTTTAATCATCAGCTGACTTGTGTGGGACACTTGGTCAGGACGGAGGCGGAGAAGATTTTTCATTTTGATATGCGAATGAAGCCGGAGATTCAGCAGTATATGTCCGGATTTGAGTGTACTACCTTGCGACAATATCAGGACAAGGTGCTGGCCTACGACATGAAAGAGGCAGCGGTGGAGAAATCGATGGAGGCAAAGAAGCAGAAAGTGTCCGGCAACTTCTCGGAAAACAAGAGTGGTGGGCCCCGCAAGGGCCAATATTCATTTTATTCCTATAGGAAACCTCCGCATCCTTCTCGAGGTGGAAAGAAGTTCCAGACAACATCAACAGTTTCGGACGCATCGAAGAAGTGTTATAATTGTGGTCGAGCAGGGCATATTCGATGTGATTGTCCCGTTCCTTCTGTGACTTGTTTTGGATGTGGGCAAGAAGGGCACCGTGCGCATTTTTGCGGAAATGTGACTAGATCTTTTGGTACTCGCACTCCAGCACCAGGCTCGAAAGGGACAAGTGTGAACCAGACGCAATAGAGTGGGCTTCAGCAGCATAATATTGGGAAAAGAGAGGCGTCCAGTGCTAGATCCGTTCCTCCGCGCCTGTACGAGATGAGGAAGACAGACGATCAGAACACTGATGATGCATCAGGTACGATTTAGATCCTTTTACAACCAATTAGTGTCTTATTTGATTCCGGAGCTACACATTCTTTCATATCATTGAACTGTGTTAATCGTTTGAAGATCTCGTGTTTATTTGATTGCGAGCCTTATGTTGTGGGGTGCCGAGCTGAGAGAAAATTGTGGAAAACCTAGAAACTAGAGATTTTCCAGTATATATAGGAGGGAGAGATTGGCCATCGAATCTTATTGTAGTCGACATTCATGGTGACGATTTAATTCTCGGAGATGATTGGCTCAACCGTTATGGAGCTATTTTGGATTACCGAAAGATAATCATTTCTATCATTGCTGATGACGGATCTGAACATTTATTCAAAGGATGGAGACCGGGAAGCTCGGGAAAATTGATCAAAGCTGTGAAAGCAGTGAAATTACTGAAGCAGGGATGTCACGGATTTTGGTGCTATGCCATGAAGAAAGAAGAAGGAGTAGACCTCTCATCCATTCCGGTTGTGAAACAATTCTCAGATGTATTCCCTGATGAACTACCTGGGTTACCTCTGTAGAGAGAAGTAGAGTTCAATATCGAATTAGAGCCTGGATCTGCTCCTATTTCCAGAGCACCATACCGTATGGCGCCAACCGAGATGTATGAACTAAAGAAGCAGCTGGAGGAATTATTGCAGAAGGGATACATTCAACCTAGCGTTTCTCCTTGGGGAGCACCCGTTCTCTTTGTCCGGAAGAAAGATGGATCCCTGCGATTATGTGTTGATTAGAGAGAGCTAAACAAGGTGACGATCAAGAACATGTATCCAATACCACGGATCGACGACTTGTTTGATCAACTGCAAGGGGCAAGGGTATTCCCGAAGATTGTCTTGCGATCAGGATACCATCACTTGAGAATTAAGTAATCGGACATACCGAAGTCTGCTTTCAGATCCCGGTACGGACACTATGAATTCGTGGTGATGCCATTCGGACTAGGGGTGGCATTTCAGAACCGAAAAGTCAAAACCAAATCGAAAAAATCCGAAAAAAGAACCGAAGAACCGAAACCAAAGAAGACCAAACCGAAAAATAGAAAACAGAACCGAACCGAATTAGTTTGGTTCGGTTCTCAGTTCAGGATCGGACAGAGCGGAACCGAACCAAAATGGACCGAATGTAGGTCACAAGTCGTCCAGGAATAAGTCTAGAGGGGGGGTGAATAGACTTATTGAAACTCTTAAACTCTTTTTCTCAACGAGTAAGTTTCTACAGCTGATAGATAAACAAATGACTTGGAGTCGTTTGTTCTTAATACGTGTGGAAGTCAGCTGATGACGAATAAAACAACTAATGAAACACTTAACAATGAATGCAGCAGTTAAAGTATGATGCTATAAAATAGTAAAATATGCAGGCAATTATAGTGGTCTCAGAGGTGGGGTAATCCTCTACTAATCCACTTTTCTCCAAACCAGCTGGCGATGAATTCACTATAATTTTCAACCAGTGATAAATATTACAGTGATTCAACCAAACTACAACAGCTTCCAACCAGTGGAAATCCGTGCCGTTGTAACACACTTGACTGCCTTGCACCTCTTGATCCTCGATCCTTGGATGCCTTTACAGTCTCTAACTTCAACCAGTGAAGTACCCCGGACTCAGGATTTAAGATACGAGTTTTTGTCTTCTCCAACTAAGAGCTTCTTCAAGTATGAACTTTTTAAGAACCGCTCTTTTCACGATGCTGTATTTCGTTTTAGATTACTTGAATGCTTTGATCGCTTGAAAGTATGTTCGCACCGGGTGTTGCTCAACATCAAATCTTCGGATATATATAGGTGTTGATCCTTGAGCATTTCTTCATAGCCGTTGCAAATCTGTAACAAATCAGTCTGTTAGAGAGAGACTTCTTTGTTTATTCCTTTCTGAACGTTGCAAGGCTGGATTCCCATATTTTAATCTATCTTACGACCGTTGTGAAGACTTTGCATGTGAGGCGCCGAATCTTTTGAATATAATACGATTAAAGTCTTCAAGGTATGCCTGGATGAATTATTTAATTCATATCCTTTGAGGGAATCTCTCCAATTTGTCTCTTCACGTTGCATGTGACTTTCCGTAATACTTGAATTTTCAACGCATGCTGACGTGGACTTGGAGTACTTGGCTGATCTCGAGTAGGCTGCTGTGAAGTTAACTTCTCTGCAGTCTGGACCTCTCTGATGGTGACTGTTTGGGACTCGTCTGATTAGATGACCTGTCTCAGGTAACTTGACTACAGTCTGGTCAAACATCTCTGATAATTTTTGTTTGACCAGATCTTCTCTGAAATGACTCGGCTGTATCTCTCTGATGAACTTAGCTGTTCTTTTTGTACTTAGCCAATTCTTAGCCTAACTTATTTTGGCCTATAGAAGATACTCATTCGGTTCTTCTTTACATTTTGCCAAGTGTAACACTTAAAATAATTTTGGCCTATGGAAGATACTCATTTGGTTCTTCCTTACATTTTTGCCAAGTATTAAGTATTTGAATTTATATTAATGACATCATAAAAATCTGACAAGTATTCCTAACAAATTCCCCTTATTTTGATGATGGCAAAACTTTAAGCAAATATTCAAATAAGCAAGTCTGCACTTGAGTGCAAGACACAAACTAAAGTCAGTCTAATTTTTGAGACAACTGGAAATTGTCATTCAAAAGACTGTTATAAAATTTTTCTGAATTGATTACAAATACATGTCTGAATTTTACAAGAAAATTTTACAAGTACAGAAATAAATAAAAGTCATCTGCCTCTGCCTCTGCCTCTTCGAATAGGCTGCATGGCAGGCCTGAAAGGTTTAGCTCCGATTGGTCTTGTCTTGACAGGGGCAAGACCATACTTCCTCCTTACAACAAGAGCTGCAAAGTCTTGCTCTTCTTGTGATGAAAACTTATTCTCAAGACACAACTTCTTGATTTTTCTCTGGAGTGCAAATTCATCCAAAGCATTTCCTTTCACCAAGGGAGGTTCTTTGGCACAGAACATAGGGATCATGGGATAAGCATTGTGTGCCTCAGCATGTTTCTTCAGAATAGTCCAGAGTTGTGGATGAGCTTCTTCCATGAAGTTGATGAAGATCTGCTGTGGGGAGAGATTATCATCCTGGAGTATTTCCCAGATGTAGTAGTCTCTGATGAATTTTTTCTTTGCAGATCCCCACATGGGTAGAGCTTCCTCTGGTATAAATTCTTCAACGTACCACAACTCCTTGCCTTCCCACTCTAGAGTAGGCTCAAATCCTCCTCTTGTCCTCCTCTTCTTGCCTGCAGGCTGATCATCAGCCTCTTCTTGCCTGCAGGCTGAGGATGTCCCAGCAGTGATCAATTGGACATCCTACCTCTTCTTCATTCTTAGCTCCTCCCTTATCTCTCCTTGAATGCTGCCTTCCCCCTGTATCCTATCTTCCCCCTTTTTGCCAGCATCAACCAAAGTGGTCAGCTGCTGCTCCATCCTGTGCATCCAGTCAGACATGCCAAATGGCATTCTGTTTTTTGTAGGGGGAGGAGGTTGAGGGACTTCACGCTGCAGCATAGTATCAATCTTTGCATTGATGGATTGGAGATCAGGTGTGACCTGAGATGCAAGCAACTCTCCAATATTATCCTTCACTATTTGCCTTATCAGCTCGGTCATCACATGTGAGATCTGCGATGGTGGAGAGTGCTCGCCTGAGCCTTCTGCGAATGATCCACTAGACTGCAGGCTCCTATCTGCAGCTGGCACTACAGATGGGGTCTTTTCAGGTGTCCCTGATCTGGAGTCCCCAGCGAACTCTGCGTCCAGGCTGGTATACGGGGCAGGCGCCCCAGCCTTGTCCGCAGCCTCTAACTCTGGATCTCTCTCCGGCTCCTTTTCTTTCTCTTCTTCTTCCTTTTCTACTTCCTTCTCTTATTCTTCCTCCTTTTCTTCTTCTTTAACATTATCTTTTTCCTTTTCAGCCACTTGTTCTCCTCCTTGATCCTTATCATCATCATCATCATCCTTCTTATCATCTTTATCTTTTTCTCCATCGTTCTCATCATATTTTCCATCATTCTCATCATCCTCCTTTCCTTCATCATCCTCCTGATCTACTTCTTCCCCTTCTTCTTCTCCTTCATCCACTAACTCCTCTGTTTTTTCATCTCCTTCCTCTGTTTGTTTTTCAACTAAAATATTTTATCCTCCTTCTCTTTCTTCCTGCTCCTCTTCTTCGTCATCTATAACAATGACTTCCTCTTCTTCTTCTCCATTCACTTCTTCAATCCTTATTTATTTTTCTTCTTCCTCCTCATCTTCTTTCCCAAAGGATCCATCAAAGATACTGTACATTATAGAAAGGATGAATTGGTCCATGTTGGTTTTGAAATTTGACATGTACCAATTCTCCCGGAGGATCAAAACTATGTCT
Organism: Orobanche coerulescens; assembly: GCA_033398695.1. Lineage (NCBI taxonomy): Eukaryota > Viridiplantae > Streptophyta > Magnoliopsida > Lamiales > Orobanchaceae > Orobanche > Orobanche coerulescens. The sequence goes on from CM065818.1 coordinate 104,209,653, forward strand.
GATACTTTGCAAAAGTGTATCAGTACATCCTCTCTGGCTTGGGGATATTCCCAACCACTGGTTTCAATATAGGTTTGAAGTTTAGCAAATGACAGTGATTTAAAAAATTTCCACTCTTCAAAAATATTAACAAAGAGTGTTTTAAAGCTTGTGGTTTGACTAATTGTAATTGCTCTATGGACAGATTGAAAACATTATTGTCCAGCAGGTTAAAGGTGTAGTTTGCTTCAGGGATTGTGATAATTAAACCTGCTTCTTCCTCCTCTGGAATGTATTCCGGAGTGAGAACAGGGACGGTCTGAGTTTCAGTGCCGGAGCAGGTAGTCTTCAGTGGGTAGGCGACACATTGCCGCAGTATAATGTTACAGCTTGCTCCTCTGGTGACTATGATCGCACAGTGAGGAGTGTATGAATGATGGCTCGCCAGGGGCTGGTCCCCTTCTCTTAAACCGGACAACAATCGGTGTGTTTTCTGACTCTGAGTCTGACTCGGCTGCAGTTGGGTTGACGTCTGCAGGTTGGTCAGACTCGTCTGGTGAGGGTCTGGGGTAAGTCCTAGTATCAGACAAATCATTTAATATTTGGGCTGCTCTTCTGTTGCCTCCCAACTTCCTCAACGTCTCTTGGTCCAGGTGACCAAGTCTCTTGTTGATGTCAAAGGGATCAGTATTACCCTTTACCACACCCATCTTTTCCAAAATCCAACTCAGCTGCGTTCCAAACGCCAGCTTGGATCTAAATTTCTTCTCATCATCAAGCCATTTGGCCTTGTTGACCTCGCGAACAAACTGTCTAAAGATGTAATCAGCCCAATCAATCTGCTCGTCCTGAATAAGTGCTCCCAGCACTGTGAATTTTGCCGACGACAGTTGGTCGTAACTGCCGGCCATACCCATAATGATTTTGTTGGTAATATCCAACGCATATCGATATACTTTTTTTATTTCGCTCCTTGTGGCGGTGAGCTTCAGCTTCGCCGGGTGATCGTTCGCCTTTATCTTCTTCCAGGTGTCGGCTGCTGACTGCTTGAGAGCCTCGACGGCTATGCCGCGGTGCCTCATACCAAAAACTTTATAAATCGTCTCCGGTGAGTGGTCGACTTGAATTCCACCGACAGTGCTCCTGATTCCTTCTTCAATCACATGGGCTTCACGGTAGAAAGCGATGACATCCTCCTTGTATAGATGTTTGGGATTGATATCCAGAAATGGGTAGATCCCATTTAGTTTCATCGAGCGAATCAGGTCAAGGACGTCGTAGTTATCCAGATTTGCTTCCAAAAGGCCTTCGAAATCATCGACCAGAGAAAAGATGATCTGGTCTTTGACCGCCTTCATATTAACGCCTTCAAAATACGATTCCATTTCTGCAAATAAGAGATTTTCAGTGTATTTGGAGTTCAAAGGATTTTTGCTCTGTAAATCTAGGGTTTGAAAGACTGGTAAGCGTAAAGGTAAAGTGAAGGGTTTTCCATCCTTACAAAGAAGATGAAACGACGTTGGGATTAAATTATTATTTATTTTGAATCAGTGGTTCGCCTTTTGAGATTCTTTTTAAATTTCAAATTCTAATCGGTGGTCCAAGTTTTGATTTTAAAATTGGACGATTGGATTTAATTGGTCACCGTGGAGGTCGATTTATCAAGTGATTGCCACGTGTATTTAAATGCCACTTGCGAACCAAAAATTAATATAATATTATTATACATATAGCAGATAATAATAAAATATTCAAAAGTCGATTAAGTTTAGAAAAATTAGCTGGTTGACTGTTGACTGTTGACTGCTCTGCATCATGTGAGATGACTCCTTGGACTTCTCGCCTGAGATTTTGTTCAGCTAGGTTCCTTTGTCCGTCCTTCGTCCTTTTTTTCTGCATCAGCTAGGATCTGATTCCTTTAATCAGCTGGGTCCGTCCTTTCTCTGGTATGCTTCAGCTTGCTTTTTCTTCTGTACTAGATTCCCAACCTAGTAGACCAAGTTCTCTGCTCAGCTCCAAGAATCTTTCTTCTGGCAAAGGTTTGGTAAAGATGTCAGCTATTTGGTAGTCTGTGCTGACTCTTTCAACTCTAACTCTCTTGTTAAGCACGTGATCTCTGATGAAGTGGTGCTTAACATCAATGTGCTTGGTCCTCGAATGCAAAACCGGATTGTTGGTTATTGCAATAGCACTATTGTTGTCACACCAGATAGGGACTTCATTGGCAATGATATCATAGTCCCTTAGCTGCTGTCTGATCCATAAGATCTGGGCACAACAACTACCTGCAGCTAGGTATTCTGACTCTGTGGTGGAGATAGAGTTAGAAACCTGCTTCTTGCTAAACCAAGATATCAGTCTGGTTCCTAGGAATTGGCACGTTCCACTAGTGCTTTTCCTATTAATTTTGCATCTTGCGAAATCTGCATCTGAATAACCTGACAGCTCGAAATTATCATCCTTAGGATACCATAGTCCAACGTTGACTGTAGACTTAAGGTATTTAATTATCCTCTTTGCTGCATCTAGGTGCGACTGCTTAGACTTAGATTGGAATCGCGCACAAACTCCTATGACATAGGATATGTCTGGCCTGCTTGCAGTGAGGTATAGCAATGATCCAATGAGTCCTCTGTAGTGGGTTGAGTCCACTGATATGCCTCCCTCACCTGCATCTAGGTGAGTACTTGTACTCATAGGAATTCTTGCTGGTTTGGCTGATTCCATTCCAAATCTCTTGATTAGATCTCTGGTATACTTAGCTTGGTTGATGAAAATTCTATTTTGGATCTGCTTAACTTGTAATCCGAGAAAGAAGTTAAGCTTTCCCATCATACTCATCTCAAATTCTCCTTTCATGAGGTTTGAGAATTTCTCACATAGCTCTGGGTTGGTTGAGCCAAATATGATGTCATCCACATATATCTGGACTATTAATATGTGGCCTTCGTGCTCCACTCTGAATAGGGTCTTGTCCACCTTCCCTTTGCAAAAACCATTCTTCTCAAGAAACACAGACAGTGTTTCATACCATGCTCTTGGTACTTGCTTAAGTCCATAGAGAGCCTTCAACAGCTTGTAGACTTTGTCTCCTTCGACAAAACCTGGGGGTTGCTCTACATAGACTTCTTCTTCTAGGATGCCATTAAGAAATGCACTCTTTACATCCATCTGATAGACTTCAAAATCTTTGAATGCAGCATATGCGAGGAATAGTCTGATGGCCTCTAATCTTGCAACTGGTGCATAGGTTTCATCAAAATCTATTCCTTCACACTGTGCATAACCTTTTGCAACAAGTCTGGCTTTATTCCTAACAACAGCTCCGTCTTCATCACTCTTGTTTTTGTACACCCATTTGGTGCCAATAACCTTCTTGTGATCTGGTCTGTTTGTTAGTTCCCAAACTTTGTTCCTTTCCATCTGCTCCAATTCCTCTTGCATGGCATTGATCCATGAATAATCTTCCAAAGCTTGTTCTGTTGTCTTGGGTTTTATCTGTGACATGAAGCATGAGAACATAGCCATTCCTGCGGGTAGAGTTGACTGTCTTGTCTTAACTCCATCAGTCAGCTTCCCGATGATTTGCTGGATTGGGTGGTCTTTGAGCCACTTGGGGATATCATCTTCTTCTGGGTCTATTCCCCCTGTTGAATTGCTCTGGTGGGTTTCTGCATCAGCTGGGATCTGGTCTCCTTGGTGCATTTGGATCGGCTACGCCTTGTCATCTGCAGTTGGAGTGCAGTGCAGATGAGTCTTTATCAGCTACAGCTGGGTCTTCATCAGCGGCGACTGGGTCAGATAGGTTTGGTGTTCCTGTCTGATCTGCAGTTGGGTCTTCAGCAGCTACAGTTGCGTCTTCAGGATGCTCTGCAGGTGAGTCCACCATTCCAGTGTCATGTACAATGACATCTTCAAGGGTTGCTGATTTGAGCTTATTCTCAATTAGCTCAACTTGCTTCCTGTACTCAACAGTAGATTCATCAAATACAACATGGGGTGTTTCCTCCACAACTAAGGTTCTTTTATTAAAAACTCTATAGTCCTTGCTTCTTTGTGAGAATCCCATGAAGAGAACATCATCAGTTTTAGCATCAAAGGCATTTAGTTGTGTTTTACCGTTGTTGTGGATGAAACACTTACAACCAAAAACATGAAAGTAAGCAACAGTAGGAGTTCTATTACTCCAAACCTCATAGGGAGTTTTGCCATGTGTCCCTACTATCATACTCCTGTTCTGAGTATGGCAAGCTGTGTTGACAGATTCAGCCCAGAATCTCTTGGGCAGGTCTGCTTCTGCAATCATGGACCTTGCTGCTTCCTTCAGGGTTCTGTTTCTTCTTTCAGCAACGCCATTCTGCTGGGGGGTCTTGGCTGTAGAGAGCTCATGCTGGACCCCATTCTGATCGTTGTAATAAGTAATAGCCTTGTTGAGAAACTCTCCTCCTCTATCTGATCTTATTTTGATGATAGAGAGGGATTTCTCATTCTGGATCCTTCTCAGCAGCTCAGGTAGCTTGGTCAAGGTTTCACTCTTCTTATACAGGAAGATAATCCAAGTGTACCTTGAATAATCATCTACTACAACAAGTGCATGCTTTCGGCCCCTTAGAGTCCTCGGCTTGATAGGACTAAATAGATCCATATGGAGTAGATCTAAGATCCTTGTTATGAGAGTTGTAGGCTGGACTGGCTTGAATGATGCTCTCGTCTACTCCCCTTTCTGACATGCATCACAAAGAGCTTCCTTCTTGAATGCTTCCTCTGGGAGTCCTCTGACCAGCTTCTGAGAGCTAATATTGTTGATGGCTTTGAAGTTCAGGTGACATAATCTTTTGTGCCACAACCATCCGTTTTCAGCTACTGTCTTAGATAGAAAACAGGAGTTAGGTGTTCCTGTGTTCCAATCTATCATGTAGACATCTCTCCTTCTGAATCCTTGTAGCTTCACCTCTCCAGATAGGATATCTATCACCATACATTTCCAAATGGTGAAGACTACTAGATTCTTCTCATCGCAAAACTGGCTTATACTCAGGAGATTATATTTGAGCCCTTTGACATAGTGAACTTTGGATATCACAATATTTCCTCGGTGCAGCTCTCCAAAGCCCTTTGTTTGTCCTCTAGAACTATCTCCAAATGTTACATCGGTACCTCTTTCTTTGGTGTATTTGGACAGCATTTTCTTGTTCCCGGTCATGTGCCTCGAGCATCCAGAATCTACAAACCATTCTTCACCTCCAAAGTTTGAATCTGTGGAGATGTGGTTGTAGTCCTTCCACCTTTTCTGCAATCAAACAAGCAGAGATTTAGGTACCCAAATCTGTGTGGGTCCTCTAGGGTTAGCTGGTTTCCTGGAGAATTGATTTCTCCTTGGATTATGAAACTTGTTATTATTATTACCCTTATAAGGTGTGTAGGGTTGAGGTCTGTATCTACTGTTGGGATTGTATACCGGATATTCCTCAAAATATTGATAGTGTGGGCTATTTCTAAACCTTGGCTGAGACCATTTATTAAATCTTTGAGGTCTCAACACTTGTTCATTTTGGAAATTAGGATAACCTTGAGGTTTCCATCTGCCCCTCCCATTTTGAAATCTGTTTTTAGGGAGTTGTTGATAATAGTGGACATGTTGTCTGGGCTGCTGCTTCTGCCTGGGCCATCGCCTAGTCGCTTGTCTAGGTGGCTGCCTTGTGTACCCTGGCTGCAGCCTAGACTTGTGACTTGGCTGTTGCCTATTTTTAAATATCAGTTTGTATGTAGGCTCAGCAGTCGAGACAATTGTTTCTCCCTTGACGAAAGTGGTTTTGGAACTAGAGGGAGTGTGAGGATCATATCCAAGGCCTGATCTGGAATATAGTGGCCTTTTATTAATACACAATTCGTCCAGAGTTGAAGACGCCTTCAGGGAGGTTATTTCCTGCGCCTGAGTCTTATTTGCCTGAGTCAGTTTAGTAAATTCGGCTTTGACATGAGCAAGTGCAGCTGATTTTTCTTTAAGTAAAACAGTTAGTCGATTTATCTCAGCTGTATTGTCATCATCCTGGTTTTGCAAGTTAGCTGCAGTTATCTCAACTGTATTCAGTTCTAGGCTGAGTTTTTCAAAATTATTTTTAATTTTATTCTCATCTTGCATTGAGTCTTCTCTCGATCTGGATAGGTGTGCAGATTTTAGTGTTTCAAAATCTTTAAATAGCTGATTTACAGATTCGTGCAGATCCATATCTTGTGACATGGCTGAACTATTATTTGAACCAGAGGGTTTTGATGTTACCTCTTCATCAGCTAGGTTGGCCATCAGACAATCATACTCTTCATCATCATCTGAGAAGAATCCGCTGCTTGATTCTACATGCTCCTGATCTTCTCCGATGAGGGCCTTCCTTCTGTCTTCTTTTCTGCCCACCTCCTTCTTGCTCTCATCCTTCTTAAGATCAGGACAGTCGATTTGAATGCGTCCTGTCTTATGACAATTGTAGCACTCTACCTTCCAGCTTCCGGCTTTCTGGTTCCTTCTGGGATTCTCCTTATATTTTTTCTTGTATTTGGAGTAGTTTTTCCGGAAGTTGCTAAATCTTTGCATTATAAACGCCATCTCTTCCTCAAAATCTAATGGAGTTGGAGGCTTTATATCAGATAAGCTCTTGGCGGGGGACTCGGCTGCAAAGGCTATTCCCTTCTCTGCAGGCTCGGTTGAGGATGAACTTGGAAGCTCGAACTCATAAGCCTTTAGATCAGAAAACAGCTCTTGGATCTTTATCTTATTGAGGTCCTTGGATTCTCTCATGGCCACTGCCTTCATGCTCCATTCAGGATTGAGAGATCTTAGAACCTTCAGCGCCATTTCCCTGTTGCCATAAGATTTGCCGAGGGAGTTGATCTCATTGATAATCTCAGTGAACCATGTGTCCACTTGGTCTATAGATTCGCCATTCTTCATTTTGAAGTTGTCAAATTTTTTAATAGCAATTGACAACTTGTTTTCTTTGATCAGCTCCGTTCCTTCACATATTAGGGCTAATGTGTCCCAGATTTCTTTGGCATTCTTGCAATTCTTGATCTTGACCATGGTGGATTTGTCAAGAGTTTGATATAACACATATCTGGCCCATTTATCAAGATTGGCCAACTTTCTTTCTTCGGGAGTCAGCTCTGTCCTTTTCATTGGGATCTTCTCTGGTTTCCCTGCTGCGATCTCCTCTGGAGTGTTGTCCTTCTCGAAGGTGAATGGACCGTCCTCTATGATGCACCACATGTCATCATGGATTGAAGATAAGTGTGCCTGCATCCTTATCTTCCAAAGATCATACTCGTCAACTGAAAACACATGTAGTCTAGAGTGCATGTGTTCCATTATAAGATGAGAGTAAAATATATCTCAGATATAGATCTGGTTCGTGAAATAAATGAACCAACCTCTCTGTTACCACTTGTAGGTCACAAGTCGTCCAAGAATAAGTATAGAGGGGGGGTGAATAGACTTATTGAAACTCTTAAACTCTTTATCTCAAAGAGTAAGTTTCTACAGCTGATAGATAAACAAATGACTTGGAGTCGTTTGATCTTAATACGTGCGGAAGTCAGCTGATGACGAATAAAACAACTAATGAAACACTTAACAATGAATGCAGCAGTTAAAGTATGATGCTATAAAACAGTAAAATATGCAGACAATTATAGTGGTCTCAGAGGTGGGGTAATCCTCTACTAATCCATTTTTCTCCAAACTAGTTGGAGATGAATTCACTATAATTTTCAACGAGTAATAAATATTACAGTGATTCAACCAAACTACAACAGCTTCCAACCAGTGGAAATTCGTGCCGTTGTAACACACTTGACTGCCTTGCACCTCTTGATCCCCGATCCTTGGATGCATTTACAGTCTCTAAGTTCAACCAGTGAAGTACCCCGAACTCAGGATTTAAGACACGAGTTTTTGTCTTCTCCAACTAAGAGCTTCTTCAAGTATGAACTTTTTAAGAACCACTCTTTTCACGATGCTGTATTTCGTTTTAGATTGCTTGAATGCTTTGATCGCTTGACAGTATGTTCGCACCGGGTGTTGCTCAACTTCAAATATTCGGATATATATAGGTGTTGATCCTTGAGCATTTCTTCATAGCCGTTGCAAATCTATAACAAATCAGTCCGTTGGAGAGAGACTTCTTTGTTTATTCCTTTCTGAACGTTCCAAGGCTGGATTCCCATATTTTAATCTATATTCCGACCGTTGTGAAGACTCTGCATGTGAGGCGCCGAATCTTTTGAATATAATACTATTAAAGTCTTCAAGGTAGGCCTGGATGAATTATTTAATTCATATCCTTTGAGGGAATCTCTCCAATTTGTCTTTTCACGTTGCATGTGACTTTCCGTAATACTTGACTTTTCAACGCATGCTGACGTGGACTTGGAGTACTTGGCTGATCTCGAGTAGGCTGATGTGAAGTTAACTTCTCTGCAGTCTGGACCTCTCTGATGGTGACTGTTTGGGACTACTTTGATCATATGACACATGCGAGGTTACTTAAGCTGCATGCAGTCAAACATCTCTGATAATTTTTGTTTGAACAGATCTTCTCTGAAATGACTCGGCTGTATCTCTCTGATGAACTTAGTTGTTCTTTTTGTACTTAGCCGATTCTTAGCCTAACTTATTTTGGCCAATAAAAGATACTCATTCGGTTCTTCTTTACATTTTGCCAAATGTAACACTTAACATAATTTTGGCCTATGGAAGATACTCATTTGATTCTTCCTTACATTTTTGCCAAGTAATAAGTATTTGAATTTATATTAATGACATCATCAAAATCTAACAAGTATTCCTAACACCGAAGTCAAAGTCACATACTAAAATGACATCTTTTTGTGAGTTTTATGTGTTATAGATTTTAATGTAATTTATTTTTCCTTTTTAAGACCCTCATGGATCCAAGGAGGACCGATAATTTGCTCGTGTAATTCTTGATTCAACTAATTTAGGTTTAGAGAATAATTTATTGTGATTTGTGATTGTTATATCTTTTGAGATATTTGTAAATTGCTGTGCAAGTCTACCACTTATCTTGAGCACACACACACACACACACATATATATATATATATAACTTTTGTTGGCTTGTTGTTATATATAACTTATTCTATTGAATATAATATTTGAATTTATATTTTGAAGAACCAAAAAAACATCTAACCAAATCAAAACCGAACCGAATATTTTTAAAACCGAATTTAACCAAACCGAACTTCAAAAAGAACCGAACCAAACCGAAACCGAATATATGGTTTGGTTATTAGTTTCGGTCAAAAACCGAACCGAATGGAACCGAGTCCACCCCTAATTCGGACTCACCAATGCTCCTGCGGTATTCATGCAATTGATAAATCGAGTATTCTTGGAATACTTGGATAAATTTGTGGTAGTCTTCATCGATGACATCTTGATCTATTCAAAAGACATAGAGGAGCATGCTGAGCATTTGCGTATTATTTTGAGCACCTTGAGAAATGAACAGTTTTATGCGAAACTTTCTAAATGCGAGTTCTGGCTTAGGGAAGTAACCTTCCTTGGGCATGTGATATCAGCTGATGGAGTTCAAGTGGACCCGAAGAAAGTCGAAGCAATCTTAAAATGGGAATCTCCTAATAACGTGAAAGAAGTCCGAAGATTCTTAGGACTAGCTGGATATTATCGCCGTTTTGTAGAGGGATTTTCCAAAATTGCTCGTCCGCTCACTCAGCTGTTGCAGAAGATTCAAGGATTCGTGTGGAATTATAAATGCCAGGCTAGTTTTGATGAACTTAAGGGGAGACTGACGACAGCACCTGTACTAGCGTTACCAGATGGAACTGATGGATTCATGGTATACAGCGATGCTTTAAATCAGGGTCTGGGATGTGTGTTGATGCAAAAGGATAGGGTGATTGCCTATGCCTCTCGACAGTTGAAACCGTACGAAGTTAATTACCCGACTCATGATCTGGAGTTAGCAGCTGTGGTCTTTGCTTTGAAAATTTGGCGATATTATTTATACGGCACTCATTGTCAGATCTTTACAGATCATAAGAGCCTCAAGTATATTTTCAGTCAGAAGGAATTAAACATGAGGTAGAGAAGGTGGCTGGAATTGATCAAGGATTACGATTTGGAAATCCTCTATCATCCACGCAAAACAAATGTAGTAGCTGATGCACTGAGCCGTAAACTTGTTTCTCTTCGAGTGTTGGAATCACTTACATCCCAAACTAGCATTCAACGAGAACTGATCCGCGAAGGGATTGAAGTATGGGCACCAGGAATCCAAGGGCAACTATACGTGATGGAACTAACTTCGTCACTATTCGAGGAAATCAAATCTAAGCAGTTGGATGATTCTCTGATTCTTCGTTTATGTGACGAAGTAAACAAAGGGAAGGCCCCAGGATTCATGATACAGGATGATGGAGTTCTGAGATTTCAGAGTCGACTTTGCATTCCTGATGATGATGTTTTGAGACAGACAATTCTGAAGGAAGCTCATAGCGCGCCCTATTGTATTCACCCGGGCACCAGTAAGATGTATAAGGATCTAAAACAAAAATTCTAGTGGGGGAATATGAAGAAGGACATAGCGGAATACGTTTCGAAATGTTTAACCTGTCAGCAGGTTAAGATTGAATATCAGCGACCTGCCGGAATATTGAATCCACTTTCGATTCCTGAGTGGAAGTGGGAGGATATATCGATGGACTTTATCACCAGTATACCGAGGACTAGGGCAGGGATGAACGTGATTTGGGTGATAGTTGATCGACTAACCAAGTCAGTTCATTTCCTGGGTATTAAAGACACTTAGGGGCCCGAGAAATTGGCACGAGTATTTATTGCGGAGATAGTCCAATTGCATAGTACACTGAAGACCATTATTTCGGATCGATATGGACGCTTCGTATCGCACTTTAGGAAGGGAGTTCACAGGGCTTTGGGAACCGAGTTGAACTTTAGCACGACTTATCATCCTCAGACGGACGGTCCGTCCGAAAGGACTATTCAGACAGTATAAGACATGCTTAGAGCTTATGCCTTAGATTGGTCAGCCGAATGTGAGGTTCATTTGCCCTTGATTGAATTTACCTACAACAATAGTTAGCATGCTTCCATTTGTAATATCCGCAATTTTCGATTTTTGGTAAAAAAAATTTCGGCCGGAGTCCATTTTGACGACTCGCGCATGACCGTTTCGTCATTCTGAGAATGAATAATTCTACATTTTTTGACATCCGAGTTCGTTTCGGTGTCGTTTTGTTGAGTTCCGTGCTTTTTAGCAACTTTTCCGCACTTGAGTTCGATTCTTGCGAATCTCGTTCGAAACTGCTCTTTCGAGTTTACTATAAGTCCGTTTAACTTTGTTAGATGTGTGTGAACTTCAGTTTGGTTATTCGATCACGTATCGTGATTTCCGGGCATTTTGGGCCATTTTGTAATTTCTTAAAAGTTACGGGTATCCGTATCTGTAATTGTTGTCTCGACCCGTTTCTTGGTCGCGTATGATTAATTATTGTATTATGTTTTCATTTCGGGTTGTTGATGTCGTCCACGAACTTTTCGTCATGTTCGTTCCGTGCGTTTTCGGAAATCGAGTCGTCGAGCCCTGGTGTTCGAGCCCTGGCCGGACGGTTGCGGGACTGGCCAGACGATTGCGGGCACCGGCCGGACGGGTGCGGCAGGAACCGGCGTAGCACACGCTACAGTCGGAAGGCTGCGCGCGCTAACCGGCAGGCGTAGCACACACTATCGGCTGGCCTAACGCACGCTATCGGGTCTGGACAGTGGAGTCCTGGGGTTCTGGAATCGGTTAGGCTCGGCAGGTAGCACACGCTACTGTCGGACGCTGCGTCACCTTCGGCCGGCAAGTAAGCGCCGCCTTCTGGCCGGAAGGCTGCACGCTACTGGCCGAAAGTCTAGTCCGAAGGCCCTTTGGATCGCGGCCTGGGCCGATAGCGCACGCTAGCTCGGCAGCCTAGCGCGCGCTAGTCCGGACCAGTATAAATGTGGCAGAGCAGCCTTATTCTCACTCATTTTTCATTTCCTTTCTTTTCGATCCGCGGCTGGAGCTTCGGAGGTGATGAAGCCATGTTGTTTAACAACAAATCCACGAAGTTCTTGAGTTCATAACATCAATCAATCATCCGTTATCATCCTTTGATCCAGCGAATCAAGGTAATCTTCCTTAGAACCCCAATTTCGTGAATTTGGGGGTTTTTTGCATTTTTGTCCGATTCGTTCCATGTTGTTGATTAATTCATGATGGGTATGATTAATCTTGGTAGTATTCTTGTGTTTAACATCATTTAATCCATTATTCTTCGTCGAATCGAAGTATATTTCTTGATTTCCTTCGAATCGACTTTTTGGGGGATTTGTTCTTGATCTCGTTTTCCATCCATTTTTGATGGATCGATTGTGTTTAAATGATGTTGTTAAACATATTCTATGGATTGTATATCCATATTTCAACTTGGAATTTCGTTTTCGTGTTTTGACGGGACGAATCGTGTTCTTGGCCGTTTTGGGGGAAATCCTTGAACCTTCGTCATTTATTCATTGAATTCAGCGGCTTTGGGTCGTACTTTGGAATTCATTTTCATTGTTATTGTTTTCGTTCGTAGTTCGTTGTTGCGGATTGTCGTTTGGTGGAGTCGGCGAGTTCGTAGTCGGTTCGTACCAACCTACTTCGGCCGATTCTCCGCGTTATGGTTATTCGAGGCAAGTACCTTGCCCATACTTTTCTTATTTTATGGATATGATGATCGATGATCATCTTGGTGTGTTTGTTTTGTTGTTTGAAATGAAGTTTCCAAAGATTTCAGTTTGGCCTCGTTAAAGGCTCTCTTTCAAAACGCGTGTGTGTTTTGTGAACGGTGTGTTTGGGAATTGATTATGATTTGATCATTTTGAATGTTGAAGGCTTTGATGATATCCCTGTTGTTTAAAGTTATGGAATCGTGTATTCCATATTTAATCTTGTTATTGTGTTTTTGAAGAGTTTGATAATGGTGTCGGATTAGTGGCCATCTCTAGTAAGTATACTTGATGAACTTACATTCTTATCATATTAGTATTGCATGAGTAACGTGTGTGTGTGTGTATGCTCACTATGGGTTAGATCCGACGGGCTCTCGGTAGGGGTCCACGGAGGGGTGGATCCGCGAGCTTGCTTTTAACCACTATGGGTTAGATCCGACGGGGTCTCGGTAGGGGTCCACGGAGGGGTGGATCCACGGTTAATTGTGGTGCATTTTACAAATGTGATTTGACTATGGCATTTCCGAAAATGAGTGCTTTTGAATGGTTTTCATGATTGCATGCATCGACTAAGTGTGTAAGAGGTAAGTTGTTCGTTTGGCTTACTTGGCTAGGATGGCACTAGAGTATTTTGTTGTTTGTTTTAAATCCTTTATTTGTGGATTTTGATGTTGGGAGACGAACCTTGTGGTCGTTCTTGTGTACTGTGAGTTGATGAGATTTGGGGCTAAAATCCCAATGGTTTTGTAAAAGTCATTTTACGGATTTGGGGCTAAAATCCCAACGGTTTGGTAAATGTCATTTTTCGGAAAGTAAACCTTTGGGGCGGTGACCCATTTTGTCTTTTGGATTTTGAAAAGTAGGATTTTATAGTCCTAAATTGTTTTCTATTAAAACTCTCGATGGCATTCTAAACTGTTTTTATAAATTTTTCTATTGATTTGTGATCTTTCGATTTTGGAACGTTTTCTCAAATTCTTGCCTCGGGAAGTGCTTTTCGTTTCGTTTGGATCCTTGAGGATCCTTGGTTATTGTTATTCGTGGAATGTGAATTGTATGTCTCGTATTTGCACTTTGTTCTTGCACTAGCAAAACAATGGAGTTTTGCTAACCCCCGAGTATTCGGGGGGTGGATGTCTATTTTTGCATTCAGGTTTTGGAGCATAACACAGGGTCGGCACAAAGGATGCTGAAAGATGATCGATACTAATCACATGAGGAACCATACATCGTGTATTGGTTCAGTTGTACTTTATTTTTCGCTGCTATATTTTTCCCGTTATACGGGTGTGGTTGTGTTTTGACCCCTGCATGGGCATGAGTTGTATTTGAGTTGTATGTATTTATTAAAAGACCAAATCGGTCTACTGAGTCATTTTAGCCTTAAAGGCATGGTTGAGTTGTTATATGTCATTACCAGCCTGGTAGATCCTTGAGGAATGGTTCTACGGCGTGTAATATCCCTAAGCGGATTGGGGGTGTTACACCATTAAGATGGCACTGTTCGAAGCGCTGTACGGGAGAAGATGTAGATCGCCCCTGTGTTGGGATGATTCTTCTGACTTGATTGGGACAAAACCAGAGTTGATAGTTCAGACTCAAGAGAAGGTAGCTCTAATTCAGGAAAGGCTGTTGACTGCCCAGAGTCGTCAGAAGTCTTATGCAGACGTGCATCGTCGCCCGTTAGAGTTCGACATTGGGGACCACATACTATTGAAGGTGTCTCCTACATGGGGAATTTTCCGTTTTGGGAAGAAAGGCAAGTTAAGTCCGAGATATATTGGACCATTCGAGATCCTTGAAAGAGTTGGGGAGTTAGCCTATAGGTTCACCTTACCGCCATCACTGAGTCACGTTTATAATGTTTTCCACGTATCCTAATTGCGGAAGTATGTACCAGATCCCAGTCATATCATTGATTTCGGCGAAATCAAGATAGCTAATGACGGCACTTTCGAAGAGAGACCAATCAAAATACTCGAAAGTCGGATCAAGCAATTAAGGAATAAAACAATATCCTTTGTTAAAGTGCAATGGTCACGACACGGAGTCGAAGAGGCCATGTGGGAAATGGAGGACAGTATGAAGACTAGATATCTAGAGTTATTTTCGTCTTAAGTTTCGGGACGAAACTTCTTTTTAGGGAGAGAGGATGTAATACCCGAGATTCTAATGTGTTTTTGAACATTGTGACATTGTATATGTTGTATTTGATCTGAGTATTATCCAGCGTATTTCATGATCCGGTGTTGTTGAGCGTATGATTTCATGATTGTGTTCAAAATCGTAATTTTTGCACTTGTAGTGCACGCTAACGACTAGGCATAGCGTACGCTAATTTGGGTTTTGTAGCGCACGCTGTGTATGAACCTTAGCGCGCACTATACATAGTCAACTTGATTAAGACAGGGTGGTAGGTGAGATCAGCCGCGGATCTTGGTCGGGACATGTCGGGATGAACCTGGATGGCTTTTGGAAAAGCCAAGTCAACGCTGTTTAGCGCACGCTACTGGTATGAGGATAGTGCACACTAAATGTTGAGTACAGTGAGGTCAGTAAGCTTCGTATGGCCGTTAGCACACGCTATATAAGTGGTAGCGTACGCTAATTTATGTACTTAGCGCACATAAAGGGGTGTTAGCGTATGCTAAGTCGAGACTAGGCAAAAATAGTAGACTGCAAGCCCGCCAGCGCACGCTATGGATATGGCCGTAGCGCGCTCTAATAACCATTTTCTATATATAGGACAACACCCTTCTTAATTTTTTAGATTTCACCTCTTCCCATACTCGATTTCTGAGACTTAGAGAGTTACTCTCTCCATCCTAAACCTTCATATCAGCCTCCTAACACATCATTTAAGGCGAGGAGCTTTGAGAATTGGTGTTCAAGCATCCAACATTGAGTTCATCAAGGGTTTTCGTCTTTTCTTTCCATACAAGGTATGTGTTGCTGCCCGAACTTTGAATTCATGTTCTTATTCGGATTATAGCTTGCTTCTAGAGTTTATCAAGGTTATGGATTAATGATTAGGTTGAACAACATTCATGTAAGCTTGAAGTAATCATTTTAGAACCCCTTTGATTAAGAAGATTGTGACCGAACCCTTTTGAGTTGAATCAAGGATTAGTGATTTCTGAGATTTTGGTATATTTTAGGATGTCTTATCCGAATCACTTGCATGTCGGGGTACTATGATTATCATCACTTTGTATGAGATTTTTTTTTACAAGAAGATGAATTATTAGAATGGTCTAGAAATATCCTTGGATAGTATGAGATGACCTTCAACATAATTCATAACTCATAGTGATTTCTGGATATGGTTATCTTCATGTTGATAATTCAAACAAAAAGATGTTGATGGGTAACCATTGCTATGAATGTAAATTTTGGCAAGGAAGATGAATTGTGGAAGAACGAATTGTAGTGATGATTCAACCTTAAACTCGGACTGAAACGTGATTTATAACCGAACATGACATCGATAGTTAAAAATCGTAGTACGAAATTACGATGATTTGAGTGACTCTAGCTAGACCGAGCGGTCGTCGGGTGAGTTGAACCGTGAGCCGGCTAGCTTAGAGTGTTAACCCGACCTTAGTAGATGTTAGAAGTTCGTACATTTTACTTGTTTTGAGTTGCCGTTATTTTTCCTGTTTTGTTCAAGGGCCGAGCATTGCGAACGTTTGATCGAAGGAAGCAGCCTTCAAGTGTGTTGAGATCATTGGAGTAATTAGTTCTTGCCATCTTTGAGGCAAGTATCCTAATTTGTTAATGTTGGTATTTTGAGGATGCATGTGGTTTATTCATGTTGTTGAACATGGGATTTATTTCGTTGAATTGTCATGATATTTGTTATCGAGTGTTTGTATGTTCATGTTGATGGACATGGCGATTTTGCATATATGTATGCATGAGTTGTGTTTGTGTATGTTGTGCGATCTATGCTGAGGGTGCTGGATCGGATGTCCACCGACGGGATCATCTTGGGATCTATATTGAGGGTGCTGGATCATTGGACGGGTTTTTCCACCTCATGTTGGTCCGACGGGATCATCTTGGGATCTATGCTGAGGGCGCTAGATCATTGGAATACCCATGTTGTGTTAATGAAATCTTGTGGATTCGCATTGTTGGATTCCCGTAGTGGAAGTCTGTGTTGTGTATTTTGTTATGCATTGTTGTTGCATATTAGATTTGTTTAATATGATACTTGTACTAGCATCGTTTTGCTAACCCCTTCGTGGGTGGACATTTGTTTTGATTTTCAGGTATCCGAGGAGGGGGAAAACAGCCACAGTACCGACGTGACGATGAAGGGGCTCAGTGATGTTTATTGTGGTTGTGACATGTCTTTTTGGATTATTTTCAATACTCGAGTACGTGTGTCTTATTAATATTTCGAGATGGTTGTATTAATGAACTCATTAGATCTGTTGAAACCGGTTTTGTATTTTGAACTTTTATGGTACTGTTGTATTATTTTTACATTTCTTCTAATTAGCCTTATAAATCCTTACTTAAAGGGTTTACGGCACTGTAATTATTCCGAATATCTCGGGGTGTTACAGTATCACTATAAACTCATAGTGTCCCTATCGAGTTTGAAATGCTGTCTTTGGGATATTGTCATCCTTAATCCTCAGTTAGTGATATCCGGATCTCAAATCTATTTTCGAGAACACTCCTGATCCTCCAAGTTGATCAAATAGGTCTTCTATTCTCGGAAGTGGGTATTTATTCTTTATTGTGAGTTGATTAAGGTCACGATAGTCTATGCACATCCTCAAACTTCCATCTTGAAGAGTACTGGCTCACCCCATGGCGAAACACTTGGTCGAATAAATTCAGAGTCAAGCAGTTCCTGAAGTTGCACTTTTAACTCTTGTAATTCCTTAGGCACCATTCTATAGGGGGCTTTCGATATTGGTGCTTCTCCTGGCACTAAATCAATCGAGAACTCAACTTGACGACTCAGCGGAACTCCCAGCAAGTCTTCGGGAAAGACATATGGATACTTCTTGACGATAGGTACATCAGATACCATCTTCCCCGAAGTTGTTTTCCCCATCACATTCACCAGTAATCCTTTGCAACTACGCTTCTTCAACATCTTTACCGCTTTCATGGCTTAAATCACTTTCGGGGTACTAGAGTGCCTTACTCCCTAGAATACAGTCTTGACGTCAACAGACGGACATAAGGTTACTCTCTTTTTAGAGCATTCAACTACAGATCTATGTTTGTCCAACCAATCCATACCCAAAATAACATCAAAATCACTGAGTTCAACTATGTGCAAGTCGGCTAAGAAGCTGTGCTCATTAATCTCTATCTTCACATTGTTAGTTATCGAGTCTACACGCACTACTCCCCCCACAGGCATGCTGACTAATAGAGATCTAGGGGCTTTACTACTTCTACAACCAACCATAGTACAAAGCTTCCTAGAGGAGATGAATGAATAAGATACACCCGTATCAAATAACACCATAGCAGGAATACTTGCACCTGACAACATACCTGACATGGTTTGGGGTTCAGTCTCTTCTTCCGCCTCGACCATGCTATAACTCAAGCTTTGCCTCCTAAGCCTTGACCTTGGACACTATTGCCTGGACCTTTTCCTTTCTTCGGACATGCTGAAGCCATGTGTCCTTCCTCACGGCAAAAATAGCACCTATTCTGACCATGCATACAAGTACCTTTATGTCCTTTGCCACAAGTATCACATATAGGTTTATCACACTGGGGTTTCGTCCCCGAAGATCCAGTCTTAGCATTCTTTCTACTACCACTCCCTTAGTCGTGCTACTTGCACTTGTTATTTGCTTCAACTGGTGGTGCTCTTGCCTTCTCCTCATCCAAATTAGCAGAAATGTCCTCGGCCCTTGCAACTGCTTCATTATAGGTCAGACGCCCATGACCAGCCAAATGGTGATGAATCCGGTCACATAGTCCATATCGGAATGTTTGAGAATTCATGTCATCCGTCTCGACCACGTGAGGAGCAAAATGGCACATATTGTTGAACTTGCGCTCGTAATCAGTGACTGGCATTCCTCCTTAGATTAGATTGAGGAATTCCTTTTGCATCTTGTTTTTGTACACCATCGGGTAGTACTTTTCCATAACTGTTTCCTTGAACTGGTCCCAAGTGAACGCGTCCTTATTATCTTGGGTTTTGAGCCTCCATACTCCAATCCACCATGTCCTAGCATCCTCCTTGAGTTGGAATACGGCACATGAAACCTTCTGAGCATCGGTGCACGCCATGTAGTCAAAGATGCTGTCTAGGTTCAACAACCACTCTTCTATTGCTGCAGGTCCCTCACGACCAAGAAACACGGGCGGCTTGAAATGATTGAACTGCTTGATAACTTGAGTTTGAGCTTGCTCAGGATTATTAGGAGGTAAAATGGTTGCACCTTAAAGTAAAGTGGCCAATCCAGCCAAAAGCTGATCATGGGTGGGTTGAGCGTTGCGGTTTTCTCGGTTAGCCATGAGTCTGTTAACGAGTTGTAAAACCCATTAGTCGATGCAGTGCGAGAAAATAAAAAATAAGAAGATAGGTAGTACGCACGTAATAGTCACAACGCACAAAAAAAAATATAAAGGCAATAGAATAACTGATATTCATTATATAATATGTTTTGAAATAAATGAAACTAGAAACATCCATTGGAAATCTCAACATAATAGTTATAAAATAAAATAAACTAAGCCTACGGCTATTCCTCATCGTCACTGCTAATTGTAATATCCGCAATTTCGAATTTCGGTAATTTTATTTTTTCGGCGGAAGTTCGTTTTGACGACTCGCTCATGACCTTTCGTCATTTCGAGAATGATTAATTCTGCACTTCTTGTCAACCGAGTTCGTTTCGGTGTCGTTTTGTTGAGTTCCGTGCTTTTTAACGACTTTTCTAAGCATGAGTTCGACTTTGTAAAGTCACCATTAATTTTTGGTAACTCCAAAAATTCTGAATTTTTGCAATATTATAGAGCATCGAGTTAGCTTTCCAATGGTTCGAACGGTGAGTCAATCGGAGTCCGGACGAGAGAGTTATGGTCGTTTTAGCTCACCCGCTCGTTATTGGCCGATCACTGCCGGCCGAACTTCGGCAGTCGTCCGACACGGCCCGTGCTGCACTCGGCCCGGATAAGCCGGAAGTTTGTGTCTCAGGGCCCGACCATGTCGTCAGACACGGCCCGTGCCGAACTCTTCCGGATAAGCTCGACGATCGCTGACACGCCCGGCCGTGTTCCAGACACGGTCGAGTCGTGCCGAGTCGCTTCGACGGCCATCGCCGGTAGGCCCCTCCGCGCCGCGACCGTGTCTAGCCGGACACGGCCGAGTCCTCGCCGGTCAATCGCTGCGCCACGACCGTGTCGGGCGGACACACGAGTCAAATCGTGCTATTTAAAGCCCAGCAATGCTTTTTCGCCATTTTTCTCCTTCTTCCACTTCTCTTCAAAGAATTGGGCGTGTTCCAAGATTGTAGCCATGTTGTTTAACAACATATACATGAAGTTTGGAGGTTCATATCATCAATCATCCGTTCCATAACATCCTTTGATCGAGCGACCGTGCCGATTTCCTAGAAATCTAGTTTTGGGGAATTTGGGGTTTTTGTTGTATTCGTCCGATTAATCCGAATTAACGTAGGATGTTGATGGATTGATGATAATTTCGATGTATTATATCATTTCCCTAGATATTCCATGGTTGGATCGTATCGATTCGTTGATTGAGTCGAGTTCTTGACCGACGCCTAGAAGGAGTCCCGTAAAATGTCTTGGAGGGGTTTTCGCTCGATCTACGATTAATCCTCATCGTATGATCATTGATTTATTAATTATATGATGTTAGGGTCGAGTTTCTTATGAAGAAACCGAGTTGAACCCTTCCGCTCGTTGTCGTATTCCTTTTCGATTGCTTGGGGCGTTTCGAAGCTTTCCGGTTGAGCCGTGTTCGTCGGAATACTTGCGTAGCGATTGTGAGGCAAGTACCTTGTCCATACATTTCTTGTTTTGTGGATATGATGATTGGTGATCGTCTTGGTATGTGTGTGTGTTTGTTTGAAACGGGGTTTTCAAAAGATTCGACTAGCCTCGTTAAAGGCTCACTTTCAAAACGCGTGTGTTTTGTAAATTGTGTGGATTGTAAGTGACTATGTGAATCCTATGGATATGTTTGGTGTTGATGTTGCGCTTGATAACGCGCGTGTGTGCATATATTATCTCATTTTTGGTGTATTGTGATTTGACGATTATGTCGTGCTTTGTGTTTGTTGCCTTTGGTGGATTGTATGAATATCCTTGTTGTGACATGTTAATTGTGTGAATGTATTTCGCTCACCTCGGGAGGGTCCGACGGGATCACGGAGGGAATTCCAATGGTATAGCCCTGGATTCACGAGTGCGGTTGTTTGTTTGGTGAATGTATTTGCTCACCTCGGGAGGGTTCGACGGGGCCACGGAGGGAATTCCAATGGTATAGCCCTGGATTCACGAGTAAAACTTCACGAATTGGTGTATATGATTTCGAAAACGCATTCTACTCACCTTGGGAGGGTCCGACGGGACCACGAAGGGAATCCAATGGTATAGCCCTGGATTCACGAGTTGATGTTGTATTTTTGGTGACCAAGGTTTACGTATCTTGGGTGATTATATTGTATTGATGTTATGTCCGCCGAAGACACGTGACATGGGTTTTATCCTTGTGTATTGCTGTTGGTTTTCTAATTGCGAAAACAAAACCTTTGGGCTGTGACCCTGTTGATTTTGGAAAGATTAGGATTTGATAATCTTAAATTGTTTTCTATTAAAACTCTCGATGGCATTTTAAACTGTTTTACAAATTGTTCCCCTTAATTGTGGTCTTTCGGTTTCGGAATGTTTTACCCAAACTCTTACCTCGGGAAGTACTTTTCATTATGTTTGGATCTTTGATGAGTCCTGGTTATTGTTATTCATGGAATGTGAATTGTATGGCTCGTATTTTTGCACTTGTACTTGCACTAGCGAAACAGTGGAGTTTTGCTAACCCCCGAGTATTCGGGGGGTGGATGTCTATTTTTGCATTCAGGTTTTGGAGCATGGCACAGGGTCGGCACGAAGGATGATGAAAGATGAACGATACTAATCACACGAGGACCCGTTGATGTCGTATTGGTATAGTTGTACTTTATTTTCCGCTGCTATATCTTTCCCGTTGTACGGGTGTGGTTGTATTTTTGACCCCTGCGTGGGCTTGAGTTGTATTCGAGTTGTATGTATTTATTGAAAGACCAAATCGGTCTACTGAGTCATTTTTGCCTTGAAGGCATTGTCGAGATGTTAAATGTTGTTACCAGCCTGGTAGATCCTCGAGGAGAGGGTCTACGGCGTGTAATATCCCTGAGTGGATTGGGGGTGTTACAGAATGGTATCAGAGATTTAGGTTGTGGAAACCTAGGCTGTCGGGTCAGTAGTGTCTATTGAGTTTTTGTCTCGTCGGATTTTGTCTGACTAAGTCGTGTCGCGACGCATCGTCTGAGTTTGTTGGTCGTGATTAGTATCGTGGGCGATCATCATCTTCGTGCGACCTGTGAATGTAAGTCTCCCTTCTTTGTGTTGTGCCTCGTGTGACACGAGCTATTTTTATGATTATTTGTTAAGTGACGGAATCCTCTTATGGATTTTGATTTTGTGATATGGGGTTATTTGACTCTCATATTTCGTTCATATGAGGAGTAGCGTTGCTCGATTGTGTATGTTGAACCGTATTTCTTTTATCCGCTGCGTGAGTTCTTTGGCACTGACTTTCGGTTTTTTACCGACCGAGTTTTATTTCGAAAACCAATTCCTTAACCGAGTTTTTGGCATTATGGCCTTGATCGCTTTGGCGAAATTCTTATGACGGTATTTAGCATGTGGTAAAATGGCTTTTGTGAGTTTTGAAACATTACCGTCATCGGCCTTTTTGGCATTTTTGTAAATGGTTTTTAGTCTGGTGGGTTCCGTGGGACCACGGCGCTATAATGTTCTGTAATTACTCAAATTTTTGGGCATTCTAGCCCATTGAATTATTTTTGAAAACCTTGAGTATCTTAGAAAATTAAAATTCGAGACGTACTTTTAAAACGAATTATTTTCTCGCAGACTTTCAAGGTGCCTTCTAGTACCGTAATATGTTTCAAAATCATTCCAATTGAGGACCAAAATATTTTGAGATATTTTCAATTACTTTTAGAAATGCGATTGCTTAGACCCAAGTGTCGATTATTCAAAGTTTTTCACTACGAAGGCGTCCACATTTTTTTTCAAACGCAAGATTATATTCAAAGTCTCGAAAATGATGTTTGTTCAACTTTTTGTAAAATGATACTCAAGAACAACTGGTTTTTCCAAACTGTATTCAAAGGTGGTTTTCGTTTTTAAAACCTATCATTCCTGTTTGCGGACCGGAAATGCGTGTATGGTTTTCGAACTTTCGTTACGGTGCCAACCCCAAATTGTGATTGAATTGGTTGCGTGAGCGTCGAGTCGTTCGCCACGTATATGTTTTGTTGGCCCTCTGTGAGAGGTGTGAACTGGTGTTTACTATTTATCGCCTCGTGGTGATTTGCGTGTTGTCGCACTAGTGTGAGTTGTTAAAGCCTGGATTTTTGTGCGTTATACACATGGGTGATTGTTTCATGATGTTTGTGATTGTGTGCTGGCTGTCGTTCGGGATGTTGTAATCGTCGAATGATGCCGTTGTTGTTGTGATTTTTGTATGCGTTGATATGTTATGCTGAGTTGGCATCTCCGGTATGTTGTTTTGCGGTGTTTTGATCCATTGTATCGAGCATTTGTATTTTCGGTATGCCGAGCCGAGACGTTTCAACCGTAATGTGCCGGGCATGCACGTGTATATTGTCCTTCTCGTCGGTAACACATTTCAAGTGTGGACTCGAGGGACACCGAATTCAATTTTGCGAATTGGCTACCGAGACTTTTGGAGTTCGCGCTTCAAAGACAAGTATCGAATCGGCTTTGAGAGGCCTTCAAGGATGTTTCGCTGTTGCTTGTTGTGTCGTCACCTTGATTTCTTTGTTGTGAGTTGCGGGGCGACCTTCTTTATAAGGGGTCGAATGTAGTACCCGTGTTGTTTTTAGACTCGCATTTTCTCTTTCTCGAGTCTATCGACTCGCTCGTGTTCGTTGATACTTTCGAACTTGTTCGTATTTCGGTTTCGCTGCTCGAACGAGCCGTGATCTTGTTTTGGGTCAACTGTTATCGCCGTGACTTTTTCGAGTTCGATTCGATTCTTGTGAACCTTGTTCGAAGTGACATCATCTGGTTTTACTAGTTCTCTTATTCAAGTGGATCGGATTTGGAACTTCGTATTTTCGACTCTGTCGACTCGTTTATGTTCGTTGACATTTCGAGCTTGTCCCGCCCTTGTTTTTGTTTATCGAACGAGTGTGGCATCATTTCGAATAACTAGTTTGTCGTTGTGTCTTTTCTATTTCTATTCCCTTTCATGTGGATCTTATGTGAATTCATTCGTTGTTGTTTTAACCGGATCTTGTTTTGTCTCGAGTCGAGATGTGAACCTCGGAGTTGTCGGTTGAACCTTATTGTTCTTCGTGATCCGAACATGACCGCTCGATTTTTGTCGTCTCGATCGTTTGTTTGTTCGGTTTTGTTCTCGTTTCATGATTGTTGAGCGTTGGGCTCCTTCCTAATTCCCTTAAGTTTGGGAAATTAGTCTCGTTTTCGATCTTCCAACCCTTGGGCGGTGGAATTGATATTAGTTCGGCGATTGGCTCGCGTTTGATTGATGTACCGTTGGGTTGGTCAATCATACCGACTTTCGTTCGTTGTGTTTTGTGATGGTCGGATTATTGACTTGGCTATATTATCCGTTTGATGACGATTGTCATTTGTTGGTTTTATTGTATCCCTAACGGCGACATTGTGTTGGTCGTCGTGGAGCGTGTTTTCACGCCGTATGTCTCTTTGCGTTTCTTGCGACGTTTCGCCGTTGGGCGCGAGTTTTCCATTTTTGTGTATCTCGTCGAGTTTTCTGGCGGGTATATTGCTCCCTACTTGTTTTAAGTTTCGGACGAAACTTCTTTTAAGGAGGGTAGAATGTAATATCCGCAATTTCAATTTCGGTAATTTTATTTTTTCGGCGGAAGTTCGTTTTGACGACTCGCTCATGACCTTTCGTCATTTCGAGAATGATTAATTCTGCACTTTTTGTCAACCGAGTTCGTTTCGGTGTCGTTTTGTTGAGTTCCGTGCTTTTTAACGACTTTTCTAAGCATGAGTTCGACTTTGTAAAGTCACCATTAATTTTTGGTAACTCCAAAAATTCTGAATTTTTGCAATATTATAGAGCATCGAGTTAGCTTTCCAATGGTTCGAACGGTGAGTCAATCGGAGTCCGGACGAGAGAGTTATGGTCGTTTTAGCTCACCCGCTCGTTATTGGCCGATCACTGCCGGCCGAACTCGGCCGTGTCGTCCGACACGGCCCGTGCCGTACTCGTCCGGATAAGCCGGAAGTTTCTGTCTCAGGGCCCGACCGTGTCGTCCGACACGGCCCGTGCCGAACTCTTCCGGATAAGCCTCGACGATCGCGACACGCCCGGCCGTGTTCCAGACACGGTCGAGTCGTGCCGAGTCGCTTGGACGGTCATCCGGTAGGCCCTCGCGCCGCGACCGTGTCTAGCCGGACACGGTCGAGTCCTCGCCGTCAATCAGCGCCACGACCGTGTCGGCGGACACGGTCGAGTCTGCAAAGCTATTTAAAGCCCAAAGATGCTTTTTTCGCCATTTTTCTCCTTCTTCCACTTCTCTTCAAAGCACTGGCGTGTTCCAAGATTGTAGCCATGATGTTTAAAAACATAAACATGAAGTATGGAGGTTCATATCATAAATCATCCGTTCCATAACATCCTTTGATCGAGCGAATCGTGCCGATTTCCTAGAAATCTAGTTTTGGGGAATTTGGGGTTTTTGTTGGTTTCGTCCGATTAATCCGATTTAACTTAGGATTTTGTTGGATTGATGATTATTTAGATTTATTATATCATTTCAATTGTTATACCAAGGTTGGATCGTATCGATTCTTTGTTTGAGTCGAGTTCTTGACCGTCGCCTTGAAGGTGTCCTAAAATGTCTTAGAGGGGTTTTCGGGCGTTCTACGATTATTCCTCATCGTATGATCATTGATTTATTAATTATATGATGTTAGGGTCGAGTTTCTTATGAAGAAACCGAGTTGAACCCTTCCGCTCGTTGTCGTCTTCCTTTTCGATAGCATCGGGCGTTTGAAGCTTTCCTTGAGCCGTGTTCGTTTAATACTTGCGTATCGATTTTGAGGCAAGTACCTTGTCCATACATTTCTTGTTTTGTGGATATGATGATTGGTGATCGTCTTGGTATGTGTGTGTGTTTGTTTGAAACGGGGTTTTCAAAAGATTCGACTAGCCTCGTTAAAGGCTCACTTTCAAAACGCGTGTGTTTTGTAAATTGTGTGGATTGTAAGTGACTATGTGAATCCTATGGATATGTTTGGTGTTGATGTTGCGCTTGATAACGCGTGTGTGCATATATTATCTCATTTTTGGTGTATTGTGATTTGACGATTATGTCGTGCTTTGTGTTTGTTGCCTTTGGTGGATTGTATGAATATCCTTGTTGTGACATGTTAATTGTGTGAATGTATTTCGCTCACCTCGGGAGGGTCCGACGGGATCACGGAGGGAATTCCAATGGTATAGCCCTGGATTCACGAGTGCGGTTGTTTGTTTGGTGAATGTATTTGCTCACCTCGGGAGGGTTCGACGGGGCCACGGAGGGAATTCCAATGGTATAGCCCTGGATTCACGAGTAAAACTTCACGAATTGGTGTATATGATTTCGAAAACGCATTCTACTCACCTTGGGAGGGTCCGACGGGACCACGAAGGGAATCCAATGGTATAGCCCTGGATTCACGAGTTGATGTTGTATTTTTGGTGACCAAGGTTTACGTATCTTGGGTGATTATATTGTATTGATGTTATGTCCGCCGAAGACACGTGACATGGGTTTTATCCTTGTGTATTGCTGTTGGTTTTCTAATTGCGAAAACAAAACCTTTGAGGTCATGACCTGTTGATTTTGGAAAGATTAGGATTTGATAATCCTAAATTGTTTTCTATTAAAACTCTCGATGGCATTTTAAACTGTTTTACAAATTGTTCCCCTTAATTGTGGTCTTTCGGTTTCGGAATGTTTTACCCAAACTCTTACCTCGGGAAGTACTTTTCATTATGTTTGGATCTTTGATGAGTCCTGGTTATTGTTATTCATGGAATGTGAATTGTATGGCTCGTATTTTTGCACTTGTACTTGCACTAGCGAAACAAAGGAGTTTGCTAACCCCCGAGTATTCGGGGGGTGGATGTCTATTTTTGCATTCAGGTTTTGGAGCATGGCACAGGGTCGGCACGAAGGATGATGAAAGATGAACGATACTAATCACACGAGGACCCGTTGATGTCGTATTGGTATAGTTGTACTTTATTTTCCGCTGCTATATCTTTCCCGTTGTACGGGTGTGGTTGTATTTTTGACCCCTGCGTGGGCTTGAGTTGTATTCGAGTTGTATGTATTTATTGAAAGACCAAATCGGTCTACTGAGTCATTTTTGCCTTGAAGGCATTGTCGAGATGTTAAATGTTGTTACCAGCCTGGTAGATCCTCGAGGAGAGGGTCTACGGCGTGTAATATCCCTGAGTGGATTGGGGGTGTTACACTAATAATCTCTATAACAGGAATAGGGGGTCACGGCTCAATCCATGAAGTGACATAATCATCACACTCGATGTCTGCCATCAAAACATCCTTCATATTCTCTACTAGGTCCACCTTTGAGCTCTCATCGGGAACTTCCTCTGGATCTTCTTCAGGATCCTCCACAAAGTCTTCTTCGGGATCCTATTCTAAGTCTTCTTCATCCGTAGAGTCGGAACTCTAATTTGTAGCTGGTATCGCCTCTCAAGCGTACATATCCAATA
Source organism: Orobanche coerulescens (assembly GCA_033398695.1). Lineage (NCBI taxonomy): Eukaryota > Viridiplantae > Streptophyta > Magnoliopsida > Lamiales > Orobanchaceae > Orobanche > Orobanche coerulescens. The sequence goes on from CM065818.1 coordinate 104,237,477, forward strand.
AACCTCCAGCTATGAACTAGAAATCATTTGCCGTATCTCGCTCTTCTGGTGATCTCTTGATGGACTCTTTACAAAGCCGAAAGATGCAATAACGCCAATCTTCGGATAACTTCCCCATTAGGTGTTCCAGCTGTTGTGTGATGGAACCTCCTTTCCCAGACAACAACCACTTGCTCAGCCTATTAATGATGTAACACCCCCAAGTTATTCAGGGTATATTACAGCGCCGTGAGCCCCACCGTGGGACCCACAAGGCTATAAACACGCGGAACCATGAACTTTGACCGATAAGGTCCAAGCATAATCCAATGGAGGGGAACAAAATTGGCACTCAAGATCATATCCAATGAGACTGAATATAATACATCAAGAATCAATCCCAAGGCAACACTGGCCAAAAGATCAAGAAGTCAGAAAACAGTACTCGAGTACTCATAATCATTTCAATTAAGACATCACTGAATGGATGAGATATAAAGTATAACCAAGGACAAGACACAGCATTACACTTGCCTATCATCTTTATGCCGACCCGGTATGTGCCTATCTGCTCTCCTGGATCCTGAAACACATTAGAGGTATTTCCCTCATAAAGGGGTTAGCTGTCGAATAGCTAGTACAAGTATATCGAATATGAAACACAATACTTCTCGACAATAAAGTAAATGTAATCATCAACTCATCACCTCAAGACTAGTATTCCGGAATAACTCAATCTCATTTCAATACATACATGATTAACCATGGAACCGCACCAAAGGCAACGGAACCCTCTAAGGCCCCGTTAGACCCTCCCAGAGTGGCTAACCCAAACTATTCATGGAACCGCACCAAAGGCCACGGAACCCTCTGAGGACCCGTCGGTTCGTCCCATAGTGAATATATATATATACAATCATACAATTCATATACCTCACTTTCAAAGTCGAGAACGTACAATCATAAACATATACTTGCCTGTGAGACATCGAGAATCTGAGGGAAAAGAGTATAAGTTTGGTAGGTCTAAGAACGCACTTCCGGAACCTAAATGATTCTTAAGGAATACGATAATCAATAATCCTTACTCAAATTACATGAAGAAATTCCCGAAATCCACCCACGATTCATGAAACTACAAGGATAATCATTTAGAGGTTTGAAAATCACCCAAAACCTCTCAAGTCCGAACAAGGTACAAAACCATAAATATAATCGTAGGGGAAACATGGATACGGAGTAGATACAACATAATCTCAAAGATCTCAAACTCCACAATGGATAAATCGGACGAATCTAAAAAAAATCCCCAAAAATTCCCAAAATTAGGGTTCTAAAAAATTTTTCTTGATTTGGAAAGTAGAAATGGATTGGAAGTTGCATAATCTTTGTTATCCCACCAAAGGTGATGTTTAGATGATGAATAGCCGCCTCCAAATCGCCTCAGAATCACCCCTCTAATTCTCCCTCATCGGAAATGAAGAAATGAAAGTAAAAATGACGAAGAGCAGGGCTGTCCGTCCTTAAATACTGCGTTCAATTAGCGCGCGCTACGCCTCAGAGTTAGCGTGCGCTAATGGGGTTACCCATTAATCCAGTGTCTACTAACCTGCGAAGGTAGCATTCACTACCCCATCCTTAGCATGCGCTACGCAACACCGATAGCATGCATTACCTCATGTCTAGCGTGCGCTAACTGCTAGTCCCGAGAATAAAATCCAGCTTCTGTCTCTGCCAAACTCAACGCTTTAGCGCGCGCTACAGGCGACGCTAGCGGGCGCTACTAAACACAAATAGCGTGCGTTAGCACACGCCTAGCGTGCGCTAATTAGTTGACTCAGAAATATCGCTGCATGGTCCGATCAAAACGAACAACACCATAGTCAAAATTCATGAAAAATACAGGTATTACATTCTCCCCCTCTAAAAAGAAGTTTCGTCCTGAAACTTAAGAACAAAAAGTTCGGGGAATTCCGATCTCATCTTATGTTCCGACTCCCAACTCGCTTCCTCGACTCCTGGTCTCTATCATTGCACTTTAACCAACGGAATGGTTTTGTGCCGAGGCTGTTTCTCACGACATTCCCGGATCTTGACGGATCTTTCAAGAAAGGTGAAATCCTCGGCTACATCAGTCTCACTATAGTCGATAATATAACTTGGATCCGGCACGTACTTCCTCAACTGAGAAACATGAAAAACGTTATGGACATGACTTAGAGCTGGAGGCAAGGCCAAGCGATAAGCTAACTCTCCAGCCCTATCCAAAATTTCAAACGGTCCGATATACCGCCTAAGTTTCCCCCTTTTTCCCAAGCGAAAAACTTATTTGGTCAGTGATACCTTGAGTAGAGCATGGTCTCCTAATAAGTGTCAGTTTTGTATACTTATCCATGGTTTGTATCGATAAAATTCACCCATAATTGAGCTAGTCTACTCGTTTTTTGATTTTAATTAATTAGTTTTTTTTATTTTATTTTTATCAGATGATGATCGGATTAAATAACTGATTTACTCAAGAAATAACATGTTTATTAAATATTCTCTTTATTGAATTTTGATATATTCATTTTTTAGGTCTTTTCGAGATGAATTCGGCAGTTTTTCCAGATTCAAAATCAGAGTTATATATCAAAAGTTATCATCCGAAGAAGATTTGGGGCAAAAACGCAAAGTCTGAGAAATTCTGGGCTGAAAACGTAACTCTCAAAGCAACCAGTGAAGTTATTGACGAAGCCATGTTACGGCCATAACTAAAGAATGTTACGGCCATAAGTCATCCTAGTTACGGCCGTAACTCCTGAATGTTACGGCCGTAACTCTTGACAGATTGTTATGATTTGTCTAATTTTTTTATACTTTTTGTGTATTATTGAGGGGATGGCTGGCATTGATCCGATCTATTGTAATAATGCTGGAGTTTGGAGCTATTAGATGACTTTAGGTGTATAAATAGATCCCTTAGATCCTTCATCATTCATCATTCATCTTATAGTTTTCCATTTTTTGTAAACTTTTCTTTTTGTGTGAAGAACACACTTGTGTTCTTAAGTGATTTTTGTAAGTGTGGTATAGTATATGTTGTTCAGAGAGTTTATTGCTTCTATCTCCTTTATCTACTAAGGGATTTAGGATCAATTCTTTCTCTTGATTCAACTAATAATGACCACTAAAGCTTGTAATATGTATAATAAACCCTTCATGGGCTAAGTAACCTTTAGTTGGGATTATAAACAAGGTTAGTCATGTTATTTATGTTTGTATAAAAGATCTATTGTGAATTACTTATTATTGTGTGTGATTTTCATTGTTTTAACAATCTTTATTTATTTGGCCAATAAATGACGATATTTATGGTCTTCATATGTTTGGAAAGAAAAAATGTTTGATTAGATCAAATGATCTTCACTCTAAGTTGTTCTAGGGGATAGAAATATACCTAGTCCTTAGATGATTCTTTGAGTTATTTTCATAAATCCTAATGCTATGTATTGAAGCCAATCAACATAGAAATATAGTGGATTGATTCAATATGTAAGGGGCGTTTTATAGTTCGAAAGAGAAACCGTCTTTTTAAGGAAAATCGAATCTACACAACATAATAAGTAAATTCATCTTATGATCTTCTATACATCTTCTATAACTAATGACGAACTAAGTTTGTAATCCCAACTATTTCATTTTATCGTTAATCAATCTATTATTATTGCAATATTTTTATTTCCTTAAAATATTAGAACTATTATTGCATTTTCTTTGCAATTATTAAACCAAACTTTTTAATTGTGTGTTTCACTCATCTTAGTATCTATAAAAATAGACTAATAGTGTATAATTCAAATTATAACCAAACTTCCTTGTGGGATCGATAAACCGGACTCAAAAAGTCCACTTTACTACTTGATACGATATCGTGCACTTGCGATAGTTACACTAACAACGTGTCAAGTTTTTGGCGCCGTTGCCGGGGAAATATAAGTTATATTTGAAATCTTACATTGTGAACTATTTTTATAGGTACAACTTTTTCGACATTGTAATTTAGTACTCAATTGTGTTTGTCCGGTCAAGTGGCGGATAACGGTACTCGGTGACTATTAAAGTCGGATTTTTCAGTTTCCCACAACAACTGATATTTGTAAATAATTCCTCCATTTATTTTCATTTTTATTTTTTTTATTATGGAAGAAACATTGTATAAAATTGAAAAAAGATTTCCCTTTCTAAGAAAAAATGGAATTTTAAAAATTTACAAGGCAAGGCTTGAAAGGATGAGGTTGCTTATGAATAAAATTGAAAAAGATTTCCCTTTCTAAGCAAAAATGCAATTTTAAAATTTACAAGGCAAGGCTTGAAAGGATGAGGTTGCTTATGAATAAAAGCATACCTTTTGACATAAGATTCATTATTGAAGCCAAAGTAAGAATAGAGGGTGAATTCACAGAAACACCGACTAGATTTTTACCAGGGCTTGGAAAAAGTTCATATGCGAAGAAACGACGAGCAAAGATGATATCCGTTTGTTATAAATGTGCTAGATGGAACTGTAATTTAAAATGTCGATCTTTAAGAATTCCATCTACAAACAGAGAAGATAAAATTCAGTTCATTAATGATGGTCTGAATAAGGAGAATTTAGATGATATCGAAATTTCTCTTGATACGCATCCTAGTGGACTCGTACATTACGGAATTCAATGTTTGTGGAATAAATTCCAACCAGAATATGAACAACGTCTTGGGAATCTGACGTTAAAAGACCCTGTTTGCCAATTTGTAAGAAAATTGGATGGGAAGCTTCTCCCCGACTCTTAGAAGGTGTTTAGGCCATTTCTGAACGTAAAATCAGAGGAAGATGTGAGCCACAATCACAACTACTGTACATACGCATAAGTATCTTTTATTTTTGTCGTGTGGTGAGATTTTCTGAATAAAAAAATGTGATACGCGATAAATGCTTTCATTATTCTATTGAGTAGTTGAAGCGCAATCAAACGCAATCACAAACTTGTTAAACAATTTTTACCTTCTTCTTCTTCTATAAATAAACATTGTGCTTGTTTCTTTCATTCATCCCTCAAACTTGCACTTTTCTCTGTTTCTCTCTAAATAATTTCTTTTCAAAAATGGAGTCATCATCTTCAACAAAAAAATTTAGCAAAGTCTGTATTTTTGGTGGAGCTAGTTATGGAAAAGAGGCATGCTTTACTGAAGCAGCCCACAACTTGGGTCGTACCTTAGGAGAAAAATGCATTCATGTAGTTTACGGAGGAGGAAGTCTAGGACTAATGGGACGAGCCGCCGTCGCCTATATGGAAGGAGTAAGAGTGTTGGGAATAATCCCAAAACCTCTGGCTGAAAGTAAAATCACCGGGTCAACTATTGGAGATGAGTTTAGATCTGTAAATATGCAAGATCGCATAACTCACATGATAAGTAATTCTGGCACCTTTGTCACCCTTCCCGGTGGTTTTGATATGTTGAAGGGCATTCTCAATTTACGAAATGAACTCAACTATAATCGTCTGTACTATATTCAGATAATACCAAGAATCCCCAAAACATCATCATAACTCATAAGTGTAGAATGAACCATCTGTGCCAGATCCTGTCCGTCGGATTGCACCGTCAAATCGCGATCTGGATAAAAGCCAATAACACACAAAGCAATGACAACAAGTCCCGAAACATCGACGTACAGTCCGAACGCTCATACGATCAATAATAATGATCAACTAATAAATCAAACGAGAATATCATCGACATGATAAACTCCAATGCTACCAACGAAAGATCCACAATAATCGAGAATACCGTCAACATGATAAACTCCAACACGATCAACAAATGATCAACAGCGACCGAGTGTACCATTAACAAGGTAAACTCCAAATGATCAACAACAATGGATCTCAAAGAAATAACCCCAACTGTCGAATATACCTCTCGAGCGTATGAACAACCAGTCGCAAACCGTCGAACATACCAAACCATAAATGAAGGATGAACGAGCAATCCATATGGCTCAAAGATTGATGTCACAGTATGCTCGATCTGGAAATATGTGCGTGCACAAGCCATCAATGAGTATCGATCGAATACACGTGTGGTCTTGTACCTAATCAGTCTCACAAAGTACGCCTCGTGTGCACAGCTCAATGTGAAGGTAATGAACCTACACATGACTATACGTGCCCGCCCTGAAAATCCTACACATAACCAATCGGCAAGCAGATATGACTCCAGATATGTCACGATGCAACATGACAACGAAACTCAAGGAAAACACATATCCAATAAGGATCAAAAGACCAAAGTGAACAACGACACATGGATAATGAAAGATCGATACAACCAACAATATCCAAAACAACCATCCTGGGATCACCATCCCCAAAGAATGACCAACACGGTCAACAATCTCAACACAACAGTCCTGGAATCATCATCCCTCAACAATCAATCAACACAACCATCCATACTAAAAAATGGTCCTCGGATCAACATCCCTCAACAAATAGCCAATCCGAATCTCGTTATACGAAACCTCAACATACAACATATACAACAATATAACAGAATAATTACCCTCATAACTGAACAATTCTTAAATTACCTCAAAGCCGAAGACAATATCCTTTCCATGAACAAACATCCCTGAACGAATACACAGTTATTCGTATAATATCGAATGAGGTACAGTTCATTAATATCAACAAACCACCATCCCAACATCAATGTCGGCACGATAAACTATCCTCGATATCCGGCATTCCATATCACAGACCAAAGATAACTCACATCTCCGTCTTCACCAAACACATTTAAATCATATACATTATGATTTAATCTAAACCAAAGCACAATATACAAACCATCATCCCGACAATTTACATTTATATATCATTGCTTTATAGATTATAAATGAAATGAAACCAAAACCATTCATTAAATAATATAACTGAACAAGTATAACTTACCTCGATATTGATACAACGAAGTTGTGACCAAATCAATTGCCTTCATCTATGAGTTTCTCAGCCCTGACCAAAGCAATCTACGAACTCTTCAACCTCAACCGCAACACAACGGTCATAATCCACGATCAAACATCACAACTTACTGTAAAAAAAATAAATAAACAACAAGTTCCGTAACGATCAATATCAATATAACCAATCCACAAACCCAACGGTTCCACAATATCTCGATTAAACACAGTCCGAATAATCCAACTGAAACACTTACGAATCCATGTCCACAATACGAGCCAAAATCCGATAATCATATCAACAACCAGTTCAAACCAATAATAAGGGTCTAAATGTTATCGATTCCAAATTCAGTCTTAAATACGAATTAACAAGGTTCCTCCTTGTAAATTCATAGTTAAAATTTACCGATGATCATCATCACATTAAACCATCCAATTAGCTCAACATTATTGATAGTCATATTCTTAGACTGTCAAACATTTCAATCATTCGAATTGAACACTTGTTCAATACGTATGGACTTCCAAACTCAGAGATGAATAATAATCTCGTCAACTCACTTAGCTCTAGACGTGAATATTCCATATTCATATCCAAAACACCCACACTTCTTATAAATGTTCATCATCTCATATAATTTAAGAGTCTCTCAAGAATATAAATTAATCCGAAATCCCATCCATAATCGACCAAACGACATAATCCGATGCGTTCTAACATCTAAGCCATCATCCAACTCATAATCTATGGAATATATCATCATAACATCAAGAATCGCAATGATACTACCAAGAAATTATGATTCCCCAACCATGCTCAAGACAACATAACATAATCCAACATATAAGTCATCCTGTCATCATCTTCATTAACAAACTTCCCGTGGAATACCAAGAATCGTCATAACGCCTCCATAAACTATTATCATACGAACAAATCATCAACAACAACATCAAAATCCGAATTGAAGGGAGATATTAACCAACATATCTCTCGAAGATAAACAACACCCTTCAAAACCACACGAATCATATCAACATCTGTACCTCAACAATAATATCATCATAACTCGGTGATCCATCCCATAATCATACTTATCAACTCATACATGACGATTATAAACTCAAGAACATCATATACAATCCAAGACGAGATCCCAAAGTAAGAGCAATTACCTCCTCGAGGAAATGGATTGAATCCCAAGGTTGAATCCGTTCTCAATCACTTCCAAGCTCCAATATTGTCAAGGACGATCAACCCCACAATACTCAATGGCCTGAATCCTCAAAATATCCTCCAAGAACACTCTCTATTAGAGGAAAGGAGGAGATGGGCGAAATGAAAAAATAATCCCCAACTGCACGCATATACTGCACATTATTTAGCGTGCACTACTTGCCATTGCGTGCGCTAACTGACTTTGTTAGCGTGCGCTATCGTAGTCCAGAGACTACTACCTTACTCCACACGGTGATCTGTGTACGCAATGCCCATGCAATAACGTACGTAAATACACTGTTTAGCGTACGCAAGTCTCCGACCTTAGTGTGCTCTACTCGTAGTTGACTTGTTTGTACGCACCTGCTCCTAAGGTGGGTCCACACGCCGAAAGAAACCGACAAAGCCAAGATTCCCTTTGACCGATCTACAATTAGCGTGCGTTAAGCCCACGCTTAGCGTGTGCTAATCTTTCATAGTAAACATACATTGACCTTATCGGGACATGTGCCGAAGGTAGCCGGGTCCACACGTGGATTCCTTCTTATCTGTTCTGCACTAGCGTGCGCTATCCTTCGCCTTTAGCATGCGCTAAGCCTGCACATTACTGTGTGCTAGCTCCTCGTACTGTCGTACGTTAATTCAGGCTACACTTAGCCAATTCCAACTGTTCTGTCCGTCGTCTCGACATACCGAACACGTACATACAACATACTCGATCCAATACCATTATCATATGATATACCTAATATCAAAATTAAATTAAACAACATGTTCCATGTTGTCCTCAAATGCAATTGTCTATCAAGTACGACAATTATACAGATACAATTGTCTCAGTTCTCAAATTATTTCATCCATACCGTATAGACACCATGCTATCCAGTATACCCTAGACAAAATAATGCGAAAAATTTATACTGAAAGTCCGGGTATTACATACTACCCCCCTTAAAATAAGTTTCGTCCTCGAAACTTGCAATCTTGCCACAAACAATAGATCGACCCAAAATTTCCAAACTCATCACAAAAGAAATCATTTTTCGCCACAAGCCAATAACCAAAATAGTATACTTACAGGTGTGTGAAGTTGATGACCTCCCGCGATACTAGCATACGACTCCCATACAAAGTCTCAACACAAGACCAACACGCGCCAATATCACAATTAGCAATTTGACAATATCTCAAGGAAGAGTCCACATCCGCGACCACGGTCATGACTCTGTCCCCTGTCAGCAGACATTCTGAAGGACACACACGTAAGTATAATCCAAATCGCACGTACTCGAAATGACCGATTACCAAGAATACCAAACGAAAAGAAAAGCGATTAAGAAAACATAAGAAGAGTAAGAGGACTTACAAGTACCGGTCGCACTGTGATGATGGCAAAGTTGTTATACTGTAGGCAAACAATAACTCAATCGACCCAAAAGACCGACAACCTAGGTATCCATAAATCTAAGCTCTGATACCATATTTTGTAACACCACCAAGTTATTTAGGGTATATTACAGCGACGTGAGCCCCGCCGTGGGACCCACAAGGCAATAAACACGCGGAACCATGAACTTTGACTGATAAGGTCCAAGCATAATCCAATGGAGGATAACAAAATTGGCATTCAAGGCCATATCCAATGAGACCAAATACAATACATCAAGAATCAATCCCAAGGCAACATAGGCCAAAACATCAAGAAGTCAGAAAACAGTACTCGAGTATTCATAATCATTTGAATTACAACATCACTGAATAGATGAGATATTAAGTATAACCAATAACAAGACACAGCATCACACTTACCCATCATCTTTATGCCGACACTACTACAAAACTGGCTTTTAACAGCGGTTAAAATGCCTAATTAACGGCGGTTTAAAAACCGCCGTTATATGTACCGCCGTTGATATTAACAGCGGTTCCTAAAACCGCCGTTGAATTTGCCAATTAACGGCGGTTTTATCAACCGCTGTTACACTTGATATTAACGGCGGTTCAAGAACCGCCGTTGAATTTTATCATATCTTACGGCGGTTTTATTAAACCGTTAAATTTGAAAAATAACAATGCTGAAGTAACCATTAAATCGGCACTCTACAAGTTATCAAACCGCCGTTAAGTGTAAGAATTAACAATGTTATGGAGGAACCGTTAAAATATAAATCGCTTTTTGGCCTATTTTGCACAATCCAAGACTGAATCGGATCAAACTAATCAATAAACCACCAATTCATCGAATCCAAACACACCGAAAAGAACTAACCAACACCAAATTCATTGAACCACCAATACATTGAAAAAGATAATACAAAAATCCCAATTCATCCAAAAATAATTCATACAAATATCCAATAACCAACACCAAATTCATTGAACCACCAATACATTGAAAAAGATAATACAAAAATCCCAATTCATCCCAAATAATTCATACAAATATCCAATGTATTCACACAAAAACACCAAAATCATGTCGCGAGACGATTTCGCACCTCCAAGAAATAAAGTCCCCAATCAACTCGAATTTTATCAAAAACATCTTCAGACAGTGCTCCAACATCATCAAACATCTGCACATATAAACGTATAATAAACAAACTTTAAATGTAAAAGAGTAAACAGTTTTATCACCACTTCAAGTAAAAAATATACTACCTCCATCCAACCATCCAAAATACGCGCTCGGGCGATAGTCGACATCCAGTGCATAACATAATAACCACACTCCCAACTTCCATTTTGTTTATTACACTAAAACAAAATAAGACACAATTATATGAGTCGCTTTCAGTAAATAAAATCAACACGTACACAACATACACAGTTAAAAAACACACACTGACACAAACACACAATGCACAAAAAAAAAAACACAGACAGCACACACACTGCACAAACAGAAAAAAAAAAAAAGAAAAACAACAACACAAACACACACACACTGCACACAGCATAAACACAATACACACACAAACATAAAAAAAAAAAACACAAACATAAACACACACAACACATACACTGCACAAACAGAAAAAAGAAAAAAAAAAACCCAAACACACACACACTGCACAACAGGCCGTTTTTGCTCTCCTGGACTGATACACATCAATGTGAGTCGTTTGAGGTTCCGATTAAAAACATCGAACTTGACACAAACCCTACCGAAAACACATCCATATAGCACCAAATCTTCAAGCACCGGGCAACTTGAAAACCCCTTTTCAAAGGCCATCATTCTAAAAACAATAGCGTGAAAGTGAAGAACATTCGAAATGCATATGATCTCGCAAGCTTTGATGAATGATCTGTAATTTAAAATGTATCCTAACATGCCAATTTGATTTACATATACAAATGCAGATTTCAAGTTCTTATCATTAAAATACCTAAAGTATGGATGTATACTATGATTAAAGTAAACCTATCCAACGGGGTTATCGCGAGCCTCATGTCATACGATTAAAAACCACTTGGCATGCTTGTTCTCATTTTTCTCTCTCACGCACACATTAGATGCAGTTACCTAAAAACTTCACAATTAGAAAACTACGTCCCTATAAATGTCAACGTGGTAAATAAACAGATTCGATAAAATGGAGCAACATTACATGAAATCTTGTCCTAAATTGTGTCTAATTATATGATGAAATCATGTGGATGTTGAGTCATATATAGAGCATTATTTTCTGAGGTTTAAAAAAGTAAAAAGAGTTATATATAGAGCATGCATGAAAAAAGTTAACTAGCTCCAATGAAGTGATATAGTAGTAGCTAATCCCTGGATGCAACTTGAAATTTGTTTCTCAGATCAAGAAACTCAACTCATAAATTATATCCAACATAATCCACCTCTTTGTGCATAAAACCAGTTCAACAAAACATATCAGAAATCTAGCTTTTTCTTTGGTGTATGTTTTTGAAAAATATAACATTATAGCTTTTGCATTTAAGTGAAATTTGACTTATTAAAAAAAGGTAGTTCCACTATTACACACTACTTTAAAATGACTGCATCAGGACAAAAGCAGCATATTGTCACTAAATGTCTTAACCATCAGTTACAAGTTCTGCCAAGGCAAAAAAAAAAAAGTCATGAAAGCAAAAAGATTGCACCTTCACTGCACACACACACACACACTGCATAGAAAAAAAAACCAACACAAACAAACGGACACTTCATACACGATATGTTGGGAGAAGATCCTTAAGACGAAAGTTAACATCTATCCCAAAGGGAGAAGATCCTTACGACGTTAACCACGTCTATCCCAAAATAATTTGTGTTTCCAAAAAAATATTGTCGTACACACTCAAATATTCATACACACAAACACACATATTTACACTCATGTAATTAAATGTATTACCTTGGGATATATCCAACTAACCGCCTGCTTTGATTTACTTGTATGCATACCATCCATGGTCTTGAATGCGGTCACGGCACTGCTTAAAAGTAACAATAAGATATTGAGTCGTTGATATAAAATTTTAAAGCAAATATATTATAAATAAAATCTTACTTTTGGAGTATGGCCTTAATGCGAGAGTCAGGCCTACTATGTAGTGAGCAAAACCATATAATAGTTCCTCTTGTCGGCACAATGACCAGAAGTTGCCAATGATGCCTACATAGATAAATGCATTTGAAAGAAAGAACATATTACTACAGTATGTTGTAAAAAAAAGGAAATAGTTTTGTTAGAAAGAAAATATTTTGAAATTTACAATCTTTTATCTTACTTATGATGGTAAGCTCCCATGTATATTTGCTTCTTCGACTCAAGCATACGCGTCGATATATATCTCGAGATCTCCTCTCCCCTCTGTCCCATATTTTGTATGGATTGAGGATCAAAATATCCATACAAAACCTCGTCCATCGTGCCCACATTCATAGTAGACAAATACCTAATTTGTTAAGCAAAATATTAATATAAAAAAAACACTCCACACACTGCACACAAACACACACAAACACACTTTTCACACACACACTGCCACACAATAAAAACACACACACACACTGCACATACGCACACACGGCGGTTTTAAAGTAACCGCCGTAAAATATGAAAAATTAACAACGGTTCTACAGAAACCGCCGTTATTTGGCGGATTTTAACAGCGGTTTACAAGAAACCGCCGTTAACTTGCGGATTTTAACAGCGGTTTACAAGAAACCGCCGTTAACTTGTGGATTTTAACAGCGGTTTCTGTAATAACCGTTGTTAATGTTTCATAGTATTTACGAACCGTGCCACCGCACAAATTTAACAGCGGTTTTACGATAACCGCTGTTAAATGTCCGCTGTTAAATGGGTATTTTGTAGTAGTGCGACCCGGTACCTGCCTATCCGCTCTCCTGGATCCTGAAATACATGAAAGGTATTTCCTCCATAAAGGGGTTATGTCGAATAGCTAGTACAAGTATATCGAATATGAAACACAATACTTCTCGACAATAAATTAAATGTAATCATCAACTCATAAACTCAATACTAGTATTCCGGAATAACTAAATCTCATTTCAATACATATATGATTAACCATGGAACCGCACCAAAGGCAACGGAACCCTCTGAGGCCCCGTCAGACCATCCCAGAGTGGCTAACTCAAACTATTCATGGAACCGCACCAAAGGCCACGGAACCCTCTAAGGACCCTCGGTCCGTCCCAGAGTGAATATATATACAATCATACAATTCATATACCTCACTTCCAAAGTTGAGAATGTACAATCATAAACATATACTTGCCTGTGAGACATCGAGAATCGGAGGGAAAAGAGTATAAGTTCGGTAGGTCTAAGAACGCACTTTCGGCACCTAAACTATTCGTAAGGAATACGATAATCAATAATACATACTCAAATCACACGAACAAACTCCCGAAACCCACCTACGATACAAGAAACTACAAGGATAATCATTTAGAGGTTTGAAAATCACCCAAACCCTCTCAAGTCCGAACAAGGTACAAAACCATCAATATAATCATAGGGGAAACATGCGTACGGAGTAGATACATCATAATCTCAAAGATCTCAAGCTCCATAATGGATAAATCGGACGAATCTAAGAAAATTCCCAAAACTAGGGTTCTAAGGAATTTACCTTGATTTGGAAAGTAGAAATAGATTGGATGTTGCATAATCTTTGTTATCCCACCAAAGGTGATGTTTATATGATGAATAGACACCTCCAAATCGCCTCTGAATTGCCCCTCTCATGATCCCTCATCGGAAATGAAGAAATAAAAGTAAAAGTGACGAAGAGCAAGGTTGTTCGTCCTTAAATACTGCGTTCAATTCACGCGCGCTATGCCTCAGAGTTAGCATGCGCTAACGGGGTTACCCATTAATCCAGTGGCTACTGAACTGTGATGGTAGCGTGCGCTACCCCATCCTTAGCGTGCGATATGCAACACCGATAGCGTGCGTTAGCTCACGTCTAGCGTGCGCTAACTGCTAGTCCCGAGAATAAACTCCAGCTTCTGTCTCTGCCAAACTCAACGCTTTAGCACGCGCTACAGGCGACGCTAGCGCGTGCTGCTCAACACGAATAGCATGTGTTAGCACACGCCTAGCATGCGCTAATTGGTTGACTCAGAAATATCTCTGCAAGGTCTGATCAAAATGAACAAACACCACCGTCAAAATTCATGAAAAATACATGTATTACAAATGACATAGTGTGGTACATTTTATGGTAAAATCGGATCGTCCCACCAATCTTTGTGTGCCAGAAGACGCGAGTCAAATGTAGCAAGAACCATCTTACGTGGCGTTATCCTAGGTTTGGCCATTCTAACAATTTCGTACATACATATACAATCATGTAAATAAAATGGAATGATATATGGATGAATAATGACTGAAATTTGGTACCTTGGACGGAGTGACAAAGTGGCGAAGCTGAGAGCATATGATACTTTTATATTTTAGCTAGTCTATAGAAAGGTAAAACCCGCTCTGATACCACTATGTAACGCCCCGACTTTCCAGGGGTAATTATAGGGAAAAATAAGTAAAAGGTGAATTTTGACAACAATAATTTCTTTTAAGAATATTAAAATTCTCGCCTACAAAGCCGAGTCGCTACACTGACTAAAATAAATACCTTTTAATTAAGGCAACAACACATCATAGATAAGAGATAATAAATACGGTGGAAGAATAAATTATAAATTGTTAATTTCTAAACAAAAGTTTCCCCAAATAAATTTCAAAAACGATAGATGTAAAGGAAAATGTCATTTAATGAAATTTCATTCATATGCCCTCTCGGCTCGCTCCTTCATCCATCCGTCTCGGTTTAACCTACGGGATCAATAAAGGTGGGGGTGAGCTTCCTTCAGCTCATGGAAATCACACATATCACAGTAATGTACAATCTCATGGAAAGCATTTAAATAATTATTCTACCAATAATATTTTTCTCAATATGAATACATACACACAATACTACATATAACATGAATCGAGCACGCATGTGAATATTGAGTTGTGCAGGTGTCCTCACACAACATATATCTTAAGATAGCCTCTTTACACATACACAGGTGAGACAGATTTACAACATGTATCCTGAATTTTAAACATGAATAGAATATCACATATACAATCCAATTAAAGCAATTAAAGTGATAGTGAAAATTCCCACCTGAATAAATGATGCTGCTTGACTTGAATATGAAGATGCTCGACTCACAGTCCTAGGCCCGTAAATCCTCGTTAATGTCTACATATAATAATTTAATCATTATATAATATTATGATATAATGATTGAAATTAAAAATATACATGCATAAAATCGGACTAATTATTAACATTAATTGAAGAGTCAACATTTTAATGTCTTCGTCAAAAAATTACTGAATTGAAAGTGTAAAAATTTGACTGGGGTCAAATGAAGTAATTTAAAGTGTCTGGGGTTAAATTGAAAGTCACTGAAAAAGTGAGGACTAAATTGCAAAACCCTAAAATCTCGTGGGTATAAATACCCTAACCTATCCCCCAGCCGACACCAAATCCCCATTTCTTCACTTCCCACTTCTTATCCCATCACTCTCTCTGTCCTCTACTCTCTCTCTAACCCCCGCTCCTCCTCTCTCGCTCGGCCGTAAAATGAAATGGCAGAAACACACACACGGAAATATTTCCTACACAGTAGCCATCAGCATGAATCGATCACGGCTGGGCTGAAATTGGGTGATGGTGGCAGGACCGAAGGGCTTTTCATCGGATTCCGAATCGTGCGATATGACAGCGGTGATTGAGGCTTACCGTGAACAACGACCTTCTCTGGTGAATCGACGGTGAGTGGAAGTTCACGTTTTGGGTTGTAATAATCGGACGAACTCGTATGAGAAGAAAAGTCGGGTCAGAGTTCGATTCAATTTCGGTTGCAGTTGTTTTTTAGTTTTGGCCCGATTTCGGGATTCTTATGTTCAGGTAAGTGAAAAATATTGGGTTTTTGATTTGGTATTTGGCTTGAATCATTCGGGTTTCTGAATATGGTTTAGAGTTTTTTGAGTTACTGTTTTGATTCATATTCAGGGCTGAACTGGGCTGAGGGTGTTCCGAATCTGGTGCTTGAACTTGGAAAAAGGTGTTAATTTCAAAGTTGTTTGGGAAGATGATTTAATCTGGTTTGAATCTTTTGACGATGTTTATGTTTGATATTGCAGGTATTGATTATGGGTTGAAGGGTGGCTAGAAGTGGGTTTTGGGTTCTGATTCTGGTTTGGCCATGAGTTCGGGCCGAGTTGGTTGATGATTTCAGGATCGGTGAACTTGAAGTGGCTGAGTGGGTACGGCTGGCTCTTGCCGGAGCTCGGGTGGAGTAGCCGACCCGGGTAGATTCGGCTCCAGATTAAAAATAGGGAATCGATTAGAGGTTCGATAATATTGCAGACAAAATTTAAGTTCAAAACATACTCGGATAAGGTAGAAGAAGATGGACTATGAGTTTTACCTTGGTGGATTGAACGGAAGTCGGATGAAACGTGACTGGAGTCGACGAATGGACCAGACTCCTTGTGTTCTCTGTCCCTCGGTTGGTAGAAGAAATTTTTTTGCAGGGAAGTTCTGTCTGCACTGTGTATTCTCTTTTTTTTTTTTTTGGTTCTTAGGATGTTGATCGATGATTTTGTAAAGAATTGCAGTAGGATTCATAGTATATTTATATGTATAGGTTTTTAAGTGTTTTAGTTGGATTAAGATTGTATTTTTGATATGTATCAAGAAGTTTGATAAAGTGAGAACTGTGAGGGGAACGATCTGGGAAAAGAGGAGTTCTTGATTGTGGTTAGTTTAGTTTAATCATAGTTGGTTAATTCCTAATACATGATTAAATATAAAAGATATAATAATAAATACAATAGTAATAATAGTAATTTAAAAAGAGTAATTTGGTAATATGATAATAATACCTGAAAAATGAAAATGATAATAATAATAATAATATTAGTACTAATAAAATTGTAATAATGATAATAATTAATAATAGTAGTGTTAGTATTATACTTGGATGAATAATAACACTATTATAAAAATAGTAATAATGATAATATTAATAATAGTAGTGTTAGTATTATACTTCGATGAATAATAACACTATTATAAAAATATAAATAATGACTACTTGAATATATCTGACAAAATGACTCGGGCTAGAACTTGTGATACGTCGAAATAAATATTCATGATCCTCTAAATAAAATTAAATGAAATGAAATACATTATAATATTATTATGAATAATAATATTACATTAGGAAAATAGCGGGTATTACATACTGTAATCTCATTCTTTTTGCATGGCCTTTAAAAACTTTTGAGGGTAAGCCTTTCGTGAAAGGATCAGCAAGATTATGCTTAGATGCAACCCTGGAAACAACTACGTCTTCTTCCTTTACAAAACATCGTATGATATGGTACTTGCGGTTGATATGTTTATTTGCCTTATGGGATCGTGGTTCCCTAAAATTTGCGGTTGCACCGATATTATCATAGTAAAGTGTAATACCCTTTGGCAAATCAGGAATCACATCTAAGTCCTGCAGGAAGTACTTGATCCATACCGCCTCTTTGGCTGTCTCAAAGACTACCACGTACTCGGCTTCCATATAGAGTCTGAGATGCATTTCTGCTTCACATTCCTTCAACTAATGGCTCTACCTCCCAGAGTAAACACATAACCTGAAGTAGACTTGGACTTTTCTTTGTCAGGTGAAAAATATGAGTCAGTATAACCCACTGGACATAGCTCATCTGATTGATATACTAGCATGTACTCTCTAGTCCTTCTCAGGGTTCGACAGATATCTAGCAGCCATGCCTACGGCATGACAAATATCAGGTCTAGTGCAAAGCACCACATACATGAGGCTTCCTACTGCTAAGGCATGAGGGAGTAGCGTCATGTAATCTATCTCCTTTTATATCTTAGGACACATATCCGTAGATAGTTGAATTCCATGCCTGTAAGGTAGAAATCCTTTCTTGGAATTATCCATGCTAAACCACTTTAGCACTATATCGATATAGGATGTCTGGGATAAGCGCAACATGCTTTTCTCCAGATAGCGAAAGATCGTGATCCCAAGGATGTGCCCTGCTTCTTCCAAATCCTTCATATCAAACTGCTTAGATAGGCATACCCGTATGTCTAACAACTACTCCGTTGTTTCCAATCATAAGGAAATCATCTTCGTAGATTACAAGAAACACCACCACGTTTCCATTGTGTTTCTTAATGAAGCACATTGAGACAAAGTATCATTTTGTTAGAGAAATTATTTAGAATGGGAACATTACGCTGCAGAGAATAGACATAGCAAATAACGTTGCTGATCTGCTGACCAAGCCACTATCTCATAAGGTCTTAGAGATACATCTAGAGAGTATGGGTATTAGATAATATAGTTTGTGGCATTGAGTGGAATTAGGAGATTGTTAGGAATATGCCCTCGAACGCTACTCAGAGGATGAGAGAGTGAGAACATTGTATTGTAATTATAAATATAATTAAATTAGACATTTATTAATTCTATATTATTGTATATCAATGGTATTATGATTTGGTATATAGAATAATAGTCCTTTCATTTGAAAGCAAACATTCCAAGCATTGGAAGTGTTTGGGGTTTGAATGCTTAACAGGTTTGCAAGTCGATACAACTTAACTGGGCATTAAGATTAGACAAGGCTTGTATAACGTGTACTTTGACATGTAGAGTGCATGTATTCACTAAGTATTGGTGAGAGCACATGTCGTAGGTATTCTAACGGGATTAATATATTCGAATTTGACTCACCTCGATTCAGTCACATGGATTTCACTCAAGGATTATCAATGACTGAATCGAACGGTCGTGGTGCGGCATTGGGGTGCATGGAGAGCGATGCGGAAGGGCCATCGTGAGAGGGGACGAGCGCGGCTCTGATACCACTTGTCACGGGATGGGAGTTGACAAGCCCGTGCGGCGATACGTTAAAAATAGGGAATCGATTAGAGGTTCGATAATATTGCAGACAAAATTTAAGTTCAAAACATACTCGGATAAGGTAGAAGAAGATGGACTATGAGTTTTACCTTGGTGGATTGAACGGAAGTCGGATGAAACGTGACTGGAGTCGACGAATGGACCAGACTCCTTGTGTTCTCTGTCCCTCAGTTGGTAGAAGAAATTTTTTTGCAGGGAAGTTCTGTCTGCACTGTGTATTCTCTTTTTTTTTTTTGGTTCTTAGGATGTTGATCGATGATTTTGTAAAGAATTGCAGTAGGATTCATAGTATATTTATATGTATAGGTTTTTAAGTGTTTTAGTTGGATTAAGATTGTATTTTTGATATGTATCAAGAAGTTTGATAAAGTGAGAACTGTGAGGGGAACGATCTGGGAAAAGAGGAGTTCTTGATTGTGGTTAGTTTAGTTTAATCATAGTTGGTTAATTCCTAATACATGATTAAATATAAAGGATATAATAATAAATACAATAGTAATAATAGTAATTTAAAAAGAGTAATTTGGTAATATGATAATAATACCTGAAAAATGAAAATGATAATAATAATAATAATATTAGTACTAATAAAATTGTAATAATGATAATATTAATAATAGTAGTGTTAGTATTATACTTGGATGAATAATAACACTATTATAAAAATAGTAATAATGATAATATTAATAATAGTAGTGTTAGTATTATACTTGGATGAATAATAACACTATTATAAAAATATAAATAATGACTACTTGAATATATCTGACAAAATGACTCGGGCTAGAACTTGTAATACGTCGAAATAAATATTCATGATCCTCTAAATAAAATTAAATGAAATGAAATACATTATAATATTATTATGAATAATAATATTACATTAGGAAAATAGCGGGTATTACATACTGTAATCTCATTCTTTTTGCATGGCCTTTAAAAACTTTTGAGGGTAAGCCTTTCGTGAAAGGATCAGCAAGATTATGCTTAGATGCAACCCTGGAAACAACTACGTCTTCTTCCTTTACAAAACATCGTATGATATGGTACTTGCGGTTGATATGTTTAGTTGCCTTATGGGATCGTGGTTCCCTCAAATTTGCGGTTGCACCGATATTATCATAGTAAAGTGTAATACCCTTTGGCAAATCAGGAATCACATCTAAGTCCTGCAGGAAGTACTTGATTCATACCGCCTCTTTGGCTGTCTCAAAGACTACCACGTACTCGGATTCCATATAGAGTCTGAGATGCATTTCTGCTTCACATTCCTTCAACTAATGGCTCTACCTCCCAGAGTAAACACATAACCTGAAGTAGACTTGGACTTTTCTTTGTCAGGTGAAAAATATGAGTCAGTATAACCCACTGGACATAGCTCATCTGATTGATATACTAGCATGTACTCTCTAGTCCTTCTCAGGGTTTGACAGATATCTAGCAGCCATGCCTACGGCATGACAAATATCACGTCTAGTGCAAAGCACCACATACATGAGGCTTCCTACTGCTAAGGCATGAGGGAGTAGTGTCATGTAATCTATCTCCTTTTATATCTTAGGACACATATCCGTAGATAGTTGAATTCCATGCCTGTAAGGTAGAAATCCTTTCTTGGAATTATCCATGCTAAACCACTTTAGCACTATATCGATATACGATGTCTGGGATAAGCGCAACATGCTTTTCTCCAGATAGCGAAAGATCGTGATCCCAAGGATGTGCCCTGCTTCTTCCAAATCCTTCATATCAAACTGCTTAGATAGGCATACCCGTATGTCTAACAACTACTCCGTTGTTTCCAATCATAAGGAAATCATCTTCGTAGATTACAAGAAACACCACCACGTTTCCATTGTGTTTCTTAATGAAGCACATTGAGACAAAGTATCATTTTGTTAGAGAAATTATTTAGAATGGGAACATTACGCTGCAGAGAATAGACATAGCAAATAACGTTGCTGATCTGCTGACCAAGCCACTATCTCATAAGGTCTTAGAGATACATCTAGAGAGTATGGGTATTAGATAATATAGTTTGTGGCATTGAGTGGAATTAGGAGATTGTTAGGAATATGCCCTCGAACGCTACTCAGAGGATGAGAGAGTGAGAACATTGTATTGTAATTATAAATATAATTAAATTAGACATTTATTAATTCTATATTATTGTATATCAATGGTATTATGATTTGGTATATAGAATAATAGTCCTTTCATTTGAAAGCAAACATTCCAAGCATTGGAAGTGTTTGGGGTTTGAATGCTTAACAGTTTTGCAAGTCGATACAACTTAACTGGGCATTAAGATTAGACAAGACTTGTATAACGTGTACTTTGACATGTAGAGTGCATGTATTCACTAAGTATTGGTGAGAGCACATGTCGTAGGTATTCTAACGGGATTAATATACTCGAATTTGACTCACCTCGATTCAGTCACATGGATTTCACTCTCGGATTATCAATGACTGAATCGAAAGGTTGTGATAGGTATACATGAACCTTTAACTTGAGGTTTCATTAGGAGTTGTACTTGCGATATTAAGATAGTCGTTAGAGTAGTTCGATCCGATCACCGGTTGGTGGGGTCAACCTCGAAATGCAACTTATGGGCAAGTAGCAGTCTCTACTGACAGCTTTAACTAATTAATTTCTTGTCCAATAGTAGTACCACTCGAACCTTATTATTATATTGAAATTAAATCTACCTGCAAGGTTTAATATAAAAATTATTATCGAGCTCCTCAAGGGGACATCATCAACTTGCACGAGTCGGGACACAAATTCTAGTTATAATAATAATTGTCATACAAAAATAACCAAGGAAAAAAACACATGTAACACATATTCTAGTGCCATTCTAGCCACGTACCAAGATCCTATATATAATGTATCTCAAGACCGATGATTAATGTTATATTCCGAACATATCACAATTATCAAAACATCATCATCACGACGAAAACCACACATGGTAACCCGCGGCCGTACCCATTAGTATTGACCACTAGAGGTCCCGTCGAACCATCCCCGGGTGGGAAACCACATCCGCGGCCATACCCATTAGTATCGTCCCCCAGAGGTCCCATCGAACCGTCTCTAGGTGGAAGAACAACTCACACACACTTGCATTCACAACTTTCACAATTTTCGAATGTTGAATATAATATATATATAGTTATGGCACTAGCTAGAATGACCACTTACCGACACATAACTACGACCAAGGGCGAACATAACTATAAACTATTTCTAATATATGTCAACACCACAAATGTATCCACAAGCAACACATTCAACACTTAATATATCCCAACATCAACAACACGACATAATACACAACCACGTGTTCGAAACAATTCATGAAATCAACACGACCGACAAGACTTCAGAACAACCTAACCATCCTAGACGCATCACTACACATCAACACTTACACAAACCAATCAAATCATCATAACCAACTCAATTCCATAATACACAATTAATATATATATATATATATACACACACACACGTACAAACCATCATACAAACTTTACATAACATCAATTCACGGGATATAACTCATATTAAACAAGAACACTTGCCTCGATGATCGATACCGAAAACTCCGACAACACGGCTCACCCGAAACAATCCTGGAAACCTACAACCTTCGTGAGAATTCAACAACAACAAAATCACTACGGGAATAAGGGTTAATAACAACGGAAAAAATGCCCAATGCCCAAAGAAAACCCATTGAAACATTTAATCAAACATTAAATGTTGAAGGTTTCCCAAGAACCCTAAAATCATCAACCGGGTTGAACGAACAGAAAATATGGATATACATTCCATAGTACATGTTTAACAACATTATAAAATACTAATTGGACATCAAAAATGGACAAGAGTCGGAATCAAGTTCAAAACCCAAAAAGGTCAACTTTGGGAAATCAAGGAAAATACCTGCGGTCCGACGAAGAACGATAGATTAGATTGTGTTAATCCTTGCTAGGAACTCAACAAGGTTGATGGATGATGAAATGTCGACCAACTCTAGCCTCTCAAATCAATCCAACCGACCATAAGAAGGAGAAGGAGAATAAACGTTGCAAAACGTGAATTGAAGTCTGATGCCTGCCTATATATAGGCCGCAACACGTTACGTATGTAACACTACAAGGTTAGTGTACGTAATAGGCCTTACGTACGTAAGAGACAAAATGTTACGTACGTAATAGGCCTTACGTACGTAAGAGACAAAATGTTACGTGCGTAATGCTCTACTCAGAGTTCACTGCCCCAAACTAAATGCAATTTAACATACGCAACTCTCTTAAGGCTACGTATGCAATCAAAGGGTAACGTACGCTATGTGCCCAATGTAGCGTACGATAAATCCTCTCTAGAAACTTTTACCTCAACCAACAGGTATGTTAACGTACGTTAACTTATGTGCATAATGTATGGTAACCTTCACAAGTTATGTACCTAATGCACTTGCTAGCATACATAATATGTTCTAACAACAACACGGTCTGAAGTTGGTACAATGATGCAACTTCACGAGAAATTACACGACACACCACACAGTATATAATGGATAAGTAATTCCACGTAATCACTATCGAGAAGAAAAACATCCGGCATAAAATGATAAATAATTCCATAAAATAGGAACGAGATTCTTGGGTATTACACTCTCCGAGTTAAAAGAACATGTCATACAAGCCTTTACATAAATTAACGCTCAGTCAAGTTTCATAGACTTGCGAACGAATAAGTATTTGAGCCATAAACTAACCCAGTGCCGATCCCCTTATCTAATAAGGAGTGGAATATTTGCTCTCAGATACATGGACTAGTTTCCCTATATATATTTACCAGTTAGGAATGCTAGTGACTTCCAGTAAATAAAGAAATAAACAATTGCCTTCTGATAAGAATTTACATAATATCAAGTACAATACCCTATCTCATACATCCTCTAAATGGCATTCGAGGGCATATTCCTAACAAGAATTAGTTATTTCAGAATTCTAGTATTGAATTTTGTGAGATGATGTTATGCTTACTTTACTGTTCAAGAAATATTACTTCATACTCGATATACTTACACTAGCTATTCCATGGCTAACCCCATACAAGCTAAGTACATTTCATGTATTTCAGTGGACGAGTGGGTACCCGATCGGTATGATTATGATGGGCAAGAGTGATAGTGTGTTATTTTTCTCTGTATTATTTATGTCTTGCAATCTAGATATTGCACTTTAAATGACTTTCAGTACTCGAGTACTACAGGATGTTCTTCTTGGTGTTTCACTTGTATTACTCTCGGACTAATTCCCAATGACTTTTATCTTGTCGAACTTGATTATTGCTTTGGATGTTAATTCTTATCGCCTTCCGTTTGATTATGTGTGGACCTTGTCGGTCATAGTCCATGGTTATATGTACGTCCGGATGAGTATAAATAGCCCTCTATCATTTCTGAAGTGTTCTAGGGCATTCTTTCGACCCAAACTCATTCTCCACGAATATTTTCACTTTTGTGCTCCAAAATCAAGCAATAAAGTTGTTCCTAACATCGTAGAATCCAGATATCAAGCTTGTTCTCGAAAAATCATCCATTTTTCTGGGTGAAATCAAGGTATGTAATAAAGATCTTCAAGTTCCTCCAATAGATTCTTATTAGTTCTTGTTTCTAGTATGGTTCTTAGATGTTCTTGGATTCATAGATGTTCTTGAGTGGTTTTCATCGAGTCTAGCGGGGTAGAGATTGGATTCTTCAACTATAATATTTCTTATAGACGAAATGCCCGCTAGGTGTTCGATAAAAATCCCCTTAGAATATGGTTTTGAATTCCATGTGTTATTGTGATTAGAATCGGTAGTCCTGACACGAGTCTTTCTATATTGATTTTCTTAGGTTCGGAAATTGGGGATCGATAACTTCTTGTCCAAGTTTTACCGAACTCAATAACCACCGAAATAATCAAGGCAAGTACCTTGATATACGAATTATACCTATGCAAAATCATAGTTGCCGAAGTATATCTGTTGTTTTATGTTAATTTCTCTCTCTCTCTCTCTCTCTCTATCTATATATATATATATATATATATATATATATATATATATATATAGAGAGAGAGAGAGAGAGAGAGAGAGAGAGAGAGAGAGAGAGAGAGAGATGTGTTTTTGTGGGTTCTTGTGGGTTTTGAATGATTGGTGTTAGTATTAGTTATGCGTACGTAAACGGGATGCAGGTATAAGCGATATTTATAGTGATAATATAGTCGAGTATGTGTATTTGGTTGAATTACGATTCCGGGATATATGTGTGGTGTGGTTTGTTTATGCCTGAAGGCGTAATGTGCCGAGTTTTGATTGATAACGTGCGTTGTGTTGTTGTTAGTATAGTTGTTGATTGACAGACAATTTATGTAAATTTGTGTATTGATTTTGATAATTGATGCAATGATTGACTGTGTGCTTGATGTTTGAAATAATGTAAATACTTGTTGTGAGAGACGTCGTATCCGGGAGCCTCTAAAGGCGGGGCGTGAACTCCAGCCTGGTGTACGCTGCAATGAGCTGCTCCATATGGTTGGTGAACGCCGGTGTTACATAATGCATGAGCAAGGGGCGGCTCTTGCGGGAGTGAACTCCGGCGCGGTGACATGTTCAAGGGGCGGCCAACATAGTGGAGTAAACGACGGTGCACAGATGTGCAAGGGAGGTGCCTGGCAGGCTTATTGGTTACGGATATTCGAGTGACAGCTAAGACCCCGATACCGAGTGATTTTCGTATTTCAAAAGTTCTTTCAACTCGCTTTAAAATGTTGGTGTCGATAAAGACTAAGAGTCGTGCTTCTGAAAGTTTGTTTCAACTCGTTTTAAACGTTTGTATCAGGATTAATTAACCAAGGATATTTGACATAATCTCCGAAGGTTAATTAATCAATGGTCTTGAGCAAGATTGTCGAAATGAGAGGCTGTGTCATTTATTGTGTTGTGATGATATTATGTAGATTGGGTCGAGGACCCCGTGAGATATTGAGATGATTGATCCCGTGATGATATTATGTGGATTGGGTCAAGGACCCCGTGGGATGTTGAGATGATTGATCCCGTGATGATATTCTGTGGATTGGGTCGAGGATCCCGTGAGATGTTGAGATAATTGATCTTGTGATGATATTCTGTGAATTGGGTCGAGGAACCCGTGAGATTATTGAATTAATGTTTCTTGTAATGATAGTGTTCTGTAAATTGTGCCGAGGACCCTGAATAACGTTGAAATGGTTTTTCTTGTAAAACTGTTTTTCACATACTGGGTCAAGGGCCCGAGAAATCTTCAAGCTATTTTCTAAAGCATTTACATTCGATTTTTCAAAACCCCAAACCATTCTAAAGCATTTACATTCGATTTAATAACGTTTTCAAACCATCTTATCAATATATTTTTCAAAATATATTCCTTTTAAAAAGGGGTTCCCGAACTTGATATTTTGACTCATTGGGCTAGTTTAAAGTTTCATTAGTGTTATGTTCCGTAAAGAAAATATGACTATGTGATTATCTTTCACCTTGTGTAAGTGAGTGCTATTCTGTGCTGACTATGAGAATGTGTGGTTTGTGTTAAGGCTTCGCGGCTGTTGAGTTTTGTGTTGATATTTTTTGCATATCTTGTATATTATGTACTTGTACTAGAAAATTTCAGTTTGCTAACCCCCGAGTTGGGGGGTGGGTGCCTATTTTGCGCTCAGGTTTACAGCTCGGGAGAAGTCACCGGATTGACTAGGAAGGATATGGAGGACGATGATGCTAATCACATAAGAATCGGAGTCTTTTATTTTATTTTATCTTGGTCAGTATTTCTCGTGTGATCGAGTATTCACCCTTGCACGGGTGTGGTTTCCATTTATTGAATTGAATTGTCATTCTTTTCTGTATTCAAGTTTATTAATATCGTTGAGTTGTGAACTATGTTGGTTTTTGAATTGTTTAATGACCTTGTCGGTCTGTTTTGTAATTAATTTGACCCCGGTCGGTCAATCATTGAGCAGTCTTTTGGCGTTTAGCCTGGTAGATTCTTGTGAGAAGGGTCTACGGCATGTGACATTCCCAGTCGAATTTTTGGGGTGTTACAGTTATGGTATCGGAGCTTAGGTTTTCGAAAAACCTAGGTCGTTGGGTCAAGTCCATGTCATTTGTAAGTCGCGCGCATCAGATTTGTGATTAGTATCGTGGTTCCGACATCATCTCCTGGCAATCCGTGATGGTAATTCTCCTGAATGTAAGTCCCTTTATATGTGCATTTGATTATATTGTGCTAATGTGTTTAATATTGAACAAGGGGTTGGAACTTGTTTGCGATATTTTTATTTTAGGATATAACATGCGTATATGGTCCGAGTGTGGTTATATAGTATGCTTCAGAAGTCGAGTATATTTATCGATTTTTATATTTCATTAGAATGAATTTTTAAGTGTTAATCTTATCCACTGCACGAATGTTTTAAAATGGTGTTTTGAAATTTTCTAACATTGTGAAAACCTACGATTTAATATCGTCATGCCAAATGGTCACGTATTTTGGTGAAAAATCTTTTCGATTAAACATTTTGGTAGAAGAGGAAAGATTTTCAATTTGTGGTATTTGGAACTCACCACTTTTGAAATATTTCAAATTAGTTACGATATCTTTAAAAAAAATTAAAAATTCTTTTATACATTATTCGAAAATAATTTTTAAAAGTCGATGTATAAACTTCATTTTCCAAAATAAAGGACGGTATTTACAAGTTTTGGGCGTAACGTGACTCGCCCTCTTTTTCAAAAATTTGTTTTCATTGAGTGCATACATAAAATAGTCGTCCTCGTCGAAGGACTAGCAATTGATTCCAGAAAAACTTTGTGCTTTGTGATACCACAGTTATTCTGAGGAGTTTATAAAGTCATTTTCGGACGTAATAAGGATACTTGGACTCGTATATAGCATGCATGCTCCCCGAATTATTTTTAGTGTTGCCTACCTTGGACATTCGGGGGTGCTAACTAAACCTTGTGTTGATATTGTGGTATATTGTACGATCAGTTATCTAGTTATGCTAAACGGTTCTGTATTAGTATTTCGAGCCTTGGCGGACGTAGACGTGATGATCGAAGTGGAAGCGGTGAGGTGGTTCATACGACAACGATTCATGCTACGTTGAAGGACTATCAAGATCAAACGATATCCTATGCAATATCTTCAATGGCTGAACCCACGAGCGAAGCGAAGAAACCTAGGACATCTAGAAAATTTTTGGGTGGAGAAGGGACTAAGGCTCTCAAACCCCGACGTCGTTGGAACGCGTCATCTTCGCAGTCGGAAGTGAATGCTGGGAATCCCAAGCCAGCATCAGTGACTCTTGGTAAGAAGGGGGGGTGCTTCAACTGCAACTGTCAGGGACATGTTCTTGCAAATTGTCCATTTACACTCTTGACTTATTACCGGTGCGGGTGTGAAGGTCACCGGGAGAAATACTGTGAGATAGTTTTCGAATTGGCAATGAATGCTACCCTATTGGCGAGCAGGGCAAACGACTGGAGGGTGTCTCGAAACTCTACGTCTCCTTCTTAAGAACCTAATGTGGGATAATGAATATTTTGTAATATACCCTAATCATTGCTGTTTCCAGCAATCATGACTTTGATCGTTTTTCATTTCAATGCTTTACGTTTCCAACTCTGTTTTTTTTTTCCAGCTCTAGTTGTTTGAGTTTCTGGGTCAAAACTTCTTTTCAGTATGGGGGAATGTAATATCCATACCTCTTATTAGTAATCTTTATGTTTGATGACTCTCCATTCGTTGATGACTCATTTGAAATCCTTTTCGATAATTTTAAACTAGCCTGATCTACTCAAATTACCATCATGTGAACAAACCTCAGAGCCATTTTATCAAAATTCGTAGACTATTGTGACTTTTCCGTATTTGCATTGGTCCTTGCAAATTTTGGCTCAAAACTATCGTTTTAAATTGTCCCTACCAGTTCAACTAATATTCCATACATATTATGAACTCGGATGTTGTTACTCGAGCTCGAAACGTGGTTTCAGGATGTTTGAGCCATTTTGTAAAAAATTTCTAAAACCTTGAAGCATTTATTTTTAAACTCATACCCCTCCGCTTCGACTACTCGTGTTCATATCTGTGTTTATTGCCTTGACTCACGTACCAGATACTTGCTTAGTTAACTCATTGCATTTTGAGGATCCTCCCATTCGCGCAACGTTCGTGACGTTTTGGGGCTGAATGAAGTAGTTATTTTTCCTTGTTTGTTCTCCCGCTCTCTATTTTAAGTTTCGGGACTAAACTACAGGACAATTGGAAATCTCTCGATCCCCAACTATCCTTTCCCCACTCGGCAATCCAATAATAAAAGGTTCGCATGCAGAGAGATCAACAAGACCCAAACGACTCACACAAGACAATGATATAAAGGAATGAGTAGCTCCAGAATCAAATAATACATCTACCGGTTGCATACAAATATGACGTAGTTGTAGCCCCTACGTCATCGTCTATCTCATCGCATACAGTCGGGGTGGGGTCGACCGGCACTTGGTGTAACACCCCAAACTAGGCGGATATTACAGTGCCATGGACCCCCGACTGGGACCCACCAGGCTAATGAAAATGAGTGAATTACGCAAGGTAAATGTAGTACCGAACCACATTACACAATTAATTACTCCGATGAGGAGTTTCATACAACACACCCAGGATGATACTGAATACAAGTATATTTTATATGGAGATAAAATATACACCACTGAGTGAAATGAATATTCAAACGGAATGTCTGCAGCAGAATAAATGAAGGAAACATAAATGACTGAAAAGACTGGGGGCCCCTACTAGTATCACTGGGACTCCTCGCCGACACCGTGCTCTCCCTGTGCTTTAGCCTTGCCATGACCTGAAAAACAATATCCCCCAACGGGGTCAGTTACACAGGACAACAATCCTCAAGAGTTGAAAATACACAATCATGATATATCTGAAGTTATGAATTATCCTGTCGAAACATACGCAATCAAACATGCTATATGAATCAACTATCAGTACGGCTCAAAGGAATGGCGCCACACTACGTCCGGGATGGAAATGTGTCCGTGCACAAGCGACCAACGAGTATCGATCGAATACACGCATGGTCTTGTACCTAATCAGTCTCACGAAGCCATCAACTCGTGTGCACAGTCTAATGTGAGGCCACCAACCAACACACGACTATAATGTGCCCGACATGAAAATCCTACACATACCAACCGGCACACTAGAATGACCCGGAATGCCACGATATAACAAAGTGACAACGAAAATGAATAATGACTCACCAAGATGAAATGATGGTGAAATGAATGATAGTTCAATGAAATGATTGGAACCGTCGTTCCTTATGACTGAGGTGATTAATTGGCAATGACAAGTTTTGATACGGTTAATACAATGATGAATGAGTTACGATTATGAATGAACAACAACAAAAGGAATGAATATCCTTTTAACCGAGTAAGAATTAACTTACTCAATACCGATGAAGAATGTCCGTCCACGAACAACGTCCTAAGTGAAATACCGGTCGCTCGAACAACCTTGAATAACAATAATTACCAACAACCGTTCAATACACGCATCAAACAACAAAACACGACTAACCCAAAGGTCGAAACAACGATAATCAAACTCATAGGGGCATTCTAACGAATACGTAACCAACCACACGACTTCGAAAATATCCAA
Organism: Orobanche coerulescens; assembly: GCA_033398695.1. Classification (NCBI taxonomy): domain Eukaryota; kingdom Viridiplantae; phylum Streptophyta; class Magnoliopsida; order Lamiales; family Orobanchaceae; genus Orobanche; species Orobanche coerulescens. The sequence goes on from CM065818.1 coordinate 104,268,981, forward strand.
TCCCGAATATGTCGAAACCAACACCAAAATGAGTATTTCAAACCACCAAAACACTTCCAATGATATCAATAATCCACTAGGAATCCATAATTCATGATTACAACAACATTAATCGGAAAATCCCCAAATTAACCGAAGTCAACCCCAAGGGTTCTTGAAATAATTCCGAAAATAACCATTAAATCCGTAAGAATATACTTATCCAAGGTAGATAATCCATATCTAACATATTCCAATGATAATCCAAGCTTACACGAAGAAATCGGAAGGAAAAACCCAAAAATCCGAAATTCTAGATTCAAGAGATTAATACCTTTGATTCGATGTTAAGGAGATGATGAAGTGATGGTAATCCAACTCAAAGACTTGAAGATGATGATGGATGATTACACCTTGAAGAATACTCTTCAAATCGCTCCAAATCGCCCGGAACCGAAGAGAGGAAGAGAAAAGATGACAAATGACGAACTCCGCCAGCCGCCCAATTTATAGCCACACCAGGTTAGCGTGCGCTAGCCCTTATGCGTAGCGTGCGCTAACGGGTAAATTGGGAAATCCAGTACCCACTGTCCGAACGCAGTAGCGCGCGCTACGTACCTTTTTGTAGCGTGCGCTACGGCCATATCATTAGCGTGCGCTAAAACCCATTGTTAGCGTGCGCTAACGAATTATTTGATGCCCAGTACTGGAATCCAGAAACTGTCAGTCCTCTGATTTGACCTCGGTAGCGTGCGCTACACCCAATATTTAGCGTGTGCTATAATATCGATTGCGTACACTAAAAACATCTCATAGCGTACGCTATGAATTAATCTAGTGCAGTCCAGTAGCCACTGGACTCAACCTGATCCGTCCTTAGCGCGCGCTACTCCACATATTAGCGTGCGCTACTACAACCCACTAGCGCGCGCTACTTACCACTCGTAGCGTGCGCTACATATAACTCACCTGCAGTCCAGTACCTTCTGGACTGCAGCCAGGGTAACACTAGCGTGCGCTAATGCTGAGTGGTAGCGTGCGCTACCTGTACTCAATTAGCGTACGCTAAAAGGAGTACGTAACGTACGCTACTCCTCACGCACAGCCCACAATGAAAATGACGATGATGATAACCACAACACGAAACTCCAATTAGATTAGTGATGAATGACGATTGATACCCGATACAATTACTCTGAATGATGAATACCAAGATTGAATATGAGTGACAATTGATCATTAATGAGTGAAATTACTGAGTATCAATTACTGAATGATAAATACTGAATGATAATTACTGAATTACAACCGGGTATTACATACACCCCCCCTTAAAAGAGTTTCGTCCCCGAAACTAAGGGTCAAACAACTCGGGATAACTCTCCCGCATACTATCCTCGGTTTCCCACGTAGCCTCTTCGACTCCGTGTCTAGACCACTGAATTTTAACCAAAGGAATCGTCTTATTCCTCAACTGCTTGATTCGCCGCTCTAAAACTCGTATAGGACGTTCCTCATATGAATGATCATCGTCAATCTCGATTTCATCGAACTGAAGTATGTGACTCGGGTCGGCAACATACTTCCGCAACTGAGATACGTAAAACACATTATGAATGCGGCTCAACGCCGGAGGTAAAGCCAATCGGTAAGCTAACTCGCCTACTCGATCCAGAATCTCAACGGTCCAATGAATCTCGGACTCAACTTAGCCCTCTTCCCAAATTATCACGAAGTCTCGGTACGACACCAAAAGGAATGCATCAAACGATCTCAAAATCTCAAGATTCTCAAATACGATCATTATAAGATAGATCAACAATAAATGATCCACAACCACGACACATTATTACGGATTGAGTTATATAGTCATCTGAAAGACAAGGCTATATATCAAATGTACCCAACATCGATATCCTCCAAATCATCGATCTCCTCGATCCCAACGATTCAACGAAGACCCAAATCTGAACTCACCGCTTGATATGACCCCGAAAGGTTACCAAAACGAGAGTGACTATGATGAATGATAAATGATTAGAAATCCGACAAGGATCAAGAATAACTCGCCGAGGTGAACTAATAACGAAATGAGTGGTAACTCAAATGAAATTATTGGAACCATTGTTCCCCGAGAAGTGAATGATTGGTTGATAAATATAAGTCTTAACGTGATTGATATATGATGAATGACCTATTCAAATAATTAAACGGTGATGAAATGAATGATTATCCTATTACCGAGGAAGAATTACTTGCTCAACACCGGTGATGAATGTCCTGTTGTATCACTGTTAAAGCAAACAACAGTCGAACTCGTCGTCTGAGATGAAGATGCTCTCCCAGCATGAATACGACTAGAAACGATCTCTTGGACGTCGGAGTCCGATGTCCCTCTGAACTCTTTCCATACCGAGGTAGGAAAGTCACGTGATAATTACAGATCTCGTATGAAGATTGCATTATGATTACGAGACGGAATGATAACAATGAGTATACATGCTCTAACAAAATGAATGCATTAATAATGCAATAAAACGATCGTCGACATGACGCAGTAATATGAGAAGATCGCATGAAAAATAAAGTGAGGTGACAAGCCCATCTGATGAAATTCCTGAAATGATTACCTTGAACAAGTTCACAAGATTGAAAAATTTGATTCACAAGATCAACAACTGAGCCGTGAGATGGACTGGATGGTTAATGAATTAATCGAACAATGAGATTGACTCTGTGATGCATGAATTAATTGAACAATGAGGTTAACTGAGTGATGAATGAATTGACTGAACAATTTTAGAAAATCCTTCCACAAACCGCCGATAATAACCGGCTAATCCGAGAAAGCTTCAGATTTTCTTAACATTCTTCGGAGGTAACCAATCTTGGATAGCCTTCGTCTTCTGAGGATCAACACACACTCCATCTGATGAAATTACAGGTCCGAGAAAAGTCACTTCGGACATCCAGAACTCACCTTTGGAAAACTTTCCATAAAGTTGCTCTCGTCTTAACACGTCGGGAACCTGATGAAAATGAACCTCGTGTTCCTCTCGGTCACGAGAATAATCAAAATGTCATCGATGAAGACAACAACAAACTGATCCAAAAGTTGATGAAAACCTGATTCATTAACTCCATGAATACCGCAGGTGCATTAATCAACCCAACCGGCATAACCGCAAACTCATAATGACCATAGCGTGTTCGAAATTCCGTCCTCGTGATATCCGACTCTCGAATCCGCAACTGATGATATCCAGATCTTAAGTCGATCTTGGAAAATACTGAAGCTCCCTGAAGTTGATCCAAAAGATCATCGATACTGGGTAGAGGATATTTATCCTTGATCATCATCCTGTTCAACTCCTCGTAATAATACACACACGAACGAACCATACTTCTCCTTGACAGATAACACTGGTGCTCCCCACGGGGACGCACTCGGTCGGAGATAACCTTTCTCGCACAATTCCTCAAGTTGAGTCTTCAACTTCTGCATTTTGGTCGGGCCATCCGGTATGATGCCTTCGATAACGGGGACGTACCGGGCTCCAACTCACTCGTGAATTCCACAATTCTATGTGAAGGTAACCAAGTAACTCGTCTGGGAAATACATCATCAATCGATGACAATGATACCACGAATGATTGAACACCTCGATTGTCTAAGAACGGCCAATAGGTGACAATGATATAATGAATGATTGAATATCTCGATTGCCCATGAACGGCCAATCGATGAAAATGATACAATGAATGATTGAATAACTCGATTGCCTATGAACGGCCAATCGATGACAATGATACAATGAATGATTGAATATCTCGATTGCCCATGAACGGCCAATCGATGAAAATGATACAATGAATGATTGAATAACTCGATTGCCTATGAACGGCCAATCGATGACAATGATACAATGAATGATTGAATATCTCGATTGCCCATGAACGGCCAATCGATGAAAATGATACAATGAATGATTGGACAACTCAATTGAGGAATTTCTCTGCTTTCGTCATATTAAAAATTCTTCTGGAACAACGGGAATCACCTCCCTGAAGCACACATTCGACATCCAATGACGGAAATGATAGTGACCATACGCTTACGAACATTGAGAATGGTATCATGACAATCCATCTAATTAACACTCAATATTACATCGTCCTTAGATAAATTCACTACGATTAGGTCCACTAACCAATTGCGGTCATTAAGCTTACCTTGATATGATTTCCGAAAATCCTCCATCGTCAGGTACACCGATGGTATGAGGTCCACAAGCAATAGGACTATCCAAATTAAGTCTATTCAATCATGACTCGAAAATGAATGAATGCGGTGCACCAGTATCAAAAGGTACACACATGTTGAAATAAAATTACGAGTATACCTGAGATCGTTCGGGCCACCGGATCGTCGATCCTCTTCATCACATGAATCCGGGACCTGCCGGCCCCCGAACCGGACGCTCCCGTCTGATAAATATGAGCTCCACCTTTGTTTGCTTCCATTGTCTTAAACGACGCTGACAAAGCAGTCTGATTCTGAATCGCTGATTGATTCGGGGCCTGAGATGCCGCCGGAGCCGACTTGGAGTCCTTTCGGCAAAAATGGGCCTTATGCCCAAAATTCCCACAATTATAGCACGTGATAGACGGTTTCAGACACTCAGTGCTGTAATGACCCGGCGTTCCACAATTGAAACAGGTGATGGCCGAACTGGCCACTCGGGACTGAGATCCCACACGATTATGCGCCGTAGGAGGTCGCTCAGAAACGATAGGACTCACACGAGGCTTCTTGAAGGTTGACTGACCGCCTTCGGATTGATTACGCTTCGCTGACTTCTTGCTGACAGATGGAAGTTGTTGTTCAGCACTTTCCTTAGTAGCTGGCTCATACGGGAGGGTTCTCTCGATTAATCCGGCCAGAGTGGCGCAATGATGATTGAGCAATTGCACATGGGTCATCATGGCCTGCATAAAAGTGTGTGGATCAACCCGAACATCTTCTGATCGAGCCGAGTCCTGGGCACGATTTCCCGACAGCGAGTGATTATTTCCCGGGTTTCGGCCCGCACCGCGGCCTCTCCCCGTGCATCCCCTGACAGCTCTCCTCATACTGAAGTAGGAAGGTCGCATAATGATTATATTTCTCGCATGAATATCACGTTATGATTATGTCATGAGATGATGAAAATGAGTATACATGCTCTACTTAGTGATTATATGAATGATTTACTGAAGTGACATGATTATCTGATGAAATTCTTGAAATGATTATCTTGAATAACTTAACAAGATTAATAATATGATCATCCAGATCGACAACTGAGTAATGAAATGAATTAAGTGATTAATGAGTTAATATGATCATTCTGATCATTAACTGAGAAATGAAATGAAATAAGTGATTAATGAGTTAACATGATCGTCCTGATCATTAACTGAGAAATGAAATGAATTAAGTGATTAATGAGTTAACATGATCGTCCTTATCACAATGAATGATGATGTTTGAGGATTGTTAATTGATGAATGATGAATGAATGACTATTGCCAGAAATTATACCATGGCGTTAGAAATCTTACAGTTCTTTCGGTCTGATTGGCTCGGCATTTGCACAGGTCACACGTGACGCGAAAGTCCAATGATACTAGTCTGATGACGATGATTTCAAATGAGACATGACTCGGAAGGTAGTATTCAAAACCACGCTCCGATACCAACTCTGTAACACCCCAAACTAGGCGGATATTACAGTGCCGTGGACCCCCGACTGGGACCCACCAGGCTAATGAAAATGAGTGAATTACGCAAGGTAAATGTAGTACCGAACCACATTACACAATTAATTACTCCGATGAGGAGTTTTATACAACACACCCAGGATGATACTGAATACAAGTATATTTTATATGGAGATAAAATATACACCACTGAGTGAAATGAATATTCAAACGGAATGTCTGCAGCGGAATAAATGAAGGAAACATAAATGACTGAAAAGACTGGGGCCCCCTACTAGTATCACTGGGACTCCTCGCCGTCACAGTGCTCTCCCCGTGCTTTAGCCTTGCCATGACCTGAAAAGCAATATCCCCCAACGGGGTCAGTTACACAGGACAACAATCCTCAAGAGTTGAAAATACACAATCATGATATATCTGAAGTTATGAATTATCCTGTCGAAACATACGCAATCAAACATGCTATATGAATCAACTATCAGTATGGCTCAAAGGAATGGCGCCACACTACGTCCGGGATGGAAATGTGTCCGTGCACAAGCCACCAACGAGTATCGATCGAATACACGCATGGTCTTGTACCTAATCAGTCTCACGAAGCCATCAACTCGTGTGCACAGTCCAATGTGAGGCCACCAACCAACACACGACTATAATGTGCCCGACATGAAAATCCTACACATACCAACCGGCACGCTAGTATGACCCGGAATGCCACGATATAACAAAAGTGACAACAAAAATGAATAATGACTCACCAAGATGAAATGATGGTGAAATGAATGATAGTTCAATGAAATGATTGGAACCGTCGTTCCTTATGACTGAGGTGATTAATTGGCAATGACAAGTTTTGATACGGTTAATATAATGATGAATGAGTTACGATTATGAATGAACAACAACAAAAGGAATGAATATCCTTTTAACCGAGTAATAATTAACTTACTCAATACCGATGAAGAATGTCCGTCCACGAACAACGTCCTAAGTGAAATACCGGTCGCTCGAACAACCTTGAATAACAATAATTACCAACAACCGTTCAATACACGCATCAAACAACAAAACACGACTAACCCAAAGGTCGACACAACGATAATCAAACTCATAGGGGCATTCTAACGAATACGTAACCAACCACACGACTTCGAAAATATCTAATCCCGAATATGTCGAAACCAACACCAAAATGAGTATTTCAAACCACCAAAACACTTCCAATGATATCAATAATCCACTAGGAATCCATAATTCATGATTACAACAACATTAATCGGAAAATCCCCAAATTAACCGAAGTCAACCCCAAGGGTTCTTGAAATAATTCCGAAAATAACCATTAAATCCGTAAGAATATACTTATCCAAGGTAGATAATCCATATCTAACATATTCCAATGATAATCCAAGCTTACACGAAGAAATCGGAAGGAAAAACCCAAAAATCTGAAATTCTAGATTCAAGAGATTAATACCTTTGATTCGATGTTAAGGAGATGATGAAGTGATGGTAATCCAACTCAAAGACTTGAAGATGATGATGGATGATTACACCTTGAAGAATACTCTTCAAATCGCTCCAAATCGCCCGGAACCGAAGAGAGGAAGAGAAAAGATGACAAATGACGAAATCCGGCTAGACTGTCCAATTTATAGCCACACCAGGTTAGCGTGCGCTAGCCCTTATGCGTAGCGTGCGCTAACGGGTAAATTGGGAAATCCAGTACCCACTGTCCGAACGCAGTAGCGCGCGCTACGTACCTTTTTGTAGCGTGCGCTACGGCCATATCATTAGCGTGCGCTAAAACCCATTGTTAGCGTGCGCTAACGAATTATTTGATGCCCAGTACTGGAATCCAGAAACTGTCAGTCCTCTGATTTGACCTCGGTAGCGTGCGCTACACCCAATATTTAGCGTGCGCTATAATATCGATTGCGTACGCTAAAAACATCTCATAGCGTACGCTATGAATTAATCCAGTGCAGTCCAGTAGCCACTGGACTCAACCTGATCCGTCCTTAGCGCGCGCTACTCCACATATTAGCGTGCGCTACTACAACCCACTAGCGCGCGCTACTTACCACTCGTAGCGTGCGCTACATATAACTCACCTGCAGTCCAGTACCTTCTGGACTGCAGCCAGGGTAACACTAGCGTGCGCTAATGCTGAGTGGTAGCGTGCGCTACCTGTACTCAATTAGCGTACGCTAAAAGGAGTACGTAACGTGCGCTACTCCTCACGCACAGCCCACAATGAAAATGACGATGATGATAACCACGGCACGAAACTCCAATTAGATTAGTGATGAATGACGATTGATACCCGATACAATTACTCTGAATGATGAATACCATGATTGAATATGAGTGACAATTGATCATTAATGAGTGAAATTACTGAGTATCAATTACTGAATGATAAATACTGAATGATAATTACTGAATTACAACTGGGTATTACACTTGAAGCATCCTTATTCTCGGTTTTGCCTCTGCCGCGTCTAACATTAGATGTTGGCTGGACCGTAACTGTGCCTGTCGGAGTAGGAGACTGTTTAACAAAGACTCTACCTGCTGACTCACAATATGATGCATGATGACCCTGCTTCCCACACTTAAAACATTCAATGGGGAGAAATGTACAACGAGAACTGACATGCCCCGGATTTCCATAATTAAAACAAACTCTTGGCGCTCCTCCACTAGGTTGAGGGGAACCAATGGAAGATTGCACATAAGGTTGAGTCCTACGCGATCCGCTGCCACAAAAACTACCAGAAAATTTGGGTTTCTTCGAGCTCGAAACCACATGAACTGGAACTGTGACCATCTCATAAGCGAGTGCTCTGTACTAGTATTCTCTCAAAGTAGTACACCCAAGACCCGCCATATACTTTCGGACCTCAGGTTTCATTCTTGCATCAAAATGAAGTATTTTATCTACTTCATCCCTGACCCGATCTTGGACATACTCTAACTGCTTGTTATATGTCTTGATTGCCTCAGAAATAGAATCATCTTCCGGTTGAGCTCTGAAGAACTCACTGACTCTTGCTAACCATACCAGTACTGGACAATAGTATGCTTCCATTAGTTCCTTAAATTCCTCCCAAGTGACATCACAGTCCCTGGGCTTAACATCTCTCCACCAATCTGACGCATCATCAACCATCAGATACTAAGCAATTGGATCTCTCTTGGCTTCAGGGCAGCCAATACCATCAAGGATCTTCTCCAGCTCAACTAACCAATGATCCCAGTTGTTCGCATCACCGGAACCATTGAACCTGAGAGGATTCATCTTCATAACTTCTTGAAGCCATCGATCCTCAACAGTTCTGCCAGTGCTAATGTTCTTCACCACTTGAGCTAATTGGTGCACTTGCATTACGACTTGTTGAAGAACGTTAGGCACTTCGGCATATACACTGCCACCTCCACCTCCCGAAGGAATCGGATATGATCTAGCCACAGAATGAGATTCCGAATCTGAAGCGGACATCTCGAATTCAGATACCACTACTCTACCATGGCCTCAGCCACATTGATGGACAGCTCTACCTCTCGACATACTGAAGAATAAGAAATGGTCCAACAAGGGAACGATTACAACAATAGATTACAATATTACAAAAATAATTACTTTTGAGGGAAGAAAACAACCAACATCCGAAGAGTCTTCCAGCACAGGCAACACGGGGTGGTAGCACGCCAATGATATCATATACAATGACCGACTCACTTTAACAGACCCACAAACACCGACAGCCTAGGTATCCAAGCTCTGACACCATATTCTGTAACACCCCGGTGATTTACAGAGATATTACAGTGCCATACCTGACGTAGTTGCATCCCCTACGTCATCCGTCCGTCTCATCTCATATAGTCGGGGTGGGGCCGACCCGACACTTGGAGCATCCTTATTCTCGGTTTTTCCTCTACCGCTGTCACGTCCAACATTAGACGTTGGATGACCAGTAATTGTGCCTGCCGGAGTAGGAGACTGTTTAAAGAAGACTCTACCCGCTGACTCACAATATGATGCACGATGACCCTGCTTTCCACACTTAAAACATTCAACGGGGAGATATATACAACGAGAACTGACATGCCCCGTATTTCCATAATTGAAACATACTCTTGGCGCTCCTCCACTAGGTTGAGGGGAACCAATGGAAGATTGCACAAAAGGTTGAGGTCTACGGGATCCGCTGCCTCGAAAACTACCAGGAAATTTGGGATTCTTCGAGCTCTAAACCGCAGGAACCAGAACTGCAACCATCTCATAAGCGAGCGCTATGTCCTGGCATTCTCTCAAAGTAGTACACCCAAGACCCGCCATATACTTTCGGACCTCAAGTTTCATTCTTGCATCAAAATGAAGTATTTTATCTACTTCATCCCTGACCCGATCTTAGACATACTCTAACTGCTTTTTGTATGTCTTGATTGCCTCGGAAATAGGAACATCTTCGGGTTGAGCTCTGAAGAACTCACTGACTCTTGCTAACCGTACCAGCACTGGATAACAGTACTCTTCCATTAGTTCCTTAAATTCCTCCCAAGTGACATCACGGTCCCTGGGCTTAACATCTCTCCACCAATCCGACGCATCATCAACCATCAGATACTAAGCAATTGGAACTCTCTTGGCTTCAGGGCAGCCAATACCATCAAAGATCTTCTCCAGCTCAACTAACCAATGATGCCAGTTGTTCGCATCACCGGAACCATTGAACCTGGGAGGATTCATCTTCATAACTTCTTGAAGCCATCAATCCTCAACAGTTCTGCCAGTGCTAATGTTCTGCACCACTTGAGCTAATTGGTGCACTTGGATTACGACTTGTTGAAGACCGTTAGGCACTTCGGCCGCTGCACTCCCACCTGCACCTCCCGAAGGAATTGGATCTGATCTAGCCACAGAATGAGATGCCGAATCTGAAGCGGACATCTCGGATTCAGATACCATTACTCTACCATGGCCTCAGACGCGTTGATGGACAGCTCTACCTCTCGGCATACTGAAGAATAAGAAATAGTCCAACAAGGGATCGATTACAACAATAGATTACAAGATGGCAAAAATAATTACTTCCGAGGGAAGGAAACAACCAACATCCGAAGAGTCTTCCAGCACAGGCAACACGGGGTGGTAGCACGCCAACGATATCGTAGACAATGACCGACTCACTTTAACAGACCCAAAAACACCGACCGCCTAGGTATCCATAAACCTAAGATCCGATATCATATTCTGTAATACCCCCTTGATTTACAAAGATATTACGGTGCCATAGATTCTTTTTGGAGAACCTACCAGGCTTAGACCATCATAAAAAAACTCATAAAAATTTTCTAAACCACAACATTCACTTTATTAAAACAAACCGACTTCAACACGACATACATTACAAAACCAAAAATCACCTCGTCCCGTAGGACCACAACTGATACACAGTTCATAGCTGCTACAAAAACATCATTAAGAATCACCAACAACATGAAATACATCACATGACAGTACCCGCGCGAGTACAAAACCAAAGCACGACCATGACCATGACAATACGACCACCAGCTCAAAAAGATACACGATATCAATGCTGCCCACCATGCTCGTGTCTGCCCTGTACTGGTTCTCCCACTGGACCTGTACCTGAATACACAATAAGTATATCCTCCCCCGAAGGGGTAAGCAAGAAGCCGGTGCAAGTACAAGGATTCTAGAATATGTACAACAAGTGAATAATTCACAAAAATCAAAGTGCTATCACAGATATTCCGGAATACCACATCACAATCATCGTCACAAAATATCAATGGGGGTTCTACAGGTATTGTACCTCATGTGAGATATATACCTCTCCACAGAGAGTCCTCATCAGGCCTCCCTGGTTGTACAAACCTAGCTAAGTGGACCGCAGCAGCCTCGGTCTACGGAACCCAGGGGACCCTCGCTGGTTTGACTTGGCACATGACCTCAAGTCGCACTTTTGAAAACACCACTTTGGCACAAATGACAGTTTCTAAAATTACCACTTTTCACAAAACCACATTTTTTACATATTCACACGAAGTACATTAAACACAATCAAAGTACTTGCCTCGATTTGAACGATACAAGAAACGAAGAACGGGAAAATGTACGGTCCGAACTCCTTCAACAATTCGATCCTAGTTCAACAAAATACCGAATCAAACACCACACCATGAAAACAGGAGGATTTACTCTAAGTTTTACCCTTAGGGACATTTAATCAAACACTACGAAGACAACATGGTTCAAGTTCAAACTACGGAAGAAAACTTGGAATTTAATCTATGAACTTCGGAGAAAAATGAAGGATTATGATTACAAGATCATAATCTAACACCAATCAGGGCTAGAACGGATTAAAATCGAAGGATTTAACAAAAGCCCTAAATATATGAAGAACTAGGAACAAGAACGAATTTTACCTTATTTCGGACGGAACTCGAGTGAAGGATGATGTTAGACATGAATCAAACTTCCCAAAATGTTGCACAATGATGCTCCTAATCAGACTTCTCTAAATCTTCTGAAGAATCATGAAGGAGGAAGAAAAATGAAGAAGATGGCTTCTAGACCCGTCACTCGGCCCTTTTATAGCCGAGTGAGTTACGGCCGTAACCGGCAGTGCATTACGGCTGTAACGGGTCCTATCGGCCACTGCCCAACATTCCAAGGTGCCTTACGGCCGCTAATCGGCCAGTCATTACAGCCGTAATGATTATCATCTTACGGCCATACCCTTACGGCCGTACCCGGCCTCTCCCTTACGGCCGTAATCGGCATCTGTCTTACGGCCGTAAAGAGCCCTACCGAGCTACTGCCCAATTTGTGCGGGTGCATTGCAGCCGTAACCCGTAATGCCTTACGGCCGTAATAGGCAGTGCCTTACGGCCGTAACAAGCAGTGCCTTACGGCCGTAACAGCCCCTTACGGCCGTAACTCGGCATCTCTTTTGGCCGCAACCCTCATGCCATAAATACGACAGTCTAGCCAGAATGAACACCTTCCAAAAATCAATTACCAACCATGAACATTACAATATCAATTCATCAATACACTCATCTCCAAATAATCACATTACAACAAGATACAAGTAAAATAACATAGATAAAATACACGGGTATTACACTCTTACCCCCTAAAAAGAAGTTTCGTCCCGAAACTTAAGATTCGAAAAGTTCGGGCTATCGGGAACGCATACTATCTTCAGTTTCCCACGTGGCTTCCTCAATTCCATGTTTAGACCATTGGACCTTTACTAATCACTTTTCATCGCAATTGCTTTCACTCGTCGCTCCAATATGGCTACCGGTTGTCTTCATATGAAACATCATCAGTAACTTCAATCTCTTGATAATCAACAACATGGCTGGGATCGGGAACATACTTACGCAATTGTGAAACATGGAACACATTATGAACATGGCTATGCGCTGGAGGTAACTCTAGTCAATAAGCCACATCACCTACTCTGTCGAGGATCTCGAAAGGCCCAATGTAATGAGGACTAAGTTTCCCCTTTTTACCAAACCGAAAGACTCCACGGGTCGGTGATACCTTAAACAACACGTGATCTCCTACCTGAAATTCTAATGGTCGATGTTGAATGTCGGCATATGACTTTTGACGACTCTAGGCAGTCAATAATCTCTGTCGAATAGTATAAATCTTCTCATATGTTTGAATCCTTAATCCCGATTCTACTCCAAGTAACTCGTACGGTTCGTCCCAACAAATTGGCGATCTACACCGTCTTCCATATAATGATTCAAATAGAACCATTCCAATCGAAATATGCCAACAATTATTATATGCAAATTAGATCAATGGTAAGTGAATCTCCCAATCTTCTTTCCAATCCAATGCACAAGCCCTCAACATGTCTTCCAATATTTGGATCGTTCTCTCCGACGGTCTATCTGTCTGAGGATGATAAGCAGTGCTAAAATTCAGTTCAGTACCGAGTGCTCGATGTATTGCCTGCCAAAAATGCGAGACAAACCAACCATCGCGATCCGAAACAATACTCTTTGGGGTACCATGCAATCTCACAATCTTTGCAATGAACAAATGAGCCAATCTCTCTAGTCCCCAAGTATCTCTAATGCCCAAAAAATGTGCCGATTTGGTTAGCCAATCAACGATTACCCAATTAATATTCATCCCAGTTCGCGTCCTTGGAATCCCCACAATAAAATCCATCGCGATATCTTCCCACTTCCATTCCGGCAGGCCTTTGATGCTCAGCTTTAACTTGCTGTCAAGTTAAACATTTCGACACGAATTCCGTTACATCTTTCTTCATGTTCGGCCACTAAAAAGTTTTCTTCAAGTATTTATACATTTTACTCGTACCCGAATGAAACGAGTACAGAGTAGAATGTGCTTCATTTAAAATTTCTTGCTTAAGATCATCTAGATTCGGCACACAAATTCTGCCTTGAAATCGAATAACTCCGTCTTCATCGATTAAGAATTTCGGAGCCTTTCCTTTAACAACATCTTCCCAAAGATGCACAAATAAGGGATCATCTAACTGTTTGGACTTACTATCTTCCATCACGGAGGATGTGACCTCAGGGAAACGTAATTGTCCTTGAGTTACTTGAGGCCAAACTTCAACCACCAGATCAAATAACTCTCGTCTTAGCTTCGATTGAATGAGTAATTCCAATCTCTGCAACACGATTGACTTGCGGCTCAAAGCATCAGCAACAACATTCGCTTTACCTGGATGGTAAAGAATGCCAAGATCATAATCTTTAAGCAATTCCAACCATCGCCGCTGGCGCATATTAAGCTCCTTCTGCGTGAATATGTACTTCAAACTCTTATGATCCGTATACACTCGATAAGAAGAACCATATAAATAATGCCTCCAAATTTTCATCACAAATACCACAGCGGGTAGCTCAAGATCATGGGTAGAATAATTATCTCATATGGCTTTAATTGCCGAGATGCATAAGCCACTACTCTCTCATTTTTCATTAATACACATCCCAATCCTTGTTTAGAAGCATCAATATAAATAACGAAACCCTCTGTTCCTTGTGGTAAAGCTAGAAGCGGTGTCGTAGTTAGCCTCTTCTTCAACTCATCAAAAATCCTCTGACACTCATCACTCCATTCAAACTTCTGAGTTTTCTGTAATAAATGAGTGAGCGGTCGAGCAATTTTCGAGAATCCCTCAACAAAACGACGATAATAACCAGCTTATCCCAGAAAACTCCAAACTTAACATTCTGAGGAGGCTCCCAGGCTAAGACTGCTTCAACCTTTTGAGGGTCTACCCAAATACCTTTGGTCGATACAATATGTCAAAGAAAAGCAACTTCATTGAGCCAGAACTCACACTTAGAAAACTTAGCGTAAAGTTTATCAGCCCTCAAAATAATCAACACAATTCTCAAGTGTTCGGCATGCTCCGATTCATTCTTGGAATATATCAAAATATCATCAATAAACATCACCACAAATTTATCGAGATATTCGATAAATGTTTTATTCATAAGTTGCATAAATGCCGCAGGAGCATTTGTCAAGCCAAAAGGCATAACTATAAATTCGTAATGTCCGTATCTCATTCGAAATTTCGTTTTCGTAATATCCGAATCCCGAATCTGCAATTGATAATACCCCGATCTCAAATTAACTTTCAATAAAATCGTAGCCCCTTGTAATTTATCAAATAGATCATCTATTCTTGGCAACGGATACTTATTCTTGATAGTGAGTTTATTCAACTCATGATAGTCAATACACAACTGTAAACATCCGTCTTTCTTCTATACGAACAATACCGGTGCACCCCATGGATATGCACTAGGCCGAATGTAACCTTTGTCCAGCAGTTCACTCAATTGCTTCTTCAACTCTTGCATTTTCGATTGGGCCATTCTGTATGGTGCCTTGGATATTGGAGCCTCATAGGCTCTAGTTCGATGGTAAACTCCGTATCACAATGAGGAGGTAATTCAGGCAAATCATCTGGAAATACATCTGGAAATTCATTCACAACTGGAATAGAGGACAACTATACCTCGCCAAGTTCCGACTTCAATGCATAACACCAATAACTGGTACAACCTTGTCCCAATAATTTCATTGCCTTCATGGCTCAGATAATTTTCCCAGAGGTACCAGGTTTCTTCCCTTCAAAAAAGGGTTCAGTACCATCCGGTGCAACTATCGAAATCATTTTCTGACAATAATCTACTATCGCTCCATGCCGATCTAACCAATCATCACCGAGGATCAAATCCTCTCCTATCATGTCAATCACAATAAAATCGGACGGCCAATTTCTACCGCCGATGGTTACAAGATAATTGGCAATCTCTCGATCCCCAACTATCCTTTCCCCACTCGGCAATCCAACAATAAAAGGTTCATATGCAGAGAGATCAACAAGACCTCCTTACGGCCGTAACTCAGCATCTCTTTTGGCCGCAGCCCTCATGCCATAAATCCGACAGTCTAGCTAGAATGAACATCTTCCGAAAATCACAAAACTCATCGATTATCAACCATGAATATTATAATATCAATTCATCAATACACTCATCTCCAAATAATCACATTACAACAAGATACAACTAAAATTACACACATAAAATACATGGGTATTTTAGAGAGACTGTCCGATCCTTCATGGGGCTTCAGGTGTGGAACTTTTAGTTTTGGAAACAAATTCTTCTGCTACCATGTTTTCTACTTCTTGGATACTGTATTCAGGTGCTAGTTCTGACATTTGTACCATGAATCAGGATTTGGAACAATGTAGGAATCTTGGAGCTTTGGAAGTGATGGTTACTGTCGAAAGCGGCTTCTTTTGGATTTGGAATCCGACTTTGTTTTAACATTAGATGATGTATTTGTTTTGCCCAAGGGGCATAAAAATATTGTATCCATTCTGGTCATGGATCGGAAAGGCTTTTCGCTTTTCATTGTAATAGTATTTGCAAAATTTATTTTGGAAGTAAATTAGTAGGCACTGCTACATTGTTAAACAGACTCTATCATCTAAACTTAAGTAATAAAATCGTTGTGAATACTATGATTAGGAAGCACGTTGGGATGAAGCTAGTCAACTTTGAAATGGCATCTTACATTTGGTCATGTTGGTCATACCAAGGTTTACAAAATGGAAAAAGATGAACTTACATGCCCATTAGGATTGGATCTTTTTCCAGCTTGTGAATCTTACCTTAAGGGCAAAATGACTGTCCCCTTCACAGGGACTTTTGAAAGAGCCACTGGAAAATTTGGATTAGTCCATATCGACGTTTGTGGTGCTTTGGAAGCAGTACGTGATAGATATCAGTATTTCATTACATTCATAGATGATCATACTAGGTATGGCTATGTGTACTTAATGAAACATAAATCCGAGGCTTTTGAGAAATTCCAGGAATTTAAGGCCCTAGTCGAAAAGCAAACTGGTAATCATATCAAAGTACTTCGGTTGGAAAGAGGTGGCGAGTACATGAGTATAGAGTTTGACGAGTTCTTAGAAGAGCATGGAATATTATCACAACTCACACCTTTAGGAACTCCTCAATTAAATGGTGTGTCGAAAATAAGGAACCGAAACTTATTGGACATGGTTTGTTCCATGCTTAGCTACACCGACTTGGGGTTATGTGCTCCTTACTGCTGCTTATATCTTGAACAGATGTGCTTCCAATTCCATTCCTAAGACTCCATATGAGATATGGGAGGGTAGCAAACCAAGTCTTAATCATATTAGGATTTGGGGATGTCCCGCCTATGTCAAGAAGATTAAGGGGAAGAAGTTGGAATCAAGGTCCGTGAAGGGACATTTCATTGGATTTCCAGACGATGGATTATCTATTCTACATGCACGAAGATTGAAAGATCATCGTTACTTTGCAATCACACTTACTAGAGGATGAGTTCATTAAGGAAGGTGGAGCGGGTAGAAGTATTTCTTTGAAGAATACAATGAAACTCCTCAAGAGACACCTATACAAGAAGATGGAACCAAACCTTCTCAAATATAAGTACAACCACCTCAAAGGTCTAGTCGGGTGTCTCAATTACCTGAAAGGTATGGCTTTATGCACTTGGAGGAACTGGATATCCATGAGGTTCCAGGTGATAACTAAGAGACCGACCCCGCAACCTATGACCAAGCTATGGTGGATGTAGACTCCATGAAATGACGGGAAGCTATGGAAGCTGAGATAGACTCGATGCATGCCAATCAGGTGTGGACTCTAGTAGACCGTCCCAAGGACAAAGTGCCTATTGGGAACAAGTGGATATACAAGTGAAAGATTGATGGGGATGGCAAGGTTGCACCTATAAGGCCAGGCTTATGGCACAGGGTTATACGCAAAAAGAAGGGATCGATTACCACGATACCTTCTCTCCCGTAGCTATAATCAATTCTATTCGAATGATGCTTGCTATAGCTGCCTATCACGATTATGAGATATGGCAGATGGACGTAAAGACAACTTTCCTTAATTGATTCCTCGATGAGGAGATATATATGGAGCATCCTAAAGGCTTTATGTCCGAGTTTAATATTCATAAAGTGTCCAAGCTTCAGCATTCTATTTATGGACTGAAGCAGGCATCATGTAGTTGGAACCTTCATTTTGACGAAGCTTCAAAGAGTTTGAATTCATGCAAAATGAAGAGGAACCTTGTGTATACAAGAGGGTTAGTGGGAGGAAGATCGCGTTCTTAGTAGTATATGTAAATAACATTCTACTAATAGAAAACGCTGTGGGAATGCTCAGTTCTGAGAAAGCTTGGCTTCCGAGTACATTCTCCATTAAAGACTTGGGAGAAGCCACCTATATTCTTGGTCTTCGGCTCTACCGGGATAGAGCAAAGAGAATGATAGGTCTTTCCCAAGCCCACTATATAGATAAGATCTTAAAGTGATTTAAGATGGATGATTCTGAAAGAGGGCTCCTTCCGATGCGACATGGAATAAAACTCACCTCGAAGATGTGTCCTCAAAGTGAGGAACAACAAAAGAAAATAAATAATATACCATATCTGTCTGCCGTGGTTAGCCTTATCTATGCTATGCTGTGTACTAGACCTGACATTGCACATGCTGTCAGGGCGGTAAGTAGGTTTCAGGCAAACCCAGGAAAAGAAAATTGAACCGCCGTAAAGAACATTCTCAAGTACTTAAGAAGGACTAGAGATCTGGTTCTTATGTATGGTGGTGGAAAATTGAATGTGACGGGCTTCACCGATTCAGGCTTCTAAGGACGGAAAGACGACTCGTTGTCTACTTCTAGCAACATTTTTACTCTTAATGGAGGAGCAGTATCTTGGCTAAGCACCAAGAAAAGCGCTAGTGCTGATTCCAGCTGTCAGGCTGAATATCAAGCAGCCTCGGAGGCCTCTAAGGAAGGGTTTTGGATTAAGAAGTTTCTGGGTGAATTTCAATTGATACCATGTGCTGAGCTGCCTATTCCGATTTTGTGCGATAACGACGGAGCTGTAGCACAATCCAAGGAGCCGAGGTTTCACAACTGTACAAAACACATTGAGAGAAAGTATCATCTCATGAGAGAATTTGTTCGAAATGGATACATTGTGCTGCATAGAGTAGACTCAGAAGACAATGTCACTGATCCACTAACCAAGCCACTTACTCATATTAGCTTGAAGCATCATCAGAACATGGGTATTAGATACCATAGTGTGTGGCATTGAGTGCAAGTGGGAGATATTTAGGAATATGCCCCCGGATGCCGCTCAAATGATGTATCAGAGAGGGCATTGTACTTGTTATTATGTAAATTCTTATCAGAAGGCAATTGTTTGTTTCTTTATTTACTAGAAGTCACTGCATTCCTGACTCCTAAATATATATATATATATATATATATATATATATAAATATATATATATATATAAACTAGTCCATATATTTGAGAGCAAACATTCCACTCATTATTGGATAAGGGGATCGGCACTGTAAAAGTTTATGGCTCAAATACTTAATCGTTCACAACTCGATGAAACTTGACTGGGCGTTATGTTTATGTGAAGACTTGTATGGTGTGTTCTTTGACTTAGATAGTACATGTCGACACTAATGGTTAGTGGGAGCACACATTGTGGGTATGCTAATAGGATTAGTATACTCAAACCGACTCACCCTCGATTCGTCACACATATTTCACTCCAGGACAGTCAATGTTGGAATTGAAAGATTCTGATGGGTATTCGTGAACCTTTGACTTAAGGATTTATTAGGGATTTGTTTTTGTTAAGATTTTCACTAGAGTAGTTCGACCCAGAAAACTGAAAGGTGTGGGTCAACCTCAACATGCATCTTGACAGGCAAGTGGCAGGTTCTACTAAATACCAAGATAGGTTTCTTTCTCCTGTAAGTGAACACGTATATCTCCTATGTGGTTATTGGCATATGAGATCATAAGTCTTTGGACAAAGCATTAGAGCTAGTTGTATTGGATACACGAGAGCTCGATAATATCGATTTGCACTAACTCAGACATAACATCAAGTACAGATAGAGTTTGACTGATCGTGACTCTTTAACTTTATCGGTACATTTGAAAGAAGGGTTTATACGTTTACTGGTATTCACGACAAAATAGTTATTGAATAATCCCTATCATTCATTCTTAGTAAGGTTACAGTGTAGGCCGCAGGACTGGCTAGGTGGTGCTAAAATCCATTTGTTCCTCCCATTATTTACTAATACGGACCTACCAAGTCGCGCATTAGGGAGACGGTGGAATAATTTGAACTGGATCTCTTATTGTGATTTTAGACATTGTGATGTATTATTTAATTTATTGGATAAATTAAATGGGTCTGGTGAATTAAATAAATTACTTGGTAATTAATTTAATTCATGAATAATTATTTCTTGGAGAAATAATATCTTAATATAATTAATTAATTAGATTAATTAATCGTATTTGAGACGAACCAAGGTATATCAGTCGGACTGGATACACGACGATCCGTTTTATTGACCAAAACCGAAGCCTTATCTATCATGGTGTGGTCTGCCCCACCTCTTATAGCATCATTGTTGATGACTTTGTCCTCTTGTTTGCATGTGTTGAGGAAGTTTCCTTACACTTGAGAACAAAGTGGAGAGATAAGAGCATCTTATCTCTTTTTATCATTTAAGTAGGAAATGTGGTAGTAGGTCGTGACTTTGTTATAAAACAAACTTCATCCTCCTCCACTACACACAAGAAAATCGACCATCACTTAGAAAAAGAGAGGGAGAGTTTACTTTGTTCACATTCTTACACTCTTAGAGAGAGAAAGAAAATCAAGAACAAACCTTATATCACTTAGAGTGATCACAAACTTGAGAGATCATTTCCTACTACTCTTTTCTGGTCGTATCCTTAGAAGATAATTGAGTAGTTATTGTTCCGATCATCTTCCGGTACGTGTCTAGTAGAGACGCAGTGCTTTCGGTATTTGGACCATGGATGACTTATCAAATAGGATTTGCGGTCATGGCATCAACTTCAACATTCAATCAAAGGACTTCAAGGGTATGTTTTCATATCTTAACTCTTGTCATTTTATATTCGTATATATGTTGCATGATTGATCCTCTTTAGGGATTTGGTGTATTTTGTTTTGTTTCTGCTGTGCCTTCGTTTTAGGCATCGAATCCCAACAACCTTCTTGGTTGAACATGGTAGAAAAGACTAACCCAGGTAACCCCAGATCTTTTAAGTATTAATATGCTGCAAAGTATAAACATGTATATGAGATTTTTATATAGTTATGCTTCACTTGTTACTACGTACATTTCTATTTGTTGCTAATATTGAATGTCAAGATCTATCATAGATATTTCAATCGACACTAACGGACGTGTCAAGTATCTATGACGTGTTTTTTTACTTGGAGAGGGCCTGTCGTCATTAAGGGTTAGTGGGAGCACACGTTCTACGTATTCTAATAGGATTAGTATACTCGAACCGACTCACACTCGATTCGTCACACGAATTTCACTCTAGGACAGTCAATGATGGAATTGAAAGATTCTGATAGGTATTCGTGAACCTTAGACTAGAGGATTTTGTAGGGATTTGCTTGTGATTTTAAGATTTTAACTAGAGTAGTTCGACCCAGAAAACCGAAAGGTGGAGGTCAACCTCAACATCATCTTGACAGGCAAGTGACAGGTTCTACTAAATACCGATATAGGTTTATTTCTCCTCTAAGTGAACAGGTATATGTCTTATGTGGTTATTGGCATATGAGATCATAAGTCTTTGGACAAAGCATTGGAGCTAGTTGAATTGGATACACGAGAGCTCGATGATCTTGATTTGGACTAACTCAGACATAACATTAAGTACCGATAGGGTTTGACTGATTGTGACCCAATAACTTGATCGGGATATTTGAAAGAAGGGTTTATACGTTTACTGTTATTCACGACAGAATAGTTATTGAATGATCCCTATCATTCGTTCTTAGTAAGGTTACAGTGTAGGCCGCGGGAGTGGTTAGGTGGTGCTATAATCCTTTCGTTCCTCCCATAATTACTGAGACGGACATACCGAGTCGCGTTTTAGGGAGGCAGTGAAATAATTTGAACTGGATCGCTTATTGTGAATTTTAGACATTGTGATGTCTTATTTAATTTTATTGGATATATTAAATGGGTCTGGTGAATTAAATAAATTACTGGGTAATTAGATTAATTCATAAATAATTATTTCTTGGAGATATAATATCTTAATATAATTAATTAATTAGATTAATTAATTATATTTGAGATGAACCAAGGTATATCAGTCGGACTGGATACACGACGATCTGTTTTATTGACCAAAACGAACTGAATCCTTATCTATCATCGTGTGGTCTGCCCCACCGCTTATAGCATCATTGTTGATGACTTTGTCCTCTTTTTTGCATGTGTTGAGGAAGTTTCCTTACACTTGAGGACAAAGTGGAGAGGTAAGAGCATCTTATCTCTTTTTATCATTTAAGTGGGAGATGTGGTAGCAGGTCGTGACTTTGTTATAAAACAAACTTCATCATCCTCCACTACACACAAGAAAATCGTCCATCACATATAAAAAGAGAGGGAGAGTTCACTTTCTTACACTCTTAGAGAGAGAGAAAATCAAGAACAAACCTTATATCACTTAGAGTGATCACAAACTTGAGAGATCATTTCCTACTACTCTTTTCTAGTCGTATCCTTAGAGGATAATTGAGTAGTTATTGTTCCGATCATCTTCTGGCGCGTGGCTAGTAGATACGCGGTGCTTCCGCGTTTGGATCATCGAGGACTTATCAAATCGAATTTGCAGGCACCGGCATCAACTTCAATATTCAATCAAAGGACTTCAAGGGTATGTTTTCATATCTTAACTCTTGTCATTTTATATTCGTATATATGATCCATGATCGATCCGCTTTAGGGATTTGGTATATTTTGTTTTTGTTTCTGCTGCGCCTTCATTTTAGGCATCGAATACCAACAACCTTCTTGGCTGAACATGGTAGAAAAGACTAACCCAGATAACCCCAGATCTTTTGAGTATTAATATGCTGCAAAGTATAAACATGCATATGAGATTTTTATATAGTTATGCTACACTGATTACTAAGTACATTTCTATTTATTGAATGTCCACATCTATCATAGATATTTCAATCGACATTAACAGACGTTTCAAGTATCTATTTTTTTTACATTAGGTCCATCAACAGAAGCATATAAAAATTATCTTCTAATTATTGTCACTGATGATATATTCTTAAACTCTGTATACACGGGCACACGTCTAACAACAAGTACATAAGATGCAAATAGGTCCATCGTTCCTATAGATTTTGCAGTTGTTGATAGTGAAAACGAAGATTCGTGGACATGGTTTTTTAGGAATTTGAGAAAAGCAGTAGGTGTAAAGGACAAGCAGTGCATTGTATCAGATCGACATCATGTAATAGTTAAAGGTTTGGAAGTTGTTTTTCCAATTGTCATGCATGGGGCATGCACATACCATGTTTTGAAAAATATCAAAAAAGGGGGTGTTGATGTGAAGAATGCTTGTAATGGTGCTTGTAGAGCATATATATTGCAAGAATTCGATAAACATATGTCTGATCTAGATGAAATTAATTATCAAATCAGACCCTTCCTAGAAAATGAAGTGAAACTCAATAAATGGACGCTCCTACATGGAGAAGCAAGCAGATTCTTAACAATGACATCAAACATTGCAAAGTCTTTGAATAATGCAATCAGATCCCTCTAAAGCTTGCATGTTTTAATAATGATTAAATGTTTACGTTGTTTAGCTCAACGATGGTATTATACAAACAAATAGGTTGCTTGGTCTGCATTTACCACTCTTGCCATAGATGCAGAAACAAGACTTATAAAAATTAAAAATGAATCCAAAAAGTTGACGGTATGTTAATTTACATATTAAATATTACTGTTATTTAGTTAATAATTCTAACTTAACATACGGTATCTTCATACGTTGTCATTATTATTTCTAATACATAATGTAAATATATTATATATTACAGGTTGCTACCTCTAATCTAATTGTATTCATAGTTTACAATATGAACAAAGAATATATTGTAGATATATCCAAAAAAAGCATGCACATGCCAGGCATTTCAGCACCATGAGATGTCATGTAGACATGCATCTACGGTCTTAGGCAAAAGAAATTTGAGTTGTTACGAATTTTGTTCCCTATTTTACACAGAGAGTGCGTTATGTGCAACATATTCATCAAGCATTATGCCTTTGGGGGACAAAGATAGCTGAGATATACCAACACATATCAGGCCAATACAAGTCCTACTGCCCAACACAAAAAGACCACCCGAGAGGCCAAAAGTTGGAAGATACAAAAGTGCAATAGAGGGTAAAAGTCAGGTCCAATGTAACAACTGCAAAGGAAATGAATGTAACACCCTCAATATATTCGAGGTACATTACAGCGCCGTGAATCCCTATATGGGACCCACCAGGCTGAACAGCATCATACTCATCGACTCACATAAACGACAAAATTACACCACGTCATAAAGACGCAAAACAGAATAATCCACCCAGTTAAACCGGTCAAACATAACATCATCAACCAACACAAACATAATAAGCAACAATACAATCCGGGCGAACAAGAATTCTTAAGTACTCGAGTACTACTATTAGTTCAAAGACCACAAAAGATGAAAAGATAAAAGACTCTAAGACGTCACTCGTGCACAATCATCACACACGGCCATCATCCATGTACTGGTCCAGTGCCCGCTCGTCTCGATGAACCTGACCTGAAATTCATAAAACGAATTTCCCCAAAACGGGTCCCCAGAGGGGTTAGCAATTACGCTAGTACAAGTAACCAGATGAACAACTTACATCTTACACATATAGTAAATGCATGCAATAAAGAAAACCGTTCGAAAGCACTCATTTCCGGAAATGCCAATATCAAATCACATTTGTAAAATTTCACCACAATTAACCGTCGATCCACGTCTCTGTGGACCCCTACCGAGACCCCGTCGGATCTAACCCGTAGTGGTTAAAAGCAAGCTCGTCGATCCACGTCTCTGTGGACCCCTACCGAGACCCCGTCGGATCTAACCCGTAGTGAGCATACACACACACACCATTTCTCATACAATACTACTATGTCAAGATTGTAAGTTCATAAGGATACTTGCCTCGATTAAATAGACGATGACACGAACGGAACGGAAGAATCAAGCACAACCGCGAGGAACCGACGAAAATGAACCTAACGATTCGAATAGCACAATCACAACCACTTCTAAACGATTATGGAAATGGAATACACCCGGAAACCCGCCTACGATTCATGTATAATCGAATAAAAATAACAACGAGGGCGGACCACAACCAAACCCTCTCGATTTCGCAGAGCTATGAAAATATACCATGAATCTGTAGGAAAACTAATGATATCAACAAGATTAATCATATTCATCATGAATCCACCAACAAAACGGAACGAATCGGAAGAAAATCCCAAAACCCCCAAATTATCCAAAAGTAGGGTTCTAAGAGATTTACCGTGGATTAGGATGAAAGATTCGTGTTGATGTTGTTATAATACTCCAAGAACTCAAGAAAGATGTTGGATGAGATGATTGGAAGAAGAAATCGCCAAGAAGATCGCCCCGGAATCGCCTTCGCCGCGGAGAGAGGAAGAAATGAGGATTTATGATTATCTCGGTCAACTCCCTGGTTTATATAGCCAGGGAGTGTTAGCGCGCGCTAATCCTTAAGGTTAGCGTGCGCTAACGGGATGAAAATACCGAACAAGCAATTTGCGTCCCAGTCGATGAGCGATTACGGCCGTTAGCGACGCTACTCAAACGTAGCGCGTGCGCTAATAACCTCTCGGTAGCGCGCTATCGACCAATAGCGTCGCTACACCGGACATCAGCCGAGTCCAGTAGCCAATTGCCCAAAACTCACCAGACCCGAAAGCGTGCGCTACCATACGAGCGTAGCATGCGCTAATCGCACTGACCGATTCGATAGTAAATCGGCCCAAGATCGATACCACGTTAGCGCCGCCATCAACCACTTAACGTGCGCTAGTCTCCCGACATTAGCGTGCGCTAGACAAGGTAGCGTGCGCTAATCCGATATTCCAGAGGGCTGGGAGCTGAACTGCCACTCCCAGGGCTAAATCGCTAGCGCGCGCTACGAAGTAAACGTAGCGTGCGCTACAAAGGGACTTCTAGCGTGCGCTATGCAGAAAAATTAGCGTGCGCTAGGTACGGAATATAAACGGTCTACAACACCGGAATACGAACGAAACATCAAACGAAACACCTCACAACGCATCATAGCATAGAATGAATCCACGGCAACCCCGAAACGGCGGTTCCGCACAACAATTACGAGAATCAGATCAATAGATGACAGAAAAGTTACACTGAAAGGTACACGAGGGTCGCTACAATCGAGAAATACACCGAAAATAAAAATACAAGGGGAAGAAAAATGCGGATATTACATTCTACCCCTCTAAAAATAAGTTTCGTCCCGAAACATAAGAAACAAACAATTCGGGGTACCTAGCACGCATGCTATCCTCGGTTTCCCAAGTTGCCTCCTCGATTCCGTGTCTCGACCACTGCACCTTGACCAAAGGTATGGTCTTATGCCTCAATCGTTTCTCACGATGCTCCAAAATCTTCAAAGGACGCTCTTCAAAAGTAACATCCTCGGCGACATCAATCTCACCATAATCGATGACGTGACTAGGATCCGGGACATATTTCCTCAACTGGGAAACGTGAAAAACGCTATGAACATGACTCAAGGCTGGAGGTAACGCCAAACGGTATGCCAACTCACCGACTCGCTCGAGAATCTCAAAGGGTCCAATAAATCTCGGACTCAATTTCCCCTTCTTCCCGAAACGAAAAACTCCCTTCGTCGGCGACACCTTTAGCAAAACGTGGTCTCCCACCTTGAATTCCAAAGGTCGGCGACGGACGTCGGCATACGACTTCTGTCGACTCTGGGCAGTCAACATCCGTTCTCGAATTACTTCTATCTTCCGCCTCGTCTCTAAAATGACGTCCAGCTCGGTCCCGACTAAATCGGACGTCTCATTCCAACAAATTGGTGATCGACATCGCCGCCCATAAAGTGCCTCATACGGTGCCATCCGAATCGACGCGTGCCAACTGTTGTTGTACGTGAATTCGATCAATGGCAAATGTTCCTCCCAATCGCTACTCCAATCGAGGGCACAAGCACGCAATATATCCTCGAATGTCTCAGATAGTGCGTTCGACCGTCCATCCGATCGGGATGAAAAGAGGTACTCAAATGCAAACGGGTACCCAACGCCTTATGCACCGCCTGCCAGAAGTGCGATACGAAACGGCCATCACGATCCGAAATAATAGACTTCGGAGTACCGTGAAGTCTCACAATCTACGCGATAAACACACGAGCCAACTTCTCCGGGCCCCAAGTGTCCTTGATGCCCAGAAAATGTGCCGACTTGGTCAGACGATCAACAATCACCCATACCATATTCATGCCCGACCTCGATCTCGGCAAACTCGTAACGAAATCCATCGATATATCTTCCCATTTCCATTCCGAACGGAAGTGATCAGAATAACCAAATGGTCACGATGCTCGATTTTGACCTGTTGACAAGTCAAACATCTCGCTACAAACTGTGTGACCTCCTCCTTCATATCATTCCACCAGAAATTTCTTCTCAGGTCCTTGTACATCTTACTCGAACCAGGATGAACGGAATAAGGCGTAGCATGGGCCTCCCGTAAAATACTCTGCCTCAACTCTGATTCGTTCGGCACACAAAGCCGACTCTGGAACCTCAAAACACCATCCTCGTGAATCACAAACCCAGGAGACTTTCCTTTAAGAACGTTCTCTCGGATTTGAGTAATCATTGGATCCTCTGATTGCTTCAGCTTAATTTCATCGATCAAAGATGACGAAATCTCTAAAGCACAAAGTTGCCCGACAGCTCCAGGCAACAAAACTTCAACATCTAACTCGATCAAAGCCCGTCGAAGCTCAGACTGAGACGTAAGGATCTCAAGCATTCGTAACGCAACCGGTTTCCGACTCAAGGCGTCGGCCACGACGTTCGCCTTGCCTGGATGATAAAGGATTTCGAGGTCATAATCCTTAATCAACTCTAACCACCTCCTCTGCCTCATATTGAACTCTCGCTGAGTAAATATGTATTTCAGACTTTTATGATCGGTAAAAGTCTGACACGCAGAGCCGAAAAGATAGTGATGCCAAATCTTGAGCGCAAAAACAACTGCCGCTAACTCTAAATCATGAGTAGGGTAGTTAAGCTCGTACGGCCTCAACTGTATCGACGCATAGGCAATGGTCTTGCTGTGCTGCATCAATACGCACCCAAGACCCTGACCCGAAGCATCGCTATAAACGGCAAAACCCTCGTTGCCACATGGCAACGCCAAAACCGGGGCTGAAGTCAAACGCTTCTTCAGTTCCTCAAAACTCAACTGCCTCTCGTCATTCCAGACGAACTTCTCGGATTTCTGGAGCAACTGCGTAAGTGGTCGAGCTAGTTTCGAGAAACCCTCGACGAACCTACGATAGTAGCCAGCTAAACCCAAAAAACTACGGAGCTCCTTCACATTCTTGGGCGGTGCCCAATCCAACACTGCCTCGATCTGCTGCGGATCCACACGAACCCCCTCGGATGAAATCACGTGACCTAAAAACATCACTTCCTTCAGCCAGAACTCACATTTCGAGAACTTTGCATAGAGTTGCTCGGTCCTCAAAATGTCTAATACTCTCCGCAAATGATGGGCATGCTCTTCCTCATTCCTCGAATAAATAAGAATATCATCAATAAAGACGACGACACACTTATCCAGATACTCGATAAAAACTTTGTTCATCAACTGCATGAACACCGCCGGCGCATTCGTTAACCCGAAAGGCATAACTACGAACTCATAATGTCCGTATCTCGTCCGAAAGGCTGTTTTCGGCACATCGGATTCTCTCACCCGGAGCTGATAGTACCCCGATTTCAAATCAATCTTCGAGAATACCGTAGCTCCCTGCAACTGGTCGAACAAGTCATCAATTCTCGGCAAAGGATACTTGTTCTTGATGGTCACCTTGTTTAGTTCGCGATAGTCGATACACAAACGTAGTGAGCCATCCTTCTTCCGCACAAACAGGACCGGTGCGCCCCAAGGCGAGGCACTCGGTCGAACATACCCCGACTCAAGAAGCTCACTCAACTTCTTCTTCAACTCTGCCATCTCTGAAGGTGCCATGCGATACGGCGCCTTCGAAATCGGAGCCGCGCCCGGCTCTAACTCTATAGCAAACTCAACCTCACGATCCGGTGGCAATCCCGATAACTCGTCAGGAAATACATCAGGAAACTCATTAACGACCGGAATCGACGAAAGCTCGACTCCACCATCCTCCGCCTTCAAGGCATAGCACCAATAACCAGTACACCCCTTTCGCAGGAGACTCATCGCCTTCAAGGCATTAATAACGAATTTCTGATTTCCCCTCCTTCGCCCCGCGAAGGAGTGCTCGGTGCCATCCTCGGCTAACATGGTGATGATTCTCGTGCGGTAGTTCATGATTGCGCCATGCTGCTCGAGCCAATCATCCCCGAGAATCAAATCCTCACCCTCAATATACACAACAATAAGATTAGAGGGCCAAGTCCTCTCACAAATAAGTATAGAACAGTCTCGAACCTCCTGATCACCAACGATCCTATCACCGCTAGGAAGCTTAACGATGAAGGGTTCACAAGGCATCAAACAGTCGAGACTCAATCGGCGCACACAATCCAAAGATATGAACGAATGCGTAGCACCGTAATCGAAAAGCACACTGACAGGATGAGAAAGAATATAAACGGTACCTGTCGCCACGGTAGCCGCTGGGTCATCGGCTTTCCGCATCTCATAGACACGCGGGTGGGCTGAGCCAACACTGGAAGCTCCCCCCTTAGAGGGCTGACCCCGACCTCTCCCCCGACTAGCACTCGGCGGAGATTGAGGAGCAAACGATCCCTGATTCACACTTGGTTCCCTAGGCGCTGGAATGGAAGCCCGGGCACCAAGAATTCTCTCCCTCTCAGCACAGAAAGCAGCCTTGTGGCCCGGCTGGCCACACTAATTACACGTCAGCAAAGGGCTCAAACAAGTACGACTGACGTGGCCTGTACGACCACAATTGAAACACTTCACATCACGGAAAGGAGCACTGGTAGTTCCACGAGGACCCCCAGCGGAACGAGCTGGACCACCGCCGGCGGGGAAGTTAGCAGATTGGGATCTCTGCTGACTCCCATTCTTGTGGCCTGAAAAGTTCCCAGCGGACTTCTGCTTCTTACTCTCGCGGGCCGCCTCACTCGCCGTCACAGACATATCGTAAGCAAGGGCCCTGCTCTGGTAATCTTTCAAGGTAGTGCATACGAGCCCCGACATATAGTCCCGAATCGACAACTTCATCCGTCTGGAGAAATGGAAAATTTTGTCGCTCTCCTCGACAACTTGGGTCTTCACATAACACAACTCCTTGTTAAAATCAGCAATACCGAGCCTGTCTGACCGGCCACGGGCAATATTCAGTCTCCATCAATTCTCGAAACTCAGCCCACGAAGCAGCATGATCTTTGGGCCCAACGGCCTCCCACCAGTCCGTAGCGTCCCCTGTGAGAAAGTATTGGGCAATAGGGACTTTACGTTCCTCGGGACAGTTAGTGGCAACGAAGACCTTAGATATCTCCTTGATCCACCCTTCCCAGCCAATCGGGTCTGAAGCTCCCGAAAACTGAGGAGGATGCATCTTGATAACATCTTGGATCCAACGATCCGCTCCGCCCCGATTAGCGTGGGCCTGATCCGGGTTCTGAACCGCCTGAGCTATCGCCGCCATTTGGTTCACCATTTGCTGCATAACGGTCGCAATACCAAGATCGGCACGCTCCTGAGAAGAAGCATGGCTATGACGGTCGCCGCATCGCGGCTCCCGAAGATCGTGACGTGGCCGCCCACCGCCGCCCCCACGTCCCCGGCCGCATCCACGACCACGACCGCGACCACGACCTCTTCCAGCATCCATACTGGAGTTAAATAAGTAGCAAAAGCCATACGAGGGTAAGTACGAGAAAAGAACAATCACAAGTCGAGAATCAAAGGTACGATATAAGGAAATAATGAACAGAGTAAGGAAAACTTACGGACACTGGTAGTACCGGAATCATGGCAGCGTGACGATGATGTGCCAAACAAAACACCACAAGATCCAATAAACCGACAAGCCTAGGTATCCATAAACCTAGGCTCCGATACCATTTTCTGTAACACCCTCAAGATATTCGAGGTACATTACAGCGCCGTGAATCCCTATATGGGACCCACCAGGCTGAACATCATCATACTCATCGACTCACATAAACGACAAAATAACACCACGTCATAAAGACGCAAAACAGAATAATCCACCCGGTTCAACCGGTCAAACATAACATCATCAACCAACACAAACATAATAAGCAACAATACAATCCGGGCGAACAAGAATTCTTAAGTACTCGAGTACTACTATTAGTTCAAAGACCACAAAAGATGAAAAGATAAAAGACTCTAAGACGTCACTCATGCACAATCATCACACACGGCCATCATCCATGTACTGGTCCAGTGCCCGCTCGTCTCGATGAACCTGACCTGAAATTCATAAAACGAATTTCCCCAAAACGGGTCCCCAGAGGGGTTAGCAATTACGCTAGTACAAGTAACCAGATGAACAACTTACATCTTACACATATAGTAAATGCATGCAATAAAGAAAACCATTCGAAAGCACTCATTTCCGGAAATACCAATATCAAATCACATTTGTAAAATTTCACCACAATTAACCGTCGATCCACGTCTCTGTGGACCCCTACCGAGACCCCGTCGGATCTAACCCGTAGTGGTTAAAAGCAAGCTCGTCGATCCACGTCTCTGTGGACCCCTACCGAGACCCCGTCGGATCTAACCCGTAGTGAGCATACACACACACACCATTTCTCATACAATACTACTATGTCAAGATTGTAAGTTCATAAGGATACTTGCCTCGATTAAATAGACGATGACACGAACGGAACGGAAGAATCAAGCACAACCGCGAGGAACCGACGAAAATGAACCTAACGATTCGAATAGCACAATCACAACCACTTCTAAACGATTATGGAAATGGAATACACCCGGAAACCCGCCTACGATTCATGTATAATCGAATAAAAATAACAACAAGGGCGGACCACAACCAAACCCTCTCGATTTCGCAAAGCTATGAAAATATACCATGAATCCGTGGGAAAACTAATGATATCAACAAGATTAATCATATTCATCATGAATCCACCAACAAAACGGAACGAATCGGAAGAAAATCCCAAAACCCCCAAATTATCCAAAAGTAGGGTTCTAAGAGATTTACCGTGGATTAGGATGAAAGATTCGTGTTGATGTTGTTATAATACTCCAAGAACTCAAGAAAGATGTTGGATGAGATGATTGGAAGAAGAAATCGCCAAGAAGATCGCCCCAGAATCGCCTTCGCCGCGGAGAGAGGAAGAAATGAGGATTTATGATTATCTCGGTCAACTCCCTGGTTTATATAGCCAGGGAGTGTTAGCGCGCGCTAATCCTTAAGGTTAGCGTGCTCTAACGGGATGAAAATACCGAAGAAACAATTTGCGTCCCAGTCCAGTAGCCAGATTTCTGGCCGTTAGCGTACGCTACTCGAAACGTAGCGTGCGCTAATAACCTCTCGGTAGCGCGCGCTATCGACCAATAGCGTGCGCTACCTGGACATCAGCCGAGTCCAGTAGCCAACTGCCCAAAACTCACCTGACCCGTTAGCGTGCGCTACCATACGAGCGTAGCGTGCGCTAACTGGCACCTGACCGGGTTCAGTAGTAAACTGTCCAGTACTGGACAGTCACGCTAGCGCGCGCTACTGAACCACTTAACGTGCGCTAGTCTCCCGACATTAGCGTGCGCTAGACAAGGTAGCGTGCGCTAATCCGATAGTCCAGAGGGCTGGGAGCTGAACTGCCACTCCCAGGGCTAAATCGCTAGCGCGCGCTATGAAGTAAACGTAGCGTGCGCTACAAAGGGACTTCTAGCGTGCGCTATGCAGAAAAATTAGCGTGCGCTAGGTATGGAATATAAACGGTCTACAACACCGGAATACGAACGAAACATCAAACGGAACACCTCACAACGCATCATAGCATAGAATGAATCCACGGCAACCCCGAAACGGCGGTTCCGCACAACAATTACGAGAATCAGATCAATAGAAGACGGAAAAGTTACACTGAAAGGTACACGAGGGTCGCTACAATCGAGAAATACACCGAAAATAAAAATACAAGGGGAAGAAAAATGCGGATATTACAATGAACACAATCGAAAAACTTGTAAAAATCATCTTGTTCTGCAACTTCTGATATAATATAATATTTTGTGGAGTATTTTTACTTTTTATTTAAAGTACTCATTTTTGTGCATTCATTTGGTGGCTTTATGTCTCTAAGATTAATATATTATTCCTTGTGGAATTTATTAATAAAGTAGATTTATCATTAACCAGATCTTATGACAAAATACTAATTCATTATAATTATTTACTTTGATAACCTGTATTAGTTACTATTTAATTTCAATTACAATATTCTACTTTCAAATATGGAAAATTCTTTTATAAATTATAGGTAAATGAGCTGGACATATAATTTTTACATAATTAATTATTGTGTATTAAAATAACAAGTAATTCACTTATCAAAGAAAATTTATCTTTACTTTTGGAACTGTATACCTTGGTGAATTGGCCATTAAGTTCACGAAAATTATTTACTAATTTAACACGAAATATAAAATAAATTCTTAACACTATGTAACCAATTAATTGTAATATCCGGACAATTATTGTGTATTTTATCTGTATTTGATGCTTGTATCATTTGATTATGTGGTATTAATAATCAAAATGTGATTTTCCGTATTCGTATTCCTACACTCATGAGTTTCCAAAACATGCATGCATACATCTGCACGTCATAACATACGCTAGTAGTTGCTGCAGATAACGCACGCTATAGGCGAGGTATAGCGTACGTAATAGGCAGTCAAAGACAGATAAGTCAGGTCGGCGCATGGGGCCATAAGGATTCCCCGCGTGAACCTGGACAGTTTTCGATAAAGCAAGTCAACGAGGCATAACGTACGCT
The DNA here is from genome assembly GCA_033398695.1 of Orobanche coerulescens. NCBI lineage: Eukaryota > Viridiplantae > Streptophyta > Magnoliopsida > Lamiales > Orobanchaceae > Orobanche > Orobanche coerulescens. Next base: position 104,303,607 of record CM065818.1, read on the forward strand.
AAAGGAGTATAATAACGTACGCTTGGGGCTGTTAGCGTTCCGAGTGAACTCGAGACTCGGTCAAGAACCGGACCAAAAAACCCGAGATCGAAACTCACCCGACAATTAACGAGTTCGGATACGAGTCCTTAAATTTAAACCAAAACCGATAAGACCCGGACAGAAAAAACCGGAAAAAAATCCGGTAATAGATAAAATATTTATATATATATATACACACACACAGACACACACACATGCACACCAAACAAGGCCTAAGGCATTTGGTATATAAAATTTTTAATCTTACACCAAACATGGCCCTAGGCCATTGATATATAACACAAATTAGGTTAGAAATTCTAAAATCTCTCCACTCCCCCCCCCCCTAGCCGCACGGCCCGCACCTAACCCCATTAGTTTCAATTTTGGGGCTTTTAGTTTATTTTCGATTCGGGTTAGGGTTAATAAAATTGGGGGTTTCAAATTAGTTTAGGATTCGGATTTGAGGGATTCAAGTAAGGGTTCCAGATTTGAGGGTTTAAAATAATTGTTCTAATTTGGTGATTTCAAATTTTTTATAGGTTAATTATTTCCAGATTTGGGTTTTCGGGTTCCGGATTCGGGTTTCGGGTTTCGGGTTTCAAGTTTTTGGTATTCGGGTTACCGGATTTTGGATTCGGACCAGGTTCTGGCCCAAACTATTTCGGATCGGTTCTGAATCTTAAATATGACCCCGTTCTCTTACCAGTCCAGACCGGGTCTATCTGGTACCTTATCGAACCGCTTCCGGGTCTATCAAAAACCCGGATGGACTGGTCTGATAACATCCCTACGTACGCTAGACTGAACATATAACGTACGTAAATGGGATTGTTAACATACATTAAGGAAGTCAGAAAACGAGGCAGTGAGATACTGACGAACGTTAACGTACGTAGAGTTGCCCATCACGCACGTTAAGGCCATAACATACGCAATGTCTTTTGGCTAATGTACGTAAAGTTCAGAATCTTATAAATAGGACATCAACCCACTTCATTTCACATTTTTTCCTCTTTGCTCCTTGTCCAAATTCTGTAAATCCAGAGAGCCTCTTCCGCAACATAACCCTTGATTTAGCCTCTCTACTTGGTGGTTGAAGTTGGGAAGCATCTTGGTGTTCAAGTTCCCGTTGTTGAGTTCCGCCGAGTGTTTCATCATTCTCCTCCATAATTAGGTATGTGATGGTATCCCAGCCTAGAATTCGTGTTCTTATACTAATTATGACCATTTGAAATATTTTTTTTTTGAAGAACGATATGTTAAGGTTATCACGTGTGTTAGATGAATTCAAGAAGATAAATGTAGAGGGTGTCCTTCATGTATATTTCATGATTTGTAGAAGTTTCTTGATGTGATAATCTTCATATTGATGACTAGAACGAAGTGATTAGTTTGGTGATAATTGTTTTGAACTTAAAACATTGACAAGAAGGATTGCGTATGGAAGAACGAAAAATCATAGAGATGAACGAATCTAGAACTTGGTTGAAATGTGTTAAATAACCGAACCAAGTATTGGAAATGATAATCAGAATTGGAGTGTGGATTTGTGATGATTTGAATATCCTTGAATTTGTAGACGTCGACATTTCATCTCTGTTATGGTCATTTTATTCGCATGAAGTATGTTATTAGTTTGATTTAGCGTTCATCGAGTAGTTGGACCATGAACCGGCTATACGTAGATGTTAACTCGGACATAACTTAAGACATTAGATGTTCGTACATTAGCTATGTGAAGTAAGCTGAACTCTTTGTTATTTCTTTTTAAATAAGGTCCGAGCTGTGCAAAGTGATTGACCGAAGGGGCAACCTTCGGGCGTATGGATAGTCATTGAAGTATTTATTTCTTGCCATCTTTCAAAGGCAAGTACTTTAATTATGTTAATCCGTGTTGATGTCGGTTATGTTGTTATGTGTCGTGCATATGTATTGTGAATTTTTTGTCCACCATGCATTGGTCTGACGGGATCATCATGGGAATCTATAGCCATGTGCGCTGGATCGTTGGACGGGTACTTCCAGCATGTGTTGGTCCGAAAAGATCATCATAGGAATCTATGTTGTGTGCGCTGGATCGTTGGAATACCATGAGTATGTTGAGATTGATACATTGTGTGGTGCATTGTCTTGTTATTGTTTCTCATTGGGGAAACTAGTTCTTATCATTGTTGATATTATTGATGTTATTGTTCACGGGTCGCTGAATAAATCACTATTGTATAATTATCGTACTTGTACTAGCATCATTGTGCTAACCCCTTTGGGGGTGAACATTTATTTTTATGTTCAGGATCCAGGAGGGCGGGGAAACAACCACTAAAGCTGCATGATGACGAGGGTGCAGAGTGATGTTTGTGGTCGGGGGAGTTTGTCTGTTGTGCTTTGTTTTAATAAAGTGCTTGAGTACGTTGTTGTTGTTGGTTGTATTTGATGTTTATTATCGGGAGTTGTCCGATTTACATTCTCCAGACCTGTAATGTATCAATAAACTTTGTCGTTGACATTTATTAATGTTGTTTTAAATTATTAGCCTAGTAAATCCTTACATCGAGGATTTAAGGCGCTGTAATAATCCTAAATATCTCGGGGTGTATAGAATATGGTATCAGAGCTAAGATTATGGATATCTTTGCCGTTGGGTTAAATTAGGGTTCAGATGTGTCTTTTCGCAGTTAACCGGCCGCGAATAACATCACTGTACTGCCTACGTCTTCATGTGAGCGGTGGTTGTAAGTTTCCTAAACTCTATCTTGTCCTTTACGTGTTGTGTCCTTTTTTATAATTGAACGTTAGAACAATATTGTTTCCTGTATATTGAGTATGTATGCGTACAGTATGTTGAGAGGAGGACGCGGAGGCGGACGTAGAAATGCTGAGAGGGAGGCTTCACCCTCTGTTCCTGATTCGCTGTAAAATCAGGCAAACTCCAGTGCTGGCGAACAACAAGAGTCCGTCAACAATGAACGTGAGAAAACCGTGGAAACAAATGCCGAACCTGTTGTTCCCGACATCCTTCGTCAAGTGGTTAACCAAATGACTCAATTTGCTCAAGCTGTGGACATAATGTAAGTGGCGGTAGGATTGCAGCCGGGAGAGAGAGAGAGAGCAAGGCGTCCCAGACTTGGGAAATCGAGGAGACAAATGGCTACAGGAGGTGGTGAAGATGCACTCGCCGAAGTTTTATGGTTTTTCCGAGACGCCATCATGGGATCACTGCCTGAGAGAGCTGGAGAAAGTATTTGCAGGAATTAACTGCCCGGACGACCGGAGAGCCCCTATTGCCCAATATTTCCTGACGGGGGAAGCATCCAAATGGTGGGAAGCTATCCAACCTAATCGATCATGATGCCGATTGGGGAGTGTTCAAGCTTATGATGGAAGCTCAGTACTGTCCTCGCCCAGTGAGAGAAGCTAAAGTTCGAGAGTTCTTCTCAGCAAAACCTGCGGATGAATCTGTAGCCCAAACGATTAAGACATTTAATCAACAACTCGTATTTGTTCGATACTTTGTCAGAACTGATGCGGAAATGATGATTCATTTAGACATGAGAATGAAGCCGGAGGTACAGAGGTACATGTCAGGTTTTGAATGCACCACTCTCCGCCAGTATCAATACAAAGCTTTGGCGTATGAAATAAAAGTAGCAGCTATGGAAAAGTTTTCTGAATCCAAGAAGCAAAAGGTCACTAGTGGTTTTTCAGAACATAAGAGTAGTGGGCCCTATAAGGCTCAGTCGTCTTTCCACTCATTCAACAAACCTACACAACCCTCTAAAAGCGGAAGGAACCCCAAATTTGTACTAGCCTTTACTAATACGGCAAAACAATATTTAAATTGTGGTCGCCCAGGACACTTATGGCGTGACTGTTTTCATTCTCTGGTGACATGTTAAGAATGCGGACAGGAAGGGCATCGAGCGATATTCTACAAGGATGCCACTAAATTATTTGGAGCTCGTACTTCACAGTCAGCCCAGAAAGAGGCGAGTGTCCCACAGACGCAGCAGAGTGTCCAGACACCCTAAAGTTTTGGTCGAGAAAGAGGAAGAGGACAGTTAGACCGAAAGGGAGCATCGAGTGCAGGATCCTCTCCTCCACGCCTTTATGAGATGAGGAGGGCAGATGATCAGTATGTAGCTATCGCATCAGGTACCGTTCAGATCCTTTCGCAACCAGTTATAGTTTTGTTCGATACAAGGGCTACACACTCGTTTATATCCTTGTCTTGTGTTAATCGTTTGAGCATTTCTTGTTTTCATGAATGTGAACCTTATATTGTGGGTTTACCGAGTGGGGAAAGAATTGTGGGGAATTTAGAAACTCGAGATTTTCTTATAACAATTGGAAGGAAAAACTGGCCTTCAAATCTGATCATAGTAGAGATTCAAGGAGATGACCTAATTCTTGGAGATGATTGGCTTAACCGATATGGAGCTATTATGAACTATCGGAAGAGGAATATATCGATGATAGGCGAAGATAGATCCGAATTGCTATTCAAAGGATGGAGACTAGGAAGCTCAGGGAAAGTGATCAAAGCTATGAAAGTCATCAAACTACTGAAACAGGGTTGTACCAGATACTGGTGTTAGGCGATGAAGACAGAAGAAGGAAGCGTAGAGCTTTCATCTATTCCTGTCGTGAGCGAATTTCCAAATGTGTTCCCTGACGAATTACCTGGACTACCTCCTTAATGAGATGTAGATTTTACCATCGAGCTCAAGCCGAGAGCTATACCAATTTCTAAGGCATCATATCAAATGGCACCTACCGAGATGTATGAACTGAAAAATCAGCTGGAAAAATTACTGGACAGAGGCTATATTCAGCCAAGTGTTTCGCCTTGGGGAGCACCAGTTCTATTTGTTCGAAAGAAAGATGGATCGCTTTGATTGCACATCGACTACCGAGAGCTAAACATGATGACGATCAAGAATAAGTACCTGTTGCCACGAATTGATGATTTGTTCAACCAGTTGCAGGGACCGACAGTGTTTTCGAAGATCGATTTGAGATCGGGATACCATCAATTGAGGATTAAGGAATCAGATATCCCGAAGTCGGCATTCAAAACTCATTACGGGCACTTTGAGTTTGTAGTGGTGTCGTTTGGTCTCACTAATGCGCCTGCTATGTTTATGTAGTTAATGAATCGATTACTCATAGAGTACTTGGACAAATTCATAGTTGTGTTTATCGATGATATCTTGGTCTACTTTAAGAGTCCAGAAGAGCATGAGCAGCACTTACGGATCATTTTGAGCTGCTTGAGGAGCGAGCAGTTATATGCCAAACTTTCAAAATGTGAATTCTGGCTAAAGGAAGTGATGTTCCTTGGTCACGTGGTATCAGCGGAAGGGGTCCGAGTAGATCCCTAGAAAGTCGAGGCAATTTTGGAATGAAAATATCCTAAGAACATGAAAGAAGTCAAAGTTTCTTAGGACTTGCTAGATATTTTCGTCGGTTCGTTGAAGGGTTTTCCAAAATTACCCGTCCACTTACTCGATTACTGCAGAAAACCCAAAAGTTTGAATGGGACGAGAAGTGTCAGGCTAGTTTTGACAAACTTAACAAGAGATTGACGACGGCTCCAATTCTAACGCTGCAACAAGGAACTGGAGGATTCATAGTATACAGTGACGCTTCAAATCAAGGTCTCAGTTGTGTATTAATGCAGAATGATAAGGTGATTACCCATGCTTCACAGCAGTTGAAGCCATATGAAGTTAATATCCAAGTCATGATTTGGAATTGGCAGCTGTTGTTTTCACCCTAAGGATATGGAGACACTATTTGTACGGAACTCACTGCCATATCTTCATAGATCATAAGAGTCATAAATACATCTTCAGTCAGAAAGAGTTGAACATGCGGCACAGGAGATGGCTGGAATTGATTAAAGACTATGACTTAGAAATTCTTTATAATCCAGGAAAAGCATATTGGCTGATGCACTAAGATGCAAACCCATTTCTATTCGAATGCTGGAGACGCTCAAATCCCAGTCAAGCATTCAACGAGAGTTAATTCGTGAAGGAATTGAAGTATGGTTATGTTGTTAACCAAAATATTATATGGAGTGATTTACTGGATATGGCTACGGGTGAGTAACAAACAAAATGCGAGAACACGTCCGAGGGAATATAAATAACAAGATTTGCCTTCGGGCTTGAATGCTCTCGCGAGATATTATTAATACGAAATACGTTGGAGTACAAGTTTTAATGTTAGAGTACAATTACAATGAGTGTAAAGACCCTAGTTATCTAGCTCTTGAGTGTTGTTGATTGCAGGAAGAACCAGAGTTGAGGCTCTACGAGTTCTTGTAACAAAGACGGGATGCTGTGTAGATTTCTACGTTGAACTCGACTGTAAGTCTGATTTTCGATTCTATCTCTCGATCCTTTTCCAAAATGCTGGAAGTCCTCTATTTATAGAAGAGGAGGTACTTGGGATGTCTTCATACCGAACGGGCGATCGCCTTTCCTGTACTATAATAAGCGGGTGATCGTCTTAGCACATGGGTTGCTTTCCTTAAAGTCCGCGGCTGCTGCTGGCAGCCAGCTGTACGATCCAATGGGGAGACAACACGCGTCCCATGTCGCTGTCTTGGGAGGTCCCACCTAGAACCTTTCGGCGGGTCTGTCGGTATGTGAGGTTGTCCTTGTCACTGACAGCTGCTGATGGGCTGGAGTCAAGTCTTTTCCGGCGGCGCCTTTTTGCTGATCTGTACGTGGGCCACCATCCCGAGATTCGGTCTTCGTAGACTTTGACCGATGTTGGTTTTACACGTGGCATGGGACGGTCATCCTTGTCGGGCACTAGATTCGACCGCTAGGTGCCAAGAGACGATCGCCCTGGATGTCGATCGCTAGGCATTCGAACATGATCTGGATTCCTCGGTTGGCAAGTCTGTCGTGGCTTATTCGATGCTGACTTCGGTCGCTCGGCCTTATGCCGACGGTTTGTCAGACTATGTCCCCTGGCGTGCCCTTGAAATGACGCGGACGCGGATTTCAAGGGCGGCACTAAATGCAACTTATCTGACGCACTTCAGCCCTCGAGGTTCTTCTTATTTGCCCAGAAGCCCCCGCCTTCGCCTATAAAAAGGGGCTAGGGTTTCTGGGTTCACTGTACCTGCCCTTTCGTCTGAGAAAAAGACAGCCGAATTCTTTCGAAGTTTTCGTCGTTCGACTCCGACTCTTTAGGTAAGAATAAAAGCCTTTTCTTTTTCTTTCTTCTTGAGAATGTATGTAGGAGTATCAAAAGTGTATGAGGCGAGTAGCTCTTCCGCCGCCGCGACTTCGACTACCCGGGATGAAATCCCCGTGGAGTTCCACATGGAGACAACCGTCGAGGCTATCCGCGTAGGGATTGAACCCGCGAAGGTTGAGGAAATTTTCAATGAGGCTGACGCGGCCAGGACGGTGGAGACCGAGCGAAAGCGCTCGCGGACCGAAGGGGAGATGACGGTGACGGAGTACTGGAAGCAACACACCGCGTTAGGTCAAGCATTTTTAGCCTTTGCCGACCTTATAGAGAGATTGGCCGGCCCGCTCCCCAAGTTCGATTTTTGTGCTTACTCAGTCGCCCATACCCATGAACCTGAGAGGTGATAGCTGTTCCGGGCTGCGAGTCGCTCCCCCTGGACCCTTGGCCATCTCAGAAGTTCGGCGACCAAGAAAGACTTGGACCGCTGGAGGGCGAGGTTCCATGTCCCTTCTGATGTTAGCCTCTACGCGCCCGCCGAGAATGAGCGTGCTGACCAACCCCCTGAGGGTATGGTCGCCGTTAATGAGGCGATAATGTAGGCCGGTCTACAGTTTCCCTTGCTGTTTGCCGTTTCTTATTTGTTAACTGCGTGGAATGTGGCGCCGCTTCAACTGACGCCGAACGCTTAGCTGCAGATCATCTACACCCTTACTCTGTTCGGAGGTCATCGGATGTTCCATCTTCCCTCTGCGGTGGAGATGAACTATCGTTTTAATCTGACGGCTCAATAGGGTTCCGTTGGCGGTTATCATATTCAAGGTCACTCGGGCCGGGTGGTTCTTGGGGTGCCAAACAAGGTCCGGGGTAACCTGAAAAAGTGGTTTTGGGTCGGCGGAGCGTGAAGATCGGCCGCGAGTGACAATCCGACCGATGAGTTGGGAGCGGATACGCAACCTTCCCGAGGACCATATAGACGCTCGCCAGATAAACAACGAAGCCTGTTGGTTGGCCGCTAGTCTGTTTCGCTATCCCCGCCACTTAAGGGTCCCAAGTACGAATTCTTATGACCTTCATCTGCTTGACGATCGCCTTGATTGATGATGAAGACTAACTTATGTCGATTGCTCTTTCGCAAAAATCCACTTCCCCTGCTACTCCGAGCTACCGAGAGAAGTTGCCATGTCGAACCCCGGGATCATGAGTCGCTTGCGCCAGGGGAAGAAGATGAGTTGTGCCCCCCGGCGCCGATCCAACCTGTCCCAGAGGCCAGGCCTGTCGAGGAGCCGATCGCCGAGGAACAAGAGCTTCGGGAGGAGGGAGGCCTCCGGCTCAATCGCAAGCGGCGGAGGGCGGAGGAGCCCTCGGCCGCTGCTACTGGGGATGCGCCTACCTCGGCGCCGTTGATCGTTGTGCCTCTACTTTCTGCGGTTCCAACGGCGGAGCGGTCCACGCCCTCCTCCAGCTTCCTGGCCGCCACGGCGGCTGCCCGCGCTGAGACCCCTCGGGGGAGGCCGTTCTTTGGCCGCGACCCGGAGAATGTCGAAAGGTATGCTTGGTTGCTATTCTGGGTTACGATATTTCCTTTGCTGGAAATATACCAACTCTTTTGATCTTTGTGCAGGATCTGCCACTCCGATCCAAACTGTTCGCCAAGGGTGCTGGACTTCCTGACGAGTAATGTTCCTCGCGAGGCGAGCGATGTCCCTTCTTACGTTGCTCAGGCTTCCGCCTCCGTGCCAAAGCCCTGGACGACTGATCTGGATGCGATCGCACGCCGGCGATCTGCTAACGCGATGCAGGCGACTTTCGCGCTGGTCCTCCAGACAGTGACGATGGCTGCTGAGGCCGTGAGGGACTATGAGGGGCGGGCCTCCACCGCTCGTCTCCATGCGGACCTCGAAGCCGCTCAAAAACAAAATGCTGAGTTTGTCGACAGGCTCGTGGCCACGGAGAAGAGCTCCGTGGAAGCGGCCAAGCAGGCGAGGCAGGATCTTGATCGGTCCCGGGCGGTGACTGACCGGATCCGGGTGTTGGGATTCGGTGCCTAAAACGAAGGCCCAGTGGAAGCGGTAAAACGAAAATTAATTCGATCCGAATCCCTACGAGGATCGATCGAGCTACGTATATACGAATATCAAAACGAATAGCAAGAGTCGTAAGAAACTAACCCTCGAAGTCCGTTAATTAAATGGTAACCTTCTCTTGAGCTATTCCCCAAGCTTTGATTGATCTCTACGAATCCAATCCGCTCCAAGCTCTTGAACGATCCAACGCCGAAAGCACCGCGTCTCTACTTGCCACGAGCCGGAAAAATGATCGGAACAACAACACTCGATTAACCTCTAAGGTTACGGCTAGAATCAAGTGATGAAACTTTTATTATTACACTCTAAGTGTATAATATATCTCTCAACAATTTTTATCTAAGAAAATGTGAATGATTAAAAACACAAGACCAAGTTTTTTCTTCCCTCTCTCTTGAAAATGATAAATGCCGTGAGACCACAAGGAGGAGAGAAAAGGAGGTTTTATTTTGGTCTTCAAATCATTCACAAGATAATCTTTCACCCACAAAATCTCCCTTTCCCTTATAATAAGAGATATGAAATCTCATATGTCAAAATTCTTCCAACAAGAAAACAAGACAATGATCAAGGTAGAAAATCAAGATGGGGGCCGGCCTCTAGAAGAAATCGGACGAGTTCGGTTCGTTTCGGACTCCCGAGAGTCCAAACAGATAAACTCCAATTCCGTTCCGATGTATTTATATTGTTTAATTAATCTAATTAATTAAACATATCAAATACAAAATAACATAATTAATTTCTCCACGAAATAATTATATTCATGAATTAAATTAATCACCCAGTAATTTATTTAATCCATTAGGCCGTAAATCGATTTATCCAATAAATCGATTTAGACATCCAATGTCTCAAATTAGATATCCAATATCTAATATTCATAATGAGAGATTAAGCTCGATTTATTCCGTCGTCAATCCTAATGCGCGACTCGGTAGGTCCGTCTCAGTCAGCAATGGGAGGAACCAAAGAGTAGTAGCACCACCTAGCCAGCCTGGTGGCCTACATTATACCCCGACTGAAAACGAATGATTGGGATCATTCAAGAACCATTCTGTCGTGAATAACAGTATACGTATAAACCCTTCTTTCAAATGTCCCGATCAAGTTATAGGGTCATGGTCAGTCAAACTCCATCTGTACTTGATGTTATGCATGCGTTAATGCAAATCGAGATCATCGAGCTCTCGTGTATCTAATACAGCCAGCTCCAATGCTTTGGCCAAAGACTTATGATCTCATCTGCCAATAACCACATAGGACATATAACCCGTTCACTAACAGGAGAAAGAATTCTATCTTGGTATTCAGTAGGACCTGCTACTTGCCCGTCAAGATGCACGTCGAGGTTGTCCCCCGCCTTCGGGTTTATAGGGTCGAACTACTCTAATGAAAATCTTGACGTCACAAGCACATCCCTACTAAATCCTCAAGTCGAAGGTTCACGAATACCTTTCACAACCTTTCGATTCCATCATTGACTGTCCCGGAGTGAAATCCGTGTGACGAATCGAGGGTGAGTCGGTTCGAGTATACTAATCCAATTAGCATACCTATAACGTGTGCTCCCACTAACCATTAGTGTTCGACTGGCACTCTCCTTGTCAAAGAACACGTCATACAAGTCTTTACATAAACTTAACGCCCAGTCAAGTTTCATCGACTTGCGAACGATTAAGTATTTGAGCTATAAACCTTTCCAGTGCCGACCCCCTTATCCAATAAGGAGTGGAATGTTTTGCTCTCAAATACACGGACTAGTTTCTATATGTATATTTACGAGTTTAGGAATGCCAGTAACTACCAGTAAATAGAGAAAACATCTATTGCCTAATATATTGATGATTTACATAATAACAAGTACAATGCCCTCACTCAACATCCTCTGAGTGGCATTCGAGGGCATACTCCTAACAATCTCCCACTTGCACTCAATACCACACATTATGGTATATAATACCCATGTTCTCCAGATGATGCTCCAAGCTAGTTTGAGAAAGTGGCTTGGTCAGTGGATCGGCGACGTTGTCGGCCGAGTCCACTCTGTGCAGCATAATTTATCCCTTGTGAACAAATTCTCTTACGAGATGATACTTCCTCTCAATATATTTGGTGCTGTTGTGAAACCTCAGCTCCTTGGCCTGTGCTACAGCTCCATCGTTGTCGCAGTATAGCGGAACAGGCAGCTCAGCACATGATATCACTTGAAGTTCTCCCAGAAACTTCTTAATCCAGAACCCTTCCTTGGAAGCCTCCGAGGCTGCTTGATACTCAGCCTGACAGGTGGAATCAGCAGTCGCGCTTTGCTTGGTGCTACGCCAAGATACTGCTCCTCCATTAAGAGTAAATATGTAGCCAGAAGTAGACATCGAGTCGTCCTTCAGTCCTTGGAAATCCGAATCAGTGAATCCCACCACATCCAATTCTCCACCGCCATACATAAGAACCATATCTCTAGTCCTTCTTAAGTACTTGAGAACGTTCTTTACAGCAGTCCAATGTTCCCTACCTGGGTTTGCCTGAAACCTACTCACCACGCTTACAGCATGCTCAATGTCAGGTCTCGTACATAATATAGCATACATTAGGCTACCCACGACCGAAGCATATGGTATATTACTCATTTCCTTTCGTTGTTCCTCACTTTGAGGACACATCTTCAAGGAGAGTTTTATTCCATGTTGCATCGGTAGGAATCCCCTTTTAGAATCATCCATCTTAAATCGCTTTAAGATCTTATCTATATAGAGGGCTTGGGAAAGGCCTATTGTTATCTTCGCTCTATCCCGGTAGAATCTAATTCCAAGAATATAGGTTGCTTCTCCCAAGTCTTTCATGGAGAAAGTACTCGAAAGCCAAGCTTTTACAGAACTGAGCATTCCCACATCATTTCCTATTAGCAGAATATCATCCACATATAGTACTAAGAATGCGATCTTGCTCCCACTAACCCTCTTGTATACACAAGGTTTCTCTTCATTTTGCACGAAGTCAAACTCTTTGACTGCCTCGTCAAAACGAAGGTTCCAACTACGCGACGCTTGCTTCAGTCCATAAATGGAATGCTGAAGCTTGCACACTTTCTGAATATCGACTTCGGACACAAATCCTTTAGGCTGCTCCATATAGATTTCCTCCTCGAGGAATCCATTAAGGAAAGCCGTCTTTACGTCCATTTTCCATATCTCATAATCGTGGTAGGCAGCTATAGCAAGCATCATGCGAATAGACTTGATCATGGCTACGGGCGAGAAGGTATCGTGGTAATCGATCCCTTCCTTTTGGGTATAACCCTTTGCCACAAGCCTGGCCTTATAGGCGTCAACCTTGCCATCACCATCAGTCTTTCTCTTGTAGATCCACTTATTCCCAATGGGCACTATGCCCTTGGGGTGGTCTACTAGAGTCCAGACCTGATTAACATGCATCGAGTCTATCTCAGCTTCCATAGCTTCACATCATTTCGCGGAGTCTACATCCACCATCGCTTGGTGATAGGTCGTCGGGTCGGTCTCTTGGCTATCACTTGTAACCTCATGGAGACCCAGCTCCTCCAAGTGTACAATCCCATACCTCTCAGGTAAATGAGACACCCTACTAGACCTATGAGGTGGTTGTACTTATGTTTCAGAAAGTTCGGTTCCAGTTTCTTGCACAGGTGTCTCCCGAGGAGTTTCATTGTATTCTTTTAAAGAAATACTTCTACCTGCTCCGCCTTCCTGAATGAACTCATCTTCCAGGAAGTGTGCTTGTAAAGCAACAACGATCTTTCGATATTCGGGCATGTAGAATAGATATCCCATTGTCCCAGACGAGAATCCAATGAAACGTCCCTTCGCGGACCTAGATTCCAACTTTTCCACCTTAGTCTTCTTGACATAGGCGGGACATCCCCAAATCCTAATATGATTAAGACTTGGTTTCCTTCCCTTCCACATCTCATGTGGAGTTCTAGGAACAGATTTGGAAGGACATCTGTTTAAGATATAAGCGGCAGTCAGGAGTGCATACCCCCACAGGTTAATTGGCAAGTCAATATAGCCCAGCATGGAACGAACCATGTTCAACAGGGTCCGGTTCCTTCTTTCTGACACACCATTTAACTGAGGAGTACTTGGAGGTGTTAGTTGTGAAACTATTCAATGTTCCTTAAGGAAGTCGTCAAACTCCGTACTCATATACTCGCCACCTCGGTCCGACCGAAGTGCTTTAATATGATTACCAGTTTGTTTCTCGACTAGGGCCTTGAATTCCTGGAATTTCTCAAAGGCCTCGGATTTATGTTTCATTAAGTATACATAACCATACCTAGTATGATCATCTGTAAACGTATTGAAATATTGATATCCGTCACGTGCTGCTTCCAAAGCACCACATACGTCGGTATAGATTAATCCCAGTTTATCAGCGGCTCTTACAAAAGTCCCTGTGAAGGGGGACTTAGTCATTTTTCCTTTAAGGCAAGATTCACAAGTAGGAAAGGAATCCGATCCCAATGGACCCATAAATCCATCTTTTTCCATCTTGTAAACTTTGGTCTGACCAATATGACCAAGTCTAAGATGCCATTTCAAAACTTGATTGGTTTCATCCCTACCACATTTTCTAGTCATAGTATTCACAACTACTTTGTTGCTGAGATTTAGATGATACAATCCATTTAACAATGTAGCAGTACCTACTAGTTTATTTCTAAAATAAATTTTGCAGGAACCATCACCAATGAAAAATGAAAAGCCTTTTCGGTCCATGACCGGAATGGATACAATGTTTTTGTGCCCCTTGGGCAAAACAAGTCATCTTCTAAGGTCAAAACAAAGCCGGATTCTAAACCCAAAAGAAGTGATCCTATGTCGGTCGCCTCGACACTATGCTCGCTTCCGACTGTGATCATAACTTCTCCAGCTCCAAGCTTCCTACTTTGTTCCAGATCCTGATTTACGGTACAAATATGAGAACTAGCACCGAATCCAAGATTCAGAAGTAGAAAATACGGAGCGAACAATTTGTTTCCAAAACTAAAAGTTCTGTACCTGAAGTGCCATGAAGAATCGGACAGTCTCTAGCCCAGTGGCCCAGCTCACCGCACTTGAGACAAGCATCCTTCTTCTTCTTGTTCTTCGGAACCATTGGGGCCTTGGCCTTACCCTTAAGGTCTTTAACTTGTGGTCCAGTTTGCTTCTTGGGCTTTTTCTTCTTGTTCTTAGACTTCCGAAGTCCAGAAGAAATCACACGGGCAGACTCCTTCATTCGCGGAGTCTTCATCTGAGACTGAACGGTCACAAGTTTGTTCATTAGCCCAGCTAAATTACATGCAATATCATTGCAGTTGAAGTTCATAACAAACTGTGAGAAGTAATTAGGGAGAGACTGTAGGATAAGGTCGGTTTGGAGAGAATTATCCATTTTAAAATCAAGAGCCTCCAATCTCTCGATCATGGATATCATTTTGAGGACATGTTCCCCAACTTTCTCACCTTCCTTCATCCTTGCACCGAACAGTTGCTTGGATATCTCATATCTAGCAGTTCTGCTATGCTCACCATAAAGTTCGGTTAAGTGAGATAGAATCTGCCTAGCAGAAGTCATTTTCTCATGAGCTCTCTGAAGCTCATTAGACATGGAAGCAATCATATAAGCACGGACTTTCACGTCATTCTTAACCCACTTTTCGTGGTTTTCAATCTCTTCCTGATTGGCTCGGGTCCGCACAGGAGGCGCCGGAATGTCCGTCTCCAAGACGTATCCCAGTGCCTCTATACTGTGGACAATCATAAGATTGCGGAGCCAATCCACAAAGTTGGGTCCCATTAAGGTGTTCCTTTCGAGTAGAATTGCGAGTGGATTCATTGTCATATTGAGATTTGTCTGCATTAAGTATAACAGATTAATTAGTGACTCATTCAATTATGTTCTGAGTATAGAATTAAGGTCTTTTCTAAAAATGTTACCCATCTCCCACTATTTTTATCGGAATAACTCACTCCCATGTGAAATCCGGAAGTATCGTCGCTCTACTTCATAGTGGTGATCGAGTTCTTTATAAATCTTAATAGAGGGCAACCGAACAGGTTTCTAGTCTATTAATTTTCATAAAGTGGTGTCCAACACCAACCCATCTAATGGATGATTTGATCTTCTTTTTCCCCTTGTTCACTCCCCTCAACCTATATGGTTTCTATGGTTCGTGAACAAGTTAAGTTTATGCCATCGACGCAAATCAGTTTCACAATTGAATCTTATCCGGCAACCTATCAGGTTTCTAGGGATAAAATTTGCTCCAACCGAAGGCATCCAATGCGCTCCCGGTAATTTATCCGTCCTCCCCGAATGACTACCCCGATAACTCAGAAGCATAGCACATCCGGTTTGGATTTCAATTTCCCGAAAACTCAATGGAGGGAAGGAAAACCTTGAAACCTTATAAACTTAATAATTTATCGTGGGAGAATTTTCGCGATTAGCGTTACACTTTGCACATTAATCGTTTAAGCGCGTTTGTGGCATTCATACAATATGAAACAACCATTCACAACCTAGTTGCTACCAACATGTGGTTCATGGACCGTTCCTAGAAAACAAAAACTCCGTAATCTAATTACAAGTCTTCGTCTTGAATCTTCGTCTTCTCGAAATGGATCTTCCTCCGGTCTTCGTCATTACATATAAATTTTACATTGAAAATTGCATCCTAGATACAAATATTTCTAGTCAAATAAATAGGCTCAAAACGGCCTTTACAACCCAATCGAATAAAACGAATGATTCAAAACTAAGTCCACGAACCACATCCCCATTCAAAAAGCATTCATCCAATCAATACTATATAAATGGAAAGTGTAGAGATACATTGATCCAATCAACAATACGAACCGATCCAATCAATTCACACAATTGGTAATATGATAACGTTCAAAATAATTCGGTCGACCATAAATAATCCAATTAATCAAATTTCCCTTATAAAATGAAATACCACAAATCATTTTAATCATATTAAATCCAATTTAACATGAGGGAGATTAATTTTCAAGAATACACGAAAAAATCGAATCGGGGCGAAAAAGGCCTGGCATGGCAGAGTCACTGCCGGCATGCCAGACAGAGCTGGCATGGCGAGTCACGCTCGGCAGTGCCGGCATTGCCCAGCCCCACAGTCCGCGGCCTGGGCACAGGCTGCGGCCCCCGATCTGATGTGCCCGCCATTGCAATGCCTGGCCACGACCCCGAGCCACAGGCGCGGCCCCTCCGGACCCCTCCCGGACCGTCCAACGGCATTTCGGGGCTAGTTTTTCGACCGGATATCTAATATCTATATTCTCCAACATTCATATCTTCAATATAAATCATATTTCCAAGAAATTAAGATTTATATTTAGACATAAACTTACAAAAATATAACTACAACGAATGTAAAAACATATACCATGATTATGACTAAAATGATTCCAAATCATTCACCATCTAATCGAGCATTCCAAATGCCAATATCGTATACCCCAAGCTTCTCTTGAGCTATTCCCCAAGCTTTGATTGATCTCTACGAATCCAATCCGCTCCAAGCTCTTGAACGATCCAACGCCGAAAGCACCGCGTCTCTACTTGCCACGCGCCGGAAAAATGATCGAAACAACAACACTCGATTAACCTCTAAGGTTACGGCTAGAATCAAGTGATGAAGCTTTTATTATTACACTCTAAGTGTATAATATATCTCTCAACAATTTTTCTCTAAGAAAATGTGAATGATGAAAAACACAAGACCAAGTTTTTTCTTCCCTCTCTCTTGAAAATGATAAATGCCATGAGACCACAAGGAGGAGAGAAAAGGAGGTTTTATTTTGGTCTTCAAATCATTCACAAGATAATCTTTCACCCACAAAATCTCCCTTTCCCTTATAATAAGAGATATGAAATCTCATATGTCAAAAGTATTCCAACAAGAAAACAAGACAATGATCAAGGTAGGAAATCAAGATGGGGGCCGGCCTTTAGAAGAAATCGGATGAGTTCGGTTCGTTTCGGACTCCCGAGAGTCCAAACAGATAAACTCCAATTCCGTTCCGATGTATTTATATTGTTTAACTAATCCAATTAATTAAACATATCAAATACAAAATAACATAATTAATTTCTCCAAGAAATAATTATATTCATGAATTAAATTAATCACCCAGTAATTTATTTAATCCATTAGGTCGTAAATCAATTTATCCAATAAATCGATTTAGACATCCAATGTCTCAAATTAGATATCCAATATCTAATATTCATAATGAGAGATTAAGCTCGATTTATTCCGTCGTCAATCCTAATGCGCGACTCGGTAGGTCCGTCTCAGTTAGCAATGGGAGGAACCAAAGAGTAGTAGCACCACCTATCCAGCCTGGTGGCCTACACTGTACCCTGACTGAGAACGAATGATTGGGATCATTCAAGAACCATTCTGTTGTGAATACCAGTATACGTATTAACCCTTCTTTAAAATGTCCCGATCAAGTTATAGGGTCACGGTCAGTCAAACCCCATCTGTACTTGACGCTTTACATGCGTTAATGCAAATCGAGATCATCGAGCTCTCGTGTATCTAATACAGCCAGCTCCAATGCTTTGGCCAAAGACTTATGATCTCATCTGCCAATAACCGCATAGGACATATAACCCGTTCACTAACAGGAGAAAGAATTCTATCTTGGTATTCAGTAGGACCTGCTACTTGCCCGTCAAGATGCACGTCGAGGTTGACCCCTGCCTTCGGGTTTATAGGGTCGAACTACTCTAATGAAAATCTTGACGTCACAAGCACATCCCTACTAAATCCTCAAGTCGAAGGTTCACGAATACCTATCACAACCTTTCGATTCCATCATTGACTGTCCCGGAGTGAAATCCGTGTGACGAATCAAGGGTGAGTCGGTTCGAGTATACTAATCCAATTAGCATACCTATAACGTGTGCTCCCACTAACCATTAGTGTTCGACAGGCACTCTCCTTGTGAAAGAACACGTCATACAAGTTTTTACATAAACTTAACGCCCAGTCAAGTTTCATCGACCTGCGAACGATTAAGTATTTGAGCTATAAACCTTTCCAGTGCCGACCCCCTTATCCAATAAGGAGTGGAATGTTTTGCTCTCAAATACACGGACTAGTTTCTATATGTATATTTACGAGTTTAGGAATGCCAGTAAATAAAGAAAACATCCATTGCCTTATATATTGATGATTTACATAATAACAAGTACAATGCCCTCACTCAACATCCTCTGAGTGGCATTCGAGGGCATACTCCTAACACCGGGACCAGATGACGGAAGCCCGCAGGTCGCACGCGGCCACGCAAAAGTAGGCCGACCAGCTGAAGGTGACCGTCGCCCGTCTGACCAGTGAGATGGCTTCATCGAAATAGGAGGTGGCCGTCAAAGTTGCCGAGCTCGAGGGCGTGAGCCAAGCGGCTGCGGAACTAAGGGGAATGCTGGAGGTGACTGAGGCCGATCCCTTTCTTAACGTGGAGTTCGTAAGCGAATTCACCTACTATATGGCTTATGCTGACGCGATCCGCGCCGCTAAGAAGGGAGGGATCGAGGTCGGCCCTTTGGCTGATAACTTCAAAGCCTATGCGCTCGAGCACCCCTTGCAGCCAACCTTCTCCATGCCGATCCTCGACCTCTCCTCGGATTATGGGGTCGATCTGAGCTGGTACCCATTGCCGGACAACCTTGTCCATCCAGGTGCCACAGAGGATGGGGGTTTGGAGCCTACTGCAGGCGAGGGAACGATCGACGATCTCGCGGCCGGGGGCGATGGCTCGGTAGGGGCAGCCTGAGCTAGCCCACTCTTTTTGCTTTTTCTTGTAATTTTCTAGCTTTGTTGTATTTTGCCTTCGGGCGTTTCATACATGTATTTGTATTTCAAGTGAAATGAAATAAATATTTGCTTCTGATTTCCTGCTTGTATGATCGTCTTTCTGAATATTTTTCATAATCTTATATAAGTGTGTGAGGGGCGATCGCCGTGTATTCGGCTCCAAATGAACTGATAATAGAATTGATAAACTCACGTCGTGCATGCAGATCCAAGTGAATTGATAAACTCATACTGGTTAACTTTTTAGACAGTCGATCGTCATATGTGTAATTGAAAAAAGCCGATAGTATGTATGGGTATGGGCCCGCTCTGACCCTTGTTTTTGTTTACTTAGTGAAAGTAAGGGAACGAAAATAAATCATTTAGCGGGCATTCTTCAATTTTGCAGATTTCTCGAGAAAGGTCGACCATCCCGACCTAGACGAACCATGCACAGTTGTGGAGTTGGATGGAACCGACCTCCGCAACCATGTCTTGTGCGCGAGAGACATTCCGTCTGATGGCCAACTTCTCACAACTCACTTAATTGTGAGGGTCCTCCGTAGGCTACTTTTTGCCTTGCAATGTAGTGATGGGACGGACGATCTCTGCCTGGAGGAGTCCTTGCACGGGGCGCCGTCGGATTAATCGACTTCGCAACCGTGGCTTGTTAGCACTTTTCTGCCTGGGGCCGACATGTTAGATGGCGGACCTTTGAGGGCATACGTGGTGACGGGGGGAGGGACGCGTCTCATTGTCCGGGTCCACCATGTTAGATGATAGACCTTGAGGGTGGGCGAGCGTGTCCACAGATCTATTTTGGAGGGTCCTTTGGCTACGCCCGCCTCGTATTTAAATGAAGGGTGAGTGATCTCTGCCCAAAGGAACCTTGCATGGCCGCTGAGATCGGTTCCATCGACCTCCACAACCATGTCGGCACTTTTCCACCTTGGATCGTCATGTTAAATGGTGATCCTTGACAGTATACGTTGTGCAAGGGGAGGCGATCGCTTGCCTAGGTCCTTCATGTTGATGACGAACTTTAGAGAGAGCGAGTCATCCTCTGATTTGTTTTGGAGGGTCCTTCGGCTACGCCCGCGTCATATTTAAACGAAAGGTGAGCGATCTGTGCCCAAAGGAACCTTGCATGGAGGGACCGTCGGTTTCATCGACCTCCACGACCATGGCGGCACTCTTCTACCTTGGATCGTCATGTTAGATGGCGATCCTCGATGGTATATATTGTGCAAGGGGAGGCGATCGCTTGCCTAGGTCCTTCATGTTGATGACGAACCTTAGAGGGCGAGCGAGCCATCCTCCGTGTTTGATTTGGCGATCGTGGCCCTTGGTCCTTTCCGCACGGGGCTCTGACTAAGTTACTAGACTGTCCAGTTTGCCCTCCTCGAACAATCTCCAGAGTTATCTGAGGAGGTCGCGGCATTGGTCGGTGTTGTGGCCGGGACTCTTGTGGTAAGCCCAAAATTTGTCGCGGTCCAGATGACCGTTGTCCCTCATCGGCTTTGGCTTGCTCAGCCATTTACGCCCCTTGATGGCGTTGAAGATATGAGCCGGAGATAGATTAAGTCTGTGGAGGAGTTGGACTTCCACATCCTCGAAGGCTTTGAATTCTCCGGGTGGCTTTGCGACCGCCTTTCTGGGCTTGGCGATTGTCTTCTTTGGGACGAGAGATGGCTGTAGTACTCGCAATTTCGATTTCCGGTAATTTTATTTTTTTTGCGGAAGTCCATTTTGACAACTCTCTCATGACCGTTTCATCATTTTGAGAATATTTAATTCTGCCCTTTTTGATGTCCGAGTTCGTTTCGGTATCGTTTTGTTGAGTTCCGTGTTCTTAAGCGGCTTTTCCGTGCTTAAGTTCGATTCTTGCGAATCTCGTCGAAAACTATTGTTTCGAGTTTCTCATAAGTTCATTTAATGTTATTATTCATGTTGCAAGTTTTGGCTTGGTGTTTCGATCGTGTATCGTGTATTTCGGACATTTTGGGCCATTTTTGTAATTTCCTAAAGTTTGGGATAATTACATTTCGTTGTCGAATTTCGAGCCTTCGGGTAGTCGGAACCATGTGTTCTCTTAGTGCTCGAATTCGTCTTTGCGAGTACTTCGTAACCATGTCTTCGATTAATATTCAGGTTCGGGTTTCGGGGTCGTCCGGGCCGTCGGAGTTGCCCACGGCCGAGTCATGGCCGGGCATCTTGGGGCCAGGCCACACCTGGACGAGTTACGTACGTAAGTGTCCGGCAGTTACGGCCGTAAGGCCTGTTACGTACGTAAGGCCTGGTCGGTAACGTAAGTAACACTGCCGGCAGAATTGGACAGTGAGTTCGGCCATGGCCGGTTACGTACGTAAGCCATGGCCGATTACGTACGTAAGCGCTCGGCAGGTACCGGCTATTGAAGGCCTGGGCACCGGGTCACTCGGCCAATTCCACTTTTCTTCTTCGTTTTTCGTGATCCTTCGATAGAAATCGATGGTTTTGATCGGAGATCACTAATGCATCAGTTGGGAAGCTTGAATCATGATTATTATCATCATCTAATCCGTGTTCTTCGTCCGAATCAAGGTATTTTGGCTTGAACCCTTGTTTTTGAAGATTTTGGGGATTTTCCTTTTGATTTTGATTCCAATCCGTTTTTGATCAATTAATTATTATATAAATGTTGTTTCGAACTGTTCTACGGATTGGATACTCGTGCCTTTGGTTCGTTCGACCCGAGGGGTGATTTCTTTGTTCTTGAAGGGTCTTGAACATTTAATGTCCGACTAAATGTCCGAATGAGTTCCCTTTGGTAGTTTGTTGGGATTTCCGTTGTTCTTGGCCTTGATTCTCGTCGTAATCATGTTTTATTGTTCCTTACGGAGGATTATAGGTGCTCGATGATTCCGATGTTGAATTCAGTTGGTGATTGATGATTCGTGTGGTGTTTTCCCGTAGTAATTTCGGTGCTATCGCGTTCTTGATAGTGTTCGGGCGTTCGGGGCTGTTCGATCGCATTCCATCTGTCGTCTTGTTGCGAACGTGGTTCCTAGGCAAGTACCTTGTCCATACCATTCTTGTTTTGTGAATATGATAATTAGTGATCATCTCTATGTGTTTGTTTGATCGTTTGATTTGAACTTTCAAAAGATTCGGTTTAGCCTCGTTAAGGGATCACTTTCAAAATGCGTGTGTTTTGTGAATATTGTTCCCCGTGAATGATTGAGTGAACCCTATGAATTCGCTTGTGGTTGTTGTTGTTGTTGTTATGCTT
This sequence comes from Orobanche coerulescens, assembly GCA_033398695.1. Taxonomy (NCBI): domain Eukaryota; kingdom Viridiplantae; phylum Streptophyta; class Magnoliopsida; order Lamiales; family Orobanchaceae; genus Orobanche; species Orobanche coerulescens. The sequence goes on from CM065818.1 coordinate 104,326,048, forward strand.
TGACAATATATATATATATATATATATATATATATATTATCTTTTTTTGGTGTGTTATGGTTTGACGTGGTGTTTTGCTAAGTGTTGGTTGCATTAACTCATGATTTGATGTGTTTGTGATTATGGCAAATGTGAAACCCTTGTTGTTGTGAACTCGATGCATTGATGGTTTGACCACAAGGTTATCAATTCGGGTAGGTCTAGAGAGGGCTCCGAGAATCGTCACTTGCGAGTGCGATGTCACGATAACTTGTGGGTATGTTCGATTGATGTTTGGCCGGGTAGGGACCTGTGAGGCCTCCGGCGGCATGTACTTGCGAGTACATCCAGTGTGTATGATTCCACCATAAGGTTATCTAATCGGGTATGTCTGGGGAGGGCTCCGAGAATCAGTACTTGCGAGTAGGATGTCAAGATAACTTATGGGTGGTTTGAGTTTGTTTCGCTAGCCAGCTCGGGAGGGTCCTTAGAGGCCTCGGGTGGGATTTGTGGCTTCGTCCCGGTCCTAAGCGATGCCTGTGCGTGTATGTTTTGTGAATGTGTTTGCTCACCTCGGGAGGGTTCGACGGGGCCACGGAGGGAGTCTAATGGTATAGCCCTGGATTCACGAGTAAAACTTCACGAGTGCGTGTGCATGTTATGTCCGTCGAGGACGCGTTACGTGGGTTTTAATCTTGTGTATTGTTGTTGGTTTCATTTGTGAAAACAAAACCTTTGGGCTGTGACCCCTGTTGATTTTGGAAAGAGAAGGATTCGATAATCCTAAATTGTTTTCTATTAAAACTCTCGATGGCATTTTAAACTGTTTTATAAATTATTTCCCCTGATTGGTGATCTTTCGGTTTTGGAATGTTTTCCCAAACTCTTGCCTCGGGAATTACTTTTCATTACGTTTGGCTTTTTGAGGATTCCTGGTTATTGTTATTCGTGGAATGTGAATTGTATGACTCGTATTTTGCACTTTGTTCTTGCACTAGCAAAACAGTGCAGTTTTGCTAACCTCCGAGTATTTGGGGGTGGATGTCTGTTTTTGCATTCAGGATTTGGGAGCATAACATAGGGTCGGCAAGAAGGATGATGAAAGATGATCGATACTAATCACATGAGGAACCGTACATTGTTGTATTGGTTCAATTGTATTTTATTTACGTTGCAGTATATTTTCCCCGTTGTATGGGAGCATTGTGTATTCGACCCCTGCGTGGGCATGTATTGAGTTGTATGTATTTATTGAAAGACCAAATCGGTTTACTGAGTCATTTTTAGCCTTAAAGGCACTGTTGAGATATTCGACGTTGTCTACCAGCCTGGTAGATCCTTGAGGAAAGGGTCTACGGCGTGTAATATCCCTGAGTGGATTGGGGGTGTTACAGAAATGGTATCAGAGCTTTGGTTGTGGAAACATAGGCTGTCGGGTTTAGTGGTGTCTGTTGAGTTTTGTCTCGTCGGATTTTGTCTAACTGAGTCATTTCGCGACGCGTCGTCTGAGTTGGTTGGTCGTGATTAGTATCGTGGAGCGATCATCATCTTCGTGCGACCTGTGGATGTAAGTCTCCCTTCTTTGTGTTGTGCCTCGTGTGACATGTGCTGCTTGGATGATTATATCGTTGAGTGATTGAATCCTTCTGTGGATTTTGATTCCGTGATATGTGGGTATTCGACTCTAATATTTTATTTATATAAGGAGCGGTGTCGCTGCTAATGTATTTTCGAACTGTATTTTATCCGCTGCGTGAGTCCTTTTAAAAATGGCTTTCAGTATTTTGCAAACTGAGTTCTAATTCGTAAAACTGATTCCCTAAATCGAGTTTTGGCACTTTGGCCTTGAATGTTTTATGACGGTTTGATAAAGGATTTTGTGAGTTTCGGGCATTCTGGCCTATTGAATTTTTGAAAACCTTGAGTATCTTAGAAAATAAATTTCGAGACGTACATTTTAAAATGAATTATTTTCTCGTGGTATTTCAAGGTGCCACAGTACGATTCAAAATTATTCCAGTCGAGGACCAAAACAATCTGAGACATTTTCAATTATTTAGAAATGCTTTACTTAGACCCGAGGGTCGAATATTTCTGAAAGTCTTTCACCAAAAAGAAAGTGTCCTCATTTTTGTCAAATGCATGATGGTTTTCAAAGTCTCGACAACGATGTTTGTACAACTTTTTGAAAGGTGATACTCAAGGTCAACTAGTGTTTCAAAAATCATTTTTTCAAAGGTGGTTTTCGTTTTTAAAACCTATCGTTCCTGTTTGTGGTCTGGGAATGTATGTATAATGTTCGCACTTTCGTTAGGGTGTTAACCCCCCAGTTGTGATTGAATTGGTGGTGTGAGGACTGAGTCGTTCGCCACGCAATTGTTGTATTAGCCCTCGGTGAGAGGTGTGATGTTGATCTTTAACGTTGTCATTTCGTGGTGATTTTCGTGCTATCACACATGTGCGAGCTGTTAAAGCTTGGGTTTGTACGTTGTGTAAATGTGTGATTGTTCATGATGTTTTGTGATTATGTGCTGATTATCGTTCGGGCCATTGAGATCGCTGAACGGTGCCGTTGTTGCTGTGATGTTGATATGTGTGTTGCTTTATGATAATAATCATCGTATGTGTTGCGTGTTATGATTTTCTATTGTGCTGAGTTGGCATCTCCGGTTTGTTGTTTTGCGATGTTATATATTCCATTGTACCTAGCAGTTGCATTTTCGATATGCCGAGCTGAGGTGCTTCAAACGTATTGTGCCGAGGGCATGTACGTGCAAATTGTCCTTCTCGTCAGTGACGCTTTTCAAGTGTGGACTCGAATGACACATAATTCAGTTGCGAATTGGTTACCGAGACTTTTGGAGTTCGCGCTTTAGCATAGATATCAGGATCGGCTCTAAGAAGCCCATGGGAGATGTTTCTGTCGGTTGCTTGTTGTGTCGTCACCTTGATTTCGTTGTTGTGAGTTTCGGGGATGACATTTCTTTTATAAGAGGTCGAATGTAATACCCGTATTGTTTTTGGACTTCTGCATTTTCTCTTTCTCAGGTCTATCGACTCGCTCGTGTTCATTGATACTTTCTGGACCTGTTCTGTATTTCGGTTTCATCGTTCGAACGAGCCGTGATCTGGTTTTGGGGTCGATCTGGTTATCGCTGTGACTTTTCCGAGTTCGATTCGATTCTTGTGAACCTTGTTCGGAAGTAACATCTTTTGGTTCTACTAGTTCTTTTGATGTCTTGGGTTGAAGTGTGAACTTCGGAGTCATTGTTCGACCGTTGTCATTCGATCATTGTTGTTCCATCATTGTTATTTGATCGTTGTTATTCGATCGTTGTTGTTCGGTCGTTGTTGTTCGATCGGGGTTGTCTGACTATTGTTGCCTGATCTCGTACCGCGAAGAATTGTCATTCACTGTTAGTCAGCTGTTTCGAGTGTGGCCAGGTGGGTCACTGAGCCGTGCATTGCGAGACGGTAGCTAAGAGATTTGGGTATCGAGGTTGCGTCTCTGCTTCGAAAGGGCACAGAGATGCCTAGTATGCTTTTTGAGGATTTCGGCCCACTCCGAATTGTATGTGATTGTCCTTGTGGATCGTTTTGTGTTTATTTTCTGTTTTCTCGACTGTGCGTTTTTCCTTGTAACAAGTGCTTTGTGTTTTGTGATTGTTCCGATAACTGACTTGATTGTATTATTTGTTTGATGACACTTGTCACTTGTTGGTTTTATTATGTCTCTACCGGTGGCGTTGTGTTGGTCGTTGTGGAGCGTGTGTTCACGCTGTATATTCCTTTGCGTTGCTGGTAACATTTCACTATTGGGCGTAAGTTACGCATTTCTTGTTTATCTCGTTGAGTTTTCCTGGCGGGATATTGCTTCTCCCTACTTGTTTTAAGTTTCGGGACGAAACTTCTTTTAAGGAGGGTAGTATGTAATACCCGCAATTTTGATTTCCGGTAATTTTCTTTTTTGGTGGAAGTCCATTTTGACGACTCTCTCATGACCGTTTCGTCATTTTGAGAATATTTAATTCTGCCCTTTTTGATATCCGGGTTCGTTTCGGTATCGTTTTGTTGAGTTCCGTGTTCTTAAGCGGTTTTTCCGTGCTTAAGTTCGATTCTTGCGAATTTCGTCCGAAACTATTGTTTCGAGTTTCTCGTAAGTTCATTTAATGTTATTATTCATGTTGCGAGCTTTGGCTTGGTGTTTCGATCGTGTATCGTGTATTTCGGACATTTTGGGAGATTTTCGTAATTTCCCAAAGTTTGGGGTAATTACCTTCCGTTGTCGAATTTCGAGCCTTTGGGTAGTCGGAAAGGTAATTATTTATTTCTTTATTTATTGGAAGTCACTAGGATTCCTGACTCGTAAATATATATAGAGAAACTAGTCCATGTATTTGAGAACAAACATTCCACTCCTTATTAGATAAGGGGATCGACACTGGAAAAGTTTATGGCTCAAATACTTATTCGTTCGAAAGTCGATGAAACTTGACTGGGCGTTAATTTATGTAAAGGCATGTACGACATGTTCTTTTGACTCGGAGAGTGTAATACTCGAGAATCTCGTTCCTGTTTTTTGGAATTATTTATCATTTTATGCCGAATGTTTATCTTCTCGACAGTGATTATGTGGAATTACTTATCCATTATATACTGTGTGGTGTGTCGTGTAATTTCTTATGAAGTTGCATCATTGTACCAAATTCAGATTGTGTTGTTGTCAGAACATATTACGTATGCTAGCAAGTGCATTACGTACGTAATTGGTGAAGGTTAGTGTACGTTATGTACATACGTTAACGTACATTAACATACATGTTGGTTGTGGTAAAAGTTTCTAGAGAGGCTTTATCGTACGCTACATTGGGCACATAGCGTACGTTACCCTTTGATTGCTTATGTAGCCTTAAGAGAGTTGCGTACGTTAAATTGCATTTAGTTTGGGGAAGTGAGCTCTGAGTAGAGCATTACGTACGCAAAATTTTGTCTATTACGTACGTAAGGCCTATTACGTGCGCTAACCTTGTAGTGTTACGTACGTAACGTGTTGCGGCCTATATATAAGCAGGCATAAGACTTCATTTCACATTTTGCAATGTTTCTTCTCCTTCTCCTTCTTACAGTCGGTTGGATTGATTTAAAAGGCTAGAGTTGGTCGAGATTTCATCATCCATCAACCTTGTTGAGTTCCTAGCAAGGATTAACACCATCTAATCCATCGTTCTGTGTCGGATCGCAGGTATTTTCCTTGATTTCCCAGAGTTGACCATTTTGGGTTTTGACCTTGATCCGACTCCTGCCCATTTTTGATGTCCAATTAGTATTTTATAATGCTGTTAAACATGTACTATGGAATGTATATCCATATTTTCGGTTCGTTCAACCCAGTTGATGATTATAGGGTTCTTGGGAAACCTTGAACATTTAATGTTTGATTAAATGTTTCATTGAGTTTTCTTCAGGCATTGGGCATGTTTTCCATTAGTATTAACCCTTATTCCCGTAGTGATTTTGTTGGTGTTGGTTTCTCATGAGGGTTGTAGGTTTCCGGGATTGTTTCGGGTGAGCCGTGTTGTCGGAGTTTTCAGTATCGATCATCGAGGCAAGTGTTCTTGCTTATACGAGTTATATCCCGTGAATTGATGTTATGTAAAGTGTGTATGATGGTTTGTACGTGTATATATATATATATATATATATATATATATATGGAATTGAGTTGGTTATGATGATTTGATTGGTTTGTGTAAGTGTTGATGTGTAGTGATGCGTCTAGGATGGTTAGGTTGTTCTGAAGTTTTGTCGGTCGTGTTGATTTTGTGAATTGTTTCGAACACGTGGTTGTGTATTATGTCGTGTTGTTGATCTTGGGATATATTAAGTGTTGAATGTGTTGCTTGTGGATACCTTTGTGGTGTTGACATATACTAGAAATAGTTTATAGTTATGTTCGTCCTTGGTCGTAGTTATGTGTCGGTAAGTGGTCATTCTAGCTAGTGCCATAACTATATATATTATATTCAACGTTTGGAAATTGTGAAAGCTGTGAATGCAATTGTGCGTGAGTTGTTCTTCCACCTAGAGACGGTTCGATGGGACCTCTGGGGGACGATACATATGGGTATGGCCATGGAAGTGGTTTCCCACCCGGGGATGGTTCGACGGGAACTCTGGGGGTCAATACTAATGGGTACGGCCGTGGGTTACCTTGTGTGTTATCGTCGTGATGATGATGTTGTGATAATTGTGATATGTCAGAATATAACAACATTAATCCTCGGTCTTGAGATACATTATATATAGAGTCTTGATACTTGGCTAGAATGGCACTAGAATATGTGTTACATGTGTTTTTATCCTTTGTTGTAATGCTTTGGTGTCGGAATGCGGGATTCGTTACTATTCCTGTGCATTGTAGTTTGAAGAAAATTTGGGTTGAGATCCTAACGATTGTGTAAAGATTGCTTTGCAGAAAATGACTTTGGGCCGAGACCCAAGTCTTGAAATGGTTTTGTAACTAAGGACATGAGCTCCAGAAATTTATAAAAACGTTTGTTACACGAAACGAGATTTGGGCCGAGGCCCTATTATTTTACAAAAAGGTTTTATAATCCTGGACTTGAAGTCCAAAAAGTCTTTTTGTTATCTTCGAAAACTTCCAAGTTGGTAAATTACTTTCAAGGACTGGAGTTTGTACATTAAACATTGAAAACCTCTCTGGAACTTCTTTTATGGTTTGTCGTTGTTTTATTATAACTGATATTTGCCTGGTATATTTTGTATGACTTGAATACTTCCACTAGCAAATTCGAATTGCTAACCCCTTAACTGGGGGAAATGCGTTTCACACATTTCAGGTGCACTTTTACTGAGGGAGCATTCACTCGGCATGGAGAATGATGACTTGAAGCGTTTATTTTTAAACTCATACCCCTCCGCTTCGACTACTCGTGTTCATATGTGAGTTTATTGCCTCGACTCACGTACTAGATACTTGCTTAGTTAACTCATTGCATTTTGAGGATCCTCGCGTTTGCGCAAAGTTCGTGATGTTTTGGGGCTGAACGAAGTAGTTATTTTTCCTTGTTTGTTCTCCCGCTCTCTATTTTAAGTTTCAGGACGATACTTATTTTAAGGGGGGTAGAATGTAATACCCTGGATTTTTACCCTAAATAACTTCGAATCGTTGACCCGCTTTTGTGGATTCTTTGTCCGTTTGTTGAACTTACGCAATCTTTCTATTGTTCTATTATCCTTGTTGTTCCGTTTTACCACAACTCTATAATGGCTACATAATATAATATGCAATATCGTTACATGTTACTATTGATACCATATGTTGATAACATTTCGGTATAATGCTACGACCATGACCGGATCATTTGATCAATCTAGATATTTACAACTCTTATTTAGAGGTAATATTACACCATAAAAACGTTCAAATATGGATGGAGTACCAAAAGGGTGCTAATAGAAACAAGAGTAGATATTTCTGGATAGTGCCGCGCGCAAGGACTGACTTTGATCAGTCACCATAAATTCTAGAAAATCCAAAAATTCTAAAATTTTGCAGAATCATATATTATTGAATTAGATTTCCAATGGTTCAAACGGCGAGTTAATCAGAGTCCGGATGAAGGAGTTATGATCGAAAAAGCAGACTCTGGTGCAGTGACACGACCGTGTCATTTGACGCGGGCCGTGTCATACTATTTTAGAAAACAAAAAACTTTCTGGATGGGTGACACGGCCCATGACCCAACCGTGCCATTTGGCACGACCAGAAAATTGCTAAAATCTCGAAAACTCGTCCGGATGAGTATAAATAGCCCTCTCTCTCATTTCTGAAGTGTTCTAGGGCATTCTTTCGACCCAAACTCATTCTCCCCAAATATTTTCAGTTTGTGCACCAAAATCAAGCAATAAACTTGTTCCTAACATCGTAGAATCCAGATATCAAGGTTGTTCTCGAAAAATCATTCATTTTTCTGGGTTAAATCAAGGTGTGTGATAAAGTTCTTCAAGTTCCTCCAATAGATTCTTACTAGTTCTTGTTTTTAGGATGGTTCTTAGATGTTCTTGGATTCATAGATGGTCTTGAGTAGTATTCATCGAGTCTAGCAGGGTAGAGATCGGATTCTTCAACTATAATATTTCTTATAGACGAAATGCCCACTAGGTGTTCAATAAAAATACCCTTAGAATATGGTTTTGAATTCCACGTGTTATTGTGATTAGAATCGGTAGTCCTGACACGAGTCTTGCTATATCAATTTTCTTAGGTTCGGAAATTGGGGATCGATAACATCTTGTCCAAGTTTTACCGAACTCGGTAAACACCGAAATAATCAAGGCAAGTAACTTGATATACGAAGTATACCTATGCAAAATCATAGTTGTCGAAGTGTATCTGTTGTTTTATGTTAATATCTCTCTCTCTCTCTCTCTCTCTATATATATATATATATATATATATATATATATATATATTTATGCCTGAAGGCGTAATGTGCCTAGTTTTGATTGAGAATGTGCATGGTGTTGTTTGTTAGTGTAGTTGTTGATTGATATACAATTTGTGTGAATTTGTGTACTGATTTTGATAATTGATGCAATGATTGACTTTGTGCTTGATGTTTGAAACACTGTGAGTACTTGTTGTGAGGGACGTCATATTCGGGAGCCTCTAAGGGCGAGGTGTGAACTCCAGCCTGGTGCATGCTGTAACGAGCGGCTCCATATGATTGATGAACGTCGGTGTTACATAATGCGTGAGCAAGGGGCGGCTCTTACGGGAGTGAGCGCTGAGCGGATCCATATGGTTGGTGAACGCCGGTGGTACATAATGAGTGAGCAAGCGGCGGATCTTGCGGGAGTGAGCGCCGGCGCGGTGACATGTTCAAGGGGCAGCCAACATAGTGGAGTGAACGCCGGTGCACAGGTGTGGAAGGGAGGTGCCTGGCAGGCTTATTGGTTACGGATATTCGAGTGACAACTAAGACCCCGATATCGAATGATTTTCGTATTTCAAAAGTTCTTTCAACTCGCTTTAAAATGTTGGTCTCGATAAAGACTGAGATTCGTTCTTATGAAAGTTTTTTTCAACTCGTTTTAAATGTTGGTATCAGGATTAATTTACCAAGGATATTTGACAAAATCTCCGAGGGTTAAATAACCAAGGGTCTTGAGCAAGATTTGTCGAAATGAGAGGTTGTGTCATTGATTGTGCTGTGATGATATTCTGTGGATTGGGTCAAGGACCCCGTGAGATATTGAGATGATTGATCTTGTGATGATATTCTGTGGATTGGGTCGAGTACCCCATGAAATGTTGAGATGATTGATCCTGTGATGATATTCTGTGGATTGGGTCGAGGTCCCCGTGAGATGTTGAGATGATTGATCTTGTGATGATATTCTGTGAATTGGGTCGAGGAACCCGTGAGATGATTGAGATAATGATTCTTGTAATGATAGTGTTCTGTAAATTAGGCCGAGGACTCCGAATAACATTGAAATGGTTTTTCTTGTAAAACTGTTTTTTCACATACTGGGTCAAGGGCCCGAGAAATCTTCAAGCTATTTTCTAAAGCATTTACATTCGATTTTTCAAAACCCCAAACCATTCAAAACGACCCAAGTCAATGATAACATTTTCAAACCATCTTATCAATATATTTTTCAAAATATATTCCTTTTAAAAAGGGGTTTCCGAACTTGATATTTAGACTCATTGGGCTCGTTTAAAGTTTCATTGGTGTTATGTTCTGTAAAGAAAATATGACTATGTGATTATCTTTCACCTTGTGTAAGTGAGTGCTATTCTGTGCTCACTATGAGAATGTGTGGTTTGTGTTAAGGCTTCGCGGCTTTTGAGTTTTGTGTTGATATTTTTTGTATATCTTGATTATGTACTTGTACTAGCAAATTTCAGTTTGTTAACCCCCGAGTATTCGGGTGGTAGGTGCCTGTTTTGCGCTCAGGTTTGCAGCTCGGGAGCAGTCACGGGATTGGCTAGGAAGGAGATGGAGGACGATGATGTTAATCACACAAGAGTCGGAGTCTTTTCTTTTGTTTTATCTTGGTCAGTATTTCTCATATGATCGAGTATTCACCCTTACACGAGTGTGGTTTCCAGTTATTGAATTGAGTTGTCATTCTTTTCTGTATTCAAGTTTATTAATGTTGTTGAGTTGTGAACTATATTGGTTTTTGAATTGTTTAATGACCTTATCGGTCTGTTTTGTAATTAATTTGACCCCGATCGGTCAATCATTGAGCAGTCTTTTGGCGTTTAGCCTGGTAGATTCTTGTGAGAAGGGTCTACGGCATGTGACATTCCCAGTCGAATTTTGGGGGTGTTACAGTTATGGTATCGGAGCTTAGGTTTGTGAAAAATCTAGGCCGTTGGGTCAAGTCCATGTCATGTGTAAGTCGCGCGCATCAGAGTTGTGATTAGTATCGTGGTTCCGACATCATCTCCAGGTAATCCGTGATGGTAAGTCTCCTGAATGTAAGTCCCCTTATATGTGCATTTGATTATATTGTGCTAATGTGTTTAATGTTGAACAAGGGGTTGGAACTTGTTTGTGATATTATTGTTTTAGGATATTACATGCCTATACGGTCTGAGTGAAAACGGTTATGTAGTATGCTTCGGAAGTCGAGTATATTTATCGATTTTTGTATTTCATTAGAATGAATTTTTAAGTGTTAATCTTATCCACCGCACGAACGTTTTAAAGTGGTGTTTTGAAATTTGCTAGCATTGTGAAAACCTACGATTTAATATCGTCATGTCAAATGGTAACGTATTTCGGTGAAAAATATTTTCGATGAAACATTTTGGTAGAAGAGTAAAAATTATTAATTTGTGGTATTTGTAACTCACCACTTTTGAAATATTTCAAATTAGTTACGATATCTTTAAAAAAAATTTAAAAATTCTTTTATACATTATTCGAAAATAATTTTTAAAAGTCGATGTATAAACTTCCTCTTCCAAAATAAAGGACAGTATTTACAAGTTTTGGGTGTAACGTGACTCGCCCTCTTTTTCCAAAATTTGTTTTCATTGAGTGCATACATAAAATAGTCGTCCTCGTCGAAGGACTAGCAATTGATTCCAGAAAAACTTTGCGCTTTGCGATACCACAGTTATTCTGAGGAGTGTATAAAGTTGTTGTGACGTAAGATACTTGGACTCGTATATAGTACGCATACTCCCCAAATTCTTTTTAGTGTTGCCTACCTTGGACATTCGGGGGTGCTAACTAAACCTTGTGTTGATATTGTGGTATATTGTACGATCGATTATTTAGTTATGTTAAACGGTATTATCTATATTAGTATTTCGAGTCTTGGCGGACGTAGACGTGATGATCGAAGTGGAAGTGGTGAGGTGGTTCATACGACAACAATTCATGCTACGGTTAAGGACTATCAAGATCAAACGATATCCTATGAAATTTCTTCAATGGTTGAACCCACGAGCGAAGCGAAGAAACCGAGGACATCTAGAAAATTTTTGGGCGGAGAAGGGACTAAGGCTCTCAAACCCCCACGTCTTTAGAATGCGTCATCTTCACGGTCGGGAGTGAATGCTGGGAATCCCAAGCCAGCATCAGTGACTCTCGGTAAGAAGGGGGTGTTTCAACTGCAACTGTCAGGGACATGTTCATGCAAATTGTCCATTTACACTCTTGATTTGTTACCGGTGCGGGTGTGAAGGTCATCTGGAGAAATACTGTGAGATAGTTTCCAAATTGGCAATGAATGCTACCCTATTGGCGAGCAGAGCAAATGACCGGAGGGTGTCCCGAAACTCTACGTCTCCTTATGAAGAGCCTAATGTGGGAGAATGAATAATTTGTAATATGCCCTAATCGTTGCTGTTTCAGCATTCATGACTTTGATGGTTTTTCATTTCAATGCTTTACGTTTCCAACTCTGGTTGTTTGAGTTTCTGGGTCAAAACTTCTTCTCAGTATGGGGGAATGTAATATCCGTACCTCTTATTAGTAATCTTTATGTTTGGTGACTCTCCATTCGTTGATGACTCGTTTGAAATCGCTTTCGATAATTTTAAACTACCCTGATCTACTCAAATTACCATCATATGAACAAACCTCAGAGCTGTTTTATCAAAATTCGTAGACTATTGTGACTTTTCCACATTTGCATTGGTCCTTGCAAATTTTGGTTCAAAACTATCGTTTAAATTGTCCCTACCAGTTCAACTAATATTCCATACATATTATGAACTCGAATGTTGTTACTCGAGCTCAAAACATGGTTTCAGGATGTTTGAGCCATTTTGTAAATTTTTTCTAAAACCTTGAAGCGTTTATTTTTAAACTCATACCCCTCCGCTTCGACTACTCGTGTTCATATGTGTGTCTATTGCTTCGACTCACATACTAGATACTTGCTTAGTTAACTCATTGCATTTCTAGGATCCTCGCGTTAGGGCAACGTTCGTGACGTTTTGGGGCTGAACGAAGTAGTTATTTTTCCTTGTCTGTTCTCCCGCTCTCTATTTTAAGTTTTGGGACGAAACTTATTTTAAGGGGGTAGAATGTAATACCATGGATTTTTAACCTAAATAACTTCGAATCTTTGACCCGTTTTTGTGGATTCTTTGTCCGTTTGTTGAACTTACGTAATTCTATTGTTCTATTATCCTTGTTGTTCCGTTTTACCACAACTCTATAATCGCTACAATAGAATATGCAATATCGTTATATGTTACTATTGATACCGTGTGTTGATAACATTTTGGTATAATGCTACGACCGTGACCGGATCGTTTGCTCAATATAGATTTTTACAACTCTTATTTAGAGGTAATATTGCACCATAAAAACATTCAAATATGGATGGAGTACCAAAAGGGTGCTAATAGAAACAAGAGTAGATATTTCTGGATGGCGAGTCAATCGGAGTCCGGACGAAGGAGTTATGATCGAAAAAGCACACTCTGGTGCAGTGACACGACCGTGCCATTTCACGCGGGCCGTGTCGTACTATATTAGAAAACAAAAAACTTTCTGGATGGGTGACACGACCCATGACCCGACCGTGCCATTTGGCACGACCGGAAAAGGCTGAAATCTAGAAAACTCGTCCGGATGAGTATAAATAGCCCCCTCTCTCATTTCTGAAGTATTCTAGGGCATTCTTTCGACCCAAACTCATTCTCCACGAATATTTTTAGTTTTGTGCTCCAAAATCAAGCAATAAACTTGTTCCTAACATCATAGAATCCGGATATCAAGGCTGTTCTCGAAAAATCATCCATTTTTTTGGGTTAAATCAAGGTATGTGATAAAGTTCTTCAAGTTCCTCCAATATATTCTTACTAGTTCTTGTTTTTAGGATGGTTCTTAGATGTTCTTGGATTCATAGATGTTCTTGAGTGGTTTTCATCGAGTCTAGCGGGGTAGAGGTCGGATTCTTCAACTATAATATTTCTTATAGACGAAATGCCTGCTAGGTGTTCGATAAAAATCCCCTTAGAATATGGTTTTGAATTCCACGTGTTATTTTAGAATCGGTAGTCCTGACACGAGTCTTGCTATATTGATTTTATTAGGTTCGGAAATTGGGGATCGATGACTTCTTGTCCAAGTTTTACCGAACTCAGTAACCACCGAAATAATCAAGGCAAGTACCTTGATATAGGAATTATACTTATGCAAAATCATAGTTGCCGAAGTGTATCTGTTGTTTTATGTTAATTTCTCTCTCTCTCTCTCTCTCTATATATATATATATATATAAACGGGATGCAGGTATAAGCGATATTTATAGTGATAATATAGTCGGGTATGTGTATTTGGTTGAATTACGATTCAGGGATATATGTATGTTGTGGTTTTTTATTCCTGAAGGCGTAATGTGCCGAGTTTTAATTGATAATGTGTGGCATTGTTTGTCAGTGTAGTTGTTGATTGACAGACAATTTGTGTGGATTTGTGTATTGATTTTGATAATGGATGCAATGATTGACTGTGTGCTTGATGTTTGAAACAATGTGAGTACTTGTTGTGAGAGACGTCGTATCCGGGAGCCTCTGATGGCGGGGCGTGAACTCCAGCCTGGTGTACACTGCAATGAGCGGCTCCATATAGTTGGTGAAAGTCGGTGTTACATAATGCGTGAGCAAGGGGCGGCTCTTGTGGGAGTGAGGGCCGGTGCGGTGACATGTTCAAGGGGCGGCCAACATAGTGGAGTGAACAACGGTGCACAGGTGTGCGAGGGAGGCGCCTGGCAGGCTTATTGGTTACGGATATTCGAGTGACATCTAAGACCCCGATACCGAATGATTTTCGTAATTCAAAATTTCTTTCAACTCGCTTTAAAATGTTGGTCTCGATAAATACTGAGATTCGTGCTTCTGAAAGTTTGTTTCAACTCGTTTTAAACGTTGGTATTAGGATTAATTAACCAAGGATATTTGATGAAATCTCTGAGGGTTAATTAATCAAGGGTCTTGAGCAAGATTTGTCGAAATGAGAGGCTGTGTCATTGATTGTGCTGTGATGATATTCTGTGGATTGGGTCGAGCACCCCATGAAATGTTGAGATGATTGATCCTGTGATGATATTCTGTGGATTGGGTCGAGGTCCCCGTGAGATGTTGAGATGATTGATCTTGTGATGATATTCTATGAATTGGGTTGAGGAACCCATGAGGTGATTGAGATAATGATTCTTGTAATGATAGTGTTTTGTAAATTGGGTCGGGGACCCCGAATAACGTTGAAATGGTTTTTCTTGTAAAACTGTTTTTCACATACTGGGTCAAGGGCCCGAGAATTCTTCAAACTATTTTCTAAAGCATTTACATTCGATTTTTCAAAACCCCAAACCCTTCAAAACGGCCCGAGTCAATAATAACGTTTTCAAACCATTTTATCAATATACTTTTCAAAATTTATTCCTATTAAGAAGGGGTTTCCTAACTTGATCTTTTGACTCATTGGGCCCATTTAAAGTTTCATTGGTGTTATGTTCCGTAAAGAAAATATGACTATGTGATTATCTTTCACCTTGTGTAAGTGAGTGTTATTCTGTGCTGACTATGAGAATGTGTGGTTTGTGTTAAGGCTTCGCGGCTGTTGAGTTTTGTGTTGATGTTTTACGTATGTGTTGTATATTATGTACTAGCAAATTTCAGTTTGCTAACCCCCGAGTATTCGGGGGTTGGTGTCTATTTTGCGCTCAGGTTTGCAGCTCGGGAGCAGTTACGGGATTGGCTAGGAAGGAGATGGAGGATGACGATGCTAATCACACAAGAGTCGGAGTATTTTCTTTTGTTTTATCTTGGTATGTATTTCTCATGTGATCGAGTATTCACCCTTGCACGGGTGTGGTTTCCATTTATTGAATTGAGTTGTCATTCTTTTCTGTATTCAAGTTTATTAATGTTGTTGAGTTGTGAACTATGTTGGTTTTTGAATTGTTAAATGACCTTGTCGATCTGTTTTGTAATTAATTTCACCCTGGTCGGTCAATCATTGAGCAGTCTTTGGCGTTTAGCCTGGTAGATTTTGTCTGCTACGTACGTAAGGCCTGTTACGTATGCTAACCTTATAGTGTTGCGTACATAACGTGTTGTGGACTATATATAGGCAGGCATCAGACTTTCATTTCGCATTTTGCATGGATTCTTCTCCTTATCCTTCTCCTTCTGGCGGTCGGTCGGATTTATTTGAGAGGGTAGAGTTGGTGAGTTCATCATCCATCAACCTTGTTGAGTTCCTAGCAAGGATTAACACGACCTAATCCATCGTTCTTTGTCGGATCGAAGGTATTTTCCATGATTCCCAGAGTTGACCTTTTTCAGTTTTGATCTTGATTCCGACTATTGTCTGTTTTTTATGTTCAATTAGTATTTTATAATGTTGTTAAAAATGTTCTATGGATTGTATATCCATATTTTTGGTTCGTCCAACTCGGTTGATGATTTTAGGGTTCTTAGGAAGCCTTGAACATTTGATGTTTGATTTAATGTTTCAATGCGTCTTCTTCGGATGTTGGGAGTGTTTTCCGTCGTTATTAACCCTTATTCCCATAGTGATTTTGTTGTTGTTGATTTCTCGCGAAGGTTGTAGGTTTCCGGGACTGTTTCGGGTGAGCCGTGTTGTCGGAGTGTACGGTATCGATCATCGACGCACGTGTTCTTCCCTATACGACTTATATCTCGTGAATTGATGTTATGTAAAGTGTGTATGATGGTTTGTCCGTATATATATATATATATATATATATATATATATATATATTGTGTATTATGGAATTGAGTTGGTTATGATGATTTGATTGGTTTGTGCAAGGGTTGATGTGTAGTGATGCGTCTAAGATGGTTAGTTTGTTGTGAAGTCGTGTCGGTCATGTTGATTTTGTGAATTTTTTGAACACACGGTTGTGTATTATGTCGTGTTGTTGATCTTGAGATATATTAAGTGTTGAGTGTGTTGCTTGTGGATACCTTTGTGGTGTTGACGTATACTAGGAATAGTTTATAGTTATGTTAGTCCTTGGTCGTAGTTATGTGTCAGTAAGTGGTCATTCTAGCTAGTGCCATAACTCTATATTATATTGAACGTTCGGAAAGTTGTGAACGCAAGTGTGCTTGAGTTGTTCTTCCACCTAGGGACGGTTCGAAGGGACCTCTAGGGGCTGATACTAATGGGTACGGCTGCGGAAGTGGTTTCCCACCTGGGGATGGTTTGACGGGACCTCTGGTGGCCGATACTAATGGGTACGGCCACAGGTTACCAAGTGTGGTTTTCGTGGTGATGATGATGATGTTTTTGATAATTTTGATATGTCCAGAATATCATAATTTTTATCCTCAATGTTGAGATACATTATACATAGGGTCTTGGTACTTGGCTAGAATGGCACTAGAATAAGTGTTACATGTATTTTGTTTCTTGGTTGATGCCGGAATGCGGGCTTTGTTACTATTCCTGTGTTTTGTGGTTCGAAAAAAGTTTGGGTTTGTTGTTACCCAAAATATTATCCAGAAATGATATTGCTGGAATGGTCGAGTAATAACAATTGTGAGAACACTTCCGAGGGAAAATAAATAACACAAGATTTTCCGGGGTTGTTAATCCCAGGTTTTAATGCTCTCGCGAGATGTTATTAATATGTATACCGTGGAGTACAAATATTAATGTTAGAATCTATTATAATGAGTGTAAAGACTTCTAGTTATCTAAGCTGTAGAGCGTGTAGATTGCCGGAAGAACCAGATATGAAGCTCTGTGAGTTCTTGCTTTGGGTGTTCTGTAAGTGTGTATGAATATCACTATGAATGTGTAAGTAATTTCCAGATGAGTCTTTATCCTCTCTCTGTGCGTTTTTTACTGTATTCACGAATGTGTTTTGGCCAATTTTGGAGGCTTGCTATTTATAGAAGACAAGGTTGTTGGGACTCCTCCGGCGATCGCGGGCGACCGCTGTTTTCTATATTATAATAAGGCAGGCGATCGTCCCGTCACGTGGGGCTGTTCCCTTAAAGTCCGAGGCTGCTGCTGGCAGCCAGTTGTGCGAGGCAATGGGAAGCCTGCACGCGTCCTGAGTCGCTGTCCGGGAGGGACCCACTTTGTACCTTCCGGCGGGCCTGTCGGTAGGTGAGGTAGGTGACAGACTGGGGTCAAAGGCCTTATCTTGTCGGCGCCTTTTGTGGATCTGCACGTGGGTCTCCGTCCAAGATTCGGTCTTTGACGTCTTTGACGGATGTTGGATTCATACGTGGCACGAGCCGATCGTCTATGGTCGGATATTAAAGACGATCGCCAGGAATCAAAAGATGATCGTCGTGGGTGCCGACTGCTGGGTGTTTGCCCAGAGTATGTCTTCTTTAGTTGGCTCTCAGATCATTATGCCGATCGCCATCGAGGTGTATTAATCGCCGCACGACAATTGACCCCCAGCTCGCTTCGATGTTGAAAACACGGGGTGAGGTGGCACTGTTGGCGATCGCCAGTGTTTAGACGATTGGCTCGTTTGTCTATGATAAGGACGATCGCCAGGACGATCCGATTTCAAATTTGGATGATCTCCTTTTGCGCTGGAATCAGCGGGAAATGAAGGCAGGCTCTCGAAACGTTGCAAGGACACGCGTCGCGCTACCATTGGGGGAGTCCGACGGTTTTGTCAGTCCTGTCTCCTGGCATGCCCTCGAAGAGATGCGTACGCGGGATTCGAGGGCTGCATTTAATGTGTTCCCCCTCCGACGGTTGCACTCCATCCCTCGGGGTTTCGCCTATTTGCACAGAGACCCCTGCTCCCGCCTATAAAAGGGGCTAGGACTACTTTATTTCTACTCTTCATGCATCCTTGCTTTCTAGCCGAGACTCTACAGAATTTTTCCGACGATCCTAGTGCCGACCGTCCTTCCTTTTAGGTAAGAACATAAATCTTATCTCCCCCTTTACTTTTTAGAACATGTCTGGAGGATCTAAAACCCTTGAGGCCGGAAGCACCTCCGCCGCCGCGGCTTCACCGGACCGGGAGGAAATTCCCGTGGGACTCCATATGGAAACGACCGTTGAGGCTACTCGTGCGGGGATTGCACCTGCAGAACTTGAGGAGCTCTTCAACGAGGCCGAAGTGGCGAGATCTGTGGCGACGGCGGAGCAAAGGGGTTCGCCAGTGGATGAAGATGAACTGGTGCGGTTGTCATGGGAAAAGGATAGCGTATTCGGCCCTGCCTATATGGATTTTGCTAGGCTCATGGAGGGGATCGCCGGACCCTGTCCAGAATTTGATTTCGAAGCGTATTCCGCCGCTCATCCCTACGAACATGTGAAGCGGACAGCGTTCCGGGCCGCTGACCCGTCTTAGTGGACTCTCAGTCAGATCCGGATTTCGGCGACCCGGAAAGATTTGAGTCGCTGGATGGCGAAATTCCATATTCCCTCCGACGTCTCGATACACGTGCCCTCGGAAAACGAACGTGCCGATCAACCTCCCGAGGGTCTGGTCGCCGTTAATGAGATGATTATGGGGGCCGGCCTGCGGTTCCCCTTGCCGTTCGCCGTATCCTATTTGTTGCTTGCCTGGAATTTGGCACCGCTCCAGCTAACGCCGACCGCCTGGCTACAGATTATTTGTACTTTGACACTTTTCGGCGGTCACCGGTTGTTCCGTCTCCTTTCTGCGATGGAAATGAACTATCTCTTCAAACTGGCAGCGCAGAAAGGGTTGGTCGGCGGTAATCACATTCAAGGTCGAATGTGAAGAGTGGTCCTCAGCGTGCCGAACAAGACCCGGGGCGACCTGGCAAAATGGTGCTGGGTCGGCGGAGCGTGGCGGTCGGCGTCGAGTGATAGGCCGGAGGAAGAGTTGGAGATCCCCACTAATTTTCGGGAGAGGAATTCGAGTAAGGGTTTTAACTCTCCCTTTGATCGGACACATCTTGGACTAATCTAATTTTGTTTCCTTTTTGCAGGACTCCTTGTTCCAGCGATCGGGGAACTACCCTTTGATTTCTTGATCATCTGGGAGCGAATTTGCGCCTTTCCGGACTCCTACATAGACGTTCGCTCACTCGATCACGAACTTCATCGGTTGGGGGCTCGACTGTTTCGCTACCCTCATCATCTGAAAGCTCCACGTATGGATTTTTACTTCCTCTTTCCTGCTGACGATCGCCTGATTGAGGTAGATGCTTAACTTGGTCTGAATTTCTTTTTTGACAGAGATTCAATGCCACCGCAAGAGATCGCAATGTCTAACCCTGGTCTCATCGGTCGTCTTCATCAGGGAAAGAAGACGGGTCGCATTCCTGCGACGACGTCTTGCCCCGTCCCTGCGGTGAGGCCCACTGTTGCGCCGATCGCCGAGCCAGAAATTCAGGAGGAGGAACAACTCTAGTGCACCCGCAAGAGGCGGAGGCCGGAGGGGTTCCTGCCGACAGCTGAGGCGGACGTATCTGTCTTGGAGCTGCCGCTTGTCGCTCCACCTATCTCCGATGTTCCGATGGTGGAGGGGTCTGGCTCCAGGCCCTCGGTCGGCTTCTTGAAAACTACGGCGATCGCCGAAGCTGAAACTCCTCGTGGCAAGACCTTTTTTGGCCCCGACCCCGAGTTGGTCAACAGGTAGGACCGGTATGATTTTTCCTGGTTAGACAATTTGTGCAAGGCATCTACTAACACCTTTGTTTCTTTTGTTTATGTTGTCGGGTCCGTCTTGTTGATCCGGATGTCTCGCCGATGGTGTTGGATTTCCTGGCGAGCAAGTCTCCGCAAAAGTCCCTTGATGTTCCTTCTTACGTCTCCAAGGCCATCTCCTCTCTTCCTAAGGCTTAGACGACCGATCTCGACGCGATCGCTCGTCGGCGGTTTGGAGATGCCATGCAGGCGACCATCGCCCTGACTCTCCAGGCGACGACGATGGCCATCCAAGCCGCCAAGGATTACGATGGGCGACCCTCTAATGCTCGCCTCCATCAGGATCTCGAGGCCGCTCGGAACAAAAACTTCGATTTCGCCAATCGGATCCAGGCCATGGAGAAGGAATACTTAGAGACGGCCAAACGAGCCAAGCAGGACATCGATCGGATGAAGCAGGAGCTGAGCCGCTCCAAGGAAGTGGCTGATCGGTTCCGCGACCAGGTGGCGGAAGCTCGCCGGATGCATGTGGCCTCGCAGGAGGAGGCGACGGGGCTGAAGGCGATGGTGGATCGGCTCAACAGCGAGCTGGAGACGGCGAAGGAAGAGCTGGAGAAGGCAAAGGGAGAAATGGCCGCCAAGGTGGTCGAGCTAGCGGAAGCTGAGAAGACGACCACGGATTTGAAAGGGCAGACAAAAGCGATCGAGACCGATCCCTACCTCAATGTGGCACTCGTCGGTGAATTCCCCTACTATATGGCCTACGTCGACGGTGTCAGAGACGCCAAGAAGGTAGGGATCGATGTCGGTCCTATGATGGAGAGCATCAAGGCCTATGCACTCGAGCACCCTTTGCATCTGGAGTTTTCCCTGCCGATCCTCGACCTCACTGACTTGGGGATCGATTTGAGTTGGTATCCTAATCCGGATAAACTTATCTATCCCGAAGCTGACGAGGGAGCACGTGCCGATCCGCCACCTAGGGGCGAAGACCAGCCGGGGGGAGTCTGAGTGATTTCTTTTGTCTTCCTTCGCTTTGTAATTTTCCGCTTTTTCTTTGTATTGCCTTTGGGCTTTGTATTGTACGAACTTCTTGTCATGAATAAAATATTCCTTTTTTGCATCTGATTCTTTACACGTGCGATCGCCTTTGGATGCTTGCAAGTGAATTTATACAAGTGTGTATATAATTGCTTCTGATGCCTTGTTCGCCCGATCGATCGTTCGAATGTTTGAATGTATTTATATGCTTGGAAATTCTTACTTGTAAATATTTTTGAACAAAACCGATCGTCCTGCGTGTGTTTGAACGAAGCCGATCAGGTACGGTCCCTTCTTTCCGATCGCATTTAGGATTAGCTCCCCTTCTCTGCCCCTTGTTTTTGTTTACTTATTGTAAGTAAGGGAACAAAAATAGTATGATTGGTGAGCTATCTTCAGTCTTTCCATTTATGAGGAACCGTGCACGGTCGCGGAGTTTGATGGACCGACCTCCGCAACCATGTATTTGTGTGCGAGGGACATTCCCGCGACTCACTTTATTGTGAGGGTCCTCCGTTAGGCTGCGCCCGCCTTCTATTTAAACAAAAGGTGGACGATCTTGGTCTGGAGGAGTCCTTGCACGGGGCGTCGTCGGTTTATTAGACTTCACCTCCGTGGCTTGTTGGCACTTTTCTACCTTGGATCGCCATGTTAGATGACGACCCTCGTCGGTATACGTTGTGATGGGGTAGGGACGTGCCGCCTTGTCCGGGTACATCATGTTAGATGATGTACTTTGAGGGCGCGTGAGCGTGTCCACGGATTTAATTTGAGGGTCCTTCGGCTACACTCGCCTCGTAGTTAAACGAAGGGCGAGCGATCTCAGCTCAAAGGAACCTTGCATGGCCGAAGTTGTCGGTTCCATCGACCTCCAGGACCACGACTGCACTTTTCTACCTCGGATCGCCATGTTAGATGACGACCCTCGAAGGTATATGTTGTGCTTGGAGGGGCGATCGCTTGCATAGGTCTTGTCAAGTTTAGACGATGACCTCTTGTAAGGCGATCGAGTTATCCCCTTTATAGTTGCTCGTTTTCATCGAGGCAAATCATATATATGGGACATGGAAATCTCATTATACTCTTTGTACGTTGGGTAACTGATATTGAATACAAAGTTTTCACTGGTAGTATTTCTTTAAATGTATGGCGTTGCAGGGATATTGGTCCGGAGTGCTGTCAGGATGTTCAAGTTCGTAGGCTCCCCTACTTAGCCATTTAGATATCCTGAAGGGGCCTTCCCAATTTGGGCCAAAGACTCCAGTGTGGGTCTGGACCCTTTTGAGGACTAGGTCGCCCACTTGGAAACGTCTTTCCTTGACTTTCGAATTGAAGAACTTCTTGGATCTCCTTTTATGGATTGTGTTCCTCATTTCTGAGGTCAGTCATCGTTCTTCGAGCATGTCAAGGACGATCCGCCGAGCCACATCGTTGTCTGTCGGCATCTCTTGTTCGGTTCGATGGCTGTGGACGGCGATCTCCGAGGGGATCACCGCTTCTGTTCCGAAAGCGAGGGCGAACGGAGTCTCGCCGGTTGAGTTTCAGGTCGTTGTTCGATATGACCATAAAACATCTGGAAGATCGCTCGCCCATCGTCCTTGTCTGGATTCGAGTCGTGCTTTAATCGAGTGTTTGAGGATTTTGTTTATGGCTTCCACCTGCCCGTTCGTCTGAGGGCGGTAGGGGGCCGAGAACAACTTTTTGATTCCCCACTTCTCGCAGAATTGCATGACTTCTAATCCGTCGAACTCCTTTCCGTTGTCGGAGATGATCGCCTGGGGTAGGCTGAATCGGCATATGATATTTTTCCAAATGAACTTAATCACTTGTTCTTTGCCGATTTTGTTAAGTGGTTCGGCCTCAGCCCATTTAGTGAAATAATCGACCCCTACGATGGCAAACTTACAGCCCCCTGGTGCAGTCGGCAAGCGACCTATGAGGTCGATGCCCCATTAGGCGAAAGGCCATGGGTTGTACATTGAGGTGAGCTGCTCGGGGGAGAGCTTGATGTTTGGACCCATCACTTGACACCTGTGACACGATCTGGCATAGGCGATCGCATCCTTCTGAAGTGAAGGCCAGAAAAAACCTTGCCTGGTAGTTTTATAGATGAGAGCTCGCCCGCCAGCATGGTTCCCACAGATCCCATCATGGATCTCGGCTAAAACGAGCCGACCTTCCTCCGGTGTAATACACTTGAGGAGGGGAAGGCTGAAAGCTCGTTTTTAGAGCCGGTCGTCCAATATGGTGTATCTGGTCGCATGGAGCTGGAGTTGGCGAGCTTTGATATGGTCGTCAGGGACTGTTCCATCCTTTAAGTATTTGATGAATGGAGTCATCCAGTTCTCCTCGGCAACGGCAACTGTGGTAACCAGGTTTATGTCGATCGCCGGCCTTTCTGATTTTGTGATTTGGATATTAGAGAAATCGGCTGCCCTATCCGACGACGCTAGCTTGGATAGGGCATCGGCCTGGGAGTTGTGCTCTCTCGGGACTTGTTCGATTAGCACTTCCTCAAATTTTGTGCACATTTCGGCGACCAATTCTTGGTATTTGACCATCTGTTCGCCGCGCGCCTCATATTCTCCCTTGACTTGGTTCACGACCAAGAGGGAGTTCATGAAGATATGGAGGCGACGAACATCTAGGGCGAGGGCTAGATCGAGCCCGCCTACTAAGGCTTCGTACTCGGCTTCATTGTTGGTCGCACGAAACCCGAAACGCACAGCATTTGTGAAACTTTGTCTGTCGGGGCTAATGAGGACAATCCCTGCCCCTGCTCGCGAGTTGGTCGCCGAGCCATCCACGTACAGCTTCCAGGCAGGGCGGCCGATCTGGGTCGGACTGTGAGGGAATGTTAATTCCACCACGAAGTCTGCCAGAGCCTGGCCATTGATCGATGTGCGAGGAGCGTATGTGATACCGTATTGGGCGATCTCCAGTGACCACTTGAGGAGTCGCCCGTTAGTGTCTGGCCGGTGTAGAACTTGCCTTAGAGGTAGAGTCGTCAGAACCTCCACTCGATGTTCGAAGAAGTAAGCCCTTAGCTTGCGAACACTCATGACAAGAGCGTAGGCGATCTTCTCCAATGGTGTATAACGTGTTTCCGCGTCATGGAGCGCTTGACTAACGTAGTAGATCGGCAAGTGGGTCTGCCCCTCGGCTCGTACTAAAACAGCACTCAGCGCGACCTCCGAGGCTGCCAGGTAGAGGAATAGCTTTTCGTCGGGGATCGGCTTTGCCAAGATCTGGGGGTTAGATAGATACTCCTTGATTTTGGCTAACGCCATTTGACTCTCCTTTGTCCATGCGAACTTCTTGTTCTTTATGGTCGCGAAGAAAGACTTGCTTTTATCCCTGATCCGAGATATGAAACGGTTGAGGGCAGCCAAACAACCTTTGAGGCGTTGCACTTGCTTGCAATTCCGTGGATCCTGCATGTCGAGGATCGCCTGAATCTTGGTGGGATTTGACTCGATCCCCTTTTGGCTCACAATGTGCCCCAGGAATTTTCCGGAGCCCACCCCGAAGTTGCATTTCTTGGGGCTCAGTTTCATGTTGAACTTCTCGAGGATGGCGAACGTCTCGACAAGATCATTGAAGTGGTCTTACTTCTTGAGGCTTTTGACCACGATGTCGTCAATGTAGACCTCCATGGTCTTGCCGATCTGATCGGCGAACATTCCGTTGACTAGTCGCTGGTAGGTTGCCCCTGCGTTCTTCAAGCTGAACGGCATTCGGACCCAAAAGTATATGTCTTTCTCTGTGTGGAAAGATGTGTGCTTTATGTCTTTCTCCGCCATTGGGATTTGATGGTATCCGGCGAAGGCATCCATGAACGACATCATTTCGCAACCTGCCGTACTATCGACCAAGTGATCAATATGAGGCATTGGAAAGTGGTCTTTTGGGCATGCCGCGTTGAGTTCGGTGAAGTCGATGCATAACCTCCATGAGCCGTTTGGCTTTTTGACGAGCACCGCATTGGCAACCCATTGTGGTTCGTCTGTAGCTACTCCGATTAATTTGTTGTTGAGTAGCTTTTTGACCTCTATGTCGAGCGTTGCATACTTCTCAGGACTGAATTTCCTATGTTTCTAGTGAACAGGCTTCCTTGCCGGGTCGATCTTTAGATAGTGGCAAGCGTGTTCAGGACTTATGACGACCATATCTTGATGCGACCAGGCAAAGACTCCGATGTTCTTACGTAGTAAATTGATCAGATCCTCTTTTAATTCGCGATCGATGCTTGCGCCGTCTGTACTTCCCGCTCCGGGCGAGCCGGATCTATCGTTATACTTTCCAACTCTTCTGTTGGGAAAACAAGAACACTGTATCGAAACAGCCGGGATATCCGATCCCTGTATCGAATGGTATTTGATAAAGAGGTTTTGACATATATGCCAATCCAAATACAGTAAAGGAAACTGTATCGAAGCTTTGAAGCTTTATCCTGTATCGAAGACCTGCCTCGAATCAGCATATAGTGAAGCCCTTCAGTACAGCAAGAAGTCTTGTAAAAGACCAAAGTATGGAAACTGTCTCGAAACTCAAAATACAGTTATCTTCCATACAGCTCACAACAGGACAAAGAAGGAATATCCAGAAGTCAAGTCCCGTTAAATAAAGAAGTATTTAAATACTCAAGGATAAAGTATTTAAATACTGCCAGTCAACAGATCTTCAGAATCCCGCTAAATCCGGATCGTGTCATAATCCCGTTGGAACGAAATCTCATTCAAACGGATACATCTCAACGGATATATATTTCAGAGACTATATATATCTTATGAAGGTATTGAAGATTAGTGACCAGTCACCTAACACTCAAGCTATCAAAAGTTATCATCAGAGCAAAACATATCTCCAAAGCTTACTGCAAATTAAGATCTTAAGAGATATATAGTGCTCATCATCCTGAACAACACTTCATCAGCTGTAAGCTCTTAAAGTCAAAGTTGTTGTTCACCATCTGTTCTATACGTTGAACAAACTCAAGATCAGCTCTGTGTGGACTGAACAATCTGTGCTTCTCTGGAACTGTGTGTGAAGGATTTGCATTGAAGAAGACGAAGCTTCAGAACTGTGTGTGAAGAAGCAAGTCAAAGCATTAGCTCAAAACCAATCTGTGTGAACGGTTTAAGCTAAGATCTTTATATCAATCTGTGTGAACGATATATTGATTGTGTGTGTTGTTATAATTACGTAGTTGTGTACGTAGTAATTATAATAAACTTTTTACTCCTGTGTGGAGGACCAGTGGACGTAGAGGGGTTTACCTCGAACCACTTTAATTACTGTATTATTTACCTTCAGCTTTTACTGTTTTAATTACTGTGATTAATTAAGTATACACTATACATTTAGTTGTTGTATCCACAAAGAACTCATCAGATCCAAGACTTCCGCTACGCACTCAGATTTAAAATCCATATAGTTTGTTGTTTAAACTATTTTTCCAAACTGTATCCAGTATACTTAGTGGCCAACAAGTGGTATCAGAGAGGTTGATTCTAAAAAGAATCAGTCGTATTCTTAACCGAATCAGATTCAAATCACTTATTTTCAAAACAGTCTCTTTCATTCCCGTATTATCAGTATGGATACTTCTATGATTAATAAAGTCCCTATGTTCTCTATTAACGAATTTGACGACTGGAGAATTAGGATGGAGGCTCATCTTGCAGCAATGCACAAAGAGATGATTTTTGTTATACAGGATGGTCCTATCAAGATCATGAAGGTAAATCCGGCCGCAAGAATTGAGGGCCAAGCCCATGCTGAAATGCTCCAGAAGGAACGCGAGCAATGGACAACAGATGAAAGGAAGCGAGTCAATATCGACAATGTGGCTAAGAACGCATTATTTGTCACTCTTGACAAAGGCACGTTCTCAAAGGTAAAGAGCTGCAAAACAGCCAAAGAAATCTGGGATAAACTCAAGTTGATTTGTGAGGGAACTGAGCTCTCAAAAGAAAACAAGATTTCAAAACTGACTCAGCAATTTGAATCTTTTGAAATGAAACCAACTGAAACACTTGAGGAACTTGACCTCAGATTCACTGGTATTGTTGGTGAACTTGAAGCGTTGGGCAAAATTTACACCCAAAAGGAGAAGAACTTAAAAATTTTCAGATCTCTCCCAGCCCGATGGGACATTAAGACCACAGCTATGCGTGTATCCTGTAATCTTAATGAAATATCTACTTTTGATCTCTTCTCTGACCTCAAAGCTTTTGAGTATGATATTGACAGAAGAGAGAAAGCTGAAGAATCTCCTTCAAAGGTCACAGCTCTAGCCGCTGTATCGAATCGTCGACACAGCATGCCCAGCTCGTCGAAGCCCAGTCACAAGAATGCTGAAAGTGACGACGACATCCCGTCTCAAGATGAAATGGCGCTTCTCATGCATAAATTCAAAAAGTTCATCAAACAGTCTGGAAAGACTCCCTACAGGCCCAAACCTGTCCACAAGGTAAGTACCGAAGCATCATCTGGTGATGCTAACCTGTGCTATAACTGCAGGAAACCATGGCATTATGCAAATAAATGTCCTCATCCCAAAGTCCAAAGATTGCCTGAGGCCGAGCAACAAGAGAGAGATGAAAGAAGACGTGCTTGGAAAGACAAGCTCAAGGCCCTGATTGGAGAATCAGAAGCCTCCCCCACACCATCCAAATCAGCAGAATGTCTTCAGGTGGTCACTGAAAGTGATTCATCTGACGATGAGTTCGATGATAAAGCATATATGTGCTTTATGGCCAAAGATGTTCCAGAAGGTGAAGACAGTGACGATGAGGTAAGTTCAACCTCAGCTATTCCGTCAAATGCATCTCATACTTTCGAAAATATGATGAATGAATTTAAAAACATTCAAAAGGCCCATGAGACTCTAAAAACTGAGAATATACAGCTTCAATTAACAAATTTAGAGCTGAAAGATGAAAATGACTTGCTGAAAATAAATTATGAAAATATGTCTCTTGATTGTGAAACCAGCAAGGTCGATTTTGAAAAACTCATGGAGAGCAATCATCAACTTGATCATTAACTAAATGAGGTTAAAACCCACAATGAGGGCAAGACAAATGATTTGGTTCTACTACAAGCCAAAATCACAACTCTCGAAAAGCGAGAAACTGAACTTGAGACCATTCTGAAGTCGTTTGAAAAATCGTCCAAAAGAATGGAAGAAATTCTGAGCACTGGGCAACATGCTCATGATAAAAGTGGCTTAGGATACAGCTCATCTTCAAACAAAGGGAAAACTAGTACAGTGTTCGTCAAGAGTGTGGAACACAATCCAGAATCGGAAGATACCCCTAGTCCCGTGAAGGAACTCGTCAGTATCGAGAAACCGAAGGCGCAATTCCGCCCCGCAATCCTATACTGCATAAATGGAATCATAAGCCATTCCAAACCGTGAGGCGCACTCAACAAAGATGCTCCCGAGCATATCAACAGCGCCAACGGCCATTCGGAAGGAAGGTCAGATCCAACCACCAAAGGCCCGCACGGCAAGATATCAAGACAAAGACGCCGAGGTATTGGATACAGGAGCCCCGTTATCCCTCAAGACAGTAGATGCCGGTTCAGTATCAACAACAGCATTGGGAATCCAACTGGAGACCCAGAAGACAAGCTGTTAGGCCTAAGAAAATGGCTCCACCTCCAAGACGGCACTCGTACTGGATTAATAAAAATAACCCTGAATTTTACATGCATAATAATTATCATGATTATAACGACTACGGATATGCCCCCCGTAGATATCGCAACACTGTACCAAGTATGTCCTACAGTAAACCAATTGCTGCCAGGAAAACTTGGGTACCTAAAGGAACTAACATACATGGACACAACACTCAAAGGGGACCTAAATCTACCTAATTTCTTTGTTACAGGACATTCTAGAGGAGGATACCTGGTACTTTGATAGTGGATGCTCTCGTCACATGACCGGAGATAGGAGCAAGCTATCTGATTTTGTAGAAGGTCGCGGTCCAAAAGTTCGCTTCGGTGATAAGTCTAAAGGAAGAACAAGAGGGAAAGGAAACCTACTTGTCGGGAAATTCAAGGTCACCGATGTTGCATATGTTGAAGGCTTACAGTATAATCTACTTAGTATTAGCCGATTACGTGATAAACAGCTTCTCGGTGAAGTTTTATGTAGATCGTCAGAGAGTCAAGAACACCCAAACCAAGGAAGTTGTGCTTACAGGAAGCAGATCAGGTAATATGTATATTGCTGACTGGAAGCCTATGAGCTCCTCAATTCCATGCTTTGTTGCCAAAGGCACTGCAGATCTTAGTTGGTTATGGCACAAGAAGATGTCTCACGTCAACTTCAAGACGATCAACAAGCTCTCAAGACAGGGAATGGTTAGAGGTTTGCCAAATGTGTCATTCAAGAAGGACAGTCTCATGACCATGTCAGAAAGGCAAGCAAATCAAGTCAACCCTGAAAAGCAAATCCTACCTTTCAACCCAAAGAGTGTTGGAAATGCTACACATGGATCTCTACGGTCCTGTAGACCCAGTAAGTTTCGGAGGTAAGAAATACTGCATGGTTGTTGTTGATGATTATTCCAGGTATGCTTGGACGATCTTTCTTAGCAAGAAGAAGGAAACAACATCAAAGCTGCCCGAGCTCCTGAGAAAGTTGCAAAATGAAAAAGCATCGAGTATCGTGTGCATTCGTTCCGACAGAGGTACAGAATTCACTAACCGCTTTATAGAGCAATACTGTTCGGAGAATGGAATACAGCACGAATACTCAGCTGCCCGTACACCTCAACAAAATGGTATTGCCGAGCGAAAGAATAGGATGTTGAAAGAAGCAACAAGGACAATGATTGCCGCAAGAAAATTGCCACAGTGTTTCTGGGGTGAAGCAACCAATACAGCATGCTACACTCAAAACCGCTGTATCGTCAACAAGCACCACAACAAAACAGCATATGAGGTATGTAATAACAAAACTCCGTTAGTTTCGTATTTCCACATTTTTGGATGCAGGTGTTATGTATTGAACAATGGGAAGGACCAACTTAGAACCTTTGATGAAAAATCAGATGAAGGAATATTCGTAGGATACTCCTCCATCAGCAAAGCTTTCAGAATCTTTAATAAAAGGAAGCTGACGATCGAGGAATCAGTTCATGTAGTGTTCGACGAACGACACCATGACCCTACAAGAGTAGATGATATCACTCAGAACATTCACCGTCTATCTATCTTGGATCCACCAACACCCATAGACCCTGTCGTTGATTTAGAAATCAACCCCGCAGCTGTAAGAATCGATGTGGATGAAGCCGACGCTGTACAAGCTGAAGCTGTATCCACAGCATCTTTCGATACAGTACGGGATCCTGAATTAGGACCCGACCAAAGATGGTTGAGAGATCACCCGCAAGAGCTGATCATTGGAAACATTAATGTCGGTGTTTCTACTCGTAGGAGAATACAGACTACACAAGGAAATGTACTTTGTGCACAAGAAGAATCTAATGCTGAAGTTTCACAGTTTCCTGAATGGAAATCTCAATCCGAACTTAGGAGACTCAATATGTGCACTATCGATGTATTCTTAGCCCAGTCCGAACCTGTTTCGACCATAGACGCTCTTAACAATTCTCATTGGATAACATCTATGGAATAAGAGCTTAACGGTTTCGAAAGAAACAATGTATGGTATCTTGTACTCAGACCAACACACCAATCGGTTATAGGAACCAAATGGGTATTTCGAAACAAAAAGGATCGAAATGGACTTATCATAAGGAACAAATCCAGACTAGTAGCACAAGGCTATAGTCAGGAAGAAGGAATCGACTATGATGAAACCTTCGCCCCTGTAGCGAGACTAGAAGCCATTAGGATATTTTTAGCCTTTGCCACCCATAAGAGTTTTATCGTATATCAAATGGACGTCAAAAGTGCTTTCCTGAATGGAGATCTTGCAGAAGAAGTTTGTGTTGAACAACCACCAGGGTTTGCCAACACAGACGGTATCGATCTAGTTTACAGGCTAAGGAAAGCGCTGTATGGACTTAAACAAGCGCCTAGAGCCTGGTACGAAACCCTGTCCCAGTATCTAACCAACAACGGATTTGAGAAAGGTGTTGTGGACAAGACCCTGTTCAAGATACAGGAAGGTGATGACCTTCTTATGGTGCAAATCTATGTGGATGATATTATTTTTGGTTCAACTAACCTTGCTCTATGTCAAAGGTTCTCTCATCTCATGCAAAGTAAATTTGAAATGAGTATGATGGGGGAACTTAGTTATTTCCTAGGTTTGCAGGTAAAGCAGTTGCCTACAGGTATATTTATCAACCAGGAGAAATACAGCAAGGAGCTTATCAACAAATTTGGAATGAACACTTCCAAATCCTCGCCAACCCCCATGAGCACTTCCGTGCAAATTAGTGCTGATGAAGCCGGAAAGCCGTTTGATGAATCACTCTACAGGAAGCTCATTGGTTCGCTCTCCCACTAACGGCTAGCGTGCCCGATATCCAGTTTGCTGTTGGAGTGTGTGCGAGATACCAAGTTGCACCTAAGGAATCACACTTCAATACAGCTAAACGAATCCTGAAGTACATTAAAGGAACAGTCGATGCAGGACTATGGTATCCTAAGGAAGGCGGATTCGATTTTGATGGATACAGCGACTCGGATCTCGGAGGCTTCAAGCTAGATAGGAAGAGTACAAGTGGAACTTGTCACTTTCTCGGACCTAGACTCGTTTCTTGGTTCAGTAAGAAGCAATTGGCTAACTCTCTTTCCACGGCTGAATCAGAGTACTATGCCTTGGTAGTCAGCCAGATGAAGATCCTTTGGATGCGGAACAAGCTGTCAGACTATGGAATCGATGCTAGAGAGACTCCAATCATGTGTGATAGCACGAGTGCAATTGCAATCACGCACAATCCTGTTCTGCACTCGCGCACTAAGCATATCAACATGAAGCATCATTTTATAAGGAATCACGTCGAGAACAAGGATGTTCGCCTAGAAAAAGTTCATACAGACGTTCAGCTGGCCGACATCTTCACCAAGCCTCTCGACACAGCAAGATTCAACATGCTCAGACAAGAATTGGGAATGCTACAATGACTCCACTGTAAGTAATTTATCGCTTTTACTCAACAATTGAGGGGGAATGTCAGAAGACCCAAGAATACAAGATTCAATGTTAATTATTTGTACACTTAATCGTCAATACAAAGATCAGTAGCGAGCGAAGACATATGAATCCTACAGCTGGCGTGTGCAATAATTAAGGGGGAATACTGTAGGACCCATGAATACAGCATTAATCCAAATATTGCTGTATCGAATTCAAAACCTATAAGCACCTTTTTAAGAGGGAACGCTGTATCGACGCGGAAACAGCACATGCTATAGGATTTTGATCCAGTATATAATATAATATTATTTCCTTTCAAAATAATTTTTGTCCACGTGCCCTGTTTTTATGTCAAACGTCATGTACATTAAATGCCTTACACGACATCTGGACAACTGAATCTCAAAAGCCGCGATGTTTTTAAATTGTTTATTATTTTTAAACCGCCGTTATAGGCATTTAGGGTATCAACTTATGTCAGAAGTGGGACGCGATGATATTTTTACACATTTCAACGGATTAGCGTACCAGTTACACTCAGTCCATCTTAACCGTTGATTTCAAAACCGGTTCCCATCCCTTAAAATCTGACCATTCGTACTCTGCAAAACCCTATTTCACCGCCCAACTATAAAAGAACTGAATCTGCCATTAGAGACTATTTACGCTTTCTGCAAATTCAAGAGTTCTCAAGCAAAAATAGCCTACATACTTTTCTGCATTTTACTGCATATTTCGATTATTTTCTTGCACCTTTTTCTTAAGAAATCATCAATGGGTGGACAATCTTCTTCTCCTGCTCTGAAGAAATCTGCTAACATCATTGATGGCCGGATCTTCTCCAAACATGTCATCATTGAGCGTATTCTGTCAGAAACCAACGACGCAGAACCGATGGAGTATATCATAACTCGTCTTCAACAACAAGGCCTCTATCGCCTTGGAAGCAAGACTGCTGACAAGTACGACACCCATTTGGTTGAGGAATTCTACCTCAACGCCGCCGTACGTTTTCTGTCACTGGCCCAAGGAGGTCATGTTGCTGACATCACTGCTACAGTCCAGGGAGTTGAGATCTGTATCGATAACGATCTGCTCCAGAACATCTACAGGCTACCCGCTGATGGCCTGACCATGGATCAACTTGAGACATTCGGGTCTCAAGAGCTCATTACTAAATTTTATGAACTGTTCACAGGGTCCAAAGTTGTTGACATGGTGCAGACTACATGTCACAAGAAAAATTTTTGTCTCCCTTATGTGTATCTTCATGATTTTTGCTCCAGGATAATTGAGAATCGAACCGGTGCGTTCGAAATGTGTACCAACTTGAGGTTCAGGATGATGGTGGCTATTATGACCTGTGAAAAGGTCAATTGGTGCCAAATAATCCTGAAGCGCCTACAAGAGGAGGTGTGCAAACCTGCCACCCAGAAGAAATCTTTTGGTTTAATGTTGAACCATATCCTGATGAAGTGCGGACTGACGCAATCCGCCGATGCGAAGAAGAATAGCTCAAGGATATACTTAGGAGGCGTCAAGCCTACTGCGTATAACCAGAGCACCTTGTCTTGCAACCACCCAAGAACCAGACACATGCCAATTTCTGATAATCTAAGAGATGAATCCTTGAAGTTCCAAGAAGTGGAATCTTCAAAGAAGAGAAAAAGAACTCACAGCAAGAAACGCACTGCTGGTGAGAAGCCCAAGAAGAGACTTAGGAGGCTTTCGAAAATCAAATCTGCCAAGCCCTCCAAGGAAATCTCCCCCGTGGCTCAACCCACTGACGAAGAACCCCAGGGCCCAACCCCTGTGGAAGAGGTGTCTCCTACTGTATCGACAGTAGATCCCGAGCCTTTGGCGGCTAGGATGGATAATGAGACATCTGCCAACGATCAAGACTTTAGCGAGTCGGCTGCCCATTTGGAGCCAAAAGCTACTTCTCCTCTGCGGGATCCCACACCCGTACAGGATCCATCTTCCTTCAGGGCACCATCCCCTGTAAGGAGTCCCACTTCCATACAGGATCCCATACAGACAGAATCCTCGCTACAAAGATCTCCGCACGTTGTACGCAGTCCCTCCCCTGACTCGATTATTAATCAGACCCTTCTTTTTGTTCAAATTGAACACGCCTACGAAATATTTTTGCAATGGAAAGGCTACAGGCTAGATCCGTACGAAACCTTGTACAACTGGAGTGATTGGAGCCACGAAGAGAGATTCGTCTCAGAAGTGACGGACTCAACAGAAATTGAGGCCCTGATTCGATGGGACAATCCCTCCTGCAAGGAACTAATTGAAAGCCATCTTCTGCACAAATCTGACGCTCGGAGGAAAGGAAAGAACAAGTCAGAGGACTCTCCCAGTAATCCAAAAGACGATGAAGATCATGACTCAGACGACGACGACGATGCTTTTCAAGCAGGTCTGAGGATGAGTCGTGAAGAGGCTGAAGCTAGAGACGCCTCTCCACCCAGAGACGACGAAGGGCCTTCTACTCAAAACAATCCCCCTTCGCCACAGCATGAGAACATTCCCGACGAAGAGGAATCAGTCCCTCGAGTCGAGGAAGTATAAGAAATTTTGGAACAGGCACCTGAGCCTGCTGCGACCAAGAAGCTGTTCTGAAAGACAACAGAGGATTCACCTCCCCGTATCCATGTATACTGAAGAATCTTCGCAACAGGAAGCCTCTCAACCCCCTGTCGCCGAACCAGAGCAAGCTGCTCCCGCCCCTTCAACCGTGGAATCCGAGGACGGTATCGAACCTGAGGATGTCCAACTTACTTCACGCCCATCCGTGAATGTAAGAAGGTTGAAAAGCTCTGGAGACCTTGCTCAACCAGATTCTCCGATTTCTGCCGCTAGGAAAGAGCGCCTGCGTGCACTTGGTCATCAAACTGTATTCATCCAGGATGCAGTAAATGCTCTGTCTTCCGTTGAGAAAGCATTAAATTGGATGCATACTTCTGCCATGGAAGAAATGACCACTCTTCAACATGAAGTATCTCATGTTGTCGAAGCATTCACTATTTTGCCAGAAGTTTTCAAACAAGCTTTGAAAATCATGGAAGATAAGCAGGAGCAACTGCTGAAGGATGAAGCAACAAAAACGAGGATAGCTGAAGCCAAGACCGCTTGTGCTATGATTGAAAACAGCTCTCAACTGCGCGCTCACGACAAATGCATTAAGGATATGTCGCAGACGCTTTCCTCCCTTGTAAAGAGAATGACTAACATCGAGACAAAACAGGATGTTGCACTAGAAATCCTAAAAAGTCTTGATGAAGCCAAAAAGGGGGAAGAGGCACGAGAAGCTGCTATGAGAATCAGGATTCAGCAAGAAAGGGAATTTGAGGCTGCCCAAAACAGCATCACTGCCGAGTTGAACAAACTAGCACCTCCCTCCCAAAGTTTTAAGATTTCAGGCTCCCGACCTGAATTTCATGATCCCAATGTCCCTTGGCAAACTCTTATTCAGAGACCTTCAAATTCGTCACGACCAACCGCAATCCTACTGCCGACGAAGTGAAGCATTGGAGGAAGAACGAACTGATGAGATACTTTGTCAAACTCATCAGGGAATCCGCCATCTTCAAGAACTATAAAACATTAGCGGAGGCCGCAGACAAATTTATGAAATCCAAATCGAGATGAAATCCAAACACAGAAGAGGAGATCGGATCACCCATCCAGAAGACTGGATTCTTGCCTTTGATCGATCCTATGAAGGAAGAGCTATATACCAGGATCGAGGCAATGATTCTCTTCAGAACTGGTGGCGTGGTACCGAGAATGACCCAGGGAAAAAGCCATGGAGGCATGCGGACTATAGATAGGAGCTGAAATCTCTGTATATTATTTTTGTTTTGTAATTTCTATTCGAAACAGCAAACTTTGTACTCAATTCATTTTGAATATCAATAAAAGCGTTTGTTTGTCTTGAAAGATTACAACTCGTAATCTACTGTGTTGATATATGATTACTTAAATTGTTTGATAGCAATCTCAAGTTAGATAACTTGATTGAAAATTAAGCTGTACGAACTAGTCTACGAACAGTTCATAAATTCAGTTGTAAGCTTAGAATACATTGTAAAATTGTGCCTGCGCGCCAATCATAAGCCTAAGTTGTAATGATCCTTAACTGTATCGAACTCGCCTGCGAGCAGTTCATTATTTAGACCAAAGACATACCTTTTGACGAAAGACCAAGAGATCTGCCAGAAGTCATCAAAGAAGATCGCTTCATGAAGAAGGTTTTGGCATCATCAAGAAGACTTGAAAAGTTAAGAAAGTAAGTCTTGGCAAATTGTCAAAAAGGGGGAAATTGTTGGGAAAACAAGAACCCTGTATCGAAACAGCCGGGATATCCGATCCCTGTATCGAATGGTATTTGATAAAAAGGTTTTGACATATATGCCAATCCAAATACAGTAAAGAAAACTGTATCGAAGCTTTGAAGCTTTATCCTGTATCGAAGACCTGCCTCGAATCAGCATATAGTGAAGCCCTTCAGTACAGCAAGAAGTCTTGTAAAAGACCAAAGTATGGAAACTGTCTCGAAACTCAAAATACAGTTATCTTCCATACAGATCACAACAGGACAAAGAAGGAATATCCAGAAGTCAAGTCCCGTTAAATAAAGAAGTACTTAAATACTCAAGGATAAAGTATTTAAATACTGCCAGTCAACATATCTTCAGAATCCCGCTAAATCCGGATCGTGTCATAATCCCGTTGGAACGAAATCTC
The DNA here is from genome assembly GCA_033398695.1 of Orobanche coerulescens. Classification (NCBI taxonomy): domain Eukaryota; kingdom Viridiplantae; phylum Streptophyta; class Magnoliopsida; order Lamiales; family Orobanchaceae; genus Orobanche; species Orobanche coerulescens. Next base: position 104,363,101 of record CM065818.1, read on the forward strand.
ATTTAAACGGATACATCTCAACGGATATATATTTCAGAGACTATATATATCTTATGAAGGTATTGAAGATTAGTGACCAGTCACCTAACACTCAAGCTATCAAAAGTTATCATCAGAGCAAAACATATCTCCAAAGCTTACTGCAAATTAAGATCTAAAGAGATATATAGTGCTCATCATCCTGAACAACACTTCATCAGCTGAAAGCTCTTAAAGTCAGTTGTTGTTCACCATCTGTTCTATACGTTGAACAAACTCAAGATCAGCCCTGTGTGGACTGAACAATCTGTGCTTCTCCGGAACTGTGTGTGAAGGATTTGCATTGAAGAAGACGAAGCTTCATAACTGTGTGTGAAGAAGCAAGTCAAAGCATTAGCTCAAAACCAATCTGTGTGAACGGTTTAAGCTAAGATCTTTATATCAATCTGTGTGAACGATATATTGATTGTGTGTGTTGTTATAATTACATAGTTGTGTACGTAGTAATTATAATAAACTTTTTACTCCTGTGTGGAGGACCAGTAGACGTAGAGGGGTTTACCTCGAACCACTTTAATTACTGTGTTATTTACCTTCAGCTTTTACTGTTTTAATTACTGTGATTAATTAAGTATACACTATACATTTAGTTGCTGTATCCACAGCAACCTACTGTATCCAAGACTTCCGCTACGCACTCAGATTTAAAATCCATACAGTTTGTTGTTTAAACTATTTTTCCAAACTGTATCCAGTATACTTAGTGGCCAACATCTTCAATGAGGACGGTCGCCTCTCGTTTGGAATGATTTTCGGACTCGATCCTTGGATCGATGTCGAGACTTGGCTCGAAACCGATCCTTGGCTCAATGTCGTCCGTTAATCGATGCGAGATGGCGTCCTCTGAGTCGTGTTGGTACGATGTGCTTGGCTCGTCGATCTCCATGGGTTGATTGTCGATCGTTTCAATGTTACACATAGCATGGGAAGTATTGAAAGAAGTTACGCATAGGAGTAATTCAAACATTTCTTTGCCATTAGCTGATCTCCTTTTATAGTACTGACCGTCCCATCGGCAGTGAGGAATTTGATACAGTAAAAGAAAGAAGAAGCGACCGCCTCAAAGGTTTCGAGAAACGGGCGACCTAGGAACCCATTATAGATGCTGAGCCTATCTATGATTACAATATTTAGGTTCCTAGTAATCCTAACCTTGGGATCGTAGTAACATGTTAGCTCGACGGAGAGCTTGATCCTTCTGTAGGCTTGGACTGTGCTGTCGCCGAACCCTTAAAGCACGGTGTCGAACGGCTTGATAAACTTGGTCAGGTTGCCGAGCTGGTCAAGAGCGGATTTGAATATTATATTGCAGAAGCTCCCATTGTCAACCAGCACGCGATAGACCATTTTCCCAAGGATACACGTGGAGATCACCAATGCATCCTCTTTGGGGCATTGCATTCCCTCCTTATCCTTGTTGGAGAAAGTGATGAGCGCGTCTTTAGAGATGGTCGGATCTGGGGGTACCACGACATGGACCCCGGCGAACGCCCTCAGTTCGGCCTTCCGCTTCCTGTTCGACATGGTGGAAACCGGGGAAAGACCCCCGAGGTTTCCACCGCCAGCCTGAAGCATATTGATCCGACCACCAGGGTTGATTGGGGGAATTGATTCATCGGAATACTCCGGCTCGTTTTGCTCGATCCTAGCAATCGGATTTGGAGAGATCCCATCGTTTTGTCGGCGCTCGCTCCCCCTAGTCCTCTGTCCGAGGTTCTGGCTCGGTGACCAAGTTTTCCAATTTGCCTTCCTCAAACAGTCGCCAGAGTTGTCTGAGAAGGTCGCGGCACTGGCTGGTGTTGTGGCCGGGACTCTTGTGGTAGGCACAAAATTTGATGTGGTCTAGATGACTGTGGTCCCTTATCGGCTTTGTCTTGTTAAGCCACTCGCGCCCCTTTATGGCATTAAAGATATGGGCCGGAGATAAGTTGATGTTGCGGAGGAGGTGAACCTCCACATCCTTGAAGGCTCTGAACTCACCAGGCGGCTTTGCGACCGACTTCCTGGGTTTGGCGACCGCCTTCTTCTGAACGTGGGATGGCGCCTTCCCTTCTCCGGTCGATCCCTCGCCCAAGCGGAGGGTGAGCATCCTCTGCCCGGCCAGGAAATCGGCAGCCCTGACGCGGAAGACCGAGTAGGTCGGGGGGATGTCCTTTGTGAGGTGCTTGAACATGGGTGAGTGGCTGTAGAATCCCCCCAGTACTGAGCAGAGAGCGAGCTCGTCGCTAATGGGCTCGCCGGTGAGGACTATCTCGTCTAACCAGTCGATGTAATCTTCATCTTACTCGTCCTTCCCCTGCCTGATTTTCATCATGCGGTGGGGACCTTCTGGCCGAGCAACTTTGGCGGCGAAGTATGACGTGAATTCGTTCGCCAGCTTCTCCAAGCAATTGATTGAGCGAGGTGGTAGTGAGATGTACCACCTGTGGGCGAGGTCGCCCAGTGTTAACAGGAACATCCGACACTTCGTCGCATCTGATACTCCGCATCTGGTCATGTAAATCCGGAATTTGCTCAAATGGGTCTCCGGATCCGATCTCCCCTCATATAGAGGTGTTTGTGGGGGAGCGATCTTTGGTTGGACTGGGGCGAGCTCGATTTGGACTGCGAGTGGTTCACTCGGTCCAGCGATCGATCTCCTGGCGCCTGCCCCAGTTTCTAGGAGCGCCTTCATTTCGTCGAGCTGGCGCTGCATGGCGGCCATCGCCGTTGCCTGACTGCTCGCTGATTGGCTCCCAGATCGTGAGCCAAGGCGATCGTGCACTGATCCCCTGGCCCCATGGTGGATAATGAGTTCTCTACCGGCGGGCTCATTTCTTGGGCGAGTGGAGGCCCGTTGACCGGCTTGTTTTCTGGGAGTCGGATATGCCGAACTCCTGGTAAAGGATTCAGACTCCGATGTCTCCCGGATGGGGCCCGAGTGTCCAGGTCTCCATGAGGGATCGCTCCCTAGGCAGCTGAAGATGGAATCATCCCACCTTACGAGAGCCTTCTCTTGAGGCTCGGGGCTTTCTGTCGATTTCTCAACATATATCCCCTTGAGCTTCCACTTGCCAGCTCGGCGGATGGTTGACGGAGTGATGGTGGGCGAGTCGCATGCCCTCCGTCGCTCCCTGAGGATGGCTATGGCCTCCTCAGTCTGTTCCGCGGTCTGGAACTGATCGAGTGAGAGGCTAGGGCCGTCCCTCGGGGGCGGGAGTGAGAGCCTAGCGTCGCCGCGGTCACCTTCCGCCGTGCGCTGGGATTCGATCCGGGCCGGAATGAGATTTCCGGCAGATCGTAGGGTGGCTATTTTGGAAGTCGTGGCAGATGTCATGTTTCTGAAGGCTTTTCTTTGAAGAACAGTGAGTGTTTATTCAAGTATATGTCCGGAGAACAGTGAGTGTTCTTCGAGTCGGTAGGAATAAAAATGAAGGTTAGGAACCCCTCCTTCTAGTGCCAATTGTTGTACCCAAAATATTATCCGGAGATGATATTGCTAGAATGGTCGAGTAACAACAATTGCGAGAACACTTCCGAGGGAAAATAAATAACATAAGATTTGCCGGGGTTGTTAGTCCCGGGCTTGAGTGCTCTCGCGAGATGTTATTAATATGTATACTGTGGAGTACAAATATTAATGTTAGAATCTATTACAATGAGTGTAAAGACTTCTAGTTATCTAAGCTGTAGAGCGTGTAGATTTCCGGAAGAACCAGATATGAAGCTCTGTGAGTTCTTGCTTTGGGTGTTCTGTAAGTGTGTATGAATATCACTATAAATGTGTAAGTAATTTCCAGATGAGTCTTTATCCTCTCTCTGTGCGTTTTTTACTGTATTCACGAATGTGTTTTGGCCAATGTTGGAGGCTTGCTATTTATAGGAGACAAGGTTGTTGGGACTCCTCCGGCGATCGCGGGCGACCGCCGTTTTCTATATTATAATAAGAAGGGCGATCGTCCCGTCACGTGGGGCTGTTCCCTTAAATTCTAAGGCTGCTGCTGGCAGCCAGCTGTGCGAGCCAATGGGAAGCCTGCACGTGTCCTGAGTCGCTGTCCGGGAGGGACCCACTTTGTACCTTTTGGCGGGCCTGTCGGTAGGTGAGGTAGGTGACAGGCTGGGGTCAAAGGCCTTATCTTGTCGGCGCCTTTTGTGGATCTGCACGTGGGTCTCCGTCCAAGATTCGGTCTTTGACGTCTTTGACGGATGTTGGATTCATACGTGGCACGAGCCGATCGTCTATGGTCGGATATTAAAGACGATCGCCAGGTATCAAAAGACGATCGCCGTGGGTGCCGACTGCTGGGTGTTTTCCCAGAGTATATCTTCTATGGTTGGCTCTCATATCATTATGCCGATCGCCATCGAGGCGTATTAATCGCCACACAACAGGGTTGAGACCCTAACGATTGTGTAAAGATTGTTGTGCGGAAAATGACTTTGGGCCGAGAACCAATTGTCTTGAAATGGTTTTGTAACTAAGGACATGAGGTCTAGAACGATTTCCTATTTATAAGAATGTTTGTTACACGAAACGAGATTTGGCCTTATTATTTTACAAAAAGGTTTTATAATCATGGACTTGAAGTCCAAAAAGACTTTTTGTTGTTTTCTAAAACTATCGGTTTATATATTACTTTCGACGACATTGTAGTTTAAACATTGAAAACCTCTCGGGAACTTCTTTTATGGTTTGTCGTTGTTTTATTATAACTGATATTTGCGTAGTATATTTTAAATGACTTGAATACTTGCACTAGAAAATTCGAATTGCTAACCCCTTAAATGGGGGAAATGCATTTCATGCATTTCAAGTGCTCTTTTACCGAGGGAGCATTCATAAGGTCGGCATGGAGAATGATGGATCGCGATACTAATCCAGAGTAAAGATTTCAGTTGATGTCCTCGAATTGTCGAGTTAAATTCTGTCATCCGATGTATTGTATTTTGACCCCTGCATGGGTATGTGCAGTGATGTGTTTATTTTTTGATTGATTTAGTCACGAGACCTCATCGGTCAGTGTGATTTGACATTTGACCTTATCGGTCCGTGTTAGTATGTAGTTTGATCTCATCTGGTCAAATGTTATTCGTCTTGTGGTGGTTGGCCTGGTTGATCCTTGTGGAAAAGGGTCTACTAGTGTAATATTCCCGGTGGATTTTCGGGGGTGTTACACTTACTGCCTGTCATCATTAATGGTTAGTGGGAGCACACGGTATAGGTATGCTAATATGATTAGTATAGTCCAACCGGCTCACCCTCGATTCATCACATGGATTTCACTCTGGGACAGTCAATGACGGAATCGGAAGATTGTGATAGGTATTCGTGAACCTTCGACTTGATATTTGAAAAGAGAATTTGAAATGAAAGACTTGGGCAAAACAAAACTCTGCCTTGGTTTTCAAGTTGAACATTTATGTAAAGGAATCTTTGTCCACCAGTCATCATATAGTGAAAAGATCCTTAAACGATTTATTATGGACAAAGCTGTTAGGAGTATGCCCTCGAATACCACCCAGAGGATGTTGAGTGAGGGCTTTGTACTTGTTATTATGTAAATCATTATCAAAAGGCAAATGAATGTTTCTTTATTTACTGTAAGTTACTGGCATTCCTGACTCGTAAATATATATATCGAAACTAGTCCGTGTATTTTAGAGCAAAATATTCCACTCCTTATTGGATAAGGGGATCGGCATTGGAAAGGTTTATAACTCAAATACTTAATTGTTTGCAAGTCGATGAAACTTGACTAGGCGTTAAGTTTATGTGAAGGCTTGTATGACGTGTTCTTTGACATGGAGAGTGCCTATCGAACACTAATGGTTAGTGGAAGCACACGTTATAGGTATGCTAATTGGATTAGTATACTCGAACCGACTCACCCTCGATTCGTCACACGGATTTCACTCTGGGACAGTCAATAACGGAATCGAAAGATTGTGATAGATATTCATGAACCTTCGACTTGAGGATTTAGTAGGGATGTGCTTGTGACGTTAAGATTTTCATTAGAGTAGTTAGACCCAGAAAACCAGAATGTGGGGGTCAACCTCGACGTCCGTCGTGACGGACAAGTTGCAGGTCCTACTGAATACCAAGATATGATTCTTTCTCCTGTTAGTGAATGGGTTATATGTCTTATGCGGTTATTGGCATATGAGATCATAAATCTTTGGCGAAAGCATTGGAGCTAGTTGTATTGGGTACACGAGAGCTCGATGATCTCGATTTGCATTAACTCGTGCATAGAGTCAAGTACTAATAGGGTTAGACTGACCGTGACAATATAACTTGATCGGGACATTTGAAAGAAGGGTTCATACGTATACTGGTATTCACAACAGAATGGCTCTTGAATGATCCCAATCATTCGTTCTCAGCTGGGGTATAGTGTAGGCCGCCAGGCTAGCTAGGTGGTGCTACTACTCTTTGGTTCCTCCCATTGCTAACTGAGACGGACCTACCAAGTCCCGCAATAAGATTGACGACGGAATGAATCGAGCTTATTCTATCTTTATAACTATTAGATATTGCATATCTAATCTATTGGATGTCTAATTAATTTTGGGACATTGGATGTCTAAATTAATTTATTGGATATCTGTTTGGACTCACGGGAGTCCGAAACGAACCGAACTCGTCTAATTCCTTCTATATGGCCGGCCCCTTCCACTCACCTTCCCTCTTGGTCTTTGTCTCCATTTTATAATGGAAGACTTATGACCTTAAGAGATATCAAATCTCTTTTGTCTTGAAAAGGTGATTTGATTAGATGGTTGAAGAATAATAAAAAGAGTGAAGACCAACTCTCACTCATTCACTCATGGATTCATCCATCAAATTGAGAGAGAGATAGATAGAGAGAGAGAGAGAGAGAGAGAACTGTTTTCTCCAAGTCTTATTCTTCCTCTTCATTTGTTCTTGAGTTTTCTTGGAGAAAAATCGAGAGATTAATAAGAAAGAAATTTTGATAAACATACTTGGAGTATATTCATCAAATCAAAAGCTTCTACAACCTTGCTCTAGCCGTATCCTTGGAGGCTACCAAGGCGTTGTCATTCCGATCATTTCTCCGACTCATGGAAAGTAGAGACGCGGTGCTTTCGGCGTTGGATCATTCAAGAGCTTGGAGCGGATTGGATTCGTGGATAGCATTTAAACCTTGGGAAATCATCTTCAAGAAGTACACCATTTACTCAACGGACTACGAGGGTTTGATTCTTTATCTTCCTTGTTTTCGTTTTATATTTGTATATACGTAGCTTGATCGATCTTCGTAGGGATTCGGATCGAATTAATTTTCATTTTACTGCTTCTGCTGGGCCTTCCTTTTAGGCACCGAATCCCAACAGTGGTATCGAAGCATAGGTCTTGCGATCGTATATATGATATTTGTATTTGGAATGCTTGATTGGATGGCGAATGATTTGGAATCATTTATAGTCATAATCGTGGTGTATGTTTTTCATTCGTTGTAGTTATATTTTTCGTAAATTTATCTCTAAATATAAATCTTTAATTTCCGGGAAAAGTGATTTATATTGAAGATATGAAAGTCGGAAAATATTGATATTAGATATCCAATCAAAAATCTATCCCTGAGTCGTCGTTGGATGACTTTTCAGACGAGGGATGGAATCTGCCCGGGTGACCCGACCGTGCCATTTGGCAAGGGTCGTGTCAAGCGGCCACCCTAGGGACTAGACCTGGCAAAATAGGCCCAGGCCCGCGGGCCGGGCCAGCCCGCCCGTTTTTGGGCGGGCATTGGGCTTCATATTTTTGGCCCAAAAACCGGCCTTTTGGCCAGATGCCCGCCTGCTGAGGCCGGCCCATGGCCCGCCCGCCCCCCTTTTTTTTTTTTTTTTTTTTATATTTATGTTATATGTAATTATAATATTTAAAAATTTTCCTTATTTGTTAGATTAGATTACATCTATATGTTAATTATTGATGTAGTTTTATTTTTTATGGGACTTTGTGATTACTTTGTAGTATCTCATATCAATAATATTATTATTTTATGATTTTTATAAGAAAGTAGTAGTGATAAATGAAATGATGATCAAATAAAAATATTTATATATTTGTCTTTTGATTGTGGTAGTGTAGTAAATAATATAATTATCAAATAAAAATAATTCTACATTTATTTAATTGATTGTGATAGTATAGTGAATAATATAATAATTACGGATCGAAAATTATTTCTATAATTATTCGAAATAATATTTCAAAAAAAAAAAGTCGAGGCTCGCGGCCGGGAGCGGCCCGGCCGGCGCCACGGGCCTAATATTTTTGTCCCAAAAAAAACCGGGCCTTTTTGGCCCGGCCCAGATTTGGCCCGCCCGTTTTTTGCCCGGCCCGTTTGGGCCGAGCCCGCCCGTTTGCCAGGTCTACTAGGGACTATCGAGGTAAACCGACTGTGCCAATCTGCACGGGCCGTGTCGGGCAGGAAGATGACTGCTGAGGTAGCCCGACCGTGCCATTCGGCATGGGCCGTGTCGGGCAGGCAAATGACTGCCGAGGTAACCCGACCGTGCCAATCGGCACGGGCCGTATCAGGCAGGCAGATTCGTCCCGCTTCAATTTTTTCGTGTATTTCACAAAACTAATCTGCTGCATGTTAAATTGGATTTAATATGATTAAAATGATTTATGGTATTTCATTTTAAAAGGTAAATTTGATTAATTAGAATACTTGTGGATGACCGAATTATTTTGAACGTGTTCATATTACTGGTTGTGTGAATTGATTGGATCAATTCTTTTTATTTATTGGATCAATATATATTTTTACGATGTATCTATTTATCTAGTATTTATTGGATGAATGCTTTTTGAATGGGGATGTGGTTCATGGACTTAGTTTTGAATCGTTCGGTTTTATTCGATTGGGTTGTGAAGGCCGTTTTGAGCCTATTTATTTTACTAGAAATATTTGTCTCTAGGATGCAATTTCTTAATGTAAAATTTATATGTAATGACGAAGACTGGAGGAAGATCCGTTCGAGAAGACGAAGATTCAAGACCGAAGACTTGTAATTAGATTATGGAGTTTTTGATTCTAGGAATGGTCCATGAACTACATGTTGATAGAAACTAGGTTGTGAATGTTTATTCATATGGTATGAATGCACAAATGCGCTTAAATGAATTAATGTGCAAAGTGTAACATTAATCGCGAAAATTCTCCCACGACAAATTATTAAGTTTAAAAGGGTTCAAGGTTTTTCCTTCCCTCCATCGAGCTTTCAGAAAATTGAAATGCAAACCGGATGTGCTATGCTTCCGAGTTATCGGCGTAGTCGTTCGAGTAGTATGGAAAAATTAACGGTAGCGCATTGGATGCCTTCGGTTGGAGCAAATTTTATCCCTAGAAACCTGTTCGGTTGCTGGATAAGATTCAATTGTGAAACTGATTTGTGTCGATGGTATAAACTTAACTTATTCACGAACCATAGAAACCGTATAGGTTGAGGGGAGTGAACAAGGGGAAAAATAAGATCAAATCATCCATTAGATGGGTTGGTGTTGGACACCACTTTATGAAAATTTATAGACTAGAAACCTGTTCGGTTGCCTTCTATTAAAATTTATAAAGAACTCGATCACCACTATGAAGTAGCAGGAACGATACTTCCGGATTTCACATGGGAGTGTGTTATTCTGATAAAAATAGTGGGAGCTGGGTTAAAGAATATAAAAGACCTTAATTCTATACTCAGATCATAATTAAACGAGTCACTAATTAATCTATCGTACTTAATGCAGACGAACATAACTCTCAATATGACAATGAACCTACTTGCAATTCTACTCGAAAAGAACACCTTAATCGGACCTAACTTTGTGGATTGGCTCCGCAATCTGATGATAGTCCTCAGTATAGAGGCACAGGGATACGTCTTGGAGACGGACATTCCGGTGCCTCCCGTGCGGACAAGAGCCAATCAGGAAGAGATTGAAATCCACGAAAAGTGGGTTAAGGATGACGTAAAAGTCTGTGCTTATATGATGGCTTCTATGTCTAATGAGCTTCAGAGAGATCGTAAGAAAATGACTTCTGCTAGGCAGATTTTATCTCACTTAACCGATCTTTATGGTGAGCACAGTCAAACTACTAGATATGAGATATCCAAGCAACTATTCGGTGCTAGGATGAAGGAATGTGAGAAGTTTGGGGACCACGTCCTCAAAATGATATCTATTATCGAGAGATTGGAGGTTCTCGATTTTAAGATGGATACTTCTCTTCAAATTGTCCTTATCCTACAGTCTCTCCCTCATTCCTTCTCACAGTTTGTAATGAATTTCAACTGCAATGAGATTGCGTGCAACTTATCAGGGTTGATGAACAAATTCGTGACCGCTCAGTCTCAGATGAAGACTCCGCAGATGAAGGAGTCTGCCCTAGTGATCTCTTCTGGACCTCGGTGGTCTAAGAATAAGAAGAAAAAGACCAAGAAGCAGCCGAGACCATAAGTCAAGGACCTTAAGGGTAAGGGCTGTAACACCCCCGATACATTCAAGGATATTACAGCGCCGTAAATCCATTACAAAAGAATTTACAAGGCTGATGAATCGAAAAGACAATAACAAATACCCATAAATGATAATAATTGAAATAAAGATACAATGGTTCTGGACTAGTATAGGAAATGCAAACATCCCACAAAAAAATATTATTACATAGTCAAATCCAACATCGCAAAAGACAATGTACTCGGGTACTTATTAAAAACAACACAAACATCTAACAAATATATCCGGCCGGAACATCACTTTGCACCCTCGTTGTCATGCAGCTCCAGTGGTTGTTTTCCTGCTATCTTGAATCCTGAATATAAAGAAATGTTCACCCCCGAAGGGGCTAGTACAACGATGCTAGTACAAGTACGATAATTATACAACAATGATTTAATCAACAATAATCATGATAAGTTTCTCCAACGATAAATAATAACAACACATAACACATCATGACAGTCTCAACATACTCATGGTATTCCAACGATCCAGCGCAGACAGCTATAGATTCCCATCATGATCCCGTCAGACCAACGCATGGTGGAACTACCTGTCTAACGATCCAGCGCACACAGCTATAGATTTCCCATGAAGATTCCCGTCGGATCAACGCATGGTGAACAATTTAATCATAACATATGTATACAGTACAATCATAGCATAACTGACATAATACGAAAAATTCTAATTAAAGTACTTGCCTCGATTCGATGACAGGAATAATACTCCGACAGGTATCAATACACTCGAAGGTCACCCCTTCGATCAATCACATAGGAAAACTCGGACCGTAAATAGAAGAAATAATATAGAGTTCATCTCAAGTTGAATAACTAACGTATGAACATCTAACAATCCAAACTACGGCTGAAAGTTCAACAAAACATATCCTGTCTATCCTTCCTAACATACGTTACTTACGCAGCGTAACGTATGTTAAGTCGGTTCGTTATCGTACGTAAGCTACGAAGCATAGTGTACGTTAAGCCTGCATTGAGAGTTCACTTCTCTGGTCAAATGACTGACTCGTCTGATGGTATAACATACGTAATGCATGATGCTTAACGTACGTTATACACACAAATACACTTCTCATGCAAACAAGACTGATCCTAGAGTGTTTGATATCTTCGAATTTCCAGGATAAACATGCCATCATAATACTATACTCCAATCTTGATGATAAATCCTCAAATGTAGTTCGGAAGGTCTATGGTTGTTATCAATATCATTATTACATTCAAACTATCATCTTAAGGATTGGTTAACAATCCACCTTTACAAGATACAACAAATCCTTCCATGATCAACCTCCTAGGCTCGTCTAACAAAAGTGATGTTAATACCAAGTCCGTGATTACTACGAAGACACCTTCCAATTGTTGATTATCAATCTCAGAGAACTTCCTTTACTTGTTCATCGTAACAAGATTCAAATTATGATGTTCTTAACCAAGGTACTTAAAAGCATAATAATCATCTCAACTTCCTAGACATGATGTTTGGTTGAATAAATCATCCATGGAACTTAATATCTTGATAGCATGATCATTATATCCTTAAGGACATGAATCCAAGGTTGGAGATAGCATTAACATACCTTATGATGAATAAAACACCAAGATAATATGTATAATTCAACTCCAGTTGCTTGTATGTCAATTAAAGATGATTCTCCACTTCAATGATCAAGTAAAAGTGATATCTAATTCCCTAATGATCAAGTATAGATTGTATATATGTGTTTAAGGGGCTGGGAACTCTCTGGAATGAGATAAGTTGATGGCCAAGTGAAAAGGAATGAAATGAATTGAAATGGGTGCTGACCCATTTATAAGTTTCTGAGCTTAACGTACGCTAGCCTTTGCTCATAGCATACGTTATCGTCCAAAGATAGCTAACTGCCTTGTTTCTGAACTTCATTACGTACGCTACACTTATCATGTTACTTACGTAACCAATACCATTAGCGTACGCTACATACTTACCTTAGCGTACGTTAATATCCGTTGACTTAAAAAGGGTCCAGGTTCATGCCGTGCGAATCTGGTAAGGATCTGGATGGGCCCACCACCAACTGGCTCATGTGCTAGCTGCCCTGCTCAATTATTGGCTGCCTTACGTACGGTACGCTTCATTCGTAGCGTACGTTAATCTTGGCACATAACGTACGCGATGCTCACTTCGTAGCGTAGGTTATCACATGTTTGCAAGTGAAAATACATATGTTGATATTATCATGCACATGGATACGAATACGAGAAATATCATACTTCGATTATCGATATCACAAATCCAAATAATACAGGGTTCAATTACAGATGAAATACTCAGTAATTGATCCGGATATTACATACTCTCCTTCTAAAAAGGAGTTTCGTCCCGAAACTCAAGACGAAAATAACTCTGGATATCTGGACCTCATGTTATCTTCCGTTTCCCAAATGGCTTCTTCCACTCCATAGCACGACCACTGAACCTTAACCAAAGCGATCGGTTTGTTTCTCAATTGCTTAACTTGACTCTTGAGTATCCTGATCGGTCTCTCTTCAAACGCGCCATCCTGAGCGACTTCGATCTCGCCGAAATCAATGACATGACTAGGATCTGGTATATACTTCCGTAACTGGGATACGTAGAACACATTATAAACATGGCTTAATAACGGCGGCAATGCCAACCTGTACACCAACTCTCCAACTCTCTCTAGAAACTCGAACGGTCCGATATATGTCGGACTCAGCTTTCCTTTTCTCCCAAAACGAATGATCCCCCAAGTAGGAGAAACTTTTAAAAGTACGTGATATCCAGTACTGAACTCTAATGGTCGACGGTGCACATCTGCATAATATTTTTGTCTACTCTAGGCGGTCAACAGTCTTTCGCGAATCAAGGTTATCTTTTCTCATGTCTGTACGATCAATTCTGGCTCCGTTCCAATCAAGTCTGATGAATTGTCCCAATATAGGGGCGATCTGCATCTCTTCCCGTATAATGCCTCCAACGGTGCCATCTTAATGGAAGCATGACAACTATTGTTGTAGGTAAATTCGATCAACGGTAGATGAACTTCCCATTCAGTCGACCAATCTAAGGCACAAGCCCTCAGCATGTCTTCGACTGTTTGAATAGTCCTCTCGGACTGTCCGTATGTCTGTTGATGATCAGCTGTGCTGAAATTCAATTCGGTTCCCAAGGCCTTCTGAACTGCTTTTCGAAAATGAGACACAAAGTGACCATCTCGGTCAGAAATAATGGTATTTGGCGTACCATGCAATCGGACTATCTCTACAATAAACACTCGTGCCAACTTCTCTTGTCTCCAAGTGTCCTTTATGCCCAGAAAATGAGCTGGTTTGGTTAGATGGTCAACTATAACCCAGATCATGTTCATTCCTGTTCTGGACCTTGGCATATTAGTGATAAAGTCCATCGATATGTCTTCCCACTTCCATTCAGGAATCGGGAGCGGCTTCAGCATTCAGGCAGGTTGTTAATGCTCAATATTAATCTGCTGACAAATCAAACATTTCGAGACGTAATCGGCTACGTCTTTCTTCATGTTGCCCCACCAGAAATTCTGCTTCAGATCCTTATACATCTTACTGGTGCCTGAGTGGATAGAATATGGCGTACTATGAGCTTCCTTCATAATTGTCTGCTTCAACACATCAACATCGGGAACACAAACTCGGCTCTGGAATCTTAATACTCTATCATCATGAATTATAAAGCTTGGGGACTTTCCCTTGGTCACTTCATCACGTAACTAAATCATCAGAGGATCATGTACTTGTTTAGATTTGATTTATTCGGTTAACAACGAAGTTATTTCCATCACAGACAGTTGTCCTTGGACTCTTTGCAACCATATTTCAATTCCTTCATGAATCAATTCCCGTTGCATGCTGGTTTGGGAGGTGAGATTCTCCATCATTCGAATAGAAATAGGCTTGCGGCTCAGTGCATCAGCCACTACATTTGCTTTGCCTGGATGATAAAGAATCTCCAAGTCATAGTCCTTAATCAATTCCAGCCATCTCCTCTTCCGCATGTTCAACTCTTTCTGACTGAAGATGTATTTGAGATTCTTATGATCCGTGAAGATCTGACAGTAAGTCCCGTACAAATAATGTCTCCAAATTTTCAAGGCAAAAATTACAGCTGCCAACTCCAAATCGTGCGTTTGATAATTTACTTCGTAGGGCTTTAACTGTCGTGACGCATAGGCGATCATCTTCTCATTCTGCATCAATACACACCCTAGACCTTGGTTCGAAGCGTCACTATAAACTATGAATCCTCTAGTTCCCTGTGGGAGTGCTAAAATCGGTGCTGTCGTTAATCTCTTCTTCAATTCATCAAAGCTAGTCTGGCATATCTTGTTCCACTCAAACTTTTGGTTTTTCTGCAGTAATCGAGTAAGTGGGCGGGTAATTTTGGAAAACCTTTCCATGAACCGACGATAATAGCCCGCGAGTCCTAAGAAACTTCCGACTTCCTTCAAGTTCTTAGGAGATTTCCAATCCATAACTGCTTCAATTTTCTGGGGATCCACTCGGACTCCTTCTGCTGATACCACATGACCGAGCAACATTACTTCCTTTAGCCAGAATTCACACTTAGAAAGCTCGGCGTACAATTGCTCGTTTCTCAAAAGGTCTAAAATGATACGCAAATGTTGTGCATGCTCTTCCGGGCTCTTGGAATAAACCAGAATGTCATCAATAAATACGACCACAAATTTGTCCAAATACTCTATGAACACTCAGTTCATCAATTGCATGAATATAGCAGGTGCGTTAGTGAGACCAAACGGCATCACTACAAACTCATAGTGTCCGTAGCGAGTTCTGAACACTGATTTTGGAACACCAGATTCCTTAATCCTCAACTGATGATATCCTGACCTTAGATCGATCTTAGAAAACACTGTTGCTCATTGTAATTGGTCAAACAAATCATCAATCCGTGGCAATGGATACTTGTTCTTGATCGTCATCTTGTTCAGCTCACAATAATCAATACACAATTGAAGCGATCCATCCTTCTTCCGGACAAAAAGAACTGGTGCACCCCAGGGCGAAACGCTTGGCTGGATATAGCCTTTGTACAGTAACTCTTCTAGTTGCTTCTTCAATTCGTACATCTCAGTATGTGCCATACGATACGGTGCCTTAGAAATTGGTGTAACTCCTGGTTCTAACTCGATGGTGAATTTTACATCCCGTCGTGGAGGTAGTCCAGGTAATTCATCACGAAACACATCCGGAAATTCGTTCACAAGAGGAATGGATGAAAGTTCTACTTTTCCGTCTTCCTTCTTCATTGCGTAGCACCAGTTGTTGGAATATTTATTCCACACATTATTTAATTTATTTTTGATGATTAAAGTTGCTAAACAACAAAACAACATCGAGGCGAAGCAAAACAACGAAGCAGACGAAGACGCAAAAAGTTGCAATCTGGACTGCATTAGCTCACGCTAAGGCATATTCGTTAGTGCACGCTAACGCGGAGTAAGCTGCATTCCAGCCAAGTTTCGAAGTAAGCTGCAGTGATGTAAACTGTTGAAATAGCGCACGCTACACATTATTATTAACGCACGCTATCGAAGTCCTGTTACCGTTGTGAAGGAATTCAAACACAGCAAAACGTATGCAATGAAGTCATCATTAGCGCACGCTACACAGTATGATTAGCGCACGCTAAGTTGTTTGAATCCAGTCAATCCGAACGTTGGGAAAAGCAAGTCAAGCATCAAACGGATAGTTTGACAAGGAAAGGCAACGGATATATTACGTTAACGCACGCTACTCAATCATGGTTAACGTACGCTAAGTAAGTGAAATAACGTACGTAAGGAAGGAGGCATAACGTACGCTAAAGAAGAAACGGTTACCGGACTCAAATCGAAATATCTAGCGCACGCTACAAAAGAAGGCTAGCACACGCTAGCAAGTCAAAACAGCCAGCAACGGCTAGTTTGTGGAAAATGCCTATAAATACCATCCCTATGGTATTGTTTGAGTACAACAACTTCAAGCAAACGAGATATTCATCTGAGAATCATATTCTTACATTGTTGTTGTAATATTGAGCTTATATTGTTAGTTTGAGTGTTTATACATTCAACATTATACACGAGAGGTAAAAGAAAAGATACGATTGGATTCGGTGTTATTAGGATCAAGTATCCGCCATTGTTAGAATCGCAATCGATATCTAAGTGAGGTTTATCTAGTACCCATAGAAAGCTATAGTGGTTGATTCCTTATCCAATAGAAAAGGAAAAACGGTTTTACTCGGACCGATAGAAGACGAGCTTGAAACGGTAATCCCTCGACCGATAGAAGAGAGGCGTAGAGGTTTTGATCTTAATCCTAAGAAAAAGATACATCGAGAGAGGACGTAGGCTTCGTTAATAGCCGAACCTCTATAAATCCTTGTGTGATTTATTTTCCGCAATTTATTTACGCTTCCGCACAAAACGGCGCAAATATCCGATTTGGTACACAACAATTGGTATCGGAGCGGTACTCCAATACGCGGCTTAACATCCGAGGAGAAGATCCAAAATGGCGTTTCAAATGGCTCCCGTCGAAGGCCTTGCTCTCAACCGACCACCATTTTTTGATGGCGCGAACTTCATGACTTGGAAGAAAAAGATGTCGATATTCATTCGAGCTTACGACATCGAACTTTGGAAGGTGATTTGTCTTGGTCCGAAAATTCCGACAAATTCCAACGGTACGCTCAAAACTTTTGAAGAATATGACGATTCCGATTGGAAAAACGACCACTACAATTGTAAGGCAACTCAACTCCTCTATTGTGCCTTAAATCCGGAAGAACACAACCGGATATCATCGTGTGATAGTGCCAAAGAAATTTGGAAAATGCTTGAGGTAACACACGAAGGTACGTCTCAAGTCAAAGAGACGAAGATAAACATGCTCCTTCTCGATTATGAATTATTCCAAATGAAGGACGACGAATCCATCTCGATTATGCTCGACCGATTCTCGGTCATTACTAATGGATTAGCATGTTTCGGAAAACAACTTTCGAGTAGTGAGAAAGTATAGAAAATTCTCCGATCACTACCTCGAGAATGGGACGGTACGGTTACGGCAATAATGGAATCCAAAGATTTAAATACTCTCGATTTTAGTGCTCTCGTTGGTTCTCTTATCAACTATGAGATTGTCCTAAAATCTCGGAATGCCAAACCGAAACCGAAGGAGAGGTCGATAGCCTTCAAGGCTAAAATGTCGAAAAAGAAAGAAGAAACCCCGGTGGACGAAAGTGATGAAGAAATGGCATATTATGCCAAAAATATTAATAAGTTTCAACACTTATTAAACCGGAGAAAGAAGGACATTCAAGCGGGCGAACCTAAGAAATTCGACAACACTTGTCGATTATGTGGTAAACCAGGCCACTTTGCTAAGAAGCCGAGTAAAGCAAAAGGAGGTTCTAATCGCAACATGGAGCGGCGAAGATCCCGATGAAGATTTTCTTGAACAAAATAATCTCGCTCATGGCCGGAGTTCATTCGGCGATAGCGTCGAAAGCCAAGTAAGTAATTCTTACGACGAACTTTTTGAAGCATTCGAGTTACTACATACGGACTATCAAAATGCTTTAAATGAAATTAAGTCCCTCAAGTCTAAATATAAAACTTTGGAAATTGAAAATTCCAAAATACTTGAAAAAGGGAAATTTGTCGAAATTGATCATTCGAAATGCCTTGAAAATGAAAATATTTTAAAAAATGATCTTTTAAAAGTTCAAGATGAACTAAAAATTTTGACAAAGAAATTTTCGTGCGTAACGATATATTTGAACAAATGTTATGTGTTCAAAAATATACTCTAAATAAAGAGGGGTTAGGATTCAAATCACATTCGAAAAACGAATCCGTCAATTTCAAAATACCCCGATGTGAAAAATGTTTAAAAATCGGGCATCATATTTCCAATTGCAAAAGCCCAAGACGGACGATAAAAACTAAAAGGATTTGGGTTCCTAAAGGAACAAACGTTTCAAACATCGTCTACGTTTCAAAAGAAAAACCAACTATCGGTTGGATCCCCAAAAATAAATTTTGACAAATGATATTTTACAAAGGGGGAGAAGGAAATAATATTTTCAGGGGGAGTTTATAGCCTTATTAATGCATAAATTGGTATCATGCATTTTTATATTTCTTTTGGTATTCTTTATATTTTTTTAATGAAGACAAAAAGGGGGAGAAGGAGATGAATTGAGATAAAAATGAGAAAAATCGAAGAATTCGAAAAGCAACGAAAAGCAAACAAATAGGGGGAGTTGAAAAATTGAAAAATGAAAAACGAAGGAGTTGAAAAATAAGGGAGATGAAGTCTAAAAAGAAAAGGATTGGAGAAACTAACGAAACGATCAAAGCCGAAAACTTTGATTCGTAGAAATATACATATATTATTTTTACAGATTATCTAATTCAAGGGTTGTTTTGTAATCATCAAAAAGGGGGAGATTGTTGGAATATTTATTCCACACATTATTTAATTTATGTTTTGATGATTAAAGTTGCTAAACAACAAAACAACATCGAGGCGAAGCAAAACAACGAAGCAGACGAAGACGCAAAAAGTTGCAATCTGGACTGCATTAGCGCACGCTAAGGCATATTCGTTAGCGCACGCTAACGCGGAGTAAGCTGCATTCCAGCCAAGTTTCGAAGTAAGCTGCAGTGATGTAAACTGTTGAAATAGCGCACGCTACACATTATTATTAACGCACGCTATCGAAGTCCTGTTACCGTTGTGAAGGAATTCAAACACAGCAAAACGTATGCAATGAAGTCATCATTAGCGCACGCTACACAGTATGATTAGCGCACGCTAAGTTGTTTGAATCCAGTCAATCCGAACGTTGGGAAAAGCAAGTCAAAGTCAAGCATCAAACGGATAGTTTGACAAGGAAAGGCAACGGATATATTACGTTAACGCACGCTACTGAATCATGGTTAACGTACGCTAAGTAAGTGAAATAACGTACGTAAGGAAGGAGGCATAACATACGCTAAAGAAGAAACGAAGCTACTGGACTGAAACTGGAAATATCTAGCGCACGCTACAAAAGAAGGCTAGCGCACGCTAGCAAGTCAAAACAGCCAGCAACGGCTAGTTTGTGGAAAATGCCTATAAATACCATCCCTATGGTATTGTTTGAGTACAACAACTTCAAGCAAACGAGATATTCATCTGAGAATCATATTCTTACATTGTTGTTGTAATATTGAGCTTATATTGTTAGTTTGAGTGTTTATACATTCAACATTATACACGAGAGGTAAAAGAAAAGATACGATTGGATTCGGTGTTATTAGGATCAAGTATCCGCCATTGTTAGAATCGCAATCGATATCTAAGTGAGGTTTATCTAGTACCCATAGAAAGCTAGAGTGGTTGATTCCTTATCCAATAGAAAAGGAAAAACGGTTTTACTCGGACCGATAGAAGACGAGCTTGAAACGGTAATCCCTCGACCGATAGAAGAGAGGCGTAGAGGTTTTGATCTTAATCCTAAGAAAAAGATACATCGAGAGAGGACGTAGGCTTCGTTAATAGCCGAACCTCTATAAATCCTTGTGTGATTTATTTTCCGCAATTTATTTACGCTTCCGCACAAAACGGCGCAAATATCCGATTTGGTACACAACACCAGTATCCAGTACAGCCTTGTTTAAGCAGTTTAATAGCCTTCATCGCTTTGATCAACTTTTATGAGCTTCCTGGTCTCCATCCCTCAAATAGTATTTCGGAACCATCTTCAGCTATCATCGATATATTCCTCTTTCGGTAGTTCACAATAGCTCCATAATGATTAAGCCAATCATCTTCTAGAATCAGGTCATCGCCTTGTATTTCTATCACAATCAAATTTGAGGTCCAGTCTTTGCCTCCAATTGATATGAGAAAATCTAGAGTTTCCAAATTCTCCACAATTCTCTCCCCACTCGATAAACCCACAGCATAAGGCTCACAATAATAAAAACCATAAATGTTCAAACGATTTACACAAGACAAAGATATAAATGAATGCGTAGCTCCTGTATCGAATAAAAAACTAACTGGTTGTGAAAGGATTTGAATAATACCTGATGCGATAGTAGCATCCTGATTGTCTGTCCTCCTCATCTCGTACAGACATGGAGGAATGGACCCGGTACTCGATGTCCCCTTTCTGTTGAACTGTCATCTGCCTCATCCTCGACCGAAATTTTGGGGCAGCTGAACACTCTGCCGCGTCTACTAAATACTTGATTCCTTCTGAGCCGGTTTTGATGTACGAGTTCCATTAAACTTAGTGGAATCATTGCAAAACATCGCATGATGCCCTCTCTGTTGGCAATCATAACATTTAACTGGAGTACGGAAACAATCACGCCAAATGTGGCCTGGCCGACCACAATTAAAACAGTTCTTCACCATGTCTGTCGGTGTTGATACTGGTTTGAAGTTCTTTCCGCTTTTGGATGGGTGTGGAGGTTTCTTGAATGAATGAAAGGAAGACTGGGTCTTGCTGGGCCCACTGATCTTATGCTCTATGAAACTACCAAAGACTTTCTGCTTCTTGGATTCTGTAAACTTATTCATCGCTGCTTCTTTGATTTCATACGCTAACGCTTTATCCTGATGGAGAGTGGTACATTCGAAACCAGACATGTACCTCTAGATCTCTGGTTTCATTCTCATATCAAAATGGATCATCATTTCTGCATCTGTTCTGACCAGGTGTCGAACGAACGTCGTCTGCTAATTTAACGTTTTAATCGTCTGGGATAATGGCTCGTCTGACGGCTGTGCATAGAAAAATTCCCGAATTTTGGCTTCCCTCAACGGACGGGGACAGTACTAAGCTTCCATCATCAATTTAAATTCTTCCCAGTCGGCATTATGATCTAAGGGTCGAATGGCCTCCCACCACTCGGACGCTTCCCCTATCATAAAGTACTGCGCACTAGTGGCTCTCCAGTCGTCTGGTTAATCCCAGCGAATACTTTCTCCAGCTCCCTAAGCCAGTGATCCCACG
This sequence comes from Orobanche coerulescens, assembly GCA_033398695.1. Taxonomy (NCBI): domain Eukaryota; kingdom Viridiplantae; phylum Streptophyta; class Magnoliopsida; order Lamiales; family Orobanchaceae; genus Orobanche; species Orobanche coerulescens. Next base: position 104,384,735 of record CM065818.1, read on the forward strand.
TCGGTGTCTCTGAGAAACCGTCAAACTTTGGTGGATACATTTTCGCCACCTCCTGGAGCCATCAGTCGCCTCGATTTCCCAAGTCTGGGATGCCCTGCTGTCTTTCTCTCTGTTGTAATCCTACTGCGACCAGCATTCGGTCCACGACCTGAGCAAACTGAGTCATATGGTTAACCACATGACTAAGGATGTCGGGAGGGGCAGATTATGGTTCATTATTAGTGGATTCATGTGGCTCGCCTGAGCTGTGGCTAGCTTGATTTGAAGGCAAAGCTTCTCTCTCGGCATTCCTTTGTCCGCGACCACGACCACATCCACATCCACCTCTCAACATACTGTAAACATAAACGCTCAATATACATGGAGCAATATTGTTCAAATTTCAAGTACAAGATGTACATCATGTGAACGACGAGATAGAGTTTAGGAATCTTACAACCACCGCTCGCACGAAGACGTAGGTAGTACAGTGATGTTATTCACGGCCAATAATCTCAAAAGACATACTCGGCCCCTATTTTAACCCAATGGCCAAGATATCCATAATCTTAGCTCCGATACCATATTCTGTAACACCCCCGATACATTCAGGGATATTACAGCGCCGTAAATCCTTTACGTAAAAATTTACAAGGCTGGTGAATCGAAAAGACAATAACAAATACCCATAAATGACAATAACTAAAATAAAGATACAACGGTTCTGGACTAGTACATGAAATGAAAACGTCCTACGAAAAACATTATTACATAGTCAAATCCAACATCGCAAAAGACAATGTACTCGAGTACTTATTAAAAACGACACAAACATGTGACAAATAAATCCGGCCGGAAAATCACTCTGCACCCTCGTCGTCATGCAGTTCCAGTGGTTGTTTTCCTGCTATGCTGAATTCTGAACATAAACAAATGTTCACCCCCGAAGGGGTTAGCACAACGATGCTAGTACAAGTACGATAATTATACAACAATGATTTAATCAACAATAATCATTACAAGTTTCTCCAATGAGAAATAATAACAACACATAACACATCATGATAGTCTCAACATACTCATGGTATTCCAACGATCTAGCGCACACAGCTATAAATTCCCATGATGATCCCGTCGGACCAACGCATGCTGGAACTACCTGTCCAACGATCCAGCAAACACAGCTATCGATTTCCCATGATGATTCCCGTTGGATCAACGCATGGTGGACAATTTAATCACAACATATGTACACAGTAGAATCATAGCATAACCGACATAATACGAACAACTCTAATTAAAGTACTTGCCTCGATTCAATGACAAGAATAACTCTCCGACAGGTATCAATACACTCGAAGGTCGTCCCTTCGATCAATCACGTAGGAAAACTCGGACCATAAACTGAAGAAGTAATATAGAGTTCATCTCACGTCGAATAACTAATGTATGAACATCTAAGAATCCAAACTACGGCCGAAAGTTCAACAAAACGTATCATGTCTGTCCTTCCTAACGTACGTTACTTACACAGCGTAACATACGTTAAGTCAGTTCGTTAGCATATGTAAGCTATGAAGCTTAGCGTACGTTAAGCCTGCATTGACAGTTCACTTCTCTGATCAGATGACTGACTCTTCTGATGATATAACGTACGTAATGCATGATGCTTAACGTACGTTATACACACAAATACACTTCTTATGCAAACAAGGCTGATCCTAGAGAGTTTGATATCTTCGAATTTCCAGGATAAACATGTCATCATAATACTATACTCCAATCTTGATGATAAATCCTCAAATGTAGTTTGGAAGGTCTATGGTTGTTATCAATATCATTATTACATTCAAACTATCATCTTGAAGATTGGTTAACAATCCACCTTTACAAGATACAACAAATCCTTCCATGATCAACCTCCTAGGCTCGTCTAACAAAAGTGATGTTAATACCAAGTCCGTGATTACTACGAAGACACCTTTCAATTGTGGATTATCAATCTCAGAGAAATTCCTTTACTTGTTCATCGTAACAAGATTCAAATTATGATGTTCTTAACCAAGGTACTTAAAGCGTAATCATCTCAACTTCCTAGACATAATGTTTGGTTGAATAAATCATCCATGGAACTTAATATCTTGATAGCATGATCATTATATCCTTAAGGACACGAATCCAAGGTTGGAGATAGCATTAACATACCTTAAGATGAAGAAAACACCCAGACAATAGGTAGAATTCAACTCCAGTTGATTGTATGCCAACTAAAGATGATTCTCCACTTCAATGATCAAGTAAAAGTGATATCCAATTCCCCAGTGATCAAGTATAGATTGTATATATTTGTTTAAGGAGGCTGGGAACTCTCTGGAATGAGATAAGTCGATGGCCAAGTGAAAAGGAACAAAATGAATTGAAATGGGTGCTGTCCCATTTATAACTTTCTGAGCATAACGTATGCTAGCCTTTGCTCATAGCGTACGTTATCGTCCAAATATAGCTAACTGCCTTATTTCTGAACTTCATTACATACGCTACACTTATCATGTTACGTACATAACGAATACCATTAGTGTACGCTACATACTTACTTTAGCGTACGTTAATATCTGTTGACTTGAAAACTGTCCAGGTTCATGCCGTGCGAATCTGGTAAGGATCTGGCTGGGCCCACTACCAGCTGGATCATGTGCTAGCCGCCCTGCTCAATTATTGGCCGCCTTACGTACGCTACACTTAATTCATAGCGTACGCTATGCTCACTTCGTAGCATACGTTATCACATGTTTGCATGTGAAAATACATATGTTGATATTATCATGCACATGGATACGAATACGAGAAATATCATACTTCGATTATCGATATCACAAATCCGAATAATATGGGGTTAAATTACAGATGAAATACTCAATAATTAATCCGGATATTACAAGGGCATGGCCCCGTTGGTTCCCAAAAGCAAGAAGAAGAAGGATGCATGTCTCAAATGCGGTGACCTGGGCCACTGGGCTAGAGAATGTCTGATTCTTCATGGCGCTTCAGGTACAGAACTTGTAGTTTTGGAAACAAATTGTTCTGCTACTGTATTTTCTACTTCTTGGATACTGGATTCTGGTGCTAGTTCTCATATTTGTACCGTAAATCAGGATCTGGAACAAAGTAGCAAGCTTGGAGCTGGGGAAGTGATGATTACTATCGGAAGCGGGCATAGTGTCGAGGCAACTGACATAGGATCACTTCTTCTGGGTTTATAATCCGGTTTTGTTTTAACTTTATAAGATGTACTCGTTTTTCCCAAGGGGCATAAAAACATTGTATCCATTCCGGTCATGATTCGAAAGGCTTTTCATTTTTCATTGATGATGGTTCCTGCAAAATTTATTTTAGAAATAAAATCGTGGGCACTGCTACATTGTTAAATGGACTGTATCATCTAAACCTTAGTAACAAAGTCGTTGGGAATACTATGACTACGAAGCATGGTAGGGATGAAACTAATCAAGTTTTGAAATGGCATCTTGGACTTGGTCATGTTGGTCAGACGAAGGTTTACAAAATGGAAAAGGATGGACTTATGAGTCTATTGGGATCGGATCCCTTTCCTACTTGTGAATCTTACCTTAAAGGCAAAATGACTAAGTCCCCCTTCACATGGACTTTTGAAAGAGCCACCGATAAACTAGGATTAATCTATACTGATGTTTGTGGTGCTTTGGAAGTAGCACGTGATGGATATCAGTATTTCATTACGTTTACAGATGATCATACTAGGTATGGTTATGTATACTTAATGAAACATAAATCTGAGGCCTTTGAGAAATTCCAGGAATTTAAGGCCCTAGTCGAAAAACAAACTGGTAATTATATCAAAGCACTTCGGTCGGACCGAGGTGATGAGTATATGAGTATGGAGTTTGACGAGTTCCTAAAGGAACATGGAATAGTATCACAACTAACACCTCCTGGTACTCCTCAGTTAAATGGTGCGCCAGAAAGAAGGAACCGGACCTTGTTGAACATGGTCCGTTCCATGCTGGGCTATACTGACTTACCAATTTACCTGTGGGGGTATGCACTCCTGACTATTGCTTATATCTTGAACAAATGTCCTCCCAAATCCATTCCTGGAACTTCACATGAGATGTGGGAGGGCAGGAAACCAAGTCTTAATCACATTAGGATTTGGGGATGTCCCGCCTATGTCAAGGAGACTAAGGTGGAAAAGTTGGAAGCAAGGTCCGTGAAGGGGCATTTCATTGGATTCCCATCTGGGACGATGGGTTATCTATTCTACATGCCCGAAGATCGAAAGATTGTTGTTGCTTTACAAGCACACTTCCTGGAAGATGAGTTCATTCAGGAAGGCGGAGCAGGTAGAAGTATTTCTTTAGAAGAATACAATGAAACCCCTCAAGCGACACTTGTACAAGAAGTTGGAACTGAACCTTCAGAAACACAAGTAAAACCACCTCTTAGGTCTAGTAGGGTGTCTCATTTACCTGAGAGGCATGGCCTTGTGCACCTGGAGGAGCTGGGTCTCCATGAGGTTCCATGTGATAGCCAAGAGGCCGACCCGACGACCTATGACCAAACGATGGTGGATGTAGACTCCGCGAAATGGCATGAAGCTATGGAAGCTGAGATAGACTCGATGCATATCAATCAGGTCTGGACTCTAGTAGATCGCCCCGAGGGCATAGTGCCTATTGGGAACAAGTGAATCTACAAGAGAAAGACTGATGGTGTAACACCCCAAACTAGGCGGATATTACAGTGTCGTGGACCCCCGACTGGGACCCACTAGGCGAATGAAAACTGATGAATTAAATAATATAATTGTAGTACCGAACCACATTATATTACCAAATACTCCGATGAGGAGCTTGAGTACAATACACCAGGATAATACAGAATACTAGTATATTTTATATGAAGATAAAATACACCACCCTGAATAAATAAACATCCCAAATGGAATTTTGCAGCGGAAATACAAATGAAGAAAAACGAGAATGACTGGAGAGACTAGGGCCCCCTACTAGTATCACTGGGACTCCTCGCCGTCAATGTTCTATTCCCGTGCTTTTGACTTGCCATGACCTGAAAACAAAATCCCCCAACGGGGTCAGTTACACATAACAACAATCCTCAAGGGTTGAATATACACAATCATGATATTTTTCAATTATGAAATATCCTTAGTTATGAATTTAAGCTGAAGAGGAGCATCATAGTACACCCGTAATTAATGTTCTGTGCAAGTGTACAAGACGAGTGCCCGGACAAACCAGTCCTTGTCCCTAATTAGTCTCATGGAGGTAAATGTTATCGTGTGCACAGTCCAATGTATCGGTGAACCCAATACATGACTATCGTGTGCACGACTAAAAATTCCACACATCCGCACCCGGCCACGCAATATGAACCCATAAGGTCATATGAATGAGAATGACCATAATGAATATCAATGAATAATAATCCGACAAAGTCAAGAATGACTCACCGAGATGAAAATAATAGTGAAGTGAATGATAGCTCAGTGAAATGAATGGAACCGTCGTTCCTCGCGAATGAAGTGATTATTCGACAATTACAAGTCTGGTTAATACATTATGAATGAGTTATGATTATGAATGAACAACAACGAAAGGAATGAATATTCTTTTAACCGAGTAAGAATAAACTTACACAACACCGGTGACAAATGTCCTTCCACGAACAAACGTCCTAAATGAGATGTCGGTCGCTCGAAAAACCTTGAATAATACAATTACTAACAAATCCGTTCAACATACGAATCAAGCACGAGTATAACTAACTCAAACGTCGATACGACTAAACCAAACTCATTGGGGCATTATATCAAACACATTGTGGCCAATCTTCGATTGTTTACAACAAATCCTTAACTATACCAATATCAAATCCCCAAAAAGTGATCCAAACCAACAAAACGTCTTCAATACAATCAATAATCCAATATGAATATCCAAATTCGTGATTACAACAACAATTAATCGAAAACCCCCAATTCTAACTCAATATTCAAAGTGTTCTTGAATAACCCTTCAATAATCCAATGAATAATCATACACATCCATAATCATGCGTACATCTCTTCATACAACATGATTATAACGTCCAAAACATCATATCTCAACACAAAATTGAAATCCAAGATGTTGAAGCATATTACCTTTGAAGATCCAAGCACTTTGATCCGATGAACACGCGTTAGATCGAGTATCCGAGCTTCACAATCGAATGAAGATGATGAAAACCGAACACCCAAGTGATTGATGATGAAAAATCTCTCCCTCAAACCCTCTCTCTCGGATACAAGGTGAAGAAATGAGAAAATGAACTCAAAGTCCCGTCCAAGACCTATATAAACTGCCGAATATTACGATCGTAACTCGGCCTACTTACGGCAGTAACATCCCAAGTAAATGTACTTACGGCAGTAACCAACCATCTCGTACGGCCGTAACTCGGCTTCGTCCAGAATCTGCCGACAGTCATACGACCGTACCTGCACCTGTCTTACGGGCGTAACTCGCCATCCTCCAAAATACCTGCCGACAGCCATACGGCCGTATCCGCACACCTTACGGGCGTAACTCGCCCAATACGGCCGTACCCGGCCAAACTTACGGGCGTAAGAATCCTTCGTCAAAACTGCCTGGACACCCTGTCTGCATCGTATGGCCGTAATTGGCCAAGCCTTACGGCCGTACCAGCCTCATCTTACGGCCGTATGCCGCAACCCTTACGGTTGTAAGTCCCATTCGTCCGAACTAGCCTGAAATCAACGAACGCCTGTTACGGCTGTATCCAACAATCCTTATGGCCGTAACTCACCTTCGTCCAAAACCACCTTGATACAACTACTGCAGGTTACGGCCGTAATGCCTGAATAGTTACGGCCGTAACTCGCTGCTAGAAGTGACAAAAATCCGACAACTCCGTCTACTCATTACAAACAGTGAATGATCCGACATACACGTGATAGATGATACTTCCAACACAAGACTATATTCACGATGATAATGATGATACTCTCGTCTCGATCCACAAACGGAGATGAATGACGATCGGTAACTGATACATGGTTACAATATGCCAACAATGAATACAAATGAATGAATCATGAATGATGAGTGATTATTAATGAGTGAAAATTACTGAGTGACAATTACTAACTGATAATTACTGAATGATAATGAATGAATTACAACCGGGTATTACATACTCCCCCCTTAAAAAGAGTTTCGTCCTCGAAACTAAGGGTCAAACAGCTCGGGATAACTCTCCCGCATACTGTGTTCGATTTCCCAAGTAGCCTCTCCGATTCCGTGCCTAGACCACTGAATCTTGACCAAAGGAATTGTCTTGTTCCTCAATTGTTTGATTCGCCGCTCTACAACTCGTATAGGACACTCCTCATACGAATGATCATCCGCAATCTCGATTCCGCCGAACTGAAGTATGTGACTCGGGTCGGCAACATACTTTCGCAACTGAGAGATGTGAAACACATTATGAATTCGGCTCAACGCCGGAGGTAAAGCCAATCGATAAGCTAGACTGCCTACTCGATCCAAAATCTCAAACAGTCCGATGAATCTCGGACTCAACTTCCCCCGTTTTCCGAATTGGAAAATACCTCGACTCGGGGATACCTTGACCAACACGTGGTCACTCGTCTCGAACACTAATGGTCGACGACGATTATCTGCATATGATTTCTGTCGACTCTGAGCGGTCGACAAAAGACTCCTGATCAAAGCTACCTTCTCACGAGCAGCTATAAGCATATCGGGCTCGGTGTCGATTGATTCTGACAAGTCGTCCCAACACAAAGGAGATCGACAACAACGACCGTACAAGGCCTCGTAAGGTGCTATCTTAATCGAAGCATGCCAACTATTATTGTACGTGAACTCAATCAACGGTAGTTGGGCTTCCCAATCGTCTTTCCAATCGAGGACGCATGCCCTCAACATGTCCTCCAATGTCTGAATAGTCCTATCTGATTGTCCGTCGGACTGAGGATGAAAAATGGTACTAAGATTAAGCTGAGTTCCCATAGCACGATGAACTGATTTCCAAAAATGAGACACGAACTGTCCGTCACGATCGGAAACGATACTTTTAAGAGTACCGTGCAGTCTCACTATCTCTTTGATGAACAACTGGGCAAGTCTCTCGGGACCCCACGTATCCTTAATCTCAAGGAAATGAGCCAATTTAGTTAATCGGTCCACAATCACCCATATTGTATTCATGCCACGACGACTCATCGTCAAACTCGTGATGAAGTCCATAGAACTATCTTCCCACTCCCACTCTGGAATAGGGAGAGGTTTCAGCATACCTGCCGGTCGCTGATGTTCTATCTTGACTTGCTGACAGGTTAAACATCTCGAAACAAATTCTGCGATTTCTCGTTTCATATTACTCCACCAATAATTTTGTTTCCAAGTCCTTGTACATCTTACTGGACCCCGGATGAATGGAATAAGGGGTAGCATGAGCTTCTCTCAAGATCAGTTTTTTAACTCGTCATTCGCCAGTATGCATAACCGATTCTTAAATCGCAAAAGTCCATCCTCGTGGACCACAAATCCAGGGGCTTTCCCCTGAACCACATCCTCTCGGATACGTAACAATGATGGGTCTGAACCCTGATTCACTCCGATTGCCTCCTCAAGTGGCGATGAAATCTCTAACATGTAAAGTTGCCCTTACACTCGCTGAAGCAAGACCTCGATCTCGGGTCTAAGAAATTCCTGTTGAAGCTCTTTTTGAACTGTTAAACGAGCAAACATTTGCTCCTGAATGGACTTACGACTCAAGGCATTGGCGACAACGTTCGCCTTGCCCAGGTGGTACCGGATCTCAATATCATAATATTTGATTAGTTCCAACCACCACCTCTGTCGCGTATTTAACTCCTTCTAAGTAAATATACTTCAAACTCTTATGATCGGTGAATATCTGACAGGTGACACCATAAAGGTAATGACGCCAAATCTTCAACGTGAAAACCACGGCTGCTAGCTCCAGGCCGTGGGTCGGATAATTAACCTCATAAGGTCTCAATTGCCATGAAGCATAGGCAATAACCTTCCCATTCTGCATTGATACACATCCAAGACTGTGTCCGGGCGCGTCACCATAAACCACGAATCCTTCCATCCCTTGTGGCAAGGAAAGAACAGATGCTGAAATTAACCGGCTCTTAAGTTCCTCAAAACTCCGCTTACACGCGTCGGACCACGTGTATTTCTTATCCTTTCGCAAAAGGTTCGTCATTGATTGAGCGATTTTAGAAAATCCTTCCATAAATCGCCGATAATAACCGGCTACTGCGAGAAAGCTTCGGATTTCCTTAACGTTCTTTGGAGGTAACCAATCTCGGATAGCCTCCATCTTCTGATGATCAACACGCACACTGTCTAATGAAATTACATGCCCGAGAAACATCACTTCGGACATCCAAAACTCACATTTGGAAAACTTTCCATAAAGTTGCTCTCGTCTCCACACGTCGAGCACCCGATGAAGGTGAAACTCGTGCTCCTCTCGGTCACGAGAATAAATTAAAATGTCATCAATGAAGACAACCACAAACTGATCCAAAAAGTCGATGAAAACCCGATTCATTAACTCCATGAATACCGCAGGTGTATTAGTGCATTAATTAACTCCACGAACTCATAATGACCATAGCGTGTACGAAATGCTATCCTTGCGATATCGGACTCTCGAATTCGCAACTGATGATATCCAGATATCAAGTCGATCTTGGAAAATACTGAAGCTCCCTGAGTTGATCTAAGAGATAATCAATACGGGGTAGAGGATACTTATTCTTGATCGTCACCCTGTTCAACTACCGATAATCAATACACAAGCAAAACGAACCATCCTTCTTCTTGACAAACAACACTGGTGCTCCCCACGACGATGCACTTGGTCGGATATAACCTTTCTCGAACAACTCCTCAAGTTGATTCTTTAATTCCTGCAGGACGTACCGGGCTCCAACTCAATCGTGAATTCCACATCCCTCGGTGGAGGTAAACCAGGTAGCTCGTTTGGGAGTACATCGTCAATCGATAACAATGATACCACGAATGGTTGAACACCTCGATTGCCTTAGAACGGTCAATCGATGACAATGATACAGTGAATGATTGAACACCTCGATTGCCTTAGAACGGTAAATCGATGACAATGATACAATGAATGATTGAACACCTCGATTGCCTTAGAACGGCCAATCGATGACAATGATATAATGAATGATTCAACACCTCAATTGCCTTAGAACGGTCAATCGATGACAATGATACAATTAATGATTGAACACCTCGATTGCCTTAGAACGGCCAATCGATGACAATGATACAATGAATGATTGAACATCTCTAATTGAGTAATTTCACTGCTTTCATCATATTAATGATTCTTCTGGAACAATGGGGATTACCTCCCTGAAATACACACTCGACTGAAATGATAGTGACCATACGCTTACAAACACTGAGGATGGTATCATGACGATCCATCCAACTAATACCCAATATTACATCGTCCCTAGGTAAATCCACCACGATTAGGTCCGCCAACCAATTTCGGTCATTAAGCTTAATTCGGTCAGTTCTTAACCTCATGATTTCCGAAAATTCTTCTACCGTCAGGTAGACCAATGATATAAGGTCCACAATTATTAGGACTATCTAAGTGAAGTCTATTCAAATATGATCGGAAATGAATGAATGCGATGTACCAGTATCAAAAAGGGTATACACAGGTTGAGATAGAATTACGAGTATACCTGAGATCATTTGGGCCTCCGGATCGTCGGTCCTCTTCCTCACGTGAATTCGGGACTTGCCGACCCCCGAACCAGACGCTCCCGTCGGATAAATATGAGCTCCTCCTTTATTTGCTTTTGTCATCTTAAACGACTCTGACAGGGCAGTTTGATTCTGAATCACTTATTGCTTCGAGGCCTGAGATGCCACCGGAGTCGGCTTGGAGTCCCTTCGGCAAAAACGGGCCTTATGCCCAACAATCCCACAATTATGGCACGTGATAGACGGTTTCAGACACTTAGTGCTATAATGACCCGGCGCTCCACAGTTGAAATAGGTGATGGCTGATCTGGCCGCTCGGGACTGAGATCCCGCAGGTTTTGCCACCGTAGGAGGTCACTCAGAAACGTTAGGGCCTGCACAAGGCTTCCTGAAGGTTGACTGACCGCCTTCGGACTGATTATGCTTCGTTGATTTCTTGCTGACAGATGAAGGTTGTTGCTCAGCAATTTCCTTAGCAGCAGGCTCATACGGGAGAGTTCTCTCGATTAATTCGGCCAGAGTGGCGCAATGATGATTAAGCAATTGTATATGGGTCATCATGACCTGCATAAAAGTGAGTGGATCAACCTGAACATCTTCCGATCGAGCTGAGTCCTGGGTACGATTTCCCAACAGTGAGTGATTATTTCCCGGGTTTCGGCCCGCACCGCGGCCTCTCCCCGTGCATCCCCTGACAGCTCTCTCCATACTGAAGTAGGGAGGCCGCATGATAATCATAGATCTCATATGAGTACCGCATTATGATTTACGTCATGAAATGATGAAAATGAGCATACTCGTTCTAACACAGTGATTACATGAATGATTAACTGAGGTGACATGATTATCTAATGATATTCTTGAAATAATTATCTTGAACAAGTTAACAAGATTAATGATTTGATCCTCAAGATCAACAACTGAGTGATAAAATGAATTGAATGATTAATGAGTTAACATGATCAACATGATTAAAATGAAAATTATGTTTGAGGATTGTTAACTGATGAATTATGAATGAATGATTCTCATTGCTAGAAATTATACCATGGCATTAGAAGTCTTATAGTTCTTTTGGTCTGATGGGATCGGCATTTGCACAGGTCATACATGACGCGAAAGTCCAATGATACGAGTCTGATGACGATGATTCCAAATGAGACATGACTCGGAAGATAGTATTCAAACCCACTCTCCGATACCAACTATGTAACACCCCAAACTAGGTGGATATTACAGTGTCGTGGACCCCCGACTGGGACCCACCAGGCGAATGAAAACTGATGAATTAAATAATATAATTATAGTTCCGAACCACATTATATTACCAAATACTCCGATGAGGAGCTTGAGTACAATACACCAGGACAATACAGAATACTAGTATATTTTTTATGAAGATAAAATACACCACCCTGAATAAATAAACATCCCAAACGGAATTTTGCAGCGGAAATACAAATGAAGAAAAACAAGAATGACTGAAGAGACTGGGGCCCCTTACTAGTATCACTGGGACTCCTCGCCGTCAACGTTCTATTCCCGTGCTTTTACCTTTCGATGACCTGAAAACAAAATCCCCTAACGGGGTCAGTTACACAGAACAACAATCCTCAAGGGTTGAATATACACAATCATGATATTTTTCAATTATGAAATATCCTTAGTTATGAATTTAAGCTGAAGAGAGGCATCATAGTACGCCCGTAATGTTATGTGCAAGTGTACAAGATGAATGCCCGGACACACCAGTCCTTGTACCTAATTAGTCTCACGGAGGTAACGTTACCGTGTGTACAGTCCAATGTATCGGTGAACCCAATGCATGACTATCGTGTGCTCGACTAAAAATTCCACACATCCACACCCAGCCACACAATATGAACCCAGAAGGTCATATGAACGAGAATGACCATAATGAATATCAATGAATAATAATCCGACAAAGTCAAGAATGACTCACCGAGATGAAAATAATAGTGAAGTGAATGATAGCTCAATGAAATGATTGGAACTGTCGTTCCTCGCGAATGAAGTGATTATTCGATAATTACAAGTCTCAATACGGTTAATACATTATGAATGAGTTATGATTATGAATGAACAACAACGAAAGGAATGAATATCCTTTTAACCGAGTAAGAATTAACTTACACAACGCCGGTGACAAATGTCCTTCCACGAACAAACGTCCTAAATGAGATGTCGGTCGCTCGAACAACCTTGAATAACACAATTACCAACAAATCCGTTCAACATACGAATCAAGCACGAGTATAACTAACTCAAATGTCGATACGACTAAACCAAACTCATTGGGGCATTATATCAAACACGTTGTGGCCAATCTTCGATTGTTTACAATAAATCCTTAACTATACCAATATCAAATCCTTAAAAAGTGATCCAAACCAACAAAACGTCTTCAATACAATCAATAATCCAATACAAATATCCAAATTCATGATTACAACAACAATTAATCGAAAACCCCCAATTCCAACTCAATATTCAAAGTGTTCTTGAATAACCCTTCAATAATCCAATGAATAATCATACACATCCATAATCATGCGTAGATCTCTTCATACAACATGATTATAGGGTCCAAAACATCATATCTCAATACAAAATCGAAATCCAAGATGTTGAAGCATATTACCTTTGAAGATCCAAGCACTTTGATCCGATGAACACGCGTTAGATCGACTATCCGAGCTTCACAATCAAATGAAGATGATGAAAACCGAACACCCAAGTGATTGATGATGAAAAATCTCTCCCTCAAACCCTATCTCTCGGATACAAGGTGAAGAAATGCGAAAATGAACTCAAAGTCCCGTCCAAGACCTATATAAACTGCCGAATGTTACGGCCGTGACTCGGCCTACTTACGGCCGTAACATCCCAAGTCAACGGCCTTACGGCCGTAACCAACCATCTCGTATGGATGTAACTCGGCTTCGTCCAGAATCTGTCGACAGTCATATGGCCATACCCGCACCTGTCTTACGGGCGTAACTCGCCCTCATCCAAAATACCTTCCGACATCCATATGGCCATATCCGCACACCTTACGTGTTGGGTACGGGGTCGGATATTTGCGCCGTTTGCGGAAGCGTAAATATAAGTGCGGAAAATAACGGACACGAGGATTTATAGAGGTTCGGCTATAAACGAGCCTACGTACTCTCTCGGTATCTTTTTCTATAGGATCAAGATAAAAACCTCTACGCCTCTCTTCTATCGGTCGAGGTATAACTGTTACAATCACGTCTTCTATTGGTCCGTGATAAACCACTCGTACTTGTCTTTGCGTCGGTCCAAGTTAAACCGTTTTCCTTTTCTATCGGACAAGGAATCAACCGCTCTAGCTTTCTATGGGTACTAGATAAACCTCACGAAGATAGCGATTGCGATTCTAACAATGCCGGATCCTTGATCCTAATAACACTGAATCCAATCATATCTTTTCTTTTACCACTCGTGTATGATTTTGTGTATAACACTTAATCACTCAATGTAAGCTCAATATTACAACAACAATACAATGAATGTCAATCTCAGATGAATGTGTAGTATGCTTGAAGTTGTTGTACTCAATCAATACCATAGACATGGTATTTATAGGCTTCTTGATCAAACTAGCCGTTAGCTGCCAGGACCTTCATTACGTACGCTATATAATTCCCATTACATACATAAGCTTGTTTACGTACGTTAACCAGACACTGTTACGTACGTTAGCTTCTCCCAGATTCAGTCCAGTAACATTCGTTTCTTTCTTTACGTATGTTATCATACTTTTCATTACGTACGTTAATAGTACGTCACTGCTGACGTCATGTATCCGTTGCCACCTTTTTTACTTCGACTCGTCCAACGTTCATGTTAGCTTTGTGTTTTTCCAGCTTTTTGCACTTCGTTTTCTTCGATGCTTGGCTTCGTCTCTTCGTTGTTTTGTTTTGCTTATCAACATTAATCATCAAAACACTTTTAATTTATGTATGGAACTAAATGTTCCAACAATCTCCCCCTTTTGATGATTACAAAACAATACTTCGTCAATGGGATTTACCTACAAAATACAAATATATGTATATGTGTACAGACCAAAGTTTTCGACTTTGTCCGTTTCGTTAGTTTCTTCTCCCATTTCTTTTTCGACTCCTTCTTTCTCCTTTCCTTTAACTTTTCGACTTTTTCAAATTTTTCATCGTCTTTTCGACGTTTCCTCATTTTTCTTCAACTTCATTTTTGACTTTTCCTTATTTTTGTTCAACTCCTTCGTTTTTCTAATTCTTTTTGAATGCTATAGATTTTCTTCGATTTTTATCCCCCTTTCACGGTTAATCACATTTTCGACTTATTTCTCCATTCTCCTATCTCTCCCCCTTTTTGTATTCATCAAAAAGTGCAATAAAATACCAAAAAAAATTGAATAAATAATGAAATATGCAAAAATAAATACAAGGGTATTAACTCCCCCTGAAAATATTATCCGATTTAAAAAATTACTCCCCCTGAGTAAAATACCAAAAATCAATGTTTGGGGATCCAACCTATAGTTGGTTTTTGTTTAGAAACGTAGACGATATTTGAAACGATTGTTCCTTTAGGAACCCAAATTTTCTTAATTTTTATCGTCCGTCTCGGGCTTTTGCAACTTGAAATATGATGCCCGATTTTTAAACACTTTTCGCAATGGGGTATTTTAAAATTAACGGATTCATTTTTCGAACGAGTTTTGAATCCTAACCCCTCTTTATTCAAAGTAAATTTTTGAACACCAAGCATTTGTTCAAATTTCTCGTTTCCGCACGAGAATTTCTTTGTTAAAGTTTTAAGCTCGGTTTGGATTTTAGCGAGATCATTCTTCAAAATATTTTCATTTTCAATACACTTTGAATGATCGATTTCAACAAATTTTCCCTTTTCGATAATTTTGGAATTTTTAATTTCCAAAGATTTAATTTTAGACTTAAGGGATTTTATTTCGGATAAAGCGTTTTGAAAATCCGTATGCAATAATTCAAATGCATCAAAAAGTTCATCACGGGAGGATGTACTTACTTGGCTTTCAACGTCACTGTCGTCGAACGAACTTCGGGCCATGAGAGTGAGATTATTTTGATTGATGAATTCATCATCTTCATCTTCATCGCTCCAAGTAGCCACGAGAACCTTCTTCTTGGGTTTGGCACGGCAATGCTTAGCGAAGTGGCCTGGTTTTCCACATTATCGACAAGAGTTGTCGAACTTCTTTGTTTCGCTCGAGATATCCTTCTTCCTCCGGTTTAATAAGGTTTGGAATTTATTAATATTCTTGGCATAATATGCCGCTTCTTCGTCGCTTTCTTCCACCGTGATTTCTTCTTTTTTTTTTCGACATCTTAGCCTTCATGGCTAATGATTTTTCTTTCAGTTTCGGCTTGATACTTCGTGATTTTAACACGATCTCATAATTAATTAGCGAACCAACGAGGGCTCTAAAATCAAGCGTGTTGAGATCTTTGGATTCCATAATCGCGGTTACGGTGCTGTCCCATTCGCTAGGTAGTGATCGTAAAATTTTCTTAACTTTTTTACTACTAGATAATGGTTTTCCGAATGATGCAAGTCCATTTGTGATGACCGAGAATCGGTCGAGCATATTAGTGATGGATTCGTCACCTTTTATCATGAATAACTCGTAGTCATGGAGAAGCATATTGATTTTCGTCTCCTTGACTTGAGTCATCCCTTCGTGTGTGATTTCTAGAATTTTCCATATTTCTTTCGCACTCTCACACAACGAGATTCGATTGACCTCTTCGGGATTTAAGGCACAAAATAAAAGTTGGGTGGCCTTACAATTAAGATGGTCATTTTTCCAATCGGCATCGTATTCTTCAAAGGATTTGAGCGTACCGTCGGATTTGATGGGAACTTTTGGGCCAAGGCAAATAATCTTCCAAATCTCGATGTCGTATGCTCGGATGAATATCGACATCTTCTTCTTCCACGTCAAATAATTTGAGCCATCGAAGAATGGCGGTCGGTTGAGAGCAAGGCCTTCGACTGGAGAGAATTGAAACGCCATTGGATCTTTTTCTCCTCGGATGTTAAGCCGCGTATTGGAGTTGTAATATCCGTAATTTTTCCATTTTTAGCAGTTTCCATTTTTGGTGTATGTCTATTTTATCGACTCGCTTGTAACCGTTTCGACATTTTGAATCTATTTTGTTCTTGGAGTTTTTCCATTTGGACGAGTTTTGATGATGTTTTCACGTAATTTCATTTTATGACATGTTTTGTCGTATGAACGTTCGATTCTCGTAAAACTCGTTCGTTTTCATTGTTTCTTGGGTTGTACAAGTCTGTATGGTTGAATTGGTCATGTTGAGACTTCCGGTTTACAAATCCGACGTCGTATCGTGATTTTCGGACGCTTGGGTCATTTTCGTAATTTCCTATAAATTTGGGAAAATTCATCTCCTTGTCGTATTTTGGAGTCCTCGGTAGTTGGTAATGCACTTACTTTCGAGCACTCAGCTTCATTGCTATGAATACCTCGTATTTACACTTTTGATTCTATCCTCGTGTTGTAGTTCGTCGTCGAATCGACTCTGCAGAATTGGTGTTCAGAACTGGGACCTGTTATGTGCATAACGTACGTTATGCATGACCCATAACGTACGTTATGACCCTTCGCATTCAGTACAGACATTTGGTTACGTACGTTAACGATTGGGTTACGACGTAACCATCATAACGCACGTTAATACCGGTGTTAACGCATTTAACGCTACCGCGTTTTTAAACCTGACTTAACCTCGGTCAGTTTATTTTCGTTTTTCTTCAACCCTTCTCGCGACGTGAGTGTTCTTGAGTGCCTTTGGAGCGATTTGTCCAGAACAACCCGTGGATTTCATTTAGAGATTGATTATTGTGCACCAAGGGAGATTAATCTACAACATTCACATCTTCCATCAGTCGAATCCAAGGTATTTCCTCAGGAACCCTAACTTTAACGAAATTGGGGTTTTTTTTCGGGATTTTCGTGATTGACTCCGAATTGTTCTTGTATGTTGCGAAACTTCTTATCGATTGTTGTTATTGGGTGATTCCCAATCCGTTTTTCCTCGAATTAATCCATGTATTGTTGATACGGGGAGATTTTGCATAAACCCTCGCCCGTATCGATTGAACGTCTATTGTCGTGATTTGTAATCGGGGTTTTGGGAGTATACCTTTCGACTATTGATGTCCGCTGGGACTGAGTTATGCTAATTCTTCGTTTAGGAACCGTTGTTTTCCACTCGGATCATCCGTAGTCGTGTTTCACTTCCGATTCTTCGAAGATGTCACAAAGTCAAGTACTTTACATTTGTTTACATGTTCTAGTATTTGAATTATGGCTGTATTGCGGTTGTTGTGGATGGATATGTGTATGTTCACCTAGGGACGGTCCGACGGGGCCTCTAGGGATACGTTGCCGTGAGTTTCGTATCGCGAACTGTGGTTAACCACCCAGGGATGTCCGACGGGGCTCTGCGGGGTACGGTGGCCGTGAGTCACGTACCAAGGTTAACTTTGAATTGTTTTGGTTGGAGAAAATGTGTTTTGTGCTTGTGCATCGTAAATATTCCGGAATATAAAATGTTTTCTGAAATGATTTTGGCGCATATATTCATCTGATTAGAATGTAGTTCAAATGGATTGTACTTGCACTAGCAGTTGTCGCTAACCCCTTAAATGGGGGAAATACTTTTTGTATTTCAGGTACTGATCGTGGGGACAAGCGAGCACCAGAGCCGTATGAGGATGATGTGCGAGCATGATACTGTCTGAAAGTTGATTATTGGTGTTCTATCTGTCGAATATATTGATATCTTGTTTTGGGGATTTTGTTTTATAAAACTGGTTTAAGTACTCGAGTACTTCTTTTGCAAAATTGTTAACGTTGTGTTCCCGTTTTGGGAAAATGGATTGATGTTGGATTCTATTGGTCGGGTTGTAGTCTTTTATTTCGAATTGTCCTTTTATTGATGATTGTTTGTCGTTGGCAAATGTCTTGTTGGTATGTTAGCCTGGTGAATTCCACAGTGTGGGGTCCACGGCACTGTAATTTACCCTGAACGTCTTGGGGGTGTTACAGAATATGGTATCAGAGCTTAGGTTTATGGATACCTAGGCTGTCGGTTATTTGGGTCTAGTTAAGTGTTGTTTTTGGGACAGTATCAATGCTATGCCATCATCTCAGTACGCCGGTGCTCGTAAGTTTTCCTAACTTGACTCGTTTCACCGTTCTGTTCTATTCCTGTCTTAGTATCTTGTTGCGTTTTGCGTTTGAATTGTACTTACCCGTTGCTTCTTCAGAATTCCTGCTGGTAGAGGACGCGGATGCGGTCGCGGACGCGGTAGGGGACGTGGCGCAGCCGGTGGGGCGGCCATGTCCGATCACTCGGGAACTGATTCGGCGATGCCTTCCTTGTCGAACAGTGTTCCCCCTAGTTCCGGAGGTCAGCACGACCAGTCTGCTAGCTCCGGTAATGCTCATGAGAATGTTGGGGTGGCCAACATTTTACAGCAGGTAGCGAACCAGATGACGTTACTGACTCAGGCCATTCTAGTCGGCCAAGCTAATGCTAACCCAGTTCCGCCTACTGGATCCGGCAGTGATAAGTTACTTCAGGACGTGATTCGTATGCGTCCTCCGCAGTTTGATGGTGCTTCCGACCCCTCTGGTTGGGAGGATTGGCTATTCGAGATGGAGAAACTATTCGAGGCTGCTAATTGTTCTGAGGAGAGGAAAGTACCCATTGCTCAGTACTTCCTCGCCAAGGAGGCAGCGACGTGGTGGCAAGCGGTGAAACCGTGCGACCGGGCAGCCACGTGGGCAGAGTTTCGGGATTTGATGGAAGACGAATTTTGTCCTTGGCCGGTGAAAGAGGGGAGGATCTGAGCCTTCTTTGAGGCTAAGCCCCAAGATGTACCTATATCTCAAGCCATCAAAGACTACAATCAACAGTTACATTATGTGAGAAACCAAGTCCGCGATGAGCTTGATAAGATCCGCCACTTTGACGTGCGGATGAAACCGAGGGTGCGCCACTACATGTCTGGTCTGGGGTGCACGACTTTGAAGGAATATCAGAATAAAGCGATGGCTTACGAGATGTCGTTTTCCGCGACAGAGACGGCAGTTGAAGGAAAGAAACAGAAAACCGCCGGTCGGCCGGGAGGCAAGTCAGAGGGTATCCAAGACTCACTGCTCGCGAGTCTTCGGAAGTCGATTACCATCGACTGGGCGAGGAACCGGTTCTAGGTCTGCTCCTGCTGGTTCCGTTCGTGGTCCTACGTGCTTCAACTGCAGTCGTCCGGGCCACATAATGAGTGAGTGTGATAGGCCTCCGATTCAGTGTCTTGCTTGTGGTCGGATGGGTCATCGTGCTAAGTTTTGTACGGATGCAGCTCGAACTCCAGTTACTCAGATATCAGTCCCAGCTGCGGGAGAGCCGAGTGTGAATCAGGCACCGACAGTTCCTCAGCCGCAGCAGAGTTTTGGTAGAGGTCGAGGTCGTGGTCAGCCTTCTAGAGGGGGAGCTTCTAGTGCGGGGTCTGTTCCGCCCCGAGTGTATGAGATGAGACGAGCAGGAGATCCTGACGAGACGGTGGCCACAGGTACCGTCCACATCCTTGATCATCCTGTTTCCGTATTATTCGATTCTGGTGCTACGCATTCTTTTATATCTATGGACTGTGTGCGTCGTCTGCATGTTGATTGCCTTGTTGCTTGTGAGCCTTTTGTTGTTAAACTTCCTAGTGGGGATAGCATCATGGGGGATCGTGAGGTTAGAGATTTTCCAGTGGGTATCGCGGGGAGGGTTTGGCCTTCTAATCTGATTGCGGTGGATATTAGAGATGAGGATTTGATTCTGGGTGAGGATCGGCTGGACCGTCATGGGGCGATCATGAATTATAGAACGAGGACTGTTTCGATGTTAGCCTCTGATGGTACTGAGCATTCTTTTGTGGGGCGTAAGCGGAGTAGCCAGAGATTACTGATCAGCGCCTTGAGGGCGGTGAGACTTCTTCGGGGAGGTTGCACGGGTTATTGGTGTTACGCTTTGAGATCGGAGGAAGGGGGAGTCGAACTCTTGTCTATTCCGGTAGTATGTGAGTATCCTGACATTTTTCCAGACGAGTTGTCGGGTTTGCCGCCGGACCGAGAGGTTGAGTTTACTGTCGACTTAGAGCCGGGGGCAGCACCGATTTCTAAGACGCCATACCGTATGGCGCCCGCCGAAATGCTTGAGTTGAAGAAACAGTTGGGAGAGTTTCTAGACATGGGGTATATTCGACCGAGTGTCTCACCTTGGGGCGCACCGGTCCTGTTTGTGAAGAAGAAGGATGGGTCACTTCGTTTGTGTATCGACTATCGAGAGTTGAACAAAGTGACCATCAAAAACAAGTATCCGCTCCCAAGGATTGATGATTTTTTTGATCAATTGCAAGGGGCAACTGTGTTCTCGAAGATTGATTTGAGATCGGGGTATTATCAGCTCCGAGTGAAGGATACCGACGTTCCGAAGACGGCCTTTCGGACGAGATACGGTCACTACGAGTTTGTGGTTATGCCTTTTGGGCTAACCAACGCACCAGCCGTGTTCATGCAGCTTATGAACAAAGTCTTTATCGAGTACCTCGATAAGTGTGTAGTCGTTTTTATCGACGACATCCTGATTTACTCGAGGAGTGAGAGGGAGCATGCCCGCCATTTTCATATCGTGTTAGACATTTTGAGAACTCAGCATCTTTTTGCGAAGTTCTCAAAGTGTGAGTTTTGGTTGCGGGAGGTTATGTTTCTCGGTCATGTGATCTCGACCGAGGGTGTTCGTGTGGACCCCCATAAGGTAGAGGCAGTGTTGGATTGGGCGTCGCCCAAGAACGTGAAGGAGGTCCGCAGCTTTCTGGGATTAGCCGGGTATTACCGTAGATTCTTCGAGGGGTTCTCTAAACTCGCTCGACCGCTGACTCAGTTGCTACAGAAGTCGGAGAAGTTTGTGTGGACCGACGAGAGGCAGAATAGTTTTGAGGAGTTGAAGAAGCGGTTGACGACCGCTCCCGTTTTGGCTTTACCGAGTGGTAATGATGGTTTCTCAGTTTATAGCGATGCTTCTGGCCAAGGGCTCGGATGCGTACTTATGCAGCATGGGAGGACGATTGCCTATGCTTCCCGTCAGTTGAAACCATATGAATTGAATTACCCTACGCACGATCTTGAGTTGGCCGCAGTTGTGTTTGCGTTGAAAATCTGGCGTCATTACTTGTATGGCTCGTCGTGTCAGATTTTCACCGATCACAAGAGCCTGAAGTACATCTTCACGCAGAAGGAGCTTAATATGAGACAGAGGAGATGGTTGGAATTGATTAAGGATTACGATCTTGAGATCCTCTATCATCCGGGCAAGGCTAATGTGGTAGCAGATGCCTTGAGCCGGAAATCGGTATCGCTTCGAGCGCTTGAGTTGCTTACGGCCCAGTCGGGACTTCAGCGAGAGTTTATGAGGTTGAGCATTGAGGTTGTACTGCCAGAGAGTTCCGGGCAGTTGCGTACTCTTGAGATTTCTTCATCTCTGGTCGAGGACATTAAGTCGGGACAGTTAGAGGACCCGATGTTTATTCAGCTTCGAGAGAGTGTAGGGAAGGGGAAAGCCCCGGGATTTGTTATTCATGAGGACAGTGTGTTGAGATTCCGAGGTCGGTTGTGTGTTCCGAACGACTCGGAATTGAGACAGAGCATTATGCGAGAGGCTCATGCGTCACCATACTCAGTCCATCCGGGCTCGAGTAAGATGTAAAAAGATCTGAGGAAGAATTTTTGGTGGAACGACATGAAGAAGGAGGTAGTTCAATTTGTGGCTAAGTGTTTGACTTGTCAGCAAGTCAAGATTGAGCATCAGCGGCCAGCTGGGTTATTGAAACCACTTCCCGTTCCGGAATGGAAGTGGGAGGACATCTCTATGGATTTTGTCACGAGTTTGCCGAGGACGAAGACTGGTAGAAATATGGTGTGGGTGATTGTAGACCGACTAACTAAGTCGGCACATTTTCTGGGCATCAAGGATACTTGGGGTCCAGAAAATTTGGCTCGTATTTTTATCACTCAGATAGTGAGGCTTCATGGTACGCCGAGGACCATTATTTCAGACAGAGATGGCCGATTTGTATCGCATTTTTGGCGGTGCAAAGGCATAAGGCATTGGGGACTCGGCTACGTTTGAGCACTTCGTTCCATCCCTGCATCGATGGGCACCGAACGTACCATTCGGATGTTCGAGGATGCATTGCGCGTGTGCGTTAGAATGGACTAGTAACTGGGAGGATCATTTGGCCTTGATTGAGTTTACTTATAATAATAGCTGGCACGCGTCGATTAAGATGGCACCGTATGAGGCACTTTATGGCCGACGTTGCCGATCACCGATATGTTGGGATGAGCCGTCCGATTTGGTTGGCACCGAGCCGGACCTTGTGTTGGAGACGAGGGAGAAAGTCGAATTTGATTAGAAAGAGGATGTTGGCTGCTCAGAGTCGACAAAAGTCTTACGCGGATGTTAGGCGTAGACCTTTGGAGTTTGAGGTGGGAGATCATGTTCTGTTAAGAGTGTCTCCGACGAAGGGAGTTTTCCGTTTTGGGAAGAAGGGGAAACTCAGCCCGAGATATATTGGACCTTTCGAGGTATTGGAGAGAGTCGGTGAGTTAGCGTACCGTTTGGCTTTACCTCCGTCGCTGAGTCATGTACATAGCATATTTCACGTTTCCCAGTTGAGGAAGTACGTTCCGGACCCGTCCCACATTATTGACTTTGGGGACGTGGAGATCGAGAAGGATGTTACGTTTGAAGAGAGGCCCGTCAGAATTTTGGAGCGTCGTGACAAACAGTTAAGGCACAAAACCATTCCTTTGGTTAAGGTGCAATGGTCGAGGCACGGAGTAGAAGAAGCGATGTGGGAGCTAGAGGAGGATATGCGTTCGAGATACCCCGAGCTTTTTGATTCTTAAGTTTCGGGACGAAACTTTATTTTAGAGGGGGAGAATGTAATATCCGTAATTTTTCCATTTTTAGCAGTTTCCATTTTTGGTGTATGTCTATTTTTATCGACTCGCTTGTAACCGTTTCGACATTTTGAATCTATTTTGTTCTTGGAGTTTTTCCATTTGGACGAGTTTTGATGATGTTTTCACGTAATTTCATTTTATGACATGTTTTGTCGTATGAACGTTCGATTCTCGTAAAACTCGTTCGTTTTCATTGTTTCTTGGGTTGTACAAGTCTGTATGGTTGAATTGGTCATGTTGAGACTTCCGGTTTACAAATCCGACGTCGTATCGTGATTTTCGGACGCTTGGGTCATTTTCGTAATTTCCTATAAATTTGGGAAAATTCATCTCCTTGTCGTATTTTGGAGTCCTCGGTAGTTGGTAATGCACTTACTTTCGAGCACTCAGCTTCGTTGCTATGAATACCTCGTATTTACACTTTTGATTCTATCCTCGTGTTGTAGTTCGTCGTCGAATCGACTGTGCAGAATTGGTGTTCAATCGACTGTTATGTGCATAACGACGTTATGCATGACCCATAACGACGCGTTATGACCCTTCGCATTCAAGATGGACATTTGGTTACGACGTTAACCGGCATTGGGTTACGACGTAACCATCATAACGCACGTTAACACCGTGTTAACGTCACGTATTGTCGCATTTTTAAACCCGACTTAACCTCTACGCTTTCTTTTCGCTTTTCTTCAACCCTTCTCGCGACGTGAGTGTTCTTGAGTGCCTTTGGAGCGATTTGTCCGTAACAACCCGTGGATTTCCTTTAGAGATTGATTATTGTGCACCAAGGGAGATTAATCTACAACATTCACATCTTCCATCAGTCGAATCCAAGGTATTTCCTCAGGAACCCTAACTTTAACGAAATTGGGGGGTTTTTTCGGGATTTTCGTGATTGACTCCGAATTGTTCTTGTATGTTGCGAAACTTCTTATCGATTGTTGTTATTGGGTGATTCCCAATCCGTTTTTCCTCGAATTAATCCATGTATTGTTGATACGGGGAGATTTTGCATAAACCCTCGCCCGTATCGATTGAACGTCTATTGTCGTGATTTGTAATCGGGGTTTTGGGAGTATACCTTTCGACTATTGATGTCCGTTGGGACTGAGTTATGCTAATTCTTCGTTTAGGAACCGTCGTTTTCCACTCGGATCATCTGTAGTCGTTTTTCACTTCCGATTCTTCGAAGATGTCACAAAGGCAAGTACTTTACATTTGTTTACATGTTCTAGTATTTGAATTATGGCTGTATTGCGGTTGTTGTGGATGGATATGTGTATGTTCACCTAGGGACGGTCCGACGGGGCCTCTAGGGATACGTTGCCGTGAGTTTCGTATCGCGAACTGTGGTTAACCACCCAGGGATGTCCGACGGGCTCTGCGAGTACGGTGGCCGTGAGTCACGTACCAAGGTTAACTTTGAATTGTTTTGGTTGGAGAAAATGTGTTTTGTGCTTGTGCATCATAAATATTCCGGAATATAAAATGTTTTCTAAAATGATTTTGGCGCATATATTCATCTGATTAGAATGTAGTTCAAATGGATTGTACTTGCACTAGCAGTTGTCGCTAACCCCTTAAATGGGGGAAATACTGTTTGTATTTCGTGCGATCGTGGGGACAAGCGAGCACCAGAGCCGTATGAGGATGATGGGCGAGCATGATACTGTCCGAAAGTTGATTATTGGTGTTCTATCTGTCGAATATATTGATATCTTGTTTTGGGGATTTTGTTTTATAAAACTGGTTTAAGTACTCGAGTACTTCTTTTGCAAAATTGTTAACGTTGTGTTCCCGTTTTGGGAAAATGGATTGATGTTGGATTCTATTGGTCGGGTTGTAGTCTTTTATTTCGAATTGTCCTTTTATTGATGATTGTTTGTCGTTGGCAAATGTCTTGTTGGTATGTTAGCCTGGTGAATTCCACAGTGTGGGGTCCACGGCACTGTAATATACCCTGAACGTCTTGGGGGTGTTACAGGAGTACCGCTCCGATACCAATTGTTGGGTACGGGGTCGGATATTTGCGCCGTTTGCGGAAGCGTAAATATAAGTGCGGAAAATAAAGGACACGAGGATTTATAGAGGTTCGGCTATAAACGAGCCTACGTCCTCTCTCGGTATCTTTTTCTATAGGATCAAGATAAAAACCTCTACGCCTCTCCTCTATCGGTCGAGGTATAACCGTTACAATCACGTCTTCTATTGGTTCGTGATAAACCACTCGTACTTGTCTTTGCGTCGGTCTAAGTTAAACCGTTTTCCTTTTCTATCGGACAAGGAATCAACCGCTCTAGCTTTCTATGGGTACTAGATAAACCTCACGAAGATAGCGATTGCGATTCTAACAATGCCGGATCCTTGATCCTAATAACACCGAATCCAATCGTATCTTTTCTTTTACCACTCGTGTATGATTTTGTGTATAACACTCAATCACTCAATGTAAGCTCAATATTACAACAACAATACAATGAATATCAATCTCAGATGAATGTGTAGTATGCTTGAAGTTGTTGTACTCAATCAATACCATAGACATGGTATTTATAGGCTTCTTGATCAAACTAGCCGTTAGCTGCCAGGACCTTCATTACGTACGCTATATAATTCCCATTACGTACGTAAGCTTGTTTACGTACATTAACCAGACACTGTTACGTACGTTAGCTTCTCCTAGATTCAGTCCAGTAACATTCGTTTCTTTCTTTACGTACGTTATCATACTTTTCATTATGTACGTTAATAGTACGTCACTGCTGACGTCATGTGTCCGTTGCCACCTTTTTGACTTCGACTCGTCCAACGTTCATGTTAGCTTTGTGTTTTTCCAGCTTTTTGCACTTCGTTTTCTTCGATGCTTGGCTTCGTCTCTTCGTTGTTTTGTTTTGCTTATCAACATTAATCATCAAAACACTTTTAATTTATGTATGGAACTAAATGTTCCAACAATCTCCCCCTTTTTGATGATTACAAAACAATACTTCGTCAATGGGATTTACCTGCAAAATACAAATATATGTATATGTGTACAGACCAAAGTTTTCGACTTTGTCCGTTTCGTTAGTTTCTTCTCCCATTTCTTTTTCGACTCCTTCTTTCTCCTTTCCTTTAACTTTTCGACTTTTTCAAATTTTTCATCGTCTTTTCGACGTTTCCTCATTTTTCTTCAACTTCATTTTTGACTTTTCCTTATTTTTGTTCAACTCCTTCGTTTTTCTAATTCTTTTTGAATGCTATCGATTTTCTTCGATTTTTATCCCCCTTTCACGGTTAATCACATTTTCGACTTATTTCTCCATTCTCCTATCTCTCCCCCTTTTTGTATTCATCAAAAAGTGCAATAAAATACCAAAAAAAATTCAATAAATAATGAAATATGCAAAAATAAATACAAGGGTATTAACTCCCCCTGAAAATATTATCCGATTTAAAAAATTACTCCCCCTGAGTAAAATACCAAAAATCAATGTTTGGGGATCCAACCTATAGTTGGTTTTTGTTTAGAAACGTAGACGATATTTGAAACGATTGTTCCTTTAGGAACCCAAATATTCTTAATTTTTATCGTCCGTCTCGGGCTTTTGCAACTTGAAATATGATGCCCGATTTTTAAACACTTTTCGCAATGGGGTATTTTAAAATTAACGGATTCATTTTTCGAACGAGTTTTGAATCATAACCCCTCTTTATTCAAAGTAAATTTTTGAACACCAAGCATTTGTTCAAATTTCTCGTTTCCGCACGAGAATTTCTTTGTTAAAGTTTTAAGCTCGGTTTGGATTTTAGCGAGATCATTCTTCAAAATATTTTCATTTTCAATACACTTTGAATGATCGATTTCAACAAATTTTCCCTTTTCGATAATTTTGGAATTTTCAATTTCCAAAGATTTTAATTTTAGACTTAAGGGATTTTATTTCGGATAAAGCGTTTTGAAAATCCGTATGCAATAATTCAAATGCATCAAAAAGTTCATCACGGGAGGATGTACTTACTTGGCTTTCAACGTCACTGTCGTCGAACGAACTTCGGGCCATGAGAGTGAGATTATTTTGATTGATGAATTCATCATCTTCATCTTCATCGCTCCAAGTAGCCACGAGAACCTCCTTCTTGGGTTTGGCACGGCAATGCCACGAGAACCTCCTTCTTGGGTTTGACACGGCAATGCTTAGCGAAGTGGCCTGGTTTTCCACATTGTCGACAAGAGTTGTCGAACTTCTTCGTTTCGCTCGAGATATCCTTCTTCCTCCGGTTTAATAAGGTTTGGAATTTATTAATATTCTTGGCATAATATGCCGCTTCTTCGTCGCTTTCTTCCACCGGGATTTCTTCTTTTTTTTCGAAATCTTAGCCTTCATGGCTAATGATTTTTCTTTCGGTTTCGGCTTGATACTTCGTGATTTTAACACGATCTCATAATTAATTAGCGAACCAACGAGGGCGCTAAAATCGAGCGTGTTGAGATCTTTGGATTCCATAATCGTGGTTACGGTGCCGTCCCATTCGCTAGGTAGTGATCGTAAAATTTTCTTAACTTTTTTACTACTAGATAATGGTTTTCCGGATGATGCAAGTCCATTTGTGATGACCGAGAATCGGTCGAGCATATTAGTGATGGATTCGTCACCTTTTATCATGAATAACTCGTAGTCATGGAGAAGCCTATTGATTTTCGTCTCCTTGACTTGAGTCGTCCCTTCGTGTGTGATTTCTAGAATTTTCCATATTTCTTTCGCACTCTCACACGACGAGATTCGATTGACCTCTTCGGGATTTAAGGCACAAAATAAAAGTTGGGTGGCCTTACAATTAAGATGGTCATTTTTCCAATCGGCATCGTCGTATTCTTCAAAGGATTTGAGTGTACCGTCGGATTTGATGGGAACTTTTGGGACAGGGCAAATAATCCTCCAAATCTCGATGTCGTATGCTCGGATGAATATCGACATCTTCTTCTTCCACGTCAAATAATTTGAGCCATCGAAGAATGGTGGTCGGTTGAGAGCAAGGCCTTCGACTGGAGATAATTGAAACGCCATTGGATCTTTTTCTCCTCGGATGTTAAGCCGCGTATTGGAGTACCGCTCCGATACCAATTGTTGGGTACGGGGTCGGATATTTGCGCCGTTTTCGGAAGCGTAAATATAAGTGCGGAAAATAAAGGACACGAGGATTTATAGAGGTTCGGCTATAAACGATCCTACGTCCTCTCTCGGTATCTTTTTCTATAGGATCAAGATAAAAACCTCTACGCCTCTCTTCTATCGGTCGAGGTATAACCGTTACAATCACGTCTTCTATTGGTTCGTGATAAACGACTCGTACTTGTCTTTGCGTCGGTCTAAGTTAAACCGTTTTCCTTTTCTATCGGACAAGGAATCAACCGCTCTAGATTTCTATGGGTACTAGATAAACCTCACGAAGATAGCGATTGCGATTCTAACAATGCCGTATCCTTGATCCTAATAACACCGAATCCAATCATATCTTTTCTTTTACCACTCGTGTATGATTTTGTGTATAACACTCAATCACTCAATGTAAGCTCAATATTACAACAACAATACAATGAATATCAATCTCAGATGAATGTGTAGTATGCTTGAAGTTGTTGTACTCAATCAATACCATAGACATGGTATTTATAGGCTTCTTGATCAAACTAGCTGTTAGCTGCCAGGACCTTCATTACGTACGCTATATAATTCCCATTACGTACGTAAGCTTGTTTACGTACGTTAACCAGACACTGTTACGTACGTTAGCTTCTCCTAGATTCAGTCCAGTAACATTCGTTTCATTCTTTACGTACATTATCATACTTTTCATAACGTACGTTAATAGTACGTCACTGCTGACGTCATGTGTCCGTTGCCACCTTTTTGACTTCGACTCGTCCAACGTTCATGTTAGCTTTGTGTTTTTCCAGCTTTTTGCACTTCGTTTTCTTCGATGCTTGGCTTCGTCTCTTCGTTGTTTTGTTTTGCTTATCAACATTAATCATCAAAACACTTTTAATTTATGTATGGAACTAAATGTTCCAACATTACAGGCGTAACTCGCCCAATACGGCCGTACCCGGCCAAACTTACGGGCATAAGAAGCCTTCGTCAAAACTGCCTGGACACACTGCCTGCATCGTACGGCCCTAACCGGCTAAGCCTTACGGCCGTACCAGCCTCATCTTACGGCCGTATGCCGCAACCCTTAGGGCCGTAAGTCCCATTCGTCCGAACTGGCCTGAAATCAACGAACGCTTGTTACGGCCGTATCCAACAATCCTTACGGCCGTAACTCACCTTCGTCCAAAACCACCTTGAGCCAACTACTGCAGGTTACGGTCATAATGCCTGAATAGTTACGGCCGTAACTCGCTGCTGGAAGTGACAAAAATCCGACAACTCTATCTACTCGTTACAAACGGTGAATGATCCGACGTACAATACTTGTATGATTTTAAATAAGTCCCATAACACATGATAGATGATACTTCCAACATAAGACTATATTCACGATGATAATGATGATACTCTCGTCTCGATCCACAAACGGAGATGAATGACGATCGGTAACTGATACACGGTTACAATATGCCAACAATGAACACAAATGAATGAATCATGAATGATGAGTGATTATTAATGAGTGAAAATTACTGAGTGACAATTACTGACTGATAATTACTGAATGATAATGAATGAATTACAACCGGGTATTACATATGGGGATGGCAAGGTTGACGCCTATAAGGCCAGGCTTGTGGCAAAGGGTTATACCCAAAAATAAGGGACCGATTACCATGATACCTTCTCACCCATAGCTATGATCAAGTCTATTTGCATGATGCTTGCTATAGCTGCCTACCATGATTATGGGATATGGCAAATGGACATAAAGACGGCTTTCCTTAATGGATTCCTCGGGGAGGAAATCTATATGGAGAATCCTAAAGGCTTTGTGTCCGAGGTAGATATTCAGAAAGTGTGCAAACTTCAGCGATCCATTTATGGACTGAAGCAAGCTTCGCGTAGTTGGAATCTTCGTTTTGATGAGGCAGTCAAAGAGTTTGACTTCGTGAAAAATGAAGAGGAACCTTGTGTATACAAGAGGGTTAGTGGGAGCAAGATCGTATTCTTAGTACTATATATAGATGACATTCTACTAATAGGAAATGATGTGGGAATGCTCAGTTATGTAAAATCTTGGCTTTCGAGTAGTTTATCTATGAAAAACTTGGGAGAAGCCACCTATATTCTTGGAATTAGGCTCTACCGGGATAGAGCGAAGAGAATGATAGGTCTTTCCCAAGCCCTCCATATAGATAAGATCTTGTACTATATGTAGATGACAATCTACTAATAGGAAATGATATGGGAATGCTAAGTTCTATGAAAGCTTGGCTTTCGAGTAATTTCTCCATGAAAGACTTGGGAGAAGCTACATATATTCTTGGTATTCGGCTGTACTGGGATAGACCAAAGAGAATGATATGTCTTTCCCAAGCCCTGTATATAGATAAGATCTTAAAGTTATTTAAGATGGATGATTCTAAAAGAGGGTTCCTACCGATGCGACATGGAATAAAACTCTCCTCGAAGATGTGTCCTCAAAGTGAGGAACAACAAAAGCAAAATGAGAAATATACCATATGATTCGGCCGTGGGTAGCCTTATATATGTTATTTTGTGTACGAGACCTGACATTGCGCATGCTCTGAGCGTGGTAAGTAGGTTTCAGGCAAACCCAGGTAGCGAACATTGGACTTCCGCAAAGAACGTTCTCAAGTACTTAAGAAGGACAAGAGATATGGTTCTGATGTATGGCGGTGGAGAACTGAATGTGATGGGGTTCACTAATTCGGACTTCCAAGGACAGAAGCACGATTCGATGTCTACTGTTACTGTTACTCTTAATGGAGGAGCAGTATCTTGGTGTAGTGTCAAGCAAAGCGCGACTGCTGATTCCAAGAAAGGGTTCTTAATTAAGACGTTTCTGGGAGAACTTTAAGTGATAACATGTGCTAAGCTGCCTGTTCCGTTGTACTGCGACAACTACGGAGCTGTAGCGCAGGCCAAGGAGCTGAGGTTTCACAACAGTACCAAACACATTGAGAGGAAAGGTTTATAGCTCAAATACTTAATCGTTCGCAAGTCGATGAAACTTGACTGAGCATTAAGTTTATGTGAAGGATTGTATGACGTGTTCTTTGACGTGGAGAGTGTCTTTCGAACACTAATGTTTAGTTGGAGCACACGGTATAGGTATGCTAATTAGATTAGTATACTCGAACCGACTCACCCTTGATTCGTCACACGGATTTCACTCCGGGACAGTCAATGACAGAATCGAAAGGTTGTGATAGGTATTCGTGAACCTTCAACTTCAGGATTTGGTAGGGATGTACTTGTGACGTTAGGATTTTCATTAGAGTAGTTAGACCCAGAACCCGGAAGGTGGGGGTCAACCTCGACGTGCGTTTTTACGGGCAAGTAGCAGGTCCTAATAAATACCAAGATAGGATTCTTTCTCATGTTAGTGAACGGGTTATATGTCCTATGCGGTCATTGGCTGATGAGATCATAAGTCTTTGGCCAAAGCATTTGAGGTAGTTGTATTGGATACACGAGAGCTTGATGGTCTCAATTTGCATTAAATCATGCATAGAGTCAAGTACAGATAGGGTTTGACTGATCGTGACCCTATAACTTGATCGGGACATTTGAAAGAAGGGTTTATAAGTATACTACTATTCACGACAGAATGGTTCTTGAATGGTCTCAATCATTCGTTCTCAGTTGGGGTACAGTGTAGGCCGCCAGGCTGGCTAGGTGGTGCTACTACTCTTTGGTTCCTCCCATAGCTAACGGAGACGGACCTACCGAGTCGCGCAATAGGATTGACGACAGAATGAATCGGGATTATTCT
Source organism: Orobanche coerulescens (assembly GCA_033398695.1). Taxonomy (NCBI): domain Eukaryota; kingdom Viridiplantae; phylum Streptophyta; class Magnoliopsida; order Lamiales; family Orobanchaceae; genus Orobanche; species Orobanche coerulescens. Next base: position 104,417,630 of record CM065818.1, read on the forward strand.
CTCTTTATAAATATTAGATATTGGATATCTAATCTATTGGACATTGGATGTCCAATTAATTTTGGGAAATTGGATGTCTAAATATATTTATTGGATAAATTAATTTACGGCCTAATAAATTAAATAAATTACTAGGTGATTAATTTAATTCATAGATATAATTATTTCTTGGAGAAATTAATTCTATTATATTGTATTTGGTATAATTAATTAATTGAATTAATTAATTGATATAAATACATCAGAACGGAATTGGAGTTTATCTCTTTGGACTCACGGGAGTCCGAAACGAACCGAACTCATCCGATTCCTTCTAGATGGCCGGCCACTTCCACTCAACTTCCCTCTTGGTCTTTGTCTCTGTTGTAAAGTAAAACGCAGCGGAAGCGAAGTTTGGAAAAGTTGATAATCGCGTTTTACGCATTCACGAGCATAAGATCTATTTAGGCATGCTAATTAATTAATTACTAAGACTAATAAGCAATTTAAATATTAAATATTTTTTATTAATTAAATATGTCGGTTATATAAATATCCTAATCTAAATCTAAAAGATCATAGGATATTACCTTTGAAGCGAATTGGTTACTTTCGTCTTGATCACCTTGTATTTCTACCTTTAGACCTTCTAGAGTATGATCCGCCTTAACCCGGACGTTGTGTGGGCAACGAGCTACCGGATCTTGTTTGGACAATTTTGGATCGGCCTAACCCTATCTTTTGTGACCACTCTATTTTTCTTTGCTTTCTAGTATTTTATGAACACTCTTAGCAAATTAATTGTGTTATCTAAATTGTAGAATCAAAGACACAAGTCTAGATCTACAATTAAACACAAGAGGAAAAATTTTGATCTCACAATCTTACAAGAGAGTACAAAATTGGCCAACCCCCTAAATGTCCTATTTATAGGCTCTTGGACTACTACTAGGAAGGATATCGTCTACATACAGTACAAAAAACACCAACACGTTTCCATCGCATTTCTTATACATACAAATCCATATGACGAATCCATATGACTAGACAACTTCGTCAAAACGAGTGTTCCAAGATCTAGATGCTTGCTTAAGTCCATAAATGGATCTCTTAAGCTTGCACACCAAGTGCTCTTCTCCTTCAGCAATGAATCGCTCTGGTTGGTGCATATAGATTTCCTTGTCTAAACTCCCATTCAAGAATGTAGTCTTGACAGCCATTTACCAAATCTCCAGATCCAAATACGCACCTATAGCTAAAAGAATCCAAATTGACTTAAGCATGGCTACCGACGAAAAGGCTTCATCATAATCGATACCCTCTTTCTGAGTGTAACCTTTTGCAATAAGCCTCGTTTTGAAGGTTTCAACCTTCCTGTCACCTCCTTTCTTTCGCTTGTAGACCCATTTACTCTCAATGGCTTGTATACCACCAGGTAGCTCTACTATCTCCCACACTTTATTAGAATTCATAGATCCCATTTCTGATTCCATTGCTACTATCCAGGAGTCAGCATCTTTATCTTGGATTGCCTCCTTGTAGGTCCAGGGATCTGATTCATCTTCGCCTGGGATTGAGTCCGAAGACTTTCCCATGCCTATGAATCGTTTCAGCTAACGAACAACCCTCCCACTACGACGAGGCACTTGTACGATTGGTACAGACGGAGTCTCGCCCCTCAGCTCTTCCAGAATTATCTCGCTCATGGGATTGTGGCTAATCATATAATCCTCTCCCAGGAACCAGGCATTGGTTCTGACAATGACCTTCTGATCATGGGGACTATAGAACAAGCCACCCTCCGTGCCCTTAGGAAATCCTACAAACAGTCGCACTTCTGTACGAGATGCCAACTTGTTAGCTTCCTTATTCAGTACATGTGCTAGAGTACCCTAAATCCGAACATGTCTTGTACTGGGATTACGCCTACTCCACAGTTATGTGGGTATTTTTGGAACTGGTTTCGAAGGCACCAAGTTTAGAATGAACGCCGATGTTTCTAAGGAGTATCCCCAAAACGAAATAGGTAAATCCGAATAACTCATCATTGATTTAATCATTTATAAAAGAGTTATATTCCTTCTTTTAGCCACACCATTTTGTTGTGGAGTTCCCGGTGCGGTGAGCTGGGATGAAATCCCCTTATTTGCCACAAAATCCAAAAACTCTCCATTAAGGTATTTGCCACCACGATCAGATTGTAGTGACTTGATACTCTTCCCATGACGCTTCTCCGGTTCAACCTTGAAATCTCTGAACTTGTCAAAGACTTCAGACTTATGTCGCTTCAAATAGATGTTTCCATATCTCGAATAATCATCTATAAATGTGATGAAGTACTCGAAACCACCCCTAGCCTGGATATTCATTGGACCACATACATCCATATGGACCAATTCTAACACATTCTGAGCACGGTTTCTCTTGGTTTTAAAAACCCTTTTGCTCATCTCACCTTCCAGACAGGATTCACAAATTAGAAATGACTCAACTTGGAGATCATCCAATGGGCCATCATCTACCAATATTTGAATCCTCCCAAGGTTTACATTCCCTAACCGTAAATGCCACAGATATGTTTGGTTTATGCTTGAAGGTTCTTTTCTCTTTTTAGGGTTAGACAAAGAGCTAAGTGATTTATGCATAGGAGTTTGTGCAGTATTAATGACATATAGTCCATCATTAAAAGTACCTTTACAAATATATTCACCGTTTATTTTTCTAATAATGGCATCATCATCAAAAGAAACTTAATAACCATCACATTTAATTTAGAAACCGAAATTAAATTCATTCTAAAATCCGGTACTAATAATACATTATTGAGGACTAATAATTTAAGCTTCAACTGCACGACTCCCACTGCAACAGTCATAAGCCTGGAATAATCACCCTAGTTGATGGTAATCTCGCTCGTACTAAGTTGTTTGGTTACCTAAAAACCATGGGAGTTAAAGCAAACATGATCAGTGGAGCCTGAATCAACTATCCACGAAGTGGAAGAACAAGCTGCCAAACATGTTTTGACTACTAGTGCGCGAGACATACCTTTCTTAAGAGCAGGGCAATCCGATTCAAAATGTGCTTTCTGACCGCACTTGTAGCACTTTCCCTTTGGCTTTTTGTTCACCTCGGGCTGAGGACCCTTGCTTTTCACCTTGAGGGTTGCCACTTGCTTCTGGCCAACCTGCTTTTTCTTGTTTACCTATTTGGGTTTGGAAGAAGTAGCACCGGTTGCCGCAAGAACCTGATGATAATCTTGTTTGAAAATACCTTCAGCAGATTGAAGCTCTGTCAGAAGTTCCGCCAAAGTATATGTCCTACGATTCATATTGTAGTTAACGCGAAACTGCTCAAAGTTTCTTGGTAAGCTGCCCAAAATAATATCGACCTGCGTTTCCGCATCAATAGTAGCCCCCAATATGCTCAGTTCGTTCAAATGAGACATCATTTTCAGAACATGATCCCTTAATGGGGTCCCTTCAGACATTTGGGTTGTCATCAACACCCTCATTGCATTTTGTCTAGCCGCCCGGTTCTGATGACCAAACATCTCAGTGAGACTTTTCATCATTTCCGCGGCTGAACCCATCGTCTGATGCTGATGCTGCAATACATTTGTCAGTGAAGCCAAAATGTAACAGTGAGCCATCTCATTAGACTTCTTCCATTTCTGGAATTCATCCAACTCTCCAGGAGTGGCATCCGGTTCTGGATCCAGAGGGCTCTCCTCAGTTAAGACAAATTTATGCCCCTCAACAGTCAGGACAATGTCAATATTTCTTTTCCAATCGACAAAGTTAGTGCCATCAATTTTATTTTCTTTTAGAATAACAGCTAGTGGATTGAAATACATCTGAGATAAAAATTAAAAACATCCATCACATAATGCATAGCAAAATATATCGAAAAATATAAAAACATAATATATATGCTAGCAACCAACACCTCGAAAAATCCGCATATGTAAGCCACGATCGTGTGGACGTTTACACACATTTTTCAAGTAGGGTTTTACGTCTTTAATTTTACTATCTAGTCAACTTACGTTATGAAAAGTAAAATTAATAGTTATTTCCTCTTGGCCATGTATTAATTAACATAGATTCCGATGGGGATCTTATTAATTAATACACCTAAGTGAACACCATAACTAATAGTCCTACAGATAGAGAGGTCCTATCATAAAAAGTAATATTTACCTTATGTTTTCATTATGAAATTTAAAACTAGTGAACCTATAATTAGCACATCTGGTATGGAGGAAGACCCTAATGTCAATGCGCATACTAATTACTTCACAATTTAAATTAATTATGGAGGCCAATTTCATTTTATTTTATAAAAATAAATCAATTTAATCACTTAGTTATTTTAGCCTTGAAGTTTTTAATTTTCTCGTCCTAATATGCAGAAACATATCACGCATACATTCATACATGCCATACATCAAAACAATAAAAACAAAAAATAAAGCATGGATAATTAAATTATCCAATTATCATGGTCTTCTTCCTTGAGTTGAACCCAAGAAAATCTTCGACTCGATCTCTCCCACTGAATCAAGCACCTCGTCGCTCCTCCCCGGCCGGGCCGTGGAATTCCAAAATTAAAATTTCACTTTTATGCAAAATTAATTACATAAAAAAAATTAGTATTAGATCCCGGCTCTCCAGCGGACTCAACAAACGGCGTCGAAACGGACCGGACCAAAAACTGGACGACCCGGCCCGAATTTCACTATGAATTTTTCGCATTATTTTATCGGGGATGTACTATACAGAGTGGGACCGACACGATATGAGTGGATAATTTTGGAAACCGTGACAGTCGCCAGTACGTCTATCGAGGTTATTTTGATTCTAGGATATTACATGCTTGGTGTGTTTTCGATGTCGGATATACCGTATGAGTATTTGTATGGTTGCCGTACTTGGTCGACAGTTGTAATTGAGGATATTGTGCATCAGATGTATCGTATGGAAATGTTATCAGAACAAGTACATGTATTTGGTGTGTCACGTGTATGTGTTCGGTTTATTGAGACGACAGACAGGGGCAGAAATGGCTAGGTATGAAAGCCATTACGTACGCTATGTAAGGAGTCTTACGTACGTAAGCAAGCAGGATTAACGTACGTTAAGGAATGTACATTACATACGTTAAGAAGGGATTCAGACAAGATCGAGTTGTGGTCGGCTGGTGGGACCCGGTGTCGGCTGCTTTCGGCGCAGGATGTGGACAGGCGAGTCAACCTCGGCATTACGTACGCTATGCATGGCATATTACGTACGTAATATGGGTTGATACTGTAGCAAGTCAACTGCTACATTACGTACGCTATGGTGATGGTATTACGTACGTCACGCAAGGTACAAAATAGTACAGTTAACCCTGGATGATGATTATGTACGCTATACAGGACATATAGCGTATGTTAAAGGCCTTACGTACGTTAAGGTTGGGACTTAACGTACGTAACGAGATGAGCAGTTTATAAAATAAGAGCTGGTCTTTCATTTGTTCATGATAGGAAACACATTTCCTCCTCCCCAGCTCATCCCTCTTCACTCTCAAACCCATTTCAGACCCTTTTACCTTTATTAAGACTTTGATGAAGATGATTGGAAGCTTGAAAGTTGGAGTTCTTGGAGTTTTGGAAGTGTTTGATTGTATTATTCATCTTCAAAAGGTATGTTGATGAACTCTACCCCTTGATTTTGGATTTTGATGTTAGTGTTGATGTTCTTCTCCGTATAGTGATGATTATGGTATTGTTGTTATGATTTTGAGGTTATACGAATCGTATATTGAAGAACAAAATGATATATGCCTTGGAATATGGATTAGATGATGGTTAGATGTTAGAACACATTGAATTACGTCATTTTATTGGCTTCAAACATGATTATGGATTAATTCATGTTCTTGAAGAATTCTTGAATGATATAAGTCCGTAAATTGGAAGGATTACGGTAATTTTGGTATGTGATCATTCGTGATGAAAACCGGTAATTGAATTCCTATGAATTTACAAGGATGAGTCGTATTAATCCGAAATAAAGATTTAAGTCGGAACCAAGAATGTTGTAGACGTTGATAGAACTATTGATTATTGAAATTCGGCTTGTATTCGTATTTGTAATATCCGCAATTTCGAATTTCGGTAATTTTCTTTTTTCGGCGGATGTTCGTTTTGACAACTCACTCCTGACCGTTTCGTCATTCTGAGAATGATTAATTCTGCACTTTTTGTCATCCGAGTTCGTTTCGGTGTCTTTTTGTTGAGTTCCGTGTCCTTAATCGACTTTTTCACGTGGGAGTTCGACTTTGTAAAGTCACCATTAATTCTTGGAAACTCCAAAAATTCTGAATCTTTGCAACATTATAGAGAATCAAGTTAGCTTTCCAATGGTTCAAACGGTGAGTCAATCGGAGTCCAGACGAAGGAGTTATGGTCGAAATAGCGAAGACTGCACGGTGTGCCTTTTTGGTGTTGAAGGAGGCTGTACCGTGTGCCGCGGCACACTCAGGCTGTGCCGCGGCACTAAGCTGATTCCTGGGCGTTTTTGGTGGCCCTGGGCCGCGGCACACTTGTCCTGTGCCGCGGCACACGGGCTTTTTCTGCGTTTTTTAGCAGATTTGCGAGGAGAAAAACTTCATTTTTTCTCCTCTCTTCTTCCTCCTTCATCTTAGGCGATTGTGGGCGATTCTTGGGCGATTTGAGTACTCCAAAACTTGTAGAGATCATCTACCTCAAGTCTTGTTGTAGATTTTCGACCTCTACTTGAATCCTTCATCCAAATCAAGGTATATTTCTTGATTATCCTTCAAGTTGACTTTTTGGAGAAATTGTTCTTGATTTCATTTCTAATCCGATTTTGATACATCGATTGGTGTAGTATGATGTTATTAATCATGTTCTATGGGTTGTATATCCATATATCAAGTTTGTTTAACTCGATCGACGATTTGAGTGTTCTTGGGAATTATTGAACATTTAGTGTTCGATTAAATGTCCCAATGAGTTTCCCTTCGATAGTTTGTTGGGATTTCCGTTATTTTGGCCTTGATTCTCGTCGTAACCATGTGTTATTGTTACTTCCGGAGGTTTATAGGTGTCCGAGGATTCCGATGTTGAATTCCGTTTGGTGATTGATGATTCGTGTGGTGTTATTCTCGTAATACTCGTGGTGCTATCGCGTTCTTGATATTGTTCGGGGGTTCGGGGGTATTCGACCGCGTCCTATCCGTCGTCTCGTTGCGATTGTGATATCGAGGCAAGTACCTTGCCCATACTTTTCTTATTTTATGGATATGATGATCGGTGATCGTCTTGTTGTGTTTGTTTGGTTGTTTGAAATGAAGCTTCAAAAGATTTCGGTTTGGCCTCGTTAAAGGCTTGCTTTCAAAACGCGTGTGTTTTGTGAACAATGTGTTTTGGGAATTGATTATGATTTGATTACGTTGAACGTTGAAGTCTTTGATGATGATACTCATGTGTTTAAAGTTATGGGATCGTGTATTCCGTATTTAATCTTGTTATGGTGTTTTTGAAGAGTTTGATAACGGTGTCGAGTAAGTGGCCATCTCTAGTGAGTATTCTTAATGAACTTACATTCTTAGCATATTAGTATTGCATGAGTAACGTGTGTGTGTGTGTGTATGCTCACTACGGGTTAGATCCGACGGGGTCTCGGTAGGGGTCCACAGAGGTGTGGATCGACGAGCTTTGCTTTTAACCACTACGGGTTAGATCCGACGGGGTCTCGGTAGGGGTCCACGGAGGTGTGGATCGACGGTTAATTGTGGTGCATTTTGCAACTGTGATTTGGATTATTGGCATTTCCGGAAATGAGCGCTTTTGAACGGTTTCCATGATTGCATGCATCGACTAAGTGTGTAAGAGGTAAGTTGTTCGTTTGGCTTACTTGGCTAGGATGGCACAAGAGTATTTTGTTGTTTCTTTTAAATCCTTTATTTGTGGATTTTGATGTTGGGAGACGAACCTTGTGGTCGTTCTTGTGTACTGTGAGTTGATGAGATTTGGGGCTAAAATCCCAATGGTTTTGTAAAAGTCATTTTATGGATTTGGGGCTAAAATCCCAACGGGTTGGTAAATGTCATTTTTTGGAAAGTAAAGATTTGGGGCGGTGACCCCTTTTGTCTTGTGGATTTTGAAAGTAGGATTTGATAATCCTAAATGGTTTTCTATTAAAACTCTCGATGGCATTCTAAACCGTCTTATAAATTATTTCCATTGATTTATGGTATTTCGATTTTTAAAGGTTTTCTCAAGCCCTTGCCTCGAGAAGTACTTTTCGTTTCGTTTGGATCTTTGAGGATTCCTGGTTATTGTTATTCGTGGAATGTGAATTGTATGGCTCGTATTTGCACTTTGTATTTGCACTAGCAAAACAGTGGAGTTTTGCTAACCCCCGAGTATTCGGGGGGTGGATGTCTATTTTTGCATTCAGGTTTTGGAGCATAACACAGGGTCGGCACGAAGGATGTTGAAAGATGAACGATACTAATCACACGAGGATCCGTTGATGTCGTATTGGTCTAGTTGTATTTTCTTTTTCGCTGCAGTATCTTTTCCCCGTTGTACGGGAGTTTATTGTATTTTGACCCCTGCATGGGTATATGTTGTAATTGAGTTGTATATTTTTATTGAAAGACCAAATCGGTCTACTGAGTCATTTAGCCTTGAAGGCATTGTCGAGATGTTAAATGTTGTTACCAGCTTGGTAGATCTTCGAGGAGAGGGTCTACGGCGTGTAATATCCCTGAATGGATTGGGGGTGTTACATAAATGGTATCAGAGCTTAGGTTGAGGAAACCTAGGCTGTCGGGTCAAGTCGTGTTGTTTGAGTCTTGTTTCGTCGGATTTTATCTGACTGAGTCGTGTCGCGACGCGTCGTTTGAGTTGTTGGTCGTGGTTAGTATCGTGGGGCGATCATCATCTTCGTGCGACCTGTGAATGTAAGTCTCCCTTCTTTGTGTTGTGCCTCGTGTGAAACGAGCTATTTTTATGATTATTTGTTAAGTGATGGAATCCTTATGTGGATTTTGATTTCACGATATGTATTTAATCGACTCTCGTATTAGATTTATACGAGGAGTGTCGTCGCTTGTGATGTCTTTTTTTATTGTTGTTTTTGTCCGTTGTTGATGATTTTCGAATCGATTTGCACGTTTTACAAGTTCTCTTGTGGAAGTTTTGTGCTTATACACGTTCGACTTGCTCACTAGCCAGTGCGGTAGGGTCTTTAGAGGCCTCGAATGGGGCCAGTGGTTTTGTTCTGAATGTGGTTATTTGACTCTAATATTTTATTCTTATGAGGAGTAGTGTTCTTTGGATTGTGCATGTTGAATCGTATTTCTTTTATCCATTGCGTGAGTTCTTTTGTAATGACTTTCGGTATTTTACCGACCGAGTTTTATTTCGATAACCGCTTCCCTTAACCGAGTTTTTGGCATTATGGCCTTGATCGCTTTGGCGAAATTCTTGTGACGGTATTTAGTATTTTGTAAATGGCTTTCGTGAGTTTTTGAAATATTACCGTCATCAGCCTTTTTGGCATTTTTGTAAATGGTTTTTAGCACAGGGTTCCGACGGGACCCAGCGCTATGATGTTCCGTGTGACTACCTGAAATTTTTGGGCATTCTAGCCTTTTTGGCATCGTCCTTTTTGGCATTGAATTATTTTCGAAAACTTGAGTATCTTAGAAATAAATTTCGAGACATATTTTTTCAAATGAGTTATTTTCTTGTGGTACATCCAGGTGCCACAATATATTTCAAAAATTTTCTGCCTCGAGGACCAAAATGTTTTGAGATATTTTCAATGTTTTAGAAACACTTTTATCTAGACCCGAGGGTCGAATATTCTGAAAGTTTTCACTAAGAGAAAGTGTCCTCATTTTTATCAAATGCGAAACGGTTCTCCAAAGTCTCGATAACGATATTTCACGTTTGTACTTCTTGAAAGATGATACTCAAGATCAATCGGTGTTCTTCTAAATTATTTTCAAAATGAGGTTTTCGTTTTTAAAACTTATCCATTCCCGTTTGAGGGCTGGGTATATATGTATGATGTTCACGTTGTCATTTTGATGTTTGCTCCCGAGTATGACCGATTTGGCGGTGTGAGCGTTGAGTCATTTTTCACACATTTGTTGTGTTAGCCCCTTGTGAGAGGTGGGATGTTGGTGTTGAATATTGTCGCCTCGTGGTGATTTCTGCGTTGTCGCGCATGTGCGAGCTGTTAGAGCTTGAGTTGGTATGGCCGTGTGCATCGGTGATCGTTCCGTTATGTGTCGGTTGTTTAATGTCTTGTTACCTTGCTCCTGTTTTTGTGAATTTCGTGGACGAGGTCGGAGGTAATGCCCGTACTATTTTGACTTCTGTATTTTCTCTTTCTCCAGTCTATCGATTCGCTCATGTTCGTTGACACTTTATGAACTTGTTACGTATTTCGGTTTCATCGTTCGAGCAGTGTGATCTTGTTGTGGGCGATCTGTTATCGATGTGACTTTTTTCGAGTTCGGTTCGATTCTTGTGAACCTTGTTCGGGAGTAACATCATTTGGTTCTACTAGTCCTTTTATTCGAAGGGATCGGATTTTGAACTTCAGATATTCTACTTTGTCGACTCATTTATGTTCGTTGACATTTCGAGCTTGTCTGCCCCTTGTTTTTGTTTATCGAACGAGTGTGGCATCATTTCTAATAACTCATTTGTCGTTGTGACTTTTCAATTTCTATTCCCTTTCTTTTGGATCTTATGTGAATGAATTAGTTGTTGTTTTCACCGGTTCATATATTGTCTCGCGTCGAGACGTGATCCTTGGAGTTGTTGTTTGTTTTTTATTGTTCTTCGTGATTCGAACATGATTGTTCGCTTTTTGGTTGTCTCGACCGCTGTGGTTCGGCCGTTTGTTTGTTCGGTTTTTGTCCTCGTTTCGTGATCGTTGAGCATTCGGGCTCATTCCTAATTCCCTTAAGTTTGGGAAATTAGTCTCGCTTTCGATCTTCCAACCCTTGGGCGGTGGAATTCCGTATTAGTTCGGCGATTGGCTCGCGTTTGATTGACGTCGTTGGGTTGGCCAATCATACCGACTTTCGCTCGTTGTGTTTTGTGATTGTCGGATAATTGACTTGGCTATATTATCCGTTTGATGACGCTTGTCATTTGTTGGTTTTATTGTATCCCTAACGGCGACGTTGTGTTGGTCGTCGTGGAGCGTGTTTTCACGCCGTATGTCTCTTTGCATTTCTTGCAGCGTTTCGCCGTTGGGCGCGAGTTTTCTATTTTTGTGTATCTCGTCGAGTTTTCATGGCGGTTATATTGCTCCCCCCTACTTGTTTTAAGTTTCGGGACAAAACTTCTTTCAAGGAGGGTAGAATGTAATATCCGCAATTTCGAATTTCGGTAATTTTCTTTTTTCGGCGGAAGTTCGTTTTGACAACTCACTCCTGACCGTTTCGTCATTCCGAGAATGATTAATTCTGCGCTTTTTGTCATCCGAGTTCGTTTCGGTGTCGTTTTGTTGAGTTCCGTGTCCTTAATCGACTTTTTCACGTGGGAGTTCGACTTTGTAAAGTCACCATTAATTCTTGGAAACTCCAAAAATTCTGAATCTTTGCAACATTATATAGAATCAAGTTAGCTTTCCAATGGTTCAAACGGTGAGTCAATCGGAGTCCAGATTTAAGGAGTTATGGTCGAAATATCAAGACCGCACGGTGTGCCTTTTTGGTGTTGAAGGAGGTCAGCACCGTGTGCCGCGGCACACTCAGGCTGTGCCGCGGCACTAAGCTGATTCCTGGGCGTTTTGGTGGCCCCGGGCCGCGGCACACTTGTCCTGTGCCGCGGCACACGGGATTTTTCTGCGTTTTTAGCGGTTGCGAGAAAAACTTCATTTTTTCTCCTCTCTTCTTCCTCCTTCATCTTAGGCGATTGTGGGCGATTCTTGGGCGATTTGAGTGCTCCAAAACTTGTATAGATCATCTACCTCAAGTCTTGTTGTAGATTTTCGACCTCTCCTTGAATCCTTCATCCAAATCAAGGTATATTTCTTGATTATCCTTCAAGTTGACTTTTTAGAGAAATTGTTCTTGATTTCGTTTCTAATCCGATTTTGATACATCGATTGGTGTAGTATGATGTTATTAATCATGTTCTATGGGTTGTATATCCATATATCAAGTTTGTTTAACTCGATCGACGATTCGAGTGTTCTTGAGAATTATTGAACATTTAGTGTTCGATTAAATGTCCCAATGAGTTTCCCTTCTATAGTTTGTTGGGATTTCCGTTGTTTTGGCCTTGATTCTCGTCGTAACCATGTGTTATTGTTACTTCCGGAGGTTTATAGGTGTCCGAGCATTCCGATGTTGAATTCCGTTTGGTGATTGATGATTCGTGTGGTGTTATTCTCGTAATACTCGTGGTGCTATCGCGTTCTTGATATTGTTTGGGGGTTCGGGGCTATTCGACCGCGTCCTATCCGTCGTATCGTTGCGATTGTGATATCGAGGCAAGTACCTTGCCCATACTTTTCTTATTTTATGGATATGATGATCGGTGATCGTCTTGTTGTGTTTGTTTGGTTGTTTGAAATGAAGTTTCAAAAGATTTCGGTTTGGCCTCGTTAAATGCTTGCTTTCAAAACGCGTGTGTTTTGTGAACAATGTGTTTTGGGAATTGATTATGATTTGATTACGTTGAACGTTGAAGTCTTTTATGATGATACTCCTGTGTTTAAAGTTATGGGATCGTGTATTCCGTATTTAATCTTGTTATGGTGTTTTTGAAGAGTTTGATAACGGCGTCGAGTAAGTGGCCATCTCTAGTGAGTATTCTTAATGAACTTACATTCTTAGCATATTAGTATTGCATGAGTAACGTGTGTGTGTGTATGCTCACTACGGGTTAGATCCGACGGGGTCTCGGTAGGGGTCCACGGAGGTGTGGATCGACGAGCTTTGCTTTTAACCACTACGGGTTAGATCCGACGGTCTCGGTAGGGTCCACGGAGGTGTGGATCGACGGTTAATTGTGGTGCATTTTGCAACCGTGATTTGGATTATTGGCATTTCCGAAATGAGCGCTTTTGAACGGTTTCCATGATTGCATGCATCGACTAAGTGTGTAAGAGGTAAGTTGTTCGTTTGGCTTACTTGGCTAGGATGGCACAAGAGTATTTTGTTGTTTGTTTTAAATCCTTTATTTGTGGATTTTGATGTTGGGAGACGAACCTTGTGGTCGTTCTTGTGTACTGTGAGTTGATGAGATTTGGGGCTAAAATCCCAATGGTTTTGTAAAAGTCATTTTATGGATTTGGGGCTAAAATCCCAACGGGTTGGTAAATGTCATTTTTCGGAAAGTAAAGATTTGGGCGGTGACCCCTTTTGTCTTGTGGATTTTGAAAAGTAGGATTTGATAATCCTAAATGGTTTTCTATTAAAACTCTCGATGGCATTCTAAACCGTCTTATAAATTATTTCCATTGATTTATGGTATTTCGATTTTTAAAAGTTTTCTCAAACCCTTGCCTCGAGAAGTACTTTTCGTTTCGTTTGGATCTTTGAGGATTCCTGGTTATTGTTATTCGTGGAATGTGAATTGTATGGCTCGTATTTGCACTTTGTATTTGCACTAGCAAAACAGTGGAGTTTTGCTAACCCCGAGTATTCGGGGGGTGGATGTCTATTTTTGCATTCAGGTTTTGGAGCATAACACAGGGTCGGCACGAAGGATGATGAAAGATGAACGATACTAATCACACGAGGATCCGTTGATGTCGTATTGGTCTAGTTGTATTTTCTTTTCCACTGCAGTATCTTTTCCCCGTTGTACGGGAGTTTATTGTATTTTGACCCCTGCGTGGGTATATGTTGTAATTGAGTTGTATATTTTTATTGAAAGACCAAATCGGTCTACTGAGTCATTTAGCCTTGAAGGCATTGTCGAGATGTTAAATGTTGTTACCAGCCTGGTAGATCTTCGAGGAGAGGGTCTACGGCGTGTAATATCCCTGAGTGGATTGGGGGTGTTACAGTATTGGTAAGAGTTGATATGGTTTGATTTCGTATGATCGAGATACCATTGAGTTTGATTGGTTGATTATACCGGTTGTTGATTGTTATCGAACGTATCGTTGATTGATTATTGTATTAGGTTGCGTTAGGTGATCGTTGATATTAACCGTTGTGCTGCGGCGAGTCGGGGCTGCGGAGCTTGTAGATGAGGACGACGGGACTAGTAATAACTTCATCGTATTGGTATCGAGGCAAGTTATGCTTGCTCAGTTTATAATGTTAATAAATGATTTCGTTTTCATTTCATTTATGATTCATATAGCAATGGTATTATGGACTAAGAATTGTCGGAATGGTGGTATGTATGGTATTTTGGGACTAAGATAAATCATAATGTATATGATTTTAAGACGTCTAGAGGAAACGGAGATGTGAATTAAATTTGGTCTATTGCATGAGAAGTTGGATATCAAGGTTAGTTATCGTGTCGATATTGAACTCGGGATGGTGGTTTGGTATTATTTATGGATTGTACTTCATTTTGGATTTTTTGGATAAACCATGTATTCGTTCAGGGCGGTTGGTCATGGAAAGGTTAGTGTCTCCAGCTTGAGGTAAATTAATATTGTTGGATTATGATAATCATCCTGTTGCATTATTGCATGTGTGTGTTGATATTTCATGCGGTGAGTGTGCATCATTGTTTGTTACGTTTTGTGATGTGCTCTTTCTTTGAGATGTAATCTGTTGGGCTGATGTGTTAGGGGATAAGACCTATATGGCACCTATGTTCAAGGGTATTCCTGTGTGGATACTTTCGTGACTCTTGGTTGCGACCTTGGGGTATTTTGTGATTGCATGAACTGTGTTAGGGGATAAGACCTAAATGGCACCTCTGTTCCGGGGTATTCCTGTGAGATGCTTCCGTGACCCTTGGCTGCTGCCTTGGGGTTTATGTGTTAATATTATAAGCATTGTTGAGCATGATGTGGACTGTTTTTTGATGGAAATACGACATTGTGGTCGTGTCGGTCTTTCATGATCGAGTTATTGTTGCTCTTTTGGGAAGTCTTCTGATCCTTGATGGATATGCGTTTCTTCGAGGTTTGTTGTCATGTTGTATCGTGGCATATCTGGAGTCAGATACGTTCTGATTGTTCATGTGTAGGATTTTCGAGGCGGGCACGTGTAGCATGTGTTGGTTTCGACCTCATATTGAACCGTGCACACGAGACGTACTTCGTGAGGCTGATTAGGTACGAGACCAGACGAGTATCTGATCAATACCGTGGTTGGCTTTTACACGGACACATGTCCGGATCGAGCGTATCGTGACATCCATCTTGAGTCTTATTGATTGGTCGTTCATACCCATGTATAATCGATGCTCGATATTCGGGTTGTCTTTGAAATCCCGTATATATATGATTTGTATATGGTTGATGATTTTATTCTCTCGTGTATCTGTTCCCGTTGATCCTTTTCTGATCTCGTTGGGAGTTACCATATCGATGGTAAACTTGTTTGTTATCGATCCTTTATTAATCTCATTTAGAGTTCCCCCTATCATTGGTAGTCTCGTTCGTTATTGATCCTTATTGATTCCGTTTGGGAGTTTGCCTTACCGTTGGTATTCTCGGTTGTTGATCCCTTATTATTTCTATTGGAGTTACCGTGTCTTCGGTATTTTTGGTTGTCGATTTCTTATTGCTCTTGTTGGAGTTACCGTATCGTTGGTATTCCCAGTTGTTGGTCCTTATTGATCTTGTTAGAGTTTACTGTGTCATCAGTATTCTCGGTTGTTGACCCTTTATTGATCTTATTGGAGTTTATCGTACTATTGGTATTTCTGGTTGTCGACTCTTATTGATCTTGTTGGAGTTTACCGTATCGTCGGTATTCTCGGTTATTAATTCTTCGTTGATCCTTACCGTGTCATCGGTATTCTCGGTTGTCGACCTTTTATTGATCTTGTTGGGATTTGTCGTATTGCCGGTATTCTCGGTTATTGATTCTTCATTGATCTTGTTGGAGTTACCACATCATGGTATTCTCATTCGCGGTTGATCCTTGTCGATCTTGTGTGGGGTTATCATGTCATTGATATTCCCGTTTTGAGACATTGGTTGTTTATCATTATTGATTGTGTGAACGTTCATGTTTTGTATTGATATCCGGGACTTGCCATTTTCTCGGGATGGTTGGTATACAGATGTACCGTGTGATATCGGTTTTATCAGAATTGTAATCCGATTGTGCGATCCCGCGGACAGAATCGGACTTGGCCAGATTATTCCATTTTGGAGATATGTTTATGTTTGAGAATCTTGGTATCGTATCAGATACAAATCAGGTGGTTACTCTGAACTCATCCGTCACTTAAGAACGCGAGACGTGATTATGGTAAGGATTGATTCGGTATGGATTGTGATGGGTTGGTAAGGTTATTTCGGTAAGACTACATTGGAAATATTCTCACCTTGTAATTACATTGATATGTATTGTTTTTGTGATGTGATCATTATCATTGTTGAGTATTATGGCTGACCCCATTGTGGGCTTTATCTTTTAGGTACTCGGAGTTCGAGCTAGTAGCGGTCGTGAAGGGATGAGCTTTCCGGTGATACTGGCTATGGCATGACTGTTGGGATTGTGTATTCTTTTCTAGTTTTTCTAATTCCGCTGCAAATATATTTAATTATATTTTTATCCGCTGCGCGTGTATATTTTAAAATGGCTTTCGGTATTCTTTGAATTGAGTTTTCATCCGCTGCGTGTGTGTACTTTCAAAGGGCCTTTTTGCATTTTTAAACGTTTGCGAAAATGATTTTATCCTTGTGGGTTCCAATATGGGGCCCACGGCGCTGTAATATTCCCGGTCGGTTTTGGAGGTGTTACAAGTCCCGACAGTCCCGGTTCTGCTCTATTTCTCCGTGATCCCGTCTTTTCCGAATTCGATTACAATTTTATACAAAATAAAATATATCGAAATTACAGCAAGATTAAACGAAAAATAAAACACGTAGAACTACCCGCGGATTTTCTCACGGGAAAAACAATTACATGCCTAAAAAATGTGCCAAACCAACAATTGCATAAATACAACAACAACAACATCTAAGCCTTAGTCCCAAAATGATTTGGGGTCGGCTAACATGAATCAAACTTTGAAACCGTCAATAATCGTTACATAAATAACATAAAAGGAAAAAAGAGGAAAAAAAAAGTAGAGAAAAAAGCAAATAAAAAAAGAGAATGAATGTTAAAAAAAAGAAAAAAAAGAAAAAAATGAAAAATCCTGAAAAATAAATTAAAAGGTAACATGGAATGAAAGAAAATAGGAATAAAAATACAGATTAAAAAAAAGAATCAGATTCCATCCACCATCCGTATTCTTTCTCGCCACATTTGCCTCTCCCTCGCCATACTTTCTCGAATTCCAAGAAACCGCATATCATTTTCAATCATCTTTATCCAAGTTTTCTTGGGTCTTCCTCTACCTTTCATAACATTACTTGTTCCCCAACTTTCACAACATTACTTGTTCCCCAATTGCATAAATAATAAAAATAAATAAACAAACCATTTACATAAACCATGATAATTGGATCATATCACCTGCAAGATCACATCTAGCAAAATATTCCAACATCAAAATACATGAATATTTAAATTGCTATCAATTAATCATCAAAATTAATTAAAATAGCAAAAAGCCTAAAAATCCGACTCCGATACCAATTGTTGGAAAGCAAAACGCAGCGGAAGCGAAGTTTGGGACACTTGATAATCGCGTTTTACGCATCCACGAGCATAAGATCTATTTAGGCATGCTCATTAATTAATTACTAAGACTAATATGCAATTTAAATATTATTTATTATTTATTAATTAAATATGTCGGTTATATAAATATCTTAATCTAGGTCTAAAAGATCATAGGATATTACCATTGAAGCGAATTGGTTGCTTTCGTCTTGATCACCTTGTATTTCTACCTTTAGACCTTCTAGAGTATAATCCGCCTTAACCCGGACGTTGTGTGGGCAACGAACTACCGGATCTTGTTTGGACAACTTTGGATCGGCCGAACCCTTTGTTTTGTGATCACTCTATTTTTCTTTGCTTTCTAGTATTTTATGAACACTCTTAGCAAATTAATATGTTATCTAAATTGTAGAATTAAAGACACAAGTCTAGATCTACAATTAAACACAAGAGGAAAAATTTTGATCTCACAACCTTACAAGTGAGTACAAAATCGGCCAACCCCCTTAATGTCCTATTTATAGGCTCTTGGACTACTACTACGGATCTTAAGGAGGATTATGGAAGGACTCCCAATAAATTCATCTTACCTTATTAGGACTCTTCCTAATATAATGAATCTATTAATATCAACTTAGTCCACTAAAAGGTTGATATTACACTTCCTACCAAAATCCCAAATTACGAAATTGGGCTCCTTATTAAATATATTATTTTCCGTGTTTAAGATATCGAATGTCCATTAATTAATTATAAGCTACTGCCAGCTTTAATTAATTAATATTTTATCCAAGAGTAGTACCACTCGAACCTTATTAATTTTTCGGAATTAAATCCACCTGCAGCGTTTAATATAATAATCATAATCGAGCTCCTCAAGGGGACATCATCAACCCACACGAGTCGGGACACGAGTTCTAGTAATAATAATAACTGTCATATAAATAATATTATTGCCCAAGATACTAGGCTTATTGAGTCGATTATTTTGACTCTCACCATGGTAAATCAAAGCAATATGTATTATAAATACACAATTAAATATTATATACTTAGAATTAAGAAATAATAATTATCCGAGATTTACGCTCTTCTTACAGTCAGTACAGAAGACACTATCTCACCTCGATCCAGTTCAACGTATGCAAATACGCTAATGCATGATAATAGTCAAGACCAACTAATCTCAAGCATACACTACAACCTTTTATATAATTTGTCTAATAATTAGATAGGTTGTGAACTATTATATTATTTTATAAGGCAACGATAATGTGATCTTCCGTATGACACCAACACACCACGTTATCTACAATATAAAATAATTAGACATTTCATTTGCATAACCATAAGGTGAATAAATATGCAAAACATGTGATTAAATGTAATTAATATTATCATAGGTAGTTACATGG
The DNA here is from genome assembly GCA_033398695.1 of Orobanche coerulescens. NCBI lineage: Eukaryota > Viridiplantae > Streptophyta > Magnoliopsida > Lamiales > Orobanchaceae > Orobanche > Orobanche coerulescens. The sequence continues at coordinate 104,436,841 of CM065818.1, forward strand.
AAATTAGGTAATACAAGCATAAAGTATGCTTTGCAGTATACAATTCTAACAGTCTCCATTTTATAATGGAAGACTTATGACCTTAAGAGATATCAAATCTCTTTTGTCTTGAAAAGGTGATTTGATTATGTGGGTTGAAGAATAATAAAAAGAGTGAAGATCAACTCTCACTCAGTCACTCTTGCATTCATCCGAGAGAGAGAGAGAGAGAGAGAGAGAGAGAGAGAGAGAGAGAGAGAGAGAGAGAGAGAGAGAGAGAGAGAGAGAGAGAGAGAGAGAGAGAGAGAATAGTTTTCTCTAAGTCTTCTTCTTCCTCTTCATTTGTTCTTGAGTTTTCTTGGAGAAAAATCGAGAGATTAATAAGAGAGAAATTTTGATAAACATACTTGGAGTATATTCATCAAATCAAAAGCTTCTACAACCTTGCTCTAGCCGTATCCTTAGAGGATAGCAAGGCATTGTCATTCCGATCGTTTCTCCGGCGCATGGCAAGTAGAGACGCGGTGCTTTTGGCGTTGGATCATTCAACAGTATGGAGCGAATTGGATTCAGGGATAACATTTAAAGCTTGGGGAATCATCTTCAAGAAATACACCATTTAATCAACTTACTACGAGGGTGTGATTCCTTATCTTCCTTGTTTTCATTTTATATTCGTATATACGTAACTTGATCGATCATCGTAGGGATTCGGATCGAATTAATTTTGATTTTACTGATTCCGTTGGGCCTTCATTTAGGGAACCAAATCCCAACAAAAGCATATACTGTGAGTACACATATGGTTGTTCACTCACTTGAAAATAAAAAGGATCATTTCCGCCCAAGAGAAAAGGGAGAGGAACTTCTTGGTCCCGAAGTACCATATCTTAGTGCTATTGGTGCGCTAATATATCTTGCCAACTGTACACGTCCTGATATTACATTTTCTGTTAATTTACTGGCAAGACATAGTTCTGCTCCAACTCAAAGATATTGGACTGGTGCGAAACAAATTTTTAGATATCTTCGTGGTACAATGGATATGAGTTTGTTTTATTCTAAAGACTCCAAAGTGGAATTAGTTGGTTATACAGATGCAGGATATCGGTCAGATCCCCACAAAAGAAGATCACAAATAGGTTACATATTCACATATGGTGATACCGCAATATCTTGGTGGTCTACAAAGCACACTCTTGCAGCAACATCTTCAAATCATGCTGAATTATTAGCACTTCATGAAGCAAGTCAAAAATACGTGTGGCTAAGGTCTTTAGTCCATCATATCCAAGAATCATGTGGTCTTTTAGTCAATAAAGGAAGTCCTGCTGTTCTATTCAAAGATAATGAAGCATGTATCACAGACACGAGAAGGCTACATTAAAGGGGATAGGACAAAGCACATTGATCCAAAATTCTTTTTCACCCATGAACTACAGAAATGGGGAGAAATCAATGTTTGTCAGATTCGCTCATGTGAGAACCCTGCATATTTGTTCACAAAGTCACTTCCTACATCATCCTTCGAGAAATTGAGAAATAAGATTGGAATGTGTAAATTTGGAGACCTTCGATGATACTGATCTTAAAATGAGGGGGAGTCATGATATTCTTTTAGTTTGTTACTTGTACAACACATGTACTCTTTTTCCTTCACTAGGATTTTTCCCACATGGTTTTTCCTAGTAAGGTTTTAACGAGGCATGATGTTTGTACAGGTCATCCAAGGGAGAGTATTATGTATTAATGTGGATGGCTTTTAGCTTTTCATCTTTCTCCCATTAATAGAAGTAACCTTTAGCTTTTCAACTCCAACTCTTGGCTTTTCACTACCCTTTTAACTTATGTTTTGAGAGGCTATATGATGCCTTACATGTATCTTATTTTATATATGAATAATAGTGATGATCTCTCTTGTCTCCATTGTTTAGTTCTCTATCATTCTCATTATATTATATAATACATAATATTGTAGCTATTCATTAATTATTTACATGATATATAATATTATTATGTAATTTTTTGGTGCCTCAATGCAAAATTTTATAGGCAACAGTTTAGAGTTAGCCTATGTGCTAAAATTAATTACAATTTATCGTAGTCATTTATTAATGATTTATATGCTATATATTTAGCATTGAAGAATAAATCTTTATTAAGCGGGTTGAAAGCTCACCTCAATTTTTTTCCACAGATTAAGGAGCTTGGATATGGTACAAGTCGGTGGATGCGAAAAATATAATTATATTTGAGTCTAGAGTTTTATTTATTATTATTGTGAAGTTTTTATTTATTTTTCAGCCGGATTGCTTAAAGTATTTAAGCCGGAAAAAATTACCTTATGTTGACTTTAATTTTATTTGTATAAATCATTGACTTAGTTAGATTATAAGTTAGTAAATCAATATTTTTGTTTAATTTTATAAAAATATTTAATTTTCATATTCCATCTTTCACTCTAAAGTAATGGTTAATTATTATCAAAAAGTTAAAAATTTTGGCTATGGACGACATTATGTCACGGGGTGAGGTTTGAGCACTCGAAAGCTCTTCGGACTCGTGCGGCACTAGACTAGAATTGTCTCGATATCTAGCTAGTAAGCCTAACTCCCTTGGTTGCTAAGTGAGTAAGACGAGGGTTGAACACTTGGGAGTTTGAGAGTAAAAACACATCACTATCATAATAAACACTTTACAAGTACAAGAATGCTGAGTTCTGAGTGTTGATTGCAAATGAGCCACCCCTTGTCTATTTATACTACTGCTAGGCCCTAAAATCTTCCATCTACACCTCCTCATTTGGAGGTTTCTAGAACTCCCTATAACTTTACAACTCTAGAACCTAACTCTAGAAACATCCACTCTTGTCTACACATATACAAGACTTACAAGCATATTTCTAGACTATTCCATAAGTCTCCAAGTAGCTCCACCCTTCTAGGAGGTTCCTAGAAGGCTTCTCTTCCATCCTAGCGCCCTGGCCCATCTCGGCCCTCTTCGGCCCGTCCCGGCCCGCATCGGCCCGACCATCTAATTCCATTTCTGCCACGTTCCGGACTCTTTCCGAACCTCCTGGACCATGCTGGTCCGTTCCTAGTTTCTCCTGGTCGAGTCTTCCGTGTTGAGTGACTCCTCAGCTTTTCAATTTCCACCGCCCCCACAATGCTGTATTTCTCTAAGCCTAGCGGGAGAGGGTCTCTCTCGCACCTCGTGCGCATGCGCCCACACACGTAGGCCGCGCCCGGCATCCCATCCCCGCGTTCGGCCGCCCAGCTTAGGGGTTTATTTTGAATCGAACGTTCGCGAAACTTTCGCGAAAATTTTCGTTCAACGTTCAGTTCGTGTTCGGTTCAGTCAAATTCGAACAGTTCTCGAATATGTTCGTTACATACATGAACCAAACACGAACAAAATATATTCGTTAGTTCACGAACAAAGTTTTTTTATATATTTATTAATAATATTATAATAATTAATAAATATAATTAATAATTTTACAGTAATTAATATATATATACAAAATAAAACCTACCATTCCAAAATCCTTAATTTCTAAATCTGTTTTCTCTTTTTATTTTTTAATTATTATTGCTTGTACTTTAATTTTTTTATTTTAGAACACAAACGAACAAACGAACGATCAAAACGAACCAAACAATCGAACGCTAACGAACGAACACGAAATATGTGAAATTTTACCGAACCGAATACGAACAAGTGGTTTGCAATTTTATCGAACACGAATCGAAAGAACCGAATCCTTAACAAACGAATGTTCGTTAAAATCACCGTTCGGTTCATTCGGTTCGAAATACACCCGTAGCCCAGCTCAAGTCTTGTTCCCCGATTCAGCCTAGTCCCATCGTCGTGCCATGTCCCACACGAACTTCACTCGTCCGGCCTTGCACGTGCCCCCTGTGTTGCCAGATAGTCCCGCACTTGTCCCGACTGTAATGCCCCTTGGGCGATCCGCTTCCCATAGTGGCGTCTGTGATCTTCCCATGTTTTCCTCGCGTGACTCTCTGACCGATCACGCCGTCTCGAAGGCCGTGTAATATCCAGAACTTCTACTACCGTTGTTTAATATTATTTTATCCGAGTTATATTGTACAACGTGGAATATGTACAGTATAGATAAAATAAATGAAGGACTGAGATGTCAATATAGGTATAATTGTCGTACTTGGTCGACAATTGTATTAGAGAATATAGAGCGTCATGTATACGTATCCAGTATGTCGAGACGGATGAGTAAAGTTGGAAATGGCTAAGTGTAACATTATTAGCGCACGTTAATAATCACGAGTAGCGCACGCTATCGTGCAGGTTTAGCGCACGCTACGGACATAACTTAGCGCACGCTAGTGCAGAACAGATCAGGAGGAATCTATGTGTGGACCAGGCCACTTTCGGTGCATGTTCTGAGTAGTCAACTGATGTTTGTCGAAAAGCATTAGCGCACGCTAATGCCTGTTGTTAGCGCACGCTAATATCAGATCGGTCAACAGGGAATCTTGGCTTTATTGGTTGCTTTCGGCATGTGGGGTCACGAGCATATTCGGGGTAGGTGCAGACTGTAGTAAGTCAACTTCGGATAGCGCACGCTAAGGGAAAGGACTTGCGTATGTAAGCTAGTTTACGAAGCAAGGCAGTAGCCTCTGGGCTGCGATAGCACATGCTAACAAAGTCAGTTAGCACACGCTAAGGCTGTAGCGCACGCTAAACATGAGATGTTAGCGCATGCTAGTAATGTATTCTATATAAGGGGACAGACGGGTGTTTTGGAGCATTTTTTTCATTTCTTTCACTCGATCGAGAGAGAACTTTGGGAGGTACTTGAGGTCCAGAAACACTCCGAGATGATGATCTTTATCAAGATTAAAGATGGAAATCATGGATTAAAGCCTTGTTCTTTAAATCATTGGCGATTCTTGGAAATGGATTCAACCTTGGAAATCAATCCATTCCTTCAAAAAGGTAATCACTCTTTGGATTTCGCTTGGATTGATTATTGATGTTCTTGAGTTGATAATTATCATATATTCGAGTTGATGAGCATGATAACGAGTTGGATTACCGAACTAAGTTAGTGCTGTTATCAATATATGAGTATTGATATGTTTCGTATGGTTTTGGATGGAATTCAAGAGATATGTTGATGTAATTCCCTTCTTCAATTCGGATTTTTGATGTTTTGTCATTGGTTACTTTGCATGGTAACGATTATGGTGGTGTTGTTGTGATTCTTGAAGTTATGTGAATTGTATGTCGAAGGACATGATGAATAAGGATTTTTAGATGTTAGAACACATCGGATTATGTCATTTTATGGATCATGAACGTGAATTCGGATAATTCGTGTTATTGAAGAACGATTGAATTATATATGTCATGATTGTTATGAATAAGAACTGAAAATTGGAAAGGTTACGGACGATTTTGGAATATGATTATTCATGATCATAATCGGTAAATTGTTCTATGAATTTACCAAATATGAACAAGAAGGAATCTTGTTGATTCGTGTTTAAAGATTAAAGTTGGAATCGAATATGTTATGAAATCCTTAATATCGAGATGAGTTGATCATTGATATGATGGAAGTGTTAGACGATGCTTGGAATGCATGCCACTGCACAGCATTCGCGCACGCTAAGCTTACTGGCTAGCGCACGCTAATGGGAGCGACTTAGCGCACGCTACGTTATGTGTTTAACGTGCGCTAAGTAGGCAGTCAGTGCAGTATTTTTGTGTTGTGATTATGAATTCGTGATGGTTTGATTTGGTTTGTTTAGATTGCGTTTATTCGAGGTTTTTGTTGAACCGTTGAGTTCGATTGGTTGGTTTTGTCGGTTGTTCATTATTATCGGATGTGTTGTCATTTGATTATTGCATTAGGTTGCGATAATTAATCGTGGATTACGATCGTTGTATTGCTTTTGATCGGGGCTGAGGAGCTCGCAGACAAAGGCAATGGGTCCAGTAACAGCTTCGTGGTATCGGTATCGAGGCAAGTTATTACTTGGTCAGTTATAATATTAAATGAATGGTTTCGGTATTATTTCGTTTATAATGTATATAGCGATGATTATTATTGTAAACTCTGGGTAATTGGATTGTATATCGTTCCTCTGATTCTGGGAGGTAGATCATAATGTATATGCTTTATCTCAGTTATTGATATGTTCGGGTATCGAGGTTACATTGCGATAAAGACGAGGATATGAGTATCTATAGTTCATTGTACGCTTGGATTGCTGAGCATCGAGGATAATCACTGGTGATGATTTGACATTGAGATTTCTCCTGAAGGATTCGGGACAGTATCTTAGTTTGATTCGGTTTAGTACTGATGATGTTGATCATGCAGGTTGTCATTTATGTTGCCGAACATGAGGTCGTCCTAGTTGTTTATCATAGTGTCGTTTCACGTTTTGATTCATATGTTGTTCATGTTGATGAACATATTGATTTGCATATGTGTATGCATAATTGCATTATTTATGTTGTAAATGATCCGAAGGGATCATGAGGATCTATGCTGAGGGCGCTGGATCGTTGGACAGGTCGTCCACCTGATTTTGATCTTGTAGGATCATCACGGGGATCTATGCTTAGGGCGCTGGATCGTTGGACAGGTCGTCCACCTGATTTTGATCTTGTAGGATCATCACGGGGATCTATGCTGATGGCGCTGGATCGTTGGACAGGTCGTCCACCTGCTTTTGATCTTGTAGGATCATCACGGGGATCTATGCTGAGGGCGATGGATCATTGGACAGGTTTTCCACCTGATGTTGATCTTGTAGGATCATCACGGGGATCTATGCTCAGGGCGCTGGATCATGGATTTACATTTGTAACACCCCCAATCCGCTCAGGGATATTACACGCCGTAGACCCTCTCCTCGAGGATCTACCAGGCTGATAACTAAAATCAAACATCGAAACCTCGCCTTTAAGGCTAAAATGACTCAGTAGACCGACTTGGTCTTTCAATAATAACATACAACTCAATTCCAAACACATACCCACGCAGGGGTCAAAATACAATAAACTCCCGTACAACGGGGAAAAGATACTGCAGCGGAAAAGAAAATACAACTAGACCAATACGACATCAACGGTTCCTCGTGTGATTAGTATCGTTCATCTTTCATCATCCTTCGTGCCGACCCTGTGCTATGCTCCAAAACCTGAATGCAAAAATAGACATCCACCCCCCCGAATACTCGGGGGTTAGCAAAACTCCACTGTTTTGCTAGTGCAAGAACAAAGTGCAAATACGAGCCATACAATTCACATTCCACGAATAACAATAACCAGGAATCCTTGATAAGTGTCAGTTTTGTACACTTATCCATGGTTTGTATCGATAAAATTCACCCATAATTGAGCTAGTTTACTCGTTTTTTGCTTTTAATTTATTAGTTTTAATAATTTTATTTTTATCGGATGATGATCGGATTAAATAACTGAATTACTCAAGAAACAACATGTTTAATAAATATTCTATTTATTGAATTTTGATATATTCATGTTGTAGGGCTTTCCGAGACGAATTCGGCAGTCTTTCCGGATTCAAAATCAGAGTTATATATCAAAAGTTATCACCCGAAGAAGATCTGGGGCAAAAACGCAAAGTCTGAGGAATTCTGGGCTAAAAACGTAACTATCAAAGCTTCAAATGAGCAAATTTACGAAGCCACGTTACGGACGTAACATTCAGGGGTTACGGCCGTAAGTCACCCTAGTTACGGCCGTAACTCCTGAATGTTACGGCCGTAACTCTTGACAGATTACTATGATTGTCTAATTTTTTATACTTTTTGTGTATTATTGAGGGGATGGCTGGCATTGATCCGATCTAATGTAATAATGCTGTAGTTTTGGAGCTATTAGATGACTTTAGGTGTATAAATAGACCCCTTAGATCCTTCATCATTCATCATTCATCTTATAATTTTCCATTTTTTGTAAACTTTTCATTTTGTGTGAAGAACACACTTGTGTTCTTGAGTGATCTTTGTAAGTGTGGTATAGTATATGTTGTTCAGAGAGTTTATTGCTTCTATCTCCTTTATCTACTAAGGGAGTTAGGATCAATTCTTTCTCTTGATTCAACTAAACATGACCACCAAAACTTGTAATATGTGTAATAAACCCTTTATGGGCTAAGTTCCTTAAGTTGGGATTATAAACAAGGTTAGTCATGTTATTTATGTTTGTATAAAAGATCTATTGTGAATTACTTATTATTGTGTGTGATTTTCATTGTTTTAACAATCTTTATTTATTTGGCCAATTAATGAAGATATTTATGGTCTTCATATGTTTCGAAAGAAAATATGTTTGATTAGATCAAATGATCTTCACTCTAAGTTGTTCTAGGGGATAGAAATATACCCCTAGTCCTTAGATGATTCATTGAGTTATTTTCACAAATTCTAATGCTATGTATTGAAGCCAATCAACATAGAAATATAGTGGATTGATTCAATATGTAAGGGGCGTTTTATAGTTCGAAAGAGAAACCGTCTTTTTAAGGAAAATCGAATCTACACAACATAATAAGTAAACTCATATTATGATCTCCAATACATCTTTTATAACTAATGACGAACTAAGTTTGTAATCCCAACTATTTCATTTTATTATTAATCAATCTATTAATATTGCAATCTTTTTATTTCCTTATAATATTAGAACTATTATTGCAATTTCTTTGCAATTATTAAACCAAACTTTTTAATTGTGTGTTTCACTCATCTTAAGTATCTATAAAAATAGACTAATAGTGTATAATTCAAATTATAACAAAACTTCCTTGTGGGATCGATAAACCGGACTCAAAAAGTCCACTTTACTACTTGATACGATATCGTGCACTTGCGATAGTTACACCAAAAGCGTGTCAAGTTTTTGGCGCCGTTGCCGAGGAAGTATAAGTTATATTTGAAATCTTACATTATAAACTATTTTTGTAGGTACAAATTTCTCGACGTTGTATCTGTAACACCCCCAGAATACGTCCGAAAATGTTACACGCCGTAGGCCCTTCTCACAAGGATATACCAGGCTAAACTCCACTAGTCTACACAATGATCGACCGACCGGGGTCAATCTAAATACAACGCAGACCGACAAGGTCATTAAACAATTCAGAAACTAATAAATTTAATATCTCCATGACAAAGAATAAACTTTCACACAAAAAGGGATGACAACTCCATTTAATAAAGGAAAACCTACACCCGTGCAAGGGTGAGTACTCAACCAAATGGAAAATACCGACCCCGATGGAATAAATGCAAAAGACTCTGACTCTTGTGTGATTAGCATCGTCGTCTTCCATCTCCTTCCAAGCTAATCCCGTGATCGCTCCCGAGCCGCAAAACTCCGAGCGCATAACAGCACTCCACCCCGAAAACTCGGGGTTAGCAAACTGGAATTTTGCTAGTGCAAGTACATAATATACAAGATATACGAACAATAACAACACAAAATTCAACCATCGTGAAGCCTTAACACAAGCCATACATTCCAAAAATCAACACAGTATAGCACTCGTATACACAAGGTGAAAAATAATCACATAGTTATATTCTCTATATGGAACATAACCCCAATCAAACTTTGGACGAGCCCAAGGAGTCAAAAGATTAATTTCGAAAATCCATTTTTATTAAAGGAAAAGTATTTTGATAAGATAGTTTAAAAAAATATTATTAATGACTCGGGCCGTCTTGGGATTTTGGAAATTGAATGGGAATACCTTTAGAAAATAATTTCAAAAGCTCTCGGGTCCTCGACCCAATTTATAGAACACTGTCACAAACGAAATCATTACAACATCTCACGGGGTTCTCAAACCAATCCAAATAACATCATCACGACATCAATCATCTCAGCATTTCACAGGTCCTCGACCCAAATCACGAATAGCACCACAATACAATCAAGGCACAAGCTCTCATTCGACATATCCTCGCTCAAGACCCCGATTAATTAACCCTGAGATTTCACAAACCTCCTTGGTTAATTAACCCCGATACCAACGCTTCAAAACAAGTTGAAACAAACTTTTCAAAACGCGAATCGCGGTCTATATCAAGACAAACGTTTAAGAGAGAGTTTGAAAGATTTTAGATACAAACATCGTTCGCAATGTGGTCTTAGCGATCTCACAAATACCCGTAACCAATAAGCCCGCCAGCGCCTCCCTTGCGCACTCGTACCGGCGTTCACTTCCATCATGTTGGACGCTCATTGAACATGTCACCGCACCGCGTCACTCCCGCAAGAGCCGCCTTGCGCGCGCATTAGGTGACATCGGCGTTCACCACCCATATGGAGCCGCACATTGCAAGATACACCAGCCGAGTGCACGCCCGCCTCGAGGTTCCCGGATACGACGTTTCTCACAACAAATATCCACATTATCACAAACATCAAGCACATGGACAAACGTCACAACAATTTTCAACTCGGTACATCAAGTTACACAATTTTCTCCGCCAATCCATAACCACACAAATAAACAATAACACACACGTTATCAATCAAACTCAATCACAATAAGCCTTCAAGCATAACCAACCAACACCGCACATATATCCCTAAATTGCGACTAATCAATATATATATATATATATATATATATATAACCTTACTATATTATAAGAGTAAATATAGTTTACCCATCAATCCAGTCGAGTACGTCATCTAGTGTTAGTATTCATAACTAGTCATTCTCCAATATAGGCGCTTATATCTATATATGTATATACATACATATATTTAACATATATATATATATACATATATAAAACTAGACATATATATACATACACACATATATATATATATACACTCATTTATACATCCGTATAAATTCATACACTTCGACAACAATGATTTCACGCAGCTTACAATTCGTATATCAAGGTACTTGCCTTGGAAATCTCTCACGAATACTTCGTAAAATGCGGTTGATTGGAGAAATCCGAACTCCAATGAAAACGGCGATCGGAAAGGCTCAACACTAGATTTTTGTGGGGAAATCGTCCCTAGTATCCTATCATCAAATAAACAACAAATCACACGAGGAAAACATCGCAAAACGACCAATTTTCTCTCTCGGCATTTTCCTGACACCTTGAAGGCGTCAAACGAAAGTTCATATAAACGATTTAATCGGAAATGGTAAAACCGTGGAAAGATGATGAAAATGATAGAATACTACTTAATCTACAATTATCCATCGAAATATGAGTTAAAACGATCAAATCGGACAAAATCAACTAAAACCCCCAAAACTAGATTTCTAGAAAATCGACTCGATTCGATAGATCGGAGGGTGTTATAGGATGGATGATTGATGATATGAACTCCAAAACTTCATGGATTGATTGTCCAACAACATCTCTCCATGATTTACCAAGCTCCACCGCGGAAGAGAAGAAAAGAATGAGAAAATGGTCAAGAAAAATGCGCTGTGCCTTAAATAAGTCGACAGACTCGACCGTGTCCGCTCGACACGGTCGTGGCGCGCGCAGGCCGGCAGGACTCGACCGTGTCCTGCTAGACACGGTCGCGCCGCCGAGGGGCCTACCGATAGTGACTCGCTCCGCGGCGCTCGGCATTGACTCGACCGTGTCCCGAACACGGCCGGCCTCTCAAGCGCGCGTCCGGCTTATCCGGAAGAGTTCGCTCGGCCGCGCTGCAACGACACGGTCGGGTCCTGAGGCGTAGACTTCCGCTTATCCGGACGAGTACGGCACGGGCCGTGTCGGACGACACGGCCGAGTTCGGCCGGCGTGATCGCCAATAACGAGCGGTGAGCTAAAACGACCATAACTCTCTCGTCCGACTCGATTGACTCACCGCTTGAACCATTGGAAAGTTAACTTGATGCTCTATAATGTTGCGAAGATTCAGAATTTTTGGAGTTTCCAAGAATTAATGGTGACGTTACAAAGTCGAACTCCCACGTGAAAAGTCGATTAAGGACACGGAACTCAACAAAACGACACCGAAACGAACTCGGATGACAAAAGTGCAGAATTAATCATTCTCGGAATGACGAAACGGTAATGATAGAGTTGTCAAAACGAACTTCCTCCGAAAAAAAAATTACCGAATTAAATTGCGGATATTACATTCTACTCTCCTTAAAAGAAGTTTCGTCCGAAACTTAAAACAAGTAGGAGAAGCAATATCCCGCCAGAAAACTCAATGAGATACGCAAGAAATGCGTAACTAATGCCAAACGGCGAAACGTTACATACAACGCAACGGAATATACGGTGTGAAAACACGCCCACGACGACTAACGCAACGCCACCGACCATGTTTCAAACAATAACGAGCAATTAACGATGCATCACATACCACATCACATGCACACATTTAATCAAGAAACGACGCTACAACAAGTCGCACCCGACTAAAACGGCTATGCAATAGAAACAAGTACGGGTAACAATTGAATTACCAACAATGAAAGGTCACACAATACCGAAAATATCAAGAAAAGTACGGTAACACATTCCCACATACTAAAAAGATATTACGACTCGAAACTTAGAACAACAAGAGTTGGAAACGTAAAGCAATGAAACGAAATACGATCAAGTCACGATTGGTTGAAACAAGAACGCTTAAGACATAGTACAAAATCTTCATTCTCCCATGCTAGGATCTTGAAGGAAACATAGGGTTTCGAGACACTTCCCGATCACTAGCTCTGCTCTCTCTCGTGGCGGCATTCTTTGCCAATTCGAAACTGTCTCACAGTGTTTCTCCCGATGACCTTCACACCCACACGGTAACAAGTCAAGAGTGGGGAGGGACAATTTGCACGAACATGTCCCCGATTCTGCTTGAAACATCTTCTCTTCTTACCGCGAGTCACCGATGCCGGTTTGGGATTTCAGCTGCTCACTCCCGACCGCGAAGATGACGCTTTCGAACAACGTGAGGGCTTGGGAGCCTTAGTCTCCTCACCGCCGTAAATTTTCCCGATACCCTCGGTCTCTTTGCTTCGCTCGTGGGCTCGACATCGAGGAGATTTCATAGGATATCGTTTGATCTCGATACTCCTTCACCGTAGCATGGATAGTTGTCGACGAACCACCTTGTCGTTTCCACTTCCGTCATCACACTTACGTCCGCCAAGGCTCGACATACTAATACATAGTACCATTCAAAGATTATCAAATAATCAACCGATAAAGATACCACCCTTATCAACACAAGGTTTAGTTAACATCTATAGAATAACGGTAATATCGTAAAGCGTAGAGTTTTATGAAGTTAACTCCGGTCCTTCGACTAGGATGATCATTATATATATATGTGCTTAATGAAAACAAATTTTTGAAAAAGAGAGCGAGTCACGTTACGCCCAAAGCTTGTAAATACTGTCCTTTATTTCAGAAGAGGAAGTTTATACAACGACTCTAAAATTTATTTTCGAGTGATGTATAAAAGAAAATTGGAAATGAATTGTAACTAATTTGAAGTATTTCAAAAGTGTTGAGTGCCAAATACCACAATTTTGAAAATCTACCCTCTCCTACCAAAACGTTTATTTTGAAAGAATTTACCACCGAGATACGTGACGAATTGACATGACGACATTAAATCATGGCTTTCCACAACGTTAGAAAATTTCAAAGCACCACTTTAAAATATTCGTGATACTATATAGCCTGGGCCCTGCATCGGAACCCACTGTGCTAAAAATCATTTAAGAAAATGTTCAAAATGCCAAAAAGGCCGATGTCGGTAATATTCTCAAATACTCACAAAAGTCATTTATAAAATATCAAATACCATCATAAGAATACAATCAAAACGTGCAAAATCAAAATATCAAAACTCGGTTTGCAAGACACCAAGAACCATCTCAAAATATTCACGCAGCGGATAAATTTAACATTCATAAATTTATTCTAATAAAGTGCAAGAACAAATAAATATGCTCGACTTTCGAAGCATATTACATAACCATTTTTACTCGGACCACATACGCATGTTATATCTTAAAACAATAATATCGCCGACAAGTTCCAATTCCTAGTTCACATTAAACATATTAGCACAATATAATCAAATACGTATATAAGGGGACTTACGATCGGGAGGCTTACCATCACGGATTGCCGGAAGATGATGTCGGAACCACGATACTAATCACAACTCTGATGCGCGCGACTTACACCGGACATGGACTTGACCCAACGGCCTAGGTTTTTCGCAAACCTAAGCTCTGATACCATAAATGTAACACCCCCAGAATACGTCCGGAAATGTTACACGCCGTAGGCCCTTCTCACAAGGATCTACCAAGCTAAACTCCACTAGTCTACACAATGATCGACCGACCGGGGTCAATCTAAATACAACGCAGACCGACAAGGTCATTAAACAATTCAGAAACTAATAAATTTAATATCTACATGACAAAGAATAAACTTTCACACAAAAAGGGATGACAACTCCATTTAATAAAGGAAAACCTACACCCGTGCAAGGGTGAGTACTCAACCAAATGGAAAATACCGACCCCGATGGAATAAATGCAAAAGACTCTGACTCTTGTGTGATTAGCATCGCTGCCTTCCATCTCCTTCCAAGCAAATCCGTGATTGCCTCGAATCGCCAAAACACGAGCGCATAACAGCACCCACCCCGAAAACTCGGGGTTAGCAACCGAATTTTGCTAGTGCAAGTACATAATATACAAGATATACGAACAATAACAACACAAAATTCAACCATCGTGAAGCCTTAACACAAGCCATACATTCCAAAAATCAACACAAGATAGCACTCGTATACACAAGGTGAAAAATAATCACATAGTTATATTCTCTATATGGAACATAACGCTAATCAAACTTTGACGAGCCCAAGGAGTCAAAAGATTAAGTTCGAAAATCCATTTTTATAAAAGGAAAAGTATTTTGATAAGATAGTTTAAAAAATATTATTAATGACTCGGGCCGTCTTGGGATTTTGGAAATTGAATGGGAATACCTTTAGAAAATAATTTCAAAAGCTCTTGGGTCCTCGACCCAATTTATAGAACACTGTCACAAACGAAATCATTACAACATCTCACGGGTTCTCAAACCAATCCAAATAACATCATCACGACATCAATCATCTCAAGATTTCACGTGGTCCTCGACCCAAATCACGTAATAGCACCACAATACAATCGAAGGCACAAGCTCTCATTCGACATATCCTCGCTCAAGACCCCGATTAATTAACCCTGAGATTTCGTCAAACCTCCTTGGTTAATTAACCCCGATACCAACGCTTCAAAAACAAGTTGAAACAAACTTTTCAAAACGCGAATCGCGGTCTATATCAAGACAAACGTTTAAGAGAGAGTTTGAAAGATTTTAGATACGAACATCGTTCGCAATGTGGTCTTAGCGATCTCACAAATACCCGTAACCAATAAGCCCGCCAGCGCCTCCTTGCGCACTGTACCGGCGTTCACTTCCATCATGTTGGCCACTCATTGAACATGTCACCGCACCGGCGTCACTCCCGCAAGAGCCGCCCTTGCGCGCGCATTAGGTGACATCGGCGTTCACCACCCATATGGAGCCGCACATTGCAAGATACACCGTGCCGGAGTGCACGCCCGCCTCGAGGTTCCGGATACGACGTTTCTCACAACAAATATCCACATTATCACAAACATCAAGCACATGGACAAACGTCACAACAATTTTCAACTCGGTACATCAAGTTACACAATTTTCTCCGCCAATCCATAACCACACAAATAAACAATAACACACACGTTATCAATCAAACTCAATCACAATAAGCCTTCAAGCATAACTAACCAACACCGCACATATATCCCTATATTGCGACTCAACCGAATATATATATATATATAACCTTACTATATTATAAGAGTAAATATAGTTTACCCATCAATCCAGTCGAGTACGTCATCTAGTGTTAGTATTCATCACTCGTCATTCACCAATATAGGCGCTTATATCAATATATGTATATACATACATATATTTAACATATAAATATATATACATATATAAAACTAGACATATATATACATACACACATATATATATATACACACATTTATACATCCGTATAAATTCATACACTTCGACAACAATGATTTCACGCAGCTTACAATTCGTATATCAAGGTACTTGCCTTGGAAATCTCTCACGAATACTTCGAAAATGCGGTTGATTGGAGAAATCCGAACTCCAATGAAAACGACGATCGGAAAGGCTCAACACTAGATTTTTGTGGGGAAATCGTCCCTAGTATCCTATCATCAAATAAACAACAAATCACACGAGGAAAACATCGCAAAACGACCAATTTTCTCTCTCGGCATTTTCCTGACACCTTGAAGGCGTCAAACGAAAGTTCATATAAACGATTTAATCGGAAATGGTAAAACCGTGGAAAGATGATGAAAATGATAGAATACTACTTAATCTACAATTATCCATCGTAAATATGAGTTAAAACGATCAAATCGGACAAAATCAACTAAAACCCCAAAACTAGATTTCTAGAAAATCTGACCTGATTCGATAGATCGGAGGGTGTTATAGGATGGATGATTGATGATATGAACTCCAAAACTTCATGGATTGATTGTCCAACAACATCTCTCCATGATTTACCAAGCTCCAGCCGCGGAAGAGAAGAAAAGAATGAGAAAATGGCTGAAGAAAAACGCTGCCAGGCCTTAAATAGGCTGACAGACTCGACCGTGTCCGCCTGACACGGTCGTGGCGCGCAGCTGGCCGGCAGGGACTCGACCGTGTCCTGCTAGACACGGTCGCGCCGCTGAGGGGCCTACCGATAGTGACCTGTCCGCGGCGCTCGGCATTGACTCGACCGTGTCCTGGAACACGGTCGGGCCTCTGGGCAGTCGCGTCCGGCTTATCCGGAAGAGTTCGGCTCGGCCGTGCTAGACGACACGGTCGGGTCCTGAGGCAGAGACTTCCGGCTTATCCGGACGAGTACGGCACGGTCCGTGTCGGACGACACGGCCGAGTTCGGCCGGCAGTGATCGGCCAATAACGATCGGTGAGCTAAAACGACCATAACTCTCTAGTCCGGACTCCGATTGACTCACCGTTTGAACCATTGGAAAGTTAACTTGATGCTCTATAATGTTGCGAAGATTCAGAATTTTTGGAGTTTCCAAGAATTAATGGTGACGTTACAAAGTCGAACTCCCACGTGAAAAAGTCGATTAAGGACACGGAACTCAACAAAACGACACCGAAACGAACTCGGATGACAAAAAGTGCAGAATTAATCATTCTCGGAATGACGAAACGGTCATGATAGAGTTGTCAAAACGAACTTCCTCCGAAAAAAAAAAATTACCGAAATTCGAAATTGCGGATATTACAGTATCTTAGTACTAAATTGTGTTTGTCCGGTCAAGTGGCGGATAACGGTACTCCGTGACTATTAAAGTCGGATTTTTCAGTTTCCCACAACAACTGATATTTGTATATATATTTTTTTAATTATTTTTATTGTCTTTTTATTTTTGTTTTTTTTATCATGGATGAAACATTGTTTAAAATTGAAAAAAGATTTCCCTTTCTAAGCAAAAATGCAATTTTAAAAATTTACAAGACAAGGCTTGAAAGGATGAGGTTGATTACGAATAAAAGCATACCTTTTGACATAAGATTCATTATCGAAGCCAAAGTAAGAAAAGAAGGTGAATTCACGAAACACCAACTAGATTTTTACTGTGGCTTGGAAAAGTTCATATGCCAAGAAACGACGAGCAAATATTCTAGCCGTTTGCTATAAATGTGCTAGATGGAACTGTAATGCAAAATGTCGATCTTTAGGAATTCCATCTACAAACAGAGAAGATAAAATTCAGTTCATTAATGATGGTCTGAATAAGGAGAATTTAGATAATATCGAAATTTCTCTTGACACGCATCCTAGTGGACTTGTGTATTACGGAATTCAATGTTTGTGGAATAAATTCAAACCAGAATATGAACAACGTCTTGGGAATCTGACGTTAAAAGACCCTGTTTGCCAATTTGTAAGAAAATTGGATGGGAAGCTTCTCCCCGACTCATAGAAGGCGTTTAGGCCGTTTCTGAACGTAAAATCAGAGAAAGATGTGAGCCAAAATCACAACTAATGTACATACGCGTAAGTATCTTTTATTTTTGTCGTGTGGTGAGATTTTCGGAATAAAAAATGTGATACGCGATAAAAGCTTTCATTATTCTATTGAGTAGTTGAAGCACAATCAAATGCAATCACAAACTTGTTAAACAATTTTTACCTTCTTTTTCTTCTATAAATAAACTTTCTACTTGTTTCTTTCAATCATCCCTCAAACTTGCACTTTTCTCTGTTTCTCTCTAAAAAAAAATTTTTTCTTTTCAAAAATGGAGTCATCATCTTCAACAAAAAAAATTTACACAGTCTGCATTTTTGGTGGATCTAGTTCTGGAAAAGAGGCATGCTTCACTGAAGCAGCCCACAACTTGGGTCGTACCTTAGGAGAAAAATGCATTCATGTAGTTTACAGAGGAGGAAGTCTAGGATTAATGGGACGAGCTGTTGCTTCTGCCTATATGGAAGGAGTAAGAGTGTTGGGAGTAATCCCAAAACCTCTGGCTGAAAGTAAAATCACCGGGTCAACTATTGGAGATGAGTTTAGATCTGTGAATATGCAAGATCGCATAACTCACATGATAAATAATTCTGGCGCCTTTATCGCCCTTCCCGGTGGTTTTGGCACCCTTGAGGAACTTTTTCATGTGGTTACCAGAGCCCAGCTAAATGTTCATCAAAAACCAATAGGAGTGCTTAATGTCAATGGTTTCTTTGATGGTTTACTGTCTTTCATCGACTACTCTGCCGAAAAGGGCTTTATTTACGAGCGTGCAAAACGAATCATAGTCGTTGCAACAACACCAGAAGAACGAATCGAAAAACTCAATGAATTTGTTCCTCAACCAGATCCAGCTCTAGCTAAAATTGTCTGGGTAGAAGATTTTACAGTGAGAAAACGAAAAGTGGATTCATTCCTCTCCCTTTGATAACCCATGACGGACCTCTTGTATTTTTACTTTCTGTCGTGTGTAATAATCGTGCTAAATGATGGCAGCTTAAGGAGTTTCTTCTTGATCTCTTGACGCGCATCTATTCACGATTTATGTATTTTTATTTCATTACTGTAATGTTTATTTTGTGTTTAGCTTTTATAAAAACTTTGATGGCAGCGTAAGGCGACTCTTCGGACTTTCTTGATGCGCATCTAAAAAATTATGTTATACTTACGAGTATATTTTATTTTCTTTTGTGTGTGCCTCGTATATTTATTCTCTTGCAGATTCTAAAAGGCGTTAGGCTCAGACATCAACTTTCTTAACGAGGAGTATTCGCTTTTACGCATTGATTTTTATTTTTATTTTTATTTTATTTTTAAACCGAGACAGTTTATTTTCAAGTTTGGGGGTGGTTTGTTTTAGTATTTTGGTGTGTTGTAATTTTGGTGTGGTTTGTTTAATAATTTTGGTGTGTTTTGATTGATTTGGGTATTTGCCTTAATTTTTTTTTATATATATATTTATATATATATTTATAGTATTTTGATTTTTGAGATTTCTAGATCTGGCCATAACATCAATAAATTAGCTATATACAAGCTTCTAAAATCGTTTTAACTGGTAAAAAAAATTGTATATTCCAAAAAAATTTTGAGCTTTAATCTCTCTTTCCAAGCCTTGTAATTATCATATAAAATCGAGTCATTCGTTACCTTGAGAAAAGAAGAATCAATTGGTTGATGAAAAATAAAACTGAAATTTACTTAATTTGTGGAGTTTTTGATTTTTTATGCTTAACTAAAAAATGATTTTCTGCAAAAATTCTATTCCCTAAAAAAAGGAGTCATTGGTGAAAAAAGCTACACGTTAGCAAATAACGGTGTGAAAGCTATCACCTAAAAAAATAAATGACGAAAAGGAGAAGTGTTGAGCAGCAACAGCTGCCTAATTTTGGAAGTCTTAAATTTTGCGAAAAATAAAGGACTAACCATTGTTGGTGCGTAGCTGCCGTCTCAGAAAAATTGGTGAAAAGAGCTACACGTTAGCAAATAATGGTGTGAAAGCTATCACCTTTTTACGAAAGAAAAATAATGAGATAGAAATTGTGTTAGTGAAAAGAGCTACACGTTAGCAAATAACGGTGTGAAAGATATCACTAAAAGGGATGTAGTTTATGAGCAGATTTGAATTAATTAGCAGCTGAATTTCAATACACTCAATTTTGTGAAAATCACAATATTTGATGACGCCAATGAAATTCTTCTTTATATTGAGTCGAAAAATAAACGAGTGATCGAGAGCAACCATTAAAGGGAGTCGTGTGTATCACGAGTGGGAAAGAAATAATCAACCTATTGGGGGAAACCTTACATTTTGGAATTACAAAATAAAAACCGTGTTTTAACTTCAAAAATATTAGTAGATTTATTTTGAATCTTGATTCATTTCTATCTACTGTATAAAGCTGGTTGTTGTTTATTAATGGCATTTTGATCTCCTTTTCTCTTTTTAGATTTTAATTTATGTGTGTATTAATTTTCTTATTTTTTTTATTTATTTTTATTTTTATTTTTGGAGTGTGAATAATAAAGAGTCTTGCTCGGGACTAGCAAGAATTCAAGTTTGGGGGTGTGATAAGTGTCAGTTTTGTACACTTATCCATGGTTTGTATCGATAAAATTCACCCATAATTGAGCTAGTTTACTCGTTTTTTGCTTTTAATTTATTAGTTTTAATAATTTTATTTTTATCGGATGATGATCGGATTAAATAACTGAATTACTCAAGGAACACAATGTTTAATAAATATTCTATTTATTGAATTTTGATATATTCATGTTGTAGGGCTTTCCGTCTGAATTAATGATCTTTCCGGATTCAAAATCAGAGTTATATATCAAAAGTTATCATCCGAAGAAGATCTGGGGCAAAAACGCAAAGTCTGAGGAATTCTGGGCTAAAAACGTAACTATCAAAGGTTCAAATGAGCAAATTTACGAAGCCACGTTATGTAATACCCTCGCCTTTAATATTGTATTTCATGATTTAAGTTAAATATTTTCGCACCATATCTGTGATGTTGTAGCAAGTACCGACGAATTATGTTAAATTGGATTCATGGTCATTCATACTATATTAGTTGTTGGGTGATATTACGAGAATTCCATTTATGCTTGTACAGTACTTAACGTACGTTAACATGTATTCTTAACGTACGCTAGATAGGCCGCCTTACGTACGTAATATCGATGCGTTAACGTCGTAATGCGGAAGATCCTCCAAAGAATCCGCCTTTCGGCGAGTGGGGTCGAGCAAGGGTAGGTGGTCGGGAGTCGATCGCGACAGCCAAGTCAACGGCTATTACGTACGTAATAACTGCCCGGTTACGTACGTAACAAACTGCGTGTTTTTAGGCAGTGAGTTTTGATGAAATTGGTTACGTACGTAATGATCATAAGATTACGTACGTAAAGGCTATAACGTACGTTAACCACGTTCGTTAACGTACATAATGTCCAGTTCAGATTATAAATGTAGGACTTGCCATTCACTTCCTACTCGACCTTTTTCAATCTCCCGACTAAGGAACGATTCCCTTCCCTTCCAACTTCGTTTCTAAGCCTTTCTAACTTGTGTTGGAGCCTCAACACTTGATTGGTGACTTGGAGAAGCTAGAGATTGAAGTGTATTCCTTGGAGTGTTGGTGTTGTTCTTCATTTTAAGGTTGGTCTTTCTTTAACTCATATCAATCTCATGCTTATGATGATGTTAGTAGATAAATACTTCACATAATGTTAGTTTAAATTAGTGTAAACATGATAAGTTAATTGAATCATAATCAAATCAAGTGAAGATTAATTTTGAAGGTATTAGTGTTGCTTCTTGAGGTAAATAACTTCATAATATGATTGTGTTGATAATGATATACATAAAACCTGAGGTATAGCATGATAGTCGGAAGTTGATTTTAGTCTCAACACTAGGAACATGTTAGAGATGATGTCCTTAATGATTAAAAGTGAGAAAATGTTAAGATTGTCTTGAACATTCTATTGATCCTTGAAGGTTGTATGAAACCATGATTTTGGCCTTTAAAACCTTTGTGATGAAATTGTTGGAAAGATGATGTTAACCCTTTGAAGATGATCTTTGTTAAGATGGATGAAATTACTTCAAAATCTCAAGTATCCAATGGTATAACTAGGCATTTAATAAATTCTTCAAAGTAAAACAATGAATGTCGATAGGAGGAAGTTGTAATCTTCGTATGCGTTGAATTTATCGATTTCATTAAAGAGTGTTAATCACTACATTAATAGGTTAATAATGTTCTTAAGAGAGTTGTGTTGAATATGACGATACAAATGCGGTAGATGAGTAGCCGAATTCCATTTCATTAATCCGTGCGTGTTTAGAGACGTAAATTAAGATGATATTCTTAATTCACTAAAAACTTAAACTTATGTTTCATATAGTAATCAAGTTTTGAATGAAATCGTCGGTAAATAATGAAGAATGTAATTAAACACAACTTATATCATAATTGGAAGTGTCGATGATTTGAAAAGATATTTTCACGATATTACATTGATGATAAACTGGATATCAAGAATTTGACATCAAGATGAGAATATGTAATAAACATGATAAACATACGATGATTTGTAATACGAACATTAAAATGGTCGATAGGATAATCTATTTATTCAAGTAAATTTATGAATATTGTTTATGCGATAATACCATTATCATACGAATGTGTTGTTGAGTGAATTATGTTTCATTCAAGGTTGCTTGTACACGTGAGTATTGTTAGACGAGGATACCGTTCGTTTGACCATTCAAAGAAGGATTATTCGTCTACGGAATTGAGGCAAGTTATCTTGCTTGGTTATAGTGATGGTTGAATTCTTGTGATTATTATGCATTTCGTGTGTATGAAATGTTCTGATAATCTATGATTTGTGATATGGTGATACCCTCGATCGTATTGTCATGGTGTTGGGGATGATACCCCCGAAATTACCGTCCTTATTACCGTTAGTCCTTTTGAGCTTTGTTGACACTTCGGTGAGTTGTTCGATTCCCTGGTAAAAGTGTAATTCGTTGAGTTTCGTTGTCATGTTGCATCGTGACATCTCTGGAGTCATATCTGCGCGCCGATTGGTTATGTGTAGGATTTTTAGTCGGGCACTTGATGATCATGCGTGGATGTTTTCCGCATTTGGATCGTGCACACGAGACGTAGTTCGTGAGGCTAATTAGGTACATCGTCCCACGTATATTCTGGATTCCGTATACGGGGTGGACATGTGCACGGACACATTTCCGGATCGGGCGTACTGTGACGTCCGTCTTGAGCCATAGTATATGGTCATTCGTATATTTGATTATGTTCGACATTGGGATCGATTGTCTATACGCCTTCGGGGTATATTCAGTAGTCGGTGGATTTCTATGAAATCAGTATATATGAATTGTATAATGTAATGAGAATTATTATCATGTATAGCTAACCCTGTGGTTTGGGGCGAAATACTTGTATTTCAGGGCGAGGAAAGGGCAAGGCACAGGAAGAGCATAATGGCGACGGAGGATTCTGATGTATGCTATTTCGGGGGGCCCGAGTCTTTTGGTTGTTCGGTTATGTTTTAAGTATGATTTCCGTTTTATTTTTGTCGGATGAATGTACTAAGTTTGGATCCTGTGTATGTTTGCTTGTATTTAAAAACATGAATAACTCATACTCCACACCGGGGTTTTGATAAATGTTGTGGTACGGTGCCACGTTGTCAGATTTTAAGTGTATATTGTGATATTGCACGGTGGGTCCCGGGAGGGATCCACGGCACCGTAACGCCACCGCTTTTGGGCATTACAGAAGATGGTATCGGAGCGTGTGTTTTTATTTTGAGTCATTGTATGATCGAAATAGCATCAAGAAACTTCGTGCCACGTGTAACCTGTGCAAGCGCCTGACCCGTCGAATACGGTATGTTCTCATGAACCATAATTTGATTACTGGCATGATATTGACAACGTATTGGTCTCCTTATTTATCTTGGCATCTTGCTACCATGAGGCAAAATTCATCTGTTTGAGGAGAACCTAAATTAATTATGTGATTGGAATTGTTTCGACTTAATGTTGATATGATATTGAGTGTGTAACACTTGTAGTGCCAGTGACTCTTTACAACTGCTTTGTTGGATAGGAAATTCCCTGTTGTTATTAACTTAGCATGAATTACGATTGATAAATCGAACTGTACTCGTGACTTGATTCTTTCAGTATGGAAAGGAACCTTAGAGGCCGTGGCAGAGGGGGACGAGGCCGCGGAAGAGGCCGAATTCGATACCACGAGCTAACAGACGCGCGAATGTGGAATGAGTTCCGCAGCGGTGATTCGCCATCTTGGGACCAATCACACCACACGGAGAGAATGCACGTGCGATCCTTACACCGTGATGCGGGCATGATGGCCCAAATGACCCAAATGGGTCGGGTGATGGAAACTATGCAAAGGAATACTACCGTCAACAAAGCGGGGACAACGGCCTCCGCCTCGGTACTGGCGGGATCGTGAGCCGGATTATTAGCGACATATCACGTCGGCGACCTCCGACTTTTGAAGGCTCATCTCGAGCTGCCGACATTGTACCTTTGGATAGAACATTTCGAGAAACTGTTCGAGATGGTAGAGTGCCCAGAGGAAAATCGAGTTCTTTGTGATGACTACTACCTTAGTAAGAGTGCCCATACTTGGTGGCTTTCGTGAGGCCTGCCGAAGGCGCGAGTACTTGGGAGGAATTTAAGACTCTTATGCTAGATCGTTACTATCCTGCACCCCTCCGTGAAGCCAAACTGTCCGAATTATTAAACCCCGACCCATCGGAAGACGAAGATGTGTTAGCAATTGCTGAAAAATTCCAAGCACTTCTCCCTTTTGCTACGTCAGTTGTCCGTTCGGAAGCTGATAAAATCAAATATTTCCTCAAGAGGCTTAAACCCCGAATGAGGATGCAATTACTCAATCACCACTGTACGACCTTACCGGAGTTTATTGAGAAGGCTTTGGAGTATGAACTTACTGCGAAGGAGATTTCTAAGAAACAGCCTCAGTTTTCCAACAAGAGATCCAGAACTGCACCCAAGGAGACAAAGAACGGGGTATTCAAGAAACCCCAGCCTGTACCAAATCCTTCTGAGCGGCCACCTATGGCACCGAAACCGGCAGGAACGCACTCTCGGGCAATCAGCTCACCTGTCGTGTGTTATAACTGTGGGGACCAGGGGCATATCAGCTCCAAGTGTCCGAAGCCGGCCGTTGCCTGTCACACTTGCGGGAAGAACGGTCATCGCGCTCGCTATTGCCGGGGTGGACTCGGGCGTGCCCAAAGATCTCTTGCTCCGATCTGATCTTGCTCAGAACGTGCTCCTCCATCCGCTTCTTACCGGACTAAGGCGAACAAAGGGATGGGCCGTGGAAATCAAGTTGGTACACACAGCTCGGGGTTGCAAAACCCGAGTTTACGAGATGAAGAAAGCCGATGATCCGGCCGGCATGATTGCGTGTACTCTCGAGATCCACTCTCGGCCGTTTGTGTTCTTTTTGATACTGGTGCTTCACACTCCTTTTTGTCTAGTTCTTGTTTGAGTCGTTTGCATTTGAATCGTGTTATCAATTGTGAACCTTATGTAATTGGTCTACCCGATGGTAGAAGAATTATTGGGAGTCGTGAAGTACAGAACTGTCCGATTAGCATGAACAACCGTGAGTGGTTGTCTGACTTGATTGTGGTTGATCTACCTAAAGATGATGTAATCTTGCGTATTGACTGGATGGATCGTCACGATGCCGTCCTTAGCATCCGTAAGCGAATGGTGACCGTCACATCGGATGATGGCGTCGAGTGTATTTTTCGGGGTGATAATCCCAATCATTCTGGGAGAGTCATCAGCGCTATGAAGGCTATGAGATTACTGAACCAGGGATGCGTTGGTTATTGGTGTTACATGACTAAGACAACTGACCGGCGGTGAAATTGATTGATATTCCAAAGAGTTCAAGATTATCCGGATGTATTTCGGACGAGCTTCGGGAATACCCCCACGGCGAGAGGTGGAATTCACCATTGAGTTGGAGCCGTGCGTCCCGCTTTCAAAGCACCATACCGTATGGCCCCGGCGAGATGCGGGAATTAAAAAGACAACTCGAAGAATTAATCGAGAAAGGGTACGTTCGACCCAGTGCATCCCCTTGGGGAGCGCCGGTGTTATTCAAATGCGGAAGAAGGACGGATCATTTGCGTTTGTGTATTGATTACCGGGAGCTGAACAAGGTAACAATTAAGAACAAATATCCTTTACCCCGCATCGATGATCTATTGGATCAGCTCCAAGGAGCCGCTGTATTTTCCAAGATCGACTTGAGGTCTGGGTACCACCAATTGCGGATTCGAGAGTCCGACATCCCGAAGACAGCTTTTCGCACTCGCTATGGGCATTATGAGTTCGTTGTCATGCCATTTGGACTGACTAATGCACCTGCAGTATTCATGGAATTGATGAATCGGGTTTTTATTAATTATCTGGATCGTTTTGTAGTCGTTTTTATTGATGATATCTTGGTCTACTCTCGTGATCATAAGGAGCATGAGTGTCACCTCCGCCAGGTTCTCGATGCGTTAAGGCGAGAACAACTCTATGGAAAATTTTCCAAGTGTGAATTCTGGATGTCTGAAGTTATTTTTCTGGGTCATGTGATATCAGCAGAGGGAGTAAGAGTAGACCCACAGAAGACGGAAGCTATCCGAGACTGGCTACCCCCGAAGAACGTGAAGGAAGTTCGTAGTTTTCTGGGTCTAGCAGGCTATTACATGCATTTATCGTGGAAGGATTTTCCAAAATTGCTCAACCGATGACTAATCTATTGAGAAAAGACAAGAAGTACTTGTGGTCGGAAGCATGTCAGCAAAGTTTTGATGAACTCAAAAGTCGATTAATTTCAGCACCTGTTTTGGTACTACCTAGAGGAACGGAAGGATTCGCGGTATACAGCGATGCATCGAGGCGGGGCCTTGGCTGCGTGTTAATGCGGGACGGGAAAGTGATCGCCTATGCGTCCGCATACCAAGGCCCTTACGAGGTCAACTACCCGACTCATGACTTGGAGTTAGCAACCGTAGTGTTTGCCTTAAAAATCTGGCGCCACTATCTGTATGGAGTTACCTGCCAGATTTTTACGGACCACAAGAGCCTGAAGTATATTTTTACCCAGAAGGAGTTGAATATGAGACAAAGGAGATGGTTAGAGCTAATCAAAGACTATGATATCGAGATCCTTTATCATCCAGGCAAGGCAAACGTGGTTGCCGATGCCTTGAGCCGTAAGACGGTGCAGGAGCAGATGCTAGCTCGTTTGACCGCCCAGAGGGAGTTGCAATTAGAGTTCATTAGACCAGAGATTGAGGTCTGGATGCAACGCATTCAGGGACAACTGTGCATGCTTGAGATTTCACCATCCATAAATGAGACGATCAGGACGAAACAGATGTCGGACCCATTCTTATCTAGAATTCGAGGAGAAATCGATCAGGGGAAGGCCCCTGGATTTGTGGTTCACGAGGATGGACTGTTACGCTTTAAAAATCGAGTATGTGTACCAGCAGACGAAGAGTTGAGGAATACTATTCTAAAGGAGGCTCATGCTACCCCGTATTCCATACACCCGGGATCGAACAAAATGTATAAGGATTTGAAGCCGTATTATTAGTGGGGTAATATGAAACGGGAGGTTGCCGAGTTCGTTTCGAAATGCCTGACCTGTCAGCAGGTCAAGATTGAGCATCAACGACCAGCTGGCATGATGAGACCGCTTCCTATTCCCGAGTGGAAGTGGGAAGACATATCGATGGACTTTATTACTAGTTTGCCGACGAGCCGTCGAGGCATGAATACGATTTGGGTAGTTGTGGATCGATTGACTAAATCAGCCCACTTCTTGGAGATCAAGGATACTTGGGGCCCTGAGAGACTGGCCCAATTATTCATCAAAGAGATTGTGAGACTGCATGGCACCCCTAAGAGTATTGTATCAGATCGGGACGGACGGTTCGTGTCGCACTTCTGGAAGGCGGTTCATCGTGCTATGGGTACACAGTTGAACTTCAGTACGGCTTTTCATCCTCAGACCGACGGTCAGTCTGAGAGGACAATTCAAACTCTAGAGGATATGTTGAGGGCATGTGCTCTCGATTGGAAGCCTGACTGGGAAGCCCAACTGCCGTTGGTAGAATTCACATACAATAACAGCTGGCACGCCTCGATCATGATGGCACCTTATGAGGCATTATATGGTCGTCGTTGTAGGTCCCCTTTGTGCTGGGACGAATTATCTGAATCTATTGGTACGGAACCTGATATGTTACTGGCAGCCCGCGAGAAGATTTCCCTGATCAAGAGCCGTCTATTAACGGCCCAAAGCCGCCAGAAATCATATGCAGATAATCGTCGACGACCACTCGAGTTTGAAGTTGGTGACCATGTACTGGTCAAAGTATCTCCTACTAGAGGTGTTTTCCGATTCGGGAAGAGAGGCAAATTGAGCCCAAGGTATATTGGTCCGTTTGAGATCCTGGAACGAGTAGGCGACTTAGCCTATCGTTTAGCATTACCACCGACTTTGAGTCGAATTCACAACGTATTCCATGTATCTCGATTAAGGAAGTATGTTGCTGATCCAAGTCACGTTATTCAATTCGACGAGGTCGAAATAGCCGACGACCATTCGTATGAGGAACATCATGTGCAGATACTCGAAAGAAGAATTAAACAGCTGAGGAACAAGACGATTCCCTTATTAAAAATTCAGTGGTCAAGACATGGAGTCGAGGAAGCTACGTGGGAGACTGAAGATAGCATGCGAGAGAGATACCCCGAACTGTTTACCCCTTAGTTTCGGGGACGAAACTCCTTTTAAGGGGGGGAGTATGTAATACCCTCGCCTTTAATATTGTATTTCATGATTTAAGTTAAATATTTTCGCACCATATCTGTGATGTTGTAGCAAGTACCGACGAATTATGTTAAATTGGATTCATGGTCATTCATACTATATTAGTTGTTGGGTGATATTACGAGAATTCCATTTATGCTTGTACGACTTAACGACGTTAACATGTATTCTTAACGTACGCTAGATAGGCCGCCTTACGTCGTAATATCGATGCGTTAACGCACGTAATGCGGAAGATCCTCCAACAATCCGCCTTTCGCGAGTGGGGTCGAGCAAGGGTAGGTGGTCGGGAGTCGATCGCGATACCTAAGTCAACGGCTATTACGTGCGTAATAATCGCCCGATTACGTACGTAACAAAGCTGCGTGTTTTTAGGCAAAGAGTTTTGATGAAATTGGTTACGCATTTAATGATCATAAGATTACGTACGTAAAGGCTATAACGTACGTTAACCACGTTCGTTAACGTACGTAATGTCCAGTTCAGATTATAAATGTAGGACTTGCCATTCACTTCCTACTCGACCTTTTTCAATCTCCCGACTAAGGAACGATTCCCTTCCCTTCCAACTTCGTTTCTAAGCCTTTCTAACTTGTGTTGGAGCCTCAACACTTGATTGGTGACTTGGAGAAGCTAGAGATTGAAGTGTATTCCTTGGAGTGTTGGTGTTGTTCTTCATTTTAAGGTTGGTCTTTCTTTAACTCATATCAATCTGATGCTTTTGGTGATGTTAGTAGATAAATACTTCACATAATGTTAGTTTAAATTAGTGTAAACATGATAAGTTAATTGAATCATACTCAAATCAAGTGAAGATTAATTTTGAATGTATTAGTGTTGCTTCTTGAGGTAAATAACTTCATAATATGATTGTGTTGATAATGATATATATAAAACCTGAGGTATAGCATGATAGTCGGAAGTTGATTTTAGTCTCAACACTAGGAACATGTTAGAGATGATGTCCTTAATGATTAAAAGTGAGAAAATGTTAAGATTGTCTTGAACATTCTATTGATCCTTGAAGGTTGTATGAAACCATGATTTTGGCCTTTAAAACCTTTGTGATGAAATTGTTGGAAAGATGATGTTAACCCTTTGAAGATGATCTTTGTTAAGATGGATGAAATTACTTCAAAAATCTCAAGTATCCAATGGTATAACTAGGCATTTAATAAATTCTTTAAAGTAAAACAATGAATGTCGATAGGAGGAAGTTGTAATCTTCGTACGTTCGAATTTATCGATTTCATTAAAGAGTGTTAATCACTACATTAATAGGTTAATAATGTTCTTAAGAGAGTTGTGTTGAATATGACGATACAAATGCGGTAGATGAGTAGCCGAATTCCATTTCATTAATCCGTGCGTGTTTAGAGACGTAAATTAAGATGATATTCTTAATTCACTAAAAACTTAAACTTATGTTTCATATAGTAATCAAGTTTTGAATGAAATCGTCGGTAAATAATGAAGAATGTAATTAAACACAACTTATATCATAATTGGAAGTGTCGATGATTTGAAAAGATATTTTCACGATATTACATTGATGATAAACTGGATATCAAGAATTTGACATCAAGATGAGAATATGTAATAAACATGATAAACATACGATGATTTGTAATACGAACATTAAAATGGTCGATAGGATAATCTATTTATTCAAGTAAATTTATGAATATTGTTTATGCGATAATACCATTATCATACGAATGTGTTGTTGAGTGAATTATGTTTCATTCAAGGTTGCTTGTACACGTGAGTATTGTTAGACGAGGATACCGTCGTTTGACCATTCAAAGAAGGATTATTCGTCTACGGAATTGAGGCAAGTTATCTTGCTTGGTTATAGTGATGGTTGAATTCTTGTGATTATTATGCATTTCGTGTGTATGAAATGTTCTGATAATCTATGATTTGTGATATGGTGATACCCTCGATCGTATTGTCATGGTGTTGGGGATGATACCCCCGAAATTACCGTCCTTATTACCGTTAGTCCTTTTGAGCTTTGTTGACACTTCGGTGAGTTGTTCGATTCCCTGGTAAAAGTGTAATTCGTTGAGTTTCGTTGTCATGTTGCATCGTGACATCTCTGGAGTCATATCTGCGCGCCGATTGGTTATGTGTAGGATTTTTAGTCGGGCACTTGATGATCATGCGTGGATGTTTTCCGCATTTGGATCGTGCACACGAGACGTAGTTCGTGAGGCTAATTAGGTACATCGTCCCACGTATATTCTGGATTCCGTATATGGGGTGGACATGTGCACGGACACATTTCCGGATCGGGCGTACTGTGACGTCCGTCTTGAGCCATAGTATATGGTCATTCGTATATTTGATTATGTTCGACAGTTGGGACTGATTGTCTATACGCCTTCGGGGTATATTCAGTAGTCGGTGGATTTCTATGAAATCAGTATATATGAATTGTATAATGTCATGAGAATTATTATCATGTATAGCTAACCCTATGGTTTGGGGCGAAATACTTGTATTTCAGGGCGAGGAAAGGGCAAGGCACAGGAAGAGCATAATGGCGACGGAGGATTCTGATGTACGCTATTTCGGGGGCCCCGAGTCTTTTGGTTGTTCGGTTATGTTTTAAGTATGATTTCCGTTTTATTTTTGTCGGATGAATGTACTAAGTTTGGATCCTGTGTATGTTTGCTTGTATTTAAAAACATGAATAACTCATACTCCACACCGGGGTTTTGATAAATGTTGTGGTACGGTGCCACGTTGTCAGATTTTAAGTGTATATTGTGATATTGCCTGGTAGGTCCCAGGAGGGATCCACGGCACTGTAACGGCCACTGCTTTTGGGCTGTTACACGTTACGGCCGTAACATTCAGGGGTTACAGCCGTAAGTCACCCTAGTTACGGCCGTAACTCCTGAATGTTACGGCCGTAACTCTTGACAGATTACTATGATTTGTCTAATTTTTTATACTTTTTGTGTATTATTGAGGGGATGGCTGGCATTGAGCCGATCTAATGTAATAATGCTGTAGTTTTGGAGCTATTAGATGACTTTAGGTGTATAAATAGACCCCTTAGATCCTTCATCATTCATCATTCATCTTATAATTTTCCATTTTTTGTAAACTTTTCATTTTGTGTGAAGAACACACTTGTGTTCTTGAGTGATCTTTGTAAGTGTGGTATAGTATATATTGTTCAGAGAGTTTATTGCTTCTATCTCCTTTATCTACTAAGGGAGTTAGGATCAATTCTTTCTCTTGATTCAACTAAACATGACCACCAAAGCTTGTAATATGTGTAATAAACCCTTTATGGGCTAAGTTCCTTAAGTTGGGATTATAAACAAGGTTAGTCATGTTATTTATGTTTGTATAAAAGATCTATTGTGAATTACTTATTATTGTGTGTGATTTTCATTGTTTTAACAATCTTTATTTATTTGGCCAATTAATGAAGATATTTATGGTCTTCATATGTTTCAAAGAAAATATGTTTGATTAGATCAAATGATCTTCACTCTAAGTTGTTCTAGGGATAGAAATATACCCCTAGTCCTTAGATGATTCATTGAGTTATTTTCACAAATCATAATGCTATGTATTGAAGCCAATCAACATAGAAATATAGTGGATTGATTCAATATGTAAGGGGCGTTTTATAGTTCGAAAGAGAAACCGTCTTTTTAAGGAAAATCGAATCTACACAACATAATAAGTAAATTCATCTTATGATCTCCAATACATCTTTTATAACTAATGACGAACTAAGTTTGTAATCCCAACTATTTCATTTTATCATTAATCAATCTATTAATATTGCAATCTTTTTATTTCCTTATAATATTAGAACTATTATTGCAATTTCTTTGCAATTATTAAACCAAACTTTTTAATTGTGTGTTTCACTCATTTTAAGTATCTATAAAAATAGACTAATAATGTATAATTCAAATTATAACAAAACTTCCTTGTGGGATCGATAAACCGGACTCAAAAAGTCCACTTTACTACTTGATACGATATCGTGCACTTGCGATAGTTACACCAAAAGCGTGTCAATCCTCAAAGATCCAAACGTAAAGAAAAGTACTTCCCGAGGCAAGAGTTTGGGTAAACATTTCCAAAACCGAAAGATC
Source organism: Orobanche coerulescens (assembly GCA_033398695.1). NCBI lineage: Eukaryota > Viridiplantae > Streptophyta > Magnoliopsida > Lamiales > Orobanchaceae > Orobanche > Orobanche coerulescens. The sequence continues at coordinate 104,470,098 of CM065818.1, forward strand.
GCAAATAAAGGGAAACAATTTATAAAACAGTTTAAAATGCCATCGAGAGTTTTAATAGAAAACAATTTAGGATTTCCGAATCCTTCTCTTTCCAAAAATCAACAGGGGTCACAGCCCAAAGGTTTTGTTTTCGCAAATAGGAAACCACCAACAATTTACAGGGTCAGAGCCCAACATCACGTGTCCTCAACGGACGTAAAATCAACGAAACATAATCACGCACGCGCATCGCCTAGGACCGGGACGCTACCACAGACATCCCACCCGAGGCCTCGAAGGACCCTCCCGAAATGCTAGCGAAACAAATCACACACATCTCACGGTTGGATCAATCACTTGTTGCATCCTCGCCACATGATCGCATGCCATGTGCCACCGTAGATTATCTCGAGCTCACGGTTGGATCAATCACTTGTTGCATCCTCGACCACATGATCAGTGCCATGTGTCACCGTAGACCTTCAACCATATCCACACATTCACACAAATAACATATCACATCAAGGATATTCAAACAATTCGCCCAGAGGCATCAAACACTTAGCAAAACACCACGTCAATCCACAACGCACCGAAATGAAATAATATACGTCCACACACAATACCAAGTGCAACATTAACACCAAGCATATACATAGAATTCACATAGTTATTCACAAACCACGCCATTCACAAAACACACGCGTTTTGAAAGCAAGCCTTTAACAAGGCTAAACCGAATCTTTTGAAAGTTCAATTCAAGCGACCAAACAACCACATTTAGACGATCACTAATTATCATATCCATAAAACAAGAATAGTATGGGCAAGGTACTTGCCTCGAAATCACGATCGCAATAAGACGACAGATAGGATGCGGTCGAATAGCCCCGAACCCCCGAACGATATCAAGAACGTGATAGCACCACGAGTATTACGAGAATAACACCACACGAATCATCAATCACCAAACGGGATTCAACATCGGAATCCTCGAACACCTATAAACCTCCGGAAGGAACAATAACACATGGTTACGATGAGAATCAAGGCCAAAACAACGGAAATCCCAACAAACTATCGAAGGGAAACTCATTGGGACATTTAATCGAACACTAAATGTTCAATAATTCCCAAGAACACTTGAATCGTCAATCGAGTTAAACAAACTTGATATATGGATATACAACCCATAGAACACGATTAATAACATCATACTACACCAATCGATGTATCAAACTCGGATTAGAAACGAAATCAAGAACAATTTCTCCAAAAAGTCAACTTGAAGGAAAATCAAGAATATACCTTGATTTGACGAAGAACACGGATTAGATGATGATATAATCAACAAGAATCTTCCAAAATGCCTTGGAAATGATTAGAATCGGCCAAGAACTCGATTTCCCGAGCCTCCCGCCACAAATTACCAAAAGGAAGAAAATCGCGTAAAAATGAAGTCCGCCGAGCGAAGCTATATATAGCCGGCAGGTTACGGCCAGAATCGGCAGCGGTGCCTTACGGCCGTAACTCGCCCCCTACGGCCGTACTCGGCAGCCTTACGGCCGTAACCGCATTCGCTGTAATCGCCAAAGACCAAATGGACACTTACGGCCATAATCGGCACACATTACGGCCAGAATCGGCCTTCGCCAGAAGCCGCCAGCGCCATACGGCCGCATTCGATCACGCCTTACGGCCAGAATCGCACACGCATGGCCGTAACGGCACCTTACGGTCGTAACTCGCCAAAGCAGCCTGCTCCGGCCGTGACTCGGCCGTGGCCACTCCGACGGCCCGGACGACCCCGAAACCCGAACCTGAGTAAAAACCGAAGATACGGTTACGAAGTACTCACCAAGACGAATCCAAGCGCTAAGAGAACACACGATTCCGACCACCTGAGGTGTCGGAATTCGACAACGGAAGTAATTACCCCAAACTTTGGGAAATTACAAAAATGGCCCAAAATGTCCGAAATATACGATACATGATCGAAACACCGAACCAACGCTCGCAACATGAATAATAACATTAAATGAACTTACGAGAAACTCGAAACAACAGTTTCGGACGAGATTCGCAAGAATCGAGCTCAAGTGCGGAAAAGTCGCTAAAAAGCTCGGAACTCAACAAAACGATACCGAAACGAACTCGGATGACAAAAAGTGCAGAATTAATCATTCTCGGAATGACAAAACGGTCATGAGCGAGTCGTCAAAACGGACTTCCACCGAAAAAAGAAAATTACCGAAATTCGAAATTGCGGATATTACATTCTACCCTCCTTAAAAGAAGTTTCGTCCCGAAACTTAAAACAAGTAGGGAGAAGCAACATCCCCGCCAGGAAAACTCAACGAGATACACAAGAAATGCGTAACTTACGCCCATCGGCGAAACGTTACAAGCAACGCAAAGGAATATACGGCGTGAAAACACGCTCCAAGACGACCAACACAATGCCACCGGTAGAGACATAATAAAATCAACAAGTGACAAGTGTCATCAAACAGATAATACAATCAAGTCGATTATCCGAACAATCACAAAACACAACCAACGAAAATCAATACGATTGACCAACCCAACGGTATATCAATCAAAACATGAGCCAAACGCTGAACAAATACAGAATTCCACCGCCCAAGGGTTGGAAGATCGAAAACGAGACTAATTTCCCGAACTTAAGGGAATTAGGAAGGAGTCTGAACGCTCAACAATCACAAAACGAGACCAACAAAAACCGAACAATCAACGATCGAACCACAAGGATCAAGACAACAAAAATCGACCGATCATGTTCGAATCACGAAGAACAATAAGGTTCAACCGATAACTCCGAGGTTCACATCTCGACTCGAGACAAAACATGATCCGGTGAAAACAACAAGATGCGCACTCACATAAGATCCACAGGAAAGGGAATAGCAATCGAAAAATCACAACGACAAACGAGTTATTCCGAGACAATACCACCCTCGTTCGATTAACAAAAGTAAGGGACAGGGCAAGCTCAGGAAATGTTAACGAACATAAACGAGTCGACAGAGTCGAAAATACAGAAGTTCCAAATCCGATCCACTTCGAATAAAAGAACTAGTAGAACCAAAAGATGTTACTTCGGAACAAGGTTCACAAGAATCGAACCGAACTCGGAAAAGTCACAGCGATACCAGATCGACCCAAAACAAGATTACAGCTCGTTTGAACGATGAAACTAAAATACAGAACAAGTTCAGAAAGTATCAACGAACACGAGCGAGTCGATAGACCTGAGAAAGAGCAAATGCAGAAGTCCAAAATCAATACGGGTATTACATTCGACCTCTTATAAAAGAAGGTCGTCCCCGCTACTCACAATAACGGAAACAAGGCAACAACACAAAAGCAGCTGACGAAAACATTACCCAAGGGCCTCTTAGAGCCGATCCTGATATCTGTACTCAAGTTCACGCCCTGAAAGACTCGGAACCTAACTCACGAAACTGGATCTTGTGTCTTTCGGGTCCACACTTGAAATGCGTTACTGACGAGAAGGACAAATGGTACGTGCATGCCCCCGGCACACCACAGTTGAAACACCTCGGCTCGGTATACCGAATATACAAATGCTAGATACAATGGGGCATAGCATCGCAAAACAACATAGCGGAGATGCCGACTCAGCACAACAAGGAACCATAACACATATCATATACAACGATTACCATCATAAAGTAATATATACACATACACCACAGCAACGGCGGTATCATTCGGCGACCTCAACGGCCCGAACGATAACCAGCACGTAATTACAAACATCATGAAACAATCACACATGTACGCCAACGTACAAACCCAAGCTTCAACATCTCACACTCGTGTGACACACGCAATCCACCACGAGGCGACAACCATTAAATATCAGTTCACACCTCTCACAGAGGGCTAGTACAACAAACGCGTGGCAACGCCTCAATGTTCATGCCACCAATTTGATCATACTCGGGAGCAAACACCATTACGACAACGCGAACATCATACATACATTCCCAAATGCAAATGGGAATTGATAGGTTTTAAAAAAAATGAAAACCACCTTTTGAAAATAATTTAGGAAAAACACCGGTTGATCTTGAGTATCACCTTTCAAAAAAAAGTAAAAACGTGAAACATCGTTATCGAGACTTTGGAAAACCATTTCGCATTTGATAAAAATGAGGGCACTTTCTTTTAGTGAAAAGCTTTCAGAACATTCGACCCTCGGGTCTAAGTAAAAGTGTTTATAAAACATTGAAAATATCTCAAAACATTTTGGTCCTCGAGGTAGAAGAATTTTGAAACATATTGTGGCACCTTGGAAGTACCGCGAGAAAACAATTCATTTGAAACGTACGTCTCGAAATTTATTTCTAAGATACTCAAGTTTTTTAAAATAATTCAATGCCAAAAAGGACGATGCCAAAAAGGCTAGAATGCCCAAAAATTTCAGGTAATTACACAAAACTTTATAGCGCCGTGGGTCCCGCGCCGGAACCCACCAGGATAAAACCATTTACAAAAACGCCAAAAAGGCTGATGACGGTAATATTTCAAAAACTTACAAAAGCCATTTATAAAATACTAAATACCGTCATAAGAATTTCGCCAAAGCGATCAAGGCCATAATGCCAAAACTCAGTTAAAGGAATCGGTTTTTGAAATAAAACTCAGTCGGTAAAATACCGAAAGTCATTACAGAAGAACTCACGCAGCGGATAAAAGAAATATGGTCCAACATACATAATCGAGCAACACTACTCCTCATATGAACGAAATATGAGGGTCAAATAACCACATATCAAGAAATCAAAATCCATACGAGGATTCCATCACTTGACAAATAATCATAAAAATAGCTCGTGTCACACGAGCCACAACACAAAGAAGGGAGACTTACAGCCACAAGTCGCACGAAGATGATGATCGCCCACGATACTAATCACGACCAACAAACTCAGACGACGCGTCGCGACACGACTTAGTCAGACATAATCCGACAAGACAAAACTCAACAGACACCACTGACCCGACAGCCTAGGTTTCCACAACCTAAGCTCTGATACCATTTATGTAACACCCCCAATCCGCTCAGGGATATTACACGCCGTAGACTCTCTCCTCGAGGATCTACCAGGCTGATAACTAAAATCAAACATCTAAACCTCGCCTTTAAGGCTAAAATGACTCAGTAGACCGACTTGGTCTTTCAATAATAACATACAACTCAATTCCAAACACATACCCACGCAGGGGTCAAAATACAATAAACTCCCGTACAATGGGGAAAAGATACTGCAGCGGACAAAAAACTACAACTAGACCAATACGACATCAACGGATCCTCGTGTGATTAGTATCGTTCATCTTTCATCATCCTTCGTGCCGACCCTGTGCTATGCTCCAAAACCTGAATGCAAAAATAGACATCCACCCCCCCGAATACTCGGGGGTTAGCAAAACTCCACTGTTTTGCTAGTGCAAGAACAAAGTGCAAATACGAGCCATACAATTCACATTCCACGAATAACAATAACCAGGAATCCTCAAAGATCCAAACGTAAAGAAAAGTACTTCCCGAGGCAAGAGTTTGGGTAAACATTTCCAAAACCGAAAGATCGCAAATAAAGGGAAACAATTTATAAAACAGTTTAAAATGCCATCGAGAGTTTTAATAGAAAACAATTTAGGATTTCCGAATCCTTCTCTTTCCAAAAATCAACAGGGGTCATAGCCCAAAGGTTTTGTTTTCGCAAATAGGAAACCACCAACAATTTACAGGGTCAGAGCCCAACATCACGTGTCCTCAACGGACGTAAAATCAACGAAACATAATCACGCACGCGCATCGCCTAGGACAGGGACGCTAACACAGACATCCCACCTGAGGCCTCTAAGGACCCTCCCGAGCTGGCTAGCGAAACAAATCACACACATCTCACGGTTGGATCAATCGCTTGTTGCATCCTGGCCACATGATCGCATGCCATGTGCCACCGTAGATTATCTCAGGCTCTCACGGTTGGATCAATCACTTGTTGCATCCTGACCACATGATCAGGTGCCATGTGTCACCGTAGACCTTCAACCATATCCACACATTCACACAAATAACATATCACATCAAGGATATTCAAACAATTCGCCCAGAGGCATCAAACACTTAGCAAAACACCACGTCAATCCACAACGCACCGAAATGAAATAATATACGTCCACATACAATACCAAGTGCAACATTAACACCAAGCATATACATAGAATTCACATAGTTATTCACAAACCACGCCATTCACAAAACACACGCGTTTTGAAAGCAAGCCTTTAACAAGGCTAAACCGAATCTTTTGAAAGTTCAATTCAAGCAACCAAACAACCACATTTAGACGATCACTAATTATCATATCCATAAAACAAGAATAGTATGGGCAAGGTACTTGCCTCGAAATCACGATCGCAATAAGACGACAGATAGGACGCGGTCAAATAGCCCCGAACCCCCGAACAATATCAAGAACGTGATAGCACCACGAGTATTACGAGAATAACACCACACGAATCATCAATCACCAAACGGGATTCAACATCGGAATCCTCAAACACCTATAAACCTCCGGAAGGAACAATAACACATGGTTACGATGAGAATCAAGGCCAAAACAACGGAAATCCCAACAAACTATCGAAGGGAAACTCATTGGGACATTTAATCGAACACTAAATGTTCAATAATTCCCAAGAACACTCGAATCGTCAATCGAGTTAAACAAACTTGATATATGGATATACAACCCATAGAACACGATTAATAACATCATACTACACCAATCGATGTATCAAAATCGGATTAGAAACGAAATAAAGAACAATTTCTCCAAAAAGTCAACTTGAAGGAAAATCAAGAGTATACCTTGATTTGACGAAGAACACGGATTGGATGATGATATAATCAACAAGAATCTTCCAAAATGCCTTCGAAATGATTAGAATCAGCCAAGAACTTGATTTCCCGAGCCTCCCGTCGCCAGCCGCCGAAAAAGGAAGAAAATCGCGTAAAAAATGAAGTCTGGCCGAGCCAGGCTATATATAGCCGGCAGGGTTACGGCCGTAACCGGCAGTGCCTTACGGCCATAACTCGGCCCCTTATGGCCGTACTCGGCAGGCCTTACGGTCGTAACCGGCATTCGTCAAAAATCTGCCCAGCACCAGCCGGACACTTACGGCCGTAACTGGCACACATTACGGCCGTAACCGGCCTTCGTCAGGAAGCTACCAGGCGCCATACGGCCGTACCCGATCACACCTTACGGCCGTAACTGGCACACGTTAATCGAGTTTATTGGTTAATCGAGTACGATATTGTTTGAGAATCTTGAATATTGTTTGAGAATCTTGAATATTGTTTGAGGTACAATACAGATATTAGGTTCGAGTTTATTGGTTAATCGAGTACGAGATGTGAAATGTGATAATGGTTATTCTGATGAGAATGACTTGAGTAAGTAAATTTACGGCGGTAAGATTACATTGGTCGTATTCTTATGTTGTATTCTCATTGGTATGTAATTATTAATGTGATGTGACGGTTATCATTGTTGGACATTATGGCTGACCCCGTCGTGGGATTTCTTTTTAGGTTCTTGGAGTATCGAGCTTGTAGCGGTCGTGAAGAGATGAGCTTCCCGGAGGATACTGGCTAAGACATGTTTTGTGTATTGAGTTTCTGATTGGTTTTTGTATTCCGCTGCTAGAGTATCTTTATGGTTGGTCTTTTTCCGCTGCGTGAGTATTTTGAAATGCTCTTTTGGTATCTGGTAACTGAGCTTACTTTGGAAATTGTTTTCTAAACTTTTGAGTGTCGGCCGTTTGGCCTTGCGATTTCAAATGAGTTTTTACGACGGTTTTTGATAAATGGATTTTATAAACCTTTGTGCATTTTTATAAATGGCCTCTTGGGCATTTGTAAATGTTTTCGAATATTTCTTTTAGCCTTGTGGGTTCCATCTCGGGGCCCACGGAGCTGTAATATTTTCGGTTAAATCTGGGGGTGTTACAGAATATGGTATCGGAGCTTAGGTTGAGAAAACCTAGGCAATCAGGTCGAGTTGGGTCGTGTTTTTGTCGCATCATTCGAGTTATCGATTGACAAATATTAGAGTTGTGAGTTTTTGTTGTTTACTCGAGCTTATGGGTTATGTGATTTATTAGTGTGGTACTGGGATTGTTGTAAACTTTTCCAAATGGTACTAACGTATTTCTTTGGATAGAAATGTGTCGTGTTCTCGAGTTGAACTGAGTTTGCAAAATGTGTGCTTTGTAAATCTCTGTGTCGAGTATTTTCTAGAGTCGATACATGTGCCAGTATCACGGGGAATAATCGGCTTCATGATCTGTAAGTATTTGAATTTTTGAATTTCGTTGAGATTTATTGCCGTTCTAAGTTTATACGTTTTGAGATTCAGCAGATATCATGTGTTACAGTATGAGATGTCAGAGTAGGACAGGATTCATGATTTGAGAAACTATGATTTTGGAAATCAGTATGTTGGTTAGATTTTGAAACGGAATTGTGCATTTGGGAGAAATATTGTGCATGGTTGAGAAGAACATGTAGTCATGATAGATCATTTTGTGATACATGAAACTGCTTTTGAGCATTTGAAAATGATACTTTTCAAAATGAATGTCTTACGGAGGTTTTACGGAAAATGATTTTTGGGCCGAGACCCAATCGATTTTGAAATGGTTTTATAACTCAGGACTTGGGGTCCGAAAAGAGTTTTCTACTTTTTAAACTTCTTCTAATGTGGAACGAGATACGGGCTGAGACCCTAATGTTTCAAAAGGCTTTTTCTTGTTTTCTAGAACTCTCGAGATTTGTAAAACACTTTACCAATCGTTTACCTATGTTATTTCCGCCTTTCGAGGCTTTGGTTTACTTGTTCAAATGAAACTTCTCGGGAAGTCTTTCGCTGTATTGATTCATTTCAATGTTTTGTCATATCATATTTGAGGTGATTCAGGATGGATTAAGGATTGACGTTGTGAGTAGTATGTGGAGGAGGAGTTTTTATCAGAGTCTATATATTGAGATTTTGGAATTTCATCGTGTGGTTTTACGATGTAATATCAGTGAATTTGGTGACGAGCCGAATTGGTATACAAGAGTATGGATATGGACAAGCATTTGCATAAATTCCATTTTATTTAATCGTGTGTATTCGAAAAGAATTTTTATCGAGAACTTGGCACCAGCGAGCCGATTTAATTTTTAAAATTGATTTCGTGGTCTTATGAAAATTTATGTTTTGAGTTTTCAAACTCTTGAAAGAATTTTCAAAAATTTGTCTTTTGACAAGACTATGTGATTTCAAACTGGTTTTGAAAATGTGATTGATAACCATATACATTTTGTGCATAGTGCATATCGTGGTAAAGTTGTGAGTGTGACTCGCGAACTGGTTATGACATTCCTATGGTACGATGAATAGAGATCCGAACTTTGGTATGGCATTTTGGTTATCTAGAGATGACCGGTTGGTTGATCAGATAAGGAAAATATGTTGTGTGTTGTAGAATCATGCACATAATATGACCTTGGAACTTCGGGTTTGGTGAAACTAGAGCATATTGTGCTATGTGAGTTCATTGGTATGATTGGTTATTTTCGTCGGCTTGATTGGGTGTTTGTATGCCGAGGGGTATGTTCACCAACCGGATGTGTTTCGTTGAAATCCACTGTATGTGATTTGTATAGCATTTCGAGAATGTTATTCTTCCGTATATCTGTCTCTGTGGTTCTGTATTTATCGTGTTGGAATTTACCGTATGAAGGTATTCCCGATTATTGTTGCTCCTTCATTGGTAATAATAGAGTTTGTCATGTTGATGATATTCTCGACTGTGTTTTGACCTCTGGTCGGTCATATTGGAATTTATCGTGTCGATGATAAATTCAGTTGACTTATTGGTTGATTATTGTTGGTAATCATCTGAGCGTTCGGATTTTGTGTCGGTGTCTCGGGATTCGTGTCATTTTGGGCAGTTGTTTCGCAGATGTATTGTGTATTATTCGTCTTATCGGATTTGGGACTTGATTATGTAATCAGGCAGACAGGATTTGAATCGGATAGATTATTTCATCCGAAGATGATATATTTTGCTGAGACTCATAGAATTGTTATTGTAAGCGTATTGAGGCTTTACAGGGAAGTCACTTGCTAATATCTCAAGAGATCGTCGACTTCGCGCTATTTTGGTTATTCGGTAATAATGATGATTGATCGTCGTCATGATGGTTTCGGAATATTTTGGTTGAACGGTTTGCTTGTTTTTCTATGACGGATTGCAAGTTTCGAGGACGAAACTTATTTTAAGTGGTGTAGTATGTAATATCCGGAACTTCTACTACCGTTGTTTAATATTATTTTATCCGAGTTATATTGTACAAGTGGAATCAGGCGATAGATAAAATAAATGAAGGACTGAGATGTCAATATAGGTATAATTGTCGTACTTGGTCAACAATTGTATTAGAGAATATAGTGCGTCATGTATACGTATCCAGTATGTCGAGACGGACGAGTAAAGTTGGAAATGGCTAAGTGTAACATTATTAGCGCACGTTAATAATCATGAGTAGCGCACGCTATCGTGCAGGTTTAGCGCACGCTACGGACATAACTTAGCGCACGCTAGTGCAGAACAGATCAGGAGGAATCTATGTGTGGACCAGGCCACTTTCGGCGCATGTTCTGAGTAGTCAACTGATGTTTGTCGAAGAGCATTAGCGCACGCTAATGCCTGTTGTTAACGCACGCTAATATCAGATCGGTCAATAGGGAATCTTGGCTTTATTGGTTGCTTTCGGCATGTGGGGTCACGAGCATATTCGGGGTAGGTGCAGATTGTAGTAAGTCAACTTCGGATAGCGCACGCTAAGGGAAAGGACTTGCGTGCGCTAGACATGATGTTTTACGTACGTTAATTGTTGTGGGAAAATCCCTCACAATATGCCGCAAGTGCACGGTGTCAACAAGTAATAAAGTGATAAGTAAAGTATCGTTCCCTCGAGGACTGATTTCACTAAGTACCAAAATGTAGTCAACTCGTAATTTTATTTGAAGAACAATTATACGGAGTTTATACCTAAACTAATTGCAGAAAATAAATAATAGTACAAATAATAATAATAATACTAATAAGGGCGTAGGATTATGATTTTCACCTCAATCAATCAGGAATGATATTCATTCAATTCAATTCACTTTTATTCAATTGATTGTAAGCCAGGAATTCCTAAATTATTCTAAAACCTTTCACAAGGTCGATAGAAAATACTACGAATTATTAACTCGATATATCCCTATTCGAATTAGATAATTAATAGCTAAAACAGTTCAAGAATCCCCACAATAAAAAGGCTTCACAATTCCATGAGTATATCCCTATCTCACGAACATTATGATTCGTCTCACAAGAACTATGCCTAAATTTCATCTCCCGAATCCATAAAGACATTCAAAACAAATTAAATGTTGGCCAGACAATTAAAAATGATTAAGAACAGTAAGAAGAACCCAATTCAATAGAATAACGAGTAAATCGAAATAATAATAACTAATCCAATTCTCATGAAATCGGCTACAATCACAATCCTACTCGAATAGATCTAAAAACTAAGATGCAGAAAAACTAAGAAAAACCATAGGGAATCCGTGGTCTTGTCGTCGGCCACAAATCTCCTCCTTGTGTTCTTCGCCCTAGCTATCGATCCACCTCCGAGTTCCTCCTCTGTCGATCCCCCCTTTTCTTCAGCCCTATGATGCTTATTTATAGTCGTCCTCAGCCTCCAAAATGCGTCCGTGTGATTAGGTCGAGAACAAGATCCAAAACGGCCCAGAAACGCAGAATATTCAGCAAAACCGCCCGGTGGGCCGCGACTCAATCTGTGCCGCGGCTCACACGTTCAGCGCCCCATGCCTGGGCGCCTTTTTTTCCTCCTGGGCCGCGGCTCACTTAGGCTGTGCCGCGGCTCACAAGATAAGGTGCTCGGCCATTGGTTGTCTTCGTGTGCCGCGGCTCACTTGGTTTGTGCCGCGGCTCATGACGAAAAACTGCTGTTTTCGCCCGTTTTTCATCGTTTTGGCTTCCGGACTCCGATTTCCTGCAAAACATATAAGAATAGTGCATTAAAAGCTCATTTATGCTGAATTAGGCTCAAGATGGACATAAAATAACGATAAATAAGCGCATAAAAATACGCCTAACAAATACCCCCAAACTTAAGCCTTTGCTTGTCCTCAAGTAAAAATTATCAATTCTAAACAAAATGTATCGTGAATAATCATGTAAATCCATAGTGCTCAACTTAATCAATACTACCCTCAAAATCTCAAAGAATAGTACAAGTATCATAATAGCGAGTCACATCCAGGACACTGATTCCACTAAGTAACCAATTTCAGTCCTAATCAATCGTTCATGAAGAAAATCAAGCTCAAAGATTAACAAGCGTGAATTTAACCGACCGTCAATATGAAGGGTTATTATTAAACAAGCTAATTCGCCCAGTCTCACAGTCTAGTAGTAAAATTCAAGAGTTTCATTATCAAAATTACTCTTAGGACAGCATTCCCTTATGTATGATCAATAATATGATTCGAGTTAACCACTAGGTTTCGCCTCTCGGGATATTTCATCGGGATGATGCTAGGGTGGATTTCCATTCTCATGTATCGGGGAACCGTTTGACGTAAAAGGCACTCATGGGGCACATAGATGCTTCTTGTTACTAATCCCCCCTCTACAGTGGAGAAAAAACTCGAATAGCAATTCCCGCATGTCAAGGTTGCCGTTTTACGCGAGAGTAAACAACGGGTCACGTGAATACCCCCGGTTACTAGGCTCCCCATCATCGGTAATGCGATATTTCTAAATTATTAATCTATTCAGGGTTATCGTTTTACGCGAGAGTAAACAACGGGTCACGTGAATACCCCCGGTTACTAAACTTCTCATCATAGAATATGCATAATATCTCGACTTTCTGGAAAAACTGTCTGACTCTAAACTCAATCCAAGTGCCAACAAGACTCATATTACTGGACGACTAGCTACGCGAAAAGTTTAACCAAACGTATAGATGGTGATTTGAAACACGTATGTCTCCTCTCTTATCTGCTAAGATGTCTACAAAAACGATAAAATTTCGGACCTAATTGAATACTCAACGGAAACAGAAATCGTTGACTACAACTTAACTAAAACTCAACCGTTTCTTCCAAGAGACATCAGTATCGTAACATCAGTTTTACACACGGAAGCACGAAAAATTCATGAAAAACTCACGTTTTTAAACAAAACCATCAACAGCATGCAAGGACAATAAAGCGATCATGAAATTGCGATTTATAACCAAGAAAATTAAGAAAATATCGCATGCTTCAATCTATTCCACTACACATAAAATCATCGACAATAATACTCATGTGAAAATAAAAGAGATAAGGAAAAGTGAAACTTATTCCAAATGTCTTCTTGAACGCCAGCGCATGTCTGAGTGGAATCGTCCGTCAATCCATGCTTCTAATAATGCTCAACATCACGAGCGACCCCCAAACTTAGTCTCTAGTCATGAGATAATAATAGACATTAAATCAAGAAAGACTAGAATATAAAGAATAATAACTCATTTGGGGTTAAAATATTAGAGAGATAAGGGCCAACAAGAATACGAATCCAAAAGAAATAACAAAACAAAGAAAAAAAATGATAACTAAAAATCAAATAAAAACAACTAACTAGAAAACAAGTAAAAATGATGGGTTGCCTCCCATCAAGTGCTCTATTTTACGTCTTGAGCACGACGTGAAAAAAAGGAGTTTAACGTGGCTTCTTTCTAGGGAGATTGCCAAATGCCCCCTTCTTGCAATATATAAGCCTCTTATTCCATAGGGGAGGCTTTGGTTCATGCCCGGTTGCCACAAATAATGAGTAAGAATAATTATGAGGATAACCAAAAAATGATGGAAGAATATAATAATGATAAGGCATGAAAAAATAAGCAGAGTTCGAATGGGTAGATAATAAAGACATATCATGAACAACCTCATTAGAACTCATGGTATCAGCCTCAACAAAATCAAAAGTAATGGGGTCAATCTCTCCCATTATGGATTTAGGAAAAATTATGCGTGGCACCGTTAATAAAATTTTTGGCACAAAACTGTTCACCTTATTACTCGAAGTTTGATGACAATTTAATGAAATTTCTTTGGAAACATCATCAATGGTAACTTCTTCTACAGGCTCATCACACTTTATGTAATTATCAGGTGCTGGGGAATCGACCCTAAAACTTAGCATGTCTTTCTTCTCAACCTCCCCCTCAACTTCACTACTAAATAAATGAGCTGGAAAATAACCATAGTGAATCTCAAGACCACGACTTGCACATTCTCGTTCAAAAAAGGTACTATCAGGATTTTTGAGAACGTCTACACATTGTTCAAGCATGGTCTTTTGTTTTGGGGGAGGGGGCTGACTGACCCTATTTGGCAAATTATTAAGAGCATCGAAATTTATGAAATGCCAAGGGCCACGATGTAACACCCCCAGATTTAACCGGAAATATTACAGTGCCGTGGGCCCCGAGATGGAACCCACAAGGCTAAAAGAAATTTCGCAAACATTTACAAATGCCCAAGAGGCCAACGACGGTACTATCTTTAAAAATTCACAAAGACTTATAAAATCCATTTATCAAAAACCGTCGTAAAAACTCATTTGAAATCGCAAGGCCACACATCCGACACTCAAAAGTTTAGAAAACGATTTCCAAAGTAACCTCAGTTACTAGATACCAAAAGAGCGTCTCAAAATACTCACGCAGCGGAAAAGACCAACCATGAAGATACTCTAGCAGCGGAATACAAGAACCAGTCAAGAAACTCAATGCACACAACATGTCCTAGCCAGTATCCTCCGGGAATCTCATCTCTTCACGACCGCTACAAGCTCGATACTCCGAGAACCTAAAAAGAAATCCCACGACGGGGTCAGCCATAATATCCAACAATGATATCCATCACATCACATCAATAATTACATACCAATGAGTATACAACATAAGAATACGACCAACGTAATCTTACCGCCATAACTTTACTTACTCAAGAAATTCTCATCAGAATAACCATTATCACATTTCACATCCTGTACTCGATTAACCAATAAACTCGAACATAATATCTGTATTGTACCTCAAACAATACTCAATATTCTCAAACTATCATCACCAACTCACGATACGGAAATATACTATTTCTGACCAATACGATCCATCGAATAACATCATCAAATCCCAAAACGATAACCGATTGTCCATCAAAGACAAATACCAAGAAAATACGGAACATACCTCGAGATATGAAGTGCCACGACAATCATATCAGTCTAATCCGAGATCAGATCAATGCAATACGGACACGGTCCTAACACAAGACCTACAAATGCATACTCATATGACCACGTCAATATGATCACAGCAATATCAATCATGTATACTCAATGGAAATCCGACGATCCAGCGCCCTCAGCATAGATCCCTTTGTTGATCCTATCAGATCAACATAAGGTGGATAACCAACAATCCACATATGAACAACAACATATGATACAATCAATGATGCGAATTCACAAGATTCCATCAACACAATACTGGTAATCCAACGATCCAGCGCCCTCAGCATAGATCCCCATGATGATCCCGTCGAACCAACGCATGGTGGAAAACCTGTCCAACGATCCAGCGCCCTCAGCATAGATCCCCATGATGATCCCGTCGAACCAACGCATGGTGGACATTCGATCCAGCGCCCTCAGCATAGATCCTCATGATCTCACAGGATCAACACAACGTATAATTCACATGATCTCACAGGATCAACACAACATAAACAATACTATTATGCATACACATATGCAACTCAATATGTTCATCAACATGAACAACATAACATGCACGATAACATGATAATTAACTAGGACGACTTCATGTTCAACAACATGAAAGAAAGTGTACGAGACCAAAATAAATAACATTAAACCATAATCAATATGGAATACTTGCCCCGAGTCCTTCGGGAGCAACCTCGATGTCCAATCATCACCGACGATTATCCTCAATGCTCGGCGATCCAAACGTACGATGAACTATAGATACTCATATCCTCGTCTTTACCATAATGTAACCTAGATATTCGAACATACCAATAACTGAGATAAAGCATATACATTATGGTTTACCTCCCAGAATCGAAAGAACGATATGCGATCCGAATACCCAGAGTTCACAATAATAATCATCGCTATATGCATTATAAACGAAATGAAACTGAAACCATTCATTAAATATTATAACTGAGCAAGTAATAACTTGCCTCGATACCAATACCACGAAGCTGCTGCCGAACACATTGCCTTTGTCTACGAGCTCCTCAGCCCCGATCAAAAGCAATACAATGGACATACTCGAACATGACCGCAATATCCGGTTATAATCACCGATCAATAATCTCAACCTATTGAAGAAATCAAATAACACATATCCGATAACAATCAACAAC
Source organism: Orobanche coerulescens (assembly GCA_033398695.1). Taxonomy (NCBI): domain Eukaryota; kingdom Viridiplantae; phylum Streptophyta; class Magnoliopsida; order Lamiales; family Orobanchaceae; genus Orobanche; species Orobanche coerulescens. The sequence continues at coordinate 104,486,726 of CM065818.1, forward strand.
CGAAAAAACTAACCAACCGAACTCAACGGTTCAACACAACCTCGAATAAACACAGTCAGAACCAACCAAGTCAAACCATCACGAATTCATAATCAAAACACAAAAATATCGCCTGTCGCCTACTTAGCGCACGTTAATCTTTAACCGTAGCGTACGCTAAGTTGTTCCCGATAGCGTGCGCTAGCGGTAGGCTTAGCGTGCGCTAATAACGCGATTACATGCATTTCGGATACCGATCAACATCCGCGATTATCAAAAACTCTAAGTGATTAAATCATGTTCATAGCTATCAAACAACGAAATCCAATATCCTTTAACATATAGGTAATCATCCGACTTTTAATTCAAGTCATAAATTCATATTTCATCTTTCTTAATATCAACAACCTAAACACCAAGGACTCATAATCATGCCATGTTCACAATCATATGAAGGAACCAAAAATAACAACATCACAGATCCAGATTGAAGGAAGACATTATCCAACATATCTCTTTGAAGATAACAACACATTCGAAACCATCCAATTCATATCAATATCTTCATATCAACAATAACATTATCATAATCCGGTAATCCAACTCATAATCATACTTATGAACTTGTTTATATGATAATCATCAGCTCAAGAACATCATATACAATCCGAAACGAAATCTCAAAGTGAAGAGTAATTACCTTTTTGAAGGAATGGATTGATTTCCAAGGTTGAATCCATTTTACAAGAATCACCAATGATTTCAAGCTTCAAATGTTGTTATGGATGATTAACTCCATCTTAATCCAGTGTTTGGACCTCAAATATATCCCAACTCTCTCTCTCTCTCTCTCTCTCTCGGCTGAAAGAAGAAAGAATGACGAAATGCTTAATAACACCCTTCTGTCCCTTTTTATAATATTCATTATTAGCGTGCGCTAACATCTCATGTTTAGCGTGCGCTACCGCATTAGCGTGCGCTAACTGACTTTGTTAGCGTGCGCTATCGGGCTTGCAGGCTCTTGTCTTGCTTCGTAAACTAACTTACGTACGTAATGCCCATGCATTAACGTCGTAAATCATCTGCTTAGCGTCGCAAGTCATTTACCTTAGCGTGCGCTAATACCCGATTGACTTGCTACATCTACACCTACCACGAAGATGCTCGTGACCCCACAAGCCGAAATCGACCAATAAAGCCAAGATTCCCTGTTGACCGATATATAGTTAGCGTGCGCTAATCAACATGCATTAGCGTGCGCTAACACTACATTACAACATCCGTTGACTTATCAGAACGTGCGCCGAAAGTGGCCTGGTCCACGCGTAGATTCCTTCTGATCTGACTGCATTAGCGTGCGCTACATTCTGCCTCTAGCGTGCGCTAACCATGAACGATAGCGTGCGCTATACTTGACCATTAGCGCGCTAGTCAGGCTATACTTAGCCATTTACAACTCTTCTCGTCCAACGTCTCAACATACAGAATACGAACATACGGCATACTGAATACATATACTTCTTAAATGTAATTGTCAACCAAATATGACAATTATACCAATACAGATGTCTCAGTCCTTTATTTATTTTATCCCTACTGTACAGATTCCACGCTGTACAATATAACTCGGATAAAATAATATCAAACAACATGAGTAGAATTTAGGATATTACATTCTACACCCCTTAAAATAAGTTTCGTCCTCGAAACTTGCAATCCATCATAAAACAAACAAACATACCGTTTAACCCAAAATATCCCAAAGCCATCACGACACTGATCAATCATCATTATTCTGAATAGCCAAAACTGCATACTTACAAATACGCAGGTCGACGATCTCCGGAGATACTAGCCAGCGATCTCACTGTACAGTCTCAATACACTTTACAATCACAATTCCTTGAGTCTCAACAAAATATATCACCTTCGGATGAAGCAATCTGCCCGAATCAAATTCTGTCTGCCTGATTCCATAATCAAGTCCCAATTCCGATAAGACGAATAATACACAATACATCTGCGAAACAACTGCCCAAAACAACGATACGAATCCCGAAACATTGACACAAAATCCGAACGCTCAGATGATCACCAACAATGATCAACAATCAACCGAATTTATCATCGACATGATAAATTCCAATATGACCTACCAGAGGTCAAAACACAATCGAGAATATCATCAACGTGATAAACTCCAACACGATCAACACAGAACCACATAAACAAATATACGAAAGAATAACATTCTCAAAATGACACACCAATCACATACAGTGTATCTCAATAAACATACCCGACTGGTGAGCATATCCCTCGGCGTACGAACAACCAATCACAACCCGTCGAACATATAAAAATTATACATGGAGTGGGAACAACCAATCGATACTCAAAACAACCAGCATGAGGTCAACAACCCCAAATTTGCACTTACAAAGAAATCATTCGAAGACCACTATGGTAAAGTCGAGCTACTACCATACCAAAGTTCGGATCTCTATGCATCGTACCATAGGAATGTCATAACCAGTTCATGAGTCACACTCGCAACTTCACTATGTTATGTACTATGCTCCAAATGCGTATGTATATCAATCATACTTTCAAAACCAGTTTGAAATCATATAGTCTCGTCAAGAAGACAAATTTTACGAAAATTCTTTCAAGAGTTTGAAAACTCAAACCATAAATTTTCGTAAGACCACGAAATCAATTTTAAAAATTAAATCGGCTCGCTGGTGCCAAGTTCTCGATCAAAATTCTTTTCAAATAGACACGATTAAATAAAGTGAAATTTATGCAAATGCTTGTCCATATCCATACTCCTGTATATCAGTTCAGCTTGTCACCAATATCCACCGATATTCCATCGGGAAAACCACACGATCGAGTTCCAAAACTTCAATATATAGACTCCGATAAAAACTCCTTTTCCAAACATGACTCGTATCGTCAACCATTTACCCATCCTGGATCACCTCAAATATGATATGACAAAACGTTGAAACAAATCAAGCAAATCAAACACGGCGAAAGACTTCCCGAGAGGTTCCATTTGAACAAGTAAACCAAAGCCTCGAAAGGCGGAAATAATATAGGTAAACGATTGGTAAAGTATTTTACAAATCACGGGAGTTTTAGAAAACAGGAAGGTCTTTTGAAACGTTAGGGTCTCAGCCCGTATCTCATTCCACATTACAAGAAGTTTAAAAAGTAGAAAACTCTTTTCGGACCCCAAGTCCTGAGTTATAAAACCATTTCAAAATCGATTGGGTCTCGGCCCAAAATCATTTTCCGTAAAACGTCCGTAAGACATTCATTTTGAAGAGTATCATTTTCAAATGTTCAAAAGCGGTTCATATATCATAAAATGAATTAACATGACCACATGTTCTCCTGAACAATCCACAATATTTCTCCCAATGCACAATTCCGTTCCAAAATTTAATCGACATACTGATTTCCAAAATCATAGTTTCTCCATTCATCAATCATGTCCCAATTTTGTTACCTTATACTGTAACGCATGATATCTGTTGAATCTCAAAACGTATCAACTTAGAACGGCAATAAATCTCAATGAAATTCAAAAATCTAAATACTTACAGATCGTGAAGCCGACGATTCCCCGTGATACTGGCACATGTCTCGACTCTAGAAAAATACTCAACACGGATATTTTCAAAACACACGTTTTGCCAAGTCAGTTCGACTCAAGAACACAATATATCTCATTCCAGAGAATCTCGTTTAACACTGTTTGGAAAAGTTTATAACGACCCCAATACTACACTGGCAAATCGCATAACCCATAAGCCCGAGTGAACAACAAAAACTCACGGCTCCAATATTTGTCAATCGACAACTCGAATGAGGCAACGAAAATACGACCCAACTCGACCCAAATGCCTAGGTTTTCTCAACCTAAGCTCCGATACCATATTCTGTAACACCCCCAGATTTAACCGGAAATATTACAGTGCCGTGGGCCCCGAGATGGAACCCACAAGGCTAAAAGAAATTTCGCAAACATTTACAAATTCCCAAGAGGCCAACGACGGTACTATCTTTAAAAATTCACAAAGACTTATAAAATCCATTTATCAAAAACCGTCGTAAAAACTCATTTGAAATCGCAAGGCCACACATCCGACACTCAAAAGTTTAGAAAACGATTTCCAAAGTAACCTCAGTTACTAGATACCAAAAGAGTGTCTCAGAATACTCACGCAGCGGAAAAGACCAACCATGAAGATACTCTAGCAGCGGAATACAAGAACCAGTCAAGAAACTCAATGCACACAACATGTCCTAGCCAGTATCCTTCGGGAAGCTCATCTCTTCACGACCGCTACAAGCTCGATACTCCGAGAACCTAAAAAGAAATCCCACGACGGGGTCAGCCATAATATCCAACAATGATATCCATCACATCACATCAATAATTACATACCAATGAGTATACAACATAAGAATACGACCAACGTAATCTTACCGCCATAACTTTACTTACGCAAGAAATTCTCATCAGAATAACCATTATCACATTTCACATCCTGTACTCGATTAACCAATAAACTCGAACATAATATCTGTATTGTACCTCAAACAATACTCAATATTCTCAAACTATCATCACCAACTCACGATACGAAATATACTATTTCTGACCAATACGATCCATCGAATAACATCATCAAATCCCAAAACGATAACCGATTGTCCATCAAAGACAAATACCAAGAAAATACGGAACATACCTCGAGATATGAAGTGCCACGACAATCATATCAGTCTAATCCGAGATCAGATCAATGCAATACGGACACGGTCCTAACACAAGACCTACAAATGCATACTCATATGACCACGTCAATATGATCACAGCAATATCAATCATGTATACTCAATGGAAATCCGACGATCCAGCGCCCTCAGCATAGATCCCTTTGTTGATCCTATCAGATCAACATAAGGTGGATAACCAACAATCCACATATGAACAACAACATATGATACAATCAATGATGCGAATTCACAAGATTCCATCAACACAATACTGGTAATCCAACGATCCAGCGCTCTCAGCATAGATCCCCATGATGATCCCGTTGAACCAACGCATGGTGGAAAACCTGTCCAACGATCCAGCGCCCTCAGCATAGATCCCCATGATGATCCCGTCGAACCAACACATGGTGGACATTCGATCCAGCGCCCTCAGCATAGATCCTCATGATCTCACAGGATCAACACAACGTATAATTCACATGATCTCACAGGATCAACACAACATAAACAATACAATTATGCATACACATATGCAACTCAATATGTTCATCAACATGAACAACATAACATGCACGATAACATGATAATTAACTAGGACGAATTCATGTTCAACAAGATGAAAGAAAGTGTACGAGACCAAAATAAATAACATTAAACCATAATCAATATGGAATACTTGCCCCGAGTCCTTCGAGAGCAACCTCGATGTCCAATCATCACCGACGATTATCCTCAATGCTCGGCGATCCAAACGTACGATGAACGATAGATACTCATATCCTCGTCTTTACCATAATGTAACCTAGATATTCGAACATACCAATAACTGAGATAAAGCATATACATTATGGTTTACCTCCCAAAATCGAAAGAACGATATGCGATCCGAATACCCAGAGTTCACAATAATAATCATCGCTATATGCATTATAAACGAAATGAAACTGAAACCATTCATTAAATATTATAACTGAGCAAGTAATAACTTGCCTCGATACCAATACCACGAAGCTGCTGCCGAACACATTGCCTTTGTCTACGAGCTCCTCAGCCCCGATCAAAAGCAATACAATGGACATACTCGAACATGACCGCAATATCCGGTTATAATCACCGATCAATAATCTCAACCTATTGAAGAAATCAAATAACACATATCCGATAACAATCAACAACCGAAAAAACTAACCAACCGAACTCAACGGTTCAACACAACCTCGAATAAACACAGTCAGAACCAACCAAGTCAAACCATCACGAATTCATAATCAAAACACAAAAATACTGCACTGTCTGCCTACTTAGCGCACGTTAATCTTTAACCGTAGCGTACGCTAAGTTGTTCCCGATAGCGTGCGCTAGCCAGTAGGCTTAGCGTGCGCTAATAACGTGCAGTTACATGCATTTCGGATACCGATCAACATCTGGCGATTATCAAAAACTCTAAGTGATTCTGAATCATGTTCATAGCTATCAAACAACGAAATCCAATATCCTTTAACATATAGGTAATCATCCGACTTTTAATTCAAGTCATAAATTCATATTTCATCTTTCTTAATATCAACAACCTAAACACCAAGGACTCATAATCATGCCATGTTCACAATCATATGAAGGAACCAAAAATAACAACATCACAGATCCAGATTGAAGGAAGACATTATCCAACATATCTCTTTGAAGATAACAACACATTCGAAACCATCCAATTCATATCAATATCTTCATATCAACAATAACATTATCATAATCCGGTAATCCAACTCATAATCATACTTATGAACTTGTTTATATGATAATCATCAGCTCAAGAACATCATATACAATCCGAAACGAAATCTCAAAGTGAAGAGTAATTACCTTTTTGAAGGAATGGATTGATTTCCAAGGTTGAATCCATTTACAAGAATCACCAATGATTTCAAGCTTCAAATGTTGTTATGGATGATTAACTCCATCTTAATCCAGTGTTTGGAACCTCAAATATATTCCAACTCTCTCTCTCTCTCTCTCTCTCTCTCTCTCTCTCTCTCTCGGCTTAAAGAAGAAAGAATGACGAAATGCTTAATAACACCCTTCTGTCCCTTTTTATAATATTCATTATTAGCGTGCGCTAACATCTCATGTTTAGCGTGCGCTACCGCATTAGCGTGCGCTAACTGACTTTGTTAGCGTGCGCTATCGAAGCCCAGAGGCTACTGTCTTGCTTCGTAAACTAACTTACGTACGTAATGCCCATGCATTAACGTACGTAAATCATCCTGCTTAGCGTACGCAAGTCATTTACCTTAGCGTGCGCTAATACCAGTTGACTTGCTACAGTCTACACCTACCACGAAGATGCTCGTGACCCCACAAGCCGAAATCGACCAATAGAGCCAAGATTCCCTGTTGACCGATATATAGTTAGCGTGCGCTAATCAACATGCATTAGCATGCGCTAACACTACATTACAACATCCGTTGACTTATCAGAACGTGCGCCGAAAGTGGCCTGGTCCACGCGTAGATTCCTTCTGATCTGACTGCATTAGCGTGCGCTACATTCTGCCTCTAGCGTGCGCTAACCATGAACGATAGCGTGCGCTATACTTGACCATTAGCGCGCGCTAGTCAGGCTATACTTAGCCATTTCCAACTCTTCTCGTCCAACGTCTCAACATACAGAATACGAACATACGGCATACTGAATACATATACTTCTTAAATGTAATTGTCAACCAAATATGATAATTATACCAATACATATGTCTCAGTCCTTTATTTATTTTATCCCTACTGTACAGATTCCACGCTGTACAATATAACTCGGATAAAATAATATCAAACAACAGTAGTAGAATTTCCGGATATTACACACGATACTCAAAGGAAAACATAATGAAGAAAATAAAAATATAGAGACAAAAGAAAAAAACTTCAAATTAAAATTAGAGTCGCTTGGTATTGATATTAGCAAAAATCAGTCCCCGGCAACGGCGCAAAAAACTTGTTGTGGGAAAATCCCTCACAATATGCCGCAAGTGCACGGTGTCAACAAGTAATAAAGTGATAAGTAAAGTATCGTTCCCTCGATGACTGATTTCACTAAATACCAAAATGTAGTCAACTCGTAATTTTATTTGAAGAACAATTATACGGAATTTATACCTAAACTAATGCAGAAAATAAATAATAGTACAAATAATAATAATACTAATAAGGGCGTAGGATTATGATTTTCACCTCAATCAATCAGGAATGATATTCATTCAATTCAATTCACTTTTATTCAATTGATTGTAAGCCAGGAATTCCTAAATTATTCTAAAGTCTTTCCCAAGGTCGATAGAAAATACTACGAATTATTAACTCGATATATCCCTATTCGAATTAGATAATTAATAGCTAAAACAGTTCAAGAATCCCCACAATAAAAAGGCTTCACAATTCCATGAGTATATCCCTATCTCACGAACATTATGATTCGTCTCACAAGAACTATGCCTAAATTTCATCTCCCGAATCCATAAAGACATTCAAAACAAATTAACTGTTGGTCAGACAATTAAAAAGCATTAAGAACAGTAAGAAGAACCCAATTCAATAGAATAATGAGTAACTCGAAATAACAATAAATAATCAAACTGTCATGAAATCGGCTACAATCACAATCCTACTCGAATAGATCTAAAAACTAAGATGCAGAAAAACTAAGAAAAACCGTAGGGAATCCGTGGTCTTGTCGACGGCCACAAATCTCCTCCTTGTGTTCTTCACCCTATCTATCGATCCACCTCCGAGTTCCTCCTCTGTCGATCCCCCCTTTTCTTCAGCCCTATGATGCTTTTTATAGTCGTCCTCAGCCTCCAAAATGCATCCGTGTGATTAGGTCGAGAACAAGCTCCAAAACGGCCCAGAAACGCGGAATATTCAGCAAAACCGCCCGGTGGGCCGCGGCTCACTTAATCTGTGCCGCGGCTCACACGTTCAGCGCCCCATGCATGCCCGGGCGCCTTTTTCCTCCCGGGTCGCGCTCACTTAGCCGTGCCGCGGCTCACAAGATGTGCTCGCCGCCGGTTGTCTTCGTGTGCCGCGGCTCACTTGGTTTGTGCCACGGCTCATGACCAAAAACTGCTGTTTTCGCCCGTTTTTCATCGTTTTGGCTTCCAGACTCCGATTTCCTGCAAAACATATAAGAATAGTGCATTAAAAGCTCATTTATGCCGAATTAGGCTAAAGATGGACATAAAATAACGATAAATGAGCGCATAAAAATACGCCTAACATTAATGCATGAGCATTACATACGTAAGCTAGTTTACGAAGCAAGGCAGTAGCCTCTGGGCTGCGATAGCGCACGCTAACAAAGTCAGTTAGCGCACGCTAAGGCTGTAGCGCACACTAAACATGAGATGTTAGCGCATGCTAGTAATGTATTCTATATAAGGGGACAGACGGGTGTTTTGGAGCATTTTGTTCATTTCTTTCACTCGATCGAGAGAGAACTTTGGGAGGTACTTGAGGTCCAGAAACACTCCGAGATGATGATCTTTATCAAGATTAAAGATGGAAATCATGGATTAAAGCCTTGTTCTTTAAATCATTGGCGATTCTTGGAAATGGATTCAACCTTGGAAATCAATCCATTCCTTCAAAAAGGTAATCACTCTTTGGATTTAGCTTGGATTGATTATTGATGTTCTTGAGTTGATGATTATCATATATTCGAGTTGATGAGCATGATAACGAGTTGGATTACCGAACTAAGTTAGTGTTGTTATCAATATATGAGTATTGATATGTTTCGTATGGTTTTGGATGGAATTCAAGAGATATGTTGATGTAATTCCCTTCTTCAATTCGTATTTTCGATGTTTTGTCGTTGGTTACTTCGCATGGTAACGATTATGGTGGTGTTGTTGTGATTCTTGAATTTATATGAATTGTATGTCGAAGGACATGATAATAAGGTTTTTAGATGTTAGAACACATCGGATTATGTCATTTTATGGATCATGAATGTGAATTCGGATAATTCGTGTTCTTGAAGAACGATTGAATTATATATGTCATGATTGTTATGAATAAGAACTGAAAATTGGAAAGGTTACGGACGATTTTGGAATATGATTATTCATGATCAGAATCGGTAAATTGTTCTATGAATTTACCAAATATGAACAAGAAGGAATCTTGTTGATTCGTGTTTAAAGATTAAAGTTGGAATCGAATATGTTATGAAATCCTTAATATCGAGATGAGTTGATCATTGATATGATGGAAGTGTTAGACGATGCTTGGAATGCATGCTACTGCACAGCATTAGCTCACGCTAAGCTTACTGGCTAGCGCACGCTAACGGGAGCGACTTAGCGCACGCTACGTTATGTGTTTAACGTGCGCTAAGTAGGCAGTCAGTGCAGTATTTTTGTGTTGTGATTATGAATTCATGATGGTTTGGTTTGGTTTGTTCAGATTGCGTTTATTCGAGGTTTTTGTTGAACCGTTGAGTTCGATCGGCTGGTTTTGTCGGTTGTTGATTATTATCGGATGTGTTGTCATTTGATTATTGCATTAGGTTGGGATAATTAATCGTGGATTACGATCGTTGTGTTGCTTTTGATTGGGGCTGAGGAGCTCGCAGACAAAGGCAATGGGTCCAGTAACAGCTTCATGGTATCACTATCGAGGCAAGTTATTACTTGCTCAGTTATAATATTTAATGAATGGTTTCAGTTTCATTTCGTTTATAATGTATATAGCGATGATTATTATTGTAAACTGTGGGTAATTGTATTGTATATCGTTCCTCTGATTCTGGGAGGTAGATCATAATGTATATGCTTTATCTCAGTTACTGATATGTTCGGGTATCGAGGTTACGTTGCGATAAAGACGAGGATATGAGTATCTATAGTTCATTGTACGCTTGGATTGCTGAGCATCGAGGATAATCACCGGTGATGATTTGACATTGAGATTTCTCCTGAAGGATTCGGGACAGTATCTTAGTTTGATTCGGTTTAGTACTGATGATGTTGATCATGCAGGTTGTCATTTATGTTGCCGAACATGAGGTCGTCCTAGTTGTTTATCATAGTATCGTTTCATGTTTTGATTCATATGTTGTTCATGTTGATGAACACATTGATTTGCATATGTGTATGCATAATTGCATTGTTTATATTATAAATGATCCGAATGGATCATGAGGATCTATGCTGAGGGCGCTGGATCGAACGTCCACCTGATTTTGATCTTGTAGGATCATCACGGGGATCTATGCTGAGGGCGCTGGATCGTTGGACAGGTCGTCCACCTGATTTTGATCTTGTAGGATCATCACGGGGATCTATGCTGATGGCGCTGGATCGTTGGACATGTCGTCCACCAGATTTTGATCGTGTAGGATCATCACGAGGATCTATGCTGAGGGCGCTGGATCGTTGGACAGGTTTTCCACCTGATGTTGATCTTGTAGGATCATCACGGGGATCTATGCTCAGGGCGCTGGATCATGGATTTACATTGAGTACATGTTTGTTATTGTTTTTGAGCATATTGACGTGGTCATATGAGTATGCATTTGTAGGTCTTGTGTTAGGACCGTCTCCATATTGCATTGTTCTAATCTCGGATTAGACTGATATGATTGTCGTGGCACTTCATATCTCGAGGTATGTTCCGTATTTCCTTTGGTATTTGTCTTTGATGGACAATCGGTTATCGTCTTGGGATTTGATGATGTTATTCGATGGATCGTATTGGTTAGAACTGGTATATTTCCGTATCGTTAGTTGGTGATGATAGTTTGAGAATCTTGAATATTGTTTGAGGTACAATACAGATATTAGGTTCGAGTTTATTGGTCAATCGAGTACGAGATGTGAAATGTGATAATGGTTATTCTGATGAGAATGACTTGAGTAAGTAAATTTACGGCGGTAAGATTACGTTGGTCGTATTCTTATATTGTATTCTCATTGGTAAGTAATTATTAATGTGATGTGACGGTTATCATTGTTGGACATTATGGCTGACCCCGTCGTGGGATTTCTTTTTAGGTTCTTGGAGTATCGAGCTTGTAGCGGTCGTGAAGAGATGAGCTTCCCGGAGGATACTGGCTAGGACATGTTTTGTGTATTGAGTTTTTGATTGGTTCTTGTATTCCGCTGCTAGAGTATCTTTATGGTTGGTCTTTTTCCGCTGCGTGAGTATTTTGAAATGCTCTTTTGGTATCTGGTAACTGAGGTTACTTTGGAAATTGTTTTCTAAACTTTTGAGTGTCGGTCGTTTGGCCTTGCGATTTCAGGTGAGTTTTTACGACGGTTTTTGATAAATGGATTTTATAAACCTTTGTGCATTTTTATAAATGGCCTCTTGGGCATTTGTAAATGTTTGTGAATATTTCTTTTAGCCTTGTGGGTTCCATCTCAGGGCCCACGGCGCTGTAATATTTCCGGTTAAATCTGGGGGTGTTACAGGCCGAACCTCCACATCCAGCCTGATGCCACCCATGGCGTCCTGCTCATGCTGGTCCCTAGGCACCACGCCGTGACATTTTCCCCCGCCCTCGTCGACGTGGAGGCACCTCTATGAACCGAATTGCTCCAGGGTGGTAAGTCGGTTCATCCTCAAGTTTCCTCACGTACTTGATGGCCGACATAGTTTGTTCTGAAGGCTCTGTGGTCAAGTAGATTACCTGCGGGTTGTCTTGATCACACACGTACAACGCCCTCATGTGCAGGACCAGGCGAACATTATTATTCCTCAGAAGTCCATGCCTAATATTATGTCCCGATCATCCATGCTCATCACCTTGAAGTGCACGTGCGGTTCCCACGTGCCAATCTTCAGTCGCACTCTATTAGTGACTCCTTTGCCCCGAACGGCTCGTGCATTATTTGACTTCATCCAGCCCCGTCACTCGATGACCTAAAGCCCCAACCTCTATGCTTCAGCCTCGTCAATGTAGTTGTAATCGGCCCCTTGTGTCTACCAACGCCTTGATGGGTTTTGCATTGATCAGTCCTATCGCATACATCATGTCTCCCTCAAGTGGTGCTCCTTCCCGCGATGTCGTCCCTATGGCTGAGTTCAATACTTGAAGCGCCATCGATGCTCCCTCACCCTCAGAATCGTCCCGTTGCTTAGTGTACTCCAAGGCGGCTAACTTCGAAAACTTCAAGCATTGCCTCGCCGAATGCTCCGTGCTCCAGCAAATCTCGAATTTCTTGTTCTTCGGACATGCTGCTATGAGATGGTCTATACTCCTGCACCTATGGCAAGTCCGATTCCACCCTGACTGCTTTCCGTCCTTGGGCTTGGCCATCCTCGCGCCCCTATCAGCATTACCCGGGTACGATTTGTCCTTCGTAGTGATAATGTCCTCTCTCTTTTGGACTTCCTGCTCTCCTTGGCTGGTTTTAACTCGATTGGCCGCGTCGCTATCTCAATGCCTCGGACACGTTTTGTGCCTTGGCCCTCTGCACCTCCAACTTTGCCATCAGTTTTAGCCCATCAATGAACGTGAGAAAAGCCTCCCTCTCACTAAGGCTAGGCAACTCCAGCACGATCTACTGGAACTCCATCACATAGTCCTTGATAGTCTTGTTGTGCGTCAACTGCTTCAACCTAGCCCGATCCTCAAACTTAATATTCTCTGGGTAAAACTGCCGCTTGAACTCGGCCTTGAAATCCTCCCATGTCTCCATCTGACATGTACCACGCGCGATCTCTGGTTCGTGCCTCCTCCACCATAATAGCATCACATCCGCTAAAGAGAATGGAGTCGTCTACAACTTGGCCGCATCATTCGTTATACCTGATGTGAACGCGTCCATACCCGAGTAGTACTTTTCCATAATTGTTTCCTTGAACTGGTCCCAAGTGAATGCGTCCTTCGTGTCTTGGGTTTTGAGCCTCCACACTCCAATCCACCATGTCCTAGCATCCTCCTTGAGCTGGAACCGGCACATGACACCTTCTGAGCATCGGTGCACGCCATCTAGTCGAAGATGTTGTCTAGGTTCAACAACCACTCTTCTATTGCTGCAGGTCCCTCATGACCAAGAAAGACGGGCGGCTTGAAATGATTGAACTGCTTGATAACTTGAGTTTGAGCTTGCTCAGGTATATTAGAAGGTAAAATGGTTGCGCCTTGAAGTAAACTGGCCAGTCAGCCAAAAGCTGGTCTTGGGTGGGTTGAGCGTTGCAGTTTTCTCGGTTAGCCATGAGTCTGCCAATGAGTTGTAAAACCCATTAGTCGACGCAGTGCAAGAAAGTTGTAAAACCCATTAGTCGATGCAGTGCAAGAAAATAAAGAATAAGAAGATAGGTAGTACGCACGTAATAGTCACAACGCATAAAAAAATATAAAGGCAATAGAATAATTGATATTCATTATATAATATGTTTTGAAATAAATGGAACTGGAAACATCCACTGGAAATCTCAACATAATAGTTATAAAATAAAATAAACTAAGCATACGGCTATTCCCCATCGTCACTGCTAATAATCTCTATAACAGGAATAGGGGGTCGCGGCTCAATCCATGAAGTGACATCATAATCAGACTCGATGTCTGCCATCAAAACATCCTTCATATTCTCTGCGAGGTCCACCTTTGAGCTCTCATCGGGAACTTCCTCTGGATCTTCTTCAGGATCCTCCGTCTTCTTCGGGATCCTCTTGTGAGTCTTCTTCATCCGTAGAGTCGGAACTCCATTGTGCAGCTGGTATCGCCTCTCAAGCATACATATCCAATAAACCTCCAGCTGCGAACTAGAAATCATATGCGGTATCTCGCTCTTCTGGTGATCTCTTGATGGACTCTTTCGAAAGCCCGAAGATGCAATAACTCCAATCTTCGGATAACTTCCCCAATAGGTGTTCCAGCTGTTGTGTGACGGAACCTCGTTTCCCAGACTGCAACCACTTGCGCAGCCTGTTAATGATGTAACACCCCCAAGTTATTCGGGGTATATTACAGCGCTGTGAGCCCCACCGTGAGACCCACAAGGCTATAAACACGCGGAACCATGAACTTTGACCGATAAGGTCCAAGCATAATCCAATGTAGGATAACAAAATTGGCACTCAAGATCATATCCAATGAGACCGGGTACAATATATCAAGAATCAATCCCAAGGCAACACAGGACAAAACATCTAGAAGTTAGAAAACAGTACTCGAGTACTCATAATCAGTTCAATTACAACATCATTAAATTGATGAGATATAAAGTATAACCAATGACAAGACACAGCATCACACTTGCCCATCATCTTCAGGCCGACCCGGTACGTGCCTATCCGCTCTCCTGGATCCTGAAATACATGAAAGGTATTTCCCCCATAAAGGGGGTTAGCCGTCGAATAGCTAGTACAAGTATATCGAATATGAAACACAATACTTCTCGACAATAAAGTAAATATAATCATCAACTCATCAACTCAAGACTAGTATTCCGGAAGAACTAAATCTCATTTCAATACATACATGATTAACCATGGAACCGCACCAAAGGCAATGGAACCCTCTGAGGTCCCGTCAGACCGTCCCAGAGTGGCTAACCCAAACTATTCATGGAACCGCACCAATGGCCACGGAACCCTCTGAGGACCCGTCGGTTTGACCCAGAGTGAATATATATATACAGTCATACAATTCATATACCTCACTTTCAAAGTCGAGAACGTACAATCATAAACATATAGTTGCCTGTGAGACATCGAGAATCGGAGGGAAAAGAGTATAAGTTCGGTAGGTCCAAGAACGCACTTACGGAACCTAAACGATTCGTAATGAATACGATAATCAATAATACATACTCAAAATACATGAATAAACTCCCGAAACCCACCTACAATTCACCAAACTACAAGGATAATCATTTAGAGGTTTGAAAATCACCCAAACCCTCTCAAGTCCGAACAAGGTACAAAACCATCAATATAATCGTAGGGGAAACATGGGTACAAAGTAGATACATCATAATCTCAAAGATATCAAGCTCCACAACAGATAAATCGGATGAATCTAAGAAAATCCGCAAAAATTCCCAAAACTAGGGTTCTAAGGAATTTACCTTGATTTGGAAAGTAGAAATGGATTAGATGTTGCATAATCTTTGTTATCCCACCAAAGGTGATGTTTAGATGATGAATAGCCACCTCCAAATCGCCTAAGAATCACCCCTCTCATTCTCTCTCGTCGGAAATAGAGAAATGAAAGTAAAAATGTCGAAGGTAGCGCTACGCAATTAGCAGGGCTATCCGTCCTTAAATACTGCGTTCAATTAGCGCGCACTACGACTCAGAGTTAGTGTGCACTAACGGGGTTACCCATTAATCCAGTGGCTACTGACCTGCGATGGTAGCATGCGCTACCCCATCCTTAGCATGCGCTATGCAACACCGATAGCGTGCGTTAGCTCATGTCTAGCGTGCGCTAACTACTAGTCCCGAGAATAAAATCCAGCTTCTGTCTCTACCAAACTCAACGCTTTAGCGCACGCTACAGGCGACACTAGTGCGTGCTACTCAACACGAATAGCGTGCGTTAGCACAATCCTAGTGTGCGCGAATTAGTTGACTCAGAAATATCGTTGCAAGGTCCGATCAAAACGAACAAACATCACAGTCAAAATTCATGAAAAATACAGGTACATTCTCCCCCTCTAAAAAGAAGTTTCGTCCCGAAACTTAAAAACAAAAAGTTCGGGGAATTCCGATCTCATCTTTTCTTCCGACTCCCAAGTCGCTTCCTCGACTCCAGGTCTCGATCATTGCACTTTAACCAACGAAATGGTTTTATACCGAGGCTGTTTCTCACAACATTCCCGGATCTTCACGGATCTCTCAAGAAAGGTGAAATTCTCGGCTACATCAGTCTCACTATTGTCGATAATATGACTTGTATCCAGCACGTACTTCCTCAACTGAGAAACATGAAAACCGCCATGGACATGACTCAGAGCTGGAGGAAACGCCAAGCGATAAGCTAACTCTCCAACCCTGTCCAAAATTTTAAACGGGTTGTCATTACGAAATGAACTCAACTACAATCGTATGTACTGTATTCAGATAATACCAAGAATCCCCAAAACATCATCATAACTCATAAGTGTAGAATGAACCATCTGTGCTAAATCCTGTCCGTTGGATTGTACTGTCAAATCTCGATCTGGATAAAAACTAATAACACACAAAGCAATGACAACAAGTCCCAAAACATCGACGTACAGTCCGAACGCTCATACGATCAATAATAATGATCAACTAATAAATCAACCGAGAATATCATCGACATGATAAACTCTAATGCTACCAACGAAAGATCCACAATAATCAAGAATACCGTCAACATGATAAACTCCAACACGATTAACAAAGGATCAACAGCGACCGAGAGTACCATCAACAAGGTAAACTCCAAATGAGCAACAATGGATCTCAAAGAAATAACCCCGACTGTCGAACATACCCCTCGAGCATATAAACAACCAGTTGCAAACCGTCGAGCATACCCAACCATAAATGAAGCATGAACGACCAATCCATATTGCTCAAAGATGGACCTCACAGTACGCCCGATTCGGAAATGTGTGCGTGCACAAGCCACCAACGAGTATCAATTGAATACACGTGTGGTCTTGTACCTAATCAGTCTCACGAAGTATGTCTCGTGTGCACAGCTCAATGTGAAGGTAATGAACCTACACATGACTATACGTGCCCGCCCTGAAAATCCTACACATAACCAATCGGCAAGCAGATATGACTCCAGATATGTCATGATGCAAATGAGAACGAAACTCAAGGAAAACACACATCCAATAAGGATCAAAATATTCACCAAAGTGAACAACGACACAAGGATAATGAAAGATCGACACGACCAACAATATCCAAAACAAACATCCTGGGATCACCATCCCCAAAGAATAACCAACACGGTCAACAATCTCAATACAATAGTCCTGGAATCATCATCCCTCAACAATCGATCAACACAACCATCGATACTAAACAATAGTCCTGGTATCAACATCCCTCAACGAACAGCCAATACGAATATCATTATATGAAACCTCAACATACAACATATACAACAATTTAACATAATAATTACCCTCATAACTGAACAATACTTAAATTACCTCAAAGTCGAAGACAATATCTTTTCCACGAACAAACATCCCTGAACGAATACACAGATATTCGAATAATATCGAATGCGGTGCAGTCCATTAATATCAATAAACCACCATCCTGACATCAATGTCGACACGATAAACTATCCTCGATATCCGTCATTCCATATCACAGACCAAAGATAACTCACATCTCCTTCGTCACCAAACACATTTAAATCATATACATTATGATTTAATCTAAACCAAAGCACAATATACAAACCATCATCCCGACAACTTACATTTATATATCATTGCTTTATGAATTATAAATGAAATGAAACAGAAACCATTCATTAAATATTATAACTGAACAAGTATAACTTACCTCGATACTGATACAACGAAGCTTTGACCAAATCAATTGCCTTCGTCTACGAGTTCCTCAGCCCTGACCAAAGCAATCGACGAACTCTTCAACCTCAACCGCAACACAATGGTCATAATCCATGATCAAACATCACAACTTATTGTAAAAAAATCAATAAACAACAAGTTCGATAACGATCAATATAAATATAACCAATCCACAAACCCAACGGTTCCACAATATCTCGATTAAACACAGTCCGAATAATTCAACTCAAACACTTATGAATCCATGTCCACAATACGAGCCAAAATTCGATAATCATATCAACAACCAGTTCAAACTAATAATAAGGGTCTAAATGTTATCGATTCCAAATTCAGTCTTAAATACGAATTAATAAGGTTCCTCCTTGAAAAGTCATAGTTAAATTTACCGATGATCATAATCAATTCAAACCATCTAATTAGCTCAACATTATAGATAGTCATATTCTAAGGCTGTCAAACAATTCAATCATTCGAATTGAACAATTGTTCAATACGTATGGACTTCCGAACTCAGAGATGAATAATAATCTCGTCAACTCACTTAGCCCTAGACGTGAATATTCCATATTCATATCCAAACTTCCTGTGGAATATCAAGAATCGTCATAACGCCTCCATAAACTATTATCATACGAACAAATCATCAATAACAACGTCAAATCCGAATTGAAGGGAGATAACCAACATATCTCTTGAATATAAACAACACCCTTCAAAACCACACGAATCATATCAACATCCGCACCTCAACAATAATATCATCATAACTCGGTGATCCATCCCATAATCATACTTATCAACTCATATACATGACGATTATCAACTCAAGAACATCATATACGATCCAAGTAGAGATCCCAAAGTGAAGAGTAATTACCTCCTTGAAGAAATGGATTGAATCCCAAGGTTGAATCCGTTCTCAATCACTTCCAAGATCCAATGTTGTCAAGGACGATCAACCCCACAATACTCAAGGGCCTGAATCCTCAAAATATCCTCCAAGAGCACTCTCTATTGGATGAAATGAGGATATGGGCGAAATGAAAAAATAATCCCCAACTGCACGCATATACTGCACGTTACTTAGCGTGCGCTACTTGCCATAGCGTGCGCTAAATGACTTTGTTAGCGTGCGCTATCATAGTCCAGAGGCTACTGCCTTACTCCGCACAGTGATCTGCGTACGCAATGCCCATGCAATAACGTACGTAAGTACGCTGTTTAGCGTATGCAAGTCTCCGACCTTAGCATGCGCTACTCGTAGTTGACTTGTTTGTCTGCACCTGCTCCGAAGCTGGGTCCACACGCTGAAAGCAACCGACAAAGCCAAGATTCCCTTTAACCGATCTACAATTAGCGTGCGTTAAGCCCACGCTTAGCGTGCGCTAATCGTTCATAGTAAACATTTGTTGACCTTATCGGGGCATGTGCCGAAGGTAGCCGGGTCCACACGTGGATTCCTTCTTATCTGTTCTGCAATATCATGCGATATCCTTCGCCTTTAGCATGCGCTAAGCCTGCACATTACCGTGTGCTATGTCCTCGTACTGGCGTACGTTAATTCAGGCTACACTTAGCCAATTCCAACTGTTCTGTCCATCGTCTCGACATACCTAATATGTACATACAATATACTCGATCCAATACCATTATCATATGATATACCCAATATCAAAATTAAATTAAACAACATGTTACACGGTGTCCTCAAATGCAATTGTTGATCAAGTACGACAATTATACAGATACAATTGTCTCAGTTCTCAAATTATTTTATCCATACTGTATAGACACCATGCTATCCAGTATACCTTAGATAAAATAACGCGAAAAATTTATACTGAAAGTCCGCATATTACATACTACCCCCCTTAAAATAAGTTTCGTCCTCGAAACTTGCAATCTTGCCACAAACAACAGATCGACCCAAAATTTCCAAACTCATCACAAAAGCAATCATTTTTCGCCACAAGCAAATAACCAAAATAGTATACTTACAGGTGCGTGAAGCCGATGACCTCCTGGGATACTAGCATACGACTGCCATACAAAGTCTCAACACAAGACCAACACACACCAATATCACAATTAGCAATTTGACAATATCTCAAGAAAGAGTCCATGTCCGCGACCACAGCCACGACTCTGTCCCCTGTCAGCAAACATTCTGAAGGACACACACATAAGTATAATCCAAATCACACGTACTCGAAGTGACCGATTCCCAAGAATACCAAACTAAAATCGAACCGATTAAGAAAACACAAGAAGAGTAAGAGGACTTACAAGTACCGGTCGCACTGTGATGATGGCAAAGTTGTGATACTGTAGGCAAACGATGACTCAATCGACCTAAAATACCGACAACCTAGGTATCCATAAACCGAAGATCTGATACCATATTCTATAACACCCCCAAGTTATTTAGGATATATTACAGCGCCGTGGGACCCACAAGGCAATAAACATGCAGAACCATGAACTTTGACTGATAAGGTCCAAGCATAATCCAATGGAGGATAACAAAATTGGCACTCAAGACCATATACAATGAGATCGAATACAATATATCAAGAATCAATCCCAAGGCAACACAGGCCAAAACATCAATAAGTCAGAAAACAGTACACGAGTACTCATAATCATTTCAATTACAACATCACTGAATGGATGAGATATAAAGTATAACCAATGATAAGACACAGCATCACACTTTCCCACCATCTTCATGCCGACCTGGTACATGCCTAGCCGCTCTCCTGGATCCTGAAATACATGAAAGGTATTTCCTCCATAAAGGGGTTAGCCATCAAATAGCTAGTACAAGTATATTGAATATGAAACATAATACTTCTCGACAATAAAGTAAATGTAATCATCAACTCAATACTAGTACTCCGGAATAACTAAATCTCATTTCAATACATATGTGATTAACCATGGAACCACACCAAAGGCAACGGAACCCTCTGAGGTCCCGTCAGACCCTCCCAGAGTGGCTAACCCAAACTATTCATGGAACCGCACCAATGGCCACGGAACCCTCTAAGGACCTGTCGGTCCGTCCCAGAGTGAATATATATATACAATTATACAATTCATATACCTCACTTTCATAGTCGAGAACGTACAATCATAAACATATACTTGCCTGTGAGACATTGAGAATCGGAGGGAAAAGAGTATAAGTTCGGTAGGTCCAAGAACGCACTTTCAGCACCTAAACGATTCGTAAGGAATACTATAATCAATAATCCATACTCAAATCACACGAAGAAACTCCCGAAACCCACCTACGATTCACCAAAATACAAGGATAGTCATTTAGAGGTTTGAAAATCACCCAAACCCTCTCAAGTCCGAAAAAAGTACAAAACCATCAATATAATCGTAGGAGAAACATGGGTACAGAGTAGATACATCATAATCTCAAAGATCTCATGCTCCACAATGGATAAATCGGACGAATCTAAGAAAATCCCCAAAAAATCCCAAAACTAGGGTTCTAAGGAATTTACCTTGATTTGGAAAGTAGAAATGGATTGGATGTTGCATAATCTTTGTTATCCCACCAAAGGTGATGTTTAGAATAGCCACCTCCAAATCGCCTCAGAATCGCCCCGCTCGTGCTCCCTCGTCGGAAGTGAATAAATGAAAGTAAAAATGACGAAGAGTAGGGCTGTCCGTCCTTAAATACTTCGTTCAATTCACGCGTGCTATGCCTCGGAGTTAGCATGCGCTAACAGGGTTACCCATTAATCCAGTGGCTACTGACCTGCGATGGTAGCTTGCGCTACCCCATCCTTAGCGTGCGCTACGCAACACCAATAGCGTGCGTTAGCTCACGTCTAGCGTGCGCTAACTGCTAGTCCCGAGAATAAAATCGAGCTTCTGTCTCTGCCAAACTCAACGCTTTAGCACGCACTACAGGCGATGCTAGCGCGCGCTACTCAACACGAATAGCGTGCGCTAATTGGTTGACTCGGAAATATCGCTGCAAGGTCCAATCAAAATGAACAAACACCACAGTCAAAATTCATGAAAAATACAGGTATTACAAATGACATAGTGTGGTACATTTTCTGGTAAACTCGGATTATCCCACCAATCTTTGTATGCCATAATACGCGAGTTAAATGTAGCAGAAACCCTCTTACGTGGCGCCATCCTAGGTTCGGCCATTCTAACAATTTCGTACATACATAGAAAATCATGTAAATAAAATGGAATGATATATGCATGAATAATGACTGAAATTTGGTACCTTGGACGGAGTAACGAAGTGCCGAAGCTGAGAGCATATGATACTTTTATATTTTAGCGGGTCTACAGAAAGGTAAAACCCGCTCTGATACCACTATGTAATGCCCTAACTTTCTAGGGGTAATTATAGGGGAAAATAAGTAAAAGGTAAATTTTGACAAAAATAATTTCTTTTGAGAATATTAAACTTCTCGCCTACAAAGTCGAGTCGCTACACTGACTAAAATAAATACCTTTTAATTAAGGTAACAACACATCATAGATAAGAGATAATAAATACGGCGGAAGAATAAATTATAAATTGTTAATTTCTAAATAAAAGTTTCCCCAAATAAATTTCAAAAACGGGAGATGTAAAGGAAAACGTCATTTAATAAAATTTCATTCACATGCCTTCTAGGCTCGCTCCTTCATCCATCCGGCTCGGTTTAACCTGCGGGATCAATAAAGGTGGGGGTGAGCTTCCTTCAGCTCGTGGAAATCACACATATCACAGTAATGTACAATCTCATGGAAAGCATTTAAATGATTATTCTACTAATAATATTTTCCTCAACATGAATACATACACACAATACTACATATAACATGAATCGATCACGCATGTGAATATTAAGGTTGTGCAGGTGTCCCCACACAACATATATCTTAAGATAGCCTCTTTGCACGTACACAGGTGAGCCTGATTTACAACATGTATCCTGAATTTTAAACATGAATAGAATATCACATATACAATCCAATTAAAGCAATTAAAGTGATAGTGAAAATTTCCACTTGAATAAATGATGCTGCTTGAATTGAATATGAAGATGCTCGACTCACAATCCTAAGCCCATAAATACTCATTAATGTCTACATATAATAATTTAATCATTATATAATAATATGATATAATGATTGAAATTAAAAATATACATGCATAAAATCGGACTAATTATTAACATTAATTGAAGAGTCAACATTTTAATGTCTTGGTCAAAATAGGACTGAATTGAAGGTGTAAAAATATGTCTGGGGTCAATTGAAGTAAT
The DNA here is from genome assembly GCA_033398695.1 of Orobanche coerulescens. NCBI lineage: Eukaryota > Viridiplantae > Streptophyta > Magnoliopsida > Lamiales > Orobanchaceae > Orobanche > Orobanche coerulescens. The sequence goes on from CM065818.1 coordinate 104,510,346, forward strand.
TAAAAGTGTCTGGGGTTAAATTGAAAGTCACTGGAAAAGTGAGAACTAAATTGCAAAACCCTAAAATCTCGCGGGTATAAATACCCTAACCTATTCCCCAGCCGACACCAAATCCCCATTTCTTGACTTCCCACTTCTTCTCTCGTCTTTCTCTCTCTCTCTGTCCTCTACTCTCTCTCTCTAACCCCCGCTCCCCCTCTCTCGCTCGGCCGGAAAATTAAATGGCAGAAACACACACACACGGAAATATTTCCTACACATTAGCCATCGGCATGAATCGATCACGGCTGGGCTGAAATTGGGTGATGGTGGCAGGACCAAAGGGCTTTCCGTCGAATTCCGAATCGTGCGATATGGCAGCGGCGATTGAGGCTTACCGTGAACAACGGCCTTCTCCGGTGAATCGGTGGTGACTGGAAGTTTGGGTTTCTGGTTGTAATAATCAGATCAACTCGTATGAGAAGGCAAGTTGGGTCAGAGTTCGATTCGGTTTCGGGTTGTAGTTGGTTTTCGGGCTTGGCCCGATTTCGGGATTCTTATGTTCAGTTAAGTCAAAAATATTGAGTTTTTGATTTCGTATTTGGCTTGAATCATTCGGGTTTCTGAATATGGTTTAGAGTTTTTTGAGTTGCTGTTTTGATTCGTATTCAGGGCTGAACTGGGCTGAAGGTTCTCCGAATCTGGTGCTTGAACTTGGAAAAAGGTGTCAATTTCTGAGTTGTTTGGGAAGATGATTTAATCTGTTTTGAATCTTTTGACAATGTTTATGTTAGATATTGCAGGTATTGATTATGGGTTGAAGGGTGGATGGAAGTGGGTTTTGGGTTCTGATTCTGGTTTGGCCATGAGTTCGGGCCGAGTTAGTTGATGATTTCGGGCTCGGTGAACTTGAAGGATGAAACGTGACTGGAGTCGATGAATGGACCAGACTCCTTGTGTTCTTTATCCTTCAGTTGGTAGAAGAAATTTTTTTGCAGAGAAGTTCTGTCTGCACTGTGTATTCTCTTTTTTTTTGGTTCTTAGGATGTTGATCGATGATTTTGTAAAGAATTGCAGTAGGATTAATAGTATATTTATATTTATATGTATAGGTTTTTAAGTGTTTTAGTTAGATTAGGATTGTATGTTGGATATGTATCAAGAAGTTTGATAAAGTGAGAACTGTGAGGGGAACGATCTGGGAAAAGACGAGTTCTTAATTGTGGTTAGTTTAGTTTAATCATAGTTGGTTAATTCCTAACACATGATTAAATATAAATGATATAATAATAAATACAATAGTAATAATAGTAATGTAAAAATAGTAATTTGGTAATATGATAATAATATCTGAAAATGAAAATGATAATAATAATAATAATATTAGTACTAATAAAATAGTAAAAATAATATTATTACTAATAATAATGATAATATTAATAATAGTAGTGTTAGTATTATACTTGGATGAATAATAACACTATTATAAAAATATAAAGAATGACTACTTGAATATATCTGACAAAATGACTCGGGTTAGAACTTGTGATACGTCGAAATAAATATTCATGATCCTCTAAATGAAATTAAATGAAATGAAATACATTATAATATTATTATGAATAATAATATTACATTATGAAAATGGTGGGTATTACATACTGTAATCTCATTCCTTTTGCATGGCCTTTAAAAACTTTTGAGGGTAAGCCTTTCGTGAAAAGATCAGCAATATTATGTTTCGATGCGACCCTGGCTACAACTACATCTCGTTCCTTTATGAAACGTCGTATGATATGGTACGTGCGGTTGATATGTTTAGTTGCCTTATGGGATCGTGGTTCCCTCGAATATGCGGCTGCACCGATATTATCACAGTAAAGTGTAATACCCTTTGGCAAATCAGGAATCACATCTAAGTCCTGCAGGAAGTACTTGATCCATACTGCCTCATTTGGCTGCCTCAAAGGCTACCATGTACTCGGCTTCCATGTAGAGTCTGAGATACATTTCTGCTTCACATTCCTTCAACTAATGGCTCTGCCTCCCAGAGTAAACACATAACCTGAAGTAGACTTGGACTTTTCTTTGTCTGATGAAAAATATGAGTCAGTATAACCCACTGGACATAGCTCATCTGATTGATATACTAGCATGTACTCCCTAGTCCTTCTCAGGTATATATGATTTGGTATATAGAATAATAGTCCTTGCATTTGAGAGAAAACATTCCAAGCATTGGAAGTGTTTAGGGTTTGAATGCTTAACAGGTTTGCAAGTCGATAAAACTTAACTGGGCATTAAGATTAGACAAGGCTTGTATAACGTGTACTTTGACATGTAGAGTGCACGTATTCACTAAGTGTTAGTGAGAGATCACGTCATAGGTATTCTACTGGGATTGGTATACTCGAACTCTAATCACCTCGATTCAGTCACATGGATTTCACTCCCGGATTGTCAATGACTGAATCGAAAGGTTGTGATAGGTATACATGAACCTTTGACTTGAGGTTTCATTAGGAGTTGTACTTGTGATATTAAGATAGTCATTAGAGTAGTTCGATCCAATCACCGGTTGGTGGGTTCAACCTCGAAGTGCAAATTATGGGCAAGTAGCAGTCTACTGACAGCTTTAATTAATTAATTTCTTGTCCAAGAGTAGTACCACTCGAACCTTATTATTATATTGAAATTAAATCCACCTGCAAGGGTTAATATAAAAATTATTATCGAGTTCCTCAAGGGGAGATCATCAACTCGCACGAGTTGGGACACAATTTCTAGTTATAATAATAATTGTCATACAAAAATATTATTGTCCAATATATGAAGCATATTAATGTAACACCCCAAGATATTCAGGGTATATTACAGCAGCGTGAGCCCCTCTGTGGGATGCACAATAACACACTATCACTCTCGCCCATCATAATCATACCGATCTGGTACCCGCTCATCTGCTGAAATACATGAAACATACTTCGCTCGTATGGGGTTAGCCATAGAATAGCTAGTGCAAGTATATCGAGTATGAAGTAATATTTCTTGAATAGTAAAGTAAGCATAACATCATCTCACAAAATTCAATACTAGAATTCCGAAATAACTAATTCTTGTTAGGAATATGCCCTCGAATGCCACTCAGAGGATGTATGAGATAGGGTATTGTACTTGATATTATGTAAATTCTTATCGTGTTCTCTTAGTGCTCGAATTTGTCTTTGCGAGTACTTCGTAACCGTGTATTCGATTCATATTCAGGTTCGGGTTTCGGGGTCGTCCGGGCCATCGGAGTTGTCCACGGCCGATTCATGGCCGGGCATCTTGGGGCTAGGCCACACCTGGACGAGTTACGTACGTAAGTGTCCGGCAGTTACGGCCGTAAGGCCCACATTCACGTAAGGCACGGTCGGTAACGCACGTAACACCGCCGCAGACCGATGATGAGTTCGGCCATAGCCGGTTACGTACGTAAGCCATGGCCGATTACATACGTAAGCGGTCGGCAGGTACCGGCTATTTAAGGCCTGGGCACCGGGTCACTCGGCCAATTCCACTTTTCTTCTTCGTTTTTCACGATCCTTCGATAAAAATCAATGGTTTTGATCGGAGATCACAAATACATCAGTTGGGAAGCTTGAATCATGATTATTATCATCATCTAATCCGTATTCATCGTCCGAATCAAGGTATTTTGGCTTGAACCCTTGTTTTTGAAGATTTTGGGGATTTTTCTTTTGATTTTGATTCCAATCCATTTTTGATTAATTAATTGTTGTATAAACGTTGTTTTGAACTTGTTCTACGGATTGGATACTCGTGCCTTTGGTTCGTTCGACCCGAGGGGTGATTTCTTTGTTCTTGAATGGTCTTAAACATTTAATGTCCGACTAAATGTCCGAATGAGTTCCCTTTGATAGTTTGTTGGGATTTCCGTTGTTTTCGGCCTTGATTCTCGTCGTAATCATGTTTTATTGTTCCTTACGGAGGATTATAGGTGCTCAATGATTCCAATGTTGAACTCAGTTTGTGATTGATGATTCGTGTGGTGTTTTCCCGTAGTAATTTTGATGCTATCGCGTTCTTGATAGTGTTCGGTCGTTCGGGGCTGTTCGACCACATTCCATCTGTCGTCTTGTTATGAACGTGGTTCCTAGGCTAGTACCTTGTCCATACAATTCTTGTTTTGTGAATATGATAATTAGTGATCGTCTCTATGTGTTTGTTTGATCGTTTGATTTGAACTTTCAAAAGATTCGGTTTAGCCTCGTTAAGGGCTCACTTTCAAAACGCGTGTGTTTTGTGAATATTGTGCCCCGTGAATGATTAAGTGAACCCTATGAATTCGCTTGTTGTTGTTGTTGTTATGCTTTGATAATATATATATATATATATATACACATATTATCTCTTTTCGGTGCGTTATGGTTTGACGTGGTGTTTTGCTAAGTGTTGGTTGCATTAACTCATGATTTGATGTGTTTGTGATTGTGGCAAATGTGAAACCCTTGTTGTTGTGAACTCGATGCATTGATGATTTGACCATAAGGTTATCAATTAGGGTAGGTCTGGAGAGGGCTCCGAGAATCGTCACTTGCGAGTGCGATGTCACGATAACTTGTGGGTATGTTCGATTGATGTTTGACCGGATAGGGACCTGTGAGGCCTTCGGCGGCGTGTACTTGCGAGCACAGCCAGTGTGTATGATTTGACCATAATGTTATCTAATCGGGTAGGTCTGGAGAGGGCTCCAAGAATCGGTACTTGCGAGTACGATGTCAAGATAACTTATGGGTGGTTTGAGTTTGTTTCGCTAGCCAGCTTGGGAGGGTCCTTAGAGGCCGCGTAACAAAGTATTGATCTCCCCTTTGTCTTGCACAACCATGTCAACGTCTCGTATTTCTTTAATCATCAACAAATACACACGCTCGCCATCATCAATAGTGTGTTTCACCTCTTTCTCACTATCAAGCTTAGTGAGTTTCAGTTTTTTTCCATCTGGCTAGAACTCATCGAACAAATAGCTTGAGGTGACATTGGTTTAAGCACAATCTTCTTGCCTTTATCCCGTAATTCATATTCGTTACTTCTCCCTTGATGTAAAACATCTCTATCAAATATCCATGGTCGTTCCAAGAGTATATGGCATTCATCCATCGGGGGTACATCACATAATACGTCGTCACCATGTGAACCCATAGTTAAATCAACCCGTACTTGTTTTGTCACCTTTATTTTGCTCCCATCATCGAGCCAATGTAAAGTATAAGGTTTCGGATGAGTCGTAGTGGTCAGCCCGAGTTTAGCCACCATCTCACTCGAAGCTACATTGGTGCAACTTCCTCCATCAACGATCAAACTACACTATTTATTCCCGATTTGACACTTTGTGTGAAATATTTGATCCCGCTGTTCCGAATCATTCGAAACAGATTTGGCTTGTAAAGTACGAAGAACTAAAGTCGTGTCATAGTTTGGAGCATCGTAAGTCTCACATTTTTCTCCTTCTTCGTCCTCCACGTTGAAATCAAACACATCACCCAGTCTTTCCTTTTCGTCCTCGACCAACAACTCGTCTCGGATCGTGACAGCTTCTCTTAGTGTCACCACTCATTTGTTCGAACAAGCATTTTGATAATGGCCGAACCCTTGACATTTGAAATATCGTACTTTAGTCAAACTCGTCTCCTTCAGCACGTAGGGGGCTTTAGGAACCGCAATAGGGGTAGGAGTCGGTACAATCGTTTTAGTAGCTGAACTGGAACCGATACTTGGGTTCCCAAATTTGGATGGAAACTCGGGTTTATAAAACTTCATCTTGTTTTGAGCTTCCAACTTCACACATAGTCCACATAATGTATCGAAGTCTTAATATGGGTATAATTCTACCGAGTTAGCTATGTTTCGGTTCAAGCTACATAAGAAACGCGACATCTTTTGCTCCTCATTCTCCTCTATTTCTCCCATTAAGGTCAGATTTTCAAACTCCTCAATGTATTCACTGACACTTAACTTTCCTTTCATGAGGTCGGCAATCTTCCGGTACAAGGACAACCGATGTGATGTTGGTACATAACTTTTACGAAGTTTTCTTTTTAATGAATCCCACGAACGGATCTTTTCTTTCCCCGCACAAGTTCTTCATGTTTTAACTCCTTCGAACCAAAGTGAAGCGCATTTCCCCAACTTGAGAATTGCATACTTGCACCGTTTCTCATCGTTGAGGTCTTTAAACTAGAACATGCGATCAATTTTATGTTCCCATTCCAAGTAAACTTCAGGGTCTGTCCCAACAATGAACTCCAGAAGCTCGTTAACCATGAATTCTTCGACATGGCGTGAGGGTCGTTCATAATCACGACGCCTAGGTTGCCAACGCTGGTCGCGTTGTTCTGGTATGTCACGCAATGCGTCGCGAAGTTTTCCCAAGAAATCAGCGTCGTTGAGATCCATAATGCCAAAGATCAAGAACTTGGGCTCCGATGCCACTTATGATACGAAATCTCTATCGGTACAGTGGAAGACTGTTTTGACGAGCAGAATCGAACAGCACTTAGCCAAAAGGAATCGAACAGCACAGTTAGGAACTGACAGGAACTGATAGCAACAGTTCACTACAGCAACAAGAATGGATAGTGGCACGCGCACAAGACAGGAACTGGTAACAACAGTTCGATACAACAACAATGATACGCGTCAATACAGGAATTGGCCGAGTGGAAACGACTCGGAATAGGCAGCTCCAAACAGTGGCACTTGAAAACAGAAAGTTTTGGTCGGATGCACTGGAAACATGAAGCAAGCTTCGGACAATCGAACATCAATTGATGCAAACTCCCGATCAGTTACAACCCTGTATCGAAGGCAAGAGGAATATATTTTGCGAACAAGGAATACGGACAATAAGTTGAAGTATGGAATGAAATGTAAGGACTGTTTTGAAAAGGGGGAGTTTTCTACCGAAACAGGACAGGAAATAGGTGTTTATCGAACTAGACCTATAATTCGATAAGGTGATTTCTTCTCAAGACCTATTGAGAATTGATCAGATTAAAATTCGAAAATGCGTCGAATAATAATCAAATTTTGGAAGAAAACTCATCCAACACTTTAAACAATACACAATGTATTTTTTTTTATCATTCAATAATATGATTGATTACAACCCAAACATGACTACTTATAGGTAAGAGTAGTCTGACAAGATTACTTAAAATATTAAAAGATAAGATTACATGATCTTAAAATAAAGGAAAAGACAATAAAAAGGGTACTCCACGCTACTTGCAAACAAAAAGGAATAAAGGATGGGTTTTGTCTCCAAGGTACTCTTTTTCTCCATATGCAGGCCGTGAATCAGGCATTTCTTTATTATCTTATATTCACCAACTTGGACCCAACATGATGCAAGTTGTCATGTTTAAGTTATTCCCAGTCCGATCACCAAGGATACTCCAGGTCTCGTAAACATTTTCTCGCCTAAGTATGTAAGAGTATGTTCAAAGTGTTTTACATCAATCCTCACTTCGTCTTCTTCTCTTGGATCAGTTGGTTTCGTATCAGTCACGGCCATTGGATGGTCTCATTGTGATACGGCTTAGTGCCGTTGTTTCGGCCATAATTGATACAGCTTCGGGCTGTTTTGGTTTCAGGTGATTGTGTTGATTGACAGCTTCAGCTGAGTGGCCTTAAGGCCTTTGTGATGTCTTGGTATTTCGTTGGAGCCTTCGGGCATTGCAATTCATATTTAATTCAGTTCTAGTTTGGTTCATGTTCGTGTAATTCATTGTGGTGCTCTATAATTATGATCGTCGTCGGGCACTTATGTTCTAACCTGTTGAGCAGGTATTAATAGTATCCCGTGTGCATAGTATTTCACGAATGCTCGGTTCTTACCTTGGTTTGTGAGAATCTCATATTATTATTATCATTGTACCATTTCATTCTCCTTTGGATGCATGTCATGTTATACATGTGTTTGTGTTCACTATCTGGATGACTGACCCCGTGGGTGCGGAACATGTTTTCATGTTTTAGGTGCTTGCGAGGAGAGAGTTGAGACACAGGGGAATGACGATGGCAACGAGGCATTCAAGCGATACTAGTCCGAGTTGTTCATGTCGGTCAGTTAGTTGGAGTGTACTCCAGTTTTGTCAGTTGTTGTCATGTGGTATTATCCTAGCAAGGCTCGTGGATGTCATTGTATTTTATTTTGGCCATGTAGGCCCACTTTTGTCATTGAAATTCCTTATCGGAATATTGTTTCGGATATCATGGTAGGGACTGTGATTTCCCTTGTTAGTTAATTTAATGTACTTTAGTCGTGTTTGCCTGGTGGATCTCCGGGTGTGGGGTCCACGGCACTGTAATAACCCAATGGGATTTGGGGGTGTTACAGAAGATGGTATCGGAGTGTTGGGTTGTGAGATACCCTCATATGTGAGTATGTGGATCTACCGACGCGGTAGTAGTGGGACTGTCAGGTTATGACGATCAGGACAGTCGGATTTTGTGAGTCGTAAAATTTGTACGACTGCACAAGTCATTCATTCATCGAGTCGTCGTCAGTGAAGACTAGTATCGCAAGACATCGAAGCTTCGTATGACCTGTGTAAGGACTCGATTCTCTTTATGTTCATACATTCATGATGTCATTGATTATACATGTTTTGTTGAAACATATATGTGACATTAGTGTTACGATTGACTCATGACTAATTGTTTTGGAGCACGTGTGACCTGTGCAAGCGATAAGGATCAACTCATTCATCAGCTAACAATCCTCAATCGTCATTTTTGATCTTGTCGATCATGTTAATTCATTAATCACTCAGTCAATCTCATTGCGCTTGTTGATCTTGTGGATCGAATTATTAATCTGGTTAACCTGTTCAAGATAATCATTTCAGTAATTTCATCAGATAATCATGTCACCTCACTTGACCTTTCATGCGATCTTATCATATTCCGGCGTAATTCATTGTATTAGAGTGTGTATGCTCATTATTGCATTATTAATGCATTCATTGTATTAGAGCGTGTATGCAATCTTATCATGTCACCTCATTTTATTGCATTATTAATGCATTCATTGTATTAGAGCATGTATGCTCATTATTATCATTCTGTAACGTAATCATAATGCGATATTCATGCGGGATCTATAATCATCATGTGACTTTCCTGCTTCAGAATGGATAGATATGTCAGAGGACGCAGGGGAAGAGGCCGCGGTGCGGGCCGAAACCCGGAATCTTGTGTGAATACCCGCGCGAACGCGAGGGATATCATTAGTTCAACGGATAGCGATACTACTCATTCACCGGCAGATAATCATTCGCTGTCAGCGAGTCGTACCCGAGATGCAGCTCAATCGGAGGGTGTTTGGGTGGACCCATTCATATGTATTCAGGGCATGATGGCCCAGATAACTCAAATGATGCGGATGATGGAGACCATGCAGACCTCGATGGTTCGTGATCTACCGCAGCAGGTATTCCAGGTGTCGTTTCATGGACAGACTGGAGGAGTAAGTCAGATTGTTGGCGATATCTCTCGTCAGAGGCCGCCTACTTTTGAGGGTTCATCGGAACCAGCTGATATTGTTCATTAGCTTGAGCATTTTGATGAACTCTTCGACATGGTTTAGTGTCCAGAAGAGAGTAAGGTGGCACTAGCGGCTTACTACTTGAGTAAGGGTGCTTATTCTTGGTGGCTTTCTATGAAACCCACCGATCGTGGTTGTGCTTGGAGCGAATTCAAGACTCTCATGATAGAGGCCGGCTCGACTTCGTGAAGCCAAGTTGTCAGAGGTTTTGAACCCCGAATCCGTCGAGGACGAGGGTGATATTGTCATTGCTGAGAAGTTTCCTGGACTTCTTCAGTTTGCTTCGTTTGTTATCCGTACTGAGGCGGATAAGATTAAGTATCAAGAGGCTAAATCCGCAGTTGAGGATGTAGTTGTTCAATCATAATTGTAATTCACTTGGTGAGTTCATCGAGAAGGCTCTTGGAGCAGAGCTTTTGATTAAGGAGCTTACTCAGAAACACCCTTCAGCTTCTCCTGGTGGGAGGACTAGGATGCCGGTTCATTCTGAGGGACATCGGGCTCCGATGTCCAAGAGGTCATTTTCTAATCATCTTCGTGCTGGGAAAGCATCTTCCTCTCAAACGACGAGTTCGACTGCTGTTTGTTTTAACTGTGATACAATAGGACATCTTAGCACCCGATACTCGCTGCAGGCTATTGTTTGTTTTCTGTGTGGGAGGCAGGGACACCTCCAAAAATACTACAGGAGTTCTAGTGCCAGTATATCTCGAGAGAGTTCACGGGCCTCGAGAGATTTTATTGCTCCAGCCCGTACTTCATCCTAGGGGTCCTATCAGGCTTCAAGAGCCAGAGGTAAGGACATTCATCACCGGTGTTAAAGGATAATCATTCCTTTCATTGTTGTTCATTCATTCATATAATTCATTCATAATATGTCAATCATGTTGAGACTTGTAATCATCAAACTAATCATTCAATTCACGAGGAACGACGGTTCCAACCATTTCATTTGAGCTATCACTCATTGCGTTATTAATTCACCTCGGTGAGTCATTCTTCATCCTTGTCGGATTTCTATCCATTATCATTCATTGTGGACACTCTTGTTCTTGTGACTTTCCAGGATCATATTGAGCAGTAAGTTCAGATTTGTCTTCCTTGAATCGATGAGATTGAGGAGATCAATGATCTGGAGGATATCGATGTTGGGTACATTTAAGGTGTAGCCTTGATTTGTATTTTCCTTTCTTTGTTTTCGAATTAATGTTTAACTTAATCTGTATGGTAGTATTGTGATTGTGAATCATTTGTTGTTGGTTTATCTTGTAATTATAGTATTTGAGAAACTTGAGATTTGGGTCACTTGTTGGGATTTCTTCCCATTTGGTATTTTACCCGAGATTTTGTGATAATCTGGGTAATCGTTCATTGTGATTCGAGACGTCAAGTCATGAGGACTTGGACGTACGATTGATATGGTCCCGAGGACTATATGTGCATTGCTGTTTTTCCTTGGAGGCATGAATCAGTGTTTGTATGGGCGTCCGATGCCGATGAGAAGCAAGTTGGGTACCCTTAGTTTCAGGGACGAAACTCTTTTTAAGTGGGGGAGTATGTAATACCCGATTGTGAATTCATTAATTATCATTCAGTAATTGTCACCCAAAAATTTTTTCACTCAGTAATAATCATTCATCATTCATGTTCATTCATTCGTGTTCATTGTTCGGCGTATCTTTGAGCCGTGTAGCAGTTATCATTCGTTGTCCAGCCCTGTTTGGGAGTCGAGACGACAGTATTATCATAATCATCGTGATTGGTATCCGTGTGTTTGAAGTATCATTATTGTGTGTGATTGGACTTAATCATACTCATGCAAGTTATGTATGTCAGATCATTCATCATTCATATCGCATTTTCTCTCTAGCTGAGAGTTACGGCCCTGACCTATCATTCATTATGGCCATAACATGCGTTCGTTGGTTCAGGGTGTTTTGGCCGAAGGCAACTTACGGCTGTAAGGTTGTTCTTGTTACGGCCGTAAGTCGAGAAATTGGTCAGTATGGCTTTTTCGACGAGGTGTAGTTACGGCCGTAAGTAAAGGTTGTTATGGTCGTAAGGTCATTGACTTTGGGAAGTTATGGTTGTAAGATGGCAGAGTTACGACCGTAACTCTGCGCAGTATTTAAGGAATTGGACGGGTGTTTTGCCCTCATTTCATCATGTCATCAATTGAGTCTGAGAGAGATGGTCTTGGGAGAGAATTTATCATCATCAAACACTTGTGTTTTCATGTTCTAATCATCTATCTCTGATTATAGAGCTTGGGGAGTCGTTCTAACACGAGTTCAACGGATCAAAGAGTTTGGATCTTCAAAGGTAATTTCTCCAAAACCTTAGAATCGATTTTGAGATGGGATATGATATTTTGGATGTTATAATCATGATATGTATAAGGATATACATATGTTTTTGAGTTCTATGAATTATCATTGAATTGTTGGAGGATTATTCAAGAACATTTCGAATGTTAATTTTGGAATTGGAGGTTCCGATTAGATGTTGTCGTAATCTCGAATTGTGTATTCCTATGAGAATATTGATTATATATAGGATGTTTTGTTGGATTTAGTTATTCGTTGGAGGTTTGGAATTGATATAATCGAGATTAGTTATAAACAATTGAAGATTGTTTACAACGTGTTTGTTGAATTTACCCAATGAGTTGGGTAGTGTTGTATCGACCTTTTGAGTTGATTTTGATTATACATGGATATGTATATTAAGCGAATCGTTGGTTATTGTGTTATTCAAGGTTGTTCGAGCAGCCGATAATTCCATTAAGGACGTTGATCGTGGAAGGACTTTCTCGCCGTCGGTTTGAGGCAAGTTTTATATTTGTACTAGTCAATAAGATTAATGTTATCATATATGTGTATGAATGTATTGTATCATTTCGGGACTTAGTCTCTTCATGATTTCATTAATATTAAGGGATCGTTCAATATGATACTCTTCGGCAATTATGCCAAATGTTTATTATTGTTCGTTAATGGCTGGTTCAAGGCATTGTGATACTCGTTAATGTTATTGTCGATAGCCGGTTCACGGTATCGATGTATCGATTATTGTTGTTGATATTGATGTCGATCTAAGACATCGTTGTAATCATTGTTATTGATGTTGGTGTTTTGTCATTGATGTTGTATTGGCCGATTGAAGGCATTGGCGTATTCATTTCTCATCTTCGTCGTCGGTAACCCATTATAGATGCCGAGGCATTCTTCGTATCATTGTTATCGATTGGCCGTTCTAAGGCAATCGAGGTGTTCAATCATTCATTGTATCATTGTTATCGATTGGCCGTTCTAAGGCAATTGAAGTGTTCAATCATTCATTGTATCATCGTCATTGGTTGGCCATATTAAGGCAATCGAGGTATTGAATCATCTGCTGCATCATTGTTATCGGTTGGCCATTCTAAGGCAATCGAGGTATTGAATTGGGACTGTCGAGGACGGTGCCCATCTGTGAGTTACTGTCGCCATATTGGCCGACTCAAGGCAGCACACTATCATTCTTGTGAATTTGGTAATCTTTGAATCGTTGCCGTTTGTGGTTAATGGTGTTTTGGAGGCTAGTCTCGGCTAGTGCTCATTGGGTAAGCTTGGGGCTTGAACCTTCGCGGTTGGTTTCCCAACACCTCCAACTAGGTCACGGTCATGTTTATGATCTCATTATGGGTAAGTTTGGGGCTTGAACCTTCGCGGTTGGTTTCCCAACACCTACAGCTCAGTAGGTCACGGTCATGTTTATGATCTCATTATGGGTAAGTTTGGGGCTTGAACCTTTGTGGTTGGTTTCCCAATACCTACAGTTCAGTAGGTCATGGCCATTGGATGGTCTCATTGTGATACGGCTTCGTGCCGTGGTTTCGGCCCTCATTGATACAGCTTCGGGCTGTTTTGGTTTCAGGTGATTATGTTGATTGACAGCTTCGGCTGAGTGGCCTTCAGGCCTTTGTGATGTCTTGGTATTTTCGTTGGAGCCTTCGGGCATTGTGATTCATATTTAATTCAATTCTAATTTGGTTAATGTTCGTGTAATTCATTGTGGTGCTCTATAATTATGACTCGCCGTCGGGCACTTATGTTCTAACCTGTTGAGCAGGTATTAATAGTATGCCATGGGCATAGAGTTTCACGAATGTTCGGTTCTTACCTTGGTTTGTGAGCATCTTGTATTATTATTATTATTGTATCGTTTCATTCTGCCTTTGGATGCATGTCATGTTATACATGTATTTGATGTTCACTATCTGGATGACTGACTCTGTGGTGGCGGAACATGTTTTCATGTTTTAGGTGCTTGCGAGGAGGGAGTTGAGACATAGGGGCATGACGATGGCGACGAGGCATTCGAGCGATTCTAGTCCGAGTTGTTCATGTTGGTCAGTCAGTTGGAGTGTACTCCAGTTTTTTCAGTTGTTGTCATGTGGTATTATCCGAGCAAGGCTCGTGGATGTCATTGTATTTTATTTTGGCCATGTAGGCCCACTTTTGTCATTGAAATTCCTTATCGGAATATTGTTTCGAATATCATGATAGGGACTGTGATTTTCCTTGTTGGTTAATTTAATGTATTTTAGTCGTGTTCGCCTGGTGGATCTCCGGGTGTGGGTTCCACGGCACTGTAATAACCCAATGGGATTTGGGGGTGTTACAGTAGCAGGATATAATAGTTGGGACAAAACCAATGATCTTGAGAAACTATGATTATGGAAAATCAATGGTTAGGGTTAACTTAGAAAATGGAGTTGTGAATTTGAGAGAATTATTGTGAATGGTTAAGAGGAATATGTTGTCATGCTACTTCATTTCAGGATACACGATACTATTTTTAAACATCTAGAAATGATACTTTTTAAGACAATATATTTTGAATAAACTATTTTGCTTGCTATTGTGAAGATATAATTGCTTAAACTTATTTTGAGAAACAGTTGTGTCTTTAAAACATGTTTTATCATGGCATAGTTGAGGTAATTCAGAATGGAATAATGGTCGATGTAGCAGTCATCTTGGAAAGAGGGCGATTTTAACAAAGTCTATACAATAAGTTTGGGATTCTATCATGTGATTCTCCGATCGAATATCAGTAGAATTGATGAGGATGCGATTCGGAATGCAGGAGTATGGATATAGTGAATCATTTGCATAATTTCATTTTATTTAAATTTTATGTATTAAAAAAAATTCTCATCGAGTACTAGACATAAGCGAGCCGGTTTAACTTTTTGAAAATTATTTTTTGTGAGTCTTACGAATATATATATATATATATATATATAGGGGTGGGTTATGGAGTGAAATGGTATAAGTGTAAGAAATAGGAATGATTGTGAGCCATTAATCCTTGGAGATTAATGACCCAGATTTCGTTCTGGTGTGCTAACACGGGAAACTAGGAGTGCTAACGAATTTAATTATTGGGGGTACCAATGTAATTTGATTAATTTATTATATGGGAAGTTACTAAAATCATGGGAAGTTCCTATATTCATGGGATTTCATATTTTAGGTTAATATCTATTTTTTTATGGGATTTCATATTTTTTAGTCGTTCAAATATTTTATATTTTTGGTGTATTTATTTTTATTTTTTTAAAAACTAACATTATCTTTTTTTTCTATTTGATTTTTATTTTTAAAAATCGGAATCACAAGGCTAACCATTTGTTTTGTGTGTGCTGCAAATTGGAAAACAGAATGCGGTTCTGGTTATATTCCAATTATGTGATTTTTTTGTTATGCTTTATTGTGTACAATACAGTCAATTTTGATACAATGTGTTGTGCTTTATTTTTTTGGAAGATAAATAATCATACTCGTTTTCAAGTATAGGTACAAAATGATTTTCGCGTCATTTACTAAAAAAATACAATAAATATAATAAGACTCCATTTGTAAATCCCATAAACTGCTATGCAAACATTACATACCATATATGCTAGTATTACCTATTAAATGTGCTAATACAAATAACATTTTAATGCTAAACTCTACTATTAAAACATTAACAGAAATAAAATGTATTAACAATGCAAAATTTTACAGATTTAAGTGCTAACTATCACACAAATGACATCACAATAATTATCAAAACAATATTATCAAAGGTGCTAAAATTTGGGAAGAGATAAGAAGTGGGATATGAAATCCCATGATTGTAGGAAATACCAAACATAAAATCTGTATAATTACAAAAATATCCCGTCAAAAATATTCCGCGTAGCACACTTAGGCTAACTCTTTAGCACAACGTGCACAAATCGCAACCATTAATCACCAAAGATCAAGGGCCCAAAATCATTCTTATTTCTTACGGAAAAAAGCTTTCCTACCTGAACCTATCCCTATATATATATATATATGTGTGTGTGTGTGTGTGTGTGTGTGTGTATGTGTGTGTGTGTTGAGTTTTGAAATTCTTGAAAGAACCTTCAAAAATAGATTTTTATTAACAAGATTATATGATTCAATGCCGTTTTGAAAATGTGATTGATATACGTACAAATTTAGTGCATGATGCATAACATGGTAAAGTTCTGAGTGAGACTCATAAGCTGGATAATACATCAGTATGGTATGATGAGAAGAGACTCGAATTTCAGCATAGTAGCTTGGATTATCTAGGGATAGTCGGTTGGTTGAATAGATAAGGGAAATATGCTGTGAGTTGTAGATTCAGTACAGATTATGGGTTTTGTGAAACTCGGGCATGTGTATTATGTGGCTTTATCGGTGTGGTAGTAGCATGATTTCCATAAAGTGATTTCTTAAAATTTGGGTTAATTGTGTTTGGAATTACCAAGATTTTGAGATATTTTTCTTATTGCCATAGTTGCGGTATTGGCATTCTATTGGATTTTGTCGAGGCTTGTGTCAGTTGTGT
Organism: Orobanche coerulescens; assembly: GCA_033398695.1. Lineage (NCBI taxonomy): Eukaryota > Viridiplantae > Streptophyta > Magnoliopsida > Lamiales > Orobanchaceae > Orobanche > Orobanche coerulescens. The sequence continues at coordinate 104,526,832 of CM065818.1, forward strand.
TTGTATCTGTGTTGACGCTTTGAAAATGGAGTCGTATGCTAGTATCACGGGAGATCACTGACTTCACGAACCTGTAAGTATACTATTTTGGTTATTCGCCTATGGTGATGATTGTTTGTCTTCGTGATGATTTTGGATATTTTGATTGAATTGTTGTTTATGACGGGGTTATAAGTTCCAAGGACAAAACTTATTTTAAGTGGGATAGTATGTAATATCTGGAATTTCAGTATAAATTTTTCACATAATTAGATTAACTATGGAGATAAATTATTTTGATAGAAGTTATTTGGATACGAACAGTATTAATTTTGGGGGTTGTTGGCTATATATCGTTTCGATTGGTATATGTCAGATATGAAATATCTTGTGTTACTATTGTGGAGTATTAAAAATGTTAATTATTGGGTTGAGTTGCTGAGAACTAGGACCTGATAATATTTTCTAGTCTCATCAGACAATTCTCAGTAAAATCCAATGGTGTGCAACATCGTGTTTCCTTGTTGAGAGTTTTCAATAAAGATGAAAGTTGTTGGTAATATTGAAACTAATTGTGAAGGGTAAGGATACTAGACTTATAATTTTTGATGGATCGAGTTAAAAGACTACACGTCATGAAATTTATCGAACGAGTTTTGTAAAATAAGAGGATATATCATTAAGACGAGCCATATATACGAGGAAGTTACATTCAAATCATTCGTATTTTGAGTTTCAGGGACAAAACTTCTTTAAAAGGGGGTGGAATCTAATATCTCGAATTTTTGAAATAGTATTTATCGATGTTTGCAATGTTGATGTGAAGAATTTATTTTCATAATTTTGAGTGAATGAAATTTAAGATGTTTGGATGGTACTTTCTAATCCCGTCGAATAGTTATTGGTAAGAATATGATGGTGGCCAACATTGTATTCTCCAATAAATTATTCAACGAATGTTAGAGAAATTATTCGGATTAAGTATTGGACTCATGAGTTGTCATAAATATATTAGAGATGAAATTATATCTTAGAACATCTAAAATACGAAGGAAATATTGAAAGTTTTAGTGAAAATGAGATTGGACATTTTCTGGGAAGTATCGTGGACCAGTATCAACTTTGAATAATCACCACGGATTTTTGAGAAGTTAATAAATTCTAAAATTAATGAAATTATAGAGAATTGAGTTAGATTTCAAAGGGTTCAAACGGGGAGCCAACCGGAGTCCCGACGAATAAGTTATGGTCAAATAAGTAGAGACTGCCAGATGCCGAGCACCGGCAAAAGACCGCACGCACGAATCGCGAGTCAATGCCGGGCGGGCCCAACAGCATGCTGGCAGGTCAGCACGCGGGAAGATTTTTGCTCCACGCGGTTCTTGACTGACTAGCGGATTGTGAACCTATTAAGAGCAGTAGTTTTTCCATATTATCTCATTTCGTTTGTCAATATCCATATACAATATCTACATCTTCAAAACCGTATTTTTATATTTTAGTTTTGAGATTTGTAAGTCTTCCAAAACGCTCAAAAACCTAGAGAATCTGAGCAGCCTAGTCCAAGAGACGTCCGGTAGATGTTTGACGAAATTTCCCAGAGTGTGAATTCTAGACTAGGTTGCCATCTTCGAACTCGATTATCTCAAAATTGGTAAGTTATTTTACGAATACATCTCGAGCAGTCTGTAAATAAAATACATATAAGTATAAATATTGCTTATACCGTAAATATTTAGTTGTACTACTTGGATAATATGAGCCATTTTACACTGTGCCATCTTGTTCGTATCAGTCATTTCCAGCAATATTTATTTTGATAGTTGTTCGAGTTGCCTAATTTGAATATGTATATATTTTAACATACAAGTTATTTTTCGATGGCAGTTTGTGTATTTTGTAACTGAGTGACATGGGTAACAATTCATATTTTGCTTTGATATTTCCAGCCATTGAAATTATTGTATTTATCAAACTGTAATTGAGTCAACCCTACTTTGTTATAATACAAATCCGTATTGAACGGATTGAATCATTTATAATTGTGTTCAAGGCTGGAAAACTTAATAGAGATGCTTAATATTGGAGTACGATTCCTTACATCCGTATTTCGGTATTCATGATTGCAATGTGTTAATTGATACTTGTAATGTATACAACAACATGAAATTAATGCACGCTAGCAGACTGAGCTAACGTACGCTAAATGGAATATTAGCGTGCATAAATCTTAAAGTCTTGCATACGTAAAGTATGCTCTGGATATTAACGCACACTACATGATGTGAATAATATACGCTAAGTCAACAGATAGCGTACGTAAAATGTATTGTGGATTATGAGTTCGAAATTATTTGGGTTGGATTGTTCGGATTTATGTTTGATCGAGATGTTGGGAAATCGTAGGTTCGTTGATTGTTATCGAACTTGTTGTTTATCGATTATTGCAATAGGCTGTGAGAATTGATCGTTGATTAGAATCGTATGTTGTGATCGAGTTCGAGGATGTCTGTGAATTGCTTTAGTAGGAGTCAAGGAGATCGTAGACAAAGGCAAGGAAATTGGTGACGGATTCACTATCGTCGTATCAGTATCGAGGCAAGTTTATACTTGTTTAGATTATAATATTTAATGAATAGTTTCGGTTTCATTTCGTTTATAATTCATATAGCAATGAGTATAAGTGTGAATTCTGGAGATTTGGATTGTATGTTGTCTTCCGGGTTTGGGGTTAAATCATAAGGTATATGGCTTATTCATTATTGGTATACTTGGGTATCACTGATATATTTTGGTGTGACGAGGATATGAGTTATCTACAGTCTACGATATTTGGATCGCCGAATATTGGAGATAATCATTGGTGATAGTTTTGATATCAAGACTGCTTTCAAAGGACTCGGGGCAAGTACTCTAATCATTTTTGTCAGTTAGTGTCGATAATGTTGTGATACATATGTGCATTGTTGTTGTCATGCATTTGTGTAGGGTTGTTATCATGCATTCGTGCATTGTTGTTGTATGTCCACCACGTGTTGGTCCGACGGGATCATCTTGGGATCTATACTTTGTATGCTGGATCATTGAACGGGTTTTCCACCATATGTTGGTCCGACGGGATTATCGTGTGAATCTATGTTGTGCGGGCTGTATCATTGGATTATCATATGTTGTGCATATGTGTATTGTTGGTTATCCACCTCGTGTTCATCTAACAGGATCATCTTGGGATGCAATGAACGTTGGATCATCGGATTTCCACGAGTATACGTTTTTATTGATGTGAGCATATTGACATTGTCATGTGAGTATGTATTTGCAGGTCTTTTGTTATGACCATGTTCGTATGTTGTGTTGATCTAATCTCGGACTAGACTGACATGATTCGTCGTGGCATTACGTATCTTGAGGTATGTTCTCTATTTCCTTCTTGGTACTTGTGTTTTGATTGACAACCGATTATCATGTTGATATTTGATAATGTTATTCGATTGATTGAGTTGGTCAGAGCTGGTATATTTCATATTAGTGAGTTATGATGATGTTTGATGATCTCGATATTGTTTGGGATACAGTACAGATGTTTGGGGTATGAGTTTATTGTGTTCTTGAGAATACAAGATGTGAAATATGGTAAGGATTACTTTGGTGAGGATTATCACGAGTTGGTAAAGTTATGGCTGTAAGATTTCATTGTAATATTCTTACTTTATAATTACATTGGTATGTAATTATTGATGTGATGTGATCGTTATCATTGTTGAGTATTATGACTGACCTCGTCGTGGGCTTTATTTTTAGGTTCTTGGATATTGGACTTGTAGCGGTTGTGGAAAGACGAGCATCCCGGAGGATACTGGCTATGATGCGTGTTTCATGGATCGAGTATTTTTGTCTAATTAATTCCACAGCAAATGTATTTTTAATTGTTAATTTTTATTCCGCTACGTGAGTATTTTCAAAATAGCATTTTGGTATTTTGCAGACTTGGGTTATTTTGAAAAATTATTTTCTAAACTATTTTATCGGTATGTGTAAGCGGTGGCTTAATGTATACTTTTGAAACTGTTGAGATTTGGCATTTTGGCCTTATATTTCAAATGGAATTCGACGACAGTATTTAGAAAATGGAATTTATTATGTCTTCTACCATTGTTAGCCTCTTGGGCTATTTTGTACTGATTGCAGAAATATCTTTTAGCCTCGTGGGTTCCGGTGCGGGCCCCACTGTGCTGTAATATTCCCGAATGGCTCTGGGGGTGTTACAGTTGCTGCGACACTATGCCCGCTTCCGACAAATCATCACTCCCCTAGCTCCAAGCTTCCTAGCTTGTTCCAGATCCTGATTCATGGTACAAATATGAGAACTAGCACCTGAATCCAGTGTCCAAGAAGTATAAAAAACAGTAGCAGAATAATTCATTTCCAAAACTAAAAGTTCCGTACCCAAAGCGCCATGAAGAATCGGACAGTCTCTTGCCCAGTGGCCCAGCTCACTGCATTTGAGACATGTGTCCGTCGTCACCTTCTTGCTCTTAGGAACCATCGGGGCCTTCCCCTTACCCTTAAAAGCCTTACCTTGTGAGCCCATATGCTTCTTGGTCTTTTTCTTCTTATTCTTGGACATCCGAGATCCAGAAGAAATCACAAGGGCGGATTTCTTCATCCGTGGAGTCTTCATCTGAGACTGAGCTGCTACAAGTGTTAGGAGTATGCCCTCGAATGCCACTTAGAGGATGTTGAGTGAGGGCATTGTACTTGTTATTATGTATATCATTAATATAAGGCAATGGATATTTCTTTATTTACTGGTAGTTACTGGCGTTCCCGACTCGTAAATACACAGACTAGTTTATATATATATACACAGACTAGTTTATATATATATATATATATAAACTAGTCTGTGTATTTGAGAGCAAAACATTCCACTCCTTATTGGATAAGGGGTCGGCACTGGAAAGGTTTATAGCTCAAATACTTAATCGTTCGCAAGTCGATGAAACTTGACTGGGCGTTAAGTTTATGTGAAGACGTGTATGACGTGTTCTTTGACATGGAGAGTGCCTGTCGAATACTAATGGTTAGTGTGATCACACGTTATAGGTATACTAATTGGATTAGTATACTCGAACTGACTCACCCTCGATTCGTCACACGAATTTCACTCTAGGACAGTCAATGACGGAACCGAAAGGTTGTGATAGGTATTCGTGAACCTTCAACTTGAGGATTTAGTATGGATGTGCTTGTGACGTCAATATTTTCATTACAGTAGTTTGACCCTGTAAACCGAAAGACGAGGGTCAACCTCGACGTGCATCTTGACGGGCAAGTAGCAGGTCCTATTGAATACCAAGATAGAATTCTTTCTCTTGTTAGTGAACGGGTTATATGTCTATTGGCAGATGAGATCATAAGTCTCTGGGCAAAGCATTGGAGCTGGTTGTATTGGATACACGAGAGCTCGATGATCTAGATTTGTATTAACGCATGCATAACATCAACTACATATAGGGTTTGACTGACCATGACCCTATAACTTAATCGGGACATTTGAAAGAAGAGTTTATACGTATACTGGTATTCACGACAGAATCATTCGTTCTCATTTGGGGTACAGTGTAGGCCGCCAGGCTGGCTAGGTGGTGCTACTACTCTTTGGTTCCTCTCATTACTGACTGAGATGGACCTACCGAGTCGCGCAATAAAATTGACGACGGAACGAATCGAGCTTATTCTCTCGTTATGAATATTAGATATTGGATATCTAATTTGGGACATTAGATGTCTAAATCGACTTATTGGATAAATTGATTTACGGCCTAGTGAATTAAAAAAATTATTGGGTGAGTAATTTAGATCATAAATATAATTATTTCTTGGAGAAATTGATTATGTTATTTTGTATTTGATATGATTAATTAATTGGATTAATTAATTAATATAAATACATCAGAACGGATTCAGAGTTTATCTGTTTGGACTCACGGGAGTCCAAAACGAACCGAACTCGTCCGTTTTTCATGATGGCCGCCCCCTTTACTTCCACCTACCTTCCCATTGTCTTTTCCTTCCATTTATTAATGGATGATCATGACTTTGTGGGGCAAGGTATCATGTGGTATGATTTGTTCACATGTGGGTGGAAATAGAATAAGTAGAAGACTTGACTAACTCTCACTTCACCCCAATTGTGTTCAATCGTGGATTAGAGAGAGAGAGAGAGAGAAAAAACAATTTTCCAAGGTCTTCATCTTCTTCTTCATATCATCTTGATTGTTCTTGGAGAAAATTGAGAGATTCATTGATAGTGTGTGATCAATACACTTATAGTGTTATAATCACAATCGAAAGCTTCATCATCCTAGCTCTAGCCATATCCTTGGAGGATAGCAAGGTGATCATCGTTCCATTCGTTTTTACGGCGCGTGGCAAGTAGAGACGCGGTATTTTCGGCGTTGGATCATCCAAGAGCTTGGAGCGGATTGGATTCGTGCAGAACAACTAAAGCTTGGGGAATAGCTCAAGAGAAGGACACCATTGAAATCAACGAACTACAAGGGTATGTTTATCGTATCTCTTGTATTTCATTTAATATTCGTATATACATAGCTCAATCGATCCTCGTAGAGATTCGGATCGAATTAATTTTTGTTTTACCGCTTCCGCTGGACCTTCATTTTAGGCACCGAATCCATAGTGGTATCGGAGCATAGGTCTTGCGATCGTATATACGATATTGGCATCTCTTGTAGTTGTATTTTTCGTAACTTTATATCTAAATATATATCTTTATTTTCTAGGAAATATGATTTATATTGAAGATATGAAAGTCAAAAAATATTGGTATTGGATATCTGGTCGAAAATCTAGCTCCAAATTGTCCTCGGAAGACTTTTCGGACAAGGGGCAGGAAGATGTCGCGCTGACCTGACCATGTCAGGCGACACGGGCTGTGTCAGCCGGCCAGTCTCGTCAGACTATCGGGATGACCCGAGCGTGCCATTCGGCACGAGCCGTGTCTGGCCGGCAGACTGTCAGGACAACCCGACCATGTCATTTGACATGGTCGTGTCTGGTAGGCCAGGTTTAGAAGTTGTCGCGATAATCCAATCGTACCATTCGGCACGGGCCGTGTCTGGACAACAAACAGCCGAAGGTGACTCGGCCGTGGCAGGCCAGTTTTGCCCCGACTCGATTTATCCGTGTATTCCAGAAAATTTATCTCCACCATGTTAAATTGAATTTAATATGATTAAAATGATTTATGGTATTTCATTTTATAAGGGAAATTTGATTAATTGGAATATTTGTGGGTAACCGAATACTTTGAACGTTGTCATATTACCAATTGTGTGAATTGATTGTATCGATTCTATTTATTGTTTGTATGTTGATTAGATTAATGTATCTCTACGCAATCCGTTTATATAGTATTTATTGGATGAATGTTTTTGAATGGGGATGTGGTTCATGGAATTAGTTTTGAATCGTTCGGTATTATTCGATTGGGTTGTAAAGGCCGTTTTGAGCCTATTTATTTTACTAGAATTACTTGTATTGAGGATACAATTTTTCAATGTAAAATTTATATGTAATGACGAAGACCGGAGGAAGATCCGTTCGAGAAGACGAAACTTTAAGACCGAATACTTGTAATTAGATTACTAAGTTTTTTATTCTAGAAACGGTTCATGAATTACATGTTGGTAGCAACTATGTTGTGAATGGTTGTTCATATTGTATGAATGCTACAAACGCGCTTAAATGGATTAATATGCAAAGTGTAACGTTAATCGCGAAAATTCTCCCACGACAAATTATTAAGTTTATAAAGTTTCGAGGTTTTCCTTCCCTCCATTGAGATTTCGGGAAATTGAAATCCAAACCGGATGTACTATGCTTCCGAGTTATCGAGGTAGTTATTTGGGGAGGATAAATAAATTACCGGAAGCGCATTGGATGCCTTCGGTTGGAGCAAATTTTATCCCTAGAAACCTGATAGGTTGCCGGATAAGATTCAATTGTGAAACTGATTTGCGTCGATAGTATAAACTTAACTTGTTCACGAACCATAGAAACCGTATAGGTTGAGGGGAGTGAACAAGGAGAAAAAGAAGATCGAATCATCCATTAGATGGGTTGGTGTTGGACACCACTTTATGAAAATTAATAGACTAGAAACCTATTCGGTTGTCCTCTATTAAGATTTATAAAGAACTCGATCGCCACTATGAAGTAGGGCGAACGATACTTCCGGATTTCACATAGGAGTGTGTCATTCTGATAAAAATAGTGGGAGATGGGTAACAAGAATAGAAAATACCTTAATTATATACTTAGATCATAATTGAACGAGTCACTAATGAATCTGTCGTACTTAAATGCAGACATAACTCTCAATAAGACAATGAACTTACTCGCAATTCTATTCGAAAAGAACACCTTGAACGGACCTAACTTTGTGGATTGGCTCCGCAATCTGATGATAGTCCTCAGTATAGAGGCACTGGGATACGTTTTGGAGACGGACATTTCGGCGCCTCCAGTGCGGACTAGAGCCAATCAAGAAGAGATTGAAAACCACGAAAAGTGGGTTAACGATGACGTAAAAGTTTGTGCATACATGATGGCTTCTATGTCTAACGAGCTTCATAGAGCTCATGAGAAAATGACTTCTTCTAGGCAGATCCTATCTCACTAAACCGAGCTTTATGGTGAGCACAGTCGAACTGCTAGATATGAGATATCCGAGCAACTGTTCGGTGCAAGGATGAATGAAGGTGAGAAGGTTGGGGACCACGTCCTCAAAATGATATCCATGATCGAGAGATTGGAGGCTCTTGATTTTAAGATGGATATTTCTCTTCAAACCGACCTTATCCTACAGTCTCTCCCTGATTCCTTCTCACAGTTTGTTATCAATTTCAACTGCAATGAGATTGCGTGCAACTTAGCTGGGCTAATGAACAAACTGGTGACCTCTCAGTCTCAAATAAAGACTCCGCGGATGCAGGAGTCTGCCATTGTGATTTCTTCTGGACCTCGAAGGTCTAAGAACAAGAAGAAAAAGACCAAGAAGCAGACGGGACCACAAGTCAATGACTTCAAGGGTAAGGGCAAGGCCCCGATGGTTCCGAAGAACAAGAAGAAGAAGGACGCTTGTCTCAAGTGCAGTGAGCTGGGCCACTGGGAAAGACTGTCCGATTCTTCACGGCGCTTCAGGTAAAAAAATTTTAGTTTTAGAAACAAACTGTTCTGCTACTGTATTTTCTACTTGATGGATACTGAATTTTTGTGTTAGTTCTCATATTTGTACCGTGAATCGGAATCTGGAACAAAGTAGGAAACTTGGAGTTGGGGAAGTGATGATCACTGTCGGAAGCGGGCATAGTGTCGAGGCAACCGACATAGGATCACTTCTTTTGGGTTTAGAATCCGGTTTTATTTTAACTTTAGAAGATGTACTTGTTTTGCCCAAGGGGCATAAAAACATTGTATCCATTCTGATCATGGATCGCAAAAACTTTTCATTTTTCATTGGTGATGGTTCCTACAAAACTTATTTCAGAAATACACTCATGGGCACTGCTACATTGTTAAATGGACTATATCATCTAAACCTCAGTAACAAAGTCGTTGTGAATACTATGACTAGGAAGCGTGGTAGAGATGAAACTAATCAAGTTTTGAAATGGCATCTTAGACTTGGTCATGTTGGTCATACCAAGATTTACAAAATGGAAAAAGATGGACTTATGGGTCCATTGGGATCGGATCCCTTTCCTACTTGTGAATCTTGTCTTAAAGGCAAAATAACTAAGTCCCTCTTCATATGGACTTTTAAAAGAGCCGCTGATAAACTAGGATTAATCCATACCGACGTATGTGGTGCTTTGGAAGCAGCACGTGATGGATATCAGTACTTCATTACGTTTACAGATGATCATACTAGGTATGGTTATGTATACTTAATGAAACATAAATCCGAGGACTTTGTGAAATTCCAGGAATTTAAGGCCCTAGTCGAGAAACAAACTGGAAATCATATCAAAGCACTTCGATCGGACCGAGGTGGCGAGTATATGAGTACGGAGTTTGACAAGTTACTGAAGGAACATGGAATAGTATCACTACTAACACCTCTAGGTACTCCTTAGTTAAATGGTGTGTCATAAAGAAGGAACCAGACCTTGTTGAACATGGTCCGTTCCATGCTGGGCTATACTGACCTGTGGGGGTATACACTCGTGACTACTGCAAATATCTTGAACAGATGCCCTTCCAAATACAATCCTAAAACTCCACATGAGATGTGGGAGAGCAGAAAACCAAGTCTTAATCACATTAGGATTTTGGGATGTCCCGCCTATGTCAAGAAGACTAAGGTGGACAAAATGGAAGCGAGGTCCGTGAGGAGACGTTTCATTGGATTCCCATCTAAGACGATGGGTTATTTATTCTACATGCCCAAAGATCAAAATATCATTGTTGCTTTGCATGCACACACTTCCTGGAAGAAGAATTCATTCAGGAAGGCGGAGCAGATAGAAATATTTCTTTGGAAGAACACAATGAAACTCCTCAAGAGACACATGTGCAAGAAAATGAAACCGAACCTTCTGAAACACAAGTACAACCACCTCGTAGGTCTAGTAGGGTGTCTCAATTACTTGAGAGGTATAGTTTTATGCACTTGGAGGAACTGGGTTTCCACGAGGTTCCAGGTGATAACCAAGAGACCGACCCGTGACCAATGACCTAGCAATGGTGGATGTAGATTCCATGAAATGGACTGTAGCAGTCTTCATATAGTTGGGACCTTCGTTTGACGAGGCAGTCAAAGAGTTTGACTTCGTGCAAAATGAAGAGGAACCTTGTGTATACAAGAGGGTTAGTGAGAGCATGATCACATTCTTAGTACTATATGTAGATGACATTCTACTAATAGGAAATGATGTGGGAATGCTCAGTTCTGTGAAAGCGTGGCTTTCGAGTAATTTCTCCATGAAAGACTTGGGAGAAGAAACCTATATTCTCGAGATTCGACTCTACTGGGATAGATCGAAGAGAGTGATAAGTTTTTCCCAAGCCCTCTATATAGATAAAATCTTAAAGCGATTTAAGATGAATTATTCTAAAAGAGGGTTTCTATCGATGCGACATGGAATAAAACTCACCTTGAAGATGTGTCCTCATATTGAGGAATAATGAAAGAAAATGAGTAATATACCATATGCTTCGAAAATGGGTAGCCTTTATTGTGTACGAGACCTGACATTGCGCATGCTGGGAGCGTGGTATGTAGGTTTTGGGCTAACCCAGTTAAGGAACATTAGACCGCCGTAAAGAACGTTCTCAAGTACTTTAGAAGGACTAGAGATCTCATTCTTAAATATAGTGGTGGAGAGCTGAATGTAGTGGATTCACTGAATTGGACTTCCAAGGACAGAAAGATGATTCGATGTCTACATCTGGCTACATATTTACTCTTAATGGAGGAGCATTATCTTGGCATAGTGCCCTGAGTTCCCGTGGACGTGAAAAGTTATTTACAGGGATTTCCAGGGTTCTAGGGCGTTCGTTTTATATATAATGGCAATTATTCCTCTCTTTCTTGATGATGAAGTGCTGCAAAAGAAGCATATTTCATCTCCAAGGACTGAAGAAATCAAGAAGTTTCACCAAGGATCAAATACTGCCGCTTGCGTAAGATCACATGGAGAATCTGGAATGATAAAATCCTCTATGAGTATTGAATGAGTGACTAAAATGTTGTACCATGCAACACAGAGAGAAACTATGCTACCCAGACTCGGTCTTAGGACCGTCGTACCCATGTCGACCCGGTACGACATGGGTGCGGGTGTAAATTTGGGTCCAATTAGGTCAGTAAAGATCGGACCTATTGACTATTCCAGCAATTCCAGCAGCAGGCAGATTCAAGAAGACTTGATGAAAGAGACATAGAAGACGGAAACACAGAAGACAATGAATGAAGACAAGAAAGGAGATATGTGATGATGAAATACGAGAATAAAGAAGACAAAGCTGGAGTCTTGGAGAAGGCAGGAAGACAAACGCGAGAAGAAAACGATAGATTGGGCTTTTAGGGTGGTGATGGATATGGGGCTTGTTAGACGGGCTTGAATTGAGCCCACTTACATAATAAAAAGAAAAGTGGAACAGCCAATCACATAATAAAAAGAACGACTTAAGCCCACTTGCATAATAAAAAGAGAAGTGGATTTCCCAATTACATTATAAAATGAATGAACTGGCCCATTTATTTAACTTTGTCCGAGTTTTGGTACGTGTCCCTGTAAGTATAAGCACCCGGCACTTAAATATGCACCCGAGACCCATACCCGAGTCCAGGTAACTTAGGAGAGAAAATCACAGATATGACCACATCTCAATTTGATAGGAGATGACAAAACTTGCTGAGGCCTGCAGCAATGCACTAACACTACCTGACATCATCATCTGACAAAGATTGTTTAGAAACAAAAACTGAACAGATTTATATAACAATTTTGGTATTATCCTCTTCTTAGGAATGCATCTTCAACCATAATACAATTGCTAACATAACTGTCCAGATGCCAGTTTTTGCATTGGAATATAAAACACAGTAGTATTTATAATGTCATGAATTAATGCTTTTCTTGGTCACATTTAAACCATGGGAGCAGAGTTTAAGGTGATACTGCTTGCTAGTACTAAACTATGCATCCAAATTGTCACCATCTTAACACAGATTTTCAAGCAATAGCGATCAAAGAAAAAGGAAGATGTTATCAAATCATCAAAAGAGATGCATCTTCAGCGCTAAGGCAGCATGAGAAAATTTATTACAAGACCCCAAAGATTCATTATGTTCGTCATAATCAATAAATGAGCAACAAGCAACGCCAATAAAAAGGGGCACAAACAAGAAGACTTTCCACAACAGCAGCACAAACACCTAAGATTTATTGTAAGACTCGACTCCAAAACTGGAGCAGGTAATGTTTTAAGCAAGCATTTATTTCATTTTCTTGGAAAGACAGTTCCTGAAACATCCATCAGTAAATGACGAATTCCAGCATAGGCATGATAGGCAAGGGCCAAGGCAGCAATCTCACTGGATAACAGGCTGAGTTTAGACGAATGAAACAAGAATTGGTAAAAGAACCCATAGCTGAAGTAAATGGAACCCAATTTCGTAGGAACAAGATAAAAAGCCAGAGCATAAGCAGATAGATAAACTCCAGAGATTCTATTGAGAATTGAAGTCGTTGAACTTAGCTGGGGCTTGTAGATAGGAAGATGGGGAGATAACGGGCGAAGTACGTTTTTCTTATTAGTGTCTTTGCCCGTCGCTCCCAGATTCAGCCCATCACCAATTCCGGATGCAACTGAAGCGTACTCACTGAATTGGCCCAAACTCCTCCAAAAAAATGGATCAGATATACCTGCATCAACACCCAAATAAAATTAAAAATTACGAACAAATAATTAGTAAAAAAATACCAAACGGGACCCATATTTGCGCTGCGCCATACCAATTGGTGATGGGCAAGATAAGATTAGAGTAATTTCACAAATTATGTAAATAGAAGAACAGGCGGATTACAGATCCGGTGGGCCGCACAAAAGGTAACCAAAAAAAATAAACGGTGAAGGTACCTTTTAAATAGAATAAATCGCGGCGCTGGTGGAGAGGACGATTGGAGCGGGGATCGACATCGAAACCATTTAATGACGCAGCTGATTGACGGAGGAAGGGATTGAGAGATCGGGTGACAAGGCTCGCTGATGAGACCACCCTCTTAACAGTTAGTGATGAAGCCATCCGATGATCTCTGGGTTAACAGTTGATCGGAAATGCAGCCACAAGTAGATATGACAAGGGTTTCTTTCAGGCGATGTGAGGTAGATTTGGGAAAATTTGCGAATTAGCAAATGAACGAGTCCAATAAGCTTAAACCGGGCATGGCCCAATTTGAACCCAGTTATCTTGACTTTGCCTACTTTTAGCTGCGAGCGCCTTCACTTTATTTATTTATTTATTTTGTTCGGTAAAAGTCTTTTTTTCGGGAAAATTACATCTCTAGTATATTTGAATAATATATTAAACATATGACATTGATGTGTCAAAACGTATCGGATCAGTCTTTATCCAAGCGGTTCGGATAATTCTGGCGAGGAACTTCCTGATCGGTCCTACACACAAGAAAATACGTGAACTGAGTTGGGGCTTCACCGGCGAAGGCCCTCCGGCGTGAGAGTAAGTATATTGGATATATGGTGGAAATAATATTAATTGACTTTATTGAGAGCCAGGAATTATGTATATAGCAGTTTAGGTGCGAGGACACTGATTTTAATAAGCATGAATATTGCAACCCTAACTTGCGGAGAAAGTCATTGAGTCCGTGTTGATGCTTGACTTCTTATATATGAGAAGTAGAATCCTGATAAGGATTGTGTATGTAGTTTTCTTGTGGAAAAGAATCCTTGTTAAGTAAGGATATTTTTATTTGTCTCTATCTTGGATTTCATCAGATTCCATGTGCTTGAAGAATAGGACCTTCTTCTACTGACAAGGAGTGTAGATTTACTAATCTTGGCTTATTCGGTCACTGAGCCAAGCTGGTGTAACAATTCGGTTGCCTGAACCAAGTCTCGACTTGAGCTTGAGCTGAGGCACCCCGCGTATGGTTCTGGCTTTCGGGTCGGCCTCAACGTCGTGCACTATGCCGAGCTAATAAGTTTATCCTTGGGCTTTGTAGGGTCTTAATTTATGAGCCTTGCTGGGATTTATACTCGAGCTCTCCAGATCCATATATCCAATTCGGTTTATGTCGTTCAGTGGCCCCCGAGTTTTTATCTCGGCAGGCCGAGTAGGAACTCAAGTCCATCCTTCGTCCTTCAGGATTTTGGTTGATTCTTTGAAACCGACTTTGCTTGTGGTTATGTAGGTCTCGACTTGCTTAGGTGTCCAACTGAATTTTAAGGGTCAGGTCATACCAATCGCTTCATTTCCTGTCATGCGTTTGGACGGCGTGCGCATGGGAGGTGAAAAGACATTCACTCTTGGAAATCCGCGCCCATTAATGCGGCGCAATTATGACTCCCGCGTGCCCTCTATAAAACTAAGACCATTTCCTTCATTCTTCGGATTCCGAGCAGAGGACAGCTTGCAGCAGCCCGGCGACACTTCATACCACACCGTTTTCGGCCATTTTTCTGGCGATTTACTCCGACCATTTCTTCCGGTGCTGCTTCCCGTTTATTTTCATCCGCCTATCTGTAATACCCGGTTGTAATTCATTCATTATCATTTAGTAATTATCAGTCTGTAATTATCACTCAGTAATTTTCACTCATTAATGATCGCTCATCATTCATGATTCATTCATTTGCGTTCATTTGGCATGTTGTAACCGTGTATCAGTTACCGATCGTCATTTCATCTTCGTTTGAGTGTCAGAGCGGGAGTATTATCATTATCATCGTGATTGGTAGTCTTGTGCTGGAAATATCATTTTTGGCATGTGTTGGACTTGTTCGCGTTCACAAACGTTTGGTATGTCGAATCATTCATCAATCGTAACGAGAAATCGGAGTTGTCGGAATTTCATCTTGTCCAGCAACGAGTTACGGCCGTAAGGAGTGTCGGATACGGCCGTAATAGACGTTCGTTGTTTTCAGGCCATTTCGGACGAGCGGGACTTACGGCCGTAAGGATTTCGGCATACGGCCGTAAGTTGGGCAGTACGGCCGTAAGGCTTGGCGGATCTGGCCGTGCGTGTCAGCGAGGTGCCAGACGTTTTGGCGAAGGCGAGATTCTGGCCGTAAGGGTTTCGGCATCTGGCCGTAAGGCGAGAGATACGGCCGTAAGGCTTGGCGGATCTGGCCGTACGTTGCGGCGAGGCACCTGGTCATTTTCGACGAAGGGCTTACGCCGTAAGATTGGCCGGATACGGCCGTATCGTCCGAGTTACGCCGTAAGGTGTGCGGAATGCGGCCGTAAGGATGTCGGAGTGTTTTAGACGAGGCGAGTTACGCCGTAAGCTGAGACCGGATACGGCCGTAAGGCTGTCAGCGAATGATTGGGCCAAGCGAGTTCTGGCCGTCTGAGTTGGCGATTACGGCCGTAAGGCCGTTGACTGAGATGTTACGGCCGTAAGAAGGCGATTCTGGCCGTAACCCGGCGATTTATATAGAAGTGGCCAGGACTTTTCTTCATTTTCACTTTCTTCTTCCATCTTGTCCGAGAGAGAGCTTGGGGGGAAGGGATTTTCCTTCATCAAACACTTGAGTACTTGATTTTCTTCATTTCCATTCGATCATATAGCTCGGATACTCGATTTAACTCGTATTCATCGGATCGACGTGGTTGGATCTTCAAGAGGTATTTTCTTCAACATCTTGGATTTCGATTTTGTGTTGAGATATGATGTTTTGGACGTTATAATCATGTTATATGAAGGGATATGTATATGATTATGAGTTTGTATAAAAATTCAATGGATTATTGAAGGATTATTCAAGAACACTTTGAATATTGAGTTGGGATTGGGAGTTTTCGATTAATTGTTGTTGTAATCATAAATTTGGATATTCATTTTGGATTATTGATCATTTGGAAGATGTTTTGTTGGAATGAAACACTTTTTGGGTTTTGATGTGAGTATAATCAAGGTTGGGTTGTTAACAATCGAAGTTTGGCCACATAGTGTTCGATATAATGCCTCAATGGACTTGGTTTAGTCGTATCGGCGTGTTGAGTTCGTTATATTCGTGTTTGATACGTATGTTGAACGGATTGTTGGTAATTGTGTTATTCAAGGTTGTTCGAGCGACCGACATCGCATTTAGGACATTTGTTCGTGGAAGGATAATTGTCATCGGTATTGAGTAAGTTAATTCTTACTCAGTTAAAAGGATATTCATTCCTTTCGTTGTTGTTCATTCATAATCATAATTCATTCATAAGGTACTAAGAATTTCAAAACTTGTAATTGTCATTTCATTACTTCATTCACGAGGGACGACGGTTCCAATTATTTCATTGAGCTATCATTCATTTCGCTGTTATTTCATCTCGGTGAGTCATTATTGATTTTGATGTCACTTTTGGTTATATTGTGGCATTCCGGGTCGCACTGGCGTGCCGGTTGGTATGTGTAGGATTTTCATGTCGGGCACATTATAGTCGTGTGTTGGTTGGTGGCCTCACATTGGACTGTGCACATGAGTTGATGGCTTCGTGAGACTGATTAGGTAGAAGACCACACGTGTATTCGATCGATACTCGTTGGTGGCTTGTGCACGGACACATTTCCATCCCGGACGTAGTGTGGCGCCATTCCTTTGAGCCGTACTGTTAGTTGATTCATATAGCATGTTTGATTGCGTATGTTTCGACAGGATATTTCATAACTTCAGTTAAATCGTGATTGTGTATTTTCAACCCTTGAGGATTGTTGTTACGTATGGCGGCCCATTTGAGGATTTTGTTTTTCAGGTCATGGCAAGGCAAAAGCACGGGAATAGCATGCTGACGTCGAGGAGTCCCAGTGATACTAGTAGGGGGCCCGATCTTTCAGTTATTCATGTTGGTGTCCTTTAATTTCCGCTCCAGACTTTCATTTGGATACTCCGTTTCATTCAGTGTTGTGTATTTTATCTTCATATAAAATATACTAGTATTCGGTATTGTCATGGTGTGTTGTACTTAAACTCCTCATCGGAGTATTTGGGTAATATAATATGGTTCGGTACTACAATTATATTATTTAATTCATCACTTTCATTCTCCGGGTGGGTCCCAGTCGGGGATCCACGGCACTGTAATATCCGCCTAGTTTGGGGTGTTACACTATCTTTGCTTCTTGAGATACTTTTCTAGCTCTATTCCCCATTTATTTTTTCCGTCATTGTCGAGTTTTTCAAAGCTTCAAATCTCCTGTTTGACTTCGCGTCCTCAAGATGTCTCAGCGTGGGTATCTGGAGAAGAATTCCACTTACGGGTTCTACACTAGGAACTCTAGGATTTATGTTAAATCCGATGGGTCGTTGAGGTTTCCGCTCGTCTCTGACGGCCATAAATACTCGTGGTCGCGGGGGAGGAAGTCCCCGATTGCGCAGGGTCATGCCTGCACCGTGGTAAGGTGGTGGAGGAAGTTCCGTTGTATTATTGGCAATATTGATCGTGTATTTGGCGGCGGCGACCGTGCTTTGTCGATTCGTCTGTTGAGGCGGGTTCTGGTCACCAGAGGTGATGCTGGTCTCTTGCCCTTCTCAGGGAGTTTCGACCATGATGCGTGGTTACCCGGAACAAGTTCTTCGACGTTTCCCGGCAACAGAACCAAACTGATGCTACCAAAACGTATCGGATCAGCCCTTATCCAAGTGGTTCGGATAATTCCGGCGAGTGAACTTCCTGATCGAACCTACACACAAGAAAATACGTGAACTGAGCTGGGGCTTCGCCGGCGAAGGCCCTCTGGCGTGAGAGTAAGTGTATTGGATATATGGTGGAAATAATATTAATTGATTGTATTGAGAGTCAGAAATTCTGTATATACCAGTTTAGGTGCGGGGACACCTATTTTTATAAGCATGAATATTGCAACCCTAACTTGCGGAGAAAGTCATTGAGTCCGTGTTGATGTTGGACTTCTTATATATGGGATGTAGAATCCTGATAAGGATTGTGTATGTAGTTTTCTTGTGGAAAAGATGTAACACCCCCAAAAACCATCCGGGATATTACAGCATCGTGGGCCCCGCGTCGGAACCCACCAGGCTAAAAATCGTTTACAAAATCATTTCAAAAATGTTCAAAGACGCTAAAAAGGCCGATGACGGTAATATTTCAAAAACTCACAAAGCCATTTACAAAATACCAAATATCGTCATAAAATACCATTTGAAAATACGAGGCGAAATGCCAAATCTCGACAGTTCAAAATGTACGTTAAACCACCACTTAAACGTACCGAGAAAATAATTTGGGAAAAAGAGTTTGACGAAAATAACTCAAGTTCATAAAATGCCAAAAGGCCATTTTTAAAATACACACACGTAACGGATAAAATACCGAAAAGCCATTTGAAAACACACTCGCAACGGATAAAATACAGTTCGAAAATACACAATTGCAGCGGAAATAAAACAACCAGAAAGAATACGCGATACTCAAATACGTGCCACGACCAGTATCACCCGGGAAGCTCACCCCTTCACGACCGCTACTAGCTCGATCTCCGTATAATGCCCACGGCGGGGTCAACCACAATACTCAAAAATGATATCGATCACATCAACATAAATAATTACATAGCAATGTAATAATACTGTAAGAATACTACCAACGTAATCTTACTGTCATAATCATACCAATCCACGACAATCCATAACAGGTCAATCCTTACCATAATCCACATTTCACATTCTCAAATGACGAAATGATCTCAACCACAACCAACTGTACTGTATTCAAACAATATAAAAAATCCTCAAAACATCATCATAACTAAAAAACGGAATAATCCATTCGTGTAAAATCCTGTCCGTCGGATCGCACAATCCAATACCAATCCTGATAAGAACCAAACAGACACAATACATTTGTAAATCAACTACCACAAAACAATGAATATAAATCCCGAAACATCAACGTACAGTCCGAATGCTCATACGATCAATAACAATGATCAACCAATACATCAACTGAGAATTTCATCGACATGATAACTCTAGTAACCGAGAATACCATCAACAAGATAAACTCCAAATGATCAACAAAGGACCAACAATAACCGAGAATACCATCAACAAGGTAAACTCTAAATGATCAACAATAATGGATCTCAAAGAAATAACCCTGACTGTCGAAACATACCCCTCGGGCGTATGAACAACCAGTCACAAACCATCGAACATATCCAATCATACATGGAACTATGAACGACCAAACGATATGGATCAAAGATGGAAGTCATAGTACGCCCGATCCGGGAATGTGTCCGTGCACATGTCCACCCCGTTTACGGAATCCAGGATATATGTGTGACATATACCTAATTAGCCTCACGAACTACGTCTCGTGTACACAGTCCAATGTGGAAATATCAACACATGACCATTGTGTGCCCAGCTAAAAATCCTACACAATAACTAATCGGCACGCAGATATGACTCCAGATATGTCACGATGCAACATGACAACGAAACTCAAAGAATCACATATCCAATAAGGATCAAAAGACTCACCGAAGTGAACAAAGACACACGAATAATGAAATATCGACACGACCGACAATATCCGAAACAACCCTCCTGGGATCACAATCCCCAAAGTATAATCCATACGATCAACAACCTCAGACAACAGTTCTGGGATCAACATCCCTCAATGAGACAATCAACACAACCATTAATACCAACAATAGTCCTGGGATCAACATCCATCAACGAACAACCAATATGAATCTCAATATACGAAGCCTGAACGTACAACATATACAACAACTTAACCTAATAATTATCTCATAACTGAACAATACTTAAATTACCTCAAAGTCGAAGATAACATCCTTTCCACGAACAACATCCCTGAACGAATACAAAGTTATACGAATAATCTCAAATAAGGTACCATCCATTCAATACCAATAAACCTTTATCCCGATACTTATGTCATTACGATAACTATCCTCGATATCTGATATTCTATATCCTTGACCAAAGATAACTAACGTCTTCCTTGAACACAATTAAATCATATACCTTATGATTTAATACAAACCAGAGCACGATATACAAACCATTATCCCGACTACTTACATTTCTAACAACATTGCTATACGAATTATAAATGAAATGAAAACGAAACCATTCATCAAATATTATAAACTGAATAAGTATAAACTTGCCTCGATACCGATACCACGAAGCGGTTACCAATTCCATTGCCTTTATCCACGAGCTCCTCGGCCCCGACCAAAAGCAATCTACGAACTCTTCAGCCTCAACCACAACACAACGGTCACAATCAACGACCAAACGTCTCAACCTATTGAAATAATCAAATGACAACACATCCGATAACAATCAATAACCGACATAACCAACCAATCGAACTCAACGGTTCACCAATACCTCGATCATATAGACAAAACCAAATAATCCAACTCAACAACTACGAACTCATATCAACCATACAAGCCGTAACTCGATAATCAATATAACCGATCGATAAACCCAGCGGTTCCACAATATCCCAATTAAAACACAAATCCGATCAACCAAATCAATCGATCATGAACTCAAAACCATAAACTGATTTATAATCCGATAATCATATCAATAATCAATTTAAACCAATACCGGGGCTCTAAACATTATCGATTCCAAATTCAATCTTAAATATGAGTACAAGTTTCCTTCTTGTAAATTCATAATTAAACCAATTACCGATTATCATCATCAATCCAGACAATCCGATTAGTTCAACATTATAGATAATCATATTCCAATGTTTTCAAATAACTCAAACATTCGATTTGAACACCTGTTCAATACGTATGAATTTCCAAACTCAACGGTGAATAATAATCTCATCAAACCCTTAATCATATTCGTATTCCTATACGAATATTGTACCAAAATACATAGCTTAATTATAGATATGAATATTCCATATTCATACCCAAAACAGCAACACATTTCTCAAATCAATGATCAATTCATCTTGGTATTAAGGATTTCATAACATATTCGATTCCGACTTCAATTCCAAGTATGAATCAACAAGACTCCTTCTTGTTATACTAGTAAATTCGTAAGAAACAATTTACCAATTATTATCATGAAGAATCACAATCCAATTATCCGAAATCTTCCCAACAATCATGACATGTATAACTCACGAGTTCTTCAAGAACACGAATTATCCGAATTCACGTTCATAATCCATAAAACAACATAATCCGATGTTTTCTAACATCTAAACAATCCTTAATCATAATTCAAGGTGTATATCATCATGTTCTTCAACATACGATCTTCTTAATATCAAAAATCGCAATAATACTACCAAGAACATCAAGAACTCTAGGATTCCATAATCATAACCAACATAATCAAGATACAAACCATCATATCATCATCTTCCTTCAACATATAATTCATATATCCTCAAGAATCGTAATAACAAGATCATAATTCATCTTCATACGAATCAATCATCAACAACAACATCAAAAATCTGAAATTCAAGAAAGGATTGTCCAACATACCTCTTAGAAGATGAAAAACACTAGAAAATACTTCAAGAATCATCAACATCTTCATATCCAAGCCTCAAATCCAAGCCCTCAAGCTCAAAATCGACTTAGAGGAACTGAAAATGCCATCTCTGAGTGTTTGGAGGAGAAGAGCAAAGTGGAATGCTCAAGAGAAATGAAAGACGAGCGTCCACTTATAAAACAATTCTGTTCGTTACGTACGTAACCTTCCTTAGTTAACATACGTAACACACCCTTACGTACGCTATCTGACCTTGGTAGCGTACGTAACAAAAGTCCTGAGTTAACTGACTCATTTCATGAACTTCCTTACGTACTTAACGCTCTCTCCATAACGTACGTAATACGTACGTTGACTTGCTACAACAAAACTTCATATTACATACATAATACGACATGCATAACGTACGTAATGGCCGAGGTTGACTCGCTGTCCACATCCTCCGCCGAAAGCTACGGACACAGGGTCCCACAGGCCGAACACGACTCGGTTCTGTCCGATTCCTCTTTTTACGTACGTAATACATTAGCCATAACATACGTAACACTATCAACTTAACATACGTTAGCTCTGAAATTTAGCGTACGTAATGGTCTATATACTTAGCCAAAAATCCAACTGTTCCTGTTCGTCTCAACATACCGGATACGTATACACATACTGAATACATATACTGAATCCAATAATATCCTCATACGGTACTCCTGATATCTAAATCAGTTCAATCCTGATACAACATATTCTCAATATAACTGTCAATCAAAACGTCAATTACACAAGTATAACTGTCTCGGTCCTCAATTTATTTTATCCATACTGAATAGACACCAAGTTATACAATATATCTCAGATAAAATAACGCGCAAAATTCATACTAAAAATCTGAGTATTACATACTACCCCCTTAAAATAAGTTTCGTCCTCGAAACTTGCGACCTGTCACCAACAACAGATCAATCCAAAATTTTCCAAACTCATCACAAAAACAATCAAGCATCGCCACAAGCGAATAACCTAACCAATATACTTACAAGTGCGTGAAGCCGAGGATCTCCCGTGATACTAGCACACGACTCCCATACGAAGTCTCAACACAACCAACACACATTAATATCACAAATAGCAATTTGAAAAGAATCTCAAAAATTTTGGAAACTCCACAAATCGATTTGACTTAAAAGTCAGAAAAACTCATTTTCAAAAGTCACGCTACTACCGTACCAGTAGAGCCACATAACACACATGCCCGGGTTTCACAAAACCCAAAGTTCCGATACCATCTTCTGTAACACCCCCAAAACCATATGGGATATTTCAGCGTCGTGGGCCCCGCGCCGGAACCCACAGGCTAAAAACCGTTTACAAAACCATTTCAAAAACGTTCAAAGATGCCAAAAAGGCCGATGACGGTAATATTTCAAAAACTCACAAAATCCATTTACAAAATACCAAATACCATCATAAAATACCATTTAAAAATACAAGGCGAAATGCCAAATCTCGACAGTTCAAAATGTACGTTAAACCACCACTTAAACGTACTGATAAAATAATTTGGGAAAAAGACTTTGACGAAAATAACCCAAGTTCGTAAAATGCCAATAGGCCATTTTTAAAATACACACACGTAACGGATAAAATACCGAAAAGCCATTTGAAAACACACTCACAGTGGATAAAATGCAGTTCAAAAATACACAATTGCAGCGGAAATAAAACAACCAGAACGAATACACGATACTCAAATACGTGCCACGATCAGTATCACCCGGGAAGCTCACCCCTTCACAATCGCTACTAGCTCGATCTCCGTGTACCTAAAAATAAAGCCCATGATGGGGTCAGCCACAATACTCAACAATGATATCGATCACATCAACATAAATAATTACATACCAATGTAATAATACTGTAAGAATACTACCAACGTAATCTTACTGTCATATTCTTACCAATCCACGACAATCTATAACAGGTCAATCCTTACCATAATCCACATTTCGCATTCTCAAATGACGAAATGAACTCAACCATAACCAACTGTACTGTATTCAAACAATATCAAAAATCCTCAAAACATCATCAGAACTCAAAAACAGAATAATCCATTCGTGCCAAATCATGTCCGTCGGATCGCACAATCCAATACCAATCCTGATAAGAACCAAACATACACAATACATCTGTAGATCAACTACCACAAAATAATGAATACAAATCCCGAAACATCGACGTACAGTCCGAATGCTCATACGATCAATAACAATGATCAACCAATACATCAACTGAGAATATCATCGACATGATAACTCTAATAACCGAGAATACCATCAACAAGATAAACTCCAAAAGATCAACAAAGGACCAACAATAACCGAGAATACCATCAACAAGGTAAACTCCAAATGATCAACAATAATGGATCTCAAAGAAATAACCCCGACTGTTTAAACATACCCCTCGGGCATATGAACAACCAGTCGCAAACCGTCGAACATATCCAATCATACATGGAACTATGAACGACCAAACGGTATGGCTCAAAGATGGAAGTCATAGTACGCCGATCCGGAAATGTGTCCATGCACATGTCTACCCCGTATACGGAATCCAGGATATACGTGGGACATGTACCTAATTAGCCTCACGAACTACGTCTCGTGTGCACGGTCCAATGTGGAAATATCAACACATGACCATAGTGTGCCCAGCTAAAAATCCTACACAATAACCAATCAGCACGCAGATATGACTCCAGATATGTCACGATGCAACATGACAACGAAACTCAAAGAATTACATATCCAATAAGGATCAAAAGACTCACCGAAGTGAACAAAGACACACGGATAATGAAAGATCGACACGACCGACAATATCCGAAACAACCCTCCTGGGATCACAATCCCAAAGTATAATCCATACGATCAACAACCTCAGACAACAGTTCTGGGATCAACATCTCTCAATGAGACAATCAACACAACCATTAATACCAACAATTGTCATGGGATCAACATCCCTCAACGAACAGCCAATGCGAATCTCAATATACGAAGCCTCAATGTACATCATATCCAACAACTCAACATAATAATTATCTCATAACTGAACAATACTTAAATTACCTCAAAGCCGAAGACAACATCCTTTCCACGAACAACATCCCTGAACGAATACATAGTTATACGAATAATCTCAAATAAGGTACCATCCATTCAATACCAATAAACATTTATCCCGATACTTATGTCATCACGATAACTATCCTCGATATCTGATATTCTATATCCTTGACCAAAGATAACTCACGTCTTCCTTGAACACAATTAAATCATATACCTTATGATTTAATACAAACCAGAGCATGATATACAAACCATTATCCCGACAACTTACATTTCTAACAATTTTGCTATACGAATTATAAATGAAATGAAAACGAAACCATTCATCAAATATTATAAACTGAATAAGTATAAACTTGCCTCGATACCGATACCACGAAGCCGTTACCAATTCCATTGCCTTTGTCCACGAGCTCTTCGGCCCCGATCAAAAGCAATCTATGAACTCTTCAGCCTCAACCGCAACACAATGGTCACAATCAACGATCAAACGTCTCAACCTATTGAAATAATCAAATGACAACACATCCGATAACAATCAATAACCGACATAACCAACCAATCGAACTCAACGGTTCACCAATACCTCGATCATATACACAAAACCAAATAATCCAACTCAACAAATACGAACTCATATCAACAATACAAGCCATAACTCGATAATCAATATAACCGATCGATAAACCCAACAGTTCCACAATATCCCAATTAAAACACAAATCCGATCAACCAAATCAATCGATCATGAACTCAAAACCATAACACGATTCATAATCCGATAATCATATCAATAATCAATTTAAACCAATACCAGGGCTCTAAACATTATCGATTCCAAATTCAATCTTAAATACGAGTACAAGTTTCCTTCTTGTAAATTCATAATTAAATCAATTACCGATTATCATCATCAATCCGGACAATCCGATTAGTTCAACATTATAGATAATCATATTTCAAGGGTTTCAAATAACTCAAACATTCGATTTGAACACCTGTTCAATACGTATGAATTTCCAAACTCAACGGTGAATAATAATCTCATCAAACCATTAATCATATTCGTATTCCTATACGAATATTGTACCAAAATACATAACTTAATTATAGATATGAATATTCCATATCCATACCCAAAACACCAACACATTCCTCAAATCAATTATCAATTCAACTTGATATTAAGGATTTCATAACATATTCGATTCCGACTTTAATTCCAAATATGAATCAACAAGACTCCTTCTTGTTATAGTAGTAAATTCGTAAGAAACAATTTACTAATTATTATCATGAAGAATCACAATCCAATTATCCAAAATCTTCCCAACAATCATGACATGTATAACTCTTGAGTTCTTCAAGAACACGAATTATCCGAATTCACGTTCATAATCCATAAAACAACATAATCCGATGTTTTCTAACATCTAAAACAATCCTTAATCATAATTCAAGGTGTATACCATCATGTTCTTCAACATACGATCTTCCTAACATCAAAAATCACAACAACACTACCAAGAACATCAAGAACTCTATGATTCCATAATCATAACCAACATAATCAAGATACAAACCATCATATCATCTGTAATACCCGTAATTTTGATTCCCGGTAATTTTCTATTTTTGGCGGAAGTCCGTTTTGACAATTCGCTTGGGACCGTTTCGTCACACTGAGAATGATTAATTATACACTTTTTGACATCCGAGTTCATTTCGGTGTCGTTATGTTGAGTTCCGTGCTTTTCAACGACTTTTCCGCACTTGAGTTCGATTCTTGCGAATCTCGTTCTAAACTGCTGTTTCGAGTTTCCCGTAAGTCCGTTTAACTTTGTTAGAAGTGTTGTGAACTTCGGTTTGGTTATTCGATCGCGTATCGTGATTTTCGGGCGTTTTGGGCCGTTTTGTAATTTACCCAAAGTTATGGGTATTCTATCTGTATTCGTTGTCTCGACTCTTTTCTCGGTCGCGTATGATTAATTATTACCTTACGCTTTCATTTCGGGCCGTTGATGTTGTCCGTGAACTTTTCGTCGTGTTCGTTAAAATGCGTTTTGAAATCGAGTCGTCGAGCCACAGTGGTCGGGCACCGACGGACGGTCGCAGTTCGCCGGACGATGGTCGCTTGATCGAGCGAGCACGGCGAGAACCGCGTAAGCGCACGCTTCTGGCCGGGGCCTAGCGCTTCTTCAGCGATGTAAGCGCACGCTGTCGAGTCACCAGCGTACGCTATCGGGCCTCGGCAGAGGGATTACGAGGTTGGACTCGGTCGGGATCGGCGGTAGCGCACGCCATCGGTCGTGGCGCACGCTAACCGGCAGGGTAGCGCCACGCTGCCGGCCGACTAGCGTACGTTACACAGGTGAGTTTGTTAGTCCGGTGGCTCTTTGGGCCAGTCGGCTAGCGCGCGCGAGCTTCCCGTAGCGCACGCTAGCGGGAGTCGGGCGGTCGAGTCATGGTCGGCGGGGTGGTCGGTGGTGCGGGTCATGCGGGCCATGGCCGAGAGTGCTCGGCCGTCTTGGCGATAGCGCACGCTAGGTCGGGAAGGCTAGCGCACGCTAGTTCCGGCCAAGATAAAAATGACAGAACGGCGACTTTCTCGTCATTTTCATTTCATTTCTCTTCGTTCAGCGGTGGGGTTTTGGAGACGAAACCATGTTGTTGAACAACAAATCCGAAGTTTCGAATTTATATCACCGATCAATCGTCTATAACATCCTTCGATCCAAATAATCAAGGTTAGATCTTTAGAACCCTACTTTTGGGGAGATTTGGGGATTTTCGCGGTTTTGTCCGATTCATTCGGTTTTGCTGAGTAATTCATGATGAATATGATTAATCTTGTTGGTACTCTTAGTTTCCCTACGGATTCATGGTATATTTCGTGATTTTTATGAAATCGAGAGGGTTTGGTTGTGGTCCGCCCTCGTTGTCGTTTTTATACGAATATACATGAATCGTAGGTGGGTTTCCGGGTGTATTCCAATTCCGTATTCGTTTAGAACCTGTTGTGATTGTATTCTTCGAATCGTTAGGTTCGGTTTCGATGGTTCCTAGCATTCGTCGGTGACTTTCCATTCCGTTCGTTGCGTCGTCGATTATTCAAGGCAAGTATATATTTATGAATGTGCGTTCTCGACTTTGAAAGTATGAAATATTAATGGCATGCTTATTTATATCCACTCCGGGACGGACCGACGGGTCCTCTGAGGGTTTCGTAGCCTCTGGTGCGATTCCATGGATAATATGAATTAACCACTCCGGGACGGACCGACGGGTCCTCTGAGGGTTCCGTAGCCTCTGGCGCGGTTCCACGATATTCATATATGTATTGTTGCGATGCTATGAGATTTAGTTATTCCGGAATACTAGTCTTGAATTGATGAATTGACGGATTACATTTACTTTATTGTCGAGGAGTATTGTGTTTCATGCTGTTATACTTGCACTAGCTATTCGACGGCTAACCCCTTTATGGGGGAAATACCTTTTATGCATTTCAGGTTCCAGGAGAGAGGACAGGAGGGTATCGGGTCGGCATGAAGATGATGGGCAAGTGTGATACTGTGTCTTGTCTCCGGTTATCTTTTTGGATTCCTCCATTCAGTGTTGTTGCATTGGAATGGATTTTAAATACTCGAGTATTGTATTTCAGTTTCATTGTTGTTGCATTGATGTTCCGGCCTGTGTTGCCGAGGTATTGATTTGTGCAGTGATGTATATGGTTTCATTGGTTTTGGTTTTTGAATACCATTTGTATCGTCTTTCTTTCCATTGTATGTAGACCTTCTCGGTCAAGTTTTATAGTTCCGCGTATGTTTAGCCTTGTGTGTCCCACGGCGGGGCTCACGGCGCTGTAATATACCCTGAATAACTTGGGGATGTTACAGAATATGGTATCGGAGCTTAGGTTTATGGATACCTAGGCTGTCGGTCTTTTGGGTCGATTGAGTCGTCATTTGACCACAGTATCACTACTCTGCCATCATCACGGTCACGGCCAGGTACTTGTAAGTCCTCTCACTCTTCTTGTATTTTCTTGACCGTTTCGTTTTTAGCTTGGTATTCTTTGGAATTGGTCACTTCGAGAAGGTGCGATTTGGATTATACTTCCGCACGTGTGTGCCCTTTAGAATTTTGGATGTAAGGAGAAGAAGTCGTGACTGTGGTTACGGACGTGAACCCTTCCTTGAGATTTTGTCAAATTGCTAATTTCGATATTAGCGTGTATCGATTTTGTGTTGAGACTTTGTTTGGGAGTCGCATGCTAGTACCATGGGAGATCATCGACTTCACAGACCTGTAAGTATGTTGTTTGGATTATTCGATGATTCTTGGTTATCTTGGTGATTTTGGATTTATATGTTGGATAATTGTGCTTGAGGATGATGTGAACGTATGACAATGTTGCTGAATGCGTATATGTATTCATTGTGCCGTATGATCGTTTGGTATGTCGAGATGTTGGTAGAGAATAGCGGAAAATGGCTAAGTACAGCTACGTTAGCGCACGCTACAAGGTATGCCTAGCGCGCGCTAAGATATATACTTAGCGTACGCTACGGTGCATACTTAGCGCACGCTAAGAGATTCGGTTACGTACGCTAAGGAGGACCCCTAACGTACGTAACGACTTGCTGGGTTAGTTTCGGAAGGTGGCCGACAGGTAGGCCCAGGTTGATTTTTATATTCAGTTAGCGCACGCTAACGCATGTTGGTTAGCGCACGCTAACACCAGATCGCCAATAATGGAATCTTAGCTTTCGGCGGGTGGACCCGGCCATGTTCGACGCGTGTCCAGATAAGGTCAACGAGTGCTTGTCGTGTAGAGCTAGCGCACGCTAAAACCGTATGATTAGCGCACGCTAATACCATATCGGTCAAATGAATCCCGATAATCGCGGATGCTTTCGGCATGTGGGGGCACGATACTGTAGCAAGTCAACGACGATTAGCGCGCGTTAAGGTCGAAGAATAGCGCACGCTACTGAGCATTTCACTGTATCAAGTCAACGCCTGTTAGCGTACGCTAATGCATGGGCATTACGTACGTTAGATGAATTTCGAAGCAATGTAGTAGCTTCTGGACTGCCCGATAACGCACGCTATCAAGGAAGAATAGCGCACGCTAGTCATGTAGCGCACGCTAAATATAAGGTCTAGCGCGCGTTAGTGATGTGTTTTATAGAGAGGATAGACGAGTACTGAGAGGCATTTTGTCCATTCTCCTTCCTTAAGTCAATAGAGAGAACCTTGGGAAGTACTTGAAGTTCCTAAACATTGAGAGATGATTCTCTCAAACAAGATTAAGATGGAGAGCTCGGATTTAAGTATTGTTCATGAAGTTTTTGATGATTCTTGGAATAGAGTTTAAATTATTCTTCTTCGTGGTTCGTCCATACATGCTAGTCCTCGTATCCATTGATAGTGGTTCATTTCTTTAAGGATTACTACTTGGGAGGGAGTATGTTGGGAATCGTGTATTTTGATGTTCGTCTTATCTCAATGAAAATGCATAAATTGGACTGTACTTTTATTCGCTGCGTGAGTATTTTGAAATGGCTTTTGGTATTTTGTCAACTGAATTTTTATTTTGTAAAACCGATTCCCTAAACTGAGTCTTTGGCATTTTGGCCTTGATCATTTTGACGGTATTTGTAAAATGATTTTTTCTTAATATAAAAAAAAATATATTACCGTCATCAGTCTTTTTAACATTTTTGAAATGATGTGGAAAAATTGTGCTTAGCCTGGTAAATCCTTGTGAGAAGGGTTTACGGCGTGTAATATTCCCAGGAGGATCTGGGTGTTACAATTGTGGTATCATGTGATAATGTTATACGAGATTTATTGGAATTGTAATAAGAGATTTCGGATGTTGATATGAATATAGAGACCTTCTTCATATGGTGATGACAGTATTGTTGCGACTCTTAAGGTTGTATAAATGGCATGACGAAGAAAATGGTAACATGGAGATATATACCTCGGATATGTTGTTCTGAATGGGATTTCGGATATTTCGTGTTCTTGAAGAACTCTTGAATTATACGAGGTGATGAAATTTTTTTGAAGTGTTGATGTTTTGAAAATGAATATGGAATATTCATATCTAGAGCTAAACTATGTGTTTGATATAATATTCGTATAGGAATACGAATGTGATTATGAGTTTGACGAGACTATTATTCATCTCCGAATTTGGAAGCCCATATGTATTGGAGCAAATGTTCAAGTCGAATGATTGGACTATTTGATAACCTTTTTAGTAGGATTATCTATTGTTTTGAACCAGTCGGATGATTCGAAATGATGACGGTCATAAGTAAATTTTAACGATGGATTTACGAGAAGGGAACCTTATCAATCCGAACTTAAGAATTGGGTTTGGAACATTTAGACCCTTATTATTGGTCCTCATTTGTTGCTGATATGATCATCATATTTCGACTCGTATTGTGGACAGGATGTGTAAGTGTCTGAGTTGGATTATTCAGACTGTGATTAGTCGAGATATGGTGAAACGATTGAGTTTGTGGTTTGGTGGTATTGATATTGGTCGTCATCGAACCTGTTGATTATTAATCCTTCGTTTTACAATAAGATATGATATTTGATCGTGAATTATGACTGTTGTGTTGCGGTTAAGGTTGAAGGGTTCGTAGATTAACTTGGTCGAAACTGAGGAATTCGTAAGACGAAATCAACTGAATTGGTAACAGTTCGTTGTATTGATATCGAGGCAAGTTTTATACTCGTACTAATCAATGAGACTAAGGTTATCGTGTAGGTGTACGAATGTGTGTATCATTTCGAGACTTGGTCTCTTTATGATTTTGTTGATATCAGGGGATTGTTTGATACGATACCCTTCGGCAAATTATGCCAAATATTATTGTTATTCGTTAACGACCGGTTTAAGACATTGAGATTCCTTTTGATACGGATGTTGGCGATAGCCGGTTCGCGGTATCGATGTATCGATTACTATTACTCACGATTAATGTCGTTCTGAGGCATCGTTGAATCGTTATTATCGAATTGGGACTGTTGCTATGATGTTGCATTAGCCGATTGAAGACGTTTGATATATTCTTTTATCATCTCTGTTTCGGTGGTCGGTTTAAGGCACCGGGACATCTATTCTATCGTATCAATTGTTATCGATTGACCGTCCTGAAGGTAATCGAGTTATTGAATTGGGACTGTCGAAGATAGTTCCCATCCGTTGAGTCGTTATCGATTGGTCGTTCGAAGACAATCGAGATATTGAATGGGGATCGCCGAGGATAGTGCCCATCTGTGAGTTATTATTGTCGTGTTGGCCAACTCAGGGCAGCACACTATTATTCTGGTTAACTCGATAATTTTGTGATCGTTGAGGGTGGAGGATTTCCCGAATTAGGGTGTTGTGGTTATTGCCGTGTTAATCGGTCCTTAGGGATTCTGATCCCAGGATGGTTGTTTTGACTATCGTTGGTCGTGTCGATCCTTCATTATTTGTGTGTCATCGCTCACTTGGTGAGTCGTATGATCCGTAATGGGTATTTTATCCTTTGAGTTTCGTTGTCATGTTGTATCATGGCATATCTGGAATCATGTCTGCGTGACGATTGGTTATGTGTAGGATTTTTAGCCAGGCACTCGATGGTCATGCGTGGATGTTTCCGCATTAGACTGTGCACACTAGACGTAGTTCTTGAGGCTAATTAGGTACATTGTCACACGTATATTCTGGATTCCGTATACGGGGTGGACATGTGCACGGACACATTTCCAGATCGGGCGTACTGTGATGTCCCTCTTGAGCTTTATTGTTTGGTCGTTCGTAGTCCATGTTGTATTGAATATGTCCGACGATTTGCGACTGGTTGTTCATACGCCGAGGGGTATGTCCGACAGTCAGGTTGGTTTCTTTGAGATCTGTATTGTGATAATTTACAGCTTTGGGCTGTTCGGCTTTCAGGCCATTATGATGTATCGGTATTTCCGTTGGAGCCTTCGGGCATTGTGAATTCGTATCTTTTTCGGCATTGGTTTGGTTTACCTTCGGGTAATGTATTGTTGTGTTCTATATTGATGACTCGCCATTTGGGCGTAAGTTTTCGGTTCTTGTGTATCTCGTTGTGTTTTTCCTGGCGGAATATTTCTTCTCCCTACCTGTTTTAAGTTTCGGGACGAAACTTCTTTTAAGGAGGGTAGAATGTAATACCCGTAATTTTGATTCCCGGTAATTTTCTATTTTTGGCGGAAGTCCGTTTTGACAACTCGTTTGGGACCGTTTCGTCACCCTGAGAATGATTAATTATACACTTTTTGACATCCGAGTTCGTTTCGGTGTCGTTATGTTGAGTTCCGTGCTTTTCAACGACTTTTCCGCACTTGAGTTCGATTCTTGCGAATCTCGTTCTAAACTGCTGTTTCGAGTTTCCCGTAAGTCCGTTTAACTTTGTTAGAAGTGTTGTGAACTTCGGTTTGGTTATTCGATCGCGTATCGTGATTTTCGGGCGTTTTGGGCCGTTTTGTAATTTACCCAAAGTTATGGGTATTCTATCTGTATTCGTTGTCTCGACTCTTTTCTCGGTCGCGTATGATTAATTATTACCTTACGCTTTCATTTCGGGCCGTTGATGTTGTCCGCGAACTTTTCGTCGTGTTCGTTCCGTACGTTTTCGGAAATCGAGTCGTCGAGCCCTGGTGGTCGGGCACTGACCGGACGGTCGCAGGTTCTGGCCGGACGATGGTCGCCGTCGAGCGAGCACGCGGGAACCGGCGTAAGCGCACGCTCTGGCCGACATCTGCGCGCTTCTTCAGCCGATGTAGCGCCGCTGTCGAGTCGGCCAGACGCTATCGGGCACAGGCGAGGGATTACGAGGTTCGGACTCGGTCGGGATCGGCAGTAGCACACGCCATCGCCGGTCGTAGCGCACGCTAACCGGCAAGGGTAGCGCACGCTGCCGCCGACTAGCGTCGTTACAGGTGAGTTTGTTAGTCCGGTGGCTCTTTGGGCGAAGTCGACTGCGCGCGAAGCTTGGCCGTAGCGCACGCTAGCGGGAGTCGGGCGGTCGAGTCATGGTCGGCGGTGTTCGGTGGTGCCGGGTCATGCGGGCCATGGCCGAGAGTGCTCGGCGATCTTGGCCGATAGCGCCGCGCTAGGGAAGGCTAGCGAACGCTAGTTCCGGCCCAGTATAAAAATGACAGACCAGCGACTTTCTCCGTCATTTTTCATTTCATTTCTCTTCGTTCCGCAGCTGGGGTTTCGGAGGAGACGAAACCATGTTGTTGAACAACAAATCCACGAAGTTTCTGAGTTTATATCACCGATCAATCGTCCTATAACATCCTTCGATCCAGCGAATCAAGGTTAGATCTTTAGAACCCTACTTTTGGGGAGATTTGGGGATTTTCGCGGTTTTATCCGATTCATTCGGTTTTGCTGAGTAATTCATAATGAATATGATTAATCTTGTTGGTACTCTTAGTTTCCCTACGGATTCATGGTATATTTCGTGATTTTTACGAAATCGAGAGGGTTTGGTTGTGGTCCGCCCTCGTTGTCGTTTTTATACGAATATACATGAATCGTAGGTGGGTTTCCGGGTGTATTCCAATTCCGTATTCGTTTAGAACCTGTTGTGATTGTATTCTTCGAATCGTTAGGTTCGGTTTCGATGGTTCCTAGCATTCGTCGGTGACTTTCCATTCCGTTCGTTGCGTCGTCGATTATTCAAGGCAAGTATATATTTATGAATGTGCGTTCTCGACTTTGAAAGTATGAAATGTTAATGGCATGCTTATTTATATCCACTCCGGGACGGACCGACGGGTCCTCTGAGGGTTTCGTAGCCTCTGGTGCGATTCCATGGATAATATGAATTAACCACTCCGAGACGGACCGACGGGTCCTCTGAGGGTTCCGTAGCCTCTGGTGCGGTTCCACGGTATTCATATATGTATTGTTGCGATGCTATGAGATTTAGTTATTCCGGAATACTAGTCTTGAATTGATGAATTAACGGATTACATTTACTTTATTGTCGAGGAGTATTGTGTTTCATGCTGTTATACTTGCACTAGCTATTCGACGGCTAACCCCTTTATGGGGGAAATACCTTTTATGTATTTTAGGTTCCAGGAGAGAGGACAGGCGGGTATCGGGTCGGCATGAAGATGATGGGCAAGTGTGATACTGTGTCTTGTCTCCGGTTATCTTTTTGGATTCCTCCATTCAGTGTTGTTGCATTGGAATGGATTTTAAATACTCGAGTATTGTATTTCAGTTTCCTTGATGTTCCGGCCTGTGTTGCCGAGGTATTGATTTGTGCAGTGATGTATATGGTTTCATTGGTTTTGGTTTTTGAATACCATTTGTATCGTCTTTCTTTCCATTGTATGTAGACCTTCTCGGTCAAGTTTTATAGTTCCGCGTATGTTTAGCCTTGTGTGTCCCACGGCGGGGCTCACGACGCTGTAATATACCCTGAATAACTTGGGGGTGTTACATCATCATCTTCCTTCAACATATAATTCGTATATCCTCAAGAATCGTAATAACAAGATCATAATCATCTTCATACGAATCAATCATCAACAACATCAAAAATCTGAAATTCAAGAAAGGATTGTCCAACATACCTCTTAGAAGATAAAAAACACTAGAAAATACTTCAAGAACCATCAACATCTTCATATCCAAGCCTCAAATCCAAGCCCTCAAGCTCAAAATCGACTTAGAGGAACTGAAAATGCCATCTCTGAGTGTTTGGAGGAGAAGAACGAAGTGGAATGCTCAAGAGAAATGAAAGACGAGCGTCCACTTATAAAACAATTCTGTTCGTTACGTACGTAACCTTCCTTAGTTAACATACATAACACACCCTTACGTACGCTATCTGACCTTGGTAGCGTACGTAACAAAAGTCCAGAGTTAACTGACTCATTTCGTGAACTTCCTTACGTACTTAACGCTCTCTCCATAACGTACGTAATACGTACGTTGACTTGCTATAGCAAAACTTCATATTACGTACATAATACGACATGCATAACGTACGTAATGGCCGAGGTTGACTCGCTGTCCACATCCTCCGCCGAAAGCTACGGACACAGGGTCCCACCTGCCGACCACGACTCGGTCCTGTCCGATTCCTCTTGTTACGTACGTAATACATTAGCCATAACATACGTAACACTATCAACTTAACATACGTTAGCTCTGAAATTTAGCGTACGTAATGGCCTATATACTTGGCCAAAAATCTAACTGTTCCTGTTCGTCTCGACATACCGAATACGTATACACATAGTGAATACATATACTGAATGTAATAATATCCTCATACGGTACTCCTGATATCCAAATCAGTTCAATCCTGATACAACATATTCTCAATATAACTATAAATCAAAACGTCAATTACACAAGTATAACTATCTCGGTCCTCAATTTATTTTATCCATACTGAATAGACACCAAGTTATACAATATATCTCAGATAAAATAACGCGAAAAATTCATACTGAAAATCCGGGTATTACAAAAGAATCCTTGTTAAGTAAGGATATCTTTATTTGTCTCTATCTTGGATTTCATCAGATTCCGTGTGCTTGAAGGATAGGACCTTCATCTACTGACAAGGAATGTAGATTTACTAATCTCGGCTTATTTTCACTGAGCCGAGTCGGCTACAATTTGGTTGCCTGAACCAAGTCTCGGCTTGAGCCTGAACTGAGGCATGCCGAGTATGGTTCTGGCTTTCGGGTCGGCCTCAACGTCGTGATCTATGCCGAGCTAATAAGTTTATCCTTGAGCTTTGTAGGGTCTTGATTTATGAACCGTACTGGGCTTTATACTCGAACTCTCCAGATCCATGTATCTAATTCGGTTTATGTCATTCAGACATACACATATTATATTTTACTGATCTATTTGGATAATATGTTAAACATATGACACACACCTATTATATTTTACTGATCTATCGTGATTAGTGGTTTAACTTTATTAATATTTCTTCTTTATCATTCTAACAAGTGGGAAGGCACCCGCTGCGTTGCAGCGGGAATTTTCGAGGAATTTTTGCGATAATTCTTTACGAATAATGTTTGGGCGGGGCTTCTCGTTGTAAGATCGTGGTACTTTTTGGCCGACACGTGTTGTATTTGTTTGAAACAAATATTGTGTCAAACTATATTTGTAGTTGTCGTACTACGTCCTTTTTGGAATAAATGTTGTGTCGGGCACCAATGTGTTGCGGCGGGGCTAATTTTGACCGTTATAGTTTTAAAATTTAGAATAATTTTAAAGTTATTTGATAGGTTAAGGGTGTATTTTGAAAGTTCTTTTATTTAGAAACTTCAACATTTTTTATAAAACAGTACGTACGTCAAAAATATATCTATATTGGGCTTGTATTGTTCGTTATCGAGAGGCCTTTTTGGTAGTATTTTTTTATTAACGAAACCGGCAGGTATCTGTTAAATATTTGGTAAATAAAGTTTGTTATCTAAAAAAGTCGTAAATATTAAAAAGTTGAGGGTGTGTTTTGTAATTTTTTATTCTTTATTCCTATGCTACACTGAGCTGCAATTTCTTTATCGTTGCTACAGTAAAGTTTGAATTTTTTAATAATGTGTGTTAAATATAATAATTGGAAAATATTATTTTATGGGGCACGAAACCCTATTTCTTCTCCTATAGTATATGCAAGTAAAGGGCGCCCGCTGCGTTGCCTTCCTTTTTTTTTTTTTTATTGTTGCCCGCTTCATGCAGGGTTTTTTTTTTCTTTTATTGTTGTCCGCTGCGTTGAAGCTGTTTTTTTTTCCATGGTATGTCAATTTTATATTTGGCACGCAACCCTATTCCTCCGCTTATAGTATATAGTAGGAATATAATATTACTTATTTATTATTTTAGTACAAGAATATTATTGTATTTCTACTTTTTGTATCGCTTCTTCGTTTTTTTGTTTCTTCACTCCCGTCGCCCTTTTCTCTCTCTAGGGTTTCCGCCCCTTTCTCTTCTCATACTTATTTTTTGATTTCTTCTTATCACTTATACGATCTTTCTCTTATTACTGTCATATTCCGTTTATAATAGGGTTTCAGCCTTATTCTCCTTTTTTGTTTTTAGGCAATTGAGGATGAAAGACATGGTTGTTTGTAGAGAGTCGCCCGGCTCAAAAAGCATAAGGTCATTGTTGATGCGGCTGAATATAGTCGTTGTACTAGGTCTATGAAGAAAAAAATAGAGAGATTTCAGTTCAGTTCAGTTAGATTTAAGGAAGAGGTGT
This sequence comes from Orobanche coerulescens, assembly GCA_033398695.1. Lineage (NCBI taxonomy): Eukaryota > Viridiplantae > Streptophyta > Magnoliopsida > Lamiales > Orobanchaceae > Orobanche > Orobanche coerulescens. Next base: position 104,565,551 of record CM065818.1, read on the forward strand.
AGGAGTATAGAATATGTGAAGATTCTGGTAGTCGTGAAGTTGATATTTTGAAGAAGGATGTTGATTCTGATTTTGAGGTATCCAGTGACAAAAGTAAAGGTAAAGTTGCTATTGAAGTGAAGAGAAATAAGGAGAAGGTTAGAGATGCAAGCATCTATGTGTGTTCAAAGTTTCTGAAGGTTAGCTTAATATTTTTTTCGAATGTTTTTAATAGTAGTTATTATATTTCATTTTTCTTGCTTATGTACCTTGAAAAAGTTACTGGAAAAAAAGTATTTTCTCGTGGAATTAGTTTATTATTTTTGATATTTTATATCAGATTATTACTTGCATGAATGATATTTTGTGTTAGATTAGTTTCTATATGTGTGGTTTGTTCATTTTCAGTATATAAATAGTTACTGTTTTTTATTATTGGATTTGTCTTGTGTTTTGATAGTTTAAGTTTCAGATTATTAAAGTAAAATTAGTGTGGTTATATATTTATACAAAAGATGAACTTGCGGTGCTTACTTTTTTTGCATGGTAATGATGTTTTTTGTTTATAACTTATTATTAACTTCTTTAAAAAATTTATTCTAAGAGTTTATTTTACATGAAACCTGAATTAATATGCATGTTATTGCAATTTTTTTGTAGATGTGGTCTTTTTATTATGACGAAAACAATCATAACTTTTATGGAAAAGCGACTTATTGGAATGATTTTTTGTTTATGCGTACTCTATTTTCACACTTTCTTAATTTTGATCATCCAAAGATGTATTCTCAAATTATACATCAAGCATTAAATTAGGAAATTTATCAAAGGGATAACTGGGAAATTTGGTTTGAGTTTGGGGAGAAACATGTACGTTTTGAATTACCTGAATTTTGTTTAATTACTGGATTGATGGAGTTGGTAATGTTGATGTTTCCGATTTTTCGGATATGAAGAGTGTGTTTGATTGAAAAGTTTTTTGGGGAGTCCGACGTTACACGTGCTTTAGTCGACTATGTTCTCAAGGGTGTTACTTTTGTTGATGATGATGAGGTTGTGATGCTGTCTGTCATTTATATGTTATACAACTTTGTATTATTTGCTGCACTGCCTCGTTTTGTGGATAGGGGGTTGTTGGTTTATGCTGCTATATGTGATTTGAATGCGTTTCCATGGGGAAATTTTTTTATGATAAGACTATAAGGTGTCTGTTGTTGTTAAAGGTTTGGTTAGGAGGTCGAAGATTGGTTATGTGGAATATAATATGTTTAAGGATATGTACACAAAATTTTATAAGTTGTATGGGTTTCCATATTGCTTTCAAGTTTTTTGTATGAAAGTATTCCTATTTTGATGGATCCTGGAATATGAGCTTAGATTGAGATTCAATCTGAGAAATTTTTTCATGGAAAGAAATTGGAAAGCCACCACTAATGATCAATTGAATATTTTGTGTTTGGTTCTGATCAGGTATATCTATAGTTTTAGTAATTGACTTTTTAAAATTGAGTATATTTTATGCTTTATAAATAAATGATTATACTTTATTGTTTTTATCTTGTTAATACTGATGAGGGTTCAATTTATTTCTCCGACTTTGGAAGAATTGACTGGAATGATATTTTTGGACGGTTTCAAGTTCTTACAGAATAGTAGTGCTGGTGATGATGTGGATCATAATTTTAGTGCCAAACCTAAGAATGTTTTTGTTGGTGCTTATTTTTGCAATCCAAAATTTAAGAAAATGGTAGACGATATGATAAAGCCTCTGGAGGAAAATATTAGTAGTGTGAAGCAAGCAACTGAGAATCTCAGGAAGGATTTTACGGAATAGTGTAGGTTTTGCAGGATAAGATACTGACATAGATGACTATTTTATTGAAGGGTGAGGTTTGCGGTCAAGCTATGGATGACAAGGAGTGTGGGCGAGTTGATTCTATTCATGACGAAGTTCTGGAAAATGGAGGTTTATATCCTCTCAGTGGTGACAGGTTTAAAAGTTCTAGTCATGATTTTGTTAATGAAATACCTACTGGTGCAGGGAATCTAAATCCAACTTCTGCTCGTGTCGTTAATGATGTTGTGGGTATTTCTTGTAACACCCCCAGAATACGACCGGGAATGTCACACGCCGTAGACCCTTATCACAAGGATCTACCAGGCTAAACTCCAAAAGACTACTCAATGATTGACCGACCGGGGTAAATCTAAATACGCCTTGAGGCAAACAAGGTCATAAACAATTCAGAAACTAATGAATTTTACATCTCAATGACAAAAATAAACTTTCACACAAAAAGGGATGACAACTCCAATTAATAAATGAAAACCTACACCCGTGCAAGGGTGAATACTCAACCAAATGGGAAAATACCGACCAAGATAGAATAAAAGAAAAAGACTCTGACTCTTGTGTGATTAGCATCATTGTCCTCCATCTCCTTCCAAGCCAATCCTGTGACTGCTCCCGAGCTGCCAAAACCTGAGCGCATAACAGGCACCCACCCCCCGAAAACTCGGGGGTTAGCAAACTGGAATTTTGCTAGTGCAAGTACATAATGTACAAGATATACGAAAAGTATCAACACAAACTCAACAGCCACGAAGCCTTAACATAAACCACACATTCAAACAAACAGTAGATCAAAACATCCGTTTACACAAGGTGAAAGGTAATCACATAGCCATATTCTCTTTACGGATCATAACACTAGTGAAACTTTAAGCAAGCCCAATGAGTTAAAAGATCTAGCTTGAAAAACCCCTTTTAAAAAAGGAAAAGCAATTTGATAAGATAGTTTGAAAACGTTATTATTGAGTCGGGCCGTCTTGGGGTTTTGAAAATCGAATGGGAATACTTTTGAAAAATAAATTTCAAAAGCTCTCGGGTCCTTGACCCAACATATGGAAAATAATTACACGAAAACCATGTCAACGTTATTCAGGGTCCTCGACCCAATTTATAGAACACTATCACAAACGAAATCATTACAACATCTCACAGGGTTCTCAACCCAATCCAAATAACATCATCACGAGATCAATCATCTCAACATTTCACAGGGTCCTCGACCCAATACACAGAATAGCACCACAATACAATCAAAGGCACCTGCCTCTCAGTCGACAAATCCTGCTCAAGACCCCTGATTAATTAACCCTCGGAGGTTTCGTCAAACATCCTTGGTTAATTAACCCTGATACCAACGTTTGAAAATCAAGTTGAACAAACTTTCAAAAAACACGAATCGCGGTCTATAACAAGACAAACATTTAAAAGTGAGTTGAAAGAATTTGAGATACGAACATCGTTCGGTAACGGTGTCTTAGCTATCACTCAAATACCCGTAACCAATAAGCCTGCCAGGCGCCTCCCTTGCGCACCTGTGCACCGGCGTTCACTCCACTATGTTGGCCGCTCCTTGAACATGTCACCGCGCCGGCGATCATTCCCGCAAGAGCCGCCCCTTGCGCGCGCATTAGGTAACACCGGCGTTCACCACCCATATGGAGCCGCACATTGCAGCATGCACCAGGCCGGAGTGTACGCCCCGCCCTCAGAGGTTCCCGGATACGTGGTTTCTCACAACAAGTATCCACATTGTTCCAAACATCAAGCACACAGACAAACGTTACAACAATTATCCACTCAGTGCACCAATTCACACAAATTATCTATCAGTCCATAATCACACAGATAAACAATATCACGCATGTTATCAATCTAAACTCAATCGCAATAAGCCTTCAGGCATAACCAACCAACGCCGCACATATGTCTCTATATTGCAACTAAACCGAGTATATATATATATATATTAACTTACTATATTATATCTATAAGTATAGTTCATTCTTCAATCCCAGTTGAGTACGTCAACTAGTGTTAGTATTCGTCCCCCCGCATTCACCGACATAAGCATATATCAATATACGTATACACATACATATATTTAACATATGAATATATATAAATCTCTCTCTCTCTCTCTCTCTCTCTCTCTCTCTCTCTATATATATATATATATATATATATATATATATATATCCGTATAAATTCATACACTTCGACAACAATGATTTCACGTAGCTACAATTCGTATATCAAGGTACTTGCCTTGGTAATCTCTCACGAATACTTCCGAAAATACGGTTGATTGGAGAAATCCGGAACTCCAATGAAAACGGTGATCGGAAAGGCTCAACACCAGATTTTTTGTAGGGAATTCATCCCTAATATCCTATCATCAAATAAACAACAAATCACATGAGGAAAAACATCGCAAAATGACCAAATTTCACTCTGCGGCATTTCCCCGGACACCTTGAAGGCGTCAAACGAAAGTTCATATAAACGACGAATCGGAAATGATAAAACCGTGGAAAGATGATGAAAATGATAGAACACAACTCAATCTTCGATTACCCATCATAAATATGAGTTAAAATGATCAAATCGGACAAAGTCAACTAAAATCCCCAAAACTAGATTTTAGGAAATCATACCTTGATTCGATGGATTGAAGAAGGTTATAGGTTGATTAATCGATGCTATGAACTCAAAAACGACGTGGATTGGAAGATATACACCATGCCTTCGCGTTCTCCAATCCTTGGCCGCGGAGGATATGAGTTGGGGGAAGAAAATGGGTGAAGAACACGTCTGCCGGGTCATTATATAGATCCCACACGAAGAACGAGCAGACACGCACGAGCATCGGCCGTGCGTGACTCGTGCGCCAAGAACCTGCCGGAACACATCTGGGAGTCTTCCGGACACGCACGAGCATGATGCTCGGGCGTCCGGTCGTGTGGCCTGCTCGTGCGCGCCTTTGCACAGCCTCTGCCGCCGCCACGAGCAAGCGCACGAGCACTGCTCGTGCGCGCCTGCTACTTCCTGCCCAGTGCCGCACGAGCGCCGGCCCGTGCGCCTTGCTCGTGCGCCCTGCTCGTGCGCGGCCCCCAGGGACTGCCCAGCAGTCTGCCTGTCCCGCACGAGCGCCTGTCCGTGTGGGCTGCTCGTGTGTACCTGGCCGGTCACTGCCGCACCTGGCCGGCCGGTGCCCAGCCGCCATGACTCGACGATCCGATTTTCCGAAATCGCTCGGAACGAACATGAAGAAACGCTTGCGGACAACAATACAACAAATCACCACATATGGCCATAAACACAAAATCAATCGTCGAGAAAAATAATATGAACGCTCGACAACCGAGAAATTTCCGGTCTAAAAAGAAAAAATCCAAATTAATCAGAATAAAAATCTCGGGTATTACATTCTACCCCCCGTAAAATAAGTTTCGTCCCGAAACTTAAAATAGAGAGCGGCAGAACAATCAAGGAAATAACTGCTTGCTCAGCCCCAAAACATCACGAGCAATGCGCGAATGCGAGGTTCTAGAAATCTGATGAGCAGACCTAGCAAGTATCTGGTACGTGAGTTGAGGCGATAAAAATGTATGTGAACACGATAAGTCGAGGTGGAGGAGTATGAATTTCGAGACAAAAGCTCCAAGAGTTAAGAAAATCACAAAACGGCTCGGACGTCCTGAAACCATGTTTCGAGCTCGACCAACCGCATCCAAGTTCACAACACATTTGGAAATGTTAATTGCACGTGTGGGAATAATAGTTTCGAACAAAATTTGCAAGGATTAAGTTCAGATATGGAAAGACCACAATAATCCACGGGATTTATCAAAACAACTCCGAAATTCATTCGGAGGACGGTAGGCTAAGTAGAACAAGGTAGTTTAAAGTCGTCGAGAGGATCATAATTGAATTACCAACAATGAAAAGTCACACAATACCGGAAATACTAAGAAAAGTACGGGTAATACACTTTCCCATACTAAAAAGACATTTCGGTCCCGAAACTTAGAACAACAAGAGTTTGAAACGTAAAGCAATGAAATGAAAAACGATCAAAGTCACGATTGTTCAAAACAGCAACGATTAGGACATATTACAAAATATTCATTCTCCCATGTTAGGCTCTTCAGAAGGAGACATAGGGTTTCGGGACATTCTCCGGTCACTTGCTCTGTTCGCCAACAGAGTAGCATTCTTTGCCAATTCGGAAATTATGTCACAATGTTTGTCCCGATGACCTTCACACCTGCACCGGTAACAAGTCAAGAGTGGAAAGGGACAATTTGCACGAACATGTCCCCGACGATTGCAGTTGAAGCACCCTCCCTTCTTACCGAGAGTCACTGATGTTGGCTTGGGATTCCCAGCGCTCGCTCCCGACCGCGAAGACGACGCGTTCGAACGACGTGGGGGTTTGGGAGCCTTAGACTCTTCACCGCCCAAAAATTTCCCAGATGTCCTCGTTCTCTTCGCTTCGCTCGTGGGCTCGACCACTGAGGAGATTTCATAGGATATCATTTGATCTTGATACTCCTTCACCGTAGCATGAATCGTGGTCGTACGAACCACCTCGCCGCTTCCATTTCCATCATCACGTCTATGTCCGCCGAGGCTCGACATACTAATACGGATAATACCGTTCAACAATATTAGTTTATCAGTCATACAATATACCACAATTATCAACCCGAGTTTTAGTTAGCATCCTTAGAATAACGGTAATATCGTAAGGCACAAAGTTTTCTGAAGTCGATTTCGAGCCATTCGACTAGGATGATCATTATATGCATACACTTACTGAAAACAACTTTTTGAAAAAGAGGGCGAGTCACGTTACACCCAAAACTTGTAAACACTATCCTTTATTTTGGAAGAGGAAGTTTATACATCGACTTTTAAAAATTACTTTAAGTAATGCATCAAAGAAAGTTGAAAATTGAATTGTAACAAATCTGAAATATTTCCAAAAGTGCCGAGTCCCAAATATCATAAATTGAAAATCTTTCCTCTTCCACCAAAAATGTTTAATCAAAAGGTTTTCACCGAAATACGTGGCTATTTGACATGACGACATTAAATCGTGGGTTTTTACAACGTTAGAAAATTTCAAAGCACCACTTTAAATGTTCGTGATATTACAACGCCGTGGGACCCGCGTCGGAACCCACTTAGGCTAAAAATCATATTTTTAAACGTTCAAAACGCCAACAGGCTGATGACGGTAATATTTTCAAACTCACAAAAGTCATTTATAAAATATCAAATACCGTCATAAGAATACCGTCAAAACGTCCAAGGCCAAAATGCCAAAACTCGGTTTATGGAAACGGTTCACGAAATAAAAATTCAGCCGTAAGATACCAAAAGCCATTTAAAATACTCACGCAGCGGATAAAATTAACATTAAAAGATTTATTCTACTGAAATTCAGAAACCGATAAATACACTCGACTTCCGAAGCATACTATATAACCATTCTCACTCAGACCATATGCGCATGTTATGTCAGTAATATCACAAACAAGTCTCAACCCCTTGTTCACATTAAACACATTAGCACAACATAATCAAATACGCATATAAGGGGACTTACGATCGGGAGGCTTACCATCACGGATTGCCGGAAGATGATGTCGGAACCATGATACTAATCACAACTCTGATGCGCACGACTTCCACAAGACATGGACTTGACCCAACAGCCTAGTTTTTTCGCAAACCTAAGCTCCGATACCAAAAATGTAACACCCCCAGAATACGACCGGGAATGTCACACGCCGTAGACCCTTATCACAAGGATCTACCAAACTAAACTCCAAAAGACTACTCAATAATTGACCGACCGGGGTCAATCTAATACAACGCAGACCGACAAGGTCATAAACAATTCAGAAACTAATGAATTTTACATCTCAATGACAAAAATAAACTTTCACACAAAAAGGGATGACAACTCCATTTAATAAATGAAAACCTACACCTAGGGGTGGCAAATCGTGCGGGCTGGGTCGTTATCGGGTTGACCTGATAACAACCCGACCTGTTAAGGTCAAACCCGAATACGACCTGATAAGGATTTCTTAAATCCGAACACGAACCCGACCTGATAAGGTCAAACCCGAACACGATCCGGACACGACACGAACACGATAAAAACACGATTGGATTCGTGTTGACCCGACACGATAGCAACACGATAACGACACGACACGTTAAAAACCTGTTTCAACACGATAACAACCTGATAACCTATAAATACTAACAAAAAAATGATAAAACAATAAGAATTATAAGCCTTAACTAAAGTCTAAAAGAAATAAATTATTAAAAAATTATTTATTAAATATTTATTTTTTAAATAAATATTTATTAAAAAAATAAATTGTAACGGGTTACCCGAACCCAACCCGAACCCGACCCGAAATTATCGTGTCCTTATCGGGTCAACCTGCTAAGAACCTGAACCCAATAAGGCTTGACACTAACCCATTAATTTCGTGTCGGTCCGTGTCGTGTTTTCGTGTCGTGTCGAGAATTGCCAGCCCTACCTACACCCGTGCAAGGGTGAATACTCAATCAAATGGAAAAATACCGACCAAGATGGAATAAAAGAAAAAGACTCTGACTCTTGTGTGATTAGCATCATTGTCCTCCATCTCCTTCCAATCCGATCCTGTGACTGCTCCCGAGCTGCCAAAACCTGAGCGCATAACAGGCACCCACCCCCCGAAAACTCGAGGGTTAGCAAACTGGAATTTTGCTAGTGCAAGTACATAATGTACAAGATATACGAAAAGTATCAACACAAACTCAACAGCCACGAAGCCTTAACATAAACCACACATTCAAACAAACAGCACATCAAAACATCCGTTTACACAAGGTGAAAGGTAATCACATAGCCATATTCTCTTTACGGATCATAACACCAGTGAAACTTTAAGCAAGCCCGATGAGTTAAAAGATCTAGCTTGAAAAACCCCTTTTATAAAAGGAAAAGCAATTTGATAAGATAGTTTGAAAACGTTATTATTGACTCGGGCCGTCTTGGGGTTTTAAAAATCGAATGGGAATACTTTTGAAAAATAAATTTCAAAAGCTCTCGGGTCCTTGACCCAACACATGGAAAATAATTACACGAAAACCATGTCAACGTTATTCGGGGTCCTCGACCCAATTTATAGAACACTGTCACAAACGAAATCATTACAACATCTCACAGGGTTCTCAACCCAATCCAAATAACATCATCACGAGATCAATCATCTCAACATTTCACAGGGTCCTCGACCCATTACACAGAATAGCACCACAATACAATCAAAGGCACCACCTCTCAGTCGACAAATCCTGCTCAAGACCCCTGATTAATTAACCCTCGGAGGTTTCGTCAAACATCCTTGGTTAATTAACCCTGATACCAACGTTTGAAAATCAAGTTGAACAAACTTTCAAAAAACACGAATCGCGGTCTATAACAAGACAAACATTTAAAAGTGAGTTGAAAGAATTTGAGATACGAACATCGTTCGGTAACGGGGTCTTAGCTATCACTCAAATACCCGTAACCAATAAGCCTGACAGGCGCCTCCCTTGCGCACCTGTGCACCGGCGTTCACTCCACTATGTTGGCCGCTCCTTGAACATGTCACCGCGCCGGCGATCACTCCCGCAAGAGCCGCCCTTGCGCGCATTAGGTAACACCGGCGTTCACCACCCATATGGAGCGGCACATTGCAGCATGCACCAGGCCGGAGTGCACGCCCCGCCCTCAGAGGTTCCCGGATAAGACGTTTCTCACAACAAGTATCCACATTGTTCCAACATCAAGCACACAAACAAACGTTACAACAATTATCCACTCAGTGCACCAATTCACACAAATTATCCATCAGTCCATAATCACACAGATAAACAATATCACGCACGTTATCAATCTAAACTCAATCGCAATAAGCCTTCAGGCATAACCAACCAACGCCGCACATATATCTCTATATTGCAACTCAACCGAGTACATATATATATATATATGAACTTACTATATTATATCTATAAGTATAGTTCATTCTTCAATCCCAGTTGAGTACGTCAACTAGTGTTAGTATTCGTCCCCCTGCATTCGCCAACATAAGCATATATATCAATATACGTATACACATACATATATTTAACATATAAATATATATATATCCCTCTATACACACACACACACACACACACACATATATATATATATATATCCGTATAAATTCATACACTTCGACAACAATGATTTCACGTAGCTACAATTCGTATATCAAGGTACTTGCCTTGGTAATCACTCACGAATACTTCCGAAAATACGATTGATTGGAGAAATCCGGAACTCCAATGAAAACGGCGATCGGAAAGGCTCAACACCAGATTTTTTGTAGGGAATTCATCCATAATATCCTATCATCAAATAAACAACAAATCACACGAGGAAAAACATCGCAAAACGACCAAATTTCTCTCTGCGGCATTTCCCCGGACACCTTGAAGGCGTCAAATGAAAGTTTATATAAACGACGAATCGGAAATGATAAAACCGTGGAAAGATGATGAAAATGATAGAACACAACTCAATCTTCGATTACCCATCAGAAATATGAGTTAAAACCAGCAAATCGGACAAAGTCAACTAAAATCTCCAAAACTAGATTTTAGGAAATCATACCTTGATTCGATGGATCGAAGAAGGTTATAGGTTGATTAATCGATGCTATGAACTCAAAAACGACGTGGATTGGAAGATATACACCATGCCTTCGTGTTCTCCAATCCTTGGCCGCGGAGGATATGAGTTGGGGGAAGAAAATGGTGAAGAACACGTCTGCCGGGTCATTATATAGATCCCACACGAAGCACGAGCAGACACGCATGAGCACCGACCGTGCGTGACTCGTGCGCTAAGAACCTGCCGGAACACATCTGGGAGTCTTCCGGACACGCACGAGCATGATGCTCGGGCGTCCGGTCATGTGGCCTGCTCGTGCGGCTGCGCAGCCTCTGCCGCCACGAGCACGCGCCACGAGCACCGCCGTGCGCGCCTGTACTCTCGCCCGATCTGCCGCACGGCGCGCCGTGCGCCTTGCTCGTGCGCCCTGCTCGTCACGCGGCCCCGGATCGCGATGTCTGCACATCACTTACAGCGCCGCCACGAGCGCTGTCCGTGTAAATTTGCTCGTGTGTACTGGCCGTCAACTGCACTTTGCGGCCGGTGCCAGTAGCCATGACTCGACGATCCGATTTTCCGAAATCGCTCGGAACGAACATGAAGAAACGCTTGCGGACAACAATACAACAAATCACCACATATGGCCATAAATACAAAATCAATCGTCGAGAAAAATAATATGAACGCTCGACAACCGAGAAATTTCCGGTCTAAAAAGAAAAAATTCAAATTAATCAGAATAAAAATCTCGGGTATTACATTTCTGTTGTCAAGGTAAATTGTATTTGTAGTAAGAAATTTTTATTTTTCAGTTATAAATTCAAATACTTGTTTTTGGTTCCCCATTTCAGGTTCATAAGGTGCGAGAGTTCCCTTCATTTGAACTTCTTAGTCAAGAATCCTTATCTGATGTTGGAGATTGGGATTGTGGAAAGGTTATATTTTGGTTTTTAACTTTTTCCTACTTACATGATATATCATTTTTTACATACAGTTTATGTAGTAAAACTAATAATAGTTACCTACAATAGTTGTTTTTGTTACTCTGATTCTACTTTTTCGAAGAAGTATTTCTACACGGATGGTGGCAGGTGCATAATTTAGATTTCTGTGAGAAAGCAATAATTGAAGTTGAATCTCTACAAAAGGTTTCATGTTATATTATTTTGTGTTCTAACATTTTTATGATATATGTGGTTAACTTGTATTTGTTACATATCTGGAATTTTAGATACCATGGTAGAAACTTAAGGTTGTATTTTTTGTTTAATTTTTTAGCTATACAATATATATTTTTTTTTTGATAACTAGGTGATCCCAGCTTAGCCGGACTAATCCTAGTCCCTCAATGAACCCACTCCTAGCCCATTGAGAGAAGTAAATCGCGAGTCGCTCGAGCAATTCCAGGGTTCCCAATGCATTTTCTGTACACTTCTGCGCATAAGGAGAAGCCCTTAACTGATTAACAGCGTCTCAGGTTCCCGGCCAGCGATTCTGGGAAGCGATCGGCGATTAAGACCTCCGGGTTCCCAGCAAGGAAATACTCCCACACTGCCGCTTGACGCGAGATTAAACATTGATTAGCGGTTGCTTGAGCTATCCCCGGGAAGCTAGAGGATCATAAAGAGAAAAACTTCCTCTTTCACCTCCTTTGGTGGGGTTAGAACCCAAGACCTCTCCAAAGTAGTGTCTTGTGAGTAGGCGTCCTACCACTGGACCACCCACCCTTCCCCCTACAATATATACTTTTTACATGCATTTTATGTGGTGACACATAAAAACTAATAATGGTTACATGTATTAGTTGGTTTTGTTACTTTGATTCTAATTATTTTAAGAGTTATTTCTATATGGATAGTGATAGGTGCATAAGTTAGATTTCTCTGACAAAGCAATCGTAGATGTTGAAACTCTTGTACAAAAGGTTGTCCTGTTATATATTTCTTTAATCAAATATATTTTATTGTATATGTGGTTAACTATTATTTAGAGTAAATTGCACTTTGTGTACCTGAACTTTACACAATACACCACTTGAAATACTGAATTTTAATATCTTTCACTTATAATACTGAACATTCACTTTACTTAAACTTCGTGTACTGCCGTCTATCTGTTACTAACTCCGTTAAAAGTTTAGGGGTAAGCCTGTCTTTTCCCTTACAGAACTTTTTGTGCGCATGGAGACTAAGCTTTAGAGTTTTGATTCAGCTCTGGCTGATCAACGGCAAGAGAGAGATACAGCAAACACAGAAAAATCAGTTACTTGTATATGCCACAATTCAGAACTAGAATTAGTGTTTTCCCTTCCCTCACAAAATCTTCAGCTAAAAAAGAGTATCAAAAACCTCATATTACCAGTCAAGAAGTTGCAAAGATAACAAAACGAGAAACAATAACGAGATATCAGACATAAGGAAACTACAAGCAGTACAATTTTCCCTTTCTTACTGAAACAAGATCTACGACACTCGAAGGGAAGATAAAACTGAGAAATCGTCCATGGTAAATTACTAACTGCACCTTGCCGAAAGTGGAAGAGACGAGGAACGCGACGAAGAAGATGAAGATGCAGAACAGTCGAACGGTGGGGAGCATCTCTATGTTGGCAACAAGTACTTGTCAGGTCCGAATAAAGAATAACTCACCAGATGGGAAATCAAATCTGAAATGCCTTTCTTTCTGAATTACTTCAGACCTCTCAGGGAGAAAAATGGATTTTCTGACAGCGCAAGGGTTCGCAAGGGTTCGATTTGATCTCTGCTGTTTAGGTCGTCATTTGATCCAATCTAGGACTTTTGAATCTGGTGAGAATTTACAGAGGCGAGCGAAGTGGAGAGAGAGAAGTGCAAATATGGGTTCACGATTCACCCTAGTAGTGTTGCGACAGTGCAACTACAACTTTACCCTAACTTTTAACGGAGTTAGTAACAGATAGACGACAGTACACAAAGTTTAAGTAAAATGAATATTTATTATTACAAGTGATAGATATTAAAATTCAGTATTTCAAGTAATGTCTTGAGTAAAGTTCAAGTACACAAAGTGCACCTTACCAATTATTTATTACATATCTGATTATCAGGATTTGAGTTTTAAATACCCTGCTAGAATTTGTTTATGGAAAAAAATTGTTGATGTGGAGTTTGAATATATACTACTTTGTTTATTATATATACTGAAGAATTAAATTAAATGTATACTATATTAAACTTGTTGGTTTATTGTTTTTTATGGTAATGCATAGACCTGATTTTTTTATAGATACTTTTGAATAAATTTTATACGGAATTTTGTTGGTTTAACTATTAATATTTTTAAATTGCTGGTTAATTAAATGTAAGAAAATTTATTAAATAAATGGAATTTTTTTTATATTGCACAATCTCTACAATTTTTTCATATCATTTTATGGTTGTATTTGTTTAAGTAATATGTTTAATTTTTTGTTATGAGATACTATTTCTTCATGGTTCGAACTAGCTTATTTTGTGTGCAAAGATATTCATTTTTGTTTGGTATAATATTTGCTAATGAAGATGTATCTTGATTATTAGTTTATATTTTTTGTTGCAATTTAATGATACTTTGATATGTTGCTTTTGTAATACCCGAGATTTCTGATATGTATTTGGAACTTGTGATATTGTAATTGTTGCACTTTGATCTGAGTATTATTCTCCGTATTTCATAATCCGGTGTTGTTAAGTGTATGATTTCATGAGTGTGACTTAAATTTGTGATTCTGCGCATGTAGCGCACGCTGTCGATTAAGTGTAGCGTACGCTAACTTAGATCCATAGCGCACGCTACGAAGGAACCTTAGCGCACGCTATACGTGGTCAATATGATTGAGACGTGTTGGTAGGTGAGATCAGGCCGGGGATCTTGGTCGGATTGTGTCGGGATGAACATGGACGGCTTTCGGGAAAAACCCAAGTCAACGCGTTAGCGCACGCTACTCACATGAGGGTAGCGCACGCTAAAGGCTGAGTACAGTGAAATCAGTAACGTTTCAAATAGCCATTAGCGCACGCTATGAATACGGACTAGCGCGCGCTAATAACCATTTTCTATATATAGGACAACATCCTTTTTCATATTTTCAGATTTTTCACTCCCCCATCCGAATTCTTGAACTTAGAAAGACACTATCTTCATCCTAAACACTTCTTGCCGGCATCCTAGCTCGTATTGACGATTGTAGATCATTGGAGGATTGGTGTTCAAACCTTCGGCGTTGGATTGCTTCGAATTTCCTCCTTGTTCTTCACTACTTTGAGGTAGGTGATTCATCACCAATATTAGTAGTATTCTGAAGGACGTTTTTGATCATGTTTTGGGATTTACCTAGTCAGTTGGATTCACAAGTAGTCGATCATCATGCGTTAGAAGGATATTTTTGACGTTTCGGCACTTACTCATCGTATGATCCATTGAACCTTTTTAGTATGTGGACTCCTAAGCATATTATGTATCTTCAAAACCGATCATGACCAGTGTATGGAGATTACCTAGTTCTTATGTTTTACGTAAGGGATCTTATGTTTTGGGACTTGGAATGAATTGAACTTAGGATATTTTCTTGAAGATCAAGATGAATTATGGTGTAGTAATGATGATACGTATCTTTGTGTCTCGTAGTCATTTAATCCATAAAGATCTTTCATAAACCGTATGAGCATGATATGCACGGAGTTGGCAGGTATTAACACTGAGGATTTCATGAGTTTTCATCACCTTTAGCTCAAGTTTTACCCAGTAGTGACTGCCATGCACGATTAGCGCACGCTAAGATGTATATATTAACGTGCGCTATCGGGAATGAGTAACATGCGCTACATTGGATACGTAACGTACGTTATATCATCAGGCAGGGCAGTCGGCTGTTCAGAGAAGACTGTCAGTACACAGCTAGCGCACGCTAGACCTGGTCATTTGCGTACGTTAACGGGCAGGCTTAGCGCACGTTACGTAGAGTACGTAGCGCGCGCTAAGTAGTTCAGACAGAATTCTTTTTTTTTTTAGAGCTTGCGGCCGTAAACCGGATTGTTAGACGTTCGTACGACTTGAGAGGAATTCTTTATTATTTCTTAGGTCCAAGCCTTTCATAGGGGACGATCGAGGGGCGGTGACATACGGACGCGTGTCATTTGTTGGAGTATTTCCATTCTTGCCATTTTCGAGGCAAGTATCATATGTTGAGTTTGATTTATATTGGAACTTTGATCATGCTTATGGTTTTGTTCATGTTGTCGAATATGATATGTATTTCTGAAATTTCTCGTGGTATTCGTTGTTAATTGTTCATATTGATGAACATATTGAAATGCATATATGTATGCATAGTTGATTGGTTTATGGTATAAATGATCCGAGGGGATCATGAGGATCTATGCTGAGGGCGCTGGATCGAATGTCCACCATGCGTTGGTCCGACGGGATCATCATGGGGATCTATGCTGAGGGCGCTGGATCGCTGGATGGATTTTCCACCATGCGTTGGTCCGACGGGATCATCATGGGGATCTATACCAGGGGCGCTGGATCGCTGGATTACCCTGTATTGTGTTGATGGAATCGTGAGGATTCATATCGTTGGATTCCGATGACGGAAGTCCGTTTTGCATGTTTTATGATGCACTGATGATTTATGTATTATGATACTTGTACTAGCATTGTTTTGCTAACCCCTTAGGGGGTAGACATTGTTTTGATGTTCAGGTAGCCGAGGAGCGGGGAAGCAACCACAGTACCGACAGGACGATGAAATAGCTCAGTGATGTGGTTGATGTTTATTGTTATTGTGATTTATCTTCTTGGTTCATTTAGTACTCGAGTACGTATGTTTTAATAGTGTCATTTCGATATGGTTGTATAAGTTAACTCATTGGATCAGTTGAACCAAATCTGTATTTTTACACTTCAGTTGTACGATTGGATTATATTTACATTTCTTTTAAATTAGCCTTGTAAATCCTTACTTAAAGGGTTTACGGCGCTGTAATTATTCCGAATATCTCGGGGTGTTACAGAATATGGTATCGGAGCTAAGATTCATGGATATCTTGGCAGTCGGGTTAGTTGGGTCTGTTTACGTTATTTGATTATTGGTCGGTTGTAACATCACTGCTGAGCCAGCATCGTCGTGTGGACCGTGGTTGTAAGTTTCATAATCTCAAATACTACCGTTTTAATTAATTCATGTTTTGTAAACATTGATGGACTTCCTTTTAGAAAGTTTGCCCTGGATATTGAGTATTTGTGTTTACAGTATGTTGAGAGGAGGTCGTGGACGCGGATGCGGTCGTGGACGCGGACGTGGAAATGCGAGACAAGAAGAGTCGGTGTCTACCCCAGAAATAACCGCTAGTCGAACGGATTCCCATTCCGGAGGACAACAGGGATCAGCAAATAATAATGCAGATCCTAATGTGCCGGGAGTGCTTTAGCAGGTGGTTGCCTAGATAAACTAGTTTGCTCAAGTTGTGGATCGCATGCAGACGGCGATGGGACAGCAGCATAACGTGGATAATCGGGGAGATAAATGGCTTACTGAGGTGATCAAATTGCATCCTCCGAAATTTGACGGTTCTGCTGAGACGCTTTCTTGGGATCACTGGCTGAAGGAGTTGGAGAAGATTTTTGCGGGGATTAACTGTCCCAACGACAGAAAGGTTCCGGTCGCCCAGTATCTTCTGATGGGGGAGGCTTTCGACTGGTGGGAGGCCATTCGAACTGAGGAGCATAATGTCGACTGGACAGAGTTCAAATTAATGATGGAAGCGCAGTATTGTCCTCGCCCAATTAGAGAGGCCCGAGTCCAGGAGTTTTTCTCTCCGCAAAATTCAGAAGCATCTGTGACGGACGTGATTAAGACTTTTAATCACCAGCTGACTTATGTGCGTCACTTGGTCAGAACCGAGGCGGAGAGGATTTTTCATTTCGACATGCGAATGAAGCCGGAAATTCAGCAATATATGTCCGGATTTGAATGTAACACCTTGCGACAGTATCAGGACAAGGCGCTGGCCTATGATATGAAAGGGGCGGCAGTAGAGAAATCAACGGAAGCAAAGAAGCAGAAAGTGGTTGGCAACTTCACTGAGAATAAGAGTAGCGGGCCTCGCAGGGGCCAGTCCTCTTTTCATTCATCCAGGAGACCTCCGCATACTTCTCGAGGAGGAAAGAAGTTCCGGGCAGCACCAACCGTTTCAGACACAGGGAAGAAATGTTATAACTGTGGCAAAACGGGACATGTTCGGCAAGCTGTTTCGCGCTGTGACTGTTTTAGTGTGGACAGGAAGGGCATCGCGCAACATTTTGTGGGAATGCGACCCGATCTTTTGGTACTCGCACTCCTGTACCGGTTCCGAAGGACACTATTGTAAACCAGACGCAGCAAAGCGGTTTCCCGCAGCAGAATGTTGGGAAAAGAGAGGCATCCAACGCTGGGTCCGTTCCTCCGTGTATTTACGAGATGAAGAAGGATGATCAGAACACAGCTGTTGCATCAGGTACGATTCAGATCCTTTTGCAACTAGTTAGTGTCTTGTTCGATTCAGGGGCTACGCATTCTTTTATATCTTTGAACTGTGTTAATCGTTTGAAAATCTCGTGCTTGTATGATTGTGAACCTTATGTTGTGGGTTTACCGAGCGAAGAGAAAATTGTGGGAACCCTAGAAGCTAGAGATTTTCCAGTGTCTATAGGAGGGAGAGATTGGCCATCGAACCTTATTGTAGTTGACATCTACGGTGACGATTTAATTCTCGGGGACGATTGGCTCAACCGTTATGGAGCTATTCTGAATTACCAAAAGAGAGTCATTTCTATCATCGCGAATGACGGACCTGAACACTTATTCCAAGGATGGAGACCGGGAAGCTCGGGAAAATTGATCAAAGCAATGAAAGCCGTGAAATTACTGAAGCAGGGATGTCATGGACTTTGGTGCTATGCCATGAGGAAAGAGGAAGGAGTAGAGCTCTCGTCTATTTCAGTTGTGAATGAGTTCTCAGATGTATTTCCTGACGAACTACCTGGGTTACCTCCGCAGAGAGAAGTGGAGTTCACTATCGAATTAGAGCCTTGAGCAGCTCCTATTTCCAGAGCACCATACCGTATGGCGCCAACCGAGATGTATGAACTCAAGAAGCAACTGGAGGAATTGTTACAGAAGGGTTATATTCAACCTAGCGTTTCTCCTTGGGGAGTTCCCGTTCTCTTTGTCCGGAAGAAAGATGGATCCCTCCGACTGTGTATTGATTACAGGGAGCTCAATAAGATGACGATCAAGAATAAGTATCCTATACCTCGGATCGACGACTTGTTTGATCAACTGCAAGGGGCAAGGGTATTCTCGAAGATTGACTTGCGATCAGGATACCATCAGTTGAGAATTAAGGAATCGGATATACCAAAGTCTGCTTTCAGGTCCCGGTACGGGCATTATGAATTTGTAGTGATGCCATTTGGACTTACCGATGCTCCTGCGGTATTCATGCAATTTATGAATCGGGTATTCTTAGAATACTTGGATAAATTTGTGGTCGTCTTCATTGATGACATCTTGATATATTCGAAGGACGCAGAAGAGCATGCCGAACATTTGCGTGTGGTTTTGAGCACCTTGAGGAAGGAACAGCTGTATGCAAAGCTTTCCAAATGCGAGTTCTGGCTTAGGGAAGTAACTTTCCTTGGGCATGTGATATCAGCTGACGGAGTTCAGGTGGACCCGAAGAAAGTCGAAGCAATCTTGGAATGTGAAGTTCCTAATAACGTGAAAGAAGTCCGGAGTTTCCTAGGACTTGCTGGATATTATCGCCGCTTTGTAGAGGGATTTTTCAAAATTGCTCGTCCGCTCACTCATTTATTCTGAGAAAACTCAAAAGTTTACGTGGGATGAGAAATGTCGGTGGTTTTGATGAACTTAAGAAGAGGCGGCGGACACCTATATTAGCGTTACCAGATGGGACTGATGGATTCATGGTATACAGCGACGCTTCAAATCAGGGTCTGCGATGTGTGTTGATGCAAAAGGATAAGGTGATTGCCTATGCTTCTCGGCAATTGAAACCGTACGAGGTTAATTACCCGAATCATGATCTGGAGCTAGCAGCTGCAGTCTTTGCATTGAAAATTTGGAGACATTATTTGTACGGCACTCATTGTCAGATCTTTACAGATCATAAGAGCCTCAAGTACATTTTCAGTCAGAAAGAATTAAACATGAGGCAGAGAAGGTCTGGAATTGATCAAGGATTACAACTTGGAGATTCTCTATCATCCGGGGAAAGCAAACGTAGTAGCAGATCCATTGAGCCGTAAACCTGTTTCTCTTCGAGTGTTGAAAGCACTTACATCCCAAACCAGCATTCAGCGGGAGCTGATCCGCGAAGAGATTGAAGTATGGGCACCAGGAATCCAAGGGCAACTATATGTGATGGAACTGACTTCATCACTAGTCGAGGAGATCAAATCTAAGCAGTTGAATGATTCTCTGATCCTTCGGTTATGTGACGAAGTAAAGAAAGGAAAAGCCCCAGGATTCATAATACAAGATGATGGAGTTCTGAGATTTCAGAGTCGACTTTGCGTTCCCGAAAATGAGGAATTGAGACGGAGAATTCTGAAGGAAGCTCACAACACGCCCTATTCTATTCACCCGGGCAGCAGTAAGATGTATAAGGATCTAAAACAAAACTTCTGGTGGGGGAATATGAAAAAGGACGTAGCAGAGTACGTTTCAAAGTGTTTGACTTGTCAGCAGGTTAAGATTGAACATCAGCGACCTGCCGGAATGTTAAAGCCGCTTCCGATCCTTGAGTGGGAGTGGGAGGATATCTCGATGGATTTCATCACCAGTATGTCAAGGACCAAAATGGGAATGAACATGATTTGGGTTATAGTTGATCGACTAACCAAGTCGGCTCATTTCCTAGGAATTAAAGATACTTGGGGGCCCGAGAGATTGGCGCGAGTATTCATTGCAGAGGTAGTCAGATTGCATGGGACGCCGAAGACCATTATTTCAGATCGAGATGGTCGCTTCGTGTCGCACTTCTGGAAGGCAGTTCACAGAGCTTTGGGGACTGATCTCAACTTTAGCACGACTTATCATCCCCAAACGTACGGTCAGTCCGAAAGGACTATACAAACAGTAGAAGACATGCTTAGAGCTTGTGCCTTAGATTGGTCGACTGATTGGGAAGTTCATTTGCCGTTGATTGAATTCACCTACAATAATAGTTGGCATACTTCTATTAAGATGGCACCATTTGAAGCTTTGTACGGGAGAAGATGTCGATCACCCCTGTGCTGGGATGATTCTTCGGACTTGATCGGGACGGAACCGGAATTGATAATTCAGACTCAAGAGAAGATAGCTTTGATTCGGAAAAGACTGTTGACTGCTCAGAGTCGACAAAAGTCTTATGCAGATGTACGTCGTCGCCCTCTAGAGTTCGACATTGGGGACCACGTACTATTGAAGGTGTCTCCTACACGAGGGATTTTCCGTTTTGGGAGGAGAGGTAAGCTAAGTCCGAGATATATCGGGCCATTTGAGGTCCTAGAGAGAGTTGGGGATTTAGCATACAGGTTGGCCTTACCGCCATCGCTGAGTCACGTTCACAATGTGTTTCACGTATCCCAATTGCGTAAGTATGTACCGGACCCTAGTCATGTCATTGATTTCGACGAGATTGAGATAGCTAATGACGGCACCTTCGAAGAGAGACCAATCAAGATACTTGAGAGTCGGATCAAACAATTGAGGAATAAACCAATACACTTGGTTAAAGTACAATGGTCACGACACGGAGTTGAAGAGGCCACTTGGGAAACGGAGGATAGTATGAAGACTAGATATCCGGAGTTGTTTTCATCTTAAGTTTCGGGACGAAACTTCTTTTTAGGGAGGAAGGATGTAATACCCGAGATTTCTGATATGTATTTGGAACTTGTGATATTGTAATTGTTGCACTTTGATCTGAGTATTATTCTCCGTATTTCATAATCCGGTGTTGTTAAGTGTATGATTTCATGAGTGTGACTTAAATTTGTGATTCTGCGCATGTAGCGCACGCTGTCGATTAAGTGTAGCGTACGCTAACTTAGATCCATAGCGCACGTTACGAAGGAACCTTAGCGCACGCTATACGTGGTCAATATGATTGAGACGTGTTGGTAGGTGAGATCAGGCCGGGGATCTTGGTCGGATTGTGTCGGGATGAACTTGGACGGCTTTCGGTAAAAAGCCAAGTCAACGCGTTAGCGCACGCTACTCACATGAGGGTAGCGCACGCTAAAGGCTGAGTACAGTGAAATCAATAACGTTTCAAATAGCCGTTAGCGCACGCTATGAATACGGACTAGCGCGCGCTAATAACCATTTTCTATATATAGGACATCATCCTTTTTCATATTTTCAGATTTTTCACTCCCCCATCCGAATTCTTGAACTTAGAAAGACACTATCTTCATCCTAAACACTTCTTGCCGGCATCCTAGCTCGTATTGACGATTGTAGATCATTGGAGGATTGGTGTTCAAACCTTCGGCGTTGGATTGCTTCGAATTTCCTCCTTGTTCTTCACTACTTTGAGGTAGGTGATTCATCACCAATATTAGTAGTATTCTGAAGGACGTTTTTGATCATGTTTTGGGATTTACCTAGTCAGTTAGATTCACAAGTAGTCGATCATCATGCGTTAGAAGGATATTTTTGACGTTTCGGCACTTACTCATCGTATGATCCATTGAACCTTTTTAGTATGTGGACTCCTAAGCATATTATGTATCTTCAAAACCGATCATGACCTGTGTATGGAGATTACCTAGTTCTTATGTTTTACGTAAGGGATCTTATGTTTTGGGACTTGGAATGAATTGAACTTAGGATATTTTCTTGAAGATCAAGATGAATTATGGTGTAGTAATTATGATACGTATCCTTGTGTCTCGTAGTCATTTAATCCATAAAGATCTTTCATAAACCGTATGAGCATGATATGCACGGAGTTGGCAGGTATTAACACTGAGGATTTCATGAGTTTTCATCACCTTTAGCTCAAGTTTTACCCAGTAGTGACTGCCATGCACGATTAGCGCACACTAAGATGTATATATTAACGTGCGCTATCGGGAATGAGTAACGTGCGCTACGTTGGATACGTAACGTACGTTATATCATCGAGCGAGGCGATCAGCATTCGAGAGAAGACGTCGAGTACACATCTAGCGCACGCTAGACCTGGTCATTTGCGTACATTAACGGGCAGGCTTAGCGCACCATGTTACGTAGAGTACGTAGCGCGCGCTAAGTAGTTCAGACAAAATTCTTTTTTTTTTTAGAGCTTGCGGCCGTAAACCGGATTGTTAGACGTTCGTACGACTTGAGAGGAATTCTTTATTATTTCTTAGGTCCAAGCCTTTCATAGGGGACGATCGAGGGGCGGTGACATACGGACGCGTGTCATTTGTTGGAGTATTTCCATTCTTGTCATTTACGAGGCAAGTATCATATGTTGAGTTTGATTTATATTGGAACTTTGATCATGCTTATGATTTTGTTCATGTTGTCGAATATGATATGTATTTCTGAAATTTCTCGTGGTATTCATTATTAATTGTTCGTATTGATGAACATATTGAATTGCATATATGTATGCATAATTGATTGGTTTATGGTATAAATGATCCGAGGGGATCATGAGGATCTATGCTGAGGGTGCTGGATCGAATGTCCACCATGCGTTGGTCCGACGGGATCATCATGGGGATCTATGCTGAGGGCGCTGGATCGCTGGACGGGTTTTCCACCATGCGTTGGTCCGACGGGATCATCATGGGGATCTATACCAAGGGCGCTGGATCGCTGGATTACCCTGTATTGTGTTGATGGAATCGTGAGGATTCATATCGTTGGATTCCGATGACGGAAGTCCGTTTTGCATGTTTTATGATGCGCTGATGATTTATGTATTATGATACTTGTACTAGCATTGTTTTGCTAAACCCTTCGGGGGTGGACATTGTTTTGATGTTCAGGTAGCCGAGGAGCGGGGAAGCAACCACAGTACCGATAGGACGATAAAATGGCTCAGTGATGTGGTTGATGTTTATTGTTATTGTGATTTGTCTTCTTGGTTCATTTAGTACTCGTGTACGTATGTTTTAATAGTGTCATTTCGATATGGTTGTATAAGTTAACTCATTGGATCAGTTGAACCAAATCTGTATTTTTAAACTTCAGTTGTACGATTGGATTATATTTACATTTCTTTTAAATTAGCCTTGTAAATCCTTACTTAAAGGGTTTACGGCGCTGTAATTATTCCGAATATCTCGGGGTGTTACAGCTTTATAATTATAGGAGGGGTCAGGTAGTAGGACCATGAGGCATTTAGATGACATAGTTTTTACGACTCAGGATATTAAAATCATTAAAGATTTGGAGAGTGTGGAAAAGCATGTTGCTAGAGGTAAACATACTTGTGTGAAGAGTGCAACTTTGAGAAGTCTGTTCACCACGGAAGTTGGTTTGGATGAGTGCAAGAAGTCGGTCTTGTATTCTAACCGGACGAATGCATGCAATGGCCTGATCAAAATGAATGAATGGTTCAAAATTGGTTTCAACTCAAGGAATAAGTATTTTTAGTTTCTTTTCGTTATATGTGAATGAGTGATATATCTGAATATTTGTTTCCCTTATAGGATATACAAATTTCTGGAACAATGGATATCATTAACCCTCCTTTTAACTTTGGTGATACATGTATTGCAAGTAAAATGTGGTTTTATGCATTGTTGACACCAAACAAGTGGTTGGATGATGTTGTAAGTTTTGTTTAATATGATGTCGTATTTAAATTACAGTTTTAACTCATGTGAACTTTTTGTTCTTACTCATTATATGTTAGAGTTTGACTCTTATATTATTTGAATTTTATGATTTCAGCATATAAATCTTGCTTTTTACCACCTACCAAATCTTTCGCGGTATTCTTCGAAAGTACGTGTCAAGGATACAACTGCTTACTCCTGGTTTCATGTGAAGCTGACCACTTTGTACACTGAGTATTGTCAGAAGGAGAATGACAGAGATATTTTGACAATAGGTACAGATAGTCGAGAGTATGTTCTTGAATATTTGATGCGTTTGAACACACCCTGGGTGGAAGTTGAGTATGTTTTATTTCCTACAAATATGGATAATCTTGGGTATTGGTTTCTATTGGTGTTTGATGTACATCGTCGGTGTTTGGTGGTAGACAATACTCTTGAACAAGGTCGTAAGGCCATGTGGGATAGAATTATGAGTGTGTGTCAGCCATATTTTGTGGCATTGCCGATTATAGTGACAGGTTGTGGTTTCTGGAAAACAAGAAGTGATCTTGAGAATAGTAGTGATTTGTTTAGCAAATACGGGCTGGGGGATCAGTTTTTACTTCTTTTTGAAAAGTCTACACCTGAGCAGGTTGAGTGGTGAGTAATTATTCATAGTAATTATTTGCTCTATATGTTTATGTGTTCATATTTACAGCTGTTCTTCTTTTTTGTAGTGATTGCGGTCTTTTCACAATTGGTTTGGCTCCTTATTTCATTTCTGAAAAGATGGGGGACATATTGGGGGCGATACTCCATGGAAGCGTATCGGAAGAAATTAGGTGTTAACTTGTATATTCAAGCTAGCAACAAGGAGATATTTGCCTGAGTCTGATATTAAACATCCTAGTAGATGTGTTGGTAATAGTTAAGGTTTATCATTGTAAGGGTTGCTGTTTGGTATGTAGGATTTGTTTTTATGTTGATATGGGATTAAATCTCTGCTTGTTGGGATTGAACTTCTAATTATGGTAATTTTCAGTATTCATGTGATTATGCCTACTATTTGAATTTTTATTAATTAATTTTGTAAATGTTTATAGTATGTTTGATATTGATATATTATATGAGAGAGGCTCAAATGTAATTATTTGTTTACATTGATTGATGTCTTAATTTAACGAGATCACTTATTGTTGAAATTTAATTATATCAATTGTTAGGCTTTTTGATGTAAGTTTTCATAATATTTTTGTACTCTGGTCTGGTTATGAGATAGTGATAAGAATATATAGATACACCGAACGTTGCGTTAGTGGATACCAAATATCTGGTATCCTAATATTTTATTTCAGGTAACCATACTTCTAGTTGTGTGTTATTTGTATAATTAATTTCTAGATGTTGTAGAACGGAAATAAGTAATTAAATATACACCAAACTTGTCCATGTATTATTTAATAAAGTGTTACAAACATATCGCAATACTAGAGTTTTTACAATAATCACCACGTGAACTGCTATCCTACTGTACTATACATGTAACTACACTGATACTTAGTAGTATTCAATTTCATAGACATGATTTTTTTATTTAGGTTTTTGGTTCAAAAATATCCTAACTGGCCCTATGCACCGATCAGACTTATCTGTCTTTAACTGCCTGTTACGTACGCTATGCCTCGCTTATAGCGTACGTTCTCTGCAGCTCTAAACGTACATTATGTTCAACTACTAACGTACGTTATGACGTGCAGATGCATGCATGCATGTTTTGGAAACTCATGAGTATAAGAATACGAATAGGGAATACCACATAATCAAATGCTACAAGCATCAAATACAGATGAAATACACAATAATTATCCAGGTATTACATACTCTCCCTCTAAAAAGAAGTTTCGTCCCAAAATTTAAGATGAAAATAATTCTGGGTATCTAGCCTTCATACCGTCTTTCGTCTCCCTAGTTGCTTCTTCAAATCCATGTTGAGACCACTGAACTTTAACCGAGGAGATTGGTTTATTCCTCAATTGATTGACTTGACTCTCGAGTATCTTGATTGAATTCTCCTCGATTGTGCCATCATTAGTTACTTTGATCTCACCAAAATCGATGACATGAGTGGGATTCGATACATACTTCCGTAACTGAGATTCGTGAAACACATTATGAACATGAATCAATGATGGAGGTAAAGCCAATCTGCACACCAATTCTCTAACTCTTTCAAGAACCTTGAATAGTCCGATATATCTCAGACTCAACTTTCCTTTCCTCCCAAAACGAAAAATTCTTCGGGAAGGAGAAACTTTCAGAAGTACATGATCCCCAATTCAAAATTCTAATGGGCGACGGCGCACGTCGGCATAAGACTTCTGCCGACTCTGGGCAGTCAACAGACTATCACGAATCAGAGCTACCTTCTCTTGAGTCTGTACTATCAACTCTGGTTCTGTTCCAATTAAGTCAGACGAATCATCCCAACATAGGGGTGATCTGCATCTTCTTCCGTACAATGCTTCAAAAGTTGCCATCTTAATGGAAGCATGCCAACTATTGTTGTAGGTGAATTCAATCAACGAAAGATGAATTTCCCAATCAGTCGACCAATCTAAGGCACAAGCTCTCAACATGTCTTCTACTGTTTTGATAGTTCTTTCGGACTGTACATCGGTTTGGGGATGATAAGCTGTGCTAAAGTTCAGTTCAGTTTCCAAGGCTCTATGCATCGCTTTCCAAAAATGTGACACGAAGCGACCATCCTGATCTGAAATAATGGTCTTTGGTGTACCATGCAATCGTACTATCTCCACAATAAACACTCGTGCCGACCTCTTGGGTCCCCATGTATCCTTAATGCCCAGAAAATGAGCCGAGTTGGTTAAAAGATCAACTATCACCCAAATCATATTCATACCAGTTCTGGTCGTCGGCATATTGGTGATAAAATCCATCAATATGTCTTCCCACTTCTATCAAGGAATCGAAAGCGGCTTCAGCATTCCGGCAGGTCGCTGATATTCAATCTTAACCTGCTGACAAGTTAAACGCTTCGAAACGTAGTCTCCCACATCGTTCATCATGTTTCCTCATCAAAAATCCTGCTTCAGATCTTTATACATCTTACTGGTACCTGGGCGAATAGAATAGGGCGTATTGTGAGCTTCCTTCATGATTGTCTGCTTCAGAACATCATTATCGGGAACACAAAGTCGATTTTGGAATCTCAAAACTCCATCTTCATGAATTACAAATCCTGAGGCCTTTCCATTGCCTACTTCATCACGTAACCGAATTATTAGAGGGTTATCTAATTGCTTAGATTTGATTTCTTCAATTAGCGGTGAAGTTAATTCCATCACACACAGTTGTCCTTAGACTCATTGTAACCTGTTGTGCGGCGATTAATATGCCTAGACGGCAATCGGCATAAGGCCGAGCGACCGAAGTCAGCATCAAATAAGCCACGGCAAACTTGCCAACCGAAGATGCCAGATCATGTTCGAATGCCTAGTGATCGACATCCAGGGCGATCGTCTCTTGGCACCTAGCGGTCGACTCTAGTGCCCGACAAAGACGACCGTCCCATGCCACGTGTAAAACCAACATCCGTCAAAGTCTACGAAGACCGAATCTCGGGATGGTGGCCCACGTACAGATCCGCATAAAGGCGCCGCAGGAAAAGACTTGACTCCAGCCCATCAGCAGCTGTCAGTGACAGGGATAGCCTCACCTACCGACAGACCCGCCGAAAGGTCCTAGGTGGGACCTCCCGAGACTGCGACATGGGACGCGTGTTGTCTCCCCATTAGATCGCACAGTTGGCTGCCAGCAGCAGCTGTGGACTTTAAGGAAACCGACCCATCTGTTAAGACAATCGCCCGCTTATTATAATACAGGAAAGGCGATCGCCCATTCGGTATGAAGACATCCCAAGTACCTCCTCTTCTATAAATAGAGTACTTCCAGCATTTTGGAAAAGGATCGAGAGATAGAATCGAAAATCAGACTTACAGTCGAGTTCAATGCAGAAATCTACACAGCATCCCGTCTTTGTTACAAGAACTCACAGAGCATCAACTCTGGTTCTTCCGGCAATCAACAACACTCAAGAGCTAGATAACTAGGGTCTTTACACTCATTGTAATTGTACTCTAACATTAATACTTGTACTCCAACGTATTTCGTATTAATAATACCTCGTGAGAGCATTCAAGCCCGGGACTAACAACCCTGGCAAATCTTGTTATTTAAATTCCCTCGGACGTGTTCTCGTATTTTGTTTGTTACTCACCCATATCCATATCCAGCAAATCACACCATATAATATTTTGGGTAATAACAATTGGCGCTAGAGGAAGGGGGGGCACCTTCGTATTCTCTACGATCGTTTCGAAGAACACTCACTGTTCTCCGGAACATATACTTGAAGAAACACTCACTGTTTTTCAAAGAAAAACCTTCACGATAATGACGTCTGCCACCACCTCGAAGAGAGCTATCCTATGGTCTGCTGGACGTCTTATTCCGGCACAAATCGAGTCTCAACCTACTGCAAAGGGTAGCCGCGGAGACGCGAGACTCTCGATCCCGCCCCCGAGGGACGACCCCATCCTCTCGCTCGATCAATTCCAAACCGCGGAACAGATCGAGGAGGCCATGGTCATCCTAAGAGAGCGATGGAGAGCATACGACGCGCCCACTATTACCTCATCGGCCATCCGCCGTGCGGGCAAATGAAGGCTCAAGGGGTTATATGTCGAGCAATAATCAGAAAGCCCCGATTCACGAGGAAAGGCACTCGCGAGGCGGGACAGTTCCGTCTTCAGCCGCATAGGAAGCGACCCTTCGTGGCGACCGGGGCATCGTGGCCCCAGCCACGAGACGACGGAATCTGAATCCATCACTAGGAGTTCGGCGTATCTGACTCCCAAAAGGGGGGGTCAGCCATTTGGCTACCGCCCGCAAAAAAGCCGAGCTCGGCGGTAGGGACCTCATCGCTTACCACGGAGTCAGGAGATCGGTGTATGATCGCCTCAGCTCCCACTCCGAGATCCAGGCCACTAGCAGCTAGGCCACGACGATGGCCGCAATGAAACGCCAGCTCGACAATATGAAGGCGCTCCTAGAAACTGGGGCATGCGCCAAGAGAAAGGTCGCCGGACTGAGTGATCCGCTCGCGGTCCAGATCGAGCTTGCCCCTATGCAACCAAAGATCGCTCCTCCTAAAACACCTCTGTATGAGGGGACATCGGACCCCGAGACACACTTAAGTAGGTTCCATATCTACATGACCGGATGCGGAGCATCAGACGCAACAAAATGCTGAATGTTCCCGTTGACTTTGGGCAATCTGGCCCATAGATGGTACATCTCATTGGCACCTCGCTCAATCAATTCCTTTGAGAAACTGGCGAGTGACTTCACAGCGTACTTTGCTGCCAATGTTGCTCAGCCAGAAGGTCCCCACCGCATGATGAAGATCAGGTAGGGGAAAGACGAGTCCGATGCGGATTACATCGACCGGGTAAATGAAATAATCCTCACCAGCGAGCCCATAAGCGACGAGATCGCCCTCTACTCGGTCCTAGGGGGATTTGATTTTTTTTCGACCATGTTCAGGCACCTCACGAAGGACATCCCCCCGACCTACGTGATTTTCCGCGCCAAAGCCGCCGATTTCCTGACCAGGCAGAGGTTGCTCACCCTTCGCCTAGGCAAGAGGGCAATCGGAGAAAGGACGGCGCCATTGTAACACCCCCAATCCACTCAGGGATATTACACGCCGTAGACCCTTTTCTCAAGGATCTACCAGGCTGGTAGACAGCGTCGAACATCTCAACAATGCCTTTAATGCTAAAAATGACTCAGTAGACCGATTTGGTCTTACAATAAATACATACAACTCAATACATGCCCACACAGGGGTCAAATACACAATGCTCCCATACAACGGGGAAAATATACTGCAGCGGAAATAAAATACAACTGAACCAATACAACAACGTACAGTTCCTCATGTGATTAGTATCGATCATCTTTCATCATCCTTCGTGCCGACCCTATGTTATGCTCCCAAAATCTGAATGCAAAAACAGACATCCACCCCCTGAATACTCGGGGGTTAGCAAAACTCCACTGTTTTGCTAGTGCAAGAACAAAGTGCAAAATACGAGTCATACAATTCACATTCCACGAATAACAATAACCAGGATTCCTCAAAAAGCCAAACATAACGAAAAGTACTTCCCGAGGCAAGAGTTTGCGAAAAACATTCCAAAACCGAAAGATCACCAATCAGGGGAAACAATTTATAAAACAGTTTAAAATGCCATTGAGAGTTTTAATAGAAAACAATTTAGGATTACCGAATCATTCTCTTTCCAAAATAAACAGGGGTCACAGCCCAAATGTTTTGTTTTCACAAATGAAACCAACAACAATACACAAGGTTAAAACCCACGTCACGCGTCCTCGACGGACATAACATACACACGCACTCGTGAAGTTTTACTCGTGAATCCAGGGCTATACCATTGGATTCTCTCTGTGGCCCCGTCGAACCCTCCCGAGGTGAGCAAACACATTCACAAAACATACACGCACAGGCATCGCCTAGGACCAGGACGAAGCCACAAATCCCACCCATATGATGGCTTCCATGTCTAATGAGCTTCAGAGAGCTCATGAGAAAATGACTTCTGCTAGGCAGATTCTATCTCACTTAACCGAGCTTTATGGTGAGCACAGCAGAACTGCTAGATATGAGATATCCAAGCAACTGTTCGGTGCAAGGATGAAGGAAGGTGAGAAGGTTGGGGAACACGTCCTCAAAATGATATCCATGATCGAGAGATTGGAGGCTCTTGATTTTAAAATGGATACTTTTCTCCAAACCAACCTTATCCTACAATCTCTCCCTGATTCCTTCTCACAGTTTGTTATGAACTTTAACTGCAATGAGATTGCATGTAACTTAGCTGGGCTAATGAACAACCGGTGATCGCTCCTCGATGAAGACTCCGCGAATGAAGGAGTCTGCCCTTGTGATTTGTTCTGGACTTCGGAAGTCTAAGAATAAGAAGAAAAATACCAAGAAGCGGACTGGACCGAAAGCTAAGGACCTTAAGGGAAAGGGCAAGGCCCCGATGGTTCCAAAGAACAAGAAGAAGAAGGATGCTTGTCTCAAGTGCGGTGAGTTGGGCCACTGGGCTAGAGACTGTCCGATTCTTCATGGCACTTCAGGTACAGAACTTCTGGTTTTGGAAACAAATTGTTCTGCTACTGTATTTTCTACTTTTTGGATACTGGATTCTGGTGCTAGTTCTCATATTTGTACCGTGAATCAGGATCTGGAACAAAGTAGGAAGCTTGGAGCTGGAGAAGTTATGATCACAGTCGGAAGCGGGCATAGTGTCGAGGCGACCGACATAGGATCACTTCTTTTGGGTTTAGAATCCGGCTTTGCTTTGACTTTAGAAGATGTACTGGTTTTGCCCAAGGGGCACAAAAACATTGTATCCATTCCGGTCATGGACCAAAAAGGCTTTTCATTTTTCATTGGTGATGGTTCCTGCAAAATTTATTTCAGAAATAAACTAGTGGGTACTGCTACATTGTTAAATGGATTGTATCATCTAAATCTCAACAACAAAGTAGTTGTGAATACTATGACTAGAAAACGTGGTAGGGATGAAACCACTCATGTTTTGAAATGGCATCTTAGACTTGGTCATGTTGGTCAAACCAAGGTTTACAAAATGGAAAAGGATGGACTTATGGGTCCATTGGGATCGGATCCCTTTCCTACTTGTGAATCTTGCCTTAAAGGCAAAATGACTAAGTCCCCTTCTGAGGACTTTTGACAGAGCCGCTGATAAACTGGGATTAATCCATACCGACGTATGTGGTGCTTTAGAAGCAGCACGTGACGGATATCAATATTTCATTACGTTTACAGATGATCATACAAGGTATGGTTATGTATACTTAATGAATCATAAATCCTAGGCCTTTGAGAAATTCCAGGAATTCAAGGCCCTAGTCGAGAAACAAACTGGTAATCATATCAAAGCACTTCGGTCGGACCGAGGTGGCGAGTATATAAGTACGGAGTTTGACGAGTTCCTTAAGGAACATAGAATAGTTTCACAACTAACACCTCCAGGTACTCCTCAGTTAAATGGTTTGTCAGAAAGAAGGGACTGGACCTTGTTGAACATGATCCGTTCGATGCTGGGCTATACTGACTTATCGATTTAACTGTGGGGGTATGCACTCCTGACTGCCGCTTACATCTTGAACAGATGTCCTTCCAAATCTGTTCTTAAAACTCCACATGAGATGTGGGAGGGCAGGAAACCAAGTCTTAATCATATTAATATTTGGGGATGTCCCCCCTATGTCAAGAAGACTAAGGTGGAGAAGTTGGAAGCTAGGTCCGCGAAGGGACGTTTCATTGGATTCCCGTCTGGGACGATGGGATATCTATTCTACATTCCCGAAGATCGAAAGATCGTTGTTGCTTTACAAGCACACTTCCTGGAAGATGAGTTCATTCAGGAAGGCGGAGCAGGTAGAAGTATTTCTTTAGAAAAATACAATGAAACTCCTCGGAAGACACCTGTGCAAGAAACTGGAATCGAACTTTCTGAAACACAAGTACAACCACCTCGTAGGTCTAGTAGGGTGTCTCATTTACCTTAGAGGTATGGGCTTGTGCACTTGGAGGAGCTGGGTCTCCATGAGGTTCCAAGTGATAGCCAAGAGACCGACCCGACGACCTATGACCAAGCGATGGTGGATGTAGAGTCCGCGAAATGGCGGGAAGCTATGGAAGCTGAGATAGACTCGATGCATATCAATCAGTCTGGACTCTAGTAGACCACCCCAAGGGCATAGTGCCTATTGGGAACAAGTCGATCTACAAGAGAAAGACCGATGGTGATGGCAAGGTTGACGCCTATAAAGCCGGGCTTGTGGCAAAGGGTTATACCCGGAAGGAAGGGATCGACACACGATACCTTCTCGCTCGTAGCCATGATCAAGTCTATTCGCATGATGCTTGCTATAGCTGCCTACCACGATTATGAGATATGGCTGTAACACCCCAAACTAGGCGGATATTACGGTCGTGGACCCCGATCAGGACCCACCAAAGTGATGAAAATGAATGAATTACACAGGTGAATGTCGTGCGAACCACATTACAACATTAATTACTCCGATGAGGAGTTTCATACAACACACCTAGGATAATACTGAATACATGTATATTTTATATGAAGATAAAATACACGACATCGAATGAAACGGAATAACCAAGTGAAAATCATGCAGGAAAATAAATGACAACAATAGGAATGGTGAAAGGATTTGGGGCCCCCTACTAGTATCACTAGGACTCCTCGACATCAACATGCTATTCCCGTGCGTTTGCCTTGCCATGACTGAAAAACAAAATCCCCAAACGGGCCATAAAGAACAACAATCCTCAAGGGTTGAAAAATACACAATCATGATTTAACCAAGTTATGAAATATCCTTAGTTACGAATTACGCCAAGAGGAGTATCATAAGACGCCCGTAGTGTTGCATGCGAGTGTACAAGACGAATGACCTGACACACCCGCCCTTGTACCTAATTAGTCTCACGGTAACGCTTTCCGTGTGCACACCCAATGTATCACTCCCTATACATGGCCATGACGTGCCCGACTAAAAATTCCACATGACCACACCCGCCACGCAATATGAACCCGGAAGGTCATATGAACGAGAATGACCGTAATGAATATCAATGAATAAATAATAATCGACAAAGTCAAGAATGACTCACCGAGATGAGAGTAATAATGAAATGAATGATAGCTCAACGAAAAGATTGGAACCGCTGCTTCCTTACGATCAAGTGATTAATTGACAATAACAAGTTTTAATATGATTAATACAATGATGAATGAGTTATGATTATGAATGATCAACAACAAAAGGTATGAATATCCCGTTAATCGAGTAAGAATTAACTTACTAAATACCGATGAAGAAAGTCCTTCCACGAACAAATGTCCTAAATGAAGTGTCGGCCGCACGAACAACCTTAATTCAATACAATTACGACAATCCGATCAATATACGAATCAAACACGAATATAACGAACTCAAAACGTCGATACGATAAAACTAAGTCCATTGAGGCATTAAAACAAACACGTTAAGGCCCAAACTCCGATTGTTTACAATCAAACTTCAATATACCAATATCAAATCCCCCAAGAAGTGTTTCAAACCAACAAAACATCTCCAATACGATCAATAATCCGCTATGAATATCCAAAAATGTGATTATAACAACAATTAGTCGAAAATCCCCAATTCCATCTCGATATTCAAGGTGTTCTTGAATAATCCCTCAATAATCCAATGAATCCTTATACAAACTCATAATCATATACATATCCCTTCATATAGCATGATTATAACGTCCAAAACATCATATCTCAACACAAAATCGAAGTCCAAAGTGTTGAAAGAATTACCTCTTGAAGATACAAGTACTTTAATCCGAAGAACACGCGTTAGATTGATTATCCGGGCTTCACGATCGAAAGGAGATGAAGAAAATCAAACACCCAAATGATTTTTGAAGGAAAAACCCTCCCTCAAGCCTTCTCTCTCGGTTTAAGGTGAAGAAAAGGAAGAAAAATGGGCTGAAATGCTGAAAAAATGAATTTATAGGGTTGACTACCCTGCCGGACACGGCCCGTGCCGATCGGCAAGGTCGTGTCGCATACCGCCGACACCGCCGACAGGACTCGACCGTGTCCTCGCTTGACACGGTCGCGGCGCCGAGGGCCTTCCGACAGCTGACCCGTCCGACAATGACTCAAGATGACTCGACCGCGCTGCACGACACGGCCGCGTGGCCGGGCGATTCTCGCTTATCCGGAAGGGTTCGACTTGCCGCGCTGCACGACACACGGCCGGGTCCTCGAGGCGTACACCTCGGCATTTTCCGGACGAGTACGGCACGGGCCGTGTCGGACGACACGGCCGAAGTTCGCTCGGCGATGATCGCCAACACCGAAAAAATGAGCGGTTGAGCTAAACGACGATAACTCTCTCGTCCGACCATTGACTCACCGTTTGAACCATTGGAAAGCTAACTCGATGCTCTATAATATTGCAAAGATTTAGAATTTTTGGAGTTACCAAAAATTAAAGGTGATCTAACAAAGTCGAACTCATATGAGGAAAGTTGAAACAATGAACAATAATGATACACAACTCGAAGTTTTTACGAACGGTGAACACGGGTGAATGAACATGATTGATGAATGATTATAAATGAGTGAAAATCCACTGAGTGACAATCACCGAATGAAATTACTGAATGATAATGATCAATTACAACCGGGTATTACATACTCCCTCCCTTAAAAAGAGTTTCGTCCCCGAAATTAAGGGTCAAACAACTCGGGATAACTCTCCCGCATATTCTCCTCGGTTTCCCAAGTAGCCTCTTCGACTCCGTGTCTGGACCACTGAATCTTGACCAAAGGGATCGTCTTGTTCCTCAACTGTTTGATTCGCCGCTCCAATACTCGTACAGGACGCTCCTCGTACGAATGATCATCCGCGATCTCGATTTCGTCGAACTGAAGTATGTGACTCGGGTCGGCAACATACTTCCGCAACTAAGAGACATGAAACACATTATGAATTCGGCTCAATGCCGGAGGCAAAATCAATCGATAAGCTAACTCGCCTACTCGATCCAAAATTTCAAACGGTCCAATGAATCTCGGACTCAACTTCCCCCGTTTTCCGAAACGGGAAATACCTCGACTCGGGGATACCTTGACCAAAACGTGGTCACCCGTCTCGAACTCTAGTGGTCGACGATGATTATCTGCATATAATTTCTGTCGACTCTGAGCTGTCAACATACGACTCTTGATCAAAGCTA
Organism: Orobanche coerulescens; assembly: GCA_033398695.1. NCBI lineage: Eukaryota > Viridiplantae > Streptophyta > Magnoliopsida > Lamiales > Orobanchaceae > Orobanche > Orobanche coerulescens. The sequence goes on from CM065818.1 coordinate 104,601,905, forward strand.
CCTTCTCCCGGGCGGCTATAAGCATATCGGGCTCGGTGCCTATTGATTCTGACAAGTCATCCCAACACAAAGGAGATCGACAACGACGACCGTACAAGGCCTCGTGAGGTGCCATCTTAATGGAGACATGTCAACTATTATTATACGTGAACTCGATCAGTGGTAGTTGGGCTTCCCAATCGTCCTTCCAATCGAGGACGCATGCCCTCAACATGTCCTCTAATGTCTGTATAGTCCTCTCTGATTGTCCGTTGGACTGAGGATGAAAGGTGGTACTGAGATTGAGCTGAGTTCCCATAGCACGATGAACTGATTTCCAAAAATGAGACACAAATCGTCCGTTACGATCGGAAACGATACTCTTAGGAGTACCGTGCAGTCTTACTATCTCCTTGATGAATAACTGGACCAGTCTCTCGGGACCCCACGTATCCTTGATCTCAAGGAAATGAGCTGATTTAGTTAAGCGGTCCACAATCACCCAGATCGTATTCATGCCACGACGACTCGTCGGCAAACTCGTGATGAAATCCATAGAAATGTCTTCCCACTCCACTCCGGAATAGGGAGAGGTTTCAGCATACCCGCCGGTCGCTGATGTTCAATCTTGACTTGTTGACAGGTTAAGCATCTCGAAACAAATTCTGCGACTTCTCGCTTCATATTACTCCACCAGTAATTTTGTTTCAAGTCCTTGTACATCTTGCTGGACCTTGGATGAACAGAATAAGGGGTAGCATGAGCTTCTCTCAAAATCGAATTTTTCAACTCGTCATTCGCCGGTACGCACAACCGGTTCTTAAATCTCAAAAGTCCATCCTCGTGGATCACGAATCCAGGGGTTTTCCCCTGAGCCACATCCTCAAGAATGCGCAACAATGCTGGGTCTGAACCCTGATTCTCCCTGATTGCATCCTCAAGAGATGATGAAATCTCTAACATACAAAGCTGTCCCCGACTCGCCGGCTGCACTCGATCTCGGGTCTAAGGAATTCCTGTTGGAGCTCCTTCGAATTGTTAAACGAGCAAGCATCTCGCTCCCGAACGGACTTACGACTCAAGGCGTCGGCGATAACGTTCGCCTTGCCCGGTGGTACAGATCTCGATATCAAAATCTTTGATTAGTTCCAACCACCGTCTCTGCCGCATATTTAACTCCTTGTGAGTAAATATATACTTCAACTCTTGTGATTGGTGAAGATCGGCAGTAACGCCATAAAGGCAACGACGCTAAATCCCCAACGCGAAAACCACTACCGCTAGCTCCGTGTCGTGGGTGGATAATTAACCACTAATCCGAGAAACATCGGATTTACTTAATATCTTACGGAGGTTGCCAATCTCGGATAGTCTCTGACTTCTGAGGGTCGACACGAACTCTGTCAGATGAAATCACATGCCCGAGAAAGTCACTTCGGATCTCCAGAACTCATATTTGGTAAACCTTCCATAAAGTTGCTCTCGTCTCAACACGTCGAGAACCTGATGAAGATGAACCTCGTATTCCTCTCGGCTACGAGAATAAATCAAAATGTCTTCGATGAAGACAACAACAAACTGATCCCAAAAAAAAAAATCGATGAAAACCCGATTCATTACCCCCATGAATACCACAGGTGTAATAGTTAGCCCAAACGGCATAACTACGAACTCATAATGACCATAGCGTGTATGAAATGCTGTCCTCGCGATATCCGACTCTCGACAATATGAAGGCGCTCCTAGAAACTGGGGCATGCGCCAAGAGAAAGGTCGCCGGACTGAGTGATCCGCTCGCGGTCCAGATCGAGCTTGCCCCTATGCAACCAAAGATCGCTCCTCCTAAAACACCTCTGTATGAGGGGACATCGGACCCCGAGACACACTTAAGTAGGTTCCATATCTACATGACCGGATGCGGAGCATCAGACGCAACAAAATGCCGAATGTTCCTGTTGACTTTGGGCAATCTGGCCCATAGATGGTACATCTCATTGGCACCTCGCTCAATCAATTCCTTTGAGAAACTGGCGAGTGACTTCACAGCGTACTTTGCTGCCAATGTTGCTCAGCCAGAAGGTCCCCACCGCATGATGAAGATCAGGTAGGGGAAAGACGAGTCCGATGCGGATTACATCGACCGGGTAAATGAAATAATCCTCACCAGCGAGCCCATAAGCGACGAGATCGCCCTCTACTCGGTCCTAGGGGGATTTGATTTTTTTTCGACCATGTTCAGGCACCTCACGAAGGACATCCCCCCGACCTACGTGATTTTCCGCGCCAAAGCCGCCGATTTCCTGACCAGGCAGAGGTTGCTCACCCTTCGCCTAGGCGAGAGGGCAATCGGAGAAAGGACGGCGCCATTGTAACACCCCCAATCCACTCAGGGATATTACACGCCGTAGACCCTTTTCTCAAGGATCTACCAGGCTGGTAGACAGCGTCGAACATCTCAACAATGCCTTTAATGCTAAAAATGACTCAGTAGACCGATTTGGTCTTACAATAAATACATACAACTCAATACATGCCCACACAGGGGTCAAATACACAATGCTCCCATACAACGGGGAAAATATACTGCAGCGGAAATAAAATACAACTGAACCAATACAACAACGTACAGTTCCTCATGTGATTAGTATCGATCATCTTTCATCATCCTTCGTGCCGACCCTATGTTATGCTCCCAAAATCTGAATGCAAAAACAGACATCCACCCCCTGAATACTCGGGGGTTAGCAAAACTCCACTGTTTTGCTAGTGCAAGAACAAAGTGCAAAATACGAGTCATACAATTCACATTCCACGAATAACAATAACCAGGATTCCTCAAAAAGCCAAACATAACGAAAAGTACTTCCCGAGGCAAGAGTTTGCGAAAAACATTCCAAAACCGAAAGATCACCAATCAGGGGAAACAATTTATAAAACAGTTTAAAATGCCATTGAGAGTTTTAATAGAAAACAATTTAGGATTACCGAATCATTCTCTTTCCAAAATAAACAGGGGTCACAGCCCAAATGTTTTGTTTTCACAAATGAAACCAACAACAATACACAAGGTTAAAACCCACGTCACGCGTCCTCGACGGACATAACATACACACGCACTCGTGAAGTTTTACTCGTGAATCCAGGGCTATACCATTGGATTCTCTCTGTGGCCCCGTCGAACCCTCCCGAGGTGAGCAAACACATTCACAAAACATACACGCACAGGCATCGCCTAGCACCGTGACGAAGCCACAAAACCCACCCATATGATGGCTTCCATGTCTAATGAGCTTCAGAGAGCTAATTAGATAATGACTTCGCTGGCGATTCTATCTCACTTAACCGAGCTTTATGGTGAGCACAGCAGAACTGCTAGATATGAGATATCCAAGCAACTGTTCGGTGCAAGGATGAAGGAAGGTGAGAAGGTTGGGGAACACGTCCTCAAAATGATATCCATGATCGAGAGATTGGAGGCTCTTGATTTTAAAATGGATACTTTTCTCCAAACCAACCTTATCCTACAATCTCTCCCTGATTCCTTCTCACAGTTTGTTATGAACTTTAACTGCAATGAGATTGCATGTAACTTAGCTGGGCTAATGAACAAACTGGTGACTGCTCAGTCTCAGATGAAGACTCCGCGAATGAAGGAGTCTGCCCTTGTGATTTGTTCTGGACTTCGGAAGTCTAAGAATAAGAAGAAAAATACCAAGAAGCGGACTGGACCGAAAGCTAAGGACCTTAAGGGAAAGGGCAAGGCCCCGATGGTTCCAAAGAACAAGAAGAAGAAGGATGCTTGTCTCAAGTGCGGTGAGTTGGGCCACTGGGCTAGAGACTGTCCGATTCTTCATGGCACTTCGTCTGAGAACTTGGTTTTGGAAACAAATTGTTCTCTCTTGTATTTTCTACTTTTTGAATCTTGGATTAAGTGCTAGTTCTCATATTTGTACCGTGAATCAGGATCTAGAACAAAGTAGGAAGCTTGGAGCTGGAGAAGTTATGATCACAGTCGGAAGCGGGCATAGTGTCGAGGCGACCGACATAGGATCACTTCTTTTGGGTTTAGAATCCGGCTTTGCTTTGACTTTAGAAGATGTACTGGTTTTGCCAAGGGGCACAAAAACATTGTATCCATTCCGGTCATGGACCAAAAAGGCTTTTCATTTTTCATTGGTGATGGTTCCTGCAAAATTTATTTCAGAAATAAACTAGTGGGTACTGCTACATTGTTAAATGGATTGTATCATCTAAATCTCAACAACAAAGTAGTTGTGAATACTATGACTAGAAAACGTGGTAGGGATGAAACCACTCATGTTTTGAAATGGCATCTTAGACTTGGTCATGTTGGTCAAACCAAGGTTTACAAAATGGAAAAGGATGGACTTATGGGTCCATTGGGATCGGATCCCTTTCCTACTTGTGAATCTTGCCTTAAAGGCAAAATGACTAAGTCCCCCTTTACAGGGACTTTTGAAAGAGCCGCTGATAAACTGGGATTAATCCATACCGACGTATGTGGTGCTTTAGAAGCAGCACGTGACGGATATCAATATTTCATTACGTTTACAGATGATCATACAAGGTATGGTTATGTATACTTAATGAATCATAAATCCTAGGCCTTTGAGAAATTCCAGGAATTCAAGGCCCTAGTCGAGAAACAAACTGGTAATCATATCAAAGCACTTCGGTCGGACCGAGGTGGCGAGTATATAAGTACGGAGTTTGACGAGTTCCTTAAGGAACATAGAATAGTTTCACAACTAACACCTCCAGGTACTCCTCAGTTAAATGGTTTGTCAGAAAGAAGGGACTGGACCTTGTTGAACATGATCCGTTCGATGCTGGGCTATACTGACTTATCGATTTAACTGTGGGGGTATGCACTGATCGCTTACATCTTGAACAGATGTCCTTCCAAATCTGTTTAAAACTCCACATGAGATGTGGGAGGGCAGAAACCAAGTCTTAATCATATTAATATTTGGGGATGTCCCCTATGTCAAGAAGACTAAGGTGGAGAAGTTGGAAGCTAGGTCCGCGAAGGACGTTTCATTGGATTCCCGTCTGGGACGATGGGATATCTATTCTACATTCCCGAAGATCGAAAGATCGTTGTTGCTTTACAAGCACACTTCCTGGAAGATGAGTTCATTCAGGAAGGCGGAGCAGGTAGAAGTATTTCTTTAGAAAAATACAATGAAACTCCTCGGAAGACACCTGTGCAAGAAACTGGAATCGAACTTTCTGAAACACAAGTACAACCACCTCGTAGGTCTAGTAGGGTGTCTCATTTACCTTAGAGGTATGGGCTTGTGCACTTGGAGGAGCTGGGTCTCCATGAGGTTCCAAGTGATAGCCAAGAGACCGACCCGACGACCTATGACCAAGCGATGGTGGATGTAGAGTCCGCGAAATGGCGGGAAGCTATGGAAGCTGAGATAGACTCGATGCATATCAATCAGGTCTGGACTCTAGTAGACCACCCCAAGGGCATAGTGCCTATTGGGAACAAGTCGATCTACAAGAGAAAGACTGATGGTGATGGCAAGGTTGACGCCTATAAAGCCAGGCTTGTGGCAAAGGGTTATACCTAGAAGGAAGGGATCGATTACCACGATACCTTCTCGCTCGTAGCCATGATCAAGTCTATTCGCATGATGCTTGCTATAGCTGCCTACCACGATTATGAGATATGGCTGTAACACCCCAAACTAGGCGGATATTACAGTGCCGTGGACCCCCGACTGGGACCCACCAGGCGGATGAAAATGAATGAATTACACAGGGTGAATGTCGTACCGAACCACATTACAACATTAATTACTCCGATGAGGAGTTTCATACAACACACCTAGGATAATACAGAATACATGTATATTTTATATGAAGATAAAATACACGACACTGAATGAAACGGAATAACCAAGTGAAAATCTGCAGCGGAAAATAAATGACAACAATAGGAATGACTGAAAGGATTTGGGGCCCCCTACTAGTATCACTAGGACTCCTCGACATCAACATGCTATTCCCGTGCGTTTGCCTTGCCATGACCTGAAAAACAAAATCCCCAAACGGGTCACATAAAGAACAACAATCCTCAAGGGTTGAAAAATACACAATCATGATTTAACCAAGTTATGAAATATCCTTAGTTACGAATTACGCTGAAGAGGAGTATCATAGTACGCCCGTAGTGTTCTGTGCGAGTGTACAAGACGAATGACCGGACACACCCGTCCTTGTACCTAATTAGTCTCACGGTGTAACGCTTTCCCGTGTGCACAGTCCAATGTATCACTCCCTATACATGGTCATAACGTGCCCGACTAAAAATTCCACACAGCCACACCCGGCCACGCAATATGAACCCTGTAGGTCATATGATCGAGAATGACCGTAATGAATATCAATGAATATATAATAATCTGACAAAGTCAAGTATGACTCACCGAGATGAGAGTTTTAATGTATTGAATGATAGCTCAACGAAAAGATTGGAACCGCTGCTCCTTACGATCAAGTGATTAATTGACAATAACAAGATTAAATATGAATAATACAATGATGAATGAGTTATGATAATGAATGATCAACAACAAAAGGTATGAATATCCATTTAACCGAGTAAGAATTAACTTACTAAATACCGATGAAGAAAGTCCTTCCACGAACAAATGTCCTAAATGAAGTGTCGGTCGCACGAACAACCTTAATTCAATACAATTACCGACAATCCGATCAATATACGAATCAAACACGAATATAACGAACTCAAAACGTCGATACGATAAAACTAAGTCCATTGAGGCATTAAAACAAACACGTTGCGTCCAAACTCCGATTGTTTACAATCAAACTTCAATATACCAATATCAAATCCCCCAAGAAGTGTTTCAAACCAACAAAACATCTCCAATACGATCAATAATCCGCTATGAATATCCAAAAATGTGATTATAACAACAATTAGTCGAAAATCCCCAATTCCATCTCGATATTCAAGGTGTTCTTGAATAATCCCTCAATAATCCAATGAATCCTTATACAAACTCATAATCATATACATATCCCTTCATATAGCATGATTATAACGTCCAAAACATCATATCTCAACACAAAATCGAAGTCCAAAGTGTTGAAAGAATTACCTCTTGAAGATACAAGTACTTTAATCCGAAGAACACGCGTTAGATTGATTATCCGGGCTTCACGATCGAAAGGAGATGAAGAAAATCAAACACCCAAATGATTTTTGAAGGAAAAACCCTCCCTCAAGCCTTCTCTCTCGGTTTAAGGTGAAGAAAAGGAAGAAAAATGGGCTGAAATGCTGAAAAAATGAATTTATAGGGGTTGACTACCCTGCCGGACACGGCCCGTGCCGATCGGCACGGTCGTGTCGCACAGCTGGCCGACAGCTGGCCGACAGGGACTCGACCGTGTCCTGCTTGACACGGTCGCGGCGCGGAGGGCCTTCCGACAGTGGCCCGTCCGACAGCGACACGGCAAGACTCGGCCGTGCCGGGCGACACGGTCGGGCGTGGCCGGCGACGATTCAGCTTATCCGGAAGGGTTCGACTCGGCCGTGCGGCGACGACACGGTCGGGTCTGAGGCGAACACCTCGGCATTTTCCGGACGAGTACGGCACGGGCCGTGTCGGACGACACGGCCGAGTTCGTTCGGCAGTGATCGACCAACACTGAAAAAAAATGAGCGGTTGAGCTAAAACGACCATAACTCTCTCGTCCGGACTCCGATTGACTCACCGTTTGAACCATTGGAAAGCTAACTCGATTCTCTATAATATTGCAAAGATTTAGAATTTTTGGAGTTACCAAAAATTAAAGGTGATCTAACAAAGTCGAACTCATATGAGAAAAGTTGAAACAATGAACAATAATGATACACAACTCGAAGTTTTTACGAACGGTGAACACGGGTGAATGAACATGATTGATGAATGATTATAAATGAGTGAAAATCCACTGAGTGACAATCACCGAATGAAATTACTGAATGATAATGACTGAATTACAACCGGGTATTACATACTCCCCCCCTTAAAAAGAGTTTCGTCCCCGAAATTAAGGGTCAAACAACTCGGGATAACTCTCCCGCATATTCTCCTCGGTTTCCCAAGTAGCCTCTTCGACTCCGTGTCTGGACCACTGAATCTTGACCAAAGGGATCGTCTTGTTCCTCAACTGTTTGATTCGCCGCTCCAATACTCGTACAGGACGCTCCTCGTACGAATGATCATCCGCGATCTCGATTTCGTCGAACTGAAGTATGTGACTCGGGTCGGCAACATACTTCCGCAACTAAGAGACATGAAACACATTATGAATTCGGCTCAATGCCGGAGGCAAAATCAATCGATAAGCTAACTCGCCTACTCGATCCAAAATTTCAAACGGTCAATGAATCTCGGACTCAACTTCCCCGTTTTCCGAAGCGGGAAATACCTCGACTCGGGGATACCTTGACCAAAACGTGGTCACCCGTCTCGAACTCTAGTGGTCGGCGACGATTATCGCATATAATTTACGCCGACTCGAAATTTGTCAACATACGACTCTTGATCAAAGCTACCTTCTCCCGGGCGGCTATAAGCATATCGGGCTCGGTGCCTATTGATTCTGACAAGTCATCCCAACACAAAGGAGATCGACAACGACGACCGTACAAGGCCTCGTGAGGTGCCATCTTAATGGAGACATGTCAACTATTATTATACGTGAACTCGATCAGTGGTAGTTGGGCTTCCCAATCGTCCTTCCAATCGAGGACGCATGCCCTCAACATGTCCTCTAATGTCTGTATAGTCCTCTCTGATTGTCCGTCGGACTGAGGATGAAAGGTGGTACTGAGATTGAGCTGAGTTCCCATAGCACGATGAACTGATTTCCAAAAATGAGACACAAATCGTCCGTCACGATCGGAAACGATACTCTTAGGAGTACCGTGCAGTCTTACTATCTCCTTGATGAATAACTGGACCAGTCTCTCGGGACCCCACGTATCCTTGATCTCAAGGAAATGAGCTGATTTAGTTAAGCGGTCCACAATCACCCAGATCGTATTCATGCCACGACGACTCGTCGGCAAACTCGTGATGAAATCCATAGAAATGTCTTCCCACTCCACTCCGGAATAGGGAGAGGTTTTGACATACCACGCCCGTCGGCGATGTTCAATCTTGACTTGTTGAGTTAAGCATCTCGAAACAAATTCTGCGACTTCTCGCTTCATATTACTCCACCGGTAATTTTGTTTCAAGTCCTTGTACATCTTCTTTGGACCCCGGATGAACAGAATAAGGGGTAGCATGAGCTTCTCTCAAAATAGAGTTTTTCAACTCGTCATTCGCCGGTACGCACAACCGATTCTTAAATCTCAAAAGTCCATCCTCGTGGATCACGAATCCAGGGGCTTTCCCCTGAGCCACATCCTCAAGAATGCGCAACAATGCTGCGTCTGAACCCTGATTCTCCCTGATTGCATCCTCAAGAGATGATGAAATCTCTAACATACAAAGCTGTCCACAGATTCGGCTGAAGCCGGACCTCGATCTCGGGTCTAAGGAATTCTGTTGGGCTCCTTCGAATTGTTAAACGAGCAAGCATCTGCTCTGAGCGGACTTACGACTCAAGGCGTCGCGACAACGTTCGCCTTGCCGGGTGGTACAGATCTCGATATCAAAATCTTTGATTAGTTCCAACCACCGTCTACGCATATTTAACTCCTTGTGAGTAAATATATACTTCAACTCTTGTGATTGGTGAAGATCGGCGAGTAACGCCATAAAGGCAACGGCTAAATCCCAGCGCGAAAACCACGGTGCTAGCTCCGGTCGTGGGTTGGATAATTAACCAACTAATCAGAAACATCGGATTTACTTAATATCTTACGGAGGTTGCCAATCTCGGATAGTCTCTGACTTCTGAGGGTCGACACGAACTCTGTCAGATGAAATCACATGCCCGAGAAAGTCACTTCGGATCTCCAGAACTCATATTTGGTAAACCTTCCATAAAGTTGCTCTCGTCTCAACACGTCGAGAACCTGATGAAGATGAACCTCGTATTCCTCTCGGCTACGAGAATAAATCAAAATGTCTTCGATGAAGACAACAACAAACTGATCCCAAAAAAAAAATCGATGAAAACCCGATTCATTACCCCCATGAATACCACAGGTGTAATAGTTAGCCCAAACGGCATAACTACGAACTCATAATGACCATAGCGTGTATGAAATCTTGTCCTCGCGATATCCGACTCTCGAATCCATGGCTGGTGATATCCGGATCTTAAGTCGATCTGGAAAATCGAGGCTCCACGAAGTTGATCTAAAAGATCATCAATACGGGGTAAAGGATACTACTCTTGATCATCACCTGTTCAACTCACAGTAATTAATACACACACGAGACGAGCTATCCTTCTCCTTGACAGATCACACTAGTGCTCCTCACGGGGACGCAATCGGTCGGAGATGACCTTTCTCGAACTATTCCTCAAGTTGAATCTTCAACTCCTGCATTACAGTCGGGGCCATCCGATACGGTGCCTTCGATAAAGGGGACGTACGGCTCCAACTCACTCCTGAATTCCCTTACTCTATGTGAAGGCAACGGATAACAAATGCGGAAATACATCGTCAATCGATGACAATGATACCACGAATGATTGAACATTTCGATTACCCTAGAATGGTCAATCGATAAAAAGAGATACCAATAATGATTGAACAACTCGAAAGGCCAATCGATGGAAATGATGAAATGAATGATTGAATAACTCGATTGCCCTAGAAAGGCCAATCGATGGAAATGATGCAATGAATGATTGAATAGTTCGATTGCGGAATTTCTCTGCTTTCGTCATAATAATACTTCTTCTGGAACAACGGGGATTACTTCCCTGAAGCACACATTCGACAACCAACGACGGAAAGATAGCGACCAAACGCTAACAAGCACTGAGGATAGTATCAAGACGGTTAAGCCAACTAATACCAAAAATTAAGTCGTCCTAAGATAAATTCACCACGATTAGATCCATCAACCAATCGCGGTCATTAAGCTTAATTCGGTATGATTTCGAAAATTCTTCCATCGTCAGGTAGACCGATGGTATGATGTCCACAAGCAATAGGACTATCCCGAAATAAGTCTATTCAAGCATGATTCGAAAATGAATGAATGCGGTGTACCAAAGATCAAAAGGTACACACAAGTTGAAATAAAATTACGAGTATACGAAATCATTCGGACCACGGATCGTCGATCCTTCTCATCATATGAATGCAGGACTTGCTTGGTCCCGAACAGACGCTCCGTCGATAAATACGAGTTCCAACTCTATTTGCTTCCATTGTCTTAAGCAGCGATGACAAAGCGATCGATTCTCAAACGCTAGTTGCTTGGGGCTGAGATGGCCGAGCCGACTTGGAGTCCTTTTCGGCAAAAGCGGGCCCTATGCCCGCAATTCCACGATTATGGCATGAGATAGTACGCCTCGGACACTTAGATCGACATAACCACTGTTCTCCACGATTGAAACAGTGATGGCGGCGGCGCTCGGGATTGAGATCCGCACGATTATGCGCCCGAAGGAGGTCGCTCGAAGCGATAGGACTCACACGAGGCTTCTTGAAGGTTGGTGACCGCCTTCGGGTTGATTACGCCGTTGATTTCTTCTTGGCGGAGATGAAGGTTGTTGTTCGGCACTTTCCTTAGCGGCCGTCTCATACGGGAGAGTTCTCTCGATTAATCCGGTCAGTGGCGCAATGATGATTGAGCAAGCGCACATGGGTCATCATGGCTGTATAAAAGTAAGTGGATCAGCCCGAACATCTTCCGATCGAGCGAGTCACAGGCACGATTTCTGGCGGCAGTGATTATTTCTTGGGTTTCGGTCCGCACCTTCTCTCTCCCGTGCATCCTGACAGACTCTCCCCATCTTGAAGTAGGAAGGTCGCATAATGATTATATTCCCCGCATGATTATCACGTTATGATTATGTCATGAGATGATGAAAATGAGTATACATGTTCTAACTTAGTGATTATATGAATGATTTACTGAAGTGACATGATTACCTGATGAAATTCTTGAAATTATTATCTTGAATAACTTAACAGGATTGATAATATGATCATCCAGATTGACAACTGAGTAATGAAATGAATTGAGTAATTAATGAGTTAACATGATCGTCCTGATCATTAACTGAGTAATGAAATGAATTAAGTGATTAATGAGTTAATATGATCGTCCTGATCATAATGAATGATGATGTTTGAGGATTGTTAAATGATAAATGATGAATGAATGACTATTGCCAGAAATTATACCATAGCGTTAGAAATCTTACAGTTCTTTCGGTCTGATTGGCTCGGCATTTGCACAGGTCACACGTGACGCGAAAGTCCAATGATACTAGTCTGATGACGATGATTTCAAATGAGACATGACTCGGAAGGTAGTATTCAAAACCACTCTCTGATACCAACTCTGTAACACCCCAAACTAGGCGGATATTACAGTGCCGTGGACCCCCGACTGGGACCCACCAGGCGGATGAAAATGAATGAACTACACAGGGTGAATGTAGTACCGAACCACATTACAACATTAATTACTCCGATGAGGAGTTTCATACAACACACCCAGGATAATACAGAATACATGTATATTTTATATGAAGATAAAATACACGACACTGAATGAAACGGAATAACCAAGTGAAAATCTGCAGCGGAAAATAAATGACAACAATAGGAATGACTGAAAGGATTTGGGGCCCCCTACTAGTATCACTAGGACTCCTCGACATCAACATGCTATTCCCGTGCGTTTGCCTTGCCATGACCTGAAAAACAAAATCCCCAAAGGGGGTCTTTTACAAAGAACAACAATCCTCATGGTTTTAAAAATACACAATCATGATTTAAGCGAAGTTATGAAATATCCTTAGTTACGAATTACGCTGAAGAGGAGTATCATAATGCGCGTAGTAGTGTTACGTGCGAGTGTACAAGGCGAATGACCGGACACACCCGTCCTTGTACCTAATTAGTCTCACGGTGTAACGCTTTCCGTGTGCAGTCGATGTATCACTCCCTATACATGGCCATAACGTGCCCGACTAAAAATTCCACACAGCCACACCCGGCCACGCAATATGAACCCATAAGGTCATATGAACGAGAATGACCGTAATGAATATCAATGAATAAATAATAATCTGACAAAGTCAAGAATGACTCACCGAGATGAGAGTAATAATGAAATGAATGATAGCTCAACGAAAAGATTGGAACCGTCGTTCCTTACGACTGAAGTGATTAATTGACAATAACAAGTTTTAATATGATTAATACAATGATGAATGAGTTATGATTATGAATGATCAACAACAAAAGGTATGAATATCCTGTTAACTGAGTAAGAATTAACTTACTAAATACCGATGAAGAAAGTCCTTCCACGAACAAATGTCCTAAATGAAGTGTCGGTCGCACGAACAACCTTAATTCAATACAATTACCGACAATCCGATCAATATACGAATCAAACACGAATATAACGAACTCAAAACGTCGATACGATAAAACTAAGTCCATTGAGGCATTAAAACAAACACGTTGTGTCCAAACTCCGATTGTTTACAATCAAACTTCAATATACCAATATCAAATCCCCCAAGAAGTGTTTCAAACCAACAAAACATCTCCAATACGATCAATAATCCGCTATGAATATCCAAAAATGTGATTATAACAACAATTAGTCGAAAATCCCCAATTCCATCTCGATATTCAAGGTGTTCTTGAATAATCCCTCAATAATCCAATGAATCCTTATACAAACTCATAATCATATACATATCCCTTCATATAGCATGATTATAACGTCCAAAACATCATATCTCAACACAAAATCGAAGTCCAAAGTGTTGAAAGAATTACCTCTTGAAGATACAAGTACTTTAATCCGAAGAACACGCGTTAGATTGATTATCCGGGCTTCACGATCGAAAGGAGATGAAGAAAATCAACCAAATGATTTGTGAAGGAAAAACCCTCCCTCAAGCCTTCTCTCTCGGTTTAAGGTGAAGAAAAGGAAGAAAAATGGGCTGAAATGCTGTAAAAATGAATTTATAGGGGTTGACTACCCTGCCGGACACGGCCCGTGCCGATCGGCACGCAGTCGTGTACCGCCGGTACAGTGGCGGCGAGGACTCGGCCGTGTCCTGTGACACGGTCGCGGCGCGGAAGGCCTTCCGACGATGACCCGTCCGGCGGCGACTCGGCATGACTCGGCCGTGCGGGCGGACACGGTCGGGCGTCTTTGGCGACGATTCGGCTTATCCGGAAGGGTTCGACTCGGCCGTGCGAGCGACGGTCGGGTCTGAGGCGAACACCTCGGCATTTTCGGACGAGCAGCCGGCAGGCCGTGTCGGACGACACGGCCGAGTTCGTTCGGCAGTGATCGGCCAACACTGAAAAAAAATGAGCGGTTGAGCTAAAACGACCATAACTCTCTCGTCCGGACTCCGATTGACTCACCGTTTGAACCATTGGAAATCTAACTCGATGCTCTATAATATTGCAAAGATTTAGAATTTTTGGAGTTACCAAAAATTAAAGGTGATCTAACAAAGTCGAACTCATTTGAGGAAAGTTGAAACAATGAACAATAATGATACACAACTCGAAGTTTTTACGAACGGTGAACACGGGTGAATGAACATGATTGATGAATGATTATAAATGAGTGAAAATCCACTGAGTGACAATCACCGAATGAAATTACTGAATGATAATGACTGAATTACAACCGGGTATTACAATGGCAAATGGACGTAAAGACGGCTTTCGTTACTGGATTCCTTGAGGAGGAAATCTATATGGAGCAGCCTAAAGGCTTTGTGTCCGAAGTCGATATTCAGAAAGTGTGCAAGCTTCAGCGTTCCATTTATGGACTGAAGCAAGCGTCGTGTAGTTGGAACTCATTTTGACGAGGCAATCAAAGAGTTTGATTTCGTGCAAAATGAAGAAGAACCTTGTGTATACAAGAGGGTTAGTGGGAGCATGATCGCATTCTTAGTATTATATGTAGATGACATTCTACTAATAGGAAATGATGTGGGAATGCTCAGTTCTGTGAAAGCTTGGCTTTCGAGTAATTTCTCCATGAAAGACTTGGGAGAAGCTACCTATATTCTTGGTATTCGACTCTACCGGGATAGAGCGAAGAGAACAATAGGTCTTTCCCAAGCCCTCTATATAGATAAAATCTTAAAGCGATTTAAGATGGATGATTCTAAAAGAGGGTTCCTACCGATGCGACATGGAATAAAACTCACCTTGAAGATGTGTCCTCAAAATGAGGAACAACGAAAGGAAATGAGTAATATACCATATGCTTCGGCCGTGGGTAGCCTTATGTATGCTATGTTGTGTACAAGACCTGACATCGCGCATGCTGTAAGCATGGTGAGTAGGTTTCAGGCAAACCCAGGTAGGGAACATTGGACTGCTGTAAAGAACGTTCTCAAGTACTTAAGAAGAACTAGAGATATGGTTCTTATGTATGGCGGTGGAGAATTGGATGTGGTGGGATACACTGATTCGGACATCCAAGGACTGAAGGACGACTCAATGTCTACTTATGGCTACATATTTACTCTTAATGGAGGAGCAGTATCTTGGAGTAGCACCAAGCAAAGCGCGACTGCTGATTCCACCTGTCAGGCTGAGTATCAAGCAGCCTCGGAGGCTTCCAAGGAAGGGTTCTGGATTAAGAAGTTTCTGGGAGAACTTCAAATGATACCATGTCTTTGTTTGCTGTTCACATCTTTGCGACAACGACGGAGCTGTAGCGCAGGCCAAGGAGCCGAGGTTTCACAACAGCACCAAACATATTGAGAGGAAGTATCATCTCGTAAGAGAATATGTTCTCAAGGGATACATTGTGCTGCACAGAGTAGACTCGACCGACAACGTCGCCGATCCACTGACCAAGCCACTTTCTCAGACTAGCTTGGAGCGTCATATGGAGAACATGGGTATTAGATACCATAGTGTGTGGCATTGAGTGCAAGTGGGAGATTCTTAGGAGTATGCCCTCGAATGCCACTCAGAGGTTGTTGAGTGAGGGCATTGTACTTGTAATAATGTAAACCATTTATATAACAAATGAATGTTTCTTTATTTACTGGTAGTTACTGGCATTCCTAACTCGTAAATAAACATATAGAAACTAGTCCGTGTATTTGAGAGCAAAACGTTCCACTCCTTATTGGATAAGGGGGTCGGCACTGGAAAGGTTATAGCTCAAATACTTAATCGTTCGCAAGTCGATGAAACTTGACTGGGCGTTAAGTTTATGTGAAGACTTGTATGACGTGTTCTTTGACATGGAGAGTGCCTGTCGAACACTAATGGTTAGTGGGAGCACACGTTATAGGTATGCTAATTGGATTAGTATACTCGAACCCACTCACCCTCGATTCGTCACACGGATTTCACTCCGGGACAGTCAATGACGGAATCAAAAGATTGTGATAGGTATTCGTGAACCTTCGACTTGAGGATTTAGTAGGGATGTGCTTGTGACGTCAAGATTTTCATTAGAGTAGTTCGACCCTGTAAACCGGAATGTGGGGGTCAACCTCGACGTGCATCTTGACGGGCAAGTAGCAGGTCCTACTGAATATCAAGATAGAATTCTTTCTCCCGTTAGTGAGCGGGTTATATGTCCTATGCGGTTATTGGCAGATGAGATCATAAGTCTTTGGCGAAAGCATTGGAGCTAGTTGTATTAGATACACGACAGCTCGGTGATCTCGATTTGCATTAACGCATGCATATCGTCAAGTACAGATAGGGTTTGACTGACCGTGACTCTATAACTTGATCGGGACATTTGAAAGAAGGGTTTATACGTATACCGGTATTCACGACAGAATGGTTATTGAATGATCCCAATCATTCGTTCTCAGTTGGGGTACAGTGTAGGCCGCCAGGCTGGCTAGGTGGTGCTACTACTCTTTGGTTCCTCCCATTGCTGACTGAGACGGACCTACCGAGTCACGCAATAGGATTGACGACGGAATGAATAAAGCTAATTCTCTCATTATGAATATTAGATATTGGATATCTAATTTTGGAACATTGGATGTTTAAATCGATTTATTGGATAAATTGATTTACGGCCTAATGAATTAAATAAATTACTGGGTGATTAATTTAATTCATGTATATAATTATTTCTTGGAGAAATTAATTATATTATTTTGTATTTGATATGATGAAATTAATTGGATTAATTAAACTATACAAATACATCGGGACGGAATTGGAGTTTATCTGTTTGGACTCTCGGGAGTCCGAATCGAATCGAACTCATCCGTTTCTCCATGCCCCCCCCATTTCTAGCCACCTTCCTTTTGGACTTATGTCTCCATTCTTTAATGAATGATAATTGTGGAGGTGGAGTTAGATTCCCACATGCATGGGTTGTTGCAAGTAGTGGGGAGTTGAATAAGAGGGATGAAGACATCTTTCATTTCAACCTACACATTCCTACATGAAAGTGAGATAGAGATAGAGAGAGAGAGAGAGAGAGAGAGAGAGAGAGAGTGAGAGAGAGAGAGAGAGAGAGAAACCATTTTCTCAATTATCTTCATCATCTTCTTCATATCATCTTAATTGTTCTTGGAGAAAATTGAGAGATTCATTGAGAGTAAGTGAGTTATACACTTGGAGTGTTATAATCACAAATATATAGCTTCATCACTTAGATCTAGCCGTATCCTCGGAGGATAGCAAGGTGATTGTCGTTTCGGTCGTTTCTCCAGCGCGTGGCAAGTAGAGACGCGGTGCTTTCGGCGTTGGATCGTTCAAGGGCTTGAAGCAGAATAGATTCGTAGAGATCAAGCAAAGCTTGGGGAATACCTCAAGAGAAGGTTATCCATCTAATCAACGGACTACAAGGGTGAGTTTCTATATCTCTTGTGAATTCGTTTTTGATATTCGTATATATGTAGCTCGATCGATCCTCGTAGGGATTCGGATCGAATTAATTTTCGTTTTACCGCTTCTGCTGGGCCTTCGTTTTAGGCACCGAATCCCAACAAAACATACAATGAAACCATCTATCGGAGTCTCTCACAAACTCTACTGTCGGTACCCTTTTTCGGAACGATCAAGGTTTACAACTATCACATTATACCACCCCACACGGTGGTTCAAGGTCAAAACATCAATACGTCCAGTTTCTATACACATACAGTGTATCACAATTATCGAATTCTCCATTACACAACACCGAGAAAATAACATTATGCACCACAAATATCGCACATAAATGGAATCATGAACACAGATATTACGCATAAAAGAGGAGACTTACGTCCACAGGCCGCACGGAGATGACGTTCTAGGTATGGTCTTGCTCATTCCCAAACTCCGAGGCTCTGCTCAAGAGGGCTTTCTTTTTTAAACCCACGATACTAATCTCATCCGAAAACATATCCGACACATTGTGACTATGCACAACTCAACTTGTCACCTGACAATTTGAATGACGAGACAACACATTACTCAACCAATCACGACTCGATTTGACCCGACAACCTAGGTTTCCGCAACCTAGGCTCCGATACCATAAATGTAACACCCCCAAAACCATATGAGAATATTACGCGCCGTAGATCCTTCCCACGAGGATCTACTAGGCTAATCATCACAAAACGATCAAGTGTGTGTGCCCGACCGGGGCATACATTACAATGATACGGACTGTTAAGGTCAATTATAAACAACTACACAGACCGATGAGGTCGTACAACTGACGTAAACATAAAAACACAACACTATACAATGAACACCCACGCAGGGGTAAACAACGAAAATCAGAATACGACTCTGATGATGACTCACTCGACTCAACTCCCAACTCTCAATTAGTATCGTAACCCATCACTTCCTGTGCCGATCCTGAGACTGCTCCCCGAACCTGCAAGCACTGGACACAAAACAGACATCCACCCCCGATTACTCGGGGGTTAGCAAAATTCCACTATTTTGCTAGTGCAAGTATAATACGATACGAAATGCAACAAGTAAATACCAACCACGAATTTACCACGGAAATCAACTATCAAAATGTTCCCGAGAATTTTTAGAATTTCGAACTCAAGTAAGCAATATTTGAAAAGGAACTCATTAGCTCGGGGATTTTTAAAGTAGAAATTCTTTTGGACCTCAAGTCCCGATTTACAAAACTTTTTCGAAAACGTTAGGGCCTCAGCCCGATTCTCATTTCAAAACACACTAGTTAAGATTTCATTATGAGTCCGTGACCCATGTTTTAAAACGTTATCCAAACAATCACTGTTATACAATCAGTGTTCCACAATCACTATTCGTACACATCATGTACCGAACTACGGAGGCCTCGACGGACCTTACCCGGACTACACACATTGTTCGTACACATCATGTACCGAACTCCAGAGGCCTCGACGGACCCTACCTGGACTACACACGTTTTTCGTACACATCATGTACTGAACTCCAGAGGCCTTGACGGACCCTACCTGGACTACATACACTGTTCGTACACATCATGTACCAAACTCCAGAGGCCACGTCAGACCCTTATCTGGAACACACACAGTGACACGACACAACTCATATTGATCAACTCACACATCACCACATGCAACACACATAATTAATAATACGTCACCACAATCAACAATAACACCATAATACATATTAAGGTATGTAATCAAACCGATATAAATATCATCATCATCATCACGAACACTTAACCATGATGAATCACGCAAGACACAAATCATAGGATTAGCACAACCAACACAATTTCCACGACGTTAGCCAGGTGAGGATATCATCACTATCATCAACCGTTCACGATTATAAAATCACATGAAACATATTCACGAAGGTGAACCAAATCATCATAAACCTAGAACGAAGTCTCTATTCACAAAGCACAAATCTTATAGCGAGATACTTGCCTTAATAATCGCTACCGAACACTCTAAAGAACACGGTTCGACCGGGAAGCTCGGACCCCGAAGAAGACAATGAACGGTAGGGTTCTGACTCGAGTTCTTCACAAGGATCTCGTCCCTAAGTCATATCAACAATAAATCAACAATTGTACGATGAATAATAATCGCATAACGCCCGAATCCCCCTCTAAGACCTTTTATCCGACTCCTTCAAGGCGTCGATTAAGAACTCGACCAAAACGACGAATCTATACAATCCAACCATGGAATAACAAGGGAAATGATAGAATACATCTAAATAATCATCAATCTATTACAAATCTAAGTTATTACGGTTAAATCGGACAAAACTGAACAAAACCCTCAATTTTCCCAAACTAGGATTTCCAAGAAATCTGACCTGATTTGCTCGATCAAAGGATGTTACAGGATGGCTAATCGATGATATGAACTCTAGGACTTCATGGATTTATCGCCTGACATCATGCCTCCACGTCCACCAAGCCTCCAGCCGCGGAAGGGAAGAAAACGAAGTGAGAAAATGGGTGTAAACCCGTCTGCTGGCCTTATATATGCAGCTTGCCGACCACCTTACGTACGTAATTGGACATGGCTTACGGCCGTAACCGGACATGGCCGAACCTTCTACCCAAAATTGCCGACAGCGTTACGTACGTTACCGGCCAGGGCTTACGTACGTAACAGACCTTACGACCATAGCTGCCAGCCCATTACGGCCGTAACTCGGCCAGGTGTATTTTGCCCCAAAATGAACGGCCATGACTCAGCCGTGGCCAACTCCGACAGTCCGGTGAGATGCTCGACGACATCTCGACCACCTTAACGCACCGATTATGATTCAAAATGATAATGAGCAAATTACGAAGCATAAAATACCACAAGCACGGAACGAACACGACGAAAAGCTCTTGGACAACATCAACGATCCGAAACAAAACACCATGCAACACCATCTAAACACAATAATTCACCCATCGAGGAGAATAATACCGATACTTTGTAATATCCGCAATTTTCGATTTTCGGTAAATTTCTTTTTTCGGCCGGAGTCCGTTTTGACGACTTGCTCATGACAGTTTCTTCATTTCGAGAATGATTAATTCTGCACTTTTTGTCATCCGAGTTCGTTTCGGTGTCGTTTTGTTGAGTTCCGTGTCCTTAATCGACCTTTTCACGTGGGAGTTCGACTTTGTAAAGTCACCATTAATTCTTGGAAACTCCAAAAATTCTGAATCTTTGCAATATTATAGAGCATCAAGTTAGCCTTCCAATGGTTTAAACGGTGAGTTAATCGGAGTCCAGATGAAGGAGTTATGCTCGAAATAGCTAAGACTACACGATGTGCCTTTTTCGTGTTGGAGTGGACTGTACCGTGTGCCGCGGCACACTTCAGCTGTGCCGCGGCACTAAGCTGATTCCTGGGCGTTTTTCTTGGCCCTGGGCCGCGGCAGACTTGTCCTGTGCCGCGGCACACGGGCTTTTTCTGCGTTTTTGAGCAGATTTTCGAGGAGAAACATTCATTTTCTCCTCTCTTCTTCCTCCTACCCTTCTAGGCGATTTCAAGGGCGATTTTGGGCGATTTGAGTGCTCCCAAACTTGTAGAGATCATCCACCTCAAGTCTTGTTGTAGATTTTCGACCTCTACTTGAATCATTCATCCAAATCAAGGTATTTTGGCTTGAACCCTTGTTTTTGTAGATTTCGGGATTTTCCTTTTTGATTTCGATTCCAATCCATTTTTAATCAATTAATTGTTGTATAAACATTGTTTTGAACTTGTTCTACGGATTGGATACTCGTATCTTTGGTTCGTTCAACCCGAGGGGTGATTTCTTTGTTCTTGAAGGGTCTTGAACATTTAATGTTCGATTAAATGTTCGAATGAATTCCCTTTGATAGTTTGTTGGGATTTCCGTTGTTTTTGGCCTTGATTCTCGTCGTAATCATGTTTTATTATTCCTTACGGAGGATTATAGGTGCTCAATGATTCCGATGTTGAATTCCGTTGGTGATTGATGATTCATGTGGTGTTTTCCCGTAGTAATTTGGTCTTTATCGCGTTCTAGATAGTGTTCGGGAATTTGAGGGCTACCCGGCCGTATCCGTTCATTTTTCCATTGCTCGTGATATCGAGGCAAGTATCTTGCCCATACATTTCATATTTCATCGGCATAATTATTGATAAATGATTTTATGCGAAATCCAATGTTTAATGAACGTTAAAATGGATCGGTATGTCCTCGATAAATATTGTCTTTCAACGATAATTCGAATACTTCGTGTATGGATATGTTCTCGGAATATGTGTGTTAGTTTCGTACATTGAGAGACGTTATAATCGCATTGAGTGAATATAATAGACCATAATTGTTTGCCGAGGATTGTGTATTGAATTGTATGTTTGTTCGGTGGGTATTCGACATGATGTGATGTTAGTCGTTACTCCTTTGAAAGGAGGTTGTGATGCTTAATGTTGCTTGTCTTGATAATCGACTATTGTTGTGTGCTTTTTGTATGTGATGTGCCTCCGGGTAGGATTGTTGAATCTCCGGGATCCATACTTGCTAGTATGGGTCGGGCGAAACCGTAGGGTAATCCAATACGGGTATGTCTTGCGGGGACTCCGAGGTTCGTGGCTTGCTAGCCCGATGCCGGGATAACTTGTGGGGTTATCATCGGGTATGTCTTGCGGGGACTCCGAGGTTCGTGGCTTGTTAGCGCGATGCCGGGATAACTTATGGTTGTGGTTTGGTTGTGATATTCGTGTCGTGGAGACATGTGATTTGATATATTTTTCCTATTGGGTTATTCACTCGGGTTTGTTCTTCGGGAGCATCTGAGGTTCGTGACTTGTTAGCACGGGACACGAATAATCCTTAGGAACATGTGATTTGTGATTTGGGTCATGGACCCCGTGTTTTGTGAAATGGGTTGTGGACCCTGCGTATTGTTACCGGAACTTGAATTTTGGAAAATGACTTTTGGGCTGTGTCCCTAAATGTTTTCAAAAGGTTTTAGAATTCTTATATCCCAAATGTTTTCTAAACTCCCGAGATCGTCAAATGTTTTGTAATATGAACATTGGGTTATTTCCTACCTTTCACATTTTGAATGGTTTGATCAAGTGAATTTTCTCGGGAAGTATATTCGCGATTATTCTGTTTTTATGGAGTATGATATGTATGGCTTGTTTTCGTATTTATACTTGCACTAGCAAAACAGTGGAGTTTTGCTAACCCTCGAGTATTCGGGGGGTGGATGTCTATTTTTGCATTCAGGTTTTGGAGCATAGCACAGGGTCGGCACGAAGGATGATGAAAGTGTTGGGATTCGGTGCCTAAAACGAAGGCCCAGCGGAAGCGGTAAAACGAAAAATAATTCGATCCGAATCCCTACGAGGATCGATCGAGCTACGTATATACGAATATAAAAACGAAAAGCAAGAGTCGTAAGAAACTAACCCTCGAAGTCCGTTGATTAAATGGTAACCTTCTCTTGAGCTATTCCCCAAGCTTTTGAACGATCTAACGCCGAAAGTACCGCGTCTCTACTTGCCACGCGCCGGAGAAACGACCGGAACGACGATCACCTTGCTATCCTCCGAGGATACGGCTAGAGCTAAGTGATGAAGCTTCCAATATGAGATTATCACACTCTAAGTGTATAACTCACAACTCATTTATTTCTTGATTTTTCTCCAAGAATCACCAAGAACAAGTTGAAGAAGAAGATGAAGATAAGTGTTTGAACTCAAAGTCTCACTTTCTCTCTCTCTCAATGTATCTCACGGATGGCACATTTTTTTCAAGAGAGTGACAAGTCTTCTCTTCTTATTCAATTCCTTTCCACATGAGAACAACTCATGTTAACCCCACCTTGAAAAAGATATCAAATATCTATTCATTAAACACCTAATCAAGATTCCAATTGATTTAAAAATCAAAGTCTTGTCAAGGTGTGGGGAAGGGGGGGCGGCTATGATGAAGAAATAGGACGAGTTCGGTTCGTTTCGGACTCCCGCGAGTCCAAACAGATAAACTCCGATTCCATATCGATGTATTTATATCGATTAATTAATCCAATTAATTAAACATATCAAATACATTATAACATAATTAATTTCTCCAAGAAATAATTATATCCATGAATTAAATTAATCACCCAGTGATATATTTAATTCATTAGGCCGTAAATCAATTTATCCAATAAATCGATTTAGACATCTAATGTCCTAAATTTAGATATCCAATATCTAATATTCATAATGAGAGAATTAAGCTTGATTCATTCCGTTGTCAATCCTATTGCGCGACTCGGTAGGTCCGTCTCAGTCAGCAATGGGAGGAACCAAAGAGTAGTAGCACCACCTAGCCAGCCTGGCGGCCTACACTGTACCCCAACTGAGAACGACTGATTGGGACCATTCAAGAACCATTCTGTCGTGAATACCAGTATACGTATAAACCCTTCTTTCAAATGTCCCGATCAAGTTATAGGGTCACGGTCAGTCAAACCCTATCTGTACTTGACGCTATGCATGCGTTAATGCAAATCGAGATCATCGAGCTGTCGTGTATCTAATACAACTAGCTCCAATGCTTTGGCCAAAGACTTATGATCTCATCTGCCAATAACCGCATAGGACATATAACCCGCTCACTAATGGGAGAAAGAATTCTATCTTGGTATTCAGTAGGACCTGCTACTTGCCCGTCAAGATGCACGTCGAGGTTGACCCCCACCTTCCGGTTTACAGGGTCGAACTACTCTAATGAAAATCTTGACGTCACAAGCACATCCCTACTAAATCCTCAAGTCGAAGGTTCACGAATACCTATCACAACCTTTCGATTCCGTCATTGACTGTCCCGGAGTGAAATCCGTGTGACGAATCGAGGGTGAGTCGGTTCGAGTATACTAATCTAATTAGCATACCTATAACGTGTGATCCCACTAACCATTAGTGTTCGACAGGCACTCTCCATGTCAAAGAACACGTCATACAAGTCTTTAGATAAACTTAACGCCCAGTCAAGTTTCATCGACTTGCGAACGATTAAGTATTTGAGCTATAAACCTTTCAGTGCCGACCCCCTTATCCAATAAGGAGTGGAACGTTTTGCTCTCAAATACACGGACTAGTTTCTATATGTTTATTTACGAGTTAGGAATGTCAGTGACTACCAGTAAATAAAGAAACAATCATTTGCCTTATATAAATGGTTTACATAATTACAAGTACAATGCCCTCACTCAACAACCTCTGAGTGGCATTCGAGGGCATACTCCTAACAATCTCCCACTTGCACTCAATGCCACACACTATGGTATCTAATACCCATGTTCTCCAGATGACGCTCCAAGCTAGTCTGAGGTAGTGGCTTGGTCAGTGGATCGGCGACGTTGTCGGCCGAGTCTACTCTATGCAGCACAATGTATCCCTTGCGAACAAATTCTCTTACGAGATGATACTTCCTCTCAATATGTTTGGTGCTGTTGTGAAACCTCGGCTCCTTGGACTGTGCTACATCTCCGTCATTGTCGCAGTACAGCGGAACAGGTAGCTCAGCACATGGTATCATGTGAAGTTCTCCTAGAAACTTCTTAATCCAGAACCCTTCCTTGGAAGCCTCCGAGGCTGCTTGATACTCAGCCTGACAGGTGGAATCAGCAGTCGCGCTTTGCTTGGCACTACGCCAAGATACTGCTCCTCCATTAAGAGTAAATATGTAGCCAGAAGTGGACATCGAGTCGTCCTTCAGTCCTTGGAAGTCCGAATCAGTGAATCCCACCACATCCAAATCTCCACCGCCATACATAAGAACCATATCTCTCGTTCTTCTCAAGTACTTGAGAACGTTCTTTCTGAGATCAATGTTCCCTACAGGTTTGCACGAAACCTACTCACCACGCTTACGGCATGCGCGATGTCAGGTCTTGTACACAACATAGCATACATAAGGCTACCCACGGCCGAAGCATATGGTATATTACTCATTTCCTTGCGTTGTTCCTCAGTTTGAGGACACATCTTCAAGGTGAGTTTTATTCCATGTTGCATCGGTAGGAACCCTCTTTTAGAATCATCCATCTTAAATCGCTTTAAGATCTTATCTATATAGAGGGCTTGGGAAAGGCCTATTGTTCTCTTCGCTCTATCCCGGTAGAGTCTAATTCCAAGAATATAGGTTGCTTCTCCCAAGTCTTTCATGGAGAAATTACTCGAAAGCCAAGCTTTTACGTAGAGCATTCCCACATCATTTCCTATTAGTAGAATATCATCCACATATAGTACTAAGAATGCGATCTTGCTCCCACTAACCTTCTTGTATACACAAGGTTCCTCTTCATTTTGCACGAAGTCAAACTCTTTGACCGCCTCGTCAAAACGAAGGTTCCAACTACGCGACGCTTGCTTCAGTCCATAAATGGAACGCTGAAGCTTGCACAATTTCTGAATATCGACTTCGGACACAAAGCCTTTAGGCTGCTCCATATAGATTTCCTCCTCGAGGAATCCATTAAGGAAAGCTGTCTTTACGTCCATTTGCCATATCTCATAATCGTGGTAGGCAGCTATAGCAAGCATCATGCGAATAGACTTGATCATGGCTACAGGCGAGAAGGTATCGTGGTAATCGATCCCTTCCTTTTGGGTATAACCCTTTGCCACAAGCCTGGCCTTATAGCCGTCAACCTTGCCATCACCATCAGTCTTTCTCTTGTAGATCCACTTGTTCCCAATAGGCACTATACCCTTGGGGCGGTCTACTAGAGTCCAGACCTGATTGACATGCATTGAGTCTATCTCAGCTTCCATAGCTTCACGCCATTTCGCGGAGTCTACATCCACCATCGCTTGGTCATAGGTTGTTGGGTTGGTCTCTTGGCTATCACTTGGAACCTCATGGAGACCCAGCTCCTCCAAGTGCACAAGCCCATACCTCTCAGGTAAATGAGACACCCTACTAGACCTACGAGGTGGTTGTACTTGTGTTTCAGAAAGTTCGGTTCCAGTTTCTTGCACAGGTGTCTCTCGAGGAGTTTCATTGTATTCTTCTAAAGAAATACTTCTACCTGCTCCGCCTTCCCGAATGAACTCATCTTCCAGGAAGTGTGCTTGTAAAGCAACAATGATCCTTCAATCTTTGGGCATGTAGAATAGATATTCCATCGTCCCAGACGGGAATCCAATGAAACATCCCTTCGCAGACCTAGCTTCCAACTTTTCCACCTTAGTCTTCTTGACATAAGCGGGACATCCCCAAATCCTAATATGATTAAGACTTGGTTTCCTTCCTTCCCACATCTCATGTGGAGTTTTAGGAACGGATTTAGAAGGACATCTGTTCAAGATATACGCGGCAGTCAGAAGTGCATACCCCCACAGGTAAATCGGCAAGTCAGTATAGCCCAGCATGGAACGGACCATGTTCAACAGGGTCCGGTTCCTTCTTTCTGACACACCATTTAACTGAGGAGTACCTGGAGGTGTTAGTTGTGAAACTATTCCATGTTCCTTAAGGAACTCGTCAAACTCCGTACTCATATACTCGCCACCTCGGTCCGACCGAAGTGCTTTGATATGATTACCAGTTTGTTTCTCGACTAGGGCCTTGAATTCCTGGATTTTCTCAAAGGCCTCGGATTTATGTTTCATTAAGTATACATAACCATACCTAGTATGATCATCTGTAAACGTAATGAAATATTGATATCCGTCACGTGCTGCTTCCAAAGCACCACATACATCGGTATGGATTAATCCCAGTTTATCAGCGGCTCTTTGAAATGTCCCTGTGAAGGGGGACTTAGTCATTTTGCCTTTAAGGCAAGATTCACAAGTAGGAAAGGGATCCGATCCCAATGGACCCATAAGTCCATCTTTTTCATCTTGTAAACCTTGGTCTGACCAACATGACCAAGTCTAAGATGCCATTTCAAAACTTGATTGGTTTCATCCCTACCGCGTTTTCTAGTTATAGTATTCACAACTACTTTGTTCTTTGGGATTTAGATGATACAATCCATACAACAATGTAGCGGTACCCACTAGTTTATTTCTAAAATAAATTTTGCAGAACCATCACCAATGAAAAATGAAAAGCCTTTTCGGTCCATGACCGAATGGATACAATCTTATTGTGACCCTTGGTCAAAACAAGTACATCTAATAAAGTCAAAACAAACCCGCAATCAAAACCCAAAAAAAGTGATCCAATGTCTGTCGCCTCGACACTATGCCCGCTTCCACCGTGATCATAACTTCTCCGGCTCCAAGCTTCCTACTTTGTTGCAGATCCCGATTCACGGTACAAATATGAGAACTAGCACGAGAATCCGATTATCCAGAAGTAGAAAATACGTAGCGAGAACAATTTGTTTCCAAAACTAAAAGTTACTGCAGAAGTGCCATGAAGAATCGGACAGTCTCTAGCCCAGTGGCCCAGCTCACCGCACTTGAGACAAGTATCCTTCTTCTTCTTGTTCTTTGGAACCATCGGGGCCTTGCCCTTTCCCTTAAGGTCCTTAGCTTGTGGTCCAGTCCGCTTCTTGGTCTTTTTCTTCTTATTCTTAGACTTCCGAAGTCTAGAAGAAATCACAAGTGCAGACTCCTTCATCCGCGGGGTCTTCATCTGAGACTGAGCGGTCACCAGTTTGTTCATTAGCCCAGCTAAGTTACATGCAATCTCATTGCAGTTGAAGTTCATAACAAACTGTGAGAAGGAATCAGGGAGAGACTGTAGGATAAGGTCGGTTTGGAGAGAAGTATCCATTTTAAAATCAAGAGCCTCCAATCTCTCGTTCATGGATATCATTTTGAGGACGTGTTTCCCAACCTTCTTACCTTCCTTCATCCTTGCACCGAACAGTTGCTTGGATATCTCATATCTAGCAGTTCTGCTGTGCTCACCATAAAGCTCGGTTAAGTGAGATAGAATCGCCAGCGAAGTCATTTTCTCATGAGCTCTCTGAAGCTCATTAGACATGGAAGCCATCATATAAGCACGGACTTTCACGTCATCCTTAACCCACTTTTCGTGGTTTTCAATCTCTTCCTGATTGGCTCGGGTCCGCACAGGAGGCGCCGGAATGTCCGTCTCCAAGACGTATCCCAGTGCCTCTATACTGAGGACAATCATCAGATTGCGGAGCCAATCCACAAAGTTAGGTTTCATTAAGGTGTTCTTTTCGAGTAGAATTGCGAGTGGATTCATTGTCATATTGAGATTTGTCTGCATTAAGTATAACAGATTAGTTAGTGACTCATTCAATTATGTTCTGAGTATAGAATTTAAGGTCTTTTCTATTCTTGTTACTCAGCTCCCACTATTTTATCGGAATAACACACTCCCATGTGAAATCCGGAAGTATCGTCGCTCTACTTCATAGTGGTGATCGAGTTCTTTATAAATCTTAATAGAGGGCAACCTAACAGGTTTCTAGTCTATTAATTTTCATAAAGTGGTGTCCAACACCAACCCATCTAATGGATGATTCGATCTTCTTTTTCCCCTTGTTCACTCCCCTCAACCTATACGGTTTCTATGGTTCGTGAACAAGTTAAGTTTATACCATCGACGCAAATCAGTTTCACAATTGAATCCTATCCGGCAACCTATCAGGTTTCTAGGGATAAAATTTGCTCCAACCGAAGGCATCCAATGCGCTCCCGGTAATTTATCCGTCCTCCCCGAACGACTACCCCGATAACTCGGAAGCATAGCACATCCGGTTTGGATTTCAATTTCCCGAAAACTCGATGGAGGGAAGGAAAACCTTGAAACCTTATAAACTTAATATTTTGTTGTGGGAGAATTTTCGCGATTAACGTTACACTTTGCACATTAATCATTTTAGCGCGTTTGTGGCATTCATACAATATGAAACAACCATTCACAACCTAGTTGCTACCAACATGTGGTTCATAGACCGTTCCTAGAAAACAAAAACTCCGTATTCTAATTACAAGTCTTCGTCTTGAATCTTCGTCTTCTCGAAATGGATCTTCCTCCGGTCTTCGTCATTACATATAAATTTTACATTGAAAATTGCATCCTAGATACAAATTTTTCTAGTAAAATAAATAGGCTCAAAATGGCCTTTACAACCCAATCGAATAAAACGAACGATTCAAAAACTAAGTCCACGAACCACATCCCCATTCAAAAGCATTCATTCAATAAATACTAAATAAATGGAAAGCGTAGAGATACATTGATCCAATCAACAATACAAACCGATCCAATCGATTCACACAATCGGTAATATGATAACGTTCAAAATAATTCGGTCGACTATAAATATTCCAATTAATCAAATTTCCCTTATAAAATGAAATACCATAAATCATTTTAATCATATTAAATCCAATTTAACATGAGGGAGATTAATTTTCAAGAATACACGAAAAAATTGAGCCGGGGCGAAATTGGCCTGCCATGGCCGAGTCACTGCCGGCAGCATGCCAGCAGACATGCCTGGCATGGCCGATCACGCTCGGCAGCTGCCGTCTGGCTGCCCAGCAGCCCTGTGCCGCGGCCCCTGGCGACTGTGCCGCAGCCCACAGTACAGTGGCTGCCCAGGCCGGCTGCAACAGCCCTGGGCCGTGGCCCTCGACTTTCGGACCCCTCCCGGACCGTCCAACGGCATTTTGGGACTAGTTTTTCGACCGGATATCCAATATCTATATTCTCCAACATTCATATCTTAAATATAAATCATTTTTCCAAGAAATTAAGATTTATATTTAGACATAAACTTACGAAAAATATAATTACAACGAACGTAAAAACATATACCACGATTATGACTAAAATGATTCCAAATCATTCACCATCTAATCGAGCATTCCAAATGCTAATATCGTATATACGATCGCAAGACCTACGCTACGATACCCTTTGTTGGGATTCGGTGCCTAAAGCGAAGGCCAGTGAGCGGTAAAACGAAAAATAATTCGATCCGAATCCCTACGAGGATCGATCGAGCTACGTATATACGAATATAAAAACGAAAAGCAAGAGTCGTAAGAAACTAACCCTCGAAGTCCGTTGATTAAATGGTAACCTTCTCTTGAGCTATTCCCCAAGCTCTTGAACGATCCAACGCCGAAAGTACCGCGTCTCTACTTGCCACGCGCCGGAGAAACGACCGGAACGACGATCACCTTGCTATCCTCCGAGGATACGGCTAGAGCTAAGTGATGAAGCTTCCAATATGAGATTATCACACTCTAAGTGTATAACTCACAACTCTCATTTATTTCTTGATTTTTCTCCAAGAATCACCAAGAACAAGTTGAAGAAGAAGATGAAGATAAGTGTTTGAACTCAAAGTCTCACTTCCTCTCTCTCTCAATGTATCTCACGGATGGCACATTTTTTTCAAGAGAGTGACAAGTCTTCTCTTCTTATTCAATTCCTTTCCACATGAGAACAACTCATGTTAACCCCACCTTGAAAAAGATATCAAATATCTATTCATTAAACACCTAATCAAGATTCCAATTGATTTAAAAATCAAAGTCTTGTCAAGGTGTGGGGAAGGGGGGGCGGCTATGATGAAGAAATAGGACGAGTTCGGTTCGTTTCGGACTCCCGCGAGTCCAAACAGATAAACTCCGATTCCATATCGATGTATTTATATCGATTAATTAATCCAATTAATTAAACATATCAAATACATTATAACATAATTAATTTCTCCAAGAAATAATTATATCCATGAATTAAATTAATCACCCAGTGATATATTTAATTCATTAGGCCGTAAATCAATTTATCCAATAAATCGATTTAGACATCTAATGTCCTAAATTTAGATATCCAATATCTAATATTCATAATGAGAGAATTAAGCTTGATTCATTCCGTTGTCAATCCTATTGCGCGACTCGGTAGGTCCGTCTCAGTCAGCAATGGGAGGAACCAAAGAGTAGTAGCACCACCTAGCCACTGGCGGCTACACTTGTACCCAGTGAGAACGAATGATTGGGATCATTCAAGAACCATTCATCGTGAATACCGGTATACGTATAAACCCTTCTTTCAAATGTCCCGATCAAGTTATAGGGTCACGGTCGATCAAACCCTATCCGTACTTGACGCTATGCATGCGTTAATGCAAATCGAGATCATCGAGTGTCGTGTATCTAATACAACTAGCTCCAATGCTTTGGCCAAAGACTTATGATCTCATCGCAATAACCGCATAGGACATATAACCCGCTCACTAATGGGAGAAAGAATTCTATCTTGGTATTCGTAGGACTGCTACTTGCCCGTCAAGATGCACGTCGAGGTTGACCCCGCCTTAGGTTTACGGTCGAACTACTCTAATGAAAATCTTGACGTCACAAGCACATCCCTACTAAATCCTCAAGTCGAAGGTTCACGAATACCTAACACAACCTTTCGATTCCGTCATTGATCGTCCGGAGTGAAATCCGTGTGACGAATCGAGGGTGAGTCGGTTCGAGTATACTAATCTAATTAGCATACCTATAACGTGGGATCCCACTAACCATTAGTGTTCGACAGGCACTCTCCATGTCAAAGAACACGTCATACAAGTCTTTACATAAACTTAACGCCCAGTCAAGTTTCATCGACTTGCGAACGATTAAGTATTTGAGCTATAAACCTTTCAGTGCCGACCCCCTTATCCAATAAGGAGTGGAACGTTTTGCTCTCAAATACACGGACTAGTTTCTATATGTTTATTTACGAGTTAGGAATGTCAGTGACTACCAGTAAATAAAGAAACAATCATTTGCCTTATATAAATGGTTTACATAATTACAAGTACAATGCCCTCACTCAACAACCTCTGAGTGGCATTCGAGGGCATACTCCTAACAGAAAGATGAACGATACTAATCACACGAGGATCCGTTGATGTCGTATTGGTCTAGTTGTATTTTCTTTTCCGCTGCAGTATCTTTTCCCCGTTGTACGGGAGTTTATTGTATTTTGACCCCTGCGTGGGTATGTGTTTGGAATGGAGTTGTATGTTATTATTGAAAGACCAAATCGGTCTTCTGAGTCATTTTAGCCTTAAAGGCGATGTTTAGGTGTTTGATTTTAGTTATCAGCCTGGTAGATCCTCGAGGAGAGGGTCTACGACGTGTAATATCCCTGAGCGGATTTGGGGTGTTACATAAATGGTATCGGAGCTTAGGTCGTGGAAACCTAGGCTGTCGGGTCAGTGGTGTCTATTGAGTTTTGTCTCGTCGGATTTTGTCTGACTGAGTCGTGTCGCGACGCGTCGTCTGAGTTTGTTGGTCGTGATTAGTATCGTGGGCGATCATCATCTTCGTGCGACCTGTGAATGTAAGTCTCCTTTCTTTGTGTTGTGCCTCGTGTGACACGAGCCATTTTTATGATTATTGGTTAAGTGACGGAATCCTCTTATGGATTTTGATTTTGTGATATGTGGTTATTTGACTCTCATATTTCGTTCATATGAGGAGTAGTGTTGCTGGATTGTGCATGTTGAACTATATTTCTTTTATCCGCTGCGTGAGTTCTTTTGTAATGACTTTCGGTATTTTACCGACCGAGTTTTATTTCGAAAACCGATTCCCTTAACCGAGCTTTTGGCATTTTGGCCTTGAATGTTTTATGACGGTTTGATAAATGATCATGTGAGTTTTTAGGCATTCTAGCCTAATATATATATATTTTTTTTGCCTTGAGTATCTTAGAGAATGAATTCTGAGACGTACATTTTAAAATGAATTATTTTTTTCTCGTGGTACTTTCAAGGTGCCACAATACGATTCAAAATTATTCCAATTGAGGACCAAAATATTTTGAGATATTTTCAAATTAATTAGAAATGCTTTGCTTAGACCCGAGGGTCGAATATTTTTTGAAATTTTTTTTTCACTAAAAGAAAAGTGTCCTCATTTTTATCAAACACAAGATGGTTTTCAAAGTCTCGATAACGATGTTTCACGTTTTTACTTTTTTTGAAAGGTGATACTCAAGATCAACCGGTGTTTTTCCTAAATTATTTTCAAAAGGGTGGTTTTCATTTTTTTTAAAAACCTATCAATTCCCATTTGCGTTTGGGAATGTATGTATGATGTTCGCGTTGTCGTAATGGTGTTTGCTCCCAAGTATGATCGAATTGGTGGCATGAACGTTGAGGCGTTGCCACGCGTTTGTTGTACTAGCCCTCCGTAAGAGGTGTGAACTGGTATTTAATGGTTGTCGCCTCGTGGTGGATTGCGTGTGTCACACAGGTGTGAGATGTTGAAGCTTGGGTTTGTACGTTGGTGTACATGTGTGATTGTTTCATGATGTTTGTAATTACGTGCTGGTTATCGTTCGGGCCGTTGAGGTCGACGAACGATACCGTCGTTGCTGTGGTGTATGTGTATATATTGCTTTACGATGGTAGTCGTTGTATATGATATGTGTTATGATTCTTTGTTGTGCTGAGTTGGCATCTCCGCTATGTTGTTTTGCGACGTTATGCCCCATTGTATCTAGCATTTGTATTTTCGGTATGCCGAGCCGAGGTATTTCAACCGTGATGTGCCGGGGGAATGTGCGTGCAATTTGTCCTTCTCGTAAGTAACACATTTCGAGTGTGGACTCGAGGGTCACCGAATTCAGTTTTGCGAATTGGCTACCGAGACTTTCGGAGTTTGCGCTTCAAAGACACGCT
This sequence comes from Orobanche coerulescens, assembly GCA_033398695.1. Classification (NCBI taxonomy): domain Eukaryota; kingdom Viridiplantae; phylum Streptophyta; class Magnoliopsida; order Lamiales; family Orobanchaceae; genus Orobanche; species Orobanche coerulescens. Next base: position 104,636,654 of record CM065818.1, read on the forward strand.
TATCAGGATCGGCTCTGAGAGGCCCATAGGAGATTTTTCTGTCGGTTGCTTTTTGTGTTGTTACCTTGTTTCCGTTATTGTGAGTTGCGGGGACGACTTTCTTTTAGAAGAGGTCGAATATAATACCCGTATTATTTTTGGCTTCTATATTTTCTCTTTCTCCAGTCTATCGATTCGCCCGTGTTCGTTGATACTGTCTGAGCTTGTTCTGTAATTCGGTTTCATCGTTTGAACGAGTTGTGATCTTGTTTTGGGTCGATCTGCTTATCGCTGTGACTTTTCCGAGTTCGGTTCGATTCTTGTGAACCTTGTTCGGAAGTAGCATCTTTTGGTTCTACTAGTTCTTTTATTCGAAGTGGATCGGATTTGGAACTTCTGTATTTTCGACTCTGTCGACTCATTTATGTTTGTTAACATTTTCTGAGCTTGCCTTGTCCCTTACTTTTGTTAATCGAACGAGGGTGGTATTGTTTCGGAATTACTCGTTCGTCGTGTGACTTTTCAATTGTTATTCCCTTTCCTGTGGATCTTATGTGAGTGTGCATCTTGTTGTTTTCACCGGATCATGTTTTGTCTCGAGTCGAGATGTGAACCTCGGAGTTTTCGGTTGAACCTTCTTGTTCTTCGTGATCCGAACATGATCATTCAATTTTTGTTGTCTCGATCTTTGTGGTTCGATTGTTTGATTGTTCGGTTTTTGTTGATCTCGTTTCGTGATTGTTGAACATTTAGACTCCTTCGTAATTCCCTTAAGTTCGGGAAATCAGTTTTGTTTCGATCTTCCAACCCTTGGGCGGTGGAATTCCGTGTTTGTTCAGCGTTTGACTCGCGTTTGGATTGATGAACCGTTAGGTTGGTCAATCGTATTGGTTTTCGTTCATTGTGTTTGGTGATTGTTCGGATAATCGATCTGATTGTACTATCTATTTGATGACGTTTGTCACTTATTGATTTTATTATGTCTCTACGGTGGCGTTGTGTTGGTCGTCGTGGAGTGCGTTTTCACGCCGTATGTCTCTTTGCGTTTCTTGCAGCGTTTCGCCGTTGGGCGCGAGTTTTCTATTTTTGTGTATCTCGTCGAGTTTTCCTGGCGGGTATATTGCTCCCCCTACTTGTTTTAAGTTTCGGGACGAAACTTCTTTTAAGGAGGGTAGAATGTAATATCCGCAATTTTCGATTTTCGGTAAATTTCTTTTTTCGGCCGGAGTCCGTTTTGACGACTCGCTCATGACCGTTTCGTCATTTCGAGAATGATTAATTCTGCACTTTTTGTCATCCGAGTTCGTTTCGGTGTCGTTTTGTTGAGTTCCGTGTCCTTAATCGACTTTTTCACGTGGGAGTTCGACTTTGTAAAGTCACCATTAATTCTTGGAAACTCTAAAAATTCTGAATCTCTGCAATATTATAGAGCATCAAGTTAGCCTTCCAATGGTTCAAACGGTGAGTTAATCGGAGTCCAGACGAAGGAGTTATGCTCGAAATAGCTAAGACTACACGATGTGCCTTTTTCGTGTTAGAGTGGACTGTACCGTGTGCCGCGGCACACTTCAGCTGTGCCGCGGCACTAAGCTGATTCCTGGGCGTTTTTCTTGGCCCTGGTCCGCGGCACACTTGTCCTGTGCCGCGGCACACGGGCTTTTTCTGCGTTTTTGAGCAGATTTTCGAGGAGAAACATTCATTTTTTCCTCTCTTCTTCCTCCTACCCTTCTAGGCGATTTCAAGGGCGATTTTGGGCGATTTGAGTGCTCCCAAACTTGTAGAGATCATCCACCTCAAGTCTTGTTGTATATTTTCGACCTCTACTTGAATCATTCATCCAAATCAAGGTATTTTGGCTTGAACCCTTGTTTTTGTAGATTTGGGGATTTTCCTTTTTGATTTCGATTCCAATCCGTTTTTAATCAATTAATTGTTATATAAACATTGTTTTGAACTTGTTCTATGGATTGGATACTCGTATCTTTGGTTCGTTCGACCCGAGGGGTGATTTCTTTGTTCTTGAAGGGTCTTGAACATTTAATGTTCGATTAAATGTTCGAATGAATTCCCTTTGATAGTTTGTTGGGATTTCCGTTGTTTTTGGCCTTGATTCTCGTCGTAATCATGTTTTATTATTCCTTACGGAGGATTATAGGTGCTCGATGATTCCGATGTTGAATTCCGTTGGTGATTGATGATTCATGTGGTGTTTTCCCGTAGTAATTTCGGTGCTATCGCGTTCTAGATAGTGTTCGGGAATTTGAGGGCTACCCAGCCGTATCCGTTCATTTTTCCATTGCTCGTGATATCGAGGCAAGTATCTTGCCCATACATTTCATATTTCATCGGCATAATTATTGATAAATGATTTTATGCGAAATCCAATGTTTAATGAACGTTAAAATGGATCGGTATGTCCTCGATAAATATTGTCTTTCAACGATAATTCGAATACTTCGTGTATGGATATGTTCTCGGAATATGTGTGTTAGTTTCGTACGTTGAGAGACGTTATAATCGCATTGAGTGAATATAATAGACCATAATTGTTTGTCGAGGATTGTGTATTGAATTGTATTTTTGTTCGGTGGGTATTCGACATGATGTGATGTTAGTCGTTACTCCTTTGAAAGGAGGTTGTGATGCTTAATGTTGCTTGTCTTGATAATCGACTATTGTTGTGTGCTTGTTGTATGTGATGTGCCTCCGGGTAGGATTGTTGAATCTCCGGGATCCATACTTGCTAGTATGGGTCGGGCGAAACCGTAGGGTTATCCAACACGGGTATGTCTTGTGGGGACTCCGAGGTTCGTGGTTTGCTAGCCCGATGCCGGGATAACTTGTGGGGTTATCATCGGGTATGTCTTGCGGGGACTCCGAGGTTCGTGGCTTGTTAGCGCGATGCCGGGATAACTTATGGTTGTGGTTTGGTTGTGATATTCGTGTCGTGGAGACATGTGATTTGATATGTTTTTCCTATTGGGTTATTCACTCGGGTTTGTTCTTCGGGAGCATCTGAGGTTCGTGGCTTGTTAGCACGGGACACGAATAATCCTTAGGAACATGTGATTTGTGATTTGGGTCACGGACCCCGTGTTTTGTGAAATGGGTTGTGGACCCTGCGTGTTGTTACCGGAACTTGAATTTTGGAAAATGACTTTTGGGCTGTGTCCCTAAATGTTTTCGAAAGGTTTTAGAATTCTTATATCCCAAATGTTTTCTAAACTCCCGAGATCGTCAAATGTTTTGTAATATGGACATTGGGTTATTTCCTACCTTTCACGTTTTGAATGGTTTGATCAAGTGAATTTTCTCGGGAAGTATATTTGCGATTATTCTGTTTTTGTGGAGTATGATATGTATGGCTTGTTTTCGTATTTATACTTGCACTAGCAAAACAGTGGAGTTTTGCTAACCCCCGAGTATTCGGGGGGTGGATGTCTATTTCTGCATTCAGGTTTTGGAGCATAGCACAGGGTCGGCACGAAGGATGATGAAAGATGAACGATACTAATCACACGAGGATCCGTTGATGTCGTATTGGTCTAGTTGTATTTTCTTTTCCGCTGCAGTATCTTTTCCCCGTTGTATGGGAGTTTATTGTATTTTGACCCCTGCGTGGGTATGTGTTTGGAATGGAGTTGTATGTTATTATTGAAAGACCAAATCGGTCTACTGAGTCATTTTAGCCTTAAAGGCGATGTTTAGGTGTTTGATTTTAGTTATCAGCCTGGTAGATCCTCGAGGAGAGGGTCTACGACATGTAATATCCCTGAGTGGATTGGGGGTGTTACATAAATGGTATCGGAGCTTAGGTTGTGGAAACCTAGGCTGTCGGGTCAGTGGTGTCTATTGAGTTTTGTCTCGTCGGATTTTGTCTGACTGAGTCGTGTCGCGACGCGTCGTCTGAGTTTGTTGGTCGTGATTAGTATCGTGGGCGATCATCATCTTCGTGCGACCTGTGAATGTAAGTCTCCCTTCTTTGTGTTGTGCCTCGTGTGACACGAGCCATTTTTATGATTATTGGTTAAGTGACGGAATCCTCTTATGGATTTTGATTTTGTGATATGTGGTTATTTGACTCTCATTTTTCGTTCATATGAGGAGTAGTGTTGCTGGATTGTGCATGTTGAACTGTATTTCTTTTATCCGCTGCGTGAGTTCTTTTGTAATGACTTTCGATATTATACCGACCGAGTTTTATTTCGAAAACCGATTCCCTTAACCGAGCTTTTGGCATTTTGGCCTTGAATGTTTTATGACGGTTTGATAAATGATCATGTGAGTTTTTAGGCATTCTAGCCTAATATATATATATTTTTTTTGCCTTGAGTATCTTAGAGAATGAATTCTGAGACGTACATTTTAAAATGAATTATTTTTTTTCTCGTGGTACTTTCAAGGTGCCACAATACGATTCAAAATTATTCCAATTGAGGACCAAAATATTTTGAGATATTTTCAAATTAATTAGAAATGCTTTGCTTAGACCCGAGGGTCGAATATTTTTTGAAATTTTTTTTTCACTAAAAGAAAAGTGTCCTCATTTTTATCAAACACAAGATGGTTTTCAAAGTCTCGATAACGATGTTTCACGTTTTTACTTTTTTTGAAAGGTGATACTCAAGATCAACCGGTGTTTTTCCTAAATTATTTTCAAAAGGGTGGTTTTCATTTTTTTTAAAAACCTATCAATTCCCATTTGCGTTTGGGAATGTATGTATGATGTTCGCGTTGTCGTAATGGTGTTTGCTCCCGAGTATGATCGAATTGGTGGCATGAACGTTGAGGCGTTGCCACGCGTTAGTTGTACTAGCCCTCTGTAAGAGGTGTGAACTGGTATTTAATGGTTGTCGCCTCGTGGTGGATTGCGTGTGTCACACGGGTGTGAGATGTTGAAGCTTGGGTTTGTACGTTGGTGTACATGTGTGATTGTTTCATGATGTTTGTAATTACGTGCTGGTTATCGTTCGGGCCGTTGAGGTCGCCGAACGATACCGTCGTTGCTGTGGTGTGTGTGTATATATTACTTTACGATGGTAATCGTTGTATATGATATGTGTTATGATTCTTTGTTGTGCTGAGTGGGCATCTCCGCTATGTTGTTTTGCGACGTTATTCCCCATTGTATCTAGCATTTGTATTTTCGGTATGCCGAGCCGAGGTGTTTCAACCGTGATGTGCCGGGGGAATGTGCGTGCAATTTGTCCTTCTCGTCAGTAACACATTTCGAGTGTGGACTCGAGGGTCACCGAATTCAGTTTTGCGAATTGGCTACCGAGACTTTCGGAGTTTGCGCTTCAACACAGTTATCAGGATCGGCTCTGAGAGGCCCATAGGAGATTTTTCTGTCGGTTGCTTTTTCTGTTGTTACCTTGTTTCCGTTATTGTGAGTTGCGGGGACGACTTTCTTTTAGAAGAGGTCGAATATAATACCCGTATTATTTTTGGCTTCTATATTTTCTCTTTCTCCAGTCTATCGATTCGCCCGTGTTCGTTGATACCGCCTCGAGCTTGTTACGTATTTCGGTTTCATCGTTTGAACGAGCTGTGATCCTGTTTTGGGTCGATCTGGTTATCGCTGTGACTTTTCCGAGTTCGGTTCGATTCTTGTGAACCTTATTCGGAAGTAGCATCTTTTGGTTCTACTAGTTCTTTTATTCGAAGTGGATCGGATTTGGAACTTCTGTATTTTCGACTCTGTCGACTCATTTATGTTTGTTAACATTTTCTGAGCTTGCCCTGTCCCTTACTTTTGTTAATCGAACGAGGGTGGTATTGTTTCGGAATTACTCGTTCGTCGTGTGACTTTTCAATTGTTATTCCCTTTCCTGTGGATCTTATGTGAGTGTGCATCTTGTTGTTTTCACCGGATCATGTTTTGTCTCGAGTCGAGATGTGAACCTCGGAGTTGTCGGTTGAACCTTCTTGTTCTTCGTGATCCGAACATGATCGTTCAATTTTTGTTGTCTCGATCTTTGTGGTTCGATTGTTTGATTGTTCGGTTTTTGTTGATCTCGTTTCGTGATTGTTGAACATTTAGACTCCTTCGTAATTCCCTTAAGTTCGGGAAATCAGTTTTGTTTCGATCTTCCAACCCTTGGGCGGTGGAATTCCGTGTTTGTTCAGCGTTTGATTCGCGTTTGGATTGATGAACCGTTAGGTTGGTCAATCGTATTGATTTTCGTTCCTTGTGTTTTGTGATTGTTCGGATAATCGATCTGATTGTACTATCTATTTGATGACGTTTGTCACTTATTGATTTTATTATGTCTCTACGGTGGCGTTGTGTTGGTCGTCGTGGAGCGCGTTTTCACGCCGTATGTCTCTTTGCGTTTCTTGCAGCGTTTCGCCGTTGGGCGCGAGTTTTCTATTTTTGTGTATCTCGTCGAGTTTTCCTGGCGGGTATATTGCTCCCCCTACTTGTTTTAAGTTTCGGGACGAAACTTCTTTTAAGGAGGGTAGAATGTAATATCCGCAATTTTCGATTTTCGGTAAATTTCTTTTTTCGGCTGGAGTCCGTTTTGACGACTCTCTCATGACCATTTCTTCATTTCGAGAATGATTAATTCTGCACTTTTTGTCATCCGAGTTCGTTTCGGTGTCGTTTTGTTGAGTTCCGTGTCCTTAATCGACTTTTTCACGTGGGAGTTCGACTTTGTAAAGTCACCATTAATTCTTGGAAACTCCAAAAATTCTGAATCTTTGCAATATTATAGAGCATTAAGTTCGCTTTCCAATGGTTTAAACGGTGAGTCAATCAGAGTCCATACGAAGGAGTTATGGTCGAAATAGCTAAGACTACACGATGTGCCTTTTTCGTGTTGGAGTGGACTGTACCGTGTGCCGCGGCACACTTCAGCTGTGCCGCGGCACTAAGCTGATTCATGGGCGTTTTTCTTGGCCCTGGGCCGCGGCACACTTGTCCTGTGCCGCGGCACACGGGCTTTTTCTGCGTTTTTGAGCAGATTTTCGAGGAGAAACATTCATTTTCTCCTCTCTTCTTCCTACTACCCTTCTAGGCGATTTCAAGGGTGATTTTGGGCGATTTGAGTGCTCTCAAACTTGTAGAGATCATCCACCTCAAGTCTTGTTGTAGATTTTCGACCTCTACTTGAATCATTCATCCAAATCAAGGTATTTTGGCTTGAACCCTTATTTTTGTAGATTTAGGGATTTTCCTTTTTGATTTCGATTCCAATCCGTTTTTAATCAATTAATTGTTGTATAAACATTGTTTTGAACTTGTTCTACGGATTGGATACTCGTATCTTTGGTTCGTTCGACCCGAGGGGTGATTTCTTTGTTCTTGAAGGGTCTTGAACATTTAATGTTCGATTAAATGTTCGAATGAATTCCCTTTGATAGTTTGTTGGGATTTCCGTTGTTTTTGGCCTTGATTCTCGTCGTAATCATGTTTTATTATTCCTTACGGAGGATTATAGGTGCTCGATGATTCCGATGTTGAATTCCGTTGGTGATTGATGATTCATGTGGTGTTTTCCCGTAGTAATTTCGGTGCTATCGCGTTCTAGATAGTGTTCGGGAATTTGAGGGCTACCCGGCCGTATCCGTTCATTTTTCCATTGCTCGTGATATCGAGTCAAGTATCTTGCCCATACATTTCATATTTCATCGGCATAATTATTGATAAATGATTTTATGCGAAATCCAATGTTTAATGAACGTTAAAAAGGATCGGTATGTCCTCGATAAATATTGTCTTTCAACGATAATTCGAATACTTCGTGTATGGATATGTTCTCGGAATATGTGTGTTAGTTTCGTACGTTGAGAGACGTTATAATCGCATTGAGTGAATATAATAGACCATAATTGTTTGCCGAGGATTGTGTATTGAATTGTATGTTTGTTCGGTGGGTATTCGACATGATGTGATGTTAGTCGTTACTCCTTTGAAAGGAGGTTGTGATGCTTAATGTTGCTTGTCTTGATAATCGACTATTGTTGTGTGCTTGTTGTATGTGATGTGCCTCCGGGTAGGATTGTTGAATGTCCGGGATCCATACTTGCTAGTGTAACACCCCCAAATCCTATTGGGTTATTACAATGGCCCGAAGCTGTCAATCACCACAATGGCCCGAAGCCAAAACAGCCCGAAGCTGTACCAATGAGGGCCGAAGCCACGGCACGAAGCCGTATCACAATGAGATCATCCAATGACCGTGACCTGCTGAATTGCAGGTGCTGGGAAACCAACCGAGAGGGTTCAAGCCCCAGACTTACCCATAATGAGATCACCCGGTGGCCAGTGACTCTTGAATCGTAGGTGTTGGGAAACCAACCGCGAAGGTTCAAGCCCCAAGCTTACCCATAATGAGATCATTAACATGACCGTGACCTACTGAACTGTAGGTGTTGGGAAACCAACCGCGAAGGTTCAAGCCCCAAGCTTACCCATAATGAGATCATTAACATGACCGTGACCTACTGAATTGTAGGTGTTGGGAAACCAACCGCGAAGGTTCAAGCCCCAAGCTTACCCATCGAGCACTAGCCGAGACTAGCCTCCAAAACATAATTAATCACAACAGTAACAATCCCAAGATTACCAAACTCACAAGAATAACAGCATGCTGCCTTGAGTCGGCCAACACGACAACAATAACTCACGGATGGGCTCCGTCCACGGCCAATCGATCACAACAACTCAACGGATGGAAACTATCCTTGACAGTCTCAAATCAATACATCAATTACCTTTAGAACGGTCAATCGATAACGATGACACAACGGATGGGAACTATCCTTGACAGTCTCAAATCAATACATCAATTACCTTTAGAACGGTCAATCGATAACGATGACACAACGGATGGGAATTATCTTCGATAATCCCAATTAAATATGTCTATTGCCTTAGAACGGTTAATCGATAACCAATGATACAACGGATGGGAATTATCTTCGATAATCCCAATTAAATACATCGATTACCTTAGAACGGTTAATCGATAACCAATGATACAACGGATGGGAATTATCTTCGATAATCCCAATTAAATACATCGATTACCTTAGAACGGTTAATCGATAACCAATGATACAATGGATGGGAATTATCTTCGATAATCCCAATTAAATACATCGATTACCTTAGAACGGTTAATCGATAACCAATGATACAACGGATGGGAATTATCTTCGATAATCCCAATTAAATACATCGATTAACTTAGAACGGTTATTCGATAACCAATGATACAACGAATGGGAATTATCTTCGATAATCCCAATTAAATACATCGATTAGCTTAGAACGGTTAATCGATAACCAATGATACGGTAGAATAGATATCCCGGCGTTTTAAACCGACCACCGAAACAGATATGATAACGAATATATCAAACGCCTTCAATCGGCCAATGCAACATCATAGTAATAGTTCCAATTCGATAATAACGATTCAACGATGCCTCAGAACGACATTAGCGTCAACAATAATAATTGATACATCGATACCGCGAATCGGCTATCGACAACAAGAATCTCAATGCCTTAAACCGTCCGTTAACGAATAACAATCACAACTGGTAAAATCACCGAAGGGTATTGTATCAAACAATCCCCAAATATCAATAAATCACGAAGAGACTATGTCTCGAAATGATACAACACATTCATACACATATATGATAACATTAATCTCATTGACCAGTACAAGTATAAAACTTGCCTCAAACCGAAGGCGAGAAAGTCCTTCCACGATCTACGTCCTGGCACGAAACGACGAACGGCGCCTCCCGACGATCACCAACACTCGAACAACCTTGAATGAAAACGATTCATTCAAAAACACAAAATCAATAGAAAACAACGACAAGGACAAAGCCCGATTCAAACACGAATCGATCACACCGCACGAACGAATATCATAGTCCTCAACTATGAATTCTAACATTCTCCAACACCTCGATGATCAATTAACATGATCATTACGTTCTTAACACTTGTGAAATCCATTCAACAAGATTCATTTAAGAAGTATCATCAAAACAAACATCTCAAAGTGATAATATCACCAATATCATCGAATTGATCCTCCTACAATGATAATATTATCAATATTATCATTATCACCCCAAGAACATCATCAACTCAATAACCATGATGTTTGAAATAAAAATCCTTCATCATAACCTCATGAATTCGGATTAAACCACAAGATTCACTCAACCATTTCCAAATTATGATAATCATCTCCTAAATCATCATAAATCCTTACTAAAATGGTTAAAATCTTACAAGAACACCACCAACAATAATAATCATCTCAAGACTATGTTAATCATATAACAATCTTAACATAATCTTTCCTAGACATGATTAAAACCTCCAAACAATCTAAAACATCAAGAACATAATCAAACTCAAGCTATACCAACATGTTCTTCATCAAAAGTTTATCAAAACCATGAAGAATCATGATATACTCCATGAATCAAACAATACCCGAAGAAAACAACAACAACAACTCGAAAATCACTTGAAGAACAAGAGATTGAGGGAACTTACCAAAGAAGAACAAGAAGAAGTCTCCAAACACCAAAGGAGCACCAACAAGCTTCCAACTTCAAGCTTCAATCCAAGCTAGGATGATCAAGATCGAGTTGGAAGAGGCTAAACATCAATAACAAGTCAAACGGACGGTTCTAGGAGAGAAAAGTGTTTTGGTTCGTGAGGAAATGAAAGACGAAACCAAGATAAATAGATCGACCAATTGATTACGTACGTTATACACTATGGTTAACGTACGTAAGAGGCATTACGTACGCTATACTAAGACATTAACGTACGTAATGAAAAATCCAGAACTAACTGGACTAAAATACGAAGGCCTTAACGTACGTAAACAAGAACTTATTATGTACGTTAACAAGACCTACATTACGTACGTAGAGCTCCCCTCTTAACGTACGTAAGGGTCCGTTGACTGCAATAGTGAGATCCGATCGGAAGATGCTCGGGACCCACCGGCCAAAAGTGACTACGAGGAAGGTTCCTGTCACCTACCAAGCATTACGTACGTAATCTTACAGGCATAACGTACGTAATACTCAGCCCATAACGTACGTAAGTCTACCCATGTAGCGTACGTTAAAGCTAGTGTACTTAGCCAAAAATCCAAACTCTCCAACCATCATTCAAACGACGAAACTAACCCGACGACAAGTATAATATTTCGATCCCGAAATATTCCAATACAATATACATTGTATCAGTCCAAAACAACAACACTTGTACAATTCCAAATGAATATGTACAACTCAACAGTAACACGAAAAAAAATTATCCCCGGATATTACATACTCTCCCCCTTAAAAAGAGTTTCGTCCCCGAAACTCAGGGTGCAAAAACACGGGGTACGAACTATCCATCAGGATAAGAAAACAACATCTCCAGGAATACTCCTCACTGCGAACCACTTCGCCTGAGTAATCGGGCCAACCCCACGGGTTCCCGCGTCTCCTCTGCCTGAACACGTCGAAAAACAAGGGATAAAATACTCAATCAAGTGCGAGATCAATCGAATTATAACTCCTCCGTCAGAGACCAGCCAGGAAGTCGCACCACCCGCAAGACTCGTAACACCGGCGTACACACCCTGCGGGTGCCGCCGATTATACATGTCTACAATCATCGGTGTACACTTCCCAGTTCTCATCAGCATCGGACTCCAATGCAATCACTGACTCATGCCACAAAAGGAAAATAACAACGCACATGTGGTCCTCGGGACCATATCAACTGCACACCCAAGTCCTCACGGCTCGGCGTCTCGGATTGAAATGAACAATTACCCAGATTATTAAAAATCTCTGTACAACACCAAAAGGAAGGAAAAACACATCACACGACCTCAAATCTCAAGATTCTCAGATACAATCATTACAAGATAGATCAACCATAAATGGTTCGCAACCACAGTACTAAAGTACAGACCGAGTCAAACATCAATCCGAAAAATAAAGAAAGAAATTAAGGCTACATCTCAAATGTATCCAAAATCAACATCCTCCAGGTCATCGAACTCCTCGATCTGATCGACTCGAGGAAGATCCAAATCTGAGCTCGCCGCTTCTCCTCTAGTGTCCATACTTCTGGCTCCCGAAGCCGTCGACCCCTTGGATGGAGTACGGATCAAGCAACAAAATCTCTCGAGGCCCGTGAGCTTCCTTGAGATCTACCGGCATTAGAACCCTGCAGATTTACGAAGGTGTCCCCGCCTCCCACACGAGAAAACAAGCAATAGACCGCATCGAGCACCGAAATGCTGCGATGTCCTATTGTATCACGATTAAAGCAAACAACGGTCGAACCCGTCGCCTGAGAAGAAGATGCTTTCCCAAAGACGAGGACGACTAGAAAGCGACCTCCTAGACGTCGGAGCCCGATGTCCCTCTGAATGAACCGGCATCCTAGTCCTCTCTCTGGAAGAAACTGAAGGGTTCTTCCGAGCAAGCTCCTTGATCAAAAGCTCTGCTCCAAGAGCCTTCTCGATGAATTCACCAAGTGAATTGCAATTATGGTTGAACAACTGCATCCTCAACTGCGGGTTCAGCCTCTTGCTAAAATACTTGATCTTATCCGCCTCAGTACGGATAACAGATGAAGCAAACTGAAGGAGTCCCTGAAACTTCTCCGCAATAACAATAACACCCTCGTCCTCGGCCAGTTCGGGTTCAAAACCTCTGACAACTTGGCTTCACGGAGTGGAGCCGGATAATACCTCTCTAACATGAGAGTCTTAAACTCACTCCAAGCACAATCACGATCGGTGGGTTTTACAGAAAGCCACCAAGAATAAGCGCCTTTACTCAAATAATAAGCCGCTACTGCCACCTTACTCTCTTCCGGACACTGAACCATGTCGAAGAGTTTATCAAAATGTTCAAGCCAATGAACAATATCAGCTGGTTCCGACGAACCCTCAAAAATAGGTGGCCTCTGACGAGAGATGTCGCCGATAATTTGACTCACTCTCCTGGCCTGTCCATAGAACGGCACCTGGAGTCCCTGCTGCTGTGTACCACGAACCATCGAGGTCTGCATGGTTTCCATTATCTGCGTCATCTGAGTCATCTGGGTCATCATGCCCTTCATAAGCAAGAAAGGGTCGATGTCAGTCTGATCGACTCCTCGAGTATGACGTTCCGAAGGGGAACCGGTCGCATAAGTCACATCTCCGGCTGAATTCTGATCCATATCGGCACCCGTACGCGTATAAACATGAGGTTCTGGGTTTCGGCCTGCTCTGCAGCCTTTACCCCCTCTGCTACGTCCTCGGATTCCTCTTTCCATACTGAAAGAATAACGTTCGATCATGAACAAAGCTCAAATATGCCTCAACGGCCAATCCACAATGCTAAGTCATTAGCCAAACATGAATATACATACTCAACAAATAAACAATCACTTCATATATGCTAATTATAGCCAATCTTTGGGCCGACACGCTCCAAAGCAATTAATCATGAATGGGTCGTAACACAATGTTACATACAGATTTCAACAAAACATGCATAATCAATGGCATATTGAATGTATGAACATACAAGAGAATCGAGTCCTTACACAGGTCATACGAAGCTTCGAGTTCTTGCGATACTAGTCTTCATCGACGACGACTCGATGAAAGAATGACTCATACAGTCGTTCAACTACCACGACTCACAATGCCTGACTGTCCAGATTGTCAAAACCTGACAGTCCACTACTACCGCGTCGGTAGAACCACATAACTCACATATCAGGGTACATCACAACCCAACTCTCTGATACCATCTTCTGTAACACCCCCAAATCCTATTGGGTTATTACAGTGCCGTGGACCCCACACCAGGAGATCCACCAAAGCTAACACGACCAAAAATACAACTAATCGACCAAAAGGGAATCACAATCCCTACCGACATCGACATAATATTCCGATATGGAATTTCAATGACAACAGTGGACCTACATGGCCCAAATAAATTACAACGACATCGACGAGCCTTGCTCGGATAATACAAAATGACAATAACTGATAAAACTGGAGTACTCCAACTGTCTGACTGACATGAACACCAAAACATCTCGAACTAGTATCGCTTGAATGCCTCGTCGCCACCGTCATGCCCCTGTGTCTCAACTCTCTCCTCGCAAACACCTAAAACATGAAAACATGTTCCGCCCCACTGGTCGATCATCCAGATAATGATTATCAAATACATGTACAACATGATATGCATCCAAAGGGCGTAATGAATAGTATAGTAATGGTAATACGAGATGCTCACAAACCAAAGTAAGAATCGAGCATTCGTGGAATACTATGCCCACGGCATCCGATCAATACCGCTCAAAGTTAGAACACAAGTGCCCAACGGCGAATCATCAATACGAACACAACAATACATCACCCGAAGGTAACCCAAGCCAAACACCAAATAGATACGAATCACAATGCCCGAAGGCTCAGGCGGGAATACCGATACATCACAATGGCCTTAACAACCGAATGGCCAATTTGTTTATCATCATAATACCACTGAATGTCACTCGGCCAAGTCAATCACCACAATGGCCCAAGCCAAAAGCCCGATTTGTACAATGAGGGCGAAGCCACGCGAAGCCGTATCACAATGAGATCATCCAATGACCGTGACTGCTGAATTGCAGTCTTTGGGAAACCAACCGCGAGGTTCAAGCCCCGCACTTACCCATAATGAGATCACCCGGTGGCCGTGACCTCTTGAATCAGTAGGTGTGGGAAACCAACCGCGAAGGTTCAAGCCCCAAGCTTACCCATAATGAGATCATTAACATGACCGTGACTCTTCAATCAGGTGTTGGGAAACCAACCGCGAAGGTTCAAGCCCTAAGATTACCCATAATAAGATCATTAACATGACCGTGACCTACTGAATTGTAGGTGTTGGGAAACCAACCGCGAAGGTTCAAGCCCCAAGCTTACCCATCGAGCACTAGCCGAGACTAGCCTCCAAAACATAATTAATCACAACAGCAACAATCCCAAGATTGCCAAACTCACAAGAATAACAAAGATGTCGCCTTGAGTCGGCCAACACGACAATAATAACTCACGGATGGGCTCCGTCCACGCGGTCCCAATTCAAATACCTCATTGCCTTGGAATGGCCAATCGATCACAACAACTCAACGGATGGAAACTATCGCCAGCGGTCTCAAATCAATACATCGATTACCTTTAGAACGGTCAATCGATAACGATGACACAACGGATGGGAATTATCTTCGATAATCCCAATTAAATATGTCGATTGCCTTAGAACGGTTAATCCATAACCAATGATACAACGGATGGGAATTATCTTCGATAATCCCAATTAAATACATCGATTACCTTAGAACGGTTAATCGATAACCAATGATACAACGGATGGGAATTATCTTCGATAATCCCAATTAAATATATCGATTACCTTAGAACGGTTAATCGATAACCAATGATACAACGGATGGGAATTATCTTCGATAATCCCAATTAAATACATCGATTACCTTAGAACGGTTAATCGATAACCAATGATACAACGGATGGGAATTATCTTCGATAATCCCAATTAAATACATCGATTAACTTAGAACGGTTAATCGATAACCAATGATACAACGGATGGGAATTATCTTCGATAATCCCAATTAAATACATCGATTAGCTTAGAACGGTTAATCGATAACCAATGATACGGTAGAATAGATATCCTGGCGTTTTAAACCGACCACCGAAACAGATATGATAACGAATATATCAAACGCCTTCAATCGGCCAATGCAACATCATAGTAATAGTTCCAATTCGATAATAACGATTCAACGATGCCTCAGAACGACATTAGCGTCAACAATAATAATTGATACATCGATACCGCGAACCGGCTATCGACAACAAGAATCTCAATGCCTTAAACCGGCCGTTAACGAATAACAATCACAACTGGTAAAATCACCGAAGGGTATTGTATCAAACAATCCCCAAATATCAATAAATCACGAAGAGACTATGTCTCGAAATGATACAACACATTCATACACATATATGATAACATTAATCTCATTGACCAGTACAAGTATAAAACTTGCCTCAAACCGAAGGCGAGAAAGTCCTTCCACGATCTACGTCCTGGCACGAAACGACGAACGGCGCCTCCCGACGATCACCAACACTCAAACAACCTTGAATGAAAACGATTCATTCAAAAACACAAAATCAATAGAAAACAACGACAAGGACAAAGCCCGATTCAAACACGAATCGATCACACGCATACGACGAATATCATAGTCCTCAACTATGAATTCTAACATTCTCCAACACCTCGATGATCAATTAACATGATCATTACGTTCTTAACACTTGTGAAATCCATTCAACAAGATTCATTTAAGAACGATCATCAAAACAAACATCTCAAAGTGATAATATCACCAATATCATCGAATTGATCCTCCTACAATGATAATATTATCAATATTATCATTATCACCCCAAGAACATCATCAACTCAATAACCATGATGTTTGAAATAAAAATCCTTCATCATAACCTCATGAATTGGATTAAACCACAAGATTCACTCAACCATTTCCAAATTATGATAATCATCTCCTAAATCATCATAAATCCTTACTAAAATGGTTAAAATCTTACAAGAACACCACCAACAATAATAATCATCTCAAGACTATGTTAATCATATAACAATCTTAACATAATCTTTCCTAGACATGATTAAAACCTCCAAACAATCTAAAACATCAAGAACATAATCAAACTCAAGCTATACCAACATGTTCTTCATCAAAAGTTTATCAAAACCATGAAGAATCATGATATACTCCATGAATCAAACAATACCCGAAGAAAACAACAACAACAACTCGAAAATCACTTGAAGAACAAGAGATTGAGGGAACTTACCAAAGAAGAACAAGAAGAAGTCTCCAAACACCAAAGGAGCACCAACAAGCTTCCAACTTCAAGCTTCAATCCAAGCTAGGATGATCAAGATCGAGTTGGAAGAGGCTAAACATCAATAACAAGTCCAAACGGACGGTTCTAGGGAGAGAAAAAGTGTTTTGGTTCGTGAGGAAATGAAAGACGAAACCAAGATAAATAGACTGACCAATTCATTACGTACGTTATACACTATGGTTAACGTACGTAAGAGGCATTACGTACGCTATACTAAGACATTAACGTACGTAATGAAAAATCCAGAACCAACTGGACTAAAATACGATGGCCTTAACGTACGTAAACAAGAACTTATTACGTACGTTAACAAGACCTACATTACGTACGTAGAGCTCCCCTCTTAACGTACGTAAGGGTCCGTTGACTGCAATAGTGAGATCCGATCGGAAGATGCTCGGGACCCACCGGCCAAAAGTGACTACGAGGAAGGTTCTTGTTACCTACCAAGCATTACGTACATAACCTTACAGGCATAACGTACGTAATACTCAGCCCATAACGTACGTAAGTCTACCCATGTAGCGTACGTTAAAGCTAGTGTACTTAGCTAAAAATCCAAACTCTCCAACCATCATTCAAACGACGAAACTAACCCGACGACAAGTATAATATTTCGATCCCGAAATATTCCAATACAATATACATTGTATCAGTCCAAAACAACAACACTTGTACAATTCCAAATGAATATGTACAACTCAACAATAACACGAAAAAAAATTATCCCCGGATATTACAGCTAGTATGGGTCGGGCGAAACCGTAGGGTTATCCAATACGGGTATGTCTTGCGGGGACTCCGAGGTTCGTGGCTTGCTAGCCCGATGCCGGGATAACTTGTGGGGTTATCATCGGGTATGTCTTGCGGGGACTTCGAGGTTCGTGGCTTGTTAGCGCGATGCCGGGATAACTTATGGTTGTGGTTTGGTTGTGATATTCGTGTCGTGGAGACATGTGATTTGATATGTTTTTCCTATTGGGTTATTCACTCGGGTTTGTTCTTCGGGAGCATCTGAGGTTCGTGGCTTGTTAGCACGGGACACGAATAATCCTTAGGAACATGTGATTTGTGATTTGGGTCACGGACCCCGTGTTTTGTGAAATGGGTTGTGGACCTGCGTATTATTCTAGGAACTTGAATTTTGGAAAATGACTTTTGGTGTGTCCCTAAATGTTTTCGAAAGGTTTTAGAATTCTTATATCCCAAATGTTTTCTAAACTCCCGAGATCGTCAAATGTTTTGTAATATGGACATTGGGTTATTTCCTACCTTTCACGTTTTGAATGGTTTGATCAAGTGAATTTTCTCGGAAAGTATATTCGCGATTATTCTGTTTTGTGGAGTATGATATGTATGGCTTGTTTTCGTATTTATACTTGCACTAGCAAAACAAAGGAGTTTTGCTAACCCCAGTATTCGGGGTGGATGTCTATTTTTTCATTCGGTTTTGGAGCATAGCACGAAGGTCGGCACGAAGGATGATGAAAGATGAACGATACTAATCACCACGATCCGTTGATGTCGTATTGGTCTAGTTGTATTTTCTTTTCACGCTAAGATCTTTTCCCGTTGTACGCGAGTTTATTGTATTTTGACCCCTGCGTGGGTATGTGTTTGGAATGGAGTTGTATGTTATTATTGAAAGACCAAATCGGTCTACTGAGTCATTTTAGCCTTAAAGGCGATGTTTAGGTGTTTGATTTTAGTTATCAGCCTGGTAGATCCTCGAGGAGAGGGTCTACGACGTGTAATATCCCTGAGCGGATTGGGGGTGTTACATACTTGGCAACCGAGAAATATCTGGAATAAGGCAAAATATCCGGAGCGAAAATCCCGGGTATTACATTCAACATTTAGATAAATAGGAATACAAAGTTAAGAGAATGTCACAGAGGAGACAGAGTTAATCTTGCGTTTCAAATCCGTTACGCTATTATATTTATTTCAGTTATTATAAAAGTACTTAATAAAAGATACGTGAGATTCAAATTTTAGACAAATAAAATAATGCAAATTTAATAATTGACCCAATTAAATCTTCACTAAAAATTTAAACTATTTATTTGTCCAACTTAATAACTGACCAAATTAAACACAATAAAAATAATATTCTTAAGCCTGTATGTAGAATAACTATTTGGTTGAAAACTACACATTAGCCTAAGTACTTATTTAGGTTCTTTATTGGTGAAGTTCTATTTTAAAAAATGGATGTGGGATTCAGGATTTTGAATTCTATTTATTTAGATTATCTATCGATTAAATATCATTTTAAATTGATCTGGGGTTAAAGATTTTAGATAAATAGGAATCCAAAATTAAGAGAATGTCACATAGGAGAGAGAGAATTAATTTAGTGCTTCCAATCCGTTATGCTATTATATATATATATATATACTTTGGGCGGTAATTCTAGAGAGAGAATGGGGTAGAGAAATAGAGGAGTAAAACGTTAAATATTGGTACTGATTACTTGAGATGATAATTTTGAGAGAGAGAGCGGGTAGAGAGAGGGGAAAGTAAGTAGTTGAATGTTGGTAACGATTAATTGGGATGTCAATTTTAGAGAGAGCCCAAATGTTGGATATTTGATAAGATTACTTGGGGTAGTAATTCAAGAATGAGGAAGTGGGTAGAGAGATAAGGAGTAAAAATTTGAATGTGGGTACCGATTACTTGAATTGGTAATTTTAGAGTGAGAAAGTTGAGAGATGAAAGTAAAAATAAAAATGAATGTTACTTGAGGAGGTAATTATTAACGTATATTTTGGTCTTAGTATGTAAAATATGATTTAGTGGTAAAAAAAATACTCGAGTTAGTGTCAATTTTTAATGTGAATTGTAGTTATCGGTCACTCTCCCTTATTTCATAAATTAACTTCTCTTGAAATTCAATAGGCTGCACGGAAGTTTTCGATATAAAATATTGTTATTGATTATTCCCACATGAATGAATAGATTAACATACAAAATAAACTAACTTAACTGCTTCGGTTATGGGCCAAAAAGAAGAAGAAGAAGAAGAAAGAAAAAGAAAAAAAGGGTAGTTTAGATATATATACCACTATTTAAAACTATTTACATATATGACAGACACATAAAGTAATTATGAAACTACCATAAACTAATGATACTTTAAAGGGAGATAAAATATACTAATCAGTGTAATAGCATAAAAAGAAAAATAAAAAAAACGAACGAAATGTTTCGCAATAAAAAAGAAAAAACCCAACTCCTCAGAATTTCCGGCGATGGAGAACCTCCGCGATATGAGATGTTCAGGTACCATATATCAAAAAAATAATTCAGATCCAGCCACAATCAGAACCTATTTTTGCATACATCGAAGAGAAGACACGAAAATTGGGACGGTTCGAATTTTAAGTCCGGCAAGAGAGAAGGGATTCATCAGTTCCTGAAAATTGATACGGAGGAAGAGGATTCCGGATACAAATTACAGAAACTCCGAATGAAAATTTGTTTTTAAATTTAAGAAGCTAATTTCCTACTGTATAGCCGGATTATTGTGTGGAATTTTAATAAATTTGATTACAATTAAATTCTTCCATTACATGTTAAAAATACAACTCAATTGTAGATGAATTCTAGAAATACTCTGCATATCTACGTAATGCAAATACATGTGACTACATAATTGGTTACCTGAAACAATAAATGGAATAATAATCATATGTGAAATAATAAATATACTAAACTGTAGAAGTAGTACATTCTATGTGAATACCATTTAAGAGAACCTTGATTAGCAAATTATACTTTTTATGTTGTAGTTGGACATTAGCATGAACGTGACATTGATACCATTAGCATTTGTTGATCTTTTTAGAAATAATTTGTTACTGGACGTAGAACATCACAAAGATTAGATATCATTTAAGAAAATACTAGGTATCAATCTGTATATTGTAGTTGGATATTATCAAGAACATGAAATTGATAGCATCAGCATGTGTTGATTTTTTAGAAACACTTGGTTACTGAACTTAGAAGAAATAATTGGATAACGCTTAAAAAGATCTTGTTTACAGAATTATACTTTGTACATTGTAGTTGAATATTAGCATGAACGTGAGATTAATCCCATCAACAGGACCTTGGTTAGTGAAAATAGTGCATGAAAATAATTGGAATTCAAAAGTTAGGTGAATAAGATAAAGAACTGACATGTTGAAAAAACAAAAAAAGAAAAATGAATTTAAAAACCAATTTATAGAAGAACTTATCAAATATTTGTTACCGCGTGAGACAGTGAAACATTTTAATCTTTTAGTATTCCAAATTATGGAAATGGTATCGGTCGTTTTGTACTACAATGGTATTTGTATAGATGGAAACGTGTTCACAAATTTCAAAGTAACTGGCTTATTAATTCAAAAAACGGAGGTACTTGCAAACATGGAAGATTTAGTGCGTACCACACTAAATACATCAAGCTCCACCACATTCACAATGAAATTTCAAATAACTCCAAACATTCCCCTAATAAGTGTAGGAAAATACACTAGCAATTGAAAATTATAATCATTACTCTAACAACATAGGACGAAGGTTACAGAATAATATGAGTAGTTCAATGAACTAATGTTTAGAAATCATTGCTTTGGTTATCAGATCATTAGTTGATAGAATAGGATACGCTGATAAAGTTTCTCAAGATATAGTCGAATCTGAAAAAAAATATGCGCTTACGACTGACTTGCACTGAAGATCAAGAAAACCAGGTCATCTCAAGTGTCGAAAACCTGGATGTGAAAGAAAATCAAATATATGTAACCAAAGATATTTTGATGAATGCAATAAGCTTGCATTGAATACGGAAAAAGAGACAGTTCAAGGTACACAGATCTTCTCCAAGAGACTATGTAATAGTCTATGTAGATAATACAGATTATCAGTGGAAGCTAAGAGCCTCAAAATTGGGGAACACAAATATGTTCAAAGTGCGAAAAATGAATTATGTCCACACATGTTCTTCAAATATCTTGATGGGATATCACATATAAGCTTCATGTGAGTTAGTTAGTGAATGCATAAAAAACAGATTTATGAATCTGAAAAAAGTATACAGACCATCAGATATTATAGAGGGCATGATGAATGACTATAAATTATCTATCTCTTATCAAAAAGCATGGAGATCTAAAGAAAGAGCATTGTCAAAAGTGCGGGGAAATCAACATGATTACTCCTTGATACTTGTATTAGGAATATGCCCTTGAATACCACTCAGAGAATGTATGAGAGAGGGCATTGTACTTGTTATTATGTAAATTCTTATCAGAAGGCAGTTGTTTGTTTCTTTATTTACTGGAAGTCACTGGCATTCCTGACTCGTAAATATATATATAGAGAAGCTAGTCCATATATTTGAGAGCAAACATTCCACTCCTTATTGGATAAGGGGATCGGTACTCGAAAAGTTTATGGCTCAAATACTTAATCGTTCGCAAGTCGATGAAACTTGATTGGGCATTAAGTTTATGTGAAGACTTATATGACGTGTTTTTTGACTTGGAAAGTATTTGTTGTAACTAATGGTTATTAGGAGCACACGTTGTAGTTATGTTAATAGGATTAGTATACTCGAACTGACTCACCCTCGATTCATCGCACGGATTTCACTCTGGGACAGTCAGTGACGGAATCGAAAGGTTGTGATAGGTATTCGTGAACCTTCAACTTGAGGATTGAGTCGGGATGTACTTGTGATGTTAATATTTTCACTAGAGTAGTTCGATCCATAAAAACAAAAGGTAGGGTCAACCTCAACATGTATCTTGATGGGTAAGTGGCAGGTTCTACTAATACCAAGATAGGATTGTTTCTCCTGTAAGTGAATAGGTATATGTCCTATGTGGTTATTAGCAGATGAGATCATAAGTATTTGGCCAAAGCATTGGAGCTAGTTGTATTGGATATGTAATGCCCAGATAATTATTGTGTATTTTACATGTATTCGAACTTGTAACATTTGATTATGTGGTATTATTAATCGAAGTGTGGTTTCCCGTATTCATATTCCTACGTTTTTGAGTTTCCAACACATTCATGCATGCAACTGCACGTCTCAACGTACGCTAGACATTAAGCATAACGTACGCAAGGTGTCACCGATAACGTATGTAATATTTATAAATCTATTTATAGACCTCAACCTCTATTTCATTTCCTCCTCACTCCTTGGCCGATTTTTATAACTTGAGAACTCCCTAGCACCATAAATATCTCATATCATCATCTTATATTGATTTTGAGGGTAGTAGACCCTTGAGGATTGGTGTTCAAGCTTCCGGTATTGGGTTTCACCTAGTATTCATTGTTCTTTTTTATATTGAGGTATGTTGATCCTTCACCAACTTGATTTCATGTTCTTGAGGATGTTTTGAACCTGTTTTTGAGATTATCAAGTTCGTTATTTTCATGAGGAGTCGAAAACCATTTTTTTAGAAGAATAGATCCGGTTGGTTCTCCTTCGTTGTTAAGAATATTAATCGAACTTGGTGGAGATAGAACCTTATGATATAGTGTCCTGAGTTTGTTACGAATTTGTGAGCATGATTCTAGTAATTTTTCTGAGATTACTAAGATATTTCACCGAGTATAATCCGTGTTTTGATATAAGTGTTCGATTGATCAAACTTCTTCATATTCATGCTTGAATAAATAGGTTATGTCGATAGATTCAAACTCGGAACACCATAATATTGTTCCCTTGCGAAGTATGAATGGTATGGTTGTTCTCGAATCACACATTTGTTATGAATTGTAAGAGCCGAACCATGTGTATATATATTAGAAGTCGTAATCAAGATTTAAGTTAGATTGTGGTGACTTGTATATCCGTGAATCCGTAGACATCGTCATTTCATCTTCGATTTGGTCTTTCGATTCGTATGTAGTATGTCATTGATTCCGGCTTAACTTTCATCGAGTGGATAAACCGTGAACCGGCCTTACGCTAGTGTTAACTCGATTATGACTTAGGTCGTTCGGTGCTCATACGTTAGTTTTGAGAAGTATGTTGAAATCCCTTGTTATTTATTTTGAACGCGGTCCGAGTCTTACAAGAAGGTGATCGATCGAGGGGCGACAACCTTCGAGCATCTTGTCAGTCGTTGGAGTATTTAATTCTTGCCATATTTAAGGCAAGTATCGTAAATTGACTATTTATTAATGTTTATAATTTGGATCATGCATATTGTTATTCATGTTGATGAAC
Source organism: Orobanche coerulescens (assembly GCA_033398695.1). NCBI lineage: Eukaryota > Viridiplantae > Streptophyta > Magnoliopsida > Lamiales > Orobanchaceae > Orobanche > Orobanche coerulescens. The sequence goes on from CM065818.1 coordinate 104,660,900, forward strand.
ATGGGATCATTGTGAATTGTCATGATGTCGTTCAGGTTATTGATTCATATGTTGTTCATGTTGATGGACATGTCGATTTGCATATGTGTACGCATAGTTATGTTGTATATGTTGTATTGATCCGAAGGGATCATGTGATCTATGATGAGGGCGCTGGATCAGTTGTCCACCTCGTGTTGGTCCGATGAGATCATCTTGGGATCTATGCTGAGGGCGCTGGATCATTGGACGGGTTTTCCACCTCGTGTTGGTCCGATGGGATCATATTGGGATCTATGCTGAGGGCACTGGATCATTGGATACTCTGTGTTGTGTTGATGGAATCATGTGGATTCGCATCGTTGGATTCCGGTAGATGAAGTCCGCATCTTGTATTTGCTATGCATAGTTGTTGGCTATCTGATTTTGTATATTATGATACTTGTACTAGCATCGTTTTGCTAAACCCTGTGGGGGTGGACATTTGTTTTGATGTTCAAGTAGCCAAGGAGCGGGGAAGCAACCACAGTACCGACATGATGACGAAGGGGCTTAGTGATGTTATCCGTTGTATTGTTCTGTTATTCTGGTTTGGTTTTTAGTACTCGAGTACGTGTATTTATTATGATAGTTTGTGAAGTTTGTAATAATGGCTGGTTTTGGATTGTTTGGATGATTAAACCGGTCGTTAAATTACTCAACTATTAATGATTATTTCATGTTGTTCAGCATTTTTTTTAATTTAGCCTTGTAAATTTTTATATAAAGGGTTTACAGTGCTGTAATTATTCCGAATATCTTGGGGTGTTATAGAATATGATATCGGAGCTAAGATTTATGGATATCTTGGCAGTTGGGTTTAGTTGGGTCTGTTTATGTCGTTTGATTTATCGGTCGCGTATAACATCACTGTACATCCAGCGTCGTCATGTGGACCGTGCTTGTAAGTTTTCTAATCTCATATACTAACATTTTAATTATTTCGTATTTTGTGGATATTGATGAATTTTAGAAGGTTTCTCTCTCGGTATTTAGTATTTGTATTTACAGTATGATGAGAGGAGCTCGTAGATGCGAACGCAGACGTGGTAATGTGAGACAGGAAGATTCATCGTCTACCCCAGATTTGTCGGCTAATCGAGCTGATTCCCATTCTGACGGACAACAGGAATCAGTAAATAATGACCGAGCACGGACTGTGGAGGAGTATGCAAATCCTAACATGCCGGGAGTGCTTCAGCAAGTGGTCACTCAGATGACCCAATTTGCTCAGGTGGTTGACCGCATGCAAGCGACAATGGGTCAACAGCATAACGAAGACAATCGGGGAGACAAGTGGCTTCGGAAGTGGTCAAGTTACATCCACCGAAATTTGACGGTTATTTAGAGATGCCTTCTTGGGACCACTGACTAAAAGAACTGGAGAAGATATTTGCGGGAGTTAATTGTCCCGATGACCGAAGAGTTCCGATCGCTCAGTATTTTTTGATTGGGGAAGCTTTCGACTGGTGGGAAGCCATTCGACCTGAGGATCATATTGCGGACTGGACTGAATTTAAATTAATGATGGAAGCACAGTATTGCCCTCGTCCAGTTAGAGAGGCTAGAATCCGAGAGTTTTTTTTCACCGCAAAATCTGGAGGTATCTACGACAGATATGATTAAGACTTTTAATCACCAGCTGACCTGTTTGCGACATCTGGTCAGGACCTAGGTGGAAAAGATTTTTCACTTTGACATGCGGATGAAGCCGGAGATCCATCAGTATATGTCCGGATTTGAATGTACTACTCTTCGGCAGTATCAGGACAAAGCGCTAGCTTACGAGAAGAAAGAGACAGCAGTGGAGAATTTGCGGAAGCAAAGAAGCAGAAGGTGTCTGGCAACTTCACTGAGAACAAAAGTAGTGGGGACCGCAAGGGCCAGTCATCATTCCATTCATCCAAGAGGCCTCCGTATCCTCCTCGATGTGGAAAGAAGTTCAGAACGGCATCAACGGTTACCGATGCGGTGAAGAAGTGTTATAACTGTGGACGCCCAGGACATGTTCGACGTGATTGCTCCGCTCCTTCTGTGACCTGTTTTGAATGTGGGCAAGAAGGGCATTGTGAGACTTTTTACGGAAATGTGACTAGATCATTTGGAGCTCGCACTTCAGCACAAGTTCCGAAAGAGATGAGTGTGAACCTGACACAACAGAGTGGACTTCAACAACAGAATTTCGGGAAAAGAGAGGCATCTAGTGCTGGGTCCGTTCCTCCGCGTCTTTATGAGATGAAGAGGTCATATGATCAGAACACTGTTGTTGCATCAGGTATGATTCAGATCCTTTTGCAACCAGTTAGTGTTTTATGCTATTCAGGAGCTACACATTCTTTCATATCATTAAACTGTGTAATCGTTTAAAAATCTCGTGTTTGCATGATTGTGAACCTTATGTTGTGAGTCTGCCGAGTGGAGAGAGGATTGTGGGAAATCTAGAAGCTAGGAATTTCCCTATATCTATAGGAGTGAGAGATTGGCCGTCAAATCTTACTGTGGTCGACATCCATGGTGACGATTTAATTCTTGGAGATGATTGGCGTTATGGAGCTATTTCGAATTATCGGAACAGAGTTATCTCGATTATTGCTGATGGCGGATCTGAACACTTATTCGAAGGATGGAGACCAGGAAGCTCAGGGAAAGTGATCAAAGTCATGAAAGCGATTAAGTTGCTGAAACGGGGTTGTACCGGGTTTTGGTTTTATGCCATGAAGAAGGAAGAAAGAGCAGAGATCTCATCTATGTTGGAATATTTTATTCGATACATTAATTAATAGAGTTTGATGATTAAGTTGCTAAACAAAGTAAAACAACAAAGAGGCGAAGCAAACAACGAAGCAGACGAAGACGCAAAAAGATGATCAAAATACAAAGCTAGCGCACGCTAGGCATATGGGTTAGCACACGCTAACGGGACCTATCTGCAGATCAGACGAGTTCAAAGCTACCTGAAGTAAAGTCATCTGATGAAGATAGCGCACGCTACACATGAACAGTAACGCACGCTATCGAAGGTTAATTACCATTGTGAAGACATTTAAACACAGAATGACATAACTAGTGACGAAATCATAGCGCATGTTAATGATGAGGAATAGCGCACGCTAAGGAGTTTGAATTCAATTCAATCAATCCATTGGGAGATGCTGAATCAAAGTCAAAAAGTGGAATGGTCAGTTTGACGAAATCATGGAACGAATATATGGTTAGCGCATGCTACAAGGAATGATTAACGCACACTAACAAAGAGAGACAGTAGCCATTGGACTGGAATTACAAGCAGTTAACACACGCTACATGCAGTACATAACATACACAACAGGCAACAACACGCGATAGCACATGCTAAGCAAGAAGGCTATCTCACGCTAATAAAAGCAGTCGGTAATGGCTAGTTTGATGGAGATGGCTATAAATACCAAACCACTTGGTATCAAGCATCACAACAACATTGAGCAAAGCATACATACTTGAGATATCATTGTAAACATTATAGTTCTTGTTCTTGAGCTTAAATTGAGAGTGATTGAGTGTTATACACTAAATTATACAAGAGAGAGAAAAAGAAAAGATACGATTGGATTTGGTGTTATCAGGATCAAGGATCCGGCATTGTTAGAATCGCAATCGTTATCTTCGTGAGGTTTATCTAGTACCCATAGAAAGCTAGAGTGGTTGATTCTTTGTCCAATAGAAAAGGAAAACGATTTAACTTGGATCGACTTAAAGACCAGTAAGAGAACGGTTTAATCGGACCGATAGAAGACGAGCTTGTAAAGGTTATCCCTCGACCAATAGAAGAGGTGCAAAGATTTATCTTTAGCCTATAGAAAAAGATATCGAGAGAGAACGTAGGCACGTGTGGCCTAACCTCTATAAATCCAGTGTCGATTTATTTTCAGCACTTATCATTTAAATCGCTTCCGCAACGCGAAAGAGTTTTACAACTCTATCTTCAAACGGCGATACCGACCAATAGTGCTCCAACAATTGGTATCGGAGCGGTACCTCCAATAAGCGGCTTAACATCCGAGGAGAAGATCCAAATGGCGTTTCAACTTGCCCCAGTTGAAGGTCTTGCGCTAAACCGACCATTCTTCGATGGATCGAACTTCATGACTTGGAAGAAGAAAATGTCTATTTTCATCCGAGCTTATGATATTCAATTATGGAAAGTCATATGTCTTTGTCCAAAAATTCCTCTCAAATCCGACGGTTCGCTTAAATCTTTCGAAGAATATGATGACGCGGATTGGAAAAATGATCATTACAATTGTAAGGCAACTCAGCTTCTATATTGTGCCTTAAATCCGGAAGAACACAACCGGATATCTTCTTGTGATAGTGCCAAAAAGATTTGGAAAATGCTTGAAGTCACACATGAGGGAACGTCTCAAATCAAAGAGACGAAAATAAACATGTTCCTTCACGAATACGAGCTATTTCAAATGAAGGACGATGAATCCATCACGATCACGCTCGACCGATTTTCGGTCATCACAAATGGATTGGCATGTTTTGGGAAACCACTTTCGAGTAGTGAGAAAGTTAAGCAGATCGTACGATCACTACCTCGAGAAGGGATGGTACGGTGACGACTATAATGGAATCTAAAGATTTAAACAATCTTGATTTTAGTGCTCTCGTTGGTTCACTTATAAACTACGAGATTGTCCTAAAATCTCGGAATACCAAACCGAAGCTGAAGGAAAGATCAATAGCCATGAAGGCTAAGATGCCAAGAAAGGAAGAAATCCCAGTTGATGAAAGCGACGAATAATCGGCATATTATGCCAAAAATATTAATAAGTTCCAACACTTATTAAACCGGAGAAAACAGGACATCCAAAAGGGCGAATCTAAGAAATTCGACAACAATTGTCGATTATGTGGTAAACTAGGCCACTTTGCGAAGAATTGCCATGTAAAACCTAAGAAGGAGGTTTTAATAGCAACATGGAGCGATGAAGACGAAGATGAAGATTTCATGATTCAAAATAATCTCGCTCTTATGGCCCGAAGTTCATTCGACGATAGTGACGTCGAAAGTCAAGTAAGTAACTCTTACGATGAACTTTTTGAAGCATTTTAATTATTGCATACGGATTATCAAAATGCTTTATCGGAAATAAAATCCCTTAAATTTAAAAATAAATCATTGGAAATTGAAAATTCCAAAATTCTTGAAAAGGGAAAATTTATTGAGATCGATCATTCGAAATTCGTTGAAAATGAAAATATTTTAACGGATGATCTCTTGAAAGTTCAAACCGAGCTGAAAAATTTAACAAAGAAATTCTCGGTGGAAACGAGAAATTTGAACAAATGCTTTTGGTGCAAAAGTTTACGTTGAATAAACAGGGGATAAAATTCAAACAAAATTTCAAAAACAAGTCTGTAAATTTCAAAATACCCCATTATGAAAAATATTTGAAAATTGGGCACCACATTTCGAATTCAAAAGCCCACGACGGACGATAAAAACTAAGAAAATTTAGATTTCCAAAGGAAATATTATTCCAAATATCGTCTATGTTTCGAAAGAAAAACCAACTATCGGTTGGGTCCTCAAGAATTAATTTTAACAATTGGTATTATACTCAGAGGGATTATTTTTTTTGAATGGATATTTTACTCGGGGAGAGTTAAACCCTATCATGCATATTTTATACATCAATTGGTATTTATTATTCATTTTTATTACACTTTTTGCTGAATACAAAAAGGGGGAGAAAGGAGTAGAATCGGATAAAAAGCGTCATGGAGAATGACGAGAAAAATAATAAAAAAAGGAGAAGAAAATAATAAAATCGAAGAAGTCGATAAGGAGAAAAATAAAGCATACAAAAAGGGTGAGAAACGAAGGAGTTGAAAAATGAAAAAGGAGAAGTCGGAAATGACAGAAAAAGAAAAGATGGGTGAAACTAAAGAAACGATCAAAGCTGAAAACTTTGAATCGTACAAATATATATATTTTTACTTTTGCAGGTTTTATTCAATTCAAGGGTTGTTTTGTAATCATCAAAAGGGGGAGATTGTTGGAATATTTTATTCCATACATTAATTAATAGAGTTTTGATGATTAAGTTGCTAAACAAAGCAAAACAACAAAGAGGCGAAGCAAAACAATGAAGCAGACGAAGACGCAAAAAGCTGACCAAAATACAAAGCTAGTGCACGCTAGGCATATGGGTTAGCGCACACTAATGGGTCCTGTCTGCAGATCAGACGAGTTCAAAACTACCTGAATTAAAGTCATCTGATGAAGATAGCGCACGCTACACATGAACACTGACGCACGCTATCGAAGGTTAATTACCGTTGTGATGACCGTCAAACACAGAAAAACATAAGCAGTGACGAAATCTTAGCGCATGCTAATGATTAGGAATAGCGCACGCTAAGGAGTTTGAATTCAAGTCAATCAATCCGTTGGGAGATGCTGAATCAAAGTTAAAAAGTGGAACAGTCAGTTTGATAAAATCATGCAACGGATATATGGTTAGCACACGCTACAAGGAATGATTAACGCATGCTAACAAAGAGGGACAGTAGCCACTGGACTGGAATTACAAGCAGTTAACGCATGCTACATGCAGTACATAACATATGCAACAGGCAACAACACGCGATAGCGCACGCTAAGCAAGAAGGCTAGCGCACGCTAATAAAAGCAGTCGATAATGGCTAGTTTGATATAGATGGCTATAAATATCAAATCACTTGGTATCAAACACCACAACAACATTGAGCAAAGCATACATACTTGAGATATCATTGTAAACATTATAGTTGTTGTTCTTGAGCTTAAATTGAGAGTGATTGAGTGTTATACACTAAATCATACAAGAGAGAGAAAAAGAAAATATACGATTGGATTCGGTGTTATTAGGATCAAGGATCCGGCATTATTAGAATCACATTCGATATCTTCGTGAGGTGTATCTAGTACCCATATAAAGATAGAGTGGTTGATTCTTTGTCCAATAGAAAAGGAAAACGGTTAACTTGGACCGACTTAAAGACAAGTAAGAGAACGACTTACTCGGACCGATAGAAGATGACCTTGTAACGGTTATCCCTCGACCAATAGAAGAGAGGTGCAGAGATTTATCTTTAGCCTCTAGAAAAAGATACCGAGAGAGAACATAGGCACGTTTGGCCTAACCTCTATAAATCCTATGTCGATTTATTTTCCGCACTTATCATTTAAATCGCTTCCGCAACACAAAGAGTTTTACAACTCTATCTTCAAACAGCGATACCGACCAGTAGTGCTCCAATAATTGGTATCGGAGCGGTACCTCCAATAAGCGGCTTAACATCTGAGGAGAAGATCCAAATGGCATTTCAACTTGCCCCAATTGAAGGTCTTGCGCTAAACTGACCTCCATTCTTCGATGGATCGAACTTCATGACTTGGAAGAAGAAAATATCTATTTTCATCCGAGCTTACGATATTGAATTATGTAAAGTCATATCTCTTGGTCCGAAAATTCCTCTCAAATCCAACGGTTCGCTTAAATCTTTCGAAGAATATGATGACGCGGATTGGAATAATGATCATTACAATTGTAAGGCAACTCAACTTCTTTATTGTGCCTTAAATCTGGAAGAACACAATCGGATATCTTCTTGTGACCGTGCCAAAGAGATTTGGAAAATGCTTGAAGTCACACATGAGGGAACGTCTCAAATCAAAGAGACGAAAATAAACACGCTCCTTCACGAATACGAGCTATTTCAAATGAAGGACGATGAATCCATCACGATCACGCTCGACCGATTTTCGGTCATCACAAATGGATTGGCGTGTTTTGGAAAACCACTTCCCAGTAGTGAGAAAGTTATGAAGATCGTACGATCACTACCTAGAGAATGGGATGGTACGGTGACGGCTATAATGGAATATAAAGATTTAAACAATCTTGATTTTAGTGCTCTCGTTGGTTCACTTATAAACTGCGAGATTGTCCTAAAATCTCGGAATGCCAAACAGAAGCCGAAGGAAAGATCAACAGCCATGAAGGCTAAGATGCCAAGAAAGGAAGAAATCCCGGTTGATAAAAGCGACGAAGAATCGGCCTATTATGCCAAAAATATTAATAAGTTCTAACACTTATTAAACCGGAGAAAACAGGACATCCAAAAGGGCGAATCTAAGAAATTCGACAACAATTGTCGATTATGTGGTAAACCAGGCCACTTTGCGAAGAATTGCCGTGTAAAACCCAAGAAGGAGGTTCTAATAGCAACATGGAGCGATGAAGACGAAGATGAAGATTTCATGAATCAAAATAATCTCGCTCTTATGGCCCGAAGTTCATTCGACGATAGTGATGTCGAAAGTCAAGTAAGTAACTCTTACGACGAACTTTTTGAAGCATTTGAATTATTGCATACGGATTATCAAAATGCTTTATCGGAAATAAATCCCTTAAATTTAAAAATAGATCATTGGAAATTTAAAATTCCAAAATTCTTGAAAGAGAATTTATCGAGACCGATCATTCAAAATTCGTTGAAAACGAAAATATTTTAAAGGATGATCTCTTGAAAGTTCAAACCGAGCTGAAAAATTTAACAAAGAAATTCTCGGTGGAAACGAGAAATTTGAACAAATGCTCTCGGTGCAAAAGTTTACGTTGAATAAACAGGGGATAGGTTTCAAACAAAATTTCAAAAACGAATCTGTAAATTTCAAAATACCCCATTGTGAAAAATGTTTGAAAATTGGGCACCACATTTCGAATTGCAAAAGCCCACGAAGGACGATAAAAACTAAGAAAATTTGGATTCGCAAAGGAACTATTATTCCGAATATCGTCTATGTGTCGAAATAAAAACCAACTATCGGTCGGGTCCTCAAGAATTAATTTTAACAATTGGTATTATACTCAAAGGGAGTATTTTTTTTGAACGGATATTTTACTCAGGGGGAGTTAAACCCTATCATGCATATTTTATACATCAATTGGTATTTATTATTCGTTTATATTACACTTTTTGCTGAATACAAAAAGGGGGAGAAAGGAGTAGAATAGGATAAAAAGCGTCATGGAGAATGACGAGAAAAATAATAAAAAAAGGAGGAGAAAATAATAAAATCGAAGAAGTCGATAAGGAGAAAAATAAAGTATACAAAAAGAGGGAGAAACGAAGGAGTTGAAAAATAAAAAAGGAGAAGTCAAAAATGACAGAAAAGGAAAAGATGGGTGAAACTAACAAAACGATCAAAGCTGAAAACTTTGAATCGTGCAAATATATATAATTTTATTTTTGCAGGTTTTATCCAATTAAAGGGTTGTTTTGTAATAATCAAAAGGGGGAGATTGTTGGAATATTTTATTCCATACATTAATTAATAGATTTTTGATGATTAAGTTGCTAAACAAAGCAAAACAATGAAGCAGACGAAGACGCAAAAAGCTGATCAAAATACAAATCTAGCGCACGCTAGGCATATGGATTAGCCCACACTAACGGGTCCTATATGCAGATCAGACGAGTTCAAAGCTACATGAAGTAAAGTCATCAGATGAAGATAGCGCACGCTACACATAAACACTAACGCACGCTATCGAAGGTTAATTACCGTTGTGAAGACATTCAAATACAGAATGACATAAGCAGTGACGAAATTATAGCGCATGCTAATGATGAGGAATAGCGCATGCTAAGGAGTTTGAATTCAAGTCAATCAATCCATTGGGAGATGCTGAATCAAAGTTAAAAAGTGGAACGGTCAGTTTGACAAAATCATGCAATGGATATATGGTTAGCACACGCTACAAAGAATGATTAACGCACGCTAACAAAGAGAGACATTAGCCACTGGACTATAATTACTAGAAGTTAACACATGCTACATGCAGTACATAACGTACGCAATAGGCAACAATGTGATAGCGCACGCTAAGCTAGAAGGCTAGCGCACCCTAATAAAAGCAGTCAGTAACGGCTTGTTTGATGGAGATGGCTATAAATACCAAACCACTTGGTATCAAACATCATAACAACATTGAGCAAAGCATACATACTTGACATATTATTATAAACATTATAGTTGTTGTTCATGAGCTTAAATTAAGAGTGATTGAGTGTTATACACTAAATCACACAAGAGAGAGAAAAAGAAAAGATAAATTTGGATTCAGTGTTATTAAGATCAAGGATCCAGCATTGTTAGAATCGCAATCGATATCTTCGTGAGGTTTATATAGTACCCATAGAAAGTTAGAGTGGTTGATTCCTTGTCCAATAGAAAAGGAAAACGGTTTAACTTGGACCGACTTAAAGAAAAGTAAGAGAACGGCTTACTCGGACTGATAGAGGACGAGCTTGTAATGGTTATCCCTTGACTGATAGAAGAGAGGTGAAAAGGTTTATCTTTATCCTATAGATAAAGATACCGAGAGAGGACGTAGGCACGTTTGGCCGAACCTCTATAAATCCTGTGTCGATTTATTTTCCGCACTTATCATTTAAATTGCTTCCGCAACGCGAAACAGTTTTACAACTCTATCTTCAAATGGCGATACTGACCAATAGTGCTCCAACAATCAATCCCAATAGTGAATGAATTCTCAGATGTATTCCCGGACGAACTACCTGGATTACTTCCACGTACAGATGTGTGGAGTTTAATATCAAATTGGAACTAGGAGCTGCACCTATTTCCAGAGAACCATATCGTATGACGCCAACCGAGATATATGAGTTAATGAAACAGCTTGAGGAATTGTTGCAGAAGGGTTACATTCAACCTAGTTTTTCTCCTTGGGGTGCGCCCATTCCTTTTGTTTGAAGGAAAGACAGATCCCTCCGATTGTGTATTGATTATAGGGAGCTTAACAAGGTGACGAACCATTGCCTCAGATTGACGATTTATTTTATAAACTGCAAGGGGCGACGGTATTCTCAAAGATTGACTTGAGATCAGGATACCATCAGTTGAGGATTAAGGAATCTGATATACTGAAATCCACTCTGAGATCCCGGTACGGGCACTATGAGTTTGTGGTGATGCCTTTTGGACTTACTAACGCTCCTGTTGTGTTTATGCAATTGATGAATTGGGTATTCTTAGAATACTTGGATAAATTCGTAGTTGTTTTCATTGACGACATCTTGATCTATTCGAAGGGTCCATAAGACCATCTAGAACATTTGCGAATTATTTTGAGTACTTTGAGGAATGAATAGCTTTATAGAAAACTTTCCAAATGCGAGTTCTGGATTAAGAAAGTAATGTTTCTTAGGCACGTAATATCAACCGACGGAGTACAGGTGGACCCAAAGAAAATTGAGGCAATATTAGAGTGGGAATCTCCTAAGAACGTGAAAGAGGTTCGAAGTTTCTTAGGACTTGTTGGGTATTATCGCTGTTTTGTGGAAGGATTTTCCAAAGTTGCTCGTCCGTTTACTCAGCTGTTTCAAAAGGCTCAGAAATTTGTTTGGGACGAGAAATGCCAAACTAGTTTTGATGAACTTAAGAGAAAACTAACAACTGCGCCAATATTAGCACTACCAGATGGAACTGATTAGTTCGTGGTTTTTAGCGATGCTTCAAATCAGGGTCTGGTTTGCGTGTTGATGCAGAAGGATAAGGTGATTGCCTATTCCTCCCGACAGTTGAAACCATGTGAGGTTAACTACCTGACTCATGATTTAAAATTAGCAGCCATTGTCTTTGCCCTGAAGATTTGGCAACATTATTTGTATGGCACTCACTATCAGATCTCCACAAATCACAAGAGTCTCGAGTATATTTTCAGTCAAAAGGAATTAAACATTAGACAAAGGAGATGGCTGGAATTGATCAAAGATTACGACCTGGAGATTCTTTAGCATCTAGGGAAAGCAAACGTGATAGCTGATGCACTGAGCCGCAAACCTATTTCTATTCGGATGTTGGAAGTGCTTACGTCCAAATCGAGTATTCAACGAGAATTTATTCACGAAGGAATTGAAGTATGGTCGCAAGGAGTCCAAGGGCAACTGAGTATGATGGAATTAACTTCTTCGTTAATCGAAGAAATCAAATCTAAGCAGTTGGATGATTCTCTGATTTTTCGGTTACGTGATGAAGTGAACAAAGGAAAGGCCCCAGGATTCGTGATACATGATGACGGAGTTATGAGATTCCAAAGTCGACTTTGCATCCCCAATGACGATGCTTTGAAACAGACGATCATGAAGGAAGCTCACAGCGTGCCCTATTCCATTCATCCATGCACCAGTAAGATGTACAAGGATCTAAAGCAGCATTTCTGGTGGGGAAATATGAAGAGCGACGTAGCAGAATATGTCTCGAAGTGTTTAAATTGTCAATAGTTTAAGATTGAACATCATCGACATGCCAGCATTTGAAGCCACTTTCGATTCCTGAATGGAAGTGGGATGATAGATCTATGGACTTTATCACCAATATACCAAGGACCAAAACAGGAATGAACATGATTTGGGTGATAGTTGATCGTCTAACCAAGTCGGCTCATTTTCTGGGTATTAAGGATACATAGGGACCAGAGAAATTGGCATGGGTGTTTATTGCGGAGATAGTCCGATTGCATGGTACACCGAAGACCAATATTTGAAACCAGGATGGTCATTTTGTGTCACACTTCTGGAAGGCAGTTCATAAAGCCTTGGGAACCGAGATGAAATTTAGCACAGCTTATCATTCTCAGATAGACGGACAGTCCGAACGGACTATTCAGACAGTTGATGATATGCTAAGAGCTTGTGCCTTAGATTGGTCGACTGACTGGGAGATTTATTTGCCGTTGATTAAATTCACCTACAATAATAGTTGGCATGCTTCCATTAAGATGGCACTATTTGAAGCGTTGTATGGGAGAAGATGCAGATCACCCTTGTGTTGGTACGATTCATCTGACGTGATCAGGAGGGAACCAGAGTTGATTGTTCATGCTCAAGAGAACGTGCTCTGATTCGTGAAAGGCTGTTAACTGCCCCAGAGTCGACAGAAGTCGTATGCAGACATGCTCCGTCGCCCGTTAGAGTTGGAAATTGGGGACCACATGCTCTTAAAGGTTTCTCCTACTCGAGGAATCTTTCATTTTGGGAGGAAGGGAAAGCTGAGTCCGATATATATCGGACCCTTCGAGATCCTCGAAAGAGTCGGGGAGTTGGCGTACAGGGTGGCCTTACCGCCATCGCTGAGTCACATTCATAATGTGTTCCACGTATCCCAATTACGGAAATATGTACTGGATCCCAGTCATATCATCGATTTTGGTGAGATTGAAGTGGCTAATGATGGCACGTTCGAAGAAAATCCAATCAAAATACTCGAGAGTCGAGTCAAAAAATTGAGGAATAAGTCAATCTCCTTGGTTAAAGTTAAGTGGTCTCGACATGGAGTGGAAGAAGCAACTTGTGATACTGAGGATAGTATGAAGTCGAGATACACGGATTTGTTTTTGTCTCAAGTTTTGGGATGAAACTTCTTTATAGAGGGGTAGTATGTAATGCCCAGATAATTATTGTGTATTTTACCTATAGTCCACACACATTATATTCCAAGAATATAATAATCGAACCAAACAATGGTAAATAACTGAGGGTCACATGTTATCGATGTTGAATAAATGTAATCGTACTATTCAAGATCAGTATTCCGGAATAACTAAATCTCATAGCATTTCATTTCAATACATACATGATTAACCATGGAACCGCACCAAAGACAACGAACCTTCCGAGGCCCCGTCGAACCCTCCCAGAGTGGTTAACCCAAAAATATTCTGGGAACCGCACCAAAGGCAACGGAACCCTCCGAGGACCCGTCGGTCCGTCCCAGAGTGAAAATATATATAATTAATCGGATTCAAGACTAGTATTTCGGAGTATGTAATATTTGATTATGTGGTATTATTAATCGAAGTGTGGTTTCCCATATTCATATTCCTACATTTTTTAGTTTCCAACACATTCATGCATGCATGCAACTGCACGTCTTAATGTACGCTAGACGTTAAGCATAACATAAGCTATGTGTGGAATATAACATATATTAGAGATGCAGTGTAACGTACGTAAGCTGCAGTTAAGGGAAGATCGGATCGGCGTGTGGGGGCCAGAGGGAGATTCTCCGAAATTGTCCCGCGTGAACCTGGACGGCTTTTCATACATGGCTTAACGTACGTTGGACATGGGTGTTAGCATGCTCTATGTACCTAGTTTTACATACGTAAAGGCCTTGTATAACGTACGTAATAGGAAGCTAGAATTGAGACAGTGAGTACTACCACACGATAACGTACGCTAAGGTTTAAGGGTAGCGTACGCTAAGGCCTTAACGTACGTAAGGTGTCGCCGATAAGGTACGTATAGTTTATAAATTTATTTATATACCTCAACCTCCATTTCATTTCCTTCTCACTCCTTGGCCGCTTTTTGTAACTTGAGAGCTCCCTAGCACCATAAATCACTCATATCATCATCTCAGCTCGATTTTGAGGATCATAGATCCTTGAGGATGTTTTGAACCTGTTTTTGAGATTATCAAGTTCGTTATTATCATGAGGAGTCGAAAACCATGTTTTTAGAAGAATAGATTCGGTTATACTTTGGATCTCCTTCATTGTTAATAATATTGATTGAACTTTGTGGAGATAGAACCGTAGGATGTAGTGTCCTGAGTTAGTTAAGAATTTGTGAGCATGATTCTAGTAAGTTTTCTGATATGACTAAGATATTTCACCGAGTATCATCCGTGTTTTGATAGAAGTGTTCGATTTATCAAACTTCTTCATATTCATGCTTGAATAAACTGGCTATGTCGATAGATTCAAACCTAGAACACCATAGTATCATTCCCTTGCGAAGTATGATTGGTATGCTTGTTCTCGAATCACACCTTTATTATAAATTGTAAGAGCCGAACCATGTGTATATATTGGAAGTCGAAATCAAGATTGAAGTTAGATTGTGGTGACTTATATATCCGTGAATCTGTAGACATCGTCATTTCATATTTGATTTGGTATTTCGATTCGTATGTAGTATGTCATTGATTCCGTCTTAACTTTCATCGAGTGGATAAACCGTGAACCGGTCTTACGTTAGTGTTAACTCGATTATGTCTTAGGGCGTTCGGTGCTCATACGTTAGTTTTGATAAGTATGTTGAATCCCTTGTTATTTCTTTTGAATGAGGTCCGAGTCTTACAAGGTGATCGATCGAGGGGCGACGACCTTCGGGCATCTTTTCAGTCATTGGAGTATTTAATTCTTGCCATCTTTAAGGCAAGTATTGTAATTTGACTATTGCTTAGTGTTGATAATTTGGATCATGCATATTGTTATTCATGTTGATGAACATGGGATCATTCAGGTGAATTGTCATGATGTCATTCAGGTTATTGATTCATATGTTGTTCATGTTGATGGACATATCGATTTGCATATGTGTACGCATAGTTGTATTGTATATGTTGTATTGATCCGAAGGGATCGTGTGATCCATGCTGAGGGCACTGGATCAGTTGTCTACCTCGTGTTGGTCTGACAGGATCATCTTAGGATCTATGCTGAGGGCGCTGGATCATTAAACGGGTTTTCCACTTCGTATTGGTCTGACGGGATCATCTTGGGATCTATGCTAAGGGCGTTGGATCATTGGATTACCCTGTGTTGTGTTGATGGAATCATGTGGATTCGCATCGTTGGATTCCATTAGAGGAAGTCCGCGTCTTGTACTTGCTATGCATCGTTGTTGCATATATGATTTTGTATATTATGATACTTGTACTGGCATCATTTTGCTAATTCCTGTGGGGTGGACATTTGTTTTGATGTTCAGGTAGCCGAGGAGCGGGGAAGCAACCACAGTTCCGACATGATGACAAAGGGGCTCAGTAATGTTATCCGTTGTATTGTTCTCTTATTCTGGTTTGGTTTTTAGTACTCAAGTACGTGTATTTCTTATGATGGTTTGTGAAGTTTGTAATAATGGATTGTTTCGGGTTGTTTGGATGATTAAATTGGTCGTTAAATTTCTCAACTATTAATGATTATTTCGTGTTGTTCAACATTTCTTTTAATTTAGCCTTGTAAATTCTTATATAAAAGGTCTACGGCGCTGTAATTATTCCGAATATCTCGGGGTGTTACAGGATACACGAGAGCGATTATCTCAATTTGCATTAATTCAGGCATAGTATCAAGTACAAATAAGGTTTGACTGACCATGACCCTATAACTTGATAGAGACATTTGAAAGAAGGGTTTATACGTTTACTGGTATTCACGACATAATGGTTCTTGAATGATCCCTATCATTCATTCTCAGTAAGGTTACAGTGTAGGCCGCAAGACTGGCTAGGTGGTGCTATAACTCTTTGGTTCCTCCCATTGCTTACTGAGATGGACCTACCGAGTCGCATATTAGGGAGACGATAGAATAATTTGAACTGGGTCTCTTATTGTGAATTTTAGATATTAGATGTCTTATTTTTTATTGGATAAAATAAATCGGTCTGGTGAATTAAATAAATTACTGGGAATTTAATTCATGAATAATTAGATTAATTAATCGTATTTGAGAGGAACTAAGGTATATCAGTCGGACTGGATACACGACATTCATGGAACGAAACGAACTGAATCCTTCTATATTATGGTGTGGTCGGCCCCACCTCTTGTAGCATCATTGTTGATGACTTTGTCCTCTTGTTTGCATGTGTTGAGGAAGTTTCCTTACACTTGCGGACAAAGTGTAGTGACAAGAGCATCTTATCTCTTTTTATCATTTAAGTGGGAGATGTGGTAGTAGGTAGTGACTTTGTGATAAAACAAATTTCATCCTCCTCCACTACACACAAAAAAATCGTCCATCACTTAGAGAAAGAGAGGGAGAGTTCACTTTGTTCACATTCTTACACTCTTAGAGAGAGAAGAAAATCAAGAACAAAACTTATATCACTTAGAGTGATCACAAACTTGAGAGATCATTTTCTACTACTCTTTTCTAGCTGTATCGTTAAAGGATAATTGAGTAGTTATTGCTCCGATCATATCCCAGCGCATGGCTAGTAGAGATGTGGTACTTTCGGCATTTCGATCATCGAGGACTAATCAAATCAGATTTGCGGTCACCGGCATCAACTTCAACATCCAATTAAAGGACTTCAAGGGTATGTTTTCATACCTTTGTTGGGGTTCGGTGCCGAAAAAGGAGGGCACAACGGAAGCAATAAACGAATCTAACTCGATCCAAATCCCTATGGGATCGATCAAGCTACATATATATGAATATATAAAATAAAACAAGAGTAGAATTCAAAATCATATCCTCGAAGTCCGTTGATTAATTAAATGGTTGTCTCCTCCATGAATCCGATTCGCCAAGCTTTTGAAATTCCACGCACCGAAGCACCGTGCCTCTACTTGCCACGCGCCGGAAGTCGACCGGACTAACTCATTCCTTGTTATCTTCCAAACATACGGCTAAAACAAGGTAGTCAGAACTTACTAAATTTATTTATTTATATCACTCCAAGTGTATAAAATAAATTTTCTCTCTTTAAATTTATTTTCTCACAATTTTTTCTGTAAGAAATGTGAAGAAAAGGAATGAAGAAGAAGATGGTGAAGAAGACAATGAAAGAAAATATTTCTCTCTCCCTATCCTTAGCAACTTACGGATTGATCTTTCAATCAAGAAGGGAGAAGTGTACTTTTATTTCCACCAACTCATCACATGTCCCCCAACCATATTTGATTCTTCATTATCAAAATAAAAGAATCATTATGTTGATTTTCTATGGTCTTCCACTAAATAAAAAATGGAATCAAAGACCATTAAATCAAAAGAGGCGGCAAACAAGAAAGTTGGGAGGAATCCGGTCCATTTCGGACTCTCTCGAATCCAAACAGATAAATTCCATTCCGTTCTAATGTATTTATATCAATTAATTAATCCAATTAATTAATTATGTCAAATATAAAATCATATAATTAATTTTTCTAAGAAATAATTATATTTACGAATTAAATTAATCACCTAGTAATTTATTTAATTCATTAGGCCGAAATTAATTTATCCAATAAATTAATTTATACATCCAATGTCCCAAAATTAATTAGACATCCAATGTCCAATAAATTAGATATCCAATATCTAATATTTATAACGAGAGAATAAGCTCGATTTATTCTGCCGTCAATCTTATTGCGCCACTCGGTAGGTTCGTCTCAATTAGCAATGGGAGGAACCAAAGAGTAGTAGCACCACCTAGCCATCCTGGTGGCCTACACTGTACCCCAACTGAGAATGAATGATTGGGATCATTCAAAAACCTTTCTGTCGTGAATACCGGTATACGTATAAACCCTTCCTTCAAATGTCCCGATCAAATTATAGGGTCACGGTCAGTCAAACCCTATATGTACTTGACGCTATGCATGAGTTAATGCAAATCGAGATCATCGAGCTCTCGTGTATCCAATACAACTATCTCCAATGGTTTGGACAAAGATTTATGATCTCATCAGCCAATAACTGTATAGGACATATAACCCGTGCACTAACAGGAGAAAGAATTCTATCTTGGTACTCAGTAGAACCTGCTACTTGCCCGTCAAGATGCATGTCGAGGTTGATCCCCACCTTCCAGTTTTCTGGGTCGAACTACTCTAATGAAAATATTAACGTCAGAAGCACATCCCTACTAAATCCTCAAGTCAAACGTTCGCAAATACTTATCACAACCTATTGATTCCGTCATTGACTGTCCCGGAGTGAAATTCGTGTGACGAATCAAGGGTGAGTCACTTCTAGTATACTAATCTTATTAACATACCTACAATGTGTCCTTCCACTAACCATTAGTGACAACAGACACTTCCCAATTGAAGGAACACGTCATACAAGTCTTCACATAAACATAACGCCCAGTCAAGTTTCATCGACTTGCGAATGATTAAGTATTTGAGCCATAAACTTTATCAGTGCCTATCCCCTTCTCTAATAAGGAGTGGAAAGTTTTCTCCCAAATATATGGGCTAGTTTCGATATATATATATTTACAATTCGGGAATGCCAGTGATTCTCAGTAAATAAAGAAACACACAACTGCCTTTTGATAATATTTTACACAATAACAAGTACAATGCCCTCACTCTAACATCCCCTAAATGGCATTCGAGGGCATACTCCTAACAATCTCCCACTTGCACTCAATGCCACACGCTATGGTATCTAATACCGATGTTCTCCAGATTACGCTCCAAGTTAATCTGAGAAAGTGGCTTGGTCAGTGGATCAGCGACGTTGTCAGCTGAGTCTACTCTATGCAGCACAATGTATCCCTTGCGAACAAATTCTCTCACGAGATGATACTTCCTCTCAATGTGTTTGGTACTGTTGTGAAACCTCGGATCCTTGGCCTGTGCTACAGCTCCGTCGTTGTCGCATAAAAGCGGAACAGGGAGCTCAGCACATGACATCACTTGAAGTTTTCCCAGAAACTTCTTAATCCAGAACCCTTCCTTAGAAGCCTCCGAGGCTGCTTGATACTCAGCCTGACTGGTGGAATCAGCAGTTGCGCTTTGCTTGGCGCTACGCCAAGATACTGCTTCTCCATTAAGAGTAAATATGTAGGCAGAAGTAGACATCGAATCGTCTTTATGTACTTGGAAGTCTGAATCAGTGAAGCCCATAACATTCAGTTCTCCACCGCCATACATAAGAACCAGATCTCTAGTCCTTCTTAAGTACTTGAGAACGTTCTTTATAGTAGTCCAATGTTCCCTTCCTGGGTTTGCCTGGAACCTACTTACCATGCTTACAGTGTGCGCAATGTCAGGTCTCGTACACAAAATTGCATACATAAGGCTACCCACGGATGAAGCATATGGTATATTACTCATTTCCTTTTGTTGTTCCTTACTTTGAGGACACATTTTCGAGGAGAGTTTTATTCTATGTCGCATCGGTAGAAACCCTCTTTTCGAATCATCCATCTTAAATCGCTTAAAGATCTTATCTTTATGGAGGGCTTGGGAAAGACCTATCATTCTCTTCGCTCTATCCCGGTAGAGCCTAATTCCAAGAATATAGGTGGCTTCTCCCAAGTTTTTCATAGATAAACTACTCGAAAGCCAAGATTTTACATAACTGAGCATTCCCACATCATTTCCTATTAGTAGAATGTCATCTACATATAGTACTAAGAATACGATCTTGCTCCCACTAACCCTCTTGTATACACAAGGTTGCTCTTCATTTTGCACGAAGTCAAACTCTTTGACTGCCTCGTCAAAATGAAGGTTCCAACTATGCGAAGTTTGCTTCAGTCCATAAATGGAACGCTGAAGTTTGCACACCTTATGAATATCGAGTTTGAACACAAAGGCTTTAGGCTGCTCCATATAGATTTCCTCCTTGAGGAATCCATTAAGGAAAGCCATCTTTACGTCCATCTACCATCTCATAATCGTGGTAGGCAGCTATAGCAAGCATCATGTGAATAGACTTGATCATGGATACGGGCGAGAAAGTGTCGTGGTAATCGATACCTTCTTCTTGGGTATAACCCTTTGCCACAAGCCTGGCCTTATAGGTGTCAACCTTGTCATCCCCATCAGTCTTTCTCTTGTAGATCCCCTTATTCCCAATAAGCACTATGCCCTTGGGACGGCCTACGAGATTCCAGACATGATTAACATGCATCGAGTCTATCCTAGCTTCCATAGCTTCACGCCATTTCGCGGAGTCTACATCCACCATCGCTTGGTCATAGGTCGTTGGGTTGGTCTCTTGGCTATCACCTGGAACCTCATGGAGACCCAGCTCCTCCAGGTTCACAAGGCCATACCTCTTAGGTAAATGAGACACCCTACTAGACCTACGAGGTGGTCGTACTTGTATTTCAGAAGGTTCGGCTCCAATTTCCTCTCTTGAGGAGTTTCATTGTATTCTTCCAAAGAAATACTTCTACCTGCTCCGCCTTCCTAAATAAACTCATCTTCCAGGAAGTGAGCTGGCAAAGCAACAATGATCTTTCGATCTTCGGGCATGTATAATAGATAACCCATCATCCCATATGGGAATCCAATGAAACGTCCCTTCACGGACCTAGCTTTCAATTTCTCCACCTTAGTCTACTTGACATAGGTGGGACATCCCCAAATTCTAATATGATTGAGACTTGGTTTCCTGCCCTCCCACTTCTCATGTGGAGTTTTAGGAATGGACTTGGAAGAACATCTGTTCAAGATATAGGCAACAGTCAGGAGCATACCCCCACAGGTAAATAGGTAAGTCATTATAGCTAATCATAGAACGGACCATGTTCAACAAGGTTCGGTTCCTTCTTTCTGACACACCATTTAACTGGGGAGTTCCTGGAGGTGTAAGTTGTGATTGTAACACCCCCGAGATTTTCGGAGAATATTACAGCGCTGTGGATCCCTACCTGGGACCCACTAGGCTAATTTTCACACATAACGCATCCAAATTCACAATATCCACACAGGAATCAATAAATCCGGGACAGACAAAGGAGTACCAACCAAACAACATCAAAGATCATAAGGAAATACAAGAAGGTTATACATCAACCGGGAAAGGAACTCCTATAGTACTCGAGTACCAACTATTATTACAAGGATAAAACGGTCCGAAGGGGCAATGTTCAAGATAGAGGGATCATGATTAGCCACAGTATCACCCTCTCCTTCATCATCGTACCTCCCCGGTGCTCGCTTATTTGGATCCTTCAAACCTGAAATACAAGAAAAGAGTTTTCCCCACACGAGAGAGGTTAGGGCAAGTATTACAAGTGAAACATCATATATTACACGCAAAAGCATATGCACCAGTTTCAATGCCATGATAATGATTTTTCGGAAAATACAATTATCCAAATATATCTCAATAGAGACAATTTCTCCCTAATAACCATGGACCCGACAATGCGCGAATACTTTCTCGGCCCCTTCAGGCCATCTCGGAGTGGCTAACCCAATGTTCACGGACCCGACAATGTGCAGATCCCTCCTCGGCCTCGTAAGACCCTCTCGGAGTGAACGAATATAACTCTCACACTCATATGCATTACTTTTCACATTTAAGAGTATAACTTTCACAAGAACCACTTGTCTGGATGAGAGAAAAGGGTACGGACAGCAAGGTATCAAGGTTGAAGGAATCGAAAACTCCGAACCTAGACAAGTGCGTAATCAACTATCAATAATCCATCGGTAAGAAAATAAGTTGGAATCCACCCATAATTACTAACCACGATACATGTATTCCGGCAATAAAACTCTTAGATGGTGAATCACAATCAACCATACCAAATACTCAATAATCCCGGAAATATACCAATAAATCCATAGGAAAGCATGTATCCAAGGTAGATAATCCATACTCAACATATTCCACCGTAACAACAAGCTGAATTGAAGAGATCGGAATGAAAACCCCCAAATTCCGAAAATCTAGGGTTATGCGAAGTTTAACTCGATTTGGAGCGGTGGAGAAGATTAAACATTGAATAATCCAACCTAGAAGCTTGAAGATATAGATGTATGATGATATCTCGGGGATATCTACACAAATCGCCCAAGATCGCCCAAAGTCGCCCAAGGGAGGAGAAGAAATGGAAAAATGACGAATTGGGGCTGAAATGTCCTATTTATACAAAAGGCCGCTTAGCGTGCCCTAATTTATGAGAATAACATGTGCTAACGGGTTCACTGGGTAGTCCAGTGGCCTCTGCCTGAATCGTTAGCGTGCGCTACGAATACTCCAGTGTGCGCTAACGCCTCTCCTTAGCATGTGCTAGCCTAGAGTTAGCGTGCGCTACCTGATAGTTGGTGCCCAGAAATTAAAGTCCAGAACCTATTGTCCTCTGCCATGCTCAAGCCTTAGCGCGTGCTACTTGCATTGATTAGCGTGCACTAGTAATACAGCTAGCATGCGCTATCTTCAACATAGCGTACGCTATGAATCTCAATTCCAGTCTAGTACCTCTCTGGACTGTCTGCCTAAAATACACTAGTAGCGTGCGCTACTGCTGACAGATAGCGTGCGCTATCAGTACTCAAATGGTGTGCGCTATGAAGGGAACGTAGCGTGCGTTACACCTCACGCACAGGTGATAGAATCGCATCAAAAATCCAATGCAGCAACTATTCGAACAAAAAGTAGTAAATTCCAAATTATATGAACTCCAAGATCAACATCAACTCACTTAACACTTACAACGAGTGTTAAGATACAGGAGCACCAGAACGGAAAATTTACAAAAAGTATAGTTATTACATCCTCCCCCTCTAAAAGAAAGTTTCGTCCTGAAACTTAAGAAATGAATAGCTCTGGTATCTAGCACACATGCTATCTTCGGTTTCCCACGTTGCTTCCTCAGCTCTGTGCCTCGACCACTGTACTTTAACCAATGGAATGGTTTTGTGCCAGAGTTGCTTTACACGATGCTCTAGGACCTTCACTAGCCTATCTTCAAACGTGACATCATCTGCTATCTCGATATCCCCATAATCAATGATATGGCTCGGGTCTGGGACATACATTCTCAGCTGAGAAACGTGAAATACATTGTGAACGTGGCTAAGGGCTGGAGGTAATGCCAATCGATAGGCTAACTCACCAACTCTGTCGAGAATCTCAAATGGTCCAATATACCTCGGGCTAAGCTTGCCCTTCTTCCCGAACCTGTAGACTCCTCTCGTCGGTGATACCTTGAGTAGGACATGATCTCCCACATCAAATTCTAAGGGCCGACGATGAGTGTCAGCGTAGGATTTTATCGACTCTGAGCAGTCAACAATGTATCTCGAATGATAGAGATCTTATCTTTGGTTTCCATCACCATATCAGGCTCCGTACCAACTAAATCTGAAGCTTCATCCCAACAAAGTGGGGATCTAAATCGTCTACCGTATAATGCCTTGAAAGGTCTCATTTTGATCGATGTATGCCAACTATTATTGTAAGTGAACTCGGTCAATGGTAGGTGCATTTCCCAATCGCTAGTCCAGTCCCAGGCACACGCCCGCAACATATCTTCCAATGTCTGGATCGTCCACTCAGTCTGACCATCAGACTGCGGATGGCAAGAAGTACTCAACCTCAACTGGGTGCCTAAAGCCTGATGGACCGATCTCTAAAAATGCGACACAAAACGACCATCTCGATCGGAAACAATTGACTTCGGTGTACCGTGTAATCTCACGATCTCCGATATAAATATCCAGGATAATCGCTCCGGTCCCCACGTATCCATAATTCCAAGAAAATGTGCCGACTTAGTCAATCGGTCAACAATGACCCAAATCATATTCATTCCAGTCTTAGTCCTCGGCATCCCAATAATGAAGTCTATGGTAATATCTTCTCACTTCCATTGGGGAATAAGGAGATACTTCAACATCCTGGCTGGCCGTTGATGTTCAATTTTGACTTGTTGACATGTCAAACACCTTGATACAAACTCGGTGACATCTCTCTTCATACTATTCCACCAAAAATCTCTTAAGGTCTCTGTACATCTTACTCGTCCCAGGATGGATTGAGTAAGGTGTAGCATGGGCTTCTCGGAGTATTCTTTGTCTCAATTCGGAGTCATTCGGAATACAAAGACTACCTTGGAATCACAAAATGCTATCCTCGTGGATCATAAATCTAGGGGCTTTCCCTTTCTCCATATCCATCTTCAGTTGGACGAACATGGGTTCATACCCCTGTTTCTCCTTGATATCATCAACTAAGGACGAAGTAATCTTGACAGTACACATTTGACCCTGAATTTGCTGGATCCATACTTCGACTCCCTGCTCAATCAACTCTTGTCTGACCTTCACTTGAGGTGTGAGGGCCTCAAGCATCTAAAGTGATACTGATTTCCGGCTCAACGGACCAGCTACAACGTTGGCCTTTTTTGGATGGTAAAGGATCTCCAAGTCATAATCCTTTATCAACTCCAACCAACGACGCTTCTCATATTCAGTTCTTTCTTGCTAAAAATATACTTTAGGATCTTATGGTCGGTATAAGTTCGACATGAAGAACCATACAAATAGTGACGAGAAATCTTCAATGCAAACACTACGGCAGCTAACTCCAAATCATGGTTGGGATAATTCAACTCATACGGTTTAAGTTGCTGTGAAGCATAGGCTATAGTCTTATCATGCTATAAGAGTACGCACCCCAAGTCCTTGACTTGATGCATCACAATAAACTGAATACCCACCGATTCCCTGGGACAGGGTTAAAACCGGTGCGGTAGTCAAACACTTTTTCAGCTCTTCGAAACTCCATTATCTCTCTTCATTCCATTCGAACTTTTCGGATTTCTAAAGTAATTGAGTAAGTGGTAGATCAAGTTTATAGAACTACTCGACGAACCTCCAATAATACCCATCCAGACCCAAAAAGCTACGAACTTCCTTCACGTTCTTAGGCGGTGCACAATATAACACTGCCTCAATCTTCTGGGGATCTACTCGGACCCTTTCTGCTGAAATCACATGTCCGAGAAACATAACTTCCCTCAACCAAAATCCACACTTAGGAAACTTTGCATAGAGATGCTGAGTCCTCAAGATTTCCAACACTAATCACAAATGCCGAGCGTGTTCCTCATCATCACGAGAATAGACCAGAATATCGTCAATGAAAACGACTACATAATTATCAATATGCTCAATAAATATCTTGTTCATCAACTGTATAAATATCGACAGTGCATTGGTTAATCCAAAAGGTATAACCAAAAACTCATAATGCCCGTGCCTTGTACGGAAAGAGGTTTTATAAATGTCAGATTCCTTTATTCGAAGCTGATAGTACCCAGACCTTAAGTCGATTTTTGAGAACACCGCAGCTCCCTATAATTGATCAAACAAATCATCGATGCGCGGCAAAGGGAATTTATTCTTAATGGTCACTTTGTTTAGCTCCCGATAATCAATACACAAACGTAGTGAACCATATTTTTTTCTTATGAACAAGACCAGCGCACCCCAAGGTGAAGCGCTAGGTCTAATATACCCCTGGTCCAACAACTCTCCCAACTGTATTTTCAACTCCTGCATTTCTGAAGGTTCCATACAGTACGGTGCCTTAGAAATCGGGGTTGCACTTGATTCTAAGTCAATTGTAAACTCAACCTCACGCTCCGGTGGTTGTCCCGGTAAATCATCTGGAAAAACATCCGGGAATTCATTTACTACAGGAATCGAGGAAAGCTCGACTTTCCCATCCTCTACTTTCGTGCCATTACACCAATACCCAACACAGCCTTCTGTAATAAGCTTTGACGCCTTCAAGTTTCTAATTATGAATTTATGACATCCCCTCTTGTACCCCATAAATGAATACTCGGTACCATCTTCGGCCAACATTGATATGACCTTCGTGCGATAATTCATTACCGCTCTGTGTCTATCAATCCAGTCGTTGCCGAGGATTAAATCTTCATCAACGATATCCACGACGATCAAATTCGAAAGCCACACTTTCTCCGCAATTGACACCGGGCCGTCTCTCACTTCCTTATTCCCCACGATTCTATCCCCGTTGGGCAGTTTAACCACAAAATACACAGAAGCAGACAAACACTCAATATTCATTCGACGCACACAATCTAAAGAGATGAACGAATGAGAAGCACCAGAATCAAAAAGCACCCTAAGTGGATGAGATAAAAGATAAACGATACATGTGGACACGGTAGCCTCTGGATCTTCAGCTCTCCTCATCTCGTGGACACGAGGTTGTACCAAACCAGCACTGGGTGCTCCCCCTTTAATGGACTGGCCCCGGCCTCTGCCCCGCCTGTAACTCTGGGATGGATAACCCATGGATGATTTCTGATTAACACTCGGTTCTCCAGGCGTAGGAACTGACGCTTGAGCCCCAAGTGTCTTTTTCTCTTCCGTACAATACATAGCGTTGTGGCCTTCCTGGACGCAATTATAACACTTGAAAGGAGGTAGACTGCAATCATGATTAAGATGACCTTGTTGGCCACAATTAAAACATGTCACGACCCGGTTGGACACACTGATACCAGCTCTGAGATTCCGTTTACTTTCCGATGCACGGGAAGACCCTATGACTGTATAATTTGCCGACTGAGACCCTCATTGGTTGCCACCTCTATTGCTAGAAAACTTTCCGGAGGTCTTCTGCTTCTTACTCTCACTTGCTGTTTTGGTAGTCGTGAAGGAGATATCATAGCTAGTTCTTTGTCTTGATACTCTTTCTGTGTGGTGCAAGCAAATACCGACATACAATGTCAAACTTTAGGCTTCATCTACATGTCAAAGTGACGGATTTTATCTCTCTCTTCCTTCACTCGACTCTTCACATGATTTAGCTGACGGTTATATTCAATGATTGCCTGAGATATAGGGATATCCTGAGGTTTGGCCTCGTAAAAGGCTCGAATCCTGGCCTCCTGAACAGGCCACGGGAAAAACTCGGCCTCCATTGATTCCTTAGACTTATCCGACAAAACCACATGATCTTGAGGTGCGACTGCCTGCCACCAACTAGCAACATCCCTCATTAGAAAATACTGAGCAACTGGCACCTTACGTGCCTTTGGACAATTTACGGCCACAAATACTTTGTTCATCTCATTAATCCAATATTCCCATCCGATCGAATCATTTGCACCAATAAACTAGGGAGGGCGCATGCGGATCACATCTTGCAACCATTTTTCTGCCCCAATATCGGATGTAGGAGGTGGTTGGTTGTGCCGAACCGCTTGGGTTAAAAGAGCCATTTGATTTGCCACTTGCTGCAGTATAGTGGAAACACCCACATCCGGGTGACTCCCTGAGGAAGTTCCTAGACTGGCCGACACCTCCTGATGGCTACCGATACTAGGTTGTATTGAATCCTACAAGTTAGGCGTAGCCGAGCCTTGTACAGAGCTGAGGGATATGGCCACCCCACCGGCTGCACCACGCCCTCGGCCACGACCACGGCCGCGTCCAAGTCCTCTGCCAGTTGACATTCTAGAGAGAAAGAGGAAGTAAACTCATAAGTATAACTCGTTACATACCCATCATGGATATGGATTTCCCATGTCCCCTAGTCGAATTACAATGAGGAAATAAAGAGGATAAAGGAGATAAGGAACTTACGAGTACCGGTCATACAAAATGACGGCAGTGCGATGGTACTGTGCTCTCAGAACAACACAATTAGACCCAACAAACCGATAGCCTAGTTATCCATAAACCTAATCTCTGATACCAAATTTTGTAACACCCCCGAGATTTTCGGAGAAAATTACTACGACGTGGATCCATGCCTGGGATCCACTAGGCTAATTTTCACACATAACGCATCCAAATTCACAATATCCACACATGAATAAATATATCCGGGACAGACAAGGGAGTACCAACCAAACAACATCAAAGATCATAAGGAATTACAAGAAGGTTATACATTAACTGGGAAAAGAACTCATATAGTACTCGAGTACCAACTATTAATACAAGGATAAAACGGTCCAAAGGGATAATGTTCAAAATAGAGGAAACATGATTAGCCATAGTATCACGCCTCGCCTTTATTGTAATATCCGGAATTTCTACTACTGTTGTTTAATATTATTTTATCCGAGTTATGTTGTACAACGTGGAATCTGTACAGTATGGATAAAATAATGAAGGACTGAGATGTCAGTATTTGTATAATTGTCGTATTTGGTAGACAATTACAATTGAGAATATCGTGTATCAGGTTATTGCACTTTTGATATTGGGTATATCGTATGAGAATATTATTGGATTCAATATTTGTGTTCAGTGTGTCGTATGTTCGTTTTTGGTATGTCGAGACGTTGGACAGAAATTGTGGGAAATGGCTAAGTGTAGCATTATTAGCGCACGCTAATATGCATTCCTAGCGCACGCTATTGAGCAGGTTTTGCGCACACTAATGGTAAAAGATAGCGCACGCTAGTTCAGAACAGATCAGAGGGAATCTACGTGTGGACCCGGTCACTTTCGGCGCATGTGCCGACGAAGTCAACTGATGTTTGTCCTAAAGCATTAGCGCACGCTAATGCCTGTTGTTAGCGCACGCTAATATCAGATTGGTCAACAAGGAATCTTGGCTTTATTGGTTGCTTTCGGCATGTGGGGTCACGAGCATATTCGGGGTAGGTGCAGACTGTAGCAAGTCAACTACGATTAGCGCACGCTAAGATACAAGATTTTGCGTGCGCTAGACAGTGTAGTTTACGTACGTTATTGCATGGGCATTACGTACGTAAGCTGATGTGCGGAGCAAGTCAGTAGCCTCTGGACCGCGATAGCACACGCTAAGCATGTAACGTACGTTAAATGAGGATGTTAGCGTACATTAATAATATATAGTATATATATATGTGTAGTTGGGCATTATCCTTCATTTCGTCCATTCGTTCCTTGCAACCGAGAGAGAGAGTGTTTAGAGAGAAGTTGGAGGTTCCAAACACTAAGATATGATGGTCTTTAACAAAGATTAAGCTGAGGAACATGGATTAAAGTCTTGTTCTTGAAATTATTGATGATTCTTGGAATAAAGTTGATTGTTCTCCTTCATGGTTCGTCTATACAAGGTAATAGTTCTTCACCTTTGGATTTCGTTTTGGATTGGAGATTGATGTTCTTGAGTTGATGATTATCATATAAACAAGTTAATAAGTATGATTCGGACATGGATTACCGGATTATGATGATGTTGTTATTGATATATGGATATTGATGTGATTCGTATGGTTTAAATCGTGTTGTTTGTCCTCTCGAGATAAGTTGGTTAATTCTTCTCCTCAGTTTCGGATGTTGACATTATTGTTGATAATTACTCACTGTAATGATAGATTATGGAAGTATTGTTACGTTCTTAAGGTTTCATGATGTTGATATTGAGGAAGATGATATATGGATATAGGACTTGGTTTATAAGTTGAATGATTTTTTATATGTTAAAAGGATATCGGATTTCGTTGTCTTGATAGCTTTGAACATGGTTTCGAATTACTTAGTGTTCTTGATAATCACCATATGTTGATCGATACTTGTAAAACATGCAAACTGTACAGCAGTAGCGCACGCTAAGCTTACTGGCTAGCGCACGTTATCGGGAGCGACTTAGCGCACACTACGTTGAGTGATTAACGTGCGCTAAGTAGGCAGACAATGCAGTACATCGTATTATGATAATTAATTCGTGCTGGTTCGAGTTGGATTGTACAGTCTATGTTTAACCGAGATATCGTAGAACCATTGAGTTTGTGGATTGGTTATATCGATTATTGATTGTTATCGAATGTGTGTTAAATTTATTATTGCAATAGGTTGCGATAATCGATAGGTGATTATAACCGTATATTGCGCTCGCGTTCGAGCATGTTCGTGAATTGCGTGGCCAGGGCTGGGGATCTCGTAGACGAAGGCAATGAAATTGGTAGCGGCTTCATCATCGTCGTATCGGTATCGAGGCAAGTTATTACTTTCTCAATTATAATATTTAATGAATGGTTTCGGTTTCATTTCGTTTATAATGCATATAGCGATGATTATTATTGTGAACTCGGGGTATTTGGATTGTATATCATTCTTCCGATTCTGGGAGGTAAATCATAATGTATATGCTTTATCTCGGTTATTGGTATGTTCGGGTATGAAGGTTACGTTGCGAGAAAAATGAGGATATGAATACCTATAGTTCATTGTGCATTTGGATCGTCGAGCATTGAGGATAATCGCCGGTGATGATTTGACATCGAGATTGCTCATTAAGGACTCGGGACAAGTATCTTAGTTTTGATTTCGGTGTAGTGTTGATGATGTTGATCATGCAGGTTGTCTTTCATATTGCTGAACATGAGGTCGTCCTAGTTGTTTTGTCATAATGTCGTTCATGTTATTGAGTCATGTGTTGTTCATGTTGATGAACATATTGATTTGCATATGTGTATTGTTTATGTTGTTTATGTTGATCCGTTGGGATCGTGTGATCTATGCTGAGGGCGCTGGATCAGATGTCCACCTCGTTATGGTCCGACGGAATCATCTTGGGATCTATGCTGCGGGCGCTAGATCATTGGACGGGTTCTTCCACCTCGTTATGGTCCGACGGGATCATCTTGGGATCTATGCTGAGGGCGCTGGATCGTTGGAGTACCCAGTGTTGTGTTAATGGAATCATATGGTTCGCATCGTTAGTTTTGCATATGTTGTTGTGTATATGTATATTGTTGGTTATCCACCTCGTGTTGATCTGGTAGGATCATCTTGGGACCTATGCTGAGGGCGCTGGGTCATGGGATTTCCATTGAGTATACACTGTTATTGTTTTGAGCATATTGACGTTGTCATATGAGTATGCATTTGTAGGTCTTGTGTTAGGACCATGTCCGTGTGTGGTATTGATCCGATCTCGGATTAGACTGACATGATTGTCATGGGATTGTGCATCTTGAGGTATGTTCTGTATTCCTTTGGTAATTGTCTTTAGTGGACAATCAATTATTGTGTCGAGATGTGATGATGTCACCCGATAGATTAGGATTGGACTAAGTTAGTAGATTTCGTAACAGTGATTTATGATGATGCTTTGAGAACCTTGGGGTTCCGTTTGAGATACAGTACATATGATTAGTTATGGGCTTATCATGTTGTTGAGGATACGAGATGTGAACTTTGGTAAAGTTATGACGATAAGATTACATTGGTCGTATTCTTATGTTGTATTCTCATTGGTATGTAATTATTGATGTGATGTGATTGACATCATTGTTGGATATTCTGGCTGACCCCGTCGTGGGCTTTCTTTTTAGGTTCTGGTATTTTCGAGCTTGTAGCGGTCGTGGAGAGATGAGCTTCTCGGAGGATACTGGCTAGGGCATGTATTTGTGTATTGAGTTTCCTGACCAGTCGCTGTATTCCGCTGCTAGAGTATTTTTAATTGTTTGTCTTTTCCGCTGCGTGAGTATTTTTAAATGACCTTTCATTTCTGGTAATTTGAGTTACTTTGAGAATCATTTCTAAACTATTGAATTTCGGTCGTTTGGACTTGACCTTTTCAAAACGAGATTTCACGACGGTTTTGATAAAAATATTTTATAAAGTCTTAGAATATTTTAAAGATAGTACCGTCGTCGTCCTCTTGGGCATTTGTAAATGTTTGCAAAAAAAAAACCTTTAGCCTTGTGGGTTCCATCTCGGGGCCCACGACGCTGTAATGTTTCCGGTTAGATCTGGGTGTGTTACAGAATATGGTATCGAATCTTAGGTTGAGAAAACCTAGGCATTTGGGTCGAGTTGGGTCGTGTTTTTGTCGCGTCATTCGAGTTGTCGATTGACAAATACTAGAGCCGTGAGTTTTTGTTGTTCACTCGGGCTTATGGGTTTTGTGATTTATCAGTGTGGTACTGGGATTGTTGTAAACTTTTCCAAATGGATTATTTAGTATATATAAGAGATCCATGACAAGGGGTTGTCATAAGAAATCAAAGAAAAAAATCCCCCCCCCCCCCCCAAGAAGAAAGAAAAATAGGCCTCCACATCTTACAGTAGGAGAACGACGTCGGTCACCTGATCTTCTTTCCTTAGTTGATCTTGATCAATAGTACAATCCTTCTAGTAAGGAATTTGTGTTCTACTATTTTTCAATATTATTTGTAAGGATCTAGCAATCCGGCTTATGGAATTGTTCGTGTGTGGATCACCCAAAGAGGAAGGAGATATTCATCTGCTTCTAGTTCGGATCTAGATTTGTTCGTCGGATTAAGGTAATTCGATTAACCCTCTAATTAAACGATTAAATTACTGCATGAGATCCTAAATTGGGTTTTCTTATCATTTCTTCCGCTGCGTTTTACTCTTGTTTTATGTATTCGATGCATGAAAACCCAACAGTGGTATCAGAGCCAACTTGCAAGTAATTTAATTGTTTATGTAGAACATGTTTATGTTTAAGTTATGTTCTTGATTATGTTTATAAAATATAGATTTTATAAAATAATTTTCCTGGTTTAATTTGATTAAATCGGATCGTCCAAAATAATTCTTTTGGACTGTTTTCACGAATTTCTGCTCCAGAATTGTTCTGGAACAGATCTATTCTGAGACCGGTCGGGTCAGGTCGGACCTGGACCTTCGGGTCATTTTAATTAGCAAAATGATTTTTGCTAGGAGAGGGATTCGATCCCTTGACAGTTGAGCAGAGTTACCAAGTGGTCTAACATTTTATTTTAAAATTAATACACAGATCTTTTAATAAATGCATGAAATCTGCTTTAAATATTGCAAAATAATTCCGCAAAAACCGGGATTCGATCCTGAGTCTTTCGCCTTTCATCACACACCACTTACCATCTCGGCCACGGATTTGTTTTGGAGTTTTTTACGGGACATTATATTTAAACATAGTTTTAAAAGTCCGAAAAATACTCAAAATGATTTGTTGCGGAAAGGTTTCGAACCCGAGTGGTTCTGTCGCAGGACCTCTGACCGGACCAACTGGGCTGCAGGTCTGGATTGTTGATTTTTGACACAATTTTCATTTATTGTCTGATTGTCAGACAGATTGATTATTTAGTATATTACATGCTTTTATTAATTATTTGATAATTATTTATGGTATGTGTATGGTGTGTGGCACGACCATAAATTGACCAATGTGATTGGATTCCTTATGGGTTGGTTTTACGGCCTGCGTGTCGTTTAATTATAATTGGTTTTATGGCCTGCGAGTCGTCTATTTAAATTATTTATTATTTACGGCCTACATGTCATTCACACCTCTTGTAATTTAATTTACTAGTGTAGTATTAGAATTCATTAATGTAATGAAGAGAAGAAGGACGAGACAGACAGACTCGAGGAACCAATTGATCGCGTATGACGTTCCAAGGAGTTGGGAAAATCAATGAAGACCAATTGCAACCTTTTAGATTGACCCTTATGATTTTCATGTTGGCTCATGGAAATCATGTTTGGAATTATGGTCATGCTATATACGATCCTATGTTTTTAGTTGTCATGTGACGCGACATATGTTTAAATTTATGCATGTATGTGATGCTATGTATGTTAGCAAACATAGATATTAACATAAAATCCCTTGTTCAAAATTTAAAATGCCATTCATTTGAAAAACACCTATCAAGACTTCGATCATCTTGAGTGGGTCATGCCAAAGGTAGGATAGGTAATGGTGATACCTATGTATTTTAATGAACTAAGAATTCAAAAGCGTTTTGAACCTTAAGGCATAAGATGGGATTATAACATTCTTGGGCATACGATGCCAAATCCCATGAATATAATCTAAGAGTTACATATGATGTAATATATAAAGAGTTATCCACCTAAAGTAGCTCAATTCTAGGCGTCATACCAAAGCTGAGTTTAGGATTGTGCGAAATGGGATCTTATCCCACTAAAATTACAAATGTTGTAAATTGAGGGTACTTTGTTTTAGTGGGAGTATTTTTCGAGAAATAAAATAATGTGACTAAATACTTTGAATATTAAATTTTGTAGATATTATAGAATGGCATCAAATAACACGTCCACCATTTCACTGCGATCAGTCCTTGAGAAGGACAAGCTCAAAGAAAATGGCAACAACTATCTGGATTAGATCCGGAGCTTGAGAATAGTTCTCAAGCAAGAAAGAAAGTTGTATGTTCTTGAGGAAAAAATTCCCGATGAGCCAGCTGACAATGCAAACAAAGCAACAAAAGACACATGGAAGAAATATTGTGATGATTCCATTGATGTCAGTTGTCTTATGTTGGCCATTATTTGTCCAAAACTTCAGAAGAATCTGGAGGAAATGGAAGCTTATGAGCTAAATGATCACCTCAAGGAAACTTTCTCGAAGCATGCTAGGCAAGAGAGGTATGAGACCTTTCAAGCCTTGTATGCTTGCAAAATGGTTCAGGGGACATCTGTCAGCGCTCATGTGATCAAGATGAAAGGATATATTGAGCATATTGAAAGGCTTGGTTTTCCACTTTCTAAGGAGCACTCCACGGATGTGATCCTAAATTTATTTTCCGAAATTTTCGACCAGTTCATTATGAACTATAATATGAATGGGATGGAGAAGTCCATTGCTGAGCTGCATGGGATGCTTAAAACGGCTGAGCAGACTATTAAGAAGAAACCAAGCCGTGTGCTGATGGTCAGCAAAGGGAAGTCCTTTAAGAACAAAGGCAATGGCAAGGGTAAGGCAAAAGTTGCCAAATCTAAAGACTACTAAGCCAGTTTTCAAGGCTAAAGCTCCCAAAGATGGAAATTGCCATCATTGCAATAAACCAGGATACTGGAAAAGAATTTGCAGGGTTTACTTGGAAGAGTTAAAGCGTACGAAGGGTAGTGGGACAACCACATGTATATTTGTTATAGAAGTTAACTTATCTACTTCTAACTCCTGGGTATTGGATACTGAATGTGGATCTCACATTTGTATAAATGTGAAGGGGTTGAGAAGCCGTAGAGAGCTGAATAAAGGGGGAGTAGATCTAAGAGTCGGCAATGGAGCAAGAGTTGCTGCACCAGCCGTAGGAACTTATGACCTAGTTTTACCCAATGGGCTTTTGTTAGTTTTGAACAATTTCAATTATGTTCAAAATGTTCAAAATATTCCAGAATGAAGTATATAATCAACTTGGCAAGACAATTAAAGCCCTTCAATCGGATCGAGGTGGCGAATACTTGAGCTAAGAATTCAATGATCATCTTAGGAGTTGTGGAATTATTTCACAACTTACTCCTCCTAGAACACCTCAGCATAATGGAGTGTCCGAGAGGACTAATTGAGATTTATTAGATATGGGTCGATCCATGATGAGTCGAACAGAGCTTCCACTATCATTTTAGGGGCTACGCCTTAGAAAAAGCAGCATTCACCCTTAACCATGTTCCATCTAAAGCAGTTGAAAAGACACCATATGAGAAATGGACTGGTAAGAGACTAAACTTGTCTTTTCTAAAGATCTGGGGTTGCAAAGCGTTCGTAAGGCACCAAGTGTTTGACAAACTGGCATCCAGATCTGAAAGATGTTTATTTGTGGGGTATCCTAAGGAAACTAAAGGATATTACTTTTATAAGCCCGCAGAGAACAAATTGTTTGTTGCTCGAAATGCTGTATTCTTAGAAAGGGAATTTATTTCCAAAGGAGACAGTGGGAGAAGAGTAATTCTCGAGGAAAATCGAGAACCACAAGAAGACATTGCTTCACCGATGGAAATCGAACAGGATCAACAATCAGTTGAAGGGCCAGTTCAAAGTACACAAGTCCCTCGTAGATCTGATAGGATGCAACATGAACCTGAGAGATATGGTTATCTCGTAACAGAGGATGATGACGCATCGCTCATAGATGATGATCCTAGTGCTATATAGAAGTTGCTTCAGGATCAGAGTCCGAGGAATGGCTAGAAACCATGAAGTCAGAGATGCAGTCCATGTATGACAATCATGTTTGGAACTCGATAGATCCACCTGAGGGTGTTAAAACCATTGGGTGCAAATGGGTCTATAAAAAAAGAAAGACATGGATATAAAGCAAGACTAGTGGCAAAATGTTATAGACAGATTCATGGTGTTGACTATGATGAGACTTTTTCGCCAGTAGTCATGCTTAAATCAATTAGAATTTTATTTGCCATTGCCGCATACTATGACTATGAAATATGGCAAATGGATGTTAAAACAGCATTCCTTAATGAAAACTTACTCGAGTATGTGTACATGACACAACCTGAAGGTTTTGTTTATCCAGAAATATCTAAAAAGGTTTGCAAGCTTCAAAGATCCATTTATGGGTTGAAGCAGGCTTCTCGGAGCTGGAATCTTCGTTTTGATGAAACTTGGGTTCATTCAAAATGAAGATGAACCATGTGTGTACAAGAAGGTTAATGTGATCATAGAAAAAACATTGTTTTTTTCTTAGTCTTATATGTGATGACATATTACTCATTGGAAATGACATTCCCACCTTGCAGACAGTCAAGACTTGGTTGGGAAGTTGTTTCTCAATGAAAGACTTAGGAGAAATTGCTTATATTCTTGGGATAAAAATCTATAGAGATAGATCAAAGAGAATAATTGGTCTGAGTCAAAGTATCTTGTACTCGACCAGATGTATCGTTTTCCCTTAGGATGACAAGTCGATACAATTCAAATCCAGGTGAAAGTCACTGGACAACAGTGAAAACCATCCCAAAGCACTTAAGAAGAACTAAGAATGCGTTCCAAATATGTGGAGGAGTGGGAAATGAGCTGTCTATAAATAGTTACGCCGATACAAGTTTCAAAACCGATGGAGACAATTTAAGATCGCAGATGGTTTTGTGTTTTGTTTAAAATGAAGATGTTGTGAGTTGGAAAACATGCTCATAGATTCTATAACCTAAGACTGAGTATATGGCAGCATCGGATGCAGCCAAGGAGAATATGTGGAACTTTTTAGGTCCTATAATTCTTTACTGCGACAATAATGGTGCTATTGCGCGAGCTAAAGAGTCATGGACCGATCATAATTCCAAACATATACTCAGAGAATATCACCTAGTCAGAGAGATCGTCAGATGAGGAGATATTGCAATATGCAAAGTAGCAATGGAAGAGAATGTTGCAGATCCACTTATCAAGTCTCTCTCACAAAAAGAGCATGTTGAGCATGCTAGAGCGATAGGACTAAAAGTCATGAATGAATGGTCCTAGTGCAAGTGGGAGATTGTTGGGAATAGTGCCGTAGGACATTCGATGTGCCTAGATTTGTAATTGTCACATTTAAATAAAGTTATTTGATATCATTTATTTCTCATTGATTATTATAATGTGTGCATGTTTTAATATTACAATAATCGAATAATAGTTATTCACGAATAATAAGATTATTCAAATGTCCCTGGTACAATCACGTTGAGTAGAGACTCAAGTGAATAATATTATAGTATAAGTTTGATTGATAATCATCGGATGATTATGCGTATGGTACGGATCAATCTTATGGGTATTGGTTGGAGAACTAATACTGGACAGACACGCATTGAGATCACTGCATGGAAATTTCATAAGTGAATCTCAATATAATAGTATGTCAATAAATCCTTAAACCTGAGATTATCATAGAGTCCAACATGATAACTACTATGCCTTAACGTAACCCAGCGTCATCTGAAACATGGTGATCATAAAGGTTAGCGATCGGGATTAGTGGGAGTCATATAGAGGGCAATGAATAATCAAGATAGGGATTTGTCCCTCTTTTTAGTGAGAGAGATATCTGCTGGGCCCCTCGATAAGTAGGACTGAAGG
The DNA here is from genome assembly GCA_033398695.1 of Orobanche coerulescens. Classification (NCBI taxonomy): domain Eukaryota; kingdom Viridiplantae; phylum Streptophyta; class Magnoliopsida; order Lamiales; family Orobanchaceae; genus Orobanche; species Orobanche coerulescens. Next base: position 104,699,273 of record CM065818.1, read on the forward strand.
AAATGCATGGCCATGCTCAAATGAAGAGTCATTTGATTCAATCAGTCCACTTAAGATTGAGAAAGCATTTGAACATAATATGTATGACAATCTTCATGACTTAGTTCAAATATGATATCGCGTGGCAAAGGGGTTTGAAACATTAAAAGGTTTAATGGACTATTAACTTATATTATTTGGGTAATCATAATGTCTTGCTAGAGGCCGCTTATGATTTATTATTTAATAAAGTATTAAATAATTGCCAACATAATATAAGCCTTTTGGGTCGCAAGTACGACAATTATAGACAAGTAGGAATAAATATCAACTGGGAATAATAAATATAATATTGGATATTATATTTATGAGGAGATTAAATAATAATATTAGATATTATATATATTGTATTATTTAATAAGATGAGGGGTAACTAAGCAAATACTAGATTCTTGATTCTAGCGATTATTTAGTATAAATAAGAGATCCATGACAAGGAGTTGTCATAAGAAATCAAAGAAAAAAAATCCCCCCCCCCCCAAGAAGAAAGAAAAATTGGCCTTCACCTCCTACAGTAGGAGAACGACGTCGGTCACCTGATCTTCTTCCCCTAGTTGATCTTGATCAATAGTTCAATTTCTTCTAGTAAGGAATTTGTGTTGTACTATTTATCAATATTATTCGTAAGGATCTAGCGATACGGCTTGTGGAATTGTTAGTATGTGGATCACCCAGAGAGGAAAGAGATATTCATCTGCTTCTAGTTCGGATCTAGATTTGTTCGTCGGATTAAGGTAATTCGATTAACCTCTAATCAAACGATTAAATTACTGCATGAGATCCTAAATTGGGTTTCTTATTATTTCTTCCACTGCGTTTTACTCTTGTTTTATGTATTCGATACATGAAAACCCAGCAAGTGTGAGTGCTCATCAGCTGCGCGTTGCCTATGAGGAGGGCATATTAAAAAATATTAGTGGCTTTATCTCCCACCTCGCGAAAAAAGAAAGGTACCATGTGCTCATTGTCAACAACAATGCGCATCCAGCTGTTATGAAGCCGATTCCGGAAGTGAATCAGGCTTCCCACAAGAAGGCATCACGAAAAAATAAAAAAGGAAATGCTGCTCAATTTTTGCAAGCACCATGGGTGCATAACTCGAGCAAGAGGGAAAAGACGAGGTTGTCGTTCCAATATTTGGAAGAGGCAAGGTGGCTCGACCCCCGGTCCTAGTGGAGGCCAACCACGTGGACCACCTACTGCCTCCAGGAATGGACCCACTTCAAATGAAGGTTGGAATTGCTAGACATGCGGTTCAAAGAAGCATACTTACCGTAATTACAAGGGACCAAAGAACTTCCAAGCCTACTACAAGCACTATAAACAATACTTAACTCAAGAGTCAAATTACATGGAGGAAGATAATGAGACTATGAGGTGAACTATGTTGAGATCCCTCCTCTCACCATTGCGGACAAATACCAGCATTTGGATGTTGCTAACTTTGACTAGATCATTGTAGTTTGACTAGTTTTTACGCTTTGGTTATGTTTTATCTTGTTTCTAGTTTTATTTTGAGAACTACTTTGAATTTTCGATGAATGTAATAAAGTTGGCCGTGATGAATGAAATTCTTTATTGTGATTTTGCAAAAATGAATTTTATTTTTTTTCCCTTCAAAAGCATGTTTGCTTTATTATAAAACAATTGTTCGGTAAGAATTGCTTGGTTAATTTGATACATTGGTGGATTTTATCAAAAACTTTTGGTCACGACTAGGCGCATCCTCCTTGGTATTTGTTTATGTTTTGAAAGTTTAAACAGAATCAATGGTTCTTAAACAGCCTTAGCTGTACCGACATTCATACTTTCTCTGCAAGTCTACCAAGTTGGAGTTACCGAAAGGATTATTGGTCGAGATATAAATTGAACACCCGATGCATTTTAAAATGTTTAAATGCTCCTATGAATATCATTTCCATAGTATTATATCAATGATAATATCTTTGAAAAAGGCTTCAACCTTGCTCTATCACTCAATAATAGGGAAATAACAAAATAGCAACTCGAAACGAGCACTACAATCAGAGTTCAATGATATAGAAAGTGCACGACCTATGGACGGAAATATAGGGAAGTCTAGTTTATAGAACAACTGACCATTCATCCATAGACTTCTTAAAGAAGGAGTTATTGTTGTTTTAGTGAACAAAGGTCGAGCTGCCAAAATTATTTCCAGTGATTGTGCTAACTTTTATCCTAACCGACTTGGTCGAATTTCCCCAAACTCGAAGTTAGTAAGTTTTTGATATGTCTTTCATCACAAGACTAATCGAGTTTCATATCTTATTGTAGATGTCTCATGGTGAAATTGAGTGCCTTCCTCATAGTGGAACAACCCACGTTGTTCTTCGGAATAGGCAATTATTTAGGGATATTATCCCATATATATCCTCAGTGACAACAATGATTGGTTCCTCCCAAGTAATTCAAGGGAGGAGACCTGCTCATTTCTTGCTACCTAGTAGTATGCATATTAATGTCACAAATTCCCTCTATGCCCCCAAGAGAAAACCGAACCTTTCTTTAGGGACATCCGTGCCAACGGTTATCACCTTGAAACACACTGTGAGAATGGGATAGAATTTTTGTGTGTTACTCTAGCAGAATGCGGAGGATGCTGTGTTCTAGAGAAACTTATGAGTCTAAGTAGTGGTTTATACCAAACTACAATAAGGATTATTGAATCCTACAATGTGAGTCACGAACTTTGTGATTCCGAGGCATACCAACTGCGGCATGACTGACTCGGTCACCCTGAATGCGATAAGATGATTCTCATTTTGAAAAACTCACACGATCATCCATTTTTCAATTCCAAAAAACGATTGGAAGCACCACTATATATCGGTATTGAGGTGCATGAGCCTGGTACCGTATTATCGGGATTGAAGATCGCACGCCCTGATGAGGTTGATGGTGCATCTTTCGTAAATCTCGAGGCTTCCATGGCAATTTCCAATGCCCATAAATCGTTTATAAAGCCTGTTCACTAGCAAAGCTGATACCTTCTCCATCCTTTGCTAAAGACTCAATACAAAATATTCGCTTCTTACAAAGAATTCAAGGGGACATTTGTGGACCTATTCTACTAGAGTGCGGACCATTCAGACACTTTATGGTTCTGGCTGATGCATCAACGCGATGGTCACACGTCACTCTGCTATCTACAGGAAAGGCTGCATTTGCTAAACTCCTAGCACAAATTATCAAGTTACGGGCTAACCACCCCAACTTTCCAATCTCGTCACTAAGGTTGGACAACGCTTGTGAGTTTACGTCAAAGTCCTTTGACAACTATTGCATGTCAATTGGGATTGAATTTGAACATCCTATCCTCCATGTTCATTCGCAGAATGGCCTTGATAAGGCTATGATTAAGTGGTTACAACGTATCACCCGAGCATTGGTATTGCACACCAACTTGCCGATTTCTGTCTGGGGTTATACAATTTTGTATGCAGCTATACTTATTCGCTTTTGACCCACTGCCAATCAACCATTTAGTACGTACCAGTTGGTAACTGGATATGAGCCTGATATTACACACTTACTCATCTTTCATTATGCAGTCTATGTGCTAATTACGCCTCCGTAGCGTACTAAAATGGCTCCACAAAGATGATTAGGAATATATATTGGCTATGAATCGCTTAAAATTATCCTCTACTTGGAACCTTTGACAGGATATCTATTTACTGCAAGATTTGCAAACTCTCACTTTGATGAGACAAACTTCCCATCATTAGGGGGAGAGAGGAATCGAATGATTCCAATTGAACGCCAGGAAATTGTCTGGTGTGCTCCCTATTTACCTCATCAAGATCCCCACATGGCTCAATCCGAGCTAGAAATGCAACATATTCTCAGTCTTTAGAAAGTTGTGGATTCGATGCCCAATAGCTTTACTAATACTTTGAAAGTGACAAGATCTACCATTCCACTGTGAATGTTCCTCCAAGGTTAGAAGTCCTAATTATAGGGCAAGTTTCAGTCTCCCAAAGGAATGATGCCCCTGGTGTTGACCTTAGTAGTGGGATGGCTGCTTCGGCTGCTCTTATCCCTGCTCGAAAGAGAGGGTGGCCAGCGGGTAGAAAGGATACCGAACTGAGAAGAGGAACGGAGGCACAAAATCCTCTTATTATCGACATAATGACTCCATCAGACGATATTCTCTCTGACTACGGATATGTCTTCGAATAAACAATAGATTGATCGACGGATGCGTCGGAAACTTTATTGATGTTGGAGAATAAAGAAATCTCGATGCAATGTACGAGTAAATACGTACTATTGGACAGGTCGTCCATGCTACTCGATGATGCTTTTGCCTACTCCGTCGCTCAAGAAATTATTAAAGATGATGATGCTGAGCCGCGCTCGGTGATGAATGTCAACGACGAGCCGATTGGCCGAAATGAAAAGATGCATATAGACTCGATGTCTAAACGTGAGGTATTTGGCCGTATCGAGCCAGCACCTGTGGGCATTAAGCCAGTTAGACATAAGTGGGTCTTTGTTCGTAAACGCAATGATAAGAATGAGGTCATGTATTACAAAGTGAGACTAGTTACCCAAGACTTCTCACAGCGCCGTGGCATTGATTACGACGAGACGAATTCTCCCGTTATGGACATCATCACTTTCCGCTACTTAGTCAGTTTGGTGGTGTCCAAAAAACTGATTATGCAGCTTATGGATGTGATTACATCGTATCTTAATGGGGATCTATCTCACGGTATGGGAGTTTGCTATACTCCTAATCGTCGTGCGGCCTAGCAACCCTCTTGCTAGTCAGCCTTAAACCCTTCGAATTTTGCTAAGTATGAAGTTGGCACAACGAAAGAGAGGCAATAGGTTAATGGAAAAATACTTCCACTAAGTTACAAAGAGTTTACAAGTGTGTCTTACAAATGAGTTCCCAAGGATTTGAGGGATTTGAGGATGGTTTGCAAATGAGCCTCAAGGCCCCTATTTATACTACCTATCCTAGCCTAGAACCTTCCCCCACCTCCTAAATTGGAGGCTTCTAGACCTGCCTACAATCTTCACACTTCTAGAGAATTCTATACATTACAATGTCTTTACACAATGTCTAGAAACATCTACCAAGTTACAAGTCTCTTGACTCATCCAAGAGTCTCCATCACTTTCCACATGTTTCTGGACCTTTCTGGCTTGCTCGACCCGGCCCGGCCCGCTCGGCCTGACTCGGCCCGACTCCATGTAATGTGGCCCGATCCGGGCCGGCCTTCCACACATTTTCCGAATTAATTTTTGATGTTCTAGAGCATCCCGGTCCGTTTCTGGAATGTTCTGGGTGTGATTTCCGCACAGTGGACTCCTCAGCTTTCCAATGTCCAGTGCACTCGTAGGCCTTTATCCGTCTAAGCCTATTATAGGCGGAGGGAGCGCCGTGTGTCCCTTGTGCGCCGCCCGCGCGTGCACCCCTCATGGGTCTCCATCACCCGTGTCTGAGTCTCGGCCCTCGGATGTCCCTCATCTCATCATCTTGTCCCGCGTTGTCCCGAAGTGGCGTGCCTGTCCGCTGCACTCGTCCGTTCGGTTCCGAGCATGCCTTGTCTCGCCGCCCAGGTAGCTCCGCAAATGGCCTAATGGCCTTGTCCCTCGGTTGGGCACTTTCTTGCCTGGATGGCTTGCTTGTCTGGCCATACATCCACGCATGCCGCACCACACGGCTAGGTCCCTCAGTCGGTAGTGCCGCTCCACACGGCCTTTCAGTCCCGAACATGCCCCGTGCACGTTGATCCGCTGGACCTCGCACCCCTCGGGTCTGTCCGAGCACTCTGTCGGTCATTTCTCTTGGGGCGTGACACTCTCCCCAGCCTGTTCCGTCGATGCCCCCGTCGACGTGTGCTGCTACTCGGTCCCTCAATGTACCGCATTGATCCCAGATCGGCATTTCCTCTTCGGTCAACTTTTACGGAATCGAAGTGTCGTCATTGCTACGTAGGGAACTTGCTCCACTGTCTAGGGGATAATGATGGGTTTGTTTGAACCGTTCACCCATAGTACCTTGGCTTGTGGGAAAAAGGCAAAATCATTCTTCTCTAGGAAGTCCATTCCCAAAATGAGGTCCCGATCATCTATCTTGGTGACCTTGAAGTGCACTCGACCTTCCCAGTATCCAAGCACGATTCGCACCACATTTGCTGCCTCTGTGACCGGCACTGCTGGTCCGTTGTTGGACTTCATCCAACCCTTGCATGGCTGCACAAGTAGTCCCAATCTGTTTGCTTCGGCCTCAGTGATATAGTTGTAGTCGGCTCCCATGTCGACCAAGGCCTTGATGGGTTGGTGGTTGATGGTTCCTTCCACGAACATCAACTTGCTTCCCCGCGGTCCCTCGCTGCCTGCACTGACGACAGAATTAAGTTGTTGGATCGTGCTTACCTGCTGCACATCCGTGTGATCAATCCTTGGCCCCTCACATTCGGCCATGGCATTGAGATTCCCCATTTTCGGACAGTCATTCATCCGATGAGCTCCGCCGCACATAAAGCATCCTCGTTGGTCGGGAGCGACCCTGCGTTCACCCGAGTAGTATGGCTTGTCCGTGTTGTGTTGTGGTCTCGTCCCGAATCTTCCATGTGATGGTTGGGCTGGTTTTTGTACTGACATGCGGGTGTCTCCCCCGCCTTTGGCTTGACCCTCAGCTCGCGGCTCCTTCTTCTTCGCGAATTCGGCTAGGGACTCGGCCACTTTGATTGCCTCATTGACATATTTCACCTCACGGCTTTGTACTTTATCCCTGACCCAACTCGGTAGTCCATCCAGGAAGAAAAATAGTCGATCATCCTCGGTCATGTCCGGAATCTGGAGCATGATCGATGTAAAGTCCCGAACATAGTCCCGAATGGTAGTCTTATGCTTGAGCTCGCGGAGTTTCTTCCTTGCCTCATAGCATGTGTTCTAGGGATAGAATTGTGCCTTGAGTTCCGACACGAACTCGTCCCAAGTCCCGATCGGTTGGCAAGTTCCTTTTGTAACACCGGACTGTCGATGATGCCACCACAGTGCTGCATCGTCGGAAAGATATAGTGCAGCCTGCCGTACTTTGTCCTTCCCGTCCATCAGTCCCAGACCATCAAAGTAAAGTTCCATTCGCCACAGGAACTCCTCGATTGACTTGGTATCCCTCTTGCCAATGAATTCCTTGGGTTTGGGGACCTCAACCCTTGGTCCCTCGAACCTCGCCCCGCCAAAGATGTTCCAGCTCGGCCCACCGTCTGAGTTGGTGCCCGAGTTGCTTGCCTGACAAATTTTATCACAAAAATCTTCAAAACGTTTTGCACTTACCTCGCAAAACTCAGCATACTGCTTGCGCATCTCCGTGATGCTAGCTTCCACACGATCCTCGATCGTTGCTAGCTCCTTGCGCAACGAGAGTTGTTCCCTCTTGAAGGTCTCGAGCTGGCCCAACGTGTGCCCTTCCAGTTGGCCAACTGCTTTCTCGAGAGTACCCACGTGTTCCTCCGTGCTCAATTGGGTGTTAGTGATGCGCTGCCCAAGAGCTTTGATGTCGTCCTCGATGTCGGGTAGGCAGTTTTCTAGGGTGAGTATGATCTTCCGAATGTCTTCATCCTCAAGAAGTCGGCTTCGTGCCGGGCTCTCCTCGGGTGGCAGCGGCACCACACCACGCGCCTTGCTCTTGCCACGCTTGGCTTTCCCTTCAGCTAGGACTTCTCCACATCCCCGGGCCTTGTCAGCCTCTGTGACTCGTCCGTCCTCCACATTGATGCCTGCCTCGATCTGTCCGTTGGCCATGATGCCTGCTGATCGTTAGCGTTGACTCCCGTAGTCTTGCACACCTCCTTATGTGGCTAACGATGGCTCCGATACCACTTGTCACGGGATGGGATTTTGCTATACTCCTAATCGGCGTGCGGTCTAGCAACCCTCTTGCTAGTCATCCTTAAACCCTCCGAATTTGGCTAAGTATGAAGTTGGCACAACGAAAGAGAGTCAATGGGTTAATGGAAAAATACTTCCACTAAGTTACAAAGAGTTTACAAGTGTGTCTTACAAATGAGTTCCCAAGGATTTGAGGGATTTGAGGATGGTTTGCAAATGAGCCTCAAGTCCCCTATTTATACTACCTATCCTAGCCTAGAACCTTCCTCCACCTCCTCAATTGGAGACTTCTAGACTTGCCTACAATCTTCACACTTCTAGAGAATTATATACATTACAATGTCTTTACACAATGTCTAGAAACATCTACCAAGTTACAAGTCTCTTGACTCATCCAAGAGTCTCCAGCACTTTCCACATGTTTCTGGACCTTTCTGGCTTCCTCGACCCGTCCCGGCCCACTCGGCCTGACTCGGCCCGACTCCATGTAACGTGGCCCGATCCGGCCCGTCCTTTCACACATGCTTCCGGATTAATCTTTGATGTTCTGGACCATCCAGGTCTGTTTTTGGAATGTTCTGGGTGTGATTTCCGCACAGTGGACTCCTCAGCTTTCCAATGTCCAGTGCACTCACAGGCCTTTATCCATCTAAGCCTATTATAGGGGAGGGAGATCGTGTGTCCCTCGTGCAGTGCCCGCGCACGCTCCCAGCGCCTCGCGCGCACCCCTCGCGGGTCTCCATCGCCCGTGTCCGAGTCTCAGCCCTCGGATGTGCCTCATCTCATCATCTTGTCCCGTGTTGTCCCGAAGCGGCGTGCCTGTCCACTGCACTCGTCCATTCGGTTCCCAGCATTCCTTGTATCGCCGCCCAGGTAGCTCCGCAAATGGCCTAATGGCCTTGTCCCTCGGTTGGGCACTTTGTTTCCCGGATGGCCTGCTTGTCCGGCCATACATCCATGCATGCCGCACCACACGGCTAAGTCCCTCAGTCGGTAGTGCCGCTCGACACGACCTTGCAGTCCCAAACGTGCCCCATGCACGTTGATCCGCTAGACCTCGCACCCCTTCGTGCGGGTCTGTCCGAGCACTCTATTGGTCATTTCTCTCAGGGCGTAACATCTAGATATGGATATTTTTATGAAAGTCCCCGAAGGGATTTCGTTGCCCAAATCAAGTAGCTCTGAGCCACGGAGCGCTTATGCTGTAAAATTGTATCGTTCACTGTATGGGTTGAAGCAATCCAGAAGGATATGGTACAACCGCCTATGTGAATACTTTATGGGGAAGGGATACAAGAACAGTGATATATGTCCATGCATTTTTATGAAAAGAACAGATACAATATTCGTGATTGTAGCCGTCTATGTAGATGGTATGAATGTTATTGGTACTATAGATTAGGTCGATGAAATGGCCCGCCACCTTAAGTCCTAATTCGAGATGAAAGACTTGGGGAGGACTCGATTCTGTTTGGGCTTATAGCTAGAACATCTCGATGATGGTATAATCATTCATCTGCCTATGTCCATAAGATGCTCAGGCGATTTAGCATGAACAAGGCACATCCTCTTGCTACCCCCATGGTTGGCCGAAATGTGGAAATAGATAAGGATCTATTTCGTCCTAAAGAGGAGGATGAAAAGGTCCTTGGAGCAGAAACACCGTACCTTAGCGCAATCGATGTGTTGTTGTATCTGGCTCAATGTACTCGCCCAGACATCGGATTTTCTGCAAATCTGTTATTAAGATTCAGCTCCGCCCCCGCTCCCACAACAAGGCATCGGAATGGAGTAAAACACATCTTTCGATACTTAAAAGGCTCTAGTGATCTTGGATTGTTCTTTCCCTACGCAAAAGAGAGCGATATTTCGAAAGGAATTGATGAGGTTAAGACGATGCATACCGACCGTCTATCTTTCTATGATATTGCATCTAGGCATGGCAAATTAACTACCAGAAGTGCTAATGCAAGCGATCTTACCCGATATGCAGAAAATCCTAACAATATGTTAGTTGGATTTGCCGATGCCGGTTATTCTGACCCGCATAAAGGATGTTCCCAAACTAGTTATGTGTTCACTATTGGGAATACAGCGATATCTTGGCGATCTACCAAGCAGACCCTGGTTGCTACTGTTAGGATTTGGTGAATAAAAACGAGATACGCAGTGGAAAGTAAAACCGATCTAACCGGATAAAACCAAACCTCAAAACGGATCGTTCAAGCATCGTTTAAATGAAGATAAAATTTAGAAGTCATACCCTCGTAGACCTTTGATAATATCTTCTTGAAGAAAAATCTGAGCCTAGCTTTTTCCGGTCACCAATACGAATACGAATCCAATTCGTTCTTCCTTGATGAATGATCAAAACACCGAAAGTGCCAAGTGTCTCTACGTTGTCACGCGATGGATATTAATCTGAAAAATAGTATGTCAATTCGTTCTCAAAGAACACGGCTAGGAATCGATACAATATTTTTCTTCTCTTCTCTTCTTCCTTTTCTTTCTCTCCAAGATGATCAAGAAATGAAAGAAAAATTTTCTCTCCCTCTCTAAATAATGCTCACGGCTGGACCAAGAAAAGGATTGTGTGTTTTTGGTTTTCAAGTCATCACATAATGTGAAGACAAGTTCATTATATAATGGAGATGAGATCAAAATGATGAGATATGAAATCTCATCCTTTTGTCTTCAACCCATTAAACAATAAACACACCACACATACCACAAGGAAGAAAGGGAGGGGGTGGCCTACATAGTTTGGTGAGAAAATGAGCCGAGCCACTCGGTTCATGTACCGGACGTTCGCGTGACTAGTCCGTTAAATACACTTCATTTTATCCCAAATGTATTTATACTTAATGAACTAATACAATTAATTAATTCTATCAAATACAAAATTATAATAATATATTTCCAAAAAATAATTACTTATGAATTAAATTAATCACCCGGTAATTAAATTCAATTCACTAGACCACATGATTTATCAAATAAATCAAATTAGATATAAAATATCCAATATTAATGAAGAGATAGTAAATACATATTTATCCATCAAATATCCTTGTGCGCGACTCCGTAGGTCCGTCTTAGCTGCCAATTGGAGGAACCAAGGAGTACGGGTAACACTTAGCCAGTCTAGTGCTCCGTACCGTAACCCAACTAAGAACGATGATCCGGTCATTCCAAAACCATTATGTCGTGAATGTCGCATACGTATAAATCCTTCAATCATATGTCCCGGTCAAGTATTAGGGTCACGTTAAAGTCAAACCCTACTGTAACTTAACTCTATGCTTTATGTTAATGCAAACTGGGATTATCGAGCTCTCGTGTATTAAATACAACTAGCTATAAATGTTTTGGCCAAAGACTTATGATATCATTTGCCATTAACCGCATAGGACATTTACATGCTCACTAACAGGAGAAAGAATCCTATCTCGGTATTCAGTAGAGACTACTACTTGCCTACTAAGTTGCATTTCGAGGTTGACCCCACCAACCGGCAATTGGATCAAACTTCTCTAATGACTAACTTAATGTCACAAGCACATCTCCTACTGAAACCTCAAGTCAAAGGTCCACGTATATCTATCACAACCTTTCGATTTAGTCATTGAAAAACCTTGATTGATATCCATGTGACCGAATCGAGGTGAGTCATGTTCGAGTATACTAATCCTATTAGCATACCTATAACATGAGCTCCCACTAAACCTTAGCGAAGACATGCACTCTACATGTCAAAGTACACATTATACAAGTCTTGTCTAAACTTACTGTCTAGTTAAGTTTTATCGACTTGCGAACCAGTTAAGTATTCGAGCTCTAAACACTTCCAGTGCCTATCTCCTTATCTCCATAAGGAGTATAATGTTTGCTCTCAAATGCAAGGACTATTATTCTATATACCAAATCACAATGCCAGTGATATACAATAATATAGAAATAATAATTGCCTTATTAAATATAATATTCATAATTATAATATAAATGCTCTCACTCTCTCATCCTTTGAGTGGCATTCGAGGGCATATTCCTAACAATTTCCCACTTGCATTCAATGCCATAAACTATGGTACCCATACTCTCCAGATGTCTCTCTAAGAACTTCTGAGATAGTGTCTTGGTAAGCGGATTAGCAACGTTATTTGCTGTGTCTACTCTCTGCAGTATAACATTCCCTTCCTGAACTATTTCTCTAATAAAATGATATTTTCTCGCAATATATTTGGTGTTGTGGTGAGCCCTAGGCTCCTTAGCTTGTGCAACAGCTCCGTCGTTGTCACAAAATAGCGTCACGGGCTTCTCTGCATTAGGAACCACTTGAAGTTCCTCAATGAAGTTCTTAATCCAAAAAGCTTCTTTAGCAGTCTCCGTGGTTGCCTGATATTCTGCTTGACATGTCGAGATTGCAGTCGAGCTTTGCTCGGCACTTCTCCAAGAAACTGACCCACCATTCAGAGTAAAGATATACCCTGATGTGGACATTTGAGCATCCATGTCCCCCAAAAAATCTGAGTCTGTATAACCCATCACTCTAAGTTCTCCACCGCCGTATGTAAGAACCAAGTCTTTAGTCCTCCTTTGGTACTTAAGAATGTTCTTTACAACAGTCCAATGTTCCTGCCCTGGATTTGACTTAAACCGACTTACTACGCTCACATCATAGGCAATGTCTAGTCTAGTGTAAATCACATCGTACATGAGGTTACATACTGCCGAAGCATAGGATACCTTGCTCATTTAATTTATATCTTCCTCACTTTGAGGACACATCACTAAGGAAAGTTTTGCACCATGTTGCATAGGTAGGAACCCTCTCTTAGAATCTTCCATCCTAAATTTCTTCAGGATATTTTCTATATAGAGGGCTTGGGAAAGACCTAACATTCTTTTTGCTCTATCCCGATAGAGGCGAATACCCAGAAATGGGTAGCATCTCCCAGTCTTTCATTGAGAACTTATTAGAAAGCCAAGCTTTCACAGAACTGAGCATTCCTACGTTGTTTCCAATAAGTAGAGTGTCATATACATTTAGTATTAAGAACTCAATCTTGCTTCCACTAACCTTCTTATAAGTACAGGGCTCCTCTTCGTTTTAGACAAAATCAAACTCTTTGACTGTGTCGTTAAAACGAAGATTCCAACTTCGCGAAGCTTTCTTCAGTCCATAAATGGCAGGCTGAAGTTTGCATACTTTATGAATATTGCTTTGAGATATGAATCCCTTAGGATGTTCCATGTAAATCTCCTCCTCGAGGAATCCATTTAGGAATGCCGTTTTCACATCCATTTGCCATATTTCATAAGATAAGTGGGCTGCTATGGCAAGCATCATGCGAATAGACTTAATCATAGCTACATGCGAGAAGGTCTCGAAGTAATCGATTCCTTCTCTTTTGGAATAACCATTTGCCACAAGCCTGGCCTTATAGGTATCAACCTTGCCATCTATATCAGTTTTTCTTTTATAGATCTATTTGTTTCCAATAGGCACTGTGCCCTTAGGACGATCTACTAAAGTCCAGACCTGATTAGCATGCATTGAGTCTATCTCAACTTCCATAGCTTCTTTCTACTTGGCGGAGTCAAAATCTACCATCACTTGATCACATGTAGAAGGATCATTCATTCTCTTGACTACTTTCTGTCATCTCATGGACACCCAGTTCCTCTTGATGCATATAGCCATACCTCTCAGGTAATTGAGAAATTTTACAAGACTTGCGAGGTTGTGTTTGTATTTCAGAAGGTTCGGTTCTAATATCTTGCACATGTGTCTCATTTGGTGTTTCTTTTATTTCTTCCAAAGAAATATTTCTACCTGCGCCTCCTTCCTGAATAAACTGATCTTCCAGGAAGTGCGCTTGTATAAAAATGATGATCCTATGATCTTCATGCATGTAGAATAGATATCCCATGGAATTCCCTGGATATCCTATGAAACGACCTTTCACTGACCTAGCTTCCAATTTCTCTACTTTAGTCTTCTTGACATAAGCAGGGCATCCACAAATCTTAATTTTATTAAGACTTGGTTTCCTACCTCTCCACATCTCATGTGGAGTCTTAGGAATTGATTTGGAAGGACATCTGTTCAAGATATGTGCAGCAGTAAGGAGCACATGTCCCCATAGATAAATCAATAGATCAATATAGTTAAGCATGGAGCGAACCATGTCCAACAAGGTTTGGTTCCTTCGTTCTGATACACCATTTAATTGTGGAATAACTAAAGGAGTGAATTATGACACTATTCCTAGTTTTTTTAAGAACTCATCAAACTCGGTACTCATGTACTCACCACCTTGGTCTAACCGAAGAGTCTTAACACGGTTACCTATTTGATTTTCAACTAGGGCTTTAAATTCCTTGAATTTATCAAAAGCTTCAGACTTATATTTCATTAAGTACACGAACCCATACCTAGTATGGTCATTAGGAATGTAATGAAATACTTAAAGCCATCTTGTGCCACTTTAAAAGGGCCACATATGTTGGTATGAATCAATCCAAGTTTTTCAGCAGCTCTTTCAAAAGTCCCTGCAAAGGGTAACTTAGTCATTTTGCCTTGAAGGCAAGATTCACAAGTTGGATAGAGATCTGATCCCAATGAACCTATAAGCCCATCTTTCTACATTTTATGAACCTTGGTTTTACAGTACCTCTTCCAGTGTAAGGCACACATCCACAGTTAAGGCACACATCCGTTTTCTTGGCCCCCTTGCTCTTTTGAACCATTAGAGCTTTACCATTTCCCTTATCGATCTTGGCTATTGGACTTAACTACCTTTTGTTATTTTTCTTCTTATTCTTGGACTTCCATGTCCCAGAAGAAATCACAAGTGCATTTTTCTTTCCCTTTGTCTTCATCTGAGACTGGGCAGTCATTAGTTTGTTCATTAGCCCAGCTAAGTTACATGCAATCTCATTATAGTTGAAGTTCATGGCAAATTGGGAAAAGGAGTCAGGAAGTGACAGCGGGATAAGGTCAGTTTAGAGAGATGCATGCATCTGAAAATAAAAATCTTCTAATCTCTCAATCATCAAGATCATCTCGAGGACATGGTCCCAACCCTCTCTCCTTCGTTCATCCTGGCGCCGAATAATTGCTTTGATATCTCATATCTAGCAGTTCGACTATGCTCTCCATAGAGTTCATCCAGGTGCGCCAGATGTCTCTTGAAGACATAATCTTTTCATGGGCATGTTGAAGCTCATTAGTCATTGAGCCTAGCATGTAACACCCCCGATATATTCAGGAATATTACAGCGCCGTAAATTCTTTACATAAGGATTTACAAGGCTGAAGAATTGAACACACATTAAAAGGTACTAACGAATGGAAATAACGGAATTAAGATACAACAGTTCTGACCAAATACTGAAAGTACAGTTGTTCAACAGGAAGATAATAATACCAAATTCAAATTCAGCATAAATGACTTCGTACTCGAGTACTTATTGAAATAACCAATAAACAACAGACAAATAAACCCGGCCGAAACATCACTCTGCACCCTCGTCGTCATGCAGCTCCAATGGTTGTTTTCCTGCTCTCCTGGATCCTGAACATAAACAAAATGTTCACCACCGAAGGGGTTAGCACAACGATGCTAGTACAAGTACCACAACATATTATTCATATCTCACGAAGAATAATAACGTAAACGACAAAAATACCAACGAGTCTTCTCCTACGAGAAACTCAAAAATGACATACACAACTGATAATCACAACATGATATCATAACATACACATGGTAATTCCGTCGATCCAGCGTTCACTGCCTAGAACCCACGATGATCCCGTCAGACCAACCCGTGGTGGAAAAACCCGTCCGATGATCCAGCGCACGCTAGCATAGATCCCCCGATGATCCCATCGGACCAACACGAGGTGGACATACAACAACGACATACATGCACTACAATATGTATAACATCAATACATAAAACAAATAAAGTACTTGCCTCGATTTGAAGACAAGAACAACACTTCCACGAAAATGAACACTCGAAGGTCATCCTCCTCAATCAATCACGTAACGAGATCAAACCTTAACAAAAGAAATGATATAGGATTTATCTCACGTCGTACGAATGTTTAACAATTCGATTTACGGCCAAAAGTTCATAAAATATAATCTGCCTGAATTGCTTAGCGCACGCTAAGTACTCTGTGTAGCGTGCGTTAAGTCTGCTCGATAGCGCACGCAAACAGAAAAGCTTAGCGTACGCTAACTATGCATGGTCAGTACTTCACTGATCAGTCGACTGACTCGTCTGATGGTCTAGCGTACGTTACGTACCAAACGTAGCGTACGCTAACTCGTGCTCAATAGCGCACGTTAATCTATATAGCTTAGCGTACGCTATCTGTGCATGGCAGTTTACTGCTAGGTAGTAAACTGTTCTCATCATGATCAAAACAATGAAATCTTCCGTGATAATTCATGTTACCTCCATGAATATCATGTACATACGATTATGAATGATCTTACGGATAAAAACAACTTCGGATTCAAGGATATGCATACCATTAAAACCATATTCCATTTCGACTACAATTCTTCATATGACGATTCGAATAGCTTAACGGTTGATATCAACACCTTATATCCATTGAAATTATCATGCTGTAGTTGTTTAACATTCCGTCTATACTAGATAAATCCTTCCATGATCAATCCCTTAGATTCGTCTAACAATAATGATGTTAAAGACGAGTCCATGATTGTTATGAAGTCATCTACTAGATTCGGATTACCAATGATAGAAGCTTCCTTTACTTGTCTAATGAAATAAGATTCGAATCATGATGATCATAATCAAGGTACTTAAGGCTTATTCATCTCAATATTCCAAACATGATGTACTTTGGATAATTCATTTATGAAAATCAATATCTCGTTAATATGATCATCCAATTCTTTAGAATCCAACTCTAAGTCTGGAGATAGGTGTAACATCCCGAGATATTCGGAATAATTACAGCGCCGTAAACCCTTTAGATAAGGATTTACAAGGCTAAATTTTAAAGAAGTGAAAAACAATACAATCGAACAACTGAAGTTCAATTACAGATTTGATTCAACCGATCAAATAAGTTAACTTATACAACCATATCGAACTGACTTTATTAAATACAGACGTACTCGAGTACTAAACGAACCAAGAAGACAATACAATAACATCAATCACATCACTGAGCCATTTCATCGTCCTGTCGGTACTGTGGTTGCCTCCCCGCTCCTCGGCTACCTGAACATCAAAACAATGTCCACCCCCGAAGGGGTTAGCAAAACAATGCTAGTACAAGTATCATTATACAATAAATCATCAATGCAACATAAAATATGCAAAACGGACTTCCGCCACCGGAATCCAACGATGCGAATCCTCACGATTCCATCAACACAATACAAGGTAATCCAGCGATCCAGCGCCCTCAGCATAGATCCCCATGATGATCCCGTCGGACCAACGCATGGTGGAAAACCCATCCAACGATCCAGCGCCCTCAGCATAGATCCCCATGATGATCCCGTCGGACCAACGCATGGTTGACATTCGATCCAGCGCCCTCAGCATAGATCCTCATGGCCCCCTCGGATCATTTATACCATAATCAATCAATTATGCATACACATATGCATTTCAATATGTTCATCAATACGAGCGAACAACAACGAATATCACGAGAATTTTCAGAAATACATCTCATATTCAACAATATGAATGAAACCACAAACATGATAAATCGAACTCGACATATGATACTTGCCTCGAAAATGGCAAGGACGAAATACCTCGATGATCTCAACACACTCGAAGGCCGCCTCCTTCGATCAACGTAACAAGCTCGAACCTTAACAAAAGGAATGATATACAAATAATCTCAAGTCGAACGATGGCCTAACAATTCGTTCTACGGCCCAAAAGTTCAAAATAAACAATCTGCCTGGACTGCTTAGCGTGCGCTACGTATCTTACGTAACGTGCGCTAAGCCTGCCTGTTAGCGTACGCTATCGTGTAAGACTAGCGTGCGCTAGCCACGGAATCGATTTGAATCGGCCGATACATAACGCACGCTACGTACGTATTGTGCGTTAATCAACCCGATAGCGCACGTTAACTCACATATGTTAGCGTGCGCTAATCTACATGGCGAATACGCTAACGGAAAAACTGGGTTGAAAGGTGGTGAATTCATGAATCTATGTTGATACGACAAATCATCCTCAAGTCTGTCATGCTAATAAGGTTGTGGAAGTTCCATGATCATGAGGTACAATTATACGGATAATTATCTCATCATCATAACTCATCCAAGATCTTCAAGAAATATTCTAAGTTCCGATTATTCCAAGTCCCAAAACATATGGTTCCTTACGTAAAACATACAAACTAGGTAATCTACATATATTGGTCGATTGGTTTGGAAGGTACATAACATGCTTAGAAATCCTCATACAAAAGGGTTCAATGGATCATGCGATGAATAAGTGTCGAAACGTCGAAAACATCCTTCTAACACATGATGTACGGCTAATAACGAATCTAACTGACTAGATGAACATGATCAACATCCTTTAGAACACAACTAGTATTGGTGAAGAATCACCTACCTCAAGGAAGTGAAGAACACGGAGGAAAATGAAGCAATCCGACACCAAAAGCTTGAACACCAATCTCCAATGATATACGATCTTCAATCACGAACTAGGATGTTGATATGAAGTGTTTAGGATGAAGGAAGTTATGTTCTAAGTGTAATAATTCGGGTAATGGGAGAAGAGAGAACTGAAATCACGAATAGGATGCTGTCCTATTTATAAGAATGGCTTATTAGCGCGCGCTAGTGCCTGCTCGTAGCGTGCGCTAACGGCCCGCTGACTAAACTGTACTCAGCACATAGCGTGCGCTACGCATATACCTGTAGCGTGCGCTAAGGCGTTGACTCGGCTTTTCCCGAAAGCCGTCCAGGTACATCCCGACACGATCCGACAGGGGTCCCCCGGCCAGCTCTCACCTACCGCACGTCTCAATCAAATTGACCACGCATAGCGTGCGCTAAGGACCCTCAGTAGCGTGCGCTATGAACCCTCGTTAGCGCACGCTAAACATAGCCGATAGCGTGCGCTACATGCGCAGATTTACAATCTTTAAATCACAACCACGAAATTAAACGCTCGACAACATCGGATTATGAAATACGGAGAATAGTACTCAGACAAAAGTACAATCATTACAATATCACAAGTTCCAATTACATAACAGAAATCTCGGGTATTACATCCTTCCTCCCTAAAAAGAAGTTTCATCCCGAAACTTACGATGAAAACAACTCCGGATATCTAGTCTTCATACTGTCCTCCGTTTCCCAAGTGGCCTCTTCGACTCCATGTCGTGACCATTGTACTTTAACCAAGTGTATTGGTTTATTCCTCAATTGTTTGATCCGTCTCTCAAGTATCTTGATTGGTCTCTCTTTGAAGGTGCCATCATTAGCTATCTCGATCTCGTCGAAATCAATGACGTGACTGGGGTCCGGTACATACTTCCGCAGTTGGGATACGTGAAACACATTGTGAACGTGACTCAGCGATGGCGGTAAGGCCAGCCTGTATGCTAAATCTCCAACTCTCTCGAGGATCTCGAATGGTCCGATATATCTCGGACTAAGCTTGCCTCTCCTCCCGAAACGGAAAATCCCTCATGTAGGAGACACCTTCAATAGTACATGGTCCCCAGCTGGCCGAATCAGAGAGGGCGACGACGTACATCTGCATAAGACTTCTGTCGACTCTGGGCAGTCAACAGTCTCTCTCAAATCAAAGCTATCTTCTCTTGAGTCTGAATAATCAATTCTGGTTCCGTCCCGATCAAATCCGAAGAATCATCCCAACATAGGGGTGATCGGCATCTTCTCCCGTACAAAGCTTCAAATGGTGCCATCTTAATTGAAGCATGCCAACTATTATTGTAGGTGAATTCAACTAATGGCAAATGAACTTCCCAATCAGTTGACCAATCCAAAGCACAAGCTCTAAGCATGTCTTCTATAGTTTGAATAGTCCTTTCGGATTGACCGTCCGTTTGGGGATGATAAGCTGTACTAAAGTTGAGCTCAGTCCCCAGAGCCCTGTGAACTGCTTTCCACAAATGTGACACGAAGCGACCATCTCGATCCGAAATAATGGTCCTCGGCGTCCCATGCAATCTGACTATCTCCGCAATAAATACTCGTGCCAATCTCTCAGGTCCCCATGTATCTTTAATTTCCAGGAAATGAGCCGACTTGGTTAGTCGATCAACTACAACCCAAATCATGTTCATTCCCGTTCTAGTCCTTGGCATACTAGTGATGAAATCCATCGAGATATCCTCCCACTTCCACTCAGGGATCGGAAGCGGTTTTAACAATCCGGCAGGTCGTTGATGTTCAATCTTTACCTGCTGACAAGTCAAACACTTCGAAACGTACTCCGCTACGTCCTTCTTCATATTCCCCCACCAGAAGCTTTGCTTTAAATCCTTATACATCTTACTACTGCCTGGGTGAATAGAATAGGGCGCGCTATGAGCTTCCTTCAAAATTGTACGTCTCAAATCATCATCCTCGGGAACGCAAAGTCGACTCTGAAATCTCAGAACTCCATCGTCTTGTATCACGAATCACGGGCTTTTCCTTTCTTTACTTCGTCACATAATCGAAGGATCAGAGAATCGTTCAATTGTTTAGACTTGATCTCCTCGACTAGTGATGAAGTCAGTTCCATCACATAAAGTTGCCCTTGGATTCCTGGTGCCCACACTTCAATCCCCTCGCGGATCAGTTCTCGTTGAATACTGGTCTTGGACGTAAGTGCTTCCAACACTCGAAGAGAAACAGGTTTTCGGCTCAAGGCATCGGCTACTACGTTTGCTTTACCCGGATGATAGAGAATCTCCAAGTCGTAATCCTTGATCAATTCCAGCCACCTTCTCTGCCTCATGTTTAATTCTTTCTGACTGAAAATGTACTTGAGGCTCTTATGATCTGTAAAGATATGACAATGAGTGCCGTACAAATAATATCGCCAAATTTTCAAGGCAAAGACCACAGCTGCTAGCTCCAGATCATGAGTCGGGTAATTAATCTCGTACGGTTTCAATTGCCGAGAGGCATAAGCAATCACTTTATCCTTCTGCATCAACACACAACCCAAACCCTGATTTGAAGCGTCGCTGTATACCATGAATCCATCAGTTCCCTCTGGCAGCTCTAATATAGGTGCTGTCGTCAGCCTCCTCTTAAGTTCGTCAAAACCAGCCTGGCACTTCTCATTCCACGTGAACTTTTGAGTTTTCTGTAACAGCTGGGTGAGCGGACGAGCAATTTTGGAAAATCCCTCTACGAAGCGGCGATAATATCCAGCAAGTCTTAAGAAGCTTCGGACTTCTTTCATGTTTTTAGGAGCTCCCCATTCCAAGATGGCTTCGACTTTCTTCGGGTCCACCTGAACTCCGTCGGCTGATATCACATGCCCAAGGAAGGTTACTTCCTTAAGCCAGAACTCGCATTTTGAAAGTTTTGCATACAGCTGTTCATTCCTTAAGGTACTCAAAACCACACGCAGATGTTCGGCATGCTCCTTTGCGTCCTTTGAATATATCAAGATGTCGTCAATGAAGACGACCACAAATTTATCCAAGTATTCCAAGAATACCCGATTCATCAATTGCATGAATACCGCAGGAGCATTGGTAAGTCCAAACGGCATTACTACAAATTCATAATGCCCGTACCGGGATCTGAAAGCATATTTCGGTATATCCGATTCCTTAATTCTCAACTGGTGGTATCCTGATCGCAAGTCAATCTTCGAGAATACCCTTGCCCCTTGCAGTTGATCAAACAAGTCGTCGATCCGAGGTATAGGATACTTATTCTTGATTGTCATCTTGTTGAGCTCCCTGTAATCAATACACAGTCGGAGGGATCCGTCTTTCTTCCGAACAAAGAGAACGGGCGCTCCCCAAGGAGAAACGCTAGGTTGGATATAGCCCTTCTGTAACAATTCCTCCAATTGCTTCTTGAGTTCATACATCTCGTTTGGCGCCATGCGGTATGGTGCTCTGGAAATAGGAGCTGCTCCAGGCTCTAATTCGATAGTGAATTCCACTCCCCTCTGCGGAGGTAACCCAGGTAGTTCGTCAGGAAATACATCTGAGAACTCATTCACAACTGAAATAGACGAGAGCTCTACTCCTTCCTCTTTCCTCATGGCATAGCACCAAAGTCCGTGACATCCCTGCTTCAGTAATTTCACGGCTTTCATTGCTTTGATCAATTTTCCCGAGCTTCCTGGTCTCCATCCTCGGAATAAGTGTTCAGATCCGTCATCAGCAATGATAGAAATGACTCTCTCTCAATTCGGTAATGTAGCTCCATAACGGTTGAGCCAATCATCTCCGAGAATTAAATCGTCACCGTAGATGTCGACTACAATGAGGTTCGATGGCCACTCTCTTCCTTCTATAGATACTGGGAAATCCCTATCTTCTAGGGTTCCCACAATTTTCTCTCCGCTCGGAAATCCCACAACATAAGGTTCACAATTATACAAGCACGAGATTTTCAAACGATTAACACAGTTCAAAGATATAAAAGAATGCGTGGCTCCCGAATCGAACAAGACACTAACTGGCTGCAAAAGGATCCGAATCGTACCTGATGCAACGGCTGTGTTCTGATCATCAGATTTCCTCATTTCGTACAGGCGCGGAGGAACGGACCCAGCACTGGATGTTTCTCTCTTCCCAGCGTTCTGCTGCTGAAATCCACTCTGCTGCGTCTGGTTCACACTCGTCTCCTTCGGGACTGGAGTTGGAGTGCGAGTACCAAAATATCGGGTCGCATTCCCACAAAATGTTGCGCGATGTCCTTCCTGTCCACACTCGAAACAGGTCACAGCAGGCGCGAAACAATCACGTCGAACATGTCCCGCTTTGCCACAGTTGTAACACTTCTTTCCTGCGTCTGAAACAGTTGGTGCTGCCCGGAACTTCTTTCCACCTCGAGAAGGATGCGGAGGTCTCCTGGATGAATGAAAAGAGGACTGACCCCTGCGAGGTCCGCTACTCTTATCCTCCGTGAAGTTGCCAGACACCTTCTGTTTCTTTGCTTCCGTCGCTTTCTCTACTGCTGCCTCCTTCATATCATAGGCCAACGCCTTGTCCTGATACTGTCGTAAGGTGGTACATTCAAATCCGGTCTTATACTGCTGATTTTGCTGCTTCATTCGCATGTCAAAATGAAAATCTTCTCCGCCTCGGTCCGACCAAGTGGCGCACATAAGTCACCGGTGATTAAAAGTCTTAATCACGTCACACGAATGTTCCCGAATCTTGTGGTGAGAAAAACTCCCGAACTCGGGCTTCTCTAATCGGGCGAGGACAATATCGTGCCTCCATCATCAATTTGAATTTCGTCCATCAACATTGTGCTCCTCCGGTCGAATGGCCTCCCACCGCCGAAAGCCTCCCGGCCAAAAGATACCGGGCGACTGTAACCTTCCTATCGTTGGGACAGCTTAATCCTCGCAAAATCTTCTCTAATTCCTTCACCGGTGATCCCAAGAAAGTGTCTCACAGAACTGGCCAAATTTCGGAGGGTGCAATTTGACCACCTCGGTAAGCCATTTATCTCCCGATTATCTACGTTATTCTCGTTGTCCCATCGCCGTCTCGCATGCGATCCACAACTTGAGCAACCGGTTTATCTGGCAACCACTGCCAAGCACTCCCGCACGTTAGGATCTCGCATTATTATTTGCCGATCTCGCCGTCCCCTAATGGGAATCCGTTCGACTAGCGGCTATCTCTGGAGTAGATACCGACTCTTCTTGCCTCGCATTTCCACGTCCGCGTCCACGACCGCGTCCGCGTCCACGACCTCCTCTCAACATACTGTAAACATAAATACTCAATATCCAGGACAAATTTTCTCAAAGTACATCCATCAATGTTTACAAGACATGAATTAAATAAAATAGTAGTATTCGAGATTAGGAAACTTACAACCATAGTCCATACGACGATGCTGGCTCAGCAGTGATGTTACGAACGACCAATAATCAATAACGTAAACACACCCAACTAACCCGACTGCCAAGATATCCATAAATCTTAGCTCTGATACCATATTCTGTAACATCCCGAGATATTCGGAATAATTACAGCACCGTAAACCCTTTAGATAAGGATTTACAAGGCTAAATTTAAAGAAGTGAAAAACAATACAATCGAACAACTGAAGTTCAATTACAGATTTGATTCAACCGATCAAATAAGTTAACTTATACAACCATATCGAATTGACTTTATTAAATACAGACGTACTCGAGTACTAAACGAACCAAGAAGACAATACAATAACATCAATCACATCACTGAGCCATTTCATCGTCCTGTCGGTACTGTGGTTGCCTCCCCGCTCCTCGGCTACCTGAACATCAAAACAATGTCCACCCCCGAAGGGGTTAGCAAAACAATGCTAGTACAAGTATCATCATACAATAAATCATCAATGCAACATAAAATATGCAAAACGGACTTCCGCCACCGGAATCCAACGATGCGAATCCTCACAATTCCATCAACACAATACAAGGTAATCCAGCGATCCAGTAGCTTCTCAAGATAGATCCCCATGATGATCCCGCGGACCAACGCATGGTGGAAAACCCATCCAACGATCCAGGCTTCTCAAGATAGATCCCCATGATGATCCCGTCGGACCAACGCATGGTGGACATTCGATCCAGCGCCAAGATAGATCCTCATGACCCCCTGGGATCATTTATACCATAATCAATCAATTATGCATACACATATGCATTTCAATATGTTCATCAATACGAGCGAACAACAACGAATATCACGAGAATTTTCAGAAATACATCTCATATTCAACAATATGAATGAAACCACAAACATGATAAATCGAACTCGACATATGATACTTGCCTCGAAAATGGCAAGGACGAAACACCTCGATGATCTCAACACACTCGAAGGCCGCCTCCTTCGATCAACGTAACAAGCTCGAACCTTAACAAAAGGAATGATATACAAATCATCTCAAGTCGAACGATGGCCTAACAATTCGTTCTACGGCCCAAAAGTTCAAAATAAACAATCTGCCTGGACTGCTTAGCGTGCGCTACGTATCTTACGTAACGTGCGTTAAGCCTGCCTGTTAGCGTACGCTATCGTGTAAGACTAGCGTGCGCTAGCCACGAACTGACAGTTTGAACGGCTGATACATAACGCATGCTACGTACGTATTGTGCGTTAACTGAACCCCGATAGCGCACGTTAACTCACATAAGTTAGCGTGCGCTAATCCTGCATGGCAGAATACTGCTAACGGAAAAACTGGGTTGAAAGGTGGTGAATTCATGAATCTATGTTGATACGACAAATCATCCTCAAGTCTGTCATGCTAATAAGGTTGTGGAAGTTCCATGATCATGAGGTAAAATTATACGGATAATTATCTCATCATCATAACTCATCCAAGATCTTCAAGAAATATTCTAAGTTCCGATTATTCCAAGTCCCAAAACATATGGTTCCTTACGTAAAACATACGAACTAGGTAATCTACATATATTGGTCGATTGGTTTGGAAGGTACATAACATGCTTAGAAATCCTCATACAAAAGGGTTCAATGGATCATGCGATGAATAAGTGTCGAAACGTCGAAAACATCCTTCTAACACATGATGTACGGCTAATAACGAATCTAACTGAATAGATGAACATGATCAACATCCTTTAGAACACAACTAGTATTGGTGAAGAATCACCTACCTCAAGGAAGTGAAGAACACGGAGGAAAATGAAGCAATCCGACACCGAAAGCTTGAACACCAATCTCCAATGATATACGATCTTCAATCACGAACTAGGATGTTGATATGAAGTGTTTAGGATGAAGGAAGTTATGTTCTAAGTGTAAGAATTCGGGTAATGGGAGAAGAGAGAACTGAAATTACGAATAGGATGCTGTCCTATTTATAAGAATGGCTTATTAGCGCGCGCTAGTGCCTGCTCGTAGCGTGTGCTAACGGCCCGCTGACTAAACTGTACTCAGCACTTAGCGTGCGCTACGCATATACCTGTAGCGTGCGCTAAGGCATTGACTCGGCTTTTCCCGAAAGCCGTCCAGGTACATCCCGACACGATCCGACAGGGGTCCCCCGGCCAGCTCTCACCTACCGCACGTCTCAATCAAATTGACCATGCATAGCATGCGCTAAGGACCCTCAGTAGCGTGCGCTATGAACCCTCGTTAGCGCACGCTAAACATAGCCGATAGCGTGCGCTACATGCGCAGATTTACAATCTTTAAATCACAACCACGAAATTAAACGCTCGACAACATCAGATTATGAAATACGGAGAATAGTACTCAGACAAAAGTACAATCATTACAATATCACAAGTTCCAATTACATAACAGAAATATCGGGTATTACAATAGGTTGAACATACCTTAATATGATGAAAATCACTGAACCGTAAGGTAGAATCCGACTCCGGTTGGTTGTATGCCACTCCAAGGTGCTATTCCACTTCAATGATTACTCCCAAGTGATAACCAATATACAAAGACCAACAAGATGTGTTCTAAGTGTGTAGAGGGATTATTACAGCTCTCTGGCCTCTCAAGGATGAAGAATGGACGAATGAAATGTAAGCCAAAACGGGTTGTTGTCCCATTTATAATATTCTGCATTTTAACAAGTTAGCGCACGCTACTAAGCTTCCTTAGCGCGCGCTAATAAGAGTTGACTTGAATCGCCCGTGTTCATCCGCGGGAATCTTATCCGGACCCATGTCTCTGCTGGCGCATGTGCTAGCCGTCCCGCTCAATAATTGAGTTCTTAGCGCACGCAACTCCTACATGCATAGCGTGCGCTAGTAGTATCCCGATAGCGCGCGTTAAGCTACATTCTTAGCGTGCGCTATCACGAGTTTGCATGAGAAATTTTGCATGTTGTTATACTTATGTACAAAGATATCAATGCAAGAAATATCATACTCCAATTAATCAAAACCACAAATCCGAATAATACAGGGTTTGAATACAGATGAAATACACCGTAATAAATCTGGATATTACATACTCTCCTACTAAAAAGGAGTTTCGTCCCGAAACTCAAGACGAAAATAACTCGGGATATCTAGACTTCATATCCGCTTCCGTTTCCCAGGTGGCTTCTTCCATTCCGTGACGTGACCATTGAACTTTGACCAAAACGATTGGTTTGTTCCTCAGCTGCTTAACTCGACTCTCGAGTATCTTGACCGGTCTTTCTTCAAACGTCCCATCCTGCGCGACTTCGATCTCGCCGAAATCAATGATATGACTGGGATCTGGTATATACCTCCGTAACTGGGATACGTGGAACACGTTATGAACATGGGACAATGACGGCGGCAATGCCAATATGTATGCCAACGCCCCAACTATCTCGAGGATCTCAAATGGTCCGATATATCTCGGACTCAGCTTTCCTTTCCTTCCGAAACGAAAGATTCCCCGAGTAGGAGAAACTTCAAAAGTACATGGTCTCCAGTATTGAACTCCAATGGGCGACGGCGTACGTCCGCATAGGATTTCTGGCGACTCTGGGCGGTCAACAGCCTTTCACGAATCAAGGCTATTTTTTTTCGAGTCTGCACGATCAACTCTGGTTTTGTTCCGATCAAGTCTGACGAATCATCCCAACATAGGGGCGATCTACATCTCCTCCCATATAATGCCTCAAACGGTGCCATCCTAATGGAAGCATGCCAACTATTGTTGTAGGTAAATTCAATCAATGGTAGATGAACTTCCCAATCGTTTGACCAATCTAAGGCACAGGCCCTTAGCATGTCTTCCACCGTTTGTATAGTCCTCTCGGATTGTCCGTCAGTCTGCGGGTGGTAAGGCCTTTGAAGTTCACCCGGTCCCCAAGGCCTTATGAATCGCTTCTAAGTGAGACAAAAAACGACCGTCTCGATCAGAAACAATGGTCTTCGGCGTACCATGCAATCGAACTATTTCCGAAATAAATACTCGTGCCAACCTTTCTGGTCCCCACGTATCCTTAATGCCTAGGAAATGAGCTGATTTGGTTAAACGATCAACTATCACCCAAATCATGTTCATTCCTGTCCTGGTTCTCGGCATATTAGTGATAAAGTCCATCGATATGTCCTCCCACTTCCATTCAGGAATTGGGAGCGGCTTCAACATTCCGGCAGGCCGTTGATGCTTGATCTTAACCTGCTGACAAGTCAAGCATTTCGAAACATAGTCCGCTACATCTTTCTTCATGTTGCCCCACCCGAAATTCTGCTTCAAGTCCTTATACATTTTCCTGGTGCCCGGGTGGATAGAATAGGGCGAACTGTGAGCTTCCTTCATAATCGTCTGTTTCAGAACATCAACATCGGGAACCCAGAGTCGGTTCTGAAACCTCAAAACTCCATCATCATGAATTATGAATCCGAGGGCCTTTCCTTTGATCACTTCATCACGTAACCGAATCATCAGAGGATTATATGCCTGTTTAGATTTGATTCCTTCGGTTAATGATGAAGTTATCTCCATCACGCACAGTTGTCCTTGGACTCTTTGTATCCACACTTCAATTCCTTCTCAAATCATCTCTCGTTGAAGGCTAAGTTGGGAGGTCAGCATCTCCAAGATTCGAATAGAAACAGTTTATGGCTGAGTGCATCGGCCACTACATTCGCTTTGCCTGGATGATATAAAATCTCCAAGTCATAGTCCTTAATCAGTTCTAACCATCTTATTTGCCGGATGTTCAATTCCTTCTGACTGAATATGTACTTGAGACTCTTGTGATCCGTAAAGATATGGCAGTGAGTCCCGTACAGATAATGCCTCCAGATCTTCAAAGCAAAAACCACTGCTGCTAGCTTCAAATCATGTGTTGGGTAATTTACTTCATAAGGTTTCAGCTGTCGTGATGCATAAGCGATCACCTTATCATTCTACATCAATACGCACCCGAGTCCTTGGTTCGAAGCATCACTGTAAACTATAAATCCTCCAGTTCCCTGTGGAAGTGATAGAATCGGTGCCGTCGTCAATCTCTTCTTTAGTTCATCAAAGCTAACCTGACATAACTCATTCCACTCAAACTTTTGAGTTTTCTGTAGGATTCGAGTAAGTGGGCGGGAAATTTTAGAAAATCCTTCCACGAATCGTCGATAATATCCAGCAAGTCCTAAGAAGCTTCGGACTTCTTTCACGTTCTTTGGAGGCTTCCAATCCATAATTGCTTCGATCTTTTGAGGATCTACTCGGACTCCTTTAGCTGACACCACATGGCCGAGGAACATTACTTCCTTTAGCCAGAATTCACACTTAGAAAGTTTGGCGTACAATTGCTCGTTTCTCAAAAGTTCCAATACAATCCGCAAATGCTGCGCATGTTCTTCCGGGCTCTTAGAATACACCAGAATGTCATCAATGAACATGACCACAAATTCATCCAAAAATTCAATGAACACACGGTTCATCAATTGCATAAATACAAAGAAAGCGTTAGTGAGACCAAACGGCATCACTACAAACTCATAATGTCCGTAGCGAGTTACGAGCCGATTTCGGAACATCAGATTCCTTAATCCTCAGCTGATGATATCCTGATCTCAGATCGATTTTAGAAAATACTGTTTCCCCTTGCAACTGGTCAAACAGATCATCAATCCGTGGCAACGGATATTTGTTCTTAATCGTCATTTTGTTCAGCTCTCGGTAGTCAATACACAGTCGAAGCGATCCATCCTTCTTTCGGACAAAAAGAACTGGCGCTCCCTGTGGTGAAACGCTTGGTGAATATAGCCCTTGTCCAAGAACTCCTCCAGTGCTTCTTGATTCGTACATCTCGGTAGGTGCCATACGATACGGCGTCTTAGAAATTGGCGTAGCTCCGGGTTCCACCAATGGTAAATTCTACATCCCTTCGTGGAGGTAGCCTGTAACTCGTCAGAAATACATCTGGAAATTCGTTCACAACAGGAATGGATGAAAGTTCCACAATCTCGTCTTCTTTCTTCATTGCATAGCACCGATTACCGTCTGACACTGTTTCAACAATCTGACAGCTTTCATCGCTTTGATCAATTTTCCTGAGCTGCCCGATTTCCATCCCTCAGACAGAATTTCGGAACCGTCATCAGCGATCAGCGAGATATTCCTCCTTCGGTAGTTTACAATTGCTCCATATCGATTAAGCCAATCGTCTCTGAGTATCAGGTCATCTCCTTGCATTTCTATCACGATCAGATTTGAGAGCCACTCTCTGCCTCCAAATGATACAGGGAAATTTCTAGTTTCTAAGTTTCCGACAATCCTCTCTCCACTCGGTAAACCAACAACCTAAGGTTCACAAGTATAAAAACCGGAAATATTCAAACGATTTATACAAGACAGAGATATAAAAGAATGCGTAGGTCCTGTATCGAATAAAACGCTAACTGGCTGGGAAAGGATCTGGATAGTACCTGCTGCGATAGCAGCATCCTGATCGTCTGTCCTCCTCATCTCGTACAGACGTGGGGGAGCAGATCCGGCACTCGATGTCCTCTTTCGGTCCCATTGTCCTCTGCCTCATCCGCGGCCAAAATTCTGAGGCATCTGAACACTTTGCTGCGTCTATTGGATACTGGCTTCCTTCTGGACTGGCTGTGGTGTACGGGTTCTAAAAGACTTTGCAGCCTCTTCACAAAACACTGCCCTATGTCCCTCTCGTCCACAATCAAAACAAGTTACGGCAGGAAGGGGGCAATTCCGTCGATAGTGCCCGTGCAGGCGCAGCTTAAAGCATGTCCTGGTAACATCAGTAATAGTCGATGTCGCTCCGAAGTTCTTTCCGCTCCTAACTGGGTGCGAAGGTTTCTTGAAAGAGTGAAAGGATGACTGGGCCTTACGGGCCCCGCTGTTCTTGTGCTCTGTAAATGTACCAGAGACTTTCTGTTTCTTGGATTCCGAAAATTTCTCCATGGCTGCTTCCTTGATCTCATATGCCAACGCCTTATCCTGGTATTGACGGAGTGTGGTACATTCAAATCTGGACATGTACCTCTGGATTTCTGGTTTCATTCTCATATCGAAATGGATCATCATTTCTGCATCTGTTCTGACCAGATGTCGAACAAATGCCAGCTGTTGGTTAAACGTCTTAATTGCCTGGGATACTGGCACATCAGAAGGCTGAGCGGAGAAAAACTCCCGAACTTTGGCTTCCCTCACAGGATGAGGGCGATACTGAGCTTCCATCATCAATCTAAACTCTGTCCAATCACCATCATTGTCTACAGGCCGGATGGCTTCCCACCATTCGGACGCTTCCCCTATCAGAAAATATTGAGCGATAGAGGCTCTCCGGTCATCTGGGCAGTTAATTCCGGCAAAGATTTTCTCCAGTTCCTTCAACCAATGGTCCCAGGTGGGAGTCTCAGAAATACCGTCGAATTTGGGTGGTTGCATCTTCGCCACCTCTTGCAGCCACCGGTCACCTCAATTTCCCATGTCTGGGATCCCTTGCTGTCTCTCTCCCTGCTGTAGTCCCACCGCCACTTGCATTCGGTCCACGACTTGGGCGAACTGAGTCATCTGATTCACCACTTGACGAAGGATCTCTGGTACAGCAGGATCTGGTTCGTTATTAATAGATTGTTGCGGCTCTTTGAGCTATGACTGGCCTGGTTAGAAGGCGACGCTTCCCTTTCAGCATTTCTTCGTCCGCGTCCACGACCGCGACCACGTCCACGTCCGCCTCTCAACATACTGTAAGCATAAATACTCAATATACAGGAAACAACATCGTTCTAATATTCGAGTATAAAGAGACACAACATCTAAAGAACGAGATAGAGTTTAGGAACTTACAACCACCGTTCGCATGAAGCGTAGGCAGTGCAGTGATGTCATTCACGGCCGGTTACCTCAAAAGACATAAATGACCCCTATTTTAACCCAACGGCCAAGATATCCATAATCTTAGCTCCGATACCATATTCTGTAACACCCCCGATATATTCAGGAATATTACAGCGCCGTAAATCCTTTACATAAGGATTTACAAGGCTGAAGAATTGAACAGACATTAAAAGGTACTAACGAATGGAAATAATGGAATTAAGATACAACAGTTCTGACCAAATACTGAAAGTACAGTTGTTCAACAGGAACTTAATAATACATCACCAAATTCAAATTCAGCATAAATGACTTCGTACTCGAGTACTTATTGAAATAACCAATAAACAACAGACAAATAAACCCGACCGAAACATCACTCTGCACCCTCGTCGTCATGCAGCTCCAGTGGTTGTTTTCCTGCTCTCCTGGATCCTGAACATAAACAAAATGTTCACCCCCGAAGGAGTTAGCACAACGATGCTAGTACAAGTACCACAACATATTATTCATATCTCATGAAGAATAATGACGTAAACGACAAAAATACCAGCGAGTCTTCTCTTACGAGAAACTCAAAAATGACATACACAACTGATAATCACAACATGATATCATAACATACACATGGTAATTCCGTCGATCCAGCGTTCACTGCCTAGAACCCACGATGATCCCGTCAGACCAACCCGTGGTGGAAAAACCCGTCCGATGATCCGGTATGCGCTAGCATAGATCCCCCGATGATCCCGTCGGACCAACACGAGGTGGACATACAACAACGACATACATGCACGACAATATGTATAACATCAATACATAAAACAAATAAAGTACTTGCCTCGATTTGAAGACAAGAACAACACTTCCATGAAAATGAACACTCGAAGGTCATCCTCCTCAATCAATCACGTAACGAGATAAAACCTTAACAAAAGAATTGATATAGGATTTATCTCACGTCGTACGAATGTTTAACAATTCGATTTACGGCCAAAAGTTCATAAAATATAATCTGCCTGAATTTCTTAGCGCATGCTAAGTACTCTGTGTAGCGTACGTTAAGTCTGCTCGATAGCGCACGCAAACAGAAAAGCTTAGCGTACGTTAACTATGCATGGTCAGTACTTCACTGATCAGTCGACTGACTCGTATGATGGTCTAGCGTACGTTACGTACCAAACGTAGCGTACGCTAACTCGTGCTCGATAGCGCACGTTAATCTATATAGCTTAGCGTACGCTATCTGTGCATGGCAGTTTACTGCTGGGCAGTAAACTGTTCTCATCATGATCAAAACAATGAAATCTTCCGTGATAATTCATGTTACCTCCATGAATATCATGTACATACGATTATGAATGATCTTACGGATAACAACAACTTCGGATTCAAGGATATGCATACCATTAAAACCTTATTCCATTTCGACTACAATTCTTCATATGATGATTCGAAAGGCTTAACGGTTGATATCAACACCTTATATCCATCGAAATTATCATGCTGTAGTTGTTTAACATTCCATCTATACTAGATAAATCCTTCCATAATCAATCCCTTAGATTCGTCTAACAATAATGATGTTAAAGTCGAGTCCATGATTGTTATGAAGTCATCTACTAGATTCGGATTACCAATGATAGAAGCTTCCTTTACTTGTCTAATGAAATAAGATTCGAATCATGATGATCATAATCAAGGTACTTAAGGCTTATTCATCTCAATATTCCAAACATGATGTACTTTGGATAATTCAATTATGAAAATCAATATCTCGTTAATATGATCATCCAATTCTTTAGAATCCAACTCTAAGTCTGGAGATAGGTTGAACATACCTTAATATGATGAAAATCACTGAACCATAAGGTAGAATTCGACTCCGGTTGGTTGTATGCCACTCCAAGGTGCTATTCCACTTCAATGATTACTCCCAAGTGATAACCAATATACAAAGACCAACAAGATGTGTTCTAAGTGTGTAGAGGGACTATTACAGCTCTCTGGCCTCTCAAGGATGAAGAATGGACGAATGAAATGTAAGCCAAAACGGGTTGTTGTCCCATTTATAATATTCTGCATTTTAACAAGTTAGCGCACGCTACTAAGCTTCCTTAGCGCGCGCTAATAAGACTTGACTTCAGAACTGTCCAGGTTCATCCGCGGGAATCTTATCCGGACCCATGTCCCGGCTGGCGCATGTGCTAGCCGTCCCGCTCAATAATTGAGTTCTTAGCGCACGCAACTCCTACATACATAGCGTGCGCTAGTAGTAGCCCGATAGCGCGCGTTAAGCTACATTCTTAGCGTGCGCTATCACGAGTTTGCATGAGAAAATTTGCATGTTGTTATACTTATGTACAAAGATATCAATGCAAGAAATATCATACTCCAATTAATCAAAACCACAAATCCGAATAATACAGGGTTTGAATACAGATGAAATACACCGTAATAAATCTGGATATACATAGCATGTACCCGCACACTCTTACATCTTCTTTTACCCATTTCTCATGGGCATCGATATTTTCCTGATTGGCTTAGGTTCTTGCTGGAGTGGCTGGAATGTCCGCCTCCAAGACGTATCCTAGCATTTCCATAGTGAGGACAATCCTCAAGTTCCGAAGACAGTCCACATAGTTCAGACCAGTCAGGACGTACTTTTCAGGTAGTATAGCGAATGGGTTCATTGTCATTTTGAGATATTTTGTTAACTGCAGAGAATAATTTAAGACTCGTTAGTGATTGTTTAATTATGATCCGAGTAAAGAATTTAAGGACTTTATTTATTCATAACTCGACTCCCACTATTTTTATCGGCATTTACACACTCCCATGTGAAATCTGAAAGTCACGTTTGACTTCATAGTGGTGATCGAGTTCTTTACAAAGTTTAATAGAGGGCAACCCATATGTTTTATATTCTATCATTCTTTATAAAGTGATGTCTAACACCAACTCATCTAATGGATGATTCTATCTTCTTTTACCCTTAGTTAACTTGCCCTCAACCCATTTGGTCTCTATGGCTCGCTGAACTATATAAGTTTAAACCGTCAACTCCTATTAGTCTGACAATTGAATCTTACCCGGCAGCCCATACGGTTTCTAGGGGTTTGATTTGTCACAATCAAAAGCAACTAATGCACTCTAGGAATTTATCAACCTTCCCAAAAATATTACCCCGACATACTCGGAAGAATAATATTCCGGTTTAGGTTTCAATTTTCCATGAGTTTGACGGTGGGTAGGAAACCTCGTAACCTTTATAACTTAGTGTTTATAAGTGGGAGTATTATTAAGGCGATTATATGTTACACTTTGCACATTAATCCATTTATAAGCACGGTTTTTCGGTTTGTCATACAATATGAAAACATACACAACCTAAAACTAACAACATGCAGTTCATGGACCGTTCCTAGAACAAAAAACATCTTAATCTAATTACATGTCTTCGGTCTTGAATCTTCGTCTTCTCGAACGGTTCTTCCTCCGGTCTTCGTCGTTACATATAAATTTTACATTTAAAAAATTACATCATATACAAATTTTCTAGTAAAATAAATAGGCTCAAAACGGCCTTTACAACCCAATCGAACAAAACAAATGATTCAAAACTAGGTCAATGAACTACATCCACATTCAAAATTAATGCAACAAACACATTAAAATAAATGGTAAAAATGATTAATGTAAATATTGATATAATCAACAAAAACTAATCCAACAATTAGAATTAATCCAATTAATTCACATAATCGTTAATTTTAATTCATTCTGGACAAAAAAAATATTTCATTAAATTAATTCCCTTAAGAATAAAATTACTATAATTATATCTTAGTCAAATTAAATCTAATTTAATTTGTGAGAAATTAATTACCAAACGAAATATAAAAAACAGAGTCGAAAAACACGGCCGGCCAAGCGGAGCCGCCGACACCTGCGCCCGATGGTATCGGCGAGGCGCACCGCATGTCGGATGGCGATCCGCTGCACGGGACCGCACGGCAATGCCCGGCCAGCTCCAGGTTGTCGGGGCCGTTCTCAGTTTCGGCTCATTTTTTCGCCCCGATTCCAAAAATAATATTTTTCAAATCTTTATATTACACATTTAAATCAGTTTTTCAAATAAAAAATAGATTTATATTATAACATAAAATCGTGAAAATTTAATTTTTAGATGAATAATTGAAAATCAACAATTAAAACGACTATGATTCCAAATCATAAGAACAACCAAACAAGCATTCCAAATGTTAAATATCATATATAAGATCGCAAGACCTCGCTCCGATACCGCTGTTGGGATTCGATGAATAAAAACGAGATACGCGGCGGAAAATAAAACCGATCTAACCGGATAAAACCAAACCCCAAAACGGATCGTTCAAGCATCGTATAAACGAATATAATTAATGAAGATAAAATTCAGAAGTCATACCCTCGTAGACTTTTGATAATATCTTCTTGAAGAAAAATCCGAGCCTAGCTTTTTCTGGTCACCAACACGAACACAAATCCAATATGTTCTTCCTTGATGAATGATCAAAACACCGAAAGTTCCGAGTATCTCTATGTTATCATGTGATGGATATTGATCGGAAAAATAGTATGTCAATTCGTTCTCAAAGAACACGGCTAGGAATCGACACAATATTTTTGTTCTCTTATCTTCTTCCTTTTCTTTCCCTCCAAGATCAACAAGAAATGAAAGAAAAAATTTCTCTCCCTCTCCAAATAATGCGGATGAACCAAGAAAAGAAGTGTGTGTTTTTGGTTTTCAAGTCATCACATAATGTGAAGACAAGTTCATTATATAATGGAGATTAGATCAAAATGATGAGATATGAAATCTCATCCTTTTGCCTTCAACCCATTAAACAATAAACACACCACACACACCACATGGAAGGAAGGGAGGGGGCGGCCTACATAGTTTGGTGATAAAATGAGCCGAGCCACTCGGTTCGTGTACTGGACGTTTGTGGGACTAGTCCGTTAAATACACTTCGTTTTATCCCAAATGTATTTATACTTAATAAATTAATCCAATTAATTAATTTTATCAAATACAAAATATAATCATATATTTCCAAGAAATAATTATTTATGAATTAAATTAATTCCCACTAATTATTTCAATTCACTAGACCGCATGATTTATCAAATAAATCAAATTAGATATTTAATATCCAATATTAATGAAGAGATAGTAAATACATATTTATCCATCAAATATCCCTGTGCGCGACTCCGTAGGTCCGTCTTAGTTGGCAATGGAAGAAATCAAGGAGTACGGGTAACACTTAGCCATTCTAGTGCTCCGTACCGTAACTAAGAACGAATGATCGGATCATTCCAAAACTACTATATCGTGAATGTCATATACGTATAAACTCTTCAATTATATGTCCCGGTCAAGTATTAGGGTCACGGTAAACTTAAACGCTACTGTAACTTGACTCTATGCTTTACGTTAATGCAAACCGAGATTACCGAGATCTCGTGTATCAAATACAACTAACTCTAAATTTTTTGACCAAAAACTTATGATCTCATTTGCCATTAATCGCATAGGACATTTACCTGCTCACTAACGAGAGAAAAAAATCCTCTCTCGGTATTCAATAGAGACTGCTACTTGCCCACTAAGTTGCATTTCGAGGTTGATCCCACTAACCGGCGATTAGATCGAACTTCTCCAATAACTAACTTAATGTCACAAGCACATCTCCTACTAAAACCTTAAGTCAAAGTTCCACGTATACCTATCACAACCTTTCGATTCAATCATTGACAAACCCTGAGTGATATTCATGTGACCGAATCAAGGTGAGTCGTGTTCGAATATACTAATCCCATTAGCATACCTATAACATGTGCTCCCACTAACCCTTAGTGAAGACAGGCACTCTACATGACAAAGTACACGTTATACAAGTCGTGTCTAAACTTTCTGCCCAGTTAAGTTTTATTGACTTGCAAACCAGTTAAGTACTCGAGCTCTAAACACTTCGAGTGACTATCTCCTTATCTCCATAAGGAGTAGAATGTTTGCTCTCAAATGCAAGTACTATTATTCTATATACCAAATTACAATGCTAGTGATATACAATAATATAGAAATAATAATTGCCTTATTAAATGTAATATTCATAATTACAATACAAATGCTCTCACTCTCTCATCCTTTGAGTGGCATTCGAGGGCATATTCATAACATCTACTTCCTCGAACCATGCAGAGATAATTGCATTGCACGAATCCGTAAGGGAGTGCATTTGGCTTCGATCAGTCATAGACCATATACGAGGAACTTGTGGATTAGAGTCCACTACAACGACCCCAACTTGCATCTTTGAGGACAATGCGGCATGCATTAAGCAGATGAAGTTAGGTTTCATTAAGGGTGACAAAACCAAGCATATCTCGCCAAAGTTCTTCTACAATCAGAAACAGTAGAAATTGCTGAATATCGAAGTGAAACAAGTGAGCTCAGATGAGAATATCATATGCTTGTTCACTAAGTCTCTGCCAAAACCTACATTTGAGAAATATGTGAGGAGCATCGGCATGCATTGATTATCCGAGCTCAACTAGTGATAGACCATTAGAATGAGCTGTTTTGTTTATTTCAAGAGGAGTGTACTTCACACGATTCTGGCATTTGTAGTTGGTGCATTGTGCTCTTTTTCCTCACGAAGTCTTTGATTTTCCCACGGGATTTTATTTGACTTGTTAAGGTTTTTACCGAGGAAACATCTTATGCACCATGATAGCATTAGTGCTCGACACAGTGGAAGTGTTCAGGGATATCCTTCCCTTATTAGTGTGTTGCCTAATACTGGTCATAAGATGATACATAGATGGAAGGTTCTAGATCCTTCTAGAGGTAGCAGGATCATATTAGATGTCTTACCTTATCTAGGAATCCTATGTATGGAAGGACTCTCATTGTAATGCCTATATAAAGGCCCCTTTTATCAGTATTATGAGTATAATTGATTGACTCGTACTTACAACATTCTTACTTTCTCCTGAAACAAAAATTATATTTTTAATCAAAATTATTGAAGCAAAAAACTCGTCAATCAAACTTATTAGTTAGGTTCAGCCATTCGGAGTTCCTCTATGTGGCAGAACACAACGAAAAAACTAAAAAATGAGGTAAGCATTCAGTCACTCGAATCCCTTTATGATTTATATAATCATACCCGTCCGAAATCTGACTTATAGGTGAATTTACTACGCGTTTTGATCTCAAACCCATATAGTGATACCCAAACAATACAGCTAGGTCCAGCCATCTAAAACCCATTTAGATATTATATACCTATACCCATCTCAAACTCGATTAAAAAATAATTTTAGTACATGTTACCCTCGCAAATCTATATAGTTATATGCACTAATTTCCCAAATCTATTAAATTATATAAAATCTAAATAATTAAATTTAAGTTGGTATAATAATTAGTTGTTACGTTTGACTTCAAAAACATTCAAATTTGCTCAAATTATTATATATTGATAAAGAAATTAAATTAAACGTCAATAAATTATCGAAATTATTTTTTTGTAAAAAAGGATTGACCAAATTACATTTTCAATAAAAACTAATGCTATTTATTTGGCCAACTCCATAACTGATTAAATTAGTTAGCGATGAGAAATATGATGGTAAAATACACATTGATTATATAGACGAATTACCCTGATCTATTAAAATTTATAAAATCTACATAATCAAATAGAAGTTGTTACAATAATTAGTTGTTATGTCTGACTCTAAAAAAATTCAAATTTGCTCAAATCGTTAGATATTGATAAATCGGATAAATTAAACTAAACAAAAATAAATTTTCTGAAAAATAAGATTATTTATTTGTCCAATTCATAGATTGGCCAAAATTCATTTCCAATAAAAAATAAGAATATTTATTTAGCCGATGCAATAATTAGTCAAAATAATTACATATGAGTAATGTGATGGTAAAATATAAATTGATTATATGTGTATATATGTAAGTAAAACTATATATTTCGTCAACATAAAAAGTGGCCCAATTGATATTAGGTAAATTTATTGTGCCTAGGCAGAAAAAATATTGATCAATTAAGTTTTCCAATAAAAATAAAAAAAATTAACTCATGGTGCAAAATG
Organism: Orobanche coerulescens; assembly: GCA_033398695.1. Lineage (NCBI taxonomy): Eukaryota > Viridiplantae > Streptophyta > Magnoliopsida > Lamiales > Orobanchaceae > Orobanche > Orobanche coerulescens. The sequence goes on from CM065818.1 coordinate 104,739,378, forward strand.
ATTGTGAGGTGAAAAAAATACATATTGTTATGAGTATTATTTAGGTTATCTAATCGATGGAGTCTCATTTAAAATGGATGTGAGATTTCAATTTATATAAAATACTATTAAAACAAACCTAATAGTTGGCCAAATTAAAATTTCAATAGAAATAAAACAATAGTTTGGCTTAATAACCGGCCAAATTAATATTAGCCAAATTATTTTTTTTCAATAAAAATAAAACTATTAAACATGTATCCATATTTCGAGTTTGTTTAACTCGATCGACGATTCGAGTGTTCTTGGGAATTATTGAACATTTAGTGTTCGATTAAATGTCCCAATGAGTTTCCCTTCGATAGCTTGTTGGGATTTCCGTTGTTTTGGCCTTGATTCTCGTCGTAACCATGTGTTATTGTTCCTTCCGGAGGTTTATAGGTGTTCGAGGATTCCGATGTTGAATCCCGTTGGTGATTGATGATTCGTGTGGTGTTATTCTCGTAATACTCGTGGTGCTATCGCGTTCTTGATGGTGTTCGGGCGTTCGGGGCTATTCGACCGCGTCCTATTCGTTGTCTCGTTGCGATCGTGATTTCGAGGCAAGTACCTTGCCCATACTATTCTTGTTTTGTGGATATAATAATTGGTGATCGTCTTGGTGTATTTGTTTGTTTGTTTGAAATGTGTTTTCAAAAGATTTCGGTTTGGCCTTGTTAAAGGCTCTCTTTCAAAACGCGTGTGTGTTTTGTGAACGGTGTGTTCCGGGAATTGATTATGATTTGGTTATTTTGAATGTTGAAGGATATGATGATGATACTCCTATTGTTTAAAGTTATGGAATCGCGTATTCCGTATTTAATCTTGTTATGGTGTTTTGAAGAGTTTGATAATGGTGTCGAGTTAATGGCCATCTCTAGTGAGTATTCTTAATGAACTTACATTCTTAGCATATTAGTATTGCATGAGTAACGTGTGTGTGTCTGTATGCTCACTACGGGTTAGATCCGACGGGGTCTCGGTAGGGGTCCACAAGAGACGTGGATCGACGAGCTTGCTTTTAACCACTACGAGTTAGATCCGACGGGGTCTCGGTAGGGGTCCACAGAGACGTGGATCGACGGTTAATTGTGGTGCATTTTGCAACTGTGATTTGGATTATTGGCGTTTCCGGAAACGAGTATTTTGAACGGTTTTCATGATTGCATGCATTGACTAAGTGTGTAAGAGGTAAGTTGTTCGTTTGGCCTACTTGGCTAGGATGGCACTAGAGTATTTTGTTGTTTGTGTTAAATCCTTTATTTGTTGATTTTGATGTTGGGAGACGAACCTTGTGGTCGTTCTTGTGTACTGTGAGTTGATGAGATTTGGGGCTAAAATCCCAATGGTTTTGTAAAAGTCATTTTACGGATTTGGGGCTAAAATCCCAACGGTTTGGTAAAGGTTATTTTACGGAAAGTAAACCTTTGGGGTGGTGACCCCTTTTGTCTTTTGGTTTTCGAAAAGTAGGATTTGAGAATCCTAAATTGTTTTCTATTAAAACTCCCGATGGTATTTCAAATCATTTTATAAATTGTTTCCCTTGATATTTTGATCTTGAAATTTTTGGGAAGTATTTACTCAAACTCTTGCCTCGGGAAGTGTTCATCCTGTTGTATTTGAATCTTTGAGGATTCCGAATTATTATCGTTCGTGGAATGTGAATTGTATGGCTCGTATTTGCACTTTGTTCTTGCACTAGCAAAAGCGGTGGAGTTTTGCTAACCCGAGTATTCGGGGGGTGGATGTCTGTTTTTGCATTCAGGTTTTGGAGCATAACACAGGGTCGGCACGAAGGATGATGAAAGATGATCGATACTAATCACATGAGGAACCGTACATCGTGTATTGGTTTAGTTGGACTTTATTTTCCGCTGCTATATTGTTCCCGTTGTACGGGTGTGGTTGTATTTTGACCCCTGCGTGGGCATGAGTTGTATTTGAGTTGTATGTATTTGTTGAAAGACCAAATCGGTCTACTGAGTCAGTTTTGCCTTAAAGGCATGGTTGAGTTGTTATATGTCGTTACCGGCCTGGTAGATCCTTGAGGAAAGGTTCTACGGCGTGTAATATCCCTGAGTGGATTGGGGGTGTTACATAAATGGTATCAGAGCTTAGGTTATGGAAACCTAGGCTGTCGGGTCAGTAGTGTTGTTTGAGTCTTGTTTCGTCGGATTTTATCTGACTGAGTCGTGTCGCGACGCGTCGTTTGAGTTTGTTGGTCGTGATTAGTATCGTGGGGCGATCATCATCTTCGTGCGACCTGTGGAAGTAAGTCTCCCTTCTTTGTGTTGTGCCTCGTGTGACACGAGCTATTTTTATGATTATTTGTTAAGTGGTGGAATCCTTATGTGGATTTTGATTTCACGATATGTATTTAGTCGACTCTCGTATTTGATTTATACGAGGAGTGTCGCCGCTTGTGATGTCTTTTTATTGTTGTTTTTGTCCGTTGTTGATGATTTTCGAATCGATTTGCACGTTTTACAAGTTCTCTTGTGGAAGCTTTGTGCTTTTACACGTTCGACTTGTTCACTAGTCAGTGCGGGAGGGTCTTTAGAGGCCTCGAATGGGGTCAGTGGTTTTGTTCTGAACGTGATATTTTATCGTTTATTTCCGTTTAAAGACAAGTATTGTCTTGATTTTGAATGTTTTGATGCGTGTACTAGGAGTTTTCTTTTTAGTGAACGTCGATATGTGCGAGTTTTGGGCATTCTGGCCTATTGGATTTTTGAAAACCTTGAGTATCTTAGAAAAATATATTTCGAGACATACTTTTCAAATGAGTTATTTTCTTGTGGTACATCCTAGGTGCCACAATATATGTCAAAAATTTTCTACCTCGAGGACCAAAATGCATTGAGATATTTTCAATGTTTTAGAAACACTTTTATTTAGACCCGAGAGTCGAATATTCTGAAAGTTTTCACTAAGAGAAAGTGTCCTCATTTTTATCAAATGCGAAATGGTTCTCCAAAGTCTCGATAACGATGTTTCACGTTTGTACTTTTTGAAATGTGATACTCAAGATCAATCGGTGTTCTTCTAAATTATTTTCAAAATGAGGTTTTCGTTTTTAAAACCTATCCATTCCCGTTTGAGGGCTGGGTATGTATGTATGATGTCCGCGTTGTCATTTTGATACTTTCTCCCGAGTATGATCGAATTGGCGGTGTGAGCGTTGAGTCATTTTCCACACATTTGTTGTGTTAGCCCCCTGTGAGAGGCGGGATGTTGGTGTTGAATGTTGTCGCCTCGTGATGATTTCTGCGTTGTCGCGCATGTGCGAGCTGCTAGATCTTGGTTTGGTATGACCGTGTGCATCGGTGATGGTTCCGTTATGTGTCGGTTGTTTAATGTCTTGTTACCTTGCTCCCGTTTTGTGAATTTCGTGGACGAGGTCGGAGGTAATGCCCGTACTATTTTGACTTCTATATTTTCTCTTTCTCCAGTCTATCGATTCGCTCATGTTCGTTGACACTTTATGAACTTGTTCTGTATTTCGGTTTCATCGTTCGAACGAGTTGTGATCTTGTTGTGGGTCGATCTGGTTATCGATGTGACTTTTTCGGGTTCAGTTCGATTCTTGTGAACCTTGTTCGGGAGTAACATCATTTGGTTCTACTAGTTCTTTTATTCGAAGTGGATCGGATTTTGAACTTCTGTATATTCTACCTTATCGACTCATTTATGTTCGTTGACATTTCTGAGCTTGTCCTGCCCCTTGTTTTTGTTTATCGAACGAGTGTGGTATCGTTTCGGAATAACTCATTTCTCGTTGTGACTTTTCAATCGCTATTACCTTTCCTGTGGATCTTATGGGAATGCAAGTCTTGTTGTTCTCACCGGATCATATGTTGTCTCGAGCCGAGACGTGAACCTGGGAGTTGTTGTTTGAATTTTATTGTTCTTCATGATTCGAACATGAGTGTTCGATTTTTGTTGTCTCGATCGTTGTGGTTCGATCGTTTGATTGTTCGGTTTTTGTTGATCTCGTTCCGTGATTGGTGAACGTTCAGGCTCCTTCGTAATTCCCTTCAGTTCGGGAAATTAGTCTCGTTTTCGATCTTCCAACCCTTGGGCGGTGGGATTCCGTATTTGTTCAGCGGTTGGCTCGCGTTTTGATTGATGTACCGTTGGGTTGGTCAATCATATTGATTTTCGTTCGTTGTGTTTTGTGATTGTCGGATAATTGACTTGGCTATATTATCCGTTTGATGACGCTTATCATTTGTTGGTTTTATTATATTCCTAACGGCGACGTTGTGTTGGTCGTCGTGGAGCGTGTTTTCACGCCGTATGTCTCTTTGCGTTTCTTGCAGCGTTTCGCCGTCGGGCGCGAGTTTTCTGTTTTTGTGTATCTAGTCGAGTTTTCCTGGCGGGTATATTGCTTCCCCCTACTTGTTTTAAGTTTCGGGACGAAACTTCTTTTAAGGAGGGTAGAATGTAATATCCGCAATTTTCGATTTTCGGTAACTTTCTTTTTTTCGGCGGAAGTCCGTTTTGACGACTCGCTCATGACCGTTTCGTCATCCCGAGAATGATTAATTCTACACTTTTTGTCATCCGAGTTCGTTTCGGTGTTGTTTTGTTGAGTTCCGAGCTTTTTAGCGACTTTTCCGCACTTGAGTTCGATTCTTGCGAATCTCGTTCAATCATTGTTTCGAGTTTCCCGTAAGTTCGTTTAACTTTGTTAGACGTGTTATGAACTTCGGTTTGGTTATTCGATCACGTATCGTGATTTCCGGGCATTTTGGGCCATTTTTGTAATTTCCCAAAGTTTAGGGTAATTACTTCCGTTGTCGAATTCCGACACTTCGGGTGGTCGGAATCGTGTGTTCTCTTAGCGCTTGGATTCGTCTTTGCGAGTACTTCGTAACCGTATCTTCGATTTTTACTCAGGTTCGGGTTTGAGTCGTCGTCCGACCGTCGGAGTGGCCAGTGAGTCACGGCCGGAGCGGGGCTCGCTTTGGCCGAAATTCTGGCCGTAAGGTGCGATTCTGGCCATGCGTGTGCGATTACGGCCGTAAGGCGTGATCGGCATGCGGCCGTATGGCGCTGGCGGCTTCTGGCGAAGGCGATTCTGGCCGTAATGTGTGCGGATTACGGTAGTAAGTGTCCATTTGGTCTTGGCGATTTTTGACGAATGCGATTCTGGCCGTAAGGCCTGCCGAGTACGGCCGTAAGGGACCGAGTTACGGCCGTAAGGCCTGCCGGTTACGGCCGTAACCCTGCCGGCTATCTATAGCCTGGCTCGGCCAGATTTCATTTCCTACGCGATTTTCTTCCTTTCTCGCGGCTATCGGACGGGAGGCTCGGGAAATCGAGTTCTTGGCCGATTCTAATCATTTCCAAGGCATTTTGGAAGATCCTTGTTGATTATATCAACATCTAATCCGTGTGTTTCGTCGAATCAAGGTATATTTCTTGATTTTCCTTCAAGTTGACTTTTCGGAGATTTGTTCTTGATTTCGATTCTAGTCCGATTTTGATACATCGGTTGGTGTAGTATGATGTTATTAATCGTGTTCTATGGGTTGTATATCCATATTTCGAGTTTGTTTAACTCGATCGACGATTCGAGTGTTCTTGGGAATTATTGAACATTTAGTGTTCGATTAAATGTCCCAATGAGTTTCCCTTCGATAGTTTGTTGGGATTTCCGTTGTTTTGGCCTTGATTCTCGTCGTAACCATGTGTTATTGTTCCTTCCGGAGGTTTATAGGTGTTCGAGGATTCCGATGTTGAATCCCGTTGGTGATTGATGATTCGTGTGGTGTTATTCTCGTAATACTCGTGGTGCTATCGCGTTCTTGATGGTGTTCGGGCGTTCGGGGCTATTCGACTGCGTCCTATTCGTTGTCTCGTTGCGATCGTGATTTCGAGGCAAGTACCTTGCCCATACTATTCTTGTTTTGTGGATATAATAATTGGTGATCGTCTTGGTGTATTTGTTTGTTTGTTTGAAATGTGTTTTCAAAAGATTTCGGTTTGGCCTCGTTAAAGGCTCTCTTTCAAAACGCGTGTGTGTTTTGTGAACGGTGTGTTCCGGGAATTGATTATGATTTGGTTATTTTGAATGTTGAAGGATATGATGATGATACTCCTATTGTTTAAAGTTATGGAATCGCATATTCCGTATTTAATCTTGTTATGGTGTTTTGAAGAGTTTGATAATGGTGTCGAGTTAATGGCCATCTCTAGTGAGTATTCTTAATGAACTTACATTCTTAGCATATTAGTATTGCATGAGTAACGTGTGTGTGTGTATGCTCACTACGGGTTAGATCCGACGGGGTCTCGGTAGGGGTCCACAAGAGACGTGGATCGACGAGCTTGCTTTTAACCACTACGGGTTAGATCCGACGGGGTCTCGGTAGGGGTCCACAGAGATGTGGATCGACGGTTAATTGTGGTGCATTTTGCAACTGTGATTTGGATTATTGGCGTTTCCGGAAACGAGTATTTTGAACGGTTTTCATGATTGCATGCATTGACTAAGTGTGTAAGAGGTAAGTTGTTCGTTTGGCCTACTTGGCTAGGATGGCACTAGAGTATTTTGTTGTTTGTGTTAAATCCTTTATTTGTGGATTTTGATGTTGGGAGACGAACCTTGTGGTCGTTCTTGTGTACTGTGAGTTGATGAGATTTGGGGCTAAAATCCCAATGGTTTTGTAAAAGTCATTTTACGGATTTGGGGCTAAAATCCCAACGGTTTGGTAAAGGTTATTTTACGGAAAGTAAACCTTTGGGGTGGTGACCCCTTTTGTCTTTTGGTTTTCGAAAAGTAGGATTTGAGAATCCTAAATTGTTTTCTATTAAAACTCCCGATGGTATTTCAAATCATTTTATAAATTGTTTCCCTTGATATTTTGATCTTGAAATTTTTGGGAAGTATTTACTCAAACTCTTGCCTCGGGAAGTGTTCATCCTGTTGTATTTGAATCTTTGAGGATTCCGAATTATTATCGTTCGTGGAATGTGAATTGTATGGCTCATATTTGCACTTTGTTCTTGCACTAGCAAAACAGTGGAGTTTTGCTAACCCCCGAGTATTCGGGGGGTGGATGTCTGTTTTTGCATTCAGGTTTTGGAGCATAACACAGGGTCGGCACGAAGGATGATGAAAGATGATCGATACTAATCACATGAGGAACCGTACATCGTGTATTGGTTTAGTTGTACTTTATTTTCCGCTGCTATATTGTTCCCGTTGTACGGGTGTGGTTGTATTTTGACCCCTGCGTGGGCATGAGTTGTATTTGAGTTGTATGTATTTGTTGAAAGACCAAATCGGTCTACTGAGTCAGTTTTGCCTTAAAGGCATGGTTGAGTTGTTATATGTCGTTACCGGCCTGGTAGATCCTTGAGGAAAGGTTCTACGGCGTGTAATATCCCTGAGTGGATTGGGGGTGTTATAGTTTTGGGTCCTTTTGGCTCTAAAAACCTGCAAACACACTAAAACCAACCCAAACGCGTAATACGGCTCGACTAATCATAAATAAGCCAAATACGAGCACATTAATCACGAAACGAGATAAAAACCTAGTATAAAATCCTAGAAAAATGTGGTAAAATTACCACCTATCACCTACCCATATCTAAAGCCCCGTTACAACCATAAAAGCCCTTTTGATTATATGCATGAGTTCATCTAAGTAGTGGAGATTTTATTTTTGTGCGAGCATGTGGTAATGACACACCATGTTTTGACGTGAGTGATTGCTTAATAATCCTTATATCCACTTGAGTGAGAGTGACCCCTTGTGAGGCCATCGAATCTTCTCTCACTTGATGCCAATGAAGATGTTGAGATTGGTTGAGGTACTTCAATTTTCTTCATACTTGATCATGATTATTTGTTCTCCCTTGCATATGGCTATCATCTTGAATTTTTCAATACATGCTTCTTGAATTTCTCTCACTCGAATTATGCTTGAGTACAAGCAATGGTTTAAGTTTGGGGAGATTTGATAGGACTAAAATAGTGTGCTAAAATCATTGGTAATAATAAGGTTTTAATGAATTTTATGTTGGCACACTTGGTTATTTTCTACCTATTTATATTTTGGATGCAATTTACTTCACTTGGTAATTTGCTTTTTAATTTAGGTTTTTGATGGAGTTTTTAAGCTTAAGGAATAATTTGGGCCATCAAACGGAACAAGCCAAGGTGATTTAGGCTTTAATGAAGAAACTGTCGCGCGACACTGGACGGCCCAGTGCCAGTTCGGTGACTCAGTGTTGGACCTGTTCAAAAAATAATCTTACTTGGGGCCCAAGAGACGACTCCAATCTGCCCTAATCAGTTCTACAAGGCATAAAATTGGCCCCTAGGCTGGGGAAAGGAATTTGAAGAGCTTTGGAAAGAAAGACTCCAAAAGAATTAAAACAAAAGAAGGATAAGAAGGAAGGAGATCCAATTAAAGAAGGAAACTAATAGATAAGGGACTATTATAAAAGTAGGGGGCTGAGATTATTATTCAGCACCATTACCACCATTATCATCATTATCATCATATCGCGGCTGGAGCAGAGAAAATAAAGGGGCAACCGAACCACCATTCTCACAGGAGGAAACTGAGCCGTTTACGATGGGCGAGGAAGAAGAATATACCGTTTGATTTTCTTCTTATGTCTATTACTAATTTGCTCTTTTCTAAAGCCAAAATGCCCGGCTAATTTTCTATTCTAGTTCTTAGTAAAGCTTGAAATCGTATTTGAATTAATCATATTTTAATCCCGTAGCGTACTCTCAACTCGAAATCTCTTGAATTACTTTTGTGTTATTGAATTTACTACTATGCCATATAATTTCTTGATTTGGTTTGGCCAACTAGATTAGGGGTTTTATATCTTATGCTAGAAATTGAGTTGTAATCCGTAATTGTTGCAATTTTAATTTCACAAGTAGCAAACAATTGAATTTTTCCAATTGAGTAACACAAAAGAGATCCCTTAAGTCGAGCTTATGAACTTAATATCTTGCCTATTTCATTATTTTGGTTTTTAATGCATCTAGCGAGCGAGATTTGAAGAGCTTTTTTTGAATCCACCGCATAGATAGGTTTAATTAAAAAACTTGTTTTAATTGAATAAACTTAAGAAATAATTAGGGTCAACAGAGCTTGTTGTTGGCTTCGGAATAGGAATTCATGAGATTAGAGAAGAGATAAGCGCTGCATTGAAGCATGAATTAATTTGAAACGGTGGATAACGGAACTAAGAACTAGATTCTTCCTTAATTGATATTTCCGAATTTTATTTCCTTTGTTTATTTTAATTTATTTTACGCAAGTTATTTTTTTAGTAAAAAATTAGTAAACTAAAATCCCCCCTCATTTTATTTTATTTTAATTGCTAAATGTATTTAACTCTTAAAAAGTATAATTGATTTACCGTTCTCCGTGGGATCGACCTTACTTGCCGATACTACTAGTTAGTAGAAGTAAGCCAAGAAAAAATAAAAATAACTAATTTTGACGCGTCATGGCAGCGCGGTCATACCCCATTTTGTTGGGGGGGTAGGGAACTGTTTTATGCCTAAGGATGTCATTCTCACTACACATAGTATCAAATTGAGCATTGCAAAATTCAAGACCATTGTCTGTCCTAAGTTTTCGAATTCGTTTACCTGTTTGATTTTCCATTAAAATTCTCCAATTCTGAAATTTTTCAAACACATCTGATTTTAGTTTGAGCAAGAATACAAAAACTTTCCTCGATTAGTCATCAATAATGGACAGAAAATAACGATTCCTACCATGTGTTGGAACACTGGCAGGACCTCACACATCATCATGAACATATTCAAGCACATTAGAACTCTTACTAGTCTTTTCAGGAACAGGATCAGGGGGATTGGGAGGTCTAGGTAATTGCAATTTGTGTTGTTTGCCATACATGTAAGAGTCACAAAAAAACAACTTAGAGATCTTATCTTTTCCAAAACAGTTTTGTTTATGCAAGATATCTAATCCCTTCATACTCATGTGCCCTAACCTATTATGCCATAATTCAGTTTTATCAGCACAAACCATATTAGCACATGCAGTAGTTTCAGTTTGGCAAATATAAATGAAATTTTCTAATAACCTTAAACAACATTGAAGAGCCCCTACAGATTTTCATGCAACCATTCCCCCAACAACCTCTAAGACCCTCATATTCCAATGTAGTGCATGATATTAGATTATGAGATAAATCAGGAATATGTCTGACATTTTTCAAAGTGAACTGAGTACCAGAAGCAAATTTCAGACAAATATTACCAATGCCAGCCACAAGTCGTTTCACTTTATCAGCCATATAGACATACCAATCACCAAGATTGGTGTAACTAGTGAAGTGCTGTTTATACGGTGTCATATGATGAGTGCATCCTGATGCGAAATCTCTATCGATGCAATGGAAGGTCGCTTTGTGGCGGAGCGAAGCGACACTTAGCAAAAGGAATCGAGCAGCACGGTTGGGCAGCGGGAGGCGTAGCAGCGATTCGCTACAGCAACAAGAATGGACAGCGGCACGCGCACAAGGCAGGAACTCGTAACAACAGTGCGATACAGCAACAATGATATGCGTCAAGACAGGAACTGGCCGAGTGGAAATGACTTCGGAACAGGCAACTCCTAACAATGACACTCGAAACAGTAGGTTTCAGTCGGATGCAATGGAAACAGGAAGCAAGTTTCGGACAACCAAACAGCAATTGATGTGAACTCCTGATTAGGTACAACCCTGTATCGAAAGAAAGTGTGCTCAATTTTCGTCACCGAAAAATTATTTCAGAATCGGACGAATTTCTACCACAGTGCTTCTATATGTGATATAAGATTGTTCACGTGGTCTTTATCGAATGAACTATTACCAAATGGTTGGAATTTGGGTGTATTTTTACGGTTTTTTACTTAGTTTTGGGCACCCAATTTTCGTCACCGGAAAATTATTTCAGAATCGGAAGCAGTGAAATTGCTCAATCAGGGGTGTGTCGGTTATTGGTGCTATATGACTAAGACCGAGAAATCATCAATAATGTTGGCGGATATTCCGGTAGTGAGAGATTATGCCGACGTATTTCCAGACGAGTTACCTGGTTTGCCTCCACAGAGAGATGTGGAATTCACAATTTAGTTGGAGCCTGGTACATCTCCAATATCGAAGGCACCGTATCGGATGGCCCCGACTGAAATGCTGGAACTAAAGAATCAATTGGAGAATTTGACCGAGAAGGGTTATATCCGACCGAGTGCGTCTCCGTGGGGAGCACCGGTATTATTTGTCAAGGAAAAGGACAGTTCTTTTCATTTGTGTATTGATTACCGAGAGCTGAACAGGGTGACGATCAAGAATAAATATCCCTTACCCCGTATTGATGATCTTTTGGATCAACTTTAGGGAGATTTAGTATTTTCCAAGATCGATTTAAGATCTGGGTATCATCATTTGCGAATCCGAGAGTCGGATATTGCTAGGACGGCGTTCCAAACACGCTATGGTCATTATGAGTTTGTGGTAATGCCGTTTGGGTTAACTAATGCACCTGCGGTATTCATGGAGTTAATGAATCGGGTTTTCATCGACTATTTAGATCGGTTCGTGGTTGTCTTCATTGATGACATTTTAATTTATTCTCGTGACCTGGAGGAGCACGAGTTTCACCTTCATCAGGTGCTCGACGTGTTGAGACGAGAGCAACTTTATGGGAAGTTTTCCAAATGTGAATTCTAGATGTTCGAAGTGACGTTTCTCGGACATGTAATTTCATCAGACGGAGTTCGTGTCGACCCTCAGAAGATGGAGGCTATCCGAGATTGGCAACCTCCGAAGAATGTTAAAGAAATCCAAAGTTTCCTCGGATTAGCTGGTTATTATCGGCGATTTGTAGAAGGATTTTCTAAAATCGCTCAACCCATGATGAACCTTTTAAGGAAAGATAAGAAATACACGTGGTCCGACGCGTGTCAATAGAGTTTTGAGGAACTCGAGAGCCGGTTAATTTCAGCACCTGTCCTTTCTTTACCGCAAGGAACGGAAGGATTTGTGGTCTATAGTGATGCATCCGAACAGGGTCTCGGATGTGTACTAATGCAGAACGGGAAAGTTATTGCTTACGCTTCACGGCAATTGAGACCTTACGAGGTTAATTATCCGACCCACGACCTGGAGCTAGCAGCCGTGGTATTCGCATTGAAGATTTGGCGTCATTATCTTTATGGCGTTACCTGTCAGATATTCACCGATCATAAGAGTTTAAAATATATATTTACTCAGAAGGAGTTAAATATGCGACAGAGACGGTGGTTAGAACTAATCAAAGATTATAATATTGAGATACTTTACCACCCGAGCAAGGCGAACATTGTCGCCGACGCCTTGAGTCGTAAGTCCGTTCAGGAGCAGATGCTTGCTCGATTAACAGTTCAGAAGGAACTTCAGCAAGAATTACTTAGGCATAATATCGAGGTTTGGTTACAGCGTGTTCAGGGACAGCTTTGTGTGCTGGAGATTTCATCGCCACTTGAAGAGGCGATCAGAGTGAATCAGGGTTCGGACCCATTTTTGTTGCGCATCTGCGAGGATGTGGCACAAGGGAAAGCCCCTGGCTTTGTGCTCCACGAGGATGGACTCTTGAGATTTAAGAATCGGTTATGTGTACCGGCGAATGACGAGTTGAAAAACTAAATTTTGAGAGAAGCCCATGCTACCCCTTATTCTATTCATCCGGGGTCCAGCAAGATGTACAAAGACTTGAAACAAAATTACTGGTGGAGTAATATGAAGCGTGAAGTCACCGAGTTTGTTTCGAGATGTCTCACCTGTCAACTAGTCAAAATACACATCAGCAACCGGAGGGTATGCTGAAACCCCTCCTTATTCCGGAGTGGAAATGGGAGGATATTTCAATGGACTTCATCACGAGTTTGCCGACGAGTCGCCGTGGCATGAATACAATTTGGGTAATCGTGGATCGTCTAACTAAGTCAGCTCATTTTCTCGAGATTAAGGATACTTGGGGTCTCGAGAGACTTGCCCAGTTGTTCATCAAAGAAATAGTGAGATTGCACGGTACTCCTAAGAGTATCATTTCTGATCGTGACGGGCGATTCGTGCCTCATTTTTGGAAATCAGTTCATCGTGCCATGGGAACTCAGCTTAATTTCAGCACAGCTTTTCATCCTCAGTCTGACGGACAATCAGAGAGGACTATTCAGACATTGGAGGACATGTTGAGGGCATGCGTCCTCGATTGGAAAGACGATTACAAAGCCCAACTACCATTGATCGAGTTCACGTATAATAATAGTTGCCATGCTTCGATTAAGATGGCACCTTACGAGGCCTTGTACGGTCATCATTGTCGATCTCCTTTCTGTTGGGATGACTTACCATAATCAATCGGCACCGAGCCCGATATGCTTATAGCCGCCCGTGAGAAGGTAGCTTTGATCAGGAGTCGTTTGTTGACCGCTCAAAGTCGACAGAAATCTTATGCAGACAATCGTCGCCGACCATTAGAGTTCGAGACAGGTGACCACGTGTTGGTCAAGGTATCCTCGAGTCGAGGTATCTTCCGTTTCGGGAAGCGGGGAAAGTTGAGTCCAAGATTTATTGGACCGTTTGAGATTTTGGATCGAGTAGGCGAATTAGCTTATCGATTGGCCTTACCTCCGGCGTTGAGCCGAATTCATAATGTGTTTCACGTATCTCAGTTACGGAAGTATGTTGCCGACCCGAGCCACATACTTCAGTTTGAGGAAATCGAGATCGCCGATGATCATTCATATGAGGAGCGTCCTATACGAGTACTAGAGCGACGAATCAAACAGTTGAGGAACAAGACGATTCCTTTGGTAAAAATCTAGTGTTCTAGACACGGAGTCGAAGAGGCTACTTGGTAAACCGAAGATAGTATGCGGGAGAGTTATCCTGAGTTGTTTGACCCATAGTTTCGAGGACGAAACTCTTTTTAAGGGGGGGAGTATGTATTACCCGGTTGTAATTCAGTCATTTTATTCAGTAATTATCAGTCAGTAATTATCACTCAGTAATTTTCATTCATTATTAATCACTCATCATTCATACTCATTCAATTGTGTTCACCATTCGGCGTAATATTTGTCATACTCGTACTTTTGCCCCCGTACTTCTCGAATTCTGTGATTTTTGTACTTGGTGCATCGTTTTGGGCAGAACTACTTGTCGAGCAGGGCCGCACGAGCAGACCGCACGAGCATCTGGTCATGCACGGCGCTCGTGCGTTGCGGCTGGATTGGGCAGGAGGCCCAGCAGCCGAGTCAGGGCCGCACGAGCAGGCCGCACGAGCATCTGGTCGTGCGCGGCGCTCGTGCGTTGCGGCTGTACTGGGCAGGAGGCCCAGTGGTCGAGTTAGTACCACACGAGCAACTACTCGGGCGTGGTACTCGTGTGTTGCGGCTGAACTGGGGCGTTCGAGTCAGGGCCGCACGAGTTGCTGCTCGTGTGCGGCGCTCGTGTGCTATGAGAGTATCCGGCAGAAGCCTCATGCACGAACACTTGGTCGTGCGGGTTTGGTCGTGCGTCCCTGGGACTATATAAGGTGGACCGACGGGTTTTTTCTCATTTTCACCTTTCCTTCATCCTACTTCCGAGAGAGAGGGTTTGTGAGAGAGATTTTCATTATCAATCACTTGAATACTCGATTTTTCATCAGCTTCATTCGGTTGTGAAGCTTGGATAGTCGATCTAACGCGATTTCATCGGATCAAAGTACTTGGATCTTCAAAGGTAATATTCATCAAACCTCTTGGATTTCGATTTTGTGTTGAGATATGATGTTTTGGACGTTATGATCATGTTGTATGAAGATATATACATATGATTATGAGTATTTATGAATATTCATCGAATTATTGAAAGGTTATTCAAGAACACTTTGAATATTGAGTTGGATTTGGGGGTTTTCGATTAATTGTTGTTGAAATCACGAATTTGGATATTCATATTGGATTATTGATCGTATTGAAGATGTTTTGTTAGTTTGAAACACTTCTTGGGGATTTGATATTGGTATTATTGAGGTTTGGTTGTAAACAATCGAAGATTGGCCACAACATGTTCGATATAATGTCTCAATGAACTTGGTTTAGTCGTATCGACGTTTTGAGTTAGTTATACTCGTGTTTGATTCGTGTGTTGAACCGGATTGTTGGTAATTGTGTTATTCAAGGTTGTTCGAGCGACCGACATCTCATTTAGGACGTTGTTCGTGGAAGGACATTCTTCATCGGCGTTGTGTAAGTTAATTCTTACTCAGTTAAAAGGATATTCATTCCTTTCGTTGTTGTTCATTCATAATTATAGTTCATTCATAATGTATTAACCGTATTGAGACTTGTAATTGTCAATTAATCACTTCAGTCACGAGGAATGACGGTTCCAATCATTTCATTGAGCTATCATTAATTTCACTGTCATTTCATCTCGGTGAGTCATTATTGATTTCGATGTCACTTTTGTTATCTCGTGGCATTCCGGGTCATACTGGCGTGCCGGTTGGTATGTGTAGGATTTTCATGTCGGGCAGATATTAAGTCGTGTGTTGATTGTTGGCCTCACATTGGACTGTGCACACGAGATGATCACTTCGTGAGACTGATTAGGTACAAGACCACACGTGTATTCGATCGATACTCATTGGTGGCTTGTGCGTGGACACATTTCCATCCCGGGCGTAGTGTGGCGCCACCCTTTGATCCGTACCGTTAGTTGATTCATACAGCATGTTTGATTGCGTATGTTTTCAACAGGATTGGGTTATAATCTGACCGATTCACTTTTGATCGTATGTGTTCAACGGTTTGAAATTTCTGATCAAACTTGTGGTTTATACAGCATATATGATTGTGTTTATTCAACTCTTGAGGATTATTGTTCTGTGTAACTGACCCCGTTGGGGGATTTTGTTTTTCAGGTCATGGCAAGGCTAAGGCACGGGAAGAGAACGTTGACGGCGAGGAGTCCCAGTGATACTAGTAGGGGGGCCCAGTCCTTTCATTCACCGTGTTTTCCTTATTTTATTTCCGATGCAGATTTCCGTTTGGATTTTGAGTTCATTCAGTGTTGTATATTTTATCTCCATATAAAACATACTTGTATTTGGTTATTTTCTTGGGTGTGTTGTAATAAAACTCCTCATCGGAGTAATCATTGATATACTGTGGTTCGGTACTACAATTATATCACTTAATTCATAAATTTTCATCCGCCTAGTGGGTCCCAGTCGGGAGTTCACGGCACTGTAATATTCGCCTAGTTTGGGGTGTTACACCTCGCTTCCAACTTGTCCACCTTAGTCTTCATGACATAGGCGGGACACCCCAAATCCTAATGTGATTAAGATTTGGTTTCCTGCCCTCCCACATCTCATGTGGAGTTTTAGGAACGGATTTGGAAGGACATATGTTCAAGATATAAGCGGCAGTCAGGAGTGCATACCCCCACAGGTAAATTGGTAAGTCAGTATAGCCTAGCATGGGAAGGACCATGTTCAACAAAGTACGGTTCCTTCTTTCTGACACACCATTTAACTGAGGAGTACCTGGAGGTGTTAGTTATGATACTATTCCATGTTCCTTTAGGAACTCGTCAAACTCCGAATTCATATACTCGCCACTTCGGTCTGACCGAAGTGCTTTGATATGATTTCCAATCTGTTTCTCGACTAGGACCATGAATTCGTGGAATTGCTCAAAGGCCTCGGATTTATGTTTCATTAAGTATACACAACCATACCTAGTATGATCATCTGTAAACGTAATGAAATACTGATATCCATCACGTGCTGCTTCCAAAGCACCACATACGTCGGTATGGATTAATTCTAGTTTATAAGTGTCTCTTTCAAAAGCTATTGTGAAGGGGGACTTAGTCATTTTGCCTTTAAGGCAATATTCACAAGTAGGAAAGGGATCCTGATCCCAATGGAACTGTAAGTCCATCTTTTTTCATTTTGTAAACCTTGGTCTGACCAACATGACCAACTCTGAGATGCCATTTCTAAACATAATTAGTTTCATCCCTACCACGCTTCCTAGTCATAGTATTCACAACGACTTTGTTACTAAGGTTTAGATGATACAGTCCATGTGACAATGTAGCAGTGCCCACGAGTTTATTTCTAAAATAAATTTTGTAGGAACCATTACCAATGAAAAATGAAAAGCCTTTTCGATCCATGACCGAAATGGATACAATGTTCTTATGCCCCTTGTGCAAAACAAGTACATCTTCTAAAGTTAAAACAAAGCCGGATTCTAAACCCAAAAGAAGTGATCATATGTCAGTTGCCTTGACACTATGCCCGCTTCCGACAGTAATCATCACTTGCCCAGCTCCAAGCTTCCTACTTTGTTCCAGATCCTGATTCATGGTACAAATATGAGAACTACCACCAGAATCCAGTATCCAAGAAGTAGAAAATACAGTAGCAGAACAATTTGTTTCCAAACCTAAAAATTCTGTACCTGAAGCGCCATGAAGAATCGGACAGTCTCTTGCCCAGTGGCCCAGCTCACCGCATTTGAGACAAGCGCCTTCTTCTTGATCTTCGGAACCATCGGGGCCTTGCCCTTACCCTTAAGGTCCTTGACTTGTGGTCCCGTCCACTTCTTGGTCTTTTTCTTCTTATTCTTGGACCTCCGAGATCCAGAAGAAATCACAAGGGTGAACTCCTTCATCCGTGAAGTCTTCATCTGAGACTAAGTGGTCACCAGTTTGTTCATTATCCAAGCTAAGTTGCACGCAATCTCATTGCAGTTAAACTTCATAACAAACTGGGAGAGACTGTAGAATAAGGTCGGTTTAAAGAGAAGTATCCATCTTAAAATCAAGAGCCTCCAATCTCTCGATCATGGATATCATTTTGAAGATGTGGTCCCCAACCTTCTCACCTTCCTTCATCCTTGCACCGAACAGTTGCTTGGATATCTCATATCTAGCAGTTCATCTGTGCTCACCATAAAGCTCGGTCAAGTGAGATAGAATCTGCCTAGCAGAAGTTATTTTCTCATAATCTCTATGAATCTCATGAGACATGGAAGCCATCATATAAGCATGGACTTTCACGTCATCCTTAACCAACTTTTCATGGTTTTCAATCTCTTCCTGATTGGCTCTTGTCTGCACTGGAGGCGCCGGAATGTTCGTCTCCAAGACGTATCCCAGTGCCTCAATGCTGAGGACTATCATCAGATTGCGGAGTCAATCCACAAAGTTAGGTTCGTTCAACATGTTCTTTTGGATTAGTATTGCGAGTGAGTTCATTGTCATATTGAGAGTTATGTCTGCATTAAGTATGGCAGATTAATTAGTGACTCGTTCAATAATGATCTGAGTATAGAATTAAGGTCTTTTCTATTATTGTTACCCAGCTCCCACTATTTTTATCGGAATAACACACTCCCATGTGAAATCCAGAAGTATCGTCGCTCTACTTTATAGTGGTGATCGAGTTCTTTTTAAATCTTAATAGAGCGCAACCGAACAGGTTTCTAGTCTATTAATTTTCATAAAGTGGTGCCCAACACCAACCCATCTAATGAATGATTTGATCTTTTTTTCCCCTTGTTCACTCCCCTCAACCTATATGGTTTCTATGGTTCGTGAACAAGTTATTTTTACACCATCGACGCAAATCAGTTTCACAATTGAATCTTATTCAGCAACCTATCAGGTTTCTAGGGTTAAAATTTGCTCCTACCGAAGGCATCAAATGCGCTCCCGGTAATTTATCCATCCTCCCTGAACGACTACCTCGAGAACTCGGAAGCATAGCACATTCAGTTTAGATTTCAATTTCCTAAAAGCTCGATGGAGGGAAGGAAACCCTTGAAACCTTATAAACATAATAATTTGTCGTGGGAGAATTTTCGCGATTAATGTTACACTTTGCACATTAATCCATTTAAGCGCGTTTATAGCATTCATACAATATGAACAAGCATTCACAACCTAGTTGCTACCAACATGTAGTTCATATACCGTTCCTAGAATCAAAAACTCTGTAATCTAATTACAAGCCTTCAGTCTTGAATCTTCGTATTCTCGAGCGGATCTTCCTTGGTATTCGTCATTACATATAAATTTTACATTGAAAAATTGCATTCTAGATACAAATATTTCTAGTAAAATAAATAGGCTCAAAACGGCCTTTACAACCCAATCGACTAAAACCGAACGATTGAAAACTAAGTCCATGAACCACATCCTCATTCAAAAGCATTCATCCAATAAATACTATGTAAACAGATTGCGTAGAGATACATTGATCCAATCAACATATGAACAATAAATATAATTGATCCAATCAATTCACACAACCGGTAATATAAAAAATATTCAAAGTATTTGGTCACCCACAAATATTCCAATTAATCAAATTTCCCTTATAAAATGAAACACTATAAATCATTTTAATCATATTAAATCCAATTTAACATGTGGGAGATTAATTTTCTGGAATACATAAAAAATTGAGCCTGGGCGAAACTGCCTGCCGAACATGGCCCGTGCCGATTGGCACGGTCGAGTCACCTTCGGCAGTCTGCCAGCCAAACACGGCCCGTGCCGAATGGCACGGTCGGGTTACCCCGACAACTTCTAAAGTTGGACTGCCAGATACGGCCAAGTCAAATGACATGGTCGGGTTGTCCCGATAGTCTGCCGGCCAGACACGGCCCGTGCCGAATGGCACGGTCTGGTTACCCCGACAGTCTTCCGAGACTGGCCTGCTGGCACGGCCTGTGTCGCCTGACACGGTCGGGTCAGCCCGGCAGTTTGCAACCCTTGTCCGAAAAGTCGTCCAACGACGATTCGGGGCTAGATTTCGACCAGATATCCAATATCTATATTTTCCGATTTTCATATCTACAATATAAATCATATTTCCCCAAAATTAAAGATTTATATTTAGACATAAACTTACGAAAAATACAACTACAACGAACGAAAAACATACACCACGATTATGACTATAAATGATTCTAAATCATTTACCATCTAATCAAGCATTCCAAATGCCAATATCGTATATACGATCGCTAGACCTACGCTCCGATACCACTGTTGGGATTTGGTGCCTAAAACAAAAGCCTAGCGGAAGCGGTAAAATAAAAATTAATTCGATCCAAATCCCTACGAGGATCGATCGATCTACGTATATACGAATAAAATACGAAACACAAGAGTAACGAGAAACATACCCTTGTAGTCCGTTGATTTAAATGGTTTCCTTATCTTGAGCTATTTCCCAAGTTTTAGTTGATTTCCCTACGATCCAATCCACTCCAATATCTTTGATGATCCAACGCCGAAAGTACCACGTCTCTACTTGCAACGTGCCGGAGAAACGACCGGAATGACGATAACCTTGCTATCCTCTAAGGATACTGCTATAGCTAGGATGATGAAGCTTTGAATTGTGATTATTACACTCTAATTGTATAGATCACACACTCTCAATGAATCTCTCAATTTTCTCCAATAACAATCAAGAGTAAAATGAAGAAGAAGAAGAAGATGACTTTGAGAATAATGGTTTTTCTCACTCTCTCTTGCTATACTCACGGATGGAATGGCCTTTCAAGAGTGAGGAGTACTCTTTTTATTCTTCTTACTTTATGGACCAAATCACCTAATATCATATCTAATATGATATTGTCTCCTTGGTGGCTATATGTCTTCCACATAACAAGGGGAAGACCAAGACCAAGGGAGGGGTTAGGTATGGGGCGGCCATCTAGAAGGGTAGGAAAGAGTTCGGTCCGTTTCGGACTCCAGTGAATCCAAACAGATGAACTCCAATTCCGTCCCGATGTATTTACATCAATTAATTAATCATATCAAATACAAAATAACATAATTAATTTCTCCAAGAAATAATTATATTTATGAATTACATTAATTACCGAGTAATTTATTTAATTCATTAGGCCGTAATTAATTTATCCAATAAATCAATTTAGACATCCAATATCCCAAATTAGATATCCAATATCTAATATTCATAATGAGAGAATAAGCTCGATTCATTCCGTCGTCAATCCTATTGCGCGACTCGGTAGGTCCGTCTCAGTCAGCAATGGGAGGAACCAAAGAGTAGTAGCAACACCTAGCCAGCCTGGCGGCTTACATTGTACCCCAACTAAGAACGAATAATTGGGATCATTAAAGAACCATTCTGTCGTAAATAGCAGTATACGTATAAACCCTTCTTTCAAATGTCCCGATCTAGTTATAGGGTCACGGTCAGTCAAACCCTATCTGTACTTGATGCTATGCATGCGTTAATGCAAATCGATATCATCGAGCACTCGTGTATCCAATACAACTAGCTCCAATGCTTTGGCCAAAGACTTATGATCTCATCTGCCAATAACTGCATAGGACATATAACCCGTTCACTAACAGGAGAAAGAATTTTATCTTGGTATTCAGTAGGACCTGCTACTTGCCCGTCAAGACGCACGTCGAGGTTGACCCCCACCTTCCGGTTTTCTGGGTCGAACTACTCTAATGAAAATCTTAATGTCACAAGCACATCCCTACTAAATCCTCAAGTCGAAGGTTCACGAATACCTATCTCCGTCATTGACTGTCCCGGAGTGAAATCCGTGTGATAAATCGAGAGTGAGTCAGTTCGAGTATACTAATCCAGTTAGCATAGCTATAACATGTGCTCCCACTAACCATTAGTGTTCGACAGGCACTCTCCACGTCAAAGAACACGTCATACAAGTCTTCACATAAACTTAACGCCCAGTCAAGTTTCATCGACTTGCGAATGATTAAGTATTTGAGCTATAAACCTTTCCAGTGCCAATCCCCTTATCTAATAAGGAATGGAATGTTTTGCTCTCAAATACACGGACTAGTTTCTATATATATTTACGAGTTAGGAACGCCAGCAACTACCAGTAAATAAAGAAACATCCATTGTCTTATATTAATGATTTACATAATAACAAGTGCAATGTCCCCACTCAACATCCTCTGAGTGGCATTCGAGGACATACTCCTAAAAATAACTATTCCTAATAACTATCTTGAAGATGAGATACTCTTAGTTAAGACAGTGTCCAGTGTCTCAAAACCATTTGCAAAACAGGTTTGAGTGAAAAATGATTCAAGGTTGCATGAATTATTTTTAAATGAGTATTCATAACATTGGCAACCGAGAAAGAATTTAAATTTGAATCCATCAAAATCACACATTCACAATTGACATATGAAATGTCAAACACAAAGTGTATATGTAACAATGTGCAATCATGGAAAAGTCTAATTTATTTAATTAAACATATGTATCTCGAACTACTTAAAGGCAATATCGGGATACAATCCTAGTCTAATCAATACTAAACTAATCGTATGCAATTAATATTCACAAATTTAAAATCTTCCTTTTATAAAAAATTTTATATTTCTCATTAAAAATGATTTATGAATTTGAGAAATACACTTTTGTTTTAAAATGGCTCACTTTTAAAAACTCCGTGTTTATGACAAATAAATTTGACAAACACTTGAGTTTTGAATAAGTTATGACTTGTTGAAAGAGTTTTGATCATTTTATTACTTTGTCATAATTAAGAAAAATACTTGTAAGAGTTTTTATAAGTGTAATACTTGTAAGAAGTCTCGTAAATATTTTTAGAGATTTTGGCAGAGAAACGTTTAGAAACAAGTGGGTGACAAAGTTTCGTAAGATCTGCTATCGCAGAGATTTGGTATCGCAAACATGGTCAATTGTCGCAACATGGTCAATTGTCGCAACAAGGTTAAGTAATGTATCGCAAGCTAAAGTTGTGATACTAATGGCTGTCGCAACTTATTTTGGAAAGGGCTATCGCAAGACAGTTGTTACAACAAAAGTCTCGCAAATTTTAAAATACTATTAAAATCAGTTTTGGCTCAATCCTAAAGTCTCGGAAAACACCATTATTGGTGTCGCAACCCTAACTGTTCACCATCGTCCCAATGTTGATCCATTTTACCCAAAATCAAACCATTTAATTCCCAGTTTTCTTTCATAAACATGATCTAGACATCTTATCTCAGTCATCTAACCACAAAAAATTTAATCAAAACACTATAAATTGTAAACCCTTTTATTTTCTTAGTGCTTAACCAAAACGCAATCCTAACTATTAATTTTCTATCAATGTAATGCATAACAATGAATGAAATTTATAACAAAAATATAAAATAACAAGTTAAAGGTGTTTGTAAACTTACTTTTGAACGAGAAACACTAGATTCATGAAAACACTGATTTTGCGAGGGTTTTGTGATGGAGAATTTTGTGAGAGAGATAGTTGTGATAGCAAAAGGGTTTGTGTGTTTTTCTCGCAGGGGACTGGGTGAGTTATAAACTCTTTGAACTTTTTGACCCAGTTCTGTGAGAGTTTTGAACTAGGGGAGGGTTCAAAGATATTTTATCAATTGTAATAAAAACTCCCCCTTGGTTTATACTCTCTTTCACACACGGTCCTTTTATTATTTTTTTATTTTAACAGAATTTTGAAAATATTTTAGATCTTTTTAATGATCTTTTGTGCTAAATCAAAATGTTTTAATAAAAAGGTCTTCACTCCCCCTCGAAGTGATGGTATTTTCCCAATTTTTTAACAACTTTTTCAACAACATTTTTTTTTTCAAAAACTTTTAGCAACTTGTTTTTTGATTTCAAAAACAAACTTCAATTTTTCTCCCCCTCAAAAATAGCTTAAAATTTTAAACTGTTTTTGATCTATTCTTGAAGTGGGTAGCATTATTTTTGAAAATTTTATTCCTAAAAAAGATTATATTAATAATCATAAAAACATGCACAAGATTTGTTTGTCATGAGCAAAAAACTTTAAAAAAAGGTTTTATAAAAAGTTTTTTAAAAAATCTTGTATAAATTTTGCTCACGATAAAGAAGAAGATTTCTCTTCTTGTAATAAGTATTGAAGCAATGAAGCATATGTTCAGGGTCCTTTCTTTAAAAAAAAAAGGGTGTTGATCTGTGATTTAACCAACAACCTTTATGAGTAAAAAAAAATTACCTGTTTGTTTTACCAGATGTACTTGTATTTGCTGTTACGCTTTTGACTTCTTTGACCTTTTCAGCATCGTTGTCATTGTCATCACGTATGCTTGTCAATCCTAGACCTTGTCGTAGATACTCATATCTTTCTGGTGGAAAGGCTTTGGTGAAGAAGTGACACGCTTTTAGTGTAACTATCGCAAGTGCACGATATCGTATCAAGTAGTAAAGTGGACTTTTTGAGTCCGGTTTATCGATCCCACGAGGAAGTTTTGTTATAATTTGAATTATACACTATTAGTCTATTTTTATAGATACTTAAGATGAGTGAAACACACAATTAAAAAGTTTTGTTTAATAATTACAAAGAAATTGCAATAATAGTTCTAATATTATAAGGAAATAAAAAGATTGCAATAATTATAGATTGATTAAACGATAAAATGAAATAGTTAGGATTACAAACTTAGTTCGTCATTAGTTATAAAAGATGTATTGGAGATCATAAGATGAATTTACTTATTATGTTGTGTAGATTTGATTTTCCTTAAAAAGACGGTTTCTCTTTCGAACTATAAAACGTCCCTTACATATTGAATCAATCCACTATATTTTACATGTTGATTGGGCAATACATAGCATTAGGATTTATGAAAATAACTCAAAGAATCATCTAAGGACTAGGGGTATATTTCTATCACCTAGAACAACTTAGAGTGAAGATCATTTGATCTAATCAAACATATTTTCTTTCGAAACATATGAAGACCATAAATATCTTCATTAATTAGCCAAATAAATAAAGATTGTTAAAACAATGAAAATCACACACAATAATTCACAATAGATCTTTTATACAAACATAAATAACATGACTAACCTTGTTTATAATCCCAACTAAAGATTACTTAGCCCATGAAGTGTTTATTACACATATTACAAGCTTTGGTGGTCATGTTTAGTTGAATCAAGAGAAAGAATTGATCCTAACTCCCTTAGTAGATAAAGGAGATAGAAACAATAAAATCTCTGAACAACATATGTTATACCACACTTACAAAGATCACTCAAGAACACAAGTGTGTTCTTCACACAAAAAGAAAAGTTTACAAAAAAAATGGAAAATTATAAGTTGAATGATGATTGATGAAGGATCTAAGGGGTCTATTTATACACCTAAAGTCATCTAATAGCTCCAAAACTCCAGCATTATTACATTAGATCGGATCAATGCCAGCCATCCCCTCAATAATACACAAAAAGTATAAAAAATTAGACAAATCATAGCAATCTGTCAAGAGTTACGGTAGTAACATTCGGGAGTTACTAGTAACAAAGTGACTTACTGTAGTAACTCACGAATGTTACGGCCGTAACGTGGCTTCGTAAATTTGCTCATTTGAAGCTTGGATAGTTACGTTTTCGGCCCGAATTTCTCGAGACTTTACGTTTTTGCCCCAGATCTTCTTGGATGATAACTTTTGATATATAACTCGATTTTGAATCGGAAAAGGCTATAGAATTCGTCTCGGAAAGCCCTACAACATGAATATATCAAAATTCAATAAAGAGAATATTTATTAAACATGTTGTTTCTTGAGTAATTCAGTTATTTAATCCGATCATCATCCGATAAAAATAAAATAATTAAAACTAATAAATTAAAAGCAAAAAATGAGTAGAATAGCTCAATTATGGGTGAATTTTATCGATACAAACCATGGATAAGTGTACAAAACTGACACTTATCACACCCTCAAACTTGAATTCTTGCTAGTCCCGAGCAAGACTCTTTATTATTCACACTCCAAAAATAAAAATAAAAATCACTAAAATAAGAAAATTAATACACACATATATTAAAATATAAAAAGAGAAAAGGAGATCAAAATGCCATTAATAAACAACAACCAGCTTTATACAGTAGATAGAAATGAATCAAGATTCAAAATAAATCTACTAATGTTTTTGAAGTTAAAACACGGTTTTTATTTTGTAATTCCAAAATGTAAGGTTTCCCCCAATAGGTTGATTATTTCTTTCCCACTCGTGATACACATGACTCCCTTTAATGGTTGCTCTCGATCACTCGTTTATTTTTCGACTCAATATGAAGAAGAATTTTATTGGCGTCATCAAATATTTTGATTTTCACAAAATTGAGTGTATTGAAATTCAGCTGCTAATTAATTCAAATCTGCTCATAAACTACATCCCTTTTAGTGATAGCTTTCACACCGTTATTTGCTAACGTGTAGCTCTTTTCACTAACACAATTTCTATCTCATTATTTTTTTCGTAAAAAGGTGATAGCTTTCACACCGTTATTTGCTAACGTGTAGCTCTTTTCACCAATTTTTCTGAGACGGCAGCTACGCACCAACAATGGTTAGTCATTTATTTTTCGCAAAATTTAAGACTTCCAAAATTAGCATTATTCTTTATCAACACTTCTCCTTTTCGTCATTTATTTTTTTAGGTGATATCTTTCACACCGTTATTTGCTAACGTGTAGCTCTTTTCACCAATGACTCCTTTTTTTAGGGAATAGAATTTTTGCAGAAAATCATTTTTTAGTTAAGCATGAAAAATCAAAAACTCCACAAATTAAGTAAATTTCAGTTTTATTTTTCATCAACCAATTGATTCTTCTTTTCTCAAGGTAACGAATGACTCGATTTTATATGATAATTACAAGGCTTGGAAAGAGAGATTAAGGCTCAAAAATTTTTGGAATATACAATTTTTTTACCGGTTAAAACGATTTTAGAAGCTAGTATATAGCTAATTTATTTGTGTTTTGGCCAGATCTAGAAATCTCAAAAATCAAAATACTATAAATATATATATATATATAATAAAAAAAATTAAGGCAAATAACCAAATCAATCAAAACACACCAAAATAATTAAACAAACCACCCCCAAACTTGAAAATAAAACTGTCCTCAGTTTAAAAATAAAAATCAATGCAGAAAAGCAGAATACTCCCTGTTAAGAAAGTTGATGTCTGAGCTAACGCCTTTTAGAATCTGCAAGAGAATAAATATACTAGGCACGCAACAAAAGAAAATAAAATATATTCGTAAGTATAACACAATTTTTAAGATGCGCATCAAGAAAGTCTGAAGAGTCGCCTTACGCTGCCATCAAAGTTTTTATACAAGCAAAACACGAAATAAACATTACAGTAATAAAAATACATAAATCGCGAATAGATGCGCGTCAAGAGATCAGGAAGAAACTCCTTAAGCTGCCATCATTTAGCACGATTATTACACACAACAGAAAGTAAAAATACAAGAGGTCCGACATGGGTTATCAAAGGGAGAGGAATGAATCCACTTTTCGTTTTCTGACGGTAAAATCTTCTACCCAGACAATTTTAGCTAGAGCTGGATCTGGTTGAGGAACAAATTCATTGAGTTTTTTGATTAGTTCTTCTGGTGTTGTTGCAACGACTATGATTCGTTTTGCACGCTCGGAAATAAACCCCTTTTCAGCGGAGTAGTCGATGAAAGACAGTAAACCATCAAAGAAACCATTGACATTAAGCACACCTATTGGTTTTTGATGAACATTTAGCTGGGCTCTGGTAACCACATGAAAAAGTTCCTCAAGGGTGCCAAAACCACCGGGAAGGGCGATAAAGGCGCCAGAATTATTTATCATGTGAGTTATGCGATCTTGCATATTCACAGATCTAAACTCATCTCCAATAGTTAACCCGGTGATTTTACTTTCAGCCAGAGGTTTTGGGATTATTCCTAACACTCTTACTCCTTCCATATAGGCAGAAGCAGCAGCTCGTCCCATTAATCCTAGACTTTCTCCTCCGTAAACTACATGAATGCATTTTTCTCCTAAGGTACGACCCAAGTTGTGGGTGCTTGATAAAGCATGCCTCTTTTCCAATTAGCTCCACCAAAAATGCATCTTGTGTTAAATTTTTGTTGAAGATGATGACTCCATTTTTGAAAAGAAAATTTTTTTAGAGAGAAAGCAGAGAAAAGTGCAAGTTTGAGGGATGAATGAAAGAAACCGGTGAAAGTTTATTTATAGAAGAAAAAGAAGGTAAAAATTGTTTAACAAGTTTGTGATTGCGTTTGATTGTGCTTTAACTACTCAATAGAATAATGAAAGCTTTTATCGCGTATCACATTTTTTTATTGAGAAAATCTCGGCCTACGACAAAAATAAAAGATACTTACGCGTATATACGGTATTTGTGATTGTGGCTCACATCTTCCTCGATTTTACGTTCGAAGCGGCCTAAACGCCTTCTATGAGTGGGAGAAGCTTCCCATCCAATTTTCTTACAAATTCGCAAAGCGAGGTCTTTTAACGTCAGATTCCCAAGACGTTGTTCATATTCTGGTTTGAATTTATTCCAAAAACATTGAATTCCGTAATACACAAGTCCACTAGGATGCGTGTCAAGAGAAATTTCGATATTATCTAAATTCTCCTTATTCAGACCATCATTAATGGTAGAATTTTATCTTCTCTGTTTGTAGATGGAATTCCTAAAGATCGACATTTTGCATTACAGTTCCATCTAGCACATTTATAGCAAACGGCTAGAATCTTTGCTCGTCGTTTCTTGGCATATGAACTTTTTCCAAGCCCTGGTAAAAATCTAGTTGGTGTTTCTGTGAATTCACCTTATATTCTTACTTTGGCTTCGGTAATGAATCTTATGTCAAAAGGTATGCTTTTATTCGTAAGCAACCTCATCCTTTCAAGCCTTGTCTTGTAAATTTTTAAAATTGCATTTTTGCTTAGAAAGGGAAATCTTTTTTCAATTTTAAACAATGTTTCGTCCATGATGAAAAACAAAAATAAAAAGACAATGAAAATAATTAAAAAAAAATATATACAAATATCAGTTGTTGTGGGAAACTGAAAAATCCGACTTTAATAGTCACGGAGTACCGTTATCCGCCACTTGACCGGACAAACACAATTTAGTACTAAGTTACAACGTCGAGAAATTTGTACCTACAAAAATAGTTTACAATGTAAGATTTCAAATATAGCTGATACTTCCCCGGCAACGGCGCCAAAAACTTGACACGCTTTTAGTGTAACTATCGCAAGTGCACGATATCGTATCAAGTAGTAAAGTGGACTTTTTGAGTCCGGTTTATCGATCCCACAAGGAAGTTTTGTTATAATTTGAATTATACACTATTAGTCTATTTTTATAGATACTTAAGATGAGTGAAACACACAATTAAAAAGTTTTGTTTAATAATTGCAAAGAAATTGCAATAATAGTTCTAATATTATAAGGAAATAAAAAGATTGCAATAATTATAGATTGATTAAACGATAAAATGAAATAGTTGGGATTACAAACTTAGTTCGTCATTAGTTATAAAAGATGTATTGGAGATCATAAGATGAATTTACTTATTATGTTGTGTAGATTCGATTTTCCTTAAAAAGACGGTTTCTCTTTCGAACTATAAAACGTCCCTTACATATTGAATCAATCCACTATATTTCTATGTTGATTGGCTTCAATACATAGCATTAGGATTTATGAAAATAACTCAAAGAATCATCTAAGGATTAGGGGTATATTTCTATCCCCTAGAACAACTTAGAGTGAAGATCATTGGATCTAATCAAACATATTTTCTTTCGAAACATATGAAGACCATAAATATCTTCATTAATTGGCCAAATAAATAAAGATTGTTAAAACAATGAAAATCACACACAATAATTCACAATAGATCTTTTATACAAACATAAATAACATGACTAACCTTGTTTATAATCCCAACTAAAGATTACTTAGCCCATGAAGGGTTTATTACACATATTACAAGCTTTGGGTCATGTTTAGTTGAATCTGTAATACCCCGATTTTTCGGATATATTTTTCGTTTATATATTGGATATCGTGGATGGTTAATTATGCTCGAGGACGTTGTGAACGTTTGATAATGTTATTGAATTGAGTATAAGTATTGGTTTTGCCGTATGTTCGTATTTGGTATGTCGTGACATCGGACAGGAATTGCTGGAAGTGGATAAGTATGGAACTGTTAACGTACGTTAAGACTTTGAGATAACGTATGCTAAGTTGGTACGTGTTACGTACGTTATGCGTAGGGTATTACGTACGTAACAAGAGGAATCGGACAGTTGGGGCCCGTGGTCGGCGGCTTTCGGCGCAGATGTGGACAGGTGAGTCAACGGATGGAGTTACGTACGTTATACAGGGTGTATTACGTACGTAATACGAGTATAATCAGTAGCAAGTCAGCGTCGTATTACGTGCGCAGCGGAATAAGTGTTACGTGCGTTACGGGCGGTGGCCGAGTCGTGGCCGAGAGGACTGTAGTGGCCGAGCATGGTCGGCGGTGACTCGGCAGGATGGCCGATCATGGTCGGTAGTGACTCGCATGGATGGCCGATCGCGGTCGGCGATGACTCGGAGGGCTAGGATCGGCGATAACGTCGTAAGGTACCGACGATTCTGGCCGTAAGGGACCGTTACGTGCGTGGCATTGCCGATTACGTGCGTAAGGATGTCGGCCAAAGCCAGGCGTAGGGTAGGCCACGGCCGGCTACGTGCGTAAGCACCTGCCGGTTACGTACGTAAGGTGCCGGCAGGGCTCGGCCTATATAAGGCACTGGACCGAGTCATCTTGGGCATTTTGATTCTTCTTCATTTTTTCGCGATTCCTTGACAAAAGTGGATGGATTTGAGTAAGATCATCATGTAACAACATGTTTTGGAAGTTGGATTCATGGATTAACATCATCTCCACCGGATCGAAGGTAAGAACACCTAAACTTTTGGTTTTGGATGTTCTTGAGGTTTCTTGGTGTTTTGGCGATTTGATTCATTTTGATTGATTATTGATGGAACTTTGTTGTAAACTCGTAATCATTCATTAACCTTGAAGTTTTGTGGAACAAATTCGAGTATTCCTTTGAATAATCGATTGAATTGGACTATGCCTTCAAAGTGTTCGATGAAATGTCTCAATGAGTAGAACTTGGAAAATTCTACGTTTTCGTATGAATGATGGTTGAATTGATATTGTTGTGATGATTCTTGGTAATTACGAGAATTACATTAAGGGAAGATAATGAATTGATGATCAAATGCCTTGATTATGATGATTATGATTATGGAATCATAGAGTTCTTGATGTTCTTGAGGCCATATGATGACTATGATGATTTGATAATTCGTTTAACCGATTTAAGATGGTATTCTAAATCATAGTGATGATAGTGGTTGATTTAGATGAGATGAATCTTGGTATGAGGTTGAATTCCGGATTGATTATATTATGATCATTGTTACCAAGTTAATTCGATTATTGATATGATTATTGTTCTAGGTTGATTAACCAATAGGTATAATCGTTATGCCACGGTGAAGAGCCGTAGATTCCGTCCAGTCGGGGCTGAAGAGCCATAGACGAGGGCGATGAGTTCGGTGTTGGTTTTGTCGTGTTGGTATCCAGGCAAGTGTTTACTTGTTCGGTTGTAATGTCTTGATGAGTAATTCCATGTACATTTCATAAGTATTTTATGTTGTATTGCATAATGACGAATGTTCAGTGATATTCTAAAAGGATTAGAATGCACAGTTGATGATTGTTGAGATACTTGGACAATCTTGGGAAGATTGTAGTATTCAGATATTGTTGATGTCATTTTGGATATTCTTGGTCTATGGTATACATTTCGGAAGGAAGTCCGGATAGAGGTATGTTTTGTGGTAATCATACATAGAAGATTGTATACGGGAAGGTATTCGGTATTGAGGTATTATGTGGTATTATCGTGATATTGGGATTTTGATGAGAATCGTTGGATTACCGGAAGTGGTAAGGTTATCGTTGAGGTTATTATTCTCATGATGCATGGCATGTGAATATTTATGTTTATGTAGTTGCGGTTAATTGTCGGGCATTATTGCTGACCCCGTTGTGGGACTTGTTTTTCAGGTATTGAGAACTTTGATGGTAGCGGTCGTGAAGCGAGGATTCCGGACGATACTGGCTATGGCATATTGTTGGGGAATCGTGTATTTTGTTTGTGTATATCATTATTGATGTATATGTATCTTGGACTGTATTTTTATCCGCTGTGTGAGTTCTTTCAAATGGCTTTCGGTTTTATGCCAACTGAGTTTGATTTCGAAAACCGATTCCCTTAACCGAGTTTTGGCCTTGATTGTCTTGACGGTAGTTGGTGTTTTCAAATGTTTTTGTGAGTTTCGGAAAATACTACCGTCATCGGCCTTCTTGTTGTTTTTGTAATGGTTTTTAGCCTGGTGGGTTCTGGCGCGGGGCCCACGGCGTGTAATACTCCCGTATGGTTTTGGGGGATGTTACAGAATCAAGAGAAAGAATTGATCCTAACTCCCTTAGTAGATAAAGGAGATAGAAACAATAAACTCTCTGAACAACATATGTTATACCACACTTACAAAGATCACTCAAGAACACAAGTGTGTTCTTCACACAAAAAGAAAAGTTTACAAAAAAATGGAAAATTATAAGTTGAATGATGATTGATGAAGGATCTAAGGGGTCTATTTATACACCTAAAGTCATCTAATAGCTCCAAAACTCCAGCATTATTACATTAGATCGGATCAATGCCAGTCATCCCCTCAATAATACACAAAAAGTATAAAAAATTAGACAAATCATAGCAATCTGTCAAGAGTTACGGCCGTAACATTCAGGAGTTACGGCCGTAACAAGGGTGACTTACGGCCGTAACTCCTTAATGTTACGGTCGTAACGTGGCTTCGTAAATTTGCTCATTTGAAGCTTGGATAGTTACGTTTTCGGCCCAGAATTTCTCAGACTTTGCGTTTTTGCCCCAGATCTTCTTCGAATGATAACTTTTGATATATAACTCTGATTTTGAATCCGGAAAGACTGCCGAATTCATCTCGGAAAGCCCTACAACATGAATATATCAAAATTCAATAAAGAGAATATTTATTAAACATGTTGTTTCTTGAGTAATTCAGTTATTTAATCCGATCATCATCCGATAAAAATAAAATAATTAAAACTAATAAATTAAAAGCAAAAAACGAGTAGACTAGCTCAATTATGGGTGAATTTTATCGATACAAACCATGTATAAGTGTACAAAACTGACACTTATCAAGAAGTCAGCAATTTGGTAATCAGTTTTCACGAAGTACAGTTCCACAGTAAGTCTTTCTACATATTCTTTGATGAAATGGTATCTGACTGCTAGCTGTGTTACAAGAGATGGCAATGGCACTTTGCGAATCACAATAAATTGGGATTTTGTTGAAACAGAAACCATAGTCTGTTAATTGAGTTTTCATCTACAGTACTTGAGCACAGCATCCAGAGAGGGATATATATTCAGCTTCTGCAGTAGATAAGGCAGTGTGATTCTGCTTCTTTGAAGACCAGCTGATTAGTTTTTCTCCCAAGAATTGAGCAGCTCTTGAAGTAATTTTGCAATCAATTTGATAACCTGCATAGTCTGCATCTGAATATGCAATTAGTTCGAAACCAGATTCTTTCAGATACATAAGGCCCATGTAGATTGCTCCTTTTAGGTACCGAAAGATCCATTTCACAGCAGTAAGGTGCTTTTCCATTGGCCTAGATTGGTAATGGGCACACATACAGACAGCAAAATGAATATCAGACCGACTAGATGTAAGGTACATGAGTGAACCAATCATACTATGGTATTTTGTAGCATCAACCGGTTTCCCATGAATGTCCTTATCTAGTTTAGGCTTATGTTGCATAGGTGTACTTACAGGGTCAAATTTATCCATTCCAAACTTTTTCAAAATTTCCATCGTGTATTTGTTTTGATGAATAAAGATACCACGAGGAGTTTGATTGATTTGTTGTAATACCCAGATTTTCAGTATAATTTTTTCGCGTAATTTTATCTGAGATATACTGCATATCTTGGTGTCTATACAATATGGATAAAATAAATTGAGAACTGAGACATTCGTATTTGTATAATTGTCGTATTCGGTAGACAAATACATTTGAGGATATCGTATATCAAGTTGTTTTAATTTTTGATATCGGGTATATCATATGAGAATACTATTGGATACAATATATGTATTCAGTATGCCGTATGTTTGTATTATGTATGTCGAGACGTCGGACAGGAACAGTTGGATTTTGTCCAAGTACAGAAGGCCATTACGTACGCTAAGCTTAAGGACTTATGTACGCTAAATTCTACGCTTTACGTACGTTATGCATAAGGCATTACGTACGTAACAAGAGGAATCGGACTTGACCGAGTTGTGATCGGCTAGTGGGGCCCGTGGTCGGCAGCCTTCGGCGCGGATGTTGACATGTGAGTCAACAGATAGATTTACGTACGCTATACAGGGTGTATTACGTATGCAACATAAGAATATACTGTAGTAAGTCAACGTACGTATTACATATGCATTGGATTAAGGGTTACGTACGTTAGGAGGCAGCTGGCTGAGTCTTGGCCGTAAGGACTTGCAGTGCCGCACGTGTTCCGGTAGTGACTCGGTGGATGGCCGATCACGATCGGAAGTGACTCGCTGGGATGGCCGGTTACGGCCGACAGTGACTCGTAAGGACTGCCCGATTACGGCCGTAAGGTTATGGTCGGGTACAACCATAAGGCCTATTACGTACGGAAGGGGGGTGCCGATAACGGCCGTATGGATGTCGGCCAAATTGGACAGTAGGGTAGCCATGGCCAGTTACGTCCATAATCCATGGCCGGTTATGACCGTAAGTAACCGGCAGGACTCGGCTATTTAAGGCCTGGGCACGGTTAACTTGGCTATTTTCACATTTTCTTCATTATTTTCGCGATCCTTCATCATAAATCGATGGTTTTGAATGGGAGCCTCATAGACCAACATTTTTTGGAAGTTTGGTTCATGTCTAACACCATTTTTCGCCTGGATCGAAGGTAAGAACACTTGAACTCTTGGTTTTGGGGGTTTTTGGAGTTTCACGATGTTGTTGCCGATTTCTTTCTTTTTAATTTAGATTATTGATAGAATTTTGTTGTATTCTAGAAATCATTCATTACTTTTCAAGTTATTTGGAACAAATTTGAGAATTCCTCCGTTAATCGATTAAATTAGACTATGCCCTCAAAGTGTCCGATAAATTGCTTCAATGGGTGGAAATTGGGAAGTTCTATGCGTTTTTGTAGAATTGTGATTGAATTGATATCGTTGTGATTTGGGAACGAACTATTGAAGGAGGTTGGATCGGGACTCTTTCCTTTCATCGATTTCTTCGCACCGTGTTAATCAAGGGAAATGTTTACTTGTGTATTTCATCTTCTAAGAGGTATGTTGGGTAATCCTTTCCTTGAATTTGGATTTTGTTGTTATTGTTGATTAAAGATTCGTATGAAGATGATTATGGTTTTTTTGTTACGATTCTTGAGGTTATATGAACTATATGTTGAAGGGTACGGTGGTTTATGTCTTGATTATGTTGTTTATGATTATGGGATCATAGTATTCTCGATGTTCATGGTAGTATTGTCACGATTCTTGATGTTAGGAGAATCGTATATTGGAGAATATGATAATATGCATCTTGAATTATGAATGAAGATTGTTTAGATGTTAGAACACATCGGATTATGTCGTTTGAGGATTTTGAATGTGATTTCGGAGTAAGTTGTGTTCTCAAGGAATTCTTAGATTATATGATTTGATGAATATGTTTAGGAGGTGTTGGTATTTTGGATATGAATATGGAATATTCATATCTAGAACTAAGTTATGTGTTTTGGTATAATATTCGTATAGGAATACGAATATGGTTCCGGGTTTGATAAGATTATGATTCACTTTTGAGTTTGAGAATTCATATATATTGAACAAGTGTTCAATTCGGATAATGGAATTATTTGACACCCTTGGAATATGATCATCTATAGGTTGCACTAATCGGATTGTCTGGATTGATGATGATAATCGGTAATTGGTTCTGATTGTGAATTTACAAGGAGGAAACTTGTATTCGTATCTAAGATTGAATTTGGAGTCGGTAATGTTATACCCTTGTTGGTTTAATTTGATTATAGATATGATTAATCGGATTATGGATCGTGTTGTGGTTTTGAGTTCATGATCGATTTATTTGGTTATTCGAATTTGTGTTTAATCGGGATATTGTAGAACCATTGTGTTTATTGATCGGTTATTGATTTTTGTTTCTGATCATCGAGTTACGGTTTGTATTGTGGATATGAATTTGTAATTGTTTGAATTGTATTGTTCGATTTTATGTATGATCGAGGTATTGTTGAGCCATTGAGTTTGATTGGTTGCTTATATTGATTGTTATCGAATTGTTGTTGATTGATTACTTCAATAGGTTGAGACGTTTGATCGTGGATTACGACCGTTGTGTTGCGGTTGAGGCTGTGGAGTTCGTGGATTGCTTTTGGTCGGGGCTGAGGAGCTTGTAGACGAAGGCAATGGATTTTGGTAACGGCTTCGTGGTATCGGTATCGAGTCAAGTTTATACCTGTTCAGTTTATAATATTTGATAAATGGTTTCATTTTCATTTCATTTATAATTCATACAGCAATGTTGTTATAAATGTAAATTGTCGGGATAATGGTTTGTATATCGTGCCCTAGTTTGGATTAAATCATAAGGTATATGATTTAATTGTGTTCAAGGAAGACGTGAGTTATCTTTGGTCAAGGATATAGAATATCGGATATCGAGGATAGTTATCATGTCGATATTGATGTCGGGATTGTGGCTTGTTGAAATTAATGAATTGTACCTCATTCGAGATTATTGATATAACTGTGTATTCGTTCAGGGATGTTATTCGTGGAAAGAATATTGTCTTCGGCTTTGAGGTAATTTAAGTATTGTTCAGTTATGGAGATAATTATAATGTTGAATTGTTGCATATGTTGTATGTTGAGGTTCCGTATAATGAGATATGTATTGGTTGTTCGTTGAGGGATGTTGATCCCAGGATTATTGTTTGGTATTAATGGTTGTGTTGATCGATCGTTGAGGGATGATGATCCCAGGACTGTTGTTTGAGATTGTTGATCGTGTTGATTATCCTTTGGGGATTGTGATCCCAGGATGGTTGTTTTGAATATTTTCGGTCGTGTCTATCTTTCATTATCCGTGTGTCTTTGTTCACTTCGGTGAGTCTTTTTGATCCTTCTTTGGTATGTGATTCTTTGAGTTTCGTTGTCATGTTGCATCGTGACATATCTGGAATCATATCTGCTTTCCAATTGGTTATTGTGTAGGATTTTTAGCTGGGCACACTATGGTTATGTGTTGATATTTCCACATTGAACCGTGCACTCGAGACGTAGTTCGTGAGGCTAATTAGGTACATTGTCCCACGTATATTTTGGATTCCATATACGGGGTGGACATGTGCACTGACACATTTCCGGATCGGGCTTACTGTGATGTCCACCTTTGAGCCATATTATTTGTTCGTTCATAGTCCATGTATGATTGTATATGTTCGACGGTTTGCGACCGGTTGTTCATACGCCCGAGGGGTATGTTCGACAGTCGGAGTTATTTCTTTGAGATCCATTATTGTTGATCATTTGGAGTTTACCTTATTGATGGTATTCTCGGTTATTGTTGATCCTTTGTTGATCGTGTCGAAGTTTATCACGTTGATGGTATTCTCGGTTATTGTTGATCCACTGTTGATCGTGTCGGAGTTTATCATGTTTATGGTATTCTCGGTTAACGTTGATCCTTTGTTGTCGTATTGGAGTTATCATGTCGATGATATTCTCAGTTGAGGTATTGGTTGATCATTGTTATTGATCGTATGAGCATTCAGACTGTACGTTGATGTTTCGGGTCTTATATTCATTGTTTTGTGGTAGTTGATCTACAGATATGTTGTATGCTATTGGTTTATCCAGGTTGAGATTTGATTGTGCAATCCAACGGATAGGATTTGGCACAGATGTTTCATTCCATACTTATGAGTTATGATGATGTTTTGAGGATACTTGGTATCGTTTGAATACAGTACATATGATTGTTGTTGAGTTCTTTTTGCCATTTGAGAATGCGAAATGTGGATTATGGTAATGATTGATTTGTTATGGATTGCCATGGATTGGTAAGGTTATGACGGTAAGATTACGTTGGTAGTATTCTTACAGTATTATTACATTGGTATGTAATTATTTATGATGATGTGATCGATATCATTGTTGAGTATTGTGGCTGACCCCATCGTGGGCTTTATTTTAGGTACTCGGAGATCGAGCTAGTAGCGGTCGTGAAGGGGTGAGCTTCCCGGGTGATACTGGTTGTGACATGTTTTTGAGTATCGAGTATTCTTTTCTAGTTGTTTTATTCCGTTGTAATTGTGTATTTTTGAACTGTGTCTTTATTCGCTGCGTGTGTATTTTAAAATGGCTTTCCGGTATTTTTACCAACTCGTGTTTAACTTAAATGGCCTTTTGGTATTTCTTAAACTTGAGCTATTTCGTCAAACCGATTTTCCCTAAATTATATTTATCGGTACGTGTAAGTGGTGGCTTAACGTACATTTTGAAA
Organism: Orobanche coerulescens; assembly: GCA_033398695.1. Lineage (NCBI taxonomy): Eukaryota > Viridiplantae > Streptophyta > Magnoliopsida > Lamiales > Orobanchaceae > Orobanche > Orobanche coerulescens. Next base: position 104,778,059 of record CM065818.1, read on the forward strand.
CTGTCGAGATTTGGCATTTCGCCTTGTATTTTCAACCAGTATTTGATGACGGTATTTGAGAACTATATTTTGGCAAATATTTGAGTATTTAAAATATTACCGTCATCGGCCTTTTGGCGTTTTAAGCATTTTTGAAATAGTTTTTAGCCTGGTGGGTTCTGGCACGGGACCCACGATGCTGTAATATCCCGGATGGTTTTGGGGGTGTTACAGAAGATGGTATCGGAGCTTGGGTTCTGTGAAACCCAGGCGTGTGTGTTATGTGGCTCTACCGGTACGGTAGTGGCGTGAGTTTTGAAAATAATTTTTCTGACTTTTGAGTCAAACCGGATTTTTGAAGGTTCCAAAATTTTTGAGATCTTTTCAAATTGCTATTTGTGATATTGGTGTGTGTTGGTATTATGTTGGGACTTCGTATGAGAGTCGTGTGCTAGTATCATGGGAGATCAACGGCTTCACGCACCTGTAAGTATATCGTTTTGGTTATTCGCTTGTGGCGACGATTGATTGTTTTCGTGATGAGTTGGAAATTTTGGGTTGATCTATTGTTTGTGGCAGGTTGCAAGCTTCTAGGACGAAACTTATTTTAAGGGGGGTAGTATGTAATACCCGTATTTTCAGTATAAATTTTTCGCGTTATTTTATCTGAGATATACTGCATAGCTTGGTGTCTATACATTATGGATAAAACAAATTGAGAACTGAGACAGTCGTATTTGTATAATTGTCGTATTTGGTAGACAACTACATTTGAGGATATCGTATATTAGGTTGTTTTAATTTTTGATATCGGGTATATCATATGAGAATATTATTGGATACAGTATATGTATTCAGTATGTCGTATGTTTGTATTATGTATGTCGAGACGTCGGACAGGAACAATTGGATTGTGGCCAAGTACAGAAGGCCATTACGTATGCTAAGCTTAAAGACTTACGTACGCTAAATTCTATGCTTTACGTACGTTATGCATAAGGCATTACGTACGTAACAAGAGGAATCGAACTGGACCGAGTTGTGATCGACTAGTGGGGCCCGTGGTCGGCAGCTTTCGGCGCGGATGTGGACAGGTTAGTCAACGGAAGTATTTACGTACGCTATACAGGGTGTATTACGTACGTAATATGAGCATAAATTGTAGCAAGTCAACGTACGTATTACATACGCATTGGATTAAGTGTTACGTACGTTAGGTGTAACACCCCCAAATCCTATTAGGTTATTGCAGTGCCGTGGACCCCACGCCAGAAGATCCACCAGGCGAACATGATTAAAATTACATTAAATTAAACAATAAGGGAAAATCATAGTCCCTACCATGATATCCGACACGGTATTTCGATGAGGAATTTCAACGACAACGATGGGCCTACATGGCCAAAAGTAAAAATACAACAATATACACGAGCATCTGCTCGGGTAATACATAATGACAATGACTGACAAACTGGAGAACACTCCAACTGACTGACCAACATGAACAACTCGGACTAGTATCGCTCGAATGCCTCGTCGCCTTCATCATGCCCCTGTGTCTCAACTCTCTCCTCACAAGCATCTAAAACATGAAAACATGTTCCGCCCCCACGGGGTCAGTCATCCAGATAATGAACATCAAATACATGTATAACATGATATGCATCCAAAGGCAGAATGAAACGGTACAATGATGATAATAATATGAGATGCTCACAAACCAAGGTAAGAACCGAGCATTCGTGAAATACTATTCCCACGGCATACTATTAATACATGTTCGACAGGTTAGAACATAAGTGCCCAACGGCGAATCATAATCACAGAATACCACAATGAATTACACGATAGGAACCAAACCAAAACTGAATTAAATATGAATCACAATGCCCGAAGGCTCCAATGAAATTATCAAGACATCATAAAGACCTAAAAGTCTCTCACCAAGTCACAATCAACATAAACATCGGAACCGTAATGTACCAGAAATTTGTAGTTAATGAGGCTAATAAGATCATAACCACGACCGTGACCTACTGAGCTGTAGGTGTTGGGAAACCAACCGCGAAGGTTCAAGCCCCAAGCTTACCCATAAGATACACGACCGTGACCTACTGAGTTGTAGGTGTTGGGAAGCCAACCGCGAAGGTTCAAGCCCCAAACTTACCCATAAGATCATAAACACGACCGTGACCTACTGAGTTGTAGGTGTTGGGAAGCCAACCGCGAAGGTTCAAGCCCCAAACTTACCCATAAGATCATAAACACGACCGTGACCTAATGAGTTGTAGGTGTTGGGAAGCCAACCGCGAAGGTTCAAGCCCCAAACTTACCCATAATAAGCACTAGCCGAGACTAGCCTCCAAAATATAATTAATCACAAATGACAACGATTCGTAGATTACCGAATTCATGAGAATGATAGTGTGCCACCTTGAGTCGGCCAACACGATAATGATGACTCACGGATGGGCATCGTACTCGACAGTCCCAATTCAATACCTCGATTACCTTAGAATGGTCAATCGATAACAACGACACAACGGATGGGAACTATCCTCGACAGCCCCAATTCAATACCTCGATTGCTTTAGAATGGCCAACCGATAACAATGATGCAGTGGATGATTCAATATGTCGATTGCCTTATAACGGTCAATCGATAACAATGATACAACAAATGATTGAGCACCTCGATTGCCTTATAATGGCTAATCGATGACAATGATACAATGAATGATTGAACACCTCGATTGCCTTAGAACGGCTAATCGATGACAAGGATACAATGAATGCCTCGATACCTTCAATCGGCTACCGACGACGAAGATGAGAATGAATACGACAATGCCTTCAATCGGCTAATACAACATGAATGACAGGACGCCAACATTAATAACAATGATTACAACAATGCCTTAGATCGACATCAATATTAACAACAACTGATACATCGATACCGCGAACCGGTGATCGATAATAACATTAACAACAAATATCTCAATGCCTTACCGGCCATTAATGAATGATAATAAACATTTGGCATAATTGCTGAAGAGTATCGTATCGAATGATCCCCTAATATCAATGAACTTATGAAGAGACTAAGTCTCGGAATGATACAACACATCCATACACATATATGATAACATTAATCTCATTGACTAGTACAAGTATAAAACTTGCCTCAACTGAAGGCGATGAAATCCTTCCACGAACAACGAACGGCGTCTTCCGATAAATACAAGCGCTCGAACAACCTTGAATCAAATATAATTCATTCAATAACACAATATCGAACGAAAACAACACAACGATCGAAAGAAACTCTTTGAGACATTTAATCGAACACTAAATGTTCAAAGTTCCTCAAGAACCTAAGAATCATTAATCGGGTTGAACGAATCGAAGATGTGGATATACAATCCATAGAACACAATTAATAATGTTTACTAACATCAACTGATTCATCAAATTTGGATGGACAATGAAAATCAAGAAGAAATCTCGAAAAATCAAATTTTAGGAGATTTCAAGAAATTACCTCAATCCGACGAAGAACAATGATTAGATGTTGATATGATCACCTAGAGCCTCCTCAAAACATGATTGGATGGAGTATAATCAATCATAATCACAAACCCTAGTCGGATCGCCTGAATACCGCGAGAAGGAGAGAAAGGGAGAAATGAGGTGAAACCCCGTCTCATCCCCCTTATATACTCCAGTGACGCACGACCAAAACGCACGAACAAATGTCCGTGTGTTTGGTCATGCACCGAAACCCTTTGCCATCGATCTCACGCCTGGCGACGCACGAGCACCTACTCGTGTGTCTTGCTCGTGTGTCCCTGATGGTCGCCAAAGTGTACTGTCCAAATCTGATGCCACGCACGAGCAGCTGCTCGTGTGTCATGCTCGTGCGTCCCTGCTGAGTGCCAAAATGAAAAGGGAACACAAAAATGACAGGATACGCATGCCTACACACGACTTACACGATAATAAGTCACGTCCAATCGGTGAAACAATCATGGAACTCCCAACACAAAGCGGCCAATCATGATGATGATGATGGAAATATTCTCGTATCGATCCCCATACAAGGATGAGTGATGAATAAAAACTGATACACGACTCCAAGATAAGCCGAATGATGAACACGAAATGAATGAATACAAATGACGAATGATTATTACTGAGTGAAAAAAAATTCTGAGTGGCAATTACTCAATGATAATTAATGAATTTACAACCGGGTATTACATACCCCCCCCCTTAAAAAGAGTTTCGTCCTCAAAACTAAGGGTAAACAACTCGGGATATGAACTATCCACCAGGATCTGAAAACCACATCTCGAGGAATGCTCCTCAACGCGAAACACCTCGCCTGCACAACTGGGTCAACCCCCCATAAGTACTGACTCACGCCTCAAAAGAAAAGTGACGAAGCACATATAGTCCTCGGGACCATATCAATCACATGCCCAAGTCCCCATGACTTGACGTCTCGAATCACAACGAATAATTACATAGATCATCACAAAATCTTGGGTACAACACAAAAAGAATGCATCAAATGACCCAAATCTCAAGATTGTCAAATACGATCATTATAAGATAGATCGACAATAAATGATCCACAACCACGATACATTAATACGGATTAAGTTACACATTAATCCGAAAACAGAGAAAGGAAAATACAAAGATTAAGGCTACATATCAAATGTACCCAACACCGATATCCTCCAGATAATCGATCTCCTGGATCTCTTCGATTCAAGGAAGACCCAAATCTGAACTCACTATTCAATATGATCCCGGAAGGTCATAAGGACAAGAATGACCACAATGAATGATAATGAATCGAAATCTAACAAGGATCAAGAATGATTCACCAGGGTGGAATGATAACGTATTGAGTGATAACTTAATGAAATGTTTAGAACCATTGTTCCCCGAGAAGTGAATGATTAGTTTGATAATTATAAGTCTCCACGTGATTGATATATGATGAATGAATTATATAAATGAATGAATGACAATGAAATGAATGATTATCCTATTACCGAGCAAGGATTAACTTGCTCAAAACTGGAGATGAATGTCCTTACCTCGGGCTCTCGAAGCCTGATAGGACCCCTTGAATGAAGCACGAGCTGGAGTAACAAAGTCCCTCGAGGCCCTTGAGCTCTCTCGAGATCTACCGGCACTAGAACTCCTGCAGTATTTCTGAAGGCGTCCCTGCCGCCCACACCGAAAACAAATAATGGCCTGTATCGAGCACTGGGTGCTGCGATGTCCTATTACATCACAGTTAAAGCAAACAACGGTCGAACTCGTGGCCTTCGAAGAGGAAGCTCCCTCCACACGAAGACGACTAGAAAATGACCTCTTGGATGTCGGAGCCCGATGTCCCTCTGAACGAGCCGGCATTCTAGTCCTCTCACCCGAAGAAACTGAAGGATGCTTCTGAATAAGCTCCTTGATTAAAAGCTCTACTCCAAGAGCCTTCCCGATGAACTCACTAAGTGAATTACAATTGTGATTGAACAACTTCATCCTCAACTGCGGATTTAGCCTCTTGCTAAAATATATGATCTTATCCGCCTCAGTATGGATAACTGAGGAAGCAAACTGAAGTAGTCCCTGAAACTTCTCAGCAATGACAATAACACCCTCATCCTTGATGGATTCGGGGTTCAAAACCTCTGACAACTTGGCTTCATGAAGTGGAGCCAGATAATACCTCTCTAACATGAGGGTCTTGAACTCACTCCAACCATAATCGCGATCGACGGGTTTCACAGAAAGCCACCATGAATAAGCACCCTTAATCAAGTAATAAGCCGCTACTGCCACTTTACTCTCTTCTGGACACTGAACCATGTTGAAGAGTTTATCAAAATGCTCAATCCAATGAACAATATCAGCTGGTTCCGACGAACCCTCAAAAGTAGGCGGCCTCTGACGAGAGATATCGCCAACAATCTGATTCACTTCTCTAGTCTGTCCATGAAACGGCACTTAGAATCCCTGTTGCGGTGGACCACGAACTATCGAGGTCTGCATGGTCTCCACCATCCGCGTCATCTGAGTCATCTGGTTCATCATGCCCTGCATAAATATGAATGGGTCAACCCGAACACCTTCCGAGTGAGATGCCTCTCGGGTACGACTCCCTGACAGTGAATGATTATCTAACAGTAAATGAGTAGAATAGATAACTGATGAACACATGTTATCTCTCACATTCGCACGAGCATTCACACGAGATCCTGGGTTTTGGCCCGCACCGCGGCCTCTTACCCTGCGTCCTCTGACAGCTCTATCCTTACTGAAGCAGGAAAGCCACATGATAATTATAGATTCCGCATGAATATCGCATTATGATCACGTGACAGAATGATAACAATGAGCATACACGCTATAACACAATGAATGCATTAATAATGTAGTAAAATGATCATCGACATCACGCCGGAATATGATAAGATCGCATGAAAGGTCAAGTGGGGTGACATGAGTATCTGATGAAATTCCTAAATTGATTGCCTTGCACAAGTTAACAAGGTTGAAAATTCGATCCATAAGATCAACAACTGAAATGTGAGATGGACTGGATGATTAATGAATTAACTGAACAATGAGATTGACTGAGTGATGAATGAATTAACTGAACAATGAGATTGACTGAGTGATGAATGAATTAACTGAACAATGAGATTGACTGAGTGATGAATGAATTAACTGAACAATGAGATTGACTGAGTGATGATGAATTAACTGAACAATGAGATTGACTGAGTGATGAATGAGTTAACATGATCGACAAGATCAAAATAATGATTAAGGATTATTAACTGATGAGTGAGTTGATCCTTAAAGCTTACACAGGTCACACGTGCTCCAAAACAATTAGTCATGCACATCAATCGTAATAATAATATCACATATAGGTTTCAACAAAGCATGAATAATTAATGACATGATGAATGTATGAACATAAAGAGAATCGAGTACTTACACAGGTCATACGAAGCTTCGAGGTCTCACGATACTAGTCTTCACTGACGACGACTCGATAAATGAATAACTTGTGCAGTCGTACTAATATTACGACTCACAAAACCCGACTGACTAGATTGTCATAACCTGACAGTCCCACTACTACCGCGTCGGTAGATCCACATAACTCACATATCAGGGTATCTCACACCCAAATTCTCTGATACTATCTTCTGTAACACCACCAAATCCTATTGGGTTATTACAGTGCCATGGACCCCACGCCAGGAGATCCACCAGGCGAACATGATTAAAATTACATTAAATTAAACAATAAGGGAAAATCATAGTCCCTACCATGATATATGACACGGTATTCCGATGAGTAATTTCAACGACAACGATGGGCCTACATGGCCAAAAGTAAAAATACAACAATATCCACAAGCATCTGCTCGGGTAATACATAATGACAATAACTGACAAACTGGAGAACACTCCAACTGACTGACCAACATGAACAACTCGGACTAGTATCGCTCGAATGCCTCTTCGCCTTCATCATGCCCCTGTGTCTCAACTCTCTCCTCGCAAGCACCTAAAACGTGAAAACATGTTTCGCCCCCACGGGGTCAGTCATCCAGATAATGAACATCAAATACATGTATAACATGATATGCATCCAAAGGCAGAATGAAATGATACAATGATGATAATAATACGAGATGCTCACAAACCAAGGTAAGAACCGAGCATTCGTGAAATACTATGCCCACGGCATACTATTAATACCTGTTCGACAGGTTAGAACATAAGTACCCAACGGCGAATCATAATCACAGAATACCACAATGAATTACACGACACGAACCAAACCAGAATTGAATTAAATATGAATCACAATGCCCGAAGGCTCCAATGAAATTATCAAGACATCATAAAGACCTAAAAGTCTCTCAAGCGAAGCTGTCAATCAACATAAACACTGAAACCGGAATAGCCCGAAGTTGTAGTTAATGAGGCTAATAAGATCATAACCACGACCGTGACCTACTGAGCTGTAGGTTTTGGGAAGCTAACCGCGAATGTTCAAGCCCCAAGCTTACCCATAAGATCATAAACACGACCTTGACCTACTGAGTTGTAGGTGTTGGGAAGCCAACCGCGAAGGTTCAAGCCCCAAACTTACCCATAAGATCATAAACATGATCGTGACCTCCTGAGTTGTAGGTGTTGGGAAGCCAACCACGAAGGTTCAAGCCCCAAACTTACCCATAAGATCATAAACACGGCCGTGACCTACTGAGTTGTAGGTGTTGGGAAGCTAACCGCGAAGGTTCAAGCCCCAAACTTACCCATAATAAGCACTAGCCGAGACTAGCCTCCAAAATGTAATTAATCACAAACGACAATGATTCGTAGATTACCGAATTCACGAGAATGATAGTGTTCTACCTTGAGTCGGCCAACACGATAATGATGACTCATGGATGGGCATCATACTCGACAGTCCCAATTCAATACCTCGATTACCTTAGAATGGTCAATCGATAACAACGACACAACGGATGGGAACTATCCTTGACAGCCCCAATTCAATACCTCGATTGCCTTAGAATGGCCAACCGATAACAATGATGCAGCGGATGACTCAATATCTCGATTGCCTTATAACGGTCAATCGATAACAATGATACAACGAATGATTGAGCATCTCGATTGCCTTAGAACGGATAATCCATGACAATGATACAATGAATGATTGAGCACCTCGATTTCCTAAGAATGGCTAATCGATGACAAGGATACAATGAATGCCTCGATACCTTTAATCGGCTACCGACGACGAAGATGAGAATGAATACGACAATGCCTTCAATCGGCTAATACAACATGAATGACAGGACGCCAACATTAATAACAATGATTACAACAACCCCTTAGATCGACATCAATATTAACAACAACAACCGATACATCGATACCGCGAACCGGTGATCGATAATAACATTAACAACAAATATCTCAATGCCTTACCGGCCATTAATGAATGATAATAAACATTTGGCATAATTGCCGAAGAGTATCGTATCGAACGATACCCTAATATCAATGAACTTATGAAGAGACTAAGTCTCGGAATGATACAACACATCCATACACATATATGATAACATTAATCTCATTGACTAGTACAAGTATAAAACTTGCCTCAACCGAAGGCGATGAAATCCTTCCACGAACAACGAACGACATCTTCCGATAAATACAAGCGCTCGAACAACCTTGAATGAAATACAGTTCATTCAATAACACAATATCGAACGAAAACAACACAATGATCGAAGGAAACTCTTTGAGACATTTAATCGAACACTAAATGTTCAAAGTTCCTTAAGAACCTAAGAATCATCAATCGGGTTGAACGAATCGAAGATATGGATATACAATCCATAGAACACGATTAATAATGTTTACTAACATCAACTGATTCATCAAATTCGGATGGACAATGAAAATCAAGAAGAAATCTCGAAAAATCAAATTTTAGTAGATTTCAAGAAATTACCTCAATCCGACGAAGAACAATGATTAGATGTTGATATGATCACCTAGAGCCTCCTCAAAACATGATTGGATGGAGTAGAATCGATCATAATCAAAAACCCTAGTCGGATCGCCCGAATACCGCGAGAAGAAGGAGAGAAAGGGAGAAATGAGGTGAAAACCCGTCTGATCCCCCTTATATACTCCAGTGACGCACGACCAAATGTCCGTGTGTTTGGTCGTGCGCCAGGCTACTGCCCGGCTACTGATCTCACGCACGAGCAACATGCACGAGCACCTGCTCATGTGTCTTGCTCGTGTGTCCCTGATGGTCGCCAAAGTGTACTGTCCAAATCTGATGCCACGCACGAGCAGTTGCTCGTGTGTCATGCTTGTGCGTCCCTGCTGAGTGCCAAAATGACAAGGGAACACAAAAATGACAGGACACGCATGCCTACACACGACTTACACCATAATAAGTTACGTCCAATCGGTGAAACAATCATGGAACTCCCAACACAAAGCGGCCAATCATGATGATGATGATGGAAATATACTCGTATCGATCCCCATATAGGGATGACTGATGAATAAAAACTGATACATGACTCCAAGATAAACCGAATGATGAATACGAAATGAATGAATACGAATGACGAATGATTATTACTGAGTGAAAAAAATTCTGAGTGGCAATTACTGAATGATAATTAATGAATTTACAACCGGGTATTACATTAGGAGGCAGCTGGCCAAGTCGTGGCCGTAAGGACCTGCAGTTCCACACGTGTTCCAGCAGTGACTCACTGGATGGCCGATCACGGTCAGCAGTGACTCGCTGGAATGGCCGGTTATGGCTGATAGTGACTCGTAAGGACTGGTCGATTACGGCCGTAAGGTTATGGCCGGGTACGGCCGTAAGGCCTATTACGTACGTAAGGGGGGTGCCGATAACGGCCGTAAGGATGTTGGCCAAATTGGACAGTAGGGTAGCCATGGCCGGTTACGTCCGTAGGCCATGGCCGGTTACGGCCGTAAGTGACAGGCAGGACTCAGCTATTTAAGGCCTGGGCACGTGTAACTTGGCCATTTTCACATTTTCTTTGTTCTTTTCGTGATCGTTCATCAGAAATCAATGGTTTTGAATGGGAGCATCATAGAACAATATTTTTTGGAAGTTTGATTCATTTCTAACACCATTTTTCGCCCGGATCGAAGGTAAGAACACTTGAACCCTTGGTTTTGGGGATTTTTGGAGTTTCATGATGTTGTGGCCGATTTATTTAGTTTTAATTCAGATTATTGATAGAATTTCGTTGTATTCTCGGAATCATTCATTACTTTTGAAGTTTTGTGGAACAAATTTGAGAATTCCTCCGTTAATCGATTAAATTGGACTATGCCCTCAAAGTGTCCGATAAATTGCTTCAATGGGTGGAACTTGGGAAGTTCTATGCGTTTTCGTAGAATTGTGATTGAATTGATATCGTTGTGATTTAGGAACGAACTTTTGAAGGATGATGGATCAGGACTCTTTTATTTCGTCGATTTCTTCGCACCGTGTTAATCAAGGGAAATGTTTACTTGTGTATTTCATCTTCTAAGAGGTATGTTGGGTAATCCTCTCCTTGAATTCGGATTTTGATGTTATTTTTGATGAAAGATTCGTATGAAGATTATTATGGTTTTGTTGTTACGATTCTTGAGGTTATATGAACTATATGTTGAAGGGTACGATGGTTTATGTCTTGATTATGTTGTTTATGGTTATGGAATCATAGTATTCTCGATGTTCTTGGTAGTATTGTCACGATTCTTGATGTTAGGAGAATCGAATATTGGAGAATATGATAATATGCATCTTGAATTATGAATGAAGATTGTTTAGATGTTAGAACACATCGGATTATGTCGTTTAAGGATTTTGAATGTGATTTCGGAATAAGTTGTGTTCTTAAGGAACTCTTGGATTATATGATTTGATGAATATGTTTAGGAGGTGTTGGTATTTTGGATATGAATATGCAATATTCGTATCTAGAACTAAGTTATGTGTTTTGGTATAATATTCGTATAGGAATACGAATATGGTTCCGGGTTTCATAAGATTATGATTCACTTTTGAGTTTGAGAATTCATACGTATTGAACAAGTGTTCAATTCGGATAATAGAATTATTTGACATCCTTGGAATATGATCATCTATAGGTTGTACTAATCGGATTGTCCGGATTGATGATGATAATCGGTAATTGGTTCTAATTATGAATTTACAAGGAGGAAACTTGTATTCGTATGTAAGATTAAATTTGGAGTCGGTAATGTTAGACCCTTGTTGGTTTAATTTTATTATAGATATGATTAATCGGATTATGGACCGTGTTGTGGTTTTGAGTTCATGATCGATTGATTTGGTTATTCGGATTTGTGTTTAATCGGGATATTGTAGAAATGTTGTGTTTGTTGATCGGTTATTGATTGCTATTTATGATCATCGAGTTACGGTTTGTATTGTGGATATGAATGTGTAATTGTTTGAATTGTATTGTTCGGTTTTGTGTATGATCGAGGTATTGTTGAGCCATTGATTTTGATTGGTTGGCTATGTCGGTTATTGATTGTTATCGGATTGTTGTTAATTGATTACTTCAATAGGTTGAGATGATTGATCGTGGATTACGACCGTTGTGTTGCGGTTGAGGCTTTGGAGTTCGTAGATTGCTTTTGTTCGGGGCTGAGGAGCTTGTAAACTAAGGCAATGGATTTTGGTAACGGCTTCGTGGTATCGGTATTGAGGCAAGTTTATACTTGTTCAGTTTATAATATTTGATAAATGGTTTCGTTTTCATTTCATTTATAATTCATATAGTAATGTTGTTATAAATGTAAATTGCCGGGATAATGGTTGGTATATCATGCTCTAGTTTGGATTAAATCATAAGGTATATGATTTAACTGTGTTCAAGGAAGACGTGAGTTATCTTTGGTCAAGAATATAAAAATATCAGATATCGAGGATAGTTATCGTGTCGATATTGATGTCGGGATGGTGGCTTATTGAAATTAATGAATTGTACCTCATTCGAGATTATTCATATAACTGTGTATTCGTTCAGGGATATTGTTCGTGGAAATAATATTGTCTTCGGCTTTGATGTAATTTAAGTATTGTTCAGTTATGGAGATAATTATTATGTTGAATTATTGTATATGTTGTATGTTTAGGTTTGGTATAATGAGATTCGTATTGGTTGTTCGTTGAGGGATGTTTATCCCAGTATTATTGTTTGGTATTAATGGTTGTGTTGATTGATCGTTGAGGGATGGTGATCCCAGGACTGTTGTTTGAGATTATTGATCGTGTTGATAATCCTTTGGGGATTGTGATCCCAGGATGGTTGTTTTGAATATTGTCGGTCGTGTCTATCTTTCATTATCCGTGTGTCTTTGTTCACTTCGGCGAGTCTTTTTTATCCTTATTGGGTATGTGATTCTTTGAGTTTCGTTGTCATGTTGCATCGTGACATATCTGAAATCATATCTGTGTTATGATTGGTTATTGTGTAGGATTTTTAGTTGGGCACACTATGGTTATGTGTTGACATTTCCACATTGAATTGTGCACTCGAGACGTAGTTCGTGAGGCTAATTAGGTACATTGTCCCACGTATATTCTGGATTCCGTATACGAGGTGGACATGTGCACTGACACATTTCCGGATCGGGCTTACTGTGATGTCCACCTTTGAGCCATATTGTTTGGTCGTTCATAGTCTATGTATGATTGTATATGTTCGACGGTTTGCGACTGGTTGTTCATATGCCCGAGGGGTATGTTCGACAGTCGGAGTTATTTCTTTGAGATCCATTATTGTTGATCATTTGGAGTTTACATTATTGATGGTATTCTCGGTTATTGTTGATCCTTTGTTGATCATTTGGAGTTTACCTTGTTGATGGTATTCTTGGTTATCGTTGATCCGTTATTGGTCGTATTGTAGTTATCATGTCGATGATATTCTCGGTTGAGGTATTGTTTGATCATTGTTATTGATCGTATGAGCATTCGGACTGTACGTTGATGTTTCGGGTCTTGTATTCATTGTTTTGTGGTAGTTGATATACAAATATGTTGTATGTTATTGGTTTATCCAGGTTGAGATTTGATTGTGCAATCCGACGGATAGAATTTGGCACAGATGGTTCATTCCATACTTATGAGTTATGATGATGTTTTGAGGATACTTTGTATCGCTTGAATACAGTATAGATGATTGTTGTTGAGTTCTTTTCGCCATTTGAGAATGCGAAATGTGGATTATGGTAAGGATTGATTTGTTATGGATTGCCATGGATTAGTAAGGTTATGACGGTAAGATTGAGTTGGTAGTATTCTTACAGTATTATTACATTGGTATGTAATTATTTATGATGATGCAATCGATATCATTGTTGAGTATTGTGGCTGACCCCGTCGTGGGCTTTATTTTAGGTACTCGGAGATCGAGCTAGTAGTGGTCATGAAGGGGTGAGATTCCCGGGTGATACTGGCTGTGACATATTTTTGAGTATAGAGTATTCTTTTCTGGTTGTTTTATTCCATTGCAATTGTGTATTTTTGAACTGTATCTTTATTCGCTGCGTGTGTATTTTAAAATGGCTTTACAATATTTTTACCAACTCGTGTTTAACTTAAATGGCCTTTTGGGTATTTCTTAAACTTGAGTTATTTCGTCAAACTGATTTTCCCTAAATTATTTTATCGGTAGGTATAAGTGGTGGCTGAACGTACATTTTGAAACTGTTGAGATTTGGCATTTCGCCTTGTATTTTCAACCAGTATTTGATGACGGTATTTGAGAACTATATTTTGGCAAATATTTGAGTATTTAAAATATTACTGTCATCGGCCTTTTGGCATTTTTAAACGTTTTTGAAATGGTTTTTAGCCTGGTGGGTTCCAGCGCGGGACCCACAGCGCTGTAATATCCCGGATGGTTTTGGGGTGTTACATTTGTAGACCCAAAATGAATTTTAACTCCCTCATCATGCTCATCTCAAATTTCCATCGCATGATATTATCAAAGTTTTTGCAATATTTAGGATTCGTAGATCCGAAAATAATATCATCGACATAAATTTGGACTAGCACGATGTCGCCACCTTTTCTGCTTATTAACAAAGTTGGATCGATTGAACCTTTAACGAAATTTTGTTTGAGCAGATATTCTGATAACACTTTGTACCAGGCACGTGGTGCTTGCTTGAGACCGTAGACTGCTTTGTCAAGGACATATACATCTTCTGGATGGTCTGGATCAACGAAGCCTTCTGGTTAACTTACATATGTAATACCCGGTTGTAATTCATTCATTTTCATTCAGTAATTATCAGTCTGTAATTGTCACTCAGTAATTCTCACTCATTAATAATCACTCATCATTCATGATTCATTCATTTGCGTTCACTGTTGGCATGTTGTAATCGTATATCAGTTACCGATCGTCATTTCATCTCCGTTTAGAGACCGAGATGGGAGTATTATCATTTTCATTGTGATTGATAGCCTTGTACTGGGAGTATCATCTTTGGCTTGTGATAGACTTGTTCATTTTCACATTCGTATGATATGTCGGATCATTCATCAGTCGTAGCGAGGAATCGGAGTTATCGGATTTTTCACCTTGGCCAGCATTGAGTTACGGCCGTAAGGACTTTGGGTTACGGCCGTAACAAGGGTTCGTTGTTTTCAGGCCATTTTGGATGAATGGGACTTACGGCCGTAAGGTCTTGTGATACGGCCGTAAGTTGGCGATGCAGTAGTAAGGCTGGCGATTCTGGCCATATGTGTCCAGCAGGCTGCCCAAGCATTTTTGGCCGAAGGCGAGTTACGGACGTAAGAAGGGGAGGATACAGCCTTAAGTGATGTTCGTAAATTTCAGGTGTGATCGGGCAAGGGTGACTTACGGCCGTAAGGGTTGCCGCATACGGCCGTAAGTCGAGGAAGGTACGGCCGTAAGGCTTGGCCGGATACGGTCGTACGCTGCAGGCAAGGTGCCTGGTCATTTTCGACGAAGAGGGCTTACGCCTATAAGTTTGGCCGGATACGGCCGTATCATCCGAGTTACGGCCGTAAGGTGTGCGGGTACGTCCGTAAGGATGTCGGCGGATGTTTTTGACGAAGGCAGGTTACGCCCGTAACTCGGGGCGGATTCTGGCCGTAAGTCTGCCGGCGAGCTTTCGGCGAAGCGTTCTGGCCGTCTGAGTTGGCAGTTATGGCCGTAAACATTGACACTGGAATGTTACGGCCGTAAGAGGGCCGAGTTACGCCGTAACTTCAGCGATGTTAAGGATTTGGCCGGGACATTTTTACTCATTTCTTCTTTTCTCCACTTTTATCCGAGAGAGAGGGTTGAGGGAGAGATTTTGCCATCATCAATAAATTGAGTGTGTATTGTTCATCATCTTCATTCATTTGGGAGGCTTGGATACTCGATTTAACTCGTGTTCTTCGGATCGAAGTGGTTGGATCTTCAAGAGGTAATTTCTTCAACATCTTGGATTTCGATTTTGTGTTGAGATATGGTGTTTTGGACGCGATAATCATGTTATATGAAGGGATATGCATATAATTATGAGTTTGTATATAGATTCTTTGGATTATTGAGGGATTATTCAAGAACACTTTGAATATCGAGTTGGATTTGGGGATTTTCGATTAATTGTTGTTATAATCACGTTTTTAGATATTCATAACGGATTATTGAACGTATTGAAGATGTTTTGTTGGTTTGAAACACTTCTTGGGGATTTGAGGTTGGTATTATTGAGGTTTAGTTGTAATCAATCGAAGTTGGCCTCAAAGTGTTCGATATAATGCCCCAATGAACTTGGTTTAATCGTATCGACGTTTTGAGTTCGTTATATTCGTGTTTAATTCGTATATTGAACGGATTGTTGGTAATTGTATTGAATTAAGGTTGTTCGAGTGACCGACACTTCATTTAGGACATTTGTTCGTGGAAGGACATTCTTCAACGGTATTGTGTAAGTTAATTCTTACTCGGTTAAAAGGATATTCATTCCTTTTGTTGTTGATCATTCATAATCATAACTCATTCATCATTGTATTAATCATATCGAGACTTGTTATTGTCGAATAATCACTTCATTAGCGAGGAACGGCGGTTCCAATCATTTCATTGAAACTATCAATCACTTCATTATCACTTTCATATCGGTGAGTCATTCTTGACTTTGTCAGATTATTATTATTCATTGATATTCATTATGGTCATTCTCGTTCATATGACCTTCTGGGTTCATATTGCGTGGCCGGGTGCGGATGTGTGGAATTTTTGGTCGGGCACATGATGGCCATGTATTGGGAGTGATACATTGGGTGTGCACAGTAACGATTACCTCCGTGAGACTAATTAGGTACAAGGACGGGTGTGTCGGTCATCCGTCTTGTACACTTGCACGAGAACACTACGGGCGTACTATGGTACTCCTCTTGCGTAATTCATAACTAAGGATATTTCATAACTTGGATATATCATGATTGTGTAATTTCAACCCTTGAGGATTGTTGTTACGTATGGCGGCCCGTTTGGGGAATTTTGGTTTTCAGGTCACGGCAAGGCAAAGGCACAGGAAGAGCATGCTGACGGCGAGGAGTCCTAGTGATACTAGTAGGGGGCCCCAGTTATTCCATTTGTGTCAGTCATTTCAGTCTTTTCCGTCATTTGTATTTTCCGCTGTAAATTCCGTTTGAGATGTTTAATTGTTCAGGGTGGTGTATTTTATCTCCATATAAAATATACTAGTATTCGGTTTTATCCTGGTGTGTTGTACTTAAACTCCTCATCGGAGTACTTGGTAATATAATGTGGTTCGGTACTACAATTATATTATTTAATTCATCATTTTCATTTGCCTGGTGGGTCCCAGTCGGGGATTCACGGCACTGTAATATCCGCCTAGTTTGGGGTGTTACAGAGTTGGTATCGGAGAGTGGTTTTGAATACTACCCTCCAAGTCATGTCTCATTTGAAATCATCGTCATCGGACTAGTATCATTGGACTTTCGCGTCGCGTGTGACCTGTGCAAATGCCAAGCCAATCAGACCAAGAACTGTAAGATTTCTAACGCCATGGTATAATTTCTGGCAAGAATCATTCATTCATAATTCATTAGCTAACAATCCTCAACCATCATTTTCATTTGACCAGGACGGTCATGTTAACTCGTTAATCACTCAATTCATTTCCTTATTCAGTTGTTGATCAGGAAGATCAAATCATTAATCATGTTAATTTGTTCAAGATAATCATTTCAATAATTTCATCAGATAATCACGTCACCTCAGTTAATCATTCATGTAATCACTGTGTTAGAGCGCGAATGCTCATTTTCATCACCTCATGTCATAATCATAACGTGACATTCATGCGGGAAATATAATCATCATGTGACTTTCCTACTTCAGTATGGAGAGGGCAAGAAGAGGACGTGGAGCGGGCCGAATCCCGAGAGCTCGTGTGAACACTCGTGCAAACGCGAGAAATAATGCTAATTCATCGAGCAGCGACGCTGCCACTCATTCACCTGGACGCGATCATTCACTAACGGGGAGTCGTACCCGGGACACGGCTCAGTCAGAAGGTGTCCGGGTTGACTCACTCGCTTTTATGCAGGGCATGATGGCCCAAATGACCCAAATAGCACAGCTGATGGAGACGATGCATAACTCCATCAATCAAAATCAACAGGCTCCTCCGCCGCCACCTCAGAGGCAAGAGAGGAATGTGAGCAATATCATCGGCGACATCTCTCGCCAGAGGCCACCTACTTTTGAGGGCTCGTCTGAGCCGGCAGATATTATTCATTGGCTCGAGCATTTCGAGAAGTTGTTTGCTATGGTAGAGTGTCCCGAAGGACACAAAGTTTATGTTGCAGCTTACTACCTGGGCAAGAGGGCACATTCTTGGTGGTTGTCGTTGAAGCCCACCGAAGGATCATGTACTTGGGATCAGTTCAAAACTCTTATGATGGAGAGGTATTATCCGGCCCCGCTCAGAGAGGCCAAACTGTCAGAATTACTCACCCCGACCCTCGGCCAGACGAGGATGTTCTCGCCATTGCGAGAAATTTCGAGAACTTCTTCCGTTCGCCTCATCTATCATTCATTCCGAGGCGAGATAAGATTAAGTATTTGACAAGAGGCTGAAACCCCGTATGAGACTACGATTGCTTAATCATAATTGCACCACGTTGGTGAATTCATTGAGAAAGCTCTTACCTATGAGCTTCGCTAAGGAGATTGCTAAGCGGCAACCTTCATCTGCTAGCAAGAAGTCCAAGAACCGTAATCGGCGCGGTGTGCCACTTTCAAGAAACCTCGTGCGGGCTCTGCTTTTTCAGAGCGACCTCCTGTGACGTCTAAACCCGCGGAATCTCAGTCACGAGCGGCCAGCTCGGCCATCACCTGTTATAATTGTGTGGATATTGGTCATGTCAGCACAAAGTGTCCGAGACAGTCTGTCACGTGTCATAACTGTGGAATTGTTGGGCATAAGGCCCGTTTTTTCCGTAGGGACTCCAAACCTACTCAGACGTCATCTCAAGCCCCTAAGCAATCAGCCGTTCAGAATCAGGCCACTCAATCAGCGTCGTTTAAAACGACAGGAGCGACTAAAGGTGGAGCCTATAGCGTGACAGGAGCGTCGGTCTGGGACTAGCAAGCCCCAGATTTATGAGATGAAGAAGACCGATGATCCCGAGGCCGAATGATCTCAGGTACACTCGATATTCTATCTCAACCTGTGTGTACCCTTTTTGATACTGGTGCATCGCATTCATTCATTTCCGAGTTATGTTTGAGTAGACTACGTCTGGGTAGTGCTACTAGTTGTGAGCCTTATGTCATTGGCCTACCTGATGGTAGACGAATTATCGGTAATTATGAGATACAGAATTGTCCGATTCAGTTTCATGGTCGTGTATGGCCAGCGGACCTAATCGTAGTAGATTTGCTGAGGGACGATGTTATCTTGGGTATTGATTGGATGGATCGTCATAATGCCATCATTAGTGTCCGTAAGCGTATGATCACTATCATTTCAGACGATGGGGTTGAATGTGTGTTTCAGGAGGTAATCCCGGCTGTTCTGGTAAGGTCATTAATTTGATGAGAGCAGTGCGATTACTCAGTCAGGGATATGTTGGTTATTGGTGCTACATGACCAAAACCGAGAAATCATCAGTAATGTTGATGGATATTCCGGTAGTGAGGGAGTATGCCGACGTTTTTCTAGATGAGTTACCTGGTTTGCCTCCACAGAGAGATAATTCACGATTGAGTTAGAGTCTGGTACGTCTCCGATATCGAAGGCACCGTACCGGATGGCCCCGACCGAAATGCAGGAATTAAAGAACCAACTTGAGGAGTTGTTCGAGAAGGGTTATATCCGATCGAGTGCGTCTCCGTGGGGAGCACCAGTGTTGTTTGTTAAGAAGAAGGATGGTTCATTTCGTTTGTGTATTGATTATCGGGAGTTGAACAGGGTGACAATCAAGAATAAGTATCCCTTACCCCGTATTGATGATCTCTTAGATCAACTTCAGGGAGCTTCAGTATTTTCAAGATCGACTTGAGATCTGGATATCACCAGTTACGGATTCGAGAGTCGGATATTGCGAGGACGGCGTTTCGAACACGCTATGGTCATTATGAGTTCATAGTTATGCCGTTCGGGCTAACTAATGCACATGCGGTATTCATGGAGTTAATGAATCAGGTTTTCATCGACTTTTTAGATCAGTTTGTTGTTGTCTTCATCGATGACATTTTGATTTATTCTCGTAGCCGAGAGGAACACGAGGTTCATCTTCATCAGGTTCTCGACGTGTTGAGACGAGAGCAACTTTATGGAAAGTTTTCCAAATGTGAGTTCTGGATGTCCGAAGTGACTTTTCTCGGACATGTAATTTCATCAGACGGAGTTCGTGTCGACCTTCAGAAGACGGAGGCTATCCGAGGGTGGTTACCTCCGAAGAATGTTAAGGAAATCCAAAGTTTTCTCGGATTAGCGGGCTATTATCGGCGATTTGTGGAGAGATTTTCTAGAATCGCTCAACCCTTGACGAACCTGTTGCGTAAGGATAAGAAATACACGTGGTCCGACGCGTGTCAGCGGAGTTTTGAGGAACTCAAGAGCCGGTTAATGTCAGCACCTGTACTTTCCTTGCCGCAAGGGATGGAGGGATTTGTGGTTTATAGTGATGCATCCGGACAGGGTCTCGGATGTGTACTCATGCAGAATGGGAAGGTTATTGCTTATGCTTCTCGGCAATTGAGACCTTACGAGGTTAATTATCCGACTCACGACCTGGAGCTAGCAGCCGTGGTATTCGCATTGAAGATTTGGCGTCATTATCTTTATGGCGTTACTTGTCAGATATTCACCGATTATAAGAGTTTAAAGTATATATTTACTCAGAAGGAGTTAAATATGCGACAGAGGTGGTGGTTAGAACTAATCAAAGATTATGATATCGAGATCCTTTACCACCCGGGCAAGGCGAACGTTGTCGCCGATGCCTTGAGTCGTAAGTCCGTTCAGGAGCAGATGCTTGCTCGTTTAACAGTTCAGAAGGAGCTTCAGCAGGAATTCCTTAGACCCGAGATCGAGGTCTGGCTTCAGCGAGTTCAGGGACAACTTTGTATGTTAGAGATTTCATCGTCACTTGAGGAGGAAATCAGGGAGAATCAAGGTTCAGACCCAGCATTGTTGCGCATCCGTGAGGATGTGGCTCAGGGGAAAGCCCCTGGATTCGTGGTCCACGAGGATGGACTTTTGAGATTTAAGAATCGGTTGTGCGTACCGGCGAATGTCGAGTTGAAAAACTCTATTTTGAGAGAAGCTCATGCTACCCCTTATTCTGTTCATCCGGGGTCCAGCAAGATGTACAAGGACTTGAAACAAAATTACTGGTGGAGTAATATGAAGCGAGAAGTCGCAGAATTTGTTTCGAGATGCTTAACCTGTCAACAAGTCAAGATTGAACATCAGCGACCGGCGGGTATGTTGAAACCTCTCCCTATTCCAGAGTGGAAGTGGGAAGACATTTCTATGGATTTCATCACGAGTTTGCCGACGAGTCGTCGTGGCATGAATACGATCTGGGTGATTGTGGACCGCTTAACTAAATCAGCTCATTTCCTTGAGATCAAGGATACGTGGGGTCCCGAGAGACTGGCTCAGTTGTTCATCAAGGAGATAGTGAGACTGCACGGTACTCCTAAGAGTATCGTTTCCGATCGTGACGGACGATTTGTGTCTCATTTTTGGAAATCAGTTCATCGTGCTATGGGAACTCAGCTCAATCTCAGTACCGCTTTTCATCCTCAGTCCGACGGACAATCAGAGAGGACTATTCAGACGTTAGAGGACATGTTGAGGGCATGCGTCCTTGATTGGAAGGACGATAGGGAAGCCCAACTACCATTGATCGAGTTCACGTATAATAATAGTTGGCATGCTTCCATTAAGATGGCACCTTACGAGGCCTTGTACGGTCGTCGTTGTTGATCTCCTTTGTGTTGGGATGACTTGTCAGAATCAATCGGCACCGAGCCCGATATGCTTATAGCCGCCCGGGAGAAGGTAACTTTGATCAAGAGTCGTATGTTGACAGCTCAGAGTCGACAGAAATCAAATGCAGATAATCGTCGTCGACCACTAGAGTTCGAGACGGGTGACCACGTTTTGGTCAAGGTATCCCCGAGTCGAGGTATTTTCCGTTTCGAAAAACGGGGGAAGTTGAGTCCGAGATTCATTGGACCGTTTGAAATTTTGGATCGAGTAGGCGAGTTAGCTTATCGATTGGCCTTACCTCCGGCATTGAGTCGAATTCATAATGTGTTTCACGTCTCCCAGTTGCGGAAGTATGTTGCCAACCCGAGCCACATACTTCAGTTTGACGAAATCGAGATCGCAGATGATCATTCGTACGAGGAGCGTCCTGTACGAGTGTTAGAGCGGCGAATCAAACAGTTGAGGAACAAGACGATCCCTTTGGTCAAGATTCAGTGGTACAGACATGGAGTCGAAGAGGCCACTTGGGAAACCGAGGAGAGTATGCGGGAGAGTTATCCCGAGTTGTTTGACCCTTAGTTTCGGGGACGAAACTCTTTTTAAGGGGGGGAGTATGTAATACCCGGTTGTAATTCATTCATTTTCATTCAGTAATTATCAGTCTGTAATTGTCACTCAGTAATTCTCACTCATTAATAATCACTCATCATTCATGATTCATTCATTTGCGTTCACTGTTGGCATGTTGTAATCGTATATTAGTTACCGATCGTGATTTCATCTCCGTTTAGAGACCGAGACGGGAGTATTATCATTTTCATTGTGATTGATAGCCTTGTACTGGGAGTATCATCTTTGGCTTGTGATAGACTTGTTCATTTTCACATTCGTATGATATGTCGGATCATTCATCAGTCGTAGCGAGGAATCGGAGTTATTGGATTTTTCACCTTGGCCAGCACTGAGTTACGGCCGTGAGGACTTTGGGTTACGGCCGTAACAAGGGTTCATTGTTTTCAGGCCATTTTGGACGAATGGGACTTACGGCCGTAAGGTCTTGTGATACGGCCGTAAGTTGAGCGAGTGCAGGCCGTAAGGTGGCGATTCTGGCCGTATGTGTCCAGCAGGCTGCCCAAGCATTTTTGGCCGAAGGCGAGTTACGGCCGTAAGAAGGGGAGGATACGGCCGTAAGTGGTGTTCGTAAATTTCAGGTGTGGTCGGGCAAGGGTGACTTACGTCCGTAAGGGTTGCGGCATACGGCCGTAAGTCGAGGAAGGTACGGCCGTAAGGCTTGGCCGGATACGGCCGTACGCTGCAGGCAAGGTGCCTGGTCATTTTCGACGAAGAGGGCTTACGCCCATAAGTTTGGCCGGATACGGCCGTATCATCCGAGTTACGGCCGTAAGGTGTGCGGGTACGGCCGTAAGGATGTCGGCGGATGTTTTTGACGAAGGCGGGTTACGCCCGTAACTCAGTAGCGGTTACGGCCGTAAGTCTGTCGGCAGGCTTTCGGACGAAGCCGAGTTACGGCCGTACGAGTTGGCCGGTTACGGCCGTAAGGCCGTTGACCTGGAATGTTACGGCCATAAGAGGGCCGAGTTACGGCCGTAACTTCCGGCAGTATTTAAGGATTTGGCCGGGACATTTTTACTCATTTCTTCTTTTCTCCACTTTTATCCGAGAGAGAGGGTTGAGGGAGAGATTTTGCCATCATCAATCAATTGAGTGTGTATTGTTCATCATCTTCATTCATTTGGGAGGCTTGGATACTCGATTTAACTCGTGTTCTTTGGATCGAAGTGGTTGGATCTTCAAGAGGTAATTTCTTCAACATCTTGGATTTCGATTTTGTGTTGAGATATGATGTTTTGGACGCGATAATCATGTTATACGAAGGGATATGCATATGATTATGAGTTTGTATATAGATTCTTTGGATTATTGAGGGATTATTCAAGAACACTTTGAATATCGAGTTGGATTTGGGGATTTTCGATTAATTGTTGTTATAATCACGTTTTTGGATATTCATAACGGATTATTGAACGTATTGAAGATGTTTTTTTGGTTTGAAACACTTCTTGGGGATTTGAGGTTGGTATTATTGAGGTTTAGTTGTAATCAATCGAAGCAGGCCTCAAAGTGTTCGATATAATGCCCCAATGAACTTGGTTTAATCGTATCGACGTTTTGAGTTCGTTATATTCGTGTTTAATTCGTATATTGAACGGATTGTTGGTAATTGTATTGAATTAAGGTTGTTTGAGCGACCGACACTTCATTTAGGACATTTGTTCGTGGAAGGACATTCTTCATCGGTATTGTGTAAGTTAATTCTTACTCGGTTAAAAGGATATTCATTCCTTTTGTTGTTGATCATTCATAATCATAACTCATTCATCATTGTATTAATCATATCGAGACTTGTTATTGTCGAATAATCACTTCATTAGCGAGGAACGGCGGTTCCAATCATTTCATTGAAACTATCAATCACTTCATTATCACTTTCATATCGGTGAGTCATTCTTGACTTTGTCAGATTATTATTATTCATTGATATTCATTATGGTCATTCTCGTTCATATGACCTTCTGGGTTCATATTGCGTGGCCGGGTGCGGATGTGTGGAATTTTTAGTCGGGCACATGATGGCCATGTATTGGGAGTGATACATTGGACTGTGCACACGGTAACGATTACCTCCGTGAGACTAATTAGGTACAAGGACGGGTGTGTCCGGTCATTCGTCTTGTACACTTTCACAGAACACTATGGGCGTACTATGGTACTCCTCTTCAGCGTAATTCATAACTAAGGATATTTCATAACTTCAGATATATCATGATTGTGTAATTTCAACCCTTGAGGATTGTTGTTCTGTGTAACTGACCCCGTTTGGGGAATTTTGGTTTTCAGGTCACGACAAGGCAAAGGCACAGGAAGAGCATGCTGACGGCGAGGAGTCCTAGTGATACTAGTAGGGGGCCCCAGTTATTCCGTTTGTGTCAGTCATTTCAGTCTTTTCCGTCATTTGTATTTTCCGTTGTAAATTCCGTTTGAGATGTTTAATTGTTCAGGGTGGTGTATTTTATCTCCATATAAAATATACTAGTATTCGGTTTTATCCTGGTGTGTTGTACTTAAACTCCTCATCGGAGTACTTGGTAATATAATGTGGTTCGGTACTACAATTATATTATTTAATTCATCATTTTCATTTGCCTGGTGGGTCCCAGTCGGGGATTCACGGCACTGTAATATCCGCCTAGTTTGGGGTGTTACAACATACACCTCTTCCTCTAACTCTCCATATAAAATGACCATTTTCACGTCCATTTGATATACAGTGAAAGATTTATGAGCTGCATAAGCCAAGAATAAGCGTATGGCTTTGATCCTAGCAACTAGTGCAAATGATTCATCGAAGGCGATTCCTTTTTCTTGTTTGTAACCTTTTGTAACAAGGCTTGCGGATTACTTCACCGTCTTCATCCAATTTGTCCTTTAGAATCCATTTCAATGTAATTATGAGTTTTCCAAGAGGTTTGGGAACCCTTCGCCATACACCATGGCGTTTGAATTGGTTTATTTCTTCTTACATTGTGACAATCCAGTCGGGTTCTGCAAGTGCTGCTTTGACGTTGGAAGGTTCTAGTTTACGCAGGAAAGAATTGTAGAAACAGTAATCTGGTGTAGCACTTTTTGTTTGAACGGGTTGAGAAGGATTTCCAATAATTTGTTCTAACGGATGATCTTGAGTCCATCTTCTTCTGTACGGATGTGGTTGGTAAAATGTATGCATGTTTGAAGGATCAACATTTCGCATCTCAGAAGGTTCACCGACCTCAGTTTCGGGAGTCGCAAATGGATTAGTGAATGTTTCCTCTTCAGACGATGCATTTGTAATAGCTTTATCATCAACATTCTGATTGGAGGTTGGAGTGGTTTTATTTGGTGAAAGTTCTTGTTGAATCATTGTTATTAGAGGGGTATGTGGTACGGGATCATCATCTTCATAAGTAGTTGTTGATGAACCGGATACGGGAGAAGGTATGTCTTCTTGTTGATTAACTTTGGGTATCGGAGTTGCAGCGGCTATTGTAGACATCTTCATCCTATTTCCTCCACATGATTCATCGTAGAAGTTTTCAAACAAACCATCTAACTCTTCCTTTTGAATATGTTTAGTTTTTGGTGTTGATGATTTTTATTTTGGTCCGAGTCCTGAACTGATCTATTCAGAAATCGTTGTCTTTGGCACAGGTTCTAAACTTTGTTGATCAGAAACATGATTAAGTGCGGGTTCTAATCTGACTTGATCAGAAGCCATTTCTTCTACTTCATCGAAGTTAACATGAATTGTCTCTTGTATCAACTTTGTTCTTCGATTGTAAATAAGATACGCACTCGATTGTGTATAATAACCAAGGAATATTCCGACATCCCCTTTTTCATTTAGTTTTCCAAGATCATTATTAAGAGGGTAGCAATGGCAACCAAAGGTGTATAAGTATTTTACATCGGGTTTGCGTTTGTGAAGGATGTGATATGGGGTTTTCCTTAATCTCTTGTTGATGATTGATCTATTTTGTGTGAAACATGCGGCTGATACTGCTTCAGTCCATATATTTAATGGATGATTTGTGGAGGTTAGCATTGTTCTAGCAGCTTCTACTAAAGTACGGTTTCGTCATTCAACTACACCATTTTGTTGAAGTGTGTAAGCTGCTGATCTTTGATGAGTGGTGCCAACTGAATCGAAGAAGCTCTGAAGAGTCTGATTCGTAAATTCCGTCCCATTGTCAGTACGCACATTTCAGACTGTTGCAAGTAGACCAACTTGTACATGTTTGATGAACTTAATGATTACATCGGGTGTTTCAGCTTCTGAGGCAAGAAAGTGAACCAATGTGTAACGTGAGTAGTCATCCACAATAACCAATATGTATTTCTTCCCAGTTCGACTGACTACGCGCAATGGACCACATAAATCCATATGCAGTATATGCGAAGGTGCAACGGAACTATGTTCGAGTTTGTATTTAAGTGTTGCACGAGTCATTTTCCCTAATTCATACGCAGAACAAAGATGATCTTTCTTGAAAGAAACTTTAGGCAATCCTTTGACTAGGTTGTTGTAAACAAGGTCATTTAATGTCCGAAAATTCAGATGAGAAAAACGATGATGCCATAGCCAGGCTTGTGATGATGATGCTTTTGCAATCAAACATATCAGTTTTGGTGATGATTCTAAAAAAAATCAACAACAACAAAGCACAAGAGGTTGAATGTATATGTTAGTGATTAGCAAATCAAGCACAGAGCATTCCTTATGATTGTTGAGATCATGAAATCAAGACAAGTATTCAATTAAGTTCAAGTTCTTTACATGAAAGGTTTCTCAGACTTGGAAAAATTTGACCAATTTTCCTTAATTGAGACAATTAAATTAGTTTATTAGTTTACTAGTTTTATGAATATGATCCAACTATTGGTATAAAATCGGATATTTGCGCCGTTTTGTGGAAGCGTAAATAACTTGCGGAAAATAAATCACATATTGATTTATAGAGGTTCGGCTATTAACGAAGCCTACGTCCTCTCTCGATGTATCTTTTTTCTTTAGGCTTAAGATCAAAACCTCTACGCCTCTCTTCTATCGGTCGAGGGATTACCGTTACAAGCTCGTCTTCTATCGGTCCGAGTAAAACCGTTTTTCCTTTTCTATTGGATAAGGAATCAACCACTCTAGATTTCTATGGGTACTAGATAAACCTCACTTAGATATCGATTGTGATTCTAACAATGCCGGATACTTGATCCTAATAATACCGAATCTAATCGTATCTTTTCTTTTACCTCTCGTGTATAATGTTGAATGTATAAGACACTCAAACTATCAATATAAGCTCAATATTACAACAACAATGTAAGTATATGATTCTCAGATGTATGACTCCTTTGCTTGAAGTTGTTGTACTCAAAAAATACCATAGGAATGGTATTTATAGGCATTTCCCATAAACTAGCCATTGCTGGCTGTTTTGACTTGCTAGCGTGCGCTAGCCTTCTTTATTAGCGTGCACTAGACTGTTCCAGTTCCAGTCCAGTAGCCTCGTTTCTTCTTTAGCGTACGTTATGCCTTATTCCTTACGTACGTAACCATCTTGTATTAGCGTGCATTAATAACACATTGTAGCGTGCGCTAATACAATATATCCGTTGCATGACTTGTCAAAGTATCCGTTTGATATGCTGACTTTGACCTGCTTTTCCCAACGTTCTGATTGACGCTATTCCTTCTTTGTAACGTGCGCTACTGCTGACTTCATTGCATTCGTCATTCTGTGTTTGAATTCCTTCACAATGGTAACATGGCTTCGATAGCGTGCGTTAATGATAACATGTAGCGTGCGCTATCTTATCAGCTGACTTCACTTCAGCTAACTTCGAACTTGGATGATATGCAGATTACTCCCCGTTAGCGTGCGCTAACATATATGTCTTAGCGTGCGCTAGACATGTATTTTACTCAGCTTTTTGCGTCTTCGTCTGCTTCGTCGTTTTGCTTCGCCTTAATGTTGTTTTGTTGTTTCGCAACTTTAATCATCAAAACACAAATTAAATAATGTGTGGAATAAATATTCCAACAATCTCCCCCTTTTTGATGATTACAAAACAACTCTTGAATTGAATAAAATCTGTAAAGATAGAATATATGTATATATATACGAATCAAAGTTTTCGGCTTTGATCGTTTCGTTAGTTTCTCCAATCCTCTTTTCTTTTCGA
The DNA here is from genome assembly GCA_033398695.1 of Orobanche coerulescens. NCBI lineage: Eukaryota > Viridiplantae > Streptophyta > Magnoliopsida > Lamiales > Orobanchaceae > Orobanche > Orobanche coerulescens. The sequence goes on from CM065818.1 coordinate 104,806,991, forward strand.
CATCTCTCTTACTTTTCAACTTCTTCGTTTTTCATTTCAATTTTTCAACTCCCCCTATTTGTATGCTTTCTTTTTCTTTTCGACTTCTTCGATTTTTCTCATTTTTATCTCAATTCATGTTTTTCTCCCCCTTTTTGTCTTCATCAAAAAGTAAAAAATATAGAGTATATCAAATGAAATATAAATATGCATGATACCAATTTATACATTAAGAAGGGTATAAGCTCCCCCTAAAAATATTATTTCCCCCTCAAAAAAATATTCCTTCTCCCCCTTTGTAAAATATCACTTGTTAAAATTTATTTTTGGGGATCCAACCTATAGTTGGTTTTTGTTTCAAGACGTGAACGATATTTGTAACGTTTGTTCCTTTAGGAACCCAAATCTTTATAATTTTTATCGTCCGTCTTAGGATTTTGCAATTTGAAATGTGATGCCCGATTTTCAAACATTTTTTGCATCGGGGTATTTTGAAATTGACAGATTCATTTTTCGAACGTGGTTTGAATCCTAACCCCTCTTTATTTAGAGTATATTTTTGAACACATAACATCTATTCAAATTTATCGTTGCCGCACGAGAATTTCTTTGTCAAAATTTTTAGTTCATCTTGAACTTTTAAAAGATCATTCTTTAAAATATTCTCATTTTTAATGCATTTCGAATGATCGATTTCAAAAAATTTCCCTTTTTCAAGTATTTTGGAATTTTCAATTTCTAAAGTTTTATATTTACACTTGAGGGATTTAATTTCATTTAAAGCATTTTGATAATCCGTATGTAATAACTCGAATGCTTCAAAGAGTTCGTCGCAGGAGTTACTTACTTGGCTTTCGACGTCGCTATCGTCGAATGAACTCCGAGCCATGAGTGCGAGATTATTTTGGTCAAGAAAATCTTTATCGGGATCTTCGTCGCTCCATGTTGCGATTAAAACCTCCTTTTGCTTTACACGACAGTTCTTAGCAAAGTGGCCTGGTTTACCACAAAGTCGACAAGTATTGTCGAATTTCTTAGGTTCGCCCACTTGGATGTCCTTCTTTCTCCGGTTTAATAAGTGTTGGAACTTATTAATGTTCTTGGCATAATATGCCATTTCTTCGTCGCTATCGTCCACCGGAATTTCTTCTTTCTTTCTCGGCACCTTAGCCTTGAAGGCTATCGATTTTTCCTTCGGTTTTGGTTTGGCATTCCGAGATTTTAGAACAATCTCGTAGTTGATAAGAGAACCAACGAGAGCACTAAAATCGAGAGTATTTAAATCTTTTGATTCCATTATTGTCGTAACCGTACCGTCCCATTCTCGAGGTAGTGATCGGAGAATTTTCTTTACTTTCTCACTACTCGAAAGTGGTTTTCCGAAACATGCTAATCCATTAGTGATGACCGAGAATCGGTCGAGCATAATCGAAATGGACTCGTCGTCCTTCATTTGGTTCATAATCATGAAGGAGAATGTTTATCTTCGTCTCTTTGACTTGAGACGTACCTTCGTGTGTTGCCTCAAGCATTTTCCATATTTCTTTGGCACTTTCACACGATGATATCCAGTTGTGTTCTTCCGGATTTAAGGCACAATAAAGGATTTGAGTTGCCTTACAATTGAAATGATCATTTTTTCAATCGGAGTCGTCATATTCTTCAAAAGTTTTAAGCGTACCGTTGGAATTCATTGGAATTTTTGGACCAAGACAAATCACCTTCCAAAGTTCGATGTCGTAAGCTCGAATGAAGATCGACATCTTCTTCTTCCAAGTCATGAAGTTCGCGCCATCAAAAAATTGTGGTCGGTTGAGAGCAAGGCCTTCGGCTGGAGAGATTTGAAACGCCATTTTGGATCTTTTTCTCCACGGATGTTAAGCCACGTATTGGAGTACCTCTCCGATACCAATTGTTGGTATAAAATCGGATATTTGCGCCGCTTTGTGGAAGCGTAAATAAATTGCGGAAAATAAATCACACAATGATTTATAGAGGTTCGGCTATTAACGAAGCCTACGTCCTCTCTCGATGTATCTTTTTTCTTTAGGCTTAAGATCAAAACTTCTACGCCTCTCTTCTATCGGTCGAGGGATTACCGTTACAAGCTCGTCTTCTATCGGTCTGAGTAAAACCGTTTTTCCTTTTCTATTGGATAAGGAATCAACCACTCTAGCTTTCTATGGGTACTAGATAAACCTCACTTAGATATCGATTGTGATTCTAACAATGCCGGATACTTGATCCTAATAACACCGAATCCAATCGTATCTTTTCTTTTACCTCTCGTGTATAATGTTGAATGTATAAGACACTCAAACTATCAATATAAGCTCAATATTACAACAACAATGTAAGTATATGATTCTCAGATGTATGACTCGTTTGCTTGAAGTTGTTGTACTCAAACAATACCATAGGAATGGTATTTATAGGCATTTCCCATAAACTAGCCGTTGCTGGCTGTTTTGACTTGCTAGCGTGCACTAGCCTTCTTTATTAGCGTGCGCTAGACTGTTCCAGTTCCAGTCCAGTAGCTTCGTTTCTTCTTTAGCGTATGTTATGCCTTCTTCCTTACGTACGTAACCATCTTGTATTAGCGTGCATTAATAACATATTGTAGCGTGCGCAAATACAATATATCCGTTGCATGACTTGTCAAAGTATCTGTTTGATATGCTGACTTTGACCTGCTTTTCCCAACATTCTGATTGACTTGATTCAAACTGCTTAGCGTGCGCTATTCCTTCTTTGTAACGTGCGCTAATGTTGACTTCATTGTATTCGTCATTCTGTGTTTGAATTCCTTCACAATGGTAACATGGCTTCGATAGCGTGCGTTAATGATAACATGTAGCGTGCGCTATCTCATCAGCTAACTTCACTTCAGCTAACTTCGAACTTGGCTGATATGCAGATTACTCCCCGTTAGCGTGCACTAACATATATGTCTTAGCGTGCGCTAGACATGTATTTTACTCAGCTTATTGCGTCTTCGTCTGCTTCGTCGTTTTGCTTCGCCTTAATGTTGTTTTGTTGTTTCGCAACTTTAATCATCAAAACACAAATTAAATAATGTGTGGAATAAATATTCCAACACCAACAGGTTGCCATAATACTGAATATGACCCAACGGGTCTCCGAATTTTGGGTGTTCTCCGGATTTGTAGTTTTCTCATAATTCGGACGTTTTGCGGCAAAACTTTGAACCTTCATAACTTTTTAATCGTAACTCTATTTTCAGCGAATTACTTGTCAAAACGTCCGTGAGAACGGGGAGAATGACATGTTGAATATGACCCAACGGGTCGACATAATTCTGAATATGAGCTAACGGGTCGTCATAATACGGAATATGACCCAACGGGTCGCCATAATACTAAATATGACCCAACGGGTCGACATAATTCTGAATATGATCCAACGTGTCGCTATAATACTGAATATGTCCCAAACGCACTCCTAAGTATCTCAAATTCTTCTCTAGCCATTTCATTTTCTAAGTCCGATTCATAAGAATCTTCCTCAATAACTTGATTACTATGTTCCAATTGCCTAAAGGATTCCTCATGTGTGTAATATGTTTTGGTGAAATCTATCCCACGCATGCAACTAGGTAGATCAACTCTAACCATCTCACAATCTTGGTCCGATTCAAAGTCCATGTTCTTAAAAACTAGGTCTTTTTGTTCATGGTTCTTATAGTAGGATAAATCCTTCTCATTTTTTTCCTCAAGTTGTTATATATACAAACCTATCATTTCATTCAACTTATGGTTCACGATTTGCAGGCTTCCCTCAAAATTTTTCCAAAGGGTCTCACTAAAAGGAGTTGATCCTAATAATGATTGTTTAATAGAAGCCACACATGCAGAGAATTCATCAAACCCATCTAACTTTACACCCATCTCCTCTTGGATATCTTTAATATCACTCAAAAATTCATTGGAACTACAAGAAGCAAATCTATTCATGTAATACAATTGTTCGTCTATTGTCAATGATTCAAATGAAATTTCGTTCGCCATGGTGATGAATGAGAGGGGTTTTACGAACAAAAGTAACAAAGAAAAAGATAGACTACGAGAAAGCTATAAAATAAAATGAAAAATCTCACTTGATAAGAATCTAGTGAGTAGACCTAAACGAGGTAGAAATCGAGACTTAAACTATTCACCGGCAGCGGCGCCAAAAACTTGATGCGGAATTTTGCAAAACTACTAAGTTTTACAATCCTCCTAGGCAGTGTACCTAACCGTTGTAGTGTAGTATAGGCAAGACACGGGAGATTGATCGTTCTCTAGGGGAATAGTGTTGTGAAGGCCGAAGTATATGACGAATTAGGTCTAAAGGTGAGGAATGATTCTTTTTATATTTTTATATTTTTTATAAAGCAAATTAAAATATCTCGGGGTTTGAAGAGTTTGGTTTTTAAACTATTAATTAAACCAATTAAACTAAATTATACTAATTATATGAAAAAGTAAAGTGGTAACTCTTATGATAGGTAAGGGTGTTTACTTAGAATTTCCTAACTCCCTAGTTATCTCCTATTGATTAGTCGAATTGTCACAACCTTGTTTTAATTAGCGTGTTGTATTCCTTAATATTGATTGTAGGGTGGTGCCGAATTCCCCAACTCTATGAATATATTGGTCTCCCTTAAGAAATCCTAATGTCAACAATCCGCAATTATGCAATCTCTTTAAGACTCTTAATATCAACTATCCGCAATTCACGCAATAAATACAACGAATAAAAACAATTAGTGCACTCTAGTGAATAAAGCGTTTTGTCGGATGTACAAACTAATACATTAATGATAAAGCCAATTTTATCATTAATGAACAAGTGGACCACACTCAATTTAATATAATAAACTTTATTTCCCATCATGACAAAATATATATTTTTTCTATGTATTTATATGAAAAAAATTACTAAAACTCTTTCTTAGTATAAATATAACATTACTTAAGCTTGAAAAAAAATTGTGCTAAAAATATATATAATTAATTGAAAAATAACTAAAATTATGTAATTCGGGTTATTCGGTTCGGTTTTCGGTTATCAGGGTTCGATTTTCGGTTATTCAGTTTGATTTTCGGTTCGGTTGAATCAAATTTGAATTCGATTCGGTTCGGCTTTCTGTTTGACCCAGAAAAAAAAATTTAATCGAATAAACCGAATAACCCGATAATCGAACTGGTGAACACCCCTACACTTGGCATTAAATTAGTCTTATAGGCCTGACACATTTGGCATAAGCCTGAAAGTATTCCAAAGCTTGACATGAAGCCAACATGAGATGCCCACCCGAGATAACGGTATCCCTCGAGTAGGAACACAATTAAAAGCAAATCTAGCATAAATTGAATTTTTATATTTTTAATAAACACTAATTTGTTTGTATTGATTATGATATGATATTTGTGGTTAGGTAGTGTGTCATAGTTTATTATGTTTAGAATAAGTGCCACATTAAGTGTCAAAGTGGGACAAGTGCCACAGTAGGTGTCAAAATGGGATAAGTACCACAGTAGATCTGGATAAGTGCCACAGTAGGTCTGTTTGAGTCACTATAGGATAACTGTTATCATTGTAAGGGTTATCCCAACCGGTATATATACCGAGCCATTATAATGAATGAAATCATAGTCTTGTCAAACAAATATATCTGGTATTCTCTTCTCTAATATTCTTAAGGAGTTGGCGCCTCCTTGAAGTGGTGCATACTATCGATACAACCTTAACAGGTCTTATCAATTGGTGCTTTCATTCAGAGTTTCATTGGGAGCCGAACGATTCTAGGGTTAAAAAAAAAACTATTAATCGGTACTATTCATCAGTACTGTTCATCGGTGCTATTCATCGATACTTTTCATCCTGGAGTACTGCTCATAGGGTACTGTTCATCGAGTATTGTTCCTCGTCGGAAGTTACTGTTCACCGGAGTTACTGTTCATCAATCACTTTTCACGAGTTACTGTTCTTCGAGTTACTGTTTATGGCATCGGGCAGCAGCGATCGGGACGCACTATCTAAGCTCTTGCAAATGGGTACCGTGGCCAAATATCAGAGTGAGTTTGAGATACTTATAAATTGAGTAACAGGGATCTCTGAAAATTTACTTAAATCGTTTTATATCTCTGGACTAAAATCGGCTCTACAATGTGCACTCTTAAGGTCAAATCCCACAACTTTAGATGAAGCTTTTTCATTAGCTCACTTAATGGAAGCACGTTTCGCGGACCAATGGCCGGCTACAACCAGCGCTACACTCGGTGGATATCAAAAGAAAGCATCCGATTCTTCTGCAACATCAGAAGTTGCACCAGAAGTTGAACCCGAAATTGCAACTGAAGTTGCACCAGAAGCTATACCAAAAGCTACTACCGCCGCTGTCACAGTTACAAAGATTGAAGAGGCTATTAACGCGTATTACTCACCTGCACTAATGGGGTTAGCTTATGGAGATACACATTTAGTTGTGTTTGTGGGAGTGTTGTGGGCGAATAAACGAGACAGTGAGTTGTGGTTTGCTCCATCCGAATGGAAAGAATGTAGAACAGGAATTCAAGTGCTGCCATTGTTAGTAATCGAGCTTGAGAGCAAGTTGAAAGAGAGAACACAAAGGTTTAGGAAACGTCTCAGAATTTGGGATCCCAGAATCAAGATTTTTTAAAACAACACTGTAACACCCCCAAATAAGAATGCAGCGGAAGAGATATCGGGGTGCTACTTATTGGAATCACAACAAAAGTAATAGAGAACGGATTATCTAATCCGTTTTAAAGTTACATTAATCAAGACATAAGTTTTACATAATTATGAATGCGGAATATAAGGCCCATAATAGTTTTTAAGTTGTCCCATATTACAAAAACATTGGTCATGAGTGTGGTTGTATACACTCCAAAAGTGTGCCTATGCCCCTGCCAAGCACTGCCTTGCATCCACGTACATCAAATAATTTAAAAACACCTGAGAAAACATGCTAAAAAGTAAGCAAAAAGCTGGTGAGTTCATAGGTTTACATAAAAAAATAAAGTTGGACCAATAAGTTTACAAGTTAACATTATAAAGTGCATAATGTTATACGAAAGTCTAATATGCTGCGCTAAGTTCCATGTTACCGAAACTACGACAGATAAGGCATGCAAAATGTAGTCACATAAGGAATAAAGCGTGCAAATGTAGTCACGTAATGTGCAAAATGTGGTCACGTAATGAATGGGACGTGCAAAATGTAGTCACGTAATGAAATACGCATAAGTTTAGTTTGGTCCATAAAAGAGTTTGCATGTTTCTCACCCCAAGTGTAAAGCCCCGGTTTCACACATGCATTTATAATTTATAGAAAGCACATGAATAATTTTAAATGTCCAACAAATTATTTACGAATTTCATTTCATTTATTAAATAAGGTCAAATTTTCCTTATTTTCATATCATGATTTTAATTTATACCTGCACTCAAGTCAAGCTCTCATATTATTATAGTCGAATAATATCTAATTTTTTTAAATTGTCCAAAAATCTCTTAATGACCTAATTAATAAATATATTTTATTTGAACTTAATTTAATAAGTTGGCCCAAGTCCTTTTTCCTGGTCCAATTAAAATTCTACCCTGAACCTAATTTTTGAATACAGTATAAATACTATATTTTGTACCTCTCACAAGATAAATTTATTACGATTATTATCCACGGAATATTAATATTATTATAATTCGTATCATTATTAATATTATTATTATTAAAATTATTGTAAATTTTATTATTAAATTATTTATATATTTAAATAAACAATACTCAGACTATTTAAAATATTAAAAGTCCAATATTTTTAAGAATCATTAATCAGCCCAAGAAAAAGTCACGTTCTTTCTCTTTCATTTATGTCAGTTTTCTCTCTTTAATACCAAAATAAAGACATGAATTATATTTGAAGTTACAAACAATTAAATGATACAAAGCTTCATTCTTCCCAAAACAACAAGAACCAATTCAATATAAACACAATTAAAACAAAAATCTGCATCTTCTCGTCCTCCTTCCCAGCAGCCTCAGTTCTTGAAACCTTTTCTTCCCAGCAGGTAAAAATCAAAAAAAAATCTTCATGCTGTATACTTTTACTTGTTACATCATCGTTCAAAACCATATGATTTCAAACTGTGCATCCAATTTTCGGACGACAGATTCATCAACTAGTTAAACCCCAAAATTCATCAAAACCAATTTCAGACCCAGAAACCAACCAAACCCACCATCAGTACGGGCTGAGCCCGAAACCTTACCTGAGCGGCTCTGGCCATAGGGGGGCTGTTGCGCCGCCATGACCCAGACTCGAGCTCTGGCGAGAGCAAAGGCGTGGCCAGATCCCAATCGTGATTCTTCGGACCAAAACCACTGCATAATCGGTTGGAGCTTGCCCCGGTCGTTCTTTTTTTAAATCGGCGAAGCTGTTCATCCAAAAAAAATTCAAATGAATTTTCCTTTTTTTTTATTTTCATCTGTCGTGGTCTGACTGTGTGTTTGTGTGTGTGCGTCTTCTTCTGGTGTGTGTGTGTTTGAAGAGATTTAGAAAGAGAGAGAGAGAGAGAGGGGTAAGGTGAGAGAGAGAGAGAGGGGAGAGTGAACCTGAAACCCGGTCATGAACCGGACCGAAATACCCGGGACCGAAACTCACCCGAAAATTAACGAGTTCGAATTCGAGTTCTAAACATTGAACCGAAACCGATAAGACCCGAACCGATAAAACCGAAAAGAAACCCGGTAATAAATTTAAAAAAGGTTTATATGTATTTTATAATTTATAAATTTTATACATATATTATTAATACATTTTGCGTGTTTAAAACACAAATAGCATGTTGGTTAAGTAGTTAAGACGATGTACCTTTGAACAAAAGGTCTGGAGTTCGAATCATGTAACCCCCATTTATGTGATTTATTTTGCTGCTCTTCCATTATTTTCCTAGTAAAGATCCATCCCATATAGGGCTGTTAGCGGTCCGAGTGAACCCGAAACCCGGTCATGAACCGGACCGAAATACCCGGGACCAAAACTCACCCGAAAACTAACGAGTTCGGATTTGAGTTCTAAACATTGAACCGGAACCCGTATCGATCCGGACCGGATCTACCTGGTAACCTATCGGACCGGATCCGGATCTGAAGAAAAACGGTCCGAACCGGTCCAATAACAGCTCTAGGGGAGAGTCAGAAGTGAGAATTAATCGGCCGACAGTAACTAGGCCTTTCAATTCTAGCCCCCAGCTTTCAATCCTCTACAAAGTGATCCCAGATTCTTTTTCAGCCTTTTAATTTCAGTCCATTTAGTCTTAATTCTCTCAAATTAAGCCCAGCCTATTTATAATTATTCCAATTTCAGTCCTTGCATTTTCTCAATTCTTTTAATTTGATCCCAGCTAATATTTAATATTTAAAATCAGATCCCTTTTTCTCAATTATAAATTCAATAATTTATATTAATTTATTTTGGGTACTATATTAATATTAAAATTTAATTGTTATTTAGGAGACGAGGACTTGGAGCCTAGGATTTGAACTGCATTTGCATCTCAAATTTTCAAGGATCATCATCGTAATTCGAGGTGGGGATTTTACGCTTGTTTTATTTAATGCATGATGTTACTTGTATATATGCGTGTTTCTTGCCAAATATTTATATGCTCAAAGTTGCATATTATTTACGTTGTAGCCTCCAATGAGTAGTAGGCATAATGTGCTCAAAGTTTGCATGTTAATTACGTTGTAGCCTCCAATGAGTAGTAGGCGATGCACAAAGTTTGCATATTAATGGCCCTGGCAATCACCGTGTCGGGCATGTCATATCTACTTGACAACATTTATGTATTTAAATTTAACAAAGCATTCCCTCCTCACCGAGTGAGTTGAAAGCTCACCCCATTATTTAAACCTTTCAGTTGAGGAGTCAGCGTGGCATAAAGGCGTGGCGTGATAATAATAATTATCGGCTTTTTGTTTATTTCGTTCATTTAAAGTTTTAACTTTGGCTTCAATGTCATGTCGAATATTATGGATGTTTGAAATGCTGAGAATTTATTTTTATTTACTTGCGAAATGGATGACCTCATTTCAGTTTCCGCTGCAATTATTCAATTATATTTTCTTGGGATATTTAATCTCCCTTGAAATTATTTTAAAAACACTTTTTGAAAAGTGGTCGCTACATAAGTGGTATCGGAGCGGGTCTACGGTTCTGTAGACTCGTTAAATTAATTTTTTTTAAAACTAAATTTCCTTTTTCGCAAGTAGTTAAAACTTTAATGGCATCTATGATTATTATCAGCCACCGTCGCCGCTCCACGTCAACTCCAAGGTACACAATTCAAGTTATGTTTATGATGTAATCGTAACAAAATTTTACGGTTATGAGATTCAACTCATTTTTTTTTCATGTTGCGATACATGTTTATATTTTAGAGATGATATGCTATTGAGATTCATAATAAATGTTGGACATGCATGTGCTTTCTTATAAATTTATAAACATATATAGATGTGTTAGTATAGCACTACTAGAACGTCTATTGGGAGCTGTTAACCCTTAGACGCGACGTATAGCTTTATTTCTATCCCTTATGAGGAGATTACTAAGAAGTCAATGGCTATAATGTACCTTAGGACCATGGCAACTCGTGGACGTGGACGCTTAGCTAACCGAAATGCTGATAATCAAGATAATCGCAATGAGAACGTGCCAGCTCCTACCCAAGCACAAGTTGTGCAACAGTTCCGACGATTCACACCACCATCATTCAACGGTCGAGAAGTGCCAGCATTTGTCGACGAATGGTTGATGTCGCTCGAGCGTACCCTTGAGCTTATTGGTTGCACCGATGCGCAAAAGATTCTTTGCGCCCAGTATCAAATGGTGGAGGATGCTGGACGCTGGTGGATGAGCTATTGGCGTTTGAGACCGGTAGCCGAGCGTGCTGCATTAACTTGGGATCGGTTCAAAGAACTAGTGATGGAACAGTACTATCCACAGCACTACCGAGAGAAGATGGAGAGAGATTTCTGGAACCTTGAGCAAGGGAACTTATAGGTTGAAGAATATGAGAGAAAATTCAACCAAATCAGCTTCTTTGTGGAGCACATGGTGGATACTGACCGCAAGCGAGCCCTCAAGTTTCGTAGTGGGTTGCGTCCGAGTATTCGTCATATTGTGGCTGGTCATGGAGTGTTGCCCTATACCGATACCGTATTCAGAGCTCAAGAGGTCGAAGCTAGTCAGAACTTGAGTCCTCATCCAACGGTTAAGTCATATTTGGGAAAGAAAGGTTGGAATGGTGATCAATCTAAGTCGGCGGCTTCAAATAAACAGAAGAAGGTAGATGAGAAATCTGGACCGGGTGCGCCGATCACTAGGCCTGCATGCCCAAAGTGTGGTAAGAATCATGGCGGAGAGTGTTTGTATGGAAAGGGTGTATGCTATAATTGCGGGAAGCCAGGACACTCAAGCCGGCATTGTTCACAATCTAAGGACAAGGGACAAGCATTGGGAGGTCAAGCTCGAGTCTACTCGATGAGTCAAGCTGATAATAGTCCCGGCATAGTATCAGGTATGTTTATGATCTCTAATGTGCCTGCTTTCGCTTTGTTTGACACTGGTGCCACACACTCTTTTATGTCTACAAAGTTTTATCATGCCATTGAAAGCGTTAGAACTGTTGAGTATCTTGAGGTTAGCTTACCGTCAGGAAATACGATCCTCACTAATTCAATGATTGATGAGAATATTGATATAGGAGGTAGATAATTTGATGCTAGCCTGTATTTGATTAGCTCGATGGATTTTGACGTGATCCTTGGTATGGACTGGCTCGATAGACATGATGCCGATATAAGGTGCCGTGAGAAGAAGGTGACATTGAGGTGTTCTGAAGGCGAGTCGATCACTTTTTATGGTACTAAGAGTAGGACGGTACCCAGAGTAATCACAGCCATGAAAGCACTAAGAAGCCTAAGGAAGGAGCAATGTCAGGGTTACTTGGTGAGTTTGGTCGACACTCGTACTAATGAGGTGTCCCCTATAGACGTACCTATAGTACGGGAGTTTTTGGATGTGTTTCCAGAAGACTTGCCGGGAGTTCCACCCGATCGGCAAGTGGAGTTTAGTATTGATTTAGTCCCTGGGGCGGCCCCAACGTCCAAAGCGCCATATAGAATGGCTCCGAGGGAACTTCAAGAATTTAAGGTCCAAATTTAAGAGTTGCTGGAGCTCGGATTTGTTCGTCCTAGTGTGTCACCATGGGGTGCACCAGTGCTGTTTGTAAGAAAGAAGGATGGGTCACTTCGGATGTGTATAGATTACCGAGAGTTGAATCGACTCACGGTGAAGAATAAATACCCACTACCAAGAATCGAGGATCTATTCGATCAGTTGAGAGGAGCCGGAACCTTTTCGAAGATCGATTTGCGGTCGGGATACCACCAACTGAAGATTAGGGAGTGTGACATTCCCAAGACGGCCTTCAGGACCCGTTATAGACATTTTGAATTTGTAGTGATGCCATTTGGTCTGAGTAATGCACCGGCAGTCTTTATGGATTTGATGAACAGGGTGTTCCAACCTTACTTGGATAAGTTCGTGATCGTTTTCATAGATGACATTTTGGTGTATTCCAAGGACAAGGAACAACACCAAGAGCATTTGAGAATTACATTTGAGACACTTCGCAAAGAGCAGTTGTATGCCAAGTTCAAGAAATGCGAGTTTTGGTTGAACAGAGTTGAATTCCTTGGACATGTGGTGACTTCAAAAGGGATTGAGGTAGATCCCGATAAAGTTGTAGCAGTGAGTAGTTGGGGAGTACCCAAGAATGCGAGCGAAGTTCGTAGCTTTCTGGGCCTAGCCGGCTATTATAGAAGATTTATCGAAGGATTTTCTAAAATCGCCACTCCTATGACCCAATTAACAAGGAAGGGCGTGAGGTTTGAATGGAGTGAGAAGTGCGAGGAAAGTTTTCAAGAGTTGAAAAGGAGACTAACCTCAGCACCAGTATTAACGATTCCTGATCCGACGGATGACTTTGTTATTTATAGTGATGCCTCAAAGCAGGGTTTGGGTTGTGTTTTGATGCAACATGGTAAAGTAGTAGCCTATGCATCGAGGAAGCTTAAACCACAGGAGTTGAACTACCCAACGCATGATCTGGAGTTGGCTGCTGTAGTACATGCGCTGAAGATTTGGCGCCGCTATCTGTACGGAGGGAAGTGCGAGATATACACAGACCATAAAAGTCTAAAGTATCTTTTCACACAGAAGGATATTAATATGAGGCAAATGAGATGGTTAGAATTGGTGAAGGACTATGATTGTACTATTCATTACCATCCGGGTAAGGCTAATGTGGTAGCTGATGCTTTGAGTCGGAAGACTAGAGGCGAGTTAGCTTGCTTGACCGATCAGGAGAGTTTGATTAAGGAATTCTCCCAGTTGAGGATTGAGGTAGTTGAGTCTTCAAAACGTTCGAAAGCAATCTTATCATCTTTGGTCTTGCAACCAAACTTGAGGGATAAGATTAAGGAGGCTCAACCACGTGATAAGTTCTTGTGTAAGATGAAAGATCGAGCACAAGATGGGAGTATTGAGAACTTTGTAATTGCCGCAGACGACGTTTTGACTTACGATGGGAGATTGTGTGTTCCTAAGGACCCATCCCTTAGGAGGCAAATCCTTGAAGAAGCTCATAATGCACCATACTCCGCTCACCTGGGAGGTACAAAGATGTACCACGACCTGAAGAAATTATTTTGGTGGAGAGGAATGAAACAGGACATTGGTGTATTTGTTGAGAGGTGTATGATATGTCAGCAGGTGAAGGCAGAACACCAACGGCCGGGAGGTTTACTTCAACCGTTGGAAATCCCAGAATGGAAATGGGAGCATATCACAATGGATTTCGTGGTTGGTCTGCCACGAACCGTGAGGAAGAACGACGCCATCTGGGTGATAGTAGATCGTTTGACGAAGTCATCTCATTTTCTACCTGTGAGGATGACTTACAATATGGAACAATATGCGAAGATTTACATTCGTGAGATTTTGAGGTTACATGGTGTTCCAGTGTCGATCGTCTCGGACAGAGATCCGCGATTTACGTCGAAATTTTGGAAGAGTCTTCAGAGTGCATTGGGCACTAAGTTGAATTTCAGTACTGCATATCATCCGCAGACCGATGGTCAATCTGAGCGGACTATCAAAACACTCGAAGATTTGTTGAGGGCATGTGTTCCTGATACTGGTGAGAATTGGAAAATATTTTGCCGTTAGTAGAGTTTGCTTATAACAATAGTTACCAAGCGACTATACAAATGGCCCCGTATGAGGCTCTGTACGGAAGAAAATGTCGATCGCCTCTTTATTGGAGTGAGGTTGGAGAAGGAAAGATTTTGGGACCAGAATTGATCGAGCAGATCAGAGAAGATAGCCGAGATCGAAGTAGGATTAAGATCGCCAGATCGGCGTAAGTCTTATGCTGATAAACGAAGGAAAGATATACAATTTGAGATTGGAGAAAAGGTGTTCTTAAAGGTAGCACCGATGAAAGGAGTGATCTGATTCGGTGAAAAGGGAAAGTTACAGCCACGTTATATCGGACCATTTGAGATTTTGGATCGTGTTGGTGATCTGGCTTATAGTTTGGCATTGCCATTGGAATTATCAGGAGTGCACAATGTCTTTCACGTCTCCATGTTGAGAAAATACATACATGATCCTGGTCATGTATGCAATTTCAAAGAGTTACATGTAGCCAAGAATTTGACTTATGAGGAGGTACCTATAGCTGTTTTGGAGCGTAAGGTACATCGGTTATGAAACAGAGAGGTTAAACTGGTGAAAGTTCAATGGAGCCGTCATGGACCGAACGAAGCGACTTGGGAACGTGAAGAGGAGATTCGTTCTAAATATCCGACGTTTGCCATTGAAGGTATATGATTTAATTTTCGAGGACGAAAATTTATTTAAGAGGGGTAGGTTGTAAAGCCCCGGTTTTCACACATGCATTTATAATTTATAGAAAGCGCATGAATAATTTTAAATGTCCAACAAATTATTTACGAATTTCATTTCATTTATTAAATAAGGTCAAATTTTCCTTATTTTCATATCATGATTTTAATTTATACTCCAGACTCAAGTCCAAGCTCTCATATTATTATAGTCGAATAATATCTAATTTTTTTAAATTGTCCAAAAATCTCTTAATGACCTAATTAATAAATATATTTTATTTGAACTTAATTTAATAAGTTGGCCCAAGTCCTTTTTCCTGGTCCAATTAAAATTCTACCCTGAACCTAATTTTTGAATACAGTATAAATATTATATTTTGTACCTCTCACAAGATAAATTTATTACGATTATTATCCACGGAATATTAATATTATTATAATTCGTATCATTATTAATATTATTATTATTAAAATTATTATAAATTTTATTATTAAATTATTTATATATTTAAATAAACAATACTCAGAATATTTAAAATATTAAAAGTCCAATATTTTTAAGAATCATTAATCAGCCCAAGAAAAAGTCACGTTCTTTCCCTTTCATTTCTGTCAGTTTTCTCTCTTTAATACCAAAATAAAGACAGGAATTATATTTGAAGTTACAAACAATTAAATGATACAAAGCTTCATTCTTCCCAAAACAACAAGAACCAATTCAATATAAACACAATTAAAACAAAAATCTGCATCTTCTCATCCTCCTTCCCAACAGCCTCAGTTCTTGAAACCTTTTCTTCCCAGGTAAAAATAAAAAAAAATCTTCATACTGTCTACTTTTACTTGTTACATCATCGTTCAAAACCATATGATTTCAAACTGTGCATCCAATTTTCGGACGACAGATTCATCAACTAGTTAAACCCCAAAATTCATCAAAACCAATTTCAGACCCAGAAACCAACCAAACCCACCATCAGTACGGGCTGAGCCCGAAACCTTACCTGAGCGGCTCTGGCCATAGGGGGGCTGTTGCGCCGCCATGACCCAGACTCGAGCTCCGGCGAGAGCAAAGCCGTGGCCAGATCCCAATCGTGATTCTTCGGACCAAAACCACCGCATAATCGGTTGGAGCTTGCCCCGGTCGTTCTTTTTTTTTAAATCGGAGCAGAAGCCTGTTCATCCAAAAAAAAAATTCAGCCGACGAATTTTCCTTTTTTTTTATTTTCATCCGCCGTGGTCTGACTGTGTGTTTGTGTGTGTGCGTCTTCTTCTGGTGTGTGTGTGTTTGAAGAGATTTAGAAAGAGAGAGAGAGGGGTAAGGGCATCTCCAACCTTCACACCAAAAAAACACACCAAAACACCAAATTTGGTGGGCCCAACACCAAAAAAAAAAACCCTCAACTCCAACCATACTTCAAAAAAAACACCAAATTTGTGGACCCCACATTAAAATAACATATTTTATTTACTATTAACTATTTTTATTAATAACAATAATTATAATTTGTAAATATAATAATAAATAATCAGTAATTAATTTATTTAATGAAAACCGATAAAAATAAAAACGATAATTTTTTAATTAATAATACATTTAAATAAAATTACATCAATTGAAATAACACAAATTAAAAGCATAATTAAATAATACTAATGCTCCGAGTTAGTATACTATTTTGTCAAATTTCTTTAATGGTAATTATTATTTATAAATTAATTTTAAATAAAAAAACGAATTAACAAAAATATATAAAATATTAAGTTAGATTAATATTTATTAAAATTAATATCATAAATAATAATTAGATTATTTAAAACATAAAAAAAATTAAACAAATTATATTTTGTGGGCCCTTTTGTTTTTGGTGTGTCTACAGTGACCCACCATATTTGGTGGGTTTTGTTTTTGAAGAAACCAACACTGCAAAATATTTGCTGTTATGGTGTGTGGTTGGAATCAACCATACTGCATATTTGATGATATGCAGTATGGTTGGAGATGGTCTAAGATGAGAGAGAGAGAGAGAGAGAGAGAGGGGGGGAGGGGAGAGTGAGAATTAATCGGCCGACAGTAACCAGGCCTTTCAATTCTAGCCCCCAGCTTTCAATCCTCTACAAAGTGACCCCAGATTCTTTTTCAGCTTTTTAATTTCAGTCCACTCAGTCTTAATTCTCTCAAATTAAGCCCAGCCTATTTATAATTATTCCAATTTCAGTCCTTGCATTTTCTCAATTCTTTTAATTTGATCCCAGCCAATATTTAATATTTAAAATCAGATCCCTTTTTCTCAATTATAAATTCAATAATTTATATTAATTTATTTTGGGTACTATATTAATATTAAAATTTAATTGTTAATTAGGAGACGAGGACTTGGAGCCTAGGATTTGAACTGCATTTGCATCTCAAATTTTCAAGGATCATCATCGTAATTCGAGGTGGGGATTTTACGCTTGTTTTATTTAATGCATGATGTTACTTGTATATATGCGTGTTTCTTGCCAAATATTTATATGCTCAAAGTTGCATATTATTTACGTTGTAGCCTCCAATGAGTAGTAGGCATAATGTGCTCAAAGTTTGCATGTTAATTACGTTGTAGCCTCCAATGAGTAGTAGGCAGTATGCACAAAGTTTGCATATTAATGGCCTCTACAATCACCGTGCTCGCGCATGCCATATCTACTTGACAACATTTATGTATTTAAATTTAACAAAGCGTTCCCTCCTCACTGAGTGAGTTGAAAGCTCACCCCATTATTTAAACCTTTCAGGTTGAGGAGTCTGGCGTGGCAGACAAAGGCGTGGCGTGATAATAATAATTATCAGCTTTTTGTTTATTTCGTTCATTTAAAGTTTTAACTTTGACTTCAATGTCATGTCGAATATTATGGATGTTTGAAATGCTGAGAATTTATTTTTATTTACTTGCGAAATGGATGACCTCATTTCAGTTTCCGCTGCAATTATTCAATTATATTTTCTTGGGATATTTAATCTCCCTTGAAATTATTTTAAAAACACTTTTTGAAAAGTGGTCGCTACACCAAGTTTTGCAAAGCAAAGTTAAAGTGTGGGGCTATAAACTCACCTAGAAATAAGTCCTCTGAAATGAAAAGTCAAGTATCAACAGTGTGTGGCACTGACACGCAACCTAAATTAGTGTGACAATTCTTAGATTACAGTTTTGTGTACTCACGACTCAAAATTTTTAAATAAGTTTAAGTGTTCTCAAGTGGTTGTGTTTAATGTTGCTTGTGTAGCAGAGTTTACATTTTGAATCATTTCAATGTGTTTGCAAGTATTGGCTCTTGGACAAATGTACAATTATATATAAGAGCATATAAAAGTATTCATGACGAATAAGTTTCCGGTTCGTGAGTAACCGGACAACTACATACGGAAAGTACTCACAATAAAAGTGAAAAAATTACATAATAATAAATACTTTGCGCTAAGTATTTATATTATAAACGTTACGTGATGTGATATATATATAAATGTTTATATATATATATATATAGTTAGTGAATGATAAGTTAGAAAATATTTTATATTAGTTTTTGTTATAAATATTTTCTTGTTATTTAAATTTCGTCTTGTTGGGTATCGGGTCGTACAATGGCTAAAGACAGGATCGTTAATACAAGCGGATTAAACAAATATAACTATTACAATTATATTTAACAGGAAAGGGATTAAGGATTACAGGCCAACTAATGAACCTATAAAAACCAATATAATTATTGATATAAATCGCAAGAACAAGCTGACCCCCAAAAAGGAATTCGATTATCCAGAACAAATCTGTAAATTACAAAGATACGATTAAGTTAGCCGAGATAACAGTATTACCGAACGAAATACACCAAGTATTTAAGAATGCAGAATATATAGTTATATATATAACAGATATATATATATATATATACTATATATGTATATGGTATGAATCTGAATAGACAGTATATATATATATATATAACAAATATATATATAACAATATATATATAGATAAATATGAATCTGCAGTAAGTATATATATAGATATATATATAACAAATATATATATATATAATATATATAGATAAATACCAAATACAGTAGAATCTATATATATATAACAAATATATATATATATATAATATATAGATAATACGAAAAATCGGAAGAAAATTAAGGGACAAGGAAACCCCCTTTGAGAAAGTGGTCTTTAGGCTCAGATCTTCCGAACCCTTTACAATTTGACACCACGAATGTTCGATTCCACGAAGGACGAACGCCGATCCACTGCCGGCCGGCACACAGCCCCGGTAGCACCTTTCTAACCCAGAAAAAACCCTCAGAAAACACAGGAACTAATCCCGATTATCCTCAATGATATCACAACAAGAATATCACTCTTTTTTCACTTCGGATTCTCAAGGCACAAGACGAATTTTTCTCCCGGTCTATCAAACTCCGTCCCCAGCCGCGATTTATATACACACAAGGATGGAATCGGTCACGGGATTCCATTTGATATTCAATCGCTCACGGGGGAGAGGAGGTAGTGAGAATTAGGAGCAAAAAATCGCAGCGGGGTGGAGTTTGACCAGGGAAGGAAGTGTAATACCCGTAATTTTGATCCCTGGAAATTTTCTATTTTTGGCGGAAGTCTATTTTGACGACTTACTTGGGACCGTTTCGTCATCCTGAGAATGATTAATTCTACACTTTTTGTCATCCGAGTTCGTTTCGGTATCGTTCTGTTGAATTCCGTGTTCTTTAGCGACTTTTCCACGTATGAGTTCGACTTTGTTAAATCACCATAAATTCTTGGAAACTCCAAAAATTCTGAATCTTGGCAATATTATAAAGCATCGAGTTAGCTTTCCAATGGTTCAAACGGTAAGTCAATCGGAGTCCAGACGAGGGAGTTATGGTCGAAATATCTAAGTCACTCTCATTTTCCAGTTCACCAAATCGCCAGACTGGTGCCGCGGCACACCTGGGCTGAGCCGCGGCACACTGCCGAGCCCTGGGAGCAAATTTTGGGCCTGTGCCGCGGCACACCTATACTGAGCCGCGGCACACATGACAGTCAGCCCTATATCTGCGTTTTTCTGTGCGTTTCAACCGATATTTTTTTCATTCCTTCACCTTCACACGAGAGAGGAGGTTTGAGAGGAAGATGTTTCTTCATCTATCACTTGAGTGGGTGACTTCCTTCATCTATTTTCGATTGTGAAGCCCGGATCATCGTTCTATCGCGTGCTCTTCGAATCATAGTGCTTGAATCTTCAAGAGGTAATTTCTTCAACATCTTGGATTTCGATTTTGTATTGGGTAATGATGTTTTGGATGTTAAAATCATGGGGTATGAAGTGATATACGCATGATTATGGACTTGTTGGAGTATTCATCGGATTATTGAAAGATTATTCAAGAACACTTCGAATTTTGTGTTGGAAATTGGGGATTTTGTTTGACTTCATCCTTTTAATCCGTAGTAATTTAGATTAGTGATGGATTGATGATGATTTAGGTGTATTCTATCATTTCCATTGTTATTCCACGGTTGGAGTGTATTGATTCGTCGTTTCGGTTGAGTTATTAGTCGACGCCTTGAAGGTGTCCGACAAAAGGTCTAAGAGGGGGGGGTTTTGTGCGTTGTACGATTATTATTCATCGCATTTTGTTGATTTATCATTGATATGACTTAGGACGAAATCCTTGTGAAGAACTCAAGTCGGAACCCTTCCGCTCGTTGTCTTCTTCGTGGTTCAAGCTTCCTGGTCAAACCGTGTTCTTCTGGATCTTCGTAACGATTATTAAGGCAAGTATACATTTATGATTATGCGTTTCGACTTTGAAAGTATGAAATATTGATGGTATAATTATTTCTAGCCACTCCGGACGGGCCTATGGTCCTCTGAGGGTTTCGTAGCCTCCGTGCGATTCCATGGTTGATATGAACGAACCGTTTCTACGGCATTCATATGAAATAATGTTGGCATGTAATGAACGAACCGTTTTGACGGCATTCCTACATGTAACGGCGTATGATATGAACGAACCGTTTCTACGGCATTCACATACGTCTTGAGATTTTAGTCATTCCGAAATACTAGTCTTAAATTGATGAATTGACGGATATTGATGAATTGACGGATTACATTTACTTTATTGTCGAGGAGTATTATGTTTCATATTGTTATACTTGCACTAGCTATTCGACGGCTAACCCCTTTATGGGGAAATACGTTTCATGTATTTCAGTTCCAGGAGAGCGGACAGTGGGTATCGGGTCGGCATGAAGATGATGGGCAAGTGTGATACCGTGTTTTGTCTCCGATTATTTTCGATTCCTCCATTCGGTGTTGTTGTCTTGGAATGGATTTTCAAATACTCGAGTATTGTATTTTCGCTTTCTTGATGTTCCTACTGTGTTGCCGAGGTATTGATTTGTGTGGTGATGTATATGGTTTCATTGGTTATGGTTTTGAATACCATTTGTATCGTCTTTCTTTCCATTGTATGTAGACCTTCTCGGTCAAGTTTATAGTTCCGCGTATGTTTAGCCTTGTGGGTCCCACGGCGGGGCTCACGGCGCTGTAATATACCCTGAATAACTTGGGGGTGTTACAGAATATGGTATCGGAGCTTAGGTTTATGGATACCTAGGCTGTCGGTCTTTTGGGTCGATTGAGTCGGCATTTGCCCACAGTATCACTACTCTGCCATCATCACAGTGCGGCCGGTACTTGTAAGTCCTCTCACTCTTCTTGTATTCTTCTTAATCGTTTCGTTTATAGCTTGGTATTCTTGGGAATTGGTCACTTCGAGAATGTGCGATTCGGATTATACTTACGCACGTGTGGGCCTTTCAGAATGTTGGCTGAAAGTAGGAAGAATCGTGGCCGTGGTCACGGACGTGAACTCTTCCTTGAGATTTTGTTAAGTTGCTAATTGCGATAATGGTGTGTATCGGTATTATGTTGAGACTTCGTTTAGGAGTCGCATGCTAGTATCACGGGAGATCTTCGACTTCGCAGACTTGTAAGTATGTTGTTCGAATTATTCGATAATTCTTGGTGAAATTGAATTCCCGTTGAAATGTTGTTTGTACGAGTGATTGTAAGTTTCGAGGACGAAACTTATTTTTAAGGGGGGTAGAGTGTAATACCCCGATTTTTCGGATATATTTTTTTCGTTTATATATTGGATATCATGGATGGTTAATTATGCTCGAGGACGTTGTGAACGTATGACAATGTTATTGAATTGAGTATATGTATTGATTTTGTCGTATGCTCGTATTTGGTATGTCATGACTTTGGACAGGAATTGTTGAAATTGGCTAAGTATGGAATTATTACGTATGTTAATAAGGTGAGATTACGTACGTAAGATTGGCATGGTTACGTACGTTAAGGCTAAGGTATTACGTACGTAACGAAGGCATCGGACAGAACCGAGTCCTGGTCGGCAGATGAGACCCTGTTTCGGCAACTTTCGGCGGAGGATGTTGACAGGTGAGTCAACGTACGTGTTACGTACGTTATACAGGACGTGTTACGTACGTTATACAGGACGTGTTACGTACGTAACACAACCATTGTACCGTAGCAAGTCAACTGGTATATTACGTACGTTTTATGGTATGGGTTACGTACGTAATGGACTGCACGGAATGAGACAGTGAGTTGGTTACGTACGTTATGGATATTGGATTACGTACGTTAAAGTTGTTACGTACGTTAAGAAAGGACACTTACGTACGTGATGAGAGTGCAATTTATATATTGAAGTGTTGCCTTTCATTTCTCTCACGATCCTTTGAGATATTTCTCTCCAAAACTCGTCCCTCTTCACTTTTAAGAGTGTTCTAATCACTTTTAACATGATTGTGAGCTTGGAATCATGGAATTAGAGCTTGGTTATGGAACTATTGTTGATTCTTGAAGTGGTTTCTTGTGTTATCCATATTCTATGAGGTTTATGTGTTGGAAAATAATGATATGCTTTGAATATGTTGATTATGATTATGGAATCATAGAGATCTTGATGTTCTTAAGGCCATATGATGACTATGATGATTTAATGATTCTTGGAATGGAGTTCAATTATTCTTTCTTCGTGGTTCGTCCATACAAGGTAATCCTCGTATCCCTTTGATAGTGGCTCATTTTTTCTTTTTGGATTACTACTTGGGAGGGAGTATGTTGGGAATCGTGTATTTTGATGTTCGTCTTATTTCAATGAAAATGCATAAATTGGACTGTACTTTTATCCGCTGCGTGAGTATTTTTGAAATGGATTTTGGTATTTTGCCAACTGAAATTTTATTTTGTAAAACCGATTCCCTAAACTGAGTTTTTGGCATTTTAACCTTGATCGTTTTGACGGTATTTGGAAAATGATTTTTTTTTAGTATTTGAAAAATATTACCATCATCGGTCTTTTTGGCATTTTTGAAATGACGTGGAAAATTGTGCTTAGCCTGGTAAATCCTTGTGAGAAAGGTTTACGGCGTGTAATATTCCCAGGAGGATCTGGGGCGTTGCAATCTTGGTATCATGTGATAATGCTGTACGAGATTTATTGGAATCGTAATAAGAGATTTCGGATGTTGATATGATTATTGAGATCTTCTTCATATGACGATAAGGGTTTTGTTGTGATTCTTGAGGTTGTATGAATGACATGATGAAGGAAATGATAACATGGAGATATATATACCTCGGATATGTTGTTCTGAACGTGATATCGGATATTTCATGCTCTTGCAGAACTCTTGAATTATCTGAGGTGATGAAAATTTTTAAGAAGGTTGATGTTTTGAATATGATTATGGAATATTCATATCTAGAGCTAAACTATGTGTTGGAAATAATATTCGTATAGGAAATACGAATGTGATTATGAGCTTGATGAGACTATTATTCATCTCTGAATTTGGAAGCCCATACGTATGGAGCAAATATTCAAATCGAATGATTGGATTGTTTGATAACCTTTTTAATATGATTATCTATTGTTTTGAACCAGTCGGATGATTCGAATTGATGACGGTCATAAGTAAATTTTAACTACGGATCTACGAAAAGGGAACCTTGTCAATTCATATTTAAGAATTGAGTTTGGAACATTTAGACCCTTATTATTGGTCCGAATTGGTTGCTGATATGATCATCATATTTCGACTCGTATTGTGGACAGGATTTGTAAGTGTCTGAGTTGGATTGTTCAGACTGTGATTAGTCGAGATATGGTAAAACGATTGAGTTCGTGGTTTGGTGGTATTGATATTGGTCGTCATCGAACCGGTTGATTATCAATCCTTCGTTTTACAATAAGGTATGATGTTTGATCGTGAATTATGACTGTTGTGTTGCGGTTAAGGTTGAAGGGTTCGTAGATTAACTTGGTCGAGACTGAGGGAAATTCGTAAGACGAAATCAACTGAATTGGTAACAGTTCGTTGTATTGATATCGAGGCAAGTTTTATACTCGTACTAGTCAATGAGACTAATGTTATTGTGTAGGCGTACGAATGTGTGTATCATTTCGGGACTTGGCCTCTTTATGATTGTATTGATGTCAAGGATTGATTGACACGACGCCCGTCGGCAAATTATGCCAAATGTTACTGTTGGTTGTAAATGGCCGGTTCAAGGCATTACGATACTTGTTGGTAAAGTTGCTGTCGATAGCCGGTTCGCGGTATCGATGTATCGATTATTATTGTTCGCGATTAATGTCGTTCTGAGACATCGTTGAATCTTTGTTGTCGAATTGGAACTGTTGCTATGATGTTGCATTAACCGAATTGGGACGTTTGATATATCCTTTTGTCATCTCCGTTTCGGTGGTCGGTTTAAGACACCGGGACATCTATTCTATCGTATCATTGATTATCGATTGACCGTTCTAAGGTAATCGAGGTATTGAATTGGGATTATCGAAGATAATTCCCATCCGTTGTCAAAGATATTCTCATCCATTGTATCGTTGTTATCGATTGGCCATTCTACGGTAATCGAAGTATTGAATTAGGACTGTCGAGGAGAGTTCCCATCCGTTGAATTATTATTGTCGTGTTGGCCGACTCAAGGCAGCACACTATTATTCTTGTGGACTCGATAATTTTGTGATCGTTGAGGGTTGAGGATTTCCCGAATTGTGGTGTTGTGATTATTGCTGTGTTAATCGGTCCTTAGGGAATTCTGATCCCAGGATGGTTGTTTGAATATCGTTGGTCGTGTCGATCTTTCATTATTCGTGTGTCATCGTTCACTTGGTGAGTCGTATGATCCGTATTGGATGTTTTATCCCTTGAGTTTCGTTGTCATGTTATATCGTGGCATATCTGGAATCATGTCTGCGTGCCGATTGGTTATGTGTAGGATTTTAGCCGGGCACCCGATGGTCATGCGTGGATATTTCCGCATTGGACCGTGCACACGAGACGTAGTTCTTGAGGCTAATTAGGTACATTGTCACACGTATATTCTGGATTCCGTATACGGGGTGGACATGTGCACGGACACATTTCCAGATTGGGCGTACTGTGATGTCCCTCTTGAGCTTTATTGATTGATCGTTCGTAGTCCATGTTGTATTGGATATGTCCGACGATTTGCGACTGGTTGTTCATACGCCGAGGGGTATGTCCGACAGTCAGGTTTGCTTCTTTGAGATCTGTATTGTGATGATTTACAGCTTTGGGCTGTTCGGCTTTCAGGCCATTGTGATGTATCGGTATTTTCGTTGGAGCCTTCGGGCATTGTGAATTCGTATCTTTTTCGGCATTGGTTTGGTTTACCTTCGGGTAATGTATTGTGGTGTTCTATATTGATGATTCGCCGTTTGGGGCGTAAGTTTCGTTTCTTGTGTATCTCGTTGAGTTTTTCCTGGCGAAATACTTCTTCTCCCTACCTGTTTTAAGTTTCGGGACGAAACTTCTTTTAAGGAGGGTAGAATGTAATACCCGTAATTTTGATCCCTGGAAATTTTCTATTTTTGGCTGAAGTCTATTTTGACGACTTACTTGAGACCGTTTCGTCATCCTGAGAATGATTAATTCTACACTTTTTGTCATCCGAGTTCGTTTCGGTATCGTTCTGTTGAATTTCGTGTTCTTTAGCGACTTTTCCACGTATGAGTTCGACTTTGTTAAATCACCATAAATTCTTAGAAACTCCAAAAATTCTGAATCTTGGCAATATTATAAAGCATCGAGTTAGCTTTCCAATGGTTCAAACGGTGAGTCAATCGGAGTCCAGACGAGGGAGTTATGGTCGAAATATCTAAGTCACTCTCATTTTCCAGATTCAGCCAAATCGCCAGACCCGGTGCCGCGGCACACTGGCTGAGCCGCGGCACACCGCCGAGCCACAGGAGCAAATTTTGGGCTCGTGCCGCGCACACCTATACCGAGCCGCGCACACATGACAACACCTATATCTGCGTTTTTCTGTGCGTTTCAACCGATATTTTTTTCATTCCTTCACCTTCACACGAGAGAGGAGGTTTGAGAGGAAGATGTTTCTTCATCTATCACTTGAGTGGGTGACTTCCTTCATCTATTTTCGATTGTGAAGCCCGATCATCGTTCTATCGCGTGCTCTTCGAATCATAGTGCTTGAATCTTCAAGAGGTAATTTCTTCAACATCTTGGATTTCGATTTTGTATTGGGTAATGATGTTTTGGATGTTAAAATCATGGGGTATGAAGTGATATACGCATGATTATGGACTTGTTGGAGTATTCATCGGATTATTGAAAGATTATTCAAGAACACTTCGAATTTTGTGTTGGAAATTGGGGATTTTGTTTGACTTCATCCTTTTAATCCGTAGTAATTTAGATTAGTGATGGATTGATGATGATTTAGGTGTATTCTATCATTTCCATTGTTATTCCACGGTTGGAGTGTATTGATTCGTCGTTTCGGTTGAGTTATTAGTCGACGCCTTGAAGGTGTCCGACAAAAGGTCTAAGAGGGGGGGTTTTGTGCGTTGTACGATTATTATTCATCGTACGATTGTTGATTTATCATTGATATGACTTAGGGACGAAATCCTTGTGAAGAAATCAAGTCGGAACCCTTCCGTTCGTTGTCTTCTTCGTGGTTCAAGCTTCCCGGTCAAACCGTGTTCTTCGGGATCTTCGGTAACGATTATTAAGGCAAGTATACATTTATGATTGTACGTTCTCGACTTTGAAAGTATGAAATATTGATGGTATAATTATTTCTAGCCACTCCGGGACGGGCCTATGGTCCTCTGAGGGTTTCGTAGCCTCTGGTGCGATTCCATGGTTGATATGAACGAACCGTTTCTACGGCATTCATATGAAATAATGTTGGCATGTAATGAACGAACCGTTTTGACGGCATTCCTACATGTAACGGCGTATGATATGAACGAACCGTTTCTACGGCATTCACATACGTCTTGAGATTTTAGTCATTCCGGAATACTAGTCTTAAATTGATGAATTGACGGATATTGATGAATTGACGGATTACATTTACTTTATTGTCGAGGAGTATTATGTTTCATATTGTTATACTTGCACTAGCTATTCGACGGCTAACCCCTTTATTGGGGAAATACGTTTCATGTATTTCAGGTTCCAGGAGAGCGGACAGGTGGGTATCGGGTCGGCATGAAGATGATGGGCAAGTGTGATACTGTGTTTTGTCTCCGATTATTTTCTTGGATTCCTCCATTCAGTGTTGTTGTACTGGAATGGATTTTCAAATACTCGAGTATTGTATTTTCGCTTCTTGATGTTCCTACTGTGTTGCCGAGGTATTGATTTGTGTGGTGATGTATATGGTTTCATTGGTTATGGTTTTGAATACCATTTGTATCGTCTTTCTTTCCATTGTATGTAGACCTTCTCGGTCAAGTTTATAGTTCCGCGTATGTTTAGCCTTGTGGGTCCCACGGCGGGGCTCACGGCGCTGTAATATACCCTGAATAACTTGGGGGTGTTACAGGAAGGTCACAGGAGAGGAGAGAAAAGGAGTGTGACGGCGCAGTGAGAAGGGAAGTGAGGGAGTAGGGTTTAGGGTTAGGTTTATATAAGGGGAGACGGACGGTCCAGATTAGGAGTAGATATTAAGTCTGGATCGGACGGCTCCTATTAAAGGGCTGCCACGGGCTGGGCCAGCACTGTATGGGCCAGGAGATATATAATTCTCGGCCAAGTTGGGCCAAAATAATAACATTTCTCCACCTTTTGGGCCAACCAGTCAAATTGTATTTTCGGGTTACGGAGAAGAATCATCATCGCCTATCTCTGGGGTTACCTGCACATACACAAAGTAAATAAGGTAAAGTATTCACAAAGACGACTAACTCACAAGATCCCCTAAAAACACACAATTAGCAAATCAAATATTTTAACAATAAGCTAAAATTGCACAGCACACAAATACCACAATATTCGAAAAACACAAACGCATTAAGGGAAATGAACGATATAAGCAACACATAGATTTGAGGGGACACCACTC